>OY015314.1:51302325-53925802 GCA_955612985.1 Cheilosia scutellata | reverse complement strand
AAGTCGAATGAGACAAAAACGACACAAGACAAGAAAGTGGAAACGAGACAGCCTCACAGAGAGCGAACTAAATAACGAATACAAAAGAAATTAATTCCTTTAAAAAAAATATAAAAAGAATCGTGGCCTCTTCTCTCGCTCTTGTTTTGGCGTCTATGGTGGTGGTGGAGCTCCCCACCCCTCACACTCTTGCTCATTCCCACGATGATCCCATCCCGGCAAGGCTGCAACCTATAAGCACACAACACCCGTTTGGAGTGGGTGCGGTCGACGGGTGGCCCGGGACATGCAAAACAACACAAGGGCGCTACTTGAAATGCTAATAGCTGATGGGTTTCAGGTTTTCCACTTCTTCTCTTCAAAAAAATGAAAAGAAAAAACGATTTCCACATTTTTTTTGCTTCATTTCCTGACTGCGATTCTTTTCTTTTGGCCAAATCGAGCTTTGCACCACGCTGTGACTATGGTGGAGAGCGACGACGAATGAAGGAACATTTGTCGAGGCATTTTTTGTCAAGAGGGCTTGCTTGTGATGACAATTGTTTTTGGATTGAACAATACGTGCAAGAATCTCGGGGATGTGTTGGCTTTGGGTGCTCCTTGATGAGTGATGGTCCTACAACACACGCCGCTGAATATGCCGAGACAGTCGCTCGAACTCCTATTGGTTCCAAGTTCATCGAAAGGATTACAAGAAGGATCCCAAATAGCCACCACTGACTACTAAAGGAATATACGGCAAACAGGGATTGGCTTCTATTTCAATCGAATTGGGTATTACAAAAGAAAAGAAAAAAGTAGATTACCAACACGTTCACCGTTCTTTATGCGAAAAAAAGTTTTCCCAACTTTTTATGAGTTTGAATACCTATACCTACAGCAAGACATACACTTGTCGGATATTAAATTAAAGTTATGTGGAATTTGTAAAACGGATTGTGTTTACATTCCTACCAAGGACTATCCACATTTATATTGATCATCATAAAATTGAATGGCCTTTAGAGGGAGGCTTATTATACAGGGTGTCCTTAAAAGTAGTTAAGTATTTCTTTGATTTAGACAAAAAAAATATATATTGAACCTTAGTTCTCAACGAGAATTTGTGCTGAAAATTGAGCGAAAGTTGTGGGATCGCCCAGTGAAATCAAATAAACCCGTTCCAGAATAAAATCGGTCTGCAGAGAAAGAAAACGACCCCATTCTGAAGTTATGCGAAGGCGGTTCCAGAGTGGATGGTGTCAAAATCAAAATGGAATAAATGTGGTTTTTAAGCCTCTCACTACTTGAAACAGGGCGAGCGTTTTCCACTCCCTTGAACAGTGTTGTTATATCGTTCGAGTTTTTTCTTTCTATAAAATTTTAGCACTCAAAAATTGCTTTGTGAGAAAGTGGAGAACAAAATGTACATAGAACGATTACCGCAATTTTTATTATCGTTTGTTGTAAACATAATCAAAGTTGTGGAAATATCACAGAAGTATGTATGTAAAACTACACAATATTTTAACTGTCCTGAAAAAGCTAAAAGTGTTTGTAACCGAACTCCTCCTAAACGGCTGGACCGATTTTAATGAAATTTTGTGTGTATGTTTCAATGGGTCTAAGGATGGTTTAGATTCACAAGATAGATAGATAGATCGTTTATTCAATTCAAAGTTTTTAACAAATTTAGTAATTTGTATAGATACTGAATAAAATAAGACATGGCACATAATGTCGTGTGCCTGTGGCAACAATTGAGTTTAGTTTTACAAATATAATGTATGTTTAACTATTAGCATTAACATGAGTAATTACAATTCAAATTAAGGAAAAAGTGAAGATTTATCTATTTAAAGTATATTTTAATTCAAAAACCATTACTTTTAGTTTAGTTAAAACGAAAGAAAAAAATGCCAGATCTTATTTGCTTGAGTTGGAAAATTGATAAATTGGGCTTTTAGTTTAGCTAAAACAAAAGATAAGTACAACAAAAAGGAATTTAAAAACGTTGATTGATTATTTTCGCCCTGTAAGCTAAAGCTTCTAAGCAGTACTGCGACATTAGTGCCCAATTGGCCCCATTCAAGTGATTCAGAAACTCCTCTTCTTGTAACTGATTTTTTCCAAAGGAAGTTCTCCTTACCTCCTTCAAGATCGGACATATTGCCAAAACGTGTTTAACGTCTTCCTTCACCTGCATATTACACAGCGCGCAGTTGCTCGTTTCCTCATTTATGTGCGGCTTGAAATTAAGGTTTAATAGTTCACCTCTAATTTTAAAGATTATCCCAATTCTATAACTAGTGAACTCGCTCTTGAACTAATTACGGTCATTCAGGTTATAATTGACTTTAGAATAATATTGACGTGCCGTCGTTCTCATCCGTTGCTTTTATTATCTCGTACAAGATTTTTTTCCATTGTCCGGAATTCGCAGCAGTTAAGTTTAAAGCTATGCCACAGTCAGCTGCTTAGATTCACAATTGGAACCGGTAGGTGGCGCTAATATAATATAAGCTTTAAATAATAACCACTCAATAATATATAAAAAAATTAAAAAGCGAAAAGCTTGAAATAAAATTTCAAATAATAAACACAACAAAAAAAATTAAAAGCAAGAAGCTCATAAATTTCTCGACACCCGTGCGAGCTAAAGTTGTAAAATTGTAGACATTGATGTACATTGACCAAACAAACAACCGCGCGAAGTTTGGGTGGGATTCCTGGGCACACGTCTGAGGAAATAAAGGTCGAAGAACACGGAGTAAAGAATCAGTCCAGACACATCGGTTAAATAAAATAGCCGCAGAACAATTGACGGACAATGAAAATGTACGAGCAGGCAAAACAACAACGGGACCGCTAGTTATTTATATGTTAAAAAAAAAGCAAAAAACCAATTATTTTGACTATCCAGTAAATTCACAGAGAGTTAAAAGTGCTCTGCAGTTGTTGTGACACCGAACAACCAAACACTTTCCACATCGATATTGGTTTAACTAAAATAGGATTTATACTCGTACTGTGAAACTGTGCATAAGAATCCAAGTCGACTACAAATAATAGGTACTATAACAATTTAAACAAATAAACCACTGAGAAATATACATATTTCATTGACTAGACTGCAAACGAATTCTAGTTTCGACTTCAATTTTACAGAAGCTCAAAATTGCGAAATTTGTATGAAAAATATAGCCATTGTGAACTCCTTAAATTTAAATTCGAAACGCAACGATAGAACAAACTAACATCATTTTTGAATGTGACAAAGTCAAAATTAATATTCTGTTATTTATAGTCGAAATAAAACCAACTTTATTTATCAGTTCGCAATAAAAGTAAAATAAACGCCAATCTAAATATTTAGCGTGTAGTTGAGTTTGTATGTCATGTGTTTGCAAAACTCAGAAAAATTTAAAAACAAAACCAACGCGCACAATCAAAATAAATTCTATTTCTTTTATATCGACTGTCATTTTAGGCGTTTTTAACAAAGATTTTTTCAATATAAAGGGTCTTTCATTTGCGACTTGAAAACTTCAAACTTTCAGTGTGAACGCACCCTTAAACCAATTACCGGACTAGCAATCTCAAAATATTCCGTAAAATCAACATTTTCATCATGGCGAAGTACACGAAGGAACAACGTTTACAAATAATTAAAATTTACTATTGAAATCGCAACTTTAAGAGCGTTAACGACAATTTTCGGCCATGAAGCGCATTTTTGGTTAAACGACTTCGTCAATAATCAAAATATGCGTTACTTGACAGGTGAGAACCCTCATGTGCTTCATGAAACAGCACTTCATCCGCAAAAAGTCACTGGTTTTCATGTCGGTCGGTGGCGTCATTGGACCGTTTTTTTTATCGTAGATGAAAATGACAGTCACGTTATGGTAAATGGTATTCGCTACAGAGACATGTTGGAACGTTATTTCTTTAAGAAATTGCATGAATTGGACATCAGTGACATGTGGTTCCAACAAGACGGTGCCACAAGCCACACAGCGGGTACAACAACCGAGCTATTGAAGTCTCAGTTCGGTGAACGCGTTATCTCGAGAAACGGACCAGTCTCTAGACTTTTTTATGGGGCTACATTAAAGAATTGGTCTATGCCAACAAGCCGGCGAAGTTAGAGGAGTTCAGAGTCAATATTGAACGAAAAATAGCGGCAATTTTGAGCCATAGTTTTTAAATTCAAGTCCAGTATCCTGCACGCTAAAAATGTTAGCTGCCATACATATATATATGTCTACAAAAAAACAACGGTCACTAACAATTGGCTCGAGGAGGATACTGTTATTTACTCTGCATGTTATGCTGCATATGCGGGGGCGTATACGTAACATATCTGCACAACCAAAATGAACGCTTGGAGAAAAGCACGAGCTGTAGTTGAGATGGATAATCTTTTTCTGTATAGCAACAAATAACATTTTAAGAAACAATGTGATTTGGTGGCGGGCCGTTATCGGCTTGGGCATTAAGCTGAACAGTGAACATTTCCATATAAAACCCAAGGCCCAGCTTATCACAACCTTTCGTTTGGGTTTTATTTTTTAGGCGAACGGTAGCGGGACCTAAACTCATTATTCACACGGCTGAATTGATAAGGTTTCTGAGGAGTGTTATACCTAACCTTCGATCTGTGTCAGATTTTCAGGAGTGAAAAAAAACTGTTTTGTTTGCAATGCAAGAATGAACTGCACACGAAGCCTCAATTACGATATTTTAGTTGTTAACAGGGATCGAAATCATATCATGATTTAACATTCATTAAAATTCATAGGTAAATTTTGGGCAGGTGGTTCGCGGAAAAACTTATGATTTCGCCATAAGCGGTGATGCCAAATTCACGCTTTTTTGTCACTTATTCCACGTTAATTCTTGCGGCCTACTTTGGTAATTCGGATTTCGAATAACGACGGCTTTTGGAGTTTAATGAGGGTGACAGACTGACAGACCCTGGCGCACTACCTTAAGATTAGAAGAATGACAAAGTGCCAGACAACAGAGCAGTTGCAAATAATTGAAACACTAAAAATGAGTATAATATTCTTTGCAGCAAAAAATGCAACCCCATTGGATGCGTTTTTATAGGAATGCGTCTCGGTTATATAAACATTTGGTAAATAATCCTTGAATTCTTGTGAAAAGTTAGACCTATCCAACAAAGCGATGAAACTTAATCAAAAATAAAAATATTGTTAGCTCTTACTTAACATAAATCCATTGAAACTCATGAACCTCTCTAATAAATACAACAATGAAACCGCAAACAAGAGAAGTCACTTAACGTCTCTAGAAGGAGTCCAGACTTTTTTTTTCTTTTGCTCCTGAAAGTTTGTCAAGAAACTTTAGCAAGCGAAAAAAAAAGTATTATAAAAGCAAAGATGAGCAACATTCCCTACACACTCAAGAAACTTATGATTACTCGAGAGAGAACTTTCCACACGCTCAAATCAAAAAAGAAAAAAAGTTCTATAACAACAGTCAGTTAGCTGGTGTTCAGTGCTGCCCAACTATCCCATTGACACGACAGATACTCAACCTCCAGAAGCAGCAGCATATAACAACCAGCAGGTTGTCGGTGAATTATTCCCATTCTCGGACTACAACGCACACACAAAATGTTTTATGGAACGGATCGTCCAGCCAACCCTTTCAGGGTGTCCATATCAACAACGTTCCGGCATAAGGAAGAGGGGTCACATCGGCGGTTGGCCCTAGTTTTTTCTTTCACTCCTTCATTTTGGGGCAACAAACATTGTAAAAAAAAAATACAAGTATTAAAAAATCTCCATCCTAATAACTGCTTCTGAAAAAATACATAACGCTAGTTTGGTTGCTATGGTGGTAGTGATGGAACTTCTGCTCATGACGCTAGTGCCCCCTATCCTTATGTAATTAAAAAAAAAGGGGGCAACTGCAAATTCTTGTGATGACGACGACAATGGTGTGGTGTGTCGTGATGGATATGGAAGCGTTTCCAGAACACCATGCGGTGAGGAAACGGTGGAAGACAGTCGTGGATGGTATGGCTGCACAGCACATATCGTGGTGCACACACTTAAGCCAACAAATACATTTTAAATTGGATGAAGCATTGTAGTGTGCAGGCGGCCGGCAGCAGGCATTCAGGGTCCGTTCCGTCAGCACTTTTAGGAAAATCCAAGTGCGCGCCAGTTCACTTTGTTGTTGCTGTTCGATTATTCAAAAAAAAACTCTAATGCAGCATCACACACACACACTATGAGATTAAAAAAGAAATGGATACCAAAAGAAGAAAAAACAGAAAAGAAAAAAACAATTCCTTGTGATGTGCGAAAAAAAAAATTCAAGTTCTCCTCCTCTCATCTCCGCATGTCTCGCCATCTTCATCGTCTTTTATTTTTATGTGTATATGTGGACCAAGTGCTCTTCTCGGAATGGCTCTTACACGATTTGTTGAGTGCGAAGAGGAGATCCGGCAGAGTATCCCTAACATCAGACCCCTAGTTCCAGAAGATGGGTGCTCATAAGGTATAAAAGAACAAACTCATGGAATGATTGTGAATATGCTGCTTCTGGGGCTATTTCTGTCCACCACCTTCAGCTTTTCATCCCTTTTTTTTGTGTGTTGTCGTTCCTGTATGTTTATAGTCTGAAGCATGGGGGCCAGTGGGTGGTGGACGTTGAAGGAGAAAGAAGAAGAAGAAAACAAATATATCAATTAAAGATTGGGTTGATGCTGCTTCATTTAAAATGTATTTTAAACACGCCTTTTGAAGTCGTCTCAAAATGGGGGATGACAACTTAAGGGATTGCTTTTCAGATTTATTTGCAAATGTGCGGATAAGCACAGCTTGAGTGGGGTGGGGTGTCTGTTGCCAAATTTGATACAGTTTGTCATAAAAGAATATACGAAGTGTTGTCTCAGTTTTGTCTGTGGTTGTGATTTTTTTTTTGTTTACCGCATTAATAGGGGACACATGATTCGATGGCATTTAATGGAGTTGTGGAGTTTAAATGGAATGTTGATTTATATTGTGGATAACGTGTACCTACCTTGATCTAAAAAGGAGGACTAGCTGTCATGTTTCAAATACAGGCACATTTAGCAGAACTGATCGGCCAGCTGTCATGCTGAATAGTTGAAGATGAGGATAGTTGACAGACACAGAAAATATACAGATTCTGTCAGTAGCTGAATGTCAAAAAAAGGAATTAAATTGCATTTTCCTGGCTTCCCCTTATTTCAGAGTGGATTCCGATAAATAAATACGCGTGAGCCAAAGTTGTGTCCATTGAGATACAACTGGGGAGAGAGAAACAGGCGTAAAGAGGATTTCCTTATCTAGTCACATGATGGCGCATTTCCTTGGCTAAATAGCCAGAACAGCTTCTTCTATGAAGAACTCTTATTGATATTCAATAACCAATCGATGGAAATATACGCGAATGGTGCCTTTTAAAAATGTAATTCCTAAAATGTTGTCGCTTCTATAAATGGAATTAGAGCTTTTGATCTTTAAATTTGTTGGGGAGGCCAAATAAGCCTCGATTTAATCCAAAAGTGATGGATAAGCCAGCAACTATTGCCGCCTTGGAATAACTCGTATTATAGGTAATGATACCAGTCGATAATGCTGGAAAGAACAAAGGTTTGGTTCCAGGTAAGAGCTCAAACGAAGAGCTACAATTCCTCTAAGAACTCAACATAGGTCTATAGCCGCCTTTTATAGTGTAAATAGAGTTAGTATCGAGTTCACTTTCCACTTGTGCCAAAATTCTAAAGTTTGGAAAAACCTCTTACAATGTCCCGTCCCTTCTTTTGAACGGAAAAAAGAACACAATCGGTCTTGAATGTAGCCATGGCTACGGCACTGGATATGTGTCTTTTTAACCAAATAGACGTCACTGTGCAGTGTGCAGTTCGTAAATTTTTCAGCTTGAATCTTTTTCTCCATGAATTGGTGAAGTAATAAAGCCCACAGATCGTATGATTTTTTTGAAATGAAACTCCTTATGGCTTGTTGGGGAGTATGGGAAAGGAACGAAAAGGAGACAGTTGAACCCCCCAGAAATAAGCACATTACAACTTAAGACCGGCCGCACATTGGATACGAATTTTTATCGTACGTAAGCGTACGAATATGAATACTGATCGTATGAATTGACAGTTTCGTTTAAACTTTGAACAGAGTTTATTTTGTAGTTTAAGTTAAAAGACAGTATTCAGTATTGACATTTCAATCTCCTAGCTGTCGATTGTCAAAAACACAAATATTTGACGTTGTTTTGTGTGTTTTTTTAAAGAAAAGACAAGGAACGATTTTGGAAAAGTCGTATAAAATCTAAGTACCAACTGTACAATACTGCCAAATTCTATTCATTAAATTTAGTTAAACTGAGTTCAATTCAACTGAAGTTCAGATTACATTGTGAAACCACAAATTTAAACTCTGTCAGAGAACAAACTGCATAATTATGCACATGTCCTTTGGAAGTAAAATACATTACAACATTAGCCTTAAAGGCGGTAAAAGAACTTTTCTAAATGTTCCTCAATATGCACTTGGTTAAAATATTTAGCAATCATAGTTCATGACAAGTGGAAAATTCATAGTTCATAAATTCAACTAAACCAGATAGATAAAAGCCTTTTCAAGTGCGGTAAGACTATAATAATAATCAGGTAATAAACCATAAAACGACCGTTAACAATGAAATTGAATAAAACAAAACTATATACTCACTGTTGTTTCAGTTAGCAACAACGAATACGCTAAATTCATTTGTTAACTTTGTAATCATTTTAATTAAGCTTTTGTCACACCAAGTTATTTGACCCCCTATATAATAATCAATGTGTTCATTTTGTATTGCCAAACCCATTTCGATCCTTTGTCGCCGTCTTTCGACTCTAAATAAAGGCTACATTCTTTCACTAATGGTTTTTTGGCTATAAGACTCATTTTTTCATTGTGTCTCTGCCCATTTTTTGTTGCATGTCCTTTACTTTGTGCCAAACAAATGGATGATCACCCCCAACAAAGCTGTCTAAAACTATTGGCAATACATTGACTTTAATGATTATGGGAGCCGACAACGACATCGAAGAACTTTAGTCCCCATAACCATCTCTTGTGGGTGTGTTTGTTGACATTGGAATTATGAGCTGATTACTTTAGAGGTTGTTGATGTTTTTTTTGGCAGCAATGTTGCCTTTTTTTTCTCTCATGGAGGCGAAAGCATATTTTCAAACAATATGTTCATAGATCGTATGACGTTGTAGACATTGTTTTCAGCATCCAATACTGGTCATGGTCATGTTTTTTTCGTCATGTAGGCGACTTATGATACTAGTAGTGGTCGATAATATTTTAACCAACAAGTATGTACATCAGTTAGAAGAGCTGTCAATGAATGTTCTTCATCGAAATATATTCTTGTAATCAATTCCGAATAGATTTGAATTTGAATTCGTGCGGGTTTCGCAAACCCCTAAAACGACTAAAATTTGCTACAATTCACTGAAACGGGGTTGCTAATAAGTGGAAAACAGGATTAATTTGAGATGATGTGATGAATTGGAATTTAACCTTTTGCGGCTTATGATGGAATGTTAACAGTGACTATCCGCCTGGTTCTTAGTAGCATTTTCGCACAATTTGAAGAAGACTGTGGTCTAGGGTAATTTTTTGCATAATAGATTTGAAACTAGTCATCTATTTGGTGAGGATAATGTGGACATGATAAATCAGAAAAATCGTTAAGTTGGACTTTTGAAAAGGCAATGACCTAAAAACACATTTTTCATGACACCAGAACATTTTCCTTGAAGTAAATGAGGACAAGACTAAGTACATGCTATCAACAAACAAACAAGCACCTGTCCACCGCCTAGGACAAAACGTCACTATTGATAGAAACAATTTCGAGGTAGTTAAGGAGTTCACCTACCTCGGAGTAAACATGAACTCCACGAATGACATCCTAAGTGGAGATCCGGCAAAGAATTATCCTAGGAAACCGTTGCTACTTCTGTTTGACAAAACAATTGGGTTCAAAACTCTGGACTCGAAGGACGAAATTTGTGCTCTACAAAACCCTTATCCTGCCAGTTCTGGTTAATGGCGCCAAGTGCTGAACGATAAGTAAGAAAGGGAGAGCTGGATACTGGGGCTCCTTCGAAAGAAAAATAATTCGGTCGAATTTTGGTAGAGCGGAATGGGTTTAGAGGTGAATGAAGGCAAAACAAAATGCATGCTGTCGACAAATCGAACAGAACGTCATGATAGACAGCTACAACTTTGAGGTGGTTAGGGACTTTGTCTACATCGGCTCCGCTATAAACTCTGATAATGACACCACAGCAGAACTCAAACGAAGAGTTACACATGCCAACTGCTGTTTCTTTGACCCAAGAAGGCAAATGACTAGTAAGGCCTTGCTCTATGGCGGAAAATCATGGACGTTAACTAAGGAGGACGAAGATGATCTTAGTCGTTTCGATCTCAAAATTGTTCGAGTGATTTTTGGTCTCGTTGGATGAGGCGAACTCTACGAGCTGTACAGCAACAGCGACCTGGTCAGAAAAGTACGTATCGATTAAGATGGCTAAGACATGTAGACCGAATGGACACCAATCACTAACGCTCCGGCCGGAAGACTCTTCGATACCAACCAGATCTTAATGGCTGAAATGACCTCTGCTGGTTTGACTACATTGACAACCGTATTCTTGATTTCTTGAACCCCAAATCGAATCTTTAAATTGCTAAAAGCGAATGATTGCGCTTGAGTTAAGTAAATTTCTGTTGTTGAAAATTAGGACAATCTCTGAAACTGGTCACGTTGCTTAAACAACGATCAATACAAATAAGCTTCCATTTTCGTAATTTTTAATTTGGCTGTAGATATTCGCCCGTGCGGTTCGCGACGCAACAAAATGTAAAAAGTTAAATGCGTCAAGTTAGGGTATGCGTTTGTGGCTCCCTCTGCTCGCGGCAAACTCCAGTAAATCATTTTCGAACATCACCCTCTATGATTTGGACTAAAATTATTCATTAAAAAACAGTTTTTAATACAAATTCCATTACCTTACTCAGCCGTGTCTCGAAGAACCCGTAAGTCAGTTAAACGTCAGATCAGTACAAATGCAACGGGCTAATAACCAATTTATACAATTTCATTCGAAGTGATTTCTGTATTTTATTTTTCATTCGCAGAATTAATTTTATTTTTAAGTCGATGTAAGAAACCTTTTTTAATACAAATACCTATGCAGTTTGAAATGAACCCAATCATCAGAATAAAGTTTAAAAAAGCTCGGAGAAAAAAATCTAAACATCGTTTTCATGACATTTAGTCGGGTACGATTACCGACAGCGGGATTAGGGGTGATTATAGTATGTACCTACATACATTTTTTTAAAGTCTCGAAAACTATACAGTATACATACATATCTACGTTGTGCGCCCCCAGACAAACACCTGAAACATAGGTAAAAGGCACATGGTCCTAGGTAGGTGAGACCTACAACCTAATTACATAAATTATTAATAAAAATGTCACTTTTAAGAAAATAATACTCATGCATACATAATACCTATATGAATAGAATAATTTTTGACATTTAGCCCAAATCAACTTTCAAATGTGTACTTTGCTCTCTTACCTTATGGACATGTGGTAATAATCCAATACTAAAATCCCAAAATCGATAATCACCTTGTCAAAATCCAATTCGAAACAGATTGATCTCAAGAGCTAACGATTTTTGTTTGGCGTTTCTTTTCCTAGAATAGCAATTAAAAAAAAAATATTGAAATATTCCACGATTACGACTCGAAATCACCTCTCCCACAGTCGACGAACTCGTAAAAAAATTGTTTCTTCTTCTTTAAGCCAAAATGAAAATCAGAAAAAAAAAAACAAATCAAATAAAGCACAATGAATTTAAATTTTAGCGGTATTGGACCAACAGAAAAAAATTAAGAGAACAGATATTGAGTTCCAAATACCGTTAAATCCATGTAAAATATGGATAAGAACAAACAGAATAAAAAACAAATTTTGAAAACCAACTTAAGTTTAAGAGCGCACACGCACGTAAGCTAAAATGTAAATGACACTTTAGTCGATAGCAGACTAGCAAAAATCGGAAAAAATAATAACAAAGTTTTTTTTTTTATTTTCGTTGACAGTTTGTTTACGAATTTTACGTTTATAAGGACGAAGAACCGTTTTTGAACCGACGTGGTTTTTTTTTAATAACTTTCGCGCGTCGTCCTGCAAATATTTATTTTATTTCGCGTTTCCCGCTTCACTTTAAAAGCACAATGTGAAGTTTCTTTTCTTCATCTATGTTTTTTCTTTGCAGATGCCGATTGACGATGATGATAGTTGGACAACAAAGGAATGAAACTCTCATAACCTAAAACACTAACCACTCCGTCGTCGAGGTCGAACTTGAAATGAAAGGGAATGTTCAAGGGTTTTTTCCTGATCCAAAGAAGCACAGAGAACCAGCACCAGAGTAGAATCAGAATGTAGAAGAGACTTGTCTTCCTAGCAGCAAACACACAAAATTCACACATCCATTTGTTCGTCGTCGTGTTTCATCATTCATTTTCATTCAACGGAGACGGCAATGACGACGATATAGCAAAAGCGATGACGACGACGACCACGACGGTAAATAAATAAGTGGAAACTGGGGAGAGAAACCCTAAGAAAAAAAAATCTTTTCACACACATAAAGAAAGAAAGAAAAAAATCCGCGAGACGGACGATAGTGTGTGCACAAAAGCAAGACGACAAAACGAAAGAAATGATTCAAGGAAGCAGCAGCAGGACCCAATAGTATAATCCAACCACCCGCTACACCTCCACATGGCGGGGTAAACAAAAATTATAACGAATCTCCAACGAAAAAGAACTAAAATAATATACTGACCGACACGATGCCGATTGACAGCGACAGACGGACACACTACATTGAAAGCAGTTATTTCTCCAGCCCCAATAATCATCACCGGCCAATCGTGGGGGATATTGTGTGCTAAGAAAAAAACTGTTCACTGCTCGCCCGCCGGTTAAAACTTCTTTTTTTTTTTTCAACTCCTATATTGGGGCCATCATTCGTACACAACGAAAACTCGGCAGAAAAAAAATATCACACATAAGCAAAAATGTTCATGTATTCTGGTGGCGGAAAAAAAATCTGCACACACAAGAGAAAAAATCTCCAAGCGAAAAAATCAGCACCGAATGAAGACGAAAAAGAATACAAGAACAAGGGCTACAACTATACGACAGAGCAACCATAAGATAAAAAAAAAGAATCACCCAACAAAAGAAAATATACAAATTGTCGTTGCAGACGGAGAGGCTACTTGGGAAAAGCCGGCTGGTGGCGGTGGTATCTCTCCTACTCACCCATTCTCCCCCATCCACCCTCTTTCATAACAACCCACTTCCACTTCACCAATGTAGCACACCATCTCTTTCTATCAGCAAAAGAAAGGAAAAAAAAGTAAATAAATGAGAAAAAGTTTAAAAAACGCCGGGAAAAAATTCGAAATATAAAAATCCACTCAAATTGAGTGGTAAAGGTTTTTTTTTTTCATTTGAATAAATGTTTATTGTTCGAATTCGAAGTTTAGAGTGAACTTAGCCGATAAATAAACCACATTCGAAGAGTGGTTGAAATCCGAGTTCAAATCAAATCTCGCATTCAATGAGAGAAATCCTTGTAGTTTGTACCAGAACCATAAATAGTTTGTGCACTGGTTTAAAGGATTTATGGGAAACAGAACGGAAGTAGGTTTGCGTTTCCTTTTAGGTTCCATGTTTGTATCGTGTAGAATTAACGTTCGTTGATAATTGGAATTGGAAGAACAAACGTAGTGGTGAAGATGTGGTTAGGAATTAGGTGAATTTTCACCCCTATCGTGGATGGAATCCGCCGGGGGGAATTATTCACGGAAAAGAATATTTTGTTATCGTCAAAATCGCAATTCCCCGTTCGGGAAAAATTCGATTTGAATGTTTTTAACGATACAGTGAAACTCATTCACATTACCCACACGGGGAACTGTTCACTTTGCGATTTTGATGATACCAAAATATTCTTTTCTGTCAATAATTCCCCCCGGCGGATTCGACGACAAGGGTGTTTGTTTCGCTAAATTCATGAACTTCAAATTTAAATAAACATGAAATTTAACTAGTGGTAGCAATCGAAATTTGCTAGCTGTCAAAAAATTATCATTTTCCGGGAGCAAAATAATAAATTATGCAAATTTTTTGACATTTTCTTTCGCTTGGGATTTGCTAAAATGTTAAAGAGGAAAAAAAAATACTGAATACTGAATTTCAATTGATAAAAAACGTGAAATTAGAGAAATCTCTGTTTTTAGGTTGGTTTGTTTGATTAACCTTTTAACTCTCGCGTTTGTTTCAGAAAATTATCCTCGTATAATTATTTAGCGCAATTGACACGTGGCCCGAGTGTGAAATGTTTGATATATTCTTAGAACTCTTTTACATATAAAAAAAAACATTCGCCTGTCAAAAAACTGCGAAAGGTAAACTCGCGAATAGGTGGGTTTCCACATGTCGGTTGATTGAGAAAGTTTGACAGCTATCGTTTATGTCATTGAACGACACTACCGTCAGTTCATTTCCACTTATGTCAATTATTGGCAAGAAATTAATTGACAATGAAATTTGTAATTTGCAGTATGTTTGTCAATTCACTGAAAGTTATTTTCACTTGCGCTGCCAATTTTTAATTGTCATCTCTTTGTCAATTGTGAATTGTGGCGTCGCGTGAGCAAATATATCTATAGGTACATAATGAACATAAACAAATAACATTTTCTTTTTTAAAATCAAATGAACAATTTTAAAAAAGAAATGAATCGCTTTCGCTTTTTGTGTTTTGTTTGTCGAATCTGAGTTAAAGCTGCAGGAAGAAGACGAAGATTGTCGAAAATTTGCAAAATACGCAAAATGCGTATGATGAATAGAACTGACTTCAAATCTATTTCGCAAAGGGTTAAACCATTATTCATAAAAAAAAAATAAGCATACATTTTAAAGGGTTGGGCCCTGTAAAAAGATTGTATATCAAAATGTGTCTATTCATTGACAAACATGATGCTAATTAATTTTCTCTGTCAATTAAAGACAAAGTGACATATTGTTTGACAATTTTGCTATTTCCACTTGTCCAGTGGTTTCTTTGTTAATTGCGAAGCAATTTTTCGCTATTTCCACTAGTCAATTTTTTAATTGGTATAAAAATACGTCAATTGTCAAATTCAAATAGCCAAGTGGAAACCCACCATAATGTAATATGTATGCGATTGTCAAACGTCAAAATCAAGTGAAAAAAATGGTTTTTGATGAGCAAAAAGGTGAAGTTACGTAAATGGTTATGGAAATTCATAGTTTTAATTTGGAAAATTGGCAAGAGAGGCAGGTACTCTCCTCCATTTAGTGTCTTCAGAGAGCATTCTGATTTGTTTATGAAACAGGGCAGATTCAAAAGTCATCTGAATTAGCAGTTTAACGGTCAAATGAGGAAATATAGAATCAGTCAGCGGATTGTTTTTTGTAAGGTAGTAAGTACGTTGTTGTTGTTTAAAATGAATCGTCAGAAAAAGCTGGAGTTGCGGTTAAAACAGAGGTAAAACAATATGCTATAAATATAAACATTTCATCAGCTCCTAGGGAATTTGGAAAACTCTCCGACATTTAAAGGTTGAAGAAGTGAACACAACACTGAAATACCAATTTATAAATGAATTTAAACAAAGCGAATAATACACTGTAAGGCAACACCGCTTAATAATACATTTTTGGATTTTGGTCATCTCGCACGTTTTTTTTTAGTTTCCGGGTAAGCAAAAACACGCAGTTGCGTTGCGTCGTCACCAGACGCTTGTTATACATAGGCTTCAGCGACTCCACCTGACACTTGGTCACCAGGCCCACTTGCTAACCACTTTTATGCGCGCCTGCTACACCCAAATTGTCATCTGTCAGATTTCCGTTACGTACATATTTGTTTTATTAGATGGAGTTGAGACCCGGTAACCTGTAATCACTTTAAATGCAAAGTGTAATTTGAGACTACCTACTCGTATCTCTCAATGGCTGTCATTTCAATTAATAATACTAATAAGAAAAAAATACATATGTATATCTTTTTTGTATAAAAGAAATCACTTTATATGGTATTGCTATTGGAAAATAAAGCGCACAGAGGTGCTTCACAAAAAGTAGTTATACAGCCCTATTATGGCTATCAAATATCAACACGATATTTGATAATAATTGATACGTATCAACAAAATGAATGAATCGGTATTATGGTTATCAACCTATCAACATTTTTGATGAATTGTGAATTGTATTAGATTTAAGATCTATTGTGAATAGTTTTATCGATAAACTTGGTATTACGGTTATCAAAAAATTTGATATTCATCAAATTTTCTATCAACCACAAATTTCTCGTTGATACGTATCAAATATTCGGCGCATCAAATTAAAAAATGTATATCCTCGTTTTTATTGTTAAATAACGACTTTAGAGCGAAATGTCTTCGGTAGACATCCCAAATGTACTCAAACCACGAGTAGCAGCGATTTTAAAATTATTTACTCAATAAGGAAACTATCAACTGAGCGTTGGGAATAACTTTTACATTTGCATTGCACAATCAACAGTGTTGTTCGTTCTTTTGATTTGCGAAAAAAACAACTTTTGTTTATAAAAAACAACAATATTATTTAACCAACACTAGTAGTCAGCCATACAACAAAAACCAACTACAAATCAGAAACGTCAAACGTCAAAACAGAACCCATTCTCAATGAAATTTCGATAAGTATTCACAATGAGGTAAAATGTATCAATTGATACTCATAATACCAAACTATCAATGAATTGATAGATCTTATCAAGTATCAACTAATTGATATTTGATAGCCATAATAGGGCTGATAGATAATACTAGTAGTGTTAACAGCTTATAATTTTACTTATAGTATAAAAATCAATTGGTGTGCGCTAGTCTCGCAAAAACTTGAGAAAGGCTAGAACGATTTGGATGATTTTTCTTTTGTTTTGTTCGTCTTGATTCAGGGGTGGTTTAGCAAAAAAGAAAATTCGGAAAACCCCAATGAAAACACGGAAAATCGAAAAAATCAAAATTTCCATTTTGTATGCGAATATACATTATACATACACCACCAATGATTGCAAAACTCGAAGACCACCTGCCTCGGGAGTGTTCCTGTTTGGTTAAAATTAAACAAAGGGACGTGAAGTCATTTGAATTACGAAAAACTTTAATTTAATCACCAAACTTAAACGGTACAGTGTACACAGTGCGGTCAATATTGCCGATATCAATGAACTGGAGTTGGAAGGTTGATTGAGATTCATAATCGCTTATGAAGAGTTACAAACAAATCAATTTTAGGTGGTACGCAGCTACGAAGTTCGCCAGGTAAGCTAGTATTATAATTAGTGGCCCAGTACCAGTATTTATTGCTCAATTCGTGTAAATGGTCCTTTGGACGAAGAATTTTGACTGTCAGAATTCAATTCTCCAAAACAAATCACTTTTTTAAATGAGATGATGAGTGGTGTCAATAGAAATATGTAGTACTTGAAATAAAAGTTGATGGTCTCGACACAATTTTTCAACAGAAATTGGTCATAGGTCGCTCCGCAGTTTAAGCGAGAAATGTTTTATTGTAACAGTGAAAAATGGACCTTCAACAGCGGTCCAGTATAGATGTGTTAGCTCTGCACTTAAATTGTTGTAAGTTGTAGTTATTTTAAAATATATCTTCAGAAAACTAGTTCATACAATGATGTGGCATTTAAGGATTGTAACTCTTTGATTCGGGAATCAAAAAATAAACCCAGACGCGATTAATGTCCATAAAATAGTGTAAGCAGTTTTTTCTCCCCACCTAATTCCGGTTTTTTGTTAAATAACATAAAATAAAACTTTCGTTAAATAAAACGAGAAAGTTAAAAATGTACCAATGTAATTTAAATATAGATAATCTTTAATATGTATGGGTAAGCCTAGACAGATATGTTGTTATGTATAGAAAAAGAAAAATAGGAGAATTGTGTAAAGTTTAAGAACTCGTAGTTCTGTTTTAATTGGTCTTTCTTGCATCCAATAATTCGTAAACAAAAACAAACATTTTCCTATTACATTTCCTACTCGTATACGTACAACAATATTTGTTTAATCTAATCTAGAATGCAATGAAAATTAATCATCCCCAAGATTCAGTGATAAACGTGACAGTGAGAGTGGATATGTTAATATAAAAGAATTAGAAATAATTCGATGAGTCAGTAAATGGAATATTATCAGCTAGTTTCCGAACGCATTAGAGTTGTTGTCAACCCAAAGCTTACAAATTTAATTCATTTTTGTTTGCACAGGTGATTTATTTATCAAATATACGTAACAATGCGGTAGTAGTAAGAACAAGTCTACTTCGGCTTTACTAATCGAGCTGCAAATGACTCCAGTGTGGGGATCAAACATTCGGAACTTCATTGGACTGGGCAGACAACTTATTAGTATGGCCCTAAAAGACATTCTTTATCCATCTCCTAGTGTGTGCTGCAGAAGCATGGATTTTGAATGCAAGAATCTTTGCAATTTAGGATCGCGATGGGGTCTATTCCTGTATCTAGTCCTCATATTGTTTAGAAGCTAGCGTAACTTATCCTTGAAATTGTTGTGAGTAAGGTTGTTAGTTAGATCTATGACCTTCTTTTTGCGCTGGCGACGGTTAGAGGAGAAGATTCAACCAAGTAAACACGTCAGTCCAAAGGGTATTTTAATGCCCTCTACTCCACCCCCATATTATTAGATTGTCATAGTCGGAATTCAAAGGGCTTAACAAACGTTCTTATTATTTTATTATTTTTTTGGAATCACATTTGCTTTAAGCGATGAGTAGCTCCGGAATAAAGCATGAAAGGATTTTTTGGTGTAATGCACGAGCACTTACGATTCACCAACTACGATTTTAGGAGCTCTTTAACGGCAGAGAATCAAGTAGCCAAAATCACAAGTTGTGAATACATATTTCCACCCAAATGATACACAACAATCATAGAAGCTCAAATAGAGCACATTCCTGGCTGAATGTACAAAGAAATCAAATTTCTGGAAGACAAAAAAGACGATGGACATAGCGCTACTCCAGTTTATGATGGACAATGTAATGCTATTAAAAACAGCGTCCGACAAGGCGACTCACTGATTGACTTAACTCATCGATGTAGCAAACAAGGAAAAACATTCGCCGCTGATGAGAACGCCAAATATATTCCAACCAATGGCAAACAGGTCCTAGATCTAGCTTCTTCTAAATATTCTCTTGCATGAATTGTAATTTTCTTCAAGCTTTCGGCAATGTTAGACTTCTAGCTTTGTAAAAAAAAAGTGCCGTCACAGAGTAACGAAGAAGAGGACTTATCCCGTTCTATTAGTGCTAACTGCCGGTTTCCAAGCAGGGAAGAATGGGACAGAAACGAACCCACCGAAACGAAATCATTAGCCATCTACACTGATGGATCAAAGATGGAATGTGGAACTGGAGCCGGATTATTCTCAGAGGAACTCAACATACATAGTTCAATCAGGCTTCCTGATTATTGTAGTGTTTTTCAAGCTGAGGTACTGGCAGTCGCGGAAGTGGCAAGCATGGTATCAATAATGGCAATACCACGGAATGATATTACCATATTTATTGACAGCCAGGCGGCTATCAAGGCAATCTCTACTAATGAGATAAAATCCAAACTAGTTCGCCGCTGTCGCGAAGAGCTCAAGGCTCTTGGCTCGCAGCACAATACGGTTCTCTGCTGGGTTCCTGGACACAGGGACATAATCGGCAACGAGAGGGCTGACGAACTGGCAAGAAATGGTTCTGCAATGAACCTAGACCAGGCACTTCAGTCGATCAAACCACCAATCTGCAATCTCAGAGAGCGAGTGGAATATAAGATCCGAATGAAAGCCAATACCAGGTGGAAAACACTAACCACCTGTGACTTATCGCGGAAGATGTGGCCAGAATACGATAAAAGCAGGACCAACAAACTGCTACAATATGACAGAATATCGCTGTCCAAGTTGGTTGGCGCCCTCACCGGTCACAACTTTCTAAGAAGCCATGCAATGAAATTAAATCTCAAGAATGATGACATCTGCAGAGGCTGCGGTGATGAAGAAGTCCACGAGGACACACCTCACTTTCTCTGTCACTGCCCAAGTCTCTGTCACTTGAGGAACAGAACACTTGGAAGTTACTACTTCCAGGAAATCCAAGAACTCTCTAATGTCTCAATATCTGATCTTTACAGGTTTCTGAGGACAGCGGGATGGCTGGACAAGGTCGAGTAACCAAGGGAAGGACAAAGTAAAGCCATTACAACGCGGCTAACCCCATCGGAGGGTATCACAATGGGTCCTCGAGGACCTGAGTGGGGTGAAGAAGAGGCTACTCAGCTTCACCCACCAACCCGTATAACCTAACCTAACCATTAGTGCTAACTTCTTTATCTACAATTATTAACTAGGAATTGAATCAAAGGTCACTGAGGTTGTTTGTATATTTTCAGAAATAATATTCGCATATGCAAACAGCTTTTTCCAGATCTATTAGTACCTATTCATAGCTGCAGTCTACAGAAATGGGGATAAAACTACACCTTGCCGTGTTCCGCAACTCACAAAATTATGTGCCAAAGCATTGGTACTTATTTACAAAACTCGTTTTGGACTTTATTGCAATTTCAAAAGTGCAATAAAGTCCAAAATTACGGTTTGCATAAGACTTTATTTCATGGCACCGTCATAAATAACATTTGACAAATTACAGTGGCCTATTTTGTGCTTACGGAATATTTAAAATATAGTCACCCACAAAACCGAATCGATATCGTCATGCGATTATTGACCCACGGAATGAGTGTTAAGTTAATTCCAGCAATAGAATCAGCATGGAGATCAAACCAAACATTCATCTTGCCAATAAGCCATAAAGGCATAAAAATAATAGACTAACTAAATAGACGTTGTATAAAACACCTATCATTCCGCTGTATGGTGCAGAGACGTGTGATATTTGGCTCAGTTTTTAGTCCTAGTGAAGAAGGTACTAATAAAAACAAATATTACGTGTGGAAATCAATGACCCGGCACGGAGAATATCGAATAAGCTGGTTGTATAGCATTTTTCGTATGCTGAAATATCTAGTAACAGCTTTTTTTTTTTCTTTTTTGTTTGTTTGGATTGAGAAGGTAACCTTGTACTAATACCATCTTCCGAACAACTACGAATAAGACCTTAATAGACTCAGTCCTGCCCTTCAGCGGTCGAATTACCTCATCTGTGAACGTACAACATGTCGCTGAATTATGTGAAATTTATATGCAAAACAATAACAATTTGATAAACTCTACAAAAATTACAGAAATTCGTTAGGGAATGCTCCCCAACGTTGTTGCTCCTCGCTTTCCTCCATTCAATAACAAATTTCGTCACGTAGTTAGTACTTAATCACGAATATGCACACATGATGTCTGCAGTCTTTCTCTCCATAGTGACAAACGTTTCCGTCGCCTAAGGTGGTACTCACAAGTAAAAACCGACAACAACCAACGGGAGACAGTTTGGTAAGGCTGGACTAATTGATTACGCTACTTAAAGTCATGGATCATCCCGAGCTGTAGCACCTTCTAATTAAGTCAGTATGGAAGGAACAGCTTTTTCAGTTGTATAATGTGGAAACTATAACTTAACTATATTTCAGTAGAATATCACTTTCAAACTGCGATTATAGTCTCAAAAATAAAAAAAATTAAATGCGAATGAACTGTTTGATATAAGTTTCGTAGCGTATTATATCTCTATCGTTAAATCCTGTTAAATAACGCATTTTCATCGCAACATCAATCGGACCAATTAGTTAATTCGTGTCCAAGCTAATTGCATTTGAAAGTTGTTCTCTAAATTCGAACCCCTGTATGTTTATGAACAAGACGAATGCCCGCTCATGTCCACCCGGACTATACCGCCATCTTGTATGTCATGCGATGCCATATCAACATTCCTGAATTTAATCTCCATTTGTATATTTGTCTATGCAATTACAAAAAAAAAACAACTCTTACCTGTAATTCAGATTCGGTAACATCAATCTCCCCGCGATAGACGAAATCAATGATCGTTTTTAGATCGGTGAATATTATGTCACCCGGTAGAATTATGGTTGGATGCTTGCATGGATTCTCCAGTAGTAATTTTTGAAAGTACGATGAACAAGCCGATAAAACGACCTAAAATCAAACCGAAAATAAAATAAAATGAAATATATTCGTTTGCATTTAAAATTAAGATACAAAAATAACAATGCTCTGATGGCGATGGCGAGAGAGCATCAGTCAAATACCTTGTGAGCTTTAAGCGAACCATTTTCGCATGATAATGTGACATCAACAAATGATAAATCCTCACGCAGTTGCTGGAACACGGAGGTCATTGTGTTCTGATAATTATTCCATCTGAGACTGAAATATTGATGACTTCGTGCCGCCATTGTGTTGTAAATGTATTTAGTTTGAATGATTTTTTGTTTTTGATTTGACTTTTTGAATTCTTTTATTTATTTGCTGTTGTCTGCCTTTTTGTAATGTTTTACTTCTTTATGTAGACTCTAAAAAGAAAGAAACAAGTTAAAGGAATATGTAGACAAAAATGTATAACAAATATTTATCTAATATTTTTTTTTATAAATAAAAATAATTATTCAACGACTTTTAATGAGGGGAATTTAAAAATTCACTAGCTAAGTTACAATCAAGTCAAAAATCGGAGTTTGGATAAACTAATATGGTCAACGACTGCGGGCGTTTTTCTTTACAAATTTCGAAAATTTGAGGTTTTTAATTTAAATTTAAAGTCGACACCATGTCACCATAGACAGATATAACTTTGAGGTAGTTGGGATTTTGTCTACCTCGACTCTACTATAAACTCTATAAAAACGATATCCTATCAGAAATTAAAAGATGATTTGCACTCGCCAATCGCTTTTGCTTTGGCCAAAGCAGGCCTTATTAGGAGACGTTAACAAGCGAATAAAGAAACACATTGAAAGCAAAATTCTTCGAGTGATTTTCTGTCCAGTTTTCGTTGACGAGGTGGAGTAAACTCTACGAGTTGACAGCTCTAATCTTTTTCGGAGGACTGCAAAGATGCTCTAAGAATCGCTGAAAATTACGAAAAATTGTTGGCATATTTAATGATGACCGACGAGGAGCATTCTGAACGGCTTTGTGAACAAGCTAAATTGCCGATTTTGGGGCATACAGAAAACCAAAATTCCCCACCAAAGGTCCTTATACCCAGTTCGTGTTAATGTTACTTGCGCAAGATGTATGGCCATGGGCCATATTTCTTTAAAAAAATGTAAGGGTGCAAGCGTTACGGTCCTTCCAATTTGCACTCGTGCAAGCGGACAACAATGTTGATTACATTATTGGTTTCAACAAGACAGTGCAAATGCCTACACTGTTCGTGAGACAATAAAGTTGTTACGAGAATAATTTCCAAACCGTGTTATCGGCGATTTTCAATATCGCCAGATTTGTCGGTTCCTGACTTCGATAAAAGAGGTTTACACATCAAGAATCACGGTTCACGGACTTTAGAGGAGTTGTCAACAATCTAACAGAAATCGCGCAAATTACATCGATTATTCGCTTACAAAGTTCAATTGACTCAGCAATTGAAGGCGCTCGACCATCCGCTTTGTTATCGATTCGCAGTTTGGGCCTTAGAGCACAGCTTGAATCATCATATTTTCTGACGAGGCGCATTTTCATCTCGGCGGCTACGTTAACAAACAAAATTGCTTCATCTGGGGCTCAGAAAAACCGCACGTTATTGTCGAAAAGCCAATGCATCCACAGAGAGTGACAGTTTGGTGCGGATTGTGGGGTTCTGGCATCATTTGACAATTTTTCTTCGAAAATGAGGGGGAACAACGCTTCGGTCAACGGTGGGCGTTAGAGCCATGTTAACCGACTTTTTTTTTACTGAAATTGAAGACATGAATTTGGACGACCTCTGGTTCATGCTTCATGCAGGATGGCGCGCCATGCCACAATCGATCTTTGGCGCACCAAAATGACCCCTTTGGCCGTTTTTTGTGTGGAACCATGAAGGACCGATGTTATGCCAACAATCCGGAAACGATTCAAGCACTTAAGGCCAATATCATCCAAACAATTCGTGAGCTACCGAAACCATCAACAAGGTCTTGGAAAATTGGACAGAATGCGCTACTGCGAAGCCGGCCGAGGCAACCACTTGAACGACGTTGTGTTCCATATTTAATGGAATTTTTTGCTCTTAGATACTAATAAAGCCATAATACATGGAAAAAATGTAATTTTGTTCATTTTATTGCGTTTTAAAAAGAAACTTGTATTTGACCCATCCTGTATGTATTTCAACGAATGGAAATGTCTCTAAATACAAAATCCTTTTCCATTTCAGCAAAAGTGAAGTTAGCAGCATGTCTGTCGGTCTGTCCTGAGTATCTTCAGCAAGGGTGTCCCATAATTCACCCAAAATGTAATTTTGATAGAAAATACAGATTTTTAATTAGAAAGCTTAAATTTTTGATTCATAGAGTATACAGATTGGGGTTATGTATTGAATAGCACATCGGATAAATGGCCGCCACGGCTTTGCTGGCAGGTACGTTCTCTTTTAATGAAATTTGGCTGAAATTCATTAATACACCTCTCAATTTCCTCTTTAAAGGCTTTTGGTGGTCGTGGACTTGTTTGCACAGACCTTTGACTTCAAAAAACCCCAAATAAAAAAGTCCAATGGCGTTAAATAGCAAGAACTGTATGGCCAATTCTGATCGCAAAAACGGCCGATTGCACGATTAGAAAATGATTCATGCAGCAATTTATTTGTTTTGTCTGGCTGTATGGCACGTGGCACCGTCCTGTTGAAACCACATGTTGGTCACATCCATAATATAGTGTAATTAAGGCACTCAAAACTGGATTATAATATCACGATAACGAGCACCATTTATTGTTACTGCCTGACCAGCTGCATTTGCGAAGAAGAATCGTCCGATAATGCCTCCAGTCCAAAATCCGTGCGACAATTTTGACGATTAACGAAGCCATCAAGATGAAAATGAGCTCATTGAAGATGATTTTGTTCGAAAAATAAGCATCCACTTTTTGTTGTTCCAAAATCCATTCGACTAACGCTCTTCGCGCTGCATGGTTAGGTTAGTAGTCTTCAGTTCTTGAGTCAATTGAACTTTGTAAGCATGAAGTTTCAAGTCTTTCGTGAGAATTCGCTGTAGAGAGGTTCTCGAAATGCTCAATTCTTGTCTACGGTGCCGAATTGATGTTCCTGGACTGTCAGCAATACTCTCGCGAACTGCTTCTATATTTTCTGTTGAACGACTTGTGACAGCCAGAGTGTAAAAAATCACTAATTGATTCAGTCTCCCTGAATTTTTCAATTATTCTTTTCACAGTTGATGGTTTTAAATCACTATGACGGCCATAAATTGCGGACTGTTGCTGACAAACCTTAAATTTTTTTAAAATATCTACATATTTCTCAACAATGTAAATTTGTTGTTCTTTCGTATAGCGCTTCACTTTTACTATTACCCCGAACTGTCAGCTGTCACATTGTTATCTTTTTTTCCGTTGGCATCACTGTACTATTAAATGGCGCAAAATTAAAATTTGCGTGAATTATGGGACACCCTTTAAATCTCAGGACAAAGCCAAGCTATGAAATCCGCAATGATTTTGATGCGGGTGAGAAATGTCATTTCGTCCGGGAAAAATCCGATTTGAACGTTTTTGACGATACTCATTCACATTACCGACACGGGGAACTGCTTTTGACGATACCGAAAGATTTTTTCCGTGAATAGGTAAATCCCCCCGGCGGCGGCGGCGGATTCCACGATAGGGTGTTTCCGTTTATGCCTATTTTGTAAACATTCGAGTTCCGCACATTCTCGTAATGGCCAAAAATGTTATATTTAGCTAAGCCTGTGTCTATTATGTCAGCTTAGAGCTGTAGACAGATGGTCTTAATATATGTACATACTTTTCCATAAATGCTTATACTCAACTTTTTTTTTATAGATAGGTAGTACATAGATATAGATTTTATAAATTCTGTCATGTTATTCATCTACATTTTTGGATACATTAGCCAAATTAGGGAAAACATAAAAAGAAACAAAAAAAAAAAAAAAACAGACACCCACTCAAGACCAATTTGAATGCCAACAAAATAGATAGAGCAACTTTGAAATTATCATCATCCGTGTATCTGCTCACAAACAATTAACATCACCTCCATCCATACCCGTGTTTTAACCATCTCTCTCTCGTGTAGTGGTACACATTCGCATTCCATCATTCATTCGCTACTATACCACTTATGAACGCCGGGACTCCTTGGAAAATCTGGCGGTACAGCATCCAACATTGATGTTCAACAACACAACCTTCCTCAACAAAAAAGGGGGTGGATAGATCTACCAGTGCCAGTACCCAGCCAACAAACAGCACCACCACACCACAAGACATATAGCAATATGCAAAACAAAAGCAACGAAACATAACATTAAAACGAACAAAAAAAAAGAGTAAAAAAGAAAAGCAATTCCATTCCTAGGGAAACTGGTTTGGCGCTCTGCGCCGCATTCCTTTGCTGGAGTCTTTCTTGTTTTTCGACCGTGCTTCTATTATCCCTGTCCCTGCCCGTGATAAAGAAGCGGCACAACATTTACACGAACAAACAGAAGGAGAGGAAGGAAAAAAATTGTTTTCAAGACAAACCCCCGGTCGTGTGTACTGAGCTTTTCCTCCTCGCACGCGCATTATCATCATCATTGTTTGTGTCGTCTTGTTCTTGTTCCTCTCCCTCCCATCGACGCACACTCCTTCCAAGTTCCAAATTGTTCGAGCACAATAGATGGCGAAAATAAATTCAACTCTATGCATCCACCACAGCCGGAGGCAGTGTCGCCGCGCCGCGCCGCCAACGCAGGTACATTTTTCTCATCGTAGGATAAAAATAATCAAAACAAAAAAGTTGAAAAATTCTCTCACCGTTGACGTCGTCACCCTCCGCCTTAACTACCCTCCCCTTTCGAGAACAAAAGATCCAAACAAAAAAGGAAACAAGTTAAATACAGAGATAACACATACGAAATGGAGGACTGCGACTGAAAACTGAAAATAAGAAACTGTTCGATGGCACAACCATGCGAAAAGAGAATGTGGTGACGATGAGGGGGTTTTCTTTTCGCTGTTTGCTTGCCAAGTTTTTTTTTCTGTTGACGGGAGGTGTTGCCGAGTAATGGAGTTTCAATGAGTATTAAACATTCAATTCGATTGAGTAGAGAATATTTATGTACAGCAACTGTCAACTGGCCCTTTTATTGATGCAGCGTAGCGTGACCGAGCTAATCGTCACAAAACAAAAGTAGCGCAACAGCTATTGTGTGTAGGCCCCCCTATCAAACTCGAGTGAGGAGGGGTCAATGGCACATGATAGCACAACACGCAATGGAACTTAAGCGAAATGGATGAATTTAAAAATTATGGGGAATGTCTAGATAATTTTGAAATGGCTTATCAATTTGTGGGAGACACCCCAACCACTATAATCGTGTGGAGTTAAATTCTTCTACAGGTGTCCAAAATCGCCCGCCAAAGGAAAGTATGTAATATAACCTTCCCGTATTTCGGTTATAAGAGTATGACGCATATCAAATCACTACTAAAGGACTATTCACATGAGAGCGAGCGAACGAACTGCTGAAATGCGAACAAACCACTTTTGACGCATTTATGAACAGAAAATTGCACATTTTACTATTCCAAGAGGAGGAAAATTCATTATCCCATCAAAATGTGTTAAGAAAACAAGTTTAAATAACGAATTTACGAATTTCAAACTTTTTGCAGCGAACGTAAGCACTCATGGCGCGAATTGCCAAAGTTTATTCGCAAATCCACATTATTTAATTTGCGTTCCACAAACTAGCGAATAAAACATTCGTTCGAACTTAACCTAAAATGAGAAATTGCTGGTAGAAACTGATGACTGAAATTCGCGAACTGTCACGACCAACTTCCGTGTTCATGTGAACGGACTGTCAAAACTTGCGAATATTCGTTTATTCGTAGGTAGTTGGTCGCTCTCATGTGAATGGTCCTTTACTGTGACCCTCTCTCAATCCCAATTACATTATACACCCTATCTCTCTCAGTCCCCATAGTGATTTGAGACGAGCTCTGTTTCGGTCTATTCGCGTACTTTTTCCGAGCCAAGAACTAAAAATCTGTCAAATTCCAAAAATTGAGCGCAATGCTCTCAGAGAACGAAAAATTTACCCGAAAGTTAAACAACCAATTTGTATAATACAAAAGTACATCGAACTGTAGTAAATAGTGAACATTCATAATTTGTTTTAAATAGAGATTATTTTAGTATCATCTCAGTAAATGCATTTATTTCCATTTTTTTAGATCCTACCTTTTAACCGAGCAACCTTTGGAACTTTAACTTTATGCATTTGACAAATGTTATCAGTAAAAGCCGAAGAAATTCCCTGAGTTATGGTTGTGCCAAGAGGGGATCTGCTCGTTACTCGTTATTTTGCTAATTTTCTGTTTTTCTGACATTTTTGATGAGAAGATGTATAGAGTGTTGACTTTGTGCGATTGCCATAGGTTTGTATCTATTGGATTAGATTTAAAAAGTGTAGCAGTCTAAACATATACAACAAATACAGTTCACGTGTTGTATTTTCGTAGTCATATGACAGCTAGTGATCAAATGCTCGACATGTTTGACAGTGCACTACTGAACAAGAAAAGAAAAAAATATAATAATACTAAAAAGTACGGGATTACCTACCTACGGGAGTTGTAATTGTATACAACAGCCTTGAAAATGAAAAAGGACATTGATATTCGGATTTTTAAACTGAACAACAGCCCACGTTCTGCCAAAAAGATTTATAAGCCTTAGATTGCTTTTAAGGAGCTATAACCGACATCTAAAAAATTTGTGTAGATGGACCGGGATAACGAGGATTTACATTTATTAAGATGATTAAGATTTATTAAGATGGGCGCAGTAGCGCAGTGGTTAGTGTGCTGGACTACTGTGCGAGGGATCCCAGGTTCGATCCCCGGAAAAACACAAATTGCATCTTAAGGTTTTTTCTATACTGCGCCACCTCTCGCGAACGTCTGACAAACATCCGGGAGTATGACTGTCCTTAAAAAGCTTCTCAATTCAGCCGTTCGGGCTCGGCATAAAATTGTAGGTCCCTTTCCATTCGTCCCAAAAATAGAAACTCACATAAACCAATGGTTGAAGCTAGGCCTAGGGTGTCTCCTGCCTGTAGCGCCACTTATTTATTTATTTATTATTTTTCAATACATATAAGGTGAGTCTTATACCTACATTTTGAAAATTTTCGGTTGTAAAACATAAATTAAATGACCAACTTTAAAAAATGAAATCATGGATGGTAAGATTGATGTTGAAAGGATAAAAAAAATTTCACCTTTTACCCTAGATAGGATTTCTTCAAACGATTTGACATACGGTAATGAAAGAAAAAAAATTACCGCGTGAAATGTCCATTGCTAAGTGGATGTACCCAAAATTGTATTTCCTTTTTTATTATTTTTGCAACTCAGTATAAAAATAAAACATTATTTTGAATTGTATTTTGATTTTGAATAACCAAACCTAACTAAAAAGCATGATCTGATCAGCATAATATGCTGTCGAGATCGCGTCTTCCTCAACCACTCGAGAAGTCCAGTGGAACCAGCATCAAGTGCTGAAGACCAGTGGCATCAATGCCAAGAAGCCCTCAGAAAAGCCGCAACTGATGTGCTGGGTTTCACCCGACCTATATATATGAGAAATAAAAAAATGTTATATGTAATAACATTTACGCATTCCTCTTATTTATTATTATGTTTATTTATACATCTACACATTCCACCTGTCTTAATAAACAAATTGACATAAGCTACGAGTATTTCCCTATAGGAAAAATGTCAGCAAACATACGAACATTTGACGTAACTGCTGTGTTTATAAATAAGGGGCATAAGCTAGTGTACTCGTACAAATTACAGCATTTACAAAAAGTTTTGTAATAACGACAGCCGCAAAGCTTTTTTATAGGTAAGTATGTACATAAGTCATATATATATAGCGTTTAATTTAGTCAATAGCAAGATTAATGAAAAACATTCACCCCTATTCCCGGTGTCGTTTAAGTCAGTGTTGGTGTAAGTGTAAGTCGGCGTTGGTAACTTTTTAAGACAATCGATTTGAAAAGGCAGTTAATACAATTTCGAAAATAATTACAACATAAATATCGTTTTTACAATGGCACGACAAAAGATCCATATACGATTGACGACAACGGGAATAGGGGTGAATGTTTGCGGTGTCCACGCTTTACTTATGTCTGGTTATAATTATCATAATGAACGAAAATAACTTGTTATCACCACTACCCGCCGTATATTTAAATTTAAACCGCAACACAACTACTATAAGATAGTAAAACTCGACAATAATGTGCGAGTCCTTATGTCAAAATAATGAGAAACATTATGTTTGGCCTTGGAATTTTGTATGTTCTGTTGAATATCAATTGTTCTACTTTCGCGATTGGACAACTGAATATATAGCTTACTCTTGCCTTGCCCAACTAATGTTTATGTTATCATAAACTATATAAAATCAATTCTTTACACATAGCTAGACAGAAAACAATCGACACCTTCCTGAAGCTAGATAGTAAATGTAGAACAACTTGATATGTATCTATACATTTTGCGAGACCTATTCATTTGCGTTGATCTCGCTTCATTTGCATTGCCCAGTTCGACCCTGTCTGTACATACTGTACTGATGAAAAAAAAAATCATTTGGATTTTTAAAGCAGGTTTTAAATTCAAAGAGACCAACTCCGTGCTATTTTGATTGACAGCCTTGAAGGCAATACAATAATAACTTGTTGACACACATATAGGTAGTAGCATTCTGATATAAAGACATTTTATATGGCAGATCAAGTCATTGAATGGAATCGCAGTGCTGGACTACCTTTACTCCAACCACAAATTGGTTTTTCCTGTGCCAACTGTCGCCACAAAGACAGATACCTTTGACCGATTTGGTGGGTGCTTCTGATAACAGATTGACTTAGCTGTTTAAGTGTGTCTTTCAGTCAGAGATAGCTGCTACAACTTAAGCTGCGAAGGACTTGAAGAGACGGTACTATGTCGAGTCGAGCCATGCAGTCAGTCGGGTTGTAGTACGGTAATCCAAGAATTATTTGGACAAAATATGATACGCGCGCCGGCCATGACCGTGATAAAGAGACCGATGAGCTTGCAAGAAATTATTCTGTTTTTTTTACAACAATTTTTTATTGAATGCATGGTACCCGTAAAGGGCACAACTGATGTCTAAGTGAAGCTGTGGCAATTGCCACAAGAGAACCTATTTACCTACCTACCTATAGCTGTCAGTAAAACTCAACGTTGCTCCTTTGGAGGTGGTTTGGTCTCGCAAACAAAATTGAAACAATTTTTAAATTTTGTAGGGAAATTAATTGCTTGGGCGAAGTGATTTAGGTTTTTGACCGTTAAGGTACCACAGGGATGGCGATGGGCCCAATATGGTGCCTAGTCAAATGTGATTAACTCACACCCTATTCCACTAACCTAACATAAGACCGAGAGCAACTTAAACATCTCCACCTGCTTTATTTCGACTCCACTAACATGCAGAGCGCATGGAATAGGCGTTCTTGAGGCGACCATTATTTTCCGAACTTATTGACGTTCACCTTCTAGCTACTAGCTGCAATGCAGACGATTACAACAATTTCGAGTCCGGGTCAAGTTCGGACTGAGAGGACCCAAGGACAAGGACAACAAGACAAATGACTTAACATTAAGTCTTCCAATTTTAAACGGTTTTTGCAATGACTATAAACTATAGCATCTGGTTCATAAAAGCTATGAAACAACGCTGCCTTGATGAAGTCCATCAGTCAAACTTTTCTAAGCCAAATTGTTGCTGTAAATTATTGTTCTTTTGTGCGTAGCTTTAGAAAAACTACTGTCAAATTATAGAAGTCTGATTTTTTGTGGTTATATTATATAAGTCGTATACAGAAACGTTTTTCTTTTTTTGATACATATTAAGTTGCCCTTAAAAATAGAAATTGTCAATTCGACCTCATCCAAAAGAAACACATTTAACAAAAATCCTTCTTTATATTGTTAAGTGGGAGTTATCCTAGATCGCCAATCTCAAATCTCGAAAGAACAAAAAAAGCCATGATATCGGTCTACGCCTGTAAAAGAATATTCGGACGAACAGGGGTTCTAATCCCAAAATACCCAATATAGTAACGTATGGTAAATTATTCTGGTGGCAAGTGCTGTTCAAGGCCACCAATCTTAAAACCATGACAAAGACTAAAATAATGGCTTGTATTTTTTTTTTTTCTACAGCGCCACCTCTCGCGAACGTCTGACAAACATCCGAGAGTATGACTATCCTGAAAAAGCTTCTCAATTTCTTTCAATAAGCTTTCACTATTTTATAAGATAATTTTATGTCTTAATGTGTAAGCATTCAAATGAAATAAATAAATAAAATAATTTAGCCGTTCGGACTCGGTATAAAATTGTAGGTTCCTTCCATTCGTCCCAAAAATAGAAACTCACACAAACGAATGGTTGCGAGAAGCTGGGCCTAGGGTGTCTATCGGCCTGTTGCGCTAGATTGGCACCACAATGAGAACCAGCTCCACAGCGGGTCTAAAGGCACTTAATCTTAAACCCCTTGACCTTTTCGTACAGGAATCTGCTGCTAAAGTGTCCTTCGGCTAAGCCGACTCAAAAGTTGGAAACACAGCCCGAAAGGTCATGCACAAATTTGGAAGAAATACACGGACAATATTGTATATGCACGGACTACACTACTTCCCGGCTAGATTTCACAAAACCATTTACGTGTTTCCCAAGCAGGGACAAATGCTACGAAGATCAACCGATATCCATCGGATCTACAATACTTTGGATCAAAGATTGTGATCGGCGTTGGTGCGGGTTTTTACTCCGAAAGTTTCGGACTATCCAGTTTAATCAGACTTCCTGGCTACAGCACCGTATTCCAAGCTTAGGTACTCTCAGTGACAAACAGCTGCTAAACAGGTTGCAATGATGGCAATACCTCATGCAGATATTACCCTTTTCATTTACAGTCAAGCGGCAATGTGATGTCTACCGGTGAGTGTCGCTGTCGCGAAGAGTTACGGGTTCTTTGACGTGCAGCACAACATAAGACTATGCTGGGTTCTCATCAGGCACAGGGGTGTGTCTGGAAATGAATGTCGAATTGCATCTTCTTTCATGGTCAACTTTATTTCCATAGCAAAATGGTAATAAAATCGAAAAAAGGGAATTTATGTCGAAAATTAAAAAAATAAATCCCATAAGCAGTGAAACATGTATGGGGATCATACTACCCCTGCATCCCACTGCTTATGGTTTGTTTTAGATTTGGAGTAGGTGCGCTGAAATGGTCCTATTAAAGTGATCGACATTACTTCCATTTTTTTTATATGTTTTTTGGAAATAAAATAAAGACATATATTCCAAAATTGAAATAAACACGATTCGACCTTATTTCCTTCTACTTTATTTCACGGCACCTGTCTGGAAATGAAAAAGCTGATGAGCTGGCAAGAAAGGGGTCCTCCCTCGAACTAAACCAGGAAAATATGGCGAATCTATAACAAACAAAAACTGAGAAAATCTTACAATTGAACAAGAAATCACTGTCTTAGATTGTGGGTACTGTCACCGGACACAATATGCTGAAATACCATACCATGTGCAGAGGATGCGGTGATGAGGAGGTGCATGATGACACCCCACACTTTTTTTGACACTGCCTAGCTTTGTCAGATAAGAACTAGAATCCTTGGTATAGTTACTTTTTCGAGGATTTAGAAGAACTTTCCGACAGGTCCATAAATGTCCTCCTTAAATTTGTAAATACTTCAGGATGGTTTACCAATCCCAAGGTTTTTCATAGGTTTCCAGAGTGTAGGAGTCATAGACCCCTAGGGCATCACAAAGGATCCACATTGATCTGAGTGTGGCACGTACATGTTTCTGCTGTCTTGCCAACCACTAACCTAACCTTCTTCTCTGGTGTTTTCTATTGATTGAATTTTTCAGATGACACAAATATGTAGTTAAATTTAACAATTTCTTTTGGTAGTACTTCCTCACTCATTATCGGTGTCGGTGTCAGTGTCTTCAAAACGTATCCAAACTGCGCCATTAAAAAAACCCGAACGGAAAGTCAAAATATATCCTTGTCACTTCATTGCTTAATTCAAGTTTCTAAAATTTAGTTAAGGATTATTTCTAGAAACAAATAAAGTGCAAGACTGGTCACATGAAACGTTCCCGTTTATTTCGAATCTCGCTGAATGTCAGTCACTTCAACAAATTTTTGAAATTATACTCAAGATTTAATCTATTACATTTTTATCCAAATATAAAATGGGGCTTTCGATATAGGAGCAGTCGTTTAAAGCACCTGAAGGAGTGAAACTTTGAGCTTGGACGTTTTTTGGACATTTTAAGCGGTGCGTTTGGTATCCTGTTCTTTTCATTACTTATATGGACTGAATGGACTGAAAATGATCGGCGAAGAAAGTTTCGAATTGAGGTTCCTAAGTCACTTGTTATTCGGTAATAACTTGGTCGTCCTTTTAGAGAGCGTTGCCAGAAATATTTTTAAGAAACTAATTATCGAGATTGGTTGAATTGAGGTTCCTAACACAGCTTCCAGCTGTGAAACACCAACATAACTTAGACCAGCATAGGTCCATTGTGATAGTTATCGAGCTTAAAAAACTCAGACTTTAGGGACAAAATTGGATTAAAAAAAAAACTACAGAACTATGTAGGACCAAAAACGCACGTTCTATTAGTATTACAAAAAATATACACTTTAATTTGGCAACTTTATATTTTATATCTTCTTGACGTTTATGTCCGCAACACCGACTTATACTACTTAAGTTATCATCTATTTGTGCCAACATTGTGTCCGGAGAACTCAGTTTGGACATTGCGATTGCCCTGCCCTGACGTAGAACACCAGTCAGGCCCCCTTGAGAAAAAAATACAATTGCCAAGAAGTGACATACCGAAAATTCGAGTTAGTTTTTGCGTTCAGGTAAATTTGAGTCCAGGCAATTCAAGTCGACTTACTTTGACTAGATTCTTGAATGCGGACATTTTCAAGGTTAAGGTCGTTTGTCAATTATATAAATAATAATATGTATAAACAATAACAGCCTTATTAATATATATGAGATGTTTGCGTATAGAGCTATTAAGTGTAAAGTGTATAGAGTCTATAAAGTTTATAAATAAGGCTGTAAATAATTATCCTCGAATAATTTTCTGACACTATCGTAGTGGAAAACGAATTTTCAGCTGTCAAAAAATTATCCTGCTCCGGGAGCAAGATAATAAATTATCTTATAGGCTCATTTTTTGACGTTTTCTTTTGCTTGAGTTTTGCTAGAATGTTAAAGAGGAAATAAAACACTGAATTTCAATTAATTAATAGCGAATCTGTTTTAAGATTGGAGTTTGGTGAACTTCTCTTTTAACACTTTCATAAGTGTCAGAAAATTATCCGAGGATAATTATTTAGCCCAATTGACACACGGCAATTTTCGTTGCAAATTGAAAATAAAAGGAATATTGGAATAGTTTGACAGTTCTCAGGGGTTTGACTAGTGTTGTTCATTTCGATACCCGTTTTTATATTTTTTTTGGTGCGAATTTAAGTTAATTATGTATTTTGAAAAGAAATGAAATTAAATTTGTTTTTAATTCGTTGCGGCATTCTAGAGCTTCTCAAGGTAACGAACTGCGTGCAAATAATACTTTGGCTGCTCGGAATGTCATGGCGCGCGAAATCCAGCCCCACGTCCATTATGTGCGACGTACCTACTTTGGAGTGTGGAGCGTACAATTATGATGCAAACTTTGATTACGTTTCTTATGGAAAGGTTTCAATTGGATCAATGACTACTGTTTGCAGTTTTTGCATGGCATTTAAGTTTAAACATGAGGTGCCTGGATTGTGTTGTGCAAACGAACAAGTTAAATTACCTGAATTGAATCCACCATCGGAGCCCTTGCGTTCTTTGGTAACTGGATGCACACCGAATTCGAAGCTTTTTTGACAAACATACAAGCGTTTAACTCCGGTTTTCAAATGACTTCGTTCGGTGCGATAGGTACCTATCATTCGTGACAATTTTATGCCAACGTTGAAGGTAATTTTGTTTATTTTGATTACAGTGAAACAAATGAACGATTGTGAAAAATGTTGATATTCAACCGATTCACGGCGAATTTATCCAGTTTTCTCACATGGACTGTTGTATGTAGCCAATAAGCGTGTTGGCAAACCATCGGTTTTGTATATTTACACCGAAAAATTCTCATTCACTGTCGATTTTAGCTTCGAAAGTACATTATTCGAACTCTTTTTTTTTGTAAACCAACAATTTAGGTAGGTATTTTGATAATACATATATTGTTATTTGTAAGGATTTCTGCTATAAGCTCAGTAATTGTGTCAAACTTCTCATTTTTTCCAAATGAGAGTTAAAAAACTGTTAAAAATTATAATACCTGACCAAATCATGACATGTTTTTTCAAGGCTAAATGACTAATTGCATCTGTTTGAACACTGATGTAATTAAGCGTTGTTAAATTACACAAAACCTCTGATTCAGAAAATTATGCAATTGATGACATTGTTGATGATCACGGTAGCATTGGTCCTTTCGAAAGACAATTGGTTGTAGATGGTAGAGTTAGAAAATAACTTTTGATTTAATTTGATCGTTCAATGAAGAGAGTTGAAGCTATTGTTACATAGAAGCAGCAGAGTTATAAATATTTTTGATGCGCCAACAATCAAACGTTACAACAAACGAATCTAAGTTGATGATGGTCCCTGTAATTCTTAGAATATTTTGTAGATTTAATGAGTTTTCCTGTAGAATTGGAGAGGCTGGTTCAATGACAAGTAGATCGAACTTTATGACAAAACTAAATTGTCGGTCTTCAGTTTGGTGTTTGCTCTAACTGTGAACATATTCCATGCGATTGTCGATTGCAGTTTTTGCCACAGACTACGTAGGTATATCTATTAACTGAGATTCTAATTATGCAACAAGAATTGCATATACAAGGTAATAGCTAGTAAATGTAGTATCTGCGAAATATTTACAGCTATCTACAAGCCCAGATGTTCAAATGCTTATAATACTTAAGTGCTTCCCAACTATACTACTATTTCCAACCTATCCTCTAGGAAACACTACGAATACCTTTGACTACCCGCATTCGCGTAGTGGTTTGTGGATGTGGAATACACAAGCAACCAGCTTGTTGCGTTAGCGATTCTTTTCTTTTTTACTTGCAATCTCTTGTCGCCTTGTGTTCTTTTTATCAATCCACTAACTATCGGCGTACAAAGGATAGATGGAAATGGAAATGGAAACACAGAATTCTACTCGACAGCGACGAAGGAGCAAATAGAATGTGTTCGTTCAAATTGGAATTGGCCGGGTTGCGCGATTGAGATTGCGACTTGTAAGTGCAACAACGGAAAGGAGGAAAACATAAAACTTAAATTCCTGTCTGACTCGTTGTTTGCCTCGCCGCCGCCACCACCACCACCTCCTCCTCCATCCCTCGATCAAAACAGAAGTAAAGGGCTCAATATACACCAAATACCTAGGTAGAAGTAGCTCCACAGCTGAAATTCAACCGAGAAAAAACCAAACTCTATGGCAAAATGGAAAAGAAAATGCATTCGTACCTGTGTTGGGTTCCGATGTGAAATTGACAAGTTCCTGCTTACGATTTACATTTGAAGATTAGATTTAGATCCTTTCATAGAACGGAGCGAGCATTCGCAATTCGCATCAACGGAAAATTTTTTTTGCTTCGTTGTTTTTTTTTCCTCGGAGGAAAATTGAATATTTTTGCATATTCTGTGTGTGCAATTCGCTATCTCACTCGTTAGCATGGCATGTTAATGTGCTGCTCCTCATTCGTTTTTATTATTGATTTTAATTTATCAACCATACACACTATTTTTAGTCTGTTTTTCTTTTTTGTTCGCTGCTTTGCGCTATGCAAAATGGGATTTTTTTTTTTTTTATTTTTTTCTATACAGCACTGCTCTCGTAATTCACATGAGAGACGAACCCGATACACGGGGGGGAGGACTGAGGACACGATGTAACTTTTTCGAAAATCATTCACTGTAATTGGCACAGCTAATAAAGCAAGCAGAGATATGTTGTATTTTTGATTTTTATTTAAATTCAACTTGGCTGCCACTGAAAATACTTTATTTCGACTTTTATTTGTCGTTTTTTACTGGGATTCTCTCACACACACTCAACAAGAATGAACGATTTTAATGGCCGCCACTTATTGGAAATGGGCGAATTTAATTCTTTCTTTTTTTTTTGCGTTTCCTTTCGATGTTAACTCAGGTTTACATAAATAATTCGCGCAGGTAAAATAGATACTATTGAGAATATTTCTTAATTAAAAAACCACAATTTACACGTTTTAACCAAAGAAATTGTTGCTCGTCGTTGCCCGACATATTTTTTTTCACACACACTGTTCTGTTTTTTTATTTGTCCCTCATTCATGTAGTTTGTCGTGTATTTCTTTTTTTTTTATTTCTGTTCGCCGTTCTGAATTATTTGGAAATTGTATTTTGGTTTTTTGTTTCGTTGGATGAAACAAATTTTACTGTTATCATTTACGATTTTCCTTTGCACAGGCACCAGAAGACACGAAAAGAGATGTGAAAATGAAAGCACAACACACGACGGAGGAGAAAAAAAAATTGTGAGAAAAGAATAGAAAATTATCAACGTTGATTTTCTTTTGTGAGTTTTTTTCGCCGTCTCTTCGTGTCGTGTTATTTTTTCGCACTGTTTAAGAGCCGAGATGGTGTATGTTGCGAAAAGTGTAGATGAATGGATAAAAAATGTTCTTTTCGATTTATTGGCACACACTATTCTTTTACTTATTTGGAAAGGATTCAAGTATCTATCTGTCTGTCTGGATTGGTTGTCTACGTTTTTTCCCGAGATTTTAGCTTTCGTAGGCGCTGGAAAAGGGAATAGAGATAAAAGTAGGGAATAAAATGGAGTAAAATAGTAGGTATTTATCGCATAAATGTAGTAGATTTATGGACTTAGATAATTGGCTTGTGTGTATAACTAGGCAGGGGTTACGAGTAATTTTAGAATAATTTGGGAGCCTAAGGGTTATTGATTCAATAAAAATGTTATTCTATAGACTCTGGATCTTTAGTTTTGGAAATTTGTGAGTTTTCGTCAATTTTTAGATACAACATTTGCTCTAGTACAGACGAGAAAATGCTCCACAAAAAAAAATGTAATAGAACATAAGCGAGCATTTGTATGGGTATCAAATTCCGATAAATTGAATGAATTAGTTGATAGAGTTCTCCTTAGGTGGCGCTGTTAATAACGATTTGCAATTCGTTTTTTTTTACTCCTTTTTTCTCAACTTTTATCACGATAGATTGACAAATTTCTTTCTCTCGGGATAAATACCTATGGCCTTTAGGCTACTACTGAGAAAAGTCATCGAAGTTAAACTGATGGGCCATGACAACAATAAAATATTTTGTTTTTCTTCTTTTCTTTAACTTTATCAAGTGCAGAAGAAACAAAAGATAGAAAACCCGAAATTTATGTTAAAAACCGGTATTAAGGAGTCCTAATTGTATGTTACGCCGTCTTATTTTGAAAACCGAATAGAAATCTTAGAAATTTCAATACCTACTATTTTCTAAGTTTTAGCGTTGTAGTAATAGTGTAACATTGAATATTTCTAATGACTATACCTACTGTTAATTATGATTAATGGTTTTACATACTAAAGCAATTCGCATCATAAATTCATCAAAAGCCGTTTGTTGACATTTTAACAATTCGTTACCGTTCGTTCTCATGTGAATAGTCCTTTATTGTTTTCATCAGATTGGCTGCGGTACTCGAACTCGAACCTCAAATTGCGGAATAGCGTTATCGCATACATTTCTTTCTTGCCACCACTGACAGAAAAAAACTGTCATTTTGAGTTACTGAGTGCCACTAGAGAACAAATAAATATCGTGCTCCGGGAGCAAGATAATAAATTATATTATATATATGACATTTTCTTTTACTTGAGTTTTGCTAGAATTTTGATGAGGAAATAAAACAATGACTTTCAATATTAATAGCGTGATAAAAGAGAAATCGATGATTTAAGTTTGTCAGAAAATTAGCTAAATAATTATTTGACACGACACGACCCTAAATAGCTTTGCAAGTTTTTTTAATTAGCAAAGGTACCTACTCGTTTTCATGCGCACACCCAATTTAAAATAAACCAAAATTGAATTAAAAATTTTCTCAAAACAAAAATACTTAATTTAATTAAAAAAAAAAAATAATAATAAATAAATAAATTTAAAGATGAAGTCAGTTCTGAATTTTGAGTTAAGTTTAGTACGCTGCTTGAGCTAAATTTTATCTCCCATACAAAATTCACTCCAAAATTTAGCTGAGGTACATCTATCTATCTATCTATAGGTCTGTTTTTTTCCACATCTATCTCAGTGAAGTAAAGTAAAGTAGGATTTTTAACACGCAATTACAACAACTACGTACTGTTTGACACATTCGAGACTCTATATAGTTGTTGTAATTGCGTGTTAAAAATCCTACTTTACTTTACTTCACTGAGATAGATGTGGAAAAAAACAGACCTTATCTATCTATCTAGCGGTACGCTGCTTCAAAAATCTAAAAAGCTAAAAATTAAATTTTCGTATCAGGCTGTTTATCTTCATTTATCTGTCAAAATTTAGCGCATAATTAATGGGTCGGAACATTTTCTTTAGATAAATTCTGACAGATAGTGTTGTTTTTTTTCTGTTGTGTTTTTGTGTTACGGAAAAGTAAATAAGGATGAGTATTTGCAATGAATACATCGAGGAGGAATAACTTGGAAGTGAAGCATTTGCGATAAAAAATTAGCAGTCAAGACAAGAAAGCGTAACGAAAATAAAACACTCCATGTCAAAATTCAGCTAGGGTTTTAGCTAATGTTTGGAAAGAAGAAATGGAGAGCCGGCAAAATTTAGTTCGAGAAGAGCGGTGTCCCCAGAGAAGAATATAAGACAGGATAAGAGGAGCAGTACATGATTTCATGGAACTTTTAGATGAAATGAAAAATAATTTTAATAAAGATCAATATTACACAGATTTATTACAAATGTCATGTATACGCAGTATAGGAGCGTTCATTCAATCACACAAAATTAAAGTACCTATGGATTTGTTCGATTTGAAATCAGAAGCACCGTCGATCTAAGATTTTCTAAAAATTCATAAACCCAGTTTTTTTTTTACTTCGTAGTTGTTTTTCTTTCTTTCTTTTGGGAAAGAGAATAATTAATATTTTAATATAGTACTCAATCGAAGCGACATTTATTTTTCAAATGGCAAATTACCGAATAGGCTTAACTGGATCCTGAATTACGAATACAAGCAAATTTTGTCAAACTATTGGTCATTTCATGAAAAAAAGCTAATTTCGTTCTAATTAAAATAATAGGTCTGGAAAAATCTTATAGAATTTGACTTCCATAATACTGGAATGTGTATTAAATCCATTTTTAGAAAAACGATTAAAACGAAATTTCGTTATTTAAACTCATTTAAAACTTGTTTTCTTAATACAATTTCATGGATTAATTAATTATCCTACACTTGGAATAGTAAAATGTGCAATTTCTATTTATAAAAATGCATCAAAAATATTATAAATGTATGCAAAGTAATTTTTTTCTGATTTCGCGCCATTATTTCAAGTGTGAAACACAAAGCTTACAATCTCGTGGTAAATGATTTTCCATGCAAATTTTGACAGTTCATTTACCACGTCGTAAACTTACCAAATTTATAACGTTTACGACGTTGCTCCTTATATAAACTTTTGGGAAATTTAAAAAAAAAACTAAAATTGTCCTAGTGAAGACAATTTAAAGTTCTTTAAAGCATTTCCTATTGAAATAAAAGCTTACTAGACCATACCTTCGTCATCATAACAAAGCGCTAGGTATTATAAACTCTGTTGTTTGCTCACTATAGTTGTAGAATGATGCAGTCATATAGTTACACGCACCAGCATTACATGAGATAAAACGAGACAAACTGACAGCTTCCACCATTTTCCAATTTGAAATCGAACAGAGCGGATGCACTAAAACTGAGCGAATCTTGTCGTTCGTTTCTCGGCAAATCTGCGCTTTTCTTCAATACTGCTTGGAAAATTGAACTGGTCGGTCGTGTTTAGTGTCAGCGAAGGAGACGACAAAGCAGAAAATACAACGCATCTATTCTATTTTTGTGAAATTTCTTTATTTTATCGTGTTTTAAACAATTACTTTCATAAAAAGAAGTGTGTTAAGTGGGCTCCGTTTCCCAAATCGGTAAGTGAAAACAATTCCTACATATCACCAATAACTACATAAAAGAAATTAATTGAAAATGTCGCCCCCACTCTTATAACAATTCATATTTCGTTTCGAACAAAATAAACACTAGATTCATCTCAATGATGTGATAATAACATTTTCCAAATTGAGTTCAAATTAATTAGTACATTGCATTTGAGAAAACGAGGGCAAACACAGTTAAATCGTGGAAAATTGAGAAATAAATTCGAAGTTTCCGTCGCCATATTGGATTTTTTCCCTGTGAGCTGGTGCTGTTGATTTGTTTTTCCATGGTTATGCTCGCCATAGCGGAGCACTCTGGCGGATATATGTGTGTTGGTAATACCACCACCATGAACACCCTCTATTCCATAATTTCACGAATACCTACACGGCAATTCGTTGAACGGGGTCTCGGTTCGGTTGATGTAGATTCAGGGCTCGGGCACGGGGCACGGGCATTCTGGGTTTGGGTTCTATTAAATTGTATTCTACACGACTACACAACAACACCCCATGAATGTTGGATGGAGGAGCCCGCATTTACTCAAAGAATTATCATGAATGTAATAAGTGGAGTTTCAATATGCGCAAACTGGCATATAGTAGGTAGGTAGATACATACACTGTTCTGAGTTCTCTGTTCACATATCGGTAGACAACATACTCCTACGTGCGAAGTGGATCTCGCCGGATTTTCGAATGTTCTTTCCGGACCGTCCCAGGTCCCAGCTCCCCGCCAAGTACCTACTCTGCTGCCTGTTGGTAATTAACAAATATTTTCTTTTCATTACATAGAGCGAGTTGTGCTGCTTGTGTACCATAATTCACAGCAGCTGGATTGTGTTGTGTTAGTTTATATGGAAACGCGAATGTGCTTGTTAAATTTTTTAGAGCGGGTGCGGCGGGTGATAATGATGAATTTTGCAAACGCGAAGCGATCTCCCCGCTGCGCTCGCATATTCCCGACCAAACAGCCCCGAATGTGCAACAAAACGGAAGACCGAAGAGCTTTTTATAGTTTTCAGTTGAACTTCGAGTTTGATTGCTGCTAACAAATGAGTTGTCGGTCGTTGTGTGTTTGAGGGCAATGGAATGGAAAAACTAATTTTCTGAGAAAATTTAATACATCCAAAACAGAAGATGGAATTGTTTACTAGGAAACCTTCTAGATAAAAATAGATAGAGTTTGGGGGCTTGGGAAGTCGGGGATATATTTTTGAAGTCACAGGTGCATTCCAGGGCATTATACTTTGATGACAAAATCCCCAAAAGTTTCATTTATCATTTTAGTAATTTCTTGTATATCCTACTATATTTGTCCATCTAGCCAAACAGCCGAAAATTCTATTCGGGTTTTTTTTGTCTTAGGGGCTTCGCAATGTCTTGCAAAACAGTAGTTCGATAAACATTAGCCAACATCCTTTCTCGTATTCAATTACATACCACGATTTTAGAATCACGCGCCACTCCATGATTGTAAACATCTAAAACCATCAAATATATGCGCGGCAATTCACAATAGGCATGTTTTTTTGAAACCTCGCCAGCCAGCCGTTCATTTGGACAGTTGCCAGCTAGATGAAGCCAGCCGAGTGTAAAATTATGCATTTGGTTGAAATATTTGATAAATTCTGACATTTTTCTCTGGAATGTTGTGTGCATGAGATAAGAACGCCATTATGATTTAAGCAAATTGAGGGAAATTCTAAGCCACTTGTTGCTTTCAGCGCCACCTGTTTGTTAATAGTGAATTGAATTTAGCCAGCTGCCAGCCAGCCGCTCTCCAACTGGGGAGGAAATCAAGAGTTGTTGCCAGTAGTTGCCAGCAGGTTGTTGTTTTAATTAGCATGTGAAATGTGCCCCAACTGTCAACTACTGGCAACTACTGGCAACCACTGGCTGGGGAGGTTTCATAAAAACGCAACTAATGAATGAATTTAGTCGAATCTGATGGTTCGTCTACTGATGAGCCGATCCACCACATATCGGGGCGGAACGCATTATGGAGTACTATATGCCACACATTATCATTATACTAGACTAATTCCCCTATTATGTAAGACAACTACAACTAAAGTTGAGTTGTCTCTTGGTTTTAAAAATTCGGTATTGTCCGTATTGTCATACACAACCTTGATATAAATGTTGTCTGTCAAAACATAGCAAAGATGGCAGTGGTTGTCTATAAATTATTGTTAGTTAGTTTGGGATCTTTTTTATACATCAAACAAGTCAGTCGCAATAGTACACTGAATTTTGACACAATAGTTCCTGAGCCCAGGTTGACACTCTTTAACTATGTACATAATTGGAAGTTATATCAGTTCATTGTAACTTTTTTTCCGAGTCGTCTATAACCTATTCATAAAAAGCAATCTCCGTACGGATAGATTGTATTTAATCATCTCATCTTGGGTCTACCTAGAGGACGACTGCTTGATGCTACGGTTTCCATAACACGTCTTGGGATCCCGGTTGAGGGTATGCGCTATTGGAAGCATACCTAAAATTCTAGGCATCTACATTATGACTTGCCGAAGTTACAGGGACGAAGAACAAATAGAATCCACGCCGTTCCTCTACGATCCCGGGCACTCTGCTTTCAGCTGTCGAGACCAAGCTCTGGCATCCGCGATGGATGCTACCTTTAAACCAACACTTCTCGAACTAATGTTATTCAAAATATTCTCTAATTCGAATACATATTTATCGCGAACACTTATTTTTAGTTGCGTAGTTCTGTTATTATCTTCCTCGAATTTTTGGACCTCACTCTATTTTTTTTTTGGACAATTTGCAAACTTTCATGTTGTTCTTTGAGTCTCAGAGAAGTTGCTATGTATAAAATTCCTTATTACCTTATTATGCATTCATCATGAGTGTGAATCAAAATTTTTGGAAATTTTGTTTTCTGGTGTGCATACGAGTAAATGCATGCCGCAGCTTTTCCCAGAGAATGTACACAATTTAAATTGTCACATCTTTGTTAATGTTGCCTATTGTGATCGTGGGGAAAAAGTACATACGTAGCAAACCGTGCTGAAAAAATAAAATAGGTATACCTACTCATATTTCAGTGCCTATGCCATTTTATGTTAAATGAGTCATATCGACGCCGAATGGGTCGTGCGTTATCTACATATTTGAAATAGCTGAAAATCCTGATAGAAAACCGACCGACCGACCCACCCTACAAAGCCGAACGACGCTCATGAATTATACCCCCTAAGTAAAGCTGTAGAGTATGTGTGGTGATGTCGTTGTTGTGTAGCAGGATATCCTCCCTCTTTTCCTGTTTGGTTCCACAATTATTTGTGTGTTGGAACAAAAAGGGTGGAAAATGATCCCAATGCTCTTATATACCAATCGCTGTCTCTGTGTGTGTATAACGGTTGTGTTTTCGTCATCCCCGAAAGGCGCACACAGGACACAGATCCCCATATGCGATCCCTTTTTTGTGAGTCGTTTCCACCCTACCCAACGCTCGCCATATGTACCTTTTTAGATCCCTTCTGGCCTGTTTGCTTTCCCATGTATACAATTCAGTTGTTTTGTCGTTAGCATGGAACGGCGCAAATGCTACGTCGCATTTCATCCCCCTTCTCGGAGAGATGATGGGTTTGGGTACTTCAAGGTATTTAACCGCTTTCCACCCTACTTTTTCAATACATTCATTTTTTTTTTGGTTGTGTTGCTCCTTGTCCCTTGTCTTCGTCGGGCAGCAACACACGCAATGAGTGACGATGGGAAAACTATACAGTGAATCATAGCACAGCCCCTCATCTCTTGGTCACCATTTCACCATCGCCATGGACATCGTACATCAAAGTGGTTCTGTATTTGAGGAGATCAAAATGGCGGGGGACGGCAGACCCAAATCGAATTGTTGAATAAATGCGGGGATGGATGAGATGATATTCCACAAACGCTAGCGCATTTCCTTTTCGGGAACATCTGCCACGGTTGACGTGCACGAGTATGCGTGTGCATTTCAATATGTGATCTTGGGTATGCTGCTCTGCAATAAACTCCACAATTTAGCGCAACGGTCGGCGCACCGTCATCATCATCATCATCGTCGTTGTCGTTTCGTTGTTGTCCTCAAAAGGGTGGAAATGAAAATCCATGGCATCTGCGCACTGAAACACTAACATTGTATATGGCGTTCTGCTGTTACGGTGTTGGTTTTTTTTGTCGCTTTCAGCTCCAAACGGAAATCACCTTCCAAGTTGTTTATTCTTTCCTTTGGAGTGAGTTTGAGTGTGCGGCCAATGTGTTTGGTTACAGTCCAAGCCCACACGCAAAATATATTCCCCATGTAATGATGTTGCAAAAAAGGAAGAGGATGCACCACCCGCTCTCCACCACCATTGGAGCGAGTGGATATCTTCTTCGTTCTACCATTAAAACTTATTTATAGTGTTGTGCTGTACCTACATTAGTCGTAAGCTTTGAAGTCGTACTGGGTGCTACTACTTGGGTCGGGTGCTTTGGTTACATTTTGCTTGCACTGTGGTTGCCTTTCTAGCCGAAGGGGAGAGACACTATCCAAATGCGTACGTGCGTCGCATTACCATGGGCAGTACAGTAAATTGCATGCAAATGTATGTAACGATGAGATTCACAGAACCACAGTGCGAGTTCATTGTGATCATTTTAGCCGCCTACATAGCTGAGTGCGACTGTTGGGGGGAAAAGCTTTACATAAGGGTGACGCACAAAGCAATAAGAGTCTCTCTCTCTCCTTTTCTCATAAATTTCTGCGCGTCCTCGTCTCTGTTTGTTTTGATTAAAAACAAAATAAAGTTCAATGCGTAGGTGGGCATTTTCCACCCCACAAAGTTCAAAATAACAACAGGTCTTAAGGATAAAAATTCGACATGTCAAGTTGTAAGAAATGCCATTGTCTGTGACGCAGTTACACCCGTAAATAATACATATGTATATTGGGCTTGCCAATAATTATGCAAGGGAAATTGCCAAGAAGCTGTTGCAAACAGATTTTTCTTTGTTTGCGGACGGCCGTTTTCGAAAATGCGTAGTACATTTATGTAGGTCCTCATTCCATGTTTGGCAGATTTCCTCCTCCTCCTTAAAGTGTCATTCAAAGAAGTCTGGTTGTCAATAGCATAACTGCGTCTTTCTTGTTAAATAATATTTAGTTTTGGATGGTCCCACTTGAGAATGTTTTTATAACAAGTTGGCCAGAGTTAGATGGCACCTAGGAATCGGTGAATATTTCATGAATATTTCCACTAACCTCAATGTTTGTCACGCGTAGCTACATTAGCTGTGTTGCTGTTTGAAGTGGGTGAATTTAGTAAATTTTTGACGATAAGTCCTCTACGTCCTCATGCTACATGAAAGTCACAATTTTTCATCACTCTCAATAGGGCTTAGTTCGTTTGTCGTTATACTCGTAATAGCGGTCAATTGCTGCTTTGCATTTGTGTTCCATGAGTTTTTTTTGGCCTGTCTCTCCGCGCTTATACAGAAACAGTGATTGATATGTAATTGCCTTTTTGACAGGGTTCGTAGCATTCCTCTTTGAATATGACAATACCAACTGAGCAAGTCGTGTTTACATTTTTCCCGAGATGGGTTCTTTGACGTGAAGGCTACCTTGGAGCTTCGAACATGTTATTCTATCAAGCTGTTTAACTTGTGCTGTCATGCGAAGCATCTTTATCTCAGCTGCCGTTAATTTGCTCTCATACTTTTTGTTCATTGTCCAGCATTGCGAACCGTGTGTGAGCGTCGGACGAGCAACTGTGGTGTAGAGCCGTCCTTTCAGCTTGGGGGACATTTTTCGGTCGCAGAAGATAGCAGAGCTTTCCTGTCACTTCATAGATTGATGTCGTCATAATAGTTGCTCCACTATTGATCATAGATCCCAGATACTTGAACTTTTCGCACTTGGGAATCACTCCCATTCAAATAAATGACTGGACTAGGTCGAAGTGGATCAGAGATTGGGCAGTACAGGTACGCCGTGTCTCTACCTGACGTCTAACTGACATATGTACGTAAGGCTTCGGAACAAGGCCGTAATCCACGAAACGAAACGAAACGAAAACGAAAATGTCACACCGTACATGGTTAGTTATGTCCGAAAATGATATATGTACCGGAGTTTAAAGCTCTTGCCGCGAGCGAAGCGAGCCACCCGCTCCAAATTAACATATAAACCTTTCAGTATAATGACACTCAACGTCGTTCTATCTGACATTTCGTTACGTAGTCGTGTCTCAAAGCCGTGTTTCTAACTAAGGGCGAATAACAAAAGCCTACTCTTTAACCTCAATTTGTGACAAGAGGGGGAGATATAATCAAACAAATCATTATACATAATAAGCAAAAATATAGAATGATCACAGCTATTAGTGTTATGTTACGTTAGGTACTAAATTTAAGTTGAAAGTCGTTTTACTAACCACCTGCAATCAAAATACAATCGCTGACAAACAATAAACATAAAATTTAAAACAAAATGTATTTAGAACAGTGACCCAGTTTGAAGCAATTATCTTTTCGTGTTGAAGTCCTCACGAAAACGCGATGCCCCTGACACTTTCTATCATCGAAAATAATAAAAACAAAAGCAAATGCCATTTTATCACTGCGAAAACAAAAGTGAACACTTAAATTGTTGCTGTTGAGAATGGCACTCGATTCTATATACCTGGGTATTGTGAAGGACAGTCATCAGCATCACATCATTTCAAAATCTGTAAATGTATTCCTGTATTCCTAATTACCTGGAAAGGGAAACTTTCTTTATGAGTCACAAAAGGGATACTTTATTTTCCTGACTCACTTCTAAGCAACTACGGCTTCATTGTTTAAAAACATTTTCGACATCTGGGGTCAAAATTATTTCAAGTATTTCTTGACCTATGTCAATTGTAAGTTTAGACTAGATTATCATCTAATGACCTCTGGTATCCCATAGTAGTGTATCTGCTATTTACCCTTCTAAATAAATTTGTTGTCAAACACGATGACAATCATTCAATAAATAGAATTCCTGTTTCGAAAATATATAAACAACAAACTGAATAAATAGAAAATTATCTTAAAATGAGAGTTTGATCGCTACTAACAAACTGACCTTCTAACTTTCATTCTCTCCTCCTTCACTCCTTCACTCAGTGTGTTTTTGCCAAACTAGTTTCTTCTTAATTTTTTGTTTGTTGCCAAATCAAATGTTTGTATGTAAGAGTAAATATCGCTACGATCATGGCCTTAGGTTATAAAAAATTACATTTTATGTATTTCTCTTTTTTTTATATTTTTGCTGTCGACGGGGGTACACATATGTAGCAAGTTAATTTTTAAGCTTTTTCTTGTTTATTTTTTTTTCTCTCTTTATTGTAGATAGCAAAACATTCTCAAGTGAAAGGAATCTCGAGTGAAATTTTGTGCTAAAAAAAAAATAAATATGAGGGCTTTTTTCTTCACCCAGAGGCGGTCCGGCAATTTAAGCGGTTCACTTTGATGGAGAGTTCTGGTGTCGGACTAGAATGGCTCGCAAATAAATAATTTAATCAGAAAATTATGTGTAGAAAATTAAGTTTTTAGTCGATTATTTCAATTCAAATCAGAGCTGGTGTAATTAAATTAATGTTGCCTCTTATATCGTGTCCGCTTTGACGGATTGTAGAAAAACGGGGCTGTCTGCCTCAGGTTTTGAGAACCAGTACTGGATACTGGATAATAGGATACCTACATTTAAAATTTTTCTACATCGTGACCACTTTTTGAAGGAGTTGTAGTTGAACTAGTATGTATTGTACAAAAGGCCACTCAAGTGTCACACCTCACCGTTCACTGCAGAAATCGATTATCTCCATAAAGCAAAAAGTGGAGAAATGACTTGACACTTAAATTTAGGACATTTCCAAAAAGTGAAGTTATTCGCTTTATGCAGAGAACGGCTCAAAAATGTATGTATATCTTGAGGCTACCTCAAATGTGACACATAAAGTCAAGTGCGCAGCATGTGCTGTGTGTGCTTCCACGGGGCCTTTTGACCGTTATGACCCTTTATTTTTTCATGGTCCTAAAAACATATTATGATACTTGCAAATTGTGTTAAATAGTATGAGCGTAAAATTTTGACTTGCCAAATATTTGACAATACTCTCAAATATTTAAAGTTTTGTCAGACAGTAGACACCTGCAGGAACGTTAGTTTACGAAATTTTACGACTGCAGCGATTTGTGACTTTTTATAGGCCTGGATTGATCATGTGACCAGTTAGTTATTCAGTTATTAAAGTATACGGAGGTATGGCCGTAAAATCGAGTCAAACATTTCTTGACTGAGCCAGTTTTTAAGAGATAAGATCCGAATATACTTCTCCACCAGCATAAATGAGCTTTTCCATTTTTGGAATGTTGTTAGATATTCAAGGTTCTCCAAAGGAATCATATCAGGTTCTACTTTAAAGGGTTTTTTCCTTTTTATTAATTGATGGATGGTTTCATTTTGTTTTGTTGAGGTTGAAAAACATGACGACACTGCACGGAGATTTTGATTGGGGATGAGTTTCCTCGTGTGTGGAGTCAAGTCCGTAACTGGTCTGTAACCCAAGTTCTCAACCGGTTCTGTTTTTTCCAGTTGCTCCGTGTGTATTGGGCCTTAGTCTTCCGTATCATTAAAATTTATTTTGAAAAATCATGTTTAATGACTAGGCTCACTTGAATTCTAAACAAGTAAGACTACCCTTTCCACAGAATGACAGAGCTCGCTTTAGGGTCAATTGCACATCATGTTACCGGAAAATGGTCAGTGATAATTTCTTCGAAAATATTGATCCGGCATTGATCCGGGCGATGTGTGGTTTCTTCAGGATGGCTTATGTTCTATACTGTGCATGAAACCACTAACTTACTTACTGGTGACTCGATGCGACTCGTGCGATTTGACGCCACTCGATTACTCATTGTGGGTTTATATTGATCCGGGCGAAAGATGGTTTCAAGACTGATGGGATTCTGTAAAATACGAAACGAAAACTGCTTTCGTTTCCACTAAACCTGTCTTATATCTGTGACAATAGACAGAGACTGCTAAAGTCGAAACGTTATCGTTCGATCGTTTTCATTTTACGTGCTTTATTCGTAACATGGAGTCTCAAATGATCCCAACATTGGACCAGTAAGACGTGCTTCGTCAAACTACTTACCAGGGATATTAAACAAATCCAAACCATATAATTAGGCTGATGTTCTGAAACTTCTGAAGATGTAAGGATTATGTATGACATTTTAATCCATATACAAGAACGACAAAAAAAGTAAATAAAAAGCGAGACGATCCATAGAGGGTCTTAAATTTAGCCAGCCTTTTGTGTCTGAATTGAAAATAACTTTTGACTACCACTTTAATTGAAAAGTATTATCCTCGGGTAGGTAGGTTAGGTTAGGTTGAAGTGGCTCCAGCATACGCCAGCACACTTAGACCTACATTAGGTCCGTTCTGATGCCATCATCAGTTTATCAGCCTTTAACGATAATTTTCGGCTAAGAAATCGCCTTGTCAGTATGGCCCTTACCAATAATCATTTTTAACCTTCAACTTAAATATTTTGACAGTCACAATAGATAATTTTATATGGAAATTTTCGCCATTGTGAGCTCGTAGAAGTTAGCCCGGACACTAAAAATGATTATTAGTACCGCGCTATGTCTACTATTTTATCAGTTCTGGCATTATTGGACGTTTTTCTCCACTGATCGGCCACGAATTGATTTTTCATCCGTCATTTCAAAGACATTTTCCATGGATAAATATTTTTTTGTCGGATGGATCCAGTCACAACAAGTTTCATTCCGCAGTAGTACTAATAATAATTTTTAGTGTCCATGTTTACTTTTACCAAAGCACATTGGCGAATATTTCCATATACATAAAATTAACTATTGTGACCATCAAAATATTTAAGTTGAAGATTAAAAAAATGATTATTGGTAAGGCCCATTAAATTTACACCAAATCAAGTTTTATTAAAAAGCAATATCTACGAGAAAATCTAAAATTTATCTGAAGAATATCCCTTCTGTCACATTATTGACAGCAACCCTATGCAATATCAGAAGAGAGTCAACAGTTCTTTCCCCTTTCAAAACTTTTTTCACAAAAAGACCAGAGTTGATTAAACCACATCGCATAGATCGACGGGTGTGTTACACAACATAACTAATAAAAAAGCAGATAGTGCAATCTTATCGCTAAAAGCGTCCCAACAATTGTGACCTCGGAATACATAAAAAAAAAATAATAAAAATACGTCATAAAAAAAGTTTTATTTTGGTTTGTAGTTGTACCATACATATTAATAAATTTAATAAATTAATATGGGACAATATGGTATGATGATCCTTTTTCAAATAAATTCTGTCGAAACCAACATTTTTGGAAACCGTACAACGACAAAGGTCAAAATCAATCTTTATTCATTCTTAAAATTTTGTAAGCTCAAAGGGGGCTATAAATATCCTTACTTAAAGGCTTTATAAATCTATGCGATTATAAATAGGGAGTAAAAGAACTTACGCTTAGAGCCTACTACTCCTCGAAGTTAGACTGGTTGTTGTTGTTGGTTTGAACCGCAAACCCCTGGCCATAATATAATTAAGTCGGTTTATGCTACTAGGTAAGTTTCAAAAATAACCTGGATCGGAAATGAAGGTCCCCATTTGTTTAAATTTTTTACTGTACCTGTGAATCATTGCTCGACTCTTTCACGAAAAGTTGGTGCAGGGTCAATATGCTTTATAAGTTCATCTTAATTCCTCCAAGATGACGGAGCGTGTAAACCGCTGCTGTTGTAATTTTTTCATAGTTTTCCATGTCTCAGATTTACATACTTTTGTTTAGCGACTGCTATAGCCCTTTTCTATCTTCCTTTAGGTAACTTACTTTTAGCATAGTTGTTTAATTGAATGTCTTTAAACGTTTTGGCTTATCTTATCTGTCAATAACCATAGCTATCCCACGACTAATTTAGATCAAACATAATCAAGCTAATTAAATGAACTAAAATAACAATTACGTAGGAAATACAATTCTAATTCTAACCCTGTCACATAAATCCACACTGTGTATACGTGTACGTAAATTATGCACACAAGAGCATTTTTTTTTAATCTCGAAATGAAATGCACCTCGCAATTAGAAAAATCGCGCGCGTGCAGAACAAAACATTCATTTACAGGTGTACACAGTCAACACAACAAAGCATTGCAATAAAATAGGCGAGGGAATTTATACAAACATACATACGTAGCTACATTCAATTGGTACAACACTGTATCTATAAAATAAATACAATGTCGTATACCTCACTGATAACATGGTAAAAAAAATGCATGTCGTCGTCGCGTCCACCATACCGTCGCTTCCCCGACGCTGCGGCGGCGACGACTAAAATACTGTGTAAACAATTGATTTATAAATAAAAGCCAAATCTCATATAGATATGTTATATATAATTTTATTTGACATTAATAAAATAATATGCAAAATGTCAAAGGTTTACAAAGTAATCGGCGCTGCTTTTGACAAGTCTGCAACAATATATACAGTTAACTAAATAATAATAAAGCATGGTGGCTGGCTGGAGACGAACAGCTGTTCTCTGTTGAGTATTTTTCAATTTTTTTATTTATTTTTTGTTCCTTTACTGATTTTGTGAGTTTGAAGAGCTTAAGAAATGAAAAAAAGCTTTTATTGCTCTCTATTTGGTATATGGGAGGTATTGGCGCCTGCTTGCCTAGAACTAAGTCAAACGTAGACAAGTAGACAATACCAAATGGTTAACAAGTGTCTAATGAGTTTTTAAACTGTCAGAATGGCTGCGCTTTAATTTTTTTTTTGCGAGGCATACACGCGTGTAGATTAAAGAAAGGTGTCATCAAATGAAGACATTATTACATAACCTAAGTCACTGTAAAATATTTATATTTGAAATGGTAATGAGAAAGAACTCATTTTGTTTCTAATGAAAACTACCGCGTGCACTTTGTGTTGGGCGCCATTCTTAGTTGGTGGTCCCGTTGTTGTAATGTTTTGTAATGCGGTTAATGGAAAACTAGAATATCAGCAAGATGTCAGTTAATTTTTTGTACCCAATACTCATTCTACCTCACTCTAAAACAGCGGAAGCGAGCGCTTTACGCTGGAGGCAATATCGACGCTCACGACGCGAGACGCATTGAAATTTCAATGATGGCAATGATGCAATGGTGGCGGCTGACGTGCGAAATTCAACAAACTAACAGACAGAATGGCGGCGTGCCATAGTAAAGGGTTCTCTAATAGACATTGAATAAAACAAGATGTTTGATAACAACGAATAAAACAGCATGGCCGCCAAGAACTGTCAAAATCTACCCGTTCATATTGGAGAACCTTTTATTCAAATTCTTGTATGTCATGAATGAGCATAATTTAAATGTTTGAGAATGTTTAGGTAGTAATTTTCTCCGCAATGCAAATTCAGTCGGATACTGGAATTACGTTCATAGTATCCGTTTTTCGAACGTGCATCAACGCATTTTGTTCACAAGTCTTTCTGCGATGAACAGTTGTCGGAGAACATCGGAGAGAAATTGATGTATGGCTGTCAAAACCAGGTGCAAAAAACGCAAACCATCGCAATGAAACGTAGACTTCCGGTGTGCGTTACGTTTTGTCGGAGAAATGTTCAAACTCTGCCATTCATAATTCTCGGATTCGTACAAAATCGGAGCATTTTACTTTCGGTACGGATACCATGATAGAGTCAAATATTTCCAAGAGACTGCGAAATGGGTAGAACCAGTCTATTAACTGTTACTATGGATTCCCATTTGCGTTTTCAAAGGTTTCTATGACAGGTATCATCCTAAATTGTGCCTCGAAGTTGTCTTGGCGTTTTTCCAACGGAGGAGGTTGGTTTTTCGTTGTCGTTTCGAACATGGGGGGGCTCGAATTTGATAGTCCATTCTTCGTTCGATGAGGCCAGCGACATGTTTTCTCTTTTCGAGCTACATTTACATTTTGAAGCCTAGGCCTAGCTTCTCATAACCACTTGTTTGTGATGGTTTTTATTTTTCGGGACGAATGGAAGGGACCTATAATTGTATACCGTGTCCGAACGTTTGAATTGAGAAGCTTTTCCCTGACATTTATACTCTCGGATGTTTGTCAGACGTTGGCGAGAGTTGGTGCAGTGGAAATAACCTTAAGATGTAATTTATGTTTTAGTCCACCACTCAGTGGTTAACCACTGTTCAAACTCTGCCATTCACCCTTTCGAAAAAGTCCAGTAGACACCTTATCGTCCTGAAATAAAGAAAAACAGAATGAGGAGTTTTTTGTGGCTAATCGAAGTATCAACAGTTTCCTAGGTAATCTACCGATCTCAACTACGTTTTCATTTGTGGAGTTCTGTATTAATTCAAAATCGGGTAATCATAAAATCATTACTAAATAAATTATCTATCCTTATTCATATGAGGTTAACAAATAAATCTCATTAGCTAAATATATAGTACATACTACATTTTGTTGGGATTCCCAACGTACTAAAGACTTATGCTAAATTAACATACAACCTAACCTTTTGGTAATACTTTAATATAGCTTGTAGACTACCCCTTTTATTTTCCTCCAAATAATGAGTCAGTTTCAGTCGTCTCAAAATCAGGTTTTTCGTTCATACAATCGAACGTATCTATATGCCAAGTACGTATGTTTTTCACAATCTATACCTACCTATACGTACTTATAGGTACTTATCTTTTTAACTTCAATTGCAGATTGTTAAACAAAAGCAAACCCTTCACTTGTAAAAGGGAAAATCAAGTGTAAAGAATATTTTTGTCTTAATTTGACAACTTCAAGGTTAAATCACACACACACATTTTGGAAAGTTTCATCTACTGCGTAATACAAAAATATACATACATACATGGTATTCTTTATGTACAAAAGATAATAATTTTCAAACACGTTACCAATCCTGTTCTCACTAAAACGGGTATAAGGTAACATTATATTACTTAAATTTAGGGGATAATATCTTGAATGAATCGCCCGACGACGTTTGTATTGATTGTATTTATAGTAACACCTGACTGAGTTGATTACTGAAATGTAACGGACATTAGAGCAGTCAGTGCTATAGCATAATATGTAAAGTGAAAGGATAGCGGAGCGTATCGATTTTAGTGAAATCGTGACTCGACTCTCAATATTGATATGATTGAGTTTTTTTTTTCTTTTACCAAATTTATTAATACCACGTTTCAAATCTGTGCTTTTGTATAGACCGTGTTTATACACCGGATCTACTTCTAATTTTTGTAGTGTGGGACCAAGAATAAGTAAGTTTTGTGTACAGAAAAGCAATTTGTACTTTTTTTTTGTACCGAACTTGAATTTGGACAGGATCACCATTAGCTTATGTAGGTTATAATTACAAGTAACTCAAAATGTGGTCTTCGAAGAGATCTTTTAACGAGTTCGAATGTTCAGATCCTTATTACTGGTGGCAGCCTCTCCACTCTGCTGAAAATATTACAAAATTTAAAGATGAAATAATGATTGTGTCTATGACAGGAGAAAACAAAAGTCAAAAGATGACGTCCGTAAAACCGGAGTCTAAATTACCTGAAATTAAAATGCCAACAAACTGGATTGGAAGTTTTTCCAAAAGTTACTAATCTAATCATTTAGGATTTTTATTTACTTTGTTGTCAACTGTGAATTTTAAAACAAGTTGAAAACAATATGGACTCGGAATTTCTCACGTATTTTTTGTTTGTAAGTAGTTATATAAATTTAGTGAACCTGTATGGATGTACTAGAAAAGAAGTCGCATTTTTGACTAGCTTTTGCCGGCGTCTTTACTCACACAGCCTTCAGGATTTGGTAGACAGAGACTCCTTCATAATCAGTTAGTTTCCTCTTATATTTATGTATTGCGCAGGAAACCTACCTAAAAAAAGTACCTAAGGAGCCAGTTAGTATCTCTGAAAATATGTTTAACACCCTTTTGGAGAAAACAGGTCAAAAATTAGATGATCAATTTGTAAGTAAAACGCTGGCATCTGGAAGTATGTATTGCCTAAAATGGTTTAAGTTGTTTTTGTATTGATTTAGATTTATGAGTTATGACTATTTAATATGGCAAGTGGAATGAAAAAAGGTCATGAAAAAGGCCCCCCTTAAAAGGGGTAATCACCGGGCCCTAAGCAAAATTTCCAAAATCTGAAAAAATTGGTTTTCTTTATTTCTTGTATAGAGTACAAAAACCGAGTTTGAAGTCGATAATAACAATTTGTCCATACAAGCTTTGATCCCCCTTTTAAGGGTTGATAATATCTAGAAAATGATATCGGCTAAGTATGGCCGCTGTCAGAAATAATGCCCATTCGGGCCCAATTTATGAGATTTTCCGTCACTCTTGCCAGAACTTCCAGCGATAGATCCACGCATTCTTGACGGATATTCTCTTTGAGGGCTTCAAGTGTCTGAGGCTTGTTGACATAAACTCTTTACTTCAAAAAACATATCTACAAAGATGAAAATGGGCCTCGTCTCGTCGCTCTTGATGATTTTCGATGAAAGGTTGTCTTCCTCGCGGCCCAGATTCAGGATCACTTTAGGTAGGTTACACTCTTGGCGATAAAAATTTAACAGCTGATGCAATGTCTGCACTTTGCAAGGGAACATCAAGTCCTTCGGCAAAAATTCTTAGTAAAGACCGCCGATTGGTGTCCAATTGCGTAGCACGTCATTTGGTTGATAGTCTGAGGCCACAACAGCGATATTCTCAGCACAACGGATGCTACGGGGCCGGCCAGACCTGACAGCATATCGTGTTGTCCTATTGTACTGTTCTAGGCGAGCGGCTAAATGTGGTAGTGTTTGCCAAGTTGGTGTCGGACGATCGGGAAATCTGCGCCAAAACTCACGCTGCGCCAATACCACAGACGAATTATTCCGCAAAAAAAAAAATTATATCTCCGATGACTTTTGCGCCATCTTGTATAAATAGCACCACTTCTACAAGTGGTAACACATTTCTGTAACACTGAGAAGATCCTTGTCTTCCTGACTGTCTCTGGAGTAAAAAGACAGGACCTCACTAGGAATGGCAAAATAGGCTCTTTGTAAAGAGGCCGCAGTGCCAGATCCCCATGAAGGCTCTCGCTACTTATAATCTAATCTAACACGGAGCTACAAGTCCAATGCTGATCTTATCACCACACAGGACTTGTGGTATTGCAATTTCTTGCTGTCCGCTGAGCTGATTTGTTAGATTCCTTGAAATATTTAGACAGAGGATCGGAGGCCTCAACCAGAGAGCCGATTTAGTCAAATCCGTCAGATCATCTCGCGTATATCTCTACTTGAAAGTATTTTTTCTTATTTTTTCTCTGACCGATTATGGGGTCGCAGCTACCGAGACTGACTAGTCAGCCAATTCCATCAAATTTGCATTCTCTTCATTTTCATATCCTGAAAATTGCTTAGAGTAAAAATTGATCATGTACATTTTTTTATATTCAGTTTCCATCAAGGTTATGCTTAGGTATGTCATCAGGGCTAGGTACAAATGTCCCATAGCCGTCATCTTGGAAGTTAATACTTCATCTCAATTCCAAGAAGTGATAAAAACGAGCTTAATAAATAGTACTAGAACTACTGTCAAAAGTGCCCGTTTGGACATGCTAATTGTACTTTTACGTCAAATTTCAAGCTTTGACCATTATACGATCGGCATAAAAAAGGACATGCGTTTCAAAACTTGAACCGAACAAAATATGTACCTACATTGTACAAAACGGATATCTACCCAACTTTTTTTGGGGTTTGGTGAAATTGATTTTTATTTGTTGCCATGTCAGCATTTACATAATAATTTATTATTGACGACATTTTCAGAAATTATGATGGAATTACAAAATGTTCATTTCCACCTTTATCAGCTGTAGTAAGATAGCGGATCTTGTGGGTATACCTAACCTACGCGTCAAAAACTGCAAATGATTCAACCTCAATTAGACAAAACCCTGTGGATATGGAAACGCACTTCTTTGCAGCCCTTTGACAGGGATATCACCAACCACATGCCTGAAATAGGATCAATTTTTAAGTCCCGTACTTACATAGACGGAAAAAACACGAATAATAAAATGGCCAGCTTTTAATTAAGTTAAGACTTGAAAATCAAAGTAGGTAGGTCTAAGTATACCTATCTACCATATGTTCATTTTCAGTGACAATTTCCCATGATTGCTTTCTCAATGCTATGGAAAACGCTTGTGTGCATTTTGTATCTTCTTTTGTGCGATAGACAAAAGATCCACAACACTTTTTTTCGCCACTTGTGTAAAGCGAAGAGGCAAAGTTAAACGTATATAACCTACACATACCCACCTACAATATCGATTATTTCTAAGGCCCTGTATGGAGAGCGGAAGTATATATTTATCAACAACTACAACATCGGGTAGGTTTTATGCTGCCATACTTGAGGGGTGTTTCTTTTGTGAGTGCATCGATTTTAACTCTACACACATATTTATAGAGGAGTACATAAAACATGATCCCCCTGCTATTTTGCCAAGCGGCTTCTGTCTCCAAGGGGTTGGCATGGATGGAAACCCTCAAGAAAACCCCCTACTCGAGTATGGGAAGCAAGCAAACCCACAGATCGCCTTACTACCACTATAAATTTGTATCGCTTGCAAAAAAAAGAAACCTCTCACACTAACACTTTTCCAGTGAAAAACAACCCTTCCCAAAGTGCTTACTTGCTCATTGCTGCTGCTCGGCTCTCGGATGTCTGTGTCCATTCCAATTGTTCTCCACTCTCGGTGCCAATGTGAAAACCGAACGCGGAGGGGACCGATATTGTTCACTGGGCTATGTACCTACAGCACACACATTTATATAGATTTACGTACGCATGTACGCATTAGGCGTAATAAGCCGCCCGCCAAGCGAACACAATTCTACGAGTGATATTTCCATAGAACACACTGCATATTCAGTTCAGTCAGAAAGACCTATGGGACCACCACCTCGTTCTATTATGTTGTAGTAGAGATGTGTACATACACCGACCCCGACGCCCGACGAGTAGTCCCCTCGTTTCACTTTTGCTGCATATGCGAAGCCTCATTAGAACAGAGCACACAAAATGAGGCACACATTTCTCGCCCATTCAATGTCAGATTTGCTTGTAGCTAACTGAATACGATAGGGATCTACATTTTCATTTGATGGGATCTCTTCATTACACATTATGTAGTATAGAGCAGATACTTTTCTGTGTGATTCTCATTTCGAAAAAAAAAAGCATTGATGACGGCGAGCGTATCTTACCCCGCAATCATGCGCGTTATATTTCTGAGCTGCCCTTATAATAATGCCATCGCCACATACACCCCAGTCCAATACATAAGCATACACCCCGCTGTCGTCACCACCGTAGATATTGTATGCGCTACCGTTTTCCTCGTCAGAGTTTGTGTAGCAAAAATAAAGTATTGCCAGATCAAGTGCAAAGAACATGTAAAATTAAAATTAAAATTTTCTCAGTTATTATGTCGTCAGGGTGAATTACATTAAAAGCGCTCTGTTCATTTAGCATAAAACGTACTCTTTGATAAAAGCTCTCCATGTTTTATTATAGTACAACAAAAAAAAGAAAAATGCTTTCGAATTAAACGGTCAAATTTTGTTTAAGGGGAATTTTCTTGTTTTGTAATTTCAAGTTAGTTCTGATGTAAGCAGTGAGCAGCGCGCGCAAATTAAAAATTACAATAAATTAATATGGAATTTTTAGAACGGAGATTTGTTTTTCAAATTAGAAGAAGTAGAGGCGGGTAGGTGGTGTGTAATGTAAGCGAAATTTACACACATGTTTGTGGTTATTCATTTTTGTGTTTTTATTGAAAACAAAGATTATTTAAGTGATTTTTAAGTTTATTATTAGTTTGGGCCATTAGTATATGTGTATTGGGAATAGCCAGACTGCAAGACAGATCAATGTGATTTGTACATGCAGAGTACATGCGACTTTGAAAATGATTGATTTTCTATGAGTAGAATAATATGTAAAGATATTTTTAGCAAAGATCAGTAAATTTACCTATTTTCATAAACGTCAACACACTTAACGGAATAACAAAAGTGGAAAATAAAAACAAGTAATATTTTGAGTGTTAGGAGTTTTTTTTTTTTGAACATAGTTTTTTGACATACATCGGACTTATTTATTGTTGTTGGAAATCTCGACTTTGACTAAATGACGATCGGAAGAAACCAATTTTGAAGTGAGTGTATTAATTTGCTACTAGTTTTCCAAGAAAATATTGCTTATTTTACACGAATTTCGATTACCTACAAGTCTAAAAATTGACAAGTGGTGCAACACGAAATTTGTTAAAAGTTTTACCTATATACATATATGTATTTGCTATTTACTATTTTTTTCCATAATCAGAAGAAGAAGTAAGAGGTAACTATACAAGATTATGACATTCATGATAATTCTGAGATTTGATCGAATCGAGAGTTCCTCGAATTCAAAACTTTTACTCGAATGAACTTCTCAATTATTTAATTGGAATTTTATTTTAAATTATACTGAATAAATATTTAGCTGTTGGATTGTCAATTGTTTTTGGCTTTAATTTGAGTAAAAACTGTTTTATATGTATACTTTGAGGAAGAAACGATCAAATTGAATCGTAAAGTACTACGAGACAAATTTAATCTGCCCGAAATTTATGTTTGTCTACTTTGTTTAGACACCATACAGCTTTTTTTTACTTTAAGATTTGTTGAAAGTTTTTTTTGCCATAAGACGAAAAAATGTTGCATCATATTTAATTCTTAATGCTTTTGTTTGTAAATTTTGTGATAAAAACAACATTTTTCCAAACTATGAAAAAACAAACTTTTAATTATTAAAGAAACCTTTCGACCACAAAACTTTGCTGGAGTAAAATATGACTCAATGCAATTTTCCGCATTCAATAATCTAGTCATCGTAAGTCGACTTGAATTGTATGGACTCAAATTGACCTAAACGCGAAAACTAACTTGAATTGGGTTTCTGCTTGACCCTCTACACGTCAGGGCAATCGGAAATGTCAAACTGCGTTCTGCCATGATCTCCGATGACCCAATAGAAATGTCAAAACTGAGTTCTCCGGACCGGACACATGTTGGCACAAATAGATGTCAATAAGTCGAGAAATTCTTGATTTGTCGGCGTTACGAACATAAATGTCAACTGAGAAAACTGTTCACGTAACCAGTTCGGCCCAATGAAGAGAGCTGTCAGACTTACTAAACTAGATTCTTGAACACCCTCATTGAAACTCAGAAACTCAAAAACTAACTTAAATTGGGTTTCTGCTTGGCGCTCTACACGTCAGGGCAATCGGAAATGTCAAACTGCGCTCTGCCATGATCTCCGATGACCCAATAGAAATGTCAAAACTGAGTTCTCCGGACCGGACACAGTTGGCACAAATAGATGTCAATAAGTCGAGAAATTCTTGATTTGTCGGCGTTACGAACATAAATGTCAACTGAGAAAACTGTTCACGTAACCAGTTCGGCCCAATGAAGAGAGCTGTCAGACTTACTAAACTAGATTCTTGAACACCCTCATTGAAACTCAGAATTCCCCAGATGAGCAAAAAACGAATCTATCGAAATCGAAAGTGGAAAAGTCAATTAGCTTTAGTCGAATGACTTTCGGGGCGATAATTCCTTCTTTTATGATCTGTCAGAATTCTCAAATCCTATGGTCTGAACTGTACGCATTAATAGAACTCATATGACTTCTCAAATGGAAAAGCAGATGTCACTTTGGATATTAAATTGAGTACCCATCTTCTTCGCGTTATTTCTCTTTTATATGTTTGTGAACAACGAAAATATAAAACGCTCTTATCTGTCGATAGATTTGATGAATGGTGGGCCGTCTGTTAAGGCCATCTCATCAGTCAAAAATTTAAAATTCGATCTTTTGAACGCATCAGCAGAACTCATAAATATTTGAAATGAATTGAAATAGGTATAATTCATGGTTGCCACTCAACTGGAAAGTCAGCGAATGTCGGGGAAAGTCAGGGAATGAAAATTTGGTCAGGGCTTTCGGTATTATGGATTTTCGGGATATAATACCGAAAACCTAAAATCCCGAAAATCCAGAATACCGAAAGCCCAAAATCCCGAAATTCATAACCCCGAAAATACTAAAAAATACCTTGGAAAGGATATTTTGGAAAAGAGATTTCGAAAAGGTTTGTTGGAAGGTTTGGTATTGAAATCCCTTAAATTAAAATCCCGTTTTTAAAATCGCTTGTATTAAAATCACTCGATTCTTGTCTTGAAATCTCTTACATAAAAATACCAGATTTAAAGTTTGTACTGAAGTAATTAAATGGAAGTGTCGACGTTTCACACTGTTCAGTGCTTCCAAATTAGAATTATTTACTTTTTTTTTTAAAAAGATTTACATGGTGCGAAAAGGAAGATCGATTGCATTCAACTATTGTACATACTTGTACATACAAACAATATTATCTAAATCTAAACCCTCACCAAATTCGCGACTGGATCTTTGTATCCATTCACAAGTAACGTCTATATGGCAATACTGCTACTATATACTTTCAGATACTTTCACAGCCAAAGTACGTACATATATTAAATTTTCATTACGATCACCCATTGCTGGGGGATATATCTTTCTTTTTCCTTCTCCTACTCCCTCAGCTACATATTTGTTGTTGCCAAAAATAAAACAATAATGACAGCAACAAAAAAATACATACCTGACAGTAAAATATGCGAAACAAACTCCTTCATAATTTTTTTTTTTTGAGAGAAAGAGAACAAATTAAAATAGCAAAAAAAAAAAAAGGTTTGGTTATGTACGACGTACCTCCATATACCTATATCTACGGTAAAGGCAAGTATGTACCAACAACATGGGCACGGGATACCCATCATCTTTCCATCTGCCTCCAAAATGGATTCAATGGAAAACCCATGCTCAATTCATCTGTCATGATTCGGATCAGCTTTGTGTCTTGTGTGTTGTGTTTGCCGAAAAACCTTAATTTTTCAAAAAAAAAATTCTAAACCAAAAGCCAGGAGGGTGAAACAAAAATGTGTGTAGTTTATATACCTCCTCTTGTGTGTTTATGGTGGGTCCCCTTCGCCCCTCGGTTCTGAATTCTGTTGCCATAGTCATATCAATGTGTGATCAGTATGCTATGTGTGTATTGGGAAAAGTACCTAGTCTAGAAGAAGCAAATTTCCACGGTACCGCTTGCGAGGACAGCCGGAGCCGAAACCAGTAACAACATAAACACCAACGGAGTACGGTCGTCGGACGCGGGAGAGTTCTAAGAAAAATCTATAAACACTAGCTACTTTTTTTTTTGTATTGTGTTCTGTTGGCTGTGTGGTGGAGAATTTTTCAATTTAATTTCTGTCTATCCAGAGAACGCGCAGGAAAAATAAAACCCGAAACGACAAATATAACATTTTCTCGTTAAATTCTTTGTGGTGTTGTTTTGTATTACTGTTCGCCATCGGAACCGAACTGTTGTGTGGTGTTGTTGCTTTTCTCACTTGGAATATTGGCTAAAACAAAACTTGAGAAAAAGTTTTCTTTACTGTGTTACTTCTTCGTCGTCGTGTGCTTTTTGCATATGTTTATACGGTATGTTGTGAATTATTACAGTGAAATTGATCATACTCTACATTCGAGACATGAGCAAAATGAGAAGAGTGTTTTATAGAAGCTTTTATTGCATTATTTTTGTTTTGGTTTCCTCTTGTTTTTTTGTTTTTTGGTTCTCTCTTTTTTCCAATTCTCATTCCGTTTTATATTTAGCCAAAATGTTGATGATACCTTATTTACCTTTGACGTGAAATATTATGTTGGCAATGACTACATTTTCTCGCAAAAAAAAAAAAAAAAAAAAAATAATGAAAATTTCATTTAATTATGGGTAAAAGGAAAATGGAGGAATTGTGTTAATTTCAAGTGGCCAAAGTAGGTGGGGAGAAATGTAGTAGTAGTGAACATGTGAAGAGACTGGTTTTGAACATTCAATAATTATGTGTTACTTTTAGGATCGATAATAATAAAAATAATCCAAGGAATTGTTTTTTTTAAGTGTTTTTCGAAGTTTCGACATCGAATTTTGTTAAGTGACGTTAATTATGTTCGTACACAAAGCTTTAAGCGCTTTTAATACTTGATAGTCTCATGCTCTATCCACTAAGCTAGCCGGGAAATTTATAGCTAGTGAATATCTTCATAGAGATGTACATTAGTGTCATGTGGTTTGGATCATAAAATGATGGACTAAACCATCCAAGAGACAAATAGTCTTGTGCTTTATCGACTGAGCTAGCCGGGAAATGTTTAGCTATCTCTTCAGTCAGCATAAACATACAAGTCTGCATTGCGGTGGTTCTTCTTGGATTACGAATGTATTGACATTGACATTAACCAACAGAATGGGAAACGTCATCTACGTTAACTTGCAGCAAAATGCAGTCTATTTAGTTGCGTCTTAATGAATGGATTTTTACTGAATATTATCAAGCAAAGGACAATTTGGCAATCCGCAATTTAAATCTAAACCACAAAAATGAGCTCTCAACTGTCCACTACAACAATTTTGTATATTTGTGTGATCTCGTGCCATTTTCAGTTTAGGTATCTACTCAATTTTCATTCGTATTCACTTTTAAAATAATTAACTTCCATTTTGCTGTTTTGGACCTCCTAATGCAAGGAAGTAAATTAGGATGAAGAGTTCGAAAGTGAATATCGAAATTTGCACCAACTCAAATACTGTTGACATCTACAAGGAGTGAATTATTCCGCTTGAAATCTACAAATAATTATTTCGGATTATCGTGAATGGGGAAAGTAAATCAGATTGCTGAATGAGAAAGGGAACATTTCCATCGGATTTTATTCACGATATTCTATTAAGAATATGCAAACCTACCTGACCACTAAGCTTAATTCCAAACACATTCGCTATAAACTGTGCGAATCTATATAATAGACTGTTCCAGGGGTAATCCCTTCAATAAACCTGTTCCCGTATGTAAATTTTCGATATGTACAACAACGGTGTCCCAATGGAAAATTTAACGAATTTTTATTTATGTACCCACTCTCCGTTGTTTAATGTTTACATGTTAATTCAAGTTCTATTTGAAAAGTGATTTCAAAATATTTGAATTTTAGAACGTAATAGTACGTTTACACCGCACCTAAATTCATCATTTCGACTAAATGCAACATTTCAGGCCAAATGTTCAGCATTTCGCCATATATTTTCCAGCATTTCGAAATGTTGAATTTCATTGAATGTTGAATTTTCGAAACATAAAAAACATCAGTGAGAATCAATTCTGATACTAGTTGTCATTTGAAATGTTGAAGTTTCAATGGGAACGCAAAATTGGATTTCGAAATGTTGTCTGCTGAAATGTTGAATTTAGGTGCGGTGTAAATGTACTATAACTCTGGAGAAGGCCCCTAAACTCTGGAAACACTTTTTTGCGTTCAAGTGCTTCGTTAAACTCGTCGATTCGATCGGAAAAAATTAAAAAAAATATACTGCGCACAGATTTGTTTTTTTTTTTTAACTTTCAAGAATTGAATTCTCTTCATAATTATTATGATATGTCACAAAAGTAAAACTTTCATATAAAATTAATATCACAAGGCGTTATTCAAACTGGAATTCTACAAATTAGTTTAGACATATTTGAAGTTGCAATCATGTGGCTTGAAACATTTCAACTAAATGTCAGCCGTGTACTTAGTGGATTATTCCTTGACTAGAATTGTCGGTGACCCCGTTGTCTGCGTCAAAGCCAATAAAAACCCAGATCAACGACTTCGACTATTGAGTGAGCTGAACTATTGAGCAAGGGTCTTAGGTTCAACCCTCCGCAAAACACAATTTAAATAAACAAATACACAGATAGTTGGTGCAACACGTCCATCGTCCATAGGCACCCTAGGCCTAGCTTCTCACAAACGTTCGTTTGTGTGAGTTTTTATTTTTCGGGACGAATGGACACAAGGTCTAAACTTAAGGTATTTTCTGCTGCACTAAATTTTTCAAACGCCTTAAAAACGCCTGAAAGAACAGCTTCTCAATTCAGCTATCGAATTTGGCATAAAATTGTACTTTCCTTCTATTCTTCCCAAATGTGGCACATTCTCTATTTGAGTAGCTAATTCTCCTATCTTTCAAAATAGGCACTGCTCTCGCCATACAAAGTCACTATATTGTTATCCTACGAGTTTTTTTGAAGACTGAACAAAAAAAAATTGCCCATCTGTGAAAGAGATGGGCTTCAATATAAGCGCTATGAAATTGGTCCACCTTTTAATGAACGGTGGACTGGTCGATTTGGCCCCAACACTTGGCCAACCAGATCTTCTGACCTAACACCCATGGATTTTCTCTTCTGGGGTGCTATGAAAGAAAAAGTTTAGCTTAGAGAGAAATATCGACTCTCTTTTTGACCAGTTTTGTCTGACAAAAAATTGCTTCTACTACAACTTCTGTTGATCGTACGTAAAAAGTTGCTTCACATAGTTTTTAGGAAATTTCTGAAGGATACAAATTTCATAAAAGAATAAAAATTTATAAAGTACAAATTTTGAGAAAAAAACATTTAAAATAAAAAAATTAAACAACAAATTTTCATAACTTTGAGTTTAAGAAGCCATAACTTTTTTGTAGCTACACAGATACCCGAAGTGCTTCTTGTATTGCCTTTTCAAAATGTACAAAATGTTTGTACCTAAAATAGTTTAGAAGTTATAGCGTTTTAAGTGGTAACACCTCCAAATTAGAGGTCACCTGCTTTGATGGACTATAACGGGAAGTGGGGTGAGATACAATTTTTTGTTCGGCGAAACTTCAGGAATCTCCCCTTAAAGGATTATACCGCACCTTGTATAGATTCTAATATCCTTTATCTTATAAAAAAGATAGGTATTACATAACTGACAAATTTTTTTTTTTTTGATAAATGTATAAATTTTGGTCAGGGAAAACTTGAAAATTGGTCAGGGAAAATCAGGGAAAGTCAGGGAAATTTATTTTGAAAAATAGTGGCAACCCTGCTGTTTGTTATCTGTCGAATTAAGTGACATTTCCACAATGAAAACAAAAATACATTTTGCGTTTATCGCTCAAATGTTTTACGTAGGAATCTATATGTGCATAATCCAAAAATCATTTAGCAAGTAAATTTTATATGATGACAAACAAATTGCTGTCTGTGGGAAATTTTAAACATTTAAAACGCAATTATCCCCTGAACCTTCGTTTGAAAAATGGACCCGCTTTAGAAATTGAAAGGAAAATTCATTTGTCGTTGAAAATTGACAGTTATCGAGAATCCATCATACACCCGGTAAGCTCTAAATCGATATGCTTTATTTCAGAAAATGGTGGCTTAGAATATAGTAGCTCTCAGAATATGGTTGCCCTTATAAAGCTACTACACATGTCAAAAATTGTGACAATTTATGATTTGACGTCAGATTTTGTCAACACAAAACTTCAGGACAAAATCCGACGTTGTATTGACGTCAGTGTGTCAAAAATTCTCCTCAATGGTGTTAAATTGAACAGATTGTCAAACATATAACATCTAATTCTTCTTCTTCCAAAACAACATAGCAATTTTGACGAAATGTCCTATCTATATTTTGTCGACTAACCCGTCAACATCAATTAACAAGTTTTGCCGCGGGATCAGTTCATGCCAACTAATAGAGAGACAAATGCTATCAGATTCTGAACGTCCCCATTCGTTCTGTGGGATTGGTGGGTGCACTAGTTGCCTTAGTTCTGTTTTTAACTAAGAACGCTGTACGATTTTCAGGTCAAATCAGTTCAAACAGCTCTACAAGCATACTACCAGTATTGCAGTACAAAATAGACGAAAATAGTAACTACCAAATCGATTTCGTTACCGACTGTAGTTTTCTGTAGTCAAAGCCAGCTTTGGAAAATTTATTTGCAATTATGTTGTTGTTGTTATTTCGATGTGCTGGTTTTTAACAACTTTTTCAAGACTATAAAAGTTTTAAATGAGCATTTGTGTTTACTCACTTTTAACGCTCACTTTATGATGCGCAATATTTTTTTTTTTTTTTAGATTCTGAACATTTAAATGATCTTGAACATTTAAATAGTGGAAACTAGCTCTCCACTCCGTTACTGAATCTGAATTATTTTGTACTAGAAGTGAAAAGTCACTTCCTTGGACATAATGAATCGTTTAAGAAATGCTTGACCAAATTCGTTCAACAGAAAAACTGTTCACGCGACCAATCTTAAAAATATAAACAAACAAATCGCCTCCGCCATCTGACAGATTTAGTGTTCTGAGCCTACCCTAACTATAACATCACCTATAACTTGGTGAATGTCCGTTTCAGGCGCGATCGAAGCTGATCATTTTTTTGGCTGACAGTAGTTTGTGTACCACGTCACAAATATTGCTATTTCATAAATGCATTGGAATGATTTCACACAAATAAGTTGTTTCAGTTTTAGTGAATCATTTTATTTCTTAAGGCTAGCTCACATTGAATGAGACCTCGCACAAATTCCAGTTTCACGGTGCACACTCAGAAATTGAACGTTTACCAGTTCCCAGCGGCAATTCGTAAATTTTGGAATGGGCTTAAAAAAAACGTTCCTAAAAATGTTCTAAATCGAACTTCGAACTCGTAAAATGTATTAATTGAAATTTGATTAGTATATCATAGTTCCACACAACAAAATATCGATCATGATCAGTTGAAAGTTACACCTGGCAATTCTGTCCCGTCGCATTCCTATCTGCCTAGCACTAGCCTAGCTACCCTCTTCACATAATTTTTTTTTGTTACCCCGCTTGCAGACTGAGTTTGATTTTGAGTTGATGTGTGTTTATTATCCGAAAACTTAAATCGCACACACACACACAAACAGGCAAAGCACTACGATGCTGCTGCTGCTGCCTCCCGTTCCCGTGCCCCTTACCAAAGCCCAAATCATCGCGCTTTTAAAACACCGCCAGATGTATGGCATGGCAATGGCATAGTGTTTGTCGGGTTTCTCTCCTCTCTATATATTAATGCGCCCCTTATTCTGGTGGGCCTGGCTGTGTATGCGTAGCTGTTTCCCCTTCGTCATGTGTTTTATTTAGAACAAAATGTTGTGTGCACTCTCCACCAACACACTCAATTGGCATGAATTTTCTCTGCTTTTTCGAATTGAAGTCGAAGCTCTTTGTGTTTTAGAAAACTTTTACAGTTTTAAGCAAACGTCGTGCATCATTAAAAGCGTCGAAAGTTTCGCTCCGCGAAAAAGTTGGTGTTTGTAAATTATATTCTTGCAATCAAATTCTAATTTTTTTGTTTGCCTCTTCTTTTTTTTGTTCTATTATCTACAACAACTGACGATATAATTGCTTTGCGTTTTGTTGCGAGATAAATAAATTAAATTTGAAACTAATTCTATTAAAACTAATTTGATGACGCAAAGAGGACTTGATAAAAAAAAGCTAAACGTATGTAACATTCAATATTTTATGTTTGATAAAAGAGTTTTATGTACCTACTCGGTGCAAGAAAAATTGGGGTTTCTGGTTGCACCACACGCTAACCAGGGGGGGAACGAACAAATTTTTGTGTGTCTATTTTTAGATTGAGGTTTCGTTTATTTTTATTCAATGCATTTTTAACTGGCAGAGATTTTTTTTCCTCCACCTGAAATGTACAGTTGAACTTTGAATTGGGTCAATGAGAAATGAGAAAAGTGTTTTGACACAACATTCCAAAATGTACTAGTTTGAATAAGCGAAAATTCTCCGAAAAATTTTCTTTTGTTAAATTGTTAATCATAAAGCACTAATGGCGTCACAAGAATCACAAAATACCTCACACATAGGGGGATCAGCCATTTTGTTTTTTCCCCCTTTTTCACAAACCGCAAAAAATGGAAGACGACGACGGGGGAAAACGTTGAAGAGAAAAAAAAATTTCCTTGCAAACATTTTATATGCGCGTGAAAGCATTGAAAGAAAACGTAGTTCAGTGTTCAACATTGATGAAGATGAAAGCTGCAAAGCTAGCTATGGAGAGTTGTGTGCTTTTTATGTAATTTTTTTTTCATATTCCCTTGCTATTCGTTTTTCTTTCTTTTTTTTGCAATTTGTAATTGATTGAATATGCATATAAGCATAGGTCTGTTAGTAACGGTTTACATATCCAAAACGATCGATTTTCACGAGCTCTGCTGTCAGTGTTACCTATATGCATATGTAGAGTTTGCTGTTCAATTAGTGTGTGCATATTTGTTGGGCTTTATAAATACAAAATTGTCTTATGATGTGTGTTGGTTCATTTATGGTAAAGGGAAATTTATATGATTGGGCTGAGGACTTTTCGCACTCACGTGCACGAGTTAGAAAGAGATGGTCAGTGAGAGGTTACCAGGGTGAAGGGTTTTTTTTTCCATTTAAGCTCCGTCATCTTGTGCGAGAAAATGAAAAAATGTTGGCTATGGCAATGTTTCAATATATTTTTTTTTTTGGCGGGGGGTGAACCTTGAAGTTAAAGATTGGAACAGATCAAGCCCAACCGCAGACACTCAGTACCTGTTTTAGGGGAAAACCTAATACCCCACAGTGATGAGCTTTTATTTGTGGATGTTTACTGCCTAGAGATGAGAAAGAACAGTAAATCTCTGTAAATAACAATCATAATATTTTAGACGTCTCTTTCTGTTGTGAAATGTCACAGTCACAGTCTTGGCTGTGGTGCGATCATAAATTATTTTGATTGAAAGTAAGACGAACTTTATAGGAAGGTTAGGCTGTAGCTGCAATGTGGACTGAGTGTGAGAAGTGAAATTTAACTCTGCTACTACAACTTGCGTCATTTTATCATCACTAGCAGTTAGCATCAGCATCATGATTGACATTAGAAAATTTATGTATTCTTAAATGTAGATAATAATTTTAATAGTTTGTGTACTGTACATGTATAGGTACCTACTGCAAGCTAATATGCATTTCGTTATTTTATGTGTGCGCTCATGGAAGTGATAATAAGAAAGAGGTACAATTAAGTCAGTCGTTGACATCTCTATTATAATTAATTTTTGTTTTATTAGAACTCAGATAACACTATCAACATTTGGATTATATTTAGATTTGATTTTATAGGTTTAGGACACAGAACAGTTTGTGTAAATAATAATACAGCCAAATATACATAAATACAAGTTTGACAAACTTTTGTAAACTGTACTATGTTTACTACTTACATACATCACAATTCAGGTTGAAAATAATCGACTTGATGGCGCGCTAATCTATATATATAAAAGAAAGTTGAAAATATGTTTGTCCGTTTATAACTCGAGTTTGGCTACACCGAATTTGATGATTCTTTTTTTTCTGGAAAGGTATTCTTTTGTAGCAGGTTTGTATGTGAAAAAAATTGGATAAAGGGGCGTGGCACCGCCCATACAAAAATCGTGGTATATCTCGAAAACAACAAAACCGATTGCGCTCAAATCTTAATAAAATCATTGTTTTCTGTACGAAGGCTATTCTGTGAAGTTTGGTCAAAATCGGACAAAGGGGCGTGGCACCGCCTATACAAAAAAACATTCAAAATCTAATATCTCAAAAACCACCAAATCGATTGATCTCAAACTTACAGATAGTCTTAGTTATTGGCCCTGGAGTGCTCCTGTGAAAATTGGTCAAAATCGGACAAAGGGGGAGTGGCACCGCCCATACAAAAAACTTTCAAAATCTTATATCTCGAAAACCACTAAATCTATTGATCTCAAACTTACAGGATAATCTTAGGTATTGGCCGTAAAGTGATCCTGGGAAGATTGGTGGAAATAGGACAAAGGGGTGTGGCACCGCCCATACGAAAGCCACCAAATCGATTGAGCTCAAACTTACAGATGTTCTTAGGTATTGGCCGTGGAGGGTTCCTCTGAAAATCGGTCAAAATCGAGCAAAGGGGCGTGGCACCGCAAAAACAAAAAAAAAACATTCAAAATTGTATATCTCGAAAACCACCCAATCGATTGAGCTCAACCTAACACATAATCTTAGGTATCTTAGGTATTGGAGTGGCACCGCCCATACTAAACCTCGAAAACCACCAAATCGATTGACCTCAAACTTACAGATATTCTTCGGTATTGGCCTTGGAGGGCTCCTCTGAAAATCGGTCAAAATCGGGCAAAGGGGTGTGGCACCGCCCATACAAAAAAAACATTCAAAATCGTATCTCGACAACCACCCAATCGATTGAGGTCAAACTAACACATAATCTTAGGTATTGGCCCCGGAGTGCTCCTGTAAAGATTGGTCAAAATCGGACAAAGGGGCGTCATACAAAAAAACATTCACAATCGTAAATCTCAAAAACCACCACATCGATTGAGCTCAAACTTACAGATAATCTTAGGTAATTAAAATTGGATAAAGGGGCGTGGCACCTCCCATACAAAAAAAACATTCAAAATCTTATACCTCCTAAAGAAAAAACATCTTCTATGGGGTGAAATTCGATGACGTTATATCTCGATAACCGCCGGGCCAATTTTCATCTTTCTCTTTATATTTTGTTCGTATTGCTGTATTTCAGGTATAGGCAGAAAGAAAATTCTACCAAATCGATTTAGAAAGAACATTATTATCTCAGAGCAATACAATTCTTGTGCACGGGCAAAGCCGGGCGAGTACAGCTAGTATATATATAAAAATTGAGCCCTAAAATGTTTGTCGTCGATTCACGCCTTAACGCATTTACCGTTTTTAACCAAACTTTCACACATCTTTGGGATTAGTCTATATACGGTTTCTGTGAAGTTTGATCAAAATTGGACATAGGGGCGTGGTACCGCCCATACAAAAAAACATTCAAAATCGTATATCTCGAAAACCACCGAATCGATTGAGTTAAAACTTACAGACAATCTTAGGTATTTACCCAGGAGTGCTGCTATGAAGATTGGTAAAAATTGGACATAGAGGCGTGGCACCGCCCATACAAAAAATATCTTGAAAACCGCCGAATCGATTGAGTTGAAACTTACAGATAATCTTAGGTATTAGGAGTGTTGCTGTAAGATTGGTAAAAATTGGATAAAAGGGCGTGTCACGTCACCGCCCAAAAAAACACCTTCTATGGGGTGAAACTCGATGACGTTATAACGCGATAACCGCTGGGCCGATTTTCATGATTCTTTTTTTTTGTTTTGTTCGTATTGCTGTATTTCAGATTTACGCAGAAAGAAAATTCCAGAAAATCGATTTATTCTCATTTTTCGCATTTTACGAAAGAACATTATTATCTAAGATATATAAGCAATACAATTTCTGTGCACGGGCAAAGCCGGGCGGGTACAGCTAGTGTCAATATAAATTGACATTCATTTAGTGGCTAAAATTTGTTAACTCGAAAACTTCCCTCACCTGAAATAAAATAATGTGTTTTGTCTTGCTTACTACACTTATTACATTATTTGACAGAAACTTCGAAAATCGAATTACTAAGTGTAACGTAGTAAAGTTCTAAATCAAAAGGTTGCAAATCATCAACTACTACCTAAATGTTAACCCTCTTTTTATAATTTAATCTCTGACGTCCACCATTTTGTTGTTGCTTGCAGATCGAACAGTGTATTTTTCAATAGTTTTTAACCTTCAATATTTCTTAATTATAAAAGTATATAAAACTATAGTTCCATTTTTTTCGATATTCGGGAGTTCGAAACATAAAAAAAACTGATTTCTATTTATTTGCGGACCACATTCGATAAATTTTTCGACAATTCAATCACTCCAAACTTAACCTTTCTCAACATTTTCCAAATCCAAGAAAGAAAAAGAAATGGAAAGACAGCAAATTTGTGGATCAAATTTGAAATTTTCGAAAATTCTTAAATCATTTAAATTTGGCGGATTTCTATCTGTTTTAACAGCAAATTTGCGAAGTTTTCACACGAAAGTAGAACTCCAACTAAAACAAAAATCTCCAATTTTCATCTGCAAAACTAAATTTTGACATAAATTTAGAGTGTCCCAACCTCTACATATTATCCAGTTTATATTGAAATTGTAGTAGGACATGGAAATCACGGACTCTTTGTTAAAATTACATTTCATTTCTTTCCTTAATAGATGTTGTTTTAAAGAGGATCATACTCGTAAGGTTAATTAAAAAAAAATATTGAATCGATCAACATTTTTCTATACATTTAACTGATTGATCGATATTCATAGTTCCGTGCCTGTGAATGGTTAAAAAACTGACTAAATAAACTCTGCAACTATATTGGGACTACCGCCCCCAACAACAGTTCTCAAATTTGCAATTGTGGCAATTAATTAATTGCAACGTGAATGGGGCGCTTAAGTATGCCAAGTTTAACAGTTCTTCCCACTCTGATCTATGCGCACAGCTAATTTATTAGATATCCCTCTTGCTCATTCGCATTTTCATAGACATACAACTAAATATAGGAACCGAATATGCGTTTCGAAAAATGTTCAGCAGATCGTACCGGCTTTCGTTCTAGACCCTAAAATTGTCATTATCAGATACTTTGTAAATCATTCTTGCTGTAAATGGAGTTACATTTCCCTTTCCCTACAGTCATATTTTTTGATTCGTACTTCAACCGTGATTCAGTCAAAGTGATTTTTTTGAATGATCTTTTTACTACAACCGAACCAGCTAAATAAAACTCATCCTCATCGAGAGTCACACAGAAACAAGATTAGACTGGAAAAATGACACCTACCATACCCAACCCATACTTACATCCTTTAAAAAATAAAGAAGAACATGTTAAATCACTTCTTTTGTACTTTTTCCTTATATCTTTCTTCTTCTCTCACCAGCAGCATTTCTTTCGGACTTGTCACTTGCTAAGAATTTAAATGGCTACACAAAATTTACATCTATATCTGTGGAGCGATATATTTCTACCCATATTGAGTGTAGGTAGTAGCCCCCAGCTAGGTATAAGCTTTTAAATATTTGCCGATTTGCGTCGTCAGATGAAATTTTCTGCGGATCTCTTACAAAAAAAGAAGACAATAAACAGGTTTTCTTCTTCGTCTTCGGTTTTATTGTACTGTCGATATATATATACTACTTCTAAATTTCGCACGACAATGTTGTGTTGTGGTTATCTTTTTGTTTGTTGGTATATTTTAAACTTGTGGTGAAATGCTTTCAAGTGGATTTTTCGAATTTTGTCGTTTTGTTTCGATTGGGACTTATTCCAGTGTAAGGATTTTGCTTTTATGTTGTTAATTGCTCATAAGGAAACTCGTTTTTCTCGTCACTTTGTCAATATGTAGATCGTAGATGAAAAACTTGTATTCAAGAAGTTCTACTTCATTCTCAGATGCTTCATCCTATATTAATTCCAACTGCGTACAAATAAGTTGTATATCATTTCAAAATCTACTTTTCACTATGATAATACATATTTCGTTCCACGAAAAATTGCATATTAACATCCACTAGATAGTTTGTACCAGTAAACAGTTAAATAATTGACTATGGGCCTTACCAATAATCATTTTTAACCTTCAACTTAAATATTTTGACGATCACAATGGATAATTTTGTATGGACATTTTCACCATTGTGACTTCGAAAAAGTTAGCCTGGACACTAAAAATGATTATTAGTACCGCGGTATATGTATATAAGGAATCAGTTTCAGAATCAAGTAATTTACGTGTACAATACAATATTTCATGATTATTGTTAATTCTTTCATATTTACAAGAAAAAATATGTCTTTTCCCAATCTAAATGATCACTTTTCAAGTCACTAAATTTCTAAGTTAAACGGAATGGTCAATTCCGGTCCAATAACAACGAGATCTTCAGCGACAGCAGTCTTATCACTTTTAAAAGTAATTGTCCGATTTTCACAAGTAACTCACTTTTTATAAGTATGTGCTCATTTTCCATAAGTAACTGCTCCGCTTTTCAAAGTTTTTGATCACTTTTCATAAGTTTGTGATCATTTTTCATAAGTATGTGATCATTTTTCATAAGTTACTGATCTCTTTTCAAATATTATCACTTTTCAAAGTTGTTCATCACTTTTCATAAGTAGGTGATCACTTTTCATAAGTATGTGATCATTTTTCAAAAGAATGAGATCATTTTCCATAAATAACTGATCCCTTTTCAACGTTTTTGAACACTTCCGATAAGTATGTGATCACTTTTTATAAGTAACTGATCACTTTTCAAAAGTAACTGATCACTTTTCAAATATTTTGATCACTTTATCCCATCACTTTTCATAAGTAACTGATCACTTTTCAAAGTTTGCGATCACTTTTCAAAGTTTTTGATTACTTTTCATAAGTAACTGCTCATTTTTCGAAGTTCTTATCACTTCTGATAGGTTAACTCTTCACTTTTTTAATTTTCAAATAAAAATGTGAAAATCTGTACCATATTGAAAAGTGTTTTCGATAAATCATTATTTCCCTGAGGAAAATACATTTTTCTCTGCAAGAGATCATTGGCCATCAATTCGAATAAAGTTTTCAAATGTAGTGTTCACATTCAAAATTATAATCTGTACAAATATTGTAGAACATGGTAGCAAAATGATTGCCAACAAAATGAGGGTGTGAATTCATCAGAAACTAAACTGAAAACGTGTATATCCCTGATGGATATCGATTTTTCCATTCTCCTTCTCATCTTTTCAAGGAAATGTTCCGTTTTCTGTATTTGCCCGAAACAGAAACTGCGCACTTGCTAGGGATCATTTTTTTCCTTTCCCCAGTTGATGGCTTGGCTTTTTCTCTCTCTCACAATTATATGTGGGTGCATGCTTGGATGGAAACGAAACAACCCTCGTCGCTTGGTTGTGGAGTATCCTGCCTGTATATACAAAATCTCTTTGTGTGGAAAGTATTAGATCATCAACCCGATTGCCCACTCCACAAACGGATCTTTCCCTTCTGTTGCGAAATTCACAGCGTATCCTTCCATTATCCACCCCTGATGCTGGTGAGTGAACCCGAAAGCGACACCCTTATATTTTGGCGTTAGTTAGCATCACCACTACCAAGCAGAAACTGAACGTTTGGCTTGGGGATTAAGGAGTATGCCTATATACATATTCAGTCCTTTCCTTTGTCAGGTTGTATATAGAGGAAAAGGATCAAAAATCCCTTTGTGTTTGACAGTTTTGTGTGTAGGTGAGTACTGAATATGTATAACCAAGCTCGACAAGGGGGCCATAGGCATAGGCACACACTAAAAAGGGATCGATCTCTCTGTGCTTTACCCTCGGCCACCATCAGTACAGTCTCAGTACAGTGTAGTGTATTTAATATACACAAACAGATGTCTTGTCTATTTATATTTAATGCGTATGGCTCCAGAGCGCATGTGTTTGGCTACATAATTATTTTCTTTTTTTTCTTTTTGATAAAATGAGCGGTGGTGTGTTGGAAAAAAAAGGAACCCTCACTCTGTGGTGTTGTTGTTCTGTATGCATTCGCATTATCCCCCTGTGCAACTATAGTTGCCCTTAACACTTACCTACCTAAGTGTGTATACTTGTGTGTGTTGTATTGCCTACCTAGGGTATAGGGTAGGGTTTGGATAAACCCAAAAAAAGGAAAAAAAATAAATAATACCTCCCAGCTGGGGTTTCACTTTATTGATCGTTTTCGTCGTTTCTGTCTCTTTTGCGTTCATCCAAAATTTGAATAGAGCCTATGCTGTGTGCTGCCCCGAGCGAGGACCGTTGTGTGTGTGCACTGCATTTTTATGTGCCGGAGCAGATGGGATGACAGGAAACTCTAAATTGAATTAGTGGTACCCTTGCTAATTAAAGTTTTCCCTTCGGTCGCTTGGGCTTCTTTGAAAAGGGGATTTAATTGTTCAGTAGTATTTGGGGGGGGAAACGAGTTTTTTTTTTTAGATTCAGCAAAACATTTTTTTTTTTACAAAAAACTGGTATAATGACAAAGAAGAATAAAAAAATACACGAAAACGGATAGGGGTACACCTAGAGATACCCACATATGTGAAATTGGAAATTCCAGTTTGATCAGTTTTTGATGCACATCCATCTAAATGCCGCAAACCGTAGCGCGGGCTCTCTCATTTGTACCTATATTTATATAAATATATATGTAGGTATACAGTCTAACAATCGTCGATAAAATATGAACTTGACCTTCAGAAATTACCGGTGCAAAAAACAAATAAAGCTTTAAATTTATCGCTTTAGCACCAGCACCACTCAGAGGAGAGCTGTTTTCTCGCCCGCTATACTTTTGCTGTTGTCTTTCTCTCAACTTGAGATAAAACACAACAAAAATCCAACAACAAAGTCAGTTCAGTACATAAATATACAATGAGAAAAAGATGCTTTGTGCAGTAGCAGCAGGTATACACTTGCACTACACTCTATGAATATGCACATCTTTCAGAGTTATTAAAAAAAATTGCACATAGAAACACATCTTGTACCCGCCCCCACATTTGTGTGTTTAAAAATGGAAAAACGCTCGTGTTGAAAATAATTTTTGTGTGTGCTTTCTGTGAAGTATTTTAAAAATTGCATTTTATTTTTATTTTTTTTTGTTGTAGCTTGTGTTAAACATTTCATTGGAAAAATTATTGCACTTGCATGCAAACTATGTCTGTTATTGCTGCGCGCATGCATGCATCTGTAATTTTTTTTTTTCATAAATCATCATTTTTTATCGACACATTTATATGGTTTTGAAACGTTTACGAAGTGGCTCGGGCTGTCGATGAGTGGCAGCACAGCCAGCGTAGGGGGATTTATTTTTCTATAATTAACCTACATAACAGAGTAGTATCTACATACGTGGACAAAGGTATGTACGTTATGTACATACTTGATTAGATGTATGTAGCTAAGTAGATGCATTTTATCAGTAATGTTGTACAAATATTTGCATGTAGGTACGAGTTTTTTTTTTAATTGGTGCATCCCCGATGCCTTTCCATGCGAAACTCTAAGAGACAATTTAATAAGAATTTTCTGGAGGGCATTTTGCGCAGAAAGTTGTCTACAGTGTTTTTATTAGTTCCAAATGATTAATTAACAAAACTGAACGATGCAGAACTGCGGGCGTTTATCTGTTAATATCTCGGTGCCGAGATCTACGTACAGAGAAGAGAGGTTATAAGTTAACTTTTTCCGAAGGCAAATACACGAATACCTACCAGCATTTATTTGAACTTTTGTGGATTTTCGCACATTTTTGACACTAGCCTAGGAACACATAAGCTTATTATGGTTCACCGTTCACAGATCCCACCAAGGCCAGTTTTAATTATTTTTTGAAAGTCGCTTGAATATACCACAGAAAAAGGTTTGGCGTTTAAAATACACATAAAAAGTGACTTCAAATGAAAATTGATTACTAAAATTGTACAAGAACTGCATAGTACACTATTTTTGGTTCATGGAAACGCTTTGGTACTCCATGACACTAAATTGGGACAATAGCAAGATGAAGACAAGACAATCCTATTGAGCTACCCTATCGACAGAACTGCCGAAACAAAAGTCAGATCTCATCGGAACTCAGAATACGTTCGAGTAGTAGGTATATATTTTCAAACCAAAATAATACATCCTCGTCAGTGATTGATGCCTTACATTATTGAAACAACGAGCTATCGACGAGCACAAGATCTCCAATTCCTACTAACAAAAGAAGATGACAACCGCAATGCAAAAGTGTCGATGGCCAGTAATATGAACCTATTGACAAACCTTCTTTTCGAAAGATGCCGTACTCTTTATGACGGAAGCTTCTGCTGATATTTTTGCAGCCCAACATAAAAGTCTCCCATAAAAACCTCTTAAGTAAAATTCCTTAAAATTGTTTAATTGGTAGATGCGACACATGTCTTTTTTAAGCTGTAGGTACTATTTTTGAGAATCTTCGGAACGTAGCTAAACCACTTGACAAAGTTTCATCGCAAATGGTATAGGTAAAGGGTCAGTTCAAAATTATTAGGTAGGTTCCAGAAATCGAGTGAAATCGAAATTGCAAATCGACTGAACTCGTTTTCAGTGTTCTGATTTTCGAGCGATTCGGAAAATCGAAATCTTTTCGAAATCACAATTTCACTTTGTCTCAATTCCGAAAATTTTGAAATCGAGATCGAATACAGTGAAATGTAGAACACCAAAATTCATTTCCGATTTCATTTCGAGTGAAAGTGAAATGTGGAACCTAGCAGTATGACTTCTTTGCCGAATATAAAATGTAGTTCCAAATTAAAGTTACAAAGCTTCCTTTCTATCTATCTCCTGTTAAAAACGCAGCTGTGAATTGCACGCTTACGTTTAGCATACCGGCGAAAACATAATTTTTCGTTTTGGAAAAGTCGGTCGGTAAAGAGGTGGTTGATAGTTTTCGGTCAGCCCTCTCTCTTCTGTTTTTTATTCCTGGCATCAAAGAAAATTCTTTGTTATTCATGATCATTTGTAACTTCATCAAGTCCTGTTAAATCTAAACAACTTGAAGATCGTTTTTCCTGACCATTTTCCATTATGTATTTCGTTATATGTACTGATAGCCCTTCGGGTGGCTATGGCCCATAAAATAAAAGTTTGAACGTTGTACCTACATAATTTAAACAAGAAGTGATCGCATATAAGTCTTCTAGAACTTAACATTGTTTCACCATTGCTGACTTTTTAACAATATTTATGTCTGGTGCTAAAGTGGCGCCCAACATAAAACTGTTTTTTATCATTCATAACCATTTGTAATAAATTTGAAAGAATTAATAACAAAGCTATTGCCGGTAGCTCTTTCTACATTTATTTGGAACTTTCTTAAATGTCTAAAACTATTGTAAGTTATAATTGCAACGAATCGTAGCCAAGACGGGTTTGAGTCAGACAAATTATGGTCTAGTCTCACAGTATTACTTAATATTAACCTCAACGGCGCAGATGGATAGAGCAAGTTGCATTATATCTGCTTGATATACAAACTTAGAACCTCTAACTGCTATTTTAGTTTTTTGAAAACGACCAGCTAGCTCTTATAAATAAGTTTTGCAATCATATTTGCCTTTTTTTTGTCTAAGTAGTCATTAGCAGAGCTAGGGTTTCAAATGGAATTTTGTGCTGCTGCCTAACCTAGCTAACTATAATAATTGCCACCAGTGATCAGAAAAATCGATACAAATTGTCACTTTATCATACATATTTTCATGATATAATTTTGTTTTGTTTAACAATTTGGACTACATTTTCCGATAATCTACAGATGTTACGATCGCTGATCAGTCTCGTATTACATTTGACCTTTGAAACTTTATCTACCTACTGTCTTGTCAACAAAGGTTTGAAAATCGACTATAAACCCTACAACTACTGATAACAATCAATACGTTCTATATACGATCTCATATCTCCTCAGAAATGATGACGAAATTTAAGCGAATTCGGGTATATTCAGCGTTTGGCATAATCCACTCAGAAAAATCAGCTCAGTAAACGAGAGACACCCTGATCGTTTTTATTTTTTTTATGATCTTACTTAACTCATTACAATTTTTACGAATATTAAAGCGCAGCTTTGGTTACAACCCGCTTTGGCACGTGTATCCATAAAAATTTATTAGTTTAAAATATGAAATATATTGGTAAGGTACGAGTATAAACTTCTAACCTATTTTTTATTGTTTCCGGGAAGTATGCATACACAAATCAATTTCAATAGCGCCCCCCATTGCTGAAAATATTTTCCACATAAAAGACAATGCCTTATTTTTTTTACAACAAATTCCAATATCCCTTCTCGTTAAAAATAAATTAGCTACCATATCTACTTTCCAACTTTGGGTCCACCAAAATAATAAATGCATTTCTAAGCACCATAATATTCTCCATATTTTAATTGCCCACAACTACCAAGGCTAAGTACCATCAAAGGAAAAATTCAACAAATATAATGTAGAATATTCCTGGAAAAATGGTTTTCATTCCCAAACGGCTTGGAGAAATTGAAAAACCCACAAACACGCATAGTCGCATACACGCACACTGTCATGAAAAAAAAAAAGGTTGCTGGGGATAATTTTAGAAAGGGACAATCGACATACACACGTAGGGAGTGGATTTCGGTTCGCTCTTTTTTGTTCCATATCATTGAATGAGAGCAGGTAGAAAGGAAGTAGCATACAATACACAGCAAACGGTAAAAGGGACGAAATTCTACACGAAAAAAAAACTTTGCAATCGATTAGTAGGAGATAGGAAACTTGTTTTTCCATTGTCGCCATTCGCCAGTCTGTGAACGATCGTGAAAGTGATTACATATAAGTTTTTGTCTTTTTAGATACAGTTTTATTTTGCTGAACTTTTTGTGATATATAGTTTTATATATATTATTATATAAACATATCAAACCACGATCGCCGGCGTCGGTTGGTGTTATAAATTATATTTTTTATTAAAGGTAGCTAATGATTTTGTTAGTTTTTTTGTGTACTTATGAGTATGATGTGAAATATTGTCGGATAAAAATTGAAGTTAACCATTGATAGAGTGATCTACTATCGATATTTCAGTGAATAAATATTTAAATGCACCCCTAATAATCCGATAACTATCGTAAAAAATGTCCCTTTTATAGTTTCGTACATTCAGATATAAGTAAATGCAATTTTATTCATCTGACGCCATTAATAATTGTAGTTGCTCGAGCGAATTAAGTGTCATTTTTATTTCAAAGTCTGCACCATAGTGATCCAAACTCACAACAGTGAATCTTAAAAAAATATGTAGTTCTAACGCCTAACGTTCTTATGAAATTTATGTAATTTGAGAAAATATTCTTTCGAATCAAATAATAATTTTTTCTCAATGAAAAAAAAAAAGCAACGTCTATATAAATCCACTGTCCCACATCGAATATAACAACCAGAGATCGCTCTTAACGATTCAATTTAAGTGTAGCAAACTATTCTTTAGTCAAGTATAACAGTTCATACTGATTCATGGGATTATGATAAATAATTCCGATAATGCGAGTCAACAATTTATCAGATATCACTGATTTTCTTGATTTAGAAACTTCGAGAAATGTTACTCTTTGCAGTTGTCTGACGTACAAATATTATGTTCAAAAATATGTCCACTCTTGAAAAATTTGTTACTAGACAAAGTTGATTGACTAGCGAAAACAGTACTCAGCTATCACAATCAATGTGTTATCAGTCTATCACATACAACAATTACCTTACAAAAAGTACTTTTTAGACTTCAGCTTAAATATCTTGTATGTCACAATAGATCATTTTATATGGACATTTTTGTCATGGTGAATTGAACATTAAAAGTTAAAATTATTATTAATAGAACGAATTAATATCGATCGTATGTATTAAATACGCCGATGGTCAAAATGCACTCTGCAGCGTTAAGTAGATTTACCTCTCACAAGTCACAACTCACTAGTGACATTTTGTTTTCGGTCAGTTTGCATTAACAATGTACTATCAAATACACCAACTAAACATACGAAATCGTTATCATCGATCCGTGTGCATCCATTTTCATTTTGTAACGATAACGACGCATTTTTTTTTTTTTCGATAACTTCATTTTTGTGATCAGTTACAACAACCACATAGAGATCATCGTTATCGATCGAATTCTCTTTAACTGTGTAAACACCGTGAAGACTATAGCTTGCAAGAGCTGTGCTAATGCACACGAATTCGTAATTTTTAACCCGTAAATCACTAAAAATCTAGAGACGAAGAAATATCGTTGCGTGATACTAATAATAAAAAAACCTTCAATTTAACAAAATCAAAATGAAGATACATATTTTCCACACAAATTAGCTATTCTATTCTGACCTACAATAAAAAGGTTCAGATTAAAATTAATTCTTTAATACGAGTACGTTGTCTTGTACCCACTACCTCTTTTTCTTGCATCTACATATTTAATCTATATGATTTGAGAAGATCGTAGGCCTTTCATTTGACACTCTCATACAAAATAGACATGTCTTCTTAAAATACTCTTCTTTACTTTTATTCCCTTTTAAAAGTCGAAACAATTTAATTAACTTTATATTTCTTTCCATTTTATTTACAGACGCACGAATTAAAAACTGACCACCAAAACCAACAGAAAAACCTACACTTAGATCATAACAATTATTTGGTTTTGGAACAAACGCAGCGAAGAAACTCCATTTGAATGAATTTTGCATTTTTGGAAACGTAATTTTCTTTAAAAACCCCACCTTAAAGAAAATGGATGACGACCAGCAATTTTGCCTGCGGTGGAACAACCACCAGAGTACACTTATCAGTGTATTCGACACACTATTGGAAAATGAGACATTGGTAGATTGTACGCTAGCAGCCGAAGGAAAATTCCTAAAGGCACACAAAGTGGTATTATCGGCTTGCAGTCCTTATTTTGCTGTAAGTACAATAAACTTTTTTTTTGTTAACATGTAAAATAGGTACTTATTTGTTGTTTGTTATTTATTCTTTGCAGACTCTTTTATCGGAACAATATGATAAGCATCCGATATTTATTCTCAAGGATGTAAAATATCAGGAACTTCGCGCCATGATGGACTATATGTATCGTGGTGAAGTCAATATATCACAAGATCAGCTAGCTGCCTTGTTAAAGGCTGCCGAATCTTTACAAATTAAAGGTTTATCAGATAATCGTGCGGGCAGTGGTAGTAGCAGTAGTGGTCATGGTGGTGGTAGTCAGCAACAAAAATCTTCTGCCGAACAACAACACAAGCATATAAATGTACCTGGTAAATTGATGGCCGGTAGTGCGGCTACTGGTTATACATTGGAACAAACAAAACGTTCACGCATTGGCCCATCATCAATTGACTCACAAGATTTGTCCGGTTCCAGAGAGGGTTCATCTAGTCCAACATCGAGAAGACGGAAAAAAATTCGACGCAGGAGCATTGAGAATGTTTTAGCTGGTTAGTATATATTTTTTTATTTTTTTGTTATTTAATGCAAATATTTAATGAAATTGGTGATGATTGTTTGAAGTGAAACTTAACTTTGTATTAGTTGAGAGAAATGTTCGGTTGTAATGTGATGACATTCAATCGATTCAATATTTAGGCCATCAAATGATGTGCATGGGTTCACTGGACTTTTAAAGTTATACCTTTTAAGCTCGTGCTCGGAAACAGAATCAACAAAATTCAATACAGGAATAGGATATGATGTCCACATTTGTTAGTGTACACAGTAAAACTCACACTTGCAGAATCGTATTTAACAAAGTCCTAGTCTCTTCATGTCATTAAAGCTTCAACCCACATTTTGTTTGCTTATGGTAGTGTCAAAAATGGTCGAGAATCCCCTTACTTAGGCGGCAAAACAGTCCGGATTGCACCGGGGCTTCAACTAACAAGCCTCTCTGATAGGGCGATATCGCTGATAGTGCGCAGCTAGTATGACGATGCCCAAACATTTTATATTCTTTGCTTGTAGTGAGAATTTGTAAAAGAAACATTTCACTAAACAAACAATCTCCCATCTGCTATATCAAAATTGAACACGAAATACTTAAATCTTTACTTTTTGTTACCATTTCCAGATAACCACGATAATTCAAACTCTTCACAAATCATCCAAGCTGGCACATCATCAATAATTCCGACAACAAATGCAACTGGCGCAATCACAGCTATGGTACCAGTTGTCGGTGGTGTTGTCGGCTCTGGTGCAGGAACAATATCAACAATTGCTGGCACTATTGCATCTACTGTAACGACATCATCATCACTAGCAACAGCAGCAGCGAACGCAGCAGCAAATATTATAACCGCAAATGTTACCAAAAAGACTGAAAGTGTGAAAATGGGAAATACCGATGCCATGAATGCCGCCGCTATAACTGCTGATAATATTCAAGATGAAAATGCCGCCGATTCCGTTGACAAAGAAATGATCATCAAAGAGAAACAAAATCACAAACGTTCAAAACATCACCATCTCGATGGTTCCACGTCGGCTGGCAAAGACTCAGAAATTGTTATCGAACCAAAAAGTGAATACGATGACGAGGGCAACGATGAAACTGTTGAAGATTTAACACTGGACGACGAAGAAATGGGTCTCGATGATTTGGATCATAATGCTGGTCCCAGTCATGGCGGTGAAGGATCTAGTCAAGGTAAGACGAAACAAAATGACATCCTGTTACGACTTACTAATGCTTAATCTTTTTCGTTTTGCAGGATATGCACAATGGCAAGTCGACAGATCTCAGGATGAAGTTTTCATGGCCGCACAAGAAGCACAGCAACGGGATCCACAAGGTAGGTTACAAAATTTATTCCATTTTGACAACGAAAACGATTATGTCAAATTTTGATAAACAAGCGAAATGAGCACGACAGATAAAAAAAAAATGATTTTAACAAACAAAATAATGCAAATTTTGATAAAAAAAAAAATGAAGAACAAATCCTAGAAAGTTGATGTAGAATATTTTTAATTTTCATTTAATTTGTTTTTTTCTATATATTGTTTTCGTATTTAGTTGAAAAAGTATTGTGTTTGCCTTGACAAAAACGATGACAAAAAGAGGGAAGAGATGTATTGTGCTCCCTTTCTTTTTATTAGTCGTGCTCCATAGCTATGCAAATTCAACTGAAATTGGAGAGTTTCCCCCACCCTGAAAAATATTGTGACATTTAAAATATGGTCGAACGGACCTAAGAATTCATTGCCAGTCCTTATGGTAAGGTGGACTGTAGCATTGACAACAAGAGGTAGCAGAAAATGGCTTAAATTTTGAGAGATTCGAAAACTAGTTTGCGAAAAGTGTGTTTTTCAAAATATACAAACTTCTTTATAATTTAATAGAACTTAAATAAACAGTGCATTAACTAACTTTGAAAATTATCTCAACTCATCGAAGAGTACTAAAAAAAACTCTCCCATCTCAGTTGAATTTCGAATTATTTTGCAAGAAAACATTTTTGAAAGTAAATACTTATTGATTTTGGTAATTTTTGGTGTTTGTGTAGCATTTTGTTATGAATTAAAAAAAAAACCATCTGCCAAGTGCCAATCAACTGGAAGCGAATAGTTATGCATAATTTTCTACTTGTATGTCCGATTTAAAAATTAAAAAAAAAAAACGCTTTTATCCACTTGCCTTCCACTTGATTTGCATTTGCCACATATTTTACTTACTTACTTGCTCTCTTTTTTATTGAAAACATTTGAGATTGGTGAAAACTAAACTTAACTATTTTATTTTCAACTTTTTTTTTATCTATAATATACATATTTTTTTTTTAATTTTTGTATTTAAATTACTAATCCTTGAAAAAAAAAAGAATATCAAAACAAAATAAGAAAAAAAAAAGCCAAGCAAGAAATTTGCGAATATTAATCTCATAATCAATAACATAACAACAGTACTTACAAAAAACGTCGCATTTGCTTTAAAACAAAAAAATTATTTAAAAAGAAAAAAGATTTCAAAGAAAACCATACAAGTGTAAAATTATATTTAAACATTTAACTCGAAGAAGGTAAACAAACATACTTGTAAGATGTAGAACAGTATAGAACTTAGAAAAGAAAGAAAAAATGTTTCCAAAGATGAAACGTTGGCCTCTTCGACAAATACACCAGAAAATATATATTTTTTTTTTGTTTGCCATGTTATATATATTTTTTGATATAGACAAACACATTATTTAGTTGAAAGAAAATACGCATGCATTTATATATATATATATACTTTCTCTATATAAATATTTATTTTTAACATTCATTTTGATATAATATTTATGCTTTTGGTTGACGGGACTATTTTTTTGCTTAAACTCTTTATTTAAGTATTATAATTTATTTATTTATTTTTTTTTTGTCTAAATTACTGTACACAACTTAGAAGAAGAAGAATATTAAGTAAGCAGCTTTTAAAAGTTGCGAGATTTACGGGGCGGTTAATCGGTTAAAAAAAAAAACATTCGGCGTTCGTTCGTAATACGTTGTTTAAAAAAAAAAAGGTTGGTGTACCACTGTTTTGGTACCGTTTTCGTGTCTAAGTGATGATAGATTTCTAAATAAAAAGTGCCACAAGTGTTTTGAAGAAGAAAAGATGTCGAAAAGTCGAAAGTTGCTGCTGGCTACATGTTCCTGTTCGCTGTTCCGTTCCAGTTTGTTGTAGCTGTGAATTTAATTATTCACAGTGAGGTAACCGTTGATGTCATCAGTCTGCTGCTTCCAAGACTTTCGAGTGCCATTTTTTTGCCTTCGCTCATCAGAATGCAGGTAAGTATATCTCCATTCAAGGTATCGGTTGATGGAGAACACAAATGAGATTTATTCTATTTTTTAGTTTTTTCTTTATTTATTCGATTTATTTATTATTTGAAAACAAAATTTTCCTCCTGCTCTCTTATCCTTTGTCCCACCATAGCCCCAACCTCAATCCTTGAGTGTCCACTTCGAAATGTTCTGCTCTGAGAAATATTCTGTGGAATATTCTATTGATTTTCAGGAAAAAAAAAAGATTAAAAAAAGAAAACAAAACATTGGTCATCATTGGGTAAAGTATATTCAAAGAGTATGTATTTTTTTCTTATCAATTTTACAATTCCTAATATTTCTGAAAGAATGGGCCAACATTTCAAGCTTTGTTAGATGAAACATTATTTTTTATTTCTTAAATATTGGAAGAATAACTTTTTAATACATTTTCGTACTAATTTTGGCCCATCCTTTTGAGAATTGTAAAATTTCAAGAAAATTTAACAAAATAACAGATGGCGGGTGTTTTTGTTTTGTTTGCACCTTCGAAGGCTCATATGGTTCGATCGGCGTTGTCGGGATTTGTATAAAGCAAAAGTCGTCCGAATGAGACTGACTGCTGAAACTCTTTTGTAAGTACTAACCACACCTATTTCTTATTTTTTAATTTAATTTAATTTTTACAAACGAAATTATATTCAGTTGCCAAGCATAAGAATTCTGTTATTAGTATCTACTTAAAATTGTCATCACAACTAGTGAAACAATTGTTTATTTATATCTTGTTATTGGTTAGTTAAAGGTCTTTAAATGTTTCAAGAAAACTGCTTCAATTTAGTTAGTCAGTGTCAGAGCGTCAAATGTTGCGTTCACCAAGATAAACCCTAAAAGCAAAGTCAATAATCCTTATCTATGTAAAGAACTATCAATGAACTCCTATTGTAAGATATATAAATGACGACAATTGTAGTAACATGTAGTTGCCTAAAATGTTGTCGATCGTAGACTATACTCAGAGCGACAGATGTCTTAATATTTGTGAAAACTGTACCAGATTGAGCTCTAAAGCTCTTTCTTGATTTCTTTCGATGACAATCGATGTCAGAAGTTATATTAGATCTCAGGAAATGGACGTGCAGAAATTCTGTACATTTCCCAGATAGTATATTCGCAAATGGGACAAGCATCCAGCCAGTCTGCTCCCAATTATAATAATTGCTCACGTAAACAAACAAAGTGAGAAGCTATTTCGTATATGAAATTGTTGCTACAGCCTTATTTACCACTGAAATGCAGAACTTGAGCTCGCCATTATGGACCAAATTCAATTTAATCCATCTCGGTGTTGGGTCATTTGTGTACGAGTAGTTGTCGAATGCAATACATATTTATTTTAATTAATGCACTCTGAGCAGTAAACCGAATGAATTAGTTCAAAAGCGCACATGTTTTAGTAGGTACATTATACAATGGGCCATGTTTAATGTCGTTTTGAGATAGGCCTAGGTAAATTAAAATAAAATGATTGAACTATGTTGGCTCAAAGGGAAATCTCTGTAGAGATCATTCAAGATCATTCCCAAGGTAAACCTTGGGTAACATTTTCAGCAAAATAAACAACATTGACAGTATAACCTAACTGACATGTCGGCTTTTGATTTTCAGTTTGACTCGCCGATCATGGCATATAAATGTCATCGGTACATGAGGTGGCTTTACGACTTCTGTAAGGCACTGTCAATTTGACTTCAGTTATTTCAGAATACAGAAACGACACATCCGTTAATTTTTATCCGCAAATCAAGCATTGCTAGTGAAAATGTTATGAAAACATTACTGAGCTGGAATTTGCGTACCACTGCTTGTGGTTTAATAACCAAGAAGTTTACCACCAAGGGCAAGATAGACGCCAGTTGGAGGTGTGTGGCTTGATTAACATTGTTCATCACAGTGACTCGAATAAAAAATCGAGTTAAGTTAACTTGCTTCTATCTGCCCGTCAACTTAAAATTGAAATCAACCATTCGGTCAGTGATTCGTCCGGTGATTTCGAATCTAATTGAATTTGAGCTCAGGCCTTCGTGCAGCGCAAAGCAATTGTTAAATTTATTGAGTTGTCATTGAGAGTTGGACATAATGCTTTTGTTGTACAAGGACTGAAGAGCTATTTCCGCTATTGTGCCAGTTGCCTATTAGCAAACGCTTAGACAGGTTGTGTGCCAGAGTGATTTCTGGGTCGTTCGAACTACATACAATACATACATGTATGTTCGTATATCCCTAAGCTACCAGTATATGGGCAACGAGGTCCAGCTTTCGTCATTCTAAAGCATACAACTTGTGATATTATCGATCGAATAGGTTCCAGAGGGTGGTCCTCTTGGTTTCGTAGCGTGGACAATGAAATAACATTTATGTTTCGAGATTTCCTAACCTATTTCCAATGTGAACAGTTTTAGTTAGATATTTTCTAAAGCTTAGAGCCAGACATCCGAAGACATCTAAAGTAAACGAGAGATAACCAAACCAGCGCATTTATGGTTCTATTTATTTTCAACGTCCCTATAGTTTTTGCGTACGCCTATCGCACAGTGCCCAGTAAAAATTACAGTGAGTATGCGGAACGGAAGTCTTTTGCTACTCAGTCCGATTATGAATTTAGATCTCATTTCGATCAGCTTTGGCCTTGAATGTCTTTATGAATTGAAATTGGTACAGCTTAGGTTACTTACTCAAGGACTCAATATCAATCTTCCTTCCAATCGTTCTCAGGGGAGTTCTTAAAAATTGTAGGGCATTTGTCCTAAAAGCTCATCCGCCTCTTCATTACCCGGAATATCCCTACGTGCAACAGCATCCATCATAGCGCAATATTTTGCGCAAATATTTCTTCAGTGGTCTACAACTGCCGCTGACTTCAATACGACTTTTATGGCCGCTAGGCTGTCAAAGTGTACTGAATATATTGATGTCTTAATCGATATTGTAGCGTTACCTCTTCACCAATTCCGTATCAATGGATCAACACCTCCATTACCATTGCTGTGACGGGTGTGGTTCGCAGAGATTCTGTATAATTGTCCTGAAAAAGCTTCTCAATTCTAGCGTACGGACTCGGCATTTGTTCCAAAAATATAATCTCACAAAAACGAAGGAGTGGCAATAAAGCTAGGCCTGGGGTTTCTATACGGACCTGTTGCGCCAAATATTAATTCATTTTTAGGCCAAATGTGTAAATTGACGGAAAGAAACGTTTATGACGGAAGAAAAACATTTCTTTTCGGGGAAGAGTCCGCATTGCATTTCGGGTTTTAGTTAAACCGAGCGTAATTCCTTTTAGTTGTAGACAGTGACAGAAGAATTCGTATTTAGTTTCACTTCAAAAGCTTTATGTATTAAGTAAGCCAGGTGAAGAGTGTATTGCTTCTACCGTCTACAAATTAGGCGAAGTCTACAAATTAGGCAAAGAATACGTTAAACTCTTATAATTATGTATTTGGTGCTAGGTACATGAAATATTCTATATTCGTAGCAAAATAGGCTAGAAAATTTCATAAAAAAAATAATAATTTGTTCGACAGTATGTTTAAATTCGTACTAGACATTGCATTACCAATTCGCCTTACCACCTTGTAAAAAAAGTAGTTACTCACTTTCTATTTAAAATGATTAATAAAAAGTGTACGTTCCATTTGTGTCAGTTTCGTTGGTCCGCTTATTGGACCTGTCCGCAAGTAAAGCTTTTACTGTAATTATAATTTGGAAAATTATTGCATTCAAACGACTGCCTCGCCCAGTCTACGGCAGTAGAGCAACCTTTCAATCCAATTTTTTCAATACATTTTGAGTAGAGATGGGTCGTTTCGACTCGTATTGTAGCCCCAGGAACTATGTCGTCTGACGGAAACATTTCATATCTTTCCGTAAACTGCATATAAGGTAAACCTTATACTTCCGAGTCCGACACAGAGAAGAGATAAATGAACTGAACGTGAACAAAAGACAAGAAAAATGTGCGTATGTGAACAGATACAGAAGAAGCACATGCATACTGCATACGTGTATTACCTATAAACACATGGCGAAATTCGCGCCTTAATGGGCAAGAAACGTGTGTGCTGCTTAGCGTATCGGAATTGGAACTATACATCCATGTCCATGTCCATATCCATGCCCATATCTATACGTACCAGTCCATCATATGTTCACAGTCGTTCTTCTAGTTCCATAATATCACTTTCATTCGCAGTTCCAGTTCGGTCGGAAAATATCTCTGGAACTACACAGTTCCTCGGACATGTTTCCAGGAACTTGTTCCGATCAAAAAAAGAATCGTTTCACGTTCGTTCCATCATTAGAACTGTTTCGCGCAACTCTAATTTTGAATGGTTTCGGGTTATTTCACGAATAGATTGACCAATAAATTATTGCTCTTGACTCAACCGTCTCTGATTTTTTTTTGCATAGCATCAATCTTTTATGGCATTCGACAAAATTCTAAAGGCGTGAAATCGTAGCTCCGTGGCGGCAAATACGAATCTTTTCAGTTTGGAAGTAACTTTTCAATATTTCTCAACGTTGTTTAATGTTAGCGATTTGTCTCAATAGTTTTGGCTGTTTCTTCAAAATTATAGAATATATTATATATTTCCAATATAAGTTTCCAATGAGCCGGAAATCTATATTGTACAGATAAAATCTGTACGGTTTGTATACTTAGTTATAATAAAACTGACAGAGCTGTCTGACATCAAGTTAAAATAACATGGCGAATCCGAACGACTGAATCGAGAAGCTTTCTTAGAACTGGTATACTCTCGTATGCTTGTGAAACGTTCACGAGAGGTATCGCAGTGGAAAAAACCTAACGGTATAGTTATTGTTTTTTTTTGTACTTGGCACGTCCTAAATTGAAGGAAGCTCTGACCACCAAAGGTCTTTTATCATTAGCTTTTTTGAAAGTAAAATTGTACTCTGAACTCTGAACTCTGTGCGTACCTACATAAATAGACATCAATTTGTTAAATTGCCTTTTTTAACCTTTAGCTTAATTTTATTGTATGTCACAATAACACTAATTTTAAATGGAAAATTTCGCCTCTGGGAGCTGGTACATTTTACATTTTCTAAACACTTTCAAGAAAGTTGTGAAATAATGTATGTTAAAAATTTTGGAGGTTAATTCCAATGGAGCTAGAAAGGTATATGCCTACAAAGTCCAGAAACTCTAAAAACCGTACTTTAAGATTTGGGTAATAATTATTCTGCTCTACTTTTCTGACACTGGGGGGTTAATTCTCAAATGCACGGCTCTGATCTAGAGTTTGTGTACATAGTTCGCAGTAAAAGCTATAGCTGGAGGCTTAGTGTTCTCTTTTTCGTGAATCACATTAGGGTGGCAAGCCGCAACAAGTGAGCCACGCTTAGGCCAGAGGATTTGAAAAACCACTCTGGGGCGAATGTAGAATAGTATTTAATTAAAAATGCGAAAGAAACTTTGTCCCTGGCCTCCAGATTTACAACCTACCTACATATGTATTTGGATTCATTGTGCATAATTGGAAAATTCCATACATACTTCAAAATAAGATTCATCTGATCTTCTATTGGACAAATGAAGTCACCAGCTATCGTGCTCTTTTTTACAGAGATCCAAGCCAAAACCATTAATTTCATCACGTACTTATTTCGCTTTCGAAATTTTTTTTTCACAAATTCAGCGATTAAGTGAAGTAAATAAATATTGAGATTAAAAGGTCAACATAACCTCTGATTGTAGGTTCTCACGATTGTTGCTCTTCGGTAGGGAATTTGTATTGAAGACCTAATTTATAAAGTAAGCTTTCTCTTGACGATTTTACCCCCAAGTCCAGGCGCTGACAAAGACGCGGAAACCATTAGCTCCTATCCACCACCTCACAAGAAGAAAGAAGCTTCTGCTCGGTAGTACAATCGGTCAGAATTGGAGTATAGTTATAGTTCTTCAGGATTTGGAAAAAAATCGTATGTGCCTCACCTACATAAGCCCAAAATCTAGCTCTAGCCGTTTAGAAGAAAAAAAAAAGAGTGTTTCACTTTGATTTGCGTTTCATTTTTTCGGACTTACACTTCGCTAAAGAAGTTCACTTCAAAAAATACCCAATATTTTCACGCATGTGACAAAATGTTCGTTTGATTTCGATACAAATCTTCTTTTTTTATTCACTTTGAGCTAGTGAGGACGAAAAAACTGCTATACAATTTTGTTTCGATTTAAATTTTGATTGACTAATTTTTAGACATCAGAAATATCGTTTGAGCGTTTTGGCACAAATGTCTCCAAATGGTACTCGTCGAGGTTGTTGGAGAAAGTCTCATTGAAATGTAGAATATTTTTCATTGCGAATTGATGATTGTCCAAATGTTGTCTTAATTTTCGCCAATAACTTTGCAGACATCTAAGCCACCCATTTATTTCGATAGGTGGCGGATATGTCGACCAGGAAAACGCATACCTAAATATATTTGATTGCATTTTTCACACACTCAAATATGAATTTCGTCGCATAAATAAAAGAAATACGCAATTATGACATCCTGCACGAATCCTCGTTTTTGTTGTAAAAATTTGGCAGCTTGTCGACAGAAAAATGTATGGAGACTTATATTGTGACGTAGTTATTTCATAAGTTGGGACAGAGCGAGAGAAAACCCCAATGTGGCGGAATTGTTAATACAAGACAACGTCACGTTGTCATTGCATATCTTCTCTTTCGATTATATCTCTTGGTATGTATATATGCAAAGAGAACGTGAAGAAATATAAACTGAACGTTGTAATCATATATTTCTTTCAATCATGATGTCCTGTTGTTGTGTAATTTCGCCCCTGTAGGAAATACACATGGATAATGGAAGGAAGTTCCAATTTGCTTCTAATAGTTGGCTAAAAGAGCGTAGAGCGTTAATTAAGTTTATGAGTGAGTTTGTGGGAATAGGAATTCGTTTCTGTCATTAAGGGTCTTTTATAGCTCTATAGAATTTTGACTACAAAAAGGTGGAGACTGTGCGCTCCAAATTTTTTGCGCATGCGCAGTAGAATGTGACGTCATCTCGTGTTGACGGTTGGTATAGGTTTTGATTCCCAAATCCAATTGTCAGTTGGCCAACAACAAGAGGGTTATAGTTGCATATTTTTGTATTATTTTGAAAAGAATTTATTTGTAGTTCCGGGTAACCGCATTATGTCAACCCCGACGACTGAAGCAAATCGCAATCTCATACTGCAGGATAACTTGGGTACTGCACAGCTTCTGGTGCTCCTATTCGTTCTAATTATTAAAGGTTCCTTAATCCTTATTTGAGCATTCATGTCTTCAGAGAGATAGAATATGAAACAAAACAAAAATTATTAGGTACATATTGTTGGGATGTATGTAAATAGAAATATGTAACAGTGTATCGAGGACGAACATAATTTTATTCGTTGAAGGAATTTTTTGGGTTTCGTTTACGTTGACATGATTTTACTTACATAATAATAAAATGTGTAAAAAGCTGTCGAATTTTGAGCAGATATGAAAAAAGTATCTCGGTGCCACATAACTCAGTTCACATAAATAAATGCAACAAGACCAACCAGAACAAGATAGGTCTCAGTGACAAAATGCTCTGAAACCAGGAGGAGGCGAAACGGTTATCCATCAAGCGAACCAGTAGTAGGTATGCAGTGAAGTTGGAGGGTTACCTATACTAGTCGCACACTACGTGGATAACTATTTCAACATACTGCGTCTAATTGCACTAGAAATTCATTGATCAACTAATTTAATCGTTGAGTATCCTCATGATTTTGAGAAAGCAGCATTTCGATTGGAAATATAGCCATTTCTACTAATTCATAATCAAATTCAAGTGATTGGACACTAGAATTTCCGTAAACAAGTCAGTTGCTTGAGTTGATTAATTGCGGGTTTCTGCACTGATTACGATTGGTATCACCAAAAGCGACAACACCATCAGCAACAGCCACAGCAGTGGTAGGGAACCGTCATGAGTTGATCAATAAATTACATCAACTCGTGTCGGCACATATAGTTCGTCGCACTTAACAAAACTCACGGAAAAAAGATTCAGAAAGTTGATCAACGCATTGATAGCGTCGCACCCTATTACCCCAATGGCTACTATGTGACTTAAAGCGATCCACAACTGTGTCCCAACGAGCAACTCAAGCTAGAAAAATCTGTGCGTACAGTTGTGAGCAATGTGATCTGATGAGCAATGATTTTCAATGCGTAGATGGGAGAGCATTGCAAGTTGAGAGCCTCATACATTAGGGGTGAATGCGTTGAATTACTTAACGTGTAGCCTTTCATCCTATGCCGGTCCGGGATACGTCGGCCTTTTTCTCGTTTCGAGCTTTGGATTCGAAGATCTTATCGGACATATTTTGTCTTTTTGGATTAGATCCACTACCATCCAAACGACTTCAACGTTTGCTGACAAAATTGTTGAATTTCATAGGAAACGCTTTCATTGATTGGGCACGTGAGGTAGACTTTTTCCTTGGGTGATATCTATGGAGAGGGCAACAACAGCATTGAAATTTGATTTGGTACTAATGTCACTATCTAAGAAGCGAACTTTGAACTCATGGGCATTTTTAGGAGTCCCGAGAAAAACCACCTGTGAGCTGGAATCCATATTAAGATTATATAGTCACAACTTAGAACTTACAAATTTGCTTTAACGAAACTTGTGGCACAATGCATATTAATAATTATTACTAGATGTACCCGCGCTGCTTTGCTCGTGCCCAGAAATTGTATTGTCTAGCTGTAGATAATATTCGTGTCTATCAGGACAATGCATATCAATGTTAGAAATTTTACAAAATTTAGTTCCCATTTGCAATGTATTTTTTTTATAGGAGGCGCCACGCCCCTTTGTCAAATTTTTACCAACTTCACAGAAACACACCCGGACCAATGCCAAGGATTGTTTGAAAATTTTAGCTAAATCGGATCGGTTGTTTTCGAGATATACGATTTTGAATGTTTTTTTTTGTTTTTACATATAAGAGGTGCCACGCCCCTTTTTTCGCTTACTCGGGCATTCATTTTTCTTTCCGTTACTTTCTTATTCGACAAACATAAAAAAAAAATGAGCCAAATCGGTCCAGCCGTTGTCAAATGATGCGATGACCAACCAACATTTTATTTTTATTTACATATATAGAAGATTAATAATGATAGTAATAGATTTTTATCGCTCAAAAAATTAGGAAAATTTAAAAGAAAATAAGCAGTAAATTGTTCTTCCGTGACTAAAAATGCTGTCTGAATCTGTTCTACTTCTTGCTTTATAAGGTTCTGCTGAATTGCCCTATTTTCTGAACCTGCTCCTTAGAAGTGAAATATCAAAATCAGCAGTTTGTTTTTTTTATAACATATGTTCTTGAGATCAAATAATTATGTCGCCTAGAAAATTAAAAATCAAAAATTTATTCTTGAGATGATTTTGTGGGACTTTACATGTTTATTTGTTGTTCTTCGTTTTTACTTTAGGAATTCTCACGTACCGTGGCGTTTTTCGAAAAGTACTTAATCTCTCAATGTTTTCTTGTTTAAGCTTTTAGTATACATTTTTGACTTTCGATGTTATTTTTGAGCTATTTTTTAACTTTCGGTGTCAGTACCTAGATTATTGGGGAAATGTTTCGAATTTTTATGGCAATTATCGTTGGCTGTCTTTGGCATTCATTTGCGATACTTTGGTATAAAACTTTTAAAAGTAGAGCCTTATTTTGTTGTCTATGCTTTATAGTACAATCATTAATTTTTGTTGTTCTCATTCGCATGTGGTGGCAATAATGTAAAAGCAATTTGATTTAAATTTATATCATTTCTATTTTGTTGTCAGTTCAGTTTAAACTGTTGCCAATCTTTTATGTAAAAAATATGGTGTAATAACAAAATGCTACAGTACCATCATTTTAATTTGAATCATTGCTAAAATTTCAATTTGAAAAAATGTATGTGTTTTAATTTTCCTCTACATAGACTTGTTAATGCCCCTGTGGGAAGACAATGAATTATTCTATACGTCAGCAGGAAATATTCTTTTTAACAAGCCTAAGAAAAATGCAAAGAAAAAATCAAAGAAAATGAAATTGAGAAGTCATCGTCGTCAAATCAAATCCGATCAAAGGTAGTCAGCAAAAGAATAAAACATTTGTGGGAATATTTCAATTTCATTTTATTTTATTTAATTTCATTTTCACATGCTGCTGCTGCACTTTAGCTACACGCGAAGATATCAATTTGCCTGTGAACAATGTGGAAAATCATATCAACATCGTGGAAATTTAGCTCGTCACATTCGATATGAGTGCGGTAAGCCGAAGGCATTCGTGTGTTCGGTTTGCGATCGAAGTTTTCATCAAGTTTGTAATCTAAATCGTCATTTAGCGTCCCAACATGATAAGAAAAAAACGCGATAAATCAAACTAAATCAAATCAATTTTATTTTTAGCTCTTATACTGACACTACGTACATATTCACAATTGAATTACAATGTGTATTATTCGTTTAATTTAAGAGATCAGTAGGTATATTTTTTTTAAAGCGAAAAGTCTATAAGTAGGACCTTTCAATCAAATCAATTTATTTGTATTCATCTTGGCAATGTATTCAAGAATAGTGCAATTAAAACGCAAAGGAGAATTAGATTTTACCTCAACTTTTGTAAAATTGAAGTACTGGATATTAAATATGTACTGACATTGAAGTCACTTAATTTCTGTATAGTTTTGAATTAGAATAATCCCAAAGAGTGGTGGTATATAACCAACACTTGGGGTATCTTTAGTCAATTCATTTAAAATACTTGAATACACGTTCCAGAGCTCTTGAAACAGTTCCCCAAATACATACTCGAATCGTATGGTTTTAGATGAAAAATTGCCAAAAAAGGTTCAAATGAAGAACGTACATCTTATAACTTCTTCAAAATACTCAATTCGACACGCATTGTACAGTGTTTAAAATGAATGATTATTCAAAAAGACGTTTCCACTTTCGGAGCAAAGCAAATATTTAAAATAATAAACTAAACTCAGTTGTTTTTTCGTGATAATTCAGTATTTCTTGTGAGACTGAAAAACTAAAAAATTGTCGAAACTGTCCCACCGATTTTAAGATTCAGTAGTAATTACGATGAAAGGATTAGTGTCAATATTACGTCTCCGAAGTTTGGTATTGTCATTCGAAACAAATTTATCATATTTCATTCTAACCTCAAATCAAATAGGGGTTCGGTCGTCTTCTTCGGTCGACTTCGTTTCGGAATCGTTTGCAGTCGCGACAGCCTATATTCAGAAAGAAATTAATTTCGATAAATAACAGATTGACATTTTTGTGGTTTTTTACGATATGACAAAAACTACGGACGATGATCAGCTGGAGAATGTCGAAACTTTAACGATCATAATAGGGATATATATAAAACCTTTTAATCTCGATAAAAGAAAGAGTCGTCGCGTCGCTTGGCTTTAACCACTGCTTAATCGCTTTATTCCTGTTATCGTTAGTCTTTAACGGCTAATATTCCATTTCGTTTTTAAGTCGGTTTTTAATAAATTGCTTAAGAACAACCATTGAAATTTGCGGTGAATCTCATGCGAGAGGAAATAATAAAATCATAAACACAAGTTGGAGAAAAAAAATCAGAATATCGGTTTTGGCAAGGCACGGCATAAGAGTCGGATATGAAAAAATGGGAATTGTACCTATATTAATCGCCGACGTTATTTCTCGTGGTACATATTTACCCAACTAAATGTTAACCAAATAAATTTTTTTGTATACCAAATTGAAGCTTATCGTTCATAGATGTGTCGAAAATAATAACTATTTAAAAAAATTATTTGCAAATTAGAAAAAAAATATATATATATATAATTTGTATATTATATTGTGCTGTTACAACAACACAATACAGCTCCCCTCAGCAGAGATGATAATTTACTTCATATGTAGTAGATCTACTTCATTTTTTAATTATTGTTCATCTGCTACGTAGCAACTTATTTCTACTTCGTTTATTTATGGTTCAAAATACCATTTAAAATAGACAATATTGATCAATTTGACTCTAAATACATCAACAACGACAGCAAAATCAACGAAATACAAATATTAGGAAAAAAATGTGTCATGTAATGCACTATAGAATATCAGTTATGTGCTTCTGACCCACTACACATCCTTCTATAGATCCCATTATCCCATTGAAGACCCAACTTTATCATTTTGAGCATTTCGCCAAATGTCTGCTTCGTATTTTGTAAATCTACTTCGTTTTTTCGGGCAATTTGCTACTTTTTTTAGGTTCAGCATTATCATCCCTGCCCCTCAGTCGAACTCTGTGTCAACATGAAGCAGAAATGAAAAAAGAGAACCATATATAGAGAACGTTGCTATTAAGTAGGTAGTTTTCTCTGTATCTCACAACGTTGCCCTAATATTGTACACGTATATGTAGATGCATAGGGTGGTGTCGAATGATCTGTATTCTGAGAGGAATGTCCTTCTGCATGTTGCGTTGCGTTTAAATTGATGTGGTGGAATTTCGATCATTGGGCGAGCCCAGTAATTGCTTTTAGGCATGAATTACCTAGCTGATCGTTTTATAGGTATTAATCGTATTAGGTCTCAGATCGTCAATCGTATTAGGTCTCTTTTTAAAAGCCATAAGTAGACCTTTTCTGAAATTGAACCTAAGAGTATCTTTTCGAAATTGTATAAGTATGTATCGTCTTTCATTGCTCTCATAAAAACCTTATTTGTTTTTAAAATGCTTTCAAATAAAAAAGCTGACACTACAAACCTCGATGGCCTAACACTGGTTATTATCGATTTTTTTCTGAAGCTCCGAGTAGGACAGAATAGCCCAAATTTATTTAGTGGTACTTTTCGAGTGGTTAATAGTTCAAAATTGAACAAATAAATCGTGCGACATGTATCATTTTCGTTGATACCTTAATTTGTAAGGCGATCGATCTAAAAAATCTATCGCAAAATGTTTGCCAAATTGTGATAGAGCATGTCCTCAAAATGAACATTGTACCAGCAAAATCAATACAATTTTCCAATATCGTGTACATTTTTATGATTTTTTCGCAAATGCAATGTAGATACATAGTATGAAACAAAATCTATAATACAAAATTTTTAGACAGACTACAAACCACATTTGTAACAAATGTTTGCTTTTGAAGATTCATTTTTTCATAGTAGGTACCTACGTGATAGTTTAGCAGACATTTTTTTGTTTGCTCCAAGGCGTTACAATGATCGATACATTTTTCATCTCCTAACTTTCTGGTTGGTCCTGCATTTCTTGAAGCCTACAGATTGCTCCTAATAACAGAATACGGAAATTATTTAATATTTAAATCTACATACATTCAGCCCTATCACGTAGTCGAGAATACGCTACGAATTCCGAAAAATATATCCCGGAATTCTTTCGTAGTAGAAAATCTACAAAATTTCGAATTTCGTGAAATTTAATACATATCACCATCCGAATGAAACGTAAAATTGACCTCTTTTCTACGACAGGTGTCGGGAACGTTGGGCAAATGTTTGCTTGTAAAACAATAGGTTGTGTTTTGTATAAAAATCTAAGTAGTACATATTTACCAATACCTAATAGTATTTGTTGCTTTAATAGGCCAAAAACAACTAATAAGGCACAATACTTTATGTTCGTGTAGACAAATATGTCTTGAATTATTTATCTATGGTATTTCAGATTACGCTTTCGCCTGAAAGACTCTTTTTGAACAGCAATGATTGAGAATGCAACTGAATCCATGTTTAAACAATTTAAAAACTATTTATTTGATATGTTGATAAAAACATGAATTATTTAATTATTTAAAATTTTACTGAAAATTAATTTCAATAATTTTCACATATGACACATTTTTTGGAACAAAACAGCGATTTCGAAAATGAGAATGAGAGCGGTTAATGAAGCAATGCTTCTGTGGATTCCATTCGGATTTTGTGAAGTAACTTTTTCGAAGTTCGTAGCGTAACTTTCATTCGGGTATTTTTTACGAATGAATTCTGTGATAGGGTTGATTACCACCGTGGTAGAGTTACATGTCTGTTACCGATTAACGTCAAAACGACTGTACAGATTTCCAATCGAGAGGCCTAAAAACCGTGTCTTTAATTGCCACGGCTACTTCTTGTGGGCGTTTTTGACCAAATTTTTAAGCGACGACCCAACACCTCTAAATAAGCTATCAATCAGCTTTTTGCTTCATTCAGAAGGTGAGTGAGCTGAAGACAAAAATTGGCAAAGATCAAATTAAATTTACTTCATGAAATCCCAAAATATGAGTAAAGATTGTTCTTGATCGTTTTTCTGTTACGGGTTGTTGGCGCATATTGAAATCACATTCACTTAAAACACTGGGTGGAGTTTTCTCTGATTAGAGACGAATCGAAAGAGGCGAATTCCGTGCATGCGAATGTAGTCAACAGCAGCAATGTTTTTCTAAAGAAATGGCCAGATATGTATCTAAGACTTGGATGGGGCAAATAACTTGAGCATAACCTAAATTTCAGACCTCGAACGATGTTGCGGCGGGCACAGCTAGCTTTAAATAATACGGGTACATGTGAACAAGTATTGTTTTCAACTATGTTTCAACTTCATTCGAGTACACGAACCATTTTTAACTATCTCGTGTACGTCATTTCCTTATTAGTGGGATCAATGAAATTATTTTTTGCCACAGTAGTAAGTTGCATTGGCAATAATGGTTAAAATTACATTCTTTTTAGATGTTTCATTTTTAACACTTGTTTTAGCGCGCACTGATAAAAATAAGGGTTGACGTTAAAACTTGTATGTACGAGGTAGGTAGGTAGTAGTGGCGGATGAGATAAACCCAAGTAGCACTATGTGCCGTTTTGTTACCACATACTCATTTGACCTGGTTGTTCTAAGTATGTCTAAGGGTGGTTTAGTTCCAGCCTGTGGAATTCAAAAAGGCAATAAGTTCTTTGATGCTATTTTTCGAGACTTCCTCGGGGGATGCGAAGAAGGGTTTACCCAGAGCTCGCTGTCTAGTCCTATCTAGTGCCGGACAAGCGCATAGGTAGTGAATGAGGGTTTCTTTTTCGGTTGCGTCTTTACAGGTGCGACAGTGTGTATTATGTGGGATGCCTAATCTGACTGCATGAGGCCCTATAGGCCTGTGGCCTGTGGTAATCGCTGTTATTCCGGCTATATCTTTACATGTTTTACTCAGGATGTGGGTCGTTTTATCCATGCTATAATTTGTCCACATCCTTCTAGATATGTTGCAATTTGTTAGCCTCTTCCATCTGGCGGCTAACTATGTACTTCGCCGCGAATTGCATAATTTGGGATTCATTCAGTTCGCATCGCGGCGAAGATTGTAACTATGCAAAACGATTGTTTGGAATGTCGATTTTCCAAGAAAATCACATAATTTTTCGCTGCCGTTTAATTCTCTGATAACTTAATTCGCCATCGAAACATCCATCGCATTTCACGTCTAAATTTGCATTCGAAGTGTGATAGTTTTCGCCGGCGAACTGAATAGTACCAATTTGCGAAATTAATAAAAAATGCGCTTCGAGGCGAAATGCATAGTTAGCCCCCTGAGATTGGCTTTCGATTTCGATAGGAATTCTGAGGAAATGTTTGCTTTGTCTGCTCCTATTGGAATGTGGACCGATTCCGCAAGTGAGCAGTGGAGGATTGAACCTTGCCTGGCCAGCTCGTCAGCCTGTTCGTTTCCATAAACGTTGCTATGGCCTGGAACCCAGATCAGGGTAATCTTGAACTGATGAAGTGAGGCCAGCTCCTCTCGGCATTCTAATACTAATTTTGAGGTTATATTGACTGAGGCTATAGCCTTGATCGGAACTTGACTGTCAATGAATATGTCTATCTTTTGCCTCGGAACTATATCCGTGTGTATTTGATTAGGCGACAGGTTTCACGGATAGCAAGTATTTCCGCCTGAAACACACTGGCTGTATCCGGGAGCCAAAAGGGTTAAATTTTATACAAACTCTGCAAAGTTTCGCATTAAAAGAAGTGCCATATTAAGATTTTTATTTATTGTTTTTGAAAACAACGTTTTTATGTAGGTATTTTATTTTTGACTATGACAAGAATGACTGAAGGTTTTTGGTTTCTTGTTTTTAATCCTCATTTCTGTATTGAGGCGGTAGTTATGGATATGGATCATATTCGAATAAACTCTCGTCGTAATATCTATTCTGTTTTCCGTACAAAATAATAACTCAAGTTGTTTTTCTTTCATTCGATTCGAGGTTATATGAAATTGATTTACAATAGAAAACGAATGTGGATGTCACAGAGACTCGTACCACATTGTGATTGAATTGTGAATTTATTTACAACTATGTATTTATGAAACTGGTATCCATTTTATTTTTATATATGATACATCATTCCTTCTGACGGAGAAAACTATTGTCAGATAAAAAGGTACATTTCCAAATTAAATTATATAAACGAAAAAAAAAAAAAAAAAAAAATTGTCCCGACTGCCAACTATTTCAATTGCATTTTAACGCTTAACATTTGATTTAGTTTGTTTCTTGCATTCATGATTTTTGTTCAACCTTAATGTTTTTTTTTTTGCTAACAAAAACCAAAATAACCAAAATCGAATGAATAAACACTATTTGTAGGGCAACCCCCACTACTGACACCATACACTACTGTATAATGTATTACTACTGTTTACGTTTGTTACCAACATAATAACACTTGATTGCATCTAGTTTTATCGTCATTTATAAAAATATTCTAACCGAATGCGTTTGTTATTATTATCATTTATTGTTGTTTGCCAATGACGAGACATCAACAAAAACATTTACACTTAAAACTAACAAGAGAATGATAAAAAAACAAAAAATTAAAATCAGATTTAAATGAAGACAATATTATATAAAATAATAAAAAGCAAAATTGATATCCAATCTATATGCAAATGTTTTTGGTGTATAAAATTAATTAAAGCCGAATTTCAGGATATCATAATTACGATAGTTTAATGATGCAAGAAAGTTTTACCTGCCCACAATGCTTTCGTACCTACCGACGTCACGGCACACTGCGACGTCACCTTCGACAAGAGTGCGGCAAAGGCAAGAGCATGGTATGCTCGGTTTGTGGTCATCGAACCAAACGTGCCGATCACTTGCGTCAGCACGTTCGAAAAAAACACCCAGAAATTGCAATGCGATCGCTGTTTCGCAGGCCATCTCAGCAACAGCCGATACAACAGCAGCAATTACATCACTATCAGTCTTCGCAACGTCAACGTAACTCTGCGGTGACATCGTCGTTATCGCTATCGACGACGCCGACGACAGCAGCAACAGCATCAACATCATTTGTTGCCGAAGCGGCAGCAGCAACAGCAGCGGCGTTGTCATCGTCGTCGTCGGAGCCGCCAATTCAATCGGCCTACGAGCAAAAATTCAAATTTATTTCATAGTTGAAGCCAAAAATTGAGATTATTTTACTAGTATAGGAAAAAGATGAGTTTTTATTTTTTACTAGACGAGAACTCTGTGTTCCTTTCAAAAACACGCGCACAGTTGCAATATATATATTATATTTTTAATTTTTACTCTGTTACAACTAGTACGATTATACTGTTAATAAGTTTAACTCAAGAATTTAACCAAAGAATTATTTAATTATGACCTGTTTTATCTATCTACTTCTAAAGCATTTAATAGCAAATTTTTATTGAATTTATTTTTTTGAAAATATGTATGCAGAAATTTTAGTAATTTTTATTTTTAAAAGTTTGGACGTTTTTTTTTGTCCCATTCTGTAAAGTGTTTTGTTTTTTTTTTATTTGATTAAATGATATAAAAACAAGCCAAATATTTAAATGGAGTTATAGAAATTCTATATACCTACTATATTATTGTTAAGCAAAAAAAAAAATTATCAATTGACAAAAGAAAAATGAAAACAACGTTTATTTTGTACAAAAAAAGAGAAAGAGATAACAATAAAAGAATATTTTTATTAAAACATATAAATATATAGTTCTTTTATGTTGGTTGCAAATGCATAGTCTTTGATTAACAAATGGACAACTAACTGCGAAGGGAAGGATGAAGGAGACCATCATTATTGGCATCACTGATAACTGTATATATTGGCGATTTATTATTTTTTTTTTTATTAAAATTTACTCAACGATTTCTTTCAAACGGACATTCAATTTTGAACATGCTGACTTTATTCCCGGTCTTTCTATTTTTTCCTTTTAACTTGTGCTTGGCGGCTGATATTTTTACATAACGTACGTGGTTGAAAGTTGCCTCCGTCTTACAAAGTCACCCAGGCTAATACTATTTGCACAATAGCGATTATTCGTCTCAATTGACGTTGTCGTGACGATTAATATTACATTCGGTTTGAACTCGGTTTTAGTCTTTCTTTTTTTTTTGAGACGAACGATTTCAAAAAGTAGTGCACGCCACTAGGACGTTTTTCATTTCATGGTCTAATTTGCTAACCAATTTCTTTCCAAAACTTAAAAAGCTAAACAATTACGTTAAATGTTTTTCATTTTCTTAAATTTGAAAATAATGCAATTGCTAAAACACTTTGACACCTCGAAATGTCACTTCAAAAATATCAATTGAAAAACCCGTCAAATGAGAAGAATGGCATAATGCCATATGCCGTCTGTTTTAATGTAATTGCCAGCTTAAGTCAATATATTTGATGTATTTTTAGTGACATGTTTAACACAAATTAAGTGGATTTTCGTTCATATTTGACACTACTTGAAGCCCACATAATACAATTAGAAAAAGGGTCGTTCACACGATCGATAAAGGCTTCCTTTTGGCGGTCTCAGTACAATTTTGTGTAATTTTGTTGGTTAACGTGTTTTCGCTCGTTTTTGACTCGACTATACATAATAATAGTGCTCGCCTCTTCATAGTGGTCAAAACTATAAGGTCACCGAATACATCCATCGTTTTGGACCCCTGATCGTTCTTATAATGATGAGATGATCGTCCGATTTTTTATCAACGGTTTCTATTGTATTTTTAGAGAATGACCAGATATTCACCCCTATCGTGGAATCCGCTGGGGGGAATTATTCACGGTAAAGAAAATTTTGGTATCGTCAAAATCGCAAAGTGAACAGTTCCGCGTTCGGGAAAAATTCGATTTGAACGTTTTTAACAATACAGTGAAACTCATTCACATTACCCACACGAGGAACTGTTCACTTTGCGATTTTGACGATAACAAAATATTCTTTTCCGTGAATAATTCCCCCCGGCGGATTCAGACCCCATGCTTTGTGACAACTAAACTGCTGTCACAAGAATGGTATAAAGAAAATATCACAAAAATGTGATTGTCACAGTTATGATCACCCTACGCAGACCAATTTGTTTGATCATTCAGACACGAAGTCTTACCATTGTTAAATAAATCAAAAATTACAAGCAACGCTCTAACCACTAAAAGCCTCTGCTTAAACATTATTGCCCATTCGTTGGATACATGCAAATGAAATCTAGTCAGATATTGCCCGTTCGCATATGATGTAATTTCGACCCCTGGTCAATTGGATTGTGTGTAGTTTCCTTTAGCGATAACCAGAATCATATTTCTTTTATTTGTATCCTTCGTTTTGTGACAGGTTTGAACATATATTTGAAGGGCTCGTAGTTGACTCTAGCTTAAAAGTGGAGGAAGTCTTGTTTATTACTGTTTATTTCGCTCAGAAAATCAATCTTATTCGAAATTGCCTTTCGTTCCGCTTTTAAATTCACACTCTGTAATAATTTCGATGTTTCGTATATCCAATGCCTTTGACATTTGGAGATTTCATTTCGCTTTTGAAATAGAGAGTTCCAAATATGTATTCGGTTGCGGAAAATTGCCCCTTGTTTCTGCGATCAGTTTTGTTGTCCTATTTGCACCCAGTTTTCCAATATGTATTCTGTGTACAGTTTACTGATTTCTAATTATTTCTACTTGTTCGCCTCGTCTTCGTCTATTCTTGACAATACGATTATGTCTAGCGGCAGTTTCGCTGCCATCACCCAGAAACCCTATTATCAGACAACCTGCTAATACAGTACACTTGACAACCGCGAGGACCTCAACTTTCCAAAACTCCTTCTGTTATAGGACAAGCCCAAAAGCAGACTTTGAAACTCGCTTCCTGGGGATATATTTTCAGAAGACTATTTGCAGCAATTTAAGTGCAGAACTAACATACATCTGCACGCATTTCGGGCGCTGATGAAACGTTATAGGTTCGCCTTTCCCGGTAGAAGTATTTAAAAAAAAAAATTCATTATTATTTTTGTTACATATAGAATCGTACCCTTCGAGGGACAAAAGCTAAAAAGGGTTAAAAGACAGATTCAGAATAAACTGAATTTAATTTCAAAAAACTACCCTTTTCACTCCATTCCTTTCCGTAAAATGCTTCATGAGAATTTTAGAAATGATTTAGAAATTTAATTTAATTTAAATATATACAATATCAAGATAAATCGGAAAATTGTTGGAATGTCCCTTAAAATTTGCATACCAATTTTAGTGAGGAGAGATGGAATTCATTTACCCTTGAAACTGCGACGACCTCAACTGGGGGTCTACTGTGGTAATCATATTTACAGATACTAAACGTATATAATGTATAGAAGTTTTACTAAGGTCACAAAATTCTAAAATCCCCATCAACCTGCAGAGCAACAACTATGTGAAGGTGAACTAATTAAAAAGGGGTATATTTGTTGATTTAGTTCAGTAGGTAATTTTATTTTGACTTGACAGGGGTTGTTTACTCATACGCGGAGAACATCAATCTTTAAATCGTGAGCTATACCAAGCAGGGTTGGTTTGTTTTGCGCTTCTTTTTCGGAAGGACCATTCAAACAAGCTCGATTTTAATCCATAGTCTACAAGCTTAAGTAAGGATATGCCATCGGCCATGTAGTCGTTTTTCTGATATCGTGTCTTTTGTATTTCTCAAATCAACCAAAATGCACAAGCCTGCCAAACGTCAAGGGTTTTTTTTTTGAGACCACAAATTGTAGGACACATTTAATATATACTTAGCTGTCGCAAAAAGTACAGCCGCTGTATGAGGTTGCAATAGAAGATTGGACACGGTAAAAAAAAACTCGAACAAATAAGCAACTGAAAGGGCAATACCGAATTCGTTAGAGACACCACATAAAATTATTTATGTAAAAATAATTGCGAGAAGAGGCTAGTTTTTGAAGAGTAACATAGCTGGGAACTTATGCCATTATTTATGTAATTACACACCACTTCCTGACACTTACAAGTGAACAATTTACCTCATCTTCCGATGGATGGAATTTTCTATTCCTATCCCAAACTTTTCACAGTGGCTATCGTTGTGATTGATATTGTCAAGCCGTAGGCATGAGTCCCTTAATCCTATTATGACCATGACATACAAATTTAATATAATCGTAGATTGGCTTAAGGTAATTCACTCTCATGCAATCTTATTATTGTTCTTCCTTAAATAATAGGGAAAACTTGATACACTGCTGAAAAAGGATTGAGTTTGTATTTCCTAACAAACACTCAACAACACATTTATCTGGCAATTTTATATTTGAAATAAGTTTACAAGAGAAATTTGAATGTTACCCATAGACGAATGTCAATTCATTAAATACAAATTAAAAGAAAAAAAGGCAATTGGACAACTGACTCGGTAAATTCTCCCATACGTACTAAATTTGACCACTAGATGACCATTTAAGCTTTTTTTTAATCAGTCAATAGAATGCATCTGTACACCCCTATCGTGGAATCCGCCGGGGGGGAAATATTCACGGAAAAGAATATTTTGGTATTGTCAAAATCGCAAAGTGAACAGTTCCCCGTGTGGGTAATGTGAATGAGTTTCAATATATCGTTAAAAACGTTCAAATCGAATTTTTCCCGAACGGGGAACTGTTCACTTTGCGATTTTGACGATACCAAAATATTCTTTTCCGCGAATAATTCCCCCTGGCGGATTCCACGATAGGGGTGGTAGTTCTATTCTATTTCAGTAAAGCTGAGGTTTATTTTGTTAAGGATAAGCCACCCACCCCCTTTTATTCAGACTATTTTCCTCCATCCATTTAATGTTACCTTTAGAAAGGCAACAGAAAGAAATAGAAAGGACTTAGTTAATTGGAATGAGTTGAACTTATTAAAATCAATTGTAAAATTGGACGGCATAAACAGAGTATCAGAATAAGTATCTCGAATTTCTACTGTTCTAATTTGAATTTCTTGTTTTCAGTTTTATGTAAATTTGACTCTGGGTAATTTTTGTCTGTGTTATATCAAACTCATTGCCATATATGTACAGTTATCAAGTGTGTTGACTACTGAAGTTGCTAAATGAAAGAAAAAATAAAACCAATTATTACAAATATTTATTCAAAAACAAGAACATGTTGCATTTGTTGTATTACTTTAAGAAAGCGGTTCTTTTATTCAGAAAATAAATAAAAAATTCAAACAAAAAAGGTTTAGTATTTTGTTGTAAATGTTAAATAAGCTATATTCCTTCATTTCCAACGAAAAAAAAAACAATTAAATCAGTTTCTTAATCTAAATGGTAAATAACACAATATATTTTTTTTTAACAACTTTGTAAATTTTTCTTGGGGTCCTCTAAAACATTTTTTTTTGCAAATAAAGGATATGTCTATATACTTTAATATATTTTTTTTGTTATTTTTGTGTTTCCTATTTACATCTATTATTGGAAGAAGAATATATATATAACTGCTATATAATTTTCAATGGTTAAGTTTTATTCACAAAATCTCTAGTTTATTTAATTTACTTTCTTAATAAAGAGATATTTAGCACAAAAATGTATAAAAAAACAACTACCAAAACCAAAACGAAAACCAAACCAAAACCCCCTAATTTTTCAGATTTGCGGACATTGTATAATATCGCTACAGCAGCCGCCGCCGCAGCAGCAGCATCAACAACGTTGGTCAGTAACAGCAGTAGTACTGGTGGTGGTGGTGGTGGTGGTATTGGCGGCGTTAGTGGTATTGGTAGCTGTAGTGCGGTAAACACTGGACTATTCGAACCCGAAATAACGATACGAAAATTATATAAAAGTTGTAGGAAATCGTCATTACCTGGCACATCACCGCCGCCGCCGCCTTCGCATATTGGCGTGTCTGTAGGTGGACTAACTAATAGTGCTGTCTCGGTTAGTGGTGGCAGCCATAGTGGTTGTGGTGCTGGCTGTTCTAGTTGCTCCTTATCGGCAGCCGCAGCGGCCTCTATACAATTGGCTAATTTTATTGGTTCACAAATGTTGCTGCCAACTTCAGTTGATGTCGCGTCCTCTGCCGCTGCGCTTATCAATCAGAATTCAAATTCAGGATTTAGTTGTACATCATCGAAATTACCACCGCCACCACCGCCGCCGGGAGGGGGACTTCCAACCGGCACATCTTCATCGTCACATCATGCGGGAGCGACAGCCTCGTCAGCAACAGCATCGTCTTCAGCGAACTCAGCATTAGCAACGCCAAAGAAAAACGCAGTTCAATTCAATTGTAATTTTTGTTCATTCACCTGTTCGTGGAAATATGATTTAAAATTACACTTGCGACAAAAACACGGCATACACAATAAGAAAATGTAAAATAAAAACAAAAACAGAAATTTATAAGAAAACACTTGACAAAATCTTCCATAAATATAAAAAAAAAACTATAAGAAAGATACTTTCGTACAAAACGCTGTAAATTTATAAAGAGAGAACTAAAATGAAAAAAAGATATAACTAGAACTTGTATATACGATTCTCTGTTTATTTGATATTAATTTTATTTTATAAAGTTTTACCATTCAAAGATATTGGAAAAATGCATTTTTTATTCAAATTCTAGATTATGTGTAATTTTTCCCATCTATGTCTCCTCCTTCCTCAGTAAAACTAACAAATATATCTACGCAAGCGGACAGTGTCTCAATTTGTTTGTTCTATTTGATACCTTCTTCAATTTGCAGGACCTTACTACTATCCGCATTTCAAGGACTACGATGCACTACATGGAAATCGTTTCGTATGCATACAATGCCCAGAGAGATCGTACAAATCTTTAAGATCACTACAGCGACATCTTCGTGTCGAATGTCAGAAATTACCCCAGCACAAGTGTCCAATGTGTCAGAGTAAATTCTACTATCCTGGCACACTAAAGACTCACATGAAAGTTCATAAATAAAATTTTAGCCATCATGTACAATAATAGAATATAAAATTTTTTTTAATGCAGACATATAAAAATTTACTTTAGTTCATGTAGTGTTATTAGATATTTTTAGAGATAATTTAGAATTTTTAGAAATTGTTATGTTGTTGAACAAAAAAGCGAATAAAAAACTTCAAAATTCAATTCAATTTGAGTAGACAAGTTGCGCACGGTAATTTCATTTTGACTGTATCAAGTCGCTTTTAGATTTATTTTTTTATTTTTATACAAGTTTTGTTTTTTTTTATCTGTCGTTAGTTGTTTTAGTTAAAATTCCTGTAGTAAGAAAATTCAGTTCATGAACTGTTTTCGAAAATATCGAATCGATAAACGAAAAAAAAACCAACCAAACCAAAATGAAAATTATGTTTGAATTTTTTTTACCATTTGTTTTTTCTTTTTGTTTTTTTCATTTCATTTCATTTTGACCCCCAATGAATCACACCTACACATTCCATTTGTATAAAAAAAACACACAACACAATTAACCATTCATCCTCATAAAAAAAACAACTAACTTCGAATAAACAGACATAAAATTCGATTTCGAACAATCTATGATAATTGGAGATCGTTTTCCATGTAGCGTCTGTGGCAAGAGCTACTTGCGTAAACGCCACTTGCAACGTCACATGCGTGATGAATGTATTGGAATACCACCACGATTCAAATGTGATCTGTGCCCATCAAGATTTCGTCGAAAGTACCACATGGTTAGACATATGACTTCGAAACATGGCATACCACCCGTAAATGAGGGACCCGAGAACTTATCATTGAAAAAAGAATATTACGAAAATGAGAATGTGCCAAGTCCGGGTGCTGGTTATAGTGTAGTACATCATCATGCAGCCGCAGCTGCCGCTGCAGCCGCTGTGGCAGCTGTAGCAGCCGCACAAGCAGGAAATTCCAATGCAACTGGCAACACTACGGGCGGAGCGATTGTTCCCCCCTCGAATGCCTTGCCGACAACATTGCCTACATATGGTTTGACTGGAGCAATTGCAGCCTATCCAACATCCGCATCAGCATCAGTAGCTGCCGCTGCCGCTGCCGCCGCAGCTTCATCCAGTAGTGACGATGAACATCACAATCATCAGAAAAATAATCATAAAGATGAAATCGATCCAAAGAGTCTAAAATTGGAGCCAATCAGTCCATCCAAGGGCATAGCTATGGATGAGGATTGGAAAATGAAGCTTAGCTTACAATTAATATCCAATTCGCTGTTAAAAGAGCGTTTGATGAACTCCATGCCTTTTGCGTATAATAATAATTAATTTCTTATTTATTCTTGTCTAATTTTATTTTATTTTTTTTCTTTGTATTTATTTACTATAAGATTATTTTTGTTCCAAAGTGTAAACGCAACAAACCAAAAAGACAAAACAAACAAACATAATATTTTGTACCAAAAAAAAAAAAAAAGACGACGACAATGAGAGATTAGTAACAAAACTTAATAATTCCATTAACATTAATAATATCGATCTCAAATCACATTTATTTATAATTTATTTAATTTTGTTTATAAGATTTGTGTATTTTATTTGCCTATACGAAAGTTTGCGTATTATTTTTTTTTTGTATGCTTTGCCATTACTTTTGCCATTTGTACAATTAGCAAAGAAACAAATACGCAAAGTTTTATAACTTATAAGTGATAAATTCAAAAAACTTGATGATACTCAGCATTTTATCACAACTTAATATTATATTTTACCAAAAAACAAAGAAACAGGGCGAAATTCGACATTTTCTAGTCTTGTTGAATATAAAAAATAAATTAAAATGCCATACAAAGAAATAAAGAAAAAAAACATATGTTTAGCGATAAGACTATAAAGAGTTCTATATTTCAATGTTAAAACAAACTAAAACTAAAGCTAAAGATTTAATTTTTTTTTACAAACTAGTTTTAAGTACTCACATATTTTTATAAATTTATTTTTTTAATGTATCCGAAGAGATAATTTTTTTTAAGTACCTAGCTATATATTTTCGAAATTTTTTATACTCAAGTGCTCAAAAAAAAAAAATAGTTTGACATTTTTTCCATAGAGTTGTTATAATATTTTTGTACTTTTCTATATCAAGTTTTCAAACCAAACGAACATGATTGTATTTACAGCTTATGAAAGAATTGTATCGACTTGACTTAATTTTTTTTTGCATCACTGTATACAACTTAAATTATTTTTCGAAGATATGTATAAAAGTAAACGTCCGACGTATTTTATCTATCCTGATTTATGACATACAATTTTTATAAATTTTGTAAAACACAAAATAATTTTTGTAACTTAAATCTAAGTTTTATTTTTAATTTTCTACATATAATTTAATTTTTAATTGAAAACAAGAAAAAAAAAATAAATAATTTGTCAAATTTATTTAAAACGAACTTGTAATGTTTTAGTTATTTATTCCCTTTGATATCCTTCCTGTCCTTTACGCGGTTTTTATTATCTGGAATCATTCGTAAATGCACCATGTTGTTGTTTAGGGACAGTGTTCCCATTCTTCAGCGCACATTTCATACAACGATTTAACTTCTGTGAAAACACTTTGTTCGTGTTATTTAAGATGTGCGTTCTTTAACGTATATTGCACAGTTTATACAAGGGGTTCACTTTTTCTTACAAATCTTCAATGGGTTCAATAGCTTTTTGATACAAATTTTGAAGCTTGGATCTTGTTTAAAATGTGGACTTATTTCTTTGATTTTTCGGACAGCTAACAAAAAACTTTTATATGTCTATAGTTGAACTAACCGCGGGTTTGCCTAATCAATCTATTTCCTCGGCACGTAGCCGAACCGCATTATCTGTGAATGAGCAATATCGAATGGATTTCTGTTTTTTGTTTCGTAAAGAAAATCAAATTGCATCGTCCACAAACGTGGCTTTTTGGCCCCATGTTTAAAGTGATAAACGACTCTAACTTCAATAATTTGTTTCGATTGCTTACAATCAATATAAAAAGCTTTACAACATTGTTATTTGATACGGCCTTATCTTTCTTTAGGCAATATTTGTTTAAAATACCGACCAACAAAATACGTTTATATTTAATGTCAAAAAGCTTTCTAAAAGCTCATATATGAAGTTCCTAACATTTTTTTCAAGAGGTTAAATCCATAAAATTTATTTGGAACGAACTTAATTCACATCCCCCAATATCGAACACAATGCAACAGTTAAAAAATAAACTCAGCTGGATTATAATTAAAAATCAATATTTAAGTATCTATATAGCTAGTCAACATATGCATTTACAAATGAGTCCCGTACATTTTTATTTCAATTATCCTTTGGATAAAAAAAAAACAAGTTTTTATTTGGTTTACTCCGTTTTCAAATCGAATTCCCTCTCTCTCTGCTTTTTTTTGCAAAAAAAAGTAAAACATTTTTACTAACCAAATAAAAAATATCTCTTTTAGATTGTACGTTATTTACACACACGCACACAAACGCGGTGGAAGACGGCTTCATCTTTAAAATGTGTATCCCGAAATTTCCTGCCTTTCCATTTATGTGCATCCCTAATGAAAATTAAAAAAAAAGAAAAAGAAAAAGAACTTCTAAAACGATGGTGGAGGGGTTTTCTATCCAATCTTCTTCTACTTTTCTATGTATTTTCAACATATCCTCTGCTACTACTACTACTACTACTACTACTACTGAACTTAAAATATTCCACTGCAGTACTACTACTACTACTACTATTCGTATGTGTTATGTTGAGATCGTAAAAAAGCTTGTTTAAAAATTTACCAAAAAAATATACTGATGGGTGATGGAGTAAGGATTATCTAATTTATGTCATAATTTATTCGCTTAAATTTAAATAAGTTTTCTCATTTGATTTTTCTATGTACAAACAAAATTTATATTTAATAACTATAATGTTTAAAATCTTATATATAAATGTTTTATTGGAATTTCTAATAAAAAAAACTATTTAAATTTCAAATGCATACAATGTTTTTCATTTATTATTCCGCTCGTCAACAATTTGTTTTTGTTTTTTTTTTTTTATTCTTTTGGTTGCTTCGTATTTTTATTCTTTTTGTTCCAGTAAATCATTATTTTTTTTTGTAGATCTTTTGTGTCTTAAATTGTGTGTATAAACTAGATTTTGTGTGTTACAAGTTGCATTCGTACTCGTTTATTTTTCTAAATCAACAAAAAAAAAATCAATAAAAACATCTTCACATTCAAACATAAAAAAAAAATAAAAAAAAAAAAAAAAACTCAAAGAAAACCATAAAAGAAAAACACCCACAAACAAAAACACAAATCATCTAATCTTACAGATTTCCTATTATGGTATCAACACTCATGTGATCAATGTGGTAAATCATATAAAACACGTAAAAGCTTAAGTCGCCATCGCCGTTTTGAATGCCGTTTTACAACCGAACGTCCACTATTCCAATGTCCTTCGTGTAATTATGCTGCTAAACGCAGCGATAATTTGACCAAACATATTAAAACACATTTTGCAAAAATCCAAAAGGACTTTCTGCCATTAGCTGTGAAATTACAAAATAGTCTCAACATGGAAACGGCATAGAATTAAATAGGCATTCAACTAAAAATTCGCAGGACTCACAAATTTACAACTAAAAAAAAAAAAGAAAAAACTAAACTATTTTTGCATGAGATATATCTACTATATATTTATATACATAACATACACAAACTTAATATATTTTTGATTAAAAACTATTTAACTATGACACTATACTATATGATATTTATTTACGCATAATTTATTAAACGACAAAAAAATAATTTATTTGTAATTTGTAAGTTGGAAATTTAGCGGTTATTTATTTTTTTTCTATAACTTTGCAATGTAAATGCTCGTTAGATGTACGGTGCTTATCTGGTGATGGTGGAAAACTTTATTCTATGTAGGTTTAGGTGTCTACTTGTGCTTTTCCTATCTTCTATATGGGGGCGGTAAGGTTTTCTCTTGTTCTAATGACAAAATGGGAGTGGGGTAGGTATACACAGCATTCGTTGGGTGAAGGCCTGCAAAGCATAGAGTTACACAAATGAAAGGATACTCCTAGATAAACCAAAGGATTAGGGAAAACAAACACTTAACCGATTGTGAACGATAGTTCCGTGAACGTGTGGCTCGCTCACAGGTATGACGATTAAACCCTAGAATGCGGGTCTAGGTGGAAATTGGCTTTAAACAATTGTGTGAATAGGGCAATTTTTTTTTTTATAAAACTAGGTCAAGCAAAAGCTTTTATTTTGTTCGATATTTACTATTGTAGACTTTTTAATCGGAAGAGTTTCGTAGAGCTGGCAAATCTACTACACACACACCGCAAACTTACAACGATCATTTTTTTTATTCATTTTTGTGGGTCGTTATCGCTATGTGAACGGCTTTCCTATTCAATCACATAGGCAAAGATCCAGCGAAAGCTATAATTTGTCTAATTATGTATCAACTTTTGTAGAGTTGTGAATATGTATAGTTCTTGAGAGCATTTTGATTTCATCATACATTTTAATTTAGTCATGATTTATTCAGATTTGGTACGTCTCCAACTTATTATGTATCAAATTGTATTTCATTTTCTTTTTGTAAACGCAGTAGCTCAGTGGTGATTGTGGTGGGCTACTAAGCGAAGGATCTCAGGTTCAAGACCCGGAAAAATCTCATATTAAACCTTAAGGTTTTTTTTGCGCCTTCTGTTGCGAAAGTCGGACAAACAGCGGAGAGTATAAATGGCTTGAGAAAGGTTCTCAATAATTTAGTTATTCGGATTCAGCATTCTATGACATTTTAATTCGACAACACGTCACTTAGGTATTTAGATTTTACACGTAAAATTCAAATTCAAATTTATGGATGCGATATTTGGGCGCCCACGTTCTCGCTTAGAGAACTGAATTATAAATATTTTGGCTTTCACCGTGTTCGATACCGCTCCTCATGCTTTACTTTGGTCTGTGTATACCTTAAAAGCTGCATTCATCAGATTTCCCGAACCTATCTATTATTATCTGAGACGGTAACTAACTAAGGCATTTTAATTTTACCGTAAAAAATGTTTATTCATACAGAGTGAAGAAGTTCAAACCTCTAGTTTTCGAAGCTACAGGTGGTTAATTTGATGTTTTCAGTTTTTGTTGGACTAGACTGATCACGTGAATAGTTCTTTTTTTCAGTTGTTGGGGTAGCCGACAAATCAAGTAAAAAATTGCACAATTAACCACTACATAAGTTGACATTTCGATTAGGTGACTGACGACGTAGAAAAGGTGACGTTCCGAACCAATCTAGTTTTCACGTTCAGGGTAAATCTAATCCAGACAAAATTTAGTCCACTCATAGTCACCACTGGTGGACATATTCAATAAGCATTTTTGAGTCTAAGGCGACTCTATATCTGTATATATGTCTCCCAATTTGGAAAATATACATATATACATACAAAATCGTTTCAAACTAAAGTAGAGCAATGAAATTTTGAAAAGGCAAATCGGTTTCCACTTCCAAATCATATACATAATTGTGAACAGATTTTAACGAGCTTACAATTTTAATATAGATGACTTAAAGCTGAAGATAATAAAAAATTAATTTATCCCATAGTCAAATAGAATCTACCAATTTTTTTGCTGTGCAAACGCACTTTTTTCAGTCCAATTACATTTTTGTTTCACGTTATTTGGCTGGAAAAGATTTGACAGTTTGTGACTGAATTCGAGAGGCCTGCCAATGGGACCTACAATTTTATGCCGATTCCGAACGGCTGAACTGCAGAGCTTTTCAGGACATATTACTTCCAGATATTTGTTAGACGCCCAGTGAGAGTAGGCGCAATGGAAAAATATGGGAACCCTAAAATGTACTTATTTGTGTGTTCTTTCCGGGGACCGTGCCTCAGACCTCGTGCTCAATAATCCAGCACACTAATCACTGAGCTAGAATACAAAGAAAATGAAGCTTTGTAGACAACGTTTAAGCATTTTCACACCCTACCCTTATAGGGTTGGCTAAAACTTTTCGCCACTTCTTGTAGTTGCTGTGATAATCGGTAGAAACTATTTGTAATAATAATAACCAATAACCTAATGGTCCTTTTAAACTTAGCTGAAGACATTGGTCTATTGCAGCACTTCGGATATGGCATAACGTTTAAATTCCATAAAAAACTAAAAACCTATTGATAGTAAACGAATTGCACAAACTAATAATACAAAAGGAAGGCACGGCTTTGCCACTCGTAGCCAAGAAATACTGCCACTTTCATAAATGTCTGACTGTATTTCGTTTACTACAATTTATACAATTTAAATGCAAAAGTTTCACTTTAGCCTCTGCCTAAAAAGGTATAATCGCTTATATAATAAGTGATAGCACGTTTTACTCTCGATGCGTTTTCGGGCAAACGAATGTTTGTTTCATATTGATGGGAGGTACCTAAGTAAGAAAGAAGAACAAATAACTTCGGCTTATTATAATGGAAAGTTCTAGAGGAAAAAAATCTGCCGATCGCATTTAAACTACATAAAAATAGTTTTTCCCAGTGACCATGAAGGGAAAGCAAGACTGACAAAAAAGCAAAAAAGCTTCTTTCCCCAAGAGCTGTTTAGTGAATTTGAATAAGAAGCTTTAGAGATTACGACCCACAAAATAAAGGCAAACACTTTGTTATAACAACCTGCCTTATACGAATATTATCAATAAAGCCCACTTAGCCTAGCTACCTGGATATAATGTTTAGGATGGTAGTGAAAGAACATATGAGTTAACCGAGTATCTAAGGATCTTCTTCACCATTTTTGATGTCAACACTATTTTGCAGTGTTCCATTCAGCTCTGCGAAAAGCAGCTAAAAAGTGTTTTTTTTTATAGATGAAGCACTTGATTACAAGAGGTAAAAATGTTCTACCAACTGATTTTTCTTAAAAAGAGTAAACATATTTTCATAATTATATTTGTACCGGGACATTAAAAAAAAAAACATGATATGACTATGACTATAATCAATGACAATATACGTAGAATGTGCAACTAAATATAAATATCGCAGTATATCCTTTGCCACTGTAACTGCCAGAACACGTCTACGAGTCCTAAGTAAATCCTCACTCGACGCAGTAGATATCAGTTCACCCAACGATTTAAGTAAATTTGTTAGTAAATTCTATGAAGCTGAATTTAACAAATCCTTTAAAGACAAGGACATTGCAATAAGCCCAATTAAGTCCACTCAGATCTCAATCTAATCTAATATATAGTCTGTGCTGAATTTTTGCATCAAATTTTCCACTAAGACGTGTTTTTTATGCTGTTTCCGAGTACACATTTCCACAGATTAGAGTAGATGTAATTATTTGAAATGCTTCTTTCGTTAAAGCCGAACTTATAGCGCTTTGAAAGCTATAAGGGTGTGCTTTTTTTTGTCAGTAATTCGTATTTTAGATACGAGCTATTAAATTATTGTCAGGGTTAACGTGAATCAAAACCGATGGAAGTGTTTTCCTTGTCAGCAAGATTTCTGAATGGGTTGCCGATGCCTAATAAAATAAAACTGAGTCAACTAAAGTTCCACCATCACAGAATAAGTCTATCTTTGCATAATGTGTGTGTGCAATTTAAACTATGTGCTTGCACTCAAATATTTATAAAACATATAAAATGTAATAATAAATATAATAATAATATTATATTTAATAAAAGGGCCACTTTGATTGGCTATAATAACAATCAACCAAATTCAATAAAGCAATTTTAGTAATTATTTAAATTACGAGCATTTACTGCAAATAATAAAAAAAAATACATAAAATTCCAGTAAGTTAATGAATAACTATTTACTTAATAATAATTTGCATATAAAACTAATTTATTCAATGAAATCTATATACTCTAGAAATAAATTTATTTTTTATATTATATTGTATTTGCAAAAAAGAAAACAAAAACAAATTGCATTCCAATCCCAAACTAAAAAAAAAACAACATAATATTTAATCACTTAATTTTTGTTTTACTAATTTCTCTAGTCGTCTAGTTTTAATTGCTATTGTTGTTTTAATTTTTTTTTGAATGTCCTTAATTATTAATAATTTAATTGTATTTTTTTACGAAATTAAAAAAAGTAATTTCGCAAAACCTATGTGTTACAAAAAAAAGTGAAACATAATTTTTGTTCCTACACTTAATTCTGTTTGTTTATATAATTTTATTCGATTGGTTTGTAATGTGTATATTTTCTATTCTAAAACTAATTTAAAATTAACCATCCATTTGCATTGAAAACAAAACAAATTTAAATCCATCATCAATTCACATCTCATTTTATTTTTCATTTAATTTCGCCATACCAACAACAACAAAAAAAAAAACGTTCTCTTATATCAATAATTTTCAAAGAAAATAACGAATAAAAGAAGATAAAATAATAATGAAAAAAAAAAAAAAAAAAACAACAAACAATCACCCCAAAAGACGAAAAACAAAAAAAAATTTAAATTCTTTTTTAGATTTTCAACCGATATTTCTAAATGACGAAGGCCGACAACAACATGAATACCAACATCATCATCATGTACCGCCTTTGCAACACCAACGTCTAGTACGTTTTTCATGCCAACACTGTGGTAAAACATACGCCTCGCGTGGCACTCTTGGCCGGCATACACGCTACGAATGTCCCTATGTAAGCGCGACTCCGAAATTTCAATGTCCACATTGCGATTTTGCTACTAAGCGCAAAGATAACCTCAAGTGTCATGTAATAACCCATTTAAAGCGTAAAGAAGTAACCTTTAAAGAAGACGCAAACCTAGAATATTTATAATCATAATGAATTCAGTCACCACAGTAAGTGCTAATAGCAAAATTGAGTATAAAAAAAAAAACAAATACAACCGTTAACTTAATTTATTTTTTTTAAATACATATAGTGCCTGAAAATGCTTAAACAGAAAATTTAAATTTATAAAAAAAAATAATAATATTTATAAATAGAAAATATATACAGTGAGTAAAAATTCGTATAAACAAATCAGATGTTCTATGTATTATGAAGTTAGGGTTTGCGAACAAAACAAAAAAAAAAAATGCCAAATTTAGATTTATGATTAGAGATAAGAAGTAGTTTAACAAATTATTGTAAGGGAACTTATTTACGTTTTCTGGTCTAGATTTAAGTGTGGATTTAGACAGTAGAACGCTGGAGTTGTTGCCTATGGTTTAGATTCAATTTTAAGTGGGGAATAGTAGGAGGTCTAGTTATTAGACTTCTTTATGTGTTCCAGCTTAGCTATCCATAAGATCTGAGGGTTGAATTAGGTTAAATATGGCAGCACAAATATTTAGGTATCAGGGATGCCAAGTTTTACTACTATCACACCTTCTAAAGCTTTCCAGTGACTTTAATAGCGACTTCCAATTTATTTAGAGTAAGAGCCTCAATAACACATGCAGAAATATGATGCAGGAAATGAATGGAATGTACATCTTTGGCATTGTCCAATCACCCATCCATTCCCGCTGTCGTTTGTAAAGAATAGATAATGTGTTATGTCGCTGCAAAAGTCATATTCATATGTATCGTTTGTCAATCGTTTTGTCTTTAAAATTATGAATATTGAGAAAAAATTTAAAGAACGATAATTTATTGTAAAATGTGTCTCTACAAGGTCTTTTGTAAATCTAATTTTGAAGTAAAACCTATTTAAATACAGATCAGATCATTTGTGAGCTGCTCGTCGTATCCATAAAAGGTTTCTGTTTTATACTCCACAAGTCACACAAGACAACTACCAATGGGAAGGCTATTACAAACAATTTGAAGTCATTTATAAATATGAAGTGGAAGACATTGAATAATAATAGCCATTCGCTTTGATTTGTACCCTACTCATTATAACTACTCAAACGCATTGGTTCAAACCCGGAATAGTCAAACATGCCAGTTCTCTGTGAAAATGTTCACTTGGTTGATGGATAAGGTGGTGTGCTTTTCAATCGTCACGCATAAGCTTGCATAAGCTTTTATAATTTTGCATATTGCTTTGCTATATAAGCTTTGGTTATTATTCATATTGTCGATGGTGTGATTGGAAGGTTTACATCCGCAACCTATTGTGTAGTTTCCTCCCATATATGAACTGATAAAGCCCACATTGACCCTTGTAAATTCTAAGTATCATGTACTGTCCCAAGGTTTGTACTCTATTTTCGAGCCAAGTGGCTTCCCATTTCCTTTGTTGAAAATGTTGAATGCTTTCTTGAGCTTTTCTTTTTCGTTTTCGATCTTCAATCCTCTAATATTTCTGGGAGCTATCCTCTTCACATTCGACTATTTAATTTATAAACAAATGTCTGTTTAGGAATATCAAAATTTTGCAGTAGCACATTCTAGTCATGAAGCCATCTTCAACTACTGTCGCTTTATTACATTATAATATGACAAGAGCCTTACTTTTAGCCGTAAACTATTCAGTTTACATTCAGAATGAGTAGGAAAATAAAATCGCAATCTTCACGCCGGCCGACTACAGTCCAACCGCGCTTCTACTGTCTATAACTCCAACTAAAGTTTAATTGCTTACATCACATAGGCACATTATACTGTAAAATTGTTCCTGCTTCTAAGTATTTTAACACAAAAGCATATAAGTCACACGGATAGCCATTTACTTTTACCTACAGTCTTTTGTGAAACACTTATTTATATTGTGTTACTTAAATTAAACTAAAAAAAAAAACAAACAACAAAAATGTGTAACAACTTTCTATATACATGTAACAAAATTCTGTATCTCCCCTAGTGTATAAGAACAATTTTTTTTATTGTATAATTAGTTGTAATTCGAAATAACAACAATTGGTATTGTAAAACTTTATTTTTCTACATGAATAAATTTATGAATTTTTGTCTTAACCAAAACAAAAAAAAAAGAAGAGAATCACATTTTTTCTATTGTTTTCTTTTTCATAAAATTTTGTTATATATAATCATGGATTTTTTCAGAATTCAATAAGAAACATAGAATCACAATCGTTTCATCATCATCCTCATGTTCTCACCATATCGTCCCATGCCAGCATCAGAACATATCTATATATATATAGAAAATAACACACAAAGCGTAACGTAAAACCGAATAAATTTCAAATTGTAAATATGCTAAAGAAATTAATTTTTAAACACATTTTTATTATATCTATTTTTCTCCCATAACTTTTTTTTTTTTTTTCATTAAATACTTCAGTTTGTATATTTTTTCGTTCTCCTTATTTTTTCCTTTAATTTTTTGTTTTGTTTTGCTTTTAATTTGAATTGTTTTCTTCTTTTTTCTATAAAAATAAAAATCAATAAAACAAATTTTATAACTTTGTTTAGAGCAAATAATTAAGTTTTTTTTATAGTTTTTTCTTTCCGAGCTTCAGTTTTTTTAATATTTTTTTTTTTATTTTAATTTTAATTTAATTGATTTAGTTTTGTTTTCTACAAACTAATTTATAGAACAACGCTATATTGAAAATGACATAGTAAAGAACAAAAAAAGGAAAGAAAATAAATTCAATAGTTTAAAGAGAAAACAAATTATGATTTAGTTAATAATTTTAGTTTTTTTTTTTTAAAAGCCATAACAAAGTTACAACCGATTATTTCAGGTCGAAGCAGTTCAACATCAAGTCAAACGCCACCACCATCGACAACACCACATCAGCCCTTTGTCAGAGACTATTGGTACGAGTTGAAGTTTTCCGATTTGTTTAAATTCATCAATCCAGACGGAAGATATCAGTGTCCACGATTCAATTGTTTAAAAAGCTATAAAGATGCTAGTTCATTACAGAGACATATCAGGTGATTATTATTTATATTTTTTTATTAATTTTTATGTGACGATTTTTGGGAATGCATTTACAATTAGCCTTTAATTTTATGGATTTTTTACGTGGACATTTTTAAATGTAAACAGAAATGTACTGTACATGTTTTAAAATCTGTAATTCAGGGACTGCTTTATAAAGGTTTAGAAATTATCTTCATAAGATTTGATTATCTGTATTGTCCGTGACTAACCTGAAATTGTTGGGTCTTGTTAATAGTGAACTTTGATTGTCCCCTTAAATTGACTGAATGTCAGCAAATTTTTGTACCACTTAAATTGATTATAAATACATAGCTCGCACTGTCTCTCAGCTCTTAGGGATATTTAAAATTTTCTCCTGTACAGGAACAGGCTGAACTTTTTTAATGCTTTCTTGAAAAATAAGTTTTCTTATGTACAGAGGGTTGCCAAATTTATAGGGACATTAATCCATATTTATCGGGTTTTTGGGGAGTAATTACACTATTTTGGTCCAAATTTAATTTAAAGTTTTTATTTCGGTTTTTTTTCTTGGAGTGATATCCATTCCTCGACCCATTCTGTTCCGAAAAAATGCCTAAAATCATTAAAAAATGTGTTTTTTTTTTAGAAAAGCTTTGCTTTAAACAAAATAACGTGCATTACTTACGTTTTAATTAAAATAAGTTAAAAAAATGTCCGGTTTTTTCCCGAATAGGACCATTTTGAATATCCGCCGACAATGAAACTCAAAAGAACACTGAAACATGAAAATTGATAAAAATTTACAATGCCCCTATTAATTTGGCAACCCACTGTATATTGACTAGAAAGACTAAAAAAATCGTATTATGAAAAATATTGGCCAAAAACAGTTGTACATCCTTAAAAGAATTAGCCACAATGGCTCTATAAGGAAGTGGTATTTCCAAAAGTCAAAGTCGCTGTTAATTCTCCTTTTCCAAATGCCGATTGCAGTGAAACTTCTTCTGTCGCAATAGCAGAAGTTATAATATTTGGAAATTTCAGCGTAACGAAAAGTGAAACGCTATTGAACGTATGAAATTAAGGACATAAAATAGTTTACTAGTTGCGAGCGAAATATATGGATTGACTACGATTAAAGACTTTATATTTCGAATACTGAAAGCGAATTCAGTTTTTTTGTTGGCTTGATTTTTATACCGACTCAATAACGAATTGTATTTTATTTTTATTTGCATTGTCGCAACTCTTGAATTTCTGCTGTGATATCGCCCATCCCTGCTTCCAGACCGGTGTTAAAATCATGTGTGGTAATAAGAGCTTTGTAAACTCCATTATATTTCGAAAATTTTCGTGTACCAATTAGCAAACCAATTTCACGAATTTTCTTCACAAAGTGTACCAACACTAGCTGCAGTCGAACCGACATTTCCGTTTAGAATTCGCATCGTTTTGACAACACAGCATCCGCTTTGGAAGTAGCTCAGCAATATTTTTTTAATTACATATTTTTTTTATACATATATGTAAATCCAATTTTCCATCGAAGGATTTTGATTAAATTCAAAAAAAAAATTCAAACATATCGAAAGGATCCGATAACATTTTTTGCGCGTGGACCGATCTCGATTTGCAACCTTTATAATGAAACATAATTTATGAAAACCTTCTTGATCTTTTGCAATCAGAAAAAAAAAAAATTGGACGAAATCCTACAATTTCCCAATAATACATTTACTGTCCAACTGCTCTAAATGAATAACGTATGGCTTGCGTGACATTTTGTACAGCCGTTCAAAGGGCGAACCAATTCTTCTATCTATGAAATTGCAAAATGCTTCGCTGAAAACTGGGTGTATAATGTACATATATGTATATAGTCTATGTCGTCTTGTTTTTTGGTTTGTACATTCCGCATTGTCGCTGATATGTCTTGTAGCCCCCGTCCGCCTGTTTCTAAGCTCCATTATTATTGTCGATGTTGCTTGGTGAGATCCTTGACTATTTTGCGCGTGCAACACATTTCATTAGTTAAATTTATTGCAAATTATTTTGTTTCGTTTGTTTTTTAAATTATCAGTAGATTGTAGATTAGTTGGCAATTACATGTTTAGAAATATGAGTGTAACAAAAAAGTGAAACGCGATTGAACACCCCCTTCCCTTAGGCAGAAATCCAAAAGTTGTGTGTATTGAGTACCTATGTTTTAATATTCGTAATTGTGTGAAACTTCTTCAGTAGTATAATGCTTAGTTGGCATGTTAGAAATTACGAGCGTAACAAAAAGTGAAACGCAGTTGAACACCCTCTCCTTTAGGCAGAAATCCATAAATTGGGCATGCTGGAAATTAGGAGCGTAACAAAATGTGAAACGCGGTTGAATGCCCTCCCTCGGACAGCAATCCAACAGGGAAGTGAGTTGAGCACGTTAGAATATTATTTATGCTGTGAAACGTCTTCCGTCGCAGAATGGTTGTTGCCTTGCTAACAAACAGGATTGTAGAAAAATGTAACCTAATAGTAGAGTGAGTTTATGCTTCAATGGGCTTTACTTATAATATTCCACTATTCAAGAGAGCATTTAAACTTAATCGTTGAACTCAATCTTGGTATTAAAGTGTTGCTTTTGCATTATAAAGTCAGTTCATCTAAAAAAATAAGCTATTTATCTACAACTTTTCTCGAAAACGAATTTATTAATATTTCCGTACGAAAACCTTTTTCTGTTCAACTTCTCAATCAGTTTCACGAAGTATTCCACTCAATTCCTATGATATGCTATGGTTAAATGTGTCAGTTTTGTTCTGTTTCGTGTTTTTACGGATCCATTTTACGGATAGCTATAAACGACGCCTTACTGGATTCAGACAGACCGTTCCGTTTTGTCCCTATGTGAACGGAACCTTAATAACGAATTTTCATTGAAATGGAAAATGTTCCTAAAATCGAATGGGTTTCGATTCGATTCGAAACTCAGAATTAGAGAGAATTGAATATTTTATCTTATGAATCTTGCAGGTAGGTTTGTCAAATTTTGTTCTCGCCTTGCCAATAGAAAATTTAGTTTCGGATTTCATCCTTTAAGCCTTTTCATTATATCTGACTGCACTTTTTCGCGAAAAGTCCAAAAACCTGTTGAGACTTACAAAACTTAGCTCTATGAATAAAAATCATCAGCTTTTTCATAAATGCTTCCGAGAAAATTGTCCCATGTACATTCTTTCGGGCAATTAACCAAAGTATTTTTTTCTTCTCTCTCTCTTTCATAGATACGAATGCGGCGGACAGAAAAAATTTCGTTGCCTCATGTGTGCTAAAGCATTTTCACAAAGCTCCCACCTAAAACGGCACCTCGAATCTGGTGTCTGTGTCAAATATTATTTATGAGAAACATATTTTTTAAAACTAAATAATCAATAATGTGAAAATTTAAAATTTAGGTAAAAAAAAACGAAACGAATTTATTGGATGCCACATCATTTTTAAACAAAAAAAAAAAAAGAAAACAAACCAACTAGATAACAAACAAAACAAATAGTGAAAAATATTTATTATTAGACAATTTAAGAAAAAAAGAAAAAACAAAAAAACGTATATAAATAAATAATTTATATAAATATATACAAAATATAGAAGAAAAACAAGGAATACAAAACAAAAATTATATTATATAGTATAATAAAGTATAAGAAACGTACTGTGTTGATTTTGTTGCCAAATAACTAAATACATATTTAAAGAAAAACAAAAAAAAAAAGAACAAAAGAGATTGAGAAGTAATCTCACAAAATTATATATATTATACATATATATTTGTTAAATTGTTATTAAGTTTGACAAACAAACATTGTTTACCGGATAAAACAATAAAAATAAAAAATAAAACAAGGAAAAAACAGAAAATAGTCAAATAAATTATTACACATTACGTATGTACATAATTATGATGTGCACACATTAGGAAGATGGAAACAACTACGTATACCTATATATATAAATATTTATTTAACTTTGTTCGAGTGCCATTTAAATTGTTTGTTTTAAAAGAATATATATTTATTATATCTTAATATATAAATGATATCTAATATCACAAATAAAAACAACTCCCCTCCTCCGTTCTGAAAAAAAGAAACGAATAGTGAAAAACAATAATATGTAATAGAATAATTACAAAGAAAAATAATATAATATCTAAAGTTTCCTTTTGTTTGTTGTTAATTGTTAATTATTTATTATTACTATGATTACATTAATTTTTAAGTAAACAAAAAATGTTATTTCAAAAGATATTTATACATGTATGCCAAATTTATATAGCAGCTCAGAAGTTTGTGTTTTTAATTTTGTTTGTTTCTTTATTATTTCTCTTTTTATTTTTATTCGTTGTTCTCTAACAATAAGCTCTCTTAGTTCAAAATATATACTACACACATACATGCATATATATTTATAAAAAAAACTGTTGATTTGTTTGTTAACCCATGCAAGATAAAAAAAAGATGTTTTTGTTGTTCGTTATGTGTTAAAAAAAACAAGAATCTAGTAAAAATAGTAATAAAAAAAAAAAAAAAAAAAAAATCATAAGCAACCAAACTAAGAAAAAAATCGAAATGTATACTCCAAAGATATCAACCAAAATACAAATGAAAACAAAGATTGCCATATTAATATTTTAATTTTATTAAAAACAAAAAAAAAAAACGGAAAAAAGCAAAAAAGTGTATATTTATATTTATATACGTATATACGATGATATTGTTATAGTACCTAAACAAAAACCAAGAAGTAGGAAAACAAATTGAGATTTTAACCAAGAAAAAAAAAAAAACAAATTATATATACATATATGATATTTTTACATATACGAAAAAAAATGGAAAAAAAAGAAAAAACAAGTCAAAATAGAGAAACATTTGAAATACAAAACATAAAAGAAGAAAACATATTTCGTGAGTTTTATTTTAAAATATGTACGCAAAAAAAAAAAAAACAAGTCGCTCTCCTTCCTCTCGATGTTCTTTTTCTAGAGACAAACATTTTCTTATTTAATTATACTCTCAAGCAGATTTTACTTCTCTTTTCCAAAATTCTTTGTTTTTCTTTTTCTTTTTCATATTTTCTGTCACATAGTTCAAGAAATTATCGTAAAAGGAGATACTTCTGATGACGACTTGGAAGAATACTTTGAAGAGGAACTCGATGAACAAACCACCAACGACGAAGAGGAGGAAGACTTGAGCCAGCAAAAATTCGAAGTTTGTTCCATAGAAATAGATACTCTTTCCAAATATATCGTAGAACAAAATCGTCCCAACGAAGTTGAAGAGGACAAGCGCTTGCCAGCGAAAGAAATTGTCTCATATCAACGATTTGGACGTGCTGATAGAAAGATTCTTGCGAGGCCATCGTTTAAATGTCACCTGTGTGGTTTTGGGTGTTGCTATAAACAAACATTGTTGCAGCACTTTAGTGTTGCTCATCCTACTTAGAAAATAAAACAAGCCTTACCCCTGTGTTGTGTAAGTGATGTTTAGCCTTTATTTAAATTTATTTAAATAAAATAAAATTCCTGGAATAAAATGTCTGCGTTGTGTTTTTTTGCTTTTTCTAACAGACAAATATAAACATATAGAGTCAGGTCAGTTGTTGGTGTTTATTTTTATTTAATTATTTTTTTTTTAATTTTATTTCACTAACAATTGCTACCGTAACATCAGTACACGGTACTACCTGCGACTGTTTTCAGTGTTTATTTTTGTTTAACAATTTATTCAAATTTTAACTAAATTGTTTTATTTGTTTAAAAAAACCCAGATTCGGTTGGTTTATTTGGAAAAGGTTTGTGCTAATGTAATTTGTTAATAAACGACTTAATCTGTATTGTTTCCCATACCTCTCCCAGACCTATTTCCGTATTTTCCTCCAAAATTTGCTTGCTTATTTATACTTACAGAATTCAAGCGATTTTTTTTTTATTAAGCTTTAGCTACCATCTCTCCAATCAACATCGTAAATACCTCATACCGGTAAGGAAGACAAGTTTTTCCAGAGACCACAACCGCAAGGGATTGCTTCAAAAATCATCGTGATCCGCACTTTTAGTCATTAAGCAAAATGTTATCTCAACACGGCTGAGGGAAACACTTTGAAAGATTGCGCTTCAAAAAACATGATGATCCGTTTCCAGTCACAATCAGTGATTATGTAAATGAGGTATTTCATAAAATTATCAAAGTTGTTTGCCAGAGTTTATAAAATCGTTAAAATTCAAATATTTATGTAAAGTAAGTAAAATTGTAAACATTATCCAAAAGAGCTACTTCTTCTGATCCTCCTAATCAATTTAAAAAATCTGAAAAAAACTGTTTAATTCGAGAAAGTTACGTGCATATAGTGTTCGTATACTTTTAGAAAATAAATCAAAGGAATATTGAAGAAATTCGTTTGGAAAATATTTCCTGTCTGCACTTTGTGAAGACATTTACCCACATTGCCTTTAGTCGTATACGATTTATGTGTCGCGAACATTTTCGTTGTCGTTGTAAAGACCTTATTCAAATTTCATTCATACTTTTATAGTTTTTTTTTGCTTTGTACACTCTCAATTCAAATCGATTGTCTAAAAAAATGACTTTAATTTGACTTGTAAAATGGTTAATGGTAATATCGGTCAACGATTAAGCGAATATCGGTGTGGGAGTAATCCAGCTTAAGCCAATGTGCGTTTATATTATAAATTAAATCATGGAAGCCCAGAGCTAAATGGCTATTGACCTCACGTACGTTCATGAAAGAAATGGGTAAAAAAAAAATATTTTTGCCCGACCTTCTTCACTTTCTAAATTATTAATTTTGATCCAATTAGGACAAATGTAAGTTTCCAGCACTTGCATTATATCTGTAAGCACTAAAGGATCCGTTGGTTGCGCCAGTCCAATAGAATGCTCGTTGCCCACACATTGATAAGACCAGTGGGCGCAAAATCTCAAAGCGGTAGCAAGTTTTTTTTAGGCACACGAGACACTTTTCTCAATAAATTATATTAACACTTTTTCTTCCAATTCCAAAGGGTTAGGCGTATCTCTTAATTGTTTTCCTTTTCTAGCTATTTCTAGAACTTCCATTACCATTTTCCGCTTCCGTATCGCTAAACCAAAATTCAATCGAACTAATTTTTAAAAATTACTTTCAACACAAATAAATTGCGAAAACGATAGCCAGCTGTCAATAAACAGCCGCCAAAGTATGATGTATTCACAATATTCACATTTTTATTCACAATAATCTATTCCCCCATCGATTGAGTTAAACAATGTCAATAGGTAACTAAAATTAATCGACGCAATCGACAATTGTCGTGACGATCGCTGATCGACAATCACAATAAGGGCCGCAAGATTTTTTAATTATTTTATTCATAGTAAAAAATATTCTATTGTGACCTAAAAAATATTGAAGGTTAAGGTTAAAATCATTATTGGTCCTAAATGAATTTTGATTGACTTGTCGCACCATATTGATGATTTGCTTGAGATTTGAGAAGTCCATTGAACTCATGCTTATTACAAGTACTTTTTGCCCTGCCCCTTTTCATCACATAGAAGTTGTTCGTTTAATGCGAAATAAAATGAAAAGGTAACTGGATAGAATGTTTGTCTGTAACCAGCGAGCGGGGTAAGTTAGTCAATACCATACAGGGTATAAGGGTTTAGACAGCAATTCAAGACCTACAATTGAAATCACTTATTTTTTTTTGAAAAATTAAAACCTTAGAATGATCATTTTATATAAAGCTTTCGATAGCGCAGAATTAGTTGCGTTTACACAGTTGAAAAATTCAAGTGGAATCACCTGAAAGAGAGCAAATGGGAAATTCAAAACACCGGTTATTTGAAATTAGAATAACTATGTAATTCAAACAAAATTCAATTGTATTACTGGGGAGAATATGTACACTTGAATAAAGGTCGTTGATGTTTTTTTCGTTCTTGGAAGTTCGGGTATCGCTGTGGTGGTTGCACATGTACATATTCTATTTGAATCAATGTAAAAATATGATTAGAAGGATTACAGAAGTACTCGTATTTAAGACTTAAAATTGTAATGGACAATAAGAAACAATTGAATATTTTTACAACCCAATAAATATTACAATAAGTTAAGTTTCACCTTTTAATTTAAAATACCAACTACAAATCGGTTCATTGTTAAACCGTCAAGTAATCGTATTTATATGAAATTTACTTAAGGTAGTATACAAATTTAATATGAATGTGTACAAATTACAAAAAATAAAATTTGTGTTATTCTTTCTCGACCATAAGCGAACAAAAACCTTTCATAAAAGTAACATTGGTGGTTAAAAATGAAATAATTCAATAATATCCCTTCTATTCGCATTACAAATCACTTCACTTTCATAAATAAACTTGGTTTTATTATTTATTTATTTTATACAATTTCTGTCTTATATAATATTTATTAAAGCTTTCCTATGTATGACTAAAACTATGTCTCTCTACCTATTTATATCAAAATACAATAAAACCGAATGTAAAATTGAGAAACCAGTAGAATATCAAATATATATTATAGTTTTTACCTTGTTTCATTCGAAAAAATAATAATAAGAAAGAGCACAAGTAAAGTAATGTACTATTCGTTATATACCTATACATCATTTTAGTTTTTTTTATTATAATATATTTAACTTAATAATATATTTAATTTAATGTTGCAAGAAAAGTACATTCATTTTCATTCTTCTCCTACTGAATAGAGCCATTAAAAGTATTTTGTTTTTATTATCAATTAACTTTTAGTTATTAAAGAATTCGATTTATCTAAACCGCATTGAACTAACATATTCCTTTTCTTTTTCTCATATTTCAGACTCCTGGGCCATATCCATTAAGTCGGTCACATCATTAAATAGTGTAGCGATAAGCCGACTAAGTCGACCCACTGGTTCACGTAGTGATTCAGGTCGACGTGTCGAACCAGTTACTCGACGTGTCGATTCAGCTGCCACTTCCAATCATGTTTGTCCGAATTGTAATAAAATGTATACGTATAAAAAAAATCTAGCCCGACATTTAAAATTCGAATGCGGTGTCAATCCAACACAGAGTTGTGTCTATTGTTCATATGTGACGAGATATAGACATAGTTTAAATGCGCATATAAAAACACAACATCCATTATCGTATGACCAACAATGACAACCAACTGATGTGAAACAGCGAAGGATTGCGATTAAGAAGCGACCTTGGGGATGTGGCAATCGTCGTATTCTCTTTGGATCTTTCGAGTGAAATGTTCGTTGACACTACATTCTTAAATAAATGTTTACTTGTGTGATGAGAGAATAGAAACAAAAATTGTAAATAACAAATAGTTTTCCTTTTATTTAAAATTGTGATTGTACTATAAAGTAAGATCTTTTTTTTTTAGGTATACCTACATATCCTTTTATTTGTACCGGATAGACATCGATAACTGGTTCTTAACGAAGCGAAATTCTTGTTTGATTTTTAAAGGATTTTCTCCTTTTAGTGCCACAATTTTTACAAACTTTAAAAATACATATTTTCTACATTTGTGCAAATTCGTAGATATCGCTAGGAATAGTCATACTAATATATAGCTATAGTCTAATGCTGTCTTTTTATTTTCGGTCTTATTATAGCTTAGTCTAAAAGCACTTAACGACAGATATCCTTTGTTTTCTAGCATAAATCAATTTAAATAGAAGTTGATCTTGTCACATTTGGTCCGCATAAAGCCTGCAAACAACCCATTCGTGACGATATCATATCCATTCACCTCAGCTACGAAACAAGTAACTCTCATCTATCAATCATTTTATCCACCATTACTTTCGAGAAAACGATTAGAAAAAAATTCCCTTCATTCCGTGGATAAGTTGTCCTGTAGTTAAGATGTATGGAAAATAAGCTGCATGGACATAAAATGGCCATAGATGACTTGGCTGTGGACGAGATGCGATTTTTCGATAAACATCTTGCGACATCCAAATCCTGCTTTTGAAACATTCTTCAAAATGATCTTTTTAACTTGCTTTTCTGTCTGAAACAATTGTGTCCTTATTCTTCCCCTCAAATCTTTACTTTGCGGAAGCGTGTTAGGTTTGTGAAATGAGGTGCTCATATCCGAGAGCGCCATTTATGCCGTTGTCCACTTTTTGGTTTATATATTTAAAATCTTCTTTAGAAAATCAGGCAATCATTTTTCCTGTTGAAATAGAAATCGCTCTTTTTTTCCTCTTAGACTTTTGTCTCCTGAAAATTCCAAAAAATATTGTTTGGTTTCTTTTTTATACTTGCTTTTCTCCCCAAATCGAAAATTGTTTTTCTTTGCGGATATATGTATATAAAATATCTAAAATTAGTATATTGATCTGACCGCACATTACATCATTACAATTTTCAACTCTGTTATCCATTCAGTTCAATCACCGGAAGCATCAATACAAAGTTACCTTCACGAGAGCGACATTTTTATCATCGTTGGAAAATTTGAGGTAGTCTTTAGTATGGGACGTTCCTTAAAAAAATCAAAATATCCTATAATGCTTACTCCATAATTATAGACTTTGACATTTTTGGAAAAACTGTCTCGAATCGACTTCGAAGTCCGAAGGCTTTGATAAACTTTCCAGCAATCTTACATTCTTAATTTTATGTTTTCTGATCTCTAATGAAAACCGATTTGCTACCGACATGTTCACGTCATCTTCCCATCCTGACCACAGCGGTGTGCTTAGAAGTACGTCGCCATCTGGTTTGCCAATAACTATCTAACTGCAGTGTTCTCGTTATCCATTTTTGCCAAATGTGCGGTTTATCTTAGTTTGGACAACCTAATTACCCTGACAATACTTGGCCTTAAGTACAGTTTTTTCTCGATTTACTGTTCCTCCGAAAACAGTTTTATTTAATAAGCCGTTTTTTCTTTGTCTTACCTTATTTAAAACCTTTTCTTACAAGTGGTAAAATTTCGAAATTCAGGAATAATCGTTCATCATGCTTTCTGCCATTTAAACTTTGATATTGTTAAAATCAGAAATCAAACTAATAATACTCATATCCTTATGAAAGGCCTAAAGTCTCACCTGACCAAATCTGTGTTTTTTTTTCTGAAGTACAATCTCAATTTTAAAATCCCTATAGTTTCCTATTATTGTTTTAAATAACATAATTTATATATTTCAACTTTTCAGATATAATTGGATATACACCCAGAAAGTCAAAAAAATGGATATATAACTTTGCTCCTTTATATACTATGTATTTGTAAAAAAAAAATAACAAACAAAATCAAGTCATTTGTAGTACGAATTTAGATGGTGCCATTTAATCGAAAGCGAAAGCCCGTTTTTTTCTTAGTAGCAGCCAAATATTGTTGTAATTATTTGTAAAATGTTCAAATATGTATTTCTATTATGACAAGTGAAACTAGCATTTAAATTAAAAAAAATTTAAACAGAAATAAATTGAATTTGTGATAGAATTTGTCTTAGCGGCAGATTGGTGGTTTTTATTGTTTATGTTTATTATATTTCTAAGTTAATATATCATGTATATTTGTTCACTAATCTTAAGTTAATTGTAATATTTGTTTTTGCGAACTAATTGACTTTTACAAAATGAATTCTGATGTACAAAAATGCTTCTAATATTTTGAATTAATTATCACGTTACTGACTGATACTGATTTCCTACATTTCTTAAATTGAATTTTGGTTTAGAGATAGGTACATAGGTTTTCGTAACAATTTAAATTTATTTGATTTACTTGAAGTCTGCCATACAAGTGTTTAGTTACATTAAACGCTTTTTTATGTTTAATAGACTTTTAAACACATAGATAATGAATTCAGTTTTGAATAAGCAATTCTCACTCAGGAGTAGAATCGCTGCATCTGTCAATGAGATAAAAACTAATTCCGAGACGTATTGCTCGTTCACGGATGAGGCAATTCCTATAAGTTTTTGGTGTTTTTTCCTTCACCTCAATTTGTTAACCCCACAATAATTTAAAAATAAATTCATTTCACTCTCATTGTTTCTCTTAAAATTGATTATGGAATCGAAATTAAAAAAAAAGAGATCCAAAATACGATTTGTAACCGACCACATTTCCATTTACAGTTGTATCAGTATCAATATTCGCGAAATGTTTATATACTGTTTGAACATAGCAAAATTGACTCCATTTTTTCCATTTGTTGAACAGAATTACTAAATCTGAACTCTAATTTAAAGTCCAGACAAATTTAAAATTTGACCTGAAACCAAAAATATATCCAAAATACATGCATATTTTGTACGATACGAATTCAAAATGATTTTTAAATGACAACTCTATACCAGACGATTTGTTGATGTGCATAGTCACAGACTTCTTCTATATTCTAACCAAATTTGTTTTCAATATTACGAAAAGATTGAGCATCTTTAAAAGCTACAGAACAAGTCGGAACTTTATTTTATGACTTGTGGCCAACGTTGATATTTCAAAACCTTCTTAGCAAACTTGCGAAATCTTACTAGACATTCTTCTTTGAAAGAAAATAGAGAGTCCCATACATTAAAACGAATAATATTCAGCGTTCTACACTATGCGAGTAAGATATTTTTGGTATTCTACTGATTTATGAAGAAATATATTTTCCAGTATAGCCTTTCATTGAAATCGTAATCAAAGAGAGAAAAAAAAAAACGAACTACTAACTCTTGTCCTTTAATAATGATTTCGTTTTATTAAGTGAATATCAATAGTGACTATAAAAGATCAACTGCTTATATTTTCGAAGTCGAACTGTACAATCGAATATTATTAATTTTAAAGATAACATTCTCACAAAGTTCATTTTTGAATACATATTTACACATGCCCTTCGAGATCATCATCAATACTATTAACTGATCAATACCAGTAAAGTCGACCCCAATCAATTCGAATCAGTTTGATTGAAAATATCTCCTTAAAATCAAATCAGAAATCAATTTAAGTCAAAATTAAACTCTTGAAATATAAATCTTTCGAATGGACAACTGATCGATAGCAAATATTTAAACGCTATACTAATGCATACTTGATCACGATAAATTCATAGATTACAATATTTTGTCTAATTCAAAAGTGAGATTAATTTATAAAATTCAATGTTTTTGATAATTCAAAAAAGATTTGTCATCGCGAAAACATCAATATGTATGTATTTGGAAAACTAATACACTTATTGATATTTATTGATTAAAAGAAACATTCCAATTGACCAAATGATCAAAATGATCGTCGATGTTGAACTTTGACCATATTAGTCTACATTTATTCAAAGCATTTTAATTTTGCTGACATCGAAATGTCTTTTTTGTCTGACCCTGGACCAATTTTTTTTTGTAAGTCCGAATGAGTGTCTCCTGCACTTTTTGGTCACCATTATTTATACCTAATTAAAAACAACTACTCTTTCAAAATACGTCCTCCTGGAAATTTACGAATTATTTGCAAAATATCTTTATGTCTACTCAAAGTTGAACTATTCTGCCGCTAACTTAATTTGAAACATAATGATTTGTTTCTCCGAATATCAGAGTCTTTTCTTTATTAAAATTTTGCTGATTTTTTTCTAAATTATATAAAATAAAACCTTCTGTTTGCAGGATACATATTAAGTAACTAAAATAAAACTATTCAAAACAAATGTATACCATCTTAATATCTAAGAAAGCAACAAAAAAAAACGTATTAAAAAACCAAAAGAAATTTTAAATAAAAATAAAGATTAAATAAACAAATTGATCGTGTGTTGTGTACTGTTGATATGTTTTAAATAATTGTTTAATTTACTAAGTTTTATGTGTTTTGCTGTTGTTTAAAACGATAAAGGGTCTAACATTTTTGTGGAATGGAATGAGTATTATTATTATTTAGATTTTTTTTTACTAAATTACTTTCAATTATGGACATGTGATGTATTATTTTTTTTTATTGTTGTTTACAAACTGAAAACATCAAACATCTTTACTAATTGTTATTTTTGTTTGTTTGTTTCTAATTTTCTTTCATTCATACAGTGAAACATGATAAAAGTGAGCAGACTGATATAACACCAGAAGAATTTGAATTGGACGATTGTCTCTTGGAAAGTAATGACATTGTTATCACACAAAATAAAGATGGCTTTGTGCTGCATGTAAAGAAATTAAGTAATGTCACATCAACAAAACTCACAACGGCAGATGAAGATCAAGCAGCAGCTGTGGCTGTTGCTCAATCAACGGGTCAAGCTCATGTTACGGATATACAAGATTTGGGCGATTGCAAACCAACATTGACAACATTAACCACAAGTCATGCAATAAAACTACCATCGTCGGAATGTGGTGAGTGTTGGATTTTATTGTAGAATTTTAAAGATGATCAATATTAAATTATGATATCCCCATATTTTTCGTAGAATTGTTAATCAGAAAGTTGTTTAGCATAAGCTGATTAGTATAAGATTGTTCTTACCAATCACGGCTGGTGTTAGTTGATCAACATAATCAAGTTATTCACTTATTGCAAGAGCGATCAATGCACCATCGTACAGTTGTACGAGGAGTCTCGAACGTTTTCAAGACGTTCAAAAGAAACAAACAGTTTAGTCGGGAATAATAGAACTTTAAAGAAATAACCACTGAGCCACCACAAACAACCATGAAATCATACGAGTTAAGAGATTTGAGTACACTAGGGCGTATACGTAATATTTCGGAATTATTTCCATTAGGTGCTTTTCAAAAATAAAAATTTGATTTTTATGTCAGAGAATTTTTGGAATTCTGATGCATTAAAGCAGTTTAAACACTCCCCTTCTATTCCCGTTGGAACGAAGTGAAATACGCGTCGTCTACGACAAACGCCAACGAGAATAGGGGTGACAGTTTTACTAAAATAAGAGAGGGTTGGAGTATTTGTTGTAAAAGTGAGGGGCGACACGTTCTTGTAGAATATTTTTTTGAATGTAAAATCAATGCGAACATTTGATAACATTCGCATTATTTATTTCCTTGCTCTTATGTACTCAATATTATAAAAATTCGAAATTTGCAATACAAAACAACAGTCCTTCACAGGCAAATCAGCCAGTTCAAAGTTGGACCACAATTTAGATCACAATTTGCACAAAGGAAGATTGCATAATATTTCGTAAATAGATCTACAACTAACAGCTGTTTACTTTGTATGCCATCCCAATCTTGCATTCATATCTGATCCTGTCACCAGTATAAACATATGAATCCCACATTTTTGCCAATTAGAAAGCTATAGATATTACATATTCTTAAGAAAATGTAAATTATTTTTCGTCAACAGAATTGATCAATTTAAAAAAGGTTTGCCCAACATCAGCCATTACTGTGCCCCATACAACAACAGCGACAATAATTCAACCACAAATCCATCAAGTCCAAGAGCACCATCCGAACATTGTCTGTGCAAATGCCCAGACCATAAACACCCTCATCGGTCTGCGTAGTGTACAAATTGAACCGAAAAGTCTTGGCCCACGCATCAAGTATTCACGTGGCAAAATCATCAGCCCCCAAGGAACAACCATTCACATGGATTCCGACAAAGTTATGCAACATCACCATCAAGAATTAACTGAGACTACAAAATATGAAATTTCTGAAATCGATTTGAACAATGCTCAAACATCTGCATCGATAATAAGCGATCTGGTTAAATATGCCGAAATCGATGATATCGAACTTCCCGATGGCACTAAAATTGGCATTGGTTTTGCGCCCACAGAAATTACCGAAATGCATACTACACAAACAACAACTCAAATCACCGAACACCACCAACATCAGCAACACCATCAGCAGCAACAGCATCAACAACTTCAACATCAATCACATCAACAACAAACCGACGATGGTATGGAGCAGGTATCCAATCAAGAACCAATTATTTCCAAAAGCTATACGATTCTAACAACGAGGCCGATGAAGCAGGAAAATTCATCGAGCTCGACGACCACCTATGAGCTGACACTCAGCGACTCATCGCTCAGTGACACCAAATACGTGTGCCGTCATTGTGGCAAGAAGTATCGTTGGAAGTCGACGCTACGTCGTCACGAGAATGTTGAATGCGGTGGCAAGGAGCCCTGCCACCCATGTCCGCACTGTTCGTACAAGGCCAAACAGCGTGGCAACTTGGGCGTACACGTACGCAAACATCACCCGGACAAGCCACAATTGGAGAGTAAGCGTGGACGCAAGTAAGATGCGAATTTTATTATTCTTATGAACTAATTAATTAAAACAAAATCCTTCCCTTCTCTTTCTTTGCCCAGTTAAAATTATATATTCTATAAAAATATATATACACCCACAAACAAGTAAGAAGAGCAAGTAAAACCTATCAAAATTTTAGATCTACTCTTAAAAAGTAAACGAGTTAAAAACTTTAATTGTAAGCAAAGAGAAACCACTTAAAAAATATATCTTAGGCATTTTTTTTTTCCTTTTATTAGAAATAGAACAAAAGTGTAGATTTAAAACAGAAATAATAAAAAAAATCACAAAGTTTCGTTGTAAGATTTTTAAAAGTAGATAATAGAAAACCAACCAAATTTTTGACAATTTTTTTGGAGAGTGTATATTTGCTTTTTTTTTTCCCCTAAGTATTTTGAAATTACAACATTTTATGGTTTTCAACGGCGAATGTTTTTTGGTATTTTGAAATGTTTTCAAGGCGAATGTTTGTCACAGCTTTTACTTATATTTTTTTTTTAGTGTTGTATTGTGGGGAACGTAAATATGTAGATTTTCTTTGTAATCAATACGAGTAGGCAATGCGAACAACTAATTGTTGTTCGAAGTTATGAAGCCAGTTTTGTATAACAAATTAATTCTTTCTATTGTATACTGATGCAAAATAAACCGTAGCAAATATTTCAGAATGCTGCCCAATAACAACACTTTACAAGCCAATTTGTTCTAGTTGTGAATTCACATAAGTTGCAGGCAATGTCCCCTATTGTGACTGTCGATAGTTGATCGTTGATCGACAACTGTCGGTCGATAGATAATTTGATTGTCGATTGCGATTGATATTTGTCGATTTGACAGTAGTCGCTTATAGTCGATTACAAATGTCTGGTCGATGCTTTATCTTGGAAGTGAATAGCTAAAATCAATCGACGCAATCGACAATTGACAATCACAATAAAGGCCAATATACTATATAAAGTCTGTCCTGAATATCTTCAAACATCTGCATGCATTCGTCTATATTGAAGCATTACAAATCTCTATCAACTTTTGGTTTGCTTTACTAACAAACAATAACTGCTAATTTAATAGAATAAAAACTAACGAGTCGATAACCTTATTTCAACTCCGAAATTCTTTATTTTTGTTACACATTATTTTATATTTTTTTTTTACATTAAAATTTTATTTGTTATTTGTATGTTATTGAGTTTATATAAATCTTTATTATATATACATATTTTAAAATATTTTTTCATACTTGTTTTCCTAATTTCTACATATATTATTATTTTTTTTGTTATTCCAACTATTTTTAACAGAAAAGTGCAAAACTTGTTTCACAGAAATATTAAAAAAAAAAACGCAACACGTTTGGCAAGGCCAAACTTAAAATAAAATAGCAATAAAAAAATTATCTACAAATGAGGACTATTTATACTTCATTTTTATTTTATTTTTTTGTACTCAATTTGATGAATTTTTCCCTATTTGAATTAAATGATCGTAATTTCTATTGAAAAGTAAACTTATGTTTTGTGTTTATGCGTTTTTAGTGAGCGACATTGTTTCAATTGAATGATTATAGTAAAATTTGTACACAAATACATTTATTTTATTTAACCAGGATTTGTACATCATTCATTAAAAAAAAAAAGATGGAGACCAGAACTGCTAATCTGATGGAACATTTCTATTTATCAAACTTCAAAAATGTCAATCCGAATCAGCTGTTTGTACTACCTTTTTGCGTGTAAATTTGTTTTCAAAATGCAAGACAAACCAAAGTTGTAAAATTGTATACACCTTTTCCAAAATGAACAGATTGCGTTTCGTGTGTTAATTTTTTGTAGTTATACACTCAATATGCCAGCAATAGTTATACAAAATTTTCCACAAGTTAATTGGCTATCAAACGTCAAATAGAATAAACAATTTTTTCACACATGCTGTTTGATAACTTTTTCGCCGCGCTTATTAATACGGGGCATAATATTTTCTTTTAAAACCTTGATTTACACTGTTGGCCTTTGTGAATCGACTCTTGAACATTTGTTAAATCGGAAGACACTTTTAGAACGTTTTCTAATTTCAGGATTTGTCAAAACAGCTCTATTGCTTAGTAAATGAAATGATTCGAAATATTTTTACATTGAACCTGAATTTTATGTTTAATAGGCTGTCTTGTTCCCATTAAGTGTAAACGATTTCAAGAGCATTTTTGATTCTTGGAATAATTTTTCATTTTTCCTGTTGGGTTTGTTTATTCAAAATGTTTGCCTGAAACTCGAAACTCCGTAACCAGATTGACACTTTCGTACCAATCTCGAAACTATAAAGAACTTTTCGAAAAATATTTTTTCAATGTCATTGGACTTGATTTTTTATTTTAGAAATACATAGTATTGTATTTTGATAGCGTGAATTAACAGCTATGAACTTGTGGACGAATTTGAGATAAATTTTTCGATCTACAAGTTTAGTACTATATTTAACTGGCTCCAGACCCTTGAACAATCTCTGCACTTCTACGATCACAGGAAGGTTATTTTCAGTTGTCCAGAAAAAAGGTCTGGTATCCGCTATGGCTTGGTATTTGAAATATAAGTTCGGTCTACTTTTTCGTCTCGTTCTAAAGAAAAATTTTCAAAGATCCTCATGGCAGGACAATTATTGCTCACAAATTACTGTAAAAGATTTAATTCGGTTCTCCAAATCACGAGTGAATTTCCAACCGATTGACGACTCTGTTGGATCTAATATTAAAATATGTGCAATGTGCGTACATAAAAATAATCGTTTGAATTTTTGACTCACTTCAACACAAAGCTTTAGACCATTCTCCAACTGTAATTTTAAAGAACTTAAATAATAATACATATATCGAAAAATATTAGCAAATATAGGAAAATACGCAAAAATAAAAATAAATCCCAGCTGAATTGTAATTTTTTAACGAATTCATTATCCGTTCAATTTAAATTAATACAATTTTAGTACAATTTACATAAAATTTAAGTAAAATATTGAATTATTAGTTTTGAGTTGGTCAAAAATGCAAGGAGATCTTTTTACATTTATGTCGATGCATAAAGTGCGTCGCGCTCTCAAACTAGGCGGGATTTTTGTCCAGCCACTCCAGTAGCGTCACATAAATGCATGACCATTTGAAGTAAGTCACGCCACATTATCCGTCTACGATCTAAAAAAAGGATGTATGTAATTGCTGCCAAGTGAAACATGTTCGAACGATACACATCGACAGAGAAATCGTTAAGCCATAAGACGCTTTGTTAGTTTTTTTTTTGTTTTTAACACCAGTTCCTAGAAATGTTGTGCATTAAAATATTTGTATTTGTTTACAGAATCCTTAATATTTCCATTAAAATGTTCAACAGAATATTAAATCTAAATGAATTCACTTGTGTTTTTTTCTACATATAATAAAATATTTTTCTCTTAAATAAATTCTTTAAGTCATTTCATATCCTGTTTAGAGGCTAGACAGTTATTACCCAATGAAATACCCTCCCCACACTATGTAATTGATTTTTAATAAATAATATGCTTCAGATATATTATATATTTATAAATGCAAAATTGCATATATCTTGTAACTACATTAATCTAAAATCAGAAATAAATAATAAATTTACATAGAAACACCTACAACAGAATATAAATAAACTACCCATTGTACAAAGTTTTACAAAAATGTAAATCCTCCCTGTGGCACGCATTTTTCTTCAAATCGCAACTTTACTAAAAATTAAAGGAAGGGCGCCAAAAATACATAAATAATAAAAAAACGAGAAATGTATTAGTTAAAAATTAATCTCTGAGTAATTTTCAAAAGAAGTTGCGGATCTTAGTCGTACTAAAAAAAAATTTAACATTAAATGAACATGTGTTGTAGAGAAAATTAAATCATACAAAGTAATGTTTTACAAAAAGAACAACAAGAAAGTTCGAAATAAAGTTAAAATATAAATATAAAAACCAAAACAAAAAAAATTAGACGAAGCACTCCAGATAAAAAAAAATAATAACGATAGAAAAGTATATATACACCATATATAGTCGTACATACATGTTTTATTTTTAAAGAAAAAAAAAAAAAAATAAATAAATAAAAAAAAACAAAAAAAAAAAAAAAACATTAAGATAAAGTTAACGAAAATAAAGTGAATGTAAGTGTCGTTTTATTCATATACAAACAGAAAAAAAAGAAATGATAAAATTAATAATGATTAAGGAAATAAATGTGTTTTATTTGATTTAGTTATTTCTTTTTGTTATTTAAATTTTCAGGTGCGCAGCTAGACGATTCACTTGTGTACCTTTTCAATCCTTTACGCATCCTCAACTTCAATCAATCCCTTGAATTTATTTTTCATAATTTTTTTTTTATTTCTTTTCAGATAACGGGTTCCATTTGTAGGCTTTGTTGAACTGTTATTAATATATTTTTCTTTTTTGTAGGTCCATACAAAAGGTACGTCTTCAGCATTGATTCAAGAATATATGTGAGTAAGGAAACTTTCTGCAAAAGGTATAACAAGCCGAATGTCGGGGCTTTTAAACTGCATTGTTACTAACATATTCTTTTTTAGGTAAAAAAAAACCTCCATAACACGGAACTTAAATAAATCGAAAACATCAGAGAGGAGGACACAAACATGACTTGTAAATGACTTCAAAATTAAATCAGAAATTTCTGTTATATGTGTGTTGATCCCCTACTGTAAATTTTAAATACATTGTGTTTATTTAATTTTTTTTAATGTTTTAATTGTTTTTTTTTTTTGTTTTGCCTTTTCCTTATCCTATTTTCGCTCTTATAAGTTTCAGTTATTATTTAGTTAGAGCGTTACAAGATATTTTGTGCTAAAAAAATCCATTGCACCTTTTCTTTATTATTGTTTATGATGACACCAAGAAACGTTTTAGTGTAGACGCTTATGTTTTTGGTAAGTGCTTGAATTGCTAAATATTTTATTTTAAATTTCTACTATTCCTTTTTGTAATACATAATTATCCAATAAGGCTAGCTATATATGCTATATGGACCTGTTGAAGTTGTGACGTCTTATATTTTGACTATAACTCACAGACTGGCGCAATTTTTAAATTCGCATTATATATACAAGGGTCGTTCGATAATTCGAAAAATAGAAACAATATAATGTAGGTACCTATACTGCATACATGTTTTTTGGCAAATTAAAAAATTGTTTTTAACGGAATTTCCTTTTAGCTGGATATACATTTCGCAAAACGATTTTCTATTTATCGAACTTAGCAAAAAAATTCCTTTGTTGCGACCTTCATTTGATGCAAATCTCTAACCTCCAAGCCATTTACTTACGTTAGTGAAAAATTAGTCGCAAGATGGTTTCATCGGGAGAATATAGTCAATTCGGAAGCAATTAGTTCAATTTCACTTTAGAGATGGCGGAAGTGTGAGTCGGAACATTGACTTCGCTAGGGGGCGAAGTTTTTATCATTAATTCCGCATTTAATCTCGCTAATAACTCTGCATGGGGTGTGTTTTAATGACAATTTTTCTCAGTAAATAAAAGTAAAGTAGCATCTTCAGCAAGTAATTGTAAAAACTACACTATACTTGACAAATCTGAGATTCACGGTATGTTTTCATCCCAAGCAGAGGTGAGTTGCAAGCAATAATCCCTTCTGCATTCATGGGTTGTCAAACGCTGTCTTTTCTTTCGGAAGCTGCTGTTGGCAGCAACACTTTAACTCCTCCTGGAGCATAGGGCGACAACCAGTCCCATCCATCTCTCTCGGTTTGCAGCTCGATATCTAAGCTGTGTCTACGATCGGTTTCCTCAGTGTATGGCTGTACGTGTACAGTGTACATATTTGCGTTAATCTTTAGTTCCAGAAACAGAAAGAGATATCTATTTAGCAATCAGGCATTTATCTTCTGAAACATAATTTAAGATGAATGATATTTAGTGGCGTCAGTGCCAGTTTCCTTCATTTTAAACTCTTGTAATAATGTAGCTTAAACTTGGAACCACTTACATATGCATTTACCATTAATTCTTGCTACAATCCGACCTTTTGCGGGACAACAATTTGTAGTAACTTGTTATGTTAATTTCATGCAGAGCTTGCAGTAAACTCTTCAGTTACAACCGATTTCTAAGCAATTTCACTGACCTTATTTATTCTTGTAACTATCTGTTACTTAACTACATATTAGTTAAAAAAAAATCTATTTCCATGCCAATTCCATTTTGCAATCGTCTTACGTGCCACTAGCATGAAGCCTGAACTTTGCGTTTGAACATACTTTTACTAAATCCTAGACTGGCCTTTTATGGGCCTGTAGGGCAGAAGCCATATTCAGTTGCGCCACTCGCTTCATGCCACAGATTATTGTAGAGCCTTTTTTTGGCCAATTTGTTTACTACAGTGGAGTAAATTGTACTGGTTTGGTAACACCTTTTGTGTGCTGTATTTTGATCGCTGGAAGCAGTTTAAAAAAAATATGGTACCATATTTTACTACTTTCTATTAGAGCCGACAGACGCTTACATTGGGACATTGAGCAGAAAAATAGAATGTATCTTAAACGTCTGGAGTTCCGAATAAATCTGACTTCTGTTTCGGGTATTTTATTTCTTGGATATTCGTGGCCGTGGTGGATATTCCATAATTTTTTGTTTTAAAATCCTCTGCATTTTTTCCTATACTTGTATCATATTGATATATCTGTCATCTAAAAAAGTGTCCGATGATAAAAACGATAAATATTTTTGAAAACAAATAGCGACAATAAAGGCCGTTCTATTATATAAAAAAACGCATCTTTGTTTCAACATTAATAGGTTGTTCATTATAAATACAATATAAAAAAGGGAGCAATGGAAATGTTAAGTAGTACCTACTTTATCGTTATGCATTCTTAAACTCTTTTCTACTCCAATAAAAAAAATATAACTGATAAATATAGTTCTTGAACAAGTATTGCTTGCTTAGACATACTCGTAAATAGGCCGATTTGATTATGGTTCTTCCTATAATCGTCATACAAAACCCATTTAGGACTTGCTTTTTCACATGCTTCTCATTATGTTGTTATCTCGCTCATCGCCAATGTAATTTTTCAAAGCTTTGTGTAATTTTCATTCATTAGTTTTAAGTTATTCAATTTTATTTATTTTACAATTAAATATATTGTTTTTTTTTATTTAAGTTTTGTTATATTGTTTTTTTTTTGTTTTTAGAAAAATTATATTTTTTTTTAACTATTGTTTTTCCCTTTTTGTTTTTTTCTTTTTCTTCCCTACAACTTAAAAAAAATCAATTTAATATGAATCAATAATATAAAAAAAAAACACCAAATATAAATAAAAACTCAAAATTTTGTATGCTTGTGACCCCTTCCAACCACCACAAACCACCACAACCACCACTACTACTACTTGCATAACACCACCACCCACAACTACTACTACTACTCTTCTTGCCACTGCCACTACCATCCAATGTAACAATTTATATATAAAAAAAAACAAGATTTAAGTATTACGCGTATAGCCGGTCTAACATGGAACGAGTGGAACGCCCGCCTAGCTATGCCATTAGTCACCCAGCTACGCGAAGGAGTTCATCCCCTGATATTCCCCACAGATCTTTCAATTAACTCAATGGACAAACATCAAAATAGCAACACAGCTACCTCATCACCAGTCCACCCTTCGTCCTCATCCGCGATAGTAGCAGCAGCCGCAGCGGCAGCTGCCGCTTCTGAACATCATCACCACCAGCACCACCACCAACACCATCATCACCATCGCAAATCACCGAATGTCTTCTCTACGCCGAACAGTCAGAGCTCAGTCGGCAATGCCATAACAACCAGTACTCCAATTGTAGGTGCTACATCACGAACGGGAACAGTCAGTGGTGCTGCTGCCGCCAATTCAATTGCATGCGGCAACACTTCAGATTCGATTATAAGTAGTAGTAGCAACCACCATCATCATCACCACAGTGGCAAGAATACCACTATTGAATCCGATTTGATGAAAAACGACAAGGGTGCCAACAGCAGCGGTGGCGAAGGCAGTTATTGTGATGACAACGACAATGGCAACCATCCCTCGGCCAGTGATTATCACACCCTCAATGCAGCCGCAGTCGCTGCGGCAGCGCTTAGTGGTGGCGTTGTCGACAACAAAAACTCAGGACTATGCAACATGAGCCTGCTAAACAGTTTTAGTGCTATGAGTAGTTTAATAAGTGGAAACGGATCCGTTGGTGGCGGCATGGGCGGCAGTGGAGGTGGACATCCATGTCCCGATTGTGGTCGAGTGTATAAACTAAAGTCGTCATTGCGCAACCATCAAAAATGGGAATGTGGCAAGGAACCACAATTCCAGTGTCCATTCTGCGTGTACCGGGCCAAACAGAAAATGCACATTGGCAGGCATATGGAACGAATGCACAAGGAGAAATTTATTAAACTCGAAGATATTAAGAGTTACACTGGTGGAGATGATCCGACATCGCTGAGTCAACATTTTTCGTAAGCCAATACAATTGACCAATCTCTCAATGTAAACAAAAAAATATGTTTTCCTCTTCTTTTTTTTTATTTTTTTATTTAAACACACACAAAAATCCAAGATTTTGCACCACAACCGTCGATGAAGACGATAAAACACACGAGACACAGGGATAAGTTATATAAGCACGCTGCAAAAGGATGGATATTTAATGGTTTTTGTTTTCAAAATGTGCCAAAATGTTTATGAAACATACATTTTTATATATAAACATATACATAATATATTATATATATATTTTCTTTTAGAAATTAATTCGTAAACGAACAAAATTCTCAGAAAAAAAAAAAAAAATTACAAGCAATATGCGCAAGATCACAAAATGGCGTATATTATCGGCACTAGTATTTTGTAATATAATTAACATCAGGAGATATTTTTCTATATTTAAAATTTTCTATAAAAGTGGAAAGTTGTATAAAGTAATTGAAACATAATCAGTGATATTCTACTTAGTCTTAAGAGATATGAAAAACTATTTTTTTTTATTTTATTTAAAGTAGGTACCTACTTATTTTTTTTTGTTAATTTAATTATATATATATTTTTTTATTAATAGTTTTCTTCAAATGCAGTACATTATGAGAGAGTTTTAAAAGGGAAGAGTCTTTCGAACTTTGTTTTTTTGAAGTGAAACATTTTTTTTTTTTAAATAAACTGCTAAAAGGAGACAGATTTCATTACCTTTTGGTAGAAGGCAACCTTCAAACCAATGAAAGAAAATTCTGCTAACCAGTCTTGTAGATGTAGGCTACCTCAATGAAAGTACATAATATATTTTTTACTCACCTCTTAAGAATGCTTTCCTCTGCAGTAGTACATTTGTTATTAAAGGCTATTTCTTGCCACTCAACAAGTTGTCCCTAACAACTATAGACACAACACCAATCCATTATGTTTTTGGCTTAAAGTTAAGTCTAATAATATTTTTAATGCAATAGTTTGTTTTTTCAAGCCCAATAAAGTGTAGGTATTATGTCTACGTACTTTTTTCATTTTTACTACATACTACCTATTTTTGTTATCGTGTATTCATAACCTAATATTGGCTGAAATGAAAAATAGAGTTTTTGTGCCCTTGATTAAAAAAAAACAAAATACTTCCACGCGTGGTGAAGGGGTCCTTATGTAGTACACAAATATGGAAACTTTTTTTTTTCTACTCTACCATTCCGCACTTATTAATATTGCACCTAGCAAAAATTGTGGACTCAGTTGTAAGTGTAGCAAGTAGCAATTAAATTTTTTTAATTTTCGTAACAATACAAATTTTACTTTAGCAATAATGAGAATTTGACTTCCGCAGCAATGTGGATTTTACTTCTGCATGAAAATTGTACCCTCCATTCGCTAAAGAAGTATAACGTCAAAAAATATTTGGCTGGGTCTAGCTTCTTAAACATTCGTTTCGCCACAGCCTCACCTCTGTTAAGCGGCAGTCGTACCCACTGCCAGAGTATCAATGGCGATCAATAGTAATGTCCAATTGACAATAATGAAGAACTTTCAAAGTGTCGAACTCTGTAATTTTTTGACACGGTCACTGTCAATCGCATTTACCGAATTGTCACTACAGATATCCTTAAACAGCAGTCGAATTGCCAAATGAGTCATATGGTCATGGATTTCGATTTTAAGTACAGTCACGCAAATAAGTAGATTTTACATATAAAAAAATTTCCATCACGATTGATATGGACTCTAGTGGTCTCTGGCCAAATTACCGCATACGTGAACGATTACTAGTGACTGAATTTGTTTTTGTTTTACGTGTAAATCTGTGAATTTCAATGACCTAATGCACCCTCATTTTGACACTACAATTCTTAGACATTTGTGACAATGCAAAGTCCATTTTGTTTGCCAACTTAAAATACTTTCGACGATGTTTTGACTGTTTTCTTTTCTGTTGATGTAATAAAGAGTAGAATACATTTTAATCCCCTCTGTAAAGGTCATAAATTTCGCAGAATGAAATTAGCAAAACTAATATTTTTCATCGTTTCCGTAAACTGCAAGCTTTTCAGACAGTATATTTATACAATCTTCGAAATAATTTATTGTAACAAATACGTATAAAAATAGTACACATACGACAGAGTGACTTTGTTAATTTTACGTGTCCTACCGTCATTGAAACAAGAATAAATGGTTGGTCTTTACAAGTTTGTGACTGGCAGTTCTTAAAATAAAAAATAAAATAAAAAAATAAAATAAAGAAAAGCTTTTTCAGTTATACACTTGGATGTTTGTCTGACGTTCGCGAAAGGTGGCGCAGACCCCTCACACAGTAGTCCAACTCATAGAATACGTTACTTGAATGTCGAAGTGTACGACAAACCCAAAGAAGACGTTGTGTCAACACTAATGTTTTTGTTGCCTTTTGCGAAAAATTTCATTCATTCATTCATTTTCATTTAGTGGGTCTCGAGTGTAGGTTTTTCAAGTGGTCCCTCCACAGCTCTCAATTCTCCGCCATTAACTCTAAATCATCAAGGGCAATCCCCATACGGGTAGAGGAGAGATTGTGGACTTGATCTAAGCATCTCATCTTGGGTCTACCTAGAGGACGCCTGCCTGATGGTAAGGATTACATAACATGTCGTAAGATCCTGGTTGGGAACATGCGTTTAATATGTCTAAACCACCGAAACATGGACCGCTCCGGTCGGAGAAGTAGCTGCTCGACATTGAGCTCGCGAAAAAATTAATTCACCAAAAAATTGCAGCAACACCTAATTGCAGCATGTCATTTTTTGGCAATTTTTAAGTGTTCAAATTTTTGAAACTTAACGTTTCAAATCATTTTCTCTTTATTAATGCAGTAGCTGTAATTATGTTCTTAAAAAAAATATTTCAAAATCCATTTTTTTCTATTGACAATTCCAACTCTCAAATAATATACTGTACTAAAGATCTTCAAAACATTCAATAAAAACTTAAAAAGACAACAGAAGTCATTCCGTAAAAATAATTAAATATTAATAATAACAATAAATAAATAATTAGTCAATCATCATCACCACCTGCATATACATACATATGTATAAAAAAACACTTACAACCAACAATAACTCAGAGTAAAAATTAATCTACCTATAGCTACTATATGCATTTAAAAGAAAAACCGTAAAACCCAATAGCTAAACAATTGTTTAGAAAGCCGTTTAAGTATTTTACATAGTTTCTTAAATTAATTTTCTTTTGAACTCAAAGTCAACCCCAACCAAACAAATCAGTCATTTTTATAAACAATAATTAAACGAAACAGTAAATTATTAATACATTCTTTAGGTTTTAAGGGAACAACAATTTACCTCAAATTCATTCAATACAATTATAATCATATTTTAACTTTTGTTTTTCTATTTAAATATTTTAAAACAAAAAGAAACAATTTCTTATATTTTTATGAATATTGACGTAGCTGTGTGGAAACTAATACAAAAAATCACTTCAGGAAAAAAGTAAAAAAAAAAAAAACAACAGAAAAATATTAAATGTGAATAAGAATATTATAGTTTCCTATAAAGTGCCTTTTATAGATGTTAAGGTTATTTTTATTATTATTTTTTTTGTCTTTAAACATTACTAGAATTTATTTAATTATAGGATTTTAATTTTTATATTTTTTTTTTGTGAAATACATATATGTATATTGTTAGGTTTTCATTTTAAATATTATTTGTTTTAAACAAGCTGTAAACTTGTTCGGCAACAAAAAAAAATTTTAAATTATAATGCCCCGCCATATTTTTAAAGAACTTCAACATAGCATCACAATTTTTTTTTCTATATATTTTTTTTGAAAGCTTGCAAAAGGCAGAACGAAAAACTCAGGTACTTAGTTTGTGTTTGTTTATTGTTAAGAACATTATTATTTTTGCATATATTTTATAAATGAAAATAATTTTCTTCGTTTTATCCTCTTTGTATGTGGTTGATGTTGAATTTACGTTTTGTGTTAACGTTTTTTTTTTGTTTAATATTATTGTTATAATTATGGAGAACAAACTCCCCGTTGTAAAGCAGATTGGAATTTTTTTTCATTACTCGATTTAACTAAATTTGTGATTAAATTATAGTCACTGATTGTTCAGGAGATCAACCTCAATAGGAAACAAAAAAAAAAAAAATCGATTGACCTTACATTGTCATGCTCTTTCTTAACAAACGCATGACAGGAGCATAACGAAAAGTGAAACGATTGAACGTCCACTCCTCACGTAGCAACTGAACAATAGAGTGAGTTTAGTCTGTTTCAAAACATGTTATGTAGTGCAAACTTTTTATGGGGTGTTAGGGTCGGTTATCCCTTAGGAAAATAAGAACGTAACGAAAAGTTAAACGTATTCGTTATTAAATATTTCTGGCATCGTCGCGAATTTTTAGTTTTGTAAACTATAGAGATTCATTTCTAAGCCGAACAACACGCAGAAAAGAATGCATCGATAGATGGAATTTTGATTTGTTGCTTTAAAATTCTCCACCACATTTGGTAAATTGTATTATTTAAATTTAATGGGAATAGCAGCGGTTCTTTCGCTTTCCCTTTGGTGGCTTTCCAACCAAAATGGGTTTTTGTTAAAAATGTCTGTTGATCACTTAACAATCATTTAAACGTTTTCTTTGCTTTGGTGAGATATGTTTGGTAAGATATGTTTCCGGAATTCACACCAGTCCAGCGAACAAGCTAGTCTTTAAGAAAATGCAAATTCTGTTCATAGTTTCTTTTTTTCCTAAAATTAGTTTGCCAAATTATTTAAGCGACATCTGCATTCAACGGGAGTCCCCTTCAACTTTAAGAAAATTTCCTTATACCATTCCGCCGTTAAACTGAATCATTACCAACAAAACGAAACATTCAAATACACAGACACTCCGATGTACGACACTGTATAATACAACCCACTAATGCAAATATTTGTTCTATTTTTTTGATATACATTTATCACATTCCACTATATAATTTAAGCTGTAAAAGACAATCTACATTTAAGTACAGAAAAATATGTATTTTTATATTTGTTTATGCTACACTATAAACTTGTGTTAAATTTCCTTATAATGTATTTTTTATTTTTATATTTATACAAAAGCGAGACAAAACACTCGCTCTAAACAAAACAAAACTACAATTGTGAATTTTATATTATAATATATAAAACAAAAATAAAATTTATTTATTTTATAAACAAAATTAATGGAGAAAAGTCAATCGGATAAAAAAAAATAAAAAAAAATAAAAAAAATCAATAATTGGTGATGGGAAAAATAAAATGTATACAGAAAAATTTTTAAATTCATAAAAAAAACAATCTTTTCTCGTTTAAGCATATTGGTTATTGGCTCAAATCTCTAAAAAAAAAAAACAAACATAAGTAAATCCTTCTTAGAAAGAATGTTTTAAAAAATACTCATTAAATGTTAGTTGGTTTCTTCCTTTTTTTTATATATACATACCTTTTTTTTATTACATAAACTTTAAAAAGAACAAAAAAAATTTTTAAATATATACCTATACCTATGGTTTGTAATTATTCTTATTTTTTGATAAAATCAAAACAAAATGTTTGTAAATTCAACTGAATATAAATAAATAATATTTGTATTATTGTTAAATAAAAATTTAAGATTTTTATATATAAACATACAAAAAGAAAAAAAAAATGTTTTAAACGAAAACCAACTGATGTTTTCATTTATTTTACTTTACAACAAAAATCTAATTTTTGTCAACGAAGCGTAAGTACACACCCAGCAAAAACAAAATTACACAATTTTTGAATTCGTTTGTATTTAAAGAAAAAAGTATACGTATTTTTGTTTTTAGCTACTTTTTTGTTTAGATCATGTGTATTTTTAACCGTCACTTAGAAATTTTTAATTTTTTTTTTTTTGGTTTGTTCAATAAAAAATAAAAGTACAAAAATACAAATAATAATAAAAAAAAAAATAAACAAAAAAACAAGAAAATAAAATAAAAGAAACAAACATTATAACCATTCTCATCTCGACCCACATACTGACATGCAAATTTTTTTTTTTTGTTTCTTTGCAGAAAATGCTGTTACAACGACAGCTGAAGCAACCTTGGCCAAGACTAAAAGTGATGCGTCAACAACTACCGTTCAGAAAACGGCAGCAACTGAGTCAAGAATTCGAGTACGAAACTGGTTGATGCTGGCTGATCAGTCGATTTTACAAAATTCAATTATAAATAATACTTCGAGTGAGTACTGTGACTCTAAAATGCCCTTAATTCATTTTTCTTTTTCAGTTTTTTAACATATAATTTTTTTTTAATTACGTTTATTTACGTTCTATGAAAGTACATATTTTTTTTTTAAGAAAACAAAATTTCGCTTTGTTTATTATATATTTTGTTTACATTTCATTTCAACAGAACAGGTATGTCAATGTTTATTTGTGTTTATGTTTATGGTTTTGTTAAAAATTTTATTGAGTATTTAATTTGTTTTTTGTTATTATACATATTTTTATGCTTTTAACTCTCTATTTATATTTTTAATGTGTTCTTTTAATTTATATTTTAAATCTTTCTAAATTGTTTTTATTGTCAATGGAGCAATTTCCTTCTTTTTCTTAGTCCTATAGCAAGAATCAGGATTTCCTAACCTGCGTTGTCTGATTTTCGATGAGTCTTTGTTGCATGGTGACCGAAAACCCCACACCTTCTTCGTACAACTTTATTTTTGTACTTTATCTTAGAGTTATATTAATTTTCGTTACATGTTGTAACCACCCTGTAGTGAAGTGATTTTATTACATATAAATGACACTTCATGCCAGCCTGTGTGACTCCCCTCGCTCAAAAGTCCCTTCGGTGTTAATTATGGACCCCACATTTGCATGGGTTGTGAATTTAAAATTTAAGAACTCAGTAGTATTCGTAGACCGTTTATTCTAGCATCACTATTCAAAAACATTCAGAAACTACGTTTTTCTGCAAATGCTTCAGGTCGGCAACTAGATGGACTACATCGTGTCGAAGTGATGACGTGAAGCTTCTTCCTTGGGAGCTACTCGGATGTTTTTCAGATGTTCGGTAGAAGTGGCGCAGTGTATTTTGTGCTTTTTCGGCGGTTGAACCGGGGATCCCACGCTTAGTAGTCCAGTATACTGAGTGAGTCACTGTGCCCATTTTTCTGAAAGCCTATGAATTTAATTCTTCAGGAAAAATACCTGAAATTACAAAGACTTCCCATACATCTCCGAATGGAGCTTGTATAGGATACATAAAAAAATCGAAATCCGTATTTATATAAAGGCCAAGGTTTCGAAACGCATAGTTTTCCTGTCGAATTAAACTATTGAACATTTTTACTATCTGTACCCGTCCGTCTTTGCCAATGTCAGAAATTGTATTGCTTATTTATGTTCTTGTCAGGACAATGCATATCACTTTTAGAACTTTAGCTCACATGGGTGTCGAGAAATAGCGCATGGAAATTTTAGTTTGGGAGGTGGCACGTCGTTTTTTTTACGATCTTGCCCACATTTTACTAAATGGTTTCAACAGACAATAAATGTCTATTTATCAAATTTCAAGACTAAAGGTGTGTTCAACACTCATCAAATGGAATTGAGCATTTTTTATAACCGGGGGCGATTTGCTTTCAGTTCGCCACAGCAATCGTATGACATCCGCGATGGCTTTGTCGAACGGAGGTTCAATTTTTTTCGCTGCCTCGAAGCAGGCCGCTAGAAATTAAATATTCCCATAGCCGGGGCGCAGTGGCTCAGTTGTTACTATACTGTATTATAGAACAATCCCACGTTATACCCCCGGAAAATCACAAATAACTAAGGTACCATCTTTTGCCAACGTCTGACAAACATCTATAAACAACTTTTTTTTTGTCCTGTGAAAGCTACTCAATTCAATCGTTTCGATACGGCTTAAAATGAAGGTCCCTTCCATTCGTTCCAAAAAGTTATCTCACCCAATCGAACTGTTGAGAGAAGCTAGGCCTAATGTCCTAGGTAGTCTATTTACTTAGTCATTTGAATTCACCAAATCAGTTTTAAATACGGTCTAGTCTAATTTAGAAGATTGTTATGAGCATTTTTAGTTTCCATGCTGATAAAACTTGCCAAGAGACTCTTAATTACAGATAGAGACATGTGAATGTGCTGCATATTCATACGAGTATTACGTAATATTGCAAAACCGTAAATTCCTTGTAACCTAACCTTACCTTCTATACTTTTTCAACGCGTAAGACGTTTCAAATATAAAGGGGTTTCCATTAAGCGTTTCCTATCTTCAAATTTGAATAAAACCAACTGTGAGTGAGATGTCACTCCATGTTTGCAATGATGTATTGAATATAACATCATTCAAATGTTTGTCTCCACTTCACATCCAAAACGTCAAATTTTCCATAACTCTGGCGCATAAATCAGGCTAAATTTGACCAATGGCATTAGTGGTGGTTTGTGGTTTATTGACATAGACCTGTGACTTAAAAAAAACCCACAAGAAGAAGTTAACGGGGTTAAATCGCACGATCTTGGTGGCCAATTCGCCTCCGCGTGAGATAACCATGTTCGGAAATCACTCGTGCATAATGTCCATTGTGGCATGAGGATGTGTTGCATGTACAGCGCCTCGCAGTCCTGTTGAAACCACATGTCGTTGGTGTCCATATCATCCAATTGGGGCCAAACAAAACTGGTTATCATCGACTGACGTCGTTCTCAAAGAAGTATGAACCGATGATGCCGCCAGTCCAAAATCCACACCAAACAGTGCATTTCTCTGGATGCATTCCAATTTGATGGATCTGGTGTGGATTGTTATAGTCCAAATTCGACAATTTTGTTGTTGACGAACCCATTTTTAACCCATTCATCCAGAATAGTCCTCTCTGAAGGACGATTATGGCGACCGTACAATGGGCGAAACGTGCGAAATGTTGCTCGAACAGAAGACCCTCCTTCATAAAACAATTTAATCATTTGTACATGTTGTTGAACGCTCCATGTTGATTTAGCAGACTAAATAAATGACAGCCAATTTGACAGATGCAGCTTGAACAATATGGCCGCAATCACATTTAAAGTTCGTAAATCCCTTTATTTTGAGTGAAGCGAAAGCGATTACATCATGAGCTGTGTGGAGTGGCCCAATTGAAACTAAATGTTTTTTTTCAAAGCTAAGCTCCTTAAATTTGGTTGCTGGCCAAAAATGCTGTTATCATTGTCCAAATTGATTGAAATGCCATTGAAAAATCGCATCAGCTACTCCATTAAAATAGATTTATTTTCCAATAACAGTTCGCTTAATACTTTAAAATCCACCTGTGGATTCTCACTTATGAACTTTCCCTTCACAAGTTTGATTGAATTGTTGCTGGAATGTAACGATTCTACATTATTAAGCATTGTACAACCGAAAAACCAGTCATCTGAATACAATTCATCATACCCATAAAACTTATATAGGAAACTAATGAACTTCATCTTATAGACATTTTCATCCATAGTTATTGAAGGGTGTCCCATATCTCTTGTGGCATTAGCTGTACACTCTTGAATATCGTTTTAGACCGTTAGGACCAAACTTTGGCCTTAAAACTCTACTTCTAGTAAATTTAAAGGAAATATTCATGAATGAGTTCACTTGTATAGTTCAGATGTCTCATAGATAAGTATGAAACGGCCATGAACCACTTGGATGTAGATGAATTGCGAAGATTCTCGTCCAAGTGTATCCAATATATGCGAAATAAGCGGAGAAATGTTGACAGGTTAAGAAATACGCTCTCCAAAGTCCGTGGCACACCAGCTGCACAAAGCACAGCCCTGGTAGGCTGGATAGAAATATTCTATTCCTACAACCGAAAAATACTCCCGAACTAATGTAATTGATTTTTTCTGGAAAAAAATCTGTAGTAAGCCGGTCTTAAGGTAACCCAAACCACGTCTGTCTGTCTTTCTTTCTGCTAGCTTTTGCACTTGTTTGTACATTATGCACCTTTGACTTTCTACTTCTATTGGAATATTACATTTTATTTCGTTCCTTTTTGTATAAACTTTTTGGTTTTCTTATAGTTTTGAAGCGTATTATTGACTCGACTATAGAAAGTACAGACCATTTATAGTCGAGACTTTAAAGCCTACAAAATCTTAATTTCCTCACTGCTCTAATCAAATGTATTAACAAAATGGCATTTTATTTCTTTTCATGTAATAACAAAAAAAAAAAAAACAAAAAATAACAAAACATTTATCACAAAAATGCTAACACAATTTCTAACTAAAGTCCCAATAACAAATGAACCTGCAATTCCTCAACCTGTAACTCCTGAGCCTGTAATTCGCCAACCGAATACAAGAAGCCAGAACAAAGTCTATACTAACAAAACTAACAACAAAAATACAATTCTAACCGAACCCACTGGTGATGGTCTTACTAATGCTAATCTCGTTGCCACCATTGGTGTTGCTAACACTGGTGATGGAGCTAGTACATATGACGGCGTCGATGATAATACAACCGAGGTTATAGTCAAAATTGAGCACAGTACCTCCAGTCAAGCCGATGAGAGTGAAAATGAGAACGACCCTTTCAATTATGATCTGAAAATCTCTAGCCCCATGTCGTGGGCTTTCGATTCGGTGAAAATCGAAGGTTCTGAATTTGAAGAAGTCACTGAAATGGAACAAGACGAGAATACAGCCGATGCTGATATTGATGACTGTGGTGGCAATGAAAACGAAAACGAAAATGAAAACGAAAATGAAAATGAAAACGAAAACGACAATGGACTAGAGAACAATGATGGCGATGATGCCACTCAGACAACAGTAAGGCATAATGTTCGACGTGTCTACAGCGCGGCTGGCAAACATCGTTCGGGCATCAGAAAACGTGTCCTGGCTCAATCGGTAAGCGGCGCTCTAAACCTGCCACCTGATACAACAATCACCAGAACAGGCGGATCTGTGGTTAAGCGATCGTCAACAACTGTATCAGGTGTGACATCAATCGGCATGTCCGAGGACAAAAAATATCGCATTCTCATTCAAAATCAAAGAATGCGCAAAGAAAGTTTGGAACACTCTGAGGATATGATCTACAATGCAGACATCGAGAAGCCATGGGTATGCAAAAATTGCAATCGCAACTACAAGTGGAAGAACAGCCTAAAGTGTCATCTGAAAAACGAATGCGGCCAACCGCCCAGATTTTTCTGCAGCAAATTGTGTGGTTACGCCACAAATGTGCACAGCAACTTAAAGAGACATTTAAACACAAAGTGCCGCGATAAACTCGATGATGAATCGGAAAAGGGGTTGGACAAAATCGAAAGCCCCGATAAGACTCATTACACGCTTGTACTTAACCCGCAGGATTAGATTTAAGGAGAGAAATGATTGCTAATTTTCTCTCTTACGCATGTGCATCTCATTTTGATTTTTTGTTTCCTTATATTTACGTATATTATTTATTTCTAAAATATTTAATACTATTTTTTAGCATTAACACAATTAGTTAAGGCATTTTTACATAAAAAAAAAAGACTTATTTATTTATTTAACTAATGATATGGTAGATTGAGGATGTCTCAAGACTATACGGCAGTCTATCAATTCTAGTCACGTTCCACTTGTTTTTGGAATGAAAGAAGTTAAAAAAAAAAACAACAACAATTGAACTATGTATCTCACTTATTTTTCTAGTCAAATGAAAAAGAACATAATATAGCAACCACGAGTGTAATATTTATTAGTTTCCACAACACAAAAAAAAAAATTCTAGGAAATTATTTATTTTTTATTTATTTAACTTATTTAAATAACTCTTAATATATTCAATTCTTATAGTATAATAAATAGCTGTAACTTGTATTTAATATAAGAAATGTCTTTTTAAGTTTTTCTTTCTTTTTTATTTGTCCTTTTTTTAAAAGAATTCCAATTACAATCGGTTAAGTGCTTATAAGCATTTATCAGACAAAATTAAAAGAAAGAGTAAGAGTAATATGATTCAATCTAGTCATAGAGGATTTAAAATACTTACTGCAATATTTATAGACAAAAACCGAAATGCATGAGAGCTCCCAGGAGTATTAGTCTACATTTAATTGTAAGAAAAATCAAAAATCTGCAAATGAAATAAAAGATACCAACAAATACAATACATTCCTCATATAAAACAAAAAATAAATGTTTTAAAATATATGATTATATATATTTGAAATTGCTATTAACAAAATATTTTATTTTTAATGTTAAATTTAAAACAACACAAAATTGTAATCTTATTTAAATAAAATTAAAACAAAACAAATTATTATAAAATACGAATTAATGAATAACTCAACAAAGCAAAGCAATTCCAAGCTGAAAATAAAAATGAACAAAAAAAAAAAAAAATTATTACAAAAAAATAATAATAAACATAAAAAACAAACAGTTATTGTCAGTTGTTTTTAATTACTATTTAGTTGGATTCCCTGACTAATGAGTTCCACACTTGATTTCCCATTTCCAGCTATTTCCGTTCCAAACCTCATCAAGCCTCGTCCTTATTGAGTGATTTTGTTTCATATAATAATTATTGTTTTGTTTCCGTTGTTCTCACATTGGTTACCAACACATTTTCTTACTTGAATAAATTTAATAACGTTCCTCTCTTTTAGGTCCAACCGGGGATATTGTGGGGCATCTTCGTTCTTCGCCATCTAGAGAGATTCAGATTATTGTGTAAAACTTGGAAGATGTTCCTATGTTTGATGATGATGAGAGATACAACATATAAAAAAAAACGATCCACCATTGAAATGTGTGATAGTATTCGTATTCTTGTTTGCTGTAGATACTCGTATATTAAGTTGAATTTTCTTGTATTTTCTTATTATTACTTTATTTTTTCTATATTTTTCTTTACATCTTTTTTTTTTTATAAAAATTAAGTTGATCAACTCTGTAGTTAGAAAATGATACCCTGTAATTCTTCTTAAACAAAACAAAAGATATAAACTAAATAATGTAAAATTTATTAATTAAAAACCAAAAAAGAAATTGAATGATTCCTTTTTGAGTAGTTATCATAGTGCATGCGTATTTTTTTTTACAGTGAATTTTGCGATTTTTTTATTGTTTGAAATTCAATTGATTTGATTTATTTTTTTTTTTTTTTTTTCAATTAATGAATACCTACGTATTTTATAGACGGTGATAGTAGGACATCATATTTTTCCGCATTGACAACAGTGTAAAATTTATTTTCTTATTAGTTGCTAGCTTTTTCTTTTGAAATATTTAAGTTAATGGCAAACTGAATTTTTTATGCCACTAAGATAATAATGTTAACATATGTTTTCTGCATAGAAAATAGATTCCACAACTATGGGGCGTTTTTTGTATACACAACACACAACTTGGGTTATAAATTCAGGAGCTTTATGGGCTGGTTTCAAATCATTGCTACTGAATACGAATTTGAAACCAAATTTAGACGGCAATGTTAAAAAAGCTTAGCCCGCTCAATTATTTGTGAGTTTTAGAAATATATTCGCGTTGGAAAAAAGGAACGGTCACTTAGTACGTAAGACGCAAGACTTAAGACTTCAAAGACGAAATTTCATTCCTAAAACTAATAATCTAGTGATCAGTTTTTCGGCAAAATCGAATTCACTTGCCACAAATCTGACGCAATTTATAAACTATCAAGATTAGATCGTTTCGACAACGATATTGTTGGGAAAATCGTAGCCACAGTTCGATAGAACATTTGGTAATTCTCTTTTCTGAATACTTCTTACAATCTCTGCCTCCAAATTATTTATTTTCTTAAACAAAATGATGCGACATTGACTTTGTTATTTATAGCTTAACTAAAGATGTTGTGTTCATATAATTTTAAATTTTTATAAGAAACTCGCAATTATCCGCGTTTTCGTAGCCGTTACAGCCGTACCTAGTGTGCTTTGCTACGGGCTCGATGGGATGAAAAAAAAAAAAATTGTACCCATACCAACTGAATCCCCCTCTCTCGTCGCTAATTACTCGAGCCCCTAGAAAAATTACCGAGTTTAAAGTCGGTCGGATAGAAAATAAAAAAAAAATACAAACTTTGACCAACTTTTCTCCCTTTTGGAGTTCGAATTTATCCAAATCGCTTCTGCTTCCTAGCTCTTATTGTTTGGGCCGTTTGTTGACCACCAATCAGTCAGAACAAACTGTTTTAAATATGAGAATTTCTTTCTTACAAGCGTGTTACTTTTATAAGAGAATGTATTATCCGTTCTTTGTATAAGAAAACTAGGCTTAAAGAAGAAATTCTTTAGATAAGTGGACTTTCTTATATAGTCCACCTACACAAATGAATGTAAAGAAAAAGCCGGAACAAGTTACCGGACAATATATACCCAATGTAGTGTCAATTTGAGGGAATAATTCCCTTATGAAGTTTACAGATTTGTCTATCCCAAGACTGACTACATTTCGCCTCTCGTGCCTACCCCATTGTCTACGTGCGTTCAGTTGATTAGTCTAGGTCTGCCTGCATCTGTGGTTAGGTAATCCATTGATACTTGGGTTTCTCGTGAATACGAGTGTCGGTGGCATGACTGTGCTGTGTGTAGACAGACCAAACGACAGCGTCCGGTCATCTGGAAAAGGTCCGCGTCTTTCCTTCTGTCTCGACTGCAGACTGCTTGTGGGGGTCCTTTCGGGCCACCAAGCTTTTGCTAAACACTTAAATGTATTGGGCTTGATTGACACCACCATCTATCCTGGTTGTGGAGAGGACGACAATACAGTGGAACATTTCCTCTGTAGTTGTCCTGTCGCATTAGGTGGCGGATCTTTGGGGCTGACGTGGTGAGTTCCGAACATCTAAGCTCTCCATCACTGAAGCTCCTTCTCATCTTTCTTCGAAAGACGGGAAAACTAAGTACAGTAAAGTAAGGTGTCTGTTTGGCAGTACAATGGACCAGTAGTTGTGTCTGAGTGCTCCATCGGACAAAAGACAAAAGAGAGAAGTCTATTTAATGGAGTGAACAAACAAGTGTTGTTAATAATTCATATTCATAGCTTCCTAAGAGTTTTCATAACGTTTAGAAACAAATTGAAATTTTTTTTTTAAATTTTCTTATATGTACAAGAACAGACTTAGCGATGTTTTTGTAAAATTGTGTGAGTTCGAAAATTGTCTAAAATTGTGAGTGGGATAAAGGGAAATTGTAATTTAAGAATATTCATATCAAAAGGCTGACAGTACGGTAACAACTGCCAAATTTTCTTGTTCTATTGAATTCGTACTTTTCTGACCGTGGTCAAAGTCACATCATTCGTACGTCGTTAAATCTTCTCCACCAAAGCACACAAATAATTTAACTCTTGAAACTGGCCAAAAATGCCTTCAACAGCCTTTAATAGAGTCCATGCTTTCGCGTCATACTCTAAGACGGAAATAATGATCAACTTAAATTTATTTGATGCTTAAAATGTTTTTTCTGCCAATACTTCATTTTTTTTAAATACTTCTCTCGGGAAAGACGATCCTATAACGCTTCAACAGCGCCCCGAGATGCTTGCAGATGTATGTTAGTTCTGCACTTAAATTGCTGCAAATTGTATACTTCTGGAAATATATCCCCAGGAAGTGAGTTCCAAAGTTTGGTTGTCCTGTAACAAAAAGAGTTATGGAAAGTTGATGTCCTCGCGGTTGTCAAGTGTACTGTATGGTCATGAGCATTAGCAGCCTGTCTTGTGGGGCGCCCAAAAGTTGCATATCGAGGGATAATGTCTTTGAGTTCCTCGGAACATCTACCATGGAAGTACCTATAGAACAAGCATAGGTCAGCGACTTGTCTTCTGTGCACCAACGGTTGAAGATTTGATGTGAGTGTAGGGTCTCCAATAAGTCGAACTGCTCGTCTCTGTATGCTGTCAAGTAGGTTAAGTGAATGATCTGGTGCCGAGCTCCATGTATGGGATCAATATTCCAGGCCTGGTCTAACCTGAGCTTTGTAGAGAAGGAGAAGTTGCTTGGGGCTAAAGTACCTATTTGCTCTAAATAGGTAGCTCAACTTAGCGGACGCCGATCTTGCGATATAGGAAATGTGGTCCTGCCATGTGATTCCTGAATTGACTGTGACTCCTAGAAGGTGCATTGAGTCCTTGGGATGGATTGGATGGTCATCCATTTGGATCTGAGGAATTGTTGATGATTTCAGAAGCGTTCGGATTGCTTCCGGACGGTTGTTGGATTACCAATCGAAAACGACATAAAAGTTATCTCCACCTGCGCTGCCAATTTGGAATTGTCATTTCTTTGTCAATTATGAATTGTGGCCCATGTGAACAAATATATTTATAGGTAGATAATGTACGTAGAACAAATATCTAACATTTTCTTTTTTAAAATCAAATCTCGCTTTTTGTGTTTTGTTTGTCAAATTTGAGTTGAAGCTGTAGGCAGAAGACGAGGAAAGCCGAGAATTTGCAAAATCCGCAAAATGCGAAAACGTGTATAAAACTGACTTCGAATTTATTTTGCAAAGATGCAAAAAAAGGGACATATTCATGCGAAAAAGGGGGGTACCTGTAAAAATATAAAATAAAATAATTATGTGTCTATTCACTTACAATCATGATACAATTTTGTTTGACAATTCGCCTATTTCCATTTGACAAGAGGCTATTAGTCAAGTCAGTGCATAACTAATAATCATTTGTAACCTTTACCTGAAATATTTTGTAGGTCACAATAGATAATTTTGTATGGAAAATGTCGCTATTTTGAATGCACTAAAAATGATTATTACTGATAACGCGCAATGTGAACATGACACGTAGCACGTATGAACATAGACTAAGTATTTAGAGCCCTCTAATTCACGTGTACACGTCGAAATGTCACCAGAAAGCCCAAAAATATTCAAAATTTGAGTAATTTTGTTTGCTTGGAAAAATTAAGATTTTAGGGCTTTCTGGTGACATTTCAAAATAAATACAGTATACACTGGTCGGCATAAGTATTTTGACAAAATTAAAGTTAATTTTGCTTATAATTTGAAACTTACTTCATGTAAATTTTGGCACCAATGGAAAGGTCATTTAAATTCCGTTTGAATGATACAAAACTTTCCTTAATCCATTAAGTACCCATTTAAAAATTGTAGAATTTAGAACTTTTGTGAATGTGTATTTTTTTGACTTTTTTCCTCGGTATCAAAAAAAAAATGTTTTGATGCAAAAAGTTTCTTCAAACAATTCTAATAGTGACTGCAAAAAAAATTTTTCAAAAATCTCTTCGCTAATATTTTTTCTGATTTTTTGAAAATTGCTAAAAATGACTATTTTAGCAACTTTTTCCTCCTTTTCATACAAAATTTTTCTGAGATCATCCCATTCAAAAAATCATAAAAAATGTTAGCGAAGAGATTTTTGAAAAAAATTTTTTGCAGTCACTATTAGAATTGTTTAAAGAAACTTTTTGCATCAAAACATTTTTTTTTGGGACCGAGGAAAAAAGTAAAAAAAGTAGGCTTTTACAAAAGGTCTAAATTTTCAATGGGTACTTAATGGTTTAAGGAAAGTTTTGTATCATTCAAACGGAATTTAAATGACCTTTCCATTGATGCAAAAATTTACATGAAGTAAGTTCAAATTATGAGTAGAATTAAATTAACTTTAGTTTTGTCAAAATACTTATGCCTTCTTTCTATCAAGCCATAAAGTAACAAATTCCATCAAAGGATGGCTACGATGTCAATGGATTAAAAAACGTCTATGAAATTTTCAATTGAGGCGATTTTTTTCTCTCCGAAATAGCCAATAGCGATGGAAGTGCGTGACGTTTACTGACGCTTTAATATCAGCTAAATAATATTTTTGTTCAACACCTTACATATTAGAACATACCTATTACATGTATCCCCATTGCGGCATGTCGTGTAATCGCCATATTTGGGCAGCCATATTCGTGTATCAACAAATCAAAAATAAACACATGCCCGTCACCGTCGGCATACGAATATGCCAACTTTAGACAAAACGTGCATGCCGTGTACTTGACTCGGCATACTTTTCGCACATGCCACAATATATAAAACATGACATATTCTACAATTTGTCGAGTAATTATCGTGACGTCAGAGTGGCATGCGTATGTCGTGTTTGGCATGTGGTGTACTCGTAGCTTTACAATGACGTTGAATTCCATACATATGTATATATACTTCAAACCATGTGCAAGTTTTCAAATCCTTATTGAAAAACTCCTCCACTCCATTCTCGAGAAGTACATAGAAATAGGAATGAATTATTTTATTCTAAAGCCGGTTACTATAGAACTTGGGTAAACTTATGATCAGCAAATCAAATTAATTTATCATAACTTAGAATTTATAAAATTATATTAAATTGCGTGTATTAATTACACGTGTATTTAGAACGTATGCACGTGTACCCGTGTAGGTACGTGTGTATTTTTGATCGTGTACACGCTTAGAATCTGGGGCTCTATTTACAGAAGCTCAGAATGGAAAACGTAGCTACGGGTATTGTCAACTGCTTCGATATAAAGTCGAAACACAAAAGTTGTCATTAGTAAGGTGCACAGTCCTTATGGTGATCGAATGATTCCAATTTTAAATCGGCCATCAGCCTTTCGAGTTCCTAGGCTCTTGTTGTATAACTCCCCTCGTACCCCGTATTAATAAAGGCAGTGTTAAATTTATCAACATGGTACACAGCAGTGTAACCCCAGGGGTTATATAATAAATAATTGGAATTTTTATCATAAGTTAAATAAAAATTTACATTTTATGGATTAGTGAGATGCATACGTTTCAAATAAGTAAGGTGCTGTAACTAGGAAACATAATGAATGGTTTAAGCAGACACTTCTAATAAATATCTGCTAAAATTGTTGTTTATTCAATGCTTTTTTTTATTTACAAAATGATCTCCAATTCCATATTCAGACCGGACACCCTCTCAGAAAGTGGGTGTTGCGAACAAATTTTTCTGTGCGACATGAAAAATCCTTTATCTCCAAAAATGGGAGCAAAACACCACTAAACAATCATATTTATTATCAGCAACTCCATTGAAATCGACTGCAGATTTATTTAAATACTATAAACTATAGTAGACCCTCCCGGCTTCGCTGGTTTCATTTTGACTTTCCGTTGAAAATGTCTTTCTTGTTCAGGACCATAATCAGCAAAACAAAAAAAAAAAAAAAATTACAGAAATTTATCGTTCGAATCATGAGTTATGGTCGCGCGAGTTCTTACAAAAGTCTTATGAAAAAAACACCTAAATTTTCCTCTATATTGCCTCATATTTAATCTTGAGGTGTTTGAGGTCGTGAAATACCGAACCACATGAACTACTAGATATTAATTGCCTTCTCAATATCCTTTAAGGCTTTTTGTTTGCCTTCCCAAGTTGTAGCTTTTTTTTTATTTTCAATTACATAATTTTTACTTTTCTGTAAGCGACACTAGAAGATCACTTTATTCTTAAGAGAAGAAACTTTAATCTTTATCCTTGTTAAATCACCAACAAGAGAATGAGTATAACTGTCCTGAAACAGCTTCTCAATTAAGCCATTCGGAATCGGCATAAAATTGTGGGTCGCTTGCATTAGTCCCAAAAATAAAAATTCACACAAGTGAAAGGTTGTGAGAAATTGCGTCCTGTTTGCGCCAACTATTTATTTATTTTTTGAAGTACATATATGAAGGTAAAAGAAATTAATTATTGGGATATTTGTAGTTTCCGGTGGTTAAACATAAAACCCTTTGTTTGCAGTCTAGCACATCAGTTGATATAATCATTTTCAGTGCCCACGGGCCAGACCACGTAAAATGACAACGATCGAACGATATCGTTTTCACTAAAGCTGTCGCTGTCATATATGTGGCAATTATAGACAAAGACTGGTATTGTGGAAAATATATCGTTCGATCGTTTTTATTTTACGTGGTGAATTTCACAAATTTCAAATTTTCCACATAAAAATAACTATTGTGACATACAAAATACTTAAATTGGAGGGTAAAAATGATTTTTAGTTGGGCTTTCATTTGCTTTCGAAATAGAAAGTACCAAATATTCGGTTTCTAAAAAATGCATTTTCGGAACGAAAAACAGAGTAGGGCCACTGATTTGACCCACGTTTTTCGTTGAACTAGGATCTTCTTACCTTATAGCTAAACAAAAATGCAAAACTCACCGGCAATAACGCCGAAAAAAATTCATAACGTCCAAAAATAAACAATAAGATGGAAAAAAAAACCCAAAAAGCATGGGGTCGTATTCAACCCCCCTGCTTGGGGTCATAGTTGGATCTGGAGTATATCCGAAATTAGTTACATATATGCAAGGTTTCTATTCGAAACATGTATATTAAGAAAACCTTAAACTCGCACCTACTCCACATCCAGCAGAGACCCTAAGCAGGGGGGTCGTAGGGGGACAGCATGACCCCCATACATATTCGACTTTATTATTTTGGGCTTTATTGCATGTCATAAAAACGAACCCTGACAAGAAAATAATAACCAAAAGGGGCGAATATTTTTGCTACAACAAATTGTAAAAGATTTTTTTGGGCGTTATGTTGGTCAAAGAAAATTCAGTTGAAAAAAAAAAACAAACATTAGAATGACACGCGATTGATTGAATTTTCGTTTACACAAAGTCGTATAATTTGGATTACTTTTTCGGGCTTAAGAGGATTTTTAAGTTAAATGCCTTTAAAATAAACAAACTGCGCGGTACTAATAAATTATTTTTAGTATCCATGGTAACTTTTCCGATGTCACAATGGCGAAAATTTCCATATAAAATTGCCTATTGTGACCGTCTAAATATTTAAGTTGAATATTAGAAATGATTATTGGTAAGGCCCACTGTGTTTCAAAGGACATAATTGTATTCAAAGCCAATAAATAATAATATCGGTTTCTAAATTATATTTCTGTTGTCACCTCTCGACTCGACTTCGACTCTATAAGTCGTCGTTATAATATGATGTTAATTTTAAAACACGAGATTTTATATATAAATAAGGATCCAAAGTAACTTAAATCTATTAATGCCGAAACTATATTTTTCAATCGGATGCATTTGAGAATCGCGTTTATATCCTGAAAACCCTGTGACACGGCCTATAAAACAAATAGAGCAGGCAGAATACAGGATTGACACTCGACTTGAAAGGACTTCAAATTAATAAAGAGAAAAAAAAATGTTTTCTAGAGATTTATTTTTATTTACACTCTTCTTAGTAGTTGCAACCTTTATTTATATACTACTAGCTTCATTACTAATATAAGAAACCAAACAAACAAAAAATTTAAATATTTATATGTATATGTACTAATTTCGTCTTTGTGCTTAACAATGTTTATTTGTGTTAATCTATTAATTTTATTCATTTATTATTATAAACGTATATATTACAGCTTTTCATTAATTTTACATTTACCCCATTTCAATAAAAAAAAATATATATATAATATATCCATAACAATGATACAACTCATCCATCACAAACACACACATCCATGTTTCCAGGCCTCAAAATTTGAAATGGTAATGTGAACTTTTGTTTTTTGATTTTTTTATTTCCAAATTTATTTTAAAGAAAAAAAAAATAATTATTTAAATATCATCGGCAAAGAAATCAATCCTAAGCGAAACTATGTGTTTTTTTACAATAACATTAACCATTTGTAAAAAAAAAACTCAAAAATAAAAATATTTCTTTTAAATAGTTTTAAATTTTTGATGCAAATAATTTTTTTGATCTACAATAGTATCTCTTCGAATAGGAGAACCCGGAGGAGGAAGTTTGGCAGCTACTGGCGAACTGCGATGCTCAGGACGACGTCAAAGTATTCGGCTCAAGTCCAGTCCATATTCGAGTCCAGCTCATGGCATGCATATGAAATACGAGACAAAAAAGGAAGACGAAGAATTCGACCCTGGACTGGCTGGGAGTGGCATGGGTAGTACTGGTGGCGGTGATGACGACGATGATCCAAACGATGACGATGAACAACCGTGCGATCTACGACTTATTAGCACATCCGCTGTGCAGAAAATCAAAGAGCTGGTCTCAATCGCCCAACAACATCAACATCAACAACAACAGCAGCAGCAGCAACAGGCAAATCAAGCATCACTTCTCTCATCGGCCGCAGTAATTGAGTCCTTACATTCTCCCACATTGAGTGCCTTAACAGCACAAAGTTCCGTCTTGGGATCAACGGCCGCTGGAGGCTCGCAATATGCGGCAGGATTAGCTGCAGCCGTTTCATCGTCCACATCGAATTTGCCGGTAAGTGGGGCAGTAGTAGCGGGCAGCTCAGGTTTACAACAACAGTCCAAACTCCAATCATTTCAATCGATATCACAGGCGGCGGTTGTAGCCGCTGCTGCAGCCCATCTCTCGCCAGCGCTTTTAGCCTATCCTACCATCAAGCGTAGTGGGTCGTTTAGTAGCGGCACAGCTGGGGGCAGTGCACCGGTAGTTGGAATTGGAAGTGGCGGTGGTAGTAGTAATACCACAATAGGGCCGTCAAGTAGTGCTGTAGGTGGTTCCTTTAGTGGCACGTCAAGTTCGGCAATAGGCAGCAGTGGGGGTGGTCCAGGTAGCACTAGTGGCGGCGGCGGTGGTGGTGGTGGTGGTAGCAGCGGCAGCGGTTGGGCAGGTGCTTACACATGTGATCGCTGTGGAAATTCATACGCTCGTCCGCACAGCCTCAATCGGCATGTCCGTTTCGAATGTGGCGTCGAACCAAAATTTGAGTGCCCCATTTGTCACAAGAAATCCAAACATAAACATAACTTAGTCTTACACATGCGAACGCATCAAAATCGATGATACAATCAATGCAACTCGACTATAATTTTTTTAATTGTGTTGTATCGAAACCGTTTTATTTTGTTTCTTCTGTTTTTATCCGTAAAATCATATTTTTCCGATGATCTTAAAATGTTTTTGCTTTTTTCTTTTTTTAATTTTACTACTACTACTACTACTACTACTACTACATACATATTCTAATCGTTTTTAATATATTTTTAAATGGAAGATCCAAGTCCATGTATATACATAAATATTTTTACTATTTACAATGCACATGCTGTTTTTTTTTTGTTTTTTAATACATATATAATGTATATGTATTTTTTAATTTAGTTTTAAGTTTTATTATTTTTTTAAATTAACAATAATTCGTGCAATACAACAAAAACACACAAAAAAAATATTACAATTTGAGAAAGAAATGATTTAAGCAAAAACATCTAGTATAGTAAGTTATTAACTTAAATCTATATATTTACATAAATGTATGTGATTGATTTGTTTCAAGAAAAAAATCCAAATATCCAATATAAATCTACATAAATATTGCTTTGCATAATTAATTTTGATAGCACTGGGGTATATAATGATAAATTGATTTTTATTTTGCTGTAATAATAATTTTTAAAGTAATAATAATGTGATAAAGAAATATAAGTGAAATGGTGATGTGGCAAAAGGGAGACAGTAAGAAAAGTGGACGAATGAAACAGAATATAATATAATTAGAAAGAATTGATGGAAAATTTAGTAGAGTAGATAATGACTGACTTTGATATAAGAGGATGATCTTGTAGGGCGAATTGAAAAACGCTAAAGAATGAGAAATCGCAAAGCTTTATATAAAAATGTATAGTTTTATTGATTTTTCAGTGGCATAGATAAAAAATGTTAAAAAAACCAAATGGGTAAAAGTGAATTGTGAGGAACAGAAAAACCGAGTAAGCTAGTCAATAAGTGGCAAGGAAAATATATTCGCAAGGAGTAGGTTTACGTTTATAAGGAAGATAACAGAAAATGATTATTTTAAACAAAAAATACACACACACACATATAAACAAAAATTTTACTGTTTGGTTGTCAAAAATTCAAGGATAACACAATAGAATATGTAAATATCTTCTCGTTTCGAGTCATTCATGAGTGGGTATTGCAGGGTGTACACGAGGAAATTTTATCGCAGTGCAATTTAGTATAGGCATTTTAAATCGCATCATCTATAAAAACGTTTATATTCAAAAAACAAGCTACACCAACAGAACTGACGGTAAACAACTACCCTTTTCAATACACCCCAACTAAAAAACAGCAGGCAAATTAATCATTTAAAGCAACGACCCATACGCAATTAACAAATCCAACACACAACTGAACCGCTTTGTTAACGCTTTTCAAATGACTTCTTTCAAAATCAGTTGTCAAATAGAGTCTATGGTGCCAACCAAAAGGTTATTCTCAAATGCGAACTAGGGCGAACATGATATTTTCATTTTTTTTCATTCTGACTTCCAATTTTCCATTTTTTGTTCTAAAAGTTTGACAGCTTTTTTCCGTCACAGGAATTTTTTTCCTCACACAATCCGACACCTAAACAGCTATCGCTTTTAAGTGGAACAAATCGCTTTTGAAAATATAAAAATACAAATTCGCATTGAAAAGCAATCCGTGGCACTTTAAGCCATTAATGCTTAAATTACAAGTCAAGCTTGAGAGCATCATTCCCTTCAGTTTTTCCACAAATATATAAAATCTGTGGGTACTCGTACCTATTCAAAAAGTCACCCAGAAGAAATTGCTGTTTAATTTAAATTGCCATCGTTAACTGGGCGCTTAAGTTAGTCTGTAATGACAAGCAATATAGCAAAAAATAATTTTAATTTTCTATAGATATCTACTTTTGTTTACAAATATACAAGTGTAAACTGTAGGTCTCCTACCTCCCAAAAGTCACCCTCAAAAATTGAAACCTAACCTTACAAAAAATTTTCCAATTTTATACCAGGCTCATGTATGACGATGGTCATTAGGGTGACATAATTTTCGAATTCCGTAATAATTTATTTATTTTCTGAGTGATTTTTATTTATTTTATGAGCCTATTAATGGCAATTTGTATTATATTTGTGAAAACTGAACTTCGAACTGAGTTGCTTGTTGTGGATGGAGGTCCAAGGTTTCGACGATAATTGTCTGAAAAAGGGCCCAGAGAAAACTTTGCCAATGTTCTTCGAACAACAACAGTCAAGACAGAATAGAAAACATATACTTTAATATACTTTATCTCAATTCAGAATTTGTATGTTCAGAAAGCGAAACGAACTAGAGAACAAAATCAAAGAATATGTACGCTTTAGAGTATTAGTCGGCTCTCACATTGAGGCAACAATCAATAAGCAACTGGCAATAGGAAACACGCAAAATTATCGCTCACAATTATTTTACATTGAATTAAATTAGAGGTCTCACTTCTCACATCAAAGCTACTAAATATCGTTCGAACGAAAAATGTTGCTGATTGCTTATTGGCAGTTGCTATAGCAACTATAGTTGCTTATTGATTGTTGCCTCAATGTGAGAGCCGACTTAGAGTAACGCGAGAAATTTTTTTTCAACAATTTTGATTTATCTTAATTTTTTATTTATTTTTTTTAAATACTTCTCTCGGGAAAGGCGAACCTATAACGCTTCAACAGCGCCTCGAGATGCTTGCAGATGTATATTAGTTCTGCACTTAAATTGCTGCAAATTGTAGTCTTCTGGAAATATATCCCCAGGAAGCAAGTTCCAAAGTTTGCTTGTCCTGTAACAGAAGGAGTTTTGGAAAGTTGATGTCCTCGCGGTTGTCAAGTGTACTGTATGGTACTTGAGCATTATGAGCATTAGCAGCCTGTCTTGTGGGGCGCCCAAAAGTTGCATTTCGAGGGATAATGTCTTTGAGTTCATCTGAACATCTACCATGTAAGTACCTATAGAACATGCATAGGTCAGCGACTTGTCTTCTGTGCATCAACGCTTGTAGATTTGATGTGAGTGTAAGGTCTCTCATTTTTTGTAATGACACTTTATATCTTTCAAATATGCGTTATGGAAATTTCCAAATGGCCTTAAATCTGAGAGCTACTTACCATTAGAACACTTCGATATAAAGCCGAGAGGATGTTGGACTATTTTTTATTTTTCAGTTATTAAAATACTCGCGAGATCTGCTATTGTGAGGTCCACATAACATATCAAACTCTTAATAAGCTTGTAGTCAAGTTATAAACCCTTATTACATTTTGATTTCTTTACTTTTTGCTGTAAAAAAGCGAAATCCGATTACGGCCAATGCACATGCGATATTTGTCCGAAAAAAAAGAGAGCACACATAAGCACACATCCACAATCCTATTACAGTTAACCCTTACGTCTAATTCAAATATTTTTAACTTCGAAATTTAATTTTTCTCACACAAGTTTTCATATATGGTTCTACAGCAATTTTTTGGACGAAATGTTTTTAAAATTTGTCCACTGCGCCATTATAACCTCAACCCACAAACCGACCTATTACTTCTTACCTCCTTTTCAACTATACGCATTTTTGATCATATATATGCGATCACTTGTAAATATGTATCCGTATATCAATTCTTATTTTTGGTGTTGATATAGGTGGACTGGGCAATCTCTCGCCAGTTTAAACTATATCCAGTTTTAGCTAAAATCGTTTGACAATTGTTTGACATCCTCTTACTGAACCATAAAGTAATAAGGGGTTTCCTTATTGCCGTGTTCCGCTATTAAAATGTGGTCGATTCGAATTAAACGAATGTCAAAATTAAGAAAATGTAGGTATTTTTTTTGTCAAAAAATATTTAGTCAGTATTTTAGTCGAACAAAACTGTGTACATCCTTTCTCATTATCCACTCTGAACGAAATACCAAAACTCTTCTCCATTATGTGCAGTACTTACAAAATGATAAGACCAAACAAATTGTCTCCACAATTTAGAGCAAATCTGTGATCGGATAAAACTACTCTCTTGATTATCTTATCCGTCCTATTCTATGCAAAACAATGCTTCTTTTAATAACTACACGCAGCCAACCAAACAGTCACGCAAATTTGAAACAAAAAGTCCGTTCGCTATCAGCAAAAAACGATGCATCTCCTCTGGGAATTTACAGAAAACAGTAAAAAAAATAAAAAAATAGCAATCATTAAATATTTCTTTTATTCTTCCAAATTAGGACATTTTTTTTAATGTAAGCAATATTGTATCTTTTTCTGATCTTATTACTTTAATTATATTTATTTTTGATAAAAACAAAAATTAATAGGAAAAATTTAAATATATTCATATATTTTTATTTTATTATATATGATATGATATAAAATATAGGATTATATACTTGCGATCTCTTAACATATTTTAGCTATTTTTAAGTTATTTTTTTTCTTCATTCCATTTAAAAAAGAAATTACTAGAAATGAAAGAGTAAAAACGGTAAAACACGACACAAGAATTAAAATCCTGTTTTACGTCATATTCATATTCTTAACAATAATTTTGTCTTTTTTTTTTTTTTAGAAATGCGATTTAATCAAAGAGAAACTGAAATGTGATAAAACAAAATTGAAACAAACATTTGGCTTTAAAATTCATTAGTATTAAACAAAAGTTGTTTTATTATTTAATTTCGACTAATTTATTAAAATGTATATACCTAATCGGTTTTGAAACAATCAAAAGAAAAAAAGAAAACAAAGCAAACAAAAAAAGCATTTGTGTAAAAATGGATTGACAGAAGGATACAATTTAAATATGAACCTAGTGCTATCAATGATTTTCTTTTCGAAAAACCAATCATCATACAAAAAAACACAGATAAACACTATATTTTTTTTTTAAATGGGATTCATATAGTAAATCATATTATATATATATATTTTTCATAAATATGAAAAAAAAAACCGTTTAACGAGTAGGCGAAGAAAAATGTCAAATTTAAAAAATGCAAACGATAGTTTGAAAAGAAAAACGCACTAAAAAACGTACGTAGTCATCATATAAACAATTGGAATGTGATATAAAAACATAGTCCCCTCATATATAAAATATGTATATTTTAAATATATCAATTTATATATGTTTATACAATATAATATATATATATATTAATTTTCGTTTTATTAATACATATTCTATAAACAAAATATACAATACATGTATTTAGTAAAAACAAAAAAAATGATCTTTACTTTTTATTTCTTTATTAATTTTAGTTTTATTTCACTAAATTGTTTACTTTTTTTTTGTCTAATTTTAATTTTAGGTAATTATTTTTTTTCTTTAGTAAATAAAACAAACATAGTTACTAAAAACAATTATTTGTGAATATGGAGAAAAAAAAGAAAAAGCTTTTTCATGTCGGTACATCTCGGGTTTTATATAAGTAAAAAACAAAAAAAAAACCGAAATTTAACTAATGTACCTAACCTTATCGGCACATTCACACGGTAGTGATAAACAAAGAAAAAAATTGGTTAAAAAAAATTCAGTATTCTTAAAATTTTGTTTTTGATTTAATTTTCTTTAAAAAAATATATAAACCTAGTCATATACGGAAAATTAATAATTTATTGGAACGAAAGCAAAAATTTATTTAAAATAAATGGACTGATTGGAATTTTTATTTGGAAGTCAAAAATTGTTAAACAATAAACAACAGAAAAGTGTATGAAAAAGCTGTCAAAATTATTACTTATTTAAAAGAAAAAAAAGAAATGAAAACAAAAACAACAAAAAAAGTTACGCAATAATTGTATATTAATTTTTCTTTCTTCTTTAAATTCAGGTTGTGGTTTTAATTTTAAAACATTAAAGTGATTAAGGTGTGTTTGAAGATACGTATAAATATATTTTTCTTTAATACTTGGGTACTAAACAAAGTAGCTAAATATGTTTACAACAAAATATTTGTTTTCTTTTTAACTGATATAATAATGGTTCACAAATTCTTCAAATGATATCCTTTTAATGAAATGGTAACAAATTAAAGGTATTTTAAGTCAATTGGAAAGCGAATAGATTTAAATAATATTGAAATGAGTGAAGCATAAATATTCATTTTTTTTTAGCTGTGTCATAGGATTTTGTCGAAGCGAACATTTTAAATTAATTATGAGTACAGTAGTAACAACTTGTTCATTTTCATAAATTCGATTACTGAACTTGTTTCTGAAATCAATTTACTCACATCGAGAGCTTCATAAAGTCGATTCCCGTGAGAGTTGTTTTTGTGGTTGGTTGTTTTCTAAAAATATCAACTTATTTAGACTGGGAACGGAGATTCTATTCCCGGGATATTTTTCGTATTTAATTCAGAGTCTAAAAATATCAGCAAGCTGCCAATTAGATGTATGGGTCGATTAGTTCTCCACACAAATGAATTATAAACATTCGTTAGTTCCATTAATTTGTTGTACAAATCCGTTTCAAACCTGATATAGTTATTTCGTAATGCGAATTACCAACTGCCTATTTTAACCTACAAAATTTTCCTCCAACTCAAATAGTTCGAAACTTAACTTTGTGCCCTTCTTTCTATATTTGTTTTGCTAGTTAAAGTAAAATTTCTTGGAAGTAAGACAGTAGCTCAGTGGCTCAGTTTTTAGTGTGTTCGACTACTGTGCGAGGGATTCCAAGTTCGATCCCCGGAAAAACATAAATTACATTTTAAGGTTTTTTCCACTGCGCCACGTCTCGCGAACGTCTGACAAATATCCGAGCGTATAACTGGTCCTCAGAAAGCTTCTCAACTCAGACGTTTGGACTTGACATAAATTTGTAGGTCCCGTCTTCCATTCGTCCCAAAATTAAAAATCCACACAAACGAATGGTTGTGTGAAGCTAGGACTAAGGTGTCTACACGCCTGTTGCGGCAACTATTTATTTTGTTTAAGACATTCTTATTCAGAAAAAAATGTCAGCTTAAAAAGTTACTCAAAATTAAAAAAAAATTGTTTTTTTTTTTCAAAGCTTACAGAATACGGCTACAAGTAGACCGAATACGTTTTGTGTTACTATCCCGACATGGCATTCGTTTTTATTATACAGTTTTATAAATGTTATAATTTTTAAACGAAGTAATAAGAAGGTTTTTTGTTTTTTAAATTATGTGAAAAAATTAAGTTAATAAAAGCATCTAATAAAAGTTGCTGGAGTAGGTATGTGTGTGACCTAAATTCAATAGATTTTCGTTTTCACAAATCCACGCCAAATATGTGCAAGTGCACCTCCCCAGACATAATTGAGATTCCCAAGAAATTTCTAACCGTTGTCAGTGAAAGCTTTGCTGTACTTTTTCTCAAGTATAATGTCTGAAAAAAAAAATGCCCGACCCATAGCACTATATCTGTAGAATGTAGAACGCAGAGTAAAAAACAGCTTTCCATACAATAGAACTGCAATCGAGTAATCAGAACACGTCAGTCACATTGATAAATATTACTTTCAAGCCGCGAATATAGCTGATCTATATATAGGCTTCGATGATCCTAGACTCCTCCTAGACTACTCTTATCTATACCACCTCTATTTTACAATCTCTTACGGGTAGTATTGGAATCTGTGGTCGATTTAGTAGAGTTCGTTCAGGTTTCGCTATTTAACTCTATTTATTCTAGTTGACAAGTTTGGCATGGCAGCGTGTATCTAAAGCATTCAATGATTTCAGGGAGGGAAATGTCGACTTTACCAATCCAATTCAAACAACTATTAAGTGAAGTTAATGCGAATCATTAAGGTGTTCCAATTACTGTCAAAAAAAGTGGATAATCACCCCACACTTTTAAAGATGTTTTGATAAACTGAGGCCCCTATTGTGAGTGTCGATAGCTGATCGTTGAGCGACAACTCTGATTGTCGATTGCGATTGATATATGTCGATTTGACTGTCGCTTGTAGTCGATTACGAATGTCTGTACGATGCTTTCTCTTGGAAACAATTTTCTGCGTACGAATAGCTAAAATCAATCGACACAATTGTCGTGACGAACGCTGATCGACAATCACAATAATGGCCTGATTTTCTGCTTTGATTTTTCTACTGAATTCATTATTTGAATTTTAAGAGTTAATAGCTAGCACCTAATAGAGGGTCAGTGTTTCAGTCTACTTACGACTGGAAACGTTAAATTCATTAGCTTGAAGTTCTTGTTGCATGCCATGCATTTTATTAGCTTAAGCAAGTGACAAATGTCAACGAAATTAGATTCTATCAATAATAGTTGCGACATATAACTCCAATGTAATCGCAAATTGACTTAAGCTGAATTACTCCAATGCAATCTTATTACAGTTCCCTATTAAGAGAGATTAAAAAAAAGTAGAAATCTCCCTGACAATTCCTATGCATAGTTACTTTAAATGATTGACACTTATTGTGTTAATTTGCTCATTTCAAATACTGCACAACTAACTAAATATATAACACAAAGAATCAAACCACAAAGTTTATATATACATACACATATAGAAACTAAATAAAATGTTAAATGGAATGGATACATATGCATTTTTTTTAAATAACAATTTATTTTTCTAAAACTTATCAACAGCATAAACTTTAAAGCCTTTTTTCACAAAACATTTCATATTTAAACTTTGCTTGTATTTTTTCATATATCTACAATACATACTACATGAAAAAAAAAAAAAATTAAATCAAAGTATAAATAAATAAATAAAATAATTTAACTTTTTTTGTAACCAAGGAGCTGTGAATGAAATATTGATGTGATTATTTGTGATTGTTAATAAATAATGAAAAAAAGCAAAATGTCAAATAAAAACAACATTAAATATGAGTAAAAAATAAAACCGACTAAATAACCGAAGTAACAAAGTTACATACATAAATAACTGTTACTTTTTGTTTTTAATTAAATATTTTATTTACATCTTATTATTTTAATTTGTTTTTTTCTTTTTTAAACACTCAAATATTATATAATACAAACAAGTCCGTTTTCATAGAAAAAATTAAAAGAATAGGAATTTTTTTTTATAACAAACATGTGCACAAAACTTATTATTTTTTTTTTTTTTCAAACTACGCACTAATATTAAATGTATAAATGCAAATATACTACTATATTTTTATCTATATATACTAACATCTCTGTCATTATAAAAATGTTCATTTAATTTTGTTATAGACAAACAACAAATTTTAAATAATTCCGATTGTTAAAAAACTCTCAACAAATTTTCAACAGTAAATAAATAAAAAAAAACTTGGAAGTTATCACATATTTAGATACAAATAATAGTTATCTCCTTGTACTATAATAAAACTACAAAAATTTAGAACAAAATTGTAAATGTTTTTTGTACACTAAAATTTGAGAAAAAAATATCTATAAATGTAGTTTGCATATTAGTGTAATATTTTTGTAAGAAAAAAAAAAAAAATAAATAAATCTAAAAAAAGTAAAATAATTTGTAAAAGCCTTAATATTGTAAAATGAAGTTTTTTCTTTTTTTTTTAAACAAAAGAGAAACAAAAGTCGATATAATATTGTTATAGAGGAAAGCAAAAATATGTATATTAAAAACAACATTGAAAAAAAAAAATCCTTTTGTGTTGTTTTCTTATTTTAAAAAATCGGTAGGTGTGCTGTGTCATCATCTTTGGTCTCATGTTCTTTCAAGGTAAATACCAAATAGCTCATAATAATCGTACATCTAATTGAAATAGTTTTTTTCTTTCTTTTGTTACAGGTTTGTCAGGTAATGTCTTTCCGTTGGTGGTGGGTAAGTGCGTCCCAAATTTTGTTTTTCACAATTACCAAATGTAAATATTCATCAGAGAAAATCAATGTACAAAATAAAATTGACAAACAACCATAGAATTGTTTTTTAATTTTATAATTTAGACGAAAAATAGCTGTTGATGTCCAATACAATTTTTTCTTTATTTTTTTTTTCTTTAAGCTTTTTCTTTTCATCTCGTTTTTTTTTTGTTTACTCTTCCTTAAAATATGAATGCTGGTGTTGGGAGTAGAGTTATCATTTTTATTTTCACAAGGTAATTATGTACTATATTTTTTTATGGAAAATTTGACAAATTTTGTAAATTATTCGCACACATGTAAAATTGTTTCACCTCAACTAACATGTGTCTTTTTTTAGGTTATCATTTGGGGTACGAGACTGATTTGCCTCTGATCGTTATAATGGATGACGGAACACCACGTTATGTGTGTCCACGTTGTGGTGTTAAGTATAAAAAAAGTTGCGGAGTGAAGGGTCATATGAAGGAGTGTGGTTTGGGGGCCAAGTGTCTGTTCTGCCCGAAAATCGTAACGCAGAAACGAAATTTAGCAAAGCACATGGAAAGACACCGACGCGATGGAATGAAACCGCTGTATAACTATAAGTAATTCGATGCGAAACTAAACCATAATTGATGTATGGTCTTGTGAATTGTCAAAAAAAAAAAAGATATACTAGAGTGTGAAGTAATGTTTCCTATAAATTATGTATTGAAGAAATTTGTGATATTTAAAAAAAGGTTTTGAAAAATATTTTATCGTGATGCCGTCCAATGTGTACTACTAACATCGCAATTGTGGAAAAAAGATGATCAAAGACATTTATATTTTGGGTTATCGTATGAAACTAGTAATAGAATGTGTTGAAATTTTTGTTGGGAAGATTTAAGTCTCTGTAGGTATGTGAGAAGTAGCATCATCTTCATGAAACCTGAAACCGCATTTAAAGATACATATAAGTTTTTGGCTAACATAGGGATTAGTGGTCACAGTATGTCCATATCGGACACTAGGTCTATCTTGTCATATCATTTCGTTAGTTATAGCTTAAACAACTTTAAGCCGAATCCAAATTGTTGAAATGAGAAGCTTTCTTTGAGCAGTACTGCTTTTGGATATTTGTCAGTTGTCCATTATTTATAAATTCAATCCAAAAATAGCGCTATCCGAATTTTTCCATATAAAGTTATCTATCGTAACCTACAAAATATACATGATTTACCAGCGCCAGCGGGTCGATTAGAGAATACTGGCAGCTTATTAGAATTGCAAGAACCCGACTGTTTATTTGTACAAACTCAACCCAAAATAGCAAAAATTGTCAATGAGCTATGTGACGTGGAATTACAAATAGTGCGATTTTCTAAAGCCCATTTTCAAATGTTCCTTTCTATGTATGGCAAGAAGGATAATTTCGAATTCGGTCCACAAGTGGTATATTTTTAGCAGCAAGTAAATATAACGTGAAGACTGATTGTCGATTGTGGATTACTAGCGTAGACAATGGACTTCAAATCACACAAAGAATAGCCAATGTAATTGCCCAGTAACAAGTTCGCTACTTTAATAGTTCCTGCTAGTTTATCGCAGTTGATAATATTATCGAGCTTTGAACGGCGTCTACGACCGCAATAAATTTGTTTTATCCACAATTTGAAGGGCCTTATTGCTGACGTGTCCTAATCCCAATTTTTAGTCATCTTTAACCAGAGGAATTCGGAGGCGTCTGTGAAGATAACAATTTGTTGTATTGGCGAGCAGAACACCCATTTTTTTTGGTGTAGTGGTGGATAAACTCTAATATAATTTGTTTCTCTTTATTGTCGGTGGCAGAGTATTGCTATCCCGCCGGCCGGGGCTCGAACCTACGCCGCTCGAATCACAAGCGATGATTCAAAGCACTTGACCATGGCCAGCGAAATATTTATAAAATAAAGGGTTATTTTCGTACTGAAATAGTAAGATTTAGATGATCCACTTTCAGTACACTTTCTGTTTTTCCTTAACACACAAACGAATCCATGAAAAATATCTCACAACGGAAGTTAGGCGACCATGAGTATCCGCTTATGGGAGCTTTTACTGTTTTAAACATATTCCGACGGTTGAACCTAAGTAGCTCAAAACACTAACTGTTTAGCCACCACGTCCACACTAATTCACTAATACAAACAACTAATTGGCACGAGTTTAATTATGTGGATATACTCTGGCGTATACGTAACATTTTTTTTTTTTTTTTAATAATTTACTAGTGCTCAAGGGGTTTTTGTTCCCTTAAAATGCTAATGCCCAGCACGAGTGGAAGGGTTAATAGGGAAGATAGAGAAGAGGTACTGGTGGACAATGATTTTAAATAATTGTGGGTTGTAATAAGAGGAGAAAACCTCGTGAGGCAATGCATTCCACATGCATGTTGTTCGACTTATAAAAGAATCTCTATATTTTATAGTACGTCAGAAGGTAGTCTTAAAAATGTCTTCCGTATAATATAACTCTTTCAAAACGAAGAATTTAAATTTTATGAACAAAACTACAAAATAGAATTGTGATTGCTTAGGGTAGTTTCACATTTACGCAACTTTGACTAATTTCTGCAATAATATAGATGCATTTATGGATTGGAATGTGAGAGGTTACATTTACATGGTTTGATTATATTTCACGCTTCTACGTAGTAAATATTTTCTAGTCAATTCCTTCCATCAGTTTGATTGGTAATCAATTTCTTATGACATATTAATAAGAGATTTTGTAAATGTTCAAAGCAAAAATGTGTTTTGTAGGCTTTTGCCTGAAACTTATTTGAAGTAACTAAAGATTTCTTTTTGCATCATCGTACACACTTAGATATCCGCACAGAATGATGGCAGTAGTCAGTCAGTTAGTAAGTAATTGATTTGCAACGAGTTGGTGATTTTTCGTTTGGGTACTAAAACCTGCGGCAATGTTTGAAAATCCAACTTCCCACTAGCTAAGCTTAGAAAACGAGTTCAGTATGAGTAACTTTGTATGGTAACCAGTCAGTACGTTCACCCATCTGCAGCTTTCGTGAGCCTTAAGTAATCATATGAATTCTTAGGTTGTTGGAAATGATCTCAAGGAAGATATTTGTGGCATAATGCAAGTTGAAGGCATTAAAATAATGCAACGTTTTTCACTCAAACTGGTCCATTACGGTATTATAAAGCAGGAACTTCCTTTTAGATATAGTGGTAGTGAAATTGTTGATATTATTCTCTCCTTTTTATTGTCACTAACGACTACACCATGATCATCGACAAAAAGTACTACATATTTAACTTCCACAAATATAATTGAATCGTACGGTAATCGAAAAAAGATCACACAGAAAATAACTTACATGTGCCACGTGTGCAAGCTCCCTTAAAATTTGTAGTACCAACGACCTGGTAACCGATACCGGCAAACCGGTCGCCAGGTATGTGTGAAATGTTCCAAAATGCAATATTCATGGATTTCCTATTTCGAAATAGAAACTAAAGAAATATATGTTTTTAATTTTCAGCCATCGTCGATACATATTGTGAAAGCTCTATAATTAAATTTAAATATAAGCGGCCCTAGCGAGGTATCCGTCGGAACTCGGAACGGAAAATTCTCCGATTTTATACGAATCGGAGGTTTTTTGCAGCGAGGTATACGTCGGAACAGCTAAGACAAATATGTAACGCACACTGGCGTTTTGCGTTTCAGTGCGATTAAGTGCGTTTTTACTGATATTTTTGACAGCTTCATACGAATTTTCTTCCGATATGCTCCGACAGGAATTGGTTGCGGAATTTGTTTACGATTTGCAGTGAAGTGTTGATAAATGAAAGCAATAAAGAAAAAAACATTTTAGCAAATTAATTGGTTGCATTTGTTGCTTAAATGTGTGTTTCTAGGGCAACAAAAACGAAAAAACAAGCACTAAATAGGAAAATCCCGATGTACCACGAACAACATCATATCAAATCAATGCGTTGTCGCATTTTAATTATTCTTTCCGAAAGCGGATACCTCGAATGTAATTTGAGTCTCCGACGGAGTATGCGCTGCGGAGAATTTTCCGTTCCGACGGATACCTCGCTAGGGCCGAAGATATGTGGTCGAGCCTAGTTTGTAATAATACATAAGCTCAGGCATCTGTTCTGTGTTGATCATCAGTAACGATAAAATACCTATTTGTCTACACTCTCATACTATTGAAACACGCGTTTCGCACCGATATCTGGGGGATGGGCTCATCAGTAGACGAACCACCACATCTGCCTAGACGCACTATTTACTCGATTTTTACCGAGACTGTATGGAATGTGTGGTGATGTGGTGGTTCGTCTACTGATGAGCCCATCCACCACATCGGGGCGAAACGCATATGGAGTTGAGGCCACTTAAATGCTTCAATAATATTTAATGCTTACTCCACTAACTTTACTGATTTCTTGAATTTATTGTTGACTTGAAAACTTTTCGACATTTTCATACTACACAGAAATTAAGCAGTCACGTAAAGGCAAAGTCTGTTTAATTTTAGGTTCAAATCAGAAATCCTAAAATATATCTTACAAAATAAAGACTTTCTTGGAACGTTCTTCTGAGGTAGGAGAAGAAGAGGAAAAGTTTCGAAACTTTTTCTATATTCAGCGATTTATTTTCGTTTCTTCTAAAGGGACTGTGCCGAGGTCCAAGCTCATAAGAACTCGGTTTAGATGTTGTCGTATTTTTTTAAGATGTCTTAAATTCCATATAAAAATGTTGTGATAAAAAGAAACCCTTGCAACACTTTACTTTCTTGGAAATTTTCATTTCACCAAATTGTATATTTGCTTCATCTAGTATCAAGTTTTAAGAAAAAGGACGAATAAATTCAGAATCTGCACTACCCATTTAGTTAGTCATTTATTATCGAAATAGTCAGGCGTATTGTTCAAATTTTTGTCAGTGCCCCCCTATTTTTTTTTTTGGTTAAAAACAATAATCGTACAGGAACTGGGTAGATATTTAGTGAAGTGTGAGAACATAAATAAAACTCGTTGTTATTTCGAAATATCTTTGTGGACTTTCTCGCCAACATGTACGTATCCACAAAATTCTAACTTTTTGAGTTACATAATTGAATTAAATAGCAATTTTATACATATGTACAGTTTCATTGAAAATAGGTACATTTCCCTGATTTAAAAACAAAACATTTTGGCTCATTGAGGAATGATTTTCTTGTCCAAGTGTAAAAAACGAACTAAAGACCTATAGTTTATTTGAGTTTGTATTTTTAGTTTTTTGATCATTTTTTTTTTCTACTTATTGTATTGTATACATGACTTGCATCGAATAATAAATAAATGTAAGATATTATATAAATAATAATGTATATTGTGGGATAATATTCTTAAATATTATTGTTCCATTTAACAAAAAAGTATTAATAAAAGAATAAAATGAAATATATTAAAAATAAAATAATCAAAAAGAGAAGCAAATTTGTACATCATTATATAATATGACTTAATAACAAATTTAAGTTTTAAGGTGCTGTAAATATAAGAAAAAAAAAAAACAATTTTAAATTTAATGGGATATTTTTAGTAATAAGCGCTATGCATATTATGGCCACTGGATCAAAGCTACTCCTAATCATCATCCTCATCTTCGTCAACATCAGTATTTTGTTAAAATAAAAAAAAAAAATCAATCGCCATCATCCTCATCATTCCTTTTGTTTATATATCATTTATGTTAATTTATTTCTCAATTTTCTATTTTTCATTTATTTAAAAAAAAATCATTTCCTTGTGTTTCTTTTTCTCTCTTTTTTTTGTTTTCTTTTTTTTTCTTTCTTTTTAGACATTTATCCAATTCTCGGTAGCCTCTTGGGTGTCGAAACAAACACAAACGATCTCAATGATGGATATTGTTCGCTTAATAATAACTATTTTGGTATTCATAATCCACGTTTTCAATGTAAACGTTGTAAACGTTTCTATAAAAATGTACAAAAACTACAAGAACACATTCGAAAATATTGCGTCAAAGAGAAGAAATACAAATGTGTTTCTTGTGAATATCGGTCCAGACGTAAGGATCATGTACTGCGCCATGCGAAACGTAAACATCCGGAGGCGTTTTTGAATTTAAGCTTGCCATCAAGCCTGCAATTGGAACAATTTTATGAAATAAGCAATGAAGAAGAGTCGACGATAAACTTGCCAGATGATGTTGTAACCGATGATGATGATGATGAGTATGATGATGAAGAGAATGGAAGTGCTGTAACGTGTTTACTAGGTCCTTATGCAACTGCTTTTTCTTAGGAATAGAACTGTTTGTATGTTTACCTTTTTTTTTGTTTATCTTAAGAATAATGATTGTAAAGAAAATTGTTTTTTTTTTATATATGTAACAGAAATTGTTAGCAGGGGGAAAATGGAAATAGTCAAAAATAATGTAATTTACACGAGCATCTTTGATGCTGCGCAGCAATGGAACTTGTGCAGTATATATCTCTTAAAGCACCTGTTTTTATTTTTAATTAGAACGTGAAAGGATTCTATGATACTAACTTAACGAAGATTGTTGAAAAATTGTTGTAATGTTCAAATTAATTTATTCCTCAATGACTTAGACAGACTATGTAAAATGAATCTTACATCCCAGGTCATATATTTAATCCCATCCTGAAAATCGAATCGAAGCAAAAGTTATTCGATTTTATTTAATCCATTGAACGCAGTTCAACTAATTTTAATGAATAGAATTTGACAGTAATATTTTAAATATTTGTGTTTTTGACAATTGGCATCTTTCTAATTGAAATGTCACTGTGTCAAGTGATTTGAGGCTTAAACTACAGAATGAACTCTGTTCAAGGCTTAAACGAAACTGTGAAATCGAATTAATTGTTGAACTAAAGTTTAAACTAAAAGTGTTGTTTAAACTTCCACTGTGAAACTGGAGGCTAGACATTACCTACAGTCAAAACTACAAGATCACTTTTGTTGACTTTCTTTTCTTTAATTGAACTTACTCACCTTTTGTCACAGCTTTTTAATTCAAATTCACAGGACCGATTTTGTTTGCCTATAGTAGTTGTATTTAAGTAACGCTCTCAGTTTTTGACATGTTTTTTTAAACAAATATGTAGTAAAAAATATTCGAAAATCTTGAACATAACTGAAAACGAGGAGCTATAAAAAGCTACTTAAATTCTGCAGGAAAATAGATTGCTTAAATTTGATTGATTAAATTTGTGCATATAGTACCTACTTTTAAGACAATTTTCGTATCTGAGAGTTTATGACTGAATATTTCTATTTCGACAAATTTTCATAGTCGTTTGACATGAAAACGAAAGCAAATGAACCAATGAATTTATTGTCACGTAATGTCCTACTTAATTCACCATCTATCCTTTTTCAATAAGCTCCACTAACCTACGAATACATCGATCGAGCGGAGATTAGCTGAAAAAATTGAGCCTAGAAATCAGTAACCAAGTCACGTGGAATAGCAGAAATGTATAATCAACCTATCAGCTTTCTGGAATTCAATAAAATTATGAGTGTTCGCTTCATCCATTGTCACGAAAATCATACACAAAACTGTCAAATATGAAATTGAATTTGGACAAATCTTTATCAAAAATATTTCCAATCATGAAAAATCAGCATACTTCTTGCTTGGAGAGTGTTTTTTGTGTTTAGTCATTGAACTTACGAAATCATAAATTTGTATTACTTGATTTGCTGCTGATCCGAATGCGGATAAAAGCTATTTATTCGAATCATTGCCCGCGTTCCATTGACCGCTAGATGACTAGCGGCATACCAAACTCCATATAAAAAAAAACTGACATTTCAGCATTTGCGCTAGAACTCTGGCACATATTGTGAAATGTCAGTAATGGAACGCGGGCATTATCTCGATGCAATCTATTTCAATTATATTTCGTTCAGAGACAGTGGTTTCTATTCACATGACCCAAGACCGATAAAATATCAAAACTACTGTCACCTGTGTCAATCGTGCTACTAATCGCTGGATTTAATAGAACGGCGGCTATGGCCCTTATTGTGATTGTCGATCAGCGATCGTCACGACAATTGTCGATTGCGTCGATTGATTTAAGCTATTTGTACGCACAAAATTGTTCCACTTCCAAGAGAAAGCATCGACTAGACATTTGTAATCGACTACAAGCGACTGTCAAATCGATATATATCAATCACAGTTGTCGATCAACGATCAACTATCGACACTGACAATAGGGGTCTATGTCTTGATACTTGATGTGCCTGTTCGGGCTATATGTTTATCATATCTATCTATCTATAGATATTCGTTTACTGCAAGCCTCTATTATGGATTATCTCCTGTCTTCTCCCTGACAAAGCATTTTCTTCCATATGTAGATAAATAGTCCGTATAATCCAATTCATTTATTCATAACAGTGTTGAAAGGACCACATAGTTTCGTGATAACTTTGCAGGCATAGTATATTAAATTTAGCTTCATTGTGAATGCAAACTACTGAGAAAATTAAGCAGTAAGGAAGGCAGTCAATATTATGTCATCGTAACCCGGCTCGAGGATTAATGTACTTTGAAAAGACGCGAGAGCGATATTCAGGTTCACATAATTTATTTAATTTTCTATTTTTTTTGTTATTACGTCAATCAAATTCCGACTTGTGGGAAAACGTACTTTAGTAACATAATTCCTTGTCATAGTATAATTTGTATTTTGCGCTATAAACACTACAAAGGCTGAAGTAAAATTAAATAGACTTTCTCGTTATCCGACCTGAATAAAGTAGTCTGTTTAAAAATAAAATAACTTATATTTGCAGAACGGTGGTGTAACTTCATCGATACTGCTCTTTAAAAAAACTGTCATTGGTTCTTAGAGATTTTTTTTGTTTTTGATTCTATGAAATAAATCTAAATCCGGCTCGAAGAACCAACGTGCATCATTACATATCGTCTCATGAAAGCCCTGCCCCCTTCAAGCGTATTTTTCCCATTTTTTCCCAAAATACTATATGATTCATAGACAGCTCTAAGGACCAAGGTGTGATTTGTTGAAGTCGTTTTCCACTGTAACATTGTTCGTTAAGTTAAGAATTCAAAATCGAAGAACACGATGTGTGGGCTATGTCCAAGAACTTGTGAAAGAATTTTTTTTTATATTATTAATTCTTCTGCAGAAGCTACATTCAAATATCTATATGCACAGGGTAGTATTTTCCATTATTTAGTATAGGATTTAATTTTATTTTCATCAGAGCTTCCTATACCCGTTAGGTAACATAAAAATTATCAAGTTGTTGAAGAAACCCTAAATTAAGACAGAGAAAACATTGCTAGGGAGTTTCATTTCTATAGTAACATGTGTTTAAAAATACAAATAGTTGCCGAAATTAAGTCTAAGATAATTTTTATAATAACGCGTGTATATTCAGACAGAGCCTTTCGTCATCCCCCTCCGAGCAAGCTTAATAAAGGCCAATATTGCATTCCGTTTTAAAAACCATTCAGGAATTACTTACTACCATTTGTTATATTTTTTATATATATATTTCTACTTGTTACAAATTGTACTTATATTGTTAATAACTTTAAGCTGAAATTGAAATAACAAATAAAAATGACTTCCATAAAAAAAAAAAAAAAAAACAAGAACACAAAATAGTAATTCGTATTTCATTTGCTGTTTCCTTGCTTCGTCTCGTCTGCTCACTCCTTCTTGTATTTCAGTGGATTTGGAGTTCTAGTTTATCTATGTATATTCCTTAAACTTGCACTAACGTATTTTTTTATTTTATTTTTTTATTTTAGCTCCCGATGGATACTGGACAATCGTCGAGACAGTACCATATCCCGTCCAAAGTGAGACCACTACAACTACGTCTACACTATCGCAAGCTGTTAACCAAGTTCAACCAACGGATGCTGATCTCATTACCACTGCAACTGTTGTCGTTGAAATACCCTCCGATACTGCTGGTGGTATTGCTGGAGGTACTCTAAAGTATACGATTCCTAAAGCTGAAACACCGATTCTCAATCCGAAGCCAATAATAACAACGACCATACCCGCAACCACGAGTGGTGGTGCAACTATACAGTTGGTGAAAAAATTACCCTCAACTACAATTCGTCTTAATGCCGAACCACAGGAGTGTCAAAAACCCGAACAGCAACAAGAATTCCACCATCAATGTGATGTCATCGAACAGTGTTTGGCATCCGCACATGTATTAACTGGGACTCCAAGCAATAACATTGAAATTGGTGAATATTCAATTCGACCCGCAACAACTGATCAGAGGCGGCAATACGAACAGCAATATGAAACACAAGTCGAATATGAAAACCAAATGGAATATGACGAAGACAGTGATAACCTGGATTTGGCGGAACAAAAACGTCGACAGGAAATCCAATATCAAAAGGAGCTAGCACGTCGTGGACGAGTTATAGCCACAAATTGTTTGGGCGAGGATGTCATTGATCTGGACGATGAGTTCATAACAGACGAGGAGGCGACATTTTTAAGAGTTCGTCAACAGGTTCGTGATCGTAATCCATCGCTCTTGTATGTGTGTAAGGTTTGTAATAAATCATACAAAATAAAAGGATCTCTTAAGAGGCACCAGAGCTACGAGTGTGGCATAACGCCCAATTTATCGTGTAAATATTGTCCACACAAGAGTAAATACAAGTCAGATTTAAGGAAGCACATCATACAGAAGCATTCAAACATCGAACCGGATATTATCTAAAGAGTAAGCTCTAAAAATGAAATATACGAAAATAAAGTACTATATATTTTTATTGTAAAAAAACAGTAAAATCCTTTTGATGATTGTACAAGATATTCTGTTGGCAGATTTATCAATGTTAGTTAGGAATATAACGCCAATTCCTTTCAGCTTAAGTATTTTCATTCAGATAGAAAGAAGACATGTGTATAAGCTCTCTTTTTACGTAAAAATATTTTAATTGGCGATTGAGTTTATCACTGTAAAACTCTCACGTATATCTCTTGCTCATAATTGCTATAATTCTCTTTCACTTGTGATCATCTGATCACAAATTGTAAATAATTTTCTACCAGTCTTGTTAGTTGTCACTTTTAATGACCCTTAGTATTTTGGGTTTGTACTGAAACTTATTTTAATTTTACGATTTAAGTACATACATCACTATCTTTTCTGTTGATTGAGTTTCCAAATCTCCAGACCAAAATTGTACTTCAATGTCAAAAGAAAACTTATCAATTTCACCTAACAATTTTGGCTGCGGTATATATTGATATATTTTGACTAATTTAAGTTTCAGTTAAGATTAGCATTTGAATCAAGAAAGGGTTTCTAACAAGATTGTGGAATAATATTTCTGTTCATACCTCTCTTCTTCGGAATAACAATTATTTTGGTTCTTAAATGGTGTTTCAGTTGGGGCTTTAAGTTACTAAACTTTCATTAAGCAAACACGTTAGCCTTCACATAAATCTATAGCAAAACCAAGAGCATTTAACATTGCATGACAATCCCGCCCTTAAAGCAGTCGCCTTTTTTGACCGGTGAGCTACAGTATGTAGCTGGTGATCTTCAACAAGTTCTGCTGCCAATCGCAAAGAAAGAAAATCAAAATCAATGTATCAAAGTAGATAAAATAAATTTATACCTGTGCTGTCGGGAATCGGGATTTAAAAATAAAAATTCCCTCTCTATTGCTTAAAATTTCACTTTCCCGCTCAAAAAAATACTGCAAATCAACGATATACAATTTTTTCGATTTTTTTAAGTTAACTGAAATTCAAGGTTCATTGTGTGTAACGCTTCAAAATATTTAAAATGCTAGTTAATTCAATATCATATCAAGCTTTTCATAGTTATAACTATTTGCAGAAGCAATAGTAAGATCTCCCTTTCGACTTGCAGGAACAAAGTACTTGTTAGCATCATTGCGTGACGTAGTATGGCAGTTTTACCGACTTTAGCTAAATTTTCCTTAGCTCTATAATAGCTCTAAGGACTAAAAAAGACATGATTTGATACTTGGTTTCTCGGAAAAACGTACCCTTTCTCTTAAAAGCCAGTCATTGATAATAATTAGCCTTTACCGATAATAATTATTAACCTTCACCATTACGAGTTCATAAAATAGAACCTGGACACTAAAATTTTTTAGGTATTAGTACTGTGCATTAAAACTTATTTTTCAAACAATCATCAAAATCCGGCTCGAAGGACCAATGTACATCATTGCACATAGTAGCATCATGGTTTAAGTTAAGTGATATTTGACTTTATTTTTTAGTTGGAGTTGCATACCATTCGGCTAAACTGTTTGCTTTTTATTTGGGAGTGAATTTTGTATCGGAACTAAATTAATTAAGCTCGATCTGCCTACCAAACATCATATTAAATTGTCTAGACTCTAGACTAAACAAGAAAAAAAAAAAAGAAAACCTAATGCAGAGTTCTGACCTCAACTTCCCTTTGCTTTTCCTGTTAAAGCTCTGCCTTTGCGATCGAATAATTTCCCATTAGTGCTCTATGCAAATCGCAGAATGGATACTTTCTGAAGACTAGTTTAGGGGTCGATTATAGCTATCATTAAAATGCAACCGAAAAAAAATTGATTTACTTTTTTGGAGTATTTAAACTTAATCGTTGAAAACAATCTTTCGTATATACAATATTATGAACACCCCCTTATATGAGTGAGTTAAGAATGTTGCTCTGATGAAAACGTTATTATGTACACTATACAACACTCTGGGCCTTACTATTAATAATTTTTAACCTTCACCTTGAATATTTCGTAAGTCACAATAGATAATTTTATATGGAAATTTCGCCATTGTGAGTTCACAAAATTTAACCTGGACACTAAAAATGGTTATTAGTACCGCGGTGCTTTACTGGCTAAAAATCCGCCAAAGTCCCACATTGAACACCGGCTTGGAATATTGCTACACGAATGTGAATTTTGTAATAATATTGGCCATAATTACTTATTTTGAAATTTCCCTTTTTAGAATTATTGTATTGCAAGTAAGCAAATTTCATTTTTAACTTGCAAGGGTAGTGCGGTATTAAAATTGTACACACTATCAAAATAAATAGAGTACGCTCGTATATGGTTTATAATTTTATGGGCCATAATGATAAAGCGAGGTAGTAGTAATCAGCTTACATTTTACGAGCTCAAAGTGGCGACATTTTCTTTCATGATTCGCTATTGTGACTCAAAACACATTTAAGGTTAAGATTATAAATGAGCGTCTAATCATTTTTAGTATCAAGTTTAGATTTTTCAAACTCACGAAATTTTCTCAAATTATCTATTTAGGGGTATCGTGAATAAATTCCCATGGAAATGTTTCCCTTGTCAGCAATGTAAATCAAATTGCTGAATGGGAAACATTCCCGGGAAAATATTATTGGCGATAGGGGTGATTGTAACCTACAAAATAGTTAATGCGAAGGTTAAAAATGTAAGGCCCAAAGACTTGTTTCTCACTCTTCCAGTTATGAAAATTGATATCCTGTGAATTTGTATGTAAAGCTCTTGAAATTATGATCCGCCAGAAAACGATTGCACATTTAATGTTAAATTTTGTTATGTTTGAATTTATTAACCAATATTTTGTTTAGACACTTGTATGTACAAATGAATTAATGGTTTGTAGGTATTATATAAATAAATTTTTAAAAGAAATGGTTGCTTATGCAGCTTACATTTTTCTTGCCGCAGCTAAACAACATAAAACTATGTAAACGTTTCCCACTCGAAATAAATTTATATATAAAAAAAAAACATTTAAATAATTGTACTGTGCCAATTATGTAAATAAATTAGTTTTTAGTTAATCTTGTGTTTTATATTCAACGACGCTTCAGATTCTATTTACACTATGTATTCTAGTAATCATTCGTAATATACTTATCGAATACAATACAATAAAATGTAATTTAAATAGTAATTGTGTACTTTTAATGTTATAATTAAAATTTACGAATACCCTATTGATGTAAAGCAAAAAAAAAAAGACAGTAAATGTTTAGTAGCGAACAAAGTGATTTGATTCGAAATAAAAACCAAATATTAATATAAACAAACAAATTGTGTTCGTATTGTTTTTCTTATTGTAATCTTATAGTACGGTGCTATTTCTTATCTTAAATTGTGGACTACAGGTAAACCAAACCTACTTAAACAAAAAACATTTTTCCGCCATTAACGTATTTTTCTTTTCTAGGTTAAAAACCGAGGAATCATTTGAGGAGCAAAATTTTGTTTGGATAAGTTTCCTATGAATATTCATATCTTATCAGGTGTTGTATGAACATTGCTCTTGATTATTATTTTTAAATTAGGTGAAGTTAAAATTAGCTTTGTTTTCTGTAACGAAAACAGAAAATTATTTACTAGTATTGTATACATATTTATAATGTTTTTGAGGTAATTGTTATGAGTGTGGAGACATTTTATGGTTTCTGGGTATTCGACACATGCGAAGTCGTGCTAAACTTATCTTTAAATTGTTTTTCCAAAAGTGCGTCGTTTATTTTTTAAAATTAATTACTTTATATACCTAAGATTAATAAGTTTTATTTCTGGATCTAAAGTTTGTAATAAACTAACCTCTTTGCGTCGTGAAATTGTTTAAGATATCAATGAGCTTTTATTTATCAAGCGCAATTGCATGTAGTTTCTGGCAACATTCTTCAGCCTTCTCAATCTCTTCCTGAATTACTGAGTGGAGAAGTGGATTAACCCTGACAATTTTTGTTGGGAAATTTTGTCGATTTTTTCTGAATTGCCGTGATTCCATAACTGCTTCACTGCCACTTGCTTGAATATTGGCTTCTGTATATTTGTTTTGAAAAATATATCCATTCAAGATACGGTGGGGCAAGAAATCATTTCAGATATTTAGTAGCAGAAAAATAAAAAACACTGGGCTTTACCAATAATCATTGTTAACCTTCAACTTAAATATTATGACGGTCACATATACCTATTTTATAAGGAAATTTGGTCCCTGTGGACACTAAAAATTATTATTATAGTACCGCGCACTGTATTTCTAGCAAGTCTACAGGCATAGAATGCAGTGACCATATTTTATAATCACGTATAATCATAATCGTCTGAACAATATAGTTTTTGCTACATTGACAATCATAATAAGGTTTTTCTGAATGATTTCTTTTCGTTTATCAGCTACAATACTGTAGTAGAGACTGATTCCGCCCTCAACATTTTAGCACTGAGTTGCTAGCTCTGGAGGTTTATCAATATGACGATAGCCGTCTGAAAAGTTACGTGACTAATGAGCCCTAGCGAGGTATCCGTCGGAACGGAGAATTGTTCGGAACGGCTACTCCGTCGGAGGCTCTAATTACATTCGAGGTATCCATCTTCGGAAAAGAATAATTAAAATGCTACGAAGAATTGATATGACATGATGTTGTTTCGTGCTACATCGGGGTTTTCTTATTTGGAGCTTGTTTTTTTCTTATGACGTTACATATTTGTCGGAACAAAGTTATCGGCTTTCTGGACATTTGCCAACAGTTTTAATACCAGCGACTAGCTTTAAAAAAATCGGTTTCTTAAATTTTAAATTACCTACTTGTCTTTTTCTTATTCTAAAAATAGTTACAAAAATAATGTAAAGAAATACCCTTACAAAAATGTCTATAAAAATTTAAAAATGTACATAATAGCAAAATAAAAAAAATATATAAACTCTGAAGCAAATGAAAAAAAAAAAAAAAAAAAAAAAAAATACAATACAAACTAAATCAACACTTAACGAAAATATTCGCAAATTTAATGTAAAATTGTATTTGGTTTGGTTTTATTTTTTACTTTTGATATAATTTTTACTGTATGTGCGCTTTCAATTTTATTTTCCTTCAAACTAACTTTGTTACTTAGTAAATATTATATTTAATTTCTCTCTTTTTTTTTTTGTAAAAATGTTGCATCGTGTGTTACATATTATTTTTGCATTCACTATTTATTTATTATATAATTTTATTTTGTGTGATTATTTTGTGCATAATAATATCTATAATCTCTTAACCAAAAAATATAATGAGAAAAATACCAACAATATCCACATTAGCTAGACTGTGACAAAATATTTTTTCCAGATTATTGGGGCGAATACATGTATTTAGCACAATATGCCGATGATGGAGCATCCTCTTCATCGCTCAGTCATCTTAAGAGCTCTGCAAAAAATAAATCGGATTTCTTAGAAAACTATCGCAGACGTACGGAAATATTTTCAACTAGCAGTCTTGCGTGCAGTAAATGTGGTCGAAAATATTCATCACGAAGTATAATGTTGCGTCACATGAATAACGAGTGCGGCGTTGAAAAGAAAGTTTTGTGTCCAATTTGTCCGAAAAGGTTTCGACGTAAATGGAATCTGGCGCAGCATATAAAAAAATTACATCAAAAATGAGTAAAGGTCTTGCAAGTGATTTTTTTCTCTTTGTTTGTAAATAAGTTCCTAACTTTAGTTTTAACGCTATGGAATTTACAAAAATCATTTTTAATATTTGTAATATTTAAAATAAAAGAAACAAACCTCACAATTATGAAATTTGTATAGAGAAATTATGTACTAGTATAGCGCTATATATCTACGTATATTTGTATTTTATTTTAAGGTTTACCTATATTAAAAGCCAGTTTCGACCATAGAATCAATTATAAAAGAATATAAATATTTATTTCAGATTTTCAATGAAGTGTATGTCGATTGTTTATAAATGTTAGAATACCAAAGATGCTTGCATGTTCAGTCACAATTTTAAATATGGATTTTCAGCGATAGTGAGCAAACTGGTTCTTACTATCTATCCAACTACCTATGTATTCAAATATGCACGAAATATTTATATGTATAGCCGGGCAGAATTAGTCAAACGATTAAAACAAATAGACTTTTTGTAAATAGAGCTTGTATGTCTTTTACAATCATTTTCAAATTTAATTGTTTCAAAAATAATCTTTTTGGCGTTGGTAAGGTAGCTTTGGGACTCTTTATCGGGCACGGCTAGGCGTTTATAACGTATATTTCAAACGACATAATTGACTATTGACTGTCCCACATATAGCCCCCAACAGCTCTATTATTATAGTCGGGTATAGCTCACCTTTGTGAATGCTCACCTTTTTCACACTTCTTCAGTAAAATACATATTTATAATTTTATACATGCCAACATAATGAATTAGAAAACAAATAATTAATAAATTAACATATTGAGCCATTTGTTTAAATTAGTTTGTAGTGCTTCAGAGTATACATATTTTATTTAGCTATTGTTACAATTACAATATCAAATATTTATAAAAACATTGCTCAACCATAGTACAATTGCAAAGAATCCTTCAATTATTTTAATATTATTTATTTACGAAGTTCGTACCTATATATGAAAATGTTAACAAAAACGAATTTATTTGAATACTGTTTCATTACTTTATATAACAACGTAAACATAAACATTTTACTTCGAAATAAAAACAAAAATGAATTTAAAAGAAATACATGCGTTGTTGCTTTGCTTTGGATTGAATTTCAATTTTCTTGCTAAAAAGCGTTTTCCTGCAGTACGATTATAGCTTCTGAATTAAAGGTATACAATATTTTTCTGTTGTTTTAAATATCTTTGTCGTTCAGTAAAAAATATTCGTAATTTTATATTTAACCAATAATTGCTAAATTTTAGTATTTACAATCAATAAGTATAATTATACCTTAATTTTGTTAGTGCATATTTCGAATAAGTTTTGAATGTGCTTAATTTTGTATCTGTTGAAATAGCAGCAGCTAATTATTTATTTGTGCCATCAAAGTAATGAAAAATTTCCGAATTTAGCCCGAAAGACAAAAAAGTCTAGCTTTGCATCAAATTCAAATGAATTAGTGGCGCAAAAATGTTAGTTGGAAACGCTTGTTAACTTTTGCAACATTCACACTGAACGACAAAGATATACCTACTATTTATTTACAGACATATTTCACTAATATATTTTTCTTTTTAGATAAAGAGACCAGAGATCGTTTGCAACATTAATTATTTTGGATGCAGAAAGCTCAAGTGTGTTATTGGTTCCCATCGACTATGCTCACAATGTAATAGAATAACAGGTGTTGTATGAATATATTTTAAGCAAAGTCGAAATCTTATATCTTATAAGAAAATACATAATTCAATTTATATTTATTGGTGGGATACGAATTGTGATGTCACTTGACTCTCCTAAATTCTAGGTGATATATGGACAAACGATTATTACCAAACTCCAGTGAAATATTTACATTTTTGCTACCATGTGTGCCTGTATACTTTCAGTTAGATGAACACATTGCGGCGTATTATGTAATAAATCATTCTTAGTGCTTATTTTCAATTTTACGAGCTCACAATTACGAAGTTTGCCATATATTCTAAATGATCTATTGTGATGAATATTACAAATTAATATTAATAAGGCGTAATGTAAAAGATTTTTTGTAAATATTAGCCTACAAGTTTGGGTCAAAATTGTCCTTCGATTACATAGGTATACATACATGTATCATTTCCTTAGTCCCCGGCCACACACAAAAATAAAAGTCGTTTTTCAAATTGAAGCGCGTACATCATCCGCTTTTGATAGAGTTAATGCCTCTGCACCATAGAGAAGGACTGGGATGATTAGAGTCTTATAGAGCTTTGCTACTCAGTTGATTTCAAAGACACAGCGATTGGCAAGAAGTATTCTTCGTTTTATCTCAGCGCTGAGTTCATAGCGGAGCCTAGGTAGACAAAGTCTTTAACCACCTTAAATTATATGTGTGTCTATAGTGACATTTTGGCCGAGACGTCGTCGGTGTTGGGTGTCCTTTCTTGTTGACAGCATATACTTTGTCTTGGCTCAAATTAATGATTTAAAATTATCTATGGTGACCTACAAAGTATTTAAAATTTTAAATTGACCCAAAGCCATTTTGACGGTGAAATCCAAACAACAATTGACTTTTAGTATTGTAGTATTTTCAGTATTTGCAATTGTGAACTTCCGTACGCCAACTAACCTAAAAAATTACATATCTCGGTCGACACGACTTTCATAGAAAGGCCTGTGTGACCCTGCACATTTGTAACCTTCCCCTTAAATATTTTGTAGGTCACAATAGATAATTTTCAATTGTGAAATCGTAAAATTGAAACTGGATACTGAAAATATGTATTAGTGCCGCGCAATTTGGCAAATCGAATCTGACTGTTTTCGGTTTAATGCGTCACAAAGAGAGCTAGTACACGGCATGTAGCCATTGGGAACATTTATGCTGACGTAAAAATGACGTTAGTGCTTCATATGTAGATATGTGGCTTTCTACATGCAACATTTTTGCAAAGATGAAATAGATTATAAATGAAAAGTTCATGCACATGCCGAGTACTAATTTTCAGTAGCAAAAAAAAAAAAATTATTTGACAGTCTGGCGGTTAATAACAAATTATTTTAAGTTCAAAGTTAACAAACGAATTATTAATTTTAGTTCATTTATTATGATTATTTATGTAGTTTGGTGAAAATAAAGACATATAGTGAATGAATGTGCCAGTATTTTTGTGAAAAAGTTGTCAAGTTCGACCCGTTTTTAGTCCAATAGTTACTAGTTCAGAAATTACCCAGATCGGAAGAAATCTTATTTTGAAACTCGACCATTCATGTAAGAGTAGTAATATAGAATAGATGATTGTTTCCCACATTATATGTAATTAATGATAGTTTTCTTCTAATTAAATTGTTAAAAAAAATTAATTAATAATAATTTCAGTCATTTCTTGTAAAAATCATTCAACATTCATTTACTAAAAATATTAAATGACTGTCTTAAGAGTTAGAAACTGGAACTCAGATTCGCTTAAAATAACTTGGTATACCTAACGTTCATTTGGAGATACAGCGAATCGTGTTTGATTATTTGTGGGATTATAATGGGAACAAATAAACTACCTGATTGCTGATGTTTTTTTTTTCAGATTTTTGCCAACTCAATTCATTTAAAAGTTACCACACATTTAAGCATTCAAGCAATGTACCTAAGCCAATCAGCTATTTGGAATATGAGTACCTAGCCATTCAGACCACTAAATGGCTCACCTACATATAAACAAAACATCGATATTTCATATCTCATAAGTGCATAGACTGGACACACATGCTTTTCCATGAAATTCGTATCGGGCGAGACAGGTCGATTTTAATTAAGTAGAAAAGAGAAGGAATTTTCGGTGTAATCTACTCTTCTTTTCTCTATACTAACCTAAAAATTGATCTCACATGAAACGACTTTCATGGGAAGTCCTGTGTGTCCATGCATGCATATACAACTCTTTTATTAGAAATCTCTCTCTCTCTCTCATCCACTATTTTATCCATTATTTTCGAGTTTCAAACTCTAGTAGGTATACAATTCCTTTAGAAACTGAATTGTCCATGAATGAATTGTCATATAGCTCAGGCCTTTCGTGGAAGAGTTGGTTACATTATTAAATTGTAGGTCCCATCTATTTTTCAAGTTTCAGTGCTGCATAAAAACGTAAAAATAAGCTATAGCTATCTTGTCAAGAAGCTTCTGTTTAATCCATTATTTGTTTGCAATAATTATTAAAAATAAATAAATAAAAGTTAATCTGTCTTAGGCCATGCGCGCACATGCGATTTCCGTCGCATTATATCTAGTCGCATAAAGTAGACTGATAGGTCTCATGTACACTCGGTCACATTGAAAATGGTTTGTTCTGGTTTTTGGGAATGAATTTCCACTGAAAAATACATACGTAAAACTAACTGAAATGCATTTTGATCGAGTTTAACGAAAATTATTTAAGTTGCAGTTTAAATCATTGCGCGGTACTAATAATCATTTTTAGTATCCATGCTAAATTTTACGACATCACATTAGTTTTCATATAAAATGATTTATTGTGACCGTCAAAATATTTAAGTTGATTGTTAAAAATGATTATTGGTATGACCCATTATCTCCAATTTACTAATGAAGAAAGTAAAGTCAGAACTGGAAACAAACAAGCTTCCCGAAGAGCTCTTAAAAAACACCAACTGAATTTTCCATAGTGCCCCAAACTATTTTATGAACGAATACAGGAATTAACAACTTCCGGGAAATAGACAAATTCAAAACCAGTTCAGATTTTGTTCTCTGGACTCTGGCAATATTTCTATTATGTGTGATTTGATGAAGCAATAATTTTCTGATCAGATTAAAAATGGTAACTATTGTTTTATTTAAACTACATAATTATATACTAACCTATTCGAGTTTGGTTTCGACTAAATTAGATTAAAATAAAATATATTATTTATAAATGCATATCTAAAGTCATGATGAAAAGTAATGTTATCCTTGGTTATATTACACAAATAAAAATAAAATAATAATAATTGCAACAGCATTAACTTGTTTCATTCAAAATTTACATTTCAATGTAACTCATATTTGAATAATCTAATTTTTGTTTTTATTTTAACAACATTGTAGACACTTTTCATTTACATTTATGTAATATTATTATCGGTTAAGTTTACCAACAAGTGTTTTCGCCTAATATTCTATTTTGTGCATGCATTTAATTTTTTGTGTGGATTCTTTCAAAATAATTAGTTTTTCAAAAATGTTCAAAAGCAATAGAAACAAATTGAGAAAACAAAATTCTACAACAAAATATTTCTTTTTCTTCTTTGTCGCTTATTGCTAACTATCTACATCATGGAATTAAATCAACTAGAATACATAGATCACGATGAGTTCTTATCGACCTTTTGGACCGAGTCAAGTAACCAGCTGATTCCATGTGAACGTAAATGTGGCAAATACTATCCAACTTATGCAACAATGCTGCGACATGCCCGTCTAGATTGTGGAGCAGATAAACGTTTCCAATGTTCCATATGCAAGAAGAATTTCAAACGAAAATACCACCTCAAACGACACTATACAATACACTGTATAAATTATGACGATCTTGTCGAAGAGGAACGTAAACTAGCTACCTCAAGATGTTTAAAGCTTTGTAAAACCGAAAAGAGCCGATATTAAACCACAAAAAGGCTAAACTCCAAAGATTTTATGTTTTTTTTTCTATAAATGCCATAGTTCCATAAGCTAAACATTTGTATACCATAGTAAATATGAAATATGTTTAATTTTTAATTAATAGTGTGCCAAAAAAAAAAAACATGAAATAGTACCTTTCTCGTAAAGTAATAAAAAAGTGGCACATGCGAACACAATTAATTTTTTTGTTTCCATTGTTACAAAAAAAAAAAAAAAAAACAAAAAACAATTTAAACTTTTTAATATGTTAAGCCAACGTACATAAACAAAATTAATGATGAAGTATAAAATAAATACAAATATATATTTAAAGTTTAAACAAAAGTCTACCGAAACAAGTGTCTTTCTAAATATTTCCTGTAAATATGGATTTGTTTTTATTATTTTTAAGATTAACACATTTTTATTTTGCATTTTTATTTATTTATTATTTTCTTATTTCTTTCAGTGTAACACCTTTTATTTCCCTATTCTCTTTCAGACTTGCTAAAGCTGGTCAAACGCGAATACTCATCGAGTGATGATGATGTCTTACAGCGGGCATATACAATTGCATCGGCGAAAGAGACAAGCCGGCAGAAGGATACATCTAGAGGAATTGACAAAAGCAAAAGAATTGCACTAGACGCAAATGCCTTGGCGCATTTAAAAGGACAACGATTGCCTGATGGCACCACTTTAACTGCTAGTAATAGAATGGCAGGTGATGAGAGTAGGGCTATGATTGCCTTGGAGCAACTGGCCGCAATATCATCGACCAAATTCATGAAAAGTATACTACCAACACTACCAAAGACATTGGCTCTAAATGCACCATTACTGCGGTGTAGTATCAGTAGTACAGGAGGCGGTGCATCATCGACAACAGCAATAGCAGCGGATAAACGTTTCCAATGTTTCATATGCAATAAGAATTTCAAACGAAAATATCATCTTGATAGACACTATACAATACACTGTCTGATGCCTTAACCATAATCAACTTTAGTCTGGCAGCTAACACAAAGACTCCACACTTCCCAAAATGCTCACACCAATAAACAAATTTAGCTGCCAGAATATGATTAACTGTAGGGTTAATTAATAATGTTGAGAAAGTCATGTTTATCTCGGCCATTAGCTAAATAAATCAACCCTTAAGGTGCTAGTACACGGCATGTAGAAAGCCACGTACGTAAGTGGCACTGATGAAGTAGGTATAGACCATTCCACTGCAATGTCTAAATTGTAACCAATGTTCGAATGAATCAAGTTTTATAATAAATCAATTTATACTACTTAAATGCATACCATTTTATAGTTGTCCAATACCAGGCCCTCCAAATTCTTTAAAATGAGGTTTTCTTTCGCTGAGAATCCTTGATGAAACATGTTTTGTGTAAAACGGTTGATGTCGCGACAAATGTAGTTGTATTATTTTGTTAGAACGGTTCTCAGTTTTCGAAATTAATACAAAAGTACCGAAATGCATTACTAGTTTTCGTATGAATTAAACTGACAGTTTGTAGATTTCCTAATTCGGGTATCGGTTTTTGCTTTAAATAATCGTTTTAAAGCCATTGGAATGAATCTGATGGGCGAATTTAATTGCAATTTGGGTATAATTTCGTTCGTAATAATTTATTCGGCATCAAAATGATCAGTGGATCAAAATATGTAATTTGAGTCCTGCAATGACAGAAAATGTAATAGATCCTAATAAAGTTGTTGCACTAGTAAATGTGCAGATTAAATTGTTTAATGGTACCATTTCAATAAGGCTATACATATACATTTTAGGTAAACCTGGCAGCCAACTAATAATCGGAATTAGGGTTTGATTTAGTAAAGCCGTGTATAAATTACGACGATCTTGTCGAAGAGGAACGTAAACTAGCTACCTCAAGATGATTAAAACTTTGTAAAACCGAAAAGAGCCGATATTAAACCACAAAAAGGCTAAACTCCAACGATTTTTTTTTTTTCTATAAATGTCATAATTCCATAAGCTAAACATTTGTATACCATAAATAGTAAATAATGAAATAATGAAATGCACATGCGAATACAATTAATTTTTTTGTTTCCAACAAAAATTTCTAAAAAACGTTCTAATATGTTAAGTCAACGTACATAAAGAACATTAATGATGAAGTATAAAATAAATACAAATATATATTTAAAGTTTAAACAAAAGTTTACCGAAACAAGTGTCTTTCTAAATATTTTCTGTAAATATGGATTTGTTTTTATTATTTTTAAGTTTAACATATTTTTAATTCGTATTTTTATTTATTTATTATTTTCTTATTTCTTTCAGTGTAACACCTTTTATTTTCTTATTTTCTTTCAGACTTGCTAAAGCTGGTCAAACGCGAATACTCCTCGAGTGACGATGATATCGAAATATCCATACCAGGCAACTTACAGCGGGCATTTACAATTGCAGAGACAAACCGGCTGAAGGATACATCTAGAGGAATTGACAAAAGCATATCACTAGACGCAAATGCCTTGGCGCATTTAAAAGGACAGCGATTGCCTGATGGCACCACTATAACTGCTAGTAGTACAATGGCTGGTGATGAGAGTAGTGCTATGATTGCCTTGGAGCAGCTGGCCGCAATATCATCGACCAAATTCATGAAAAGTATACTACCAACACTACCAAAGACATTGGTCCTAAATGCACCATTACTGCGGCGTAGCAGCAGTAGTAGTACAGGAGGCAGTGGCGGTGGTAGAAAAAGTATATCATCGACATCGACAACAGCAACAGCAGCGACGACAACAGCTACTGTAACTGGGAAACGTGTGGCACAACACTATGAGACTAATCGTTGTCCCTTGTGCTCACGTAAATATAGATCGCAGGCATTTTTGAACGAGCACATGCGTAAAGAACATTCGGTTTTAATTTAGAAATTAAGGACTAGGGACACTTAGTTAAGTAACACAATTTGAATTTGAATGAAATGAAGTTGTACCCGTAATTCGGGATGTACTAATGTAATTGAAGTTTTGAGGGTGAAACCCGTTGTAAAGTTTTTGGATATTGTCAAAGAACTGAAATATTTTTGTAGTCCTTGAAAATTGCTGTCTTTTGACAACGATGTAACGTTTGCGGATATTGCCAATGAACTGAAATATGTATATTTGTGTAGTCCTTGAAAATTGCTATCTTTTGAATTGAGAATTACGTGATCTAGGTTAATTTTTACGATACATATAATTATAATATTGTATCATAACTATTTTACTATCGGTTAAATCGTAATCAACTTAAGCTTTGTCAAAAATGGTAGAAAAGCCACTAACCACTAGCCACGCGTTCAAACAAACGCTTGAAATGGGTCACTTTTATTATTTTTTTGTCAAGTAATACAATTTGAATCTAATCGCACATTGATCTAATGTAGATTGTCCTCATCCAATCCTTTTATGATTCAACCATTACATTTTATAACTGACTTTAGTCTTCTTGGTTTTAGAAATGCCTTTTGTACACAGGATATTGCACGAAATAAATCAGTCATGCTCATGCTTCATAATTAATTAATTAATTAATTTTGAGTTAAGTAGTAGTTTTCTACCGAGACGGTAATTAAAAAGTAATACTAAACCAAAATTCAGTCTACTGGTCAAAAAGTGTATAAATGTTTAACAAATCAACATATTCGTCGTTTGAGACTTTCGCCACTATTGCAGTTGAGCTTATTCTGAAGTTGTATGTCCACGACAGTAAGGAGACTTCAAATAACCCTTTTTGAGTCATCATTCATACAGTTTGAATTTACCTGCCTCTTTAATGATTTTATTGAACTACATACTCAACGCAAACTTACCACTAATAGTCAGACATTTCCAATGAGAAGAATTTCATTGTTTATTTTTTGTTAGAATGCCGGACTTCAATATTATTTCTGTTACAATTAATCATATATAATGCTACTTGGTTTATGAAATGTCTTATGTATATATTATTTCATTATAATAGTCCATTATTTTTTTAAGTAAATTTGTCACTACATACCACATAATTATCTACTAACCGTAGGAGTAAAAATGTTAGAATATTCTTTAAGTATCACACTGTATACAATACTAAAAGCATTTATTTTTGTTCTAACCAGTAGGTAATTTAATTTTCATAACTTGCCCTGAACGAACTAAGCCGAATTAAAATGTGAATATTATATACATTGCAGATCAATATGCAAACATTTCATAGGATCTGGCGCACACCTGATAACAATTATGTCCAGGCAACTATTGCACGGAGAGCGCACATTAGGCGATTAGTTTTCGAATGAAAAATGTTTTCCAATTTTGTGGTTTAAAGGATGCTCTACCTTATAGATTCAAATCACATAGGGTAATGCAAATGCATGCAAAAACTACGTCAGTCATATTCTGACAACATACATTTTCTTATGGTACAGAAGTAGGTATTCATAAAACAACAGATTTTGGGAGTAAGGGGTATCCTCAATGGTTCGAAAAATTCGTCGACATTGTCTAATTTGTTTTATTTTTTAAGTACGATTATAATAAAACTCCACAAAAATACTGTATTTGGTTTGAATTAAAGCCTTTTTGTTTGTACTCGTAGTTTGTTATTCTAACTGCTGTATTACAATTATTAAAATTGCCAAACAAAATTCAGTAAATATTTTGCCACTGGGTTGAAAAGTAAATCTTACCATAATCATATTTTCAACTACCTCATATGATTTTACAGAAAAAATTTCAAACAATACATCAATCAAAACTCATCATCGTCAGCAATTTCTGAAATTGTCTGAGCTAGTTCCCCTATTTAAGCTAGAAATAGTTTTACTCTCCGCTTACTCACATTTACATTATTTTCGCCAAAACTAAAACTTTTTGTCCTTCGATGTGGGGTACAAACTTAATACTCTGATTTAATTTGTATGAAGGCCTAGGACAGTAAACTATTTGGAAATTGTAATTTTAACGAAACATAGTAAATACCAAGTGTGTAAACAAGAGCAATTTGTATAGTTGATTTTTTTTTGTATCCAATCAACGCCCAGCGAAGATATTTTATTTATCTATTTATTGGTGTATAAACAAAATATGAATTTTTGTATTTTTATTTATAAAAAAAATACAAATAAGAGTAACTTTACTAATGGAATTATATTGCATAGCAACATATTTATATTTGCAACAAAATACTCTGTTAAGCGTATGAACTGTAATTTTGATTATTTGTTTATTATTAACATATATACCTATTTTTAAGCTAATAGTATAATACACGTTCTTTTTTACTATAAAATAAGCATTTGAAAAGTAATATTGTAAATCTTTATCACTCCACCTGTAAATGTGATGGAAAACTAAAATTCTTAAATTTATAATGACAACAATTTTTGTATTTCTTAAACTATGCGTAAAAAAATTACTATCCGATTGAAAAATGAAATAATAACCCAATCAGCAAAAAATATGTGATCTCTGTTTTATGAAAAAAAAAAAAAAAAACTTTAAAATCTTTACGCATTTTAATAAAAAAGAAAAAAACTAATACTAGCTTTGATATACTTTGTATACGTCACGTATGTAGTCACCTATGATACTAATCCAAAATTGTTATTTAGTTGGTCTTTTTTGTTTAGTTTCGCATTGAAAATAAAAAAAAATTAATAAAAAGTCGAGCATTTTTGTTACAAAAAAAATATACATATCTAATACATGTGTGTTTTTCTCTTCTCTGGTTTCTTATCTCTGGGTGTATCTTCTCTTTCTGTACATATTTGGTTTTCTGTAATAACTTTTGTTTTAAAATTCTTCAAATTACATAGTTAGTATTTTATGTTTATTATAATTTATTGTTAGCTCTAAAAAAAAAAATGTTGATTGCTTTTTTTGTTTGTTTAGAATTTTATTTTTATTTTCTTTTTATACAAATATTTGTTTTCTTTATAGACTATAAAGATCATGATATGAAGAAACTACAACTTCGCTATCCTTGTATTACATGCGGAAAGAGTTATTTGCGTAAGGCGCATCTAAAGCGACACATACGCAACGAATGTATTGATGTACCACCGAAATTTTGTTGTGATATTTGCCCCTCAAAATATCGACGAAATGAAGATCTCAAAAGACATATGGCAAAGGTTCACAACATCTTTTTGTCAAAGAGAGGCGACATTGATAACGATATCATTCCGTCATTATATTACATTCCGTATAGTTAATTTGTTTCTTGTTCAAAAAATGTCATTTTATAATGTTTTTTTTTTATTTCTGTTTACATACTAAGTAAGAATCAAATTTATTATTTAAGGGGCAAAGTTTGTTTTTTAATTTTTACTTTTTTTTCGCTAACATTCCAAAATAACAAAAAAGTAAATCATTTATTTTTATTATTACTGTCAAGCGCATCACACTATTATGAACAAAATTCACGTACAAATATTAAATGTATACACATAGATATGTTAAGTGTTTTAATTATTGTTTAATCATTTCACCATTAATGCCTTCTTAACTATGTTAACAGAGTACATAAATTTAGGATGTATTGAAAGAACAAGTTTTTTTTTTGTAACGATAAATTTAACTAAGAGAAGGGAATGCTTAAAAATTATTTTTATCTCAGAGAAAAGTAAAAAATACAATACACATATTTATTTACAAGTTAAATAATTGCGTTTGATTAATTGTCCAAAAAGAATCAAATAGTTATCAATCTGAGTAGGTGGTATGTTTTTGAGAGGCTAATTGCGGATTTGGAAAAGGTATAACTAATATTTTAAATTGTGTTTCTTAATTTCTAAAGAGTTTTAATTTTTAGATTGCGATCGGGTGAAATGAGTGGCAGTCCTAATGGTTTTTGAAAAACCCAACGGAAGTGGTGAGTTTTTTTAAACTTAAACATTTTTATTACATTTTTAATAAACATGCAAAACATTTCAATCAAAAAATATGAAAGTAATATGAAAAAATGCATTAAATTAATATATTTGATGTAACTTCATCTCGTATTTTAACGAAATACTAGCTGCGAGTTCCAACCCCTCTAAAATGTTGAAGATTAAGCAATTTGTCAGAAATGATTCGTCTTTGACTGTTATGAACATTTTTTTTGTAAATAATACAACTAAAGGTTATGCAAGTTAATATAAGTGACTTTACAGATTTATCAAGTCAATTCAATAACGCTAAAAAAAATAATAAAATAATAAAAGCTCATGGCCATACAGTACACTTGACAACCGCGAGGACATCAATTTTCCAAAACTGCTTCTGTTACAGGACAAGCAAACTTTGGAACTAGCTTCCTGTGGATATTTTTCCAGAAAACTAAAATTTGCAACAATTTAAGTGCAGAACTAACATACATCTTCAAGCGTCCCGGGTGCTGATGAAGCGTTATAGATTCACCTTTCCCGGGAGAAGTATTAAAAAAAACGCTAGAAAATCGGTTAAAATTTCTTGCGTACACGTACCGCACAATAAACCAATTTATCAAATCAATTTATCTAAGCAAACATATTTGATAATGTTACTCAAAAAATATACTCGATAATGGTTGGAGCTTTCACCTTCATATAATTACTTTGCACGAATTAAGAGATGTGCAAATTTCAGTGTCAAGTGTCGCAGGCAGTGGTATGGGTATCACTTAAGCCTAGCACACTAAGGGCTCATACGTTTGCAGATACGACTCATAAATGTTTAAGTTCCACATATGTGACAGTTTATGAATTTTATAAGAATTTAAGTAGAACTTAAATCGTTATGAGTCGTATCAACATTCAGCAAACGGCCGTAGATGACTAGCAAATGCAAAGTAAGAACACCAAAAAGTTGTCTACGGTCTTTTTTGCAAAGAGACAGCAGAAATCCCGCAGACCTCTTTCCGACGTTCGGGGACATGCGTCTGCCCACAACCCTGAGAGGCACAATTGTGTTCGTTAGAAACCTAGTTACCTTAAAACTAGGTTGATTATTAACACTCCGTATACGTAAGAGGATGGGTGCCTATTTCGGTCAAATTTCAAATAGGTTTTGCAATTCAGGTCACCTGTCCGTTTATATTATAGTATAGGTGAAGTCTAAATGCCTGGGTGGATTTGCTTTTAACTTTTTAAATTGGGTTAAATGTTGTTTTTATTTTATTTTAAATGTAGAAGGTTTGGACAAATCTCAATATCTGAGTTTATATGGAGGAAACTTAAAAAAATCTTTTTTCCTGCGCCAATGATTTACATAGGTACCTACTTACAATTTTGATGAAAATGCCCATATAACTTGATCGCATTCAACTTACGATGCACGTACCTGCAATGAACGATAAAGTTTCGTGCGATCTATCTATCTATACTTCATTTTCTACCGCGATTGACTTAAACATTGAAATATTCAATCAATTCCGTTTTATCGGTAGGTACTTACGCCTGCTGTCTGACAAGATTACTCAAATCCATGTGTAGGCTTGCATACCATTTGTAAATTAACCATAGTGAACCAGATGTATTAAACCTTTATACCAGATCCAAGCAAAAGTTTACAATCAGGCGTTTTAATAAACTAACATAAATATGCTTCCAAAATGTGTCTACCGACTTTCCCTATATTTAATCATGATCTGTAAATCACTTCGGATAGTGGTTGCTCTTGAATGAAATGAGTTTCCAGAATTTTGAGTCGAGCCCAATTTCGCAATATTTCATCGAGCAACCTTTATCAGTACACAACGCATGTACTTTCAAAATGTTTCCTTTTTCCTAAGCCAAACATTTTACAGGTGGCTTCAATATGTATTTCACCTTTTGTGAAAACTGTACCCAAACTTACACCAAAAGGACACTTGAACTTGAGACATATTCTTCAATTTCGTTTTCCTTTCTCTCTATAAATAGCAGTTCAAGAAGTTTTCAAAAGCAACCACTTTCCTTTTCGAATTATTTTCGATCAGCGTGCTTCTATATCCATCCCAACACGCATGCGCAGGCTCGCACCGTTCAAATAAAAATATCGTTTACGTTTTACATAGACTCACATGTGTGAGTGTGAGAAATAAAAAAAATTTTTGTTTTCCCAGAAACCTAAATATTTTTGCCTGTTCTGTGTGTACGAAAACTCATTTATCATTCTTCTAATCCCAACCTCGCACCCAGGCGTAGGTGCCTGTATTGTTTATTTCCTTTTATCTATAAGCTATTTTTTTTTCTCTTACTCTCTCATTTCCTTCTACATCCCTTTTACGGTAATAAAACTAAACACAAGCAAGCGATAGGAAAGAAGACGCCTAAAGTGCAATTTGAGGCTATAAAGCCGAAGTGCGTTTTACTTTTACTATTCCCCTGGTAAGCTGGGGAGAAATTGAAAAACTACCTGAACTTGTACACTTGAGAGATTGAGATGAATCACAAATTCAATATGGGTTAGGCTAAGGCATTGATGCGTACACACACATCTACTAACTATTAAATGTATGTATAAGAAAATCAAAAAGATTACGTTCTTTTGTTGGGACAGGGTATAAATAAACTTTTGATCTTCCTTTAAAATTGTAGGAAAAAATTTAACATCTTAGAGCAGATGACACTGTTGATTTTTTTTGGTTAAAAAAAAAACAACATTCCATTACCATTTGGCATTTCCGAGAAGTAAAACAAACTCACATCCGATCTGTCTTGTCAGACATGTCACTTTATTTTTAAATTTATATTAGAATGTATTCACGATGCACGACCTTGGTGTCCTTGGACTACATTGGTACAGAAAAAAAAACACAGAAATCATATTCACTGTGAAACTGATAGTTATGTTATTTACCCTATCAAAATTGTACGTGTCCGACGTAAAATTTAGGAATCCGACGGCGATATTTTCAAAATAAAATTATCTTAAAATAACTGTAACATAAAAATGAAAAATGGTCCATTGATTTTGTAGGCAGGTCGCACATTGGGCGCCATTCATGTAAGATTCTTTGCTATTGGGGCATTTTTGTGCTCACATTACGCCATCATCAATCAAAAAAGTCTGAATAGGTATAGTAAACATTTTACGTTTAATTGTCAGACGTTTGCTAGAGTTTGACCACTGAAGACTATGTTTATTATTTCTTAGGGGGTTGAACCTGGAACCTCTCTACCAATAGTCCAACAAAGTAGCCACTACAATTTTTCTTGGCATAAGTAAATCTTTATATCGTAAAGGATACATTGATCCATCTTTCTCTGACACATTATCTGATTTCTCACCAGGTTTGTGGGCTCGGAGACCTTCGAGAATTTTGTTTCAAAACATGCCAAGAATTAACGACGAAGTTGTCGAATAAAAATGTTTTATACTTTGCCTTTCAAATTTATTTGTAGTTCATATATTCGGAGAATTCAGAAGTTTCAACAATGTCTATGACCTTAATGGAATTTGCAGGCAACTGTCGCACTTCTCGCGATCGTCAAATATCCTACAATCTCTTTAGTTAAGTAGTTCAGATGCGGCATTAAAGTATACGCCAATTTGTTTTGTCCCAGTAACAATTTTTTTTAGTCGTGAAGCTTCTATAACAGACAATTTGTACACCATTCGTGGTCAGAGAAACTTCACTACATTTTTTTCTATTTTCTGTATTATTTTTCAATACGGAAAATCGGACTTAATCTAGTGGCATTCAAACACGTTGCCACTGCGAATTATTGTGTTCAGTTATAGTGACTGTCAGCCCTGTAGTATCAACTGAAACGGGAGTAGTTTACAGATTACCAAAATCATCGTAAGATATTATCTTCTTCTGAGCTTAGGAATTGGACGACATGTGTAAAGAAAGACAAACTATTACTAACCCATCTCTATAGCTTAGTCTGGTAGCTTGCTTACCTATAAATCAGCCTCCGATTAATGGAAAGTACGAAACATATCGATATGCGTTCCATTCAGTTGTCAAATCGGCCAAATATCTCTAGAAAAGCTGTGCATTTAGACTGTTAATAGCTAGGATTGCAGTGTACCAAATGCGGAACTGCAGAACAAGTCATTCTAAAAATCGCGACGCTGCGAGGTAGGCGGTGGAAAGGAAGACTTGAGTAATCATTTTATTGTTCCCTGTGCTGGATAAGGAACTCCTCCCTCAACTGTCTATAACAACTTCCATATCTGTAGTTTCTGTAAAATAGAACACATTTGTTGCCCTATTATGTAATTGGGTCAATTGAGATCATTATCGTCATTTTGACTCACCATGATATATATTTTGATATCGTTTATGGAAGCGTAAGCTACCTCTATATCTCTTACTTTAATGAAAACGGATCATCCTTAAGTTCTAGTTCTAGCCATCATATATTTTCCCCTTGAAATTTGGCAATTTATTTGCGCAAAACTGCTCGCATCATTATTAATTATGAGGGACATATGCGATCCCAAACACACACTCACACACAGAACAGAAGCCCTATATTGTTCTTATCCCAGTCTATTCGTTTCTTCAACAGCCAATCTAACGGATATTCGTTATCAAGTGTACAATTCCACCTTCTCCTTGAAAGTTTTTCTTTAGAAAATCTCTATCGATGATATCCCGCTGATATTTTTCTCCGTTTCTACCTAACCATCAAATCGTGTCCTACCCTATACCTAAAAAAAAATCATTTACTATGACCCGCATAAATCTGCCTGCCCCAGTTGCACACACACAATACAGGATGTGTTTTATTATTATTTTCTATTTATAATCCCGCTCGGGATTCGATCTTTCAACATAGATGCATCGCACACATTGACAAACTTAAATTACAAAAAAAAAAACCCAAGTTCATCTGTATGTATTCGAATTTCATGTGTGCACTTTATAGATGCAAGCAGATGTTGTCTAGGATTAGAGCAAAACAACTGCATAGGCATTTCACAAATGAAAAGTGATTTTCCAACTAAATACAAAATGAGAAAAAAAAAAACGGGCTCTGAAGTTTGTTTTTGAAATATTTGTACATACCGGTTGCGTGGGTTTCGGTTCTGGTGCAGTATTTAATTGTTAGCGGTCGCTTACAAAAGTTTTTAAAGCTTCAACCACTGTTATTGCCAAAAAAACGGATACACCTACACAGGCTGTCGAAGAAAGTGATTTTAATTTAAATATTTTGTGCGAAAAGTGTTAAACAATATAATTAAATATAATTTTTAGTAAAAACTATCGGGTTGTGAAGTTTAAAGCTAAATAAAATAGTTGCTTGTAATATATATTCAACTAAAGTAATCATTTTGATTAGTTTAATCTTTCACCTTTTTTGTGATAGTTTTTTTTTACGATAAAATTGTATTTTGGATTTTTTTTATCGGAATGGAATATCTATATTATCTTTATTGCAACAAAAAGTTTTTGATTTTGCAGAATGAGTGGTCAAAAAGTGATTATATTTCAACAAGTAGTGTCTCAAAATTATATTAAGTTTTATCTTCTTCATTTGTTGCCAAAATGCTTCCTAATCCTAAATTCGTGTTTTTTATATTTTATTCGTGAATTGTTTTCTATGAAATTTTGATAAACAATATTTAAAGTTATGTACTTTCATAATGCTATCTCATGACTCAAAGAAGCAAGCTATCCAAAATAGTTACTTACATAAAGGATATAATATCAGGCAGATAGTGATAACGCCTAAGCTCTCATTGTAATAGTGCAACAACTAGGCAATTGAATTTACTTGTACTTTATTAGTTCAATATGTCTGAACCCTATTTCGACATCAAAACATTGTTCTGAAAGAAGATCTATTGCACAGAAGAAGTGTTGGTGTTTCGTTACTTCCCGATATATTTTTCAAATTTAATTGCATTCTTTTTACCGCAACAATAGCCACAAAAATGTATTATTGCAGGAAATGGAACGCCTATGTACTGCCATAATATTTCTCTGGCCTCTGTCCATTTGAACGTAGCAATTCAACAATTAAGGCAAGACGCGGACTTGCGATTTCCTTCACAGGACTTTTGAATTGCAATTAATAAAACATATTTCTTTAAATATGAATGAGCACCTAGCAATCACAACGTTTCCGCTGCAGCCTAAAGCGAAGAATGAAATCGTTGGGTTTAAATTCAACTAAGGCTAACTTTTTCGAAGTCACGAAAATTTCCATACAAAATTATCCATTGTGACCGTCAGAATATTTATGTTGAGAATCAAAAATGATTATTGGTAAGACCCATATCGACTACGGCTGGAGTCTGAAATGTCTGAATTTGTTTGTCTAACCCCCAGTTTCACAGTGGAAGTTTAAAGTACACTTTTAGTTTAAACTTCAGTTAAACAATAAATTTGGTTTCACAGTTTCGTTTAAACCTTAAACTGAGTTCATTTTGGAGTTTAAGTTAAACTACTGTATGCTGCCGTTTAAACCTCAGTCACTTTGACACTGTGACGTTTCCATTTTAAAGCTGCCGATTATCAAAAACACAAATATTTGACTTTGTTTTGCGTGTTCTTTGAAAGAAGAAACAAGGAACGATTTTTGAAAAGTCGTATAAAAGCGAAGCGCTGTAATTCTGAGTTCAATTGAATTGAAGTTCAAATTATATTATGAAGTCGGACTAGTTGACCTTTAAATTCAAGTTCAGGTTCAGTTGAACTTTAGTTTAAACTTGCACTGTGAAACTGGGATTAAGTGTTTGAAGCGAAATAACATTTTTAGGTGAACTCAAATTAGGCGGTCACGCAAAAGTTTTTTTTATCACCTTTTGGTTTATTCCATGATGGAATAAGTATAAGGTGGTCTCGTCGGCTGCCGACTCGTTCGTTTTTTGGTCCCTTAACGCTTCGTTAACGTACACTTACTACGCTGAATAAAGAGAAAAACGTGTCGTTAAGGGACTACTTTTTGCCGACGAGACCACCTTATACTTATTCCATCATGGTTTATTCATACTACAAGGAGAAGACACACTACGAATTCAGGGTGACAATATTTTCTCTGCAGTGTTTTTCCATTTATATGAAAGCTATTCTTACTGGTAAAATAACATTTGGTCACCCTAAAGTTGGGTGAACAAATTTCCAAGTCACTACATCGCTAGCATTTGCACCCAAAAAATTATTGTAAATTTATTCCACAGCATGTGCTCTGATCAAACAAGAAGGAAACGCATAGCCAGTCGTAAAATATATTTAATTTTTTTTAAACAAATATTTTGAATTCGCGAATTTACAAAATGTCAATTGCATGACAGTTGAGTCAGTAGCGGCTACGGTTTACTAATAACAAATTCTAGTCTTGACTTTAATTTTACGGAAGCTCAAAATTGTGAAATTTATATGAGAAATATTATAGCCATTGTGAACTCCTTAAATTTAATGTCGACACTAAAATTTGCTATTTTAGTAAGGCCCATTGACTCGAACGTACCCAATGCCATAATTATGTCTTGGGCATCTTGTATGTTTTATTTTACAATTTGCAGGGAAAATCGGCGGTCTATTTATTAGTGCCTTTTATCTAGTCCATTTGCGACAAATATTATACTATTAGCGTGCCCGTGCGAGAACTCTCCCGTGTTTTAACCCGTTCCCGACCCGCCTTTCGCCTTTTCCACCTAAAATAAAAGTCTGGGTCCAATTCCATGAGAAGCATAAACTTAACAAGATAATTTTTGTTTGCTACTCATAAAATTCTCTGCAAAAACTCTCTTCGGTATTCGGTCGACTCTTTTTTATGACGTAGTAAAATACAAACTTTACCATTTGTTATTATTTTAATAATGCAAAAATACTATTGTACGCGTCATCGAATTCTGTTTCGTTTTGCAGTACGCTGCTGCTGCGAAATGATGGCGAAAAGTGGGTAATTGTAGTAGATTTCTTGATACAATTCTCCACTCTCTTTTCGCACATAATTTGCAATGAATAAATAAAAAAAATAAATAGACGGCGCAACAGGCGGTAGACACCCAAGGCCTAGCTTCTCGCAACCATTCGTTTTTGTGTGAGTTTCTATTTTTAGAACGAATGGAAGGGACCTACAATTTTATGCCGAGTCCGAACGGCTAAATTGAGAAGCTTTTTCAGGACAGTCATACTCTCGAATGTTTGTCAGACGTTCGCGAGAGGTGGCGCAGTAGAAAAATCCTTAAGATGTAATTTGTGTGTTTTCCGGGGATCGAACCTGGGATCCCTCGCACAGTAGTCCAGCACACTAACCACTGCGCTACTGCGCCCACTGTCCGGGACATTAATTGCTTGCGAAAATTTGACACTTCATTTTCGTCGGTTTTTTTTTTAATCTCACGAAGTGGACGATATTGAATTTGTATATTCATTGTTGTTGTAATGTTCGTTTTTAATGTCCTCGTTATACATTTTTTTAAATTCTATAATTTTAATTACATAAAATACAAATTCTGGCTCTCGTAAAATGTCACTTGTGTAGCACCTGATGTCTCCACAAATTATTTTCCACTGTCGTTTCGCAGACGTTTCGTTGTCCAATTGGAGACCACCGGAAAAGTTCGCTTCACAAAAGTCCACTTTTATCAACCAAGTCCACTTCTGCATGCTTTTCCAAATTTGTTTACTTTTACTCAAATTGTTTTGACAGCTGTTTCCTCTCCGTCAATTTATCGGATAAATCTGCGCCACCCTGTTGTATCTGTGATTCCTTCATTCGAAATCCTTTGCTTCTATTTGTGAATCTTCAAAAACTGTGATTATTTTTGTAAAATCCCAAAAAATAAAATAAAATTTAATCTGTACCATTAAAATTGTTGTTAATACCATTTCTGTTCGAGCTACTTTCCACAAGGTTGCCAACTCTTAAATTGTGCTTTTATATTTCTATGTTTAGATTTTAATTCCATTATAAACATTTACCTATATATTTTTTGTAGGCCATGTCATCTTACCTACGTTATTTGGTCTCTCCAAGGTTGTCAATTCTTGCTTTTCAACTTTCATATTTTTGTTTCCTTATTTTATTTTTTATTCAACACTTTATTTTCATTTTTATTCACATTCTTACCTTTTTTCTTTCAGATGTTCGTCCTCATTTTGATACCATTCAATTGGTAGACCTAACTTTAAATATAATTTAATTTTTATTTATTCATCAATATTTGTTGTCATTTTACTAACCTATTTTATTTTTAGATCTCTGCACTGTCATTGCAATTCACCATCGCCTGTGTTTATCTATTTCATTGTAAACTCGAGAATATAATAATGGCCAGTATTGAATTAAAAAAAAAAAAATAAGACATGCTTAGCAGCTACCAAATTCAAAGTAAAATCACAGGTAACCCATTCGCAACTGCAAACGAAAATTCAAATCATTGGTAAAAGGGCTTCTTACATTTGCTAACCAAAATACAAAAATAACAAGAAACCACAAAATGCGTGTGGACAGTGGTAACAAGTACTTCAAACAAAACGCTCAGTTGCTCGCTCGCCTCATCATATCGCCATCACCATCATCAGCGAAAAAAAAAAATAAATAAAAAATACACTTAATCGCTTCACCATCCGAATTCATTATTAAAAAAAACAAACAATAAACAAGTTTACTAAAATTTGAGTTACATTTTATTTTATTTTATGTTTTTTAATTGATTTCTTAATATTTGTTATTTTATTTTATTTCACACAGAAAAAAAGAAACTTTATTTTATTTGACAATTTATTTTACATCAACACATTTGTTATTTTATTTTTTATTTTACATAATACGTGTGTGTTCTTTTTTTTATTTTCATATTTAGTAGTTGCATGCTTAAGCATTTTTTCTCTTCATTTTTTCATTACACTTTTGCTACACACATCCATACCATAAATGCTCATTTCATGCAAAACTTGTAATTTATTTTTGAATTTTGTTTTTTAATTTGTTTCCTTTTTCTTATTTTTTTTCTTTAATTTTCTAAAAAAAAAAAAACAAAAAAAGATTTGAGCAAGAAAGTCGCCAATAAAACAGTCAAGGAGTCATCTAAACCATCCACTCTGGACATCCATCGAAATCTGAGTAGACACTCAATGAATGGTATAGATCCTGTAACGGCTGCTCAGATTAATGGCAATAAGAAGCGTTTCTCCGTGTCGGACGTATCCGATATGTTGTATGAGTTCTATCGTGCAAATGCCGCTGCAAAGGCACCAAAGACTCAAAACACCGACAAATCGTTTCGCCAGAAGTCGCCTTCATCGGCTGATGCAGCTGCCGGAGGAGAGAGTGAGTCGTCCAATGCTCGGGGTATCCCCAACGAGCCACAAACTTCAAATACTACGGCTCCAAAAAACTCGCATGGTGATGAAATGACAAACACCAACCAAATGAGCGCCGCAAACAGCACCAGCAGCGCCTTCTCAAGCAAGAAGAACACTTCGTCATTTCATCCCAGAATCAAGTACTCAAGTGTAATGAATAAATCGAGTGCCGCGGCTGCCGCTGCTTCTGTGGCCAATCTGGAGAACACGCCGGCTCAAAGTGTACCGAGTGCAGTTGTGGTGCCACCAACCGATATCAAGCCAATTGTATCGATTCCTGCTTCAGTTATCAAGCCACCGACAATATCATCATCAGCCCCAGCAGCTGCAGCTATCGCTGCTGCGCTTCTCCGTGACGGCTATCACAATTTTCACCAGCAGTTGAGAGTTCAGGATATTCTCAAGCAGCAGTCGTCCGTGGTGCCATTAGCTCATAACAATCAGTCGGGAGGTAGTGTCCAACCTCTAGGTGGTCAAGGCAAAGGTCTCTTGTTCGACAGCTATATTCGTAAGGACAATCGCTCATCGGAGAATGAGAACGACCACAGTGATTCGGATTTTAACGACGACGAGGACGACGATGACGACGGTCGATATTCTGGATTCGATGACATCCACTTGATCGAAGGCTCAAAGTCCTCCTACCACAATCACGGCCATCTGTCCATGCCCCCCTCTGCGAGTGACTATATGTCCGATGAATCTCAGAAATTTATGATGGCCGCTCAGGCACAAGCCTTGAGAAACCTCGAATATTCCCTAAGTGACTATGGCGGTACGAACCCCAACGAAGAGCCAAACTATCAGTGCCGTCATTGTGGCAAGAAATATCGCTGGAAGTCGACTCTACGTCGTCATGAAAATGTCGAATGCGGTGGCAAGGAACCGGCTCATCAGTGTCCCTATTGTCCCTACAAGTCCAAGCAGAGAGGCAATTTAGGCGTTCACGTCCGTAAACACCATTCGAACTTGCCACAGTTGGCGAGCAAACGACGTTCTAAGTACTCCCAGCAGCGTGAGGTGAAGATTGAAGCTGAGAAGGCTTTCTAAATGCAAACAGCGCACAGCTCTTCTGCGAAAGGTTATGGGTATGAACTTAAGAATTGCTATAAAAGATTACTGCAACGACTTAAGCACATTATTATAAGATTTTTTAAAGAATTTGTATTTTTTTTTTTTAATTTTGTTTTATCTACTGACTGACTGAAGGTCTTTGCTAAATGTATTTCTATGGCCTGCCCTACTCTAAATGTGCTGCTTTTTGTATTTATTAATTTTTTTTTAAACCCATACAAACTATTATATTAAATAAGATTACCTACATAATTTGATTTGATTTTTTTTATTTTCTAATAAAAAGCGCAAATAATTGGTGATAAATCAAAAAATAATCTTAGTTTAGATCATTATTCCAAAAAAAAAAAAAATATTGAAATTATTTATTCCTTAAATTTACTCCTTAATTCCTTAAACGAAAATCCATTTTACCCTGATCTCTATTTACTTCTGCTGACTGATTTTTTAAGACATTTAAAAAGTTTATACTTGTCCAGACTTTATTCTATTTTTTTTTTAAAGACTGAATTTTAAGTTAGAACTTCTTTTGTAAGTTATCGATGGAATTTGAGTTTTGACCAATGATTTTGGCATTTCAAATTTTTTTTTTACTTTTTTATATTAACTCCCATTAGTTTATAGGAAAACGTAATATAGTCATCTTTATAGGCCATAATTTTTAAAAAAACAAAATTCAGACAAGGACAACCAATGACAAATTATTGTATGTTTAGTTTTTATTTTATCTCTTTTTTTTTATTTTATTATAAGCATGCAACAAGTCGTCTATAAAACCGTAGGTAATTTTATTTTTAATATTTGAAGAGTTTTTTTTTTTTATTTGAGTTAGATGATTGGTTAAACTCAGTGGTAGGGGAAGGTTATGTCTAGTTCAATGAGTTAGTTAAACATATAGGGTCATCACAATTCTCAATGTCACTAATGTTGTTCGAAAATTGAGATTTTTTCGTGGTTCATGGGGTATGTTACGATTATATCAGTATTTAAGAACTTTATATTGTTAAGATGAGTTTTAAAACGACCGTAAAATTAATCTGAAATAATGTTTATTTAAACAATATCAAATATCGGAACAATAAGCGATTATTTGCATCTATATGTTTCTGACAGTTAAAATGTGACCATTGCTTCTTTTTTGTCCTTAATAATTATTGTTTTATTTAGCAAGTCTGAAAGACACGAGGACCGTACTTATGCGGGTATTTGTTTTATAGAAAATGTTCACATTATTGCTTACGGGGTGACCCAAAAGTTTTATGTACCGGAATAACTTTATTTGATTACGGATCTTAACAAAACTGAACGAAGTTTGATGATTTTTAATGATAATGTTTTAAGAAAATAATGTCCAGTATTACTATTGTTTTTGTGAAATATTTTGTCGCTTTTTCATGGTTTCTGGTTTCAAGGCAAATTAATTAGTTGACCGCCTCGCGACCAGTGCAAAGAGTACCTGACAACTTTCAGTTATCCGGATCAAATCCACAATGTCTTTGTCCTGGAAACGCATGTTCGGGTTCGAAGATCCCCTTCGCTGGAGCATTATTGTCCACTTGATCAATATCGCCAATTCATTCTTCATTCATTTTTGGAATACATTTTTTCCGAAGAAACTCCGTATGGGCCCTCTATTCCTGCTACAAAATGAGAGGCACAACCTGATTAAAAAGGTTTGGGTGTTATAATATTTAGCTTTTGAGTTTTGACTCGAAATTTTTTAAAATGTTCCCGAATTCGCATTAGAGTGAAAATTGTGTTGATCTCTCGCATATTAGTCAGAGGCGTTCACACATAACGTGGGATAGGATATTGTATGCGACAGTAAGCAAGCATACGCCCCGATATCAAGATCGCCTAGCTTTAGAGGGAGCTAATGTAGTTAGTTTAGGACTTACTGCATGTAGTCCGCTTGTAAACTATCAGATCCGCCGGCCTTATTATTCAATAGCTATTTTATAGCTAACCTAATCTCTTACATTTGCTGGTGGTGGAACTTAAATACATCTACGATCTACCATTTCTTTCCTTCGCTGTTTCGAAGAGCCTGCGTTTCGCTCTTATAGCCAGAAACCAGTTACTTTGGTTTTATTATAAAATATTGGTATTTTGTTTCAATCTCGATATTCTTCAATTTCATTGAATTGAAAGACTGCGTAGGCGTACAGGAGGAGAAGACCTCCTCCCATCTCAAGGTCTGTGGGGTTATTCCCAAATGCGCGGCGGATCGTATTGAAAGCAATGCTTCGCTTTCGAACGTCTTCGCTTTTGTGTATTCTCAAAAACAAACTGTGCTTTCCAGTTTTTTTTTTCAATTTGATTTGCAATTTTCCATTTATTTTCTCAAAAGTTTGACAACTTTTTCACATCACAAGAAATACTTCGCGCGAGAAACTGTGGGATCGCGTTGGTTTGAGCAGACCTGGAGACTCTTCCTTTGCTGTCTTTGTGTTGATTTGCTGCGCTTTCACGTGTCATCTGTCTCTTCTGTGCATGGCTAGTAACCTACGCTGGTTTTGGCTTCCTCTTTGATGATGTCGCGATCGCGAGACTGTGATCAGTGTTTGTTGTGTTGTGGTAGGTGCTTGCAGATGAGTGCTTTTTACTCACTGTAGACTCTGGCGACTGGTGTTAGTTAGATTCGTATTAGTTGAGGTTCTGCCTTCTGGGTCTAGTTGTTGTTTGAGAAAATTAATTAAAATTAAATTAATTAATTAAATTAAAAAAATTGTTTTTTGACATGGTCGCGAAATTACACCGATATCACTATTCACAAAAGGGGAATCCAGAAACCCTCTTGACCCATGAACCTTAGATCGGATATTGCGGTCTTATGTAGACTCCAATATTATATTGGATTAGCTATTTAGTAGAAAGTTATACAAAATAAAACAAACATAATTTCCAATGGTGGTTTTACTATATTTTTTTTATGATAAAACCTAGGCATGATTTTTTTCGGTTCATTTGAATAGACGCACCAGTCAAATTGGCAACAAATGCTCGGTGAACACCAGTGAAAATTTAATTTGAAGTGAGACAAATATTTTTTTATACTAACTTCAAAAAAACGGGTAGAAAAAATGTGTTGAATTTGGAAAAAAGGTAAAAGTTGAAGCTACCTTACCTTTCAGGGAACTGTTTTTTTTTTGGTCCATTCAATGCGAAAAAAAATCAAAATCAAAAAAGTAGCTCTGGTGCGTCTAATCATACGAACCGCACTGTAATAGTGTTGCTATCTGCTATCAGGTCATTGGTATTAAAAATAACGTCTGCAACTCTTTAAAATCTTGTTGCCGGAATCATAGTTGCAACAGCAGTAGTCGTTACGTTACGACAAGGTGGCATTTTCCACACAGCTCGGGTTCTAAAGAAGAAGAAACTCTGTTTCTGGGGTGTTATACCCAAATGCGCGAGGTTCGTATACCTTAGTTTCGACTGTTTTGGTCTTCGATTTTGATTATTCTCAAAAGCGAACTGATATTTTCAGTACTTTACAGTTTTTTCTAACTGACATTTATTTTTCCAAAAGTTTGACAGCTTTTTCCCGCCACAAAAATTTCGCAAACAATACGCAGGCATTTCGTCACCTAAACAGCTATCGACTTGGAGTGGAGCGAATCGCTTTTGGATATATGTAATACAAAAATGCAAATCCGCCGTGAAAAGCGATCTGCCGCGCTTTTGCGAATACGCTCCTGAAGTCATATTTACATAGCACCACAGCCTACATGAATTCAAGTGAAGAACTAAGACCTATCTTCAAGCATCTTGGGGCAGTTTGAAGCGTTATTCAGAATATTTCGGACTCTACATATCGAACGATTCTTTGATCTGGAGCTAATTGCTAATCATAATCAGATCAAGATCACATATATTTGCTGTCGCTCCCACAAAGTTCTAATTTTCCGATTACATAAAGTGTCTATATCCGAGATCGCAAGATGGACACTATACATATTAGTTTTTAATTAATTATTTTTTACCATTTGGATGAATATTCCCCACATGACTATAGCATATTTGCAAGAAGAATACTTAACTCCAAACATTGGTTTAAATATTCGCCTTCTCCAGAAACCAAATACATGACTCTTTTAATATTATTGGTGTAGTTTTTTTTTTCTTAGGCATGCTTTGCTTATACAAGGATAAGTAAATTAAAAAGATAGATTTTTTTGTTTAATATTTACAATATCAGTCTGATTGAATATACATACATTTATTTTATATAACAGTCACACAATTACATATTTTATTATATTTTTTAAAAGAATCTCTGCCCTTAATTATTAAAAACATTTATATAAATTATCATATTTTCTAAATATTCATTATCATTAATTTTATTCATTTCGTTTTATAATTTTGATTTATAATCAATTCAATGCCTTATGATAATTTTTATTAAAACTATTATTAAATTAAAATAATAAAATATAATCAAAATCCAAAATGCAAAAACGGTAACTATACGTAAAACCTTTTTGTGATTTTTAAGTATAACTTAATGAATTAAATGAAAATACATCATTCTATGTTAAGAAATTTATAGGAGCCATATTATATAAACAAAAAACAAAATCCCATATATAAGATATTTCATTTAACCCTAGGACACTAATTCGGTTTCTTTTTGTTGTGCTATATTACTCACATTCAATTGAAATCAAAGTTTAGGTAGGATGGTTCTAAAGGGTGGTTCTATTTTTGAAACGAATGTAAGTTACCTTTAATTGTATGTCATATACAAATGTGTATGTTGAGAAGCTTTCTCGTCAGACGTTCGCGTCAGGAACCTGGAATTACTTGCTCAGTTACAGGAAAGCCACTGTGCTAAGAAATTATGACAATAGGTTCTTGTTACAATTTTTAAAGGCACTTTAGAATCTAGATAACTTCCCCTGCAATCGTATTGTGGTTCTTTCATAAGAGATTGTTAAATATTAAAATGTCAAATGGTGGGGAGGAATTTACGAAAATGTTAGGAACGCTTTGTGAGTCAAAATAACAGTACATACAGGCAAAATTGTTGAGTAAGAAATGATGAGATTTTCAGTGGAGGGATAATATCTCTCAGTTTCGGTAAGAAAATCGATGAAATTCGCACAAGTGAATGGTTGTGAGAACCTATACCTAACCTTATCTAACTTATCCATAATTGCGGTATTAAAACAGGAGATCTCAGCATTGGCGGCGTACCCGTTGTGTATGAGCCGCTTATACCACGCGCCGCGTTTTTTGGAGGCGGCTATTTGCCACACCGGAGCGTACTCTTGTGGTACATTAAATTCGGGTAAAAATCACCCGAGATCAGTTTGTTAGTTGGCCATCGCCCTTGCAAAGTACTTTGGAAATACGATAATTATGAAATTGTCAATCCTATTAATCGAGCCCCATTGTTTAGGGTCTTGTTGGGATTATGTTTTATGTACTCAGACTCAGGGGTTCTAAACAAACCGAGGCAGGTCCTAAGACACTGTCTCTCAAGTATCCAAATCATTTCCATATAGGAAGGCGCTATATTGAACCAAATGAGGCAGACATACGCGATGATCGGTCTAATAAAGGCCACGTAGCATATGACCTTTACAAGTTGACTGCTGCGAAACAATCTCCTTGTCAGAGCATAAGCACTCTTGGCCCCTGCAAGACTAGCAATGACACTGACCACTACACCATTGCCACCGATTTAGTTCAGCATGTTCAGCATATACACAAACCAATGAAGTGATGAAAATATCAAAACCTGCCAAATGGATCTTAAATTTATATGCACAAAATGACCATACTCGTAGCTAAAACTTAATGAAAACATAATTTATTATACCTTTAGTGTTCTAGGGTTAACTTTGCCTGCTAACTCTAACTCTAACTTGTAACACGAACAATTTTGAAACACACAAAAGGTGCTTATTACTCAATTGCCTTAAAACGTATACGTACATAAATATTTATATATATTTTCTTATAATAAGCACGGATTTAACGAAAATCTCCATAAATAAGCTACATAAATAAATAAAAAAAGTATATCTATATCAAGGCAACTTACAAATAAAAATATTTCCTCTTTGTGTGTGCAACAACTATAAAAGACTGCTTTACACTAAAGAATTATTTTTTTTTCTCACTCACTAAATAAAATATTTCATCCATATCTAGCTATAAGAAACAATATTAAAAATACAACAAAAAATCTATTTAAAAAAAAGAGTATTACGAATGGCCAAATCTACTGTACTATTTATTTATTCTAAGACTGTTTTAACTTTGACTCATTCGATTTGATATCTATTAACAAATGAATAAATCAACAAGACTAACTTTAAGACATATTTTTTATATTAACAAAGAGGAAATTAAATTGACAACCAACCAGCAAAAAAAACATTTCTTAACAGTCTTAATGCAAAAAAAAAAACATACATATACCAAAACCTTTTTATTATTATTATATTACGTTAGCATTTAAGTGTATACCTACTCAATATTCATTTTACACTTTCTTTTTATTTGAAACTTGTTAATATACGCACATACTTTTTGGCTTTGTTTTTATATACATATTTGAACAAAAATTGCATACATTTTCTATGAAAAAAAAAAAAACAACTGTAATCTCATCTAAATTTTATAAATTTTCGGCGTAAAAATAAAGACAAAATCAAATTATTTTTAATTGATTTAATATGTTTTTGGATATTATTAGATTTTAATTATAATTTATAAATAAAAAATTAATCAATTTGTTGGCACAATTAGCAAGATTATAATTAAGTTCATTATGATTATTGATTTTAAATAAATAGAATGCATATCCACAATTATTAATATTATTTTTAATTTTTATACGAAAAGAATATATATTTTTACTGAAAATAATTATATGAAATTTTTGTAACCATTAACATAAAAACATATATTTATACTAACACACATTGAAGATAAGCAATAAAAATAATGTGTCAATATGTAAAACAAAAAAAACAATTTTTAGTATTCACTTGTTTTTATTTGGGAATCATTTTGAAATTGTTATCCACACTTTCTGGTCTAAATATTTTCTACCTTTCAAGGATCAATAGGTGAGTTTTTTTTTACTTAGGCTATTTTTTTTGCATGTAAATTTAAGTTAAAAGGCATGTTGAGTAATATATTTATCTTTTCAGGTGCTCCCAGACTTTTTATGAATAAAAACAAATTATTCATATTCCTGGATCTGGATTTACAAGAATCGTTATTTCGATCTTCAAAATAAATAGGATAAGAATTAATATTATAGTCACTATTCTTGATTAGCGTGACATTTCGTGACAAATAGAATGTTGATAATTTTGTAATTAATACGGCTCTTTCCGAGTCAACCACATTCTAAACTCTTCTATCTTCTGGAAATAACATTGCATCGATTATCTATTTCATATTTTAATAATTTTATATTGAAAAACAAAGTCACTTGAGTGCAATGTTGGTTTTAAAAAAATGTAATGTGGAGCAACTCTTCATCATCATACCTCATAGAAGACAAATGTTAACTTTAATAGAATCTATCAAAATCTAGGATTGTAGTAAATCTAGGATGCGGTTAATTGCAGTTATTATTTCTGCAGCTAGAATGATCCAGTCAATACACCCTGTAACATTTGGACATTAAACGGCTAACGACAGCGCTAAATGTACTGAATGTATGGTAGAGGTATGGTCCTTACTTAATAAGGTGGCACTACAGTTCAGGGTGGACCTGATCCTCAACCAACAATACGTCTCTCCAGTTAGCTCTGTCTCTGACTAACCCTCCTCCTGTTGCGCATTCCAAGTTTATTTCACTTGTGCTCGCCATCTAAACGGGACCGAATATTTTACGAAGAAATATTTCTCTCAAAGCGACCGAAGATTCTCCTCATCCGTTTTGAATAGAGTCCAAGCTTCAGTTTCAGTGGCATATAGGTACATATATTTTAGGTATTTTATATAAAATAAATGTTAATGCAATTGAAGAAAGTCAAGATAAGTGCGCAGAAAGTTAAATAGGTTTAACTTATTTTTTGTGTGCATTTGCGGTTGCAGACGTCGATGCGTTAAACCACAATACAAAGTAAAAAAGAAATTATTTTTTTTGTTTAATTACAAAATGTTATTTGAAACATTTGACAATCATCTGTAAAAAAAAACTAGCAGTAACCAACGTCTTTGGCCGTGACCAGGAATTGTGTTGCTGAGCTATTTTCTACGATAATCAATATTCCTAATTTTACAACTTTACCGCCACGCCCCTTTGTCCCGCCCGCATTTGCACAAATATATTCACCCCAATTGTCGTCGTCGTTTACGACTCTAAAAAAAAGCGACACGACTGTTTGGTATTGGCGACTGAAAATAAACGACTTTTGTCGTGGCGACGATCGACTAATGGCGTCTGAAATGTCAAAAAATGTGGATTGTATTTTTCGACGACGATCGTCGGTATTGCGTGAGGCGTTTTGTGACGACGTTTGTCGTGGAAATGATACATTTCTGTCGTCGACTATTTTGCGGACGACTGTGTGATAATGTGTTAAAAAAAAGTATGTGTACTTAATTTTTAGTTAACAAAAAGACAATTATAGTTATTTTGCAGAATGGAGATAACAAATAAAAGGCAATTTCTACATTTAGTGAACGAAATGCAGAAAAATATTCCTTTGGCAAAATCATTCACGAAGGCCTAACAAAAGTGAGGTTAATCGGCAATGGGACGACATAGCCTTATCTCTGAATTGTCTTGGACCATATAAATCTACGCACTCAAGTAATGAGTTATTACACGACGACCCTAATTAAGGCCATAAAATCATTAATATGATTAAAAACACAGAAAGCGGAAGGATGCAGTACCTGGGTATCGTATTTTTGTATCCTTGCGGATGTGCCACAGGGGTATAAAAAGAGCTGCAACTGATATAGTTTGCAATAAGTTTTAACAACTGCGTGATCAAGTGTTAAAGAAAAGTTTGTGTATTTAATATTTAACTAACGAAAAGATAGTTACATATTCTTTAAAATGAAAATCACAAATAAAAGACAATTTCAACATTTAGTGAAAGAAATGGAGAAAAGGGACTAACAACAAGTGATTTTAATCGGCATATCCTTATCTCTGAATTGTCTTGGACCACCTTCGACTTCGATAGTATAAAATACATTTAAAATCTGAAAATAATTGTTATTAACGTATGTATGCAATTTAAATTATTTCTACCACCCACTTAATGTCGGGTAAATCCAATGGATTGGATTTGGTTCGAATTTCCTTCCTTAACTTTACCAGCACTTTTTTCTGGTTTTCTTCTTCGTCACTGCCTGGTCACTGCTTTCAAAAAACATGTCACACAATTCATTTTTGATTTGTTTTATTAAATAATTAACCAAGTCACAAACAAAACACCAGACCAAATATAAATTCGTCGACTGTTATGTCAAATCCAATGTGTCATAGTTTGTGGAATGTATGTGGGATGTGAGAGTTCAGAGAGTCGAGTCGTTTCAGTTACGCAATACCAAATTCCAAACGACTCGACACGACAAACGTCGCCAGTCGTTTGCGACAGACGACGACGACAATAGGGGTGATTGTGTAAGTTTCAGCTCAATCGATTTTTGCTAGGTCAAACATCATTCGAAGAAGACTAGCGTAAAATCTTGAAGGCTTTTTATTTAGAGGAGTGGTGTGGTTGTCAACTGCTCAAATTTTTGCGTACCTACGGAAACATCCCAAAGCTGATTAAAAAGTTCGAGTGAACTCTAATGATGAAGCGAATCCTCCATAAAACGTATTAGCATAATGCAGATAGATTTTCACATATTTATCTATATTTACTGAGTTCTGGAATCATTTTCCGTCACATGTGTTTGTTTTTATATATTGCTTATATATTTCTTAACATTTTTTTAAAGAAACTTTGATATTTAAAGGATTCAAATCGAAGTCGATCATTAATAATATAAATAATGGACCTAAGAATTATCTTCTCGCAAGCATTATGTGATTTTATTTATGAAACCAATAAAAGTCTAAAATTAAAAGCTTCTTCGGGCAAATTTATACTCTTGGATGTTACTAAACATTATTCAATGGAAATAAACATCGGAGATAATGTTTATTTAGCTTGGATGATTGTGAAAGACCTCGCTCAGTGAATTGGTTAAATATTTTTAAAGCGTAATTCAGACATACACTTATGTCGATTTCCATTGGGCAAGAAAAAGCCATTTTTTTTTAGATTCAGACCAGTTTTTCTGCTACAGAAATCAGCTGTCTGTCAAATTCATTATCCATTGGGCAGAAACAAAAATCACTTTTTTAAGATTCAGATCACTTTTGCGAATCTCAATTCGCGAGCGGGATTCACTCATACTTTCACCAATGCCAAAACAAGAGACATTATTTTCTATTCACAAATTGCAATAAAAAAATTGGTAGCTGTCTGTCAAATAACACACCAACACAAATGCAAACAAATTTAATATCATTTCATGTTCCATTGGGACAGGAAAAATCTGAGAGCAAAACGGTAAAAGCCCAATGGAAATCGACATTAGTTACATGGATGCATCAGAATATGGAATGCATACAGATCCTTTTGCGAGCAGTTGACAATCTTACTATTTTTTCATTACGGTAATCTAATCTAACAATTATCTGTAAAGAAATAAACTATAACTATTTTTACTTTGCACTTACAGATATCTTATAGCAGAATCAAAATGTCTTATTTAATCTGATGAAATCTGAGATGCTGACTTGCGCTTATTCCGTACGCCCTACCTATTCGTAATACGGTAAGAAAATGAGTCTACAACTTGAAATGTTAAATTTTGTGCGCGATTCTATGTCAATAAAAAATGCAACATTAAGAAAATGCATCCAAACAGTTTATTTTATCTTATAGACACATAATATGCGTGAATCCTTAGACTATTACATAAACATTTCGTAAAATAGAAGCTATGTACATATTTATATGTACATTCTTACTTGTCCCAACAGCAAAAGCTCACACAAACGAATGGTTGCGAGAACCTGCGTTCTCGTAGCGTGGAGTCCAAATATGGACCCCCAAAATGTTATTCTTATTTTATTCAAAAGTTAGAAAGGGCTCTAACGGTATGAACATTGGTCCCAGTTATAGCAATAAGTAAAATAATTTTATAATCTAGAAAAGAAATGAATGAAATTTTGGCACAGGGACATAAGTCTCAAATCGAAATTGGGACTTACACTGGTCGGCATAAGTATTTTGACAAAACTAAAGTTAATTCTACTCATAATTTGAACTTATTTCATGTAAATTTTGGCATCAATGGAAAGGTCATTTAAATTCCGTTTGAATGATACACAACTTTCCTTAACCCATTAAGTACCCATTGAAAATGTAGAACTTTTGTAAAAGCCTACTTTTTTGACTTTTTTCCTCGGTCCAAAAAAAAATGTTTTGATGCAAAAAGTTTCTTCAAACAATTTCAAAAATCTCTTCGCTAACATTTTTTATGATTTTTTGAATGGGATGATCTCAGAAAAATTTTGTATGAAAAGGAGGAAAAAGTTGATAAAATAGTCATTTTTAGCAATTTTCAAAAAATCATAAAAAATATTAGCGAAGAGATATTTGAACATTTTTTTTTGCAGTCACTATTAGAATTGTTTGAAGAAACTTTTTGCATCAAAACATTTTTTTTTGATACCGAGGAAAAAAGTCAAAAAAATAGACATTCACAAAAGTTATAAATTCTAAAATTTTTAAATGGGTACTTAATGGGTTAAGGAAAGTTTTGTATCATTCAAACGGAATTTAAATGAACTTTCCATTGGTGCCAAAATTTACATGAAGTAAGTTTCAAATTATGAGCAAAATTAACTTTAGTTTTGACAAAATACTTATGCCGACCAGTGTATGTCCCACTTAATTGGGACATAAGTCCCAAAAGAAAAATTTGGGACTTTTGTCTTATACATTTGTTTTGGGACTTATGTCCCACTCAACCTATTTCTTTAGATAAGCTTAGATAGTTCACAAAGAGCATCACGTAATAAATAAATATACTTACTTACTTAGATGGCGCTACAGTCCGGGGTGGACCTGGGCCTCAACCAACACGCCTCTCCAGTTAGCACGATCTTTGGCTAACCGCCTCCAGTTGCGCACTCCAAGTTGGTTGAGGTCCCCTTCCACTTGTGCGCGCCACCTAAGGCGAGGTCTTCCTCTACTGCGTTGTCCCTCCGGGTTGGAATCGAAGACTCTTCGGGCCGGAGCGTTGGTGTCCATTCGCTCTACATGTCCTAGCCATCTTAGTCGACTGATACGTACTTTTCTGACCAGATCGATGTCGCTGTACAGCTCGTAGAGTTCGCTGTTAAATCTCCTCCTCCAAAGCCCGTCAACGCAAACGGGACCGAAAATCACTCGAAGAATTTTGCGTTCGAAGCGACCAAGGAGATCTTCATCCGCCTTTGATAACGTCCATGATTCTGCGCCATAAAGCAGGACTGGGATGATGAGGGTCTTATATAGAGTCTCCTTGGTGTTTCTCGACAAGGCCTTACTAATCAATTGCCTTCTTAGGCCAAAGTAACAGCGGTTGGCAAGTATAATTCTTCGCTTGATTTCTGATGTGATGTCATTTTCAGAGTTAATAGCGGAGCCGAGGTAGACAAAGTCCCGAACTACCTCAAAGTTATAGCTGTCTATCGTGACGTTCTGTCCGATTCGTCGATGTTGTGTGTCCCTTCTTGTTGACAGCATATATTTTGTTTTGCCCTCATTCACCACTAAACCCATTTTCGCCGCTTCTGTGCTAATACCTGCAAACGCACCAGTGACAGCTCGCTGTGTTCTGCCAATGATGTCGATGTCGTCAGCGTATGCAAGTAGTTGCACAGACTTTTGGAAAATTGTGCCCCTGGTGTTGACTTGCGAGTTTCGCACAATTTTCTCAAGAATGATGTTGAAAAAGTCACATGACAGCGCATCACCTTGTCTAAATCCTTTTTTGACATCAAAGGTCTCGGTGAGATTATTTCCGACCTTTACGGAGCAGCGAGCGTTCTCCATCGTCATTCTGCACAATCTGACAAGTTTGGCAGGGATGCCAAAACTAGACATGGCTCTGTATAGCTCGTCTCTATAAATGCTGTCATATGCGGCTTTAAAATCGATAAATAGATGGTGAGTATCGATTTGGACTTCTTGGGTTTTCTCCAGGATCTGTCGTAGTGTGAATATTTGGTCGGTTGTGGACTTACCGGGCCTAAAACCGCACTGATAGGGTCCAATCAGTTCGTTGACAAATGGTTTCAGGCGTTCACACAGTACGGCAGACAGGATCTTGTAAGCGATGTTAAGGAGACTGATGCCTCTATAGTTGGCGCAGTTTAGAGGGTCTCCTTTCTTATGGATCGGGCAAACAATGCTGAGGCTCCATTCATCAGGCATACTTTCCTCTGACCAAATTTTAGAAACGAGTTGGTGTATGCTCTCTACCAAGTCATCTCCCGCTGCCTTAAAAAGCTCTGCAGATAAACCGTCCGGTCCTGCAGCTTTGTTTGACTTCAGTTTGGATATTGCTATCCTTACCTCATTTTGGTCAGGTGGACGGAATTCTTGGCTTTCATCGCCCAGGTTGAATGGTTCATTCTGCCTGACAGCGGAATATGTGTCGTCTTCGCCGTTTAACAGTCTGCAGAAATGGTTTTTCCATGTCCTCAGCACCGACTGTGACTCCACTACAAGGTTTCCTTGTTCGTCTCTACAGGTCTCTGTTCGGGTCTTGTTCCCGTGACACGTTCTTTTTACCTTTTGGTAAAACTTCCGAACATTGTTCCTGGAGTAACACCTCTCTATTTCCTCAATCGCGCGCTTCTCATGCTCTTTCTTTTTCCTTCGGAGAAGCCGGTGTTCTTCCCTCCTTTTTTGCTCGTAGAGCTCCCGAGCTGCTCTCGTCCTTCTCTGCAGCGCCGCTTTGTAGGCCAGTTGCTTCGCTGCATGTGCTTGCCGGCACTCTTCATCAAACCAAGGGTTTCGTGGTGGTGGTCGGGTGAAACCGAGCACATCAGTTGCGGCTTTTCTGACGGCTTCTTGGCATCGATGCCACTGGTCTTCAGCACTTGATGAAGGCTGCAAAGGACTTCTCGAGAGGTTGAGGGAGACGCGATCGGCAAAAGTTCTGGCGGTTTGTTGCGTTTGTAGCCGTTCAACGTTGAATTTCCTCACAGTATTTCCTCGTTGTTGTGGTGTCTGGGATATCCGCATACGTACCTTGGCTACAACAAGGTAGTGATCCGAGTCTATGTTGGCCGCTCGGAAAGTTCGAACATCTAGAATACTGGAGGAGTGCCTTGCGTCGATCGCAACATGGTCAATTTGATTGACGGTTTGTTGGTCTGGTGACCGCCATGTCCCTTTGTGAATGTTGAGGTGAGGAAACCGTGTACTAGCTATAGTAACATTACGTCCCGCAGCAAAGTCAATTAGCCTAAGTCCGTTTCCAGACGTGGTGTCGTGTAGGCTGTGCTTTCCGATTGTGCTACCGAAGATGTCCTCCTTTCCTATTTTGGCGTTAAAATCACCTAAGACGATTTTAACGTCGTACTTAGGACATTGCTCATATGTTTTGTCGAGGAGCTCATAGAAACATTCTTTGGTAGCATCGTCTTTATCTTCTGTGGGGGCGTGAGCGCATATCAGGCTGATGTTGGCGAATTTAGCCTTGATGCGGATAGTTGTAAGGCGTTCACTAACGTGTCGAAAGCTCAAGACTTCTTGCCTAAGTCTGCCGCTTACAGCGAATCCGCATCCGAATAGGCGCTGCTTCTGTTCTCTGTAGCAATCACCGTAGTAGATGTCACAGTTTTTCATCCTTCTTTTGCCGGGCCCATCCCACCGTACTTCCTGGATGGCGGTGATATCTGCATTGTAGCAGCCTAGGGCCTCCGCTAATTGTTCGGCTGCACGCGGTCTGTTCAGGGTTCGAACATTCCATGTGCAGATCCGAAAGTCATTGTCCTTTTTTCGTTTTGCAGGGTCGTCAACAGTAAATCCATCCATATCCGAGGCTTTTGGTTGCTTCGTAACCGGTGCTGTTTTCCGTGGTTGGGTAGTTAACCCCACGCACAACCCCCAACCTGGAGGGCCAGGCCCTTTCTGTGACCCCTTGGACAAAAGGAGCCGGATATTCCGGAGTCAGTAACCCGCTTCGGGGATTTGAGTGCTGCCGTTGGCCCATTAAGGGCTCTTCCGCCACCATCTCTATTTCAACACCCTGACTAGTATTGAAAAATCCTTAATGACCTCAGCTCCAAATACGTCGAAGTAGCTCATTAAGGTATCTGCCATGCCGACTGTTGACGTCACCGTTGATTCAATCGCGTGAATTCTTCCGCCGCACGTCCTCTTTCTGAGGGGCTCATGTTAGACTTCTGAGACTCGAACAGACAGTCAGTTCCGACAGAGCATTATAGTGTTGCCATTTTCTTCGTGTTCAACACTCGCGCTTATAAGTTTAGCAAGCCAAGCCCAGGTGGGCGAGGCCAGTACCCGGTGGTTACCACGCGGAGGTAAAATAAGCACAATTGATGTGTATGAAAAAGTTGCAACAGCTGGGCACCGCCAAGTTGATGCCAATCAGCGCCTACCCGATTCATACACACCCAACCACCAATAAATAAATATAACCAGTATAAAATAGGTGTTTGGCTCTATTGTCTTGGTATAGTTTTAAGCATCACTTATATTTACAACTAAAATACAGTTACCAGCAGTTTGCGAAAAGTGACGCAAACCAATACCGCCACGAAGTCTTTTGTATATAAATGAATCATTTGCAAACGAAAATGTTTTGTTAAACTACGTCATGGATAAGCAAAAATCTTATTACAAAAACACGATTTTAGAAGCCCAATTTGGATGGAACATATTCCGGGCATCTAAAATAAAAGTAAATTGAAACATTGCCTTAATCAGAACGACCTTTTTTAATTGATAGCATATTTAATGTTTATCCATCCTGTGGATGCAGGCAATTATTAACTGTGTATATAAATTTTGTGTAAGCTGTAAGGTATATAAATTTTAATTGAAGAAAGATTTTCTGAAGTTTCTGACTCATCATCGACTATTGTAGGTGGTAATTTCTAGCACGCACCACCCCACCATATTATGAGGGATAAACTTTTGCGTGGGAAGAATCTAAAGGCGTAGCCGAAAAAAATGTTGAGCAAGGGAGGATCGATTTGGGGTGTGAAAAATCGATCATCCCCTTCGCATCGTTTCTTGGCTACGCCTTTGGTTTATTTACATGCCCAACTTGATCGCTCCTATTGTGCACTGTGCCAGGACCTACCATTTGAAATAGTCTGCTTGCCTTGCAGATATTTAAAACTGGACAAGAAGTGCATTTAAAACATGAAAGGAAACCCACACCGAAGTGGGACTAAGCTAAGATGAGTTACTTGTAGTACATATCTGTTTTGCAAAGATAAACGAAGAAGCAATGGTAAATAAAAATTAATTTATATGTCCATTTTGCCGGTAGATAATTAAAAACAAATCTTTTGTTTACTTGTGAAGTTTGTTTGTTGGGTGATCAATGGAAATCCGCAATATTTTGCTAAATATTATCTCTCCGAAAATTTGGGAGTTATGTCCCATTTTCGACAAAAAAATGTTGGGACTTATGTCCCAATGAGGTGGGGACATAAGTTCCCACTTAGTTGGAACATAAGTCCCAAAAATAAAATTTGGGACTTATGTCCCTGCGCCGAAATTTTATGTTCAACTTCTAAGCTCGCTTCTAGGTCCTTAAGCTGGTACAATTTGTCGCTATTCGTTTTTAATTCCGCCACTGTCAGCGGTCCGACAATTGGCAGATGATTTGAAATTTGTTGTCATATTTTGCATGCGAGTGTAACGACTATTTTCATTTGTGTTTTGATTTCATGGGATGTGAAAAACAAATTGGCATAAAAATGGTACCAGAAATGGTTCAGTCAGTACAAACTTTTCCAAATACTTGGATTCATATTCACATCCAATTTATGGAAAAACAAAATACATCTGTCATTTTTCATAGATTACTACAAAGGCGTTCCCTAACGTTTTCGTAAGTTTTTCTGTTTGAGAGAGAATTCATCCCCAACACTGCCATTTTGACAGTCTTTCCATTTTTACTACAAAAATAACGGAATAGACTTGGAATGACTTCTCAAAGAGGAATATAGACTGACAATTGACTGTCAGAATTCAAGTGTTCACACAAAATCACCTTGAAGAAATCAGATGATGAGTGAGTGGTGTAGTTCGAAATGCCAATTATTCCAGCCGAAGTGTTGGTTACCAAACGTCATCTAAGTGCCTATTTTAACTACTTGTTAGGACTTACTCATTTTTGCAGAATCTGCATGAAAAGTCATAAAGAGGAAGCTATTCTTGGACTATTGCCCCTCAAACTTTAAATCGATTTCGGCACACTCGGTGATTTGTATTTTTGAGCTCTATCCGATTAACATATTTTTTTGAAATATACATAAATAAATATAAATATTGGTTTATTCTTTTTATGCGTACATTAGTCTTATTTTTACTTTTAAGTGTGAGGGACCTTTTAACCTTCACCTTCAAATAATTGAAGTCCACGATATGTAGTTAATTTTGTATGCAAAATTAGGGGTTCGTAAAATTTAACCCAATGACTTAAAGTGATTATTAGTAACGCGAAATGTTTATTTATTTATTTATTTATTTATTCATCTACAAGTCAAGCTTACAGTCTACAATATTTTATATAAGTACAAAAAAATAAGATTAATTTCTGTATTATAAATAATATACCTACAAAATAATTATATATGTAATTTAAAGTTCATTATAAAGCAGCCAAAATATGATACTTTTAAAGCGGTCTCTTGGAATATGAAAATCAATGTGTCTACTAATTTCATTATACGATCTTAAGGATCTAGAGATTGGTTAATTGCGACCATAGTTTGTTCGATGCTTCATCTGGAAAAAGAATAGATGATCTCTTAATACCCTCTCTGGAGCATAAATAGGAACCATAGATAAAATAATGGGACTATTTATACGGGAGGATAAAACGTCCCTTATAAACATAATATCATGTAGACGCCTTCTCGGTTTAAGAATCATAATACCCAAAAGTCTAAGTCGGGCTCCATAAGACGGTTCAAAAGTCCAACGCATTTTGAAAAAGATATATTTTGTAAAGCGCCTTTGTACTTTTTTTATGCGATCCGAATGGGTGGAATAGTATGGATTCCAAACAACATCTGCATACTCAAGAACGGATCTCAGCAAAGCGATAAAAAGAGATAAAAAAGTATGGGGATCAGAAAAAAAGAGTTTCGAATTAGCGAATTAGCCTTCGTCACCATGTACTCAATATGGGAAACAAAAGTGAGATTAGAATCGATGATTACCCCAAGATCTTTTATTTTATCAACTCTTTTTAAAGTACAGTTATTAATATCGTAATTATAGAAGCAAGGAAATTGAGATCTATAAAACGATATAACAGAGCATTTACTAACATTTAACATCAAACAATTATTAACACACCAAGTGGATAAATAATTGTTGATATCAATTTGAATCTTAGAGCAGTCATCGAGGCTTTTAACTTTTAGGAAGATTTTAAGATCGTCCGCATACATAAGGCAATGATAGTATTCAAGGTTTTGGATAATATCATCAATGAATATAATAAACAGGAGCGGTCCAAGATGACTACCTTGTGGGACTCCAGAAGTGCAAGAAATTGATCTTGAGTAATGATTATCTAAGCAAACTCGCTGAGACCTACCGGTTAAATATGATGAAATCCATTTTAACATTGCAGAGTGAAATCCAAATATCTCAAGCTTTTTAGTAAGCAATCTATGATTAACAGAATCAAAAGCCTTGCTAAAGTCGGTGTAAACAGCATCGACTTGAAACCCATTTTCAACTGCATTAGCAACAAAGGACGTAAAGTGCACCAAATTAGTTGTTGCGGAGCGACCAGAAACAAACCCATGTTGCAACTCTGATATGTGCTCTTTGATATAAAACTCTATTTTATTCTTAACAATGCACTCAAAAAGCTTTGGAATGGTAGAAAGTTTACAAATACCTCTATAGTTTGCAACATCGTTTTTAGAGCCAGACTGTTTTATTTTGTTGTATCGCATTGACAGTAGGTGAAACTGAGATCAATCTGCTAATTCTTTTTAAAATTTTAATTTTAATTTAAACTTAAATCGCGACTGTGACACTTTGTTGTTCTAGCTGGAATAGGCCTATAAGCTATAACTAAAGATTCTGTATACAGTTTATCCTATTCGGCCTTATCAAGACGAGCTTGACGACCTTAATAATAATTTGTAGTGATCATTTGAAAACCACCAAGTAACCGATAAGAATCTATGGAATCAAATTAAATAGTTCGTATGTCACATTAAAAAGACAAAGCGCTTTACTAATAATAATTTTTATACCCGGTACCACACTGTGGTGAGGGTATATTCACTTTGTCATTCCATTTGTAACGCCCATAAGGAGGCGTTGTAGGTATGACAAACTATATATATTATAGATCAGCATCACATTCTTAGTCGATCTAGCGATGTCCGTCTGTCTGTCCGTCTGTCCGTCTGTCTGTCCGTCTGTCTGTCTGTCCGCACGATTACGGCCGTAATTTAAGAGCTATCGACTTGAAATTTGGTATGTAAGCTTTTATCCACCAAACTGAGGCTAAGTTCGAAGATGAGCTAGATCGGATGAAAACTACTACTACCTCCCATACAAAAATATCAGATTTATATAGCTTTTTATGTTAAAAATTAAATTTAAATAGCTACAGTAAAGATAGCAAGTTTAAACTTTGCTCATATTGTTTTAATAATATTTAAAAATTTTTGACATAAAATGAGCTTGGTCGAATAAAAAGTACCCATACCTCCCATACAAATATATAATTTTTTAATACTAAAATATTTTTTTTATTTTACAATAATATAGTACCGGGTATTTGAGCTTCGGCATAGTCGAAGATAATTGTCTTACTGGTTATAGTTTCTGCGAACTCACAATATCGAAAATTGCCATATAAAATTATATTTTGTTATTTATAAATATATAATAATGTAACAATATATTTAAGGTTAAGGTTAAGAATGGTTATTGGTAACGCCCTACTACTATTTACGCAGCTTCAATAATTTTAATTTATTTTTCGACTTACTCGCTTTATATGTCAATGTCAACTCTTCATCTTCATTATGGGGAATATCTGAGTGCTACCGAAGACACGCAAAGCTTACAAAAAAGAAAAATATTTAAAATAATTTAACTTAATTTTATGTTTGCTTAGTATTTACTAATATTTCGCATTTCTTTTTAATTTTCAGACGAGGAAATATACGAAGAGTTATATGAAGAACTAGATGATGAAGAATGCTGTCATGTTGTCGAATTACTAGAATCTGAAACTAATGACGATGACGAAGTAGAAGTTGAAATTGAAAGACGAATTCAAGAGAAACCAATTATAAGAACAGTTGAGATATTGTCACCAAAACTTAAACTACCGAAAACGGTACTCACCAGAGAAGTCATAAATCTACCAGTGACCAAAAAACCACCAATGGAAAAAATACCACACGTGTCTAGACGAAAACAACAATTTGGCACCAAACCAATTCAAGTTGTACACGTGGATCGGGTAAAGGAATTGGCAGACTTTTTAAAAATATCTGCTATGAAGAGCGAGTTGTATACAAAACGACATGGCGTTCGGAAATAAGAGAGTAGATATTTTCTAATTTTATGTGCAAAGATTTGCACTAATTTGTATTGTTTCAATTAACTGCGGACATAATCTATCTTTTAAATATTTATATGGCTAGTTGATGTTATTTTTGGCTAAATAAATTTTTTACGGGTACGAGAACGAGAACTTTAACTTGTAGAAGGTAGGTTAGGTTGTTAATCAATATTTTTTTTGTTGTTGTACAGCGAAACTTATAGGATCATATTTCAAAATTCTTATATTCAGTCAAGCACTTAAAATGAGAAACTGAACGCAATATGTCCGCGACTTACAATTATTACAATGTAATCACTATCAGTCATTGGCTTAAGCTGGATTATGCCGGTATATGTAATCCTATTATAGTTTTCTATTAATACACATAAGATATGTTGTTCGGTGACTTATGCCCTAATCACAATACTCTCTTCAGTCGTGTGGCCGTTTAACACTTTGATTAGAACTCATAATTCAATCAATTGTATTCTAATGCACACAACTTTGTCTGTAACTTAGGACAAAAATAGCTCCGTCAGTTTATATGTAACGTATCTTTTCTGTTGTCCACAATAAAACTATTTTTTGTCTTGCTGCAATTTTTCCCCTTGATTCCTGAAGAATAACCGTTCTTAAACTTTAACTTAAATGTGTTGCAGGTCACAATAGCTATTTTTTTTTTTAGACATTTTCGCTATTGTGAGTTTGTAAAATATAAGCAGGACAATAAAAATTATTAAGATTAGCGCAGTAAGATTTAAGCTGATATTTTAGATACTAGACTCGCCCAATGGTCGAAATTTATTTGACTACATACTCGTGAATTCAAATTTCAATATATAACATTCATAATATCGACGATTACTGCAAATTCAAAACAAATGTTTCTATTTTCTATTTCATAGTAGGAAATCATTGGGGGTACTAATAATCATGTTTAGTGTCTATATTAAGCTTTACGATCTCACATGAGCGATTTTTTTCAATATAAAATTATCTATTGTGACCTACACCAGACTTAAGCTGAAGGTTATAAATGATTATTAATAAGGCCCATTGTACTATCCCTAGGTACTCAAACAGAAAAAGATTATCTTGATTATCTTTCATTAAATATACGTATCATGCAGATCTGTTCATTAGTTACGGAGGAAAACGTAAATCCATTCAACGAACTCTCGCGCTGCTGGGTCAGTACTCAGTACTCAGTAGTCTTCAGTTCTTGAATCAATTGAACTTTGTAAGCATGAAGTTTCAAGTCTTTCGTGAGAATTCGCCGTAGAGAGCTTCTCGAAATGTCCAATTCTTGACTACAGATACAGTGCCAAATTTATGTTCCTGGACTGTCAGCAATACTCTCGCGAACTGCTTCGATGTTTTCTGTTGAACGACTTGTGACAGGACACCCAGAGGGCTTAATATCACTAATTGATCCAGTCTCCCTGAATTTTTCAATTATTATCTTCACAGTTGTTGGTTTTAAATCACTATGACATGACGGCCTTATTTTGTTCGAAAATTGCAGACTGTAGCTGACAAACCTTCATTATTTTTAAAATATTGATCAACAATGAAAATTCGTTGTTCTTTCGTATAGCGTTCCATTTATTACCCCCAACTGTCAGCTGTCACATTGGTATCTTTTTTTCCATTGGTATCACTGTAGGTACTATTAAATGGCGCAAAATTCAAATTTTGCGTGAATTATGGGACAGCCTTTACAATCTCCAATTTTGAAAACAAAATTAGCCCACAGTCGTTTGTCGTAATCGACTGATATGTATATACCATTTCGTTACTAAGGCCGTGTGTCAATTGCGCTAAATAGAAAATGGAGGAATTCTCCAAACTTAAAAAGGGGATTTCTCTTTTTCAATTGAAATTCAGTTTTTTATTTCCTCTTGAACATTTTAGCAAATCGCAAGCAAAAGAAAACGTCAAAAAATTAGCCCTTATGATAATTAATTCTTGCAGGACTATTTGTTTAAAGCTGATAATTCATTTTTCCACCACGGTAGTGTCGAAAAATTATCCGAGTCCGGAAAATTATATTGAGTACAAATAACGCTCGGTGTATAAATATGTTAAATTCAGGTTCTTTTAAATCGAAATCCAAATTATTTTTTAAAACGAAGGAACATGGAAGGTATTGAAATCAAGACCTACTAATCAGAGTATTGTAATTGAGGCCTTATTTATACCAGAAATCTTGATTCCAGTTAATTGAGGTGCTCTTTGTAGGAAAAATTGCAAAATTGTTCCATCAGAACTTTGTCTTCCTAATTGACAGAAATTAAATTTACCTTCAAAAGCAAGAAACAAAATATATTATACTGGATAATGGATATAAGAAAATTGAAGTCTTTAAAATGTTTTTTTTTTTTAACTTTTATAGTATACATAATATGCTATGTCTATAGTATAATATTAAGGTATCAGTTAGTCGGTTTTTTAAGGTGATCATTATTGATGAAATTTGGACTTTATTAGGAAGCCCTACTTTATGAAATTTCCATTAGCTGCTCGATATATTATTTTATTCTCAAAAACTGTAATTTAACAAGAAATCGTACTATATTTTTTATCTTTTAACTCATTTTAGGGACATTTAAACAAAATAGGTAGATATTTTATTCAGAGTAAAAAATATATCGGACACGAAAAAGTTCGCATATTAGGTTTATACGAAATGAATTTACCTATATTTATGTATATAGCAAATTTTAATATATTTTTTATTGTGTATAAATTTTGAAGATTTTTCACAAATGATTTTATTTTTTTTGATTAAAGTTGTCGTTTTCGTTATACCCTTTATGAATTACAAGAAACGTATAAACTTTACAGTGGCTTAAGTTAAGAAATGTCCAACTATTGTAATTTCTTTTAAAAATGAATAAAATTTACTAATGAAAATATGTATCTACATAAAAACATTATTTTAGCAGGAAACTTTAGTTAATGGGCCTTATCATTTTTAACCTTCACGTTGTAGGTCAGAATGAATAATTTTGTATAGAAAAATTTACCATTGTAAGTTCATAAAATTTGACCAACGCTCTAAAAATGATTATTAGGGCCGGTTTGTTCATCTTTGGTTAACTTTATTCCAGCTGATAACCATAGAATCGGTTTGTTCAGTCAAATTTTAACCAGAGAATCCATGGTTTGGTTAGATTTTGGTCGGTTAACGGCATTTAACCAAGGATATTCTGGAATTTCGTTTCTTCAAGCTTTGACAAAGCAGTCAAAAACAAAACAACTTTCTTTCAAAAACTGTATAAAATAAAAATTAATTTAATAAATAATAAACACAAAGTAGTAGTGTGTTTTTTGGTATATGCTATGTCGACGCATTTTCAACTGGTAGATGAGTACAATGCACGACAGCGTGGAAACAAAATGAATGCAGTAATGGGCTGTGACAATTTTAACCGAAGAATAATTCTAACAACTGAATTGACAAATAAAATGGAAAACTGGAACTATTTGTCGAAAATCTATGGTTTGGTGACCAAAGTGAAATATAAGTGAGTTTTTTGGTTACCAGAGATACATATATATAATCATGGGTTAAACTAAATCTATGGTAACCTAACAGCAGATTAGTGCCGCGAAATATATGTAGATCTTGGTGATGCAATTCGTATTGTTTCGAAATGTATTGTGATTGTGAATGAATCAATTGCCCAAATTAAAGCAAACCAAACATCGTTGTTATGATGCTTTAGTAATTATTTGCTAATTTAAATTAAAAATAAAATTGTTATTTAACTGACGAATCCATCAAGGATATCACTAAAATAAAATCACTTCCTCTTTATAGAAACAATGGACTTTACCGATAACCATTTTTAACATTCAACTTAAATCGTTTGACGGCTTGGCGGTCACAATGAATAATTGTATATAGAAATTTTCGCCATTGTGACTTCGTAAAAGTTAGCCTGGACACTAAAAATGATTATTAGTATCTTGGAATGTGCCTAAATTAACGTTGCCAATTTAAGAGCCAACATTTTTAGATGAATTGTTAAAAGTATACTTGTAAAACCAATTTTTTTGACCATGTTCTCACATAGATAATAGAAAAATTGTATTCCAAAGCGTTAACATTTAAAAGCATCATAAAAGATGTCCCATAATTCACGAAAATTTTAATTTTGCTAGAAAATACAGATTTTTAATTAGAAAGCTTAAATTTTTTATTGATTAATAGAGTATACAGATTGGGGTTATGTATGGAATAGCACATCGGATAAATGGCCACCACGACTTTGGTGGCTAGTATGTACTACATATTTTATTCACATTTTCTGAGCTTCATCACTGAAGATGATATTCTTCGAAAATTGCGGATTGTAGCTGACAAACCCTCATTATTTTTAAAATATTGCTCAACAATGAAAGTGCGTTGTTCTTTCGTATATAGCGTTTCATTTATTACCCCCAACTGTCAGCTGTCACATTGTATATTTTTTCAGTTAGCATCACTGTACTATTAAATGACGCAGAATTAAAATTTTGCGTGAATTATGGGACATCCTTTAGGTTTAGATTAGATATCATCAAGCCAGGGCCGGACCAACCATATGTGCAAAATGTGAAAATGCACAGGGCGCCAAGTTCTGGGGGCGCATTTCTAAGAGTAAAGCCTACTGTCCATGTAGTTGCACTTCATACGCATACGCACGCTTTCGTCATTTGCATCTTGTTGTACGCTTGCTTGCAGTTTGCATATAAACAAACGAAGCTATGTCTACGCAGCTTCTTGCACACTCGCATTACTTGTAATGTTGCAACCTATGCAAGTTCAATTCTTAACTACCTAATCTCAAAATATTCCACCCTGTTCGCGTAGGTATATTTCTTGCACATCCACTTACATTTTACAAAAGAATCTAGTTCAAAAATCTCAAAACAAAAAAGTTCCACCCAGTATGTGCACGTGCAGGTCTTATTTCTTGCACAGTCGCTCGCAAAATGTTCATAGGAAAATATGGGAAACAAACAAATTCATTCCTACGAAATTGTTTGTGTCTAGCGTGCAGGTTTTTGATTCTGCACATATGGGGATGGGAAGGGAATATGGGATTTCTCATATACGAAAAAAAGAGAATCTCTTTGTAAGAGAAACTTGTCACTTTTCTTCGTACATGAGAATCGCGTTGCCAATTTGGCTGCTTTCCAGTCAGATCTAACTGGATTTATGTATGTACAATTGTACATAGATGGAAGATTTTTTTAAAATCCAGCCAGGTGGTTTTTTTAGCTGGATACGAATTTTGTTTGACTGTTTTTAAATGTTTCGATTAATTTCATTTTTATCAGTGTACATTTTTAAATTCAAAGTGGCAATAGAAAAAAAAAAATAAAAAGAAGAACAAATATTGCTTTAATTTCATTTTTTTATTGGAATAGAATGAACCAATTTATGCGTTTGCATTTACCCAAGAACTTGCGTTTTCTAAACAGATGTTTGAAACTGAAAATTTATCAGCTGTTGTGTCAGGTTCAACTTTCCTAAACCGGCCGAAGTAACAAACAAATTGGTAGATAGGTAAGTACTAATATTACTTACAAAAGCAACAACGACATAGCTATGAGGAGTAGATGCAAATGATGAAAATGATGAGGAGACTCAGAGAGATTAATAATGTAAAGTTCATTTATGAGTTAATACATTGTGTATACCCTCCACACTAAGGTATATTCACTTTGTCATTACATCTGTAATGCCTAGAAGGAGTCACCGGATTTGATCAGGATCAAATTCTGAATCGATTCAGCCATGTCCGTCTGCCTGTCTACCTTTCTGTTGAAAACACTATAGCGTCCAAACGAATCGACTTAGTCGAAAGAAACTTTGTAAGATGACTTCTTTTTACGGTCGTTAGGTTGGTATTAAAAATGGTACATGTCGGTAAAGTAGTTCTGTTACCTCCCATACAAATCCAATTTTAGATACCTCAATAAAAAAAAAACCCATTGAAAATCTACTTCCTGGGTGGAAAAGACTTATGCATGTGTGCAAATATGAAAAAAGGGCGCTTTCCGTAAATCTTGCACAGGGCGCTAGTTTGGCTGGGGCCGGCCCTGCATCAAGCAGTATAAAAGCATCATAATTGGAGTCGGTAGGGGCATTTTCTTGATGTTTTGGAATCTAGCCGCTGTTTTCCTTACCAATTAAATGAGACCACTCAAGAAAATTATTGTAGCGCATTATGTTCGAATTTGTATTTCTCCTTTAGTAAAAAGCCACATTCATATTCTGATCATTTCTTTATATTTTGCTGCAACAGAAAAAACGACACACTCCAAAGCGGAGCTACACTCGAAAACAATGCCGATACGCAGTGTTTTAACTATCTCATAAAAATCAATTTTACCTCCATCTGGTAGTCACTGAGTTTTGGTCTTGTCCTTCCAGACTCGATTTCATAAACTTATAAGCGAGATCCGGAAATATTGAATACGAAAAAAATAGCTACACTTTATGATCAATCGGATGTGACTGGCTGAATGAGTTTTCAGAATTCTAATATTAGCACCTTGAAAAGACAACTGTCGGATGAATTTACTAGATCGTTTCAACGGAACCGTCAACGATCAGAATGACATTATACCTTACATGAGTTCTAATAAAATAAACAAATAAACTGAACCCCTGAGGCACAACGTCTTATGTGCGCTAATCTGACATACCTATTTAGTCACCCTGCAATATCCGACCTACGGTCCTAGTGGGATAATTAGTCAGAGTCTAAATGTTAAACGTTAGCAAATAGGTAAAAATTTAAATAGCAAACAATATCAAACGCTTTGTGTAGAAAATGTTTGGCTATATTCTAATGTATACAAAATAAAGAAATGATACATATTAAATTTTTTTCTCATTTGATATACATTTACAGATTTATATGATTCTCAATATTATAAAGTTGAAAAACAAGATGAAAAGTCTCTTAGCATCTATCACGGCCATGATGAATTGTTAAATTTTGACAAAACTTCAAAAAGGAACTCTGAAGATTTATCAGCACTATCGAAGGAAGAAATAGACATAGGCGATACCGAATCGACACAGACGGAAGCAGTCAGACCAACAGTGGAGCCGGCTCACAATTTAAAAATTACAGCCATACACTATGGCAGACGGCTAGAAAAGCGTATGTACAAAAATAAATTACAAAAGTCCACATGTTAAAAATAAAGCTCTGCTCAACCCCAAACCAACGCGAAAATCTGAAAGCGGGAGCGAATTTCTTGCGGGCAACAGTGGGACATAATGCCATCGCCATGTATTTATTTTTCGTTCCCGCTTTCGCGTTTGGCGTTGGTTTGATAAGACCTTAAGGCCCGGTGCACACGTGCGTTTTTTTCCCGCGCCGGCCCGCAGCGGGTCTGCGTTTGCGTGTTACAGTACTCACACCTAAATTGGGTGGTGCATGTTATGTAAATTAAAAGTTAAAACATAGCTGAACTTGAAGTTCTGACGAAATGTTGGTACATGGGCATGGGCATTTTCTCTCAGGGTCTTTTGGAGTAAGGGATTCCAGCACAAGGGATTATGGAATAGGGGATTTTGGAAAGGGGATTTTGGAAAAGGAGATATCATCACCAACCCGGTTAAAAATGATTATTATAGTAAGTAGTATCTTATCAAGAAAGCAAGCAAGAAAGCAATTGAGTAGCAAAGCCCTCTCTCGAACAACTAAAGTGACCCTTTATAAGACCTTAATCATCCTAGTCCTACTTTATGGTGCAGAGTCATGGACTCTATCAAAAGCGGATGAGCTTACTCTTGGTAGCTTTGAGAGGAAAATTCTTCGAGTAATTTTCGGTCCCGTCTGCATAGACGCAAGTGGAAGGGGACCTCAACCAACTTAGCGTGCGAAACTGGAGACAGCTGGCCAAAGATCGTGCTGGCTGGAGACGCTTGTTGGTTGAGGCCCAGGTCCACCCCGGACTGTAGCGCCACCTTAAAAAAAAAAAAAAAAGCATCTTATCGTGCAGTCGTTAGCGTGACCATAGTGGTTTTAATGGTCCATATCTAGAGCTTGATAATTATTACGCGATACCACAGGTTTGGCAACAACGATGCCACTTTGGTAACAAATTAGGTGGTATAGTTCAGCCCTTTTTTTTGGGGTTGGTGATGATATCTCCTTTTCCAAAATCCCCTTTCCAAAATCCCCTATTCCATAATCCCCTGTGCTGGAATCCCTTACTCCAAAAGACCCTGAGAGAAAATGCCCATGGGACAAAATCTCCCTGTTTTAAATTTGGTGTTATTAATTCTGTCGCGCAACAGAGTGAGATGCGTATGGTGGGGCATGCTGCCCCCCTGTAACCCCCCTGCTTGGGTTTACTGTCAGATTTGCGGTATATGTGCGAAATTGGGTATATGCAAAGTTTATATTATGTTGTTTCCTTAATTTTACTGCCAAAACTACGCATTTAAAAAACGGATAAATTCTAAACGAACAGGGGATTTTAACGAGGGATTTAATAAGTATGTATGTAAACGGGAGATTTTGGCATAGGGGATTTTGTCCCGGAAGATTTTGGAAAAAGAGATAAAAAAAATTAGAGATTATGTCCAATAAGGGATTTTGGGAAAGGAGATAACGTAGGGATCCCTTTTTAACCATCAACTTAAGTTTGCTGTACGTCACAATAGAAAAATTGTACGTGAACAAAATCGCTACTGTGAGATGGTAAATCTTAACTTGGGTACTAAGGCCGTGTTTCAATTGCGCTATAAATATGTGTCTTAAAGTTGAAAGATAATTTCACCAAACTCCAATCTTAAGCTACTATTACACAACACATGTCAAAAATCGTGCCATTTTTTGACACGCTGACGTGAATTTTGTTTTTACGCGTGTAGACTAAATCTGACGTCATTTTGACGTCAGCATATCAACAATTAACACGAACTTAAGTTTGGAGTTTGGTGAACTTCCCTGCCTACACTTTCATAAGTGTCAGCAAATTAGCCGAGAATAATTTTTGAAAATTGCTAAAAATGACTATTTTAGCAACTTTTTCCTCCTTTTCATACAAAATTTTTCTGAGATCATCCCATTCAAAAAATCATAAAAATGTTAGCGAAGAGATTTTTGAAAAAAATTTTTTTTTGCAGTCACTATTAGAATTGTTTGAAGCTAAACTTTTTGCATCAAAACATATTTTTTTTTGGACCGAGGAAAAAAGTCAAAAAAGTAGGCTTTTGCAAAAGTTCTAAATTTTCAATGGGTACTTAATGGGTTAAGGAAAGTTGTGTTTCATTCAAACGGAATTTAAATGACCTTTCCATTGATGCCAAAATGTACATGAAGTTAGTTCAAATTATGAGTAGAATTAACTTTAGTTTTGTCAAAATACTTATGCCGACCAGTGTACCCCCACCGCGCAATGTTCGTACATTGGCTTAAGCTTTTTTTTTGCTTTTGCATGTCTATTAGTTAATACATTTCTTCAGAATTTAATATGTCAATAAATTTGTACCCAATATTTCAGAATTTTTTTTAAATACAAATGCAGTGACTCCACTTCCTGATGCTAGTCGTATTGTATCACTTCCGCCAATAACAAATATGCATGAATTGTTTTTACTTGGAAAACCTTTAGAAAACAATGACAGAACTAAAATTTCCAAAGCAGTTATAGACGAATGCCTGAAATACAATCCCGAAAGAGTGTAAACTAATTATTTTTTTTTTCGTAACTGACATCTAGTTAACATTAAATTCTTCTAGACTTTCACGTGGAGATTTCTTGATATTGGCAAACACTATAACTGACATTTTTAAAACCGAGGTTCAGTCTGTTTACTATGTTCCTGCAACTAAACAATTTGCGGCACGTGGTAAGCTATTTAATGCGTATTATAACAAAAGGACGACACTAAGTTCCGAGGGAGTCATATCTAGACGAAAGAAGGCAGATTCCAAGCGAGTTAAAGGTAAGCTACCTATATTTGGTATTTAAAACAGAAAGGATCTTAAAGATGTTTGAATTGAAATTTAAGAGCTGTAAACCATTGACTTATGTGGTTTTCCATTGGGACATAAAATCAATCTTTTTTTTGATCCGGATCACTTTTCATGTTCCATTGGGGCAAAAAATCAATCTTTTTTTTGATTCGGATCACTTTTTGCAGATCTCGATAATTTTCGAGATTTACACATACTCTCGCTAATACCAATATACCTTGCACAGCTGTTTTACGTCATTCAGAATTTGTTTTCAAAACAAAATTACGAAAAGCCTCGTGAAAAGCAATTATTCAGAACAAAAACGTAAATAATGGACGTGGACTTAATTTTGGAGCAATTACTATCATCTTCGTCATCATCTTCTTCTTCCTCGTCATCTGTGATTTTCGATTCTTCGTCGATATGAAGTTCGTATGTTTCCATCGACAAACGAAAACAATTTGCACAGCTGATGTACTGTCAAATAACGCACTAATACGTTTACAAAAGCAGATCAATCTGCTTTCATGTTCCATTCGCCACGAAAAATCTGAGATCTGAAATAAAAATCGGATGGTCCCAATGGAAAACGACATTAATGTGGTGTTCCATTGAACAGATTAGGTTTTTTTTGAGATCTCAAATTTTTCATGATACATAGTGATACATAACATATGTAGTACATAATTATATGGAACATTAACTGCTTTCGTAATTGTACTTGAGAACTCTTGACATACACTCTGTGACAACCGACATGTCTTAACAAACGCATACTTTAGCGATTACAAAATATTTTCACCTGAATGTTCTAAAACAGCTGTTCAAGGTATTATATTCATATTAGTGTCAAACTTCGAGGCCTGCAAACTAATTCCAAATCAAGAAAAATTCCCAATGGAAAACCATAACCTAACCTAAAATAAAAGACATACCTACTTGTTTCTTCAAACTTGGCGGCAACCGATGCAGAGTATTATCTAAACTAAATTCTGACATCTGTTCCATAGCAATAGGCTTGATGATCATTTCCGCCTTTCAGGAAATTAATCAGTCTGTCAAGAGTCTTATACAAATCTGTAAAGAAGCTCAGAAGCTGGGAAGGTTTTAGTTAAAGTGATGACAAACTGTCAACTTTTTGGTTCTTTGTTATACTATTTTCCCTGAGCTCTTGTAGCAACTGGATTAATGTAGTTGCAAAATAAGAACTCAAACTGTCACTGAAATCTGGCGATATTATGAAATCTTTATACAGCGTATAATAGCTAACACTTTGTAGAATTTTGCTATACCATTATGCCGGCGCCGCGTATCCATAACGACCTGATGGAAGCAGAGGACAATGTCACACAACCGCGATTAGAAATAAAGTCGATAAGTTCAAATGGTAGTAAATCGCGATTGCGATGAGTGTACAAAACACACGCCTTCCTATAAAAGTTGTTTCACGTGAGATAGGTACATTTTTAGGTTAATTGAGAAAAAAAAAGGAGTAGATTACACCGGAAATCCCTTCCTTTCTATTCACATTGTGTGTTCACAGCTCAAAGATGTAAATGTTACATTAGTGTTGATTTAATATTCAAAAGCAGCGCATTTATTTGTTAATTAATAAATTTTTACATTTTTCTTAGGGAAAAAGTTGAACGAAAAGACGGCTTCACATAAAAAGTGGACAAACAAATATGCGGACGGAAAAAGAAAAGGTAAGTTAGTTCCTATAACAGTCTATGTGCTGGGCCACACAACCCTTCCCATGAAAGTCGTATTGAGCGAGATGGGTTGATTTTTAGGTTAGTTGAGAAAAGAAGTGTTGATTATACGGAAAGTCCCTTCTCTTTTCTACTCACTAAAAATCGACCTGTCTCTCCCAACAAAACTTTTATGCGAAGGCATGCGTACCCCAGCATATTTGGGACATCCAGAAAACAATTTTCAAGTAAAATTATTAAATTGGCCACGTTTTATTGATCGGCTAGACGTCGAGCACATAATATCCCTGCTAGAGGAACGTTGCAGCTAGATCTCTATCGTCAGCGGCAAAGTGTCATTTGTTTTGATTATTTTATGTTCTTTTTAACAATTTTAAGATTGGATGTGCTAGAGCTCTGGCGTAAATGCTGAAATGTTATGTCAATGCACCGAGGACATTATTTATGTAGACAATAGGTCTGTTTCCGTATACGTGTTACGTATTTTATCAATCGGTCAGACTTAGACTTTCGTTTTCCATTGGACAAAAAGAAGCGTCCGGAATCAAGAAAATCACTTCTGAAACCGTTCCATTGGCGCAAAAAAGACTCTTCTGTTGATTCTGAGGAGAAAATTTCGCTTCTCGATTTCAAGCCAGAATCCACTCAAGAAGCACTTACACAAGTACAATTTATGTATTTTATACAATCCAAGATCCAACTGGCAGCAGCCATACAATAATTTCTGAAGTTTTACCAATACGTACGAGTGTGTCGGCCAGATGCATTTTTCTTGTTCCATTGGACTTCAAAATGAGTGAATCCTCGAGTGAAACCAATGGAAAATGGCATTAGTACCTAAAGTAGAATTTTAAACGTTCCCGTTCTTTGAGCAAAAAGCCGAAGTATGTACTCTTTAGTCGTTAGTTTCAAGACTCTTTGGGAAGGAAAAAGAAAACGCACGAGAAGCGGGTGGTCGAATCTATTGAGGGGATGCAGAGATGAACATGGGAATATGCTAGCCGAATAATAAGCTGTCGGGCAGAATGATAAAATATAATATTTACGATGATTATCTAAATATTCGTTCGTCCGGCCAACACATAGCTATATCTGAAATTGTTGCCAAAAACCTGAACGGTCTACCGATTAAGGTTAACTTTTACATTAAAGCCTCTATTATGTGAAACAACTCAACTTAGTTGAGTTGAGTTGTCTTCAATTCAACTCAACTTTCACACAACCCAAACTAACAAACAACTTATAGACCACCACTGCCAATCTTTGTTGTGTTTTCACAGACAACTTTTCTATCAAGGTTGTGTATGACAATACGGACAATACCGAATTTTGAATTAGGGGAGAGTGGGTATGTATGGGACACTTTTCAGTAAAAACTCAACTACTCGCAACTTATAAATCATATCTGCACAAAACAGTTTTCTTAAGATAATATAACATTGTGGCAAGCTATTAAAAATACAAAAGTATTAAAACGTTTACCAGAATAGAAGTTAAAATTCATTCCATGTACACACCTAACATTGTCCCATTCCTCCTGGTTCAAGGAGGATTGGGACAGCTATGTGGTGGAATGGGACGGCTATTTTAAAATCTTTTTTTTTTATAACAAAAGACGATAAAATAACATAAGTTTTCGGTTTACTTATCAAAACAAAATATATATTATTCAGTTCAAACAAAAAAGAGTTAAAAACATACAGCTTCACTTGTACAAAAAAATAAAAAAAACATAACAAAAAAGCGTGTAAAGAAAAAAGGAACAATTCAGAAAAGTGGGTATTCATGACAGTGATACAAATTTGGATTTTAAATCCACACTAAAGGAATAAATATCCCGTGGATTCCTCTTATTTGGTGCAACATGCTGAGGTTGAGGTTGAGGACACTCTGTCCCATTCCTCCTGCATATGAGTGTCCCAATCATCCTGTAGGGCACCTTATCAAGATAAACCAAAATATCACTTTAAACATGGCACAGACTAAACAAAATTAGAAGTAAATCAATTCCTAATAAATGTTACTATATATTCGATTCACTTTTTTGTACAATAAGTTCACTCATTAATTTTTTTCTTTGACTCAAAGTTTACCCAAGGATTTTACTTTTTATATACAAAATACTTTTTTTTGCTCTCCACTGCGTAATTACAACTCTGCACAAGACCTGCTTCGTTGACCGGTGTGTACACATTAAAGAACAAATTTGTGATCAGCACAAATGGAAAAAAGGGTATAGCGTTTGAGAAAATGCTCGTGTCCCATACCTCCTGTGTCCCATACATACCCACTCTCCCCTACATAAAACCAAGAGACAACTCAACTCAACTCAACTGTAGTTATACAATAGGGGCATAAGTTAGGTTAAGTTAGGTTATAAAAGGGTGTGTGATGGAAGATAACTTCTCAAGTTCACTCGGAAACGAAGTCCATTGTAAGTCTTCTGTTAGAAGCAAGATAAGATACAACAATTCAAAATCTTCGTTTACGAATCATACCTCTAACGATAGAGTGTTCATTGATAATTTTAATTGATGATACGGATTGAACATGCAATCATACTTTTAGAGGGATACAGGAAAAGGTTGACCAAATTTTCAAATAGCTTTAACGTATAGGAACAGACCTAATAGTTTATAGTACGTTTCTTTACTTTTTGTTGTTCATACCTAATTACTTTTTTTTTACAATTTTTCAGTTTTACCAATGGGAATTGATTTGGAGAATTTGAAATATTTAGAACAGAATAGCTCAGACTCAGACTGGCCAGATATTGTCGACAAATGGAGACAAACTTACAAAATCCGTCAGGCAGAATTAAAATCGTCCATGTCCACCCACGATTACATTAAAAAATATCCAGCGTTGCAGCGAGAAAACGGCATTGATTTGGTTAATCTTGATTTGAAGATGATGTACCCAGATGTAACTGATGTTAGCAATTGGTTGTCCCTCTACTCAAAGGTTGTTGATCGTGCTCGAAGCTCCCAGGTTAAATCTGTTTTAGGTATAGTTGCAGAAATTGATAATTCTTTCGATGAACGTAAGTAGCGTGAGTATTATGAGTAAGGTGCCGAGTGGAATAGTGCAATCAAATGAAAACTAATTTTGTCTCTTTATCTCTTGCCTTGCTGAAAATAATTTTGTATTCTTCATCCAAAATTTGTTAGTACATATTCAAAATATATTGCTGGGAAGTAACCACTTTTAGTGCGCAGGCCGTAATCTTGGTCCCCTCAGTCAGTGACGAATACGATTAGCATTTACAAGCGAAAAGCCTATTTCAATACGTCACCTCATGCAGTTCGCCGCTGCAACGCCTCTGCTTGTGGTCACTGTAGGATTTGGAGTAGGTGCGAGGGTGGGTGAATCCAACATTTTCATAGTTTGTTTCCCAGCCAAAAACTCGCTTTTTTAAGTCAAATCTAACCATACCGCTCCGCTAAAATCTCCTTATAATTCCTGGTGAAGGCCAATCTCAGAGGCAGAAGGCTGACAAACTGTGTCATATCTAGCAAAAAAAAAAAAAATATAAATACAACTCCCTTGAGGAAGTCTCGAAGATTCGTATTAAATAACTAATAACACTTTTGAATTCCACATTTTGGATCTAGACTCTCCTCTTTCAAATGAGCTCTAATGGTAATTATACTTTTCAAAACCGCCATCTACTTACCAAGGCTGAGTTCGTAAAGACTCCGTTGAACCCTAGAAAGAATTATTAGTGTCCCCCTTTTTATTTGGCTACTATTGCACTCCCCTTCTGGCTCAGATTTGTTCTTCTAAATTTATTACAATTTCTCCAAATAGGATACAAAGCAGACTTATCCCTAATCTTGATAGCTTATATCTTGCCCAATTCCGGAAAAAGAAGTGAAAGCGCTTCAAGGCAAGCAAGAAAGACTGAGATCCAAAGGAGATTCATTAAAGAGTACCAGGTATAGTTTCCTTTATGAAAACTGTCATCAACGAACTAAAAATTATATTTTGTTTCAGTCTGTTAAACAAATCGATGCCGAAGAAGGAGAAACAACAGATTTGCAAATTAAATTCGTTAAGGAGGATGGCGTCATCACATACGCAGATTTTACCATAGCGGGATTCAAATTTAAGTGTAGGAACATACTGCAAGCGTTGAATATTGGTATCCAATATATAATGGCTCTTGATGTGAAATACCCAAATTTATGCCTGCATGTATGGCAGTTTGTGCAACTAGCTATTTTCAAAATTGACCTGCCAGATGAAAAGGTGCCATTTATTGAAGCTACTGTTAACGACTTTTTGATGGATGTGCGAACTACTAAGTAAGAGGAATTTTTCGCAATGGTAGCACAGTGGAACATTTCATAGAGCTGGCCATTGTTTGTTAGAGACAGGAAATGAAAACTTCTTTATTAAATTGTGATTAAATGATTTCATTTTATATTAATTAAATAATAAAAAAATAGTACAAGCTTCCAATAATATTGTTTAATGGGCTTATGGCTTTAGGGGTAAGTATTGACTGCGCTATTCGACTTTTGGATTAGCAAGTTAAATGTTCCAGATTCAATCCAATTTAAAATTAAAGTTTTTTTGATTCGAGCTATTTTGTAAGCTGGCGATCTATCAACGGTTTCATGATCCTAGAAAGAATGAATCTAAATGCTATGGATGGGTAGTTAGTGGAATCAAAATAGCACCTTTCTTAGAGATGCGATTTTCTGACGAATAGGACAGGTAAAAAAGCTACGCAATAGTTTTGCCAGCTTGGAAGAAAGCCATTTACATTTATGAATATTAAGAACTTTTCGTACCGACGCACGCACAAAAGTGGAGACTTGGCGCAATCTGGATCATTACAGCTGGCAGTGAATCGTTCGGCACGTAGATTAGCTGTACCTACCTAAAGAATTGGCAGCTAGAATTTGATTAAAAAGGAGTGTTGAAATTATAAAAAAGTGGAGTTTTCGAGTATACCAATTTTTTGTCGCAATTTTTTTTTCGTCAGCGAACTTTGCGTACCTGGCAGTTGCGGTTATTAGACGGATTCGTCAAATATGGTCCGGTTTTCTGAGCCCCAATTATCGAATTCCGCCTAACGTAACTCGTATACGAGCAAATCCGCCTGAAATGTTCGTTGTTCGTATACCTAGCAAAAAAATTGGTATTCTCAAAGCTGTACGGAGTTTTGTATTCACCATTTGCATGAGATAGAATTTTACGTCAAAATGTACCTTCTGGTTGTATTGTGCAAATAATGCCATGAAATCAAAAATGCAATTCCAATTGGCTAAGAAATGTAAATTTATCAAATTACATATTCGATTAAACAAGCGCTTGGCACAGGAATTCATTGATTTCTTGGCTCCTTATATAATTGACCAATTTAGATTATAGGCTTTAACTTCTGAAAAAAAGGTAAATATTATATTAGATGCCGTCGTCTAGTAGATTTCTCGACGAATATTTGTGCATTTTCATAGAAATTTACAAGACTTATGCCCCTATTATGTATGACAACTACAACTAAAGTTGAGTTGTCTCTTGGTTTTATGTAATTCAAAATTCGGTATTGTCCGTATTGTCATACACAACCTTGATAGAAAAGTTGTCTGTCAAAACACAACAAAGATGACAGTGGTTGTCTATAAAATGTTAGTTAGTTTGGGCTGTGTGAAAGTTAAGTTGAATTGAAGACAACACAACTCAACTAAGTTGAGTTGTTTTACATAATAGGGGCATTAAATGCTGCACGTCAAAAGAAAGCAATTGATATTTTTTGTGAACTGATAAGGTTTAAAATCTCTTAATCAAGGTCTTATAATATCTATGGCTTTATTGGAATAATTGACTGCATCGACTGTACTCATGTTATCTTTGGTCACATGACCGGTATAGGTACTTCTTTTTCGTATTCGAGAAGGAAATCCGCATGGAAAAGGCAGACGAGTAACATTCGAAGAGAAATTCTAGTATCGGTTTTTCAGAAATTTCAGTCCACATTTCGCGTGAAATTGGAGATTTTGACAGATAAACGTATGCGAGCATTTTTGAGAATTGGGGTCCTGGGGCCCAATTCCGCAAGAGTGAGTTTCATTGTGTGCACGAAATATTGTGTTCACTATCTTATTCCGAACCCGCAAGGGTGAATTTGTTTTGTGAGATGCTGTGTGTGCACACAACTAAATAAATTTGTTCACTCTATTTCAGAGCGTGCGTTTAAATGGCATGACTGTGAGCACACCGTAAAAGTAACAACGGAGAATGGACAAACAAAATATGAGAGCGGCAGAGCGAGCAATATAAAAAAGCAAGAATCAAAGGAAAACCCACGTAAAACTAAATTCAGCGCTCTCAGCTAAAGAAAGAGTATTCGTTCAGCGCCTAAAAACTCACAGTGTCTTGCGGAATCGCGTGAATTGGAAATTGTGTAAACGAGTCGTGATGGTGAGTTTTGCTAAGTGTGCGCACGGGCGAAATATGCACGCTTGCGGAATTGGGCCCCTGGTTTTCGAATTGGTCCATTGAATGTTTTGTGCCACGTCCTCTTTTGATGACCAAAGACTGCGAAAGGCGATGTTCGCAATGGGTACTCTTATTTTATATTGTACACGCAACAAAATATATTGAAGTGGAAGCACTTCCTCTTTTATGCATCATGCGATTTTGTCTAGTTATTCGAAAAGTGCAAAAACAGTACAAAATAGCATGCTACCTCCTTTTCATGCCATCTTCTGCGGCAGTTACGATCCAAATTCTAACAAAGTTCTTAAACGCTCTGCTTCAGTTCTGCGAAAGTAAGAATTGGAAAAAAGCACACTGGTAGACGCATTGGTTTTAAGTTTACTTTTATTACAAATAATGGAATTTACACTGTTTGCGATTCTGCATCTGTTTCTAATGTTTAGTTTAATAAATCTACTATCAATCATAACTGTGCTGAGCATAGTTTGTACTGACGTTGTTTGAATGTATTTCTTGTCTATCCACCGTCTACACCGTTTTGCATAAAAAATAGAAATAAAAATAAAGAGTTAACAGAAAACCATCCATAAGAATGGATATGAAGTCGGTTCATGCTAAACCAACGAGAATGAAGCTACAAATACGAGAGTACATTTTTGGATTATTTCTTTCTTAAACTGCGTGCAAGAGATTTCTTCGGTTTCTGTTATGAGAATGCGTTTAGTACGAGCATCCAATGGCGACGCTCAAAAAATCTTCAAAGCCAATTGTTATCTGGCCTTGCTGCTGGGTGTCACGGACTCTAAAGGCTTCGGTAAAACGCTGAATCTGTACACATAATACGATAAACTGATCGACGGAGATCTCTTTTTGTGCGCCCGGATCACTCTTCTTCATCAGGAACGTAATGAACTCGTCGGAGAATCTAAATCCCATTTGAGTAAATGCTAAAAAAGAAAAACTACTTGGTCTAACATCGTTAGAGGGCAAAATGGTATGTTTCCCTACCCTGAGAAAGTTCTTCCCTCTCTATGTGCCCGGATTGGTCACGATCATAAGTCTTAAAGACCTGCAGCCACTGATTAATGTAGTTGTACAGCTTCTCGAATTCATACATATCGATAGTTCCACTTGCATCTTTGTCAAACATACCTGCACGCGCAAAAAAAATTTCAAATTAGCAACACAATAGGGCAATAAATTGAGTCATCGACGCATACGTACTTATCATGAGCTTACAAGCGTTGTCGGAAAAATTCTGACCCTTGCCGTTGATTAAGGCTGCTTTAAGTTCTTCGGCGTTGATTTTACCCGAACGGTCTCGGTCCACCATGGCGAACCACCGTTGTGCTTCGGGTTGGATACCAGCATTTTGAGGTGGAAATGCTCCGGGTGGAGCTGCATAGCCTCCGGGCTGACCGAACCCCTGTTGTGGGTTTGGATTGTAGCCACCGCCATAGCCACCAGGGTAACCGCCCTAAAAATTAAATTTTTTCATACGTGGGGATTAGCGGATAATATTTGTTACGTACTTGATATGCCATTGCTGATGTGAAATTAATTAGGTTTCCGGGAAAAAACAATTAAAACAAGAACACTTTTTCGTGTTTTTTCCTTATATGGATTTGACCAAAACTTAATGGGTATTTTGACACTGACACTTCTTGTCAGCCGTGACTTCAAATTAGGCTACTATTGTGAATAGTTAGGACGCTGTGTGGCATTGCGATAGCACATTTCAAATTCATTTAAGAATCAGATTTTTTATATAAATTATGCTTTTTCATAATTGAAGAAAGGAAGAAGAAAAGAAAGGTGTTTAGTTTTATTTTGGTAAAACTACCGTAATTGTAGTGCATATAAATTGGACATAACCCTTTCCAATCGAAAACCGTACAAACTTTATATCTGCCACAATAGACGTTCACGCATCGTTCTCAATTTTATATTTCAACTGGAATTTCGACGGTGGAAGCATTTCTCTTTCTAACATGGTTAATAATTTACATTTCTCTTTTTCACAATCGTCCATACCATCAACCATGGCAAACAATTGTGCCACTCAAGGGTGCTTGACATAAAACTTTAAGATGATTATCTTGCAAAAAAAATTGTGATTATTTTCAAGAAAAATACCCCCGCAAACATGCGGTTCGTATTTTATTCACTTCGAGTTCCTAGGATACAAATTTAGTTTCCTGGTGAGTTTATTTAAATGTCACATCCGATAGATGTTTCGTGTAAAATAGTTGACGTCGGATGCGACGAATGCTCGTGAAAATAATCGACTTCGACTTTCTAAATGCCAGAAGAATAAAATCCGAATGTATACCTAGAGCAAGCTTATATTTAATATGTTAATGCCATAGTGGGCGCAGTAGCGTAGTGGTTAGTGTGCTGGACTGCTGTGCGAGGGATCCCAGGTTCGATCCCCGGAAAAACACAAATTACATCTTAGTGTTTTTTCTACTGCGCCACCTCTCGCGAACGTCTGACAAACATCCGAGAGTATAACTGTCCTGAAAAAGCTTCTCAATTCAGCCGTTCGGAATCGGCATAAAATTGTGGGTCCCTTCCATTCATTCAAAAAAAAAAAAAAAAAAATAGAAACTCACACAAAACGAATGGTTGCGAGAAGCTGTTGCGCCACCTATTTATTTTATTTAATGCCATAGAACAGCAGTAAGCAAAAATATAAGCAATTTTTCGGGAGTGAAGTATGCGAGTTCACATGATAAGTACATAATATGCAGAATGTGCATTACAGATCTATATTTCTTTTGTAAAGATTTCTAATACTGGAATAACTGCTCCTTTGTGCTCCTTTCATGAACGCCCCAATTTGCTGTTTGTTGTAAATGGTGGTGTGGTAAACCAATCAGCTGTTTCACGTGAGAGGGAACGAACGAATTGATAAAATGCGAACAAACCACTTTTGATACAATTATAAAGAGAAAATTGCACATTTTACTATTCCAAGTGTAGCGGATAATTAGTTAGTCCATCAAATTGTATTAAGAAAACAAGTTTTAAAAGGGTTTAAATAACGAAATTTACAATACCAATATTTTTGCCGCGCACGAAAACTCCCTTTGTTTGGAATTGGAAATTTCGTAATTTTTTTCTGATTTCGCGCCTTTATTTCAAGTGTGAAATGTCACAATAACCTCGTCGTAAGTTTACCATCTCGGTTTTCCACACAAATTCGCGTAGTAAGTTTACCACCTCGTCGTAAAAGATTTTCCATACAAATTTTGACAGTTCATTTACCACGTCGTAAACTTACGACGTTTACGACGAGTTTACGACGTTGCATGAATACCCCTAAGGCTACGTCCATAGTGAACCAGCTTCTCGCTTACCAGCTTTTACCGGAATGCATTTTTAATTCTTGTTGACGCCGTTAACCAGCTTTCTAGGGTGAGAAAGCGAGAAGCTGGTTTCACTATGGACGTAGCCTAATGTTTTTTATTTTCTTTAAATACCTTTACTGCAACAGTACCCTATACCACAAAAAACTACTGTGAATACCACGTTCACTAAACGCCAAAAACATTTCAGCCAGCTGAATATAATCGGCATTTGTAAATTTTCGCAATCAAATAAAAGCAAACAACAAAAAACAACACCCCATCAAAATGAGTTTTGTAAATCAACAAATCTTTGCAAATTATCAAGAATATATTGATAATGAACAGGAGTTGCGTGAGGTAATACCTACATTAAATAAATAAATATTCGATTGTTGTGTTACTTACTTTTTATGTTATAGAAAATCCGCGCAGTTGTCCGGCAAATTGAACAACATGTGAAGGAGGCAACTATTCGGCTGCAAATTATCCACTCGGATATTGAGAAAAGTGAGTTGTTTTTTTTTTATAAAACTTCAATAATTACCATTTGTACAAACGAAAAGTGAAAGAATATAATTTTATTCTTAAAAGTAAAGAAGTAGGAATGCAAAACCAGCAGACTCAAATCATATCCTACGTGGTGGCATTAACTCGGCAGTCGGCACACAAAAGAAGATAAAAGTTGTTGTTATATTGGAGTTAGTGTATTGTATGTACTCCTACGTATATTATATTGAGTAGGCACTCTTTTAGGCTTGGAACGGAAGTATTTTCGTACACAGTGACCAACTTTGAGTCAAACTTACAGATACAGCTACACACCTTAAATGTTGAAGCAACTTATTACGGTCAAGTAATCAACGCACCCTCGTCGTGTCAGTACCGCGGACATTATAATGAATAAATTGTTTTATACATGCTAGACACGAGCACATCCTGCTTCTTGACTTAAAGCTCTATTTTCAAAGTCGTATCGGTCTTACCTAGGGCTGGGACAATGCTTCTCGAACACTGTTTCTAGCTTTCTAAATAATGAATCTACAATTATTATTATTCTAATTTCAGTTGATCAAGCATGTCTTGAAGCACGTAAGCTATTTGAAAAATGCGCCATCGGCTACAAGGCTTTGGCTGAACTGATACCTACCGCACAATACCACAGGTTTGTACAATCTCAATTTCTCAATAACATTGAAATAAACAAATATTCCTTTTTACTTTTTAGGTATTCAGATCATTGGACTTTCATAACACAACGCATCGTATTCCTTATTGCGTTGACTGTATATCTGGAGGCCGGATTCTTGGTCACTCGTGAGACTGTCGCCGAAATTATTGGTTGTAAGTCGTAATGAATTTTATTCACACTTTCCCAAATTAAATGCATTTTTATTTCTGCAGTAAAAACCGTCCAATCTGAGGGTTTTCACTTGGAGATCGAAGACTACCTTATGGGAATTCTGTTGATGGCATCTGAATTGTCCCGATTCGCTACAAACTCTGTCACATTGGGTGACTATGAGAGGCCTCTCAATATTTCCAGATTCATTGCTGATCTTAATTCTGGGTTTCGTCTGCTGAATCTCAAAAATGATGGGCTAAGGAAGCGCTTCGACGCGCTCAAGTATGATGTGAAGAAAATCGAAGAGGTCGTCTATGATATTAGCATTCGAGGACTGCGCACAACACAGCAAGCGCAACCTGCTGAAGAGTAAGCCGAAATGTATTTATTTTTCTACTGTATTGCAAATTATACTACAAATTATGAAGTAATAAAATATCTTAGTTGTAAATGCGCTTTTTTTTTGTATATGTAACTGTTGTTGCTATCTACAATATTATATCGGAAATTCGCATGTGCATGCGAATGTCTAGTAAATCCATTTCTCTTTTTGATTTTTATTAATGTGGATTATGCGGATTGTAACACACATTTAAAATTTGCCCATAGAAAGTGTCTGTATTTTTTGGCTTAATTATTTACTAAGATGGCGCAGCTGTCCGGGTACACCTTAAGCAATACGCCTCTACAGTTAGCTTGATCGTTGGCTAACTGCCTCAGTTGCACACTCCTTATTGGTTGAGGTCCCCTTCCATTGGTGGGCGCCACTTAAGGTGAGTTCTTATTCTACAGCGTTATCCCTATGTGTTGGAGTCGAAGACTCCAGGTGAGCGCTGCTGTCCATTTGCTCTACATATCCTAGCCATCTTAGACTTTTCTGACCAGGTCGATGTCGCTGTACAGCTAGTAGAGTTCGCTGCTAAATCTTCTTCTCCAAATGGCGTCACTGCGAACGGGAACAAAAATCACTCGTGTAATTTTGCGTTATTAGTACTACTCAATATCTTGGTTTTCATCATCAAAATTGAATGGTTCGTTCTTCCTGCAGAAGAAACGAAACATCCCACAACACGTGACAACGTTTTCTTGCTCACATGAGTTGAGAATGAGATATCTGTTCGTCCACGTCCATTGTTGCCTTCTTGACATGTTCCTTTTACCTTTTGGTTTAACATCCGAAAAGAGGTGCATCTCTTTATTTCCTCATACGCTCGCTTTTTCTGATCGTTATTTTTCCTCCCGAGGAACCGCTTTTTTTAAGTAACTTCAAATGCGTAGCGAGGCAGGCAAATCGCATCACGTTCGCCTCATACCATGTTTCGTGTGAAATGACTATAAAAGAATCGTCACTATTCGCCAAAACCCACGCGGAAGAACAAAATGCGAACATCTATAGAGCAAGATTTATGTGAATGCGTACAGTAGGATTAGGTATGTCGTATGTGTTGTCCAAGGCGATGCTCGAATAATGGTTGGATTTATAAAAGAAGAAAAACACGTACTATAATAGCTGTCTGTGTATTATTTCATTACATATTTTAATTATTGATTTGTAAGCCTTACCTCCTTAAAGTGTGATATACGAATTTACAGAGGTGGACTATACGAGCTCACAATGCGAAATATGTGCCACAGCTTTATATCTTATTCTTCTGTGGCTGGTAAAATAATTGTGCTTCATTTAACCTGGGGGTCTAGCACGTAACTTGATACAATCGAGTTTAGTCGATACAATCGAGCTCTGGCAGCACCTAATTTGTCTCAATCGATTATTCTCGATTGATTATCCTCGATTGAGACAAATTAGGTGCTGCCGGAGCTCGATTGTATCGACTGAACTCGATTGTATCAAGTTACGTGCTAGACCCCCTGTTTATTTTTAAGTAACAAGTTCAGTGCTAAACTGATCACAACTCGTTAACAAATTCAAGAGACAAAAGATAAACTATAGTGGACTTGTTGTTTTGCACTCTAATTCCATACGAGCTTACACCGAACTTCTTAATTTTTCGTATTACCATTTTCACTAAATGAAACGTTTAAAGAATATTCCCTCGCTGACAGAGACATCAAGTTGAGGTTCGTTAAAGGTTACAGGCGAAGTCAACTTTCAAATTTTCATTAACGTCGGTATAATTGATAAGTTTTTTTTTGCTTCCAAACATTGACCATCAGTATCTGCACTGATACACACGTCTATAGATACACAAATGTGTAACTGTAGGTGAAATCAAATAATATTCTTGTGTCCACGCTGCCACGTTGGCGAGTGCGAGGTTATACAAGGACATTTGAAAAATCAATCAGCCAAACCTGCCAGACAAATTTAATTAAAACCTCCAACTACACTCAGTGGGATCCCTAGGGTAGGTACACACACGGCTCCTAGTTAGTTACTACCAGCTTTAGTTGATTTTATTTTTTATTTTTTTGGGCAAACAAACATTTTGTGTGCAACTTCGTTGTGGGCGGGTGCTCTCATCCTTTAAAATGCTTTTGTGAGTGCGCTTGAAAAGTTTCAAGTACATACCAACATTTATTTAGACGGCATTACTAGTAGTATGGAAATTCAATTTCTGCTGTTTTTTTTCCTTCGGAGGCAAATAAAACACTCCATATACAGTTTATATTTTAAATAGATAATTATATTTTATTAAAATTAAATCATTTTACTTTACAAATATTTGAATGCGACTTTTTGGTTTTCATACTTGTATGTATACAACTTACATATAATGTATATATTATAATATATTTATTTGGTTTCTTAATTTTGTTGTCAGTCCTAAAAACTTAAATTATATAGTCTAAATAAGATTGCACTTAGTTATAAAAAAATTTGTTTACCTAGAATGAATATTTTTTGTTTTATTTTATTGTTTAACACTACATCTTCATTTTACGTGGGAGATTTTTTTTAGTCTTATTTCATAAAATTTAAATAAATTGCATTATTATTTTGAATTTAATTTAAAATAATTTAAAGAAAATTTCTTATCTTATAATGAAACATTTACAAAGTAAGGATTTTGTTGATTTAAATGGAATGTTTATTGAATAAAGTCGTTAACGAAAATTTCTTTACATAATGTAGTCATTATAATTAGTGTTAATTTTTGGTATACTTTGCATTGTTAAAAGCTATTACCGGTGCGCAATAAACAAAAGAGGTGCGTTTTTTTATTACTTTAACAGTTTAATTGAAAGTCTGGTAAATTGAGTTTTCAAAATCTGTGCCTAAAGCTACTACATACTTCTATTACACTTCTATTGTAATAGTAGCTTAACAACAGAGCTAGTCAAATTCTAAATATACATCTACTCGAAGGAACAGTCTAGGGGTTTTGATAGTTTTCTGTTTTAGGCTTGGCCATTAACATAAAAATCACAACACACCTATTTAATAAGAGGGACAAATAAGACTGCTATGAGAGGCGGTATATAAAGGGATGGCTGAGGCCTCCAACGACGGGAAGTTCCCAAAATCTTTCTAGTACTTTTGAAAAAGAATATAAAGCTATAGGCTTCAGTTCAGATAGTTCAAGTAAGAAAGATTAAATCATTTAATAGCACACCACAGCTGAAAGCTCTTACAATCCAATTTCTAAGCTCCGAAACAAACAGTGTTATTGCGACAGGTTACTTCATCTTTAAAGCGCTCATAGGTAGTGGCTAAACTGTGTACTCTGACTAGTCCTAAGTGTACTCTTATGGTGATGCCCAAACCATGTATAGAAATCATTGCCAGGACTTCATAATCGTCTGATCTTGATAGTTATGATCTATATTCTTTCCGTGGCAACTTTTTTTACGGCTTCCTTTTTTAAAAAAATATTTACCCTAGTCTAGTCGCAATAAAGTATATTTTGAAAAATAGGTGGAAAGAGGTACATAATTTGGGACTGCACTTGTGCCGACAAACATTCTGTGCCCAAGGTAGTGCCCGTCTGCCCACCCCAAATTATAGACAGTACAAAGAGAAGAGTCACCACTCACCACTGCACAAAATATGCAGTAATTTAGACATTAACTATTGCTCGCTTAAGGCCGTGTGTCAATTGGGCTAAATAATTATCATCAGATAAATTTTTTTATGGAGAGACGTAAAGGTCTGTTCCTTTACTTTTAAATCTTACGAATTTTTACTAATTCTTAAGCCAGTATTAGACGATATGCTGAATCAGCATACGTATGCTGAAAATTGTGTTCCAATCACAACATATCGTGCATACTTGATGACAAAAAATTTTTGTTTACACGATATGTTGTGATTGGAACACAATTTTCAGCATACGTATGCTGATTCAACATATCGTCTAATACTGGCTTTACGAGTTTTTACGCATTTTTTCTCAATGTCGTTCCCTAACTTGAAAAATTCGTAAAAGCGGCATCGAGAGAGCAAGTTATTACCCCTCCATTGGGAACCTTACTAGTTTTTACTCAACAAATTTCTTTGAGTAAGAATTGAAAAAACTATCAGTCGCCTGAAAATCGACAGTTAATTTGAAATTTGATTTGAAATGCGTGTAACGACTATTTGCATTTTTCTTTGATTATCTGCGATATGAGAAACAAATTGGTATGAAAATGGTATCAGAAGGCGTTAAAATAATGTAGCTTTTTTTCTCTTCTCGAATGCATATTGTTCATTCTGTAAAAATTCTTCCACATACTTGAATTCATACTCACATCCAATTTATGGAAAAACAGAATGCATCTGTCATTTTTCATAGTTACTACAAAAGCATTCCCTAGGCGTATTTTTTTGAGAATCTATAGCTAGCTCACTTTTACTTTTACATGCAAAACTGGTATACTCACTTTTGGTTTTGTTATATTCACTTTTGGTTTTACATGCAAAACGGTTATACTCACTTTTGGTTTTGTGATACTCACTTCCCAAAAAAATACGCCTCCTCCTAACGTTCTTTTTGAGAGAGACTTCATCCCCACCACTGCCATTTTGACAGTCTTTTCCATTTTTACTACAAAAGTAAAGGAACAGACCTATAGCCGAAAAATTAAGCCACGAATTTCTGGACTGAGCACTAAGTTATCACCTGACAGTTCAATTGTGCGCCTGACGAAGAAAAGGTTGTAACGTTCACACTAGACGTCTAGACCTATCACTATCCTGTATATTGCGAGCTATTTTTTTCCTTCACTTTATTAAAATAATCAGACATCTTATAAGATGTACATTTTCAACGGTAAGGTAAAGTTCTATATCAAACTGTTATGCCTGAATCACATAATACTCCGTTAACGGTCGAGTTTTCCATACTTCCCGTGAACTTTACGTATTCAATTGTTTCGAATGCGTATGTCGATTCCATGTGTAGGTAGGTGAACCTCAATTCCGTCAGTTAGCTGAAAGTCCTGAATTTATAAATTTTAAGGCAGAAATTCCAATTATCAATTTGTGTACTGTGAAACACTCGAGGGAAATTGGAAACATTTTTTAGTTCTATCGGTTAGTGTCTCTTTTGTGAAATTTCGCATCGGAAAAGGTTACAGGGGCTTACAAAATTTTATAAAATTGACAGACTTATTTAAATCTCTGCAGCGGAAGCAAGCACGATTAAATTTATGGATCAAAATAATCCCGACGGAGAGTGAGAGAAGTATGACAAGTTGACTCAAACAGTACGCGAACAGACAGTCGAGTGACCGACAACATGACAGTGGAAATGTCAGTTCATACAAATTTTGACAAGAAAATTGACTCCAACATAAACCAGCGCTCTTGGTTCGGAGCCATCTTGGATTTCTCCACTTCGAAAAAGTGAATTTCCAAATTATTCCGCTCCGAACCAAGAGGGCTAGTGCTAGTGGTTATGTTGCAACCAACGCGAAGACGTCTAATAGCACTCCATATATAATAATGTCGTTTTCGGTTGGTCGTCCAGAACCGTCCGGAAGCAATTCGAACGCTTTCAGAAGCACTCAACTGACAGTTCTTCTACTGAAAAGAAGAGAAATTTGCTTCTGGATTTGAGTTCTTCCGGACGGTTCTGGACGACCAACCGAAAAGGACATAAGTCAATGGCAATTACCATCGATAGCCATCTCGAAATGTAAAATTTTGCTGAAGCATTAAAGTGTTTCGTTTTGACAGATTTTGTCAGACGGTCGAGTTTCATTCCTCCACAAATAATGTAAATAGATACTACGCTCACTTGTAGGATTTATATTATTTTACACAGACTTTTGATTTAGTTTTTAAATATTAAACAAATTTAATGTTAGTAAAATATACTTTAAATTTTAATTAGCTCTACTTTAAATGATAATAGTCTTACTTATAAATGTAAATACTTTTTACAAATACAACTATAGGTTCATATGGTTTTCTTTTCTAACCTCAAGATGTTTTATTTGTGTGTCCTTTATAATTATTTATTAAAAAAATATGTTTGGTTTTTGTATCGCAAAATGTTTGATTGTAATGGTCTATTTGTGTTTATTTAATTTATTATGTGATTAGGGCAATAGTTTAAAATGATTCAAGTGAGTCTGAATAGGTTTGGTCGTGTGACAATATTTTTGGGATATGTCTTTATATTGTATAGAATGCCTTTTAGTATCGGAAACTAGTCGTGAGAGCATTCGGTTGTTTCCTATATATCCTATATAGGTAAGTGGTCCATTTAAGTGTTTTTGTATAAATATTGAACTCAATTTCATTTTACATTCTATATACTAATACAACCGCAATCGTTCGTAATCGGAAAAAAAAATAAATCACACACACAGTGTTGCTTTTTCAAATATTTCTGAAATTGATTTGTTTATAAAATATAACCATCGTGTTCTATGTATAGGTAACGTTAGTCGTTACAGTCGGGGGTGTGTATTAATGGGTGGTAACCCCCTTATATAATTGATTCTCATACAGGCGAAGCAGCCAACACTTCAATATCACTAATGCTTTTAACTCGTCTGTGTTGGCCATAGGCCATTACTAATGTCGTATCTGAAGATGCTGAGGCGGCTGGTGGTGCACTTACCCGATGACTGGGCGGTGGTGGTGGCGGAGCTGTTGTAGGGGGTGGCAATAGTGGTGGTCCAATTGTTGCATAGATTCCTCCTCCACCCTCGCTACTACTGTACGATGGAGTTGGTGATGTGGAATTTCCAAAGGAGCGATCTCCACGTCCTCTTGCATTGAAACGAAAAGCTTTCGACAATGAGCTCTGTATACACGTCGAATAGGAAGAAAAGGAAAGAAGGTTTTTTTTTTAGTTTTTCTTCTAAAGGAAAATTGTTTTATTTTTATAGAGAAAAAAATAAATAAAAGATTTGTTAAATAAAATGAAGAGATGATTAAGTTTTAAGTACCTGTGATCCTTTCCATGCGGATATCTGCTTTTATTATTGCGTAAGCGAAGAAGAATGAAATGAATTTATTTATGTTAATTGGTTACATGGAAAATGTAATGAAAATGGTAATATGTTATTTAAATAAAAAAAGGAAACAAAAACGATTTTTAAAAACACAATTTTTCTATATACAATCGGATTGTGTGTTCCATCTCGTAGACTTGTATTGTTGTGAAGAGTTCCTCTGTGCGTTACGATGCCGTAGGCTGATTAATGCATTGAATGCGAAATATTGATTTTTCATAAATCCTTTATATCCATTTAATATAATAGTCTCTGTCTCATATACACGCAGTTATGTACACTTGTTAAAATGAAAATATAATATAGTAATTGGCTTTTTAAATAAAGTGAATGTAGGACAAGTTACATTCCTTTTGGATTTAATGTACAACGGATCAAAATCGATGATTAATTAGTGGTGATTATAATAATCCATTTACGTAGGTATTTACATAATAATTTTTATTTTATTTTATATCTACACTTTATTTAAAGCTGATGTTTTGATATTTAACAATAATTCCAACAGAATGGTGAGGATAATATTAATTGAACGTTTATAGTTTCCAAGTAGATACAATAGTTAATACGTCGAGTCCATTTATTTATACTTATAGCATTTTAATAGCATTTTATAATTATCCTTTTAAAGAGCTTTTGTAATACAGTCAGGGGCTACAGAGGGTGAGACAAACATTGATTTGTTCCTCGGAATGCAATAATAATGGCAAAATATTAAATAATTGAACAATAAGTAAACCTAAATAGTATTCAGAAACGCCATTACCCCTAAGGCTGCAATTAATTACACGGAGGCTTAGAGAAAACAAAAAAATCAAATTTTTAAAACCATTAAATAGGAAGTCTCCTTCATTTTGAAGCTAAAGCTAAGTACGCAGCTCGAGCGAAATTAAATTTTAGCTTAACTTTTCTCCAAACATTAGCTAAATCCCTAGCTAAATTTTGACGTGGAGTTATCGAGATATGCATTGAAAAACTCATCCTTATTGGCAGCGTTTAATACCCTCTTGCGTAGGTAGTCAACAGCTTCTGGCTGGTCGATTTGACTGCAAATCTAGGCAAGTTTCGTGTGTTAGGCATGATTTTCTGCCTAACTCTATGATAAACTGTCACCTAAATGTTTAGGTGCCTAAGCACATTGAACGGGGCTATTTTCTTTTCCGCAACAAAAAAACACAACAGAAAAAAAACCAACAGATCCGTCAAAATCTAGCTTGAGAAAAAGTGCAGAACCATTAAAAGAAGCGCTTAATTTTGACAGATAGCTGAAACAGCATAGAGCTCGGCTAAATTGATTCGCTTGAATTTATTTCAGCTAAATTTTGAAGAGAATTTTGTATAGAGCTAAAATTTAGCACGAGAAGCGTACACAATTTGAAGCTAAATAATGTACAAAGTTGGAATCAAGCCCATCGAACGTGTATCTAGGCTTTAGCTGAGTGTAAAAAAAATGTACGGGGGTGGCCAAAATTGCCAGATCGTCTAGTTCCTAAAAAAAAATTGTCGGCAAAAGTTAGGGCTCCACCCAAGATAGTGCTACTGATAGAAGAAGAACTATACTGACAATCGAAGCAAAACCATCTAAATTTTCAAAAAGCCGATACCCTAGCTAAGCGCGTTTTAACTTTTTACGGCTCCCTGGAAGAGGTAATCTTCCATTCAATAGAACTACAGTATCCGGACGGTTTTCAAAAAAATAATAAAATCGTAAATTTTTCCACAAAAAAAAAAACATGCACTTCTGCATGGAATAAAAATTTCCCTTTCGGATAGCGCTAGATATCTCGGTCCGTAAAGCTCATAATGCTCTATTCATCTGTAAGAGGACAGCGGGAAAAAGTGGAGATCGCGACCTTCAATGGTATTGGCTCTATACTTACTTATGGGGCTCTTGTTTGGTGGAAACTACGAATAAGATATACGAGGCAGAGCTTCCACGAAACTATTGAGGGCTAAAGACCACCAATAGCTGTGGCCAAGAGATTTATTCTCGGGAAAACTAGAAATAGGGCAGACCAAAAATGGTCTCATATAGAAGACCACGAGATCTTAAGGCTAAGTTAGATAGGAAAAAATCCGTAGAATTTTTAAAACTCAGCAGTTCAAAAATTTAAACCATTTTTAGGTTCAGTAGGAAAATTAAGTGTTTGTGTGAATTGGTTTAGGTTTTATGACCTTGAAGGTTCTACAGGAATGACGATCGGCCCAATATGGTACCTAGTCTTCTGTGATGAACTCACGCCCTATTCAACCTAACCTAACCTAACCTAGTTACATTCTCCAACATATCGGGTCATATCGAGAAGGATGATGCCTCATGGTCCGTATAGATCATTAACACAAACGAGAAAGGGCAGAGGCGCTTTTTTATTTTTCTATTTATAGAATTCTTTTAAACAAAAATTTAAGTAAGCATCAAAAACTGAGTTTTCGACAACAACTTTTTAAGAACTCGTGGGAGAGTTTAGTTTATTTTTTGAAGTTTGAATCAAATGTAAAATTTACACTGAGATACATATTTCTGTAGAATTCAGAAGTTTATTTTGGTAACCAAATTTGGCTTTGTTTAATTTAACAACCCTAAGTTTGTCAGCAGTTTTGAGGGGTTTCTTCGAAATTGACAAATATGAGAAAACTTCTTCGCGAGATTCGGGTTTTTGCTGCGGTGTGAATAAATGAGGAATCAACGGATTTTATGAAATCTTGAAGCACACATTTATATGTACGCACAAATCATCTGTCACCTGTCAAATTGACTGTCACTGGAAACAGTAGGTTCGTTCCTTTACTTTTGTAGTAAAAATGGAAAAGACTGTCAAAAAGGCAGTAGTGGGGACAAATTCTCTCTCAGAGGGAAAAACTTACGAAAAGTTTAAGGAACGCTTTTGTAGTAATCTATGAAAAATGATAGATGTATTTTGTTTTTCCATAAATTACAGTATGCGATGTTATCCTACAATAAATTCCAGTAGTAAAAAAAGATCTTTAAAATGTCCGTTAAACGCGAAGAGTTTGCTAATTTATTACCTATATTAAGCTGATTCATCTAGCGATGAAAGTGATTCGGAATTAATTGAATTTCTTTTCATTGAAAAGAAATCATAAATGGGAACACTAATTGCACGCATAATGCCAAAATGACAAATTTCAAATCAGCTGTCAAATGACTGACAGCTTTTCCAATTTTTACTACAAGAAATTTGTTGACTAACCCCCAGTTTCACACTGAAAGTTTAAACTAAAGTTCAACTGAACCTGAACGTGAGTTTAAATTTGAAGTTCAACTCGTCCGGTTTCACAATATAATCTAAACTTCAGTTCAATTGAACTCAGTTCAACTAAATTTAATGAATGAATTTGATAGTATTGTACAGTACTTAGCTTTTATACGACTTTTCTAAAATCGTTCCTTGTCTTTGCTTTCAAAGAATACGAAAAATAACGTCAAATATTTGTGTTTTTGACAATCGGCTGATCTGAGGTTTAAACGGCAGATTACTGTAGTTTAACTTAAACTATAGAATGAACTCTGTTCAAGGTTTAAACGAAATTCTGAAACAGAATTAATTGTTGAACTAAAGTTTAAACTAAAAGTGTAGTTTAAACTCCTACTGTGAAACTGGGGGTAAAAACCAGTAAGATTCTCAGTGAAGGGGATATATTTTGCTCTCTTGAAGCAGCTATATTGAACAAATTTTTCGAGTTAAGGAACGACATTGAGTAAATACTCATAAAAAGTAAAGGAACAGACCTAGTGTCATCAATTTAAGAACTAAACCATAAAATAGCACCACCAATTAGTCTCTTTCAATATTGTCCCATTCACAAGACGCAACGCAATACCGACAATAACCTATCATTTATTTTATTAAGTAATTTTCAAAACTATAGTCTTGCAATACTGATTTTCATTTATTTTATTGTTTTTATTCTGCAAGGAAATTTCATTACTTTATTTATTAAATATACTTATTCATTTATAGTTGTTTGTAATTCTGAAATAGTGTATTATAGTTTTATTTTATATTTTTATGATTTTACGAATTTTGAGATGCTTTGCATGTTGTAAGTGTTTTTTTGTTTTTCTACATAAAAATTATAAATTACAATATATATATATGTAGTAATACATGTTGCATACCTACTATAATGTTAATAAATATGTTTTAAATTTAGTTTTATTTTCATAAGCAATTTACACCTTTTATTTGTTTCGCATTTGTTGTTCAATTTAACATTTATAAGCATGGTTTTGAATTATGAATTTAAATTTATTATTATTATTATTATTTATTAGATTGGCATTAACATTTACTACTATTTACAGAGCTATACAAATTATGAAATATTTATTTTCTTTAATTTTAATAAAAATTGGTTCTGTTTTGATTTAGTAAAATTTTGTTGTTTGATTTTTCTGTAAGATTTGTTTCTTATTTATTTTAATTTTGGTATGTTTTGTGTTTATTTTGATTTTTCGTTGATTTGTAAATTTAAAAATATTTCTAATACACTGTGCGAAAAGTTTAAATAAAAATGGAAATGATTTTAATTGATTTTAAATTTCTGATTTAATAAGTTAGGCTAAAGTTCAGAAAATGCAAAAAATGGAAATTGTTTATCAGCAAATGATGGTGATAGCTAGGTAGGTAGTGCGAGCGGATAGTATATTTAGTGATTGGCATTTCGAAAGATTTCTGTAATAATTTTGGGCTTATTTGATTTGCGAGATAAAAATATTTCGCTTGATTTTACTTTTTTCAGCTCATGCAGATGCACTTGTTAAAAAGTTTCAAAAACTTCTTAGTTGTTCGTATTAAGAATCATTGAAAAAATGGACAACATCAACAGATTTGTATAAGATTTACTATAGTAATTCTAGTTAGGCGAATAATATACTTGAATTACCCTGTTGTTCATTGTTTCCATTCAACATAAAATTACTGACTTCAAAACCTTCTTCAATAGGTATCGCATCCAATAAAAATTTCAAAAATCCCAAAAAGTTATTCAAACTAATTTCGGTATTTTTCTTTTATACAAAAATGCTATATTTATATAATTGTCTGATTTTGTCATGTGTCGCAATTTTGTTTTATTTTATTTTAAAAGTAGCACATTAATGAGCTTAAAAATAAGAAAACGGACTTGAAAAAGAAAAGAGGCGTATTAACATGATACTGTCTCACTACAACTTTCATTATTGTAGACGTCAAACTATCGAGAGAGAGAGAGAGAGAGAGAGAGAGAGAGAGAGAGAGAGAGAGAGAGAGAGCGTGCTGAATCAATGTAAATACCGAAAACACCATAGGATGCGATTATTTAAAACTAGGTACAACTTTGGTCTAATGAAAATGTAGTATTGGTGATTTACAAAAAAAGACTTTCAGAAAATATGTTTCTATAAATTTTTAGTGCAACATTTGAAAATAAATTTATAAATAATTCTTCAGTAGAAGAAAAAGCTTTAAATCAAATATCTGAAAGAAAAATATAAATTGTGCTTTAGCAAATTGTACTTTATTAAGGAAAAGAATGTACATACTTGCATTTACTTTTTTATCATTATTTTGTTGTATCAATATTTTCGTAAATATATTTTATAAATTTGTTAGTTTAAGTGATACATAATTAGGGGTATCGTGAATAAATTCCGATGGAAATATTTCCCTTGTCAGCAATGTAAATCAAATTGCTGAATGGGAAACATTCCGGGGGAAATATTATTCGCGATAGGGATGAATATTCTAGTCGTAAATACACTTGCTGTCCTGGTCGTAACTCCCACTTTCTCGCCCACAAACACAAACTCCATAAAAGTGGAACACTTTGAAAAAATAACGTTCATGAATTGGACTTTCGATGGATATTTGTGACAAAAAGGAAATACAAGAATTGTTGCAATCTACCCTTCACTTTTCTACAACTTAAATTCTACGCCTATCTAAGGATGACTTTTATTCCCATGATCGTGTATCCAGGCACTATAAGTTATTCGGCGTTTTCCATTCCTCATCGTCATCACATCAGCAATCTATGGTTAGCTGTCAAAATATGTTGTGCTCAGATTTTTACTGAGACTGATCAATTAATTTATTATGAGTTCATCGTGCGCTCTGATCATGATCTGAACAAAAAAAAATCTCAAATTCAGAGTTCTGATCTGAAAAAGAAATAGCTACTCATTTTTTTTGGCAATTCAGGCTTAGCTCTGAACTAAAAAATATTTTGTCGAGGTGAACAATTTTCACATTTCATATCTATTCAAGAAGAGGGATTTTTTTAAAATAAATTTCTTCATTTTTGTAGGATATCCAAGTACTTACTCGTAATCGTATATCGAGCTATTGGTCGCTCAAATGCAGGTCCGACGATCCTAGTTTTTAAATACTAAAAGATAAATTGGCATTTTTGAAAGTCCGATTGGGTTTTTGTAAATTGAACGCAATATATTCTTTATACTCGTTCTCACTAACTAAATAAATCATACAATTGAATTTAGATCTTTTCCTAGTTTTAAATAGAAAATTTAATTTTATTAAATTAATCAGCTTGACTTCAACGGGACTTTTAAATTATTTTTTGACCAAAAATGAATGCTTTCTCCTATAACTTAATACAAAATGGAGTTTGTTAAATAAATTATTGAATACCAAACTAAATATTCTAAAGACGTTTAATCTATACACATTGTCGTTTAACTCCAGCCCTGAGTTCCAATAAAGTTAAGATTCTGAAATAAAATCGAAATCGATTGTTAGTGAAAAATATTCGTTTTAAATGTTAAGGTTCAAGCAATTGGACTTACTTCGAGTGGGGTGTTTATTTTCAATGGATTGAAGGACATATTTACTCATACTTTTCTTACAATAGTAACAAAGGGACATACATACGCTGGTATGGGTAGGTACATTAGAATGCCAGGAAACATACAAAAAAAGGTATATTCGCGTACCTATACATATTGATATTATTATATTAAATACATTTTGTTGTTACAATACTATATATAAAACATCATCGCAATCATTGACTTATTCAGTCCTATCTAGGTATCCGTTCGAAAGAGAATCCGAAACGAAATTTAAACTTCTTTGGAACTCATATTGCATTCGGGATATCCGTTTCGGAACTAAATTAATGAAGATGAAGTATCAAAACGCCTTTATTTGACATTTCCATAATTGAAAAATATTCTCCAATGGAATTTCGTATAAATCGGAAAAAAATCCGTTCTGAACGGATACCTCGATAAGGCTGATTTATTTATATGGACTGCTAGTGGACAACTTCGCGTTGGTTCGAACATTCGCGGTAGCTCTCGTGGTTCAAAGCGGAATAAATTGGAAAGCAGAAATGTCTTCCCAAGTGGATTATATACTACGGTGAATTGACTGTCAGAATTCAAAACTATTCAAACAATCACTTAAAAGGAGTCTGATGATGAATTAGTGGTGTAGTTCGAAATAGCAATCATTCCTACCAAATTGACTGTGTCTACGAGTTGTTGTTAATGTAATTCTCTCAAACAATAATTCATAGACTGAAATTCGACATAATTTCCCAACAGAAATTGTCAGGGCCAATTCCCCACTCATAAATTGGAAATGTTGGAAAGTCGCATTTTTTTAAACTGACATCAATAACGCAACAATTTGAATTTCAACCGTTTTACTTGGCAAATTCACTCCTGTCCAATAGGTGTCTCTAGCATTCTATGGAGAAATCCAAAATGGTTGTCATTTCATGTTTCACTTATTTTTGCTTGGAACCACGAGCGCTTCTGGGCAGAGACTGGTAGGTAACTGACATTTCATTAGCTAGAGCCTAAAAGCATTCATTTAAGAGCTTCGATTGGTGGGTAATATAAAACAAGGTTAGGCTTTCCGCACACGGCTCGTATCGTCATCGTAGATGCGATGTACGAGAGGCATACGATTTGTTGTCGCACACTTGTATTTAAATGGAGAACCCGCACACGACGCGTCTGCTACGCGTAATCGTCGCAGCATGCATGCTACATGACGACTATCGTCAAGCAATGTCGGCCGCTTATCGTATTTGTACGAGTACGCTTGGAGTTTGTTTGCATTTTTCAATACCTACGTATTTTATTTAAAAAAAATATGTCAGGCGACATTTTATTTTGACGATTGGAAATTGCTTCGTGTGTGGTTTAATACGCCTATCGTCATCGTAGCGGCACGGCAAATTCATGATGTGACGATGACGATACGATGACGATACGAGCCGTGTATGCGGAAGGCCTTACTTGGCTAAATATCATTTAATCATCATTTGCGATTTAATTTTAGGTACGTTGACGTTGAATTTATACGAGTCCTATAAACATCGCTAACAAAATATCTGGGGCTGAATTACGACATTAGTGAACGAGTGAGTAAAATGTATCCGTGAACAAGTGTCATAGCATTTATATTGGTATGTCATGACAACAGATAGGCCCCGTTCCCGTATAGCGTACCTACACATGCAAAATTCTACCAAATTTCCACTGAAAAATGTATTTTATATCAAACTGCAGTTAAGGCTCCGTCAAACATAGCGCGTTTTAACGTCGCGTTGTAATATACTGGTCCCATTCAATGTGCTTAGGTACCTAAATATTTATGTGACAGTCTATCACAGAGTTACGTAGAAAATCTTGCCTAACATACGCAACTTGCCTAGATTTGCAGTCAAATCGACCAATCAGAGGCTGCTGACTAGCTAGGCAAAAACGTATTAAACGCGGCCACTGTAATACATATCCCCTGTCATACAGAACGCGTTTTCAAAGCCGCGGGCCTTGTTGTGAAAAATTACAGATTATTTTTCTGACGCGGAGAGGTGAGAGCAATTTTTGTAGTCTCAAATGGAAATATTAATAGAATTTGATAGAAATTACCCATGTTTTTACGATGTGGGTGATGAAATGTCGAAAAACATTGTTTTAAATGGTGATATGGGAGACAATTCCAAAGGAATTTAATGAGAACGATATTCTCCGACTTCCTCCCTCTTTTTATTTACGTTAGTTCTTTTTCGGGAATTTCGTAGCACGGCAAATAAAATCAATAATTCGTAATCTGAGCTGTTTGACATTTTGAGAGAATTGAATGATAGCTATCTTTTTGACGTCGTCTAATGCGGCATTGAAAACGTCGCGTCAAAATAATCTCACCGCTTCTGAATTCACGTCAACCGTTCGAACAATGCAATGTACACTTGTGCACTCGTTTTTGATCTGAGGCCCAAAAACGATCACTCAACTTCAATATTCTTCCAACACAGCTGTATACGAGGAAGCAAAATGCCACACATTATCTGTAATCAATTCCAATTGGGATGTCACAGAAACGAATTGTGACATTTGAAAAAAAAAAAAAATTTGTTTACCATCATTTATGCAGGCAGTTATTTGGAGCGTTCATGAAACGTGTATCGTAAATAGGTAAACTTACGACGTTGCATGAGTACCCTTAATAATTTATTACTCTGTAAGGTATGGAATATATAATGATTGTATCGGGTATGTGGATGAAATCGATGGGTGCATCGATATTGCATTGACGTTGTCCACCAAAATCCATCCAATGGCAAAAAATACGAATAAATGTTTAAATAATTGTCATTATGGCGTGCACTATACCAATATCGTTGCAACCCAATTCGGCAAGATAATCGTACCGTATTCCATTCCATTTAAATTGTATTCCAATTTGGTTGAAGCAAAATGATTGCTATTAATTCAATTCCGACCTTTTCTGAGCTTATACACCTTAATCCCATCGGATAAAATTAAATCTGTCAGTAAATCAGTAAACAGTAAATTTAAAAGCCAAACTAAAAAAAAATCAATTCTAAGGATGGAAACTTCACGAAATATAAATTTCGAAAATAAGCAAAACCCTACAATTACATATTTTAAAATTGACTGTATTTTCGAAAATAATTGCCAGCAGCAACTGTGAATTAAAAACAATTCAAAATCAAAAGTTTTGCAATTTTCAAACAACACATGCCTAAATTCGGAAGAACAAATTCGAAATTCGAAGACGTAGGTACATTGTACAAATTTCACAAAAATTGATCATGGGGAGTATTCAAGAACTACCTACCCGACTTTTTATTCAAAATTATAACTTCAGATTTAAATGCAGAGCTTGGAAAAAAAATTAATCCATGGACAGTTTGTACAAAAGAAATCGTTACTCCTTTTTTGCATTTTCTGATTAAAAAAGTGAAAATATTTATATAAAATCCAAATCCAAAATAATAAACAAAAACATACAGATGCATTTTTAATTATAAACCAGTGCAATATCGTACGAGTGTTTTCATTTCCAGAATAAATACGGTATTGTTTAGAAAAATAAATATATTTACAATAAAATAGCGTCCTTTGCCGAATTTATATTTCCCTTAAAATGTTCTACATTTATAGTCCCTCTATTTACATACGAAATGTTTATAAACTTTATAAGCATTATATTAATTTTTGATAAAAATTCGCATACAATTATTAAAACACTATAAATATTTATTCATTAATTTGATTTTCCTTTTCTTTATATATATATATATAGTTAGTGTTAATCATTATTAATTTGGAGAAAATCACAGATGTAAAATATTTTCATGCTTATTTCAAGTTCCCTAAATAAGTGAATAAAATTAAAAAATAAATACCAATTTATAATTATGACTCTATTTGTATACAAAGTTTTGGAAATAGTGTAAAAAATCCTGTTTTGGTTTGATTGTGTTTTTGGTTTTAAAGTAGAAAATGATTTTAAAAAAATAAATAACGTTTGTTACGGATTTATCTGCCGACGTGCATGCAACATCTGAAGTTTGCATACAATAACAGAGTATACATTTATATAACGAATAGAACTTACTAAACAATTATATAACATTCTAAACATTAATTAAAAAAATATATAATAATTGTGCATAATTCTTTTTTTGCTATATCAACATATATGGTTTATATGGAAAAATAATAAACAATTAAAGCTTCACAGCAATACAGGCTAGAGATAGAAATTATACGATTTATTTTTTTTTCTTGTGTTTTCTTTTAGACATTAAATTGTAAATCTAATTGGAAGAGCTCAGGAGGAGAATTAATATATATGTACTTACCCTGAGGCTGCCGCTGGAACGACGGTCAGCTGTGGCATAGTGTTGAAGTCCTCCGGGTCCAGTCAAGGGGACTATACCACAGCCAGATCGGATGCCTTGACCAAGTGTTGCCCTACACACACATATCCAATTTTGCACATATACATATATAGTTTTTGTTTGTGAATAGGTTTTTTTTTTCAGCCATACATTAACGCACATTTATTTTAAGAGAGCATTTTTTTTTTTTTTCAATGTATAGTGAACAGCAAGGGTTAAGGTGAAGAAGTGGGAATGCATAAAACGTATATAAAAAAAAGAAACGAGAAAAAGAAGAAAGAACAGATATATACTATGAGTTAATTTAAATGGAAAAAAAGCTTTTTTTCTTCTTCCATAGACGAATTTACTTTTTACTTAATAAAAAAAGAAAAGAAAAACAAATTATAAAAGAGCGAAGTTTTTATTTACTCTATATTTGATAAACTATCTACCGATTGTTATAAATTTATTCGAAATAACTAAAACAAGGTACATATTGAAAGAAAATGTGCTCATGAGAAGAATGATATATTGGCTAAGGGAACAGTCAGATAATGTTCTTAGACCCGTTTCGAAATAATATTGTTTGGTTCCCGAGTCATCTGTCAAAATATGAAGTTTTCTCCCCAAAATATGGAAGGTCAGTAAGACTTTAGTGAACGACGGGGTTATACTAAGAGATTTTAAGGAATAACAAGCCATCCTGCCAAAATTATTTGGAAGCGATTTTTTGTGCATTTAAAAATCTAAATATATTTAACCTTACCACAAAAATTCATCAGAGAGGTTAATATTTTGACTTCAACAATTAAAATGCAAATAAAATGTAAATTGGGTGCGTAATACAAGAGGCGTGATGATAGCTCAGCTTCAAGCTTACCTACTTGTGATGCCTTTCAAGTTTGTGAAAACATAAAATTTTCCCTGCAGTGGTTGGATAGGCTTTGGGTAAGCCGCTGAGTCCCTTCTTTAACTTTTGGCACGGGAGCAAAATACTTATAATAGCTCGAATCAAAAAGTGTCTATACATCTGGCTGATATGTACTAACGTTCCCCACATAAGGAAAAGACGATGCGGGCAAGGTACGTTTCAATGAGCTTCTCGACACTACTTCGGAGAAATGTTCTAAGTATGACTAACCCCCTACTTCACAGCGGAACCAAAACAAAAAGTATAGGTTAAATGGCCACTGTGTAACTGGGGGTTAAAAATCGTTCTGTTATTTAGTGGTACAATCGAAGATTATAACCTACCGCGGCGCGGAATTGGAGAAGCTATCAGAATCACCAAAAACGGATGAGCGAACACCCCTACAAAAACACTGAATTTACAATAAGTACCGACAGCACATGAAGTAAAGCTACTCGACTATAAAGTGACGACATACAGAAAAGGATAAGAGATGGAGAAACCACGAGATGCAAGTGACATGGGATACAGAAAGGTTCTACTCCAGGATTAATGTTCGATATGAAGAATGCGTCAAGGCAACAAAACCCGAACAGGGACCTGTAGAGATAAGTGGTGTTTGAGAACCTCTTCTGCTCACTGTTAAATGGTGAATATGACCCAAGTTGCGCTGTCAGGCATGAAAGTTACAGCTTTTGTCCACTCGACCAAAATTAAGTACCTACCTAAGGTTTGAAATATCTAAATTCAAGTAAAAATTTGGTCGAAAGAATGCATGCCTGATTATTGCAACCTCAGCACTGTTTGCGCGATCTAGAAGAAAGGAGACCCTCTAAATGATGACTGTTTAATATTGGATACAAAATTTTCAAATATAGGAAAGAACACCACGGAACCCATTGATGTCGAAAAAGGTTTAAGACAAGGTGATGCGCTATCATGTAACTTCTTCTTGAAGCAATTGTACGGAACTCGCAAGTCAACATCAGAGGCACAATTTTTCCAAAAGTCCGTTCAACTACTTGCATATGCAGATGAGCAACGAGCTGTCAATGGCGCGTTTACAAGCATTGAAGCGTAGACGGCGAAGATGGGTCTGGCTGTTAATGAGAACAAAATGAAGTACCTATATATGCTGTCATCGAGAAAGGACTCTCAAGATCGGCGACTCGGACAAAACGTCACAGTGGACAGATATACCTTCGAAGTAGTTAAAGACGGCGTAGAAAGCAAACGAAGAATTGCTCTTGCCAATCGCTGTTTCTTCCGGCTAAGAAGTCATCTAATAAGTAAAGCCCTCTCTTGGCAGAACCAAGGAAATATTGTACAAGACCTTAATCATTCCGATCCTGCTGCATGGTACAGAAGCATGGACCTTATCGAAAGCTAATGAAAACCTCTTAGCAGAAACCGCTCTAGAGAAAGATTCTTCGAGTGATTTTCGGTCTAGTTTGTATCGATGGGAGTGTGGAGGATGAGATTCAACGACGAACTTTATGGATTATGAGCGTCAAAAAGCTCAAACCAACTGAGTGAGCGTAACTGGAGGCAGCTAGCTAGCGATCGGGTTGGCTGGAGGGGCTTGTTGGTTGATGCAGTAGTTCAGCCCAGACTGTGAGCGCCATCTGAAGTAAAGTAAAGTAAAGTAAAGTAAGATTGTAAAAATTGTGTCAAACTTGCAAGCTAACACCAAAGGGCAATCATTTTTCAATTGTCTTTAGAATTACTTCAATGCCCTTATGACATTGACACCATTGAGAGAACCCAGCGAAAGCCTCAGTAAGAAAGACAATTCTGTATCATGGGAATTTGGAGGTCTGATTGAGAGAGTGATGTAGGGTGAAGGTGTTTTCTCCCAAGATGTAAACTGTAAAATCCTATTCTGCTTCAGATTTTAGCGCGATCCAGGCGGAAATCATGGAGATTAAGGAGAGTCTGTCGTTGCTGAAGTTTATTATTTGTCAAGCCGCGATTAAATTCCTGGATTCGATCACCTTCAAATCCAAAACTGCCCTTAGAGAGAGAGAGAGAGAACACTTATCTCTCAACAAGATGGTGGAACAATTCAAAATTAATCTTAAAACCACAATATGCTAGTATTGAAAAGACTTCGAACAATATTTATAGAAGTTGCATGAGAGGGTTGATATAATACATTCTCTTCGTGATATTCCGCACATCCTTACGGTAGAACTTCCGTCTGACCATCTGATAGCTCCAATTACCCGAAAAAGTGAAAAAGCCTGTACTAAAGAATTTTACTCTTCCGACTGAGTCTGCTGATTTCCATAGAATAAAATGAAATACAAGTGAACTGAGAAATAGTTTCATGTGGTAGAGCTTAGAAAACCAATAATCCAATAATTGATTGAAAAAAGTTTATATTCACTTCCTATCAAATCCACCGAAGTAGCTTTACCTTACCTGTGGTGGATAAACATTAATCAAACCCCAAGTAGGTACTCCCCTCTCCCATAAAAACATAATCAAAGAATAAAATATTGCGACATTTATATATATAAAAAAATTACAATTAACAAAGATGCGATATCCTGAGAAAAAAAAAAGAAAAACAATTTCTTAAAAAAAATTAATAGTGCAAAACAGCAAAGGCAAACACACATGTCGGCATAGCAGTAATTTAATTGTCATCCTCTTTTACTAAGACTGAGTCCATTATTTTCTGTTTTTTTGTTTATATATAGCAAATTATTCTACCGATTTGTTTTTATTTTTTTTTTGTAATTTACTGCATTATGTAAGATGATGTGTTACGAGTACAGTGGTATAGTCGCAATGTCTTAAAATTGTTCGTGTGTATATATCTACGAGTAGTATATGTAAATTCGGCTAACTAGAATTTATTTTTTTTTTTCGATTTTAATTTTGATTTTGTTGTTTTGATTTAAGAATAATTTTCTTCTCATTTCGATTTTTTATGATTGTATTCCTTCTACAGAGATGTATTTGATTTGATTTGAAATTAAATCTATTATCAACTCAAAATATAAATATACGTTTTTTGTATCTATAAATTTGAACTAAGATGTTTTGTTTATTTTTTTTTTAAATCTATAGAATCGATGAAATTTATCTTCCCATTGGCTTCTGATTCATGGGGAAAACTCTAGAGTTATCCATTTGAAACTCTTCCATTTGGCAAAAAACAATATACCTTCGATTGTGGTAACGAAGGAATTTTGTCAAAAAAAAAAAAAGGAGAAAAAACGCAAAAACGGATTAGAGTCAAAATATCTCTGACTAAACGAAAGAACAAAAAAAAAAAATTAGCTAAATAACAAAAAATACGTTATAAATAAACTGCTACGTTAAGACTGTTTTTTTTTTATGATCTGTCTGAATGATGAACAAGAGTAACACGATTAAATGACATGATGTGTGTGTGCTAATGATAGGCCAAAAACTTAAAATTTAAACAGTTTGGGGCTACAAGAGGTGATGGAGTGGTACACTTACCTTGCCGGTAGGATTAGAGCATCGAATTCGGTGGCCAGATGCCTTCGGATGATATTCTTCGACGGAGGGATACCTAAGGCTGTTGCCATGGTGTCCCCTGAGAATGATGGTTCCAAAACCACTAAGCCACCATGTACTCCGCTGTCTGTAATCAAATACGTGGAGAGATTGTCATTAGTGATCCCTGGATAGTGTGTGGTTATATTGTGTGCAGAGAATTTAGCCTAAAACCTGTGGACACACATTGTTGGTTGGATATAATTAATTCTATGCAGATGTTTGGTGTACTATAGCTAAGGGATATTGTGTGTCGTTTAATTTGATTGCTAGGTATCGATGATATGGACTCGTTTCGGTTGGCATGTGTGTGTTGTGGATTACTATGGGTCATTACGGAAATTAATATTTTCATCAACAAATATTATTAACTAGATGATGGGACATCAACAGTGAAGTAATTGAAAACGATAGAATGGACAACATATTGGAGGCTATTATGTGTCCCAATTTAGTATCGAGAAAGTGCCATCTAGTTTGTGGTAAGTGACTATGCGCGGAACTAATAGCCATATTTAGTGGACAGTGGACAGGTCAAATTTAATAAAGTCACAATAACGATCTTTTTCATACATAATTACCTACTGGGATGAACCCCCATTTATTTAAGCGGAAGTTTAACAGTAATTATTAATTAGTGGGGCCTAATGTGTGTAAAAGACATTTGGCTTTAAAATAAACAGCGGAAAGTACTTATTTTGACATGACCACAGTTGCTTCAAACATGGCACGGGCCAGTATTTCAATGAGAAATATTTAGAGATGTAGAATCTGTGAGCTTCAGGTGGTCATTACTCGAAATGGCTACAATGTGGTTGCATTAATCAGCGAAAAAAATTTACTGTATTTCTAAGAGTTCTCATGGAAAATAATACAACCGCATTTAGATGGCTGTACGTCATTATTGCAAATAAAGCATTCAACTGAATGTGTGGGAATAAACTAAAAGTAGAAATGATTGAGACTGAGATCAGCGGCTGCTGCAAATTCCCGTATCCCGTTGAAACTTTTGCAGGCCTTAAAGTGCGTTCAATGTTCGCCACCGCTAAGTTATGGTGGTGTAGGTACAGATGTCATTTTTAGTATCGTCTCCGAGCATAAGAACACGGAAGGACTTGTGTCACTTAACTCTTTGCTTAGATAAAATCAGATTCTATTCACATCCGGAAAGCTTCGAGTGGATACCCAAGAGAAATGAATTAAAATAATACTGCCATGAATGCCTGAAGAATATAGAAGAACAGTAAAGAGGAGATCAAGGAGGCTAAGGTCACCATCTGACAAAGTGTTAACGACGCACGAAGCACGACCAATGAACTCGCCAGAATTGGAAGAACTATACCCATCCTGCTGGAAAAAGTCCCTAGGCCTATCAATCGCTACTTGCAAACAAAAATTGAAGCTGGATGCTATCGAGAGTGCAAATCTTAGGTGGACACAGGGCACTACTATGTCTAGTGACAAAACGAATTTGGCCTAAGCTGGATTCAAAATGCTCTAAGAAATAGATTTCTCTCAACATATTGCCTTTTTGCAAACTACTTTTGCAGAAGCTGTATGGATTGGGAAGAGGAGGAAACTATTCCTCACCTTCTTTGTTCCAGCCCAGCTCTCTCCTGTAGAAGGAAGCTTCACTTGGGACTCTTCCATTACAACGACTTGGGTGATCTAACAAACGCAGACATCAGAAGTCTCTTACGCTTAATAAAGAGCTAAAATGGTTCATCTAGTAAGGAGAACTTATTTAATCCATTTTTCGGTCTAAGTGTATAGTATCCCACCTGGCAGCCACCAACCAACGAAGCACGGCGTAGATAAGCCGATAGTTCAACTCAGGACTTTAGTTTAAATAATGAAAGTGAGGAATTCAGAAGACTGGTGGAAATAATTCGAGGTGATTAAGGGCGTTACAAAGCATTGTAGGACCCTATCTAACGTACTGTTTGAATCTCTTAAACCGTACTGCAATACACTACTCCGGCCCAGCAAATCGACTATAGACCAAATTTTCACACTGAGGCAAATCTTGGAAAAGACGAACGAATTTCAAGTTGAAACTCACCACCTGTTCATCGACTTCAAAGCCACGTACATCGTCAGGAGCTCTATATGGCGATGGCCGAATTCGGAATCCCATCAAAACTGATTCAGCTGTGTCACGTGACGCTGGAAAACACGCGCTGCAACGTGCAGTTTGGAAGTAGTTCCAAACTACTAAGTACATATAAGCTATCAACAAACAAACAAGCATTTGTGTACTGCCTTGGACAAAACGTCACTATTGATAGCAACAATTTCGAGGTAGTTAAGGAGTTCAACTACCTCGGAGTAAACATGAACTCCACGAATGACACCCTAGTGGAGATCTGGCAACAATTGGGTTCAAAACTCCTAACTCGAAGGACGAAATGTGTGCTCTACAAAACCCTTATCCTGCCAGTTCTACTTTATAGCGCCGAGTGCTGGACGATAAGCAAGAAGGGAGAGCTGATACTGATACTGAGCTCCTTCGAAAGAAAAATACTTCGGCGGATTTTTGGTCCTAATGTGCGTGGAGGGCGAATGGAGGGGAAGATACAACCCCGAACTCTATGAGCTGTACCAAGATGTGGATGTAGTCCAAAAAGCCAAAACACTTCGGATACATTGGCTCGGCCACATCGAGCGAATGGAGCTAAGAGGATCCTCGCATCCCAGCCCCCAGGTTCGAAAAGACAAGAAAGACCTAACCTCCGTTTTAAATCGCGGATGCCAGAGCGCTTGGTCTCGACAACTGGAAGCAGCGTGACTGGGATCGTAGAAGATGGAAGGCTGCAGTACCTTAGGCAGAGGCTCTTCACGGGTTGGGAGGCCGATAAGTAATTTGACGATGATAGTTCAAACAAAACAAAGTGACAAGGCTGCTGTGCATTTCAGTCTACAAACCGATCTGATTAACTTAGCTTTGGTCAAGAATATGCTCCTTTGTACAATTTTGTCAGATAAATGTACGTCTGATCAATGAAATCTCAGCAACTTTTGTTCGATCAACGAAGACACTTTCAATCAGTCTCCTTAACATCGGGTTATATGTTTCCTGATATCTTCTATAAATGCCTTTCGAAAATAATCTAATTGGCCCCTTCCATTGCAATTGTAGGCGAAAAAACTCCGCCGTTTTTGTCTCTTCAAAAAGAGGCCTTCAAAAAAGAGAGACCATGTCTAGTAAAGGTTAACGAGGTAAAGACTTTAACAAAACTTTAGATGTAAAATAAAGTACTTAGATAAAGTACAAACCAAGATATAAGGTCTTGGTGGAGAGGAGTCAATGACACGAGTTATACAGAAACCTTGGATTAGTCAAAAAACTGTACTGCGACTGGGACATGCAGAGCGAATATAAAGTGAGTGTCAAAAGTGGAGTGATCAATCAATGCTCCTTAACTTTTTTCTAGGGTCTCAAAAGAGGTTTAAAAAAACCAACAATCTGTAAAAAGTTTGATAACGAAATAACAGTAACAAAACGTATTTATCTTTGACAGAGCATTGGTGTTCACTTACTTTTGACGCTCACTGTATGTACACCAACACGCAGTGATTAATACTTTCCTTCTTACCTAGGTGGCGCGCACCTATAGAAAATAACCTCAACCAAACTAGGGGAGAATGTTGCACTCCGAACTGTACTCTTTACTACCAAATTTTCAAATCGCAAAAACAGACACATTTTTGACATCTGTAGCCATTTTTATCGATTGTCGCTGCACTGAATAATTTTCCAACTACCTATCCGATACATTTTACCAAAAACCACAAGTGATTTCCACCGAAAAAGTAAAATTTTGCCTCACACTCTCAATAATGTATTAGCTATTAAAAAAATTAATAAAAAACAAGCCCCACATACCTTTCAAGTTGTCAGCATATTCGCCCAAGTCGATTGACCTCGCCCAACGTATAAATCGTTGATTTGTCCACACAATTGGATCTGTGTCCACCGTTTCCGATTGCACTCGACGCATCGCCAGTGTTTGTCTATCGTATTTCACAATTCGCAGGACATGGATACCTACAAAATCAAAAAAAAAAAAAAAAAAAAACACGCAAAACCAATGATCAATAAGAAAAAGAATTCACAATTCATCTGTCAAATCGAATAATGTTGTTTCAAATGGAATAGCTACCGTGCACTATGCTAGCCTGATGGAATTTCCTAGTAACACCTAAAAATTTCTCTAATTCTTTTTTCGAAAGCGTATCTAGCATTCGAGCATCGACCAACGAATGAAGGAATGATTCAGTGTATTGTGGTAGACCAATGTCTGGAAGCCATTCGGATGCGACCCACGTATGACCAAGTTGTGTTATCAGCGGATACCTCACCAGCTCGGGACGGCGTTGCTCCTCAATGGCGAGGCGGAGTTTTTTCTTATGCATTGGATGTGCCAAACCGAGACCGGTTTCGAGTTCAGCATCGTTTAGTTCGAGAAGGACCTTGCCACTTTTGACATTTTCGGAACATCGTGTGCTGTATTGTGGCATGCCGAGCGCCACTTCGAGCCAGGCGAGCACCTGCGAGGCACGCCAACGTTCCATCGGAACTTGTGATGCTTCGCGCAACAGGCGGAGTTTCTCAGCGTAGCCTTCTTCGGTTAGGGAGTTCCACGAGTAATCGGAATCTAAAAGGACGCGAATTAAGGAGAAATTCTATCGAAAAGAATTGAACTTACATTCATTGGCGGCATCGGCGCTCAACGCTTTACTTTTGTTTCTAGATCTGGCGAATACACGTGATATACTACCCCAGGTGCCACCACGTCCGTTGCGGGTGCCAAGAGTTCCTGTTTTGCTTGCGGCAAATTTGCGAGTCAGTGCCGATGGGCATTCATTGTCGCCCGGTGAGCCCAGTTGTTCCACGGATCTGAAACGTGACACATGAGTTGGCAGCCAACGCCCTTAAGAAATACTTACCTTGAGTAAGCTGCAGAGTTTAGTGGCGACAGTGTAGGACTGCGTTCCTTTGGAGTGCCAACTGTAACGAGACACAAAGGTAAATGAGACTTCAAATTACTACACCCCCTTCAACCGTACTTACATTGATACATATTCTGACTGGATACTATGGAAATACTGTCCGGATCCACTGTGATGCAGGGCCCATTCTCGCACGTTCCATCGCTGAGATTCAAATCACCGGCGGCGCTTTCTCGGTCACTACTACCACGCACACCCGAGTCGCCACTACCACCACCGGCACTGCCACTGCCACCTCCACCGCCAATACTTCCGCCAGTTATGCTGCCACCCCCACCCGTGGTTCCATAAGCAGACAATGCATTCGAATTAGCCGAAGCCGCTGCCAAATGGTTAATCAAACCCGATGGAGGCGTTAATGGGGCAAACGACAAAAGACTCTCCTGATCCGATAAGCAACCCGATAATTGTCTTCTGGCCTCCTGCAGCTGCTCCTGCAGCCGTTGCAATTGAACATCTCGCGCACTCAATTGCTGTGCCAGAGCCAATGACCTCTCCGCCTCGTCCCGTGCATGCTTCAGCAGCGACCATCGTTCGCGTTCTCGGTCCGAGGACATTTTAGCGTTATTCGATTCACTCTCGCGAATCCTTTGTTCGTAATTACGAATGAAATCCCTCAGCTCCTGTTCTTTGTCCTGCAATGAGGCGCACAGCTGTTTTACGTGTGCCAACAGATCCGTTTTATCTGATTTAAGTTTCTTCCGCTCCAAGCGGAGGGCGGCTATTTGTGTTTTGGCCGCTTTCAGTTCGGCTTCTAATCGATCGATACGACTGCTGCTGCCGTCCGTTGAATGGGCATCACAGCTGTTGCTGTCGGATAAGTCGATGCCACCTACAGCACCGTCCGGTGAGTTTTCGAGGAGTTTTCGCAATCTTTGGATTTCCGTGGTAAGTCGTTCATTCTCCAGTCGCAACTTGGAGGGGGAGGAGTCTATAGATACCAGAGAAGTATACGCTTAAAGTGATGAAGCTATTAGCGGATGGATATATACAAACCTTTTGCCTCGTTATACTGAAATTTTGAATCTTCGTTGCGATTACCGTCGCAACTGCTGCTATTGCTACTACCACCACCACCACCACCACTGCCGCCTCCTTTGTCCATGTTGTTTAGGTGTTGGTCCTTAGCGCTAAATGGGGTGCAACCGTTTATGCTCTGAATGCCGGTGCCACTGAGTCCTAAATCCATGAATTTAAGAACAACATCATTGGCGTTTTTCTTATCAACTGATTTGGTTTTTTTTTGTGGAATAAATGGGTACATCAAGAGATTTTTTGTTTCGTTTGGTTTTATTTAGGGGGTTTAAATGGATGGTCGTGCAGGATTCATGAGAGACATACCAGGTACACGATTGGAATGAATGAAATGAATGAGAAAAAGAAAAAGAAAACGTTTACATATACAAAGTTTACAACAAAACGAAATATCAATTACAAATGAGCAACGAAGCAAGCTTGGCTGGTGCACACACAGTGGGGGCAAGTTACCTGGCTATAATACATTGACGACTTTTTTATTTATGTATTTATTGAAAAGTTTGCAAAGTGAATTAAAAAGAAAGGAAGTTTCCGTACTTTCATTTCTCAAGCTGGCGATGAACCTTGGGGCTTACAAAAACAAAAACAATTGAAATAAAATAAGACTGATAAATGAGATCCTATTAGAGCCGTTATTAGATTTGCAGATTTTTTCGGCGAGTTCAAAAGTATATAAGAGACTAATATGAATATTGCGGAAAAAATTGAATATAAAAATGACTGACAGTACCTGCAAGGACTGTTTTTTCGAAACAAAACTCTCTTACGAACACAGTTTAGATAAATCTACTTTGACGCTCACAAGATTGGTAGCAGACAATTTCGGAAAGCCAACTTTTTGTCTGATTCTCTGCTATTATTTAAATAATACATATTTTGAACCAGAGGTCCATATTGGACGTGGATCCTACTCATCGATTTTTACAATCATTCGTCTGCGTGTTTTTCTTTTTTCGAACAAATGGAAGTAGTTATTCTAGTACAATTCGTTGGGCAATTCAAAAAGCAATTATACTCCCGCATGTTTGTCAGACAAAATCAAAAACCAATACCTTAACCATAAAGCATTAGCTTCAAAAAAAAAACCTGGTAAATACCTATTAATGGGGGAAGAAAGGGGCTTAACAAAATGTTTTCGAAGCCCATAGGTCGAAAGACATATCGTATTTCAAATATAGGGTTTTACTAAAATAAACACAATCGAAGACTCTTCGGTTCGAAACCTTAGTGTCATTCGTTCTACATATCCTAGCCATCTTATGTAGATTACTGGCCCCCTTTTCAGAACAGGACAATGTCACAGTACAGTATCAGAGTTCTTTCAAATTCATTCAAAGCGACCAATGATGTCTTCACCCGCCTTCGCATAAATGTTCATGCGTCTACGCCATATAGAACTGGGACTATGAGGGTCTTACGAAGTTTCTCCTTAGCGTTTCTTGACAAGAAGTTACTACTCATTTACCTTCGTTGTCCAAAGAAACAGCGATTGGCAAGCACAGTTGGCTCGATTTCTATGGCATGATGCAATAATTTTCAGAGCTTTTAGTCAAAGTCCCTACCTATCACAAAGTTATAGCTGCCCATTCCCTCTTGTTGACAGCATATTACGGTTATGCCTTAATTTACCCGTTGTTGTCGATTTTCTCCAAATAGTATATGCAAACGCATTCTAGCTGAGTTCTGCCAATGGATTCAATGTCAACCACCCACAGACTTTTGTGAAACTATGGCCCTGATAATGGATGACGAATTTCGCTCAATTTTCGTAAGCAAGATGTCAAAGAAGGTCTAAATCTTTTTTAAAAAAAACCACAAAAGCCTCAATTACATGCCACTTTTATGTCGGTATGTAAACATTGTATAAATTTGACATATTATATTTTTTAAAAGTGAATTCAGTACAACTTTAACCATGAATCGCATCACACCGAAACAACGCAACGACCCGAAATAGTGACATAGGGTACATAGTGTACATTGAAAATAGTCGTTCAGTTGTGTTAACTTACAACTCACACAACGTGGCCAACAAATGGAGACATTGACTGATGGCCACCCAGATCTCCAGATTTATCCCCTCCGGACTTCTTTCTGTGGGAATATTTGAAAAACAAAGAGTAGGTACGCCAGCAAGCTTCAGACCATTGATGAGCTCAAGACAAACATTCGTGCCGAAATCATTCCTATACTGCCCGAGAGAGATTTTTGGGTCGAATGGAAGGACCCTACAATTTTATGTCGAGACCGAACGGCTGAATGGAGAAGCTTTTTAGGGTCAGTTATATTTTTTACTTCCTTTTTCCGTTCCGTTTCTTATTCTTTCTTATCTTTTCCAAAGTAAGTTTGTGAGATTTCAGTTGTTACGTACAATAAAGTGACTTTTTATTGCGAAGACTTTTTTGAGTGATAACTAGGATCTTGTATGTATTGTTAAGGAGACTGATAGTTGACTGATGGTCTAAAACTGGATTATCCACAATATAAGAGTGTGGATAATTCAGTTTTAGGTTGTACAATTCAAAAACAGCGTAAAATATAAATACAATATTTTAATGGGAAAAATAGTACGTATACGCCACAGTGCACTCTATATTTTACTTTAAAGCATTGGCGATTTTTTTGGTGAATTTTTCTATTCAAATATTGGATTTAGGGCCTTTTTAAGTTTCTTAAATAACTTGCGTTTGTTTTATTGATCTCATGAATCGGGAAATTCGTAAGGCAAAAAATCATTCATAACATACATTATTGCGGTAGCATAAAATCCTTTTAGCAACCTTAAACATAACCAATCTTAACAATCGAGAATTTTGTGCCGTTTTAAAGTTATCGTACAGTTTAGGAACATTCAACTTATCGATACAGACGATTACTTGATTCTCATTAAATAACCGTTCTGAAGAAATGTTTCCTCGTTTGCCGCAGAGTTGAGTATGGGCCCATAAAATTAAAGACATCCTCCGTTTTAGCTATATTGCATATACTTCCTCAAAAGATACACTACAAATGTAGTATAAAATTGAAGTGAATCTCATCTCCTCGAAGCTTAACCATCATTGAGATCTGACCTCTTTGTACTGTGATTTCGAAAATAATTATAATTTTCATTATAGTATAATCGACTGTAAACTTGTCTAGATGTTGATTTCGCCGATTCTCTACAGAACGTTTATCTAAATATTGAAGACCCAGATTTACTGTATGCTCCTCAAGAATTTTGTTGTTGTGATGAATTTTGCAGTTGTGATGAACTTCCGAATTAAGATTCAGCTCGATTACACAACTTTGCGCCGACTGTTTCCTGTTTCCAGCTATACTTGCTATTGCTTTCTTAACTCCAAATTTTTTTTGCGTAAACGGTGATTTTTCATCTTAAGAGCCGTAACCACAATTTGTATTTTCAAGAATGGGGAAGTACTTTAGCGTAGTTAAAAATTGAACTAAATTTCTTAGCTGCTTCTTCTTAGACGTATCTCGTACATGTTATTTCCCTAAACTTTAGCTGCCTAAAATAGAATGCGCTCTGAGACTTCCACTTTCAATTTATTTCTATGATACATTTTTTTCCATTTCGAGTTTAGGTATAGCTATTTTTCCTTTAGATGCTTCTCAATATTATATTATATAAATTCTTTGCACAGCTAATCTCCAGATATCCAGACATATTCAAATGTATTCCCTATTGAGTGACCAGTGCTCAATTAGACAGTTCCTTCCTATACAGTTTTTCAAAATCATCACTTTCAATTTCTGTAAGTTCAAATGTATTCCCTATTGAGTGACCAGTGCTCAATTAGACAGTTCCTTCCTATACAGTTTTTCAAATCCTCACTTTCAATTTCTGTAAGTTAACAAGACTCCATAAGATGCATATAATATTCCGCTAATCAATTGATCAGCAGCTGTCGAATTTCAGGGAAATATAGGAGAGGAACACAATATCGTCAGCAAAAAGAAGAGTCTTAATTAAAGTATCTGTATATTCAATACCGCCTGATAAACAGTCAACAATATCCTCGATGAAGAACACAAATTGAACCCGGACTTATGGCGCAATCCTGCCTGACTCCTTATTTTTTCCAGAACCACTTTTATAGATAGTTACTACTCCACAATGCTTCCGTCAGTCGTATAGAACGCCGCCTTGAAGTCGTACTCCGAAAAGCTTGTAGGGACAAATTACGGTCAAGTGTTAAATCCTTCATGGAAGATCTTGGTTACATCAATCAATGTATAGGAGGCTTTTCGGATCTGCTGATGAATCTTCTTAAATCTGGTAGAGGTGTCGTTCCTAGATCTTCCAAGCCGTCGAAGTGCAAAATTAGCGGCCTTCTTGGAGGGCTGGGCAGTGTAAAGATACCTAGTCTTTTGGCCATGTTTCCAATGATCCAGATTTGGTTTCTATCAAAATATGTTAGGATCTTTGACATTTAATTCTTAATTGCGCCACAAGCTGCGATTTATGATACAACCGAAAGTGTTCTATTGTTCCTTAGCCAAGTTTAATATATGACATTGTCAATGAGGCTCTTAGCTGCTTTGAATGCTCGTAGTGCCTAATTGTCTGTCAGCTAATAGTATGTCCATTTCAGAGCCGCATCTGTTTATCTGTTGCCTCGTTTTCTTCTTCTCTTCCACACCAACATGTCCTGGAACCCAGCACAGCAGTAGGTACTGTGTGAGAGTATAACACTGTCCTAAGAAAGCTTGTCATTTCAGAGTGGGTTTAAAATTGTAGATACCTTCTATTCGTTCTAAAAATAAAAACCCACAAGAACATATGGTTGTGACAAGCAAGGCTTAGGCCCATTTCACACGTAGCCGGCAGCCGGCTAACTGGTACCGGCTACCCGGTCGTTGTAATATGTACATTTTTATGGACGGTTTCGGTTTGCAGGTGTGAACGCGCCCATAAGAATGTATTCCCAACGACCGGATAGCCGGTACCGGTTAGCCGGCTGCCGGGTATGTGTGAAATGGGCCTTAGGGTCCTATATACGTGGCGGCCGTAAAAATACGAACTGTTTGAAAATGCTCATTTACGTGCTTCTTATAGGCTTTTATTTTATGGTCAAATTCGAAATGATGTGTTTGCATTTACGGGCTTCTGTGAATACGAGCTAAAGTTTTACGGCCAAACATATCGTTCCCAAATTGGACTTATGCAGTTGATGCCATTTGAATGCTACTAAATCTTGTACCCTTTTGCCAAGTATCCGAAAAGAAACTTGAAGGTCTACGCCCTAATATTTGCTGGTATCTTATGAATACATCTATTACCTCTTCTACAATTATCTCACCTCTCCCCAGAAGATCATTCCCAAACTTATTGTCATTTATACCACGAAATATATCTGATCATTATTCAAGTCAGCTTCCGTAGGGGAATATTTTATTTTAGTCGCAACTAAAGGTGTCTTTATTTTCAAGCCCTACTTGTTTTTAAAACCTATAAAGCGCTTAAATAAATTTAATCGCTATACAATATTCAAACACCCAAGATACTTTCACTTTATGGAAAACTTCCTGTTCTATCAATTAAATTAGAGAAAAAAACTCAAAGTCATCTAATTTATATCGGCTGTCAAAAGCCCAATTAACCCCAACTATGTGCACACCAAATAAACCACACATCAATTAACCAACACTTGAACAACAATTTACAATTCCACTACAAAATAACAACACAAATGTCACTTCTAATAGGAAATGACTGAAACTGAACGGAGAGAAAAAAAAATGACATCAATTTACATGTAATAAAAGTGAATAGCATACCCGTACTCATGGCGGCGTGATTTGTTCCATTTATCATATCAATTTGTCCGCCATCATTGGTAGCAGCGCCACCGGCATTGACGCCCTGGAGATGATTGTTCGACTCGCTTTTATTCAAATTCACTGACCTCTGATGATTGTTGTCGACTAGGGGTGATGTCAATATTAGATTTCTAATACCATTCGATCCAGGTGAGTTGTTGCTACCAGTGGCAGCACCATTACCTCCACTACCGCCAACCTGGCTATTAATCTCCATCCTTTTGCTGAAGATATGAGTGGATGGTGAGTGAATTGCACCGGTTCCACAGCCACCGCCGCCAGCACCAGCACCAGTGTTACTATTTGTAATGATGGACCCTGAGGTGGTGGTCAATGACGAAGATGTCGTCGTCGTCGTTGTCATCGCCGTTGATGACATTGTGAGGGTATTGTCCAACGACAGGAGCGGCTTTAAAGGTTTGTTATTGTTGACGGGCTTATCGTTGGTATCCAACGATTTGGTTGTTTTCTGTAAAATGGGATTTGCGCACATACACAACGGGTACAACACTGACACAAACGCATACATATAGAAAAGGACAGATAAGGAATATATATACTTTCACAACGAAAATTTTTGTGTGCCAAGGCTGTATGTATGTGCTTTATAATGGATGTATAGTATATAGTACTGGACAAAGGACACCGTCGCCATGGTATCTGCACCACCATGCGTACACAAAACAAAACAAAATTTGTTCTCTTTGAATGGTCGAGAGATCCATTGTTGCGAAAATTGTGCACAATTTGTGGGCACTTGGAGAGTGAGACCCGCAATGGCGCAGTGTGGTCCGGTGTGAATTGGAGTACCTTTTTTTTTGGGTACAAATTACGAGTACCAGTACCCTGGGTCTGGATATACTTACTGTGTCTGTCAGTTTATTTAATGAAGCGTTTATTCGGTCCGGATTCCTTGGTGGTGGCTCTGGAGGCTCTGAAGCAGCCATTGTCGGTCCTGTTGTTCCGTTGATTTGCATCCTCTTCTGAGTTGGGATAAATTTCTAATTTTGACTGCAACAAAGTGCCAGTTATTTGGGTCGGTGGCACATTGCAACACACATAGAATGTCGAGATTGCTAATTAGTCAATCTGTCGGTAGAGTTGTCGTTTGCGTGCGGATTCCGTCATCTGCAAATGAAGAACAGTACAGAGTGAGTGTGTTTTCGAATTAAATTGAGATGTGAGGATGTTTTGCGTTGGAGAATGTTTACCATTTGAATCAAGAGACGAGTAATTTCATTGTTATGGGTCTTATTCGACGACGGAAGGGTGGTTCACTGGATGGTCAACAAATCGTCCAGGGGTGAATGGGTTTTTGGGACAAACGATAAGGGAAATGTCTTTCAAGATGTCTTTAGCCATGAAAGGGAAGACATTAAGATAGGACTCTTATAAAATGCTAACTCAACTGGACCGAAAGGAATCTGTTTAGCTCCGGGATCGGGTGAACAAATTCCAATACGAATTTGGTTATGAATATACTTTCGCTCTAATGGGTTTGCCATTGGTTTCCATTGAATGAGAGTTGAGCTTATCTGGGCAAGATTATTTCTACTCGTCTATTCATTCATCTATCGAAGTGGTGTGGTATCCTTATTGTGCGGGTGGTGACACTGGTCTAACCGAAAGTAGTGCTTCTTGAAGGGTTGTTAATGTTCAATAGCAGAAGAAAAAACAGCCACCTCTCTGAATTGAAATTTTATTGCGTATGGCGATGGAGGTGGTTCTATGTTTCGTTTATGGAAATCAGCTTCAATATTTTTTATTCAGCAAACCTTAACTTTTACTTTTTAATTTTTCAGTCTATTTGTACCTACAATTTTTAAATAGCAAATTTCGCTTGGACACTATCTTCAAAGCTCTTCTTCAAAAGAATCTTCTCGACTTGATATCTCACTCAAACAAATTGATGAATGTTTTGTATTTGTTTATACGTACGGTTTGACAACCCGATAGAGCTGCAATTTTTGAAAGGGTGAGGTAGATAGGTAGGTAGGAGTGTCGGCTCAACTTTCAACTCAATTAGCACTAAGATGTGTCGTTTTGTTACCACGACTCGTATGACCTACTTTGTGATAATTGTTATGTATGTGATCCGGTCGGTACCTATAACCAGCCTGTGGAGTTGAGAAAGTGGATAAGATCATGTATCCCTTTGCCCGAGATGTCGTTAAGGTCGCCAAAGAATGGTCCGTCCAGTGCACGCAGTCTGAAGAGATTTTCTCACTCGTTTGTACCTCCGCAACTGCGGCCAAGAGGGTTGTATGGGATACTTAGTTTGGCCGCATGGTCAATTGGCCAATGCTCCGTGGTTATTGCCGTGATTCTGGTGATATCTGGGCGGGTTCTGTTTAGTAGGCTCTTTGTTTTATTTTGATCGTAGGCAAAGGGGTGAAGTGTACAATACCTATAAGAAAACACTTTGACTATTGTTATTATCTGAGGAAGCGGTGTAATGTTGCGACCTTTTGGTCTATTCCAACCACTAATAACACCTTCAAGACGTATATCCCTAAGAGTTTCTATGTTCCTATGTTTCCTAAGAGTTCTCCTCGCATTACTATTTCTTTCGGGATAATTTTTGAGCATCCCGTGTTCTTACTACATCTTGGCGGAAGAAACCGGTCTTTTAGTCTCTTTTTCAGTTCCTTTTAATAATCTAAGAATGAGAATTCGTGGCAGTTTCCTTGTTTAATACTTTCTAATTTTACCAAAGCACAAGGTCTAGGATGTTCACCGGATGTTCATCGCAATATCTGCAGAGATCTTCTTCAGATATATCTACCTAATTGCTGCAAGTCCACAATGCTCTGTTACAAGGATATGTACGTAGGTTATTCTAACTCATGCTGATGCATTTTTTTAATCTTTTTCGGTTGTATTTTCCTAGACATTTTCTTGGCTTGCCTTAGCCCCGTCCTTGGAATCCTTCTCTTTTAGGAAGACGGCAGAGCAGTTCAATAGACACCTTTGCTAGGTGCCGAGGCATAGAGACATTTCAAAAAATTGTAAGGCTTATGATATCCCCAAAGTCATTTGCTCTTCGCTGATGACTTGGTCATCCTTGGGTTCTCTAAGACTGAACTTCTGCGCGCAATGGATCAGTTTGTAGCCGTTTGTGTTGAAGCTGCGATGAAAGTAAACTTGAACAAATCTGAAGTGATGATCATCTTCAGAACGCGGACCTCCACTCTGCATGTTAGTGGAGTCCCATTGAAATAGGTGGAGAAGTTTAAGTATCACGGGGTCTTATTCACGAGTGATGGAAGGAGCAGTGCTGAGTTTTCCCGTAGAATTGATCAGGCTGTAATTATGAAGACTAAACTTGGTGTCAAAGCTAAGTTGTCAGTCTTTAATTCGGTGTTTGTTCCAACTCTTATACCTATGGTCATTGGGTTTGGGTAATGACCGAAAGAATAAGATCGCGGATACTAGCTGCCGAAATGAGATTTCTCCGTTGTACTGCTGGTGTGACCCCTAGCGATTGCTTGCATTAGAAACACCAGAATACGTGAGGAACTCAATGTCGAGCAGCTACTTCTCCGGACAGAGCGGTTAATGCTTCGGTGGTTTAGTCATATGTCAAACGTGTGTCCCCGGCCAGGATCCCACGACGTGCTATGGAATTCGCATCATCAGCCAGGCGTTATATCAAGTTCATAATATATTCTCTACCCTTATGGGAATTGCCCTTGATGACTTAGAGTCGATGGCGTAGAATGGAGAGCTATGGAGGGTCCACTTGAGCAACCTACACCCGCGACCCACTACTTAATGGATAAGCGGTCCATCGAAAGTAATGAAAATGAATGATGATATAGCCAAACATATAAAGGTATTCCGATCGCTACTTGCAAACTTAATGTAAAGCTGGATACTATTGATAGAACAAACCTTAACTTTAGAAACCTGGACAAGTGATATAGCAAGTTGAATCTAAAACGACCTAAGAGTTCAGTACTAGTAAATTCGTCAATAGAGCTGCACAAAAAACCAATATTAGCATTTCCTTTAGGGCAATCCGCCTATACTCAGCTACTTGATATTGTGCCACTCTATGCGAATATTCCATAGGGCCAGTTTCAAATCGATATGCGTCATACCGTAGCCAAGATTAGTCATTCAGGAAGCATTCTCCAGTCCACAATAAAAACCCAATCTTCACAATTCTCCATGCCAACTGGGTTTCTCTAGAGTAAAAGTTCAAATGCAAATTTTCAGAGTTCAAAAGTTCACGACAATCTCTGTCCATAGTTCACACCATATGCATGCAACAAATATATATACGTAAATGAATGAGCAAGCACAATGAATGTCTATGTCATGCGTGCTTTGATAATGGATGGGGATTCAGGTTATAAAGATTAGAAAACATCAAACGAGGTATCTTCGCCTCTCTCGGCACCACATCAAAGGCTATGGAGAACAATTGTTTGCATGCCGTCAGAGATACAGTGCTGATTAGTACTCACATCACACACACACACATGTCATCTTAAAATGTTAATAGATGCTGGGCGCTTTGCAAAATGTCTAACAGAAATGACAAAAATTTACAAAATTTATATGCAAACTTCATCGGATGCGGTACAAACACAGATTTCCAATTCAAAAGGGTGTGGAAGAGAAGCTCCCTGAAGATGTATATTTGCGCACATAAATCAAAATCGATTTAAGTGGGTTTCGCTACTAAATCGTTATCCGGATCCGGCGATCCTTAACGAATTTATGTGTTTCAACTCGGAGGCTACATGCAAATATTCGTCGTAACTCATTAAGGAGGTCGCCTTGCCTTCCTCTTGTGCAAGCGTTTTCACTGTTTTATTGCCATTTAATTAAGCTTCTATAATAAATGTCACACCAGACTTGCTGCAGTCGTATAAAACTTGCGAAAAGCACTTGAAAAACTTCCTCGTTGTACAGCAAAGTTGGGGAAGTGCCATTTTCCAAATGTGTAGTCATATTGCATTTGAAATGTTTGCCCACTAGGTCAGTCCCGTGGAAATGGAATCTGCCACGTCTATCATAAAATTGAGTGAGTCGGTTTGGCTTTACCTATAGCTATATTGAGGTCACTCTGGGATTCCGTGTGAATGCGCCGATACTGCATACCTTTAAATTGAAAACAACGCATGACTGACGACACAATTTCCGATGTCGCGGTTCAATCGATGCGTGGGATTGACTGCATATGCCATATTGCTGCCCATATTGAAACTATGATACAGTACACTCGTGTGACAGTGTAGATAGATAATCCTTGAATTATGAGTCAATCCATTGGAAAGGGTGGAATGCCTCTTGCGGACGACTATGTCAATTAATTTAAATGTAAATCGACTTTGGTAAGTTATTATCAACATATGTGTCATTAAGCAGGCACATGCTGTCACATGTATTCAAGTGGCATACCCACTGTCCACCTACCCTGTTTGCCTGTAACAGTTCGTGATGTTTATTTGGGTTGTGGACCTCATGGACTTTATGGTTTTTTCTACCACCCCCCAAAACAATCCAACTCTCTCTATTTTAGTGGTGTAGGTGTAGCCTTGAAATGAGATTTTGTGGAGGTAAATATAGAAACGATACGCACTTGGAACATTTATTGCGATGAACGAGTACATTTTGTGTGCGGTTTTGAACGTGTTTTCGTGCACACATCTGTGGTCCTCTCGAAATGATGAAAGCGTTCGTGTCAGGTGTCTAAATGCAATGGGTTTTAAGTAGAAAAACGACCAATGCACTAGGGAAGTGTTGAATTGGAAAATGGCCGATTTCATTTGAGTGACTCCAATAAAAAGGATATAACGTGTGCGTCTTTTGATGAATTTATTTAAAACAAAAATGCAGATATGAGGTCCTTCAAAGTCAGATGATTTTCAAATCGGCAGATATTTTTTTGGCAAACAGTTCAATGAATGATGTTAAGAGTCGTTTTGAGTGCGAAGAGGAAAGATATTGGAACCTAAATTCGTAGATTTTCGTACTCAAACAGATGAGAATTTATGAAAACTAGCTCTAGTAGCTAAACGTAACCGTCTGAGAAGCGCCATGAGACGCGTAGTCCTTTTCTTCGCACAGGTTGATATTCGCGTCCAAAAGTTTTTGACGAGAAAGTAGTCATTTTTACCAATCCTGAGTACAGAATCCACAATTTTAAAGGGTGTTTTTTTTGCTCTTTGGTTTTTTAGCCTGATTTTTTTGACAGTTCACGCGTGATTCGTAATACTGGTCAAAGTAAAAAATACTCAGTTAGCATTGCCATGCCATTTCACCGTGGATAGATTTACGCCCGAATAATGTTTGCAAATTATTGAATTTTATTACCAAAAATCGTACTCAGTAAAAAATGTGTGTTTTGAGCATTTCGCCCATTTTACTACTGAGCTAAGTTAATAATAAAAATTGCCGTATATGGTCGCTTAGCAGAAGCATTGCAAGAACTGCCAATCCATCCACAAAAATGTACCGTTTGGTATGGTCATTGGGCCCGTATTTCTTCAATGATGATGATGGCAACAACGCTACGGTCAATGATGCTCGCTATCGTTCGACGATTTTGGACTTTTTTTCGCCTAAAATGGAAGAGTTGGGTTTGGTCGACATGTGGTTTCAACAGGACAGCGCGACATGCCACACAGCAGGCGAATCCAGGGACATATTGCGAGGCGAATTTGGTGAGCAATTCATCTCACGTTTTGGACCTGTGAATTGGCCGCCTAGATCGTGCGATTTGACGCCGTTGGACTGGTTTTTGTGGCGATATTCTATATGGATGAGCCAGCAACTACTGTCGCCTTGGAAGACAATATAACTCGTGTTATTGGTGAGATACCAGTCGATATGTTGAAAAAAGTATGCCAAAATTGGACATTCTGGGTGGACCATTTGAGGCGTGTCGCGGTCAACATTTACACGAAATAATATTCAAAAAGTAATGCCCAATGCACACGGAGCAACTGGAAAAAAACTAAACCGGTCGGCAAGTCGGGTTGGTCATGTTCGTCAACCTCCCCCACCAGCAACAGGTTGGTCTGTTTTTCGCTCATCTTCGACAAACTAAAAACTGAAATGTAGGCAACCCGACATGCAAATCAACAGACGACTGGTTACAAACTGGTTTTTGTGAATCGCAAACGAGTTTTCAACCAGTAGCGTCGTGTGCGTCGTCCCATTTGATTACACAGGTAATAACTCAAAGCAAACTAGTTGCCAAATCGCATCGCTGATCAGTTTATGTCCAGTTGATCCGTGTGTATTGGGCCTTAATGGCAAGAATTATCGACCCCTATAAAAATTTCACTAAATTTTTCAAATTTTCGTTATTTTTTTCAATTTTAAAAACCAATCGGTTAAAAAATCACCCATCAACCAATCAGTTGCCACGCACAATTTTCGATGCGTCGCGTCGCCTAGTCTTACAAATGTCTACTGAATTTGTCTATATGCGTGGATGTCGTCTAAGATTGGACATGTAACTTTGTGCTAAAAAAATTGTTTCTGTAAAAATGCACACAAATTTGGGCAAAGTGACATAGATTTCGGTCATAATGACAATAGTGACATAGGTATTGGAGGGTGTCAGCATGCCCCCGCACACCTAATAAACTGCAAATGCTTTTTGGGCTTTATTTACATCTTGTTGTTTATTTTTGGGCGGTATGAATTTGTCTGGGCGTTATTTCCAAATCGATTTGGGCGTTCCTTCCTTGAGCGTTAGGCAATAACTGGTAATAGTCTTTTTACGATTTTGAATATCGATCTCCACCTCCTTGCTTTCAATTCAGGAATGAGTTTGACAGCTTTGTCAATAGCTTCCTTGAAACTTATCTCATCTTCCTTCTTTCCACTCTACTGCACAGTGAGAACTTCGCAATCGATACGAATTTCTATGTAAGTACCTATGATGTGACTATACCTCGACCTAATAAAACTGACAACACTAGACAGTTGATAGATGATTTGAGTTGATTGATGATATGACGTGAATATACTTATTCATACAATTTGTCATGGTGCACATCATTGACATATTTCACGCTTATTCTGAGATTCGATCGAATCGAGGATTCCTCGAATTCAAAACTTTCACTCGAATGAACTTCTCGCATTCTACGTTTCGAGGGAAAGAAGTTCATTATCTCTAATGAATTCATTGAATGAATTTTATTTTCGAAATCAGCTGTATAAATCTTTAGCTGTCAGATTCTCAATTGTTGTTGGTTTTAATAGATTCGTTCGGGTACTTTTTTGCAAACGTAAAATGATTAACAATTTGCTAAGAGTAAATTGAAAAAATGAGAGAGAAATCCATTTCCCCTCTTTTCATTTTCTACTCGCCGAATTTCGACTTACTGAAAAATGAAAAAATTAAAAGTGACTGCTCAAAAGTTTGAATAAAACTCTATTTATTTTCGTCTTCAACGATGTCGGAGGAAGAAGTTATAATTGAATGTTCTCCTAGAAACATATCAGCGCATTCAAAATGGTAGGTTTAATAGGTATTTTACCTTATACAAATTTCAAATCCAACTTATTTTATAGATTCTGCCGTTAACGTTTATTTTTTGAATGTCGAAATGACATTTCTTAAACTTTTTGTAAGAAAACCGGTCAGGTACTTCTCTGGAAATTGAGAGATTTCTCTCTCGATTTTTGAGATTTGACATTTTTAATTTTTCTACGCTGAAAGTATACGAACGAACCTTATAAAATTCAACCGAAAAAGTACTACGAGGCAAATCTAATCAACTTAATTTGCGACGAATTATTGGCTTCCATTTGGCATTTGCACAAAATATGAATCTCCAGCGAAATCGAAAGTTAGACTGTTCTAAAATCGAATGACTGTCGATTTGACTCTAATCTCAGAATTAGGGTGATTATAATGGACGCTAATAGACATATTCGCGTTGGTTTCAACATTAGCGTTAACTCTCGTGGCTCAGAGCGGAATAAATTGGAAACTCTCACTTTTTTTTTAAATTACACCTATTGTCAGCGTTGCCATAAGTGCAGATTTGTCTGCATTTTGCAGATTTTCAACCCAGCTGCAGACTTTCAAAATCTCTAAATCTGCATGACAGATTTTTTCTGCATTTATTTGGTATGTTTAGTTATTCTGAGCTGCACAGAAGAGAACAGGAAAGTAGAGGTTTTTGCTATCTATAAGTAGAAATGCTGTCTAAAACGTCGTATTTCGGGTCTTATGAGGCTTTACAAAATGTGTCTATCTCTAACCTTTCAAAATAACATTTTTGGATATTGCAATATTTATGAGTCCAGATTTTTTTTCATAGAAATTTGTCGAAATATTTTTATGGCAACACTGCCTATTGTAAACAATGACACAATAATTTTAATTTCACCCGCTTTACTTGGAAAATTCACTCAATCCCCCAATAGGTGTCTCTAGCATTCTATGGAGAAATCCAAGATGGTCGTTAAAGGACTATTCACATGAGAGCGACCAACTACGTACGAACGAACGAAAATTCGCAAGTTTCGACAGTTTAAGTTTAAGTTTAAGTTTAAGTTTATTTATATAAGTAAGGTATACATTAAGACTTGGTCTTTTATAGTACAGCAATGGTGGAAAGAATTATGTATGTAATGCAAAAAAAAAAAAAAAAGTAATTCTTCATGTTATACAAAATTAATTCATTAATACAAAAAATTTTATACAGAATAAGAGAAAAATAAAAAAAAAAATAAAAACAATGTTTAATGAAAAGTTTAGAATAATAGTATAAATTGAAAATTAAGATAAGGAGAGAAGAGTAGAAATGAAATAGAAATGAAATGAATGAAAAGGGAGAAATTAGCTATTGTTGCAATGCGTAGAAATTTGTTAGTGCAGTTTTAAAGTTCTTCATGTTTGGTATACTTTTGATGCGTGAAGGCAATGAGTTCCATAACTGAATTGCATGGACAAAAAATAACCGAGATGAATTCAAATAGTTCGGTTTATTACAAAGCCGAGGCTTGTAGCAGTTTCGACTAATTTCATTTTCGCATCGGATAGTAAAATATCAGGCATAGAAGAGAGTTCATAACTCCTTTTAGAAAATAACTTGGCACTTTGTCGGATTTAGGACTAAGCCATTGTCCAACGCCCAATTATTAATTGAAGATAAATCTTCATTTAAGTATGAAACGAGTTCACCTAACTTACTAACGGGTTGCGAGCAATAAAGTTGGACATCATCAGCGTATAGGTCGATTGATGCGTAACTGCAAACTGAGGGTAGGTCATTGATATATAGGCAAAACAGAATGGGACCCAGGATTGAGCCCTGGGGAACACCTTGCACAAGTGACATAAATTCTGAGCATTTATCACCAACAACCACTCTTTGCAGCCTATCAGTAAGAAAGCTACCAATAAGTCGTATGGCCCTTTCACTAAAACCAAAAAAATGGCGAAGCTTCCAACAGAGTATGGCATGATTTACCTTATCAAATGCCTTTGTAAAGTCAAGAAGGCAAAGAAAGGTAATAAATCCTTTGTCAAATTCCTGTCGAATGTCATCTAAGACATGCACCATTGCGGACGAACAGCTATGACCTGCTCTAAACCCTGATTGTAGTGGGCTTAGTAAGCAATTTGCGGACAGATGATGTCGTATTTGCCTCTCTAAAACTCTTTCAAATACCTTAGACAGGCAGGGTAGTATACTGATGGGTCGATAATCATTGGCTGTTGTTGCGTTAGGTTTCTTAGCAATTGGTATAACTTTAGCAAGTTTCCAAGAAAAGGGAAATGTTGATGTCATTATACATGCATTTATGACGTGCGTCACATGGCTTATAATCTGTGGCAGCAACATTTTAACGAATTGAAGTGGTACCCCATCTTCTCCAACAGCGTTCGATCGTAGTGCCGTTGTTATATCAATAATTTCAGTCTCCGTGGCAGTTTGAAAGTCGGCTTGATGGTCAAAAGTTGTAGATGAGACCGCATTGTAATTGAATCTATCAGGAGTAATTTCACTGGACAGAAATGAATAATTTAGATCATTTAGGTCAAGCGTACAACTAATATTAGTTTTATCAATCATTCCTATTTGGCGTAGATTTCTCCATAGAATTTTGGAAGGCAGGGAAGTATTTAGCTTTGAAGAGTAAAAGTTTCGTTTAGAAAGACGAACAGAAATTGTTGCATTATTGCGTGCTGTTTTATACATACTCCAGTTGGCGAGAGAAGTATTACGCTTCCATTTTTCTCTCTTACGATCTCTTTTTTCTCCATCATATCTAGCTGGTTTTTAAGTGTAATTATTTCCGCATCCTGCTCTCTTGAGTTTGAATTCACCAGATTTTCAATTACATCGACACGAGCACTTAATGTGGAGACAGCACCTTCAATTGCAACAAATCTTTGCTCCCAACTCACTTTGATCTCTTCAATTTTCATAAGAAATTCAGAACGAGTTATTTGAAGTTCATTTGCCAAGTTTTTTTTTAGTAGATCAGTTTGTTTATTTAATTGATCTTTAAATAACTGGAGTGTCAGCACTGAGGTGTCATTTGTGGGTTTATTTTTAGGCGTTCCTCTATTGGGCTCAGATGTAGACGAGCTCCTCACTCTATGACGGGTCAACGGCGGTGTTGGGGCCATGGATGAAGAGAACAAGAAAAACACGATTGATGCACCAAAGAGTAGTTACTTAGATGATTTGACAGAACAGTAACACAGTCAGTATATAGAGACAATAATATTTTAGAGAACAAAAATGTAATCAATTTTCACTATATTGTCAACAAATGAACCAATTTAAGAATGTTTGGTAGCCACAGGCTATGTAAAATCACTGATTTAATAAAACTTTTGCAAGATTAGGCGGGGTAAAACGCGGATATTACTGACTTTAGCCGGACACGAAATATATAGCGTCTACTCGTGCTTACAATACATAGCAAATTCCGTTCACATGAACACTTATTTGCTCACATGAACACGTTGAGGTTAAGTTCGAACGAATTTTTTATTTGCTAGTTTGTGGAACGCGAATTAAATGATGTGGATTGCGAATAAACTTTCACAATTCGCGCCAAGGGTGTTTTCGTTCGCGGCAAAAAGTTTGGGATCTGATATTTCGTTATTTAAACTTTTTATAAACTTGTTTTGATTTCAATGGGATAATTAATTATTTCACTCTTGAAATAGTAAAATGTGCAATTTTCTGTTCATAAATTCATTAAAAGTGGTTTGTTTTCATTTCGTTCGGTCGCTCTCATGTGAATGGTCCTTGCTCCTTAATTTGTTTCACTTATTTTTCGCTTGGAAACATGAGCGCTAGTTATGTTGGCGTCATTTTCTGGGCAGAGATTGTCATTGTATGGAACTGACATTTCACTAGCAGTCCATATGTCAATGGGGCACATCAATTGCAACTCTGCGCATCCACTTTATGGACGATTTTATGGAAAGATCTTGCTCGGCTGTCAGAGTTTTATGGATAAATATATGCAACCATGAAAATACTACATGTTGCGTTCATTTCATATTTTATGAAAATGACAACAAGAACGGAGGCGCTTCATCCGTGAACGAGCATAAGTTTCGTGGAATCGCTTCCATTTTACACACGAAACAAAAACAAATGATTCCTTACCGTTTAACGCAATTTGGTTCCATGACTTGAATAGAGAACCATTTTTACTTTTTGGTTCAAGCTGTTTCTGGTTCAATAAGACAAGTTTTGTGTGCCTCCCTGAAATTTCGTCATACACCATTGAAATACGACTAATGTGTATATTTCGCAACTATTGGTTGAAATTGTGGATTCTATGTGGTTTAACTATAGAAACCTAAAATGTCTAGCTATCAAGGTGCTAAATCGTCACCCTCTAGTCAGTCAAGTTAGCATTTTATTTATGATTTCTTTTCCAACTTCGAATGTAGTTGGAAATCGTGTGACCACAATCCGTAACGAACTTAAAGTTTTCAGACAACCGTATTGACGCTTTTTTGCACGCGGTAACATGGTAAGGACATTCAAGTTAATTGGTTAAATTCCTCCGAAACACGTACTCGCTCCCCATGATGTATACTGCTGCCGTGCTCGGTAATAATTAATGACCCCTGACAGATATACTTAAGATAAATTTAGTACCAGTAAAATAACCAGCCGTTACTCACTATAATGTGTACATGTACACCCACACGGCAACTCTCCCATAGCATCTCAACAACCACGCAGTTGCTAAAGTACGCATGTGCTAGAGCACCACCACCCAACCCAACCTGCAGGTGTTGCATGACGAAAGAAAGCTTTTCGTTTTTTTTTTCTTTTGCTAATTCCCTTCTTGTCCTCCATCAACAGACAATGACGATGACGTAAATTCTGTATAGCATGGAACCTCCCAAGGCGACTTGAGTTAGTCGGGTTAGGATGAAACGAATATCCTTAGACGTGTGATTGTCATCGCATTAAGAGCGCATTTCGCACTCGTCGTAGTTCCATATGTTTGCCATAGTTTTAGTCAGTCCTCATGCCACCCCACCATATGCTGCATGAGGAGGAGCATGAGGAGCATGAATATGTCCTTTCCAATTTATCTTCCATCCATATTTTCTCGTTACGTGCTAATGTGCTTGTGCTCTAGGTCCCATGACGTGGCGCACCGTTGATACCGAGCAGCATTCCGTTTTTGTTGCTTATGTAGGTATCCATGGATGTTTGTGTGTTGTTTGCTCGTACTAGCGCAAATAAAGTGTTCTTTATTGCATTCCTTGCTGTGTGTGTTGTGTGTGTCGTGCGCTGCTGTTGCTATATTGCTGTTGGTATCCATCAGTGCGCCATTCTCCTCTGTATGTGCGGTGAATTAGAAAGGAAAACAAGGATTTCTTCTAGCATTCATATATAAATAAGGCAGGTAGGTAAACATAGGTTCAAGGCTGTGCTACTCGGATGTGTGAAAAGCGTGTTTGAACAGAGAGCTTAATGACGCAGCGCTGAATGCATAATTGACAAGTATACCTACATGCGCTAGAAAAAAAAACTCACGTACACCGCGGCGTTTGGTAGATTTAATAAAGGAACAAGCGTCATTTCAATTAGAGCTGCGGTCTCAGATTCTTAAGTGATGTTCCATTTGGTTACTGGTGACATCCATCAAAAAAAAACGGAACAATGCCTCAATTAGAGGGGCGGCACGCGGAGGGGGCGAACAGCGCTGAATGGTATGATTAAATAATGCAGATACAAATTGATGGCTGGGTTACATCGTGGAAAACGTATTTCGTGGCGACAATTAGGCAAATTGAATTGTGACGACTACGCGGCTCATTTGTTATTCGTCTGAAATTGTTGGGGTGTTAACACAAGCAATGTGCCGCTTGTCGGGGCAATGAGTTCATTTAGGGGGAGGCATGCCTTACCTACATCAGTCTAACAGAATGGGTTCATTATTATAAAATTCTATTTACTTTTGTGGGAGGACCTACAAGTGTGTTGTTGTTGGCGTTTTTTTACCTGTTTTTCTGTGTCTCGGTCTGGAATTTTATAATTTTTGTGTTCTTATCAGATCCCAGGTACTACGGGGGTTTATTTAGTTTGTCTGGCTTTTGTCTATATAGATCCCTGACACAGGAATGCGAAGTAAAATTCTATGGTATTTGCAGACTGTCTTTGGGGGTAAGTGACCTTTAAATATGGACTTGGTGCTGTAGGTAAGGTACATAATGTATGGTGTCCTTTTCGAAGTCAGGTGGAAACAAAGGAACATTGCGAAAGGAACCTTGTTCTCTTTCTTGTAGTTATACTTAGACTAGAAATAGTTAACTTACCCAAACAAGGGATTTCGCTCTAAGAGGATGTCAACAATTTGAATATTTCAGATGAAGCGGTTATCTGTTAAGCTACTATTACACAATACACATATCAAAATTTGTGTCAATTTGTCAAAAATGCTGACGTTCGATTTTGTCTAAACACAACTTTGACAAAGAATCTGATCTCATATTAACAGGTGTAATAGTAGTTTTAGACGCAGCTGCACGCCGCATTTTTCATTGCGACTGTTTAAGTGTTTGGCGGTCAATGAGGGCAAGACAAAGTATATGCTGTCATCAAGAAAGGACACCCAACACTGACGTCTTGGACAGACATAACTTTGAGGTGGTAAAGAACTTTGTCTACATAGGCTCCGCTATGAACTCAGACAATGACACCAGCGCTTTTCCTTTGGGCTAAGAAAGCAATTGAGTAAAGCAAAGCCCTCTCTCGAACAACTAAAGTGACCCTTTATAAGGCCTTTATCATCCCAGTCCTACTTTATGGTGCAGAGGCATGGACTCTATCAAAAGTGGATGAGCTTACTCTTGGTTGCTTCGAGAGGAAAATTCTTCGAGTAATTTTCGGTCCCGTCTGCATAGACGGTGAATGGAGGAGGAGATACAACGACGAACTGTACGGGCTATACAGCGCCATCGACCTAGCCAGAAGAGTGAAGGTCCAACGACTGCGATGGCTGGGTCATGTAGAGCGAATGGACGTGAATGCTCCGGCTGGGAAAATTTTCGAATCCACACCCGAAGGACGGCGCATTAGAGGAAGACCGCGACTCAGGAGGCGCACGCAAATGGAAGGGAACCTTAACCAATTTAGGTTTTATAGGTAAAATAAGTGTTTGGGTTTAGATTTTAACCGTGAGGTTCCCCAGAGACCGCGGTGCGTCCAATATGGTTTTTCGGAAAGCTAATTTTAATTTTGTATCAAAACTTAAGTGTACGGCATTTTTAGATACACACCACACCAAGACAAGGCAAACTGAATCTAGTCTAGAGAGCTTGGCTTAGGCACAGCTTGAATGTTATTTCAGCTACTGAAACTTTGCTAGCTGTAAATGCTCCATGAACATATCGAAATCAGACTTGAATACCGTCTCATGGCCCTTCCTAGCATCAGATATCCCTATTTTAGTGCATAGGTAGATGGTTGTTCATTTCTCTGTATTTATAAGTGGCTGTGTTCCTCGCTTGGACCTAAGCTAAGAGCTACATGTTTCGAAAAACTTGACATCCTGCTACAATTATATCGTACCATCAATCAGCCGTATAGCTGAATACGATTTTAAGGCATACACCGAAAGGCAATTCAGAACACTGTTGTTTCATAGTCCGCATTGGAAAGTGGTAAGTACCTACATTTGAGTACATGGAAGTCATAGGGACTACTGGTAATAGTTAGACAAATCACATTACGAAGTTGTAGTCTCCTAAGACTTTTTCCCCTGCTATTCGTTCTGATCATGCAATTCCATAGGGTGAAAATATCAAATCCTTACTTATGCCTTTTTAATTTTTTTTAATAGGTGGCGCAACAGGCGGTAGACACCCTAGGCCTAGCTTCTCCCAACCATTCGTTTTGTGTGAGTTTCTATTTTTTGGAACGAATGGAAGGGACCTACAATTTTATGCCGAGTCCGAACTGCTGAATTGAGAAGCTTTTTCATGACAGTCATACTCTCGGATGTTTGTCAGATGTTCGCGAGAGGTGGCGCAGTAGAAAAAACCTTAAGATGTAATTTGTGTTTTTCCAGGGATCGAACCTGGAATCCCTCGCACAGTAGTCCAACACACTAACCACAGCGCTACTGCGCCCACAAGGTGACGCCTACTTAAGGTGATGCTACAATCCGGGGTGGACCTGGGCCTCAACCAAAAAGCGTCTTCAGGCAACACGATCTTTGGCCAGTTTCGCATTCTAAGTTGGTTAAGGTCCGCTTCCACTTGCGGGCACTATGGCGGACTTTTGAGAGATAGTGCCTCTGTTGTTAGCGTTTGATTTTTGCACTATTCTTTCAAGAACGATGTTGAAGAAGTCACATGACAGCGCATCGCGCCTTGTCTAAATCCTTTTTTGACATCGAAGGTCGCGGTGAGTTTTTTACCAACCTGGATGGAGCAGCGTGCATTCTCCATTGTCATACTGCACAAACCGACGAGTTTGGCAGGGATGTCAAAACTAGACATTGCTCTGTATAGATCGTCTCTATAAATGCTGTCATAGGCGGCCTTAAAATCGATGAAAAGGTGGTGGGTATCGATTTGAACTTCCTGGGTTTTCTCCAAGATCTACCGCAGTGTGAATATTTGATCTATGGTGGACTTTACTGACCTTAAGCCACACTGATAGGGACCAGTCAGGATGTTGACGAAATTCTTCAGGCATTCACACAACACACAATATCCAATCCTAGAACATCGAAAAATGTTTTCAACAAAATTCCAACAATCTTACCGACATCGCATCGCCTTGAAAATGCAGGGAGAAGGAAGCTCTATTTTGTGATTCAATATATATTTTTTTCTATCCATATTTAAATTGCATATTTGGGATTTCAAATTTGCGTAAACTTCTAATCGGAGATTTAAATTGTTAACGAAGTAATGTTACCCCAAATGTGGAATTTGATTGAAACTTTATATAGCCGTTTTCATGGTTCTTGTACACGAAAATATCACCCGGATGACTATAACCCTTATAATCGCAATAGTGGTAGGTAGTTATTTATTTATAACTCAGCTTCCGGGTATAAATATAGCGAAATGTGCAAGGAAAAACTTTTCCAAACTTTCCTCGAGGAAGGAGCAGCGTAAATATTCGCAACTATTTCAACAACATTGCGAAATTACAAGTAGATTCTATCTGCAAAATGTGTAAATACTTCCGTCATCTAATGCCAACATCAAGAAGGACGATTACATTATCATGTCTTCCCTCAACCCACATTAACTGAGCTTCTATATAATTTGCAATACATGACCCAGGTGATGTCTGTTCATGTCAGATAAAATTTATAAAGCATCCTTCCTGCAGGCTACATATATTCCAAGTTCAAATGTAAATCGCTGCAATAAAACCCTACAACTGTGTTGATAAATGCATCTCTCGATGAATTATTAAAACACATCGACCAAGGGGAAGTATCATATTTACTGTACACGAGTCCATGTCCTTTGTAGGAGTTGTCCTCATCACAAATTGCATTGAAACAACGCGGTAGAACAAATATTAATTGAATAAGTCCTACTCCTGCCTTCTTGCACACAAATCAGAGTGCACGTCGTTGTGACATTGACAAATTGAATCAGTCGTCTAGAAAACATAGGTCATGCGGAACATAGCTATACCTACACGTATGGCCGTAATAGTAGCAACAGCGTCAGTAGCTATAAAATGGAAACGTTTCAGAATGAAAACCCGAGAGTGTGCTTGTTGAGTAATAACCCGGTAAACGTCAGACATTTGTAGCATGAGCACAACACCACGACGATGACGACGACGCAAGAATATAGATAGACGCGGATGCTGATGTAATGGCGCCGGAAATAGTACTTTTTGTCTCCACAGAGTCAAATTTGCATGGTTATTACTTGTAATTTGACAGTCCTATGGCGTCATTCTATTCGAAAGACTATAACTGATTTAATTTTAATAAAATTCTATACTAGAAATGGGTGTAGGGTGTAAGGAATACACAGCTTTGGAAATATTAATCTAAAACATGTCATAGGTAATCGATTTTTAATCGTAATATTGTATAAGGTCAAAGTTAAAATAGCCCAATCTTTGGCTTGCCGTTACCGCCTCCAGTTGGGCTCTCCAAGTTGGTTTAGATCCCCTTCCACTTGTGCGCGCTACCTAAGGCGAGGTCTTCTTCTACTACGTTGTCCCTCTGGGTTGGAATCAAAGACTCTTTGGGCCGAAGCGTTGGTGTCCATTCGCTCTACATATCCTTGCCATCTTAGTCAAGTGATGCGTTTTTTCTGACTAAGTTGATTTCCCTGTACAGCTTGTACTAAACAAAGAAACAGCGGTCGGCAAGTGTAATTCTTCGCTTGATTTCTGATATGATGTCATTTTCAGAGTTAATAGCGGACGCGCGGTAGACAAAGTCCCTAACCACCTTAATGTTATAGCTCTCTATCGTGACGTTCTGTCCGATTCGTCGATGTTGTGTGTCCCTTCTTGTTGACAGCATGTATTTTGTTTTGCCCTCATTAGACATTCACCACTAAACCCATTTTTCTGTGCTAATACTTGCAAACGCACCAGTGACAGCCCGCTGCGTTCTGCCAATTATGTCAATGTCATCACGGAAGCTTTTGGAAAATTGTGCTCCTGGTTTTTTGTCTTACGAGTTTCGCACTATTTTCTCAAGAATGATGTTGTAAAAGTCGCATGACAGCACATCACCTTGTCTAAATCATTTTTTGACATCAAAGGTCTCGGTGGGATTGTTTCTGATGACATTTAAGGAGCAGCGAGTGGTCTCAATCGTCATTCTGCACAATCCGACAAGTTTGGCAGGGATGCGAAAACTAGACATGGCTCTGTATAGCTCGTCTCTATAAATCTTGTCATATGCGACCTTAAAATCGATAATTAGATGGTGAGATGCCTGAACAAAGCTCAATTTCATCTAAGCCAGCTGAAGCTTTGTTTAGATTCAGACAATTGTGCAAGATATTACTTTACTGCCCATTCGAAAATAACGGTTTTTTTGCACAGTCCGATTGATTGCAAAGCCCTAAACACATATCTGAAAAAAAATTTGGCCCTCTCTTACTGTTTGGGCGTTGCACGCCACCAAAGTTTCAAAAAATTACAATATGAAATAGTACCAAAATTTCAATTTTTATACCCTCCACAGGAAGGTATATTCACTTTGTCATTACATTTGTAACGCCAAGAAGGAGTCACCAGAGACCTTATAAAGTATATATATTCTGAATCAGGATCACATTCTAAATCGATTTAGCCATGTCCGTCTGTCTGTCTGTCCGTCTGTCTGTCTGTCTGTCTGTCTGTCCGTCTGTTGAAAGCACGATAGCGTCCAAACGAATTGACCTAGGGGAATTAAATTTTGTGAGAGGACTTATTTTTACCGTCGTCAGGTTGGTATTGAAAATGGGCTATGTCGGTCAAGTAGTTCTGGTACCTCCCATACAAAACCACTATTAGACCCATGTGTCCCTCTTTCTGTTGAAATCACGATAGCATCCAAACGAATCGACTTAGGCGAATGAAATGAAATGACAGATATTCTTGTTACGGTCGTCAGGTTGGTATTAAAAATGGTCCATGTCGGTCATGTAGTTCTGTTACCTCCCATACAAAGCCAATATTTTACCCATGTGACTCTCTGTCTGTTGAAATCACGATAGCATCCAAACGAATCGACTTAGGTGATTGGAATTTTGTGAGAGGACTTCTTTTTACCGTCGTCAGGTTGGTATTGAAAATTGTATATGTCGGTCAATTAGTTCTGGTACCTCCCATACAAAACCAATATTAGACTGGCAAACATTTTGCATGACTTTTATGCAGTGGAGGGTATCAAAGCATCGGCCAGGGCGATGATAACACTTTCACTTGTTTTCTATTAATTAAATGTGCAGTTAACTTATAAAAAAACGTTCATCAAAATAAAAAAAAAACAATATTTTAAAGTTAATCGGAATAAACATATAAAAACGTTTTTTCGAATGGGCAGTAAAGTAAAATCTAGCCAAAAAATGTTGTATATTGTCTTACAATGCCTGTCAACGGATCTGCCAATGTTTTTAAAACAAGCATCTGCCAACTTAACAATGTTGTCATACAAATAATTATTGGCTTGGTAATCCATCTGTCAATCAAATTGCTAGAGTTTGGGATAAAATCTGGCAATCTTCTGAACAGACAATTTAGCTATTGTTAACTCATTTTGAGCTCATTGTCAGAAAATTTGGAGCTCTGAGAATTTAGACAGATTTGGCATTCTTCTGAACATCGTGAGAAAATTTGAGAAAATACAAATTAAAATTCATTTTATGAACTTAATCCCACTGATAAAATTATGTCATTTTGGCGTCGTTTTAGATTAGGCCATTTATTCAAGTGCTTGCCAAGAAGATAAATCCTTAAGTATTTTCAAGCCCCGCCTAGCCCTATTTTGCAGTTTTAAATGCAGTAAGACCGTATTACTTATCTTCCTCATACACATTTTTAAGTGTCTCATTTTGTAGGGCGCTATTGCATGTACATTGTCACCACTGGTTGAAAAACTACCACGGAAATGACGGACCCCATATTTTAAAGTGATATACACAAAATATAGACATTTACAAAGCGGTGGAATATTGCATAAAAAAAATGATTGTTCAGTGCAGCAGGTAGAAAGGCAAGAGGACCTCTAGAGATAGCATAGCATTTCACAGCCATTAATTGTGTATATGTATGTGCATTCCATTTTCGATACGAATGGGAAGGTACCTACAATTTTATGTAATATTGAAAGGCTGCAAGTTTTACTATCGTTATCAATTGTACCGTCTTTTGCAACTCAAGTATGTATTATAAAAAAATATATATATATAAAGTGAAAAACCAACCAATCACCTACTTAGGTATAGATTCTACAATCTACAACAATGTATGAACCTGGTATACGAATAACATTATTTCCTGTTTCTTCCGATTGTTTATTACAGCTCCTAAATCAGGTCATTCAATAAACCTTTTGATTACTCGTTTATCCATATTGTCCACTCAAAATGATTTTACGATGGACGTGGATCGTATTTGAAATAGGAAATAAAACGGTACAATTCAATAAGCAAAGCATAACCAACCAGTCGAAGTCATATTGGCAGGCAATCAAATGAAATACCCTCCTCCCCCCAGGCCCCAAGCACACACACCCACACACATAAGAAATGTCATTCAATTTCAAAATAACAAAACACGACGTGATGCGGGGATGATAGGGTAGAGTCCTTATGCATTGGATCCATCTATATGACGTTTGTCAACCACTTGTGATGGACACTCTTGTAGTACGTAAGTAGATGCACTAGGATCCGGCTTCAATCGGAGATTTAAATCGTTTCAAAATATAATATCCTTGCATCGAATTTCTCCCTCTGCATCAAGCACTTCCGATAGAATAACATGGCAGTAGGTTTACCTCTCATTGACCAATCTGAAGCAAAGCTCTTTGTAACTCTAAACTTAACCCACATTGCAATTCAGCAGCGGTAGCGGTTTAATTAATTTTCAATCAACTACAATTGAATAGCTAGCCAGTTTTTTTTTTTAGCGGAACTCAACTTTTCCTTCAATTAGTTTACTAACACTAAGGAGGGTATAGGATAAAACGAAAAAACCAGAACGAGAGAAAATCATTTTAAGAAAAAGCGTGAGCTCGTTCTAATGCGGGCCAGTAGCCGGAAACATTGCAGCTTCCTTCACTTTGGGAAACTTGCTCCTTGTTCGTGATGGGCATCAACAACTTTTTAATTGAAGAAAATTCGTAATGGAAATTTCCACAGAAGTACATCACCACAGAATCTAAATACAAAGGCAAGTCGAATCAAAAGCAGGTACTTTAGGAACTTTTGAACTGTAGCTTGCTGGGGTACGCAGTTACCTAGACGAAGTACGAACAGTGGGCTGGGTCTGGGTCGTTGCCAAGAGATACTTTGGGTTAAATTATGAGAATCTCTTCTAAAGCATCCTTCTGGCTTTGTATACAAACAATAATTTACTTCAACTGATAAATACAATTAGAGAGGGGCTCTGGAGTGAAGCTATGAATTTACAATTGCTGCCAAGTGGGACAGCCTTTGCATTAAGTACATTTCATTCTCGAGAGCCTGCAAAAACATGAAACGTACGCATTTGTTGGATTTTGGTTTTTAGGGAATTTGTTACAAACCGATGAGTCTTTGAGTACCTAATGCAATTTATGTTTAGGCTTCGTGAACCTTATGGTTTATATACAGGCGATCAAAAATGGGTTACATTTTAAGAAACCACACGAGTTGGTTATTATTGGCCTATATAGTATGTACTTGAAAACAGATTGAATTGTCCAACTAGTTCCTTGAGTACGCATGATTAAGACAATGTACACAATATTTCGGGATAGTAGGAATCCCCGCCATAAGCGCAGTGAGCTGATAAGTTATTGACCGAAGGGTTTTAGGCTCAAAAAATAAAATAAAAATATAAAGCAGGGCGCGTACTGTAGTGGTGAGCAACTGACGTGGCAGTGGCGTGGTGACCAAGTGCCATGTGGAAACGCTAAGATCTATCTATGTAAACAAATGGAGAATCAAAGTGGAGTGGGGGCGACGCACGTGGATTTGTAGAGGCATATTGTACTGCGCCGCCATTGTATCGTTACGCCAATTGTTTACCACTCCATGAAAAAATATTCAGTTTTGATACGGACATAAAATATTTTCAGATTTTATCCGGGCACGAAATGTTTTCGTAAATTTCTTGATTCAACATGATATTTCGATTGAACCTACAATAGAGTGGGGAGCGGAATATATACAGGGTGGTCCAAATACAAGTTTCTTTTTAAAAGAATGCAATAAAATAAACAAAATTACATTTTTCCCATGTAGATATTATGGCTATATTAGTAAGAGCAAACATTCCCATTAATTTATGGAACACAACGTCGTTCAAGTGACTGCCTCGGTTAGCTTCACTTGAGCACATTCTGTCCCTCCAATTTTTCAAGACCTTGGTGATGGTTTCGGGCTGGAGCTCACGAATTGCTTAGATGATATTGGCCTTAAGTGCTTGAATCGTTTCAGGATTGTTGGCATAACATCGGTCCTTCACGGTTCCCAACGCAGCTCCGAGGCGGCCAATTGACATCGTCAAGACGGCTGATAACACGATTTGGGAATTTGGTGCGCAAAAGATCGATTGTGACATGGGCTGTGTGGCGCCCCATCCTGCATGACCAAGAGGTCGTTCAAATTCATGTCTTCAATTTCAGTATAAAAAAAGTCGTTTAACATAGCTCTGTAACGCCCACCGTTGACCGAAATGTTTTTCCAGCCTCATTTTCGAAGAAAAATGGTCCAATGATGCCACCATCTCCGAATCCGCACCAAATTGGCTTCTCGACAATAAAGTGCACTAGCATACCAGTCTCACGAACTTTTTGCACAAACTTGCGTACAGCATAGGCGCGGTGGGTGCTTCATTTCGATCAAAACTTTCTTTTCAAAAACGCACGGTTTGGGCTACACAGCACCCACTTTGAAAATAAGTTTTCAATATTTTCCAACGTTGTTTAAGCGTAAAGAGTCTCATTTCGTTCAGCGGAGGTATGATACTGATTTTCTGTCAGGATTTCGAGCGTGAAGCAGCTGTCAGTGTCAAAATAACCTATGATTTAAAAAGAAAGTACTAGATGGCCCACTGTTTAGTTTTTGTCCTTTAATAGGCATGATGTGAGTTTGACATCACTTACTGACATACATGGCCTTTCATAATGGAGGTTGATAATCCTCCCAATAGTTTTAAGAGGAATTGTAGCAACTACAGTTTGCAGAGCTGTGCGTCATATTCGTGATCGTGATGTCTAAGGACCGATAGTTATGACACTTCCACAATAACCTCTGTACTTAAGCTTTCAATAGTTGAAATACTCTGTGACCATCTTTGGCAGGTTGCATGGTGTACCTATCCATTCTGTCTGCATGCATGACCAGTTTACCGAGTTGTCCTTTGGAACATCATTCTGATACAATAATGGTCTATCATAAACTAGTTGTAGGTACCTGACCGGCTTTGTCCATGCCCCAGGCATTGTATTGCTTATGTTATTTTTTATCAGGACAATGCACATCAATATTGCAAATTTAAAACTTTCCCACGAGTGTCGAGAAACAATGTGTGCAGTGTTTTTTTTTTTTTTTTGTTAATTGGAAAGTGCCACGCCCCTTGTCTCATTATGCCCACATTTTCTAAAACACTTTCTTAAGACAATTAACGTCTATTTACCAAATTTCAAAGCTAAAGCTACCATAAATGTCAAGAAATAGTGTAATTTTAAGATTTGGGTGTTCGGCGCCATCTATCGGAAACATTTTTATCAACAAACAATTCTCACTTCATAACAGATATATTGTGGTCGGTTTCAGACCGACTATACTTTTTAAAGTGTCGAGAAAAAACATTTGCAAAGTTTTCTATGGGAGGTGCCACACCCCTTTGTCCAATTTTGACAAAATTTCAGAGCAACACTCCTGAGCAAATGCCTCAGACTGTCTGAACAATTTAGCTCAATTGAATCGGTTGATTTTGAAATTTGCGAGCACAAACATACACAAGCTGCATTTTTATATGAAAGAAGTGGTCATTTTTATAATGACACACATTTTGTTAGTTCTCGAAATCATGTGACAGATTTTCTCAGTTTATCGAGTAGGAGTCACAGTAGAAGATTGAATCTATAATGAGGTTCCATAATTGCATCACTTTACTCATTCCCTATGAGAGGTCAAACTTTCATTTATATTTTATACCATACATTTCTTTAGGACTTCTCTGTTCGAACAGAAGTTCGTCCTTTCTGTACTGAAATGAAAATTGCTGGTGGATCTAGAAAATAATCAAAACAAACTACATCCTAAACATTCACCTCATTTTGGAAAATTCTCAAGCAAGTCGTAGTGTAATTTATTCCAGCTGAACTAATCTTGAAAGATCACTTCACCTTCACCTAACCCAGTTGACTTCCTCAACTCTTTGGCTCTGAGTAAATGCAAATTTACTCAAGGCAAAGACTAATATTTTGGCAGTAATTTGCATCATCAAAGAGTCGGAACATTTCCATTTCGAACAACAAAGAACGAAACATTTTTTAATTTAAATAAGAAAATTGCATGCACTCGGGTTGTAGCGCCAACTAGCCCGATAAGAACCAACAAAGTCTTGCCAGAAGCAGGACTGAGTCGTAATGGCAAAGGAATATTTTATGAAGTGAAATCAGCAAGCTATACCATCATGTAACCTGGCACATTCATATCTCAATTAAGACCACTGTCCATCTGTGTCCCGTTAAGCTAAACTGGCCCCAGCCCAGTCAAAGTTTTTGCCCGTTCCAAACAGGAGGCGGGTAGTACGATTGCAATTAATTGCTTTAGGGTCAAGTATGCAAATTAAACTTCAACTTTCATTCCGCATTCTGAACAGTACTGTCGTCGTTGTCGTCATCATCAACATCATCATCAGATGCAGACGTTCTATATAATACAGCAGCTCTACACCCACATTGGCGTCATCATCACTTGCTGAAACACACCATGACCATGAAGTCGTGCATGTGCATACCTGAGTACACACATTCATAGGGAATATTTCTCTAGGGATTTGTGTGTTTTAATGAATTTCATTGCATATGTAAGAGCGAGGGTGGTTGGGTGATGGGGGTGACCTACAAAAGATATGAATTTATCCAGTTTGCCACAAGTTGAGCTCGGTCTCGATCCTTGGTTAACTTTCGGTGTAAGTCTGCTGGGTGCACTTTTTTGGCCCAAAAGGATTATGTACGACCGTATTTAAAGTAGAAAGCGAGTTTTCACCTTTGTGCAACCCTAGTGAGTGATTGGGTAGGTTGGGGGCATGGGTGTGTCTGTGTGTGCTGGATATACCGTCTTCCGTTTGCCAAGGATGTGAGCATTCATAAAACCACTGAACTGGCAACGTGAGCATGTACTCATGTTTGACATCCTTTCAGAGGTTCTTATATTTTATTTCGTTTCTTGTCGCTATACCTGAGCATTACGGACAACGACTGTACGAGTCTTGGTCTTGGAAGTCTTTTTAATTTTGCAAATTTTCTTTTGAGACACGTACCGTTCCTGCATGCCTAAATAATTTATTGAGACAGGAGAGTGAACGAGGAAAAACTTGAGCAACACATTTGGATATACATCTTCATGTGTTAATGGAAATGAATTCCTTTTTACACCAGCTACGTACACTTGAACAAGTTCTGTGCATCAATTTTATGCATGCGCCGACGTTGTGGTTTTTAAATACAAAGTTGTCCTACATTTATCGTTCGTGTCCCATGAGACATGAATTAAGGCGAAATTGGTGGAGATGTTTTGTGTTTTGGAAATATGTCGGATTTGTTGGTGTTAAGTTGATGCAAAATTTAAAAAAGGTTAAAAACAGAACTGACGAAAGAATAGTGTACTCCTAGGGTATCATAAGATTGTTGAATAATTCGGACAAAAATTGTGATGTGACACTTTTCAAAATTATGCTACATAATTCTCATCGACAATGATTAAAAAAGTGATTTGTATCATGTGTGTGACCATGTTTAGTATTGTTTTCTAAATAAAAATCTGACATTTGGATAACAGCAAAAATTCTTTCCGGTTTCAATTCGGTGAGGGGAATGACGTTCCAAATATTACGTATATTCGTGCACGAGGCTTAAAGCACTAATCAGTCCCAATCACAAAACTCAAGTTTCTAAAATGGCTACCACCTTGTCACAACGATTGAACACAAGATCTGTCACAGGGCAATTGATGGATGTAAACTGACAGACAATGAACCTATACCATCCCAACCAAATTGGCCATTTTGCCATAAGTAACCGTTTTAGCACCAGTCTCCCGGACATCGAAAACCGACGAGGATCCAAAATGAGGATGGCACGATATAAGTATCTAATGACAGCGACGCACGTTCAAATATCCCGCACAATGATATCAGATATCCTGGCATTGACTAACTAAAAAATGTCTCGCATTGGTGGGAGTTTTGGTGCCATGAAATAAAGTCTTATGCAAAAAGGTGCAAACGTAATTTGTCGAGGTTGCTATGTGTTGAATGTGGTGCGCAGAATGGTTCATTTTCACTCACACTCGTTAAGTGTCATGTGAATCGCATTGGCAACCTTGAACCTTTTGCCACAGGGCTTCTTTGGGCAGTTTATACTCTGCACAGTCAATATCCCACCAATTTCAGTATGCTTCACAAACCAGAGAGAATAGACCACCAGCTCCGCCCAAAAATGAGAGATCCATAGAGCCAGTTTCAAAAAGTTATTAGGTGGTTAAGTATGTGTGCCATGCTAAAGTAAATGGAAAGCGAATTGGTCACACATACACTGGCACCTAATAACATTTACAGTTATTTCTGTGGTACAACACGTATTCACAGATAGAAAAAGAGGCGGCACTACTCATTTCAAAACTGGCTCTATGGAATTCTCTTTTTTGCCCGAAGCTGGTGGTCTATTCTCTCTGGTTTGTGGTATGCTTCGTGCGACCATATTCACTCTGTACTTTCATCCTGTACAATTTTTTTTTTTTTTGCTTTTCGATGGCTTTTCTTTTTTATTATTTTCTTTTTCTAATTCATTCTAGTTAGTATTAGTATTTTTTGAATTATTTTCCATAGTAGGTAAAAGCAAACTTTGTTTCTGACAGCTGTTTCCCGCTCGAAATCTTGAAAGAAAGTCAGTATCATACCTCCGCGGAACGAAATGAGTCATTTCGATTAATTGAATATCAATTGTCAATTGGCCGCCTCGGAGCTGCGATTTGACCCCTTTCGAATTTTTTGTGGGGAACCGTGAAGGACACGTAACCTCATAGTAAAAATTCCAGTGGTGTGATATCACATGACAGGTCTGGAACGCGAAACAAGCTGCTCACCGTAATGATTTCTCAATAAAGCCATTGTTTCGCGTGCTGTATGTGCCGTACCCCGTTTTGCTGAAACCAAATGTCGCCGACATCAAGGGCTTCAACTTCAGGTAACAAAAAGTCATTAATCATGGACCGATGATTCCAGCAGCCCATTATGTGATCCAAAATTTGACCATCCGAATGGACCATTTACGGCGTAGTCGCGGTCAATATTTGAAGGAAATTGACTTTAAAAAGTAAATGTCAGAGATAGTTCTTCCAGTCCATAATAAAGAATCCACCATCCAATTCCATCTTTTGTTTGTTTTATTTGTAATTAAAAAAAAACCTCGTAATGAATCACCCTTTATATGGAATAAATGTAATTTTGTTCATTTTATTGCATTTTTAAAAAGAAACTTATATTTGGCCCACCCTGTATTAAAAATCGGAATAGAGAAACTTTCCCTTAACTCGAAAAATATACATATAAAGGGTGTTTTTCTAGAGGTTTGGTTTTTAAACTAGCAACAATGTTTCTAAAACAGATTGTCAGATTGACAGTTGAAAGTTGATTTGTGGTTAGTATCATTTTAATATGAATACCTATATTAACCAGACGTCGTCGTAGACTGCGCTTGAAAAGCCTATTCACTGTAAACAACTTAGTCGTGTTCAAAGAACGGCATGTGTGTGCATCAGTGGTGCGCTTAGGACCACTCCAACAACGGCGATGGACATACTATTCCACCTGATACCGCTAGACCTCTATTGCAAACAAGTGGCAGCGAATGCAGCCATCCGCATGAAAGCAATCCGTCTATGGACTAGTCGACAAACTGGTCACTCGTCTATTCTAGATAAAACAGAATGCATCCCAAATGGCGGAACAATTCAACATTCACCTTATATGGGTGCCGGGCCACAGGGACATTCCGGGGAATTGCAGAGCAGACGAACTCGCTAGGCATGGCACAACTTTGTCGATTTTACCAGAAAAGGAGAATCTATATATGCCTCTCGCTACGTGTAAACTTTTAATTAAATAAAATGCAATAACCGCCACTAATCTTAGGTGGTCACACTGCACCACGTGCTCCATCACGAAACAGATCTGGCCCATGCTGGATCTTAAGCGCTCCAACAATATTGTAAAACAAAAAAGATCCAACATAAGCACATTAGTAGGTGTCATCACGGGACACTGCATTATTGGGAGACATGCTCTCAGACTGGGCCTCCCTTCCCATGATTTCTGTAGAAGCTGCATGGACGAGGAGGAGGAAGAGACAATTCTTCACCTCCTATGCACGTGCCCAGCCTTCTCAGCACGCAGAAAACTATACCTCGGAGAATCTTTCTTCGACAATCTTGGCGAACTCGCTAACACAAGCATAAGTTGCCTCCAACGCTTCATTCTCAGCTCCTCCTGGTTCAATGGGTAGTTGTGAGATCATTAGATCCTGTGGTATCACAATGGGCCTCCTCTGGCCTAAGTGAGGCTGCACTTAATGAGGCCTGCCACTCTGACCTAACCTAACCTAACCCCAGAACAACGCGTGCAAATTATGCAAACTTATTTTGAAAACCCGCCCCATGGTGGTTCGCCATTTTTGGTTAAATGGATAATGTAAACAAGCAAAGTGTTGCATCTTGGAGTGGAAAAAAATCCAGAAGCCTTTGTCGAGAAGCCCTTATATCCATTAAAACACACTGTTTGGTGTGCTTTATGGGCTGGTGGAATCATCGGCCCATATTTCTTTAAGGACGATGTCGGCCAGAATGTTAAAGTCAATGGAGAGCGCTATAGAAACAAGATTTCTGACTTCTTCGTTGCTCAGTTGAATGGTATTGACGTGACAGAGCTTTGATTTCAACAAGATGGCGCAACTGGCCTCCACGATCCTGTGATCTCACACCTTTTAGATTACTTTCTTTGAGGGTATGTGAATTCACTATTTTATGCCAATAAACTATGGCCCCAGTTGCTCGATAAAGTTGTCGAAAATTGGACTTCACGATTGCGATTCATTCGAAATAGCCATGGCGCGCATATCCCCGAAATCATTTTTAAACAGTAATGGCATAAAATTTCCTAATAAATTAAGCTAATATAATATGCATTCACATTGGCTTCAAGTGTTTTACTTCATATTGAATTTGTATACCTCTAAAAAGAACACCCTTTAAATACTGCTTTTGGCAAATAATTTTTCATTTAGAGACATGCACATGACAGTTTTTCATTTCCTTTCACTGTGCCATTAAAAAACGGATGTGATCGCAAACGTCTTTTCTAGCATAAACTCAGCAGATGTTTAAAAACTACATTGCTTATTGCTATGCAATTAGCCAACCGTTGCTAAGTGCAAGTACACTATGGACTATGCAACTAATGAACATTTTCCAACGGCCACCACCCAAATGTGACCATGATGAAAAAATATTTATTTAAATTAATATTGCTCACGGTAGAGCGCAACATCTGGATTAAAATAAAGCTGACATAAATTTTGTTGAAAAATAAAGGAGTTGAGAGAATTTTTTTAATTGGAATTGGAGGAAAATTGGAAATTCTCTCATTTCTCACGAAAAGAGCGAGAATACGAGTACCTTACCTATCTCTGCAAAGCATCCGATTATTATCTTGCAACTGAAGCAAATTCAACTGAGTAAAGCAGAGCTGAAGGACACTCGACTCGGTGTTTTTATTATTTTTTTTTTTTAATTTTTTTATTATCTGAAAAATGTACTCTCACAGTTTGTACAAGGTTCATCTACAGATTGAAGGGTTGTACTTTGTACACTTGTTTTCGTGGGACAGGTTCTGTCATATAATTTAAAACAAAAACAACAACATCAACAAAACCCCTTGGGATAAAAAGCTCTCTTAGGATCAGCTTATTGATAATTAAGTAGAAAATTATAAAAAAAAAATAGTTAGGTAGGTGTACTCACAGAAATACAGTCCGATGATATTTAATTAATCGAAATCTGAAAATAAAAAAAATAAGCATTATAACCATGAACTGAATTTAAATAAATCCCTCAATCAGGCTTAAGGTTACCTACAGGGGGATATGAATTATTTAATGTGATTAAATTTGTAAAAGAGATGGAAAAAAAATCAATAAAGCTAACATTAAACACTTCTGCAAACAATTTTCCAAACAAAACGCAATAGAGCCGGCATGATAAAAAAAATATATTCTTCCGTATATCAAATAAAATCATACATTTACCCACCGGTATAGCTATCGCTTTTTGCAAGTCCTGCGGCAACGCCACAGCCACAGTCAGTCGCACACACAAACACACATCAAGAGCTTCCCAAGTTAATTTAATACCATGAACATTTATTTTATAATTGTTTCGTTCTGCTAGAGCGCAAGGACGATATTAAAATATCGTTCAAGTAGAACATTTGCGTTGGCTGTTTGTAGGATATGGAAAATAGGTACCATTTTTTTTTTTAAATGCAAATATGTATATAAATTTGTGCGTGTGAGTTGTTTACGATATCCATTCTGTTGACAGTTGAGAAGGGTAAATAAACCCACACACTGCGTCATTCACACGCATGTAAAACATTTTGTTCTAGGTACCTACCTATCACATAGTTTTTCCATCCCCTCCTCTGTGATGTGTCAATCACAAAGGATTCGGATTTCGAATTCGCATAAATGCGAATTTCAATTTCACATTCAAATACCTACGCAAGAGATGACAACGCACATCTAAATTCAATTGACATTTATTTAAACTTCAAGCAAAGCGATGGCTACAACAATATTGTTACAAGCATAAAATATTTGTGTGGGTATTGGCGCAAATTTTCCGTTAGATAAAGCCAAAGAAGAACCATCAGTTTGTCATCCATCCATTTATTCGTATTCCATTAGTTAATGTGACAGATCGTCACCTGATTCTAATTTTGACAAAAGGTGGCACGCACTTCTAAAAACCGTCATTTTTGATGGATCGTCACTGACATCTATAGGGAGAAATTTGTTATTATGAGTGAAGTGGTTGGTGGGTGTACCGAATTTACGGTAAATCAAATAGATTAATGGATCAAATATTTCTCGTAAGCATTTTCGAATAAAAACGTTTACGGCAAGTAAGTTTCGTGACAGAAGAGTGCGCATTTCCAATGAATCAATATGGCGAGAAGAAATTCGGTTTTATTTTCCTGTCAGTGAGCTCGGGATGAAAATAGAGCAAACGTTAAGAACTTCGAGAAAGTTTTTATTTGCAAATTTATCGTCCTTATAAAAGATGTTTCCGGGATTATGTAGGTATCCGAATTCAACCATTACTGCAGTAGTTTTTTGTTCGATTTTGCAAAGGTGAGGTAAAAGTAAAACTCGTGGCGAATCACATACATAGTAACTTTGTCGATGATTTAGCAATCTTTTTGTTGGATTTGGGTTTTTGTTTTCAGTTCATTCGAATATGTATTTATTGAGCATCCTGTAGCTCGAAATGGTAGCCTCATCAACATTGACGGTGACAATGTAAATGACGTCTCATATAGGAAGCTTGGCGTATAGATATAGTGCTCAACTATTGCCGGATCGTCGAAAAGGACGGTGGTAAAGCAAAAATGTTAGTCAGTACACTCTCTCCTACTCTGAGGATGATGTTGGTCAATTTGGACATTTTTCTAACAGAGAACACGCAAAAGTCAATCAAATGAATGAAATGAAATGCTCGGCACTTTATATACATCATTCACTGGACCCATAAGCATGGAAATTATTACCAGGAATATTGACGAAGGTGAACCAAAAATTCCAGTTCATACTTTCGACAAATGATACTGTCGCCCAAGGGTCTCTTCTCATGATACCCAATAAGTCTGGTGAGTGAAGACCCACATTCATAAACTCAAGAGATTCGTTTAGTCTCGCAAAACCCTACCTGTCATTTGGCCACTTTCTGCCACCCAGGAACCACGCTCTGAGACTCACGGAACTGCCACACTCGGGTGTCTTACCCAATCGCGTCTTTCGTTAGGCCGCTTCTTCCACCCCCTAGCTTCAAAACATTTAACATTTGATGTTTTTTCTGGGCGGTCTCACAGATAGGGCGAAATATCTGGGAATGATCCTCGATAGGAAAACCTAATTGGAAGCTGAATGTAAATCAAAGAGTGAAGAAAGCAGCTAATGCCTTCTACGCATGTAACCGCATCTTTGGCAGGAGGTGGGGACAAACCCCGATAATAATACTGTAGATGTACATGGCAATCGTGCGATCAATACTCACTTACAGCAGCGTAGTCTGGTGGCAAGCTGCGGGCAAGGCGACCAATCTCAGGTCTATGACAAAAATACGAAGACTACCATGTAAAGGGGCGATGAACCACAACTACAGGTGAATTGGAGGCAATTTTCAATCCGACAACTCTCTAGACCTATACATGGAGGAATCTGCTACCAAAAGAGCAGACGGATTAGCCAAACTAACTTTTGGAACCCATGCAAGTTTGGTCATGCACAGATTCCAGGGAAATACGTTTAGATTGTTTTTACTTCTGAATATACAATAATGTCTTCTCATCTAGGACTTTGATAGACCATTCTCTTTCTCTTTTCCCAATAGGGATGAATGGAACACAAATCAATCCATGAAGAAGAAATCGATATCCATCTACATGGACTGAGGATGTGGAACCATTGCCGGTATATTCTCGGAGGACCTACATTTACACTGCTCAATCGGGCTTAATTATAGCAGCAGCGTCTTCCAAGCAGAGGTTATGGCAATTGCGGACGCGGCCCGTAAGATGTCATTGTTGGCAGTACCAAGAAACTAAAATACCAGTTTCATTGACAGGCAGGTGGCTATAAAAGCAGTCGCTGTATGACGAAATACCAGTTTCATTGACAGCCAGGTGGCTATAAAAGCAGTCGCTGTATGACGCGAAGATGGGACAAAGACCTGATGGACACAGTTTCAAAGCCGGCAATTGATGGGCTGACGAACTGGCGAGAAATAGGTCCCCAATCAATGTTCTTATGGGCACCATGCTAATGACTTTCATGTCGAAGGTAAGTAATAATAATTAGAGCCTCGGGCCTCCTTTGTTTAAAAGAATAGTCGCCCTTCTATACCTTACAAAGGTAATCCAATGGAAGATGTAAATACGGTCAATAATCGCTTGTGCCACAACAAACTAATCATATAATCGTATTTCTGATCATCCAAGGATAATAATGAATAACACGAAATCGTTACTAATGCCAATGAAAATTACACTAAAACTCGTGCAATCCCCTTCAACAAACATGCAATTGTAACATTTTTGCTGTTTCTACTCCAACAGTGTCCTTAAGGATTAAAAACTAATTCGCCAAAGAGAGAAAAACTTTCAAGTAAAATATTTTTTATTTCGCATGCAAATCCCCAATCGGATAAATAGGGTATTGCATTCCCAGATCTAATTTAACTGCGAACAACCAAAAGTTCCCGAATGCAATTCGCCTTCCATACAAAATAATCCATGGAATATTTTCAGGACCATTTCGAACAAATTTTTGATTGTAGATATCTATAGAACAAAAAAGAAAAAAAAAACAAATTCCTATGCAGATATAAAGCTGAAATAAGTTCAATCGGAAACCCCCAACATTTGGGTGGGATTCTTTTGAAAAACATCAGCAGGACACTTCAAAAATAACACACAAAAACACATCATTGGAAATTGGTATAATCCTCCGTTTTTATGGTACACTTCCCTCTGGAATGTTTTTTGCTATCCCCTTTGCTGTTTTTCGTTTCCTTTTCTTTTATTTTTACTGCTCCTTGTTCGACTATGATTACGGGTCATGGGGGCGAACAAAATTGTTATCCTCCTCTGCTCTCCATCAAGCATCAAATACATATTCAGTTCAGGGAATCAACACTGAATTCCGGTCATTATCCTTGACATTTATTTCCTCTATTTGTCGAAGGGCAATGACAATGACAATGTTTTCTGCTTTTTTCTTGCTTCCATCCCAATGTTTGTGGTTTTTCGTCCGATCATTGTCATTGCTTGAATAAAATGTCGAAATTTGTCGAAATCTCTGCCAAATATTCAGATACCAATTCGAATGCGTACAGGATTTAGTTCAACCGATGGCCGGGATAAATGAGAAAATCACGTTTCATTTTGATTCGACCGCGGCCACTATTTTCAATTTCTGATTTCATTCGACAGAAGGAAATTTAATTCCATTCTCGAAAAGACCCATCAGAGATAGCAGCTGCTGTTGGCCGTAGCTTATTGTTGGCTTTCACAGCTTTTATCCTGCCAAAGTCAGGCTGTGCGCCGGGTGAATTTCAAACTCGTGTTTGGTGTTTTTCTGCTTCCGTTGCTGTGCGATATCGATATCAATTGAAATGCGAATGGGCGGGATAAATTAAAAACGGAAATTTGTAATCACAACTGGATGCGGAAGTTGAATATCAATGCGCCTTTGGGTGGGGTGTGTATGCTTTTCGCACGAGATAACTGCATTAAGCCTAATTAGATGGAAATGCATCAAACTTTATTTTGGGTGGTGATTAATGGCTGCGGCTGGATACTAATGCATTTCCGGTTGATTTTGCCGTTGTTATTGGGAATGATTTTCCATTTTTGATAATTGGTTAGCAAATATAGGGCTGGGAGAGGAAATGAGTTGAAACATGTGGCCCACGGTGTTATATTTGCGTTTTATAATTTACGGATGATGTTACGGCATTCAGTTATATACTCTGTCTGTCAGATGATACCTGCTGTTCGAAGTAATTGTATTTTGGATTCAATTTGAAATGGAATTAACCGAAAACTATTATCTGTGAATTAATGCAGTGCAAGTGGGGTATAGTTGTTCAAAAAAAGGACACAGGGTTGAAAACAATGCAACTTACTATTTAATCAGTTTTGTTTTTTTTTTGCAGATTTAAGTTGGTCTTCTCACTTTTTTAAGAGTATCTACTAATAAGAAGTGAATTTTCACATTTTTCTCTAAGAAAGTAGCTAAAATCTTTAAATATGTCTTAAACTGTAGGAATTTTCTCTGTTACCCCAAAGTGCGAAAACTACTGGACAGATTTCAATGTCACTATTTTTAAATGTTTTTTTAAGACTGTGGGATGGTTTTAAGCTATGTCGTTTGTAACATTATTCAACCAAAATGTATTTTTTCCTTTTTTCCTGGCTATTCTCAAACATACTTTTTCAATACAAAAAATGCAATCAATGGCAGCAATGTATGTCTGAGGAGGTGCGCAGATGGCAAAAACTTGCCTGATATTATGATAAGCAGGGGCGTAGCGAGGGGGGGGCGTGGGGGGGTGTCGCACCCCCCACGCTTTTCAAGAGTCGGCAAATCAACGATCAATTTTCAAAAATTAGGTATTAAATTTGGATTTCCATTAGGTAGGTTTTTAAACTTGTAAATGGATACAAAAGTCGGCATTTTCAAAGGTTCCAGATGAACTCCTTAAAATCGGTGAATTTGCGTACTGAAATCCTTAAAATTTTGTGAGTTTAGATTCGATTTTAAAAAGGGCGGGTTGGCATCGGTGAATTTGCCGACTCCTTAAAATTTAGCGAGTTTAGAGATTCGATTTTGAAAAGGGCGGTCAGCATCGGTGAATTTGCCGACTGAAATCCTTAAAATTTAGCGAGTTTAGATTCGATTTTAAAAACGGTCGGCATCGGTGAGATTGCCGACTGAAATCCTTAAAATTTAGCGAGTTTAGATTCGATTTTAAGAAACGGTCGGCATCGGTGAGATTGCCGACTGAAATCCTTAAAATTTAGCTAGTTTAGAGATTCGATTTTAAAAAGGGCGGTCAGCATCGGTGAATTTGCCGACTGAAATCCTTAAATTTTATCGAGTTTCGATTCGATTTTAAAAAGGACGTTTGGCATTTCTAATTTGAGGTTAAATTCGAAGGAATGTGTTATTCGCTAGTTCGCGGCTTATTGATGTGGAATGCGAACTTTAACAATTCGCGGCAAACGTGTGTTTGGGCAAAGAGGAGGATAATTAATTATCCCATCAAAATGTATTATGAAAATAAGTTTATAAACAGTTTAAATAACGAAATTTCGAATTACAAACTTTTTGCCGCGAACGAAAACTCCCGCGCGAATTGTCAAAAGTTTATTCGCAATCCACATCATTTAATACGCGTTCCACAAACTAGCAACTTAAACATTCGTTCGAACTTAACCTCAAACTAGACATTGTGGGTAGAAACTGATGGCTGAAATTCGCGAACTGCCGCGTTCTATAAAAGTGTTCATGTGAACGGACTGTCAAAGCTTGCGAATAGTCGTTCGATCGCAGGTAGTTGGTCGCTCTTATGTGAATGGTGAATTGGACAAAGGGGCGTGGCGCCTCCCATACAAAAAACATCTTCTATAGAGTGAAACTCGTTGACGTTAGATATAACTCGATAACCGCTGCTGGGCCGATTTGCACGATTTCTATACAGTCGGCAGGTTCCTGAAATAAATCGGCATTTCAATGAAAGTCACCCCCCACGGCTCAAACCCTCGCTACGCCCCTGATGATAAGTTTAGTTACTATGATTATTATAGGTAAATAAACTAAGCAAAGCGAACGAATCAGTTGAAGATGGTCAAATCGGATGTGGTGAATATTCCTTTAGATCCGAAATCACTTTCACTACAACAAACCAAAATGCTTTGAAGTCAGCTACTGCCTTAAGAGAATCCGGCTCTGCATATATCAGCTTTTCTACTGAAAACTTTATAATAGCTGATAGAACTGCATATTCGCATTATAGTATCATCCATTCATTTATTTTCAATGGTCCACTTGTTCATTAAGTGGGTCGCGGGTGTAGGTTGCTCAAGTGGACCTTCCATAGCTCTCGATTCTCCGCCATCGACTCAAAATCAGCAAATGCAATCCCCATACGGGTAGAATAGCGATTATGAACTTGATCTAACCATCTCATCCTTGGTCTACCTAGAGGACGCCGGTCTGATGGTACGGATTCTCCATAGCACGTAGTAGGATCCTGGTTGGGGACATGCGTTTTACATGACCTAACCACCGAAGCATGACCCGCTCCGTCCGGAGAAGTAGCTGCTTGACATTGAGTTCCTCACGTATAATATATGTAGTTAAATAAAAATGCTCTTAAAATCTTAACATGCCTATAGTAAGGGCACGTTGGTAGAAACAGCTCTGACTCTGACCCCATTGTCGGCACTGTGGAATAATCACTAGCAGCCGCTAAGAAATTTACAAAGAAATGGGATTCAACAATAGCTGGGAGCTATAACTAACGCTCATAAAAACTTCAAGATTGACATAAGGCTAAGATATGGAATCAACCAAAAGTTATTAAACAGGCTTATTGCAATAACCATCACTGTTGCAAGCTGAGAAGGCCAGTGCAATATGCCGTAATCCGCAGGATGGAGTATTTTCACAATAGTTATGGGTACTATAAGAGTAAATAAAGTACTGGTGGCTCTGAAGATAAATGGCTGCAAGGTTATAGCCTACTCGGACGACATATCCATTAGATAATACCGGGAAATATCTTAATGGAATCGACAGGACAGAGATCCTCAAATCGATCATACGCCTAATCTGTCTCCTCTTAGCTTCTTTGAAAGAGCTCAGTTCTGGATAGCGAAAGGAAGTTGGGCTGGATATTAAACTTGCATGAATTTAGTAAAAATGCCGCCACCCCACTCTTCTCCTGACAACTGATCTTGAGCCTCAAATAGATCGCAGTTGCATAGATGAGAAGGAAGAGAAAACACACTAGCACAATATTTATAGACGCGAAATTTTGTATAGCGATGAGGCTTATATTTGGCTGGATGGACTTATTAACCCGCGAAACCAGACCAAGAGATCCTTATAAGAATTCACTATTTGATGCGGCTCCAAAGACTAGGCAGTCCTATTGCCAAAAGGAAAGCATTTTTTCAAAAACTATTAATAGAAAATACTTGATTTAAAAATAATATGAAAGAACAGACTCTTGGCTTTCAAAAATCCTAAAGTCCTTTATTGTAGGTGTTGCCATTGTTTTTAATATTTAATTTTCATTTTAAGTTTCATTTATTTTTAAATTTCCCCTCCCGCCTAAATGAAGCGAGATAGACCCCCCCCCCCCCCCGCCCTCCAATAGTAAATGCTTATATTTAACCCCTCTACAAAAAACCGTTATCAATTTTTGACGCTTAAGTTATCGTACTCTCCCCGGTAAAATTCTTGATCAGCCAAAAATACAAATCCTCTGTTGCTATCGACGGCAGGCTCTGGAAATAACGCATCCCTCGAAGTCGAACCTCCTCTATGTCGAATTTCTCTATAACTCGTATTTTTCTACCCTTTTTTTGCATTTCCTTCAGTTTTCCATACAGATAAATAATCATCTAAGTTGAAATCGTTCTAAGTCGAAACTCACTCTAACTCGAACATAAATGGTTCGATTCTTGCCCTATTAAAATTGATCTAAGTCGTATTTTTGTTTTTGGTGATTTAGGCTCGTTTGATTTCCTGTTTTAGTTTCTTCTAGTAAGCAAGCTATAGTTAACAGCTTGAAGGCCAACATTGTTTCTGACGCGCCGTATGCCAGTCGACAATTCTGAAAAATTATATTACCTACGTATACATATTTGCAAAGTCGCAATAAGTACCGCTTTCAGCCAAAATTGTAGTGAATCAAGTGGAGAGAATATGAAACGCATACAAGGGTACAGCCTTAAACAAAATTGTCCAAAGAGACATAAGAAGATACCTATGTTTTACATTTCATATGATCGCATATGTAATTTTTGGTAATTCTTATCGAGAGGTCATATATGCTCGTCCATTGTATTGTCGCGTATAGTCGACTTGATTAAACTTTTTTGGAAATTCTCCGTATGCGGTAATCGGACTATTCTAATTCCCTTTTTTCAAGAAAGTTCTAGGTACGTTTATTATGCATGATGCAGCATGCAGGTCTCCATTAGAGAGCATTTATTGTGCTCCATATAATTTTAGGCCTTCTGTGCCCACTGTCCTAAATTTTATGTTTTCCATTTCCGTTTAACTTAAAGGATTCTATATAGACCGTATTTCAATTTAATTCACATCTGTGTCCCGCACACGATATTCCTTTGAAAATAAATATTCTTCCTGGCGAAGCACTGCAAAAATAGAACCAAATAAAATACAAGCATCAAATGCAGCAAAGCTAAAAACATGTTTTCATCGTTCCCCTATTTTTATGTCGTTTCTTTTTTTTTTTAATTTTAATTAAACTAGTTTGCATTCAATACTTAAAAGAGGAAAAGAATGTCTCCCTACATTCTGCGTGCACTAGTTAGGATGCAGTGTAGACTTGTTTGCATCAGAGCAGCAGCAACGGAAGAGGTTGTTTTTTTTAAATACAGGAAGGAAGAACAAAATGGACTCTGCACATAGTTTCATGTTGGCAGAATGTACATTTTTTAAATACGGAAACTTTTAAAGTTTCTTGAGATGGTATTTAATATTTACACCTGAACTATCCTATTAGTCAGCAGAAGACTAATGACAACGCAAAGAAGTTTCAAAAGTGTTCGAAAGTATGGCACTGTTGCAAGTGAAATATGTAAGTCGAAGAACTTTTTATATACCTACACTTTACGTTACGTTGAGTTTTTGTTGACATTTTTTTATATACCTATGTATTCAGTTTTTACATTTATACACACAGTACTATAATAAAATGCATCGTCTGTCTGTTTGTCCATCTATAACTCGAAAAACATTTATACGAATATTATTTTCTGATTTATTGATTTGATGCCCTTTTAGGGTTTATAGTGGTGGTAGATGTAGAAGGGGTAAAGGGGAGGGGAGAGTAGAGGTACCTCTGGAACTAACGACCGATTTTAAAAATTATTTCACCTTCGTCATGGTGACACCCTCCGGATCAGTATAGGTTACTTTTAACCTTCACTTTGTCGCTAAATAAAAACTCCTTATCCTGACAGCGAACACCCCGGTGTAGAAATTGTCTTTCATTAATTGAACTTTTGAACATTACAGTATTTACCTACTACAGAAACAAGTGATTGCAATACAAACAAACGCAAGATTCTACTTGTGCGTGCATATTGTCAATATTATCCTTAGGTTTAACAATCTTTGAAGACGAATTCTACATACAACTTCGGGTAAATGTAAATCTACACCCAGGTGTATGCAGTCAATGTGGTCGAATATATACTAAAAATTTAGAAATTTCTGCAAAATAAAATATCACAAAATTTTTTAAATTATCTTTTTTCCGAGAGTACAGATCAATTCAGTCACTGAGCTAAAACGATTTTAGAATTGGTAAAAAAAAAAACAGAGATATTTAAAGGTGAAAACTGGGATCTACACCCGGGTGTATACCGTCAAGGTGAAGGTTAAACTAACAATTTAACTTGTAAAAGGTCAATTTTTTTGTATTTAATAAGCTATAACGTTTATATAGTGTTGCTATAAGGCTTATTTATGGATGTTAAACATTTTTTAATATTTATAGTAAGTATGTAATAGCTTTTTGAGGAATTTGCCAATTTCACAGGCTGTACAGTGGCGTGGGATATTCATATTTTGTGAAAAATAAGAGCCTCTATAAAACTTAGTATTTGAGGTCAATTCAAATAAAAAACAGCACAAAAATACACAAAATAGCACAAAATGAGACAAAACTACAAAAAATTAGGGAGAGGTAAAACAGGTAGGTATGGGCATCTCTGGAACTACTTGTTCGATTAAAAAAAAAACTTTCAAGGTTGTTATGGTTACACTTGCTGGATCAATATAGGTCTGTACTGATACTTGCAAATGCACCAGTAACAGGTCGCTGAGTTCTGCCAAATATGTCGATATCGTCAGCGTATGCAAGTAGTTGCACAGACTTTTGGAAAATTGTGCCCCTGGTGTTGGCTTGCAAGTTTCACACATGACAGCGCATCTCCTTGTCTAAATCCTTTTTTGACATCAAGGGTCTCGGTGAGATTGCTTCCGAATTTTATGGAGCAGCGAGCGTTCTCCATCGTCATTCTGCACAATTTGACAAGTTTGGCAGGGATGCCAAAACTAGACATGACTCCAGCTCTCTATAAATGCTGTCATATGCGACCTTGAAATTGATATACCTATAGATGGTGAGTATCGATTTACACTTCTTGGGTTTTCTCCAAATATTTTCGCAGTGTAAATATTTGATCGGTTGTGGAATTACCGGGTCTAAAACCACACTGATAGGGACCAATCCGCACGTTGACAAATGGTTTCAGGCGCTCACACATTACAGAAGATATGATCTTATAGGCCCGAGTTTCCCAAAGTGTGCTCCGCGGAGCACTTGGTGCTCCGCCATGAATATCCAAGTGCTCCGCGGAAAGATAGGAAAAATATGAACATTTTATCAGACTAGATAGTAAAGAAAGAAAGAAAGAAAGGAGATTGCGTGCAAAACTTATCCAAAAGAAGGCACTCAGATTTGCCGAACAAATAGAGCCAACCCATTGTTCATATTCATAAAAGTTAGCAAGATTGTTGAATTTAAAATGCATCAAGAACTCTCGCCCAGGGCTTTAAGGCGCCGTTAAATAGAACTACATCTTCTTGGATGTATATTTTGGAAAAATGGAAAGTAGAGGCTGTGCGGGGCATTCTCTTGGTTAGCATACTCCGCGGATAGTGAAGCAATGGCTTACGGATAACAACCCGACCTAAGACCAGTTAAAAAAATTTACCGATACGTCAAAAGGCTTTAAAAGCTAAAAAAAAAAAAAAAAAAACAATAAATTCGAAAATATTAAGCAGGTCTTGAACTAAATCTAATCTAATCACCATTAAGATGCAGTATTTTAGGTGGAAAATCTTCAGAAAAGATTGACTCCCGTTATAGAAAGTAAAGGCTATTCCACTAAATAAATAAATAACTAAATAAACCCTAAAGTTTTTATTATTCTGTGACCAACTCGAAAATAAGTTAAAAAGGTTTCTTAATTATTTTTTTTTTGTAATTAATTTATTTATTAAAATGTCTATAATACTTAAAATAAATAAATAAATAGGTGGCGCAACAGGTGGTAGACACCCTAGGCCTAGCTTCTCGCAACCATTCGTTTTGTGTGAGTTTCTATTTTTGGGACGAATGGAAGGGACCTACTATTTTATGCCGAGTCCGAACGGCTGACTTGAGAAGCTTTTTCAGGACAGTCATACTCTCGGATATTTGTCAGACGTTCGCGAGAGGTGGCGCAGTAGAAAAAACCTTAAGATGTAATTTGTGTTTTTCCGGGGATCGAACCTGGGATCCCTCGCGCAGTAGTCCAGCACACTAACCACTGCGCTACTGCGCCCCGTCTATAATACTTATAACCACTTTTTCTGTGGAGAAAAAAGTGGTTTCTTCTGTTTCTAAAAGAAATATTTTGTTTGTAGAGAAGTGATATAAAGATATCGATTCTAATTCGGTGGTCACCACGGTATCTCTCACTAAAATAAACATTTTAAAACTATGAAATATTTATTTAAATACCTCATTTATGTACGTACCTATTTATGCAAACGATGCTGAGGCTCTATTCATCAGGTGGTATACATAATATCTTTGACCAAATCTGGGAGACGAGTTGGTGTATTCTCTCTGCCAAGCAATCTGCCGCTGCCTTGAAAAGCTCTGCAGTCAAGTCCGAACCAGCAGCCTTGTTGGACTTCAGCTGGATATTGCCGCAGTGGTACATCATATCCCAAAAAATTATGAAAATACTATTGACATGCTGACGTAAAAATGACGTTCGATTTTGTCTACACACAACTTTAGGACAAAATCTGACGTCAATATTACGTCAGTATGTCAAAAATTGAAACGATTTTTGACATGGTTTGTTTGGTTTGATTTTGAAAAATTGAAACGATTTTTGACATGGTGTAATATTAACGTAATCGTGAGCTAATCTTCGATTAAGTAGATTGCTCCCGATTTTTACCAAGGTATTCGAGAAGGTCGTTAATAGAGCTCTTTTAAAAAATGTGTTAAAGCAAATAAGAATATGCCGCATATCCCAATACAAAATTATTTAAAAACCGACATATCCGACAACCATAAAACTTACAGCACAAATACACAAAGAGTTCTCGTCGTAACAAAGGTAGAGTGCGCTAGCTAGAAAATCAAAGTTACACACTACCCTAATAATGGATTTAAAGTGTAAGCATCAACTCTGTATAAAAGCAGCAAGTAAAGTGCTACCCTACCACCAACAACTGCAAAGTTCTATATTGCCATATCCATTGAAAACGTCTAAACAGGAGTGGAATAGAGTACACTTACACACAGACAAAAAAAATAGATAAATAATAGAATATCCACCAGTCTATTGTTGTCATTCACTTGTGCTGCACACATTCTGCACTACTCGTATGTGTGTACGTCAAACTTTATCCGATTACAATGCGAGTAGATTGCACATAGGATGTGGAAATACGTTTTGACGTCCGTACAGACATGTCCTCTTTTTGACGAAGAATAAAGTTTTCATGTAGGTATGTGCTTGTAAAGCTGGATTACTTCTATACTACTCTAGTTTCTCTCTTTCTGAATTTCTATCATTCTAATTGAAATGTACTTGTATATACACACTCGTACGTCTACCTACTACTGCATTTGGGTCAGACCAACAAAGTCAGTTGATTTACACGTGTAGTTTCGAGAGCCACCAAATTTAGAGCGTTTTTAAAACCCATTACGCCATTCCTACGAACAGATATGATCATCTGAATCGATTTTAGATAGTGCTAACAAATTAGGGTCTATTTACGGAGTGAGATATTTCCTTGGCGATGCTTCATCAAATTTTTGAATCGAAATTATCCCCGCAGTGAAGGGAAAGGCACGTAGGATATTTTTGGTGGAGTTTTGTTCGTGACTATCCGTCATAAAAACATCTTAGCTTTGTATAGTGTTCTGTTCATATCGGCCTGTGTCGGTGTATAGCGGCTTATAGGAAAACGGAAGGATGGATAATTTGTTAGGTTCATCGGAAAAATAGAGGAAAAAAGGGTTGAACCGGTATCAATGGTTAAATATACTTTATATAGACCATAAAGGGTAATTCAATCATAATCCATATACAAATGGAATATCAAATGAAATCCTTTGAATTGGTTTTGCACAATCATTTTTGGAGCTGGATGTGATAAATGGATTTAATTGACGGCGAATCGATGTTTATAAATAAAAAGGTTCTCAATAGCAAATCAATCTTTTGAATTTCGCAAAATACCTTCCAGAAAGAACTTACATACAAAAACTTTAAATGATAGAGGGCTGGACATTCACGAAAACCACTACATGTTTATGATATGTGATGGGAATAATATTTTGAGAAATACAGACATTTAAAATAAGAGTATCTATAGATAATACGTAGAATACCCTTGTCATAAGGTGAGATACCACCACATAGGTTAGGTCAAGTTATACTGACTCCATTTGAGAGATGAGCCGATACAACACGAATGAAACAGAAATGTCACGGGGTAACCTGTTAAGAATTTTTTGACGAAACGACAAACGATTTTCAAAGTATCAACTCCCTGCTAAAGTCACAAAGTTACTGATTAGGTAAGTAAATAGCAAACAGTTTATTTACTTATATTTAGGCAGCTCAACAATTCGGGATAAACCGAGGCCTCAACAAACAAACCTCTTCAGTTAGCCCAGTCCTTAGCTAACTGCCTCCAGTTGGGAAATCCAAGTCCATTTAAGGCGAGGAATTAATCTACTCCGTTGTCCCTCCGGGTTATACTCGCAGTCTTTTCGGGCCGGAACGTTGGTTTCCATCCGCTCTACATGTCCAAGTCATCTTAGACGGCTGACTCGCAGTTTTTTGAACAGGTCGATGTCGCCGATTGCCCAACATCTAGGTAAGCTCTTCATCACTGAAGCTCCTTCTCACCTTTCTTCGGGAAAACTAAGTACAGTAAAGTAAGGTGCCTGTTTGGCAGTACAATGGACCAGTAGTTGTGTCTGCGTGCTCTATCGGATAGTAGCAACCTCTGACAAATAAAAAAAAAAGTCCGTCAATACAAGGGGGACCGAACAATTTACGAAGAATCTTATCTACTCTCATCCGAGGACATCTTCATCCGCTTTAGATAAAGTCCAAGCTTCTGCGCCATAAAGCGGGACTGCGATGAACACATCCTTAGTTGTTCGGGATAGGGCTCTACTACTCAATTGAATTTTTAGCTAAAAAAAAAAACAGCGACTGGCAACAATTAAGGTATCCTCAAACCAAAAAGAAAGCGATTGGCAAGAGTGAAGGCATCCCCAAACCAACGCGAAATCCAAAAGCGGGAGTGGGAAATAAATATACATAGCGATGCCGGTATATCCAACGTTTCTGTGCGAAATTCGCTCCCGCTGTAGCATTTTTGCGTTGGTTTGAGCATGCCTTTATTCTTCGTTTAATTTCTTCTAAAATGTTATTGTCAAAATTTATATCAGAACCGAGGTAGTCAATGTCTCTACTACATCAAAGTTATAGCTGTCAATTGTGACGTTTTGCCATTCGATATTAGATGTTCCTTCGTGTTGACTGCATATAGGTACTTGGTTGTGCCTTCTTTGAGAGCTAGACTCATTTTAGCCGTTTCTGTTTCTATACTTGCAAACGTACCAGTTCCCTGTGTTCTACCAATAATGTCAATATCATCGGCGTATGACAATAATTAAACGGATTTTTGAAATATCGGGCCTTATGTGGTGGTCTGTGAAATTCGAACAAAGGTTTCGGTGATGCAGCAGCGAACTTCCTTCATCGTCATCCTACACTTACGAACGAGTTTTGCGGAGATGCCAAAGCTAGACATGGCTCTGGATAGCTCGTCTCCATATATGCTGTCATATGTATAATAAAAACTGCAGGCAATTGAAAAAAATGTCAACCAGATAACTTTTATTGTTGTCAAGAAACAATGACGTCTGCGTTATCCATGGTCTGTCTAGATCAGCTAAAAAAATCTCAGTATGTCGAAAATGTAGGTAACATCAGCAGCTTACGTCTGTCAATCATACAGAATCTATCATACGCCTCTAACACACAACCGAAGCTAAGTAAAGGTAAGTATAGCTAGGTAGTTTTGGCGGTTTAAAAACCCAAGTAGGAATGTGAACTTTTGTTACCGCAACTTCGACACCTCAAGGGAGTCGAAGAATGGTTTTCCCAGAAGTTCAGAGCCTTGCCTGGCCGTCAGGTTTTTGTTTCCATAAACTTTGTTATATGACCTATATAACACAAATCAAGCGAAGCCAGCTCCTTTCGACATTCCAATACAAATTTTGAGGTTATATTGACTGAGGCAATAGCCTTGATGGCAACTTGACTGTCAATGAATATGACTATCTTTTGCCATTAAACTACGTTTCTGTGTAGTTTGATTTGCCGGCAGGATTCGCGGATAGCAAGTAGTACCGCCTGAAACTGAGCCTGTTAAGAGAGTCAGACAATACACCCGCACCTACCTAGCACAGTCCATTTTTTAACCGTCCGTGTAGATTGTTAAATTTGAGGTTTGAGGAAGTGTTAATTCGGGTATCGTCTCAGCTGTAAAATGACACCTCCGTGGGGTGTGCCCGGTGACGAATGTGGTTATGTTGATCTTTCCTATTATTGTCTGAATTATTCTGGTACTAAGCATAGAAGCAATCCAAAAATTAAAATGGTTGTATATCCCTAAAGGACTCTAAAATTGCTTCAGTATGTATATTTTTGAAGGCCGTTTCTATTCTAGAAAGATTGCTACGGCGTATTTTTTATAGTGTATTGAGGAGTCTTCGATTGTTCGTACTGATTCGTTAAGAGTCGTCTTTGTCGATCTTCTTTGAGGTATGTGTCCGGTGACTTAGAGAGTGATATTTCTAATGTACTACGCAGATGGTTGTCTTGAAGTCGCTAGGGGGTCTTCAATACAAAGGAGGTCAGGCTGATTGGTCTGAAATCATTCGCGCTTTCGTGGCCGCGTCTCACCGCCTTTGAACTGAAAATCACTCTCACTCGTCTACATGAGTGGGGTACGTGGTTCTTGAGTATACAGCTCCTAAAAATAGGTTTGATTCCTGGAAGTGACATATATCTTGATATTTCTGTAGCATAATGGCAGAATGCCGTCTAGGCCCGACGATTTGTGTGGAGCAAAACAAAAATTTTACACAATTTTCAGAACGGGTTTTCATAAAGCTGACTACTACTTCCTGTAGTCCTCGTCAGTAACAGTCATGCATCACAAAATTAGCTCAAGTGCGCGCTTTCTATTATTTAAAAAACTTAAGCAACTTCACAACTTATATAATAACCAGGACCGCATTTTTAAATCACATCAAACCGATTTCCAAGTCTAACTACCATTCATTCATTTTTTCAATGGTCCGCATGTCCACTAAGTGAGTCGCGGGTGTAGGTTGCTCAAGTGGACCCTCCATAGCTCTCGATTCTCCGCCATCGACTCTAAATCATCAAGGTCTAACTACCAATTTAATTTAAATCAAAACCCAAAATAAACATTTCATTGACTTTTAAATCTGAACAAAGTTTCATTACTCGTATATGGTCCTGTCTGCACCCCCAAACAACTGCGATTACTGTTATACGTACTCTGTTGAAAGGGTAGGTAAAGTTTCTCTCTATACAAACTTCATCTATTTTTTTTTTTTTTTTTTTTGTTCGCACTGTACAGATGTTTCCTTCGCGTCGTCCGTCGTCGGTCGGTCGTCAAATCCACTTGTACATGTGGGCATTTCAAATAAAGTGATTGTCTCCATCTCCTTTTTTGTTCATTACAAACTCCAGCAGACATCCGGACCGGACTTGTATGCGATAACAAAGTTGGACTACATGCGATGATAGTCTAACTTTACGCCCATATAACAGCGAGGGTATATGACTTTTCTGATTTCATTGCAAATGATTTATGGAGAAAGGTGTTCCTGCAGCAGCACGTCGAGACTATACATCCTTTCGACGTATCCTTTATTATGCCAGAGAAACGTGAACGCTTTTAGAGTCATCTCCGTTTCGAACCCATCCACAGACAACAATATTACTTCCACTTAGACGTTGATTATTATTATTTTTCATTTTCCACATTTTTACCCGAAGCCTTACTGTCTCTGTCAGAGTGGTTTGTTTTAAAATGCTTTTGGCTTACAAAAAAAAAAGCAAGAAGGGAAAAACCATTATGCTAGTTCCTGCTACACCTGTGTGAGAAGTGAAAGGGAAGGAAGCGAACAGAACAAAAAAATGTGCATTTCCGATGGCGGGACAAAATACTCGGAGCGTTTCACTTTGAAATATGTCAAGTGCAGGCGTAGTGGGGTGAAACATTTTTGAGGCCAGCCATTGGTAGCACAAAGTGCCATAAAAGAATGATGTGAATTTGGGAAATATGTCAGAAACTTAAGTTATGGATTGGTCTGCGGTGTTGAAATTAGATGAAGCAAGTCTTAGATATGTGATGGTTGTAGCTAATATTAATTTATTAATTTTACAATTAGTCCAGGACTATCTTGATGGTATAATATTCAGTTATGTATTTGTTGGTGTAGAAGACTTTTCTACAATTTCGAACTTGATGTTCTTAGCATAGATATAATCAAAACATGGCAGTGGTCATGGGTCAAATTATCCACCCAAGTACTTTACCAATCATGTGTAGTAAACGATAGTGTTCGTTCAGGATGAGGGCAGACTAAACGCATGCTACGATAGTCACTAAGAAGTATGCGGCATTCCTGCTGTCTCTCTGCAGAAAAAACTATGGACAACAACGGCACACTTTGCTTTTGCTAAGCATCTTAGTGTGCTATAGGTTTAAGTGATATACCACTGTCGAGAGGGTGACGACACTTCGGATCATTTCCTTTGTTATTGTCCCTCTTTTGGTCGGAATAGGTGGCAGATCTAAGGTAAGGAAATTCCAGTAAAATGGGCAATACTGGGATTTGCTTCTTGGTACGTAGTTTAATGGACCAGTTCCGTCTGATTGATCCAGTGGAGGCTTTTCTAACCCGACAAAAAATACTCGGATAACAGGAGAAGATTACCCTCCAGAAGACACGCGTTAAACATTTCAGTAAATAAGTCGACTTGTGTTTCAGTAGCAATTTTTCGGGCAATATTTAAGTACCGTCCATTAGCTTGTTATCATGGGCATAGGCGCGGTTACATTGACCACCCAACCCAGCTCCCTACTTTTTTGACGAGGAAATGTAGTTTCAAGTGCTGCGCACGCTGATGATTGCACGTCTCAGCCTCATCGTAGTTTCCCCATGGAAGATATATAGTCGGACGAATAAGTCGCCCTTCTGACACTTCTCACACGGTGGTGCTAAAAAAAAACTATGTTTTCAAATTGCTTGTCTCAGAGATTTCAGTTTTATTAAGATTAAAAGTCAAGGTTTCCACACACATCGAACTCCCTTTGCCTTGCCTTGTTCAAAACCCAAAGGACACCCTTTTAATTATTGAGATTCCTAATGGGCTTTCATTACGCGTTTCACAAAGAATTTATGTCAATTAATTTCACCTCGCCCATCTCACAATTGCAAAGACCTAATTTTATAAATATTTGAAGGCTATAAATATGGCGCGTCTCGACTCAAAGCCATTAAAATCTTGAAAGTTTCCCCCATATCTGTTTTTCCCTCATGCAAATAAAATGCAATTCACCGCCCACCTCAAAGCAAATTCTAACCAGTCATCGCCCACTTTACCGCACTCATTCACCACTTAAACTTTAAGGGTGGCAATGGCTGTGCGGCTGCGATGGTGCTGGGCAACGTCAAGTGTTTCGAAAAATCGATATACATATTACATATATACAAGGTGCGGCCTATGCCAATAGAAAGTAACTCTGATTGCTATTTTAGGGCAACACCCAGTCCGACTATTTTTACCCGGACTAAGCATAAGCACACGCACAACACTGAACTAATCCTTTTACACCCGAATTGACCCGAATCTATTATTAATTTAAGCAAATTCCTCTTCCCCCATACACTCGTGTAGTAATTGCTTCTTGATATCTTCTTCCCTGCATCCCTTATTAGAACGAATATATAGCGAAGACGGAAACCCTTGAATCAATATTGGTTTGCTCCTTGGAGCTCTTTACTCGTAAGTTAAAATTTAAAAGCCCTTTCTTACAGTAGTATTCACAATGTAATTGCATTCAATTCCGTTCCACACCCACTCGAACGCATTTTGATTTCTTGTCTGTATGTACAGTACGTTCCAGAATGGGGAGATACTTTTCCCTTACCCATGGAAATGTCTTCTGCTGGATATTCTTTCTCTGTCTCCGACATGGAGTTCTTCGTTGTCGTTTTGTGTACTTTTGTCCCGGATGAGGAGTTATTAGTTATATATTCAGAAATCGTTGAACGGGTTTCTTCCGCTACGCCAGTAGCACGTACTCAGTACGCTCGATATATTAAATTTCGTGCCCAGAGTGAAGGAAAATGTCGACCGGCGCGAAGAGAGATTGCATGCATAATTCAATATTGGACCGGAAAAGTGTTCTATGAAGACGATTCCAAACTGCCATAAGTGCGGGGCAAAAAAAAAAAATAGTTACGACGATTGTTCGGAAAACGCGCTTACCTAAAATATAGGGATATACTACATAACCTAGACGCTATAAACTAAATCCTTATTTCCATATAGATATACGTGGCCATAAATTTATGAGAAATTTATGTGAAAACTCTGATAGAGGAAAATAGTCCTAAAGTGCGGTGAATGAATATGCTGTGTGCCATCAGAGGGAAAGGACTAAAGGAGGAAAGAATCATCACTTAAGTTGGATGACCTGGCATAGGTGTCTTGGGATTTTCATTGTATATTTGAAAATACTCTCATAAAAGGATGGAAAAGCTTGAATGAAAATGCGATTGAATGTCGGTCGGTCTTATTTGTGAACTAATCCCGTTGAAAGCCATTTACGTGACGGATGGGCGCACAAAATTAATTAATATAGTATCAGTCGGTATGGTCAACATATAGGGCACAAGAAATACAATTAATTGGACACTCTTGTGATCACAAATATAGAAACATTATTGACCCAATTAGAAACTCAAAAGATAAGACATCAACAAAATGGTCACAACGCGATCTAGGCGTTAGAAGTGGAAATTCATGTAGCTCGATAAATAATTGAAATGAAGATGCTCATTAAAGATCACAAGTATTTTAAGGTCTGCTCAAATCAACGCAAAAATGGGAAAGCGGGAGCGAATTCCGGCCGGGAAACGGTGGCATATCCCTCCATCGCCATGTATTTATTTCCCATTTTCATGTTGTGCGTTTTCTTTGTGTGGGTGCGGTGACTCAGTATTTAGCATGCTGGACTACTGAGCGAGGGGTTTCAGGAACATCGGAGAGTAGAACTGCCCTGAGAAAGATTCTGCAGGTCCCTTTCAATCAATTTAAACTCGCACAATTGTTGTTAAAAGGTAGACCTAAGGTCCTATACGGACTTGTTGCATCAAACAATTTTTTTGTCGATATCTGTATTATTTACAGCACTTTAAGCATTTAATTTTGGCCACTTCCAGATGATTTAGTATGGATACGATATGAACCCACGGTATCCCGTCCGTGAATTTAACACCTACCCACTACGCCCGTTCATGGTTCATTCCACCCGAAATAGTGCCCCACCCTGAGTGTTATCGCCTCATTCGTTTGTTTGTTCGTTATTCCGAGTCTTTCCCTTTCCCGCCCTTTTCGTTCCCTCCCTACATATTTCTGCCTGAGCTGTCTTTAGATGCGCACTAACCATTCCTTTTCTGTCGCCTTTTCGTTCCATCGGAGTTTGGAATTACTTCCCAACAAGCTATAAGAAGGTTCACTTCAATCTGTTGCTTTTTCGTTCCATGGGAGTTCGGAATTGTTATCTGACGAGTTATAAGAAGTTTGAATTCAACCCGTTGGTTCTTTCTTTCATCTGATTTCGTTTCATCGGAGTTTGGAATTACAGCCCAAGAAGTTTCGGTTCATTAGGACTAATCCCACCACATCAATTCTTAATTGGGAAACGTTCATTCTCTTAAATCAGCCACAAGCAACCTATTCTATGTGGTTTGTAAAATCAGCCGAGAAAACATCCGAATCGACTTCGCACTCCATCTTGGAACCTACTCGTATCTATTGGTATTTCAATGATAGGGAATTGTTTTCAAATTCTGTTCCTGTCGTAAAATAGACTTGGAGGTATTTCTTTAAAACATTTCTATTGCAGGTCCACCGTTTAGCACACAGACTCTTTGAGTTCTACCTTGCTATAAGAAACTACGCTTTTAATGTAGATCAGGGGCCAAATCGATGACGAACTACTCAATCATGGATGTGTCAATTCGGCTTCAAAATGTTTAGGACAATGCTTCGGGCTGGACCTAATTTCTCTGGTTTGTCCTACTCCAGCTGTTCTTTAAAATCTACTGATTTTGGTTATATTGTAAGTGGCGCACGCAAGTGGAAGGGGACCTTAACCAGCTTAGTGTGCGAAACTGGAGACAGCTGGCTAAAGATCGTGCTGCCTGGAGATGTTTTTTGGTTGAGGCCCAGGACCACCCTGGACCACCCAAGTTAGTTGAGGTCGTTCTCCGATTGTGCGCGCCACCTAATTTTAGGTCTTCCTCTGCTTCGTTGTCCCTCAGGGGTCGGGCTAGGAGAGGGCAACGTACCTATTCCAAATTGACGAAGAAGTACCTTCCAAGGTATTTCCTTCTATTCCAAGCAATAGCTTGACATTCACGGAGAAGATATGAGTAATATCGTCTGCGACATGTAGTTCCTCGCAATACCTGCACGCGTATTAATCGCCATTCGTAAATTTGATCTGCTGAGTTTTATAATTCTACAGCAGATTTTTCCGAATCTAACTTAGGCCACAAGTCCTTTGAGTCTTTGTGGCCTTCTATATGAGACCATCTTAAGTCTGTCCTGTTTCTAGTTGGCTCGAGGTCGAGAATAATTCTCTTGTTCTCCGTATATGTACTTCCTCTCACTAGATAGTGGATACCTTTTAAGATTCTCTGAAGGAAGAAAGCCCCAAATGCGTTCTATGTTTTTGAGGATAGAGGTTGTGATGTGATTTGAAATTGGTCTAATATGACTTCCAGAATGTCGTAGTTTATTGGGAAAGTAGTTCAATTTTGAAACACATTTGTTCACCTCTTACTTGTGTTACCACGTGTTCCTTGATGTCACTAGAAACCTTCTTGTGCGAAAAAGGAAATACATGCCTTGTAAGTCTTTAATAATTTAATATTATTGCATTAATCTGTCATACTCTAGATTTATCTACGTAATGCGGTCAAGAGGCTCTTCTTTATTTTCCCAAGTTGTTCCCATTTCATCAATTCAAACATCATTCACTGCTCCAAGGTGTAACAGCCTGAGCAAGCAACCCTTTACTGCTACATAAAACAATGTGCAGATTTCTTTTGAGAACTCACTTGTCAACATCTGTATGAAAGCATCAAGCCCAAGCGAGCAAAAAGGGACTACCCCTCAGGTGAACAAACAATTGCAATAGTCCTTATACCGCGGAAGAGTTACCCATATATACCACGACTATACCTATGACCGGAGCTAAACAAAAAATGAGCAAGAACAACGAGGTTAAGTCTAGAGAGGGTTAAGCATTTTTAGAGCACCCCCTCAATAAACCACACATCCTTTTACAGAGAAAATACACATGGGCGTACTTGTATACATTCAAACATGTGACGTTATATATTCATAAAGCGAAAACAACAACGTTCTCAAAGATACACCATCCATTCAACTGGTACTGGTATATCACTAGCGACAAGGGATGCCAAAGTGACACTCTTCCAAGCCAACCCACTCATAAAACAAAATCTGCCAGTAGACAACATCCCAGGAGTTGGGCGGATGGAAAATTGAAAAGGAAAAAAAATTGCGAAGAAAGGATATTCTCTCGTTGATCGCTGGAGAGGAACGTGGTGCCCTTGTCCTGCTTCCAAAACTCGGGGGCAAACACCAACAGATAGTAAGAGACCTAACCATCAGGGGCAGAGACAGGAGACGAGGCATAAATGTGTATTGTGTGCGCTCTCGTCGTAAGCCTCCAGGGTGGTTTTTCATTATCGCTGAACTTGTTCGTTATGTTTGTGTGCCTACGTTCAGTATAGCCAGCGCAGTGGGTGGGGTATATTGATGTAGATTATTATCAACATACAGTACGATGTTGCTGTTGTACTACTTTTATTCCTTGCGTGTCCTTTTTCGCATATACACACATTTACTCATCGCATCGCAGCATACTAAGTTGCCTCCAGCGGCAGCAGCAGCCAGCCAGCCAAAGCAACCAACCCCAGCAACAAGGGGTTAAGTGGAATCTAACAGCTATGGGTGTATATGCATGGCACTGGAAGCTGGGTGCTGGGTGCTGGATTCTGAAACTGGGACTGGTATTTCTCCGGCGGCTGACATTCCTTTGGAAAGTTTATTGGGTGCGCGCCTTTTGTTGAAGAGAAATTGCCTGACTGCCTGCTTTGCAGCACAAACCAACAGATGCACAAAACAAAATACAAATAAGATTCTATTGAAAAATGTCTTAAGAAGGTTTCGTTCGTGGTGTCATTTTACCCTTTCTCAGATCACGACTCTCGCAGCTCCTCGTGCAATTGTGGAATTCTTATGAATCCAATAAGGACCGAGGACAATGCACGCGGTCGTCCATATACAGTACCGTAATTTAATATTATTTCACTCTGTCATATCTTAAGAGGTTGCATGACAAATTCACATTGTTCCCGTGTAACATGACGTGCAGCCGGGGGATGTCGGGGGTGGTAATTTGATATTCCTATTGGAAAAGTTTTTCGCGTGCCAGAAAACGATGTCGTTTGAGTGACAAGAGCTATAAGTCATCATGGAGGGTTTTCTTCGAAAAGGATTGAATGGAAGTCTTGGGAATTTTCTAAAACAAACAGACGGAGTGAATGAGTGATTGGAAATAATGACAATACCAAGACGGATGTGGGTAAAACCTTTCTATGAGTATATTCCGTAAAATTCCTTATTTCTTCAAAATAAATTGATGAATTGAAGGGTAGATTCACTTAGTAGATATTAGAATTCATGGATTAATTTTAGCTTTAGCTTTAGATGACAGCTATATTGCTTTTATTATAAGTAGATAAAATATTTTTCTCTCGGACAAAATTGTAACAAAGTTTTTCACATTTAAATTTTATCAAATTACATTTTTCTATTAACTTTTAAGAGTGCTACCATCACCCAGTTTCCGTGTAACCAGTAAGCTGTAAGTAACTAGGTTAGAATTGAATGAAGGAGAAAATAAAGAAAAATAAAGAATTATTCAATACAAATTTACCGTAACTATTCTGGGTTAAAAAGAGCAGCGCGTAAAATCAAGTAATTCGCGGTTATTCAGTATTTCAGTAACACTCAATCCGCACGGTCGTTTTTGCTTCGAAAAAGCATAAAAAAAGATAGAAATTTAAATTCTAGTGAAAGTTCTGACAAAATTTTCAAAGTTTTACCTACACAAGGAATAAATATTTCCGCGGAACTGTAATATAATAAATCAACGACCTCGTGGCTCGTTTGGAGTTTAGTCAGTTCTCCCATCGGACCGGTCCTCATGTGGCGAATAGGGGTCCTGTGCATGTGCGTGCACATTCGCAGGGTTGGTGGAAATACCTAATACTCCTCGTAAAGTAAAAAAAAAAAAAAACTGACAGAAGGTGGAGGTGGAAAAAATGTTATATGGGGAAGAACAAAAAGAACAAAGTTGCGGTACTTATTCGGATCCTTAGTCGGCGGCGGAGAGTACGAACCCAGGCTCAAAGTCGTTAAGGTACAAAGACTGCAAAATAATGGAAAATAATTGTGCTAATGCATTTGGATGCTGTAACCAGTAATGCCACAAGAAAATAACTCAACGATGTGAATAAGGTTGACAACCCTTTTAGAAAGAACACTCGATTTGCACGTTCGCCAACTGTAGTATCTAGAATCGTAGCAATATATTATATGAATTAGCTATAGTAACCCTGACTTATTTCTAATATGTCAATTGGAATAAAAATATAAAAATTCATAATAAACGACGACGGGGCTGAGACTGTAGTACAGATACAACATTGGCGACGAGGATAAAACAACCACAAAAAAGATAGAACGGAATGGCTGGTGAGAATATACATAATAAAAAGAAGGACCTTTATTATACAAATTAAAATGTGTCCAACTCATTTGTTCGTGTTATTTAAAAAAAAAATGTAACAAAGGTTAATGGTTGTGCGGCGACGTATGTTTTTGTTTGTTCTGGCCAAATAAGAAAACCATCTTGTTTTCCTCGTTGAAATACAACGTACCTATATAAGATGTGAATGGGATGTGTCAATGTTTGCAAAATAGATTTTTACGTGAGCGACTTCAATGATTGCCAAATAAAAAAAATAATAATAAAGAGACAGTGAGTGCGACTTCAATGATTGCCAAAATGCCAAATAAAAAAAAAAACAAGAGACAGTGCAACTTCAATGATTGCAAATATGAAATTATCGTTGTGACTTAAATGATCGCAAAAGATTTAAGAGAGAATGAGCGCAACTTAAATGATTGCCGAACATGAAAATGTTATTGTGACTTAAGTGATCGCAAAAAATGTAAGATAATTAAAATATTAAAAATGGTCAGCCATTAGCTACGGTTCTTAGAAAACTTGGATGACCCAGTAAACAACTCATACATTTATTTATCGAAAGAAAAAGAAAGTAAATGTAGTATCTAGAATCGTAGCAATATATTATATGAATTAGCTATAGTAACCCTGACTTATTTCTAATATGTCAATTGGAATAAAAATATAAAAATTCATAATAAACGACGACGGGGCTGAGACTGTAGTACAGATACAACACCAACTAAAGCGACTTTCTTAAGAGACAACACGCATTATCATTCGGAATCGATCAATAATAACTCACACGACCGCTGCTCACGGCCGGCGCACAGAATAGCAGTCACAAACCAGAGAGAAATAGACCGCCAGCTTCGGCCAAAAATGAGAGTTTCATAGAGCCAGTTTTGAAAAAAGTAGCTCCGCCTCTTTTTCTATCTGTGAATACGTGTGAATAAGCAAAAAAAAAAAATTAGGTGAAATAATTGAACTGTCATCAAGCTGTCATAATGCCGTATTGACAGTTCAGCTCAAATAAAAATATTTTTTTGTGCAACAAAGTGGGTATTTTGTGCAAAAGTTATTTTAAATATTGTAAAAGTGCCTCTCATAAATCATGAAAATGGGACATCTCGAGAAAAATAATGCCATATAACCACTGGGACGAGTAATGGCCGTAGCGGCAACAAATAAGAACATGGAATTAAACAAAAACATTTCTGCATTTCCCCCCAGCTAATAATGGTAAGTCTATCATTTCTTTTCAACATAGACATTAAACCGCCTTTTTCAGATAAAAACTTCAGCCATCGCCTTCATGATATCCTAAATTGTTACAAAATCAGTGACAAACCCAAAATAGAATGCTCTGCAGGAGGAGGAACCAAACCAAAGACGAGAATCGAATGCCAGCCGCCAACTCCCCCAAAGAGCAACGTTGCTATTTTATGCAGATTATCCAATAGAAACTAGATAATAATTGACTTGCTAAATTACGTGTAATTATCAATAGAAGAAATTGCAAGGAAAAATGCGAAAAATGATATCTTTGCCAAAACACTTCTTGGAGTCAAGTTAGATATATTATTTAGTTTTGTTTTTACACAATAAATATTTTTGTTTACTATACCAGCAGCTCGCTTGGAAACTTGGGACATCTTTGGGCATTTGACCCAGTTGCAGATAATGACAATGCCGTGCATTGGATGATCATACATTTTAGAATGCCAATTGCCGAGATCTAAAGTTTCGTGAAAAGGCTGTTGCACAACTTGTTGACTTTTCCAAAACAAAAGCAAAATCAATTTTTAAAACACTGGACGTTGTTGGTGGGCTTAGTTCAGTCATTACATGCGCGAAAGGAAAATTATCAAAAGATTGACATTCTTCTTAATAATGGTACCTATTCCAATTTAAATTATACCTACTCAATATAACACCAGTTTCTTCTCTTCTCTAGCTGGCATAATATTGGTTCCCTTACGTCAGTAGTAGTGATAGCAGTGATAAACACGAGAATACGAAAACTAAAATGCTGCAACTAGGGGTAGAAATTAACGGTCTATTTGATTTGTAGAGGGACAAGGACAACGTCCATGAAGAAATTAAAAAGATGGGTACGCTTATAAAGTCCGTTTTTTCGGGAATCAGAATCCCAGATCGCCGATTTACGGAAAAAAATATATGAACTCCGTGAACAGATAAAGATCCTCTGCCGTAATGCGTAACATCCTCGCTAATGGATATAATCCCGATAGAAAAAAACACGGGTCGAGAAGCGATGCTTAAATAAATCCCGACGATCGACAAACACAGATCGCCTGTCCAGTCTTTCAAAAGAAACAGGGATGTGGATCAGTGTTCCCAGATTGGTGGTTTTTCCAACCAAAATGGGTGGAAATCAACGCTATGGTGGGAAGAATGGGGGGAAAAAAATGATGGTGGGATTTATGGGGGGAAAATATTTCAAACTTTTTTTTTATGGAGGGAAAAAATTCGCGAATTTACTTGATATAACAAGACAAATTCTCTATATCTATTTGACATCAATACAAATCAAAAGAGATAAGTGGGAAAATAAAGAGAAAATGTATGCTAAAAACGCATTAAAGATTAAAAACATTTGGAACAGTTGAATATTGGTGTGCGCGCTGTGCGGTGCGGGGCGGGCAGCAAAGTTTAGTTTAATTTTTAGTAGGTAGACAGACATTAACAACGAGGGAAATGAAAATGTTTTAAAAGAGAAAAATAAAACTACTGTTTTTGGGATACTTTATTTTAGTACTAGGGACATTTCTTATGATGAAATTAGGGTGTTGCCAACAATTTGTAAATTACAATTATTGTGTCTTTTGAATTTCGTGTCAAGATTGAACTGTCAACATTCAACTATAATGTAATTCAGACCAAAGTGTTTGTTAACCAAAAGTTGTTGTTCTCTCAAACAACACCTCAATCTTTTTGACGATGTTGACTCATATTTTGTTTTGCCTAAATTGATGCTTTGGACGACGTTTATTTTCAGTAGAACAACGCCCCATGCTACAAAGTTTGGTGAAAAAATTACTCTTTCGTGACAAATTTCCTGATCGTGGGATTTTTTTAAATGGAAACTTCATCAAGAGAATAACTGTACCTACAAATAGCGCAAGACGGACATTTGGCAGATATTGCATGACCAACATTAAGATAGTCATTATGTATTAATTGCCTTGTTATGTTCATGTAATTTACATAAACGAAACCTAATATTATTTTGAGTAGGTACATCATGAAAATATTTTTTTTAGCAGCGTAAATGATACCTATTACGCGTAACAGATATCACCAGATAAAACCACCATTTATTATTTATAAATCCTCTATAACGATTTATATAAATCGTTCAACACTTTCGACTTAAAAAAAAATTAGACTAATCTACTGCAAAAAATACTTTGCAAATATGAACCGCTAAAGACTGCTAAATTTTGCACAAGCAGTGGAATGGGAAACTACGTCACAATCATATCGTAAATCGACATGGTAAATTGTTTCGTCCGATTCCATAATTGTGGATAACTCTTTAACTATTTTAGAACTTCAGACCTCAAGTGTACAGTACGAAACGAATCTTAATTTGTAAATAATAAATAACCACCTGTCAAAACAGGCACAAGCACAGCCTTAAATTGATTAAGAAGAAATTAATTAATTCCTCATAATAAAAACGAACAAATTACCAATCTTCACAAAAAATGTTTTTAAGTGTTTGTTTTCCTTAGGACCTTTGTTCTTAAGGTTAAGACTTATTTTTAGTCGGCCGAGTTGAAAAAATGAGAAGTAAGTATTCGTTCCATTTTCTTACTTAACATAAAATCATTTTGGTGGGATGTTTTTCTTAATTTAGTGGGTTTTTTAAAATCTCATCTGGCATCACTGATGTGGATGCAAACGGTAATCAATCCTAGAAGCAACCATCTAAAACTTCTGCTCAAAATAAGATGCCAATTTTGAGCATCCAACGAGATTCGGGCCCTGCAGCCGCTGAAAAATCACCACATACGGATGCGATAGTTATTAAAAAAAACAGTAACGTTTGGTCCCTTAAACAAGAGGTCTTGCTTGAATGCAAAGATATAGATGAAGAAAGAGCGGAAATCGTGAACAACAGGAAAAGAGAGGATCGGTTGCGTTTACTGCCGAATACAAGAAAAAATATTACTAAAGCGTTGCTTTAGATGCCTCGAAATCAGATACTTCGCGAGAATCCGGAAGAATCTTTTAGTTTTGCAGTTCCAAGCATTCCATCATATACCTAACCACTGTTGAAGCAACAAAACGATATCACCATCATAGGACTCAACAAACAGTAGTATGCTTACATAATCAAGAGGACCTTTGAGAGCATCTGGATCAAAGGACTATTTTCAAAAATGGGAGAATTCGGTTTTCCCAACATGAATATTTTAAGTATAATCAAAGCAGGAGTACCGCAGGGATCAAGATTTTTACCGATGCTCTTCAACACATATACATTACATATCAGAACAGCTACCTAATGTAGAAAGATGTAGAAACGCAGCTGTCAGAGAATTTTAAATGTAGATCTCTATCTAATGCACCTTATTTATATCATTTTGTGAAATCTACCATCCATACAGTATTTTCAGTATCTTTCAAGCCCATATTACATCTATTTTGAGGAATAAATTCTCTAGTCATGCCATAAAAATGTATTCCAAGCCAGCTACTCAAAGTTTTATTTTTAAATCGAGTTTCTACAGGGCAGAAAATAATCACCGTTCTTAAGGAAGGTTCATGCATAATCACTTTCGGACGAAATTCTCATCGGTAAGCAACCAAAAAGGGTGCAACAATAACCTCTCGCTACAACGGATGTATAGATACTACACTTGCTTACTACTGCACCGCAGTAATTTCTTATCCCCTACAGCATATAAATAAAAAAAAAAAACTCCAAATAGGAAACAATTTGCCAAACAGCGATGAGGAACAAATTTATTTCTAAAAAAAAAATACCATGGAAGGATATATAAAAAAAAAAACAAAACTAATCCGTGTGCTCTCACAATATTGAGCTTTTGAATAAATAAGGAGTACCTAAGGCCAACAGCGCCGTTACCTTGGAGTATCTAGAGACACATATAAGTTCTATGTTATTCCGGTGCCTAAAACATCTCTAGGTGGAATAATTTAAGCCCCCACATCCGCAAAGATTCCGTGATCAAACTCATTGTAATTGTAAATTCTCCTGTGTCCTTCGGAGATACAGACAGATAGCTCAACTAATCACTGTTGTTTCGTGCAACATAACGCTATATATCCAGACTGGGTGTATGGTATATACTAATTACTTCAGGTATACCAAATACCAATACCAGTTCTGTTGAGGGGATGAAAGTGCATGACACTTAAATAAAATATATTGGACAGCTATTTTGGCAACCTGTTTGTTGTTCCATCAGCCAAACTGAAAAGGACCCGCAAACCGCAATTAAACAAGCGCCCTTCGTATTTGCTACATTGGTTTTGTGTGTGTGTGGTTGGTAATGGAAACGGAGCCATCGAAGCAACGACAGATATTGAATTTGTATCTGTGTGAGGTGGGGGGTTGTATGTCGAACGGAGAAATGCCTAGAATAAGTAAACACATCCAAAATGGATGACTCATTCGTTGTCAAAAGAAGAAAACAATTGCAATTTCATCTCATTGATGGAGGACAATCAAGTCGACAGTATAATAAACAATGGAAATACTGTTCTAAGGATAATATTACCTTTGCGAAAATAATAAGTCTAGAAAATAAGGCCAACTTGACATATAGGCTTTTAGCTCTTATAAAAATAAATAACATGGATGAGTGTGGTTCATGTATCTTTTAAATAAACACTATAAACAACTATAAATAGTCTATAACATTTAGGATATGACAATAATTTTTAAGGCTTATGGAAAGCGTAGATATATTTTTATACCCTCCACAGGAAGATGTATGTAGGTATATGTATTCACTTTATTTTACATTACATTACATGTCTGTCTGCCTGGCTGTCTGTCTGTCTGTCGAAATATGTTTTGTTATTGTTATTTCGTTATAAACCTTTTTACAGATTGTTGGTTTTTTAGACTAGTTCTAAGCCCCCAAAAAACAACTCAAAAGAGCATCGGTGTTCACTTACTTTTGACAGTCACTGTATGTGTATGTGTAATTATTTTGTTTCGAACACAAAATGTCTTATATCCCATTAAGCTTGGATGGTGCTCCTCATTTATTTGCAAAGAAAAACAAAAGTAGATATAAAAGTCAACCACAAACTATATCGTAAAAATAAATAAGGCGACACATGGCAATAAGAATTAACCAAACGAAAGGATCTCAAATAATTGCATGAAATCTACTCGTATGTGTGGTATTGGTTCAAAGTTTTAATTATGATACAATTGGGTGCCACGGGCATGAACTTGATCAAATCTTTTAATGCTGATAGAATGTCAAAAGTTTGTTTTGTGTTTAATTGTCAAATTAATGATTTCCAATGATGTAAGGAATCGTATAATTATATGAAGAAAACTTTTCGGAAAACTGAGAAAGTTCTTCCTTTAGGTTTTAATGTTGTCACTGCATGACGGTTTTTTTTTAGTGATTTTAGGTGTTTCTACTTTTTTTTATATCGTAACGAAAGTTTATTTAAAGGATTTTTATATGAGGCAACTATACCTATAAGTAATGATATATTGATGAACGTATTTGGAGTTTAAGTTTTGGGATCTAAATTTGCCGAATGTAGCAGGAATTATTTGCAGAAAATATTTTTGTGTAGAAGCGTCAATCGCGCTCTTCCATTAACATACCACATTTGATCGTCACAAATACATCATCAATGAACCCACAATAAGTGACCATCTTACGATGATGTACCAAACGAACGTCACTTATGGCCATATTCCCCTGTGACTGCCAAATTAAAAGTTTCTCCATCAGCAAGTCAAGTGTATGAAATTGAACTACTATTTGAACTTGTCAAATAGAATTCACACTGCAGTTCTGAAGCGTATTAACAGAGAGAGAGAGAGCCTCTGTAGGTAGGCTAGCTAGTTACGAATGCGAAGGAAATTAAGACTACGACATTCAGTTTACATTTTTTCACGTTCTCTTTCGATAAACGTATCATCAAGACACATAGTCGAAAGAGAAAACATGTATATGTTGTTGAATTTTATTAACAATTCCGCCACAATTGCTTTGCATTTTTCTCTTACGTCACAAAGTGTCGGCGAGCTGTCAAATCTTAAAATAACAGCAAAGAATCATGTTGTTATCGTAATCTTGCATTTGATTCACGAGTGCTAATGCGTGAACAATGGGTACCTCGCAAATAGGGGTCCTGCCTTGGGTGCTTTAATGTGAAGAATCTGGCAGGAACGGAAGCAGTACCTTCAACAAATAAGATAACTATGACACTCAATTCGAGTGTCAAAATTATCGATCGTCCGAAAGATTTTCTCGCTTCAACGAATCTTGAGGAACAATTTATTTAGACATTGTATTAACACTTCCTATAGGGTGACCAGATAAGAACGATAGGAAAATCAATTTTAAATAAAACAACAACGGTGTGAGGTATAAAATTGATTCTTGCTTTATTTTGAAGTTACATTCATTTCATTATGTGTAGAATAGCACATCATTCAAATAATAACCACTTCGGCTTCGCTGGGAGTGCTTCAAGTGGTGTCGGTTGGCCTCGATCTCGTCCAAAGTATTTGTCATGTTAGCGTAAACTAACGACTTGACGTAGCTCCAGAAAAAAATATCCAGTGATGTCAAGTCGCGCCTAATTTATGAACGCTCGCCGTGGAATAACCCAGTTGTCAAATTTCTCGTCCGAAAAGATGATTTTTTGACCAAAATACGGATCTCCGGCCAACATTTCCAGCGCCCAATTAGCACATTCGGCAACTCTGAATTGATGCATTATGAAATGGCAAACCTTACTGAATCTTTTGACAACTGGATGACATTACTAACTCTAACAGCTGCTAAAGCATAACAATGGGAAAAAGTATAGTTGCTATCTGCTCCCCTAGAAAATTATTCATAGCTCCTCACAACCTTTTATTTATTTGAGTTTTAAGTATAGGTACTATATTTATTTCTTAAACTTAGCAGGGCAAACCTGAGAATATCAATAGGCATCCTTGTCTGGCCATTGTCTTCTTTGAGAGCATGCCAGAAGACTAAGACTTTCAGACACATATCTGTGTAGATTCTGCAAAGATATAGGCTTAGAAGAAGACATCACACACATATTGTGCCAATGTCATGGCATAGCACGAGGTAGGTAGTGCGGACCTACCATACACATGCATACACTAGCCTCCTTTTTAGACATAGAGGGAGCTTTCGACAACTTTTACACTCAAGCTTCTCTTGAATTTTTGATTGAGCTGGAAATAGAGGAATTTTTTAGTCAGTCTCTATGATCAAGAGAAAACCTAGTCAAGCAACACAATGCAGCAGTCACATAACCAAATTTGTCCATATAAGAACGCCAGAGGGCGGTGTCATTTGTCCCCTACCCTGGCTAGTGGTTATAAATAAAATTCTTGTAAAACTAGACAGGGAACGTGATAATACTAGTGTCAGGGAAGTTACCCTCGGCGATTATTGAAATTACAGGACCGTTCTAGACAAGATAATCGTCTTTCGTTTTCTCAACTTCATTAGTTAGATATACTACGTCCCGATTGTATCAAATCCTCAACAATTATCACAGGCCCATAGTCAGACGAGTCGTGCAACAAAAAGACTCATCATAGTGCTATGTGGCACCTGTGCCTGCCTACCTATCCATCTTCAAGATAAAGGCTTTAACAGCCACTTGAACCGACTGATAGGACTTTGTCTGTCAGATTCAGATATCACTATCCGAGGACTAGAAAGGCTAAAGCTGAACACATTATCAAAAATGCAAAAAAATCATTCACATCCACACCAGAATTTAATTTCCGCCTAACTTAAAAATTATTGTTGCATGTTATTAAAAATAACCCTATACATATTTTTTTTAATTTTACAAAGGCGCCTTTCTACTTTTACTCTTCCAAAAAGGGTAACCAACAACGACTAAAAAAAAATGCATGAATCGTGCTCTCTTAGCAAAATCATCGACTTGCCAATCCAGTTCTCGGTGGCCATATCCGACGCAGTAATATTGAATTTGAAAATATGGAACTTAAATCAAACAACTGAATTATTAGATGACCAACACTCCGAAATGCATTTCCGTCCATTATGGTGGGTTTGCTCGTCACTATACTCCACACATATTTTCATTTCTTAAATTTTGTTCATGATTTTGCTTTGCTTAAATTAAATTTTCAACTTTTCTTCATGACGCTTTTCTTAAATCTTTAAATACAATACAATCCCCTTTTGGAAAATGCGGTTGCCGAGGAAATCGTACCGTCGTCATTGAAAATTTTCAATTTAACTAACTAATTTGACTTGCGCCTCGAGCTGTGTTTATAATTATCATTTCAACTCACAGAAACCGTTAATTATAATCACTTTTAATTTAAGTTTTCTCCCCCATTGCGGGTACCCAGCAGTTTTTGTTTTTTGTTTTTCGCAGCGAAAAGACAAACAACCAACCGACCCTACTCATTTGTATTTTAAATGCGCCCTCTGGGTGTCGCGCTCCAAAATTTGTGGCACCCAATATAGATTACATTTAAGGATAAGCCAGCCAGTAAGCAAAGTAAGATATCCTATATCCAAGAGATAGAATCCGTTGACATAATTTTCGCATGTAAGTGGGTGTGGTATATATACCTCGATGTTAATACCGATGGATTCGTGCTGTTGTCCTGTGCGAGACGGTTTAAATTGAATTAAGGATATCAATTTGAAAAGATACAATTTTGTGTCCTCACGTTTTTTTATATTCCACAGAGAAATCAGTTTATTTTTACTTTTATACTATACACAAAAGTATTATGGGACTCGCTCATATTGGCGACAGATGGACGGCAAGTTTTATCTCTGAACAAAAGCCATTGATTAACTTTGGACCCCCTACTCTCATGTAAAACTTAGGCAATTATGACAAAACATGTTTTGTTATCTTCATATGTATCTGGTATATTTACTTAATTAAGATTTCGCCAACAAAAGACCCTAATAGTGCAGAATAAATACACCCTTTATCTGATCTAAAATGTAATAGATTATGTTCACTGGCAATCGCAACGCATTTATTTCAAACAATAAATGCTGAAAGGTTATCGCTACCCTCTAGGATAGCAATATCATAAATTCCACAAAAGACAAACACAAACACCAGTATAGACTTTCATATTGAATTCCTATTCGAATTCATGAACGCATAACCATGTGAATGTGACTGACTCCTTCACAGTATTGATTCTTTTACAGTTTGCTGCCTGCCCCTGCATTGAATTCCAAATCTCTGGTTGCCTTCTCAGTTCAGATTGAAATCAAGTAGTTTTTGGAAAGCGATACCTTTTTTGAGAAGGAGCATTGTGCTTGAAATCCACACAGCCTACGGTGTACTATGGGTATAGGGCCGACAGACGTACATCTATCCTTTCCGGGCTATAGTAAGTAAGATGCATAAATACATAAGTGCCCTGCTCTGATTGTGCAATGGACCACACTGCATGCATTGCATGTGTGGCAGGAAAGGTAAGACATCTGAATGGAAAATGGCTTTGTTCTTATTTAAGCTTTAGGAAAGGGAATAATAGATGGCTCTTCGTCTATCTATTTGTATGCCAGGTCTCCGGTTTCAATGAAAAGGTTTAAACTGAACACTGACCGAATAGAAATCATTGCAAACATTGTGCGCTCCTTGTGGTTCGGAGAGTGAGAGAGATAGCTATTCTGTGACACTTAATTTTTATGAAAACATTAAAGTTTTAAAGGTCTGCAAGCCGTATACGTACAGTACGAAGGTTGTAAAATCGGGAACCATCAACCTGTGGTACCTATTTATTTGTTTAGGTACTGCCATTTGATGTTTTTTATGAAGCTTTAAAACAATATGCAAAGGTGTGGGTGAAACGAGTATCGTAAAATGGCGTCGGGTAGGGTTTCATGTGAAAAGTTTAATTTAATGTGGCTTCAAATAAAACAAAAAAAAAACTGAATTAACTACGGTATGATGGAAAAGTTCGTTCTGTGGGTTACAATATTCTGAAGTTGTAGTTAAAAAAAAAAATAAAAATAAATTTAGTCATAGGAACCCTAGCCTTAGCTTCTCACAACCATTTCGTTTGTGTGAGTTTTTACTTTTGGGACGAATGGAAGGGACCTACAATTTTATGCCGATTCCGAACGGTTAAATTGAGAAGCTTTTTCAGGACATATTCTCGGATGCTTGTCAGACGTTTGCGAGAGGTGGCGCAGTGGAAAAAACCTTAAGATGTAATTAGGGGATGTTTTCCGGGGATCGAACCTGGGACTAACCACTGAGTCACTGCGCCCAGTTGTATTTGTAATAAAGATTTAATTTTGCGAACCTTACAACGTTCATATATGAATTCAATCCTTGTTGAGAAACCGGGTGGTAAGTTATCGTCAAAATATAACTTCAAGGAGTCCACTCAGAATAGCGTACAATGGATTAAACTTGCCTAGAACCCAATCGATTTATCTATACGAGTTTGTCAATAAGGTTATGAGAAAAGCATTAATACAAAAAACAAATGTGGAGACAAATAAAACTGCTACTTTTGTTATTTACATTTTTTTCCTCGAATATAGGTTAGGTTAGATTCAGGGACTCTGGGTTGTGAGGAGAACCATCACAAGACTCTAGGCACCTTACCCCTGGGAGAACCATTTATTTTAATAGACGGAAAAAACCTACGCACTTTCATAAAGCATTTCATTTCCCTATACAGAATTTAAATATCTTCGCTTTGTCGACAAGCCCTATCGCTTCTATGTTGTTAAAGAAGTAGTTTCCCAAAACTTTATATCGCGTGTGCTATGCCATGACATTCGCACAGTATGTGTGTTATGTCTTCCTCGACGCCTATATCATTGCAGAATCTACACAGATCTGTGTCTGAAAGTCTTAGTCTTCTGGCATGCTTTCTAAGAAGACAGTGGCAGACAGGATACCTATTGATATTCTCAGGTTTGCCCTGCTAAATTTACGAATTTTCCTGGTTCGTCTGTGATCCGTTTCTGGCCACAGGGTCTTGGACACGCGGTGGGCAGCTATGTTGGCCAATCTTAGAGCTGCTTATTTTAGTATACTAATTTTGATAATTTCCTTGAATGAGCTGGCAGTGTCCTATATTGCTTTTATGGAAAGAGCCTCAGCTTGTCTTTGTGAGCCTAAGCGCACTATTTCGAGGTGTTAGCTTAATCTGTAGATGAAGCCGCAGTAAGTTAAGAAAGGTGTCCAAGGCCGCGGGGAGTGCACCCGTAACGGCGAATTCGGCCCGTCTCTGAGCTGCTGTAAACTTTTACGCTGTCAATTTCCTACTTCTTGCTTTCCCCCATACAAGTGTCCCACTCGATATGTAGAATGATAGAACGGGTCATATAAGTCGAGTAGCTGTACCACCCCGAAAAGATAGCTCTGCTGCGTAACTAATCAAAGGGTCTGGCGCAAGGATGGGATTTTCTTAAAGAGGCGCGGAGAATCAATTGGCATTCAGGCGTCTGAAGCAAACAAGAATTCAAACAAATGCTCAACAGTTGTGCGGCCCAGAGTGAAGTTGCATGCATTATCTATGGGAAAAGAAAAGTCACTCTTGCGAAACAGAAATCATTGAGTTTAAGTTTAAGTTAAGTTAATAATCACTTTATTTCCGAAACAAAAACAATTCATTTAAATAGATACTAAGTCTAAGGATATGGCTTGGCTGAAGGCCGTCTACCAGATTGACAAATTAATGAATAAATTTTAAAGTTTTTTTTTTTTGTTGTGTTGAAATATTTGGTTTCTTTAAAAGTTTTCTTCGATTATACTCTTTCTGTAGCGTAGTGCATTTACAGCGTAGTTATAAAGTACCTCCCATCCTCGGTCCCCGTTTAGTATGCTCAAGGTTGCCTCTAGCTCAAGCACGTGTAATCCGAAGAACATTTTCCGGAACTCTTTTAATATAGGGCAAATCGCAATAAAGTGGAACACATCCTCTCGTTCTCTTAGATTGCACAGGCTACACAAAATTGGTAGAAATCATTGATATTAGTCCAAAGTCCTTAACTCGAGTTGGCAAGAGAATAGCGAAGAGCTAGATTTGAAATTAGGGCACGGCTGAACACCGGAAAAGGTGATCAGAGATCGAATATTGTATAGAGATGTAAAAATGACGTTTAGAATGCCAGTATTGCTACACTGGACATGGTAGCTCTTAGCTTTATGGATCATCTTAAGATGATATGGCTTCTATAGTATAAAACCTGCATTCATGCCTTGAAGATCTGTAGATGACGACATACATATTTATTGGGCCCAACAATATCTATTGAAATAATAATCTTCTCTTACTATGAAGTATATCTCAAATAAGGTACAAAATCGCCTCATCCATGAAGAAACATATGATTTCACTAGTGCCCCGGTGCACATTTGCCAAAATTAACTGTATCCACCCCATCGAAGACTGCGGGATTCCTGCAGCGCACATTATCATCCCTGTGAAAACAAATTCTCTTCGACACTTTTAATTATGTTTTCCGAGGCATTTCTCATTCACACATATCCAATGATAGGCACTTATCGGTCGGCAACCCAGAAGCAATCAAAACTACACTATATACGGTCGAAGGAATTGGAACTATTCTATACGCACCAATACACACACCCCCGCACGTATTGAGAGTAATTTCATTACAATGCAGCAGTAGCAGCTATGTGAAACAACAACAACAACAACAACTTTGTTGTCGACAACGAGGTCGTCGTCGTCATCCGTTGTCGTCGCAGAATGAATGAATGCGCCCTCGTCGAAGTCCAGAGAAGGCATTCCATCATAATTTGCATGATCATAATATAATACATATAGTGTAGGATTAATTTCCAGCTCACTTGACTCAATTTCCATTCCACAAGTACGCAGAGCACACCGAGAGTAGTTGGTCCATAAAGAACCAGCAGCAGCCAGCACCCCATATGGTGTATACGGTGGTGTCCAGTGCCCACAATGAATTCCAGATCTCTATAGACTGTGTCGTACCATAAAGTGATGTGTGCTGGTGCACATAGTCCATAGAGCATCATAGTTCGTGCATCTAATTGAATAAATCCTCAAAGTGCAATGATGAAACTCAATTTGTTTAGAAGTAATTTTGTTAAAAGGAAATTACACTGTTGCCACTATTACTGTTGCAGATGGTGCTGGTGCTGCATGACCATCAGGTACCTACAACATTTTATGCGAATTATTTTTTCCAGTGGAAGATTTAGAGGAAATTTGTGAAAGCACTTTTTGCACCTATCCAAATATACGTAAGAGCAAATTTACTAATTGACGTGCTGTAGGCGTTAGAGATAATAAAGTCAGCAACCTTTTGATCCTTTAGGAGGGAATTAATTTCTCTACGAAGTTCCAGTTCATTAGAATTCCGCACACCGAGTAATGTGCGGGTGACACGAATGTGATAAGCCTGCTATTTCTGGCATTAATTCTTGTGGGAAATTCAGTCTGTTTATAGTAATAAGACTTTGTCAAACTCTTAAGAATACACGAATACTGGGGACAGGCGTCCTTTTCCAAAAGTTGTTCCTAAATCGTGTACATACTCGCTAATTTAGTTCTATACTTAGGATGTAACAATTTAGGTGGACGATTAAAATGCTTATTAAAATAATCACGAACGGATAGAGGGTATTCTATAAATCTACTCTGAGAAAATGTTACTACATTTTGTTAAAGGAACGTGCTCCTAATAATTATTATCAACTGGAGTTCTTTGTACAAAATTCCTTTCAGTCCGAAGTGTAAACAAAAATTACCTAAATTAATATTTTCCAAAGCTATATACGTGGCGCAACAGGTCCGTATAGTTACCCTAGGCCTACACAACCATTCGTTTGTGTGATTTCTTTTTTTATTTTTGGATCGATTGGAGGGACCTACAATTTTATGTCGAATCTGAACGGCTGAATTGAGAAGCTTTTTCAGGATAGTTATACTTTCGGATGTTTGTCAGACAGTCGAGAGAGGTGGCGCAGTGGAAAAAAACCATAGGATGTAATTTGTTTTTTTTTATGGGATCGAACCTGGGGACCCTTCGCAACCGAGCCGAGCCACTGCGCCTAATGGTGTAAATGTAATATTTTAATTTCGCTTTAAAAAAAAAAATGCGGATAGTGGAAAGAGGGAGGTGTAGTTCAGTAAGTTGAAAAAAATACAGAAATCACTTTATTGACCTTTTTAGAACCAGAAGTTCAGAATGTATTCCTGACACCTCTCGAGAAGTAAAGAAAATCGGCTTCCCCAGAGAGAATAGAAGGAGCACGATGCTAAAAAAATCTCAGAACAATTTTCGAAAGCTTCATCCAAAAGAGCTTGTCATTGGAACAAGAACCGAAAAGAGATCTATTGAGATGAGCAATGAAACTTTGTAGTTGGGTCAGAATAGGTTATGAAAAACCACTTCTGCAGAATGATAAACGGCGAAAATGACCCGCTGTCAGGCAGAAGGAACAATTTCAACCTAGATGACGAAAGCCAAGATTTCCGTCTACCCGACCAAAATGAAATGAGGATAGCAATATCTGAAATCAAGTCCAACAAAGCTGCCAGACTGGCCGGCCTACCTGTGAAGCAATTTAATGAACCCGGAAATGCTTTTTTTGTGGACACCATACAAATGGTTCTAAAAGTACTGACTCCTAGGTCGAAATGTACGCTGTACAGGCTCCTTATTCTGACAGTTTTTCTTTATGACATCAATTGCTGGAAGGGAGACGATGGCAAGGAGGAGAAAATGCAACCATAATCTCTGAGATTGACAAAGATGTTGATGCAGTACAAAAAGCCAAAACATGTCGACTACATTGACTTGGACACGTCAAGCTAATGGGAAATATTGTTCCATTCAAGGGATTCTTCGAATCGCAGCATCCAAGTTTACAATTGATCTGGACAGCTGGCTAAAAGCAACGCGCTGAGATTTCAGAGAATGGAAGCCTGCGGTATCTCAGGAATAGTCTATTAACGGGTCGGGAGTCCCTTAAGTAAATAAGGCAAACAAGTTTTATACATTCTTAGCTTTATAACCGGCAGCAAATGGTTTACATGAGTAGCCAGTAAAAGAAACAGCTCCCCAAATCCCAGTGGCATGCACAATGGGCCGAATAACGGCCTAAGTGTTTCTCTCATCGAGAGCCACTTAAACTAAACTTTTATACACCAACTCACTTAAAGATATTTTTTAGAAGAAACTATCCGATCCAAAAGAACGGAAATTCTGTCTATACATAACATTGGATACAAGATTCTGTCTGCCGTATTCTATGTGAACGCCTGAAATCAATATTGTCAATGATATGATTTCAAATTAAGTTTTAAGCCCAGATAGACCACAGCCGACCAAATGTTTTGCTTAGTTTTCGTATCCCTGCCAAAAACTTATCAGGTTGTGCAGAATGACGATGAAGAACCCTTACTACTAGGTAAAGGTCTGAACCTGAAGCAGTCAAAGACTTTTGATGTCAAAAATTGCTATAGACCCCTCCTTCAAAATAAGACAAGAGAACTTAGGCCGTCTCTACAGTTTGGGATATATCGAAGTCTCAACAAGACTCTCCCTCCTGTTAGTTCGATTATTAGCTAAATATTTCCAGTTGTGTACTCCAAGCCGGTTGAGAGCTCAAGCCTGTACCGGGCACAGCCTTTATTTCCATCCGCTCCACATGTCTTAGATGACTGATGCGCAATATTTGTTAAACCGGAATAATAATTGCAAATGCAAAAGCATGAACATTAACGAAGGCCAATAAAGCTGTCCTTTGTCATTTTGAAAGACAACATTGTTAGAGTGATTTTCAGTCCCGCATTCAATTTGGAGGAGTCAATTTAACAGCGAAGCCCAAAAGCTTTACAGCAACTTCGACACTGTTAGAAAATTACAAACAAGTGGACTATAATATGAATGAGGCAAGTCAAATACCGCATTGATTAGAGAGGTTGAGTTGAGACATAGGTTAACTCAGGTCCACCCCGGACAGTAGCGCCCCCTAAGTAAGTATCTATGCAAGTAAGTAACCCGTTCGTTAAAATAATGGTAATGGATGTAATGTATTTTTTATAAACTAAAACAAGAGACAACTAAAAAATTGAAGAACGACGGCGGCCTTAAGGACTATGTGAGAGCGAACGAACGAATGGATGGAATGCGAACAAACCACTTTTGATGCATTTATGAACAAAAAATTTCATATTTCAATATTTTAAAAGTAGGATAATTAATTAATCCGTCAAAGTGTAATAAGAAAACACGTTCATTACCTTTTTTTTTTTTTTTATTAAAAGGAGATTCCAAATCCCCAAATCCTGGAGCACTCAGACGAACCTCGGCCCTCGGAGAGTATTGCTGTCCCCGCCGCCGGGGCTCGGACCAACGCCGCTCGGGTCACAAGCAATGACTCTAACCACTACACCATGACCACCGCCAAGAAAACATGATTAGAAAGAGATTAAATAACGAAATTCGATTTCCAAATTGTTTGCCACGAACGAAAACACCCTCGGCGCGAATTGTCAAAGTTAATTCGCAATCCACATCAATTTTAAGTGCAGAACTAACATACATCTGCAAGCATCTCGGGGCGCTGATGAAGCGTTATAGGTTCGCCTTTCCCGGAAGAAGTATGAAAAAAAAACGCGTTCCACAAACTAGCGAATAAAAAATTCATTCGAACTTAACCTCAAATTAGAAATTGCTGGTAGAAATAAAACTGATGTCTGAAATCCGCGAACTACATGCCGCGACCAAGAAAAGTGTTCATCTGAACGGACTGTCTAAACTTGGTTCGTTCGTAAGTAGTTGATTGCTCTCCTGTGAAAAGCATTTTAATGTGTTATCTGTTGCAAGGTTAGGTACTGTAGTCCATAACTATATAAAGTACTTAATTCTGATAAGCCGAAGGAGAATGACTCAAAGCACTCTTAATTTTTTTTAATCGGATCTTTACTGAATTTTCTAAGTGACATTTCAGAAGTTCATTTCTACATTTACAGAAAAAAATCTCTTCACTTATGTATTGTCGGAAGTCAATGTCCTTTTACCTGTGCGAAAATGCGCAATGTCAAGAAATTTTCCGTAAATATTATATAGGATATATCCTGCTTCGCATTAACACTTGTGCAATATTATAATCCATGGAATAAAAGTGCATTTAAGTGTTGTCTGTTGTTAACCCTTTTAGAAATACATTATGTACAATGGGACTGTATTTTTGATGCAACATGTTCGGGGCTTGAAGCCATGTCTTTTGTAGCTGCAGCACTTGATATATGTATGTTATGTGTAGTGTATACAGATAAATTCGCAGAGAATTTTAAATTCCACCACTATACTCACATTAGTAAAGATTACAAAGAATTATACTCGGAAGCCATGGTATCCACGTGGCTGATGTACTTGTACTTGCATTTAAGTTGCGAACTTTTAACAGATTTTTTCTTTCCATTTTTTTTTTTTTGCCATTCATCGGAATGCTTGCAATTATGCCTGAAAGCATTCGGATTAATTTCTTTATATTAATTTTCTCTGCTCTGTTACAATATCTGATTTTTACTTGGACAAAAAAAAAAATTACGCAATTATTGTGAAATCTCGTTCCCCATTCTCGCACCAGCCTTTGGTGCTCTTCGCATAATGTGTAACATAATTGGATAACCTTCATGCGAAATGGAACTGATAACCTTAACTTTATCTTATAGGTGTGTAATGTGTATCGACATTCTGTTTGACGGCTCATTTCACTAATGGCATCCGTTGAAAGGATTCTCATGTTTCATCACGCCCTGTCCCAGCGATTGCCAAAAGGCGATATTTGATTATCTAATATTATTGATTACGAGCTTAATTAAGTCGGCATAATTTTCTGTGAAAGTGATTATGTTTACGACTTCTCGGGTGGAAATGTATACTTTTTACGATCGTCCTGACGAGCTAAACGACTTGTGTGTATGGCAATTAATATTATGTCGAGAGGATGGGTTTCAAAGAAAACCTCGCCCTATGTGGCCTATTTTTAAGTCATTGGCGAAACGCATTAATCCTTCAATTTGTGAATATTTGAACAGTATATTTCCTGTGGCCTGTGGTTTAAGGAAAAACTTTGGGAATGGGTAGAAATGGCGCCAGATACTTTTTGTGCTCTGTGAGTGTACTAGTGTAGGTATATAACCACACTATATCTCTGTAAAAATATAGTTTTATTTTCATCACTTCGATGGTGTTATTATGTTTCCTGGATGAACTTTTCAAAAACAAGTTAAAACATTGAACGTTTTATTAGATATCAAACTTTTTTCAACACAGAGAAATTGTTGACTTGGTTTTCAATTATGAGTGGAAAGAAAGTTGTTATCTTCACGTTTAAATGCTGATCATGTTTCTTGGGATGAAGTTTATTCTGGTGTTTCTAATTAATGCTGCTTATGTGATTTCAGTTGCGACCAAGTCCTTTATCTTTTTGAAATACAAAAAAAAAAACCCGGGCTGTCATAACAACATTTATCTGTTTACACATGCATAATGTTTTGACATATTCGGATGCAGGTGAGTATGAATTTCTTATAGAACAACTCAACTAATTGTGGAAATATGGACGTGTAATGACATTTACTTTACTTATCCGGACTATGACTTTAGCGTGATTTTTTAAGCGTTCGGTTTTTAAAATTGAAAAATTAACAGTCGGAGACTGAATTTACGTTCTTAGTATCCGTTTTCCGAAAGTGCATCAACGCATTTTGTTGAATAAAATATATTTTCACGACGAACAGATGTCGGGACCATCGGAGAGAAATTGACGTGAGGCTGCCAAAAACAGATGCAAAAAACGCAACGCGTTACGTTTTGTCGGAGAAATGTTCTGAACAGCTGATGGGAGCGATTACCGTGAAGCAAAATTCGCCGATTCGTACAAAATCGGATACTTTTTCTTTCGGAACGGATACCATGATAGGTATTTCGGGTAAATGTTGACCGTCGCATACGTTGGTATACTTTTTCCAACATATCGACCGGTATCTCACCAATAACACGAGTTATGATGACTTCAGAGAGAATGAATTGAGATTAATTGCTCACCAAATTCGCATCGCAACGCAATATGTTCATGGATTCGCGACACATTTTTTACTGAGCAGGGTTGGTATTGGTAATAAAATGCAATAGCTTGCAAACGTTGTTCGGGCATAAGTCTATCCATGGTGAAATGGCAATGCTAAGTGGACATTTTTTACTTTGACATGTTTCAGGAATCACGCGTGAACTATCAAAAAAAGCAGGCAGAAAAATCAAACAGCAAAAAAATCACCCTTTACAAGGTGGCACAAAAGTAGCCATTTTTCATTAAGTCGAGAAGGCTAAGTGGCCAGAATTGAATTCCATTCGGGCCCGATTTATGGCATTATCCATCACTCTTGCCAAAACTTCCGGTGATAGGTGCTCGCATTCTTGACGGATATTCTCTCTGAGCTTTGAGGTCTCCAAGACTCTTAGGCTTGTTGACATAAGCTCGTGACTTCAAAAAACCATACAAAAAGAAATGGAATTCGGGCCTCGTCGGTCATGATGATTTTTGATGATGTCTCCCTCGTGGACAGGATTCAAAATGGCTTAAGCGTAGTTTTCACGCGGTTGGCTGCTAAAAGCTGATGGACTGTCTATGCGCTCTCAAAGGGAACATCTTACAGTCTTTTACCAAAATTCTCTGTAAAGACCGCCGAAAAGGCGTAAAGTGTTTAACATTTGTCGTACACATGTCTGCGACAAAAGCTCTGAAAATGTTAACATACCTACAAATATTGAGAAATCTCGGTCAGTCTCAATTTTTCAGATGATACATGTCATGCAAGCATTTTTTTCCTGATTCAAGTGATTATGACTGCCTACTTAATATTTTTCTACTACATAATCGAAAAACTATCCCATCCGCAATATCAACTCCGCTCCATTCCACTTTCATTCTTTAGCAGGTAGTGTTGCTGGCACATGTCGCAGACATGCTGCATACATTTCATTGCCTCATATATTTTGCGAACCGTCATTGAATTACATTAGGGATGATGAAAAAATTATGTTCTTTAATGTTCCATCGTGTGCAGAAGGCCTTAGAATTACCAGCAAACCTAATCGTTTGTAGAGAGCAAATTTAAGCATGTAGGCAAAGAATTATCTTCTTCTCGAAGGTTTACCTCTAACGCCTCTAATTCCCTGATCTTATAGGTAGATCGTTAACGGATCATTCCATCCCTAAGAATTATGTTATGGCTACCAGCTTAAAACTTCCTGAAATAATCAAAATCTGCGGTATAGTCTTGAGATGTGGATTGGATCATACAAATTTAAAGAAACCTCGAGATATTGCAATTTTTATATGAAATTCTATTGAAGGCAATTTCTGTAGAACACAAATTCCAGTTCTTTTGCCTGAAATTCGTAGAATCGTATGCAGTATGATGATCTTACCCATCTGCGAGAAAGCTCAAAATTACATAGTCAAGAACTATGAGGAGGATTTTCTGAAAAACAAAAGTTTTCAAGCAAAAAAAAATACACAAAAAAAGCATCACTTTTTGGATATGGACTTGTCATACGGACTTGTCATAGCAGGCAGACTTGTGCAATAAATCTTGTTTTGCGAAGCAATTAAACTTAATGCTTGAACTCAATCTTGGTCTTAAAATGTTGCTTATGAGTTATGAGTTATAGTTTATCTAAAAAAAATAAGCTATCGTTTTATTTGAAAGAATTTATTAGTTTTTCCGTATACGAAACACGTTTTCTGTTCAATCTCTCAGTCAATTCCACAACATTCCACTGAATTCCTATGAAATGCTTATGCATATGGGTAAAATGTTTCAGTTTTGTTCTGTTTCGTATTTTTACGGATGGAATTTTATTTTCTGATGGTGAGTCAATAGAATGGTGGTCTTATTTTTTTTGACAAGTCAGTTATAGCAGTCATTGAAAAATTCTTGTCAGTGGAAGTACCTGTCAATGACTTGGCAACAAACAAGTCTGGCTTTAAAAGGTTAGAGTTGATCATCGAAATCAAAACTGACAGCTGAGAATAGAAAGAATGGAACACATGATGAAACGATTGGGTTCCAAATTAGAGAAACGAAAATCAGCTGGTCATTGAAATCGATTTCAATCAGTGAAATAATAAAAGTGCAAAAAAAAATCATCCATAATTGATTAGCTTTATTTTGATACCAATCAAAGCCAATATTGTTTGATTTTGATTAATCGTCTTAAAATCGGAAATCAACATTTTCAATGATGCATGGATGGCCCCTATAAATTTTCGAAATTCAGGAAAATAACATCACCACTCTATATGAATGAAATTATCATAAAATTAGCTACAGTGCTTACCTTAATACGAACTATGTATAAGGAGTAAAAAAAAACCTAAAACGCAACACCAACATATATTATTATATGTAGCGCTTACTGACATGACTCAGGATTTGACTTGATCCCCCGTTGATAGCCGATAAGCACACCCAATAACGCTCTGAATCCCATTTCTGCCAAAATCTAGTCCTCGCACCCAACTACCATCCAATTACAATAATGTCCACCATAAAACTCGACGAATACAAACTACTTAACAAAGTTCCTCTGTCAAATCTCCCCTTTTGAAACACCTAACGCCAACCTGTAAGCGACAAAAATTGTCTGACTCATTGTGTCGAAAAAAAAAATATAAAACCACACATAGTCACTAGCCAGCCTGTTACTGGTCCGATAAGCCAACACGCATATATACCTTACTCAATTAAAATTAATATAACGAACCATATCGTTGTCGGTCAGACAAAACAGGAAAAGCAAAAATTCGCCAACTACCCCCAACAGAATTAAAAACCGACTTACAGACAAAAATAAACTTTAACTTTCATGTTAATTAATTAATTTGTCGCACTTAATATAAACAACGAAACAAAAATAAAAAAAAAATTTACAATAAAAAAATTGGAACTATATATCCACACTTACATCATTCAGTACAGCATTTGAAAAATTTCCTTGTCCTCTGGTGTGTAAAATGTAAAAAAAAAGATAAATAAAAAAATGTTGGTAATCCACATGAAATGACCTGGGGTGGCTGGGTTGGGTATGCTGTGAAGAGGGCTGCTTTCTCTCTGCTAACACACACCCTCGATTCGGTTATAAGGGGTTGTTGTTGTTGTGCTTATGGCGTAGTATATATATATCTATGAATGTTGTTGTACTTTTTGCAGCCTTTCTCTCTGTAGTGTTTGCACTTTTTGTTCCCCTCTTTCTCTAATTTCCCTTCTCTCCAAAGGACTACAAGGAATCCAACAAACTCTCACATACACTTGTGCACAAAAAAAAACCAAGGATGGGTGAGGATACACAGCAAAAAGAAAAATACACGGCGCACCACAAAAAATAGGTATATTACGAGAATGGCATAAATAAGATTTTTGTTATTCAATTTATTCCACTTCACATTGGAGGTGGCCGATTCTGACACCACACTCAGCGCGCACACAAATCGATTGAAATTCTATACTATATACGCGCGGAAATATATCTGTGTATCTGTGTTAAGAAGATTGATTCGCGACCACAATTCCCATCTTTAGATCATCATCAAAGGCGAACAACGCGAAACCCAATTATTATTGTGCAGAGAAAAAACAAAAAAAAAAGCACCAAGAAGGGAAAAGCAACCTTTTCTGTCCCCACCCCACTCGTTGTTTATTTATTTTTGGAATGTGGAAAAACAGCACTTTTCGTGTGAGAAAAAAATCCTCGTTAATGGGCGAATTTTAATTACACTCGCAGTGGCGCCCAACGGGAGGACGTGTCGTTTGATTTTTCGTCACCGATAATTTACTTAATCAGCGCACTAATAATAATATTTTCATTATCTACTAATTTGTTTATAATGTAGAATTCAAGACGAAGCGTATCTATACACTGCTGTTGGACTGCTGCCCTTATCGAAACGCACTTTATCGCGACACTCGGTAGACTAAGAGAACTTTGAGTGTGTTGTGTTGAAAATTGAAAAATTTCTGTGAAAAGTCGCTCTGCTGATGGTGAGTGAGTGCGAGCTGCCTTGCCCACCCAAATACGGAGTATACACGTACAAACAATGTATCTACAAGCACTATACTGTCGTGGATGCGATAGAATTTGAAGGCATTACACTGGCGGCTGGCGGAGGGAACGACAAAGTGTATATGCGGAAAGCTTTACACCCCCACAGAAAAGCGCATGCCAGCTATGCGCATGTGCTTGGCTAGTGGTGGTCGGGTGGTCGTCATCATCGTCACTATGATGATGACTACTGCTGCAAACAAGGAGGTATAGTGTGGTTTGTGTTGATGCGAATACCTACCCTCGGGTGCATAAATAAAGCAGGGTGTAAATAAGGGCAATGGCAACACTCTAATTGGGTGGTGGCCACCCTTCATTTTGGGTGAAATGTGAAAGGGTATTTAGCACAAGGGATTAATCCCGGTGTTTGCTTCGATTATTAAGAGAGAAAACAACAACATCAACAACACTTAACGACGACGACCGACGACGTACGGGCGGAAATATGAAGGCTGCAAAACAAAAAAGAAAGTCAGCGACAACAGCTTAGAGTCAGCGTACATTTTATGACCTTGATGTTGTGTAATGAATGGATAATGAGAGGAAATTGAACAATCAGAGTTGTGGAATTTCTAGTTCATAATTGTGTTTTGCATAGGAGAGTGATTATTGTTTCGTCAATTGGAATGCACTAGGCGCATATATGCATATCTATATGTGTCATGCAGGAGGCGGCCAAAGAATTATGACTTGCATTGAGTATGACGTATGATGCGTCTATTTGGGGTTTGTGAAATTGGAGCTAGTGTCAAATGGACAAACGTCATCTTAAATTCTGTCGAATGCTTAAAATGGGTCCTTAATTCTAATAGTCGCAACATGAAATTTCAGTGTAATCGCACTTTGGCTTAAGCTAGCTTATCAACGTGAAATAGTACATAGCTATTATGATTCTCAATTAAGTTGCTGCGGGTTTTTTCTATAAATTGTTGACGTACAACATTTCCTATGACTAAAACTAACTTTGGGGCGACACGCTTAAAACCTGATACGTCCCAGGAAAAAACTTCATATTCATCAATACTCAGATAAGCGTTATTGCAAAGGCGCCTATAACTCGGCGAACGACTTTTAACTGTAGTAGTAGATAGAACTCACACTTTCAATACAAATATCCCACCACGTAACGTCAAATAGAATTTGTATTAACATTTCGCAGTTCAAGAGAAAATATTAAAGTGAACAAGTAAAAGTGTTCTCATCGGCCTGGCCGTACTGTACTGTATGTACGGTACAGGTACCTACACGAATGTGTCTAATATTGCTTTTGTATGGGAGGTACCAGAACTACTTTACCGTCATAGACAATTTTTAATACCAACCTGACAATAGTAAAAATAAGTCTTCTTCGTTTTGGACGCTAATGAGTTTTCAACAAACAGAGGGATACGTGGGTCGAATATTGGCTTTTTGTATGGGAGGTAACAGAATTACTTGACCGACATGAAATATTTTTAATACCAACCGGACGACCGTAAAAATAAGACCTCTCACAAAATTTCAGTCGCCTAGGTCAATTCGTTTGGACGCTATCGTGCTTTCAAAAGACAGACAGACAGACAGACGGTCGTGGCTAAATCGATTCAGAATGTGATCCTGATTCAGAATATATATACTTTATATAGGGTATCCGGTGAATTCTTCTTGGCGTTACAAATGTAATGACAAAATGAATATACCTTCCTGTGGAGGGTATAAAAACGAAAATAGTAGAAATTTAGCAAAATTTTTTTAAAACGATTTTACAAGACGCCATTGAAGTGTTTTGTATGGAATGCGGATTGCTAGTTTCACATAAATCTGTGAGAAAAATGAGGATAAATATAAAAATAGTTTACTTCTTTTAGCAATTGAAAGTGTGGCGAACAACAAATTAGTTCATCAACAGGAAACATTCTCCGTAGACACAGCCACAACAGTTGACAAGTTCTTCACCGCGTAACCATCTTGTTTTCAGTTGTCACTTCGACCTACTCTCTCTTCTTTCTTTTGACAGCGATAGCGAGCAGACGTCAGTAATTATACAATATACACGTGTAAAAAGAGATAAAATTTCATAACCTAATTAAATAAATTATATCTAGTAATTTTTCTGAAGTTAGGTATTGAAACTCTTCTTTTATTGCGTGTTTGTTTTATTGCGTAGACAGACAAGGTCAAAAGAATGCAGTAGGTACTGCGCTGCCATATCGCCCCCGATATCAAAGATGTCCTCAATTTGTCTAGTTGCAGCACCAGCATTAAAGGGCTGATATAAATCCGAGTACAAAACTAATAACTGTGCAAATAATTGAAACTGATTTTGAAGATAGATCAGTACAGTAGAACAGTAGATATTAAGTAGAAGCAAAAAGAGTTTGCACGTATCGATATCGATATGCATAATATAGAGATTCTCCTTTTCCGGTAGAATCGAAAAAGTTGTGCCACACCTAGCGAGTTCAATCTGGAATGTCCCTATGGCCCGGCACCCTAGAAAGGTGAATTTTAAATTGTTCCGCCATATCGTTAAGAGATAAGCTACAATTGAGGCGGTTTTTAATCGCGGCTTGACAATCGGTAAAAATTACAACATCCTTTGCGGATATTACCTTCTACCTTAGGCACAACATTCCTCCTTAATCGGCATAATTTTCGCCTGGCTTGGAACACGCTACAGTGATTGGGAAGGTTAACGCCAAGTATACATTTGAGTCAACTAGAAACAATTATAAATCTACTAAAAGGAAACCATCGTGGCGTCTGCTTCATGGCACGTAGCCCCATCCTACTGGAACCACATGTCGTCTACCTCCATATTGTTAATTTTATAACGCTCGCCGTTAGTGGTGATGGCTTCACCAACGTCATTTTCAAAAAAGTACGAACCAATGATGCCGCCGGCAATGTTCTCGTCCGATCGGGCGTTCCTTTGAAGTGCGGGTGTAGGCTAATTGTTTACCCACCCGTTGTCTCGAATTTTGCCACCAAACGTTGGAGAGTTGCATGCATCTAAACTTTAGAAGGAAAAAAAGAGGATGCGGTGATGAGAAGGTGAATGAGGACACCCCTCACTTTCTTTGCCACTTCCCAGCGCTCTGTCACATAAGAAATAGAATCCTTGGTAGTTACTTTTTCGAGGACTTATAAGATCTTTCCGACAGGTCCATTATTGACCTACTTAAATTTGTAAATACATCGGGTTGGTTTACCGATCCGTAGGTTTCCAGTGTGTGGTAGTCATAAACCCCAAGGGCATCACAACGGAACTATACAATGTGGCGCACGTACATGTTTCTCCACTAACCTATGTAACCTAACCTAGTATGAACGAATATAAAGAAGTCGGAATAGGTCCTTAAAATCGAAACTGAATGCATTTTTGGCACATTCCAACCCAATATCTCCAAATTAACGAATTTACTAAAACAACTTTTCTTTAACCGTCCATTTTTGACCTAGTTCAGTTAGTTAGTCCCACGATCCCAACGTTCAACCCTATAGCAAAGCCTATAGGCTAGACCTTAATCCAGAGGCTATATTATGACGATCCGCATTTACATTTTAATTCTCCTTTCACAACCTTTTTCTCGCATTAATCATAATATGATTTGTTACGTCCAATAAAATGCAGATTTTAATGTAATTAAAATTTAATCATTACACTTTGAATATCCAAAAAGAAAAAAAATTGTAAATATCACAGCCAGCCTCAGCACAGACAACAAACCTACCCTTTTCATCGGCAGCCGAAAATATTCCAAGTGAATGCTCTTACACGCTTTTCCCCAGTGTAAACGCCTCTCTTTAACCAAATAGGCAAGGCCTACCTCCCAACCACCCCTGCAACTTGCTATTTTGCTAACAAAACGGGGTTGTTGGAAAAATACTTATTTAGATTGTTTGTTGGGTTTGGTTGTCCGAGTGGAAATATGGTTCTACACCACCGAAACGGAGTATAGAAACAGTCATCTTGACAATGCCTCCCCTCCCGTTTGTAAATGGAACGCACAACACGTGTGCACGTGCAGAAACAGCAGAAATGTAATCGCAACGACACGAAGGATATCTAGCCTTGGTGTGTGCGCGTCCTTATTTAATGGTTACGATTTTAATTTTGTAAAAACTTTCTTGTCGAACTTGTAGTCGTGTCAAGCATATGATTGGTATAGCTACGTAGTCAGTCTGTCCAAAGCGCAAATCGTTTTGAATATTGTGTTAAATGGCAGGATGAGTCGTCGTCGACGACCGCAGGATATATTTTCCACAACACTTGATCAGAGGTAAAGCATAGAGTAGAGGTGGTTGCACTAGACTTGCGGTACAACGATATGGGGTGAATTTCTGTGTCCGTGGCTGGGGGGTGGTTTTTAATTGCAAACAGAAATAAAAGAAACATGTCGCTATACTATTTTCTGTACATAGTTGTTGTGCTTATAATGTTTGTTTTATTATTCCAATTAAATTGCTTTCGGCACTCTGTTGCTGCTTGTGTTCCTCTTTCATCCTGGCTCCTGGATTGGCTTTGCTTTGCTTTTGTTTTTGGCATTGCCCCTGTTGTCTGCAAAAAGAAGTTGTCATGAAAATATGGTGTAGCTTGAAGCGGTATGAAGGAACATCATGACTCGGGTTAACTGTGTGAGTTTTAAGTCATATCGAGGTCAAGTGAAACCATAATGGAGGTCAAGTGACTGAAGGTTATTTTTTTGAAGGATGAGCTAGGTAGCTATGTCATGATTGTTCTTTTTTTTTACTGAGAACTTTTAGGAATAAGGCACGCATGGCAAGATTTCTTCTCACAAGAAGTTAGCTTCGTTGTGTCCTAAGGTCTAGTTAGTTACGTGACATTATTGAAATGAAAACTAAAGCTGTCTTAAAGGTATAACATTCAATGTTACTTCATGTCATTTATTGACAAGAAGCACAATTTTCCAAAAATGTACATTGATTATAATTGACAGAATGCAGCCAGCTGTCACTTGTGCGTTTGCGAGTATTAGCACAAAAGCGGCAAAAATGAGTTTAGTGGTGAATGAGGGAAAAGTAAAACACATGCTGTCATCGAGAAGGGACAACGATGATTCGGACAGATGAAGATCTTCTTGGTCGTTCCGAACGCAAAATTCTTCGAGTGGTAATCGGTACCGTTTGCGTTGACGGGCTTTGGAGGAGGAGATTTAACAGCGAACTCTACGAGTTGTATAGCGACATCGACCTGGTCAGAAAAGTACATATCACGCGACTAAGATGGCTGGGCTATGGCTCGGTTGTGTGGTGGGAGGCTGTTAACTCTAAATCAACCTTACGAATACAAAGAATTGCTTGTATAGGTATAACGGGGTCACTTAAATCTACACCAAAACTAGGCCTAGAAATGTTGCTGAACCTACAATCCATCGAGCTATACACTAAGAACGTGGTAGCCAAAAGATCCCCTCAGACTCATAAAGAACAAAATTTGGAAGCCCGAATCGTTCGGCAACTCACGCAGGAAGCACATCTTTGATCAGAGCGGACTCATGCCACTCACAGGTCACAGACTACAAGAAACCGAGGTATGCTTTTGACAAGAATTTTACAGCCTGTATACCGGACAGGCAGGACTGGCTCTCTCCGAGTATTGTCATAAAAGATATACCCATCTTCACAGATGATTCAAAGATGGAGAATCCCGTTTCATTCTCCGTCTTAGACTCTTCTCAGAAGATCTAAGTATCAACCATTCATATACCGACTGGCAAATCAGTGGAGCGTTTTCCAGCCAGAGATCTCCGAGGTTAAAAAAGCGGCTCAAACTGTCTTAGCGAGGGAACTACTAGCAATGGAAAGTACCTTCTGCGTGGGCAAGGACAACCAAGCAGCACTTAAAGCTATTAACTCCAATCTGGTAAACTCCAAATCCGTAAGTCAGTGTCTATCGGGATTGAGACCAATAAACCATCACACAGTACTACTGTGCTGGGTTCTTGGACATGTTGATGAGGAAGGGAACGAAGCAGCGAATAAATTGGCCAGATGCGGCTCAGAAAGCTGAAAGACAAGTACTACCAGCTTTCAAGGCAGTTAAGAGCGTCATTGACAATGGCACATTAAACTTGACTGAAGAATGATGGAACAACACTTCCGGTTGTACCATAACTAGTAGCTTGTTTCCCGCAATTGACACTAAAAGGTTACAGATCCTAACATCTTTTGATAGAAACCAAATCCGAGTGTCCGTCGGGGTACGACACTGCATCATTGGAAACATGGCCGAGAGGCTAGGTATCTTTACAAGTGGCTTCTACAAAAGTTGCAGGGATGAAGAGGAAATAGAATCTGTGGAACATCTCCTGGGTCACTGCCCATCCAATACCGTCGCTACTCTTGTGCGGGAGCACTGTTCTTTAACGGCTTCGAAGATCTATCAACAATACCTTTCTACCAGATTTAAAAAGATTCATCAACTGATCCGAATGGTTTTGTTAGTTGTATATCCTATGTCATGTCCTATAAAAGGGCAATCCACATAATGGGCCTCAACTCAATGGCTTCTATAGGTTTACTAAAAGATATAAGATCGAGTGCATTTTTTTTTTTTTTTTTTTTTTTTTGCTGTAGGCATCGTGTAGTGGTTAGAGTCATTGCTTGTGAACCGAGCGGAGTTGGTTCCAGCCCCTGCGGGGGACAGCAATACTCTGCCACCGACCATAAAGGGAAACGAATAATACTATCAGAGTTTCTCCATTAATACACCAAAAAGGGTTTCTGCTTGGTAATACAATAGACCGCGATTGATCTGAGTGCTCCAGGATTTGGAATTTGGAAAAAAAAGACGTCATATGATTTTCAAAGTTTCTGAATCTTGAATAAAAATTGCACTCAACTCCGAACAGTAAGTTCGAAATATCTGCGGCAGATACAAAAATATAGTAAAAACTTAAACTTACATATATAATTATGTAATGATTGATTAAATCTACCTACTCCCAATTTTTGTCGATGATGGCTCAACTTGGACAACACCTTAATATTTTGTTTTCGACAGTAAAATAGAGGTAATTTTAAATCTGAAACTTCCCACAATTATATCAAACAAATAAATGCAATCCACACTTTAATGTAATACAAAAATACATAATGAAAGATTAGAATTACGAAAAGACTATCCATTGCTCTTTCGTATACTTGTATATGTAGTTAGTCCAAGTTATATATAAATACACCTAACCACTGCCCGATAAAGATGTTATAAAAGACAAAAAAAAAACAAAAAAAAGATAATCTACGCTTGTTTGCATTTGGTCCATAAAATTGTCTTCAAGCTTCTCTCTGTCACGTTGTTTATCATCATCCATCTGGGCTGTATACCTACTTTATTTTGCAATAGTGTCGACAGACCCATTATCTTCCTTAAAGATGGGTGAGTCGCATCGCAGTGAAATGATTGTCTTAGGTTGTGTCTGGTCTGAGTATTATTTTTATTACTTCAGTAATATTTTTTAATTGAGGGCATTCAATCGCTGAATATCCACTTTATTTCTCTACACAAAAATTGGAGATTTAATAGCTTTTACTTTACAAATGGATGAATAAGAAATCGGAGAATGATACGCAAAGACAAACCATGCACTCTAGTTTATCAATTGGAACTTCAAGCCTTTTGGGCCTTGCCGATATAATCATTTTTAATCTTCTACTTAAATATTTTGATGGATAATTTTATATGGAAATTTTCGCCATTGGGACTTCGTAAAAGTTTGTCTGGACACTAAAAACGATTTTTTCTTTTGAAATACTTATTTTTCAACAATTATATTGAAGAACATTTAATTCACTACCCATAATCTTAAAGCTGTTGATGTTTATGGAACAAATTAACAAGAGATTATCCGTCTAGAGGTGTAGTAAGATAAGTCAGGAGCTGGTTTTGTCAAAACTATATTTTCCATCGATTTGACAATTCTGAACAGAAACTGTCAGGGGAAACTCAATTAGCGATAATCGTTGTTATGATACCTCCCAATGGAAATGAGACCAAAAATGATACCAGTGGAATTTGTGTGTCTATTACATCTACTACATATATCTGCCCGCTTGTATTCAATAGGTTCCTGATTCCTGAATTCGATAAGTTTTGACAGCCGGTTTTGCTAGTAGGTAATGACATAAACGTGAAATTCGTGTTGGACGAACGCAACATTACTGATTGTATCTCCTTATTTCCTAAATATTGATATCCCGCATGAAAAACGACTTTCTACCGTAGTGGGAGCTATTTAAACAACTTTTGAAAATTAATGGAATTTCAGAAACTGTTTGAAGCAAAACCACTCCAGTGGAACTACAAAGTTTATAAAATTATTTTAACAGTGTGTTGTGGAACTTTTTCAATACCTAGCGTGTTTGAAAGATATCTGCGATATCTACAATTAACAGAAGCATACAAAAGTCTAGCAACTTGCGTAGACTCTCTGACTCCTCTGCGAATATGCGAAATATATACATATACATTCACTTCGTGTCAATAGAATAGGTTCAGAGCTGATATCTATTCTTACCTTCATCAAAATTGAAAAGATAATGAGGGCGTTCATGAATCTAGTTTAGTAAGTCTGACAGCTCTCTAACTTCATGTTGCTGAATTTTCATTGGGCTGAATTTGTCACGTGAACAGTTTTCTCAGTTGACGTTTATGTCCAGAGCACCGTCAAAGCAAGCCAAGAATTTCTCGACTTACTACAAAGATGACGTCTATTTGTGTCAACAATCAACATGTGTCTGGAGAACTCAGTTTTGACTTAGATATTGGGTTTTATGGGATAGCGCAGTTTGACATTTCGATTGGTCTGATGTAGAGGGTATAGCACCAACCAGTCAGAATCAGAACCCCTTAAGAACAAAAATACACTTATCAAGAAGTGACATACCGTTACCGACAATTCAAGTTAGTTTTTGCGTTTATGTAAATTTGAATTCAAGTCGACTTACGATGACTAGATTCTTGAATGCCGGCAATCTTAAACTATTCGGATAAAGATGGAATATGACCATTGAACAATTTTCATAAAACAATGTAGGTAGAAAGTATGTTGAGAAGTGTTATGCGAAAAGAATGCGTTTCTACATTATTGCATTACGCTTCTCTTTCAGTTAGTGCGAAATTTTTGGCTATGAAGTTAGACATTGTAGCTGATTGTTAGCAATTTAATGGTACACACAGGACCGGCCAACATATAAAAATCACCTACAAATTTTCAAACATCTGCATTTATTTTTTTAATCTTCTTCAAAATTTTAGATTATGCTCGAAAAATTTCAAAAAATACTTGTGGGTCGATTTTTTAGCTGTCATTAGGCATTTTGATGGCACAAACATAAAGAACTTGTCAAACTATTTTTATACTGACTGTTTAGTAAATAGAATAGGGTGGTTAGGTCTCAGTGTATGTAACATTGACTTTCTCGAAAACCACTTTTCGACAGAATCTTCAAATACATTCGCTTTATAGTGGAGTGAGACATTGGTGCTTTTACGGTTATATTTCCATCCGTCATATTTTGTATAAACTCAGCATTTAGCTTGTCAAACATTTAAAACTTTTAAAAATAAATCATTCAAATTCGGACAGCTATTTCAAAGTTTCAGTTGACTTTAAAATGCCACTCACTAAACATTTTTACAAAACCGCAGGAAACGACAATGTAGCAGAGAAACTTGTCTCTTTTACGTTTTAACACTACACAAGTTGAGATATTTGCAAATAGCAACATTTGTCACAGACATCTGTCACACCCAGTAGTGAATCTTACCGCTACCCGCAGGTTTCTAAATCAGTTGCTTATAGTTTATATTCATGTAAATATGTCCTTAATGCATACCGAGCCCAAATTCTGGCTTGATTATCCTCAAAATGTAAACGTTTAGTGTACGACTACCCATATACCTATACCTACAACTATAAGATAAGGCAGATTAACCAAGTTCAGTGACGTTTTCCCAGTTGGTGGTCGTGTAGAGTCGTGTCCCTTGTCCCCAATGACATTTGCTGCATCCAATTTGTTCTAAATCAAATTTTCAATTGGTCCCCTCGTCGTCGTCGTAATGTAAACAGGATAATGCAAGGAAATTCATAAATATCCGCATAGGAAACTCAAACACCATGATGTAGGTACGACGAGTAGTTGCCTCATCTGTGCGAGTACCTGGAAACCTTCATTTCGTACAGTAGTACACAAAGATTTGTCTAGTGCTCCTCGCCCCACACTATACCTACGCTATGCACCTCCACGATGGACTTACACTTTACAGAGATGTCAACCTCGTCATTCAGCCCCACGCCCATCTCCTCAGTGCTCACCGTTTCGGAGGCGGTGTCCACTCAAGCGTTTTATTCGGAATTTAAATTTGCTCTTAGAGCGATGCGACCACTTCACTCTTCTTCTGTGCGCGCTGATGAGTGCTTGTGGTGTATAGCGGTAGGGCAACGGTCGAGAGGGTGGCGGAGGCGGCCGGGAAAAAAATAAAATTCCACGTATAAAATTCCACGTCCTACCGCGATGGGCTGGAGCTGGAGCCACACAAAAGAAAAAAAAAACTGTCTCATTGCAAGGTCGTTGATTGCCCAAATAGCTGGAACTGTGGCGACGATGCTCAGTATCTATTCAAATGGAATACGAATGTATTCAGTTTCAGTTCTGTGGATCTGTGCACAGGAAGAGGGGAACGCTATCGCCAGCTATATGAATGTTAGAATCACTTTAGGTCTTTCTTTCCATTTAAAGTTGTTTTGGTTGCTTTTGATACACTTTTTGATGCCCAATTATATTGTCCGGTTTAATTTAATTTTGCCTTCTACGTTTTATTTTATTTATGACCCAGAAGTGGGTCGTCTTTATGGGGCTTAAATTGTGGGTAACATCGAATATTTTTGTTCGTTTTATTTATCTTGCATTGTTATGACTAAGGAATGAACGTGGTTTTGCTCTTTTCGGTGGTTGCAAGGATGGGATGCGGTTAGTTGAGAGGAGTTTCACAATTTATTTATAATTGCATTGAGAAGAAGAAAGTTGTTCCTTTTTGTGATAGCATCATTAAATAAATTGTTGTTATCTATGCCATCTTGAAATTTAAAATGGAATTTGCAAATTAATTTCTTCTAAGAAAATTAATTATTCTAGTTATTACTATGATTTGAAATGAACATGCATATATGGGGAAGGGCCAGGTCATTGACTTTGAATATGCCATAACTCATAAGGGAGGTTTAGTACTTCTATTATACATATTTCCATATTAAATAATTTGCAAAAATGTACTAATGCGGTACTAATAATCATTTTAGTGTCCAGGCTAACTTTTACGAAGTCACAATGGCAAACATTTCCATATAAAATGTTCCATTGTGACCGTCAAAATATTTAAGTGGAAGATTAAAAATGATTATTGGTAAGGCCCATTGAATTGAAAGCTAATGAAATGTCAGTCCTCAACACAAATGTCAAAATTATAACGCAGTTGATAGTTGTTTGCAAACAATAAAATTGGGGTGGTTTTTGTGAATGACAAGTTGTGATTTTCTACTAATTTTCCTCGAAAATATCGAGCTAATGCGTCGAATTTTTAAATATTTACGGTTTCTCATATTTTGACAGATTGTGTTCATTAACTGTATTAATTTATTCATTCATAAATAAAAGGTACGAAATTCCGGTGGTTGGTTTTCCTATATTAGTCCACGTTCCAAGAAACGGATTCTAGTTTCACAGTGAGTATCGACTCTTCCTCAAATTCCACTTAAGGGTAGCTCTAGCTATCTATTCCATTGTGACAGCCATCGTTCACATTAATTGCTCTTGTGGTTGAGCAATCAATGTAAACGATGCGCATTTATTTATATTTTACATTTACCAATCACAAAGACTAAGGTCGATTGCACTGTGACACGATAAGCTGTCAAAAAACTCAACTAACTAACACTTGTGGAAATTCTTCGAGTGATTTTCAGCGATTTAATAGAGATTCAACAACAACTCTACGATCTGTACAGCAACATCGACCTGGTCAGAAAAGTAAGTATCACTCTACTAAGATGGCTAGAAAATGTAGAGCGAATGGATACCAACGCTCCAGTCCGAAAAACCTTCGATTCCAACCCAGGGGGACATCGCATTACAGAAAACCTCGCCTTAGGTGGCGCTACTACCGGCGCTTCATTGTAATTAGGCAGTCGTCGCTCATCGTTCTCCCATTTCTACAAGTTGAAGAATTTTTAACTTTTTACGTCCGTCGCGGCGTCCGTCGCATAATTGTTCGGTAATCTCATTTCTCATAATTACGATATTAAAAATATATCTCGAAAACGAACCACGTTTGAATGTAGATTCCAGTTTGTGAACACACTCCCTACACAATGTCAAACTTTTGTGGGGACTGTTCCAAATTGTCGTCGTTGTTAGTTAAATAAACAAACATTTTTAGAATTTAATAGTATATTTACACCGCACCTAAATTCAACATTTCAGCAGACAACATTTCGAAATCCAATTTTGTGTTCCCACTGAAATTTCCACATTTCAAATGACAGCTAGTATTGATTGCTCACTGATGTTTTTTATGTTTCGAAATCAGAAGTGGTTTGTACCTAAAGAATTCATTTTTTAATTATATAAATCTGAACATTAATATAAGTGATAATTCAGACATATTAAATAAATAATATTAAATACAACAAAAAATTCCTCATCGGATTTTTTACAGCGGTTTTTTTTGTCAGTGAGCCCAAAAGTCATCAAAATGCGGTTTGTTCGATTTGACATACTTGCAAATGCAGCGATGAAATTCAACATTTCGCTGAAATTCAACATTTCGAAATGCTAGAAAATATATCTATGATGAAATGTTGAACATTTGGCCTGAAATGCTGCATTTAGTCGAAATGATGAATTTAGGTGCGGTGTAAACGTACTACATATAACAGATAAAGGGGGAACTTTTCAAAAAGTACCAAAGCTTATGAGTTTACTTTTCGTTGCTAATTTAGTACCTCTATACGTAAATAGAGGTACCTTGACTCCCCAATAAAAAAAATTAAATCTCGCGAGAAAACGAGAGTATGAAGCCTTATTACGCAGCGTTTCCCTTTTCGGTAGGTACCGTTTTCAAAATCTTTATATTAATTCGATATCGTTGCCGTATAGGTACACCACTCGCACGACACATGACAACCTGCCATATTTTCCGCCAGTTAATTTGTTTATTCTAATCACCTGCACTTGCCATAACATAAAGTTATTACCCCCATCCAATAGCCAAACCATATTTCCTTTCCACTACGCAATGCCGTGCTTTGACTTCAGCCATACGTCATTTCTGCAAGACATTTTCGTGCTAATAACCCATACGTCTCTTATCGTAGAATCTATCCCCTGACGTTTGCTATGCGATGCCAAACATGTATCCATTTACAGTCGATTTCATGGCGTGTTAATTAGCGTTTTACTTTTATTAAAATTAGCTTTATTAAATATGGAAACTCCAATTATGCCGCCTCCTAAAGCCACCCTACAGCGGAGGGTGGAGAATATGCGGTACTATGTAAGCAAAAGCGAAACTAAACTATAATCCCCAAAATATCGATTCTGATGACTAATGAAATAATCAAACAAGAGCAGCAGGTGGAAAATGACAGAAAGAAATAGAATATCGATACAATTGTGTGTCATCGTCATCGCACATCATTCCTATATACGACCGCGTTCAAGTTCGAATTTCCACGCAACCTAATTAGGCGCTAGGTAGGTATACTTTTCAGCCACACGCAATAACAACAATAATTGTCAATTTGACGTGCGTGTCATGTCGTTTGACGTGGGGGAGACGATTCAATCAAAGCTCTGGCAGAAGCCCCAAATATGCAAATATGTCACGATACGAACGTTATGTGTGGTGAAGAGAACAATAAAAACGACAAATACACATGTACATGAGGCAATAAAACTGAAATTTTAAAATGAAAAACTACTTTTTTCTGACGTTTTACTACAGTGACGACAACTCGGAGGTACGCCAGGCTGTCACATTGTTGACTGACCTTACGTCCGTGAGGCACATTATATAGGTACGTACAATCCTCTTATGGAATTCCCATCCGGCGAGGTTCGTCGTTTCACCTCTGAAATATTCACAGGTGCCCGTTGCCGCTGTTGCTGCCGCCCAAGGGAAGCCATTAAAAACCGTGTCTGAGTGACCTAAATTTGGTTCCGAAAGTTTGTCAAATCCGAGTTAATTGCTTCCGACTGGGGAAGTGCAGAATGCATTTGGGACGTCAGAATAAGGTATATGAGTGTGTGTGAGGAAAGTGAATCGAAACGAAATGTGTTTCTCTTTTGTGGCCGGGAGAATGTTTTTTGAAGTTTTGACGTTTTCTAAATTTGGAGCGATGGGGATTAATTGTATGGAATTTGGAATTTCGGTGAAGGTGAACCGTTGTAGTCGTAAATCGGTGGAGGTGTGTTAAAATATTGTACCACTTGGGTGGGTTGAGTAGAGTATATGCCATTTGAGTGTCTCCAAGTGCATCAACATGCGGCGCGTCGTGTTGGCCGGAATTTTTTGACTCGTGAAAATATATATTTATTTGTTTTTCCCTTGAAAGCAAATGGTTTTTATTTTTTACACATTTGGAAAAGTATTCTGTTTAAATGGAACTGTATTTTCTGATCGAGAGAGAGTAGCTAAATCAAAGATGGAATCGTACATTTTGTACGATGAAACAACAGTTAGGTATATGAATGCCGAAATAATGAGTACCGAACCGAAATGAGGGTTAAAATGATCGCATTCGATCTTATCGCGATATAAGCAATAGTTTTTAGTGTCCAGCTTGTATTGTACAAGCTCACAATGACGAAATTTTTCAATAAACGTATTGCTATTGTGACCAAAACCTATAACAATAAATTTAAGTTGGAGGTTAAAATACATGCACTAAATATGATTGTTGGTACCTACCGTGCGTCAAATCAGTTTCACCAATCAGCTACACCAGTATGAACTTTTGGGTGTAGTTATGTAAAGTGTGTTCCATAATTCACTCAAAATGTAATTTTGATAGAAAATACGGATTTTTAATTAGATAGCTTAAATTTTTTTTTGATTCATGGAGTGATTGGGGTTATGTATGGAATAGCAGATCAGATAAATGGCAGCGACGGCTTTGCTGGCAAGTACGTACTCTTTTATTGAAATTTTCTTTGACCGTTTCGCAGAAATGTGGCTGAATTTCATTAATACACCTCCCAATTCCCTCTTTCAAGGCGTTAGTGGTCGTGGGCTTGTTTGCATAGACCTTTGACTTCAAAAAAAAAAACCCCAAAGGCGTTAAATCCCAAGATGTGGGTGGCCAATTCTGATCGCAAAAACGGCCGATTACACGACTAGGAAATGACTCATGCAGTAATTGAATTGTTTCTCTGACTGATGGCATGCGGCACCACCGTCTTGTTGAAACCACATGTTGGCCACATTTATATCTTGTAAATTAGGCACTAAAAACTGGGTTATCAAGTCACGATAACGAACACCATTAATTGTTACTGCCTGACCAGCCGCATTTTCGAAGAGAATGGTCCGATAATGCCTCCAGCCCGAAATCCGCACCAAAGAGTCACGCGTTGTGGATGCATTTGTTTCTCAACAATTACTCGTGGGTTTTCTGAACCGCAATTGCGACAATTTTGACGATTAGCGAAGCCATCACGATGAAAATGAGATTCATATCACTAAATATGATTTTGTTCGAAAATTTCGGATTGTAGCTAACAAACCTTCATTATTTTTAAACAATGAAAGTGCGTTGTTCTTTCGTATAGCACTGTCAGAGTGTCAGCTGTCACATTGTTATCTTTTTTTCCGTTGGCATCATTGTGCTATTAAATTGCGGAAAATTCAAATTTTGCATGATTTAAAGGACCCCCTTTACTTGTGCTTTACTTATCGACGAATCGAGTTACTAAACGAATTTACTACAACATTTCCATATCAATTAACTGTATATTAACTGTACTCAAACGTCAAAATACAAATTTGCTTTGAAGCAAGTAGCAGTGAACCATAAAAAGTATTTAGAAAGAAATTCAGGGACTACTCACATGAATGTCAATTTCGCAAGTTCCAAAATAATAAATAAAGCATTGGACCATTACCTTGCTATAACAATAAAGCCCACCGCAGACACAATAGGTCTGTTTTTTTCCTCACCTATCTCAGTGAAGTAAAGTAAAGTAAGAAAATGTGCAAAAAAACAGTCCCCAACTGGTCCCCAACCACTTTTCTGAACAGTCGGTTTTACCCCTGAAAAGTAAACAGCTGGCATTGCTGTCAAAATGGCCATCAATGAAAAATTCAATTTCAAAATCAAATTCCTTCTAAAACTGAATAATTAACCTTTTAGCGCAAAAAAAAATAATGATTATCAATTCCTACAGAATATTTACTTTTTCTGCTTACTTTTTTTCTCTTGTATGGTCAAAATAAAATCGCGAATTTTTGCCAAAGAAAAAAAAAAGCAAAAACACACGCGGGTGTGTTTGTTAGGTGAGTCCAAAAGAGTATTCACGCAAATTCTGGGATTCGATCTAATCGAGTATTCCTCGAATTTAAAACTTTCACTCTAAATAAGTTCTCACAATCTAAATTTTAGGGGAAAGAAGTTCATTACCAAAAATGATTTCATTGTATGATTTTATTTCGAAATCAGCTGTAATATTTTAACTGTCAGATTGCCCATTGGTTTTGACTTTAATTTTGAGAAAAGATGGCCTTATTTTATATATATTCTTGGAGAAAGAAACAATCAAATTGAACAGAAAAAAAATTATAAATTATAAAATATAAATTAACATTTTAAATTGTCCTTGGTTTGTTCATTTTGATTGCGACATCCGATTATTTACATTTGAATTTTTTTTCCATAAGACGAACAAATGTTGCTTCCAATTTTATATTTTTTATGTAAATTTGACTGTAAACATTTTTTAAATAAAGATTTAGACCACAAATTTTCAGTCGAAAAAACAAATAACAAATAACAAATAAATCGAATCTCCATCGAAATCAAAAGTTGGAATGTCAGTTGGCTGAAATCGAATGATTTTCATTAAAAAAAACAGAGTATGTAAATAATGCCTTTATTACATATCTACTTCAGTTAAAAAATCAACAGGGAATACAAAATGGGAGGATGTACTATTACAAAAAATGTATCCCATAATGACATAACATCAAAGATAACATACTTATTTTCAATTATTATAAGTCTAGGTGTATATAATATATACCTATATATTTTGTTACCAAAGTACAACTTAAATAAAAACAGAAAATATTAAGTAGTTTATTACTTTCCGTAATATTCAGTTGCTATTTTGAAATTTGTTTAAAATGTTATGCACTTTATGCATTTTACACCCACCACAGCCGACACATATTATGTATCATAAATGGAGGCACTCTGTGAACACATCCAAATGACAACATAAATGTGTTCCCCTGGTGTTCAGAATTGAAGAATGCTCCAAAGTTGGTCTTGCTGGAAATGAATAGCTTGTGTGAATCTCAGTGGTGTCAAATTGGGTGCAGTTGTTGTAATTGCGTGTTGAAAATCATACTTTACTTTACTTCACTGAGATCAATGAGGAAAAAAACAGACCTAATATTGTGACAAAGTTGATGTGAAACAGCTCCAAGCAAGTCTATCTCAATTTTTTACATTCATATTGTAGTGTGGATTGAAAAGTACTACTTATTGACCACAACGCCATCTAAAGGAAAGTAGACGAACTTATTCAACGGAACTTCGAATCGTCGAAACTCAACGAATGGTGAATGGTCTAAAACGAAACTAGTACATTCTCGTTTGTTCCGGTTGGAGTATAGAATATTCGAGAAGCTTTAGTGGGGAGTATAAAAAGGGTTGCGAAATCCGACGAGAGGACAGTTTATCTTTAAACCGTGTAAAGCAAAGTTCGAATAGTATCGGTAGTGATTTAAAATATGTAAGTGGAAAAGATTGTAATAAGTGGAAAAGATTGAAATGAGCGGAAAAGTTGATTTTAAGTGATATTGTCTTGTAATAAAAGTGATTTATTAAAGTTTAGTAAACAGAATAGTGTTTTATCTTTTCGAATCCCAGCCGAATGTAACAATATCAACAGAATAAAATGCAGACAAAGAGTGACAACACTAAATTAGAGCTAACGTCTCGTTCACCCTTAAAGTGTAGTATAGAGTAAGTATGTACCTACTGTTCCGCCATACAATTTTGACATATCGCATTTGTTACATTTTCGGACTTTAGAAGAACATACCATTAAGAAAATATATTTTGAAGTTAAATACCTACTCGCAAAAATGCAAAATAATAAAAGTTTACCAGAATTTACCAAAATTCTAGAAACAAAAACATCTACTATTAGATGATGTCAATTTAAATTGATTTCTGCATAGTTTGCTTTTGAATTTTAACGTTTTTAAAAATGCTATCAGCAACCGGAAATAAATATTGTGGTTCCGATATTGGATATAAAATTTATGATGAAGATGCCGGCGCCATCTAAATGTCACTAGAAGCTACCAAATACTACAAAAATAAATGCAATCTAGTTCATACATGAACCGAAAAGATTCTCTCCTCACCCTCTGTTTTTTCACACCATAAACATTATGAAATATAAGTTTATCTGCAGTAGTGCTTTAGCTAAAAGCTAAAAGTTCCCAAATATACTTCCCTTCGAAACGGCAGAGCTTTAATTGTCATTCATTTTCCTCTCTTTCGATGAAAAAATAAACAAAAAATTAAATTTGCGATTTGATTTTCCTGTTGTTCAATATGTGTGTTTCAGATGATAAACTTGTGTCCATTTTTTTGAAGTTTGTAAGAATTAATGAAGCACAAAAAAAACAAGTAAAACATTTGTATTTTCAAATAAATTAAACACTAGTTAAAAAAACGACCAATTTCTGCTTCTGAAATACCGAAAACTAATACCTTTTTCAGACTGCACTGAAAACTGAATTTTTGTCAAAAAATTTACGAAAACTCGTCGATGCAATCACACGAAACACCAACTAGATTTTGTTTGACATTTCAGCTCAGAAACTAAATGAACTGTTTGTGTCGACTAAACTTTTATTTTAGTAATAAAATTTCGCTCGTTTTCATAAATATAGCTTAGAGCGCTGCTCGAGCGAAACTACATTGTAGCTGCTCTCCAATTTTTCTCTTCAAACATTAGCTAAAATCCTAGCTAAATTTTGACATAGAGTGCGCTGTGGATATACCTCAGCTACAAGTGTCACAGAAACAAGCTGCTCGTTGAAAATAACTTCGTTCAAAAATTTATCGACGCGAAAAAGTGTTACGTTTTCGTTACACTTTCTTTTCCCTTGTTTGCTATTCCTTGATTTCAAATTTATCACTTTCAAAGGATTCCTCATCGAGGTATTCATTGAAAAAACTCATCCTTATTTACTTTTCCGCAACACAAAACACAACAGAAAAAAGAAAAAAAAACAGATCTGTCAAAATTTAGTTTGAGTCTTGAGAAAATGTGTCGAACCATTAGTCGGCGCGCTAAATTTTGACAGATAGCTATATGAAGTATAGTCTGATATGAAAATTTGATTTCAGTTTTGACAGAGTGCTGCTGTTCTAATTTAAAAAAAAAAATGAATTTTGGCTGTTCATGGTGCAAAAATAATAACAAATTCCACATTGTAACCAAAAATTGTTGAAATAATAATAGAACCAGCAGCACCAGTGAGAGTGAGAGCTACCCTGTCTGCAGTTTTGATGTAGTCGCTGAATGTTACAAAAGGTATGTCTGCTTCAACAACCCAACGATTGGAAGTTGTTTTCGTCATGTCTTCATGAAAAACGACTTCAAACAACTGGTTTTGAAAGCTGGAATATGAGAAAGCTTCTGTTTTCGATGAACTTTTCGAGTGTTTTCCAAAAACCCAGATTTCGGCTTAGTGAAATAGGTGTGTTTTTCTGTTTCGCCTTATTATTAAGCTCTGCGCCATAAGCAAGTATGCAAATCAATAATGACGATAGTATGTACTTGGAAACGTTTATCTACTAAGCTTAAATGAATTGTGGATTTTTTTTAGCATGGGCCAAAAAATGCAGTTTCTCGTTACCCCACCTTAAAATAGCTGATTTCTGCAGATTTTACAAACCGATTTCAGCTAAGAAATAGTTGCAGAAATTCTTATGCTCCATTCAGCGCAGTCTTATGAAAGAAGAAGAATGCTTTTATAATCATACATATTTCTTTTATTTCATGGAACGCAAAAGCATTATACGTTTCTTTTCAAATCAGAGTCAATAATCATAATCGACGTAGGTATCTACTTTGACAGTAATTGCTCAATATTCATTATCCTCAATAGAAACACACTAAACACACGCTCGGCTGTCTCTTAACGACCGATATGTCGTCATTAGTACTGGTCTCGAATCTATTATAGAAATAGAACTAATCCTCCATTTAATTTTTTGACATTTCACTGAAAGCTTGGTGATGTCAAAACAAACTAGGTACATGGCGCAACGCATAAGCTCAACGTGGATAAGTTATCAGTGGTCTCAGCTCTTGAATATTTGTTCCCTCTGCGGGGTAATTTTTCGTCTCGATTTGACTTCGTGAAAAGAATTATGTATTAATTAAATAATTAAAATGTTAAATACTTATTTCCACAAATAATGTATGCTTACATAAGGCGGTTGAAAGCTTATAAAATAAGATTTGTTTCCGGCTGCAAAATTCCTAGTCCATAAGATAAATTTGTAGATCTGCCTTCATTTAGTAGAAATACGGCAACTAAAAAATAAAAAAAATAAGTAGGTGGCGCAACAGGCGGTAGACACACCCTAGGCCTAGCTTCTCGCAACCATTCGTTTGTGTGAGTTTCTATTTTTGGAACGAATGGAAGGGACCTACAATTTTATGCCGATTCCGAACGGCTGAATTGAGAAGCTTTTTCAGGACAGTTATACTCTCGGATGTTTGTCAGACGTTCGCGAGAGGTGGCGCAGTAGAAAAAAACACTAAGATGTAATTTGTGTTTTTCCGGGGATCGAACCTGGGATCCCTCGCACAGCAGTCCAGCACACTAACCACTGCGCTACTGCGCCCACGGCAACTAGGTACTGTAAAATTCAAGCAGGCTTTGCTTCCGACATTTTTCATCAGAAACATTTTTATTTAGTACCTATATATATGAAACCATTTGTTACTCATGTTCAAATGAATAACTTAAGAAAATTGAAATTTAAAAAAAAAACTGCAAATTTATTTTAAAAGAAAGGGAAATTTCAGCTATCCGCATGGGAATTTTTATTTTAATCGGCTGTGAACATTGGGTTTGTACAAAAAATGATCCGATGTCTCATTCTCGTTGACTAGTCTCTTTTCGTTGGTTTTCGTTTTTATTTTCCACTTTGCTTGCCGCATTTTTGTCGAATTTTAAATTTCTTTTCAACTTTCGTTCAGTTATTCTCAATTCTCTTCGCATGCTTCACTTCTCACTTTCTCAGTTGAGTTTTATTCCCCGGCCGAGTTTGACATGATGCGGTAAAAGTTTTAGATTTCGTACATCTGTCAATAAGAAAAGAAAAAGATAAATAAGTGCAAAAAGGAACCAAAAACAAACACCATCGAATTCTCCTTTGAGAAATTGCCAACGCGATAAATTCTATTTTATTTGCCATTCATTTAATTTATTAATTATCGGCGGAAAAAGTAAATTTTCTGTGTAGAATTAAAAATTGTCTCGTCTCGTCTTACTTATATCTATCTACATTGAGTAGGTATCGGGTTCATCGCTGATTTTCTCCGTAAATTTATTCGCAATGCGACAATAAATTAAAAAAAAAAAAAACCAAATCACTATCGAAAAATTCGATAACTTCAAGTTTGAGTGTCAAATTAAAAGAAAAAAAAAAAACATTAATAATTTGCATATTGCAAGTGTGTGTATTCTAGAAATAGGCACCGTGTCCACTTGTCCCGGTTGAACTAGAATTTTTGCCGTGACGTCTATAGTTTTGTTTTTTGTTTTGCATTCTCGTGGTTTGAAGGAGTTTTTGCACAAATTAAACGTGAATGTCGTCAACAGGCAGTAAACAGTACCAAGGATACAATCCAATCGCTACCATGGATAACATATCGGCAGCAACAGTTTCCGATGAGAGCACATCCAGCGGCATCGCGTCAACATACTCGTCACAACAATTAATGCCCGCGGACTCTGAGAATGTGGCGCAACCGGCTAGGATGCCAAGGCGATCCGGTATTAGCCGGAAGGATTGGTTCACAGTCGGCGTGTTATGTTTCGTCAATCTTATTAACTATATGGATCGTTTCACAATAGCAGGTTTGTTATAGAATATAATATAGTTTTACTGCATTGGAAATACCGTGGGTAAAAATTGTTACATACAACATGCGGATTGACAAGTGCATATGTACGAGGATTGTGTGTCACGTAACGTTTCGGAATCTCCATTTAGATGACTCTTGTCATTGTCACCTGTTTCAGTGCAATTAGTGTGTGACTATTTTTCATTGATTTGCTCATTAGTATGTCATCTGTATGGTACCGTTTTCCGATTAGTCACTTCCGTTTGACTAGTCTGCTCCCACTAGATCTTTTTTTTATCTCTTGTTTGTTGATCAATAGTTATTTGTTTTGAAGAACGATTGCGTGTTAATCATTTGAGGTTAGAAAATTAATTCGTAAAGATAGGTAGGTATCTGTCACAATATTCTGAAGCTCTACTTACCTTGCAACAAAATCCTATATCGAAGTGTATGGCTTAAGGTTAATGGTCTATAGTTAGTCATTTTGGATGTTTGTTTTGATTTGTTTACTTCGCAGTTTCATATTTAATGGTGTACCTATCTGAATAGTTGCAGGCACGGGCTTACTTTTTATAGCAAGGCAAAGTATAACTTAACCAATGGACATTCTAAGTTGGCTACGAGACAAATCAAACAAAGTGTATGCCCTCCTTTCCACTTATATTTTCGTCTCTTTACAGTGTTATAAAATATTACTTATTAATCGGTCAATTGCTTACTGAAAGAGTTATTCCACATCCACACTTGTGCAGCTTTTCTATTACTTTATTGATGTCAATGCCCTCGTCAACACCATTAATGAGCTGGTCGCTCTATTGAGAGTTCTTTGCATATGATTTCCATTAAAATTCGCTTGAGAAATAGTTGGACCGAAAGTCAGAAACGTAACTGGGTTACGAGTTTATGTTAATACCTACTTTTTTAGTTTATTAATTTTTTTTGCATTGAGTTAAGTAATCATTATTATTGTCTAAATTTTCACATCTAATTCATTTAATTTTTTATGCAAGATTGTTTTTCGCTGATATTTAAAAATGTTTTTAACAAATTTGTGAAACAAAGAGTTCTTATAATTTTTGGTTATTCTGTCTCTTGAACATTTACTCGCATTTGGTAGAGATAACATTTAGCCAATAGTAGATACGGGACAGACGCGATATGCCATAAAGCTAGCCATGAATAAACTGAAACTCAACGTAAATAAAACGAAGTGTATGGTTATAAACGATGATTTTGACCCAAATATACAAATTAACAGTAATCAAATTGAAAAAGTGCAATCAATTAAATACCTTGGCGTAATTATAGACAGTGAACTAAACTTTAATAACCATCTCGATTATATCGTAAAAAAAATTTCAAAAAAAGTGGGCTTTCTAAAAAGGATACGTTAAAATATATCAGCAATGTGCGCTATAAACATATACAACACAATAATTAAACCACATTTTGAATTCTGCTCAACTATACTTTACATGGGAAACTCAACCGAAATCAGTAGGCTACAAAAACTCCAAAACAAGGCGATGAGAGTAATTCTCAAATGCAGTTTCTACACTCCAATCAACTGGATGCTATCGTGTCTACAATGGCTCAATATTAAACAGAGGATAACATTCAACGCAGCAATATTTGTATTTAAGATCAAACATAAAATGGTTCCTGAATACCTTTCGTTAAACTTAAATGTAACTCAAGAAATTCAACCTTACAACCTTAGAACTAATAACAATTTTAGATTGCCACTATATAGAGACAGTAGAACCCAAAATATGGTTATGTACAAAGGCATTAAATTTTTTAATGAATTGCCAACTGTGATTAAAAATTAATCAAATTATCATTCTTTTTAAAGACTTCTAATAGTCTACATTAAAAACAACGTATAATTGTACTTAAAGCATGTTTATTTTATTATTTAGTTACATAATAACCTAGTGATTAAAGCATAATGCATTCAATTTTGTAAATAATAGTAATTATACTAAATAAACGAATACATACATACATACATAAAACGCTAGATCTTAGCCATTAATTCCAAAAGTATAACTCTCACAAACGAATGCTCCTACCTATTATAGTCTGTCATCGCGAACAACAGTAAATATTGCAAAAATGTACACAGTTTGTTGGCACAGACAAAGTCCTCCCAATAAGTAGTCCAACCTTATCAGTATCAGGGTAAAAAATTAAAGATCGTTTACTCATCTCTGTCGGATTCAAAAAACTTAGAACGCCCTCCACAGGGAGATAAGAGATGTTATGCATATCATGCGATTGTTTGGAGTCATCCGGCAAGCAATCACAATAATAACAGATCACCAGACATAAGCAGCTTTTTTGAATGACTATTTTACTAAAAATAAAAATGATTTTTTTTAGAAGCGAAGGAAACCCGAGAGAACGGCAATAAAAAAAAAACACTACGTACAGAGGTTGGTCTTCTTCTCCGTTCTAATCACCAGTTGGCGGACTTGTACTTATCGCTCAGTTGGCGCAAGTGGTATTCACTTGGTCAACTGAACTGACATATCGATATACTAGGTTAATTTCCTGACAGGCGAAAGCAGAAATGTCATTTTATATAATTACTATGTACATTGTTATGTTGTCATTTGACTACTTCGCCTGGTAGATATAGATGTCGCAGTAAAGTCGAAAGTACATTAACAATCCCACCACATCAAACTGCTAAAGTGGTATACGGATGGTTCAAAAATGGACTCGGGTGTAGGAGCTCGTATTCAAGGACCAAACCGAAACGTCTAAATATGGGAAAAAGCCCGAGTGTATTTCTCCATGACATTAAAGAATGCGAAGTTGCAAGCACGCCTACAACAAATGCAAAATGGGGAAAACGTGCGTATGAAGCGCAGCTACGTGGACAGTAGGCCTATGTCTTGAGGAAGACGAAACAGCTGAGCAAATAATTTGTGTTATTAGAAGGAAAACAGCTTTCAGGGAAGTAATAAGTACCGAAGAATTAAGGAAATCCCTTTTGCTGAATGTATCATCAGCTACATTTGGAATTTAGAGACGCTACCTAAACAAAATTCTGACACTTCAATCACAATAGATCTTATAAAAGTAGGTCGACGTACATTATATAGCTATGGCGAGTCAGAAGTTAAACAATGAATGAATTTTTAAATTATTCTCTAAAGGCTTTACTAATACATAAACGTTAATGACATCCTCGCCTTGAATATATCTATATAGGTCAGCATAGATAATTTAACATGCCAAATGTCGCCATTGTGAGTTCGTAAAATTGAACCTGCTATATAAAGTTACCGATATAAAGTAAGTAAATACTATCGGCCTCATTATATTTATGCCAACTACGACAGCCTTGTTTTTGAGTAAAATTGTTGGCATTAAGCGCGAAATGCTCAAGACACAAGGTCGCAGTTGTTTATCATATTCGATTTGTTAACCTAAAGAAAACTACAAAACAATACAAGAAAAATGTATAAATAAATTTAACAAAGCATGGACGTCATTCAAGTGGACAGATGATATATACGTATATATTATCTGGACAGATGATATATGTACATTAAAATACAATTGTGTGCTAATTTGTTTCGTTCAGTGTTTTGAAGTTGTTTTTTGTATGTCTCTCAAATAGTTCTTCATCAAAATTGGTGAACATTTTACGAGTCCTGATGACAAAGTATTGTAAATTAATCTGGAATCATATAGAAAGTGTGTTACCAATGTGATTCAAAACTCGATTTTACAATGGGATTTCCCAAAGATGATTGCTAGTAATGATGGAAGATAAGCCAAGTTGCTTCTCAACCAATTATGACCATGACAACTTTACAATATTTGCAAGAAATAAGAATTTTGCATATTTAACCTGTTTAAAACAAGAAGCTTAACACTGGTTTACACAAGTTTTGCTACCATTAAATACTTGAACAACCTTGGACTTGGATAAGTCAATAACTGTTTATTAAGCAAGGTAGTAACATCATGACAAGGATTACTCGACCTTGAGTCGGGGTATAGGCACCGAACAAGAATTGTATTTTAAAAAAGTGTCTTTAGAGTAGGAATGCCTGTGATAGAGATTTTCCGCATTGAAAAGTTCGTCTCATAACCTGTCCTTAATCCTGCAGTAGTTCGATGGAGAGGGATCATGACAATTATCATTATTAACTCCATGTTGTGTAGTCACTACGAATATGAGAAATTCAATAACTAAAACACTATGTATATGTATTATATTACAATTTCCTTGCTTAAATTTCAAGTGTCCTTGATCCACTTTGCTTTTCTGCTATTTACACAAAGGCTGAATGTAAATCAGATGTCAAGTCGTATAGTCAACAAGAAGGACTTGTTTGGAAACTATCCCCAACTGACCCCAACTTTGTCTGAATGATTCACACAGCACAATCCAAATTCATTTGCGTTTTGTTACTCATCCAAATCACGGTTTACTTTAAAGGTTTTTTTTTTTTTTAGATTTTTTAGTACTACATTTAAGTTTATGTGATTGCCCAGTCAGCCATCACCTTTTTTGATAAATTACCTCAAAGTCTAATTAAATCACACGACTAAATGGACATTTCACATCAATTAGCAATGAACCTTTTGCTTGGTAATTGCTTATCACATTTGAAAAGATTGTAATGCAAAAAAACAAAAACAAAAAAAATACGTTAATGAAGTAATCAATATCACGCCACATTTTCTTGGTATCAATCTAAAGCGCTATGCGCTATGCCAATAAATATACGAGTAGATATAGCTTAGTGCAGTTCATCGTTCCAAATGCGAAGCACCCATGGCAAAGTGACTTTCGAAAGAAAATGCGACAAAACTACAAACAAGAACGCAACAACTGACAACTGACGCTACCACTCTTAATCGTGAGATTGTCAAATCAGTCTTTTTTAATCTGTGCTGTGATAAATCTGTTTATCTGTAAACTTACAGATTTTGGTATCTCACTTCTTGTTTTTTTTTTTTTTTAGCAAGAATGTTGACTTCATTCAGCGGCGCGTCTCTTGCGTCTCTTGCTTATATAAAACGATGAACCAATTACGTGCGTCATAATTTAATTGCTCGCTGATGTGTGGGCGCGTTAAAATTTAAGTTAAACGTTGGTATATCTATCTAAAGCGCTAGTATTCCATGATGTAGATCATCATTATAATATGTATCTCTACAGCTGACCTTTGGTTCGTTTTTGGCCTCTGAAATTCGCGTCTTTGAATGGATGTCAATATTGCATTTTAAATGAAAAATTGCGAATTTGTTTTCTTTTTCGTTTCGAAATTCAATTGATGTTCCGTGTGTACGTAGGTATTGAACGATATTTTTAGAGAGAAAGAGAGGGAGAAAGAGAGAGCGCTTGAAGGAGCAAGATTTTGCGCGTCGAAATTGCTTGTATTGCAGATCGGATGATGCGCTCGAAAATAGATTATTAGTTGTTTGTACGATATATATACGAATCTATATCTGAATGAGATCAGAAAACATCCGATTCATGGAAGGCTGGGTTTACTTTAGAACAAATTAATTAGGTATAACTCGTACATTGTTACATAGTATGCTAGTCTTTCATGTCTACTTACACTTAACCGAAAGACAGCGATCAGCAAAGAGAGTAAATACAGACTCTTCTATGAGTTTTCTTAACGGTCTGGAAACAGGTCTAAAAAACCAACAATTTGTAAAAAGTTTGATTCCGAAATAACGTGAACATATTTAATGTCGACACCAAAAAATACTGCAGAGGCCAGACTGCAGTCACAGTTTGATGCAGATTGTGGAGTGGTGGCATCATTCATTGGACCATGTTTCTTTGAAAATGAAGCTGGGAACAACTTTTCGGTCACGTCGCCGTTTTGGCGATGTCAATTGGCCCCCTCAGACCTGATATTTGACCCCTTTGGACTTTTTTTTTTGTGGGGATACGTGAAGGACCGATGTTAAGCCAACAATACGGAAACGATTCAAGCACTTAAGGCCAATATCATCCAAGCAATCCGTGAGCTACAGCCCGAAACCATCAACAAGGTCTTGGAAAATTGGAGTCACAGAATGCGCTACTGCAAAGCAAGCCGAGGCTGCCACTTGAACAACGTTATGTTCCATAATTAATGGAAATGTTTGCTCTTACTAATAAAGCCATAATACATGGACAACATTTAATTTTGTTCACAACACAAGGTCGCAGTGCGCGAAACTCTCTCCATTATTATTATTTAATATTATTAATGCGGATAGAATCAATATTTGGAAGGAATATCGCCATCGGACCATCAATAGCCATGCTACACTCTATGCGTTTAATGGCAAAAAATCTAGACAAATTCTAAAACGCAGGACATCAGTTGGCAACTTTTCAGTACTCGATTTTCTGAGGAAACATATCAAAAGACTTATACGTAGCCACCGTCAGAAGGCGAGGGAGTATCGCGAAACCGTATGAAATTCTTTGGGAAATAAAATACTTATGGAAGAAAGTGCTCTAGGGAGAAAAATACTCTGCCACCAAACGGCCTTCCAAATGGAAGTGAGAGAGTAGAATATGATATTGGCAAAATCCTGCCCAGAGAAGTAGCTGCTCGAAATTAAGTTCCTCACATATTCTGGTGTTTCTAATGCGATCTCTACGGGTCACATCAGCAATGCAATGCAGAAATCTCATTCCGGCAACTTATATCTTATCCGCGATCTTATTCTTTTGGTCATTACCCAAATCTCATGAGCATTTAGGTAAGAGTTGGCTCAAACACTGAATTAAAGACTGACAACTTAGCTTTAACACCAAGTTCAGTCATCCTAATAACAGAATGACCACGTTGTCTCAACATTGATGCAGTCTAACCAATCCTAAACTCATGTTTCAACGCTGGGACTCCACTAACATGCAGAGTGGAACGGGCGTTCTGGCGACGGTCATCACTTCAGATTTGTTCACGTTAACTTTCATCTCACCTTCAACGCAAACAGCCACAAACCGATCGAGTGCGCCTTGAAGTTCAGTCTGAGAGGAATCAAGGATGACCAAGTCGTCAGCGAAGAGCAGATGACTTACGATCAGATCTCCCAATTCGAAATGTTCCTCGCCAAGGCTGCCCGAAAGTCATAATAAGTAATGAAAAAGAACAACAGGAGACAAAACGCATTCCTGGTGAAGTCCAACGCCCACGGTGAAGGGTATTGATTTAACTCCGTTTATCCAAACACAGCTTGTACAGTTTTTGTAAAAAGATACACTCGAGAGTTTACCTCTAAACAGCAAAGATATGTTTTTTCGCAATTGCTATCGTTTGAAAATTTGTTACCGAGTCTAAAATCATTTTACTAAGCTTCCCAATAAAAATTGGAACATTCCTATGGCTTTGGCTATCAGTTCAATGTGATTAGTACCAATATCGTCGTGTTATTCGAATAAATAAATACACAAAGTGGCTGGACTACTGTGCGAGGGGTCCCAGGTTCGATTCCCGGAAAAACAAAAAATACATCAAGGTTTCTTCCACTGCGGCGCGTATCGCGAACGTCTGACAAACATCCGAGAGTATAACTGTCCTGAAAAGGCTTCTCAATTAAGCCGTTCGGAATCGACATACAATTGTAGGTCCCTTCCATTCGTCCCGAAAATAAAAACTAGCACAAACGAATGGTTGTGAAAAGCTAGGCCTTCCTATGACCTGTTGCGCCAACTATTTATTTTTTTTAAATACATAAAACGGCTTAATTGCATAATTTTACTACTTCCGGCTATTAATATAATGTAAAACTAATGTTTCGAGTTCAAATTCGAATATAATGTTCGTGAACTTCGAGTAAAAACAAAGTAAACTAAGTTTCAGGAATTTCCTTGAAAAGAAAACATTTTTTCCTTCAAATAAAATAAACGTATGTTCACATCGGAGAACATGTTCTGTTCATCTATTACTTTTACTACACTATTCCACTTAAGTTCGAATTACCTACACTTAGTTGGTACTAGATTTGAACATAATGAAAGTTTATACAACGTCACTTCATATTGTTTTGTCAAAGTCGAAAATCACGTGAGGATTATTTTTTTCATTTGGCTTGGTATTTATGACCACCGAAAATAAATTGTCCAAAGTTCTTAATCTATTTATATAATTGGTCCGTCGGCGTTGATTTTTTTTTTTGCAACTTTTTATCAACGCCATGGAAAATTAATTGTTTTGTTTTTATATAAAAATTTATTTTAAAATATGGATTAGATTTTATGTAAGAAAATGCATATGAAGCTGATAGGTTAACGAATTCTAGATTCTGCGACAAAGTCGCATGTAAAATATTTATTGCCTTGAATATGTTCATGTTTATCTAATGAAATTCAAATTTCTTTAGATATTTATTTATTTATATAAAGGGGTGACTACATTTATATACAGTTTGCTGGTGTAATCCAAGAGGCACATTTGTAAATTAAGTTTGTATAGAGGTTAGGGAACGAAGGTGTTAATGGAATGTTATGTTTGATAGATCTTCGAAACTGTGAGCTCTGGGCAGTAGCACAACAGACAGAGAGGTTCCAAAATAGCAATTTTCCCTCGGCACCTGAGCCTCTGGCGGGAGTCATTCTTGCAAGTAACAAGTCTAGTAAGTTCAGTTCTATTGCCATAGTAGTCTTACATCTATTTATTAGTTAATGCTACATACAAACTATCCTAAAAATTTGGTAAAATTCATAAATTTTTCTATTGGCAAGCTCATCGAGATCCTGAAAGAATTACCTTCCGATTCCGAGGAATTTGTTCCTAGACGTTGAAGCTTGGAGGTCTGTCTCTAAACTCCATCGACACCGCCTCTGCAAAGTTCTCCTTCAGTTAGGAATATTTTCCTCATGTCATAATCCAGAGTAAACATTATAATTCCTATGAGGACGATCAGAGATCTTCTATCTTTCCCTATGAGTCTATCGGTTGTAATATGAGTTGAAAAAAGGTTAGCCATAGCTTTCCTGCAATAATAAGGATCAGCTTGTTCTGAATCTTCCTTTCTTAGAGGCGCTACAGTCCGGGATGGACTTGGCCCCAACAAACACGCCTCTCCAGTTAGCACGATCTTTGGCTAATCGCCTCCACTCCAGTTGCGCACTCCAAAGTTGCTTGTGGTCCCCTTCCACTTGTGCGGGCCACGTAAGGCGAGGTCTGCCTCTACTGCTTTGTCTCACCGGGTTGGAATCGAAGACTCTTCGGGCCGGAGCGTCGGTGTCTATTCGCTCTACATGTCTTAGCCATCTTATTCGATTGATACGTACTTTTCTGACCAAGACAATGTCGCTGTAGAACTCGTAGATTTCGCTGTTAAATCTCCTTCTCTAAGCCCGTCAACGCGAACGGTACTGAAAATCACTCGCAGAATTTTGCATTCCAAACGACCAAAAAGTACTTCATTCGCCTTTGTTAACGTCGATGCTTCTACGCCATACAGCAGGACTGGGATGATGGGAGTCTAATATAGAGTCTCCCTCCTTTTGGTACTTCTTGACAGGGCTTTACTAGTCAGTTGCCTTCTTAGATCAAAGAAACGGCTGTCTAAATTTGTCTTTTTAATTCGTCTCAATGCATTCATATCAGTTTACTGGCGAGACTGTCAGGATGGTATGGGTCTTACTTCCAAACAGCTGAATTAAAAAGCTTCCTCTCACCAATTCTACTCTCGGATGTTTGGCAGACCCTCAATAAGCTAAGCAAATGTAAAACGAGCTTTAAAATAAGTACCAAGCACTGACGTTTTCCAAGGCATCTTCAAATTCATGCTTATGCGACAAAAGTACCACTGACAGTTGTTAATTTAGCTCAAAGTAGTGGTCGCGTGGCGTAGTAAATCGCAAGTAAGTAATACTTCCGCTCCTACAAATCTTTTACCATTACTATACCGCCTTTACAATCTCTATAGTTTCCCCCAACACGCCCAACGTAAATCGACTTGAGATTATTTGGTGATTTTTCTATCTCAAATTGAACATTTAAATTTTCAACCACTCAAGCAGTTATCACTAGAACCAAGTCCTTGTCGTGTATGGTCGTGCCCGTGACCCTTCAGTTCTCGATAAGTGCTTCAATATCGCTCTTAAGAGACCCTCTTATCGTTGCATTAGATTAAAAAAAACTCAAAAGTACTTCGTATACACACATAGTGCATTTCTAAGGGTAAACTACAGAGTAGGCGTGCATTTTGATAAAGGGTTTACTATATACCACAATTTCCCCCAACTAAACTGAACAAGCGCCAGTTTGATCAATTAATGTTAATTTAAGTTAATTTCCTTTTTGTTCATTATTTAAACACAGAGTCATCTCTCTGGATGTCACTAGTTCAGTTGACGTTTACATTTTCCTCAACACAATCGAAAAAAAAAAATACTTATTCACCACATGCATTGAATAACTGTGTATAATGACTTTGTAAATAAAGGTGAACGAGTACTACATACTTTAAACAGTTGCCTACTATGAGTGCATTTTTCCGTCTTCTATACTAAATAAACCAAAAAGAAAATTAGCGGTACAAAAAAGGAGAGAAAAGAAAGAAGAGCTTGTGTGCATAAAGGTAGAGTGGCATAATATATAATGAAGAGAAAGTTCGTTTACCCTGTAAATTGTGTTACTTTTGTGTATATGAATAAATCATGTAACCATTTTGTTGTATTAAGCGTCAGAGACATAATTAACGCATTTTTACAATAAAACGTTAAACTGGAATGCCCAATATCTATAATGGAAGGGAAACGCTAAAAAGTAAAAGTTTAACATTTTAACTGTAATGCGTTTAAAATCACGTTACGTTTCCATTGAGTAGATTTAAATCACATCTTATCTTAATCTTGAGGTGTATTAAAAGCTACCTATCTGTCATTCCGACAATGAACAATCTCAAAGGCAAGGATTATGGAATTCAGCGCAAACAAATAGCGAAATCTGTCACCCCGGCCGTGAACAAAATAATCTCGTTCGCAACTAGGTACCATGAGCAAAATAATCTTGAACGCACCTACCTACTTGTATTATAACCAGTAAGACAATTATCTTCGACTATGCCGAAGCTCAAATACCCGGTACTATATTATTGTAAAATAAAAAAAATATTTTAGTATTAAAAAATTATATATTTGTATGGGAGGTGTGGGTACTTTTTATTCGATCAAGCTAATTTTTTGTCAAATATTATATTAAAACTTATAAAAAATATTATTAAAACAATATGTGCAAAGTTTAAACTTGCTATCTTTACTGTAGCTATTTAAATTTAATTTTTAACATAAAAAGCTATATAAATCTGATATTTTTGTATGGGAGGTAGTAGTAGTTTTCATCCGATCTTGCTCATCTTCGAACTTAGCCTCAGTTTGGTGGATAAAAGCTTACATACCAAATTTCAAGTCGATAGCTCTTAAATTACGGCCGTAATCGTGCGGACAGACAGACGGACAGACGGACAGACGGACAGACAGACGGACAGACAGACGGACATCGTTAGATCGACTAAGAAAGTGATGCTGATCAATAATATATATAGTTTGTCATACCTACAACGCCTCCTTATGGGCGTTACAAATGGAATGACAAAGTGAATATACCCTCACCACAGTGTGGTACCGGGTATAAAAATGCAGCACAAACAAAAAGAACAACAAAAAAAAGACTCCTATTGTGAATTTAAATTTTCTGAAATATTTCATACGTTTTTTATATTTTCTTTCAATTTGTAAAAAAAAAAAAAAAAAAACAATTTTAATATCATTAAACAGTAACTACAAAGCATATTAAGAGACCACAGGGTGATTCAACAAGGCAGCATTTTTATGAAGTTGATAATATTTTTATTTTACTAAAGTAGACATTTTGAGGTTAGTACCTAATGGAATAGAATATCTGCCAAATGTTCGCCTTGGACAATTAAACCCTTCTTTTCGAAAAATCTCGGAAATTCCTCACTTAAAACTTATGTCCACACCGATGAAAAATTTTATAAAATATAATAACATTTAATAAATGTTATTCTGAAATGTGTCCGATTTGGTTCAGAACGCACCTTAAAAGAGTCATTATTGTTTCACAAGCTGTGTGGCATGAGGCGCCATCTTGCTGAAAATGAATGTCATCCACTTCGTATAGACTTCAGGCAAGACTGTCATTCAACAGCGTTCGGTAACGCAATCCAGTCACTGATATGGCCGCCCCCAACATGATTTTCGAAATAATAGTCTTAGACATCGATAGTCTAAGAACCGATCCAAAATGCCGCCATTTTTAAAGCCAATTTTCGCTGTGCGAGTGTTTATAGATCCATATTTAATAACAAAAGTCATCGCAATGATACTTGAACAGTTGACAGTTCACCAATGGCAAACAATTTAAAATCAAACCTCTTGTTGGATGGGCCTGTAAATTATCAATTTCAAGTTTGAAATGGTTGTCAATGTCGCTCAATGAACCCAATCAAGGAGAATTAAAAATATTTTTTTTGGTAAATTTAGTCAGTCGAAACATTCTATATATTTATCTATAATTAATTTAAAAAAAAAATAGAAGAAATTCGTGACTGGTGGTAACTACAGAAAAATAGAAAATAAGAACGGACACCCTTACGAAATCGATCAGAGCCTTATTTAAAGATTAGATTTAGATTTAGTGCAAAATACAAAAAGAGAATTTAAATTATTAAATTAAAGGGGACATTTAAATTATTGTCTATCAAAACTACTATTTGTAAAAACTAAAAAGCTAAAGTAATCGGGTTGTTCATTGTTGTAACAATTTTTTAACAAAAATGGCTGCCTTGGCTTTAAAAAAATATGTTGTTGTTTTCCTACAATTTTTTTCGATGTTTAAATAAAACATTATGCGCTCAGCAAATGGTGTCACGCGCCGTGCCGTGTGGCATGCCGCATGTTGCGCCATCTTGTTGAAACCAAAGTTCTGCCGGGTCAATGCCATTCAACTGAGGAAGCTCCTAAGCCAAGATCTTTCCGTAAAATGTTCTACAAAGTGGATAGGAGGAATAGCTGTGCACGATAGCGAATCAACTCATTCGGATCCTCCTCAACACTACGCTCCACAACGGCAGTGTACGTGGTGCGAAAACGTTTCATTGTGTTCCGAATAACTTGCTCAGATGGACGATTATGTCGACCGTAAAATGGACGTGGATAAGTTTGGCGAACCGAACCATGGTTTTCAAAATAAATGTGCACCAATTTGCAGGCGTTGTTCTGGCGTTAATCTATTCATCGTAAAATAGCAAAACGTACTAACCACAAATAATCAACTTTCTACTGTCAAATTGATAATCTGTAGAAACAGTGTTACCAGTTCAAAAACAAACTCTTGTCATAGTTAAAAAGGTTTTCAACCTTCTTTTTTTTTCAGAGAATTTTTTTTCTGTTTTGTTATTTATCGTTTAAACCAAAGTCCTTTTTATATGTTTTTATAAAAAGATTATATTTTTAAATAAAAAAAACATATTTTTCCCCTTTGAACGAATAACTCGGCCAAACATTGTGTAACTATTTTACCATGTGTTGAATAGAACTGACAATACACAATGCACAATATCTTCCTATGTACCTTATTATTTTTTGTATTCACTTACAATTTTACAATAACAAAAGCTTTTACTAGAAATTGTTATGAATTGAATTGTTCACTTAAATATTTTGTAGGTCACAGTGGGCCTTTTCATATGGAAATGTTCGCCATTATGAGTTCATAAAATGTAACCTAAGTAGGTAACTACTAAAAATGAAATAAAAAATGAAAAGAAGTAGTTAGGCACCACGTGATGCTTAATAATTATTCGACTTTTTATAAATTTAAGGTGAAAAATAATTATGTATTAGTGGTAACAAAAAATGAAGGTAGGTAGGTGTTTTTACGTTATATGGGAAGCTGAAACGAATAAAAAATTGTCATTGGCATGTATATTGCTTGACAGGTTTTTGAATATTCATCTGACAGTAACTAGTCACAGTCAAGGTCTGTTTCTTTACGACTTGTATGCACTTTGACATTTTTTGAGAATATGTACCAAATTAAAAACTATCTCTTCCACATGCGAATGCAGAAACGAAAAATGAGCAAATGGCAAAATTTGCAAACGAACTAAGAATACAATTTTCAGTAATTAAGATGAAGATGGCTAATTAAAAATTCAATAGAAATTACAACAACTTGAAAATATTTATTTGTAATAGTCTTACTTTGAAAATTACTCATTTGTTTTTCTAATAATAGATTATAGGAAAAATACCTACCCACTAGTTTTTGTCACGAGATATTTTTATTACAAAACTGCTAATCAACAATGAAAACACCAGTGTTAACAAAAAATGTTGTAAATAAAATAGCAAAACAAGTGCACGAATACCTATCAAGGTCGAGAACAAACAACTGTTGTCTGGTAAAACATCTAAACGCACTTTACCAACACATACTTGTAAAACTAAGTGCCCATCTTTTAAAACAAGTTCTCCCAATATGGAACAACCCCAGAGGTGTCCATTTTCCACTATTGAAGATACAACTTTGTATGAAAATAAATTATTCCCACGTCATTTCCATTCATCAACAGTTTAAAAAAAAAATTCCATCTCCGTCGTACGACTCGGAAAATTTTATTTTTCTATTTTCACAAAGTGGGTGTGTGTTGATCCTTGCTATAAATATCCGTAATCACTTGAATGCAATTTTTGTTGGCCATTAAATGTGCAAAACTATACGGTAGACAACTCGCCTGACTGGTTTAGAATTTCTAAGCGGAAATTATTCTAATTTTACTTAGGTACATCCAAATTTAAATATGTATATAAATTGAAACGTGTTTCAAGTTTGACTAAAAATCGCGTGGTTCTACCTATACCTACTAAATTTATTTGTACACGACTGCAAAAGTGTTAATTGATACAATTCATTTGCAATCACTTGTCTGGCGTGACTACCTTACCTACGCTACCCCTCAAGATTACCCAACGTGCTGTCAATTTATTTTATAAAATATACAACGCGCACCTATTCCTTGGGGTGATGGGCAAATAGAAACCCCATTGACGGCGACAATAGCTGTCATGTGGCCGACAAAAAAATTGTTTTTCTCAATATCTGCCTGAACGAACTCTCTCTAAATGTGTCATCTCTTACTTTACAAGCAAGCATGTCTACCAGCAGACTGAAAATGTAAAATACGAAAATAATGAAGTGCAGAATGTTCGCTTTGGGCCAACAATTCTGTTGACTTCGTTGAAAAGTTGTTGCAAAGTATTCCAACCACTCACACCCCTCCTCGGCCTTTTGCAATGCAGTAGTGAATGCAATCATCGATTCAATTTTCTTATTGCTTTCCTATTACAGTTCACAATCACAATACTATTTGCTTTTTGACGTCTCCTGTGTCACTTTTGTATACGGCCGGCATTTTTGAAACTTGTTTCGTGTAGGGAGAGAGAGAGAAACGTTAAAATATCTACACTTCAATTTTATCGCGCTAGCGTTTACAATCACGCTCGAGAAACAGACCTTCACTGCGAGCGGTTGCAAAAACAAAAAACCGGTGTTACGTCATTTTATCAGTGAATTTTGATTGGTTAAAAATAATCGTACGATAAATTCCTCACTCGGTGAATCAGACAAACCTCTGGCGCTGCTGCTTGCTGCACGCTAGCTAGCATGCTAAAGTGTGTACGCAAGCAGTCTGATGAATACGTTTGTATGTATATTGTGGCCGTTGGAAGTAAAATACCAAAATGAAATAGGAAAAAAAAAAACCATTCATACAACCAACATTGTCTTGGGTTGGTTTGGTTTGCCTAACGCAGTCAGGGGAACGGAAACAGTTTTTGGTAGATACGTAGGTATCTCAAACTCAGATATGAAATTTGCAAACACCATGACCGCAAAATGTTTGGTTAGCTGTACAGTGGATCTTTAGCTGTGTGTTGAGATTTGTGATTCAAAAGAACCAAGTGAAATTATATTCATTCAATTTGTTTACAATTTGTTATCTATAGATACAAAATAGGAAAGTACGTCTTTCACTTTGGCAATTGTTAATAAAAATAAAAAATTAAAGATTGTGGAAAGATAGGCTAGACCTTGAATGAACAGAATTTGTTATTAATTTTAAACATATTTGCTTGTCATTATTAGCTGGGGGTCATTGACATTGATTAGTTGTGTCACTTTGACATTTGACGTTTAAAAAAATAAACAAACTTATGTCGTTTTCGATTGGTAATCCAGAAGCGTCCGGAAGAACTCTCCGCGATTCTGAATTCAAATCCAGAAGCAAATTTCTCTTCTTTTCAGTAGAAGAACTGTCAGTCGAGTGCCAATCGAACGCTTTCAGAAGCGTTCGGGTTGCTTCCGGACGGTTCTGGATTACCAATCGAAAACGACATTAAATTCGTTTTCTTTAAAAAATGTTGCAATTGATTATTTGATTGACACTATACATAAAAACCTCTGAATAGAACTGACGTTTGTCAAAAAGATGCTGTCTATTTGGGAAATATCACAATTTTTGACATTTCCGCAATATTCGATTGGCGTGTAATAATTTCTGGCATTGCAGGTTGCAGGGCGTTCATCTTTTAAAATAATATCTTACGGAAGACGAAATTTGCACAACTCTGCTTCAATTCCACTCGCGCAGAGCTCTTGGGAATTCTGTCTTTCCCAAGATGCAATCTTAAAGGTAGGTATACAGTGTTCAAGTAGTACTAACTATTTCACCATTGCCAGTTTCAGTTTAAAATTGAATACCTAAGTTGGCTAAGGCTATGAGTAAGATTTGTTTCCACTTGACTAAAGCATCGCTGTTGTGAATATTCAAATTAAATTAATGTCAGCACGAAAAAAAAAACAATTCAAACGTCATTTTTACGTCAAATCGTGCAGTACATCAGCGTAGTCCAATTCATGTTGACAAAACAACAAGTAAAACTGCGAAGTACAATCATTCCGTACTTTCGCTCACATGGCTAAAAATAAACTTCTCTTTCCTTTCGAATCATTCGTTGCATACCAAAATGTATCTGTGGCAATAGCGTGTGAGTATAACTTTGACGTTTATTTCAAACACAAACACACACACTCACACACGCATACGCGCAAATCCGGTAGAAATGTGTTTTTTTTTCTTTTTGCAATAACAAAAACTTTTAGCAATAAACTCTTTCATCTCATGGCTAAGCGAAAACATAAAAACAAACAAAAAACCACCTAAAATATAATGGCCAATACATTATATTGTTGAACTTTGAATGTGTTACGTGTGTGGGTTCGTTTTTCGTATATTACTGGTACTGCCATTTGCCAAACAAGCGATAATTGATTTTCACGCCCATATTTGTGAAGCGCAGCGGAGTCACTGTCGACTGTCACTGTCACCGTCATCAGGTGGTGGCATGATGTGATGTGATGATTTCACCAAAAATTCCTCAAATTATTGGGTGCCGATTGCCGAATGCAATAAAAATATTGCATTATGTAGTTGCAACGGTAGGTAACTTGGGAAATTTTATCGTCATAATTGGAGTAATAAGAAAAACCGTGTCGTTCGAAACTTATCGCTTATTGGGAACTTGATCTTGAATTTCAAATCTTTGAGGGAGAACCACAATAGGATTTCATTGGTAAAACCCAGCTTAAGCCAAAGTGAAAGGTGTGTCTCGATTTCAGCGGTTGACTTTAGCTTAATCCCGAATAATCCTATTATGGTTGGGCTTTTAGTTTGGCAATGATCCTCTGTCTAAATTGATCGTCCTCCGAAACGTTAACATTACAAAATAAGCAATTTTTTGGTAGGTTTACATTATTTTGGTATCGATGGTACGAAGATTGCAACGAGTGTCATAATCGGTTTACTGCCACAATCATGCCACCAACAACTTTCACTATAGTTTGTGAAAAATCAATCGCGCCAACCTAAACTTAAATGAAAAAAAAAAAACATACTTGCCTACGTGATCTCGTAGTAGCATCTTACTCCTTTCAGTGAAAGGAAGCATAAAATTGAATTCACTGCGACTGTATGGCAACTTTCCCATTAGAGTTCAGTTTATCCACTTATCCAAGTTTTTTTATTTGCCTCCCTCATTCAAGGTCGTAGCAACTACATTTTTATCGAAAAATTCATCTGGCATATTTTTTTATTACTTCCTTATCTTGAGATAAATTGTGGGGTGATTGTGTTACGTATATGAACAAGAAAAAATTAGGTCGAGTACTTGTTAGAGTACGAACCTCCTGAAAATATTATAAAATCTTCTTAGTGCACTTGGCTTTAGGTTATAAAGAAAAAAATTTTAGGGTAGCTATTATGCAATATACTGCATACAAATTTGGTGAATGTTTTTGCATTAAAATACTGTAAAAGAAATAGAAGACCATAGCTTGGTTCTTCATAAAATCCTTTGTAAAGTAGGTTAGGTAAATATTGTGGGAAGTCGAGTTTATGCAGTTCAATAATATCTGAGTTTTCCTTGTACAAATTTGTTCAAAATGTTTAATATAAAATCAAATATATTTTTACTATGAATATTTGACATACACTCAAGGGCCTGTTAACATCGTCCATAAAGTATCGACGACATATTAATTTGTACATTACTATCTCGCAAAAATGTGAATACAAATTTCTCGAAAAATTGTTCAAAGTTTCGTCAAGATCTCAGAATTTGACGTTTGTTTTTTTTTTGAATATTTTCCGACAATTTTACAAAATATGTAATGGCATATAAAGTTGAGAATTTGCGTTGTGCATTGTTGTCTATAATCTGCCAACTGGGACAATTATAACAAAATTCTGTTTGCCGTGACCATGGTGTAGTGGTTAGTGTGTTTGCCTATAACCCGGGGGAGGTTTAAACATAAGCACCTATACCAACAGTAGAGATAAATAAATATGTAATAATATTCGCGTTTCTCCACCATATGCCAACAAAATGTGTTTCTGTTTGGCACGGCGTTAGGCAATAACGCCCCCAAAAATTAACAACAAGTTGGAAATAAAGCTCAAGATGCATTTGCAGTTTGATTCCTGGCAACCCCCCTGATGCTTAGGCTCAATGTTGACATTACCCCCAAAAACAGTGTCACATCTCACATCGCCCAAATTTGTGTGAATGATATTGACCTTATGTGCTTGAATCGTTTCCAAGTCCAAAGGATTTAAATCGCAGCTCCGAGGCGTAATTGACATCGCCAATATGTGCGACGTGACCGAAAAATTGTTCCCAGCCTCATTTTCAAAGAAACATGGTCCAATGATGCCGCACCACTCCACAATCCGCAACAAACTGTCACTCTCTGTGGATTGGCATTGGCTTCTCGATATGAGTGTTGTCCACTAGCAGTCTCACGAACATTTTGCACAAACTTGCGTACAGCAGGCGCGGTGGCTGCTTCATTTCGACCAAAACTTCTTTTCGAAAAAAACGCACTGTTTGGGCTAAACAGCACAAACTTTGGAAATACGTTTTCAATATTTCCCAACGTTGTTCCAGCGTAAAGCGACTCATTTCGTTCCGCGTAGGTATGATACTGACTTTCTGTCAAGATTTCGAGCGGAAAACAGCTGTCAGTGTCAAAATAACCTATGATTTAAAAAGAAACCACTAGATGGCTGACCCTGTATATTTTTTTTCCAAAAAATAATTGGTCCAGAGTGAAAGATATTATTACTGAAATTGAAACCATAACTACTTGTCTGATAATCCGCTTATTACCTTGAGAAACTCTTATACAATTCTCTCAAAATCGATGCAACAAAATCCCAGACATTGTGCTACCAACATCGACATTTTCAACTGCACTTGGCCTGTTTTGGGCTGCTACTATGCCCCCACGTTGATCCAAGGTTCGACAACCTCATTCCGTTCACTAAATTTTCGCAAGCGAATTTCGTAGTAATTACAATAATAAATATACAATTTCTCTGATACCGATTTACACAATATACCATTGTATTACAACACAAGAGGCACGACGACGTATACCATACCCCCAAAAGATCGACAACAGTTTCGCCTACTTTCCATTTTGCACAAATTGAGTCAATACAACCGATCAGCAACCGTTTCGAGGAATGTTCGCACAATGCATTGTTATTCAACAGAAATACTGATTTTATTTAAATAGTATTTTTTTTTTCGACACATATTCGACAAAGCATTCAACACTTTCAAATCGGCGGGGTTTTTGTAAATATTTTGCGTAATCCATGTCGTCTGTCGCTTATTTCTATGTAAAATTGTACAAAATAAATGAAAATACTTTAAACATGTCATTTCTTTCGTTGCAGGAGTTCTTACAGACATCCAGTCAGACTTTAACATCGGCGACGATGATGGAGGACTGCTGCAAACAGCCTTCGTGTTATCGTACATGATTTGCGCGCCAATATTTGGTTACCTTGGTGATCGGTATTCACGTCGATGGATCATGGCGATCGGTGTACTGCTATGGAGTACGACGACGTTACTTGGATCGTTTATGAATCATTTTGGATGGTTTATAACGTTCCGAGCGCTGGTGGGCATCGGTGAAGCGTCATACAGTACAATAGCGCCAACGTTAATATCCGATCTGTTTGTGCATGACCTGAGATCGAAAATGTTGGCAATGTTCTACTTTGCTATTCCAGTCGGATCTGGTTTTGGGTAAGTTGTTAAATCATTTACCTAGCGGTTTTTTTTAATGGCACCTATATCTAATAGATAATTAATTTACAAATTAACAAGCAAGAATTGGTTATAATGGTGAACGTAGTTAAAATGCCATCACGTCACGGCATCACCACAAGCCCCTATCCGAGACTACATCTTCACCATCATCATGCGGTTGACTCTCGGAATGAGTAAACAATTAATTATTTTATAAAAAGTTCATCTGAACTTACGGCAGTGACCCGCGCCATTTATGACAGCGCATATAAAACACAAGAGGTCACTTTTAGTTAAGTGAATTAAATTTGTTAAAATATTCGTTATCAATTACTGTAGGAAACGGTGGGATAATAAAATCTCAATTGAATGACATTTGATTGTGAAACAATTGAAATAAATGAATAATGTAAACGTGCGTTGTTTAGTTATATGGGTGGTGGTTGTGCCGACATGTAGATGTAGAATGCGTTCTGTCAATATGAGCCACCCAAGAGACCCAACGCAATCTCACGGTAATTCAATTTGTATTGTATTTCATTTTCGTAGGCCTATTACAGTAGAATATGAGAGCAATTTAGGGATGACTGTGGATACTCAATTTGGAAAATTCAATTGAATGGATTTGTTCCCAAGGGGAGACCTTCGTGACAAGGAACCATTTTTCTCTCTTTATAATTTATAAAGGTCGAGTTTTTGGTGTTGAACTATTCTATGAATATGTAGTTTCGCCACTTGGTTTTCTAATGAATTTCATTCGTCCACAATAATTTTTGGTTGAACTACTGATAGGTCAAAACTTGTAATAAATGTTTTTGGGGAGTAACGCTATAATACTTCTTGTCAATACTTGGCCAACCGCTGTTTCTTTGGCCTAAGAAGCAACTGACTACTAAGGCCTTGTCAAAGAACACTCTATATAAGACTGTCCTCATCCCGGTCCTGTTCTATGGCGCAGAAGCATGGACAAAGACGGACACAGATCTTCTTGGTAGTTTCCAACGCAAAATTCTTCGAGTGCATTTTTTTGTCCCGTTTGGGTTGAGGAAGAGATTTATTAGCGAGCTGTACGAGCTGTAGAAAAGTACATATCTAATCGACCAAAGGCCCGAAAAGTCTTTGATTCCAATCCGGTGAGACAACACAGTAGAGGCACACCTCGCTGTGCGCATAAGTGGAAGGACCTCAACTACCGTGAAGTGCGCAACTGCAAGCGGCTACCCAAAGATGGGGCTAACTGGAGAGGCGTGTTGGTTGAGGCCCATCAGGTATACCCTTTGACGTTAGAGCTCTAGTCCTTTCTTCGTCTGGGATATTATGTACTAGACTTCTAGCGGTCAATGGAACGCGGCCAAAATATCGCAGAAAAAAATTCAAATCAAATATTTCATTATTTTTTATTTTAAAGTAGGACATCCTTGTACTTTAGCTGCGTACTGGCATACATATCTTTTTGTTACTCATAACTCCGGAAGTAGGTACTCAAATAAAATGAAAGAACAAATATATTGTGCAAACCTATGCGAGATTAACTTTTATTTGATGTATGTATCATGCAGATCTATTTAGAACTTATGGAAAAAAACGAGTTGTTTATCCCAAACTTCTAGTATAGACGCCTCTCCAGTTAATGCAGTCTATGGTAAACTGTCTCATCTGCGATATATAAAATATAAGACGTGGTCTTCCGTTGTCCTTTCGGTTTGTCTCTTTCTCGTCGCAACGTCGCGTCTTTGATTATTTTATTTGAAAATGTGTTATTTTTACACTCAGGAAAAAAATACAAGCCTTAAGCCCATAGAATCCATTATCTCCGTCGCGTCGCCGAAGTATGCGTTGACGTTCGCATATATGCCGGAGAGAATTGACTCAATGAATACGTAGTATGCGTTGATGGTTTGTTGACAGATTGAAATAAATTTGTGCAAAAAGTAAAATGGAAATCAACGATATTTTGAAACTTCTGGTTTTAGTGTTATTGCATTTTGCCTGAATAGAAATTAGCAAAAGGCTCAAAAACCAACTTTTTCATTCACAAAACAAATTTAAAATTAAAATAAAAAAATAACCGACATCGATACGTCAAATTTTCTTGTGAGTGTACTGTCAACGTATGCGACGAAGAGAAATGTTAAAAGTTAGGCTACTCTGTACGTTGGTTACGTCACATACCCTGCCTGTGGGCCACTTATCATACGAAAGCGTGTATTTAATCGAGTTGTCAGTTGGGTACGGCAACGGCAACCCGACGGAGAGAACGGATTCTATGGGTAGCTAAGTTTTCATATAAATCACGAGATTTATCATACATTTTTTTCAAAATGCATATATCACGAGATTTATTATCAACGTAGATAGTAAATCTGTTATCGCAAAAGAATCAACAAAATATTCTCGAACGCACCTGTTATGAAATTCAGCACAAACAAATAAACCCTAAATGTGCAATATAAAGATTTGACGGATATTTGGGTTTACTTTGTTTAAATTCAAAGAGAATATAACATTGTATAACAAACTTTCACCTTATCATATTTTATTATGAGATCTTATGATCTAAGTGTCATGCGAATTAATCACGTTAAACAGCCATTCGAGACTGGAGCATGTATTACTTAAGAAATTATTTTTCATCAAAAGGTGATTATAATGTGAGTCAACTACTTGAGTTTATCAAGTCAATTTACACCATTGATGTGTGATAATGGTAACTTGTTAACATTCTTAACTTAAATTTCACAAGTCTAATGGACCACTAACACTTCCAATTGATAATAAAACAATTTTGCAGTCAAAAATTGACATAAGGGAATGGAATCGTTTAATAGTGGAAAAACGAAATTCTTCATTTTTCTTTGTAAAGCAAAATAAAGTAGAATCTTCAGCAGTATGAATCTTGTGAGATTCATACCTTGTGATCTTGTGAGATTCATACTGGTTATTTATCCAATAGCAAGTAGACGTCACTTGAGAGCAACTACATTTTTAGCGCTATGGGAATTGTATAGTTCATGTTGAACCCTTTCTGGTAGGTATGAATATTGGATGTCTTCATGAAACTTCTACTTTCATCCATAGACAGTAGTCGTTCAGCCGTTGGCGTTTGGGATATGTCACAAGGAATATTTGAAGCATAAATGGTTAAGGAAAGAACAATTTTATCCCATGATGATTCCAAGTCTGACAAAAACACCCACGAGTATAACACTCTTGAAAAAGCTTATCATTCAGTTGATCGCACACTTCAGTAAGACAGACAAACGCATTACAATTTCGCAAATTGCTTAGAAATTTAAGCACTTAACAATGTCCCGTGCCTAGAATTCTATTCTAATCAACCATAATTGATTGTTTACACTTGAGGGGCACGCATTGGCGTTTCTTCAAATTAATTTTGTTTATCTAACAGTTTGGATTTGCGAAATGTGACACACACATAATCGCAATTTGTCAAATGTGAGTAGGTATGCCTTAGATAAGTCATGTATTTCAATGATAATGAAGAGATTCTTTATTTATGGATTGGAAGGTAAGTAATGCATGTGAGCGCTAGCCTGGACCAGTTTTAAGACTATCTGATAAAGTCTCTGATAGCCTGTCAGGAACTTATCTGCTAGATAAACTTTAACTTTTGATTTCAAAGGATCTGACGTCTCCTGCAAAAATTCAACACGCCGCTTTCAATAAGCTTGCGGTTAAGGCTCGAAGTTTCTGATAGCTTATCAGCCGGTTCAAGTGGGTGTTAAAGCCTTTATCTGGAAGATAAGCAAAATATTGATTTAAAGAGGCTGGAAAAATACATTTTCAGAGCATTTTTTTGTTGCCGAGAGTAGATTGCAGTCACGTGTGTTCTATGGATTTATTTGAATTTTTAAAATATGAATTTGATGAATATATCGAACATATTACACGGCCCCGTAGGATCAGAGTATTTTGTCCAAGACCAAATTAACTTGAAACACTCGACGATGAAGTTTTTTGAATTTCGGAATTTACACGATTTTTTATTAGCCTTATCCATGCTAAATTACCAACAATAGAAGTAAGACAATTTATACTTACATTTTTCCCGTCTGGTTATGCTTCTAATAAACTAAAAATAAACAAAGACAAAACAAATAACATGCCTATTAAAATGGTAAAGAAAAAACAGCATTGCCGTTCGGTCAAACAATTATACAGGGTGGGCCAGCTGGTAGTTTCTTTTTAAAGCAAAGGTTATTTTGACACTGACAGTTGTTTCCCGCTCGAAATCTTGACAGAAAGTCAGTATCGAACCTCCCCGGAACGAAATGATTCGCTTTACGCTTGAACAACGTTGGGAAATATTGAAAAACTTATTTCCAAAGTGAGTTCTGTATAGCACAAACAGTGCTTTTTTGAAAATAATTTTTGGCCGAAATGAAGCCTGCTGACGGCCTCTGGTTCATGCAGGATGGCGCGCCATGCCACACAGCCCATGCCACAATCAAATATAAAATTGTTTGACAACCGCAATACCAAGATTATACAAGTTTTGATAGATGCTGTGTTCATTTATCTTACACCTAACATTTTAACTAAGATCTTCAAAATTTTAACATACAGCTAGCAATTGCCACTCGTCCCAAATTATTAATTTTTTTCCTGTATTTTCATTTATTTTTCCTTGAAATACTGACGTACCTATACATTTCGATGTAAATTGTGGCCTACCTGTATGAGTATTATGCATGCGCGATAACTCAAATCATTCTAAAAAGACGAAAATCTATCGGAAATACTTTCGTTGTTTTTATTTTAAGATTTGTATTCCTCTCGCATGCGGACAGATAGATGGCTTAAATTTCTTTTTAGCTGCGTTGAATTTTCTCACTAACGACTACGACTACATAAAGCCGTCTCATGTTTCATTTGGGGAAACTTCCCAACGACTGACACGGGTTTCTCTGTTTTGTCTGTCTCATTGGATTCACATGAACAATTTAATATTTATCAACCATTCGTATGAAGTATATTTTATTGTTCTTGGTATTACTTCGTTTGCAAGCACTCGAAGAATGTGACAACATATTTTTCTTTTTTTCAGAAATTGTAGATTTGTAGAGCTAGCAAAAATAATTTCCATGAGTTGTCATAAAGCAGGTGTACCTACGGTAGGCATGTGTTTCGGACTTCGGTCAAACTTACTACCTAAACAGAGTTGCTGAAGTGGATAAATTATTTTGGCATTGTAAGGTCACGCTCTCACACTCTTTTTTTTTTTTTTTTTTTTTGGTTTCATTAAACTATCTATAAATGAAAAATATAATCAAACCGTCGTCATAATGACTCTAATATGAGCGGGAAATGCAAACCGGCATCATGCATGGCTTTCCACATGGAATTTCCACAATTAATCAAATTAATTTAAACCGTGATAATGCTGATTTTTATCGAATATCACGTACCAGTAAATGTAACTTCAACAGGTCGTATAAACCAGCTTTAACGTATATTGAAAGCTTTATATAGAAATGTATGATCATTTGTGAAAGGGGAATTTTCAGCTAGAATGAGCATCTAAATGATTTGGAATTTATATTCATCGGGGGAATCTACTGTGTATTTCGTTCCGTTCCGAAAGTGAAATTTTCCGATAGCGAATATTTTGTATATATGTATTTCGAAAGTGGAATGAAATCTCCAAATGTCAAAAGCAGTTTTAACATGGAAAATCTGGGACCGAATTGTTTCACCCGTAAACGAGCAATACGTGTCAGAATTTGTTTTTGCTTCGGGTTCGGCTTTTCGTTCTGGGATGCGACGATTTGAACCTTGATTCTAAAACAAATTCGACAACAGAATGGTTAAAAAAAAACACATAAAAAATAGTAGCTGGTTTGTTGATTTCAACGAAGACTCGAAGAAGACCTTTAGTCGAAAAGGTAGGTATTTAGTAGTACTTTTATATTCCGAAAGTGTTACAGAGCACCAATTTAAAAGCGGAACAAAAAGCATTTTGAATATTAATGACTTTCGAAACGAAATAGGGAGTAGGACCTCCGGTTCAGGTTAGTTAGGTTTCAAACGTCGCAATTAAAATTAAAATTAAATTAAGCTTCTTAGTTAGAAGATTTGGCCAAAGCTGGATCTGAAACGCTCTAAGTGTTTGATATCTCTAGAAAGACGTCATATTAGCGCTATGATAGGTGTCATCACTGGACACTGCCTGATAGGTAGGCACGCAACCAGACTTGGAGTTCCCTCAAATGATTTTTGTAGAAGCTGTAGAGATGAGGAGGAGGAGGAAACTGTCCCCCACCTTCTCTGCTCCTGTCCTGCTCTCTCTCGATATAGGAAAATCCACTTAGGTGCTTTCTTCTTCAACGATCCTGGTGACCTCATCATAAATGATATCAGGAGTCTATTGCGCTTCATTAAAAGCTCAAAATGGTTCTAACAATTAGGCGTGGAGTAATATATGATCCGGATGGTATCACAATGGACCTAATACTGGTCTAAGTGTGCTGGCGTAGGCTAGCAGCCACTTCAACCTAACCTAAGCTTCTTAGTTCTTTTGAAGCTTCGCAATTTCGGCATTAACTTCATTGGGACAGAATAATGTTCTAGCGTTTAGTCCGACAAACCCAATGGCATCCCAATGGATTTACAAGAGTGACGGGTGCAACATTTTCCTGACCCTTCAGCATTTTTATCTTCACTTTACGTTTAGGTTATATAAGGCTAGACGCATAGTTATGAGGAGAACTGTTACAAACCACTACGCATCTTAGGGGATTCATTGCGATCGCTATTTTCATACCCATACAACTGAACTTTTTAGGACAACTCATCCACGAACTTTTCCTTCAACTGAAATTATTGCCTAGGAATAGAATTGTTGCGTCCTAATCGTGCAGATTTTTGAAAGGAATATAATATTTAACAGTTAAACGCCTTTGCAGCGAAGCGACCCACCTACTCTTAAAATGGTGGTGGATAAAATGTCCTATAGATGCTATTTGTATGGGTATGGGGATCAGATGGTCATGGATGAGTTGTACGACTCCTTAAAATTTTCTTCTGATGTAATCCAAATCTTTCACTTTTAAATAAAATAAAATAAACCTTCTCTTCTTTTCTTCTTTTCAGCTATATTGTTGGTTCCGAGACAGCACGCATGGCCGGCTCTTGGCGTTGGGCACTCCGTGTTACCCCATTCCTGGGCATTATCGCCGTCGTGTTGATTTTCCTGATCAAAGATCCAGAGCGTGGGGAAAGTGAAGGATCTCACAACCTAGAAGCTACAACCTACACAGAAGACATCAAGGACTTAATGAAGAATCGTTCGTTTATGCTATCAACAGCGGGTTTCACATGTGTCGCCTTTGTTGCTGGTGCTCTGGCCTGGTGGGGACCTAAATTCATCTATCTAGGTCTTCGAATGCAGCCTGGAAATGAAGAACTAACACAAAATGAGTAAGTTTTCGTTCGCAAAAAAAAGCCCGCGCGTTTCTCTTAACAAATTTCAGAATAAAACTAAAACTAACTACAAATAAATAGCGTGTCGTACAAGTTCGGCATAATAGCAATGTGTGCTGGGCTTATTGGCGTGCCATTTGGATCGTTCATGGCTCAACGACTTCGACCGAAAATACCGAACTGTGATCCATATATTTGTGCCTTTGGATTGCTTTTATCATCGCCCATGGTTTACATGTCACTTGTGATGCCAAGGACAAGCGGATTCCTGTGCTACACTTTTGTGTTTCTAGCTCAGATTACTCTAAATCTAACTTGGTCCATTGTAGCAGATATATTATTGGTAAGAACAAGGCTAAGTTGGTTGAAGAAGAGAATGTTTGAGGGAGCTCTCTGGAGAATGCTGTACGATCGCGAAATTAGTTTTATTTTTTTTTTTTTACCATTTAGTTTTTTTTTTTTTGGAAAATTTACAAAATTATTTATGAAAATTTTATATTTATAAATCTTTTCAGTGTCGCATTTAAATTCGGTGCACTTACAATGGTAGCTGGTATTATTGGTGTTCCAATGGGAGCGTACCTATCTCAGACACTAGTCAAACGATTACCGACAGCAGATCCATTGTTATGCGCTTTTGGACTGTTTGTCAGTGTGCCACTCATGGCTGGTGCCATGATAGTCGTTTCGAAAAATACCATTGCCGCGTATACGCTGGTATTTTTTGGTGAATTAGCTTTAAATTTAAACTGGGCAATTGTTGCTGATATTCTGCTGGTAAGGATACTCGTATTATGTGTTGTTAATTAACACGAACATTGAAAAACGATTTTTTTCCTTTTTCTTTCTGTTCATATCCAATTCTTCTTCATCATCCTATTCTATTGCTTCCTTTTCCCAGTTATCCTTTAAATCATTCATTATCATTTTTATATAGTAAAAAGTTCTCAAAATTAAAAAAAAAAACACACCCAAATCAATTTAACTACTTTGCAGTTTAGGGTTTTTATGTTTGTACAGGTGATGGGTGTCATTTTTTGTTTAAAGCACACACGATCATTATTTTGAATTAAGTTAGCACGTCTCCACTATTCATCATTTTATTTCCCATGTCTAAATTATCTGTCAAGGTAAACTCATAAGGTCACAATAGCTTCAGAAAATGTATCTATTGTGAATCTGCGAAAGTGAACAATAAAAATGATTATTAGTAATTGAGTGCCATTGTGAACCATTTATCATGAATATATAGGTACAAACCTGGGCGACTTGTATGCATATGTGTATGCCACCTAAAACTACGAATGTGCGTGGGAGCCAAACATGGCGATGATTTGACATTTCGTTTGAACAGCATTACCAAACATAATGGGCCTTACCAATAATCATTTTTAGTCTTCAACTTAAAGATTTTGACGTTCACTCACAATGGATAATTTTATATGGAAATTTTCGCCATTGTGACTTCGTAAGCCTGGACACTAAAAATGATTATTAGTACCGCGGAATGTGTATAAAATCGACGTGGATGAGTTGTTTATAGATGAAAAGGGGTTGAAACCTAAACCAACTATCGCATGTTGAAATTTCGAATGTCCATGAGCCGCTTCATGTGCTGGGATTGGGTTGCGATTGCCCAAGTTATCCTACTGTTTGGGTGAATTCCTCACTCGATGATGAAGTTTGCGACGCTGTTGTGCAATTTGTTTTTTAATTAACGATTAGCTTTATGGTGAACTGATCTCTATGCATACACGGTAGTAACTGATGTGCGCACTCTCCGTGCCAAACTTATTTACTGATTGTAGTTGTAGCATCAACGCGTGTCCTTATAATCATTTCGACTGTCTAAGTTGAAATTTACGAGTTCACAATAGCGAAATTTAACGTATAAATTGATCTATTCTGACCTAAAATACATTTTAAGTAATGCCCAAAGTGTTGGTCCAAAATATATGGGTCGCTTGCAATTTTTATTTTTAATTCATAAGTAAGATTATCTACCCAACCACTGCCGATATCATAATTTCTACGAAAGTAACTTAGTGTATCCGTTCGTTTCTTCTTAAAAAAAAATTATCAATTTACGTCATAAGTTACTTATCGCCTCCAAATTTAGTGCCACTTAAGGGAATGGCTTATTGAGATTTTAGATTGACAGATAATCATATAAAAACAAATCTGTCACCTGATTATACAGAATAATAATCGAATTAGCGTGCTCAATTGGTTTTTGTTTTTAATCTCTTACTAGCTCGAGTTACGTTGATGACAGTAGTTGTTGTCTGTGTCACTAGATACATGGTTTACATGGAATCAACTGGTATTTTCCCAAAAAAATAAAAACACTATTAGCAATCTTATCTAACGGTAAGCTCCACTTCGACTAGGTTTATAGCAAATCCCAGGTAGATGGTATGGCATGACTTAGTCGATTAGATTGCATACTTTTATTATCATGACGGACAGACACGTTCACTTGCATAGGTTTAAAATCACAACAAGAATTGTGTATATCATTAGCAAGCAATGCAATATCTGATCACAGAGGAGTGATTACATTTTGAATTTATTTTAGCATACCTACTCTTTTTTTTATGACATACTTGAATATTATACGTAGAAAATTTCAATTCAATTGTGTACTAGATAGTGTGGAGCTTAGTTTAGCTGGTTATCGAATATTGTGGAAAAAACAAACCCATCAGACAATGGAGTAGAAGAGGATATGAAATACCCGCAATTAAATTAATCATTTATTAGTTATGATGTCGTCTTATTGGTAAACTTTATTCGTAATGAATTGTAAATATCATATTTACAAGTGAGGGCACCATGTGTAAATATATACCATCTGATTAAAGATGATCTGTGACACAAGTAAAAGATGAGCACTATATCGTAATTCGTATGATACCTACGTGATAACTCCGAAATGCCCAATAATCCTAAAAAGGAACAAAATTACAAATAAACCCACTTCACAGAAACCGATAGATGATTTATCCAAGTTGACAGCATTGCCATCTGTATAGAGGAATTTTTGTTTTATTCGTCGTCTCGTCATTGACACATCTGCCAAAATCATCACTGTCAAGTGTGGTCATTTGGTCATTGAATCAGGTGATATATGCTCATTAAGTCATTACGCTGCTTGGCCTTGTGACAGCGAGAACTTTCATATGGTCACAATTTAACCACTTGGCAGTTAGTCTACAGCTACACCTACCTTTATTAAGGGTTTTGGTGCGGTGTATTGAAAAATACACGGTAAACAAGTCATTCGATATTGTTTGATCTGGAAATCTATCTGAATTTTGGTCCAAACAGTCCGACATAGTTTTCGTTTGCATTATAGTTAGTAGTGAATTAAAGTCACGTTGTCTCGATGCATAGGCTAAAATGTCAGAAGTTATTTTTAGCACGAACAAATATAAGTACAAGCGATCTGCTATTCCTACAAGTGGTTCGATTTAAATGTCAAATTATTTTGTTTTAAAGTGATTATTTTTTTTTCATAATAACAAATAGACAAACTATAGTCAAATGTTGTCAATGTCAATTTGATATTTTGGAATTTTGACCTTAAACATACTTATTAAAATTTTATGCAAAATATTTTCTAAATGTAACGTTTACCGGCAACATGTCTGTATAAGTCTACAACTCTAATCAGACGATTGGCCAATTTTTGAAAATACATAAAGCATAAGCTATAACATCCAATACGAAGTTGGTTTTGGCTTAGGTATAAAGAGCTCTTTCCAATGGTACTTTTAAAAACCTAGACACAAAAAACTCAAGTGGGGCTTATTTCCAAAATAACTTACTTTCGAACTTAAACTTTATTTAGCTAAGGTATAAAAAGTTGTTTTCGGCGGTATCTAATTTCAGAAACGCTATTTTTGAGGATTTAAAACTCGCTTTTAAAAACCGAAAAACTTTCTCGGTTATAGGTTTAGGTACTCCCTAAAATTTGTAAGATTACCGAGAGTGGTCGGGCAGAGGGGAAAATCACCATCTCCAAAATGGTACGCGCGCCCCGGGAAAATGTTCGTTGTTGTCACACGATCCTACCCACTAACCACTTAGTCACGGGACAATTATTACTTTATTGAGTCGATATGATACACTAAATTGACTTTAGTGGAAATGTTTCAAAGGGTTTAACGTGTGAGTGAATCATGAGATAAATTTCGTGGTTCACACTCAGGTACCTGTCTTGATAAGCGCTTGATCGATGTACATTGTCGATGTATGTTTTGAGTGTTGAAGTGAGTTTCTCAGATCGACACCGGATTTTATTTCAAAATATGGGCAAGGAAGGATTTCCCTATATAGTGAAGAAATGCAGGAAGTGAAGAAAAATTCCCCTTTCATTTGTATATTTACAACTAAGACAGTCGGCGTTGAAATTACGATCCTCTCAAAAGTGCTATAAACAGAGTAATTCTTTATTCATAATGCTTATGCTTAAGTCTATGTGCGGTACCTACTTACCTACTTACTAATAATTTTTAGTGACAGGTTAAATTATATAAACTCACAATGACAGAAATTTCCATATACATCAAATTATCTATTGTGATCTGGGACATATTTAAGGTAAAGGTTAAAAATGATTATTAGTAAGGCTAAGCGCCCTATGAAAATATAATATTACCTTATACAACGAGTGACAAGAATGTAACCTTTGCGTCACCAGGGGAAGCCAATCGCCGCATCCGAAAATGCGCTATCTATACGTTATCAGAATTAAGTTGAATCAGCTTACATATTTACTTACTTAATGGACTTCTGTCTAGCCCTAGAACAATTTCTGTTTGAGACCCTGAAGCCTTCTATCCTCTCATTCACGATAACTAAGTTTGGATACCTATTTCCCATGAGTCCTGAACCTGACCTCTTAAAATATAACTGCCTCCCATGTAAAACGTGTACTGCTTCAGAATTTTAAATTACTCACAGTGCTAAAATTACATATTTGAATTTATTTTTTATTTCATACTGTTAGCTAAGTGCTTCTCAATAATTATTTACTATCCAAAGCGCATCTCCATTCATAAAACCAAACCACGAGAGTAAACTGCTAAGTAGTTATATTGATTTGAGTATTTTTTCTTTCGCCCTCTTTGAATGTAAAGCTTTTCTACAACAAAACATAAAACCCACCCACACACATCCATCAAACACGACACACCCACTTCCGCTTCCGGGCAGAATGTCAACAACAAATTTGCCTGGAAACATTTTGTTTTAAGCTAATTCGCCTAAAAGTATGCTTGTTCCTTTCGTGGTCAGAACAATTCTCTCCACTCCTTAGTAAATATTCAAACCACAAATTAGCTTAGAATTATTATGTATACACAAACCCACAAATCAGGATTATGTATGGTTTGAATTTTTGATATTTTCCCCAAATCAGCACCATCTCTTGAGAGCTTTCCTTTGTATATTATTTGCTTGTACACATATTCGTTCCACAGTGTGGGCGGTTATTTTCAAAAACTCATTCAAATGCATTCCTTTTCATTCTCTTTTTTCATTCAAAACTTATCTACATATTGGATTATATGTATTTGTGTGTCTATAATAAATGTTTTTTTTAAATTCCCTATAGTATGTCGTGGTGCCAACAAGAAGATCAACAGCTGAAGCCTTTCAAATTCTCATATCACACGCACTGGGTGATGCTGGTAGTCCATATCTAGTTGGAGTGGTAAAATAAAATATAAAATATAAAAATAAGATTGTTGAAACTAATTTGTTGTACATTTCAGTTATCTGAATCAATCAAGAAACACCTAAGACAATCGGTGCATGCAACCACGGACTTTGTATCAAATGGATTGGAGAGTCTTTCGCTTACAATGGAAAATGCCACAACGACAGCGAGTCCTATTTTGGCAAATGTACTGCCAGTCGCGTTAGATCAGGTAACATACAATTTGTTTGATGCAAATTTCCAATTTTATTTTTCTAATTCAATTTTTCATTTACATTTAAGGATACAAATCTGACCAAATTTGAAGCATTACAGTATGCACTGTTTTCGACGAGTTTCGTTGAAGTGATTGGCGGTATCTTCTTCCTATTCACGGCTGCATTTATTCTTAAGGATAAAATGAAGGCCAGTCAGGCTGTGAGAGGTAAGTTGAAAATGTATTATTTCAAACAGTTTTAGAGGTTTTATATTCAAAGATAGAGAAGCAGTAATAGTTAAACGGTCGTTCGCTTCATCTGTAATTTTGCGAAGTAAAAAGTTGAGCCCGGGTAGACAAAGTATTTAAATATATATTTTTCGACATTTCGTCCTATTCGCCGGTATTTACTGTAATTTTTCTCTGTATATAATTCGTTTTGTCCTTTATTTCCAACTACAATTCCGTTCATAGAGTCTACCACTTGCTTCTCGTACTCTAGAAAATCGCAGCTCCCTTAGCAACTTTGGTTTTGGTATGCAGCATTGACTGGTAGTGCTCTGCTACATGTGCCAGCAGCACTCGTCACCGATACGGAAATTTCGCTATGGTCGCCAAGTGAATACCAAGCACACCTCTGGTCTCTGGTACATTCGGACATCTGAAATATTGAGTCATGTCTGGCGTACGATGCACGTGATCTATTTGACGGATCATTTATCTGAGGACTTCCAAGCTCCCCTGTTAACATTGAGTTGTAGTAATCGTGGTTATTGGAAGCATTCTACGATCTAGACGACTTTAACGCCAACATCGAGAAACAGATAATTTTTGCTTTCGCATGCACAGAAAAGGCCTCTCTTAAAGACTTGCTATTTACAATGAGCTATCAAAGTTGTGAGATGTGCGCGTATGCGTCCCAAATGACTTTAACCAGGCCCAAATAATTTTTATACATTACGAATCCGCACCTGCTTGTAGGCGATGTATCGGTTGCTCTGAGTTGTTTGTGCTATAATTTTCTTCGATTTGGCGACCACCTCGCTGTACTTGTAGTGCGTTGTTGGAAGCACTCTTTCATTGGAGGAGAATTAGTAGTGACATACCTACCTACTACTCAACTTGCACCTGTCGATTTTGGGAGGCCTTACTGCCAGGATCAGGATCGCATAGGTGCAAAAATTGTCTTAGAAGTTACCTCTCAACTAAGACAAGACTAACCCCAAGGGTTGAGTTCCCGCCTGAACCATAATGGAGTCTCTCGCGCTCTCAAATTTAAATATGTGTACGCAAAACCAATATTGGATACTTTTGGGTTCGTCCATCGCTGAAGCATTCTCGCAACTTGACCAACTTATAACTTTGCACCCCTATCGTCTGGAACAGAGTATGAATCTGTTTGAATTTACCAGCTTCATTTGACTGTTTTACTTTTGATGCGTCCTGACATTTCCTCAGATTAACGACCGTAGATCTACAAACTCTGTCCGCTGTATGATTACCTAATACCACAGATACTATAGTAACTCTATTATCTGTGCTAATATCACTTTCGCTTTCCAATCTACATTTAAATAATAAATTTTATTATAATTATAAACTTTTTTATTTTCCCCTTTGCAGAAAGCCACATAGCAGTGCCCAACCAAGCGCCTGTCGATATTGAGGAGATATCATAAGTAACTCCATCCATCCTAAGACTTATTACAATATTTTTTTGTAGATGCATACACGTGCCTATGCATACGTTCCTGTTATATGAATTCATAAAGATATGTATAACGCTGCTGTTAATGTTTATCAAGTATACTCTCTACTCTACCTAACCAATTGTAAGATAGAACGGATTGATGATTGGTTACACACACACACACAATGTTTCCCCTCTAAACTATGGTAGTATCTAAGAATTAATTAATTTTATTTATGTTTAATATTACCTTAAGTGGCTTTTTTGCTTACCTCTCTAAACAAAGCAAAAGCAAATTCATTTTGTAAATATAATTCATCGATCAATCAGTTATATTATCACACTTAGCTTAAGAAAATTCGAAAAGTAATTGCTCAGTAATAAAAATAAAATTTATTCCGAATTGCATATCATTATGCAAACTAATTGGATCCATATATCGTCTTTTATAGTTAGAAAAAAAATTAGAATTAGCATTAATTTAGTTTTGAATAGAAACAAAAAGACAAGATATCTAAGCTGCCACTAGAGATAGCAAGAGCAATTAACTGCATTCAACAGAAAACAAAAGAAAAATCGTAAAAAAAAAAACGAGTACATATGAGAAATAAATGAAAAAGGAAACTCTTTTGGAGGAGACCCGTGTTGGTGAAAAGGCTTTAAAAGACTGCTGAAAATAAATAAATTATATAAATAATTAAATTTAATTTTTGTTTTTTTTTTTTTTGTTTTTCTTATTATTTTTGTTTTTGTATTGTTCGTCAGTAATTTGGAGTTATGCTACATTATTTAGGAAACGTTTTTTTGTTTCTCAGTTTCTTATAGGATCGTACTCTATTCTCATATGGTATGGTGGGTTTCAAAACACTATGGACCATGAGATGATATTTAAAGGTGCGCAGAGATACCTCCCATAATCTCATTAATATATTCGCTCTGAAAAATAAACAAAACATGCGAAAAACCCCATAGTGATTTGAAACGCACTATACTTAGCTGTTCTAATATTTATGTAAATATATGATTTTGTTTTAATTTTAAGGCCATGAAAGTGGTAATCTATACATTTTACAATATAACGCATGGACAGACATATTTTTGATGTTGAAAATATCAATAAATCAATAAAAAATAATAATAATTTTTATATATAACACAAGTCATTAAAATTGTTGTTTTCTTTTTGGCATTGTTGTATTGGGAAATTTCACGAATTTTAATTTTTTAAAGGGTGATTTTTTAAGCGTTTGGTTTTTAAAATTGAAAAAAAAAAAACAACAAAAATTTGCAAAATTGAGTGATACGTTTTATTAGGGTCGATAAATCAATTATTCACGGAAAAAATATTTTGGTATCGTCGATCCGCGAATGCGCAAAGTGAACAGTTCCCCTTGTGGGTAATGTGAATGAGTTTCACTGTATCATTGAAAACTACGTTTTCCCAAACAAAATGACATTTCTCACCCGCATCAAAATTATTGCGGATTTCATAGGGTTTCGTGTTTGCTGCACGTGCGTCGAGAGCATTTTTTTAAAGAAAATGTACACAACAAAACAGCTGCTTTATTAAGCCACACAGTGATCAGTGATAAGGAGCTGCATTGCATGCATTTTGGTATCCAGAAAGCAAGGAAAAACGGAAGGTTGGCTCAACCCAATCATTAAACCGGATACGCCGTTACATACCTACCATATGGATCATTTGGGCCCGCTCCCGTCAACAGCGAAGTCGTACAAATACTTGCTTGTCGTTATGGATGCATTTTCAAAGTTTACGTGGATTTACCCAGTAAAAGGATGCACCGCGGAGGAAGTTTTACGAAAAATGGATTTGCAAAGTGAAACCTTTGGTCACCCTCGTCGCATAATAACGGACAAGGGAACAGCATTTTCTGCAACTGTTTTCAAGGAGTACTGTGAAAAGAAGAATATATCGCATCGTATGATTACGACTGGAGTTTCTAGAGGAAACGGCCAAGTGGAGCGGATTAATAAGATCATCATCGAAATCCTCGCCAAGCTTTCTATAGAGGACCCCATGAAGTGGTCTAAGTTTGTCAGTCGAGTACAAAGTACCATAAACTCTACGGTCTCTCGCAGCACGAAGAAAACGCCTTTCGAATTACTGATCGGTGTTCCTATGTTCACACCCGATGACCTACAACTTAAAAATCTGTTCGAGGAAGAAATATTACGACAGTTCGAGGACGAGAGAAACGAAATGCGTGACCTAGCTAGAAGAGAAATTAGCAAGATACAGAGAGCTAATAAAAAGGACTTCGATAAACATAGGAAGGAGCCAGTGAAGTACAAGCTTGGTGACTTGGTGGCAATTCTACGTACGCAGTTCGGGACCGGATTGAAATTATATCCAAAATACCTGGGGCCATATGAGGTGACACGAGTGAAGAGGAATGATCGATACGAAGTGAAGAAAGTTGGTCAACATGAAGGTCCAAACCAGACGTCGACAGCAGTTGACTACATGAAGCCTTGGAGAATCCTTAGCACACCTGACAGCGAGATTGATTCGTCTGAGGCAGACGATATTCAGGATGACCGTGTGGAATAATGAATTCATTGTTGTAATAAAGTAAAGTCGAGAAGTGTATTCATTGTATGTAGTACTAGAATATGTAAAATGTAATACTAAGAATAAGAAGAAAAGTAAAGAAGAAATAAAAGAAAAGTAGTAAGCAAAGAAGAAAAGAGTCAGTAGTCGACCAGCTAAGTAAACGATAAGTAACCCCGCTAAGTTGTCTCCCTAATAATTTCCCAATTCAATTTTCTTATATATCTCCTAGTTTAATACTTTTTTTTTAATAAATCATTATTGTTCGTATTGAATTAAACGAATTGAACGTGTTTTTTTATTTCTAATTAACGGACAAAGACTACATTCATAATAAATCTGTCCAATATTGAACTTTATTAAAATAAAAAAAATAATTAGTCTTGAGATAAATGAGGACACAAGTACCTAAGTTGTAAGTCTCAACAAACAAACAAGCATCTGTCCACCGCATAGGACAAAACTTCTCTATTGATAGCAACAATTTCGAGAGTTAAGGAGTTCATGGAGTTCATCTCCCTCCGAGTAAACGTGAATTCGACGTCCCACGAATGACACCCTAGTGGGGATCCTACTCTAATATAACCTTTCCATTCTGCACCGACACAAATAAAAGACAACCAGAATAGCTTCGAGCAAACCCTAGTTCAACAACGAATACAAGCAAGCCACCGAAAAACAATGGTTTCAATGAATGGCTGGTTTATAACTGTCGGAAATAGATGCCCAGCCGAACTATCGGCAAGAAGTGAGATATCTACTAACAAAATTATCGGTTGTCCTAGTACCTAGTGCCTTGCGAAGCTGCACATTCGAAATAAAAAAAAATTCTTCCATGTATTGCTCGTCCGCGGCTGAAATAATTCGGCCCCTAAATCAATGGAAAATGCAATCACTTTAGTCGTAAGCAAATTAGCGAATAGGTAACCCTATTATTTTTGATCATTTCGGGAGGTAAATATATTGCAGACTTATAATTGGTTCTTGAACTTGTTGATTTATAATTGGTTCTTATAATATCATGGGACCGACAGTCAAAATCGAATTTAGTTAACTTCAGTTAGTGTCAAATTTAAACTTCTGTCAAAGCTTAAACTGCGAGCCTTACTAATAAGAACCACTTTTAGTTTCGACTTTAAATTTACGCAGTTCACAATCCGCGGTACTAATATGTAATCATTTTTAGTGTCCATGCTAACTCTTACGAAGTCACAATGGCGAAAATTTCCATATAAAATCTTCCATTGTGACCGTCAAAATATTTAAGCTGAAGATTAAAAATGATTATTTGTAAGGCCCAAAACCTATCTATATTTTCCATAAAAATATCACAATTGTGAGCTTGCGAAATTTTAAAGTGGAGAATAGAATTTGTAATTTTAGTAAGGCTCTATATTTTTTTTTGTTTTCGAATAAAAAATAAAACCCACAAAATAACATAAGTTCGCTGTATAGTACCCATAAAATTACTTATCTTAAAAATTTGTTGAATTATTTAATTCACAATAGTTTATTACTGGGACGATTTAATTAACTTGTTACAATTATTGGAATAAAATCTCTCTTTAAAGGAGAAATAATGATCGCCTTACCCAGGTTAACCATGACAGCATGGAGCAGGTTGACAGCATGGTGGTGGTGGTGGAGGATGTGCTGGCGCAGGTGCAGGATGATGTCTCGGCGGTGGTGCTGGATGGGTTTGAACTGGAACAAATACCGGCTTTATTACTGGAATAAAAACTGTTTTCGGTTTAGGTGGTGGTGGTGGTGGTGGACGAGGTGGCGGAGCTGGAATATATATCGGTTTTTCTATTGGCACATAAATTGTCTGCTGTTGTGGAGGATGAACTGGCGCCTGGACGTATATTGGTGCTGCAGGTGGATGTACAAGAAAAGTATTAGGAATGGTTATAGGTGGTGCTGATATAAATATAACACCTCCTCCTCCGCCGCCGCCGCCTCCTTTTCCTTTTTTCTTAAATGTTGCGCGTGCTGGTGGCAAGGATAACAATACAGCCGTGATAGCGACAAAAACTGTAATCCTCTTCAACATGACGTTTTCCAATCAAAAATGCACACTATAATAGTCTATTACCGGCTAATGTGCAAGCTTTTATAAGAAGGGGCCTTATATACTCGTAGATGTTTTCAATTGTCTATAATTATTACAAAAGGAAAATTGCTGAAGGATAGGTAATTATTTATTTTTCCAAACACGTTGACCCGACCCTGTTGAAGTACATAAGCTTATGCATAAATGGGGTTTCCCGCGAGGATGATTACCCACAATGGTTGGTAGGTATTATAAAACACAAGTATGCATTTCTGTCTCCTCTTACAAATAAGTAGCAATTGTTAAATTAACACCAATATTAAAAAATCACGATAAATATCTACATATAATTGACAACTTGCGGCTACAATAATTTTTGAGCCAATCTCATTAGAAAAACCACAAAAGCGCTAAGTTGTATTTGAATTAGAAAGGGAAAGTAAAAATGGTAAGAGCACTTCTGATGCAATTGCTTTAATCGGCGTTATAAGCCACAGATTTGGCTTAAACCGATTGACTTTTTCTGTTGAGTTGTTATGCAAATCGCACATAGTTTCGACAACTGCAGATCCACTTTTGTACTCAACGAAAAGTTGAATCAATCTCTTCATTACTTTGGTAACGTGAAAATGCATGCCTATGTGCTGGGCCACACATGCCTTCACAAGAAAGTCGTTTTAGGCGAAACGGATAGATTTTGAGGTTAGTTGAGAAAAGAAGGGTTAGATTACACCGAAAGGCATATGTGGCCCAACACTATGAGCTAGATATGTTTCTTCTTCAAAACTAAAACTACTTTTGGGTAATGCCATAAAAACGTGAACTTTATGTCTATGTTGTTTATGTTTAGGTATGCCACAACAACCTGTTACTTACTCCTACTAACTAATAAAATGTATAGTACCACTTCCGCCATTACGTCAAATGTAAGGGTAATCAAATCAAGCCGTTATTAAACTAACGACCCTGAGAATGATTAAGAACTGCTGAATAAAATGTGTATGGCCGAAAAAATCTTACGAACTTTTGCACCGATTTGCAAATCCCTTTTTTTTAAGTGTGTGAAATAAATATGTGCAAGTTATAGACTAGGTACTTTTGATTTAAAAATATGCAAAACAGCATAAACATCATTTTTCATTAAAAAAAAGGGGGATAGGGAACTATTCTAATCGAAACTGGTCCTGGAAACGTACATGGCCATCTACGATCTTGCAAAGAAAAACCTAGTCGTACTACACTGGATTCCAGCCCACAGTAGCTTTGCTGGAAACGAAACAGCAGCTCACTGGCCAAAGATGTTTCGGGAAGAACATCAAGGAATCTAATAGAATCTAATGAAGTCTGGCTTAAAACACCTGGCCAGAACTGCACCAAACAATTCTTCCCAAAATGTTCCCCCAGGAAATCTTATTTTCTTACTAACCTGGATAAAGATAACCTAAGAATCATGACAGGTATAATTACTGGCCATGGCCTCATGAAAAAACATTTTCACCGAATTGAAGTCTCACCGGACCCCATGAAGAAATCGTTAGCTCAGCAAATCTTGCTGACATACTCCCATCAGAGAAGATACCTACTTGTCTTCCTGACTGTCTCCGGAGTAAAGAGATGGCTCTAAGACCTTACCAGGGAAGGCACAATATGCCCATTTAGAGAGGCCTCAGTGCCAGAGCCCAATGAAGGCTCTCCCGACTTATTATCTGATCTAACATAGGTTTTAAGAATTCTTCTTTCAGCGTTGCAATGGTGATACACTCTGAATCAGGGGGAAGGTAATGAAATTAAACTATAATTTGACATTTTATAGCAGCTTTAGCCCTACCATAAAAAAAACTCACTTTAAACGGTGTTTCTTGGCACTAATGGGAACTATAGCTTTATTAAAATTGTTTAGTAGTTATGTCCTTACTAAGTGCCTTTATATAAGACCCCATATCCCTTATCTCCCAGTCTTGCTATATAGAGAAGAAGCATGAACAGAAAATTATCGAAGACGGGTAAAGATATCTTTGGTAGTTTTAAACAAACAAAAATATTCGAATGATTTTCGGCCCCGTTTGCCTTTGCATTAATGGGCTATGGAGGATATTTGACAGAAGACTCCTGTACATCAAAATTAACCACGTCAGAAAATTGCGAATTAGTTGTAAAAGATTGCTGGGGAATGTACAGATGGTATAGACAGAAATGGTAACATGTAGATACTTCGTCCCGAAGAGCCAAAACCTGCAAAATTTAAAATCACAGATCAAAATCTGAAATGACCAACGGGAATTGATATTTTAGAAATAAGTAGGTACCTTAAAAGATGTATATCAAACTAGCGGGCCCGGCAAACGTTGTTGAGTGTTTATTATTTGATATTTTGTGGAATCTTATCGCAGTCCCACCTACCGGGACCAATTGTGAATCTAAACCATCCTTAGACCCATTCAAACACACACACAAAACTTCATTAAAATCGGTCCAGCCGTTTAGGAGGAGTTCGGTTACAAACACGTACAGAAGAATTATATATATAAAGATGTGAGGAAAATACAGTCGGACCCGCAGGAATCCAAAAAGTTCCAAATGAACCAGACGTGGACTTTATTACAAAGTCTTTCAACAAAAATAAATATGTACGTATAGAGTGCAGTGCAGCAGGTATGTATGTAACTCTATGCCTAGCTTTTCCCAAAGGTTCACAATTCAGGCGTTTGGACTCGGCAACGTATTGTTGGTTCCCACCATTCCCACCATCACAAAAAGGTTAAACTTCGTGAAAAATTCCCGAGAAGCTGGATTCGTGCATAAACCATGCTTTTGGGGTTCTAAACAAGATCCCAAAAGTCCCAATCGATACAATAGGCCTGTTTTATTGTACATCTATCTCAGTGAAGTAAAACAACTACACACTGCTTGACACTTTCGATTATATTAGATTAGATTATTGTAGAGTATAATAGTTGTTGTATAATTGCGTGCCGAAGATTCTACTTTACTTTATCTACTTCACTGAGATAGATGAGCAATAAAACAGGGGCCTGTATCACAAAATAACAATTTAACTTTTTAACAAGTAATTTCTTAACATGTACATTTAACAGGCGAAGTTAGTTTCTGTACCACCAAATTATTCGGTATGATAGTTAACAAGGAAAATTTCCCTTAACACTTGTTGTAGAATTTTGCAAAACTAAAGAGTGTGCGCGTTGGGAGAGTAGTTTAGTTTAGAATAATATACACATAGTTCAAAGCAGAATACAGATTATATGCACGATTAGAATGAGGAATTCTCCAGAATAGAGAAATATTCATAAATCATAAAGTAGTCTGAAAATTAAAGCAAACGACAACATAAAGTCTAAAAATCTAAAAAAAAAAACTGTTGTCAAATATGCCTGCCGGACGAAAAGCACATAGATATCCCGAGGGGAGCAACGAAGTTGTATGAGCAGGACCTGCGACATGCGATAAGAGAGTTTAAGTCCCTTAATCACATGAAGCGGGCCACTTGGGTACCTACTGTTTAATAAAATAATTACTATAGTCGCCTGTTTAACTACTTGATCAGCCTTGGAGTTTTTGCTGCTGGAAATTGCAGTTTGGACACTTTGGCTTTGGGATTTTTGTCTTATAAAAGCAAAACAAATATTAAGCAGTTTATAATCATGATTCGAATTTAATAGAAAATAAAAAACACTTAAAAATCCCGAAAACCAAATCAAGAAATATAACTTGTTACGAGCTAACAATTTTCTATTCATCAGTTAGAATTTTGCAACAATTTAACAGACAATTTTAACAATGGTTGTTTTGTGGTACAGAAACCGAGAATTCATCAAATTTCCCACTTGTTAGAAATTGTGTTAACAAGTGTTAAGACGATAGTTAACTTATGTTTTGGTGGTACAGAAAATATTGTTAATTGTTAAAATTTGCATGTTTAACTAGACTTGTTGTTTTGTGGTACACGGCCCAGGTCTAATGTACGATGTACCGCTGAAAATGTTACGAGCGGTCAAAAGTCACAAAAAACGATTTTTCGGGAAATACTCGTTAACGGTCACTTTCATCGATCTTTACATATAATGTAGGCGGTTAAATATCCTATCCAGGTTCCTAAATTATAAGTATGTAGGTACACTAAGAAATAAAAATTACAATGGGTACAACACTAACCACACACATTTTTTGTTTTTTTTTTTTTTTTAATTTCTTAAGAATTTTATTAAAGTTTCTTTAAATATCCTTATTTAAAATATAAATCATTCAATTCCCATGATAATTTATTATCCGTGTTTCTTTCCGCCGCTTTTCTTCTTATTAATAATTTTTGACACAATTGCACCGTGTTTATGTCCATGTCCATGTCCTTGTGAAGATCCTCCTTTCTTCTTAGTCGCCTCCACCAAACTTATTTCTCCCAGCAGACAGGACAACATAGCCACAATCAAAAAGATGAACGACAACTTCATAGTGTTTAACTGCGATTGAACTTTTAAACTGTAATCACCAACCTCTTCAAAATGTCATCTCTTTTTATATGCATCTGTGAATCTGCACCACCAATCACGAATCGCAAACAAATTTAGTCAGCGTTTTATTCCCATTCACTACACTACACTTACACTATGGTAACAAATAAAAAAAAATGCTAAAAGTGGGGACTAAAACAATAGCCGTTTAAAGCGCACCTCCCAGTCCCACCGCATTGTATAACTTCAATTGCCAACGACACGATGGTATCTATAAACTGATTCAGGTTGCGTTCCTTATCTTGTTGTTATAATGCCCAATTAATATAGGATTAGCCAAAAGGGACAGGGTTTCGAAATGCTTTCAAATAATTGTTCTAAAAAATTTTCCGATCTCTAATTGGGGTAAGGGGATTTTATTTATACTGGGCCTTACCAATAATCATTTTTAACCTTCGTCTTAATTATTTTGACAGACACAAAAGATCATTTTATATGGAAATTTTCGCCATTTGTGACTTCGAAGGAGTAAGGGCAGCAGGAACATGCTCTCATTTGTGTATGTTTTTATTTTTCAAACAAATGGAATAAGGTTGCCAATATTAAACAATGTACATGTACACCTTAAGGTAGAACCATAATAGGATTTAAGGGGAGTAATCCAGCTTAAGCCAGTACCCAATTAAAACAGATTAAGATGCCGTGACCATAACAGGATTAGTTGTCCATTTGAAGAGCTTGTCTAAACTTAAGTGCATTTTCGACCATATTTGACAGTGCCTTAAGCCGCATAATATAATTATGGGCGACCTTTTAAGCTCAAAAACCGAAATGGCAATTGATTTGAAAAAGCCATGTATCTGGAACAGAAAATGAATTGCATGCCAACAAAATTGGCGCGTCCAAGAGGGGACACTCCGGAACTTGTATGTGATCGATTTTGGGGTTATCTCAGTTTGCGCCTTAGTGATATCTTTAATCAAGCAAAAGAGAAGCGGAACGGTTCGAATTGAAGGCACTACTAAAAAAAGCACCTAGTTATAGCCTGGTCACTAAAAATTACCGATTTAGAAATCTGGAGTATCCCGTACTGACCAGACTATTTATTTATGATTCTATAAACTGTACCCAGAAGCCAGCTGTTTGATAAAGATGTCCAGTGGTAATATACGATGACAGAGCAGCACATCCATATTGTCGCATTGGGGGTAGTTTTGAATAGCGCCGCTTACTCCAAAATACGTATAGTTTGCCAAATAAGTTGCAGTAAATAGTTTTTTTTTAGTACAGTTCACTAGGTGCTGACCAGACATGATTATAGGTCTGACGAGCGACAGCAGATAATAATTCAAATGAACGGTCCATTTTCGACTGATTACTCAAAACGGAAGGTCTGTCCGTTAAAAGCAAAAATGAAACAAAACAAAACACCCAATATCCTTTTCACCCAAACTACATTTATAGTTCTTTATTTAGGAATATGATCCACAATAGTCACCCATAGTTAGCATGTCTAACGTTCAGCTCCATTATCATCTGTAGATGGTGGGCGTTTGGTTGTGGCAGGGCGTCCCCTTGGACTTGGCATTGGTTCGGCCATTGTTACACTTCCCATAGTGGAGATCATCGCCAATATTCCAAAGATGAAGAACAAGCTGAGCCACTTCATAATGCGATGGGATAGGATTACTAGCACTGGAATACGGAAACGGTTTCTGCAATAATGCACAAAGCTTAAACGATGACTTCGTTTTGACACAACACCGGACCGGGCACAGCGGTTTTATACTGTTCAAATAGTCCGGACGTTGTCGTTTCCTGTCGACATAAATTCCTCTTGAATTCCAAAAATACGAAAATTGCCTGCGATCGGGAAAAACTGTCAAATGCAATCGATCAGTTGGGACATTGAGGGCTACTTAGAGAAATTCTTGACGTAAAAAACAGACAGCAACCGCAGTCGACAAGGTGAATCATGGAATCAGATATACTCTCACCGGTACCCATTGAGAGATCACGACCCATGTACCGCTGAGAGTTATTACATCAATTACATGATCATTTACACGATAAGATTTTTTTTTATTTTTTTTTGTAAGTAGCTTGTTTGGAGTTGATTTGTTTATGAGAATCACCGTTCAATAAACAGACGTAATCTGTTGTATATTAAGTCGTAACTTATGGGGAAATCTAGAGATTTGGACAGAATAACATGTGGTGAGAAGTTTTCCACTTGAGATATTTGATGTATGGGAAATCGCATTTGAATTGCGTATGCGTATCACTTACATTTGTTTATACATATTATCATATTTATTATTTTACATGTTTAATCTATTTGTTTGTGGTCGCAGTGGTTAGTATGTTGTGCTAAGAAGTTCCCGGATCAATCTCTAGAAAAAAAAAATAAAACTCAAATTATATGAACGGTTTTGAAAAGCTACGCCTAAAATCTGGTATGAAGCGTACCATACTTATGACATTTTAAACTGCTTTTTAAACTCTGGTCCTGCAATACGCACTTTCTGTTGTTCAGAGATGTTGTAACAAAGAAGGCCTCTTCGTAAATCGAATTCTCACAGGAAGCCAAGTACATTTGACAGTAGACGTTCATACAGCCCACAAATAGAACGCACCGTAAACAGGGCAACCAGATATATATTGATCTACGTCAAGTCTGCGCTAACATTTGGAGTCTTACAACACATACACTATACTAATGGATTAACCAGCTATAGCCTATGTTGGTGGTCTGGTGGTCAAAGTCAAGTCAGCGAAGTTACTACAGTCGAACCATTACAACGACTTGGGCGATCTGACAAACATAGACATCATCAGAAGCCTCTTAATAAGAGCTCCTTATAAAGAGCTCAAAATGGTTCAACTAGTAGGGAGATCTTATATGATCCGTTTTCGTGGTATCCTAATGGACATATGCTGGTCTAAGTGTGTTGGCGTTTCCCAGCTGGCAGCCACTTTCAACCAACCAACCACAGTCAAAAGGCTAGAACGGGTTCAACGGAGCTGGAAACTGCAAAGCGGGATGTCAAGGACATACATCGCCTGAAAGCCCATTTAGCATGCTACTGGAAGACATGCTACCGAAATATGGTTTCCACAAAAACTTCTCTGACATCGTCGCTCAAGGGGAGGACTGCGGAAAATACAAAACCAATTTCATTGATATATTAATTACATGGACTGTTGTAGACAACTTCACGTTGCGTTGGTTCCAACATTAGCGTTAGCTCTCATGATTCAGAGCGGAATAAATTGGAAACTTTCACTTTTTTTGAAGTGACGCGAAATCTGTAAGTAATGACGCAAGAATTTGAATTTCAACTGTTTTTCACTCACGCCCAAGCATTTCTCTTATTCTATGGAGAAATCCTCGATGGTTGCCATTTTGTTTTACCTATTTTTTGTTGGGACCACGAGTTATGTTGGCATCATTTTCTGGGCAGAGATTGTATGGAACTGACATTTTATTTACAGTCCATATATAGTATGTAAATGCCTGATTCATCATGACTTGACCTCGACAGTCGTCTGGTATGCAGATGGTTCTAACATGGAGTCAGGGATGAGATCTGGCATTTACGGAGAGTCGTCTCAAGCGAACTATTCAATCGCTGAGCAATCTCAGCATACTAAACACTGAGCCCACGCATGCGTGTAATCCGAAGAACATCAGTGGTGCAGATATTCAGGATCAACCCTAATAAGATTTTCTTGGCTTCTGAGCTAGTGTCAAAATTGGACGAAAATCCATTTAAGCTTAGTCAAACGACTAAAATAGATCACTAATCCCATTATGCCCACGACCACGAATTACAAAGCACTTTGGCTTATGCTGGTTTCATCTTATATGTCAGGGGTTCCTTAACTGTGCGTCGTCGTGCCGCTATCCTAAGGTCATCGCAAGTTTTATTTTTTCACTGCTGAAAGACTCCGAACAAAGGAAAAGCACTACGTTTCTCTTGACGAATACCAAGAGCAAGGTCGAAGCGAAATCTAATAGTTACATTGCAGTCGAAGATTAAGCGCGTTTGTGTGTCCCACATTTCCAATCAGGCTTGCTTCGTGGGTGCAGTAGCGCAGTGGTTAGTGTGCTGGACTACTGTGCGAGGGATCCCAGGTTCGATCCCCGGAAAAACACAAATTACATCTTAAGGTTTTTTCTACTGCCCCACCTCTCGCGAACGTCTGACAAACATCCGAGAGTATGACTGTCTCGAAAAAGCTTCTCAATTCAGCCGTTCGGACTCGGCATAAAATTGTAGGTCCCTTCCATTCGTTCCAAAAATAGAAACTCACACAAAACGAATGGTTGCGAGAAGCTAGGCCTTGGGTGCCTACCGCCTATTGCGCCGCCTATTTATTTATTTATTTATTTATGTACTTCGTGGGTGGCTGGCACTGGTATATTTGCCTGGCACTCAAAATTAAATAGATAAGGGTTTTTTAATTGGTACGGGTCGTTGCTAGTCAGATTCGTCTGGAGCATTGCCGCGGTCTATTAGAATGTACAGGAGAACCCGAAGCAGTCAATTCCAAGAAATCAGCCTTTCGCAGATTCCAACTAGGCGAATTTTGCATCGGGACTTGTGCTTACGCCCGTACAAGATCCAACTAATCCAGGAGCTCAAAGTTTATGAACATAGACAAAGCCGTTTGTTCGCTGATTTGGCTTCGGAGCGTTTGGAAAAGGACCCCAATTTTGGCCGAAAATCTTCTTTAAAGACATGGCGCATTTTTAGATGAATGCAAGTATGTTAACAAGCAAAATTACCATAAATATGGGACGACGTTATATTTATTATTGGTTATATTTCGATCAGATTGTGCCTGCCACACAAGTCCAAGTTATCGCAGCACCTGTGTATAACTAGGTTTATATGTAGGTACCTATGTGAAATGTGAAATGCAAAATTGCTTATTGTGCAAAGAGAAACAGTTTGTTGGTCTGCTAGACCAATGCATCTTCATATTAACCGCAGAGCGATGTAATAGTTATTTGGTCAGCAGACAACTATACACAAGGTGACGAAACTAGCAAGCTCTGTAAAGTCACACGACCCAAACTGTTAACCTGAAACTAAGCCCACGGTTTACATATACTATTATTTTCTTTAAAACAGGAAGCTCGCCAGAAGCACCCTACAGACAGATCTCTCTAGCTAATAGTGTTAGTAGCTCATTTCACAGAAGTGCCGTCTAAATGTGATAAAGATGACCATATTATTCATCACCATCTAAAATAATGTATATTGACTTCTAAATTCCTGCCATCATTAAAATACCCAATTTCATTAAAGGATAGTATTTATTATTTTTATTTTTTTATTAAAACCGGACAATAACTACCTACATAATTATAAACCGAATAAAAGTCAAATTCTTAAAGCAAATAAATAAAAATGAACACGATGTGATTGCCAAAAGAAATTAAAAAAAAAAAATAGTTATTCCAGAAGAGTGTCACAGAGAGTAGGCATTCCGATGTCGTTTATCCACTTTAGATGAGAAGTCCTGGTCTCTTAACCAAGAGTGGAGCACGTCCAACCAATACTGGACGAGACACCAACAACGATGGACGACGAACCAAGATTCCTCCTGCAGGCTCAGCAGCAGTGAAGTGAATGGCGCTGCAAATCATCATGGCGAAGATGAATACGATCTTAATGAAGTTCATGTTGCTATAATGGATCTTTTTTTTACGTTGAAGTTGAATTGATAATAATTGACTTGCTGGTGTGTTTGGATTGAATCCGCTACTGAAGATTAAGAACGATGCATGCTGATTTTATACTAATTCCATGTTGCAGACGTAGATGCGTCAACCATGAACTCATAAGCTTTGCGACGCACCACGCTGTAACTCAGTGGCAGGTGAAATTTAATCCATCGGCCCTAGATTCATGAAGGAAAACGAAACACGACGACCGTTGTGCATTATGTGGCTGAGTACGTTTACGATTGCGCGATGTAAGGCGCGTAGATGGGGTTGGGATGAAATTCGAGACATCCAGTCAGCAGTGTGCAAACTGCATTTCAAGGTGTCTATAGTGTTACAAGTGGTTCTATGCCGCTCGCATTGGGGTGTCTACTATAATTAACTGTTTCTTTCGAATAAAAGGTTTACAAATGTGTACATACATACGTGTATTTCTAAATTGAACGTAGCTGTTATATGTTGTTCATAGTTTTTTTTAGCGACAAATGTTATAGCTTCTATAGGGGCGGGAGAACTCGATCCTGATAAGAGATTGACTTAGCTGATTTAGCTGTCTTAAAATTGGCATAGCCTTAGCAGTTCCTCTGCCATTGCTGTGATGACCATCACTTCTAGCTTCAACACAGAAGGGGCGGGAAGGATTATTAATCACCAAGTCATAAGCGGAGAACAAATGACTTATTCTGATGCGTCTTATTTTCAGAACAGGGTATAGCTTGAAAGGAAGTAAAGGTGTAAAACTGGAAACTGAAACATACATGAGCAAAAGATGTGAGACTATCTGTTATGCTCAGAGAGAGCCCTAAAATGACTAATGAAGCATCAAATTTACCGACATTATATTAATTTTCTTAATTTCATAGGTTGGTCTACAGGTATTGTGAGTTGTTGCATCAAAAAGGCATATTCCATACCAAAAAGCCGAAAACCAGTCACATAATCCAACCAACCAGAGGGATACAAATGAAGTGAAATTAAAGACGATGCTTATTAGCTATCAGGCAAAGACTCAACGCCAACCCCTCTTAAACCAAACTGGTCTATTTCTATTTTACCAAAAAGGACAAAATACCTCAATTCAAAGTTTGAAGAAGTAGATTGTAGAATTGTCCCTTCGTTGATATAATTCTGGACGTGAATTATTTTGGAACCCTCTTCATTGTTCCCGATCTGGCACAATGTCTTCCAATCAGAAGTTCGTGCTGTTTTTGGACAACAGAGCTAATGCGAATGGGATCAAAATCATCAAAATCTGGCAGGCAGAAAATGAGGAGACACAAAACGACAAAATCCAAAGCTAACGGTGAAAGGTATTCATTTAATTTCATCTACCCGAATACGCAGCTTGTACAATATCTATATATATAAAAATGAGTTCTAAAATGTGTTCGGATACGTTTAACCTGAAAACCACCGACTCTATTGCGCCCATATTTACAGATAATCTTAGGTATTAGCCCAGGAGTGCACTGAAGGAGATTGGTCAAAATTGGACAAAGAGGCGTGGCACCTCCCATACAAAAAAAAAACACTCAAAATCGTATATCTCGATAACTGCCAAATCGATTAAGCTCAAATTTACAGATAATCTTAGGTATTGGCCCAGGAGTGTTGCTGTGAAGATTGGTCAAAATTGGACAAAGGGCCCGTACAAAAAAAAAACATTCAAAATATTATATCTCGAAAACCACCGAATCAATTCAGTTCGAATTTGCTGACAATCAAAGGTATTGGCCCAGGAGTGGTCATTGGCCAAAATTGGACAAAGGGGTATTGCGCGACCGAATTGGATACTTTCTTCTCTGGGTTTGTTCGTAATTGCTACCCGAAAGTTAAAAAAAAAAAAAACGCAAAAGTAATCGATTTGTTTTGTTTCAAATTGATTTCCATTTCCAGCGCCAGCGGGTCAAACGTCAAACGACTGAAGAACACCTTAAAATTTAGCGAGTTTCGATTCGATTTTAAAAAGGACGGTCGGCATTTCCAATTTGATGTTAAATTCGAACGAATGTTTTATTCGCTAGTTTCTGGAACTTGACAATTCGCGGCAAAGGGTCTTTTCGTTCGCGGCAAAAAGTTTGGAAAACCGAAATTTCATTATTTAAACTGTTTATAAACTTGTTTTCTTAATACATTTTGAATTTTGATGGGATAATTAATTATCCTACTCATAAAAAGGGTTTTGTTCGCATTTCATCAATTCGTTCATTCGCTCTCATGTGAATGCAACTAACTCAATTCAACTTTTTTTTAGATGATTAGATTTTATTGACTAAATATTTCATAGATATAATACAAAAGTAGTAATTTTTTTAAACTTATAGTCTATTGTGTTTGGCATTTTGCCGTCTACCAGATTGTTGTTTATATTTATTTATACAAGATGAGTTTATAAATAGTGTTGTGCAAATAAAGAAAAAAAAATTGAGTTATCAAAAGTTGCCCTCAATTATGCGTCTTCTATAACGTAAAGCATTTGCAGCATATTTGTGCAGGACGTCCCATCCCCGGTCTCCATTCAATATACACAATGTATCCTATATCCCCAAAGAACATCCTTCGTAACTCGCTTAGAATAGGACATTTCGCAATGAAATGAAAGACATCTTCCCTTTCTCTAAGGTTGCAGAGATTACATTGGATCGGAAGATCAGGTCGATGTGGTATATAGTTTAAATCCGCTAATTCGCCTCTGATTTTAAACAAAATATGTACTTATCTTTTCTGTTGAGCTGCTGTTTACAAAATAAGTGCTTGCCTGCATATTAAAATTCAGTTTGCTATAATATGCTTTATATTGTGATGACTGCGCGTCATTGGTAAACGAATCGTAGAGTAGATTTCCTGTTTTTTCCAGTACTTTGTAAAGTGTATCTTTGATGTGTGTGGTTTGGTCGTTCCCTTCAAAGCTAAGGTTAATTCCACATTTTTGCGCCAAGACATCCCATTCCTGCACACAACCTGTTCTTGTTGCAAGTAATTTGGAAAGAACTATTCTTGGAAGTCGGTGTTCATCCATTTCCATTACTTTAATGACGTAGTCAAAATGCAGCTTTAATGTTTCCAGAAAGAGGGGTGCCATTCCTGTCTCCAAGTGAATCATATAATTTGGTGTGCTATTTGGTAGCCTGAATACTCTTTCAACACAATATCGAAGAAATTTTTCCACAAAGAAAGATGAGCGATATCCCCATACTTGAGCTCCATATAAGATGATGGACGTTGCAGTCGCACGAATAATTTTTTGCTTTGCGCCATGATTTAAGAATTTGTTCATTACACATCTTCCCCATACTGCGCAAATTGCACGCTTAGCTTCTGTCAGTTTGACTTTAAAATGTTTTTCCATGTTCAGGTTAGATGTTATCAGAACTCCTAGGTATTTGTACTCCCTTACTATTTCAATGGTCTCCCTGTTGTACGTCCACTGTTCGCTTCTCGGATATCTCCCGCCTCCGTTTCTAAATATCATCATTTTAGACTTTGCCAAGTTGATAGACAAATTCCACTTGCTGCAGTAATTCAACTTTTAATTACTTACTTTCAAAACTAAAAATTTAAATTCAAAATCTTATATCTCGAAGACCACCGACTCGATTGAGCTCAAATTTACAGGCGGTCTTGGGTATCGGCCATACAAAAAACATCTTCTATGGGGTGAAATTCGAAGACATTATAACTCGATAACCGCTGGCTGGGCCGATTTTCATGATTTCTATACAGTCGGCAAAGCCGGCATTTCAATGAAAGTTACCCCCCCACGGCTCGAACCCTCGCTACGCCCCTGTCAGTATGCAGTTCTATATAACTAGGTCGATATTCCCGCAAGATTTAAAAGTAATATTCCCCAATAATTGATGCAATCCCTTTTGTCACCTCTTTCTTGAAAATGATCATAGTAACCCCACGTTGTCAATCGCCAGAAGATTTGCCATACCTATTTGACTGACAGCTAAAGTGGCTTTCTCTACCGTGCGACTATTTGCGTCTATAACTTTAAACTACATTATATTGCTATCTTCTGTTTCACATTCGGAATTGAGAAACACGGAGAAGTGCTCGCTCCATCTGAATCTTATCGAAGAGAACTTGGTTATCTTTGAATTTGACATAAATGATATTCTGCGTTTAGCGTTTGTTCCCCAAGAAGTCTTATAGGTAATGTAGATATCAGACAGAACACCTTATTTGCGGACCTGTGATCAGGGGCCAGATTATGTAAAATGAAAACGATCGAACGATATCCTTTCGACAATAGCAGTCTCTGTCCTATTGCCGCAGATAGAGACAGGTTTAGTGAAAACGATATTGGTTTTCGTTTCGTTTTTTTACAGAATCCCACCTATGGGTTTCACATTTTTCACATTTTGTCGAACCCCTTAAAAAATCCCTTAAAATTTTCTTTGGCTACATTAACAGCCAACTTGCAAATGTGTACTTCCTTACGTGTACCGATTTCTACAAATTGAGTCAGCCAACTTAATACACACCTTAGGTGTTGTCTGTATGGTTTCTTGAACTCCTAGGCATATTAAAACAGCTTTTTTTGTGACAACCAGCTTTCATAGCGCCACACCAAAACGCTTCACTTAGCAAACATATCCTGGGGAGGAAATGATTGCTGTTGAAAACACTTGCCATTCTTCCTTTACATTCAATAGAACAGTTGGAATTCGTTGAAACTTTTCCTGTAAGCTCTTCCGCCATAGTAGAAAGACACCTACAAAGCCGACCAAAAACTGTTAATGGTGGGTGGTAGGGTTGTAGCTAAATATCGTATCTCGTATGACAATTTAACCATTTTCTAATCCACTAGAATTTTATTTCTCAACTAATAATTAATTACGTTAGAACTTATTAAGAACCACAACCGCAAGTACATAGTTGCCTTGCATGAAATGCTGCATTGGGCTACTGTTTTCTTGAATTCTAGACAAGTTTAGTTAAGCATTTAAGCTTTGTTTCTCTATTTTCTGCGAAAGCTTGTTAGTTACGGAATGGATTAAGTCTTAGCTGTGCCTTAAGCTTGTGGTAAATTGTAAACCGATAGCAAACTGTCTTTCGTTGAGTTAGAAACCATTTCAATTCGAACTTAAATTGACTTGACATTCAATTAACTTGCTACTGTCAGAAAACAATCTGACCTAAACTGTTGAAAAGACAATAAATTCAAATAAGCTGATTTGCAGTCTAACATTGACGAATCGAACAGAATGTCGCAAAAGACATTTAAGTAGATATATTCTTTGAGGTAGCTATTGCGACTGGACTAAGTTGTCGTCTGAAAATGACATCAAGTGACAAATCAAGCAAATAGATACGCTTGGCATGTCAATCACAGTTTTTTTTTTACCGAATTAAGAAATTAAATAATAGTACCTAATGAACACTAAAAAGGAGCTTATGTATGAGCTTTACTGCGAATGAGTCATTTAAGTTGGTTAAAACATTTAGAGCGAATGGATACTAACGCTTTTCAATCCGTCAAGACAACACAGATGAAGAAGGCCTAGCCTTAGGTGTTAGGCGCCCAATAAGAGATTTATTGATTAAGGCAGGAGTTCCCTAACTGTGCGTCGCGACGCCCTGGGGCGTCGTGGCGGTATCCTAAGGGCGTCGCAAGACGGTACGCAAGACGGTACGTACAGGCCATAAACTTTGAGCTCGCTTTAAAATTAAATTTCTTTCATTTTTTGAACAAAGGAAAAGTTCAATATACGTAGCATTTCGTTTCTCTTTACGAATGACAAGAGTGATGTCGAAGCAAAATACAAATCCCCATTATAGCCGCATCCAATTCGAAGCTAAAACGCTCTTGTGTTTCCCGCATTATCCAGGCAGACTTGATCTCTTAAAAAAAAAAAAAAAAAAAAAATAACTTAAACGGCTCTAATTTCCTCAATAATTTTTATTGAATGAAAAATAAAGCAACAACAAAAAACCATGACAAGATAAATTAAAGTAATAATTAACAAAAACGAGTAGCCGCATAGTTAAATAAGGATTGGGATTTGGGACGAGTCGATATGTTGGCATCTGTCTCATCTGGAGTTTTTATTATTCAGTTACTGATTCCAAATCCAGCATGCGGCGGTTCGTGGAAGAGAACCCGAGGCAGTCAATTCCTTACCGTGCACAAGAAGTCGACTTTTCGCAGATTTCATCTTGACGAATTCTGCATCGAGACTTGGGCCGACACCCGTACAAGATCAAACTGATGCAGGAGATCAAAGTTAATGACCATAGACAACGCCGTTTGTTCGCTGACGGGCGCTTCGGAGCCCAAATTTGGCCAAGAAATCATCTTTAGCGACGAGGCGCATTTTTGGATGAATGGCTATGTCAACAAGCAAAATTGCGATATATGGGACGACGCCATTTCAACATCGACCCGTCCTTATTGAAAAACCCTTTAATGCATTTTCGTAAGATCAGCTTCTATTCACATATCTTTTAGAAGGGCGTCGCAAAAATCTTACAACTTGTATAGGGAGTCGCAGTATGAAAAAGTTTGGGAACCCCTGGATTAAGGCATAACTACTACATATTTCAAAACCATTCGTTTGTGTAAGATTTTATTTTTGGGACGAACGGAAGAATGCTAAAAAGATTAATGTTCATATTTGGCCTAACAGTCGACGGCATGTCAACAGAACAAATAAAAACGTAGGTACTTACCAACAAAAGAACGAAGGTGTAAATAATTTCAAGCAGTGCCCAGTAATGACACCTATTGTATTGAAGTGAGAAATAACATTTTTAGAACACTTCAAACCCAGCTTTAGGCAAATTGGTTTTGTCGTTAGACATGTAGTGCCACTTGACCACCTAATATTTTCACTCTCGATAGCATCCAGCTTTAATTTTTTGTTTGTAAGTAGCGATTGGTGTGGTTGGTTATTCCTTTTGGACATTCCTATTCTCAATAGTTCATCAGCCTTACAATTGGCTGAAATGTCTCTATGCCCCAGCACCCAACAAAGGTGAATGTTGACCTGTTCGGCCATATCCGTAAGAGATGATCGGCAGTCGAGAGAAGTTATAAAGAGAAGTTATAAAGATCGAATCCAAGGGTTTGGTATCTTCTTGGCTGTCCGAAAATATGCAGATATCTTTAACGGATATCACGTTTTTTTAAGCCAAGATAAGACTTATTTTATTGCCATAATTGCCTGGAACACGCTACAGTAGAAAATTCATGGAATTAATATATTTGGTGGAGTGTAATTTACTCATTGAATTGTTAATTTGAGAGGTTAAAAAAGAAAAACACTTAGCCACTGGTGACTGGTCGCAAGAAGTCAAAATACTTATGTCGAAGTTGAACAATTTTTTGGATAGAAATGGATCGGCGACCGAAAAGAAAATATCAAAACTATTTTCAAAGCACCTGATAAATGTTCTTAAACATTTTACACCTATAACGTGGAAAACTAACGCCTTGAATTCTCGTACTGCTACATACAAACCATCCTGTTGATTTGACGAAGCTCATTATCTTGTCTATTGATGTGGTCGTTGAAGAAGTGACTCCCTAGGAGTTTATACCTGGTTTGTTGGAGACCTGGGCAGTCTCTATACATTTTTTTCCGTTAAGCCCATTTTCTTCATAATGGTACTGCAGAGTATTGTGCCCCGTTATGATACCTACGAGGGTGGACAGGGATTTCCTATCCTTCCGTATTATGTTCTCAGTTTTGGTTTCGTTGAAGGACGGCCATAGCATTCTTGTGGTATTACAAGTACTTAAGGTGGCACATCTAGCGTTCGCCTCTCTTGAGTCTTTCTCCTACCTGCTTCAAGCTTGGGTGTGCAAGTCGGGATGTTCACGGAGGGATCAGCTTGTTCTGAAACAGCTGTCGACCTTGTCTTGCTAATTCGTCTGTTTTATCATTGCCTGGAATGTCCCAGAACCCAGCAGAGCGATACCTTGTGCTGTGTACCAAGAGCCTTGAGTTTTTTGCGACAGCACTTCACAAACTTCGATTTTATTTCTGGTCCAGTTTTGGCTTTTATTGCTGCGTGGCTGTTGATAAAGAAGGTAATACCTCCAGGTGGTATTGCCCTTACCACAGAGTACGGGATGGTGTTTACACTGCCAGGACCTCTGCTTGGAAAACGCTGCTATGGTCGGGGAGGCGTATAGATGTATATAGATAGATTTCATGTACCCAGCGTTTCGGAGAAGACACCTGACCCTAACATGACCAGTGTCCATTTTATATCCGTCTGTAAATACGGCTACGGTTTGCATGCTAGGTACGAGTCCGTCTCTTTTAAACTAAGTTTGTTCTATAGACGTTGAACAGGATTTTGATAAAGTTTGGCATAAAGGTTTATATTATAAACTTCATAGGGATCTATGTGCGCAGTAGCGCAGTGGTTAGTGTGCTGGACTACTGTGCGGGGGATCCCACTATCCAAGGTTCGATCCCCGGAAAACCCCAAATTACATCTTAAGGTTTTTTTCTACTGCGCCACCTCTCGCGAACGTCTGACAAACATCCGAGAGTATAACTGTCATGAAAAAGCTTCTCAATTCAGCCGTTCGGACTCGGCATAAAATTGTAGGTCCCTTCCATTCGTCCCAAAAATAGAAACTCACACAAACGAATGGTTGCGAGAAGCTAGGCCTAGGGTGTCTACCGCCTGTTGCGCCACCTATTTATTTATTTTTTTTTTCATAGGGATCTATATCTAGACAGTTACGAGTTATTTAAGTATTTTAGAGATTTTTTAGAGAATTAAAGAATTACAAACAGGCGTTCCACAAAAAACCTTTTAGGACACCCTATAGGTACCATACGTGAATTATATGACGAATTCTACATTCGCAGATGGCACAAATGGCTGGCAAGCTAAAGCTATACAAAATTCAGTTACCCACATAAGTTTACAAATAAAAGTATAACTAATTTTCTTGTGGTTTAAAACAAAAAAAAAAAACATAGCTGTGGTATGCACTCATTTTTCTCTCATACCATAGCCAAAAAGGGAGTATTGAAAAGCTCGAAACTCAGGGTTTAGTATTGACTGAATCTAGTTAGTAAATAAAATCCGTCAAATGAACTGAATTGCCAGAAGTATTCCAATTCCCACATAAACTTAAAGAAAAGTTTGAAAGTTTGATGCTTTCAAGCGTTATGTCAAAGTAATAGTTTTATTAAAAGGAATCACTAAATTTAAATACTGCCCAGTTGATTTCGTGGATGGTGGTACTGCTCCTCTTCCACTTATAAAAATATTTTAATTGATCGAAGTCATCATTTTATCACTGAACAGTTGGAACAATATCAAAAGTAGGTATAACAATTATGCTAAATAATTCTTAATTACTATGACAAAAATGTTATTCAACTATTTTATGGTAAATTTGAAATAAAAAATTATATAAACTAAAATAAAAATACAAATTTTTTTTTTCTTATCACTGAATGTTGCATATTTTAGCACCTATTTCCGGCAATTTGCATGCATATTTGCACGGATATTATAAGCTTTTTATCATCGCTCATCACATTACTGAAGAAATAAACATGAAACATTTTTAGATATACCTACACAGGGGAAGGTTCTAAATAATGGCTAACTTGTGACAAATTTTGTGTTCTCCCCTGTTTATATCCATGTTTTTTTTATACCATCCACAGGAAGGTATATATTCACTTTGCCATTACATTTGTAACGCCAAGAAGGAGTCACCGGGGACCCTATAAAGTATACATACATATAAAGGGTTATTTTTTTGCTGTTTGGATTTTCAGCCTGATTTTTTTGACAGTTCACGAGTGATTTGTGACAAGTGTCAGAATCAAAAATGATTTGTTAGCATTGCCATTTCACCATTGATAGACTTACGCCCGAACAACGTTTGCAAATTATTGAAAATCGTGTTCAGTAAAAAGTGCGTTTAGAGCACTTCGTACATTTTATGGTTGTCGTAATCGTCCTACTGAGCAGGCTATTCAAGTCATTGTGACCAAATTTCGCACCAATTTCACTTTATTAGGGAATTTTACTGCCGTATCAACCAGTGTTAATGAAGACCGTGAAATATCCATGCCGTTCGCGGCAACTGGGTATGTGTTAATCGACCACGTGGAAAATTGTACGCAAGGATCTTGGTCTAAAACCATACAAAATACAGCTGGTGCAGAAACTGAAGCCAGGCGACCTGCCACAACTTCGAACATTTGGTGAATGGGCCTTAAAAATGGTCGAAGAAGATCCGCTCTTTTTCGAAGAATTCATCGCACGCTTTGGACCTGTGAATTGGCCGCCTAGATCGTGCGCTTTGACGCCGCTGGACTATTTTTTGTGGGGATATGTGAAGTCTCTCGTCTATACGGATAAGCCAGTAACTATTGCCGCCTTAAAAGGCAACATAACTCGTGTTATTGCTGAGATACCAGTCGATATGTTGGAAAAAGTATTCCAAAATTGGACATTCCGGATTGACCACTTGAGGCGTAGTCGCGGTCAACATTAACGCGAAATAATATTCAAAAAGTAAATGGCAAGAATTGATTTATCGACCCTAATAAAAATTTCACTCAATTTTAGAAACCAAACGCTTAAAAAATCAGCCATTTATATATTCTGAATCAGGATCAAATTCTGAATGGATTTATCCATGTCCATTTATCTGTCCGTCTGTCTGTCTGTTGAAAACACGATAGCGTCCAACAGAGGTACCTTACCTCTGCTCTGGCGTCCAAACGAATCGATCTAGGTGAATTACATTTTGTGAGAGGACTTATTTTTACCGTTGTCAGGTTTGTATGGAGAATGGGCTATATGGGTCGAGTAGTTCTGGTACCTCCCATACAAAACCAATATTACACCGATGGTGTTGTGTACGTACTAACTCACATGCCTAACATTTTGCATGACTTGTATGCAGTGGAGGATATCAAAGCATCGGCCAGCCCGATGATAATATCTACTTTTACTTTTTTTTTTAATTGAAGAAAACCGTATTTTTTACGGATTCCCAAGTATACATAGAACGTTGTAATATATAAGGTAAGTGCGTTCCAAACAAAGTGCCTAAGCATGCAATTTTCTAATACCATTGATTTCTACTCGTATAGGTAGGTACTTAGTCCGTTAATCTACCAATGACTAGCGCTTTTACGTAGATACTGCTTGATATCTAAAAATCGATCGTCATTATTTTCAATGTCCTGCTTATTCATTACAAGGGTCAAAGGTTCTGTGAATGCGATTCCCATTCCATATACCTACTTAAAAAATATACCTACCCTCAATCAATTCAATGTTTTAAAATAGAATACACCCAACAACCGAATCATAACACAAGCAAGCGTAGCTATTCACTTGTGGATACAAATATTGTATAATTATTCTCTATCCCACACAATTACCATACAAAATCACTTGTCCTGCACTTGCCATAATCCATAAAGCAGTTGCGGCTGCAATCAGCTTACCGCATTAGAAACACTACAATCCAATTAAAAGTTCACCAATTTCCAGCAAGCAAGTTCAAATTCAACGCCAAGCATTACGATTACATTAACAGTGACGTCTCGTCTCGCAGTATGATTTTGAAGCGCATGCTCTCGCGGATGTGACGTCACTATCGACCGCGTGGCCTTAACGACGAGCCCCCCATATCGCACAAGAACATATTGCACTCACGCGTCACGCCGCGCCGCCCGCAACAATTATGTATAAAAGCTTTCTATTGCTCTCAGTGAAATGTGAAAGCTTTCTAGCAGCTGGTGTAGGTAGGTATCTGAGACTGAGATGATGATGACGACAATGCGCGTGTACCACTTTCAACGACTTGAATATGTTTTAAAGTATTGCCAGCATTAATATTTAAATATAGAATTATATTAGGTGAAGCACAGATATTCAGAGTGGTCCTAGCTAAGAAGGAGATGAAGCACTTAGGATGGGTTTTTTTTTTAATCGATTTTATAAATGTCGAAAATTACAAAAAGAAAACATATCAATTAAAAAGTCGTAAAACATACAAACTTATAGAACGTTAATATGAACGTTGCCTGGTAGCCTAGCGGGGTTACAGAGCCGTTTTTGAGATTACTACTTTCAGTTTCGAAAGAGCGAAAATATTAGAAAGAAAATGCATATAAAAGTCAGCATTTCTAGGAGTGCATCATTTGAATAGGTTCACATCAAGGCTAATAAAGTAACAAACCGCAGTAGGTAGATAATGATGGAATTAAGGAAGTGCTGGGGAAAAAAGGTAAGGTGACGATTATAAGAAACACCAAAACACCGCCTTTGTTAACGTACATGCTTCTGGGCCATAAAGCAGGACTGGGATGATAAGGATCTTATATAGAGTCTCCTTAGTATTTCTTGACAAGGTCTTACTAATCAATTGCCAAAGAAACAGCGGTTGGCAAGTGTAACTCTTACTTTGATTTCAGCTGTGGAGTCAATATCAGAGTTTATAGCAGAGCCGAGGTAGACAAAGTCCTTAACCACCTCAAAGTTGTAGCTGTCTATCACGACTTTCTGTCCGATTCGTCGACGTTGTGTTTCCCATCTTGTTGACAGTATGTATTTTGTTTTGCCCTCATTTTGCCGCTTCTGTGCCAATACGTCATAGCTAGATTGCTTTCACAAAAAATTTGACTTTATTACTCTTCAACAAAACGACGTTCAGTTTGTCCGAGACAAGATTAGTTGTTTCAAAATGTGTCTGCTTTAAAATATTCTCCATTCCTTAGAACTTTTAACACAAAAAAATGATACCTACTAAAATCTGGCAACACCATCACTTCCGATAGATACACCATCACCATCATAATCAAACACCCAAAGAGGAGAATGAGCCGTTGCGTGGTCGCAAAAAAGCGCTGAGTTTTTTTCGGGGTTAGGCAATTGTTTGCTACTGCTGAAACCACCATTCAGTAAGTCGTGTGAAGTAACGGGAAGCGATTGTGTGAAAAAGAAATTAGAAAAGTAAACGTCTCGTCTATAGATACATAATTCACTCAGCGTGCAGATTTAAAAAAGAAAATTAGATTTCATATTTCCGTGACAAGTTGCATAATTTTTGGCAGAATTATTTTCATTTCTGTGTGCACCTGAGAAATTTTCTTCCAAAAAAAGGACCCTCACTATTCGAACACTTTAATCGGACAGCAAAGGAATAAATATAATGAATAAGAGTCCTTTTGTGAAATTGTGGTTGTTAAAAAACTCCCAAGCTCGTTTAAATTTAAGTAAACGTTCGAAAACCACCGCTGCTGGCCTGAATACGATCGATAAGAAACTATCCAGTACTAGTTCAAGCCCTGTTAAAGATACGGATATCTTAAATCAGACGATAGTTACAAGCTCAGCAACAGTGATTAAGGATAAAAGGTCATTCGGCCATAGAGGAAGGGGACTTCAGGAGAGATTCTCATTTGAGGTAAGTGGGGGCGGTCGTTCTAATGGGTGATTTGGTTGCTTTTATGCTTCGCAAGAGCGAAATCCTATCGATTTCTGTTGAAAGCATATCGAATACATTTTCTCTGTTGTTTTGTTTACAATTACACCGCGCCGCGCCGTTGCTTGGGTTGGCGATTTCGGTTTAAGTCAGCAGACTTTGAATCATCTTCATGTGAATATGGTTTTGTGATAGATGCTTTGCTTTGAAGTCAGTTTCAAATATTAAATGATTCATCAGGTATAAGAATGTATAATAGAGATTCATTTGAATAAAGTATCTTACAAAGTTGTGAGTTTATCTGTAAGTTACTGTGTTGCATAAATTAGTCGGTCGTTCCTTTTACGAAGTTTGATCGATAAGTTGGCAACTATTTGTCTATATTTCGTGGACATAATTAAATAAGTTTGAGTGTGCTGATTTTCAAACGAACAATGCTCAATTCACACATTTGCCAAAAGTATTTAGACACACATCTCGAAATTGTTTCCCACTTCAGGGGAAACTGAGCTGAAACCACATGGGTGCTAATCAGTGAATGATAAGTTAATTACCGACCACTGATAGTGAGTCACAATTTGCACTTTGATAGGAGTGATACTTTTTTTCTACGTAGAAAGGGCTTAAGTGTCTTATCTTAGTGACATAATAAAACGTGACTTGCTGTATGTAGGCAAAGAGATATTAGCGGCTGAAGATAGGGGCCTGACATATGACGAGGTAATTAGTGTGTTCTTTTATGTATTTCACAATATAGCTCGAAGCTTTCGTTTACTTTTTGAATGAGATACAATTTAGGACACCTTGTGTCTTCACACGGTTCATAGAATTTCATTGAAGAATGCTGACCGTGACCAAATATAATATGGTGGATTTCCTAATGCGGTTAGGGAAGATAAGGAGTTGCTTATAAAAACGGAATATCTAATTCTCTTAAGTTATTCAAATTTTGGTGTTTTGAATAATAAACGTTGGTTGGAAAATGATAATAGATAGTACAACGTAGGTATTTCAATAATTTCTTTTTTATTTGCTTGGTCCTTCGAACACTATAAAATAAATAAATAAATAGTTGGCGCAATAGGCATTCTTAATAAAAAGATAGTCGCGAAATGGCCATCTGGCGTACTCTCAAATCATGCAGTAACTTCCGACAAACTGGGTATTGCTAGCGCTTTTAATAACTACTTTACTTCGATATCGGAGAATACAGAACTGGCCCATCTTGTGCAATTTATAGTCACTCAAGAAATCCTTTTGAACCCTTGCAGAGTTCTTTATTTGAGCCGATAACTGGATTTGAACTTCTAAAAACAATTGGTTCGTTGAATTGGTCCAATTTTTCAGGGTTTGATGGTTTATCAAATCTAGTATTGAAAAATATTTCATGTTTTTTAGTCGATGTGTTGGCCCATATTTTCAATAAAAGCATAATTTCTGGCTTATCTCACTTCTACCTTCTATAAGTAAAATTTTTGAAAAAGTTATGAAAAACATGATGGTGAGTTTTTTGGATAAAGCAAACTTCTTCAGTTCAGTTCAGTTCGAGTTTCAGAAATGTAGATCTACAGAAGATGCTCTTCTTCGTTTTTGTTCGCAGATATTTGAGAACCTGGATAAAAAGAAATGTGAAATCCGATTGTTTTTTGACATTACATTTGACATGGCTAACCATGACATATTGCTCCGGAAAATTGAATATGATGGATTTCGTGGTTTTATTTATGTTTGGTTTAAGTCATACGCATACCTTAGAAATAGGTCACAAAGAGTTAAGGTTGATGACACTAGGAGCGATGTAAAGTTTCTTAATATTGGAGTTCCTCAGGATTCTGTTTTGGGATCGTTACTGTTCTTAATTTATTTTAATTCGTTGTTTTATTTGCCGGTTAAGGGATTACTGGCAGCATTTGGCGGATGATATGGGCTTTGCTTCTGGTTCAGATAGTGCTTTAAATCTTATCTCGGACATTAACTTTGATATTCATCTCTTAAGAATCTGGTTTTCATAAACTGATTATCAGCTCAAAAACCAAAATTATGTTTTTCAAGTCCGTCTGCTTGAGATTTTCATAGTAGTCTCAGCTGCAGCAATAAATGTTTTAAGATTGATTACTGAATTTAAATACATAGGCCTAACAATTGACTCAAGGATGAGCTTTAATAAGCACACACAAAATTTGAGATATTATTTTCGTGGTGCTCTCAGGCATTTTTACTCTCTGCAAGGGATTTGCTGTACTCAACTTTTGCTAAAAATCTATTATGGAATCTTTCATTCAAGATTGCAGTATGGTATTACCTGCTAGGGAGGAGCTTATGTAAATAAAATTCAGCCGAAAACCCCGCTTACACCCTAGTTTTCCATTGTTCAGAGATTTGAGAGTTCTTCCAGTCCGTCACTTGTACTGCTATAAAGCGCTTAAAAAGCGCCCTTTAGGAGATTAGGGCATCTTAATTTCAGACTCATCAACAATTATAGTTTACTCCTTAAATCAAGTATCTGTACCAAGTAAACAAGTAAAAAATTGGCTTTTTGGCCTTGATCTTAAAAATATAGAATCTTTGTTCCATGTTCTTCGTTGATATTTTGGTGAAATATTTTAGCTTATTTTTATAATGTTATTTTTATCGTAAGAGTACATACCTATTACCTACTTGAATTTAAGATATGTTGAGACATTTTTTATTGGGTCACATTTTATGGCCTATCTATTTTTTTTATTATATATTATTATTTCTTTTTTAAGCTATAACATGCAAACATTGTAAATAAAAAATTTAGTAATACATATAGGTATAAAATATTTTGTTCTGACTGATATTTTTTCAAATTTACTTTGATGGCTAAAGTGAGCACTTAGAAGCGATTTGGGAAAATTCGAACTCCAAAAGGGGGAAAAGTTTGGGTCAAAGTTTGTAGTATGGGACAATTCTTATTTTTCATCCGATCGATCGAATCCGATTCGACCTCAAATTCAGTTTGTGTGTTCTATATAAGAAATAGAGAAAACTGATTTCTCCGATTTTGGAAATTTTGCTTGGAGCCCGATTAATTATAGCGATGGGAAAAGAGAGATTTAATTTGTAGGGGGAACACTTTTTCCATCCTATCGATCGGGTAGCAAATCACATTAGATACTTCTGTAACGGGAGCGAAGTGCAGGATAAAAAAGCATAGTCATTTTTGCACCCACTCAAAATCCTACAGTGATCACAAGCAGGGGGGTTGCAACGGGCAGTATGCTCCCCATAGGTACATATTTGAGATAATTTCAATATTTTTTGTCAAAAATTTAATCAAAAAATCACTAAGATCGATCAATTTTAGATTTTTTTGTCTCCAAAAAAAAAAAAACAGAACAAAAGTGTACAATTACCAAAATAATTAACAAAGTAACATGACTGAGTGTCTAAAAAAAACTCTTCGGTCACGGTGCGCCGATTTTGAACTTTGAGAATGTTTGAGAGCAAAATTAGAGCGCTATATTTCGAAGTTTTCAACGACCATTAAAGATTTTCTAGCGCGTTTGGCAACATTTTGTCTCCATAGAAGCTTTTTATCCAGCCTTAGTCCTAAATAATTGGCGCTGTCAACTTTAAGTTCGTTGTTCGATTCAGCTTGAGAGAATTAATGCAAGGGAACTCGATCTTTCGGGGAATTAAAACTTTTTTGACTGGTCGATCATCCGCCCTCGTCTGTCAGTCAAGAAGACTTATCTGCGAACAACGACTTGCTGAATATCAAATGTGATACCTCCTTGAAACGAGTAAGGCTACTACTTCGATCCCATAGCCATAGGCTATGACTTTGTACTTAAATTGTTCATGAAAATCAGTAGTGCATTTAAGCTAAAGGCCGGGTATGGCGCTACCCGTTGGGAAGTATACTAATTTTTTTGAAAGAGGTTAATGCGTCATATTGATTCGTCAATGTAGAACCTTGGTAAGACCTGGATGATCGATTCTAACTGGATGGAGATCCTCTATTTCAAGCAATACAGAGATTGTAAATTTCTTGATTGAAAGGGACCTTTCGATAGAAACAGGCTCTTTTATTTTCGATCGCAAAGTCCCTTTTTCGATTGTCTTACCATTTGGTAAGCATTTTGTGAGTGGGCAACTTTGCCCAACATGTGTCATTTAACCTTATTTCTGTATAATACTCGTGATTTTCACCCACGCTATATGTCACTAAATCATTAAACATATACAGATCAATAGAAGATTAATTGAATGGATTAATAATGTCAACATGATGAACATCTACCTACAGACTTTTGGAGCTTTACTACAAGTACAAAGATTACATTATTGACGATAATTACCGCTAACAACATTTGGGAATAATCCTGTCATACAGTCATTATTCAATTTGGATATTGACATCCGTTTTGACATGTAATTAGCATTGAATTACATAATTCTTTAAAGTATTGAGCAACACACAACGACTATTTAAAATTATGTCATTCATATTTTAACACACGTACATATCAAAGGACGAAAGTAAATATTTAATATCCGTTCGTATCTCTTAGCGAAATTCAATTAACAAATGAACCGAGGAACTGCGTACCAACCTACTTGACTTCAAACATGCAAACCAATTAAGTTGATTAGTCATTTTTATGGTTAGGAATTTCACGGAATATTTTGCGAAATTGTCAGTATTGGGTTGGATAGTTTTTATACGAATTAGGATAGAGTGATACCTATGCAGGGTTCGACGGAATTTCGTTATGAGAAAATGTACTCAGTCTGGCAGCAGTTTGACAGGATTAATCACTCATTTAATTATTATTAAATTATGTAAATGTTTAAGTTTTTTTGAGTGGGTTTTGTATGCCTTTAGCTTATTGCCTGAATACCCAAGTATCTCTATTGACTACTCCCTTTTATAAACAAATGTCTAGAGTTTTAGTTTCCCAATTAGCACACATTGATAAGGAGTTCGAAATTTATTCAGAAAGTTATTTTCTCTTGACAAACGCACTCCAAATGTGATCTATTTTTAGTTAGATAAAACAAAAAAAAAAAAAAAAAAAAAAAACTCGTATCTAGGTAAACGTTGACGCCATATATTTTGTGCAAACGTTTTAGTTGAGTAAACATGTGAGCCCCATTTTATATTTAACATTATGAGCAGTGAGCCTGAGAAGTGATGGCAAATATTTAAATCAAATTTTGCGGAATAAGAAAAGTAAAGTCTAGCCGAATGCATTAACTATTTGCATAACATCAAAATATTTACATAGACTATTTAAAAGTCTGCAGCCAACCATTGAGTGGTAATGTCTTTTCAATAAAATTGAAACAATCTGCAATAAAAAAGGTCAATTGATGAGTTAACTTGACTTTGCTTTCATGTATGATAAACATTTCAATTTGAACAGATTGATGGACTTTGTATGTCCTTTTGAATGGCAGCATTTATGACATGTATGTTGTTCTACACAATGTTGTTTGGGTCTTCTATAAATAGCCAGGAAGATTCCAGAACATATGGTAGAGGGGTGTGTAAATTGAGAACAAAATTACTTGTGATCACAAAATGCAGATCAATTTACAAACACATGTTGTTAGCGTCAATTACCATCCGGTTGAGGAATCGTTTAGGTGAGATTTTTCTCGTTAACATTAGTTGCTATCCAGATATAATAAGTTATTCGGGTATAACTCTGTGTATAGGTGAGTTGATGTTTAATAAATGCTGATTATGACTATGCAGTTCGTGGAGCACTGAATTGCAGTTCAGATGCATTTTACTTGACTTTTCTTTTTTTCTACGATGTTTTCGAGTCAAAATTTTATTTATTGTCAATAAGGGTATTCACTTAAACGCGTAAAAACCTCATAAACTTCGTAAACTGCAGAAATTTACCACCTCGTAAATCAACTGTCAGGGGAATAGTTTACGCAGACCTCATAATTTTCCGCGACGATTTAGGCTCGGAAATCAACCGCGAAAAGTTACGCTAATCACTAATGTCAAACTAGCACCTCTGAAATTTATACATTTACGGGCTGCATAAATTTACCAGATTAAGTGAATACCCTTAATATATATTTCACTAGCATTTATTCAGAGCTTCGCCCCTGTTAAAGAAATACCGCGTGTGCTTTTTGCTACTCGCTCGATAGGATGGAAACAAATATTCTCCTTTACAAAGTCAATCCTCTTTTTCCCGTCACTAATAGCTCGGGCTCCAAGAAAAATTTCCAAAATCGCAGAAAACAGTTTTATCTTTTTCTTTTATAGCGTACACAACCCGAATTTGAAATCGATCGGATGAAAAATATGAATTGTTCCATACTACCAACTCTGACACCATCTTTTCACCCTTTTGGAGTTTGAATTTCCCCAAATCGCTTCTAAGTGCTCACTTTGGCCATAAAAGGAAATTTGTTTCAAAATATCAGATTCCTAGTTCTTACCATTTGGCCTATTCGGCGTTGATCACCAATCATACAGGACAAACTGCACTATACATGAGATGATTTTTCAGATCAGTAGTTAATTAAAGTTGAATATGGTTAGAGCTATCGATTGATATAGCTGGACTTTGTGAGAGTTTTCAGATGCGGCGAGACTCCTAAAACTTTTTTTTAACTGTAGACCTAGGGCTTTCATCAGATTGAAGAGTGATCACTTGTTTGAGTATCTGTTAGTCAGACAGGAAATGTTGTTATTTTTTCAGCGAATGTTAGAGTCGGTCTAAATAGACAGGAAATAAGATGAGGGCTATAACAGACCCTTAAGGTACACTACAACTACAGTGAGTGTCAAAAGTGAGTGAACACGAACAAAAAACATATTTAATTTCGACAGCATAAAATACGTTTTAGACATATTTAAAAAAAAATTGGTTATAAACTCCAAAAATAAATGAAAAACAGCATTGGTGTTGACTCACTGACGCTCACGGTATATTTGTGTCTCTATAATGTAGTTCCCAACATTTACTTTTCGAGTTCTGTCTTTCAAGTAAGTAGTGCCTACTGTTTTCAGGCAGAGCTCCACGCCACTCAAAAAACTGGCAACAAAGGCGCTCTTATCCATATATTTGCGGACAGCCAAGCAGCTATAAAGGCCTTTAGCTTACCTATCATTGACTTTATATCAGTATTACACTGTTTAAACATCCTTTGAAGTCTCAGCTCCAGGAACAGAACTGCCATTTATAATGGGTTTCCCGCCATGAACGCTTTGAAGGAAACGAAAAAGCTAACGAATTGGCCAGATTTAGAAACCCCTTTCACGGGACCGGAACCTTTCTGATATATCCCCAAATTGGCTACAAGTTTAGCCATAAATAGGGACAATATCCCATCAATGCAATGCCAAAAGGATTTAAAACCTGAATATGAATAGGCATGATATTAGAAACCTAATAGGATTCCTCACAGGGCATCATGGGTTACGATACCACCTAAACAAAATGAATCCAGCCGACTCAGGGGAGAGCCAGCTATGTTTTGAAAAAGACGAAATAGCTCAACACATTATTTTGCAAATGTCCAGCCCTACGTGGAATTAAAAGGAAAATCATCTTCAGGAATCAATGGGACGGGGACCCCGAAGATATGAAACAAAGACCTCTCCTAGCAATATCACAAACTTTATACAAAAAAAAAAATTGCAGAACTTGCTAGCAGCTTGCCTAAGCCACCTTTCTGAATTATGGTACAATAGATCTAAAGAAGGTCGACGTGCCGCATTATATCGCCTAGGCAAATCTGAAGATTTTTTTTTTTTTAAGGAAGACGCAAACCATCTGTTGTATAAAGATATAAAGAATTACCATTTTTTTGCAGTATCTATCGTTTCCTCATTTGTCACTCCTGTTGAAAGCTCCAGTGCATTTATCACAATGTCTGAGGTAATTGTTCAATTAAAATAGTTATTGACGCATTTAAGTGAAATGGATCTTATTGTAATCAATCAGTTTAATAAATCAAATGATTACAATTAACTTACCGAACAGTATCTATACTAGAACATTGTAGCACTCTTAACCGCCACAATAAACTTTAACTCAGACATAAAACTGATTTACAATTTTGACGAATAATTCTAATCATGTTTTGCGATACCACATTGAAATTCGTTATCACCTTTAAATTGCTGGTAATAAAACGGCACCCTCTCTCAGTAGGTTCAGTGTTCACAAAACAACAAGGTGTCCTACAAATAATAAAATGCAGAAGCACGTATTGGTCTTTCCTATAAAACTGCTTAATTATTCAAATTCATCTCAGCTGAAGCTAGCAACAAAGATATCTTTCAAAAGTAGAGTTGTAAAGGCGGGGGTTTTGCGAACACCAACGCGACAGCTGTTTAAATATGTTAAGAAATCATGAGGTGCCAAAATCGCAGCTATACCATTTGATTTTGCAAATTTCTATTTATTTCTTTTTCCTGTTTGTTACTCAGCTGAAAATATAAAATTTCACGTATGCGTCACAACACCTCTGCTGGCATTCTTCACCTCATCATACCAGCTAGCACATCACAAGACACACATGACTATCATCATCAAAACAAGAAACAACAAATTCCAAAGCTTTTATTTTGCGCGGTACCAAATTCAGAAAGCGCAGAAACGTGACTGCTGTTTCTTCTCCGTTCACCTAGCAACAGTTTTAGATCCTCATAAGTTTGTTCAGTTTTTTTTTTTTTTTTTTTTATTCTGAATCTTTTCTTTTTATCTCTATTGATAATATCTACGCTTCTCTTTCATAATGGAGTAGGTACCTAGTCTTTTCGGTACACACCTCCTAAAGATCAAAGTCCATATAGCAATACATTTTACCCTACATGATGGCGATCGGTGATCGGCGATGTCGATCTTATGTATAAGAAGAACATAAAAGATCGAATAATCAACTTAGTATAGGTAAGGTATGTCGTGCCCTTGAATATGTTGGTATTTTTATTTTGTTTTGGAATTTTTGAAATTGGGTGAAATTGTATGTCAAATGCAATACAGAAAATGCGAAAATTCATTTTGATTTGAAAAATATACAAGCTCTCTTTTTTAAATAACTTTAGGTCGCTATATATTTTTTTTTTTAAATTTAAGTAGGTATATAAGTAGTATATAACTAATAGATATTATTTTAAGGATCATTGACCTATCTGTTGAGAAACATGGAACGGAACTTCTAGTTCTCTGCGATTTCAAAGTATTTTGGAATCTGAATCGTTTCAATCTAAAATTGTAGCTATTTCGGCACACACCCACGCTGTTATTTTTATGATTTTATTTTTTTCGGATGTCTAAGGCTTAACTTCATCAAAATTTAAATTTTCAACATTTTTTAAATGTTCTGAAAACATGATTCTGATATGTCTTTCATTATGTTTTTTAAACTTCCGTTTTTATTGAAATATCGAGTTGCATTTGCTTTCTCTTCAACTCAATAACTCATGCTCGACATTCCGGTGATACTTTTTTTCAATCACTTGTTCTTTCAAAGCATCATACTGCAATTTGGCAAGCTCTATTTAAATGCTTGAAAGGTCCGAATACTGCTCATTTGTTTTGCTGCTTTGTAGACTTGAAGATGCAGGTCTTCTAGAAATTCATGGATAGGTAAGGTATTCACATTTGGCTCAGTACAGTCAAATTGATTTTTGAAATTTTTTGACAAAACAATTTTTGATGGTTTTTCTTTTTCGAGTCCAGGCGAGTCATTTTCTTCATTCACATCATGTAAGTTGAGGTCACTGATTGAAAGCACTGGGATGAATACCTTTTCTAAACATAGAGGGTTTGTAGCTGCTCCAGTCTTTTTCGTTCTTCGAGTAATCTTTAAGAAAGCAGACCGTTAGACTTATTTATTAAGAAAACAGCGGCCCTAACACCACTTCGTCTGCATCGAGATGCGAAATGGCACAATAGTGGTACCATATGGACATAGGAAGATCCTGGAGCTTGTCAAAAATGAGATTAGGGAACTGAACATGCCTATGGATGGTATAACAAAGGTGCGTATTATGGAAAGGAATCACAAAACTCGTATTGAGAATGGATTACTTCCAGAAAAGAGGAATGGTGAAATCGTGATTTTCACAGATGGATCCATGATGGATGGCGGAGCGGGGGCCGGAATCTTTTCAGAAGATCTGGAACTAGCCCGTCACATTAGCCTCGGGAAACACACTTCAGTATACCAGGCTGAGATGATTGCTTTGCTGCATGCGTTGGATTACTTGCTTGAGAGTCAGGTGGAAGGAAGAAATATCCTAATAGCACTGGACAACCAGGCGGTGATTAGATGCATGGGACAGACAACCATCACAACATCACTGGCACTGGAATGTGTACTCAAGCTCAACAAGTGTTCGTCTAAAAACCAGGTAACACTGACTTGGGTACGAGGACACATAGGGATCGACGGCAACGAAAAGGCGGACTCCCTTGCAAAACAGGGGTCAACTGAAAAGTTGCTGGGACCAGAACCATTCTCTTCAATTGGTAGAGGAATGGTAGAACAGCTGATTCACAAATGGATCACGGCAGAACACTTGAGAAGGTGGTCAACCGTGGAACAATGTAGACAAGCTAAAATGGCAATACAATGGCCGACCTGCTCCACTCAGAGAAAGGTTCTAAGCATGAGTCGAGGAACATTGAAATGGGTGGTGGCGTTAACTACAGGTCATGGTAATTTCGGGTATCATTTAAGGAAGATGGGCCTTAGAGAGGATGATACTTGTAAGCTATGCCTGGAGGAATCTGAGACAGCGGCACATATATTGTGTAAATGTCCAGCTTTGGCTGGCAGAAGAATGAGGATCTTGGGACAACATTGGATCGAGGCCCATTGGATGAAACAGATCTCACATAAACAGATGCTAGCGTTAACACTAGGAATCGAACTCAGGGAAGAACTCTGGAGAAATCCAGAAAGTCTCTCTGGGTAAGGTATATTAGTGGTAGGGAGACGAAAAGAGACCCGACAATGGTGGTCTGGTTCGAATATCTCTCGAAATTTATATATATATGTATAAGAAAGCAGTCAAGTCTGATGGTTTTTCTTAGAAGTAACATTTTCGCCTTGTTGTTTTACAACTTCATTGTCACCGTCAAACTCGTTTTCAAAACCATGCACAGTTTTTGGGTTCATCATAATGGAGATAGGTTAGGTTTGGTTCGAGAGACAGTTTGCATTATTCCAAGCCGTCAAAGAATCATGCTCCCATACAAGAGTAACGGTGACATGTATGGCTGGTGACACAGGAGATGTTCCACAGATTCTTTTTTCTCTTCATCCCTGCAACTTCTGCAGAAGTCATTTGTTCAGTTATTACCCCGACGAGCACTCGGCTTTGGTTTCAATCAAAAGATGCGAGTATGAAATTAGGATCTGTCGCGTCGGTCGGTTTGAATGGCTTTCCATTTCTAGTGTGAAAACTAAAAAAATGTTCTTGAACATCGTCCGTGTTTTCGCTTTATAGTTTCAATACAGTTTTTTAAGAGAATCGCTACTCCTATATAACATGAATCTACGGATTGACTATTGAAATTCTGCTCGATTCGGCGCTAAGCATTTTCCTTGTCCTTCCATATAGCACCATCGGTGCACCGAAGAAGTAATCATTTTTGAATTGAAATGTCAAAACATCTTAAGGCGGAAATGATTCTGCACAATTACACGTAGTTTGTGTTTTCAAATTAAATTACAGGATATCAATATTTTCGCTTCAATACACTTAGATATGTAAATTCTAAACACCTTTCTATTGATTTAATTTTCAGAATCGTTATGGCAGAGCCGAACCATTCCTGAATTTGGTATTTGCCAATCGAAAACTATCCTTCTACGATACTCATACAAGTGTGGACAACAATAATGAAGATATGCGGTAAGTTGATTATTTTTCTAGCAACAATGTAAAATTATTTTGTTATCTCCAGTGCTCCATATGCAAATAAACACTGAACACTGTTCTTGTTTTTGAATTTAACGTTTTACTAACAAAATATAAACAAAACAAATCAGTGTACATAATATATTATTTCACAAGACTCATCTTTATTTTACATCTATGGTACGTTTAGTACCAGGTGCGACAAATGTAACTAACAAAACAATAAAACGAAAGTTATTTATAGATATTTACTATAGCAGTGTTAAAATAATATTATTCTGTAACACATTTATTCATAATTGGAATGACAAATATTGTTCTCATGCATGTGATGATTTATTGAAAATATTATTTTGATTGTATCGCTGCTGTAGAGGCAATTAACCCACATTTAAATGATTTGCAAATTTAAATTTGCAAAACTGTGTTGCAATACATTGATCTGCATATATTGACAATGATATATTTCCCTTCATTGATAGATACACCGATTTAATAATACCGTCAATATAATTGAGTGTTTACGGCCAAGGTCTTGAAAGTATATGCATTCAAAATTTCTATTAATACAAACCTATAGTCTAACTTTTACGAAGTCACAATGCCAAACATTTTCATATAAAATTATTCATTAAATATTTAAGTTGAAGATTAAAAAATGATTATTGGTACGGGCTTATGATAACATTGATTCCTGATGCCTTAAATTATGAAAATGTACTAGAGTTTGTGATGAAGGCCCCTTTTTTCGCTGTTTAAAAGACTGGCTACTGAAATTTATTCAAATTTCCTTTATCCCTGAAGTGAACTCTTTCTTGAATTGTGAATTGACACAGTTGTATTATGGACAAGTTGTTAATTTCCAATTATTATTATATACTATAATAATTCCAAGTAATAAAGTAAATCAAAAGAGCACCTATGACCATACGTATCTCAATAACCCTACAAAAATTGTGAGATTTGCATTTGCGAAGAATCTTGTCAAGGGGCGTGGCACCTCCCATACAAACAAACATTCAAAATCTTATATCTCGAAAACCACCGAATAGATTGAGCTCAAACTTACAGATAATCTTAGGTATTGGCCCAAGAGTGCTCCCGTGAAGATTGATCAAAGTTGAACAAAGGGGCGTGGCACCTCCCATACAAAAAAACATTCAAAATCTTATATCTCGAAAACCACCAAATCGATTGAGCTCAAACTTACAGATAATCTTAGGTATTGGCCCAAGAGTGCTCCCGTGAAGATTGATCAAAGTTGAACAAAGGGGCGTGGCACCTCCCATACACAAAAATTATTCAATTTATCTCGAAAACCACCGAATCGATTGAGCTCAAACTTACAGATAATCTTAGGTATTGGCCGTGGAGTGCTCCTGTGATTGGTCAAAATCTTGGTTGGTTTTGTTCGTATTGCTGTGTTTCAGGTTTACGCAGAAAGAAAGTTCCAGCAAATCGATTTATTCTCATTTCTCGCATTTTACGAAAGAACATCTGTACACAGGAAAAGCCGGGCGGGTACAGCTATCTCTATATAAAACAAAGTGGAATAAACTGTATGTTTCCATCCGTCGCCCGTAATTTTCAACCAATTTAGTTGATTTTTATTTTAAATGTTGGTAATTTATTACGGTGATTGATAAGCCAAAAACAATTTTAAAAAAAATTAAAAAAAAACAAAAAAAGGCCTGGCGAAGCCGGCGGGGGTTCAGCTAGTATAAATAATACATAATATTGAGACTATTAAGTGGAAAGCAGTCAGGAGCTGTCAAAAAAAAAACAAAGTCACTCTGCTAGGTTCTCGGATATAAAGTAACATTGATGGAAATGAAAAAGCAGACGAACTAGCAAGAATTTCAACAAACGTCATTACGACAATAGACATACCATTTACTTGACCACAAATTTTGAGAAAAAAATTAAATTAGTTAAATTAGAAAAACGAACAAAATTCATTTTAAAAATAATCGAAAAACAATAATTATACATACTAACGGGTATTTTGAGATGACTAGGTATTAAATCACCAGACTACTACTTCAGGAGCTTTCAAAATAGACATCGTATCTTGCTTTGGGAAGGCACTAATCTCAAAACAAGTCGACTCTATTATCTGGGAATCTGACTTTTTAGCGACCTGGATGACATAGCCCAGGTATCACTGACAGACAACATCAATTTTGTAAAAAGATCTAGCTGATGGTTTAAGTAGACAGACCGGCTCCATCAAAAAATGTGTTCAATATAATCAGTAAACTTTTCAATGTTTTTGTTTATTGTTCAATCACGTCAATTTTAGGACCGGAAAAGGAATAAGGGATCAGGATAGGACCAAAGGGGAACTTAAAAATTTTGGAGCGCTCAGACCAATCCCGCTCCATTGAAACCTTTTTTTTGGTTCATTGGTAGAGAAACTCTGATACAAGTAGTTTCTCTTTATGGTCGGTGGCAGAGTATTGCTGTCCCCCCGCCAGGGCTCGAACCTACGTAGTTTGGGTCACAAGCTACATATAACTCAAAGCACTATATCATAGCCACCGCCCTCAACCTAGTTATGAATGAACTTTTCATACGATTCGAAAAGGCGTATTTGTTTATTTGTTGCCCAACTCGGATTCAACCTTGCCACGTGTTGTTTAAATATTCCTACGCAAAATAAATTTCAATCCGATCAACAATAAGCTTAAAGTCAAAGATAAAGGAGGCTCGTCCAAACTCAATAGAAAGTCGAATAGTATTTTTCAAAACGTTTAGCACGCCTATTCCTATTGACAGTTGACGGATCAAAACACTATTTTTCCAACACGCGCTCATTTATTGACGACACTATTGGCTGAAGAAATGGGAGTGTTGTTTTCCAACTGTTTACCGCTTTGGTCAGACCAGCAAAGGAAGAAACGGAATATGTATACATAGTGAAAACCAATACCTACATAAATTGAAGCCAACAGAATGATTACCTTAACTTTAGATGTGTGGTTGTTATTCCCCCGATTTAATTAGCACATTTTATTAATGTTTTCTTGTCTGCGATCTTAGGTGTAAATATTTCCAAATCGAAGCCTAAATACTCGTACAATTTATTTTTCTCTACCATTTCCTAACAATGGATACAAAGATGTTGTTCAAAAACTGGCCACCACTTTAACTGCTAAAACTTGTTGTTAGTATTTTAGCGTTTAATTAGCGAATTTATATATGAAATTTGGCTTAAAAAGATTGTACATCTTTATAAATATTGGATTTGATTTGTGATTGACCACACTTTGGTATCAGCTATCGGCAACTTGAGTTCGTGAAATTGTAAAAATTTTTAGTGTGGATTACAATGAATAATAATTCAACCTCAGAAAGAAATCTTCAAAATATAATTAAAGAGAATTATAAGAATCAACATTATATTAATGAGGACGATCATAGTGAAATGGCAATAAAAGAAATTGTCCATGGAATATCGTTGAAACAAAAGGATGTGTTTGTGAAAGTTATTGCTCGATTTTTAAGGTACGGTCTAGAGGGTGATGTGAAATGTTTTTTTTATATAAATAAAATGAGTGAACTTTAATCGTTTTTATTGCTTTCCACAAAGTAACAGTGACAGTGGGAATGGGAAGATGATTCAATATTTTGATAGCGTTTTTGAGAGAAAAAATTCAAGTCGTGTATTTTTAGCCTTTGACCACTAACGGCCGGCCGGCGGCGACGGGCGTCTGTTCTGAAAGCACTTTTGTTTTTTTCCAAAACTGCTGTGATTCAAATTATAATAGCACATGGTGTTTAACAGATTAGAAATAAAATTGTTTTGGTTGCTAGCAGCTAAAACGTGGATTGTAGATACATTTTATCAGTTTGTTTATACAAGGGTTTTTGACAAATTATGGCGTGGGATTATATTTTTTGATGAGTTTATAGCGTAGTAACAGTTGTTTTTTTTATTGGAGATTATTAAAAAATAATGCTGAATGACAATAATAATTTAAATTATTGTGGTATATGACATTTTTGCAACACATTAAGTTTACTGCTTGTAATTTGATTAAAGTCTAAAGTATAGTCGCTATATTTGGCAAACTAGAATTAGATTAGCTGGCGGTACCTATTTTCTAACGGGACAGTTCATTATTCAAGAAATTTCATCTGAATCGGAAGTTGGCTTGCTATACAAGTTGGTGGTAAAGAGGCAAGGCTGTTGAACTTACAATTAGTAAGCTGTACCATAAGTGAGCGCAGCCATCGGACAAGCAGTTTCATGAGACTTTTTGAGAGCTTATTCAAATTTTACATTTTGTTCAGCATAATAGAGAAAAGTAGGTACTGGATTTTAAGATATTGATCTTTTTAATTTATTTGTTAATTCAAAACAAAGAAAAGTTCGGCGTTTTCGCAAGTGTCCTGTATTTGTCCTCTATTCCATAATAACTCCCTGAGCGTAAATTAAAATAAAAATATGCGCAAAGCAAATGAACGAGCAAAAATGTTAAAAAAAATTAAGACACTTGGAATTATGTAGTTGATTTTATTGCTGGCATGTCCCAATGACTGGCATGTCCCCATACCTATATAAAAAGGGAATTCTTCTTTTGATATTCTTAACATTGATGGGCGATGTTTAAATATATGGATACTGACATTTTTAAGGAAGCTGTTATCCTGGATGGCTTCAATTCATGTGGACATCTACCCTCTGGGCATATTCGGTGCTATTTCAAAAGGTGATGTTCAGATAGTATTGCCGGCGGTACACTTGGCCCTTACCGTATCAATTGTGAACTTAATCCATTCGACCCTAATATACAAGACTCATAAACCAATGAGATGGAAATGGGAGGATACCGTTGATCACCGCATTGCTTGACAAGTGTACGGGAAGTAGTACGAGCTCGTGTTGCTCGATGGAAATTTATACTTTTTTTAAGTGGATTTTAAATCCTGAATCACTCAAATTCCGGTCCACTGTATAATACCAAGCAGAGAAATTCATTTTTTGGTGTAGTAACTAGTAAGTACCTAGTGGATATTATTTGTTCCTCTTTATGAGGACTATTGCTTACCCCCTCACGTCGGGCCTCAAACCTACGTTTCTCGGTGGACAATCACTCTTAGCACTAGACCATGCGGCCACGCTTGATGGACATAGTTCTGTATCTCGTTGAGTAGCAATTTTAAAATATTACGCTCCACATTATCTTTCGACGGGTTGTTAAATTTGGTTGGTTCTTCTTGCCGTGAGTTGTGCTATCGCCCAAATTGACCAAATTGAAAAATAGATTTTTTTATTTCCCAAGATCACACCAACTTAACAAAAGATGAGATAATTCGTTCGCATTTCGTTCGCTTCGAGTTCTCCGAAGCTTCATTCGCCGAGATAATGTTTCATGTTAAATGGTTGACGTTGGTCGTTGGGGGAGCCGATAAATAAATCGGCAGAATAACCAAATGCGAACATAATGACTATCTGAATACATAGAGAATATTTCAAACTTAAAACATATTGCAAACTTCACAGAGAACAATACGCAAAATTTACGGTTGTGGTAATGCGATATGCAATCGACAAATAATATCGTCTGAAGTGTCAAAGAATGTAGATTGTATTTTTCGACGACAATTATCGGTATTGCGTGAAACGTTTTGTGACGACCGATGGCGACGGCGACGGCGACGGCGACGTTTTTTTTGTCGTAGAAATGATGCATTTTTGTCGAAATGCAGAAAAATATTCCTTTGGCAAAATTATTCAATAAGGGCATAACAAAAAGTTATGATAATCGGCAATGGGTTGATATAGCCTTATACATGAATTTTTTTGAACCACCATCGATTGTCTAAAATAAAGGGTGATTTTTTAAGCGTTTGGTTTTTAAAATTGAAAAAAAAAAAAAAAACGTAAATGTTTGAAATTGAGTGAAATTTTTATTAGAGCCGATAAATCAATTCTTGGCACCGCGACTACGCCTCAAGTGGTCCATCCGGAATGTCCAATTTTGGCATACTTTTTGCGACATATCGACTGGTATCCCACCAATAATACAAGTTATGTTGTCTTCCAAGGCGGCAATATTTCCTGGCTTATCTGCGTAGATTAGAGACTTTACATATCCGCACAAAAAATAGTCCAGCGGCGTCAAATCGCATGATCTAGGCGGCCAATTCACAGGTCCAAAACGTGAGATGAATTGCTCACCAAATTCGCCTCGTAATATGTCCGTGGATCTGTCCCCTACGCCATTGCCCGTCTTAAACCCGCAGCATTCACTTTCTATGATATCGGTTGGAGATAGATAATAGTATTTTGTTTAATATTGAAGTCCGTGACCGTAGTTACTTAGTCCGTAACTTCTGTTTTAATGTTTACTTATATCACCTATTCAGATGGGTCAAAAACTCAAAAGTATCCTTTGTGAGATTTTTAGCGGGTAGACTTATAAACATGCAACCCTATATTATATCAATAACTTTCTATAAATTTAGTACAAAGCTTATTAAACATTTGAGTGGCCTCAACTCCAAATGCGTTTCGACCCGATGTGGTGGGTGGGCTCATCAGTAGACGAACCACCACATCTGCCAAGACGCACTATTTACTCGATGTTTACCAAGACTATAGGCAATCATAAACAAAAAGTGACTGTGAACCATAACCTAATACGAGTCTTTGGTCAAAGATTTAATCGTATAGGATTATTTGCCCTTGGCCTGGCGTAGTTTAATACCAAAAATGTTTCAAGTCAAGAATAAATTCAAGAACTGAATAAACGTATTTGGAGTTGAGGCCACTTAAATGTTTAATAATATTTAATGCTTACTCCACAAACTTTATTCATTTCTTGAATTTATTCTTGAAACATTTTTGGTATTTTAGTACAAAACATTAATCAGTTTTTAAATGGCTCTTATAGAAATTAATATCGCATTTTGAAATTTTATTTCGCAAATCTAGCTCTTTTGTATATGGTACATCTATTACAAAAATTGGTGTCACTTTTTTGTTGTGTATAGCGCCAGTCATACAAATTTTATACATTTGTTGTTTATTTTAAAATTCCCAGAAATAATTGACATTCTCATGGAGCACCTTGTGTTATAGACTTTTGTCAAAAGACTGCCAAATAACCCAAGTCGTCAAACTTTCGTGTTATTACCTTAAACTTATTACCTTCTAAAATTAAAATAATTGTCTGTGTTAAATTGATTTAATGCATTTTGCAATAATAACGTTGTGTGCTTTACATAAATTTACTATTTAGTTGAAAAGATATATGTGAATTGTCAATAGTCAGACATGCAGCATGGACGTTTATACTCATTTCTTTTAGTGGAATTTGGTGATTTTTCATTTTCACAGTTTTGACATGTGTAAGCGATTGGGAGTATCCACGCAGTAAATGTTGTTTATGAAAAACGAAAACATTTAGAATTAATTTCCATATTAACAAAATATGTAAATAACAATACCGTTCAAAAATTCTCTAATGTCATTTAGTCTATATATAAATTTGTGAAGTATTTTACATCCTTGTTTATTTAAATCAACTTATAACACACTATAACAAAACTGACAAATAAAGCAACCAACACTCTAAAAGGGGGTACAGTACTTATACCTCAAGTAATAGTCTGTTAGCCACATTAAAAATAACTTTTATTTGCGACCATTAAAGCGTGATTGAAAAATTAGCATCTTAATAATTCATCTATTACGGTACGGTACAGTTTACTCGGTATGGCGGGTAGGATAGCAGCTGATTTTATTTGAAATTTAACAGAAAATTTTCTATAAAGATCACCGTAAGTCCGAACAAGTATCTCATTAAGTTGATGAATCTAAAAGTGTGAACTTGGGATTATATAAATTGAAAATTTTAAACAAAACAAAAAAAATATTCCACATACGCCATGAATACCCTAATTGACGAACGAAAAGACTCGGGAACTTATGGACGTGAAACAGCTCTGATTATTGAGGAAATTATTCAAGGGATCGCATTAAAAAGAAGAGGAACTATTGTTAGAACAATTTCATCGATTATTAGGTAATTATCTTGAAATAAAAAAAATAATGGAGTACCTACTAATGTGAAAAGTATATTGAGAATATTCCCTATACCAGTTGAAATTAAGTGAAAAGTGATTTATTTTAGAAAATATTACATGTTGTGCCTTTTTCTGGATCTTTTACTTATTTTTGTGTATATGCCTTATGGAAGTGTAGAACTGTGTTAACGTAACGTTTTTTATGAATGCGGATTAAAATAGTTTTTTGCGCAGTAAAATATGCACGCATTCACAACATTTGAAGGCCAGAAGCTGTAGCACTCGTTGTGGAATCAGTGATTCATAAGTCTTTCCTCAAAGGTGTATTCCAACTAAATATTCGGGCTAGGTCAAAATTTAGATTTTTTTTTCGTTTGAGTAAACATTTAGCCGAAGTTAAAAAACAATATAAATTTAATAAGACATGGGATTGCTTTAAATTTTGTGATTAACTTCGTGCTTTTGTTATTAGTTTTTTATTGGAAATTTGTTCTGTGCCTCAGCACTTCAGCAGTCATAAATGAGAATAAGCAGTTTCCACTATTCTACATGAAGTGAAGAAGAAGAATAGAATTGAGAAGCTTTCTCAGCACAATTATACTCTCGAATATTTGTCAGACGTTCGCGAGAGGTGGAAAAAAACCTTAATATGTAATTTTGGTTTTTCTCAAGAATCCTGAGATGTAGAGTATTTTTCAAAAGTTCAATAAAATCAAATAAATTTTGTCGACTCAGAACTGCCTAAATAAAACATTTTTTCATTCATTTTCAAAGCCAAGCATATAGAAGAACTTAGGAAAAGATGTTTCTAGTCTGGATAACTGTCTGTTTTATTCATAAAATTTTCTTCGACCAACGTTACTTATCTATCGCTAATGATTAATTTGTTTAATTTATTCATTAACTTTCCACCCAAGGAGGAAACACATTATCATTTCCCGGCCGCCATTGTTAAATATATCACTAGGCCAACATTTATTTTCAATGAGCGAACCTAGATAATTAAAAAAAATGTTTTTCGCCTGTTCGATCTGTTAGCTTTAGATTTATTTAATTTTTTAACAGGACAGAGGATCAACTTACCCCGTATTTTCTGTAAGTAGGCTGTACTCACCAATAAATTCGTATTAATAACGTACCTGTCTCATAAAATAACGCCTATTAAAGAAGTCCCAAAAGAGAAGTGCCCATTTCATGGATCATTTTTTATTATTTTATTGTTTGCTGATTTTAATCAGATGTTCTATAGTCAAAGCCAAGAATAAAATTCAATTTGCGTAGCAAGTGAAAAAGCGTAGAATAATTTCCTTTTAACGTAGTAAGTAACACATCATTAGCCCCATTATATTTGGTATTCGTATTTTTTATTAGTAAATTGATTACGCATTATTGTTTAAATATAATTCACAATTTTTTTAAACAGTATTCCGATACCCCTTATTTTATACATATGTATACGCAAAATTATAATTTATTTAAACACTGAAGCAGAACATTTTACCAACTCTGTTAGCAATGTTCATTTGTTGACTTTTAAATTTTTGGGAAATACCACTAACTAATCAAAATTGTTGACAGTGACAAATCTAATATTAATGTCTCATTATAATCAATACTAAACACTTCCATTATCGGAATAATAATGTAACCAATTTGAATACGTATTAGAGAATTGATTGCCGTAGATAGATAGATAATAACTCTAATAAATATATAGATAGCTTTACTAATGACAAAATGAGGACAATTGTATAATTTCATTAATGGAGGGAAATTGTAATGAATGTATCTATGTTTTAAGGGGAATTCTTATCACATTAATATACATACATAATTTCAGAGGCATACATAATAGAACAAAATTTAAATACAAAATCCCATTCCGAGAGTCCTTTGAAGCCAAGTCATGCTTAAGTTTTATGTCAAGAATTGTGTCATTTCGTGACATCACTCTTTGTGACATCCGAATCTGTCGTGAAGTAATCCTAGTCATTCAGTGCGATCGCCTTGTATGTAGCGTGTTACGAGTCTGATAAGAATGTTAGCATTGAAGGGTTTAACTCTAGGGTCGGGAACAGTTGTGATCAAAATTGTTTTCCCTTCCCAACTGGTTAAATAAATTTGCAAAGTAAAATACATATCTTTGCAAATAAAAATTTGCGCAATTAAATTACGAAATTAAATTTAAGGAGTTCACAATGGCTATATTTTTCATACAATTTCCGCATGATGTGAATTTTAGTAAATTACAAAAAGAAAAATGGTATGAACAAGAGACAATATTCATGATGCATTCTATAAAGACTTGCTGGTGGAAAAGAAGTGCAAACACATTGCGCGTTACATTTTTTGTTTTCAGGTTAAGTTTTACCAGCTCACAGTAGCGATTTTTTTTATATAAAATTAGCTATTGTGACCTATCTAATATAAACTTAAGCTGAAGGTTAAACATGATTATTAGTCAGGCCCATTACAATTATATCTGCTAATAATGTTAATGGGCCTTACCAATAATCATTTTTAGTCTTAAACTTAAATATTTTGACGGTTACAATGGATAATTTTATATGGAAATTTTCGCCATTGTGAAAAAAAATTAGCCTGGACACTAAAAATGATTATTAGTACCGCGGAATGATTCTTTCTATATAATAATCCTTCGAATTCCCCTTAAATATTTTGTAGGTCACAATAGATAATTTTATATTCGTTTGTTAAATTCAACCTGGATAATTAAAATAATTATTAATACCACAGATTGAATATAAATAACCTATATAACAATGCCAATTACAACTCCTGGCAACTGACCATAACCCGAGTATTTAAAATGTGTCCTAAATACTAAAACAAAATAAAAAGCTGCATTTTATAGCCTTTATAACCTTATCCAGCATGTTTTAATTTATCAAAGAAAAAAATGTATACCTATACAAATCAAATTTTCTCTCTCAGCCTACAGAGGAGATATATGTCGATGCGACCGTGAGTAAAACAATATACGTATCCATCCCGTTTCTCATGTTTGAAGTTTGATATTGGTGTTTTCTTTTTTTTTCTATATTCATTGTAACAGTTTGCATTTTACATACCTACTACCCCCAATTGGTACCGATACATATTGTAGTACAAATTGTAATAAAACACACAGAGATCACCAACAAAACATAATACAATACACGAAGCCTAACATTGCAAAGGGCTTAATCAAATAATTGGCATTAGATTGCGACTTTCCCAAATTTTTCAAAAAATACGCTAATAACATCGTAGCTATAATTTCTATTTTATACAAATGATGTAGCAGTCCAAATCAAAAGTGGGTCTGAGTACATACATTATTTAGCATGCAAATACCGAAAGGCCTTAGAATTTGACTCTAGAACTTCCAACACTATGTTCGTCACATACTAATTTGTTGTCTTTTTCAATTCTCTAGCCAACGTGAACAAGAGCAAAGAAACGCTGAAGATGTACTCTTTGATATGTTCTACAATGAGGAAACTGGATTGCTGTCAATGGGCAAATTCCTGGCGGTAAGTGTTTACTAAGCGCAAAGTTGTAAATGGTTTGGTATAATTATTTGTTTAAATATTTTAGGCCCTCAAAACTACTGGCATTCGAAAGACCGATCCACGCATAAAAGAGCTAATGGATAATCTGAAAAAGGTCCATAAGCTCTCGAATTATGAGTCTGGATCGTCAGCAGAGACACAAAATCTTAATCGTGAAACCTTTAAAGGGTAAGTACAGACATAAACCATTGTAAGCTTATTTCTACCTACTTAGGTGGCGCTACAGTCTGGGGTGGGTCTGCACCTCAACCAGTACGTCTCTCTAGTTAGCATTGTAAACATATTGGGCCTGACTAATAATCAGTTTTAATCGTTCACCCTAAATACATAATATTGTAGGTCACAATAGATAATCTCATGCTTCGAATTTCGTAAAATTTAAGCTGGACACTAAATATATGTATTGTTCAGCCAAATTTTCCATAAAGTTCAGCTTTGTGACCCTAAATAAATGTAAGGTGAAGTTTAAGAGTAATTGCCCAAATAGTTAAGGCATAATTTTCCAATGACTTAAAGACTCATCTCTATAACTTTGTATTTCCGCAGTGTCATCGCACAAAACATAGTCCTCATTGCAAAGGCCTTCCGGCAGCAATTTATTATTCCAGATTTTTCTGGTTTCGTAAAAGATGTCGAAGACATTTACTGGAGATGCAAGACCAATACTGATGGCAAGGTTGCCAATTATATACCTCAATTGGCTAGATACAGTCAAGATTCGTGGGGCGTCAGTCTCTGTACTATTGATGGACAACGATATTCAATTGGAGATGTTGATGTACCCTTTACTCTGCAGAGTTGCAGGTAAATTACTGAAGACCGTAACATTGAAAACAAGACTGTAGCAGCAACTTTTATTAATTTCAGTAAGCCTCTTACATATGCTATTGCACTGGAGAAGTTGGGCCCGAAAATTGTTCATAACTACGTGGGTCAGGAGCCAAGTGGAAGAAATTTCAATGAAATTATTTTGGATCATAATAGTGAGTTTAGAAATTAATTTAATAAATTGTAACGGTTTTTTTAACATCCTTTTTTTTCGTTTAGATAAACCACACAATCCAATGATCAATGCCGGTGCGATTATACTGTGTTCTTTGATGCAGACATTGGTTAAACCAGAGATGACATTGGCTGAGAAATTTGACTACACCCTTGACTGGTTTAAGGTAGGTTTTTTGGAAATTTGCGGGGTATGGGTATAATTCTATAGTAAATTTTTCATTTAAAGAACGACTTTCTCGAACAACCTTAGTCATCAGTATTTTCAATCATTCAAAATGCAAAAAGAAATCGAATAATCATTTAAAAAAAACTTAAATGAGGTAAATTAGTAACTTACTAATAAATTAGGAGAACTGAGCTTCCGGATGAGATTTAACCTTTTAGATTCTGACGTAATTGCAAGTGCTTATTGAATATACAATGGGCCTTATCAATAATACATTTTGAGCATAAAATTAAATATTTTGACCGTCACAATATATAATTTTGTATGAACATTTTCGCCATTGTGACTTCGTAAAAGATAGCCTTGGTAATAAAAACGATTATTAGCTTAATGCCCGCATTTTACATTGACCGTTAGATGACGAGTGACCGTTGGGTAAATTACTGTCAAACTTTACATCTAATTTTGTGCTACAGTATAGCCATTTGCGCTATTGCGATATGTACATTTTTACAAGCTTTTACTTAACTTGACTGTTTTTAGACAATACTCCCTCGAGTACTCTAACGTATCACTTAGATTTCTATTCAGAGGCTGAGATACATTAAATTCAAATCCCAGAGCCTGAGAGGAGTCGGTGAATGAAGAGAATGTCTGCAGCGTCTCTTCGTTCCTCAAGGGGGTTGCTGTTTGCTGATGATATCTCCTTTTCCAAAATCATTTTCCCAAAATCCCCTTTCCAAAATTCCCTGTTCCATAATCCCCGGTGCTAGAATCGCTTACTCCAAAAGACCCTGAGAGAAAATCTCCACGGGACAAAATCTCCCATTTTTAGATTTGGTGTTATTAATTCTGTCGCGCGACAGAGTGAGATACGTATGGGAGGGCATGCTGCCACCCTGCAACCCCCCTGCTTGGGTTTACTGTCAGATTTCCAGTATGTGCGAAATTGGGTAGATATATGCAAAGTTTATATTATGTTCTTTGCTTAATTTTACTGCCAAAACTACGCGTTTAAAAAACGGATAAATTCTAAATTGTGCGAACAGGGGATTTTAACGAGGGATTTAATAAGTATGTATGTAGATGGGAGATTTTGGCATAGTGGATTTCGTCCAGGGAGATTTTGGAAAAAGAGATAAAAAAAATGAGAGATTACGTCCAGTAAGGGAATTTGGAAAAGGAGATAACGTAGGGATCCCTCCTCAAGGCTATTCAGGAAGTAATAGTCTGATATTTTTTGGTAAAGAGAAAGTCAAGGTAGTCGCATTTCATTGAAATGCCCTCTTAGCTTTTAGGATATTTTGAACTGAATATTCGCCTAACCTCAATCCTACTTATATTGTATTCTTTTCAGAAAATGTCTGGTGGTGACAATATCAGCTTTAATAATGCTGTCTTTCTTTCCGAACGTGAAGCAGCAGACAGAAACTATGCTCTTGGATTTTATATGAGAGAAAATGGTTGTTTCCCCAAAAAGGCGAATTTGAAGGAAGTTATGGACTACTATTTCCAGGTAATTTTAAACATTTCCAAACTTAGTACATAAAGTATCTTCAAATGTTAATAACTGAAGGTAATAAGCCCGAGCTTATTTAAAGCAAATGACAGCGGGAATAAGGGCGAATAATTCGTGAGTTCGATACCCTAAAAAGTTATAAATAGCTGGCTATTTGCTATAGCTCTACAAGTTCCCAAAACAAGTTTTGAATATTTCATTCTATTTAATTATTTTATCAAGTTCACGTCTTCACGATCCATGATCAGAATACGTTGGACCATCGACACAATTCTGTAACTTTTTTTCTTTATATTAAAAAATATATATTTCAATAATTTATCCCTCAAATCATCTTTCATTCAAGTGTTGTTCTATGGAAGCAACTTGTGAAACAATGTCCGTGATTGCCGCCACCCTTGCCAATGGTGGAATCTGCCCGACTACCGAGGAGAAAATATTCAAGCCCGAAGTTGTCCGTGATGTCTTGTCAATTATGCATTCCTGTGGTACTTACGATTACTCTGGTCAGTTTGCCTTCAAAGTCGGTTTGCCAGCGAAATCGGGCGTTTGCGGCGGTATGATGTTGGTCATTCCAAATGTTATGGGCATATTCACATGGTCGCCACCATTGGATCAGCTTGGTAACAGTTGCCGCAGTGTGCAATTCTGTGAGGTGGGTAGTGTGCAAAACCAAATAAAGGATGTACATTCTATTTAATCTATTTTTCATATTTCCAGGAATTGGTCAGTATGTTCAACTTCCATCGATACGATAACCTAAAGCACGCTTCCAACAAAAAAGATCCACGCAAGCATCGCTATGAAACCAAGGGTCTTTCCATAGTGAATCTATTGTTCTCTGCAGCTAGTGGTGATGTGACTGCGCTGCGTCGTCATCGACTCTCTGGCATGGACATCACATTGGCCGATTACGATGGTCGTACAGCTTTGCATTTAGCCGCATCCGAGGGACACTTGGACTGTGTGAAATTCCTTCTCGAACATTGCCATGTACCTCACAATTCCAAGGATCGCTGGGGTAACTTACCCATCGATGAGGCCGCAAACTTTGGCCACCAAGGAATTGTCGACTATTTAAAAGACTATGCTGAGAAGGCGGGCACCGATGAAGCCCCAACAACACTGTGTATTAAAAATACCGAAGCTGATGAGGAAATTTGCAGCGATACAACTGACTACGATCGCACCGAAGCTGCCAGCCCAGTACTCTCCGATGACAGTGATAAAACCAAGCCAGGTCTTTAAGACCGCTGCAAGTTCGCTTCCCACGAATCTCTCCACCCTGTCGTCCACCTCTCATATACATCTAGTTGGCCAATATATGACCAGATATTGTATTTATTATTAACAAAAACAAAATATGTGCTGTGCGTATACTCTGACTAAGGTTTGTATGTTCCCGAGAGATTTTCTGTGTGCGTGTACCTCTTCAGACTCCTTAGAACGGAATCTTTTAGGGAGCCTAGTATTATTCTCATCCAAAAATATAACCATCAAATCAGGAAAAGCTCTCCCATTATGAATATATGACAATAATAATTATAATTATACAATGGAATGGAGAACAGTGTAGTTAACTAAACCAGCAGGCAAATCATTCTTACTTTAGGCACGCAAAATTATGTTATGCTCACCATCACACTTTTGTTTACCTACATCTTAAGGTATGCACTCGAATTAAGGATCTGTTTCTAATTTTCTGTGATTTACTTAATTTTATTGCAAAAAGAAAAGAAAGCGTTCTGTTTATGTTTTTTTTTTTAATTTTAAAATTAATTTAAATTTTTGTTCTCTCGTTGTGAATAGAAATGTCAATTTCAGAAGAAATGTTTATAATGAATAAATGTAAATGTTTATATTAGATATTATCACTGTAGTAGGTACTTAACTTATATATGTTTACGTTTTTCTTAAAAAAAGAAAAACAACATTTAAACTATTATTGTCTTTTTGTGACGTTTAATATTATTATACATTTTTTTTTTTGTAATTTTCATTTAAGATATTCAAAGATCTAAATGTTTTGCTGAAACAAAAATAAAACAAAAATGTTGAAAATATTACGCTTTGTGAAAATATTTCATTGCAAATGTGTTGTTTTATTTTATTGAAATGAACTGTATACTTTCACCCCTATCGTGGAATCCGCCGGGGGAATGATTCACGGAAAAAAATATATTTTGGTATGGTCAAATCTGCAAAGTGAACAATTCCCCGTGTGGGTATCGTTGAAAACGTTCAAATCAAATTTTTCCCGAACAAAATGACATTTCTCGCCCGCATCAAAATCATTACGGATTTCATAGGTTTTCTCGCTTGCTGCACGTCGTGAGAATTTTTAAGAAAATGTACATATAAAAGAGCTGCTTTATTAAGCCGAACATTTGTAATGAATCTGTGCAACTTCACAAATTTGTATTGACAAATTAAACACAGCCGTTTGACAGGTAAACTACCTTTTCCAAAAACTTGTCGATAACGATAACGTTTCCGGCGGATTCCACGATAGCAGTAGAAGGTGAAAGGGAATCGAATAGGCGAAGTGAAACTCAATTCCGAGGGATTCCACGATAGGGGTGTTTTTCTGCCAACTGTAAGCTTTTGAAAAAAAAAAAAAAGATACCGTCATAGGCGGGAATGATAGGTCTGTTCAACTTGCCGAACCACAGTTTCCTCAGTTACCTATTGAAGATTTTTTCAGTTTTCGCACATCCCTCTGGCCATAGCACAGTGGTTAATATAGTCTAAGAGCCGACAGCAAATTTTGGGAGTGGAGGTATAATCAAAATTCATATACCTGTATGCGTTCAATTCAAACGTCTGGCAAGGTTCTTTTTCAGCCGGTGCTGTGGGCAACTATATCAAAAAATAGTTAATTACTGATTTCAAATATTTAGGTCCCAAACGTTTTACTTTCAGTTTTCCCTTTGCCAGACGCCCTCTTAAGTGGGCGAAAAATAACCCTGCCAGACGTTTGAATTGAAGGTACAGGTATATGAATTTAGGTTATACCTCCACTCCCAAAATTTGCTGTCGGCTCTTGGTCTAATAGGGTGGTCTACGCTTAACGAGCGAGCGAAGCGAGCCATGCACACCAAATTATTTTTTATGCCGCTCTAAATACAATATATTGTCTGATGAATTTAGGACGCGTGGTCTAATTTCATTCGATCACTGTTCGCTAATTTAAAAAAAATCAATGTATTGTAGATCTTGATCATCCGCTAACCTATTTCCCCATTGGTGAAACCATTTATTCCTTCCTTTCAGAAATATGAAAATAGGTAGGTATCTTCCTTATGAAAATCGTTCTTTCAATATCTAATTTTTTTAATCGAAAATATTACAAAATTAATCAGGGGTCAAATCACGTAAAATGAAAACGATCGAACGATATCGTTTCGAAATAAGTAGTCTCTGTCTATTGCCACAGATATGAAAGAGAAAGGTTTAATGAAAACGATATCGTTCGATCGTTATTTTACACAATCACAGTTGAGCGTGACGTAACAGAGTGGTAAGATTTTTCCAATATATTATTTTTCAGATAATAGATCAGCACGACCAGGACATCAAGCTGAACTATGAGTATTTTAAAATGGCGTATTTTTTTTGTTTGCATTTTCAAAAAACCACTACGTATTGGAGCTTCGTTTGGGTTCACTACATCCCCTTTGAATATCTGACGCGCTCGAGTAAATTTGTTCACTCATTTTTAGCCCTTTCGTACGGCCGCCCCCACCATTCAAACCGGCAGATTAAAATATCTTCATCAATATCAAAATCTGAAGCGCTCGAGTCCATGTCACCGTTTTTTTTTTTTTACATTTTTGAAAGCATGTAGCTAGTCACTTCTGCCCGCACCGCCGGAAAGGTGTTCATAGACGCTTGAGTAAATCCACATTTAGCATCGTGGGCTCTCACTCTCACTCCCATACTATAATATTCAGCCCTATTAACTTATTCCATCGTATTCGTAACCGAAAATACGCAACGAATCCCGAAAAATATATCACGGAATCCATTCGTAGTAGATTGGTAGTGGAAAATCTGCTACGAATTTTTAAATCTTGAACGATAGCACTAATCCAAATGAATCGGAAAAACCTCTATTTCTACGGCAAGTAATTTGTGAGCTGACGGGAACGTTAGGAAAGACTGTTTTTTGTACAGCAGTAGATTTATGTTTTCTATAAAAATGTGAGTACCTATTTACCAATTTTTAGTTCTTTTTTTGTTGCTTTAAAAGGGTAAAAACAACAAATAAGGTATGTCCTATATGAAAGGCTTTTGCAATTGTTCAGTGAAAAGCTTGATATTGCCCAATTATATGCAAAACCACCAAAAGAAGATGTGAGGCTGTTTTGGGAACAAGTTTAAAGCGTTCTAAATGCTCCTGGACCACATTCAAAAGAAAGTGCATTTTGGAGAAAGGTTAGTGAAAATTTAGGTAAACGAATTTATTTTCAAGTCGTGGGTATCTTGAGGAAACTTGTGAAAAAAAACGTTAATTCAACTAGTGGCGGAGAGTGCCGGTAATATTCTTTCTCAAAGCTAGAGGAAGGGATGTTTAAGCTGGCAGGACTGCAGATTTCACTATCAGGAATAAAATAACTCAAATTTGTAAAAAAGCTGTAAAATTGCCTAGTTTATTGCGAATATCCTTTAATTATCATCAATAATGATAAGGCCACCTTACTTAGCTTCCCAAAACGTCTTTGGTTAAAGAACAAGCAAACAATGGAATCGCTTCCTGGAGGCATATTCCAATCCGACTACAACTTAAGGTGCAGAAGTAGCATTTATCTGCAGACGTCGCGGCGCTGTTAAAGCCTTTTATGTCTGGCTTTCTTGACAATTTTATAAAAAAAATTAAACGAAAATGTTTAAAAAAAAAACAAACTTTATTTAGAATAAACAAAAATCATGACTCAAAAAAAAGCACGTCAACTCAATCACTTTGACAAATAACTGTAAACAAATTCGACATGAAATGCAAATAGTCTTCCTCGACCAATTGCACGTAGGACAGTGGACTGTACCCCGCCTCTTCAGGTTGCAAGTACTCAATTTCCTCCTCGATTTCATCCTCAAAGCAAACTTTCTTCGATCCCTCATCTGAAATGGACATTTCACTTGATCTGCGAATTGATGGTCGTGCCAAATTTGGAGTCGATGAAACAGCTGCAGGTTGATCCGATGATCGCTGATCAGCATTCGAAATAATCGGACTGATCATTTGTGACATCTCAAAGGATCCCCTCTCAAGTTGTGGAGTTTTCTGCTGTTGTTGCAAATGCAGTCGTCGCACCACATTTACACGCATTGAATGCTTGTGGTCAGAGCCACGTTTCGAGCCACTGTCTGAAGGTGCTTTTGCGGATTTACCACTACTGGTCGATGGCTCAGAATCATCATTTTCTGGTTTCGACATTAGAGCTATGCCATGCTTTCGACGGTACCAAATCTCCTTATGTTCCCGGTAATCGTATATAACCTTCTTACGGACGAACTCGTGATAGGTTATCAATTCAGTGCTGATCTCACGGCGAATGAGCTGCTTTTCTCGTGTAGGTATGTGACAGTTCTTCAAAGCCAAGAGACTTTGAGATGCAGCAAGCATGAGGACATACTCTAATGCCATTAAGCATAGTTCTCCGTCCAAATTCGAAAGTAATTCGTTGGGTGGTGCCGACGCTGATGATACTGATGTCACAGACACTGATTTGGAGAAACGACGCTGTGTTGGCGACGTGGGAAGATGGCTGGTGACATTGCGAGCTTGTGAATAGCCGTCCGGAGTCTCAAGCTCTGTGTTTTCAGGTAGAACATTCAATGGAACTTCGTGGAAACCGTAGTTTTGCTATAATAGAAGGGAAAATAGAAATTGGCGCTGCACTTAGGAAGTGTGAGTAACTTACCAAGTTGAGGACTTTTGTAAAAACACCAACCACACTGAGAACGGTGCCAAAGGTTAGTTGCATATTGGTGTCATTTAGCTTGGGTGCACCGAAATGTATCTCGAACAGTGGTTCCCATTTGCAGGCCAGAAACTCGGGTTCGCAAATCAAGTCCAGCAATGGCGGACTAAAGCGCAACAGGCATTTGGCGCAAAATGTTATTATCTCTGTTAAACTGGAATAAGGGGAAGTGGAATAATAATTATAACTAACGCACTTTTGAAGGCGATTAAGAACCACAATAGGATTGGGGCTATTTTAAAAGATACGCGATTAAGCTGGGATCGCGTGGCTATGGGATATGCGTTGGAGGTATTGGCACCAGCCGGTCAGACTGGAAGCTGGGCTCATGCCTCCTCGAAACTATTTGGGGGATTGTAAGTGAATATAAAATTCTTTGAGAATGGCGTTTATGGATACACACGTTTTCTTGTTAGAAATAGTTTGCGCAGAGCAGATATTCAGTTTTGCGCTCACCCACAGGCCACACTTAAGTCGCATTCAGTTGAAATACGATGGACAATAGATAGGGAGACGACCTATTGCGTGTGCTTATATGCTATCCAGTTTGTAAATTCCCCGTACTTACTCATTAAATGCTGTTATCACTTCATCCACCAGTCCGCCACTCTCGCTGTCCTTTATAATGTCCAACTGCGTTCGTCGTCCACTTACTAGGCTCTTCAGATTCTTCGGTTGATGGAACAACGATATAGAGTGACCCATCAGCATTTGAACACATCTCTGTCAAACGAAAGAAAATAATTAAGAAAAAAAAATGTGTCAACACCACCAACGGTACTACTCACCATCAAATTAAACAAACTATGCGAATGTTCCAGTCGCCACTCCTTCTCGTAGTCCACCAACTTGGCCACAAGTAGCACAGAATTCTTTATCAACACCATGGCGCTGGGTTCCAGCGATTGTTTGCCCAAAAGCAGCGAGTCCATCAGATACTCCTCATGAATACCAACGAACGTCAGGACATGCTTCAAAAACGTATACCCATGCTTCTCGAAGAGAATCGTAACCAGTTCGATGCCGCGCGAGTAAATTGGCCACCATTTCTGTACTGCCCAGTCGTTTTCACGCGGCTGCTTCATTGCGTAGTTGGCCTGAAGAAGCTCCTTGGGAGGCAGCAGTTTCAGCCACAAGTAGTCGCCAACGTCACAGTGCAAAAACTCCTGCGAACAGTTGCCCTTGGCAAAGACTATCAAAACATCCAGCAGTTCCACAGACAGCTTCTGTTTGGAGAAGAGTTGCAAAATCCAGCCAGTGCAGCTGAGGAGGCGATTGAAGACCTTGTTGGTAATGAATGGCAAATCCCAGTTACCGGGACCGTCATTGTGGAAGATGGCGGCTAGAGTTTTCAACAAATTCAAGCTCAGGATTAATGAATTCGAAGAGGTCGAAGAGTTGGATATCTTTGAAAGCTTGACCTCTTCTTTAACCTCGTTCTCGAGATTACTCAACTCCGAGCAGATTATTCCGACCACGGAGTAGAGAAAACTTAGAGCCACTGTTGAGTCTTTAAGCAACTCGCCAGCGAGGAGATCGGCACACTTAATAGTTATCGATAGACACGCCTCCTTAGCGCGAACGTGAAGATCCTCATAGCAACTGGCAACGCCGCTTAGAAGCTTTATCAATTGTTGTAGCATTTTCTGGTCCTCCTGAGCACTGTCTGTGTATGAATGCTTATAGCTAAGGATGATAAAGAGATACAACTCAGAGAGGATTATGAATGGCCGCAGATCGTCGATGTATTCGGAGCGTTCCACGAGCAACTGCAAGCATTTCTCGGCGAGGAGTTTGAACTTTGTCTGTGGAATCTCAATGCCAGTTGGGCTCTTCTTTAGGTAGATCAAGATGAACCCTTTGAACGCCTGCAAACGATTCAACCATTCAGGTGTCTCATCTAGAGCTTGCAAGGCACGCGGCACATTAGGCAATTCGAAGACATACTCCAGCCAGACGTCAAAGTGGGAACTCTCAAAGAATCGATTCAACACCTTCTTCAGTTCAGTGTTTGTCTTATTGCTGGTACAGAACACCTCGATGCCGAGGATGTTGAATAGCTGACTATATGCCTTGACGTTGGGTGACAAATCGCCAAAGAGCGGATTGCAAAGCGAGGACCAGAACGTCGGCTTCTGCACGAGTTCCTCGACAAGACTCTGCATGTTGTTCTTCCACAGCGAGTGAAATAGGGTCATTAGGCGACTGGGTAGTGGATTCTCCACAGCGTTGGGCGCATTCGCCACAGCATCAAGGTAGTCTTCCATAAAAGTGAGAATGCTGTCGCCGATGTTGGACTGTTTGTCTTTTAGTTTGTCTCTGGCAAAGTTCACATTGAAGAAGGCCTCCGTGACGCCGGGTTGTTTCTCGATGCATGCCTCTACGAGCTCCAGAACGGCGATCTTCAAGCTGTCACTCTCTAGGTCATCAGGTAGCTTGCTAAGGAACGTCAATCTAATTTGATCGGGTTCCATGTCGAGGCAGGCCAGCAGTGACATGTTGAACTCCAGAGCAATACGTTTGAGCAATCTGCAAGACAGTAGCGGCAGCCAGCGATCGAAAATGTTGTTCATATAACTGGTGACCACCGGGATTATCCGCAGAGTGTCCCTCTGCTTCGGTTGAGTACAAATGAGAGCTTCCAAAGGCGATAGCTCTGAGCTAGAGAAGACCGATGTCTTGAGGCGAAGAAGTTGCATTAGTATGCGCATCGATAGACGAACGAGGAGTATCAGTCCATTAGAGGGGACCATCCAATTGGATTCCATTTCCATTGAGAGTTGCAAATAGGGATTGCCAATCGCAATGAAGCTAAAATAGATTGTGTCCTTTAAAACTGTTTGGCGGATAGAAATAGTTTTCTTACCGTAGGAGAACCAAGCCATTCTCAAGGTTAAGCAGGCTGTACACGCAAATGTTCCGCAGTAGTTGCTTCGAAGCGCTTTGGGATCCCTTCTCTGTGGTCACCATGTCCAGGATGTCGCATATGAATCCCATTATCTCGGTGTAGATTTTATTTTTATCATGTTGCGACTCAAACCGCCACGAATGCAAATGCGGAAAGACCTCTCGTAGCAGGAATATCAAGCCGGGAATCTCCATTTGGTAGAGACGATCGCGACCCAACTGAAGGGGAAAGAGTTGTATGAAAAATTTGATGACAAATTTATGAAAGGTGTGAAGTATTATAGCACTCACCTTAGCATAGGTCCTCAAGAATCCCAGATAGGCCAAGAGAAAGTCATAGCGTTCCATTTTCTTCTCAACATCGACCAAATACGTGCCCACCAAATTTGAATCGAAGCACACTCCATGTGCGTATTTCTTATAGTCCAGCGATTCGTTGCTCATTGCCGGGAAAATGCTCAAGTTGATGACTCGCGCGAAAATCTCCTTATCCACAAGCGGCAGCAGTGCCGTGCAGACATTCAAACAATTCGCCAACAGCTCAATCGGTGGGTTCTGTATCAACTTAAATTTGTTCAGCACATCGATGCACATCTCCGTGGGATGCACCATTTCGGTGGAAATCTCACTAAGCGACTTTACTCGGCTGATCGCCGACTGAAGGTACTTTAGCCCGCTATTTACACGCGCCAATCGGTCCTCGTTGAATTCAGTATAGCGCATTGCTTCGTCGAGCAAGCAGTTTATCTCGTTGTGCAGAACATTGAAATAGTTCACACTCGTGCGGAAATGAACACAGCATGCTCGTGGGCGCTCCATGACCACTGCAGGTGTGCCTGCTCGAATGGTGTAGTCGATGCGGGAAAATGGGGAGAAATCTCTACTAAGGATGTATTCGTCTTCTACGTCAGGCGACGACTGCAAGCCGAATTTCGATTCATCATAGATTTCGGTGTAAATGGGTAGCGATTCGAGCTGGGATTTGATATAGTTCCCCATGCCGCCTTTTGTGAGGGCTCTGGCGATCATCGATATGTGGATTAGGTTTATGGGAAAGTTCTCGAGGGCGGTGTTGTAGAGGGAGCGAACGCCACCATCTGAAAGCAAAAGGGAAATGTTTCAGGTGTTGACGATAGTGTAGCATTTACAAACCTTCAAGCGAACAAAAGTCCTTGGCCAGATGCGGCCATGAAATTAGCTCACAGAGCAACTCGTATATGTAAGGGTGACGAGCGATAGTCCCATCAGCGTCGAAGAGGTCGCACAAGTAGGTCAACTGATTGTAGATGGTCCTCCGAACGATTTTCGACACAACACTGTCGTCCTGTAAGGGAAGAGGGTTATTCGAAGAGATTCACTATGGTTCGCGTTGACATACCTTAAACATTTCATGGCTGACAAGTTTTTTAAGGAAGCCAAAAACGTTCAAATGCACTGCACGCACTCCAAATTGTCCATACTTGGCCATAACATCGTCTTCTTCAGATGGGCTACTACTTCTTAGGTTCAGCAACATCCACGACAGCAAGAGTGGCCCATTCTCCTCGTTGTGATACATACTAGCAATATCTTTGTCCAAAAGGCTGATGATTTCGCTGACGCCCGCTGTGTGCTGTGGATTCTGGAAGTCAATACACCTCATAAACAGAGCCACTTCACTGAACGCAATTTTTTTTATCAACTGGCGGTGTAGCTCATTCTGTAAATCTAAATGACGTTGTTGTCGCCCGAATGAGTGTTGTTTGAAGCAATTGAAGAGCTTTTGTAGTTGCTTAGGCTCAACACCCACATGGTCAAAGATAAGGAGCAGAATTTGCAGCGTCTCATTGATTTCGCGACAGTTGCGCTCAGCCCATGCATTCAACTTGTTGTGATAGTTGAGGAACTCACCAGCGGTTAGCTTTGTTGGTGGATTCTCACTGATCAAGAACTCAAACTGTTTGATATACGAATCCCTCAAATTATTCATCGACAGTTTGTCCACAATAAGTTTGTATTCATTGTGATACGGATGACCTGGGATTTTGTAGAAAATCAAAAGATTTTTCATCACCTTCAGCACAATCATTCGCTCCAAGGAGTAGTAGCCCCAAATGTCATCCAGTAGTTTGGTCATATTTCCCTCGGTGGATATGAATGCGGTCAAAGAGCTCGCCGAGCCACGATACTCATTCGATAGGTAGTAGCAAAGTATTTGCCAGCACTGATTGGATTCCAAGTCCTAAAACAGATAAACAGAAGTTGAGTAAATCATCAGCGTACTCATTATACGGTCTTACTAATAATTCCTGCAATTTTTTGGTAAAGGGATACAATTTGTCCTGTTTTTTATCTTTAAGAAGTGCTTCCAGATCTGTACTTGATGAGGTTACGCCTTTGAATTGAAGCAGACCATCTTGTAATTCTTTGGATACTTGTAAGAGCTTTTCTTTCACTGTGTCTTCTGGGGTTTCGTAGTGGATTCCAGACACCAGTTGCCAAAGGCGCTTCCAATCGGTACTAGTATAGGGAAAGTGTTAGTATGATAAAATTATGTTAAACCATATTTACTTACATTTCTCCATTCGAAGACATGTTGTTCTTTTGTTAATACGATTTTTATTATTTATATTCCCGACGAAAAAGCGGGAATAGGAATAGTACAGAAAAATTTGCTAATAAACAGCCGGGGAAATATTTGTATGCTTTTAAACTGTCAGCATGACTTCAAATGTCATTTGTTTAGAAAAGATTGGAATAGAAGAGGTGTCTAACCAAAAAGGTACTAGAATAATAGGTAGAACAAAATTAAAGAAATAAAGTACATTTCTACGCGCTAGAAAAAAATAGGCAAATACTGAAAAGACAAAAATGTCTGTCCAAACAATCAAACAAAAAATTATAGGGTGAAACGGGTGTAAAAAAGATAAGGTATTTTCTCTTTTTTAACTGAAAAATCTACCCGTCTCGCCCGATGACACGAATTCCATGGGAAGGCGTGTGTGGCCATGCACGCACAGGGAAAGTTGCATATAGAGATATCGAAAACGAAGACAAATTGTATGGTAAAGCCGAAGCGGACGCACGTGTTTTATGTCCTCACTCTATCAACGCAAATACCAAATGAAGATTTGTGTCGAAAGCTCAGTGGTATGGAAAAGCGAACCTTGCCTAGGCATACATTTTTTTTTTTTTTTTGAAAGTGGACTTTCGGTGCACTTACCTTTCTTCTTTCTACCCATTCAAAATCTACCTGTCTCGCTGGACACGACATTCATGGGAAGCGGTGTTTGGCTTTGTATTATATAAATTTGTGTTTTTATGTCTTGCTTCCCAAGTAGCTGTTTTTGTGTTCTGTAAAAATATAATTCAAATCTGCGGATTGCTCAAAATTGTTCCTATTTTTTTTATTTTTTTTTTTTACAATTAAAATTAAAATTTAAAGAATTTGTTCGATTGCGATGGTGGCCCCTCAACCAATATGCCTCTTTAGTTATGAGTTAACTCTTTATTTGGCCAGCTGCTTCTAGTTACTATAAAGTTATCCTCACAGAAAGAAATAGCGATTGGCGATCTTCCTTCGAATGTAGTAACAGAAACAATTCGGCATAGTGCACATCTGGCGGGAGCTTCTATTGTGCTGCCTGCAAATGTATGTAATTCGTTATCGTTTCTATAAGTGCTATAAAGCTAATGAAAAGAAGCAGGAAACAAGAAGGATCTAAGAGAATACGGATTAAAAATGCTATGTTCGCATCTACATTTTGATTTATTGCCATTAATGGTCATACCATTGACTAATCTTGTACAATTCCAATAGGATACACAAATGCTGGCAGTGCTGCATTCTAAACAATTGCCAACAAAAATCCCTTCAAATTTTTGAAGTTTCCCATAGAAAACAAAAATGAACAACAAAGTAAACAACAACAAAACTGCAAGCAAGCAAGCAAGTAGCAAGCATCCCTGTTATAACAAAGATGCTAGAACCAGGCTGAAGGATCAACCACAACCAAGCCATACAACGAGGGTTTAGCTAAAGTAAAACGTCAAAGCCGCAAATCTGTGAACAAAGTGTACAAACCGGTTTTTAATTGTTCTAAAGAAGCATCTCCACCACAATAACCTCATAATCGGCTCGCCAACATCGATTACAAAAATCTATTTTTCAACTTTCTTAGCCTGTGCTACAAAGTATTTACTATCTAAAAAGGAAGATTTTTTTCGCTCGCGGCTTTTTTTCACCTCCAGTATAATACAGCAATCGCATTTAAGGAGAGTAAGCTGCCTGCTGCCAAGGGTTTGTTTTGTATTAGATGCGAGAATATCGAGGTCTGTAACGCGCAACATCAAAACGTTTCTGGGTACAGCAGCAGGAGCAGAAAAGAAAGACAGCTGCTACTGCTTGCTGCAGCCTACGTCTTCTTGTGAGGAAGATTTTTGCGTTAGTATTAACAAACTATCGATACGTCACAGATCTAAAATTTTGTGCGTCTCGCTTACAGATATTCGCAGAGAAAGAGGAGAGAAAATCAAGTGATTACCTTTGAGTGACGACCACCCACACCCACCCTTCGTAGCCGGTTAATGGCAGAATAACAGGGGTGGACAGCGCCTTTTACCCACCCCTTAGCAGTCGACTAAGAAGAAAATTTTGCTGCTGTTCTAAGAGTGAAAATATATCTAAGGATATACAGATTAAATTGATTTTTCTCGAGCGGTCAGAGGCATTTGAAGCATCAGTGGCAGTGGAGCGCCTTTATAAGTGTTTTCCGCTGAATTATTGACCGACACGGGTGTACGAAATGGAGGATAAATCATCGAATTCACAAATGGAAGGATGTGCAAGTAAGTGAAGCAAAGTATTTTTCTGCATTCCGAGTTGTTTTTTTTTTATTTCTGTTATTTTCCCGTCATTCGCCATCATTATACTGTGAGTTATTTTTTTTGTTCATGGAATTTGTTCAAAAAGTCATTTGTTTAGAAAGAGGTTCTAAATTTAAACTCGACATAGCACTTTGTACGATACTAGCGTAAGTGATGCAAGAGGCAGCTTTATTTTTCTCTCTGATTTTATCTAAGTTATGTGCTGCATGGATGTAGTGGGTGGCTGAGGGTGGCTAGCGCAATGCGCTGTATCTATAACTGTTTGAACTTTGTGTAGCAAACCTAAGGGCTAGAATGTATATTTTGTATGTACCTGCCTATGTATCTAACTTTTGCAAGTCTTAGAAGTTTTTCTTTTCACCAGAGGGGTGGTTGCAAAAGGGATTATCTTGTCGGGCGAGAATAATCTGAGAGCGTTTGTCTCACAGCTTCACCGTAGAAGATATTCTTGGGAAAGTTTCAAAAGAATCGATAGATGCCTACATACATTCTTTTTATACTTTTTACCATAAATTTAAAGGAAACTCCTTTTGACTTTCGAATTAAACTACTTTCATCATACTATGTAAAAAAATTGTTCTTTATTTACATCAACTTTCGATGAATTTAAGTGATTGCTCATCTAATTAAAAACCTAAGACAGCACAGCAATAATTATGCTGAGGTATTTAAAACCGTAAACAGCTTTTAATTGTCTAGTTGTCTGAAGTCTAATTCCTAAACGTTAAGTTTAAGTAAGTCGTTTTCTACGCACACCCACTGATCTGGTCATGCTAGGCACCAGATTGCGTTTATATCTCATAAATAGTGGTTTCTTCTCTCTACTGCCGACTTAGCCACATCACATTAGAGTATTAGACGGTTGGTCAATTATGGTGCCACCGGAACCGACAAGGCAATGAGATATAATAAACTCCTTCTTCTCACAACTTTCGGTCCATCACACTTACCACCGAGCCAATGTACCACTACGACTCAAGGCTTTAGAGAATTCTTTAATTTCATACATACTATTGAACCTAATACCTCACCACCGCACTTTATTTGGCTTGCACATCCGAACTCATCAGGGATACATTTTCTAATTTTCTTTCCTTTTCTTACAGATTACTATCAAATAAGTGACGACGACATTGATGACAATGACGAGAATGGCGAGGAATCCGTTATGGAAGATCCTGAATCAGCTAGTGGACGTGGACCATACGAACGTGCATGGACCACGGAGGCGACTCGTGCCCTCATCCACATTCGTGGACCCATGGAAGAGAAATTCACCGAAGGCCGACAGAAACGTACTGCCCTCTGGTTGAATGTAACCAGACAACTCCAAAAGCTCGGCTTTCGTTATAGTGCAGCTAAAGTGCAAAAGAAATGGCACAACATCTTAATCACCTACAACAAGAATCTCAACAAAAAGTTCCTCGCCGGCTACGTACACTGGGAATTCTTCGAGGAGATGTTCAAGTACTTGCAAGGCAAAAAGGCTGAATGCGACACAATTGTCAGCGGTTCACAGTTTCAAGACGAAAGCCAGTACGGTCACGACAATTCAATACTTCAGCCACAAATTCACATGGACAGCAAGTCAGCAGATGAGTTCGAAGAGAGCAGTGGCAGTCCCGAACGAAAGAAAAACAAATACGAGTACAACAATGATCATGCCGAGCTTCCGCTTGAGATTACCCATGAGAATGGTAACGAAGATTATGTGCCGTCGCACGGCACATGGTGGAAGGACTACTTTGATCGTAAATTGTCAATGGAAAAGGAAAAGATTGAATTGCAACGCGAAATGCATCGTGATCTGATGCATTTCAACAAAATGTCACTCATTCAGCAGGAAAAGATTGAGCGGATAAAAATCGATGCTATCAACAGCTTAACTTCGACTCTGCAAAAGTTTGTCGAAGTGAAGAGCAGAAAAAACTAAACGCACGTGTATAAATTTTAAGTTTTAATCAGTATCAACAACAGATCGTATGTTCCCAATTTTTTGTGATTTTATTTTGTATTTCAATAGTTTTAAAACAACTGAATGTGTATGTGCTTTTAAGCGTTTCGGATACATTTAGGAAATATATCAAGTACAAAAATTGTAAAGCGATTTATGTTCTGTATTTGCTTAGTCTATGTAGATGATGTTGCAATGATGTGGGGTATCTAAGTGGACACGTTATTGGTGGAGGGGAACATTTGTCTCCAGCCGTGTCACTATCCAAGTGTAAAACAAATCACCTGTTGTTTTTAGGATATCCATTCTCCATTGATATGGACAAGCTTGCAGACATACCAAAAATGTTCTTTAAGCCCTGTTAAACCAAGTTTCTGATAGACGCGTAAGTATCATAAAACCCTCGGCTATTTTCCTTACAAGTGAAATGATCGGCATCGCATAGTAAGTGAGGCTTTCAAATTGTCTCCATTGGATACAAATGACTCTCAGATGCATAAACATAATATACAATGGTTGTACATACAACTGTTCTTGACTATAAATGCAGGAATGCCCCAAGGATTTACATTTTTTCTCCATTTCAATGAACTGGGTCGACGAAATAGCTTCGCTGACGACAGCCTTATTATACATATCGTCGCTGTTTAAGAAAACCGGCATAACTCAAAAAACTCGATTTTTGAGTTATGTATGCCAATCGACTAAGAAAAAAATTCATTTTCTTTCCGTAAAATCGGCATAACTCTAGTGCTTCAGAATACCGCCAGATGGGTAATGTGACAACTTTTACTTTACCTCATTTCTGTGCATGTTTATGTGGAAAAGCGGCATAATTTTGTGTTGTGCGCAAAAAAGTAAACAATAGTTTCTTGAAAAACGGGTTATTTGTAGGTGTGCCAACTTTTATAATAAAGTAAGTAGTAAGTACTGTTCCACACCTTTTCCTATGTATTAAAACGAATTGTGACACTTTTCTTAAAAACCTCTCTTTTGAAGTGACACTTTTATGATTTATTCCATTCTTCCTAAAAATACTTTCTCACAAATCTTTAAAAAAAAATCAGCTTTAGCTATAGGTAATTTTGAAAATATAGTATAGTATACCTTTTTTTTTTAAAGAATCTTTAATCATTTTCATTTCCTAACAGCAATAATATTTTAACGTTATTATTTTTTCAACCTCCACGATGAACTAACTTCAAAGTGATAAAAAGGTTATCTTAATATCATGAATTTTTTCGGGACAAGTGACATAATTTGGAAGCGGCTAGAAAATGCCTAAAATTTGTATGCCTAACATTATCTGTTTTCCTTATCCTTTTTATTTTTGATTACATAAAATATGGAACTATGCAAATCAAATACACATTTCCGAAGAAAAAAATTGTAAACATTTAAAAAGAATAGATTTGTGTAAAATTTTCTGACTCAAAAACTTTAAACCGCTCTCCTGAAAAATCGTGTTTTTGAGTTATGCCGCTTTTCTTAAACAGCGACGATATCTTCCTTCTCGAACAGTATAGCTGTGAATGCAACTGCATCAGGTAGTTGAAGATCGAGAGCATCTTTAATTTGCACAATGAGGATCTGGATTAAATCTTGAAATAGACAAATTTTGTAAGACTGTACTACGAACTAAAATGGACGACCAGGAAATCATGCAACTTCTTCAAGTCACAGTTATGGGACTAGCATATAATAAGTCAAAGATACAAAACAACTTACTTCATTTCCGCTTCTTCCTGAACAAACAAAAAAACAACATAAAACTCCAAAATTAATTTAATTTTATTTTGTTTTTTAAGTTTTCAAAATCATTATTTATAGATAGATTTAAAATTAAGTTAAATAAAAATACATGTGCTTCTTATTTTTTAAATAAATTCTACGAAATTATTATGCTACATTTATAATCTAAAAAAGTCTTTAAGTTATATTTTTATATTTTATTGTATATTACTTTCTTTTGCATTTAATGTAAAAAAATACATATTAAAGCTCTTCAGTAAATGCAATTATGCATACGATATAATTTTGTTTTATTTGCTTAAATTTTAAGGCATTTACCAAAAATGTGATTTTCAAAATATTTCTATAAACTTTGGTATTGTTTTACATAGTTTATGAAAAATTATGTTTAAAAAGGCAACGTTGGTATATTTAAACATTTTTATATTTGTATATAAAAGAGTTATAAATAGACATTTAAATATACATAGTACATATTTTTGTGTAAAATGTAATTCAACAATTATAATTTATTTATTCAGTAAAATGTGCTGAGAACACATGGAAGCATTATTGTTTATGATTTATGATCATATGGTAGCACTTTTACTGTCACTACTTAATATATGTAATATGCCTCTGAACAAGTTTTTTTTTTATTTAGGACACGTACCTTCTCAACTTTAAAACGTTGGTACGAAACCTTGCGAAGGCACTAAGTAACTTGCCACATTAACTATCGACTTACAAAAAGATCCCACGTTCCAGTCTTCGTATTCGAAATGCGATCAATTTTAGGCACGAGTACGATAACTACGGCGCCAAAAATTAATAACGGTATTTTGTAGAGGAGTTAAATACAAGCATTTTTTACTATGGGAGGGGGGGTCTATCTGGCTTCGTTTAGGCGGGAGGGGCAATTTAAAAAAAAAAAAAATAATACTTAAAATGAAAAAAAAAAATTGAGAAACAATGGCAACACTTACAATAAAGGACTTTAGGATTTTTGGAAGCCAGGAATCTGTTCTTTGATATTATTTTTAAATCAAGTTATAGCTGTTAATAGTTTTTGAAAAAAATACTTTCAAACTTGACATTTAAGGAAAAAAATTAAAAAAAAAAACTTGTATGCTCATTTTCTCAATATTGAGAAAATAGATACTTAATTTGTTTATAGTTTTTGCTGCCTAAATCAATTCTTAATCAAACACTGAAAACCACATTGATTTATGTCCTCTAATTTTTGAGAAAATTGAAAATTACTTTTATATGTCGCTCCGCTTAGAGTACAAGTTGCTACCCTTGCGCCTTGAAAAGCGTATGGGGGGGCATGCTGCCCCCCTGCAACCCCCCTGCTTGGGGTCACTGTTGGATTTTGGGATGGGTGCAAGGCTGAGTATATGCTAACTTTGTTTAAATTATATTAGTTTACCCAATGTCAACAACATTCTTCAGATACAGTCTATGGCCTGAAATTTCACATTGGGAGACAACATTTTACTGATTTGCATTTTAGACAATTTAACAGGGATTCCTGGCTTTAAAAAATACTATAGTTCGTTGTTGTAAGTGTTGCCATTGTTTTTTAATATTTTATTTTAATTTAAAATGGTTGTATTTAAGTCCTCTACATAAATCCGTCATTAGTTTTCATCGCCAAAATTATTTTACTCACCCCAATTTTTGTCCTTAAATTTCAAGTTTGAAATTGATTTTTTTCAAAAACTATTTAAAGGAATAACTTGATTTAAAAATAATGTGAAAGAACAGATTCCGGGCTTTCTAAAATGATATAGTCTATTATTGTAGGTGTTGCCATTGTTTTTTAATGTATTTTTTTTTTTTCATTTAAAGTATCATTTTCTTTAAATTACCCCTCCCGCCTGAACGGAGTAAGATAGACCCCCCTCTCCCATAGTAAAAAGTGCTTGTATTTAACCCCTCTACAAAATACCGTTATCAATTTTTGGCGCCGTAGTTATCGTACTCTCCCCAATTTTAGAAAAAAATAGAAAGATCTACTAAATCCTATAATTTAGGAGCTAATCATAATGACAGCTACGATAGATAGAAAAAAAGGAAGCGCTGAACTCTCGCCCTGACTGTCAAACAACACACCAATACAAATGCAAAAAACAGTGATCTCATTTCATGTTCTATTGCGAAAGAAAAATCTGAGATCTGAGAGCAAAACGGTAAAAACCCAATGGAAATCGACATTTGTAAAGCGGTGCACTTGTTCCCAAGTGCAGTGAATCTAGATTCACTTGACAACTGTCAAAAATGCAAAAGTCATCTGTATAGGTTTCAAAAATGAGCCCATTGTCAGATCTTGCGGGATTGCCTTGTCGTTCTTATCGTAAGTAGTAAACCTTATAATGTACGAAGGTGTCATTGATTAAAGAATTCGGAGCGTACAACACTGGTGGTACTGAACGCACATATCTAATATAATGTAGGTATGTATAGCAGTTCCTAATAAGTAAGATCCAGTGAGTGTCGAAATTACTTCCTAATTAGTAGGGGCATCTTTTGGGCAAACATATTGGCGATCCACAGGCCGCTAAATTAAATTCCACGTCAAACTCAATAAACCAAAAATTGTCATTTAACCATTTGCGCTTGTACAATTTTAAGCCGTTAAAAATTAACTGTCAATGTAACAAATTTGGAAAATACAAAAAACTGTCGATAAAATTTTAAGCAAAAGTGAATTGAAGGTTTAAATTATTCAACCTTAGGGAAATTAATTTATTTCTGGGGTGAAAGAACAATAGAATCTCAACCAATGTTTTTGTTTCTCTGGCGCTAGAGCTCTAACGTCGGTCAATGGAACGCGGCCATTGTATTGTTACATTCCAAGAAATCATTTTCCTTTTTATGATCTGTCATAAACAGCTATATACTAAATTAAAAAGTCTTCTCTTAACATCTGTTCTTTGCCTTTCACTTTTTATCTCGCACAGCTAATTTTTGTCAACGTTGTCCGGTTTTTTGCCTCGTATTGGGGGTTGAACCTAAAGGCAGAAACACATTATTGTGCATCACTACCGACTGAAAATATGTTTAATACGAATAAATCGAGTGAACTACTTTATTAAGGGTTTCTTAAGTGACAAAAGATTAAAACGAATTAAGACTTCTCTTATTTATTTTCAAAGACCTTATAGCACCTATATTTTTAATTTTTTTATAATGACAATAAAAGTGCAACCAATAAATAAACAGACTCTATACTAAAACTTAGCAATCTAATTACGCAAGTCAGTTAAAGTTATACTTAGGCAAAGTTTAGTTGAACCACAAACGTTGGACGGAATCACCAACTCGACCCATAAAACCCCTTGTCAATATATTGGACCTATAAGCTAAAAAGAAAATATTATTATATATGTATTTACATTGTTGTCTCCGAATCTGGAGGCGTGTGATAGTTTAGATTATAAGCCGGTGGACCACTGTTTAAGAAGGCCATCGATCGTATGCTCTCCCGTGAGGCGGTTCTCTTTGAAAAGGGAATATTCTGCGGTGGGCTGCTGGGAAAATTTGGCGAATGTTGCGGTTGTTGTTGTTGTTGCTGTGGCAGTTGCTGCTGCGGTTGATGATGGTGGTGATGTGAATGCTGATGTGGTAGAGTTTGTTGCTGCTGCTGCTGCTGCTGTTGGCTACCACCCGTGATGCCGGCAAAGACATTCTCTGTTGTAGGATTATATGAGCTCAAAGGACGAGCACCATGGAAATTTGAATAACTCGACCTAACTGATGGTGGACGGTTGTTGTACAACTCGTCGACATGTTCCCCATCGTTGAGATTTGGCGTCGAATGTTGATAAGTTGGATTGTACAGCCCAGTTGGAGGACTTCCAGAGCCCCAGGACTGTTGCAGTTGGGTGGTGCTTCCACTGGTGTTGTAGTAGATCGGATCAGGTGGTATATTCTTGGTGAAACTACTATACTTATTCGGCGGTTTGGTTAGACTACTCACAATCTCGTTGTTCAGTGATTGGAGATTGGTCGCAGTCAATGCTGGATTCTCTATATGCTGGAAGCTGGCAAATTGTTTGCCAAGACTATTCTGGTGCTCCTGCTGCTGTTGTTGATCGATCAGTTTGGTGACCGGATTTTGTTGATACTTACGACGTGAAGTGCGCATACTATTACGATTACTTGAGCTGGCATGACTGCGTCGACTTGTGGTACTGTGTCGACTATTCGATCCGCGAGTCATAACCGAGCGTCTCTTCACTCGTCGTGGTGTCATTGGTTTGGGACTCAATTGTCCGTTGCGATCTTCGACTTGGTCGTCGTAGTCTAATATGGTGTCTGCTCGATTGCGGATAGTATCCATGGATGATGGGCCAAACTCGATCGAGTAGAGAGATTGTCGGTGTTTGGCTTTTTTACTACCGCTCTTCACTAGATGGCGACACGTGTGGGAAGAGGAAATAAGGGGATCGTTATAAATGAAATGTATTAACAAAAGTTTTCAGGGCATTGCAAGGGTTTATTATGTAAGTTAAAGTTACCTTATATTTGTGTAGAAGGATGGATTGGATAGTTGTGAAATATTAAATTTGAATTAGCTATAGTTAAATAGTACACTCGATCCAATAGAAAAATGTGAAAATGTGGTCCAAAATACAGGCACTAATAACAGGTTTATTTACTTTTTACGTTGCGGTAGCTGAAGTTTAGTTACTTGTTATGCGGTCACGACTGGCATTGTTTAACGTTAGTTTAATTTAGGCTTTAATTTTATCACAATATCTACTACTGGAATAATAAATAATAATAAATTCTGCACAAAGAGATAGCTATTTTAAAATGTTTTGTACTTAAGGCTCAAGAGGAAAGTTGGATGCCGATCTTAGTAGTCAATATCAATACCAATATCAGTTGAATGTGCCAAAGGGAGGAGCAGCAATGTGCCTGGATAATTCAGGAGCAGCCTCGTCAATTTCTGTTTGGAAATTATAGTCGAGATAAAATTAAGTGACTACAATAAAGGACTATTCACATGAGAGCGACCAAATTTTGACTGCGGCAATTCGCGAATTTCACCCATATTGGAATTCGAAATGTCGTTATTTAAACTGTTTTTAAGCTCGTTTTCTTATTAGTACATTTTGAGGGAGCCCTGTGGCAGTATGAACATTGAACATCTCAAAAAGTTATAAGTTGTGTAGTGAGAAGTTGGCATCATTTGAATCACTGAGTAGTATGGGTTTGTCGGCCACAATGAAGCAGTTGTCGGAAGAGCAACGTACGTTCACTTGAGGCATTTTTTTTAAAAGTGGCGATTTGTGAGCGCGCCAAACAATTTAGTTCACACTACAATATTCGGCGATTGTGCTCTGCGTCAAGTGTAAATTTAATACTTTTGTGAAACTTCGTCAGCTTTGCATATTTCCTCAGCGACGGCTTAGCAGAACATCAAGACCCACCGAAAACATTCGAGACAAGGACTTAAAGAAAATAACTTTAGTTTCCACAAAAACTTTTGTGAAGCAATGTTTGACAGATTTCGCATCTTCTAGGACGTTTTTTTTTTTTTTTTTTTAATTACAATGGACAAGCAAGAAATGTGAACAGACGCGTTTTTACCTAATTTATTCCTGACACTCTTGGTTTCAACAGAATGGAGCGACTCTACATACAACTAGAACCTCAATGAACTTGCTGAGAGAATATTTGCCACGAAAAGTTTTCAGCTGATTTGGAGACGGTTCGTGGTTACAGAGGCCTCCACATTTTCCCTCCGTATATTTGCTTCTATGATGGCACATCAATGGTAAAATCTTCGATAATAACCCGGATTCTCTCGCAGAGCAGAATGAAAATATTTGCCGTAAAATTCAAGACATCCAGCAAGGCCTTCTGCAGCGCGATGCACGAATCACGATGGCCGGTTTAGAGCAGTGTGTGCGCCTAATCATAATGGATGCCATTTCTGTCAAAATGACAGTGCGGGGGAAGAATTCTCTCAGAGAGAGTAGGTTAGGTTAGGTTAGGTAAGGTGGCTGTCCCCAAAAAGGGGGACACACTTAGACCATAGTTTGGTCCATTGTGATACCACGGGGGGGGGGGGGGGGGAGTTGGCCAGAATGGTTCTTTGTGCCGGGCATTACCTTGGGGAATTCTGTTAGCGCTATTTGCTATTTGCGCCTTTGGGTGCATCTACCTCGTTAGGAGGTTTTTGTTGGTGACTGAGACAGTCGAATCCTATGTGAATTTCATCACCTGGTTTCGGCTTAGTCATCGGGTCAAGGTGGGGGGTGACCGCAGCAGTCTGCCCCTGCCTATTGCCTTTGACACGGCCATCACTAGGGAGGGAGACTGGTGCGTGGCAGAGGTGGGTGATTGAATCAGTAGGCTTTGCTGCTTGACCAGGAGTCGGTGAATGTCTCGTCTGCTGGGAAAAAGGTTGGGGGCAACCGTAGCAGTCTGCCTCCCGTTTGTTTCCCCTTGACGATCAGTTCGCTAGACATAGGTTGGTACTGAGCAGAAAATCTTGATTGAAGCACCCACCTGCTGTTTGGTACCGAAGGTGGATATCGTTATTTGTCATCGGTGATAGAGCGAGGGGTGACCGTAGCAGTCCAACCCCCCGTCTGTTGCCTCTGACGGAGAGAGAGTAACTTTCGAAAATGTTAGGGAATGCTTTTATATAGCAATCTATGAAAAATGACAGATGCATTCTGTTTTTCCAAATTTCAGTAGCTATGTTCTGTAACCTTTTTGTTTGTCAATTACTGAGTTGTGGTGGGCTTTAGTTCCTTTGGGGAATTATTGGGCCATAATTCATAAATTGCTGTGGTAAAAAAAAAAATTGTTAAATGTCTTCAAAGTGATAAACATGAAGAATTTTCTAGTTTGTTAACAGTATTAGAATTTCAAAAAGAATTTCAAAAGAATTGGTGGACCGTTTGTCTTCTAAACAGATAATAATTGGTACATTTTGTTGGTGAAGGATACATCTATGATAGATATACATACATACACTCTTGCGAATACTGTATGTAAATAAATAAATAAATAGGTGGCGTAACAGGCGGTAGACACCCTAGGCCTAGCTTCTCGCAACCATTCATTTGTGGGATTTTCTATTTTTGGGACGAATAAAAGGGACCTACAATTTTATGCCGAGTCCGAACGGCTGAATTGAGAAGCTTTTTCAGGACAGTCATACTCTCGGATATTTGTCAGACGTTCGTGAGAGGTGGCGCAGTAGAAAAAAAACATAAGATGTAATTTCTGTTTGTCCGGCGATCGAACCTGGGATCCCTCGCACAGTAGTCCAGCACACTAACCACTGCGCTACTGCGCACACAATACTGTACTTCGTTGACCAAAAAAAGCCAATCACGACTCCTATTCATATAAGTAGCCGCATTACATTGCTGACGCATTATGACGTACAAAATGTTCTACTACGCTTCCTCTACTACTTTCTTCATTCAACCTTATTACGAACGAATCTACGTTACCACACTAAAAGCAATTAAAGTAGAATTAAGAGAATACAAACAGCAGTAAAAACCGTACACCGCAATTGAAATAAAATATTATTATTAATATCAATTAATTAATTAGAAAAGAAATCATATACTGAAATAGTCACAAAAATGCCGCATGAAAAGACGAAAGAGGGGTTAATAAAATACAAAAACAACAAAAAAAAACAACACAATATATTAAAACAAAGCGCTTATATGTTTTTTTTTTCGATTCACATATATATTGTTTTATATTTTTATTTGTAAATTAAAAAATAACTTAAAAATAGATTTCATTAAAGTGTTAAAATTACAATAAGGTTTTCTTTCTATAATAAGCTTTAAAAGATTAATAGTTATATATACCTTTAAATTTATATTACTTGTTTCTCTTTTCGAAGGCAACATTAAAGTGTACTAACGGATAACACATCTCTTCTATCTATCTTTATCTAATTTGTTTCTATTTTTCAATTCGTTTTACTTTTTTCTCTTGTTTTTTTTTGTGTTCTTCATTTTATATTCTAAAAGGCAATTACAATCTTTTTTAGTGATTTCTTCTTCTTTTCAATTAAATTTTATCACAGTTGACGACAAACGCGTGCAAATTTTTTTTTATTTTTTGCTGTGTTTACTTCTCGGCAACACATCTTTTGAATCTAATTAATTAAATATTTTATTATCTAAGTTTTCGTGAAAGTTTTTTTTTTTTTTATAATTTTGTTTTTCCTGTTCAATAACTAAGAACTATTTTTAATACGTAAGTTTTGTTTGTTTTTATCAAGAAACTTAACAGATTGGTTTTATTATCTTAAACTTAAAAAAAGGCATTAAAACAAAACGTTTTTGTTCTAGTGGCGGGAACGACATATATATTAGTGCTGTTAAATTTTCTGTTTTCTTATAGAAAAATAATAAATTCAGTTCAAAAAGATATAACATTAAAACTGAAGTTAATAATATTAGTACAAGTATTTTGAGGGAAATAACTTTCATTAACTGGATGAGGAATGTTGAAGGTTATTAAAAACAAGGACTTTAGAAGCTAAACAACTTTTTCGTTCTTACAAAAAAAAAAAAAAAAAAGTTTTTATTACCAAGCACATGAAAACAGGAACTTTAAATTCGATGTCTCATCGATTCAAAAATTATAGCTGAACGAAGATTTTAATGTTGACCAAGAAAAGTTGCCGACGCGCGACGCTTACAGTTGTTGTCAAATTAAGCTATAATAATCCAAAGGGGTTGGAAAACTGTTGATTTGGCAAAATGTGTACGTTTTAATGGATAGTGTACAAACAGAAGTAGAAAAGGATTGATGAAATTAATTTTTGTATTTATTTTATTTGTTGGTGCAGTAGTTATGGCGAATTGGAAGTGTACTGTTTGTTAGTTCTAGAAGCTGTGTATATTGCACTGCATTATTTTATATTATACCTCCTGCCAGTAACTAAAAGTGTTTTAAATTGGCAAACTGGCTGTAAACATGACGAAACGTAACGCAGCCCTTACGATATGTTTGATTTAATAATTTCCATGTTGCGGAGACCCCATAAAAAATGACAGTAAAAAGTTAAACTAAATGACTATTCACATGAGAGTTACCAACTAACTACGAACGAATATTCCCAAGAAATCTTTTCTGGGTCGCTGCAGTTCACGAATATCAGCCATCAGTTTCTACCACCAATTTCTAATTTGAGGTTAAGTTCGAACTAATGTTTTATTCGCTAGTTTGTGGAACGCGTTTTAATGTTGTGGACTGTGAGTAAACGTTGACAATTCGCGTCAAGAGTGTTTTCGTTCGCGGCAAAAGTGTGGAATTGAAAATTTCCTTATTTAAACTCTTTTTAAACTTGTTTTCTTAATACATTTTGATGGATTAATTAATTATTCTACTCTTGGAATAGTAAAATCTGTAATTTTCTCTTTATTTGTTCGCATTTCATCAATTCGTTAATTGGCTCTCAGGTCGAAACCATGGCCGAATTAAAAAATCTAGTCTAGTCTAGTAATATATCGTAAGTCGACTTGAACCTCAAATGGACCTGAACGCGAAAACTATCTTGAATTGTCGGTATGTCACTTCTTGACAATTGTGTTTTCTTTATAAAGACAATTTGTCTGAGTTCTCCAGACACACGTTGACATTGACACAGATAGATGTCAACTAAGTACTAAGTCGAGAAATTCTTGTCTTAAACATCAACTGATAAAACTGTACAAGTGATCAGACTAGCCCAATGAACTTAGTATCAGTAGCTTAGCAGCATGAAGGTAGAGAGAAGCTGTCAGACTTAGTAAACTAGTATCTTGAACGTGCTCTTTGTTACGTCGGTCGTCCCCTACTCGGAAAATGTAGACACATAGTAAGTGAAGCAGATGTAGCGACCTCAGCTAATTTTAGTCAGTTTTTAACGACAATGTCATAACATTATTTACCCTAATTTGATTTCTTAATTCGCATGGTCAGTTTCACAGTGACCAGTTAAGTGCCGATTCTCTCTCAAACCCCTTTCAAGGGTTGATTTCTGTTTAGTAGTGTCATGTTTGATTATAAAACTTAAGTGCCCATTATTGGACTTTTAAGTGTTACCTACTCGAACCATTTCACAAGTTAATTTTTTTCGTTTTAGAAGTTCAATTAAACAAAATCATTTTCTTCTTCTCTAAAGTGACTTGCTGTTAAAAACCCATTTTGCAGATCAAACACATTATTAAACATTTGAAAACTAACCTTTTTATAAGTGCTGCCAAGTTTTTTGTACCAACATATTATGTACGAGTGACAATTATGGTCTTTTTTCTACTCAAACTTAAGTTACACTTAACTCTGCACTGTGAAATCGGACATTAATACTTTTCTTCGTTCAAGCTTCAAAATTATTTAAAAATATTTGCAAAAATATATAATGGAAATGGAAATGAACTCCAAGTTGACTTATAACCTTCACTTTTGTTTGTTTCTATATAATAATTATTTTAGACGTTTGGTAGATTTGTTTTTGCACCACTTGATTTAACAGTTAATTTTGCGCTAGTTTAAAAAATTTCCCTAGAGCTCTAGTGCAAATGCTGAAATGTCAGTTTTTCATATGGAGTTTGAAATAAGTATATTAATACATTTCTTCATTCGATTCGACTTCGTCGGATGGTCGGGCTTATTAGATTTATTTTGATTTCATTCTCAGGTCGTAATGAAGTGTGTCATCATAAAGCTCATACTTCTTCGTTTTGTCAAAGTTGTCAAAAGTAAAAAAGCACATAGTGCGCTACGGGCTGATGGATGAATGCAATTGTGTTCAAATATGCATCGTCGTTTTTAAATCTGTCAAAAGTATCACTTCGTCGTTCGAATTTAATGTTTTAAAATATTTTTAAGCACTATTTCCTGCCTACCTACGCCTTTCAGTTCTTTCACACAGCTCATTCTATAGAGATACATTTATCTAGCACAATACATAACTGCAAACTTTAAAGCATCCCTAAAGGTCAACATTAAAATAGCGAAAAATATATTTAAGCCTTAGAAAAAAAAGGAAAAATCCCTCAGCACATATGACCATCACCGCCATCACCCCCGCCGTTGTTGCTGCTGCCATAACTAACATTACTAGGATTACAATAGGACCTAGGACGTGGCTTATTGCCACCACCACTGCCGCTACTTCTACGCGAATGACGATTATTGCTGCCATTAGTTTCATTAGCGTATTGCATTTGTTTTAGTTGCTGTTGCTGATGTAGCTGCTGCAGTGGTTGCATTTGATGTAGTACACCCCCAGGGTAGCCCACCCCGCCTGCACCACCACTACCACCTATTCCACCACGACTTGACAGTCGGTCATGTGATTTCGCTCGACTTATAACGAAGCCCGTGTCCGCATACCCCGGTGGTGCGTCTCGAATTTGATCGCAGAAATTCGCTACATGAGATCTGTTGTCCTGCCGACGACGCGCCGCTACTCGACTCGCAAGCGGCGAACGCGGCACATACTGATAAGGCATCGAGTACTTCTCGGTGACGTCGGGCGATAGATCCGGATACGGATACTGACCGGATCGTTGAAATTGTCGTGGTATTTGCTGAACTGGAACATTTGGTGGTGTTGCATTAGAGTAGCCTCGATTTTCGAAGGCGTTACTGCCGGGGCTGCAGTTGAAGAACTGCGAGTTGTCACGAGTGAAATGACCCAAACCATCCTCTGGGATGGCGTTGTTATTGTTCGGACTGTTGTTCCCGTAGGCGTTAGTCGGAGGAATGAAATTGTTGTTTTCATTTGAAAGCGAACCAGGAGTTGGTGGCGCAACAAACAGTGCACTTGGCACGGGCTTCTGAAACGGAACGTACGTGGTACCGTGCTTGTCGGCAGTGTTAAATGTCTGTAGTGCGATTATATCCTCGATGGACTCGTCATAATTGGGATTTTTTACCAAGTGTTCGGTCGACATTTGAGTGTATTTGATGTCGGGACGATGACTGTTTATGAAACTACTGTAGCTGCTAGAGCTTTTGCATTTCTTAACGCCGCTGTTGTTGTTAGCCTTGATGCCAGCAGCGGAATCACCTCTTTGGTTTAGACTATTCAAATTTCGATCGTATGAGGACGATGTCGTCGATAAGATACTATTGGGCGGTGCTGGAGCCAATCCGGCTACAGCCTTATTCAGCGAAGTATACGACGTCGATGACTGTGTCGTGATTGTTGTGGATGGTAGCTGTTGCAGTTGTTGTTGTGCAGGCGGTTGTGGGTGTGTCTGGGGATAGTGTTGCGATTGTTGTTGTGCATTGAATTTATTATTGTTTTTGCTGTTGTTGTTGCTATTAGTAAACAATTGATCAGCGGTAGCTGTACTATCGTCATAATATTGATTATTGATTATTGTATGATTATGCAAGTTACTTAGGATACTATTACTATGCGATTTGTTGTTATTGCTATTGTGAAGATATTGTTTGTGTTTGTTAATTGATAGCATTGTTGCGCTAGCCGATGTCGGTATGCTAGTATAGCTCACGTACATTGGATGCACAACGGTATGTTGTGGACTTTTGGCGTCGCCATTCATGAAATCGACTGCAACAAAAAGTAGGACATACAATAACATTTTAGAATTTTGTCGTGTTTATGATTATTTTTAATTTTCATTTTTTTTTTATTTTAAGAGTCTATATGAATATGCCAGCGAATAAGTTACCAATTTTTTTTTAATTCTTTTTAATTTTATTTGTTTTGGAAATAAGAAGTCAAAAACATTTTCGCTCTGTGCGCTTTTTGTTGCGAAAGGATCGACATTTTTGTCACGCGGGTTGTTATTTTTTTGTCGTATACGATAAAGAGAATAAACAGAGTAAAGATTCCAAGGAGTATCTTTATGTAAAAGACAAAAACTGAATCGACGCTGAACGAAACAATTTTTCGGTTAAAAAAAATAGGCGACTGTGTCGTATACGTAACATTTTATTTTCTTATGTAAATGTAGATTTCTTATTAGGATCTTACAGAGTTCTTGCATTAGGAGCTGAATTTACTTTGTAAAAATCTCAATAATGGGAGTTAAAAAATGATTCTTTCGTCAATACTGCTTCTATGAAAAAGGCGACCCTATGCCTTGCAAGAGCTAACGAGGCTTACTTGCTTAATGTGCACATAAGATCCTATTCAACGAAATGAGTGCACGTGTCAAACCGTGCTGCAACACACCAATGTGGATGCCGATACGTCCGATCGACCATTGTATTCAAGTCGAGACAGAGCACCTTTTCATTGACTTCAAAGCCCCATATGAGCCTCATCCGTACTTCGTTTTGGCAACACAAATGGGTTCAAAACGTTTAACTCGAATGCTCCTTTGAAACAAAAAACTCTTCGATGGATTTTTAGTCCTGTGTGCGACGAGGGCGAATGGAGGAAAAGATACAACGGCGAACTATACGAGCTTTAAAAAGATGTCGATGCAGTACAAAAATCCAAAACATAGAATGGGAGTTATAGAGTTATGGGATAGAAAATAGAGTTATACATATAAATCCATCTCGGATGCCGGAGCGTACGTGAATAGTAAGAGAATTCCATCCCATTGGCTAAGCCGGTTTTATAATGCAGCCAGGTTGAAATTAATTAATGTTAAAGGCTTGAGTTCAACTGCCGAAGTGTAGGGATGTATGAGAACTGACAGTACTGTCAACAGAATATATCTAACAAAAAAAATATGGTCGAAGACGAAACGAAGCCTTGGGATTTTTCAAAAGCTAACTCCTTCGTTTGCTATTCGGAGAAAATGAGGACTGCATATGCATATACCATAGAACTCAGACTTGAATACCCTTCCGGTACTATCAAACGGAGGCGTTAGGCAATAACGCCCAAATCAATTTGGATATAACGCCCTAAAAAAACTCGCACAATTTGTTGTTGCAAAATTGTTCGTCATTTTGGGTCTTATTTCGTTGTTTTTTTGACAAGCAGTAAAGCCCAAAATAGTAAGTGGAAATGCATAAACAGTGGAATAAGTATGAGGGGGGCATTCTGTCACCCTTCAACCCCCCTGCTTTGATTTTCTTTTGGATTTTGGAGTATGTGGGAGTTTGTACTGCAAAAAAAACTTTCAATATATCCAATTTCGCACATACTCCAAATCTGACAGAAACCCCAAGCAGGGTGGTTGCAGGGGGGCAGCAGGCCCTCCCATACGTATTAAACTGCAAATTATGATTGGGCTTTATTTCCATCTTGTTGTTTATTTTTGGGCGCTATGCATTTTTTTGCCGTTATTTCCAAATCGATTTGGGCGATATTTACTTGGGCGTTATTGCCTAACGCCTCAAATGGAACCCCATTTGTTTTGTAGTAGTGGTGAAAAGCTGATAGCCACAAGAAAGACAAACGCTTATATGGGCCACCACCACCCTATAGATACTTGTAGTACCAGAATAAGATTATTGGCGTCCTTCAATGAAACCAGAACCGAGAGTATCATACGGAAGGATAGAAAATATCTGCCCACCCTCGTAGGAATCATAACGGGCACAATATTCTGCGGTACCACATGAAGAAAATGGGCTTAACGGAGGTAGAACTTTATAGAGGCTGCGATGATGAGGGATCTCTTGAGGACACAACGCACTTCCTATGTCACTGCTCAGGTCTCTAACACACGAGGTATAAATTTATATAGGCAGTCACTTCTTTCACGACCTAGACGAGCTTTCCAGCACATCAATAGACAAGATATTCAACTTCATCGAATCATCAGGATGGTTTGTATGTAGCAGCAAAGTAAGGAATTGATTAAAATAGTTTTTCCTGACTGATTGGTGATCAACGCCCAGCCCAAACGTTAGAGCGAGGGAGCTGAGATTTTGCAACAAGTTAGAGTTTATGACCAAAGTAAAATTCGAACTCCAAAATTAGCAAAAGAGGTGGTCAAAGTTTGTATGGGACAATTCTTATTTTTCATCCGATCGACTTCAAAATCGGTTTGCGCAGTCTATATAAGATGAAAAAAGAATTAACTTCTCTGATTTTGGAAATTTTGCTTGGGGCCCAAGTTATTACGACGGGAAAAGGAAAATTTGTTTTCATCCTATTCAGCGTGTAGCAAAGCACACGAGGTACTTCTGTATGTAGCGAAAAAGTATGGAAGAAACTTGCACTCCAATCGGGAGATTCTCTGAGTCGAAAAGACGAACTAATCGTGAACTGTCGATTATTGTTCTATAATGAGAATACTCGTTAAATGCGCTTTGACCCGAAAACGTTCTCAAGCCGATTTAAAACGCGCCTACGACTGCCTAGAAATATTTGTATACTATTGATGGTTCAGTAACCCGCCTAAATAACATAGTTTTAAGTTGAACGACGCAACGTCACATCTGAGTACATTAAGTTATTATTAACTAAATCGATCTTCTTACTAATTTGATAGCTTTTCCTTTTTATTTTTTTTTATTCGCTGGCATAGCAAGACCCTTTCTAACATTCATTTTATTCTTACAATAGCTTTATTTGGAGTACATTTTGTTTTTAACAATATAATAAGGGGGACAATGACAAACAAAAAACACATAGACACATTTATCTAAACAAAATAATATTGAATTCGTTTTATTTTTCCTAATGATTTTATGTACACAATGATGGCGATTAATTTATATATAATTACATTCAATTAAGGTTTTTTTTTCTTGAATTGTTACAATTTTTATTTATGAATGGTCCTTGATGATGATTTTTTTTGTAATTTAAATAAATTAATCTGATGAGCAGGGACACAAATCCCTGAGTTGTTAATGAAAGAGAGAACATTATGATAAAAGGATTATCACCCGAAACAGAAAAAGTTATGTTATGCGGTTCTAAAGCTACTACTACTACTACTACCATATAGTCTACCCCCGTTGGAGAGTGAAAAATAGAAAAGAAAAAAAAGGCATGCAAAGGATGAAAAGGGTTTTGATAGATGGTACTAGACATTTTAATTTTAACCACTGTTAAAGGTGATGTTGGGAAGTTACTATCTAGGTAGGTAGTACATGTATCTCGTTGTGTGTATTTCGATTTTTTTTTCTCTTGAAATTGTATACTTGGAACGAAGGTAGAAAGGAGAAGCACATTCAAATGTTTGTGCTTGGTGTATTTAAGTAGGATATTATATGTCTGTATTTGCAATGAAACTAGGTCAAGGATAATTTATCGAATAAACTACTTTTGCATGCACCGAAGAGGAAGATACTAAACAAAAAAATAATGTTAAGGAAGAGGCGCATTTATTTGCTGGTTGGTTGACATGGTATAGTTTTGTCAAGGTGACTCCGTAGAGAGCTTCTATGATACAGTAATTACTTGTAAATAAAATGTTTGATGCATGAAATTGGAAAGCAATTTGAAATGAAAAGGCTATGTCATTATAACAAAATGGGAGATTTTCAAATCGAAATACACAATGAGACCGACAGAAATATAAACTACTATATCTACACAAACAAAACACGCACTAGACGAATAAATATTTGAATTAGAAATATGAAACTGTTAACTTACATCGATCGTCTTCATCTAGGAATATGTAACTTATCATAATAGAGCCTATAATGGCAAGTGTCTACAAATGAAAAGAAAACGAAAACATAAATTTAACAATTTAACACCAAAAATCACAGTTTTAAAGAAAATTTCGACAAACTTACCGCTAAAAAGCATTGTACACCTGAATGTATTACTTCAACTAACTGATACTCTAATAGGCAATCGTCTACACGTTCTGGCCGTATTGGACGGTACGGATCATCGGAGGTTATATTTGTTGGATACGTTGGCTTACAGCCATATCCATTGACTTCAAACCATGAGACGCTACCGGTTCCAAGGTTCAATATGTCGCTGTCCTATAATAGAATTAAAACAATTTTTAATTATAGATCTTTATTTTAAAATGTGTAACAACTTACCCTGTCCAATTCTCCAACATTCAAGTAGAAACATATTAGGAACGAATTCCATCCGATCCAGATAAAACTCCATATTAAATACTGGAAATGATAAAATTTGTTATTTTAGGCATTTAAAAAATGTTATATTATATTAGTTGCGTTTTTGTACAATAACGCATTTCAAAATGTAAGTCATATTCGGCCATGTTTAGTCAAACTTTGTTCCATACCCAAAAGTTAGACACAGGAGGGTCATACAGATGAGCAAAACACCTGTCTAAAAATGTCAGTGTCTCTCAAATGTCAGTGGCTGTTTATTTCATTAATGAATTATTTTTGTTGAGAAATTACATTTTAATTTGTTTCGAGAAAGCAACTTTTTTTTAATCTATTCTTACAATAAAGCAACAGTGTTGCCTGAAAAAAACGTCTCTAGGGACGTGCTACTACTCACAAATATTAGGGGTACCTATTCACGATTTGGTGTCTTGAGGTCTAGTATCACTGTGAAAGTGTAAAAATGTGAAATTTTCTTACACACTTTAACTATACCCCAAACCTATAACAGAAAAATACAACAGTGTAAAATATACAAGTTCGCAAATGTCAGGGGGTTGCAGTGCAGTGCATTTCTGCATTATGCAAGCTCTTATCTCATTTCTTTGAGATAAGTTCGGCAAAATCGTATCATCACCTCGACGTGGTGCTCCCTGGATAGCTATTTTTATAGTGAACTAACGATGAACGTGTACTGAGTCTGACCACACACGCGGAGCTGAACACTCGGATCAGCGCAAGCTCAGCTGGGTGAACTTCAGAACGCATGTAACAAATTGGACAAAGTATTAGTCTTCACTCACCAGAGTGCCCAAGTGCGTCTCTGGATGCAGCCGTAAACGAATATTTTGCGGTAAGGAGGAAGACAACAAACCTTGTTGACCTGATCGGCTCTAATGCGTCTCAGATGTCATTAACAAGAAGCCCGACGGACAAAACAAGCGGGCGTGCCGTGAGCAATAAGTGCCGGCAAAGATCCACAAACAAACGTCGCCTTAGGCCTCACAAGCCTATGCGAAAGAGATTAAACTTGTGATGAAAACGAAAACAGCCTCGGATAAGATTGATTTTTACGTTGACGGCCCATGCAAACGAAATAAGGACAATGACGTTCGGGTATGCACGTGGAATGTGAGGACCCTCAATAGGCCACGCGCTGCCGAACAACTTATGGAGACGTTGGAGACCTACAAAGCGGACGTCACCGCCATCCAAGAGGTGCGATGGGATGGACCGGACAAAAGGAGTATGAAAAACGGTGAAAAGAACCAGCGTCTATTTGGATGCGGGTTTGTCATAGGGAGTAGACTTAGGCAAGAAGTCTTGAGCTTTAGACATGTAAGCGAGCGCCTAGTGACAATCCGCATCAAGGCTAAATTCTCCAACATAAGCCTTATATGCGCTCACGCTCCGACTGAAGAAAAAGACGACAGTGAAAAGGAATGCTTCTATGAGTTACTGGAGAGGACATATCAAATGTGTCCTAAGTACGACATTAAAATCGTACTTGGTGATTTCAATGCCCGACTAGGCAAAGAGGGCAACTTTGATAATACTGTTGGTATGCATAGCCTACACGACATCACATCCGGTAACGGACAAAGGCTAATTGACTTCGCGGCGGGGCAAAACATCGTGGTAGCAAGCACGCGCTTCCCACATCTCGATATTCATAAGCAAACGTGGCTATCCCCTGATCATAAAGCGATAAGCCAGATTGATCACATTGCGATCGATGGACGACACTCATCCAGTATTTTAGACGTCCGTACATTCAGGGGTGCAAACATCGACTCTGACCACTACCTAGTAGCTGCTAAGGTACGCTTACGGATAGCTCGTACAGTCCAGCGACGAGAAAATATTGTGAGAAAGTTCGACGTCGAAAGGCTTCGATCGCAAGAGACAGCCAGAGCCTATGCCGACCGTGTATCCCTTAATCTCTCAAGGTATCCCATGCAGCCAGATTCTAGCCCACACGACCAATGGCAGTGCTGCCAGGAAGCCATCAGAAGTGCCGCCTCTGATGTGCTACGTTTCACCAGGCGATCACCAAGAAGAAACCCGTGGTTCGATGACGAATGCCGGCAAGCGCATGCGGCTAAGCAAGACGCATATCTAGCAACGCTGCACACAAGGACCAGGGCGGAGAGAAAAACTGCTTATAACACCTTCAGGCAGAGGAGAAAAGAAGAGCACAAACTTCTCCGAAGAAAAAAGAGGGAATACGAGAAGCGCGCGGTTGAGTCGATAGAGAGATGTCACTCCAGGAATGAGGTTCGGAAATTTTACCAAAAGGTAAAAGGGAATCCCATCAACCTGACCAAAATGAAGTGAGGATAGCCATATCTAAACCTTAAGCCAATAAAGCTGCGGGTGCAGACGGCTTAGCCGCTGAGCTCTTCAAGGCTGGAGGAGATGATTTCGTAAGGAGCATACACCAACTCATCTGTAAAATTTGGTCGGATGAAAGTATGCCCGATGAATGGAATCTCAGCATCGTTTGTCCGGTCCTGAAGAAAGGAGATCCTTTGATCTGCGCTAACTACAGAGGTATAAGTCTCCTCAACATTACATATAAGATCCTGTCTGCAATAATTTGTGAACGCCTTAGGCCGATGGTCAACAACCTGATAGGCCCTTATCAGTGCGGTTTTAGGCCTGGAAAGTCCACCATTGACCAGATTTTCACACTACGGCAGATCTTGGAAAAGACCCAGGAATTTCAAATCGACACCCACCATCTATTCATCGATTTTAAGGTTGCCTTTGATAGCGTGTATAGAGAAGAATTATATAGATCCATGTCTAGTTTTGGCATCCCTGCTAAACTCATCCGTCTGTGCAGGATGACGCTGGAGAACTCTCGGTGCTCCGTTAAGGTCGGTAAAAACACCACCGAACCGTTTGATGTCAGAAAAGGTCTTGGACAAGGTGACGCGCTGTCATGTGATTTCTTTAACGTCATACTTGAAAGAATTGTACGAAACTCACAAGCCAACCCCGGAGGTACAATCTTTCAAAAGTCTGTGCAATTACTCGCATACGCCGATGACATTAGGCCTCCGCACACGAGACTAATTCTGCCGGCATAAAAACGGATTTATACTATACTTCGAGCGCACACGGGAGGATTTCTGCCGGCAGAACAAACTGTATACATGAACCTCCTTTCAATGTGATAGTTTTTTTTTTTTTTTCTAAATTGATATTTGACTTTAAGAATTTTTAATTTTTTTAGACGAAATATTTTGAAAATTGTATATGTATTCGTTTTCTGACTTGTTCAACCGCTCAAACTTGGCAGAAAAATTTCTGCCGTGTCATTCCACTCACCTCAGTCCCCTCGCCTACAAAATCGGTTTTATGCCGGTAGAATTCATCTCGTGTGCAGAGGCCCATTGACATAATCGGTAGAACTCGGCGAGCTGTCAGTGGTGCATTTGTGAGTATTGAGTCAGAAGCGGCAAAAATGGGACTAGCGGTAAATGAAAGCAAAACGAAATATATGCTGTCCACAAGAAAGGACATTCAACATCGGCGCCTTGGACAGAACGTGACAATGGACAGCTATAATTTTGAGGTAGTGAAGGACTTTGTCTACCTAGGCTCTGCGGTCAACTCCAGCAATGACATCAGCGCTGAGATCAAGCGAAGAATTACTCTTGCCAATCGCTGTTTCTACGGGCTTAGAAGGCAATTGAGTAGCAAAGCCCTCTCCCGAGCAACTAAGCAGACGTTGTATAAGACCCTTATCATCCCCGTCCTGCTATATGGCGCAGAAGCATGGACCCTATCAAGGGTGGATGAAAACGCACTCAGCTGCTTCGAGCGAAAAGTTCTCCGTGTGATCTTTGGTCCAGTTTGTATCTCAGGAGTCTGGAGGAGAAGGTACAATGAAGAACTGTACGGGCTGTACAGCGATATAGACCTAGTCAAGCGGATTAGAATTAATCGACTTAGATGGCTGGGACATATAGAGCGTATGGACATCAATGCTCCGGCCCGGAGAATCTTCAACTCTACTCCAGAGGGACAACGAGGTAGAGGACGACCTTACCTAAGGTGGCGCGCGCAGTTGGAAGGGGACCTCAACCAACATGGCGTGCGCAACTGGAGGCAGCTAGCGTTGGATCGAGCTGGCTGGAGAGGCATGTTGGTTGAGGCCCAGGTCCGCCCCGGACTGTAGCGCCATCAAAAGTAAAGTAAGTCGCAAATGTCAGTTCGATTTCAAATGTTTTTTGTCATTTGCTTCAGTGTTACAGAGATTTGATAAAGTGTGTTCACGATGTGATAAAAAACATACAATTTCACAATTTTACTAGACCTGTACACCGAATCGTGAATACCCCTGTTGATACTAGGACGCAACATTTATCCCTTTTCAACATGCAATGATGCGTATCGCCAGCAATAAATATTGCCCCAATCCGCAAGATTTTTTGTTCGACCTGTCTGTCCGTGTGCTTTTAGTGGCTGGACGGATTTAGGTCAAACTTTTTATATTCGGTGTATGAGCTATGATTTGCTTAAAAACGTTTCTAATGTAACATATCGTTTCAGTTTTTCCCTTAAAAACGAAATTTTGAGAAATTTGATGGGAACATCATTGTATTTTTTAGGATTTAAAGAAACTGCTGTAACGATTTACAACAAAAAGTCTATGTGTCGAAAAAACGTTTTTGTATTTCGTATTTACAATTTAGACGAGTTTTTTTTTTCTAATTTTCAACCTGAAACTGACGGAAATCTAGGACAAATAAGGGCCTGTGAAATTTAAGCTAAATTACATGGTGTGCATAATTTCTCCTTGATCGATTTAGGAAATTTAGACATTGCCCTTCATTCTAGGTGACTTTGTATACGAATACGAATGCGAATGTTTCGGTTTCTTCGATGGACTATGGTTAAAATGTTCTAAGCCGTAACTATGTAACTTTTCAGACGATTGTCGTTGAAAATCCAGCAACTAAGTGCGAAAGACTGAAGCATGGAAACTGTTTCTAGTTCATTCTCCACAAATATAATAAAAACCGCCGATATTCTAAATTTGCCCGCTGATTCCGAATTTAAAGCCCTTTTTCAATAGCAGATCTGATTTATGTAGAGGGGCATTTTTTTTACAAAAAATATATCACTTTTCAAGTTGAAATCGTTTTTTAAACAAAATTAAAAACAAATTGTCATACGGTTTTTTGGGAGCTTGTTCTTTAAATGAGTAGTAAGTGCATAAGAACTTGAACTTATTGCCACCTGGAGCTGACTACATCAGTCAACTTCATCTCGACACTTCGAACATCCCCTGAGAGGCAATAGGCAGGAGACACCCTAGGCCTATAGTTTCTAACAACCATTCGTTTGTGTGAGTTTTTATCAAAAGTTAAAATTTTTGTAACGAAACAAGTAATTTTGGTCCACAGTGGTTAGCTATAGTTTAATAAAGTTTTATGCACGACTATATTATATTTTCTTCTGTTCCAGCTACAGGCAGAAAATGCTCAGAGTTCAGACAATGTGGAAAATTCTACTAAGTATCCTGTTGACATCCTCTTATCTAATCACTTTTTATGACGCCATTATTATTTGCATACGATTAGATCCCCTGTTTTTAATAAAAACCCCACTAATCTGTCCTGCCAGTGTATTCATTTTCAAGATTTCTACTCACAACTAAACGACCGCAGTATTTTCAATACTATATTACCCAATCTATACGTATGTCAACAAAATTGTTTTCATAAAAGCTTCTCAGTTCTCACTGTTTAGCTAGCCGCAAAGTAAACATAGTTGTTTACCCGCAACATATTAGTTTTGTATGATATACAAAAATCAAACTCATTATTAAGGGTCGAATGTTAATAATAACCAACAAATAATATTTATGCAATCTTTGTTATCGATTCTCGATTAGATAAACCGTAGCCTGTAGCCGTATGTGTGCGATTAGCAAAATATTTATACAACCTAGAATTGTATCGATCGATTTCAGATAAGATACAAGTACATGTACCTCTCTCTTGATGTGTAAACAAAATATTTATACATTACCAAAATTGTATATGCATAAATGTACGAGTAAGCCGTACGATTGGGTAAATAAAAGTCAAGACAATAAATGCATTTGTTGTTACACAATCGACATTAGCACTTGAGTGGCCTTTCCACAAAGTAATTAACGTTGCATATCGAGAGCACAAATAGAATAACTTTTTTTGGGCACAATACTGAAGGTACCTACAAACGAATTTCAACATATTATAATTATGTATGTTAAATAGGGAAACTCACTGTAATTATATATTTCACTCGGAAATGATATGCTCCATAAAATCCAAATATTACAAAGATTATGTGTAGAAAATTAGCGAATATGGGTGCCCACATGTATCCGAGGAAGTCGAACACTTGGCGCTCGATTATGGTTATCTGAAAGAAAAAAAAGAAAGTTTACGATTAGAATAATGGAATTGAAATTAAAAAAAAAAAAAAAACAAAAAAAAATCAGTTAGAAATATGATTGAAGGAATTTTAAACTTTTCGAAAATATTGGATTTAAATGGGTATGCTAGGTAAAATGAATTGGTTTTATTGTTTTGGCTGTAAGTTGTTTTATGAATGAATAACTTTGGTTTAAATCTCTTTCCATTATGTCGAGAAATTTGATGACCATTCGAGCCCGATTTATGTCATTTTCCATCACTCTGGCCAGAACTTCCGGCGATAGGTTTTCGCATTCTTGACGAATATTCTCTTTAAGAGTCTGATGTTAGTTGACATAGACTCGTGACTTCAAATATGTTCACACAAAAAATCTGAAACGGTTAATTTAGGCAATCTTTCCGACCAGTACAAACCGCCAAAAACGAGAAATTAGGCGACCTGGAAATACAGTCCTCTGAATTTCTGTTGTGGCTCTACAGCTAAAACAGCTAATGCACTGTTTGCAATTTGTAAGACAACATCTTACAGTCTCACCCCAAATTGCATTGAACGTCGTCCGGGGTTCTCTGCGAAGGCTGTTCCGGGGCCAGCCAGACCTAGCAGCTTCTCGTGTTGACCCATACTCTTCTAGTCGAGCAACTTAACGTCGTAGTTTTTTGCTCCCAGTTGGTGTCAGACAACCGGGGAATCTGCGCCGAAGATCACGCCACCGACAAATTATTTCGCAAAAAAAAAATCGAAACAATTGTTCCTCGTTCTTGTTGACGTGTATTTTCACGGCATATTTTTGAATAGATCAATATTAAACACCTACAGTCCTACACCGAGAATTGGTCTTCTCACATTTTTCCAAAAAGCGTATATTGTTCATTGAAGTAAGATATATTTAGCACCAGTTTCAAGGTTCCGGATAAAGTGTCGGATCTGACACCGTACTTTAAAAATTATCAGTCACAATTTATCATCGGAAGAAAGAAGTACCTACCTAATAAACATTTAATATTTAACGTTTTTGTGGTGCCGAAACCCGGCATCGAACCGGGGACCTTTAAATTCATGTGGAAAAATAGGGTATTCTGAAAATCCGACAGAACGTAAGCGAGAAGAAAGGCCAAGGCAAGATATTGATTTTGAAAATTCACTGAAACTAATGTAGTTTTCCATTGGGCAAAAAGAAGCGTCCGGGAGCGTCCGGTATCAAGAAAATCATCTCCGTTCAATTGGCGCAAAATATACACTTCTGTTGATTCTGAGGAGAGAGTATTTTATACAAGTCAGCTGGCAGCAGCCATGCAATAATTTTGTAACTGCCACAATTAATTTTATTTTAAATTATAAGAAATATTTTGACTCTCAGAAAAATATTGAAAACTATGTGCTTAGGTAGAAATTGCACCACTACACTAGACTTGTAGTTCTCTCTTAACGTCAACTGGTCACTCGATCAACCTAGGCCAACCAGAAGAATGATAAATGAGTGATTTGGCATCACAGGTGACAACTGGAATTTGTCTACATATCAAGTTCTCTGCTTATAATGTCAACATATGATTATGTACTTGTGTCGAGTGCATTAACACATTGACTGCCATGGCTATCATATGTGATAGCCAGTGGTAGTTCCGTAGGTGCCATGGCTATCAAATATGATAGCCAGGTATATTTTCATTTTGGGCTGTGGCGTGCAAAAACGATAGCCACTACGAACAAATCCGTATGCGAAAAAATTGCTTGGCACCATACGATGAGATAAACGTTTGTGGTTCGAGCAAATTTGGAATATTTAATGTTTTATGCCCACAGTTTAGGGAAAACTAAAAATAATTATAATTTTGGAAAAAATAACTCAATTGTGTTGGCAACCCAAGAAATTTTTCCAAAATTGCCTTGGCAGTCAATGTGTTAAAAAGTCCGGTAGTCTTAATCGACTACATATATTTGTTTGGACTCGATTTCCTCTGGACGTGAAAACGAGATCGGTCCTAAATGTTATTTTTACTTTACTCAGTCGAGAAATTCTTGATTAGATTTTGCGGTTACCCTTATTCTCGTGAAAAATCTAGGCCAATTAAAAATTCATGACACATAACGCGCCAGACAGTAGTCAGACTTAGAAGACTAGTGTTATTAACGTCCCCATTTTAAAAGCAAATCGGCCCCGACAGGTGACTTATAACTTACAAACGACATCGTTTAGGTCCTGGCATACAATGGCCATTAAGCAAGTGTGTCTGGAATACGGATTATGATGAAACAATAGATTCAATTAATGCCGTTAGACCAAACCCAAACATTGTATTTAAACATCAGACCACTCATGTTCCTTAATCCTCAGCAAGACCACCCCATTTCTTAAGGAAATTCAAACAATTTTCTGCTTTAATTGCCACAATCAGCTATAAATTAGTTCATTCATTAACAAAAGCAAACTGATTGAGACGGAACAAGATTTTCCTGATTTTGGGACAACAATAGCCGGCGACGGTTACACACACATCAGCACATTTTATTAATTCTCTATTCATAGCGTTTGTGTTCAATTAGAAACATCTGGCCATGGGAAGGATAGCCAAACGCAACAATCACCGTCGTGCATATCAATTAAGAGCAACATCAGCACAAAAACTTGAACATTTCCTGGGCAATATACATACTATGTTCTATAAGATGTATCGTTTTGAAGTTGCACATCAACCATTTGAATGTGTGTACGGTACGCGTATCTGCATCTGCAAGTGATGACCTCAATTTGAACATTTTAAATAAATGCTTCGCTTAGATCACTTTAGCGCCGCGCCGGCTGTAGTCGTTCCGTGTTGCCGTCTTGCAAAATGAGAATTAATTCCACACTAGGTCAATGGTTAGATCGCACTCTAAAGATCTGTAAATCTACATTATTCTCCAGAATTGTGTAGTGGATATCTTGCGTTTCGATTGCACTGAACGCAGTCTCTCCGAGCACTTCCTAGAATTAAAAAAACTGAACGCTCCCTTTCAAAACGCGCCCTAAAGTCAATGCAGTTCAGTGTGCCCAACAAGAAAACCGAGTTGACGTGCCGGCAGTAAAAAAAAAGAATTCATTTCTATCGTGGCGAGCTAACGTGTTGTGTGCTGGGGTGCGAGCATCCTCCCAACCTAAAAATTATTTGTGAAATTTTAATTTAACTTAGTTTTAATAAAGTTTAATAAAAATTAAAAAGTTGGTCATATTTTTTTGGGATAACCAAGCAGAACACTGCAGGTTATATTGGTGACCCCGACAAAGAACGCAAAGGTCGCAAGTGAACGCCATAGTGACGCCGTTACTTGCGGCACCCGGCAGACACAGCTACGACGCAATCACGCCATCACATGCCGTTAAATAGCGGTCTAAGCCAACGCTAATCGTGAATATTCAAACCAACAACGACTTATGAAATTCAGCGCAATTATACAAGCGGCAAAAGAAGAAGCAACGAAAACGAATTTTCGCTTCAACCACCATCAGCCCAACAAATTTTCACTGGAACCACCATCAGCACGACCACACCACATCTCCATCACACCATCATCGCCACCACGTACCCTGCTACCAGAAAATTCTACCACGGTCACGACATCTATAGTCGGACATTCATCCATCGCCAACGTCAAACAAACCACGACGCATCCAGTCCGCCGCAACTACACACGAGTGCGCCGCAGAAACACACCAATGCGCAATAATTGCTCACGTCCAAAGAACAATTATAGGCATTGAAGGAACCAAAGGTCGCCCTGCGTCCACGCCCATTTTTTTTTTCGGGCATATCCCGGCGATGCTAGTGTTCCGTTTCACATCTCATCAACTGTTGTTTCAACACCATCAGCGCATTCTCGAGACATTACAACAGCGCCCAACTAGAATAGCAGACACAAAAAAAAAAAAAAAAAAAAAAAAAAACAGCAACTAGAATAGCAGAAAAACCAAGTTCCAGAAAGCAAACGTTTATATACAATATTGTACAGGTGAGAGCATATTCGTTAACCACAGCACACAATTTTTTTTACATATAATTGCAACATTTTCCCGCGTCTTTAACATTTTTCGCGTTTTGTTTTTTTCTTTGAAATACATTCCATACGTTATAAAAATTTACCGCGTTGTTAATAAATATCTACTTTATTCCAATCTCGAAAGATTAAACGCGTTTTCAATACAATTTTAAATTATTTCGGCCTCTGCATTGATAGGGTTGGGAACATTTTTTATTTGAATATTTTTTTGGCTGTTCAAGGAATTTATTTTCAAATCCCTATTTGAATTAGTTTCACTTTGGTTTATTAGTGTCTCATGCTCGAAAATAAGCCCATTATGACGGGTCCCGAAAATGAAACTCCTCATAATGGAGCAAATAACGCAAGCACATCAAACCCATCACCAAACCCACACCTGAACCGGTCGAGTCTCCTCCAAGAGGACACAGAGGTAAACGCAATACGAGTACGTCTTCCAACATTTTGGAACACGAATCCCGTTACTTGGTTCATCCAAGCTGAGGCACAATTTACTGTGCATAGGATAAGCAGTTCGGAAACAAGATACGGCCTGACAGTCGCTTCATTACCTCCCGACACATGCGATACAGTTATTGACATTCTGGCTAACCCCCCAGCCACCAACAAATATGCTTCTTTAAAAGCTGCTTTAATCCAAAGACATTCAGTTTCGGAAACTAAACGTTTAGAGTCATTAGTAGAAAAAGCAGACATTGGGGATCGAAAACCATCGGAGGTTTTCAGATCAATGAAAATGCTGGCGGAAAAATCATTCAGTGATGAAATCATTAAAAATCTGTGGTTGCGCCGTTTGCCCCAACACATAAATATAGCTTTATTGTCAGTCGGTGAAAAATCTCTCGATGAGCTTTCTGCATTAGCAGACAAGATTTATGAAGCATCACAGGGTGCAAACATTTTTAGCGTTTCCACATCGCAACCATATAGTTCCCCGAGCAGTAGCAAAGAGTTTGAAGAAAGGTTAGCAAGAATTGAATCAAAAATTGAAGCAATTTCATTTCGTCCACGTTCGCGCAGTAGACAGCAACACAATTTTAGAAACAATCGCCCTAGGAGTAGGACCAATTCAAGATCGAACTCAAACATCTGCTGGTTCCACAGACGTTTTAAAAACAACGCCAGAAAATGCGACAAGCCATGCAACTTCGGCAAAGTGAAATTTCAAAACTCTTCAGAGACCCCAAACTAAATAAACCTGCTGTTGCAGCGGCAAACAAGCAGGATAATTCCAGTCGCCGCTTGTTCATTAGAGATACAAATAATAATTTACTTTTTCTCGTCGATACTGGTGCTGACCTTTCAGTTCTCCCTTTTAAACCCAACAATAGTTCAAAATCAAGATTTTCTTCGGATCCATTTTTCTTGCTCTCCGCCGCTAATGGTACCTCAATTCCTACATTTGGTTCGAAACTACTTAACGTTAATATTGGTCTTAGACGGAATCTCATTCATTCTTTCATTCAAGCTTCGGTTAATCGACCCATTTTGGGAGCCGACTTTTTATCCAAGTTTGGACTGTTAATTGACATGAAAAATAAAAGAATAATAGATCCGTTAACAAAACTACACGCCAACGCTTCGACCATTCGGACAAATGATCCAACACCGATCCAATTTCAGATCAACAACGAATATAATGAGATTTTAAAGAAATTTCCCACTCTCACACGAGAACCAAATTACTTCGCTCCTATAAAACACCCAATAGTTCACCATATAGTGACCAAAGGTCCTCTTCCAGTTTCTCGACCTAGGCGGCTAGACGCTACGCGACATAAAGCAGCCCGAACCGAATTCGAGCACATGAATCAGCTTGGCATCTGTCAGCCATCAGCTTCTCATACCTGCTCACCATTACACATGGTCAAAAAGAAAAACAATCAGGACTGGAGACCTTGCGGTGACTATCGTAGGCTGAACGCCGCCACCGTTCCCGATCGTCACCCAATACGACATATTCACGATTTTTCTATGAACATAGAAGGTTGCACAGTATTTTCCAAGCTTGACATTGTCAGAGCGTACCATCTCATCCCCGTCGCTCCAGAAGACGTTCATAAGACTGCCTTGACCACACCTTTCGGATTATTTGAATGGCTGCGGATGCCCTTTGGTCTCCGCAACGCTGCTCAAACATTCCAACGATTCATAAACACTGTCTGTTTCAATTTAGATTTCGTCTACGCATACATCGACGACTTATTGGTTGCCAGCAAAAGTGTAAAAGAGCATAAAGAGCACTTGGAAACACTCTTTGAAAGACTCGAACAGTACGGGGTGAACATTAACCTCTCCAAATGCACTTTCGGTGTTCCGAGCTTAGACTTTTTGAGTCATACCATCAGTGCGGATGGCATTGCTCCTTCAAAAGATCGAGTCGAAGCAATTCGTAATTTCCCAACTCCAAGCTCAGTCAAACAAACACAAAGATTTATTGGTATGATAAATTACTATCACAGGTTTCTTCCAAATCTCGCACAAATACTGGCTCCACTTCATGAACATTTGTCCGCCTTTACTAAGACCAAAAATACGAAAGATAAATTTACCTGGCCCGACCACCTGACCGAAGCTTTTGAAAATGCCAAAACAGCCTTGTCGCAGGTAACGCTCTTAGCGCACCCCAAATCCAGCGGAGATTTTAGCATCGCCACTGACGCTTCACACACGGCGGTGGGAGCTGTGCTGCAACAGAAGAGTACGCATGCTTGGCAACCATTGGCATTTTTCTCAAAAAAGCTATCAAAGGCTGAAACTAAATATTCAGCTTTCGACCGCGAGCTTTTAGCTATATATTTAGCAATCAAGCACTTTAGATATTTCGTAGAAGGTAGAGATATAGCAATTTTAACCGACCACAAACCACTCACTTATGCACTCACCACAAAAACAGAACGAAGTCCGCGACAAGCGCGCCATTTAGACTTCATTTCACAATTTACTACTAATATCCAACACATCAAAGGCAAGGATAACGTAGTTGCCGATGCACTCTCACGCATCGGAGAAAACGAAGTAACGAGTTCAGAGGTCGATGAGGTCAGCAAAATAGATCTTCAAACAATAGGCAAACAACAGGCGACTGACAGCGAATTAAGAAACTTATTAAAAGCGAGTAGTAGTGAACAATCTACTAAATATCGCTTAAAGGAGTTTGCGTTTCCCAATTTAAAAGTCTACTGTGAAACGTCCACACGTAAAAATAGACCATATATCCCGCAACCGCTTCGCAAAAACATTTTCCACATCCTACACGGACTTTCTCATCCAAGCATTCGCGCAACTCGCAAGCTTATAGCTGATCGCTATTTCTGGCCAAGTATGAACAAAGACGTTAACCATTGGACTAGAACATGTATCTCATGCCAAAGATCCAAAGTAGGCCGACACACAAAGTCACCTCAAGGTAAATTCGAAGTGCCATCCGGACGTTTCGACCACATACACCTCGACTTAGTTGGTCCACTACCTCCATCAGACGGATTCTCATACATTTTGACAGCGATAGATAGGTTTACTCGTTGGCCAGAAGCTTATATGTTGAAAGACATCACCGCGAGATCAGTGGCAAAAGTTTTTGTTCAACATTTCATTTCTCGGTTTGGTATTCCTCTGAGAATCACAACTGACCAAGGCAGCCAGTTCGAATCAAAGCTTTTCAGTGAACTCTCCAACTTGCTTGGAGTGCATAAGATTCATACAACGCCTTACCACCCACAAGCCAATGGCATGGTTGAGCGATTCCACCGCCAACTAAAAGGTTCCTTAAAGGCTCGATGTAACACCACCAATTGGAGTTCGGAACTCCCTATCATACTTCTAGGCATTCGATGTGCAATAAAAGAGGATTTAAAATGCTCCGCGGCAGAAATGGTTTATGGCCAAAATCTAAGACTTCCTGGAGAAGTCTTCGTCAGCGACACAACTCAAAGCGTTTCAACAGAAACACTCATCGAAAAACTACGAAGTGTCATGAGAAATCTTATTCCAAAAGACACACGAGAAAGAAACTCTGATATATTCGTACCCAAACACTTAGACGACTGTGAACATGTTTTTCTCCGAATTGACAAAATAAAGCCAGGTCTAACTCCGCCTTATGAAGGTCCATATAAGGTCATACGTCGTATGAGAAAATATTTCACCATCGAAATAAAAAATAAGCCTGTATCAGTTTCGATCGACAGGCTTAAACCTGCGCACAGTATCTTGTGTTCCAGCGAAAAAGCCAAAAACATAATTTAACAAGTTCAACGGGGGGACTCGATTGGGAGAGGGTGATGTAGTGGATATCTTGCGTTTCGATTGCACTGAACGCAGTCTCTCCGAGCACTTCCTAGAATTAAAAAAACTGAACGCTCCCTTTCAAAACGCGCCCTAAAGTCAATGCAGTTCAGTGTGCCCAACAAGAAAACCGAGTTGACGTGCCGGCAGTAAAAAAAAAGAATTCATTTCTATCGTGGCGAGCTAACGTGTTGTGTGCTGGGGTGCGAGCATCCTCCCAACCTAAAAATTATTTGTGAAATTTTAATTTAACTTAGTTTTAATAAAGTTTAATAAAAATTAAAAAGTTGGTCATATTTTTTTGGGATAACCAAGCAGAACACTGCAGGTTATAAATTGGAGCAATCAAATTGACTTAGTTGATGATGTTGGCTCGAGCTAAAATTGTAATTAAATTGCATTTTTGAAACAAAAAAACAAACAATTTAAATTCTACTACAAGTACCTAATGAAATGTCAACCGTTTGTCATCAGTTACGCATAAAAATCATTTCAATATGTATGTATTTATCCCACAATTGTTATGAGGATCACAGTGTTTACAAAACTAGTACAAGAATGTATGTCAGTCAGACAAAACTTCGAAACGAAAATAGACAACGTCATCTTTTTTTCAGAGTCTGTCTTATCGACAAACAGAAGCGGATTCTTTTCTAATTTGACAAGTTCAGCGGTTTTTCTGTTTTTTTGTTTTTTGTTGTGCAATTGAAACACAAGTTGAAAACAAATTTCAATTCAATTTGTTATTTTCTGTATGAGGAAGATTCGAGTTTCTAAATGAATCATACACTTCGTATTCGATATACCGTTGACCTATTTGAGTTTACTTCTCATTAATTGAGTAATAGTTTTTAATTGACGTAAACATTTACCAGAGAGAGAGAGAGAGGAAGAGATATCAGAGTTACGATTTTTCATTGCATTTTAATTTAAAAACAAAAAACGTGTAATCAAATGTATTTGGCTTTGGGGGGTGGGTGGTGGCAATAAAAATTTATTTACACGCGACACTGACCTCGTACGGTGAATATGTTGATAATGGAATCTAATAAAATTCTCGAAATAGAATTTTTAAGCGTTCGAAATTCATAAATCGAATACTTAATAGTTTTACTTCCTATAGCTTTTATTTGGAACGCAATTATTATATTTCGAAAATAGAACGTCTGCTTGACCTTAAGATCGAGATGAATTTTACGATTCTCTAAGCGATTTTAAAAGCTTTTTCAAACCAAATGATAATAGCAAGGGTAGAGTATAGAAGTTTGTTCGTTTTAAATGTAAAGGGTGCACGATAATTCACGCAAATTTTGAATTTTGTGCCATTTAATAGTACAGTGTGGCCAACGAAAAAAAAAAGATAACAATGTGACAGCTGACAGTTCCGGGCTAGTAAAAATGGAGCGCTATACGAAAGAACATTTTTGAGAAAAATATTTAAAAAATAATGAAGGTTTGTCAGCTACAGTCCGCAATTTTCAAACAAAGTGATGAAGCTCATTTTCATCTTGATGAATCGTTAATCGTTAATCGTCAAAATTGTCGCATTTGGGATTCAGAAAACCCACGAGTAATTGTTGAGAAACAAATGCTGTTTGGTGCGGATTTTGGACTGGAGGCATTATCGGATCATTCTTCTTCGAAAATGCGGCTGGTCAGCGTCAGATAGTAATAATTAATGGTGTTCGTAATCGTGACAGGATAACCCAGTTTTTAGTGCCTAGATTACAAGATATGAATCTGACCAACATGTGGTTTCAACAAGACGGTGAATTCAAGAATTCAATTACTGCATGAGTTATTTCCTAATCGTGTAATCGGCCGTTTTTGTGATCAGAATTGGCCATCAAGATCTTGCGATTTAACGCCATTGGACTTTTTTCTTTGGAATTTTTTGAAGTCAAAGGTCTATGCAAACAAGCCCACGACCACCAACGCCTTAAAAGAGAAAATTGGGAGGTGTATTAATGAAATTCAGCCACATTTATGCGAAACGGTTATAGAAAATTTCAATAAAAGAGTACGTACTTGCCAGCAAAGCCGTGGCGTCCATTTATCCGATGTATGCTATTCCATACATAACCCCAATTTGTATACTCTATGGATCAATAAAAAAATTAAAAAAATAAAAAATAAAAAATAAATAGGTGGCGCAACAGGCGGTAGACACCCTAGGCCTAGCTTCTCGCAACCATTCGTTTGTGTGAGTTTCTATTTTTGGGACGAATGGAAGGGACCTACAATTTTATGCCGATTCCGAACGGCTGAATTGAGAAGCTTTTTCAGGACAGTTATACTCTCGGATGTTTGTCAGACGTTCGCGAGAGGTGGCGCAGTAGAAAAAAACACTAAGATGTAATTTGTGTTTTTCCGGGGATCGAACCTGGGAACCCTCGCACAGTAGTCCAGCACACTAACCACTGCGCTACTGCGCCCACAAAAAATTAAAGCTTTCTAATTAAAATATGTAACCTGAAGGGTGGGGGTGTTATAGTTCCCTGTAGCAGATGGTGGCACGCTTGCGGAAGGCCGGGCGAAAGCTCGTCGGAGGGGGGGTTCTTCCTGCTACTACCATAGGTACAAAATAAATCGTGCCAGAATATCTATTAGATATTGAACCTGTTGGGTGAAGTCACTTTCAAGTGATATTGTCAGCACTTTTGAAATGTCTGTCCGATGGAAAGTCGCAATCACGAAGATTAGCGTATAAAATAAATAAATAGAAAGCTTTAAAAAAATGGAAAATGGAAGAGTTATTGACTAGAAAAAGAAGAAAGAGATAAGGAAAATGTGAAAAGTATTAGAGATATTGTTAGGTCAGATCTTATGGACCTTGCAATGATCGAAATGTATAATATTTCGTTCACTGTTCATCGGCTGTACCCGCCCTATACTATTGACCAGAGTCACTAGCTCCATGGCCTCTCCATGCCGGAATATATGTAGTGGAGGGCCCCTAAATTGACTACGTTACGCTCTATCCCATGATGATGTTGTTACCCTTCACATCTCTCCATCGCACAAAAAGAGAATTACCACATCATTTCAATAATTGAAAGAGATGTTTAAATATTAACAAAATAAAAGTTTTTATTCATATTATATACAAAAGAAAATTTTCCAAAATTAAGAGTCAGTGCTCTCTCTTAATAAATTTAAACGCCATTAAAGAGCGCGATAACAATATAAATTATTATCTTATCTTATCGAATCTATTCGAACTAATGCGATGAAGATAATAGAATTGCAATGAATCTTGCAACCTGGCTTCAACTTCAGATTATGAAATGTAACACGCTTTATAATCCAATCTTAGGTGCTACATGCACCTAATCTATGTGAAATTCACGCCGTAAGGGCCTTAAACACTATGTAGCGTAAGTAGGTATTATATTATGATATAGATATATAAGTAGCTAATATGTATGTAGTTTAGGATATTATTTAGGTAGGCGAAACTATTAAAATTTGTGAATTACTCTTAATTGATATTATTGTTTAAAAATTAAGAAAAAATGCCAAAGAATATACAATTATTGTTTAAAATGACTTACGTTTGTTATCTGCATTTAATTAATTCGTTTTTTTTTATTGTGTATGAATGTTGTTGTTAAAAATGTGTCTGCTTCTGTTGTTCTTGACTCCGCTTGTGCGCACAATTGGTTGTCTAATTATGATGTTTTGTTGTTGTGATAATGTTTGCATGAATTTGATATGAAGCTGTTTGAAAATATTAGGATTAGAATTTATATGTATTGTATGTTCTTGATTGGCATTACCTGTGTTTCGCTTATATTTAAGTTATTCAAAGATGATATAAAGAAAAGAAAGAAATTAAAACTAAAATTAAAACTAAACCTAATTCTAATTAAATGCACACGTAAGCATGCTCCTAATCTCGGACGTTGTCCGGGCTCTTGCTGACGAAGGTGGCTGGTCGCTTGGCCGCTTTAACATGCAGCCTAGCTTGTCAATCGGTCGAGGTGTCGCAGCGTATTTTGGTTTTACCACTTGGGTAGATATATGGTCTGTGGTAGCACGGTGAAGGGTGGTGGTGGTGGTGCTTCGATTGATATATTGGAAATCGCTTCGATGGTGATAAGCTTGATGCAAGATGCGATTTAATTGTCTCTCAGTCAATGTCCGTATCGATGATTTATAATTTAAGGTGGTAACTGAAATCCACGTGGCTCACAAAATGGTCGTAGGACACGCCGCGTTGGGTGCACGCACTTTTTCGCACTTTCTATATAGAAGAGGTTAGAACTCGTGGTACGTAATTTATTATTTTACGGGTGAATACGGAAGAAGGGGGATACGACGTGAGTAACCTTCTGATGGATTCGCTGATTCGTCTGGACACGTTTTGGTTGGCGAAGAGTCCGACGTGTAATGAAGCGATTTTGGGGGGGTTAACTCGACGTTTTACCCCGTACCTGGTGTAGTTGGTACTTGGCGGGAATAATATTATGCGCTGGTTCTGTCACTTCTAAGTGCGGGAGCGTTTTATATATGCTCGTATATGCCGAGAACGCGAGGCGCTATAAATTAACACACAACTTAATAAAATAAGACCACTTTAACTATAATTCAACAGCTTACCTCCTACGACTGATGTTTTCGGACTTGGATTCGAATAAATCTTTATAAAAATTAAGTGAATATTTTTACTAAATCACTATATGTAGTTTTGGTTGATTTCTTTTTACGTTTTTTTTTTTTTTTGCTAAAACTCACTGACACGTTTAAAAATAGTGTTACTTCGCTTTGACTTCGCTTTGACTCACGCGGCACCCAATTTCAGATGAAAGAGGAAATGCGTGACTGCGCATGGCTTTTTATAGTCATCGAAAATTCCTAGCCTTAAAATTCTCCGCTCGTTTACGAGGTGGCGCTTTGAAAACTTACAGCGGCTTAACCGGGGATGCGTGCGCCATGTCTATGCAGACATTATAGTGGTTGTTATATTTTGAAAAATTTAAAATAAATATCTATGAACTGTGTAGTATGGAAAAATTGTTTTATTTTTCGTGTTCAATTAAATTAAAAGCAGTGTCACGCTACAAAATCATGCATTTTGGAAACCACAAAAGCCGGTTAACAAAAGACATGAAAATCGTAACACTGAAAAATAGTCTACAATTAGCAGTGGACGCATGTATCTCGACCCATGACCCTGCATCTTGTTGAAATATGAATCGTGATGTTGTTGAAATATGGAAGTCACCTTTAGTGCCTCAAGTCTTTCGCGTGGTAAACACCAATGAACTTACCCTGCAGATTCTCTATTTCAAATAATGATTTTCCGATTTGTTTTAGGATTCGGCATTTTACGAATTTCGGAGCAAGTTTAGAGTTGAAATGTTTTGAAGCACTACTTAGAACAAAGTTTCTTCGAAACACTTCTTCTCCCGGCTTAAATATTCGTATCGAAGATCTTAAGTTGTATGTTTTCTCAGAGCGATTATACGCTTCCAACAGTTTAGCTTTAACCTTCTCTCGCACAAGCTGTAATGCACTCGAATGAGGTAGGTACTCGATCTCGCCATCGGTTAAGGTGTATAACTTCTTCGCTATCTTATACGTACTTCCATGAGACATCATGTGCCGACCGAAAAGACAAAAGAAAGGTGATGTCCCCGTAGACTGATGTACGGACGTACATAGAGCTTGTTGAATTTCGGGCAGGTGGACGTCCCAATCTCTTTGGTCTTCCTTTAAGTAGGTTCGAATAGCGGATAAAATAGAACGATTAACTCTCTCCGAGGCATTGGCTTGGGGAGAATAAACTGCGTTTTTCGTATGTGTGGTACCGTATTTAGCCAAGAAGTGGCCGAATTCTTGTGACACAAATTGTTGACCGTTGTCACTATGTAAGAACTCAGGCACACCGAACTTTAAAAACACTTCTTTTTCCAGAAATTCCAAAGCCAGTTTTGAAGTTGCTTTGGGCATTGCCTTCAAGAAAACAAATTTCGATAGGTAATCCAACACCACAAAAATGAAAAGATTTCCCTTTTTAGAACGGACGTAAGGACCCATAAAATCCACATAAATCTTTTGGAATGGAATTTCTATTTGCTGTTGAGCCCCCATAGGTGGTCTTAGAGTGAAATTAGGAGATTTGTTTTTCTTGCAATCTTCGCAGTTTCGTACGAAATTTCGCACTTGTGAAGCCATGTTTGGCCAGTACAAGGTTTCCTTAATTCTCTCTAGAGTTTTTGTTATACCTCCATGCGAACAATTTGGCGAATTGTGATTATGACGGATTATCGAATTCGTCAATCCATTTGGAACCCACAATTTCCATTGATATTGCGTATGGCAATTGTCGCTATTACTTGGAAATGCTCTTTTGAAAACTAAGTTATCTTTGATTTTGAGATCTGGTAGATTATGCTGATTGTCTTTAATAGTGACAATGAGATCTTGATAATCAGAGGATTGAAATTCAGGCGAATTAAGGTCGAGTAAATTTCTTTCAGAATTTCTTGAACTAACCTCAATATGTTCCACATACGCCCTCGATAACGTATCTGGCACTATATTATTTGCTCCTTTCCTATGTTCGATTGTAAAAGTGAACGCTTGTAGCTTAAGAGACCAGCGAGCAAGTCTTCCGCTAAGGTCCTTCAGGCCCATAAGCCACTTTAAACTGGCATGGTCTGTGATAACCGTAAATGAAGTTCCTTCGATATAAGGTCTAAATTTGTAAATTGATCTGACTGCGGCGAAGCATTCTAGTTCAGTCACACTATATTTTTGTTGGGCGGTGTTCAATTTTTCAGAGAAATAAGCAATTGGCTTTTCGTTCTGCTCGTCATCGTATTGGAATAACACGCCTCCAATGCCTTTCGATGATGCATCGCACTGGATGACAAAAGCTTTCGAAAAGTCAGGATTGCTTAAAAGTGGTGCAGATACTAGCGCTGATTTCAATGCCTCGAAAGAAGCGACGGCATCTGAGGATAGTGGAAATGTTTTGCCTTTTTTCAGAATATCGGTCAAGGGTGTTGCCAAGGAGGAAAAGTTTCGAATAAATCTCCGATACCATCCACACATACCTAAAAATCTTCGTACTTGTTTCTGGGTAGATGGGATCGGAAAATCTTGGATCGCCGAAACCTTTTCAGGATTCGGTTTAATATGCCCTTGCCCGATGACATACCCCAGATACCGAAGCTCTTTGAAACAAAAGAAAGACTTTTCGACATTTATTGTCAAATTTGCTTTCCTTAGACAATCGGCAACTTGCTGAAGTACGGAGATGTGTTGTTGGAAGTCTGGTGATATGATCAGGAGATCGTCAAGATAGACAAACACATTTTCCCTAAGTGCGCTGGGGATCACTCTATCCATTAACCGACACATCCTTTGGGGTGCATTACACAACCCAAAAGGCATGACGGTAAATTGATAGAGAGGTCGTCCTGGCACAGTGAAAGCGGTTTTCTCTCTTGACTTCTCCTCTAGAGGGATCTGCCAGAACGCGTCTTTGAGATCCACACTACTAATGTAGTGTGTATCTCCAAGTCGGCTGAGCAGACCCTCTATATGCGGAAGCGGGTACGCATCTCGCTTGGTGAGAGAGTTCACTTTGCGATAGTCCAAACATAGTCTGTTCTTACCCGGTTTACGAATAAGGACTATGGGAGAACTCCATGCACTGTGACTCTCCTCAATTACACCCATAGCGAGCATGCGATCCAGCTCCGCATAGATCATTTGTTGTATTACCGGTGACACCGGGTAATGCCGCTGCTTTACCGGATCAGCGTCATTAGTGTCTATTATATGCTTTTCTAGTGACGTTTTGCCAAGCCCGAGTTTTTCAAAGGAAGGAAATTTTGAAATCACGGTCTGTAGCATACGCTCTTGATCAGTGGTTAGGTTATGCATGGGGGGATTAAGTCTGCAACTATTGCTGTCTTGACTCTTGGGTAACTCAAAGGAAACCTCGCTGATGAGATGAGGAGCTATCTTAAACTTGGACCAAAAGTCGACGCCTAGATATAATGGTTGGACTAAGGTCGGGACCAGGTAAAGGTCTAACAAGTTTTCGATATCATTGAATTTCACTACCACCGAAATACGTCCCACAATGTTTTGTCCTTTTCCCTCCGCGGTGTTTACCTTTGAGTTAAAAGAAATAATTGGAGTATCAAGTTGCTCAACAAGATCCATGCAGCCTTTACCTAAGCATGAAATCGATGCTCCACTATCAAGCAGACCAGTGATTTCTCGTCCCTGTAGTAAAACGTTGGCATAAGGTCTTTGGTCAAGGAACGAACTTCCCAAAAAAGTTTCGCTAATGAGCTTCCGGTAAGCGCGTCTCTTCCGATGTCTGTGTCTTGTTTTTATAATTTTTATTGAAATATCTGGTTTTGCCATTTCTCCTACATCAAAAATTCTTTTTCGAATTATATTATATTCGATGACTCTTTGTTCGAAAGGTTTTTTATAAAATGGAATAAGCTGTGGTTTTGAATGTTCAAGAGTAGTGAGAGGTTCAACAATGTCCTTCGAATGATCTGCCTCATTAGGCTCAATTATATGCAGTTCTGTTTTGTCTAGTTTATTTGAAGTGCTTGTTGATGCGTCTCGTTTTTCTATTCTGGGTAGGTTTGTGTCGAACGTGACTCCCCAGGATTTGTCGCGTTCGTTTTCTGGTTTCCCTCTTGTTGGTGACACTTCGGACAATCTAAAACTGTGCAGTTATCAGTGCCACACCTATAACAAAATAGATTGCGTACAGGCATATTGCAGTTAATGAATAAATGGCCGAGTTGTTTGCAATTAAAGCATATGACAGTAGCGTTGGTACGCTTTTCATATCCATTCGAAATACTTGAACGTTTTGCAAATGAAACAGCTGAGATGCTTGCGTTGGGATCATTGTGAATATCTTGTTGTTCCTCAAAACAGTCTAGTTCGTTTATTTGTCGCAAACGATTTTGACTAGCATAACGCGAATGTAACATCTTCTCTGTTTGTCTGCACTCGTCTCTAAACTGATCGAGTGAATTTATTTTCATCGGGTATATAAAATTCATTAACCGCGTGTTAATGTTGTTCCTAAGGATTTTCATAAGGTCATAATCTCTAATTGGTTCCTTAAGTTGGCTTTTTAAATGAATAATGGATTTAAAATATTCGTCGAATAATTCATTCGGCATTTGTTTTCGATCCATTATTTGCCTAAGGATCTCAAAATCATTTTCAAAGCCTTTGAACTGTTTCAGGAGAGCTGCTCGAAGTATTGGCCAATCGCCTCGCGGATTACTCCTCAGAAACTGCCAGTACCAATCTTGTGCAGATCCTGATAGCAAGTGGTGGAAATTTTTGATTATTTCTGCCCAAGGGCAATTGTAATTGTTTTTGAGAACTTCGATTCTAAAAACAAAATCCTCTATGGACATACCTTTGGACGTATCATCAAATCGAATGCCCCAACGATCCAACTCGAAACTTCGACGAATGGGTCTTTCATTATGATGATCAAAATTAGGTCGTCTATAGTTTTGATTAAATGATGCATTATTATTATCGTTACGGTCATAAGCCTCATAATATTCATTAGAAAATCTTTCGTTATCAAACCGATGTTGAGTCGAAAAGTTCGATCGCGCAGCGTAATTATCCGCTGGCATCTGATTTCGATAACTCAAACTAGAAAAATTGGGAACTGAGGGAGGATTAAAACTTCTCTCCTGTGATTGTGGAATACTTTGAGTTTGAGGGACACTAATTAATAAATCTTTCATACTCTGTTCCATATTGCGTTTAATTAAATTTGGTATATCTTTTAAAAGTGCATTTTGCATATTAGCTAAGCTAGCGTCAACAACACTCTTAATATGCGAGTGGAGATTACCAGTTGTGGAATGCTGTTGTAAATTATTGTTTACATTTCTCGCAGCAGAGGACAAGCCATATGCGCCAGCCGTGTCATTGGAATCTAATCCATTACGATCAGCTGTGTCATCACCATCAGTGAAGAGAGACATGATAGGGAGCGAAGAAGTAGCGGTTGTGGTTGTAGTAACTGAACCAGTAGTAACCTTTGTAAAAATTGCATTTCTTGGACTGATTACAACTGACGTCACTAGACTCTCCAGCAGAGATTCATTGCGTATTCTATTTTCATTTGAACTTCTATTGAGATTAGAGTCAAAATTCAGAGAGCGATCACAGCTACTGTTTGCCATGATTCCATGCTGAGGAGGAGAGTGTTGAACAGGATTTGTGAAACTCGAGTGAGTGCGTGACTGATTGATGTGAGCGTCACCGTTGTTTGCTCGATTTCGGGTTTGCATAATATGCTGTCGGTTGGTGTCGAAAACTAGGTTTCGCCTCTTTGAGATAGCACCGTTGTTTTGCTTCTCGCTCATGATTTAAATTAAGTATGAAATGAACTTGATAATATCGATTAACTTAAGAGAGGAATGAATTAAGAAACAAACAAAATAAACTGGAAACGCTATTTCAGCGAGCAGTGTTTTATAATGGATGTTTTGATATTAAGTTATAATGGGTTTTATGATAAAGGTTTCAATTATTTAATACTTTGGCGATATTGAGATGTTCTAGGTAACTTACATGAAATGTTGTGCGTAACGTAGTTGAGATAGAAAAAAAAGAAACGGAAAGGAAATTAGACAGGCAGTATGCATCAAAGGTGTTTTTATGACCGTGCGTTATGAAGATTGATATGGCATCTTTCTATGGCTAATTACCTAGTTAACTAAATTAACATTAATGGTAAGACTCATAGATGAACATCCGTAATCATTTAACGCGTATGTAATTGTCGACACCGAAGCCTTATAATGTTCTAGTGCAACTAGTTATATGATCTATGATCATTTAAAAACTGGACTCCTAGAAGGTTATGCTAAAAGTTACTTACAATTACATACATACGAATTAGAAATACATACAAATTTTAAATAAATGCTGACTTTTTGTTTTGCAGCTAACTATACGAGTATCCGCAAGATAACTCGTATTCGCAACCAATTGTGATAGAATTTTTGTGCTGCTGGCTATGCCAAATTTTGATATTAAGTTGCTTAGAGTGGGGTGCAATATTTCTATCGCGGGCCCCACGTTGTTGGGCGCCAATCTTGTAACCTGAAGGGTGGGGGTGTTATAGTTCCCTGTAGCAGATGGTGGCACGCTTGCGGAAGGCCGGGCGAAAGCTCGTCGGAGGGGGGGTTCTTCCTGCTACTACCATAGGTACAAAATAAATCGTGCCAGAATATCTATTAGATATTGAACCTGTTGGGTGAAGTCACTTTCAAGTGATATTGTCAGCACTTTTGAAATGTCTGTCCGATGGAAAGTCGCAATCACGAAGATTAGCGTATAAAATAAATAAATAGAAAGCTTTAAAAAAATGGAAAATGGAAGAGTTATTGACTAGAAAAAGAAGAAAGAGATAAGGAAAATGTGAAAAGTATTAGAGATATTGTTAGGTCAGATCTTATGGACCTTGCAATGATCGAAATGTATAATATTTCGTTCACTGTTCATCGGCTGTACCCGCCCTATACTATTGACCAGAGTCACTAGCTCCATGGCCTCTCCATGCCGGAATATATGTAGTGGAGGGCCCCTAAATTGACTACGTTACGCTCTATCCCATGATGATGTTGTTACCCTTCACATCTCTCCATCGCACAAAAAGAGAATTACCACATCATTTCAATAATTGAAAGAGATGTTTAAATATTAACAAAATAAAAGTTTTTATTCATATTATATACAAAAGAAAATTTTCCAAAATTAAGAGTCAGTGCTCTCTCTTAATAAATTTAAACGCCATTAAAGAGCGCGATAACAATATAAATTATTATCTTATCTTATCGAATCTATTCGAACTAATGCGATGAAGATAATAGAATTGCAATGAATCTTGCAACCTGGCTTCAACTTCAGATTATGAAATGTAACACGCTTTATAATCCAATCTTAGGTGCTACATGCACCTAATCTATGTGAAATTCACGCCGTAAGGGCCTTAAACACTATGTAGCGTAAGTAGGTATTATATTATGATATAGATATATAAGTAGCTAATATGTATGTAGTTTAGGATATTATTTAGGTAGGCGAAACTATTAAAATTTGTGAATTACTCTTAATTGATATTATTGTTTAAAAATTAAGAAAAAATGCCAAAGAATATACAATTATTGTTTAAAATGACTTACGTTTGTTATCTGCATTTAATTAATTCGTTTTTTTTTATTGTGTATGAATGTTGTTGTTAAAAATGTGTCTGCTTCTGTTGTTCTTGACTCCGCTTGTGCGCACAATTGGTTGGCTAATTATGATGTTTTGTTGTTGTGATAATGTTTGCATGAATTTGATATGAAGCTGTTTGAAAATATTAGGATTAGAATTTATATGTATTGTATGTTCTTGATTGGCATTACCTGTGTTTCGCTTATATTTAAGTTATTCAAAGATGATATAAAGAAAAGAAAGAAATTAAAACTAAAATTAAAACTAAACCTAATTCTAATTAAATGCACACGTAAGCATGCTCCTAATCTCGGACGTTGTCCGGGCTCTTGCTGACGAAGGTGGCTGGTCGCTTGGCCGCTTTAACATGCAGCCTAGCTTGTCAATCGGTCGAGGTGTCGCAGCGTATTTTGGTTTTACCACTTGGGTAGATATATGGTCTGTGGTAGCACGGTGAAGGGTGGTGGTGGTGGTGCTTCGATTGATATATTGGAAATCGCTTCGATGGTGATAAGCTTGATGCAAGATGCGATTTAATTGTCTCTCAGTCAATGTCCGTATCGATGATTTATAATTTAAGGTGGTAACTGAAATCCACGTGGCTCACAAAATGGTCGTAGGACACGCCGCGTTGGGTGCACGCACTTTTTCGCACTTTCTATATAGAAGAGGTTAGAACTCGTGGTACGTAATTTATTATTTTACGGGTGAATACGGAAGAAGGGGGATACGACGTGAGTAACCTTCTGATGGATTCGCTGATTCGTCTGGACACGTTTTGGTTGGCGAAGAGTCCGACGTGTAATGAAGCGATTTTGGGGGGGTTAACTCGACGTTTTACCCCGTACCTGGTGTAGTTGGTACTTGGCGGGAATAATATTATGCGCTGGTTCTGTCACTTCTAAGTGCGGGAGCGTTTTATATATGCTCGTATATGCCGAGAACGCGAGGCGCTATAAATTAACACACAACTTAATAAAATAAGACCACTTTAACTATAATTCAACAGCTTACCTCCTACGACTGATGTTTTCGGACTTGGATTCGAATAAATCTTTATAAAAATTAAGTGAATATTTTTACTAAATCACTATATGTAGTTTTGGTTGATTTCTTTTTACGTTTTTTTTTTTTTTTGCTAAAACTCACTGACACGTTTAAAAATAGTGTTACTTCGCTTTGACTTCGCTTTGACTCACGCGGCACCCAATTTCAGATGAAAGAGGAAATGCGTGACTGCGCATGGCTTTTTATAGTCATCGAAAATTCCTAGCCTTAAAATTCTCCGCTCGTTTACGAGGTGGCGCTTTGAAAACTTACAGCGGCTTAACCGGGGATGCGTGCGCCATGTCTATGCAGACATTATAGTGGTTGTTATATTTTGAAAAATTTAAAATAAATATCTATGAACTGTGTAGTATGGAAAAATTGTTTTATTTTTCGTGTTCAATTAAATTAAAAGCAGTGTCACGCTACAAATATTACATTTTCCGTGAATTATGGGACACCCTTTACATCACAAAACACGATAAAGCGCAAATTTTTTACCATTCCTTGCATTTCCTATCTAAGACTGACATCTAACTTAAACGATTAAACACTTACAGCTCCAACCACCCACCGGCTGTAATAACATAGCCAAACCTGAGACCATGACAGATGTATATGATATGATTCACAAATCTATTGTATCATTCTTAAGCTGCGGCGCAAAGCCTCAAGCAAACCATTTCCACGAATGTCTTTAATCGAATAAAGTCGCATAGAATTCATGATGTCATTACCTATCATTTAATTACAACTAATTAAATAAAAACAAAGAAAAATCGTAGAATCATAGTCAGAATTAATTGAAACCAATTAATTTATTTAATTAAATTTGTGTTCAATTCAAATTGCATGTATGGCTGAAATGTACAAAGAAATTACTTTGCAAGATAAAAACACTGCACAATTTTTGTTCAAATGGCTGTCTTCGTCTCTCGCACTGTTCTTCTTTATACCAACACTTGTGCATATGTGCGAAAATTTATTGCAAGTCATTAATTTCATTCGATGGTACATTTCCGGCAGGCACATTCATGGGTTTGGGTATAGCTTTAGTAGTTTTAGTTTTGGTTTAGGTCAAGGCCTTCCCTTATTGCTATTAAATCAATACAATAAGCCATGGGTAGGTACGAGTATATCTCTCTCCAATGAATAAAAAAAGAATGACGATGATAGTAAATTGTTTTGGGAATTTATTTGCATGTCATCGAGTCTGCAATACACAAAATAGCTGGCAGAAGTTTGTTGTTGTTTTGATTTTTCTTATTAAATTCGCTCATGTGGAATCAGCAGGAAGTAAAATATCCTGTCAAGAACGCAATAAAAAATACATCCCCACAGGGCGTGGAAATATCACAAACACTGCAACCGAAAAGAGAGTCGTCAAATTGGTTTCTAGCTTTCGAAATGAGTTGACGTGACCTTTTTGAGGAGAGGTGTGGATTTTGGGTTTAAAATATTTTTTTTCCAGAAATACGAAAAACTACAAGTCAGAAGATTACTTGGTAATAATTGAAAAAAAGATTGCATTGGGGACTCCAGTGGGGGACGTTCAAAATTCTAGGTTTCATTGGAATAGACTAGATTTAACACATGTTCTGTTTTTCAGTTGACGTTTATGGAGGGATATCCGACAAATCTAGTCCAGTATTTCTCGACTGAATACTCAGTCATCATTTCCATTGTATGCCTTACGTATTCTGTGATTTTTGCTGTAAAACCTTTAAAACACTATAACTGAACATTGCGCGATTGAAGCATTTTACAAACCCAGGCGGGATTGGGCAAAGGGGCGTGGCACCTCCCATACAAAAAAAAAACATTTCAGATGCTATATTCTTCGACAGTCATGGGAGCCAGAGTTAGTAAAATTTGGAACATTGATATGCATTATCCTGATAGATAAAAATATATCTAGGGAGGGTACAGCTAGTTTTTGCATAAAATTTTAAAAAATATCAATCATTTTTACCTTTGAGGCAAAATAGTAGATATAAACCTCAGTTCAGTTGTTCGATTTTACAGATTTCGAAAACTTAACAGTTTTTGAGCCAAATCGTGGTTTGATTTAAGTTGTTATTTCTTTTGGTTTCTCACTTACAGAATTGTACATACCAAAATCGAATTTATTACAATTTCGTAGAATTTTCTAAGGTAAGGTCGCGGGCTAAGTTTTCTAATACGAATAGTTACACATAAAACTACGCCAAAGAAAGGCTAACTATTTTAGATCTATACTACCTAAAAAGGTTTAATAACTAGAGAAAGACAAACGAGAAAAAAAAATCACCCATATCTCGAAAACGGCACATTTTCGAAAATTGGATATTTCCTTTCTATTTGAAATAAAAAATAGCGACTTCTTCTACTATAGAGAAAGTCGAATGCAACGCTCTTCTTTGTTCGTTGACTATTATACGTACGTCGATCGTTTGAGAATGGGGCGTGGCACCTTCCATACACCAACGCTATATATCTTGAGACAAATATAAAATAAAATGCTATATATTTGCATTTGTGGCAGCTTTAGCTTCGAAACTTGTTTAAAAGCATTTTGCAAAATTTAGGGTTGATTGGAGTCACACCTCCTAAACAACAGAAGTATTCAATTTAAGACTGCAGCAGCACTATTGTTAAAAAATCGTTACAAATTGTTAAAATTTGGAATATGAAAGCATATTGAACATTAAACTGTTCCCAAAATGTGGGTGGGATTGAATAGGGACGTGCCCTAAAAGCAATATCAGTTAAACAGGAAAATGTTTTTTATAAACTAGCAGAAATTTGAAAACAGTGGGAAATTGCTATTTTATCTGGGATAACCGTGTAGCTTTTTTAAGGGAGAGAAAAACATCGCACAAGGCCGTAAGACCAGCACTAAGGCTTGCAGCTTTTGCTGCTTATATCTTTTATATTAGTAAGAGCTACGGCTACGCCACAGTTCGTAAAACCAGCAAAGAAATTATTTGGGAAGACTGCGCTATGACGCACAAACAGCCTTTAAGTTTTTCATGATAGCTTACTTGTTTAGGGTGAGTAAGCTTCGGTTCTTCACTTAGAACTACAATGGGTCTGTTGCACCGTCTGTTGGACGGTACTGTCTGATTTATTTTAAGGCCTATGAACGGATAAAGGGGGGAGGAGATTGTTTATCATTATACTCGCCGCGAAATGCTTAGTCTGCCTGGTCGGGAAATATGTTTGTCTTTTTGACGAACTCCTCGTGTACCCAAATTTTGTATTTCTAAAGCGTTTAAGAGCTATGCTAGCAATAGAGCTATGATGAGGCCAATTTTTATTTTATAGCTTATTATGAGTCTAAAGAGGAAGTAGGGGAGTTTATTTTAAATTGTATCATCTAAATGCTGTCCATTTAGTTGTACTCCACTTCCAAAAGCGGTCCATTGTGTTTTTGGGCCACGCGCTTCAGCCGACTTAACTGAATATCGTGAATGTTACAACAGATATTTTTCTAAAGCTCCATCATGGACCGCTGGTTAATAACGAAGACTTTGCTTTATCTCTAAAGACTGGAGATATCGGTGGCCACGGGATGTGACCAATGCGGCTAATCAGTTTTTCTGGAATCAATAAAGAGCACTTCCTCTTGGGCCATATAAGCAACGCGCCGTTAGTGTTTTCTAGTACGGGGGATTATGTGTTCGTAGAGGACAGTGGGATGCACAATGCACATCGGCTTTAAAGTTGCAACTAGGTTTGCAATAGTAAAAACTGCTGACAAGTGCCATTGAAGTACAATATTAACAGAAATGGCTAAATAAGAAGCCATTTTAAGAACAAGGAGCAACCACAAGCAAAATCTTTCACTTTTCGTATAACTCAATAGTTCAAAAACTATATCTAATCACATTCATTTCCGGTATGACTTCATTTTAATTGTTCGGGTACCTAAGCTTAAGCATTTAAGTTTCGTGTTTTACTTCTGTTTTCATGTTCCAGTTATTATGGGTAATTAAACTTCGAATCGATGAAACAAATCAATTAGGTCGATGAATCTTTGGAAACAATATTTTTGTTATTGCCGGCTAACCTCTCGTCTGATGATTTAATATTAATTTATCTTTATTTAGAATCAATTACGTAATGATGTAGGTTGTTAACGCTGGAAATAAGAATTGTAAGCACGCATCAATCGAATTCTCAAAAAGAGAAAAGCGAAAAACACTAATGGAAGGGAAGCTTCAATCAACAACCTTGTTCTATTCATGAACGAACATTATAGAAGTTCCAAGTTCCACTAAATGACGAATGTTTGCTGAATTGAAATTATTGCTTCGTTAGCATGTTAATTGGATTATTTTTGCGAAGAAATTCATCAGCAGCACACACGAAGGCGTAGTTATTTATCATTCATTAACTTTTTGCTTATATCCGTTTTATACCGTATATGTCAGTTGATTCGTTTTTTTTTTGCGGTTGTTATGCTTGGTAATTGGGTTTTATGAGAACCGTTGCCGTTATGTTATATCTTAGCACTTTTAACTTAGGTACACTTTTAATGAGTAATTTAAGTGATAAGTTTGGCTTAAATATGTGTAACTCCAGTTAACTTAGGAGTGAACTCAGCTCGGAACAAGCAACTGTGTCAGAGTTTTCAGACGTAAGTATGGGACTCTGATATCGGTTCCCTGCGTCAAAGAGGTCGTGGTCATGTGGACGCAGTGGCTCAATGATAAGTGTCTCAGGTTCGATCTCTGGAAAACACAAATTAAACCTTAAAGCTTTTTTTTACACTGCGGCACCTCTCGCGAACCTCTGACAGCCATTCGAAAGTGTAACTGTCTTGGGAAAGCTTCTCAATTTAGCCGTTCGGACTCGACATACAAATTTTAGGTCACTTTCATTCGTCCAAAAAATAAGCACTTACACAAACGAATGGTTGTGAGAAGCTAGGCCTAAGTTGCCTTAAAAACTATTCAAAAGGGACTCACATATGGGACAAAGTTTCTAGACAGTTTTGAAAGAATAGTTTTGTATACTAATTCAAAAATGATACCAAGAGGAATGTTAACCACACAAACCACACAAAATTCGAGCTCGGTAATAACTAATAACTCTATTTAATCGCAGATTGACTAGAAAACGTCGACATAATCAGGGGTAAATTACACTTTAAAGCGTAGTTCGATGCTCGAGCTAAATTTCAGCTCCCATACAAAATTCTCTCCAAAATTTAGCTAAGTTAAATTTAAGCAAATCACTTTAGCCAAGCTGTACGCAGCGGTGCGCATTTTTGAAAGAAGATATTTTATAAGAACAGCTTTTTTCTCTGCCATCTATCTATGTCAAAATGTAGCTATAGGATTTTAGCTAATGTTTAAACAGAAAAATTGGAGAGCAGCTAAAATTTTGTTTCGTTCAAGCTGCGGACTTATCTTAAGACTCAAAACTTCGAGGAGATAATCAAAGTTCCTTTTCCACATGTTTAAATGTGCCTCCTTAAAATTATTAACGTAACTGTCACGAAACGTCAAAAACTCTCTAAAACCTGGTACGATGTTTGCGCTACAATTAAGCCCCAAAGAAATATGTTTTTAAAGACAAAGACAAAAATTCTCCACACAATTTAAGAAATCAAATTTGTCCATAGCTTTAATTTTGACAGATTAGGAAATTGGTGCCCAGGTCACAACTTCAAACAGTATATTAAAATCTTCTTCCATGTTAATGTAGAAAGATCTTCAAAAACTAAGAAAATTTTTCAATACCTACTTACTAGCCCTTGATGATTTTGAGTCGATGGCGGAAGATCGAGAGCTATGGAGGGTCCACTCGAGCAACCTACACCAGCGACTCACTTAATGGATAAGCGGGATATTGAAAATGAATGATTGAATGAAAGGATGACCTACTTACTAAAATATTTCTTTGAAAATTAATATTTCAGCGGAGAATATTTGAAGAAAGCCTTAGTGGGTTAAGAACTTGTTGGAAAATTGGAACAAAATCATCTAAGTTTTGTTTGTTTTTGCTTCGAACATTGAACTGCCAAAATTGGAAACGAAGAGAATCGTTTGGGGCGGCGCTTAATACAACTTTCCTGCAACACCGTGCACTAGACTTCTCTAAAAAAAATGTACACACAATAATTTGTGAAAACAAGGTGGCAGACTCTTTGTGTACCTTATACGAATTCCAAATGACGGAAAACACAAAATGGCAGATTTTGAAAAAAACTGAGTCCACTAGCGGAAAGAGGTTTGCATATGTTAGGCGTCCCATGCCCCAGTTTTACTTTTTACAGTGTACACTTTAGTATAGTTTAAATTTGAGTGGAGACGACCAGATAAGTGTCACTCATGTACCTATTTATTACGTCTCACAGTCATTTCAAAATTCTCACGTCAAATGGTACGAAAAACTTGGCAGCACTTAGAATTTGAATTTATTTGAATTTCAAAATAGATTGTGATCGCCAAAGGAGGCCTAACTTTAGTGAAAACGACGTAAAACTACACCACTAAACAAATTCGTCATTATTCACAGTCACTTCCAAAGTTTATAATCATAATCTGACTCCATATTTACAAATTATTATCATAGTATGTATATTTTAAGAATTAAATCAACAAACATAAAATAGATATACTTTATTTCCAACAAAATTCAATATAAACGTCAACTCGTTGACAGCTGAGTAGCTTGCCACCTGTCAGAGTTACGAAACGGTCCAATGTTGGGCACTTAAGTTTTATAATTAAATATGGCAGTATGAAAAAGAAATCGACCCTTGAGTGGAATTTGAGGGAGAATCAATAATTATGTGGTCACTGTGCAACTATGGGCATCAGTCTCAGTAGACTTTGCTTTTGACATTAAAGTCAAAAAAAAGACCTGCTTACGCAATTCATAACTTTGCTCTCGGCGTTAAAAGCCTTGCAATGTCCGCACTTCCGGTCAAATTGAATTGTTGTAGGTTTTCTTCCCATAGGCTGATGATTACTGTCACAATCTGACTCATACAATAATCGGTCCATTGCGTCAATATGTTTAAAAAGTGTGTCACACCATTCAAGCCCACAATATGGTCCAACGAACTTACAACAATTTGCGGTCTATTTTTTTTATTGTGGAACGTATCCTATTAGACTGCCTTCTGGATTCCCAGATTCCGCTTGCAAATTCGCTTCACCAACTGCAACGAATCTTCACGTCGAGATAACATTTTGTCATTCAATTCGATACATTGCTGATTATTTGTACTCCGGTGCGGATGTCGAAAACAAAATTAATCCTAAATTGCTGATGATTCATTGACCACAACATCATCCATTGTTAAATCTAAATACCGAAAGAAAAACAATTTCTCGCACACATATTCAACCTGTTTGCGACAAACAAAATAAACCATGCATATATCTTTGTATGTACTCAATCGTCAACACCTTAAAATGACACAACAAGAAGGAAAAGTTTGCCACTTCACTCACCCCACTTTCGTGCCAATTAAGTGTGCGTCAATATCCGTCTATTGATTTCGATGAGCTGGTTAAATGTTCACGACGACCACATGCACTTTTTCGACAAATAAAGTATTGAATCACTCAAAAGTCTCCCTCGAACGTGACTCAATATAATGTATCTCAAAGCTAAAGTGTTAACGTCACAATTACACATCTAGCGAAGTAATTAATGAAATTTCTTAGACGAGGTCTTTGCCCTTGGGCAACTTGATTTGATGGATAGATACGAGGAGTTATTATTGCTATTTTGTCGGCAAAAAGTTGTTATGAGAGTCGTCGCGATTTTTTAACATTTTGTGGCATTCACCTTTAAGATTGTTTTCAAGAAAATAATCGAGGGGGCTTCTTTGAGCATAGATTTTTCCCACACTTAAGTAACATACAAACGAACACACACACACCTGAAGCTGCCGCTCGACAAGACAATGGTAAATGCAGTTTCTTCCGAATGGCCCCGGGAATCCCTGAAGACTTGTGTTCCCAATTTATGCGCGCACGGTTGCTTGCATGCACCGTACATACATATGTTGGAGAAGTCTGAATATTTAAATTGAAAACTAAGGGCCTTGGGATGGGAAGCTGTTTCTCTGGCTTCCTTTTCCAAAAGGAAGATTCTCTGTGTGAAAAACTGGAATCAAAGTGAAATTAAGAACACTATAGTCTGTAATAAAAAATTAAATTAGTTTCCATTGTGTGAAAGGAGGGAAGATGTACGCTAGATAGCTACTCGGTATTTTGTTTGCAAACTGTGTGGTGAGTGGTGCCCTCAAATGTGCGAGATGTCGTGATATGAGGGCGACTCTTGCTTTCCATTTCGCAGAAAACGAGGAATCGGGATCATTTTATATTGTCACACTCTCGCATAACAAAGGGAGAGTGCGAGCTGGTTAGACATGTCCGTGTGTCGGTATTTGCACCCGGTTTCTATATTAAAGTGCATAATTCCCTATGAGTGAGGCTTTGTTCGTTTTAGTGTCACAATTTAATTTACCCCTATATGCCATTGTTAATGCGGGCGCGGTGTTTTTTTTTATACATAGAATCGCCGCCGAAAGCAATTTAATTCGCCAACAGATGGGGTAGTTAATGGAATTAGCATCTTTATTGACTAATTTTATTCAATTTGATAGTCCGATGGTGATATTGTTGACGGAGGGTTGGGAATATGGTATATTTTGGTATCAAGCAGTTTTGAATTGAGTTAAGTTAATAAAAGTCATTGATTATGATCTCTTGATGAAAAAATACTACCACGTTATGCATATTTACGAGTTTGAGACTTCAGATAAGTATAAAATCAGTTATCACAACTATTTTTTATATTGCTAGGTGTGGATGGACTTTGCAAGAGTCTTTATGCTACGTTACTTTTGTAACTAAGACCAAGGTTTCCCATTTCATTTAGCTTGATAAGCTTTAGAAAGTTGCGCTTACGGAGTGTTTTCAAGACTAGGTTAGGTTAGGTTGCATAGGATGTGAGTTCATCACAAAACACTAGGCACGATATTGGACCCATCGCCATCCCGAGGGCACCTTCACGGACAAAATTTAAACCAATTCATTTAAAATAATTTCCCTACAGAATCTAAAAAAGGTTTCATTTCTGTTTGAGAGGTCAACCTCCTCCAAATTGTCGAAAATGTACCTTTCAAGGTGTTTCCTGCTATACCAAGCAATGGCCTTTGAGATTCTGTGGTCTTCTCTATACCATTTTAGTTCTAACCTATTTTTAGTTTTCTCGAGAATAATTCTCTTGGGCTATTAGTGGTTTTATGGTCTTAGTTTCATTTGCAAGGCTATACTATACATATATCAGACTAAAGCAGACCAGTTTGAATGGTAAGAAATGGCTGGAGGTATCGACCAGGAAGCAAGAAAGTTGACTGAAACAATTAACCCAAGTAATGAGTGCTACCCACCGCATTAGTCTGTCAATGGACTGGCTGACTGATATCTCTAGAGCGTTGTCAGTGAAGTCGATTTTAGACAAATTTGCTAATAGACAGAAAATGCAATTTCATGATGATGCGGGACTGCGCTATATACAACATCTAGAAAACATCGACTTTGGCCAGTATTTTCTTACGACGGGTTTTATAGAAGAAACTGCGGACTGTCCAGAAGACGTAATTCTACGCTGGACGCATAAGCACACCTGAAGTAACCCGAATCTATACACAAAAAGCGCATACATAGTTGAGGAAGTCTCAACAATAAAAACGGTTGTCATAGTATCGCCATAATCATCGTAGGTCACCGCTCCAGCTAAGGCCCGAAACACACACGCAATTTCAATCGCGCGACTGCTTAGTCGCAAAAAATGGAAAAACACGCATTTCAATATGAATGCGCGCACATAATTTTGGATTTTATGTGCGCGCATTCATATTGAAATGTGTGTGCTTCATTATTTGCGACTAAACAGTCGCGCGATTGAAATCGCATGTGTGTTTCGGACCTAACCCAGGAAAGTGTCCATTGTTTGACGATGACATGTGAAAATGTTGCAGCCCAAGACTTACGCAGGGATGCAAGAGTATCGATCCAGAAGAAGGAAGGAGATGAAGATCCTTATTTCAGAAGAAAAGGAGCAATCTTCCAGATTAAAAAAAAACTGGCGTTTTCGAAACAAATCCACAGGTTTTCTAACAGAGCCAAGCACCTGGCTGGCTTTAATACCAAAAAGCAGGCTCTTCAAAACAGCAAGGGAATCTTTATCCTAAGAATCAATGGGAATAGTAGATATGTTTAAGCGGCATTTTTAGCAGTTGCTGCTTGCTGAATGGACATCATGTACAGAGAGCTATATAGGGAAAGAAGTAAAATGAAGACCCAGTAAGAGGTTGCACTAGATATAAAAAAAAACCCTAAGCCCAACCTTTTAGCGTTCATCTCCAGGAGTTATTATGTCGTATGTATATGGCGACGCCCGAATTCATGATCACGACAATATTTCTCCCCCTTTAAAACACACGGTTCAATGTACAATTCGGAAGTGCTTTTCGAAATGTGTCAAACATGACGTCGGATTTGAACAAGAGAATGCGCCGCCATTAAACTCCTCCAAATTTCTTTTGGACAAGATATTATTGTTTCTTTTATTGGACTACTCCGTAGGGCAAAGTGAAACAAAGTAAAGTAAACAAATGCTCAATAAAGCAATTATTCAGAATGTGTTGACACGCATTTTTCTATATGTTTCCACCCTAAGGGGAAGAAATCGCCATCTATGAGCAGAGATAATTGTCATTATTCTAGTACCTTTTATCTCCTCCGCTCATGTATAAAATGACACCAACTTGAGGTGATGCTCTCTTTTTTTTTGCGACCAACGGCGACGTGAATAAAAAGAATTTAATTAAGTTCAGTTCAGTGAAAGTGATTTAGCGCTGAAAGCAGATTATGTACTAGCAAAACACGTCTTACCAGAAAGATGTCAACATTTAGCTGTTAGCAAGTCACTTCTACTTAGGATAAATATCTAGTGAATTTTTTGTGTCAAGTAGAGTATATTTCTTAGAATTCCGCATGCTTAAGATTCAATTTTAATTTGCTGCACTGAGAAAAATGTTCATTAAAATATGTAGGCCTGTCAGTCAAAGTCATGTCACTGCAGTTGTCAACATTCTCGGCACTATCTTTAACTAAATAAGCTACTTCGATATGCAGACGATATCAACATCATCGGGCGTTGCTAGTGAGTCGCATAGAAGCGATTTTATCGACAAGCAATAAAGCTACTAAGACAAAATCTCACTTTGATAGGAGCCAGTTCTAAAGGTGATAGAGGAGTTAATTTAAATGGAAAATTCGTTTTCGAAAAAAAGCCATTTAAGAAGTTTGAAGCAAGCAGCACACACAGACGGACAGAAAACGAACTAAATTTTTGTTAATTCTTCTAAAATTGTAATTTCCAACTAGATTTTATATCTCTCCTCATACGTCAAACCTAAAAATGTTGTTTTCCAGACTGTACCTAAGTCTGTGGCAAACATTAGGTCCCTAATCACAAATTACAATTCTGTACGCTGCGTCGCTTAATTTACGCACTCCATTTGCTGTGCCACTATATTTGATTAAATAAAATTATTAAAATAATTATCTGCCTCTAACTCATGCGAAGTAGTGTTCAAAGAATCAAGAAAATTACATCAGAATACATATTTCACTGTCATAGGTCATTAAGCGATTACACAATGACGATTGCGATGGGCAAAATATAACAAAAGCAGTCCAACTTTATATCAGCCCCATCAATGAAGAAAGAGAAAAATTATATAGACATCGCTTCGCTACACATTTTCGTACAAAAAATATCTACATATTGTCCTCAGGCAAGCGCATTTTTCATACACAAAAATGTACAACTGCAAAAAAAAAAAGTTGAATAAAAACTATTCAAGCAACAGGAAATCAAAATCACTGTCATATGCATGTGCGTGTAGAACAGTTCCTTCCTTTCTTGCCATCAAACCTTCTACTACCATCGAGTGGATTTGTAATGCTCCCCTGCACATCCCCAAGCCCCAAAGCCACTTTAAAATATGTTTTCCTCTAAGGCTGCGGATAAATAAAAAATTAAACATAAGTACACAATAAAAACACACACTTATGCTTATCTTATCATTTTTCGAATGGATTTACTTTTCAGTTAGCATAGATGTACAATGTACATGTACTTGTAAAATAAAGACAACCACCACAACTATGGGGAACATATTATTTTGTGCAGTAAGCATGAGTCTGGATTCCGGCAGAACGCCAAAAATTCAGAAGTCGCAACTTGAAAGTTGAGAGATACATTTGCTTGCATATTTTAAAGGGTTTCATCATATTACGACTTGATGCAGTTATTTTTATTTTTTTTTGCCAAAGAGGGTATATAACAACACCACAAGTTGTCTGATGGGAAGTTTTTATAGTTCTCTTCGAAGACAGGGTGGTGCTACAAAACAAGGTATGAGTGTAGATTTTTGTTTAGAGCTTTATTCTGCGTGTACTCGCAGTTTAGTGTATTTAAAGTCAAAAAACGAAACAAAAACTATCTTAAGGCTATAGGCGCGCACATGCAGTTTCCATTAATTCAATCGTAAAATTTAAGACACACAATTTTCAATGTGAAAGAGCATATCCTGAGCGTTGAAACCATTTTGCTAAAATTTACCTCTTTTTATCGGGAGAACAGTTTTTAGAGTATTCGGTATAGGTCCACCCTATCGGCCCCTTTCTGGACCCTACTTGGTATTCCTAAGGACAGTCATCGAGGTTTCCTTCTCCTCATCCTAAATATTAACAATATTGAAAGGCCCCCAATCTCAAGTCCAACATAGCCGCTGGGACGGATGGTTTAACTACCGAGCTTTTTAAGGCAGCGGAAGATAACTTGATAGAGAGCATACACCAACATTTGGTCAGAGGAAAATATGCCTGATGAATGGAACCTTACCTCAACATCGTTTGCCCCATCCACAAGAAAGAAAACCCTCTAAACTGCGCCAACTCTAGAGGCATATCAGTCTCCTTAACATCGCTTACAAGATCCTGTCTGCCGTACTGTGTGAACGCCTGAAACCATTTGTCAACGATCTGATTGGACCCTATCAGTGCGGTTTTAAGCCCGGTAAGTCCACAACCGACCAACTATTCACACTACGCCAGATCCTGGAGAAGACCCAAGAAGTTCATATTCATAGTCACCATCTATTTAACCATCTTAAGGCCGCATATGACAGCATTTCTAGAGACAAGCTGTACAGAGCCATGTCTAGTTTTAGCATCCCTGCCGAACTTGTCAGATTGTGTAGAATGATGACGGAAAACGTTCCCTAAAGGTCGGAAATAATCTCACCGAGACCCTTCATGTCAAAATAGGATTTGGGCAAGGTGATGCGCTGTCATTGACATCAGAACACAGCGAGCTGTCACTGGTGCGTTTGCAAGTATTAGCACTGAAGCGACAAAAATGGGATTAGTGGTGAATGAGGGCATAGACAGAGATGGTTAGGGACTCTGTCTACCCCGGCTCCGCTATAAACTCTGACAATGACACCAGAGATGTTTATTTGGTCTAAAAACTAATAAGTCCGTGTCCAGAAACGCTATAAGCAGACTCTATATAAGACTTTCATAGTCTCATCATCCCAGTCCTGCTTTATGGCGCAGAATCATGGATGGAATCAAAGGCGGATGAAGATCTCCTTGGTCGCTTCGAACGCAAAATTCTTCGAGTGATTTTCGGTCCCGTTTGCGTTGACGGGCTTTGGAGGAGGAGATTTAACAGCGAACTCTACGACCTGTACAGCGACATCGACCTGGTCAGAAAAGTAAGTGACACCAACGCTCAGGCTCGAAGAGTCTTCAATTCCAACTCGAAGGGACAACGCAGTAAAAGAAAACCTCGCCTTAAGTAGCGCGCACAAGTGGAAGGATACCTCAACCAACTGGAGTGCGAGTTACGAGCGGCCGCGACCGATCGAAACAAAAAAAATACAACAAACAACATTTAAACAAAAACGACACACGATGTGCTTTAATCAACGGCAACATTATTACTGCTCTGGTTTTACTTTATTACATATTCGCTTAGATGCTAAACTGTTGCTGATGCTGGTAGCTGTTGCAGTTGTTGAGGTGTTGTTAGTGCATACCAGAAGAGCCGCTAATTTCGGATGTTGATACATAGCTCGGATAGTTGATTTATGTAAAGGCATATAACTTGCGCAATTGTAGGCCAAAGATCGGGCTAACTAGAGAGGCGTGGTGGTTGAGGCCCAGATAAATTCCAGTAGTATGGGATTGGGATCCCTGATGCTAACAAACGAGTATTCTATAGCCTGACATAATACAGAATTGTGACACCTGACGTGTAGTCAAAGAAAACAGGCGACAGATCTCAAGGATTGTGCTTGATAGGAGTCTTAGCAAACGAAAAAATTGGGCTCGACCTTTTTGAAAGTTAATTTTTCCCCATCACCCTGTACACACTCTAATATTGTTATTACCAATTTGTCCGACTTCTATTGGCTTCTTTGCCATTCCAAGTAAAACAGCAAAAGGAAGTCGATGATTATGCTGTCCTGCTGCTGCTAACGTTATGGGCTATCACTCTGTCCGAGTGCTCTGTGCTCATGACTTCATTGCACATGAAAATTGAAATTTGAAGAATGCAGCAGTAGACGTACAGTACAGCACCAAAGAGAATGCAGAGGCGACCAAATAGAAGTACAATCGCAATCTTTGGACGAAAAAAAAAAAAGGAAAATGCCGTAAATCGCTTTTTCTTCCATCCGAAAAGGAAGTCTCTGCTGTACATAAACTAATCCTACTGGCTTTGTGCTAAATTGGATTCGAGTCAAATTTTGTTAGAGGAAAAAAAAAAAAAAACACGCCGTCCTTCTTACGGTCTTAAGTAAGTTTCTATTCAGACCTTGGAATCTATTTGTTGATTGCTTTATATTTATGTAAATGCCGATGTCTCTTAAAACAAAATAAAATCGATTTGCTTATCAAACGAAATTTATTGTCGTGTTTATGTCACATAAGTAGTTTGCACTAAGAACGAGTGGGTTGCGGTGATGGACTTCGCCATCACTCCGGCCGCACACACTCAATCTAACTCAATAGAGACGATAACAATTTAAATAAATATTTTTCAAGTTCAAGATGAAGAACGCGTGTTTTGTAATCATTTTTGAAATTGACGCACAGTCCCGAAAGAAACGTCTGATTCGTTACTTATGTATAGTCTTGAATCTCTGCGGGTATCCGTCAATTGATAACAATGACTACTTACGGGCTTGATTTTTAAAGTCTCTTATCGATCTTGTTTGGTTAGAAGATTGAATGTGCTTGAGTGGGTTGCGTTTTTTTTTTTTACCTCGAAAAGTGAGTTCCAATGTAATCCTACGTGATTGGAATGCTGCTTTGTGTATGTGAACTCTCTGAATGCGTGCTATTCCTTTGAAGTGAGTTTGGAAAAAGGCACACAAGACACGTTCCTCGGATCATTTTTTACGAGTACCGCATTGGAACTTGTTTACTCAGTGGGGTTTGTTGACAAAGCCACTTAAGGGGTTGGCTATAGAAGTTTTTTTGAATGCGTTTTTTTTTTATGTCAGTAATGTACATGTGTGTATTATGTTGTGAGGAGTTTAACCAACTAAGGGTCATCAACGATTTATGACATCTTATTCAATTGTGTGCACAGATTTTGATTGTCGTATATAAGGTAGCGGATATACATTTTACGATTATATGACGAAAGAGTGTTGAGAGGAGATAGATAGTTTAATTGAGCTATAGGTCAAATGAGGTTGAGGGTTCATGAATACGTCAATATTGTATGTACATATGAAATTTTAGTTTTTGTAGTTCACAGTAACTTAGGTAGTTTGTATGGTAAGGTATAAATGACACTAAAACTAAATAAAACAAACGTTAGAGTGTAATTGTCCTGAGAGCGTAAATAAATTAATTATTATCAATTATTTGTGACCGCCGAGGTTTCTTAGTCTCTAATATTGGGGCTTATAAAAACATACCAAAAACTTTAAGCCCTCAAACTCCAAATACGAAGATAAAAGCAAATCCATCTAGCCTTGTAGGCATTTTAGATGCGAACTACAGACTAAAAGAAGGACGGAATTGTTTAATTTACTTTTTTAATTTCCACTATCATCGTTTAGCCAAAAACAATATCCATTTGCCAATACTATACATCCCATACCCTCTGTTAACAAATTTAGCCCTCTGGAGAAAAGAACGGTTGTTAAAATTTAGCGCAAGCTTTAATTGTAACAAACTTTTTCCAAATAGTCTATTTTAACCTAAAAGCAAAATACATAGATATTCCTCGAATATTTCCTCAGTGTACTTTGGCCCAAGACTTGATCGCCTTTTCAATTGTGTCTGATTCACTGGCTAAAGTCGGCTCGACAAAATACCATGCTTATCGGACCTGAACTCTTCTGTGGTGTCAGTAAAAAACATTTCAGGAACTACATCAAGAGCTTGTCTCAAATCGAATCCAATGAGGTCTGGCTTAAAACACCTGGGCAGAACTGCACTAGACAATTCTTCCCCAAATCCTACTACCTCATTAATCTGGACAAAAATAACCTGAGAATTGTGACAGGAAGTATCAGTGGCGATGGCCTAATGAAAAAACAACTTCACCACATAGGAGTCTCAGCGGACCCTATATACAGACTATGCCTTGAGTGTAATGAATCCTCCCTTCACATGCTCATGGACTGTCCGGCTCTCTTTAGGCTCAGAAATAATATCCGGCGATGAAATCGTTCCATCAGCAAATCTTAATGACATACCCCCCAGAGAAGATCCTTGTCTTCCTGATTGCCTCCGAAGTGAAAAGAAGGCTGTAGGTCCTCACCAGGGAAGGCACAGTAGGCTTCTTTTAAAACAGGTCGCAGTGCCAGAGCCCCATGAGACTATCCCAACTAATAATTTAATCAATTGTGTCCATAAATGTCCATTAAATTACTGATGGCCACAAAAAAATTAAAAGTAAGAACTACACTTTTATGTAAATGGCAATGTGTTAAATTTCCAAAAACGATAACGAGTGAGTGCAGTCTCTCGCCTTAAATGCTCACTACGCCTAGGCCTACACATAAAATATGCATAGGTAAACTTAGGGCACCTTAAAGTAGATGCAAGAAATACCTAACAGTTGAATAGTTCACTTAACTTGGAAATGTGACACCACCATGCGGAATAGTATACTACTTCCCGGGTGAATGATATGATTACGGCTTTATAAAGATGTCAACAAAAGTAGCCGTCGCGGTATAGCCAACTATTGGAGAAAGGAGAACATGAATTACCAATACAAATCAATACAAGAAAATTAAGTGCAAAATGTAACACACTCTTTGTTCAAGAGACTATGTCTACATGCAGTTCATTTTGTTTGCGTAATTACCTCCAAAGGAAAAACTGCTAAAATACGTGAGACAAAAAAGAATTTGTCGGCTGATTCTAATGCGATTTTGTGATTCAAATTACACAAAACCCCTAGAGCCCTCTAAGCTATCCTGCATGGTGATCCGTGACAAAGGGTGCTTGGTAAATAGCCATTTAATGCAAAATTTGCAACAAAAACAGACACACAGACAGACACTGAGCAGATGAACGGTTGGGTGTATAAATGCACTATATCATGACAGGTCGCATGTTGACAGAGGTAGTCGAACTATATTGACGTACGTTTCCGCTCGAGTGGAACCAATTTGATTGAATGTTGTTGACTATCGATTTCGGCGATTGCAATCGTTTTGAATTGAATGTAATCGCTGACTTTTTTTTTTATTATTTTCGAATGTCGTTCTTTGTTTAGTTTTTCATCATCAGACAGGGTTGGCAATTCGAGCCAATGTCAGGCGATCAAACAACAATGTACATATACGAATAAGCTCTGTTGAAGTTATTTTTTTTTTTTTTCAGATTCGTTTTGTTATCCTTTTTCCATGGGGATATTTGTAATAGCTCATGCATAATAATGAAAATGGTTTTATTAAATTATATACATAGCATGCAATTTCCTGGAACACGATAGAATGCATCAGCAGTAAGGGGTGTGCCTAGATAATGAAATAAACATAAACCGAAGTGGACAAACCTTTTCTTCTTCCTCAAAAGCCATCCTTAAAATGGGGCAAATGGTTTTCAACTCATTATGTGAAATGAGTGTTGAGTCCAACAAAGCATTAGGTACTCAAAGAGGATCTCGTAAACAAAAGTAATTGCGCAACTTTATGGCCATTTAAAGAGTATTACAACATAGGGTCGGGATAAGGAGCGTTTGATAGTTGTTTTTGGAAATTTAAAAGTCAGATGGGGCATTTTTAAATGTGTAAACATCAGAAACACTTATCCAAGCAAAAAAACAGACTACAGACATATCAGTATTTGCCTTATGAGGAACGCACTAAAGTGGCCGCGTTCCGCTAGATGACTAGCGCCATGTCAAACTTTATATAAAAAGAAATGACATTTCAGTTTCACATTGTGAAATATACTAAACTTCTCAGTGAAATGTTTCAATCAATCGCAAAATTAAATGCTAGATTAAAAAAAAATTAATTTCTGCCAAAACAAATCTATCAAACGCCTAAAATAATTATTATATTTAATTTAATGAACTTATAGCTCGTTAGAGTAAAATCTGATCTGGGATTGCTAATATAAGGTGGTAAAGGTACTCTTACACATACACATGTGAATCCTCCATTCAGTCAGAATGGAGGATTCGCTGAACCAATACAAATTAAGCTGTTCGACATAAAATCATATAGGGTGAGGCAAAAAAAAAAAAAAAAAAACAAGTAAAAGTGTTATCTAGACTGGCCCATAGCCCACTTCAATACCAACCTGACGCCGGTAAAAAGAAGTCATCTCACAAAATTTCATTCGCCCAGTCCGATTCACCTGGACGCTATCGTGTTTTCAAGAGACAGAGAGACGCACGGGTCTAATATTGGTTTTGCATGGGAGGTACCAGAAGTAGGTACTTGACCAACATAACGCATTTTCAATACCAACCTGACGACGCGACGGTAAAAAAAAACACAAAGTTTCATTCGCTTAGGCCGAGTCGCGTGGACGCAATCGTGTTTTCAACAGACTAACCGACAGACAGATGGACGGACATCGCTAAGTCAATTCAGAATTTAATCCTGATTAAGAATATATGTACATATATACTTTTTGGGATATCCGGCAACTCCTTCTTGGTGTTACAAATGTAATGGCAAAGTGAATACATATTTGTAATATGTACATGAATATCTTTAAATATTTTACAACAGTCAACCAACATGAAGTTGTGTCGCTACTTAATGATGGTGGTTTTCTCAAAAGCTGAGGTAATAGTCGGATCCTCCAGAGTTGTCCCCAAAGAAACACCAAACTCTTGGTCGATGTAGAGCGACTTTTCATTTAATATTGCTTATTTGTAATTCTTGCCTTGGACCTCGTCAAGCAGAGCAAACGGAACGTCTACTTGGAGGCGATGTTAGTACATACACATATTACTAATCTAAGGGCTCTAATCTAGTTGGGTGGATGTGAGATGTCAGCTACGTCCTTCGGGTAGAAGGACCCAACTCTGTATGACAACGTATAAAAAAAAAAATACTCAGAATAGCTGGCAATTTATGGAACTTGGCCAAAACTACAATAATTAGTATAGGTACTAGCATTGACATGAAAATATTAACTTCCGAGTTCAACAACGAGGAAGCACTTTTTTCTGCACAAAGAGTGGTATGTAAGCTATAACATTAACGTAACCACCAGTTTAATACAGTCAATAGAAAAAAAAATAAAAAAAAAAAGTACACGAATTTGTACCGATTCTTAACCCTATGACCCTTATTATTACCAACTGAACCTCCAACCGGATCTGCACCAACACCACCACTTACTCCTTTCCCTCCTGGCTGTGCTGGTATCCAGAGAAAGCATAAGTGTCAATGAAAGTTAAATTACGAATGAATAACCTCGTTTTTATGTATTCGCTCGCGGACACCTCCCGTCTTTATGGAAGTGTCGTGTTAGTTTTCTCGCCTTTCGAGGAGTACATGCATTTTTACGATGCACTTTCTTATATATACACCAAATAGCTATAAGAAACAAAAATGAAAACAGTTGCACTTCTTTTATATTGAGTATTTCAGTTAGTATCTCAAGGATACACGATGTCAAAGCTACTATACATACTTTTCTTTTATGAGCAATATAATAGCAGTTAAGTCTCGAGACAGCAGTGCAAGATTAATGCCAGAGTAACGCAAGGAAAGCTGGTCACAAAAAAAAAATCTCTACTGGACATTGTTGATTAATGTTTTGCAATTTGAAAGATTGTGTTCTTTGTTTCAGGGATATTATACCGTTAAAAGCTATCGTTACTCACTCTTAGCAATACATGCACATATTTTCATATCATGCAAAATGAATTTATGTTAATGTGCATGTTTGTTCTAGCGAACGGAACTCCCATCGTTGTAAAAGAGTTTCATACGAGCTAACACATGCTATTAGCACGGAAACTATGTAACCCCATTATGTATGTGTTTGGTCGGTTCTACGAAGTAATTAATGATGCAGACGAAAAGTGAAGCGAAGTTCTTAAAGTTTTCACAAAGGAGTATAAATTTGAATTTAATTATACGTCTATCTAGATAATTGTTTTATTAATGATTCTAAATAGCCACTTATGGTTATTTATGATTTGTCAATTGTTTACGAAGTATTTATGTTTAAATGCATAAGCACAGTTTCGAAGCACCTCGGAAACGGATGACGAACGTGTCAAAGGAAACAACGACAACAAAATTCGGATTTGTAGGTGGAATGTTAGGACCCTTAGCAGGCCTAACAGCCATCCAAGAAGTGCAATGGGATGGACCCGGCAAAAAGAGGATGAACAAAAAATGACGACTGCTATCGGCAACAAAAACAGCGCTTAAGGCGCCAAGGGACAAAGAACTGAAACAGGAACAGAAACAGAATTGGGAACAGAAATTTGTTTTTTCAGCAACATAATTTAGTGACAGAAAAATGGCAGTTTGACGACAGAACGTAAAACGTAATCAAGTCATCAACCAATTAATTCATCGTGGGAGGGAGGTTTTTTTTTTGCATTTTTCTGCATCTGTCATCTGCATCTGTCATTTGAATACTATACTAGACGATATGCGGGCATGCCCCAACGGAGGAGAAAGACAACGACACCAAAGAGAGGTTTTACGAGCTCTTAGACAAGACGTTCGAGCAGCGCGTTGCTATATGACATTCAAATTGTCTTAGGTGATGTTAATGTAAAGATAGGAATTGATACACGGCACGACCTCCGATAATGGATTTAGGCTGATCGACTTCGCGGCTAGGCAAAATGGTGTCATAGTACCCGGTTCCCGCATCTCAAGATATTGTTGTTGTAATCAATTACGATTCGGATATGCCGAACCCCCCAAGACAAGTAAGAGAAAGTTTGATGTCGGACGGTGATAATAAATCGATGCTTTAAAAAATAAATGATTAGTTATGAATACCAATACAAATAATTTGCCTTACCAACAGAGTCATTTATATTTTGCCTATCCAGTTTTGCCTCACTAGCTTGAATTGTACTACACCATAAAGTCACTTGAACATTTTATAATTCCAACAAGCAACAATATTGAATGGAATTTCCGCAATCTCTTTCCTTTCCTGTTGTGTTTTGGCATTTAATGTAGTAGAATTTACTATGCACCTACTTATACTTATATGTACCTACTTATGCTTATGTACTTGTACTTTACTTATGTAGCGCCAACCACCTCCAGTTGCGCACTCCAAATTCATTGAGGTCCCTTTCCACTTATGCGCGACACTAAAGGCGAGTTCTTCTTATTGGCCCTCCGCCGGGTAGGAATCGAAGACTCTTAGGGCTAGTCATCTTAGTCAACTGATGTGTACTTTTCTGACTAAGTCGATGTGACTGTACAGTTCCTCCTCCAAAGCCCGTCAACGCAAACGGGACGGGGAAATCACGCGAAGAATTTTGCGTTCGAAACGCTCAAGAAGATATTCAGCCATCTTTTGCTAATGTCCATGTTTCTGCCCCGTAGAGTAGGTCAGGGATGATGAGGGTCTTATATAGAGTCTCTTTAGTGTTTTTTGACAAGGGCTTACAAGATTGTTCTTGTATCCATAGCCAGCTGCCTTATTCCTTAGCTCACGCTCACATGTTGAAATCGCCACCAATAAGCTAGTAAGCTACAATGTCGTCCAGCAGTTAAATGTAATTAGAGAGTTGAAAGTTGATTGCCTGTCAGCTGATACCTATTTGCTTTTATTGGAATAATGGTGCCTCCTATGACTAGGCGAATAGTCTTACAAATAACTATAAATCGTTCACCAACAACAATTCCATTAATTTACCATTGACAAAAGACATTCGATAATTAAGTTGCGTAGGTTCCTATTTCAACCATATCTGGCTATAAAAAGAAGTAAAATTTCTCAAAAATGCATCGAACCCTATCGCAAAGCATAAAAATGACCTCCACCCTAGTTAGATATATGAGAGTATACTCCAAACATGGTTGATCTTAATTTCTTTTTCCCACGACATGTTCAGTTCGTATAGTCCCGATTTATTAAAGAAATTTATAGCCTTCTTTGTTTTTTATTCGCATCGTTAAACGCGGTTTTCCGGATGAAAAGTCAATCCGACATTATACATATGAATATGATGCAACCTTAATTCCCAAATATATACATACGAGTAGCTTTATCAGAAATATCAATTTATTTAATTACATGGTTACATCTAAATAAAAGCATGTCAAAATGATGCAACAGAAAAATAAGAATTATCATAAAAAAAACCCAACTGGAATTTATAATTTCAATAATAAATAATTGGCAACAGGACTATGGGAATAATGCACAGAACCCTTTTTCCAACCACCCCATGGGGCGTTCTAAAAACGTTACTGCAGTCGAAATTGGCGCTTGAGTTCAGTTGGAAATTTAGGTTGAACCATATGTAGACCACAGTCCAATGGGATTTATGATTTGAAATATTTTTTTCAGGTTTATGGGTCAGTTTGGTTTGTTTTAAAATGTGATAGGGTAGATGGATTATTATTTTTAATATTTATGGAATAAAAATTGGATGTACGGGGGGTGCAATTTTCATTAGTTGTTCTCTTTTTGTGGGTAAAGATTTTTTTTTACAAGGGATGTCGGAATATTTGATATCATTCGTCAAATGGTGTTTTTTTTTTGTTTTCATTTTGTAGTGGTGCAAGACTTGTTACAACAAACTGCAGGACTATCAATCATATCCATTTAGCCTTCAACTTATTAGTGGAATTCCAAAATTTTTAGATTAAGTTTTTATGTGCACTTAAATTAAGCTTCAGTTTTTGACACCGCAATTGTCCGTTAAATTGTGTCAACGATTTGATTGTTGAAATTATCGTAAGGGATTTCTAAACAGGAGTGGAAAATAGTGCCCCATGATAAGAAATTTGGGAGCGTCGGTCGTCAGTAGTCAAAAAAATTCCATCACGACCTGTGTACACTATCTTCAGTTAAATTTACGTGATTCCGCAAAGCGCTGTGATGTGACTGCGACTTTTGTAATTTTGTCAGCCGAAAGATCTCATTTTAGTTGTTTTTTATCGTTTCATATTGCTTATCGCTCGTTCTTTCTTTTTTTTTTTATTCGTAGCGTTCATTCATGAACATTGCAATTATTTTTTGACAGTCGCACCTTTTAAATCCACGCTCGGAATCAGAAGAAGTGGCAAGTGAATCTTTTGCACAGCATCTGGTAATAAAATTCATCCTCACAATTGCGAAATCGAAACAAGAAAGTGTTCCATTTGTTCATCTACATCTATACACAGTATGACCAACGTTACACGAGTTGCTTTTCCACAGTTTTCTTTTGATCTAGCCCAGCGCCACGAGTATACCACTCCTAAAGCTACTATGTCAAAATTCGTGTCATGCTGACGTTAAATTTTGTCCTAAAGTTGTGTGTAGACAAAATTTAACGTCTTTTGACATAAGCTTGTCAATAATTGACACAATTTTATTTTGTGTAATAGTAGATAGGTTAAGACTCACTCTGTTATATCGGGCTCCAGAATATGGAAATGTTTTTAAAATCAAAGACATTTACAAATTAAAGCACCCTACAGACTAACGACACAGTCACTCGTTTTAGTCATTCAGATGACGTTCATAACTACTGGGCGAATGCGTTCTGCTAGATGAAGAAATCGCGAACGTATAATATGGCGAACAATAGTTAAGATTCTTATACATATAATAAATATGTTTTAAGACATTTTATCATTAAGTGGGTCATGAAGTGAGTCCGTTCCAATATTAAAAAAATTTCAGAAAAAAAAATATATATAAACCCACAACCCCATAAATTTACATATCGTTTCCGAATTTCGCATTAACTTCTTCTAGTTGTTCTTATTTTATTCGCCGGCGAATGAAATCTTCTTCGGGAGAACTCGAAGCGTACGAAATGCGAATGGTTTACTGAGATGGCTCAATTTTAGTGTGAAACTTATGACATTTCCATGTGCTACCAGTTCCAAGCATTTTGTAGAATTCAAATAAAAACAGTGACAAGTGAAAGTTGTTAGAAACGTCAAACAGATTCATCCACAAACACTCACCCTTAATTTTGTGTCGCTTTCCTTTGGCAATTCAAGTTTAATGACTAAACTAAAGTTCAAACAATATAACTACTAAACTGTTTTCATATTTCAATGACTTTGTTATTTGAATTTCATCTGACAGCGGTTAACCATGCAAAGTTCATTTCATTGCAAACCAGTTGCAATAGTGTGGTTAAAAATGAAAGTGCGTATATTGATTCTCAGGGATAGATTGAATTTTCTATCATCAACAGATTGTCACCATACTTATCGCCTAACCGCATGCCCATCATTGAGAGTTGTAAAATATTTAAATCCATTTGTAGGCTGCTGTTAGATTAAAAATAAAGAAAAATGGGATTATGTGGGTGAAGAGTGTATCTTAAAGTGATTTATTCATAAAATGGGACAAATATTTCAATTGACTTGCCGACCGACTTTCCATGTCGCGGTGGTGTTTAGTTTTCTGGATAATCTTTTAAATGGCTTAAGTGATGTCTTTGTTATTATTATAAATGTTTCTTAATGGCTTCTGTATAAAATGTATTTCGATGAGATGGTTGTTTGACTCATCGCCATTATCTGTGGGAGTGGGCGATATTTTTCCCGAATTTTTTAAGCGAATTGAGCCTTGTTTGTGCATTATATGCTTGAGCTAATAAATCACAATAATTATAGAAATGTCATTCAAAGTTGAGATAGAATGCATTTGTTGACTTAGATTGAAAAAGTGTCAATGTACATATTTACAACCTCCGGCAATTTTAATAGATTTTTTTTTTGTAAACTTCCCTTCACGAAGAAAATTGAAGGATCTCACTTTCGGAGTAGAATAAATGCCAGAAGTCGATATATCACCGAAAAACTGTTCGATTCTGTTCCGGAGTTTGACAATAACTGGAACAGTTTAATTTGCAATTTTCAAATGACACATACTGCTTCTCCACCACCAAACTAAAGTTGTCAAAGGGAATGCACAACTTCAATTGCCCCATTCGTGAATTCGGTCATTGTTTCGTTTAAAATAACTTTTACTTGTCTTTTTGTATCATCCTCGGTCTGCAGAAATAAAAATCGCTATTAATAAGAAGTGACATGCGCCACATGGTACCCTCAACAAACAGACTCATATTTTTAGCATTAAATATCCCTTTGTTCAAGATCACTTCATTGCCTGGGTGCCGGTGCAACGCGTACCGTCCAGCCTGTATTCTGGTGACGTTTACTTTCTATTGTGTTCGAACTTTTGAGCGCAATATCGTTTTGAAATGAAGCAGAACGTTGTATGAACCATGACCATGCATTTTTGATAATAAATTGTCTAGCTAGTTAACATTAAAGATGTGGATATTATTTTCGTTTCAAATAGGTTCACGATGCAAAACAATTTACCGTGACTAATAGGGCGCATACCACCAGCTGTGACTGGAATTTCTGGAGAATTCGGACACCAGGCGTAGCTACGAATTATCTGAAGAAAGAGAGCATATTAAAGAAGGTGATTCAGTAGTCTTTGTCAGCATGCAAAACAATAAAATACTCGCAACTCTTGGCTGTTGGAGATTCTTGGCATTTTTGTTTTAATATTATAGACAAAAAGTAAATTATGACGTTGTAGATTTTCCAAAACACAATAATCATTTTTAACCTTCAACTTAAATATTTTGACGATCACAATAGATACTTTTATATGGACACTAGCTTTTGCCCGCGGCTTCGCTCGCGCAGTCCTCAGTATTTGGACACAGAGATTTCTTCACAGTCAGTTAGTTGCCTCTTTTATATTTATATATCGTGCAGGAAACCTACCAAAGAAAGTACTTCAGAAGTAATTAGTATCTCTGAAAAATATTTCTAGCGCCCTATTGGAGAAAACAGTTCAAAAATTATATGATCAATATTATTTTGTTGTATCTGGCATCTCAACACAGAACATACTATAGCAGACTGAGCCACTATCTACGGGACAAAACATATTTCTTAGCTGGCGAATACACCGATATGATGAGCAACATCTTTAGACTAAGGCGGAACTCTTACCTTTTAATTATATCCCACACCGCCCAGATCTTCCTATACTGTGCAACATATGTAACCGAAAAGATCGTGAGGATGTGTGCCACTTTCGACGAACGGTTCGTGAGTTAAGAAAAGGGCCCCATTAAATGGGTTCATCACCAATAACTCCGGCCCCAAGCTGAATTTCCAAAATAGGAAAGATTTATTATCTTTATTTCTTATAATTGACTACACAAACCGAGTTTGAAGTTAATCGGATAAAAAATAAATATGTACCCATACAAACTTTGATCCCCCCCCCCCCCCTTTTACCCCTTTAAGGGTTTAATTTCAAAAATCGGAGAAATTAGCGTTCTTTATTTCTCATAGAGAGTACACAAACCGGGTTTGAAGTCGATCAGATGAAAAATACAAATTTTCGCATACAAACTTTGACCCCCCCTTTTACCCCTTTAAGGAAATTAAGTTTAGGGGTTGAATTTCGAAAAATCCTTCCTTAGTGGTTGTATACATCATAAAGGAAACCTCTGTGTAAAATTTCAGCTTTCTAGAGCAAAGGGTTTAGGCTGGGCTTTGATGATCTGTCAGTCGGAATCTTCATTTTTATATATATAATATATAGATTTTCGCCAATTTGAGCTCGTAAAAGTTAGCCTGGACACTAAAAATGATTATTAGTACCGCGGATTAGCAGCAAATATCTAACCAATGTCTTCTGAGACCTAACAAATGAATATCAATTTTTACTGATTGGCCCCTGCCGTCTTCAGTAGGTTAAAGTCATTGACTTTACCAATCGCATTCTATATACGTATATCCCACTCAGGGCCATCTTAGGCCATATATAGGGGCCCTTGAGTACACAGCATTTTAGGGTTCTTTTTTTAAAAAAATATTTTTGTTCAATGATTTTATTAGTTTGGGGTAAGAAAAATTAAGGAAATTCGTGCCTGAAGATAAAAAGGGTCGTATTTTGCTTCCAATCCAAGATACCCTTGTCCTTGAAAAGTAACCCATTTGAAGTACCTAGTTCGTTTAAAATTATAGCTTAAAGTTGGATTGCTGTGAGTCAGAACTTGGTCCAAATTTTGTTACCCAATGTACAAACTAAAATTCTAAATTATGTAAACCTCAACTATAATGACAAATTGGTCGATTGGACACGTCACTCATATCCATATTTACTGCAAATTTTCCATCTCATTCATTAGTTTATTTTAGAACACTAACTGGAAACAAAAGCACTTTCTTATCTTGCATTATTAATTAGATAACAAAATCACTCAAAGTAGTCATTATCAGAGGTGTTCAATAAATGCGGAACACACCAATACACATATATTTACGATTAGGAATTCTTATCGATGGATTAGCACCGACGACGTACGATTACGATAAACTCTTTTTAAAACTTTTGTTAATTTGCTCCACTCTTTCGCGCAAAAGTACTTACACTTTTGAGGCCACGTCCTTTGTCAAATAATTGTCACTCTCATCTGACAGTCTATGTAGTCAGAGTTTGTCGCAACATATTCGTTTCGCACGTGTCATTGCATTCGGCTGGTGTTTCTTTTCAACCCATCTAGAGTATCCGCACTGTTCAAAACCGCATAAATCATTGACAGCGGCAGTTTGAGTTCTAACAGCCGGCAATGATGCAATTCTCAGAGTCAGATTGATGCGGTTGAGTTTGGCGTACACCACAAATTGGTTTGTTATTCAACGGGGACATCTTTATTCATCATAACATTTCCCCTGCTCTAGGGAAGATACTTTTATTATACATATTACAACTTCACTTACTTACGAGCTATATCCTCACCTGTATTGGTTGGCGTTGTCGTCTTGGCGTTTGGTGATGTCGGCTTTCCTTTATGCAATTTCTTTACAAATATGAATCATGAACCATAAAGCGCAGTCCTTGAATTTTTTAGTTTTAGAATACACAATTGGGGCGGGTCATGTTCTTCACTAATTCACAAAAAAGTGGGTCTCCGCTTCTAGGAGGATTTATGGGTAGTTTTGAGGACATAAAAATGTAGGTATGTCTGTCGGCTTTGTGAAGGAAATATTTTCATTATACACGAAGAAAACATGATTGTAATATTTCTGATTGAGAATAGAACTTAACCTCTTTCTTCTTCTATGAAATGTGGGTTCGTGTTTCAAGCAGCAACTTGTGGGAGAGGACTAAACAAATCCTAATAATGGGAGTAGGTATTGAGTTTGTGGTTCAACAAAATGAATTGAAAAACAAGTAAAAGTGTTATCCATCGGACTGGGAGAAATTTGATACCCTCCACTGTCAAGCAGCGATTAAATGCTTGGATTCGATCATCTTTTCATATTTCATCTGTCATCATTCATCTTTAATTTTTCATTTTTCATCTTTCATCTTTCATTCTTCATCTTTCATTTTTCATCTTTCATTCTTCATCTTTCATTTTTCATCTTTCATTCTTCATCTTTCATTTTTCATCTTTCATCTTTTATCTTTCATCTTTCAACTTTCATTCTTCATCTTCCATATTTCACCTTCTATCTTCAATCTTCTATCTCCTATCTTCTATCCCTAAAATAATTCGTAACGACCATTGATAGGTTTTTCCACTGAATCATTACAAGAGAGATTGACTTCAATTCCTCCAAACGGAAGTAGCTTCATGTTCTCATCTCATCATACCAATGAGCTGAAAATTCCAGCCAACTAATTGTAAATAACTTTTACTGAACTGATACGATATTCGAATTCCATGATTGTTGAGAATTTTCTTTCTTATTGTTGTCCAGACTGCACCTGAACATGACTGCAGCAGAAGCGAATGGCAATGGCGTGAGGTGAGTCAAGAAATTCCAGATAATTTTAGCAACGTAATGAGAACAACTACAGCACTGGTACTAGTGGACGTGTATGGGGCATAGTCCTTAGGTGAGCTCGTAGCAAAAGCATAATCGTAATCGAATAAATAATAGAAAATATTTTTTTTTTTACTCAATTCCTATATGTATGAGTAAATATTTTATTCATGTTGAGAGAAACGACCAACAAGTGTTACTGACCAGACCAACCAGTGTTGATAAAAACAGCCCGCAGCCTGACAGTCCTTGATGTGGACAGGTAGGTAGCGTTGTAAAGGTAGGAAAATACCTGGGTATATCTTTTAAGTGCACCTGTCGTTTTTAGATTCCTTTTCTTGCTCCGTTTTTCTTCTTTTGTACATGTATTTTGTTTTTGTTTTTATTTTGCTTCAGTGAAAATATCAAATGATTTCCAACAACTCGACCGCAAGGCGGCACAAGGCTATCTCGGCATCGTTGTCGGACTAGGTGGATACTGGCAGGTCAGTTTGTTTACCTCTAGACGTGAGAGTCGTTCGTCTTCTATGTTCTATCCCACATTTGAATGCTTAACACATTTTTAATTCAAAAACAATTCTTCTCCTGATCTAGGTGTGTGTCTGTGTAACTACAACAAATCGATGGGAATATGCATCTGCTTTCTGTCAATGATTACAGTTGATAAGTCGCCAAAGATATTTACGATAAGCAATAAATTGAACACTGCGATTAAATAAATATCGGCTAAATTTGCACTCGCCACATGTGTTTGTCTGTGTTCTCAGACATCGACGAAAGCATCTGGATAGTGAGACTAGTGGATTTCGAGTAGGCACATACCTATTTCGATTTTGACTCTCTGCTGCTACAATTGTAGGAAGAAATTTAATTCCCACGAGATTTTTGGAATCGCTGAGATAATTAAGTGTCTGGCGTGTATTTTTAGAATTTAAATATTTTTTTTTTTGATTTGTTTAACTTTGAAGGAGAAACGAAACTTGTAGCTATTAAATCATTAGACGGACGTTAGAGCTAGAAACAAATATCCGACGTGTTTATGCAGATCATTTGTTTTTATGACATGTAGGTGTAGACTGTAGAGAGTTGATGGAATTTATTTAAACGAAATTCCAAAGGGACGTGAATTTTTATCTGAATTGTTGGAGTTTTTATTTTTCTTCTTCTCATTTGAAACTTTGAAGTAGGTGACGATTTATGCAGGTGTATATAAAATGTCATCCATTGTTCGGGTAATTTAATTTGACTAATGGATCCGTAGATCAAAGGAAATGTACAAGCGTGAAGCACTTTAAAATAGACACATCAATCTACATAATTATATTGGCAAAAAGAAAAAAAAAGGAATCATCTTTGTGTTTGTTTTTGACAGAAAAAGGAATGTCCTGTTGGTAGAGTTATCGACACAGTCAACAGCGGAAGGCATAGTGAATTTAAAGCTATGTGGCGTCCAAAAAAGGCTTAATAAAAAAGGATCACATATATGTAATTACATTTGGATATCAGACCTCCACTAGAAAATTACAAAATATGTACAACAAAAAAAAAAAAAAGCGTATGAAAAATATACTCTTTTGCTTTTTCTAAGATAAACACACATATTTTTATTTTGGACTAGTCTGGTTTGACAAAGTTTTCCAAATGCTTTTCGATTCATTATATCAACGGAAATAATTTGGGATTTATCCATCATCTATTCTTATATTTTAAAATGATTTTGGAACGCAAATTAAATTAATGGATTCGAGCAGTAATCTTCGCGAAGCATCTGTTAACAATAAATCAAGTTGAACTTTTACTGCTTTTCCTTATTTACGTTGAATTTATTTTTGATGCATTTCAAATAAAATATTTTGGTATTTGCAAATATAAAAATTGAACCAAAAGCCTTAGAAAATAATGGACGTAAGAGGTAGCTGTATGGAACATTTGCGACAAATTGGGTTGTGTTTGAAAACAGAAACTCTACTAATAATAGATCCACTCATTAAAATTAGGTGTACATATTCCCAAAAAGGTAAAAATAACCTCCCAATGGTAGAGAGCCCGAACCGAAGCCTGTAGTGACAAACAAGGGAGCATCATGGTAGAATCGTACAGTGAACCATTCAACCTGGACGATGAGGACCAACAATTCCGTCCACCCTATCTGGATGAAGTGAAGATAGACATATCTCAGCTTAAGTCCAACAAAGCCATTGGAGCAAATGGCCTAACCGCTGAGCTATTCAAAACGTCAGGCGATAACTTGGTTAGGAGCATGCACCAACTCATCTGTAAAATATGGTCGGAGGAAAGTATGCCCGATGACCTCAGCATTGTTTGACCGATACTTAAGAAAGGCAAAGGAGACCCTCTGAGCTGCGCCAAGTACAGATATATCAGTCTTCTTAACATCGCCTACAAGATCTCATCTGCCGTGTTATGTGAACACGAAGCCTTTCGTCAACAACCTGATTGGTCCCCATCAGTGTGGTTTAGGCCAAGAAAGTCCATCATCGATCAAATATTCACACTGCCGACAGATCTTGGAGAAAACCCAGGATCTTCAAATCGATACCCACCTCACCTGTTCATCGATTTTAAGGCCGCCTATGAAATCAGTTATAGGAACGAGGTATACAGAGCAATGTCTAGTTTTGGCATCCCTGCCAAACTCGTCCGTTTGTGCAGGAGGACGATGGAGAATGCGCGCTGCTCTATCAAAGTCGGCAAAGAACTCGCCGAGACCTTCGATGTCAAACAAGGTTTTAGACAAGGTAATGAGCTGTCATGTAACATCGTTCTTGAAAGAATAGTGCAAAACAGACTGTCGTTATAGACAGATATAACTCAGATAATGACACCAGCCAGCGTTCAGATTAGACGATGAATAACTCTTCCCAATCACGGTCTCTTAGAGCTAACAAGGAAGTGAGTAGCAAAGCCTTCTCTCGAACAAATAAAGTGACTATAAAGTCCCAGTCCTTCTCTATAATGCAGAGGCATGAACTCTATCAAAAGCGGATGAGGTTACCCTGTTTCGAGAGGAAAATTCTTCGAGTAATTTTCGGTCCCGTTTGCATAGACGGTGAATGGAGAAGAAGATACAACGACGAGCTGTCGGGGGTGACGGCGACATCGGCCTAGTCAGAAGAGTGAAGGTCCAACGACTGAGGTGGCTGGGACATGTAGAGTAAATGAACTCGAATGCTCCCGGCCGGAATATCTACGAATCCACAGCCACACCCAAGGAACGACCGGCGCAGTAGTGAAATACTTAGGTGGCACACTCAAGTGGAGGGGACCTTACCCACTTCTGACTGGAGACGCTTGTTGGTTGAGGCCCAGGTCTGCCCGGACTCTAGCCCCACCTTAAAAAAGTAGTATTCCCAACGTCTTAGCCGTAGTCAAGCTCCTGCTGGACGTGCGGTAAATGTTACAAATTTTGAATAGTTTACGAACCGCACCTAATTTTCCTGATGCCAAAATGGCAATTGAAAAAATGGTTTAAACACTTTCCATTTTTGAAAAATATTGATCTTTTGCTTTTTTGATTAGCCCAAGACATTTACCTTTGAGTTGTGTCCAAATCCTTGCAAGACGCAAGTACCTCATTTAACAAAGTTTTACCTAAAAAATACTTTAGTACAAACAGGAAGTTAGAAGAAGTGCAACAATGATCTGGCGGAGTACCTTATTTACAGATCTTTGATAAAAGTTAACAATTTAGGCAACGATCAGTTGACAGTTCAGCCCCTCGCAACAAACACCTACAATATTTTTTATTATAAAAAAAACAATAGTACAACCAAGAAATCTTTCAGTGACTTCCCCCAAATCCTGAGGCAGTTCCATGTGTATTTATGAACGGATATTTGTGTGTAAAACGAAGGTGGGTGTTCATAATGAATGTGACATTTGTATACTGTCAAAATAATTCTCATGTAAATAATAAATCAATATTAAAGAGCCGATATCTGGAGTCAAGTAGAATTTAAAAATGGCATGAGCCCCTTCCAGACCCCACTGTGCGTCATTTCCCTTTAGAATACTCAACTCGATTAATATACATATTGTTTAATCCGGTTTTACTTAGGCTGCTGCTTCCATACTCGTACTTAAGACTACGCCAATCTTTCGTTCTCTCAAGTATCTATTCTATATCTGTGATGTTGCTATACTTTTATGAAACTACAGAGATTTGAGATTGGCTTGGAGCATGGCGTCAACCGTGTGTGGAAAAGAGTCTCTTTTCGTGTTTTACTTGTTTGTTTGTTTTTGTTTTGTTATATTATTTGGGAATGGAGGCCAAGCGTTTAGTATTGATGTACAAAACTTGGCAACAACACAGTTGGAGCATACACTCACTTTGCGGAGCAGTTCTCTTCGAATACGGGTATAACGAAAAAGAAAACAGGAAGTTGGGATCGGGAGATAGGTTCAAATGAAGAATGCCGGTGTTTAGGACCCTGTCAGTGCCAACTGCTATTTATTTTCTTCCTTGCTCTTTTGTGGCTCCTTCTTTCGGTTGCATTTGTATTATTTAAACATATTTTTTTCATTAAAATTTCTTGGAACGATTTGTACAACTTTGATTGTATTGGTTCAATGTATGAGGGCTCAGGTATGTCTTTCTTATTTTATTTATCAGTTTGTGTGATACGACTAAACCCCGATAAGAAATGGTCGAGGAGGAGGAGGAGGAATAACAGTAGTAGGTGGTGAAAAGGTACGAACAACACAATGAACTTGGTTGACTCATATTCATTATTGCAGTCAGCGAGTTCGTTTTTAATGAATTGAACGCGGGTAGGTATGTTTACGGTATGATAATGTCGCGATATGTTTTTAATTAGATAAACAGTAAGTTTGATAATTTTATAGGGAAAAATACATACATTAGGAGGGGAAAGAAAACTTGCCCTACATTATGTTGGGCACGTAAATACTTTATGCTTGGGTTTCTATTTTAAGGAGTTTCAGAAAGGGAGTGGCCTTCATTAGGTCTCATTAGCATACTATTGCTTATTAACCCAATACAGCCATATTTGGGTTCATTTATAGAAAAGGAAAGCTAGGTAGGCTTGTACTTTCACTTGTCACTTTCGGTTCTTATCATGTTAACATGCACATGATAAGCTCAATGATTTATGTATATTACTTGGTTAGAAAACTTCATTTGGAATAGATTTATTAATTTAACAACTGAATTGTGGTTCATTTTTAACTTCAATTATAAGCATACCTAGAGGTGAGTTATGGTGTTAGAGACATTTTGATGAGTGTTTATTATATTAGCATGGGCAACGAGTTGACGAAAGTATAAAAAGTTGTAGGTAGGGCTATTAGCTTTTTGAATTCGATGTGGTTTGTTGATATACTGACATTTGACAGTTACCTGCTCTTTCATTGTTTATCAACTGAGCAATCAAGGTTGTTAACAATTCAGATATCAATATCAAAAGGAAGATGGTAGATGTCGTGGCGGTGGATTCAAGATTAGCCCCTCTGATTTTTAGCATATGTTTAGCGAGAATGAGAGGTTTGAGACATTTCCTAAACTGTTAGTCTACTGCTGGCAGTATACTGGGTTTTGTTGAGCTTAAGTCTGCAACAGGAGATCTTCTCATTCTCATAGACGGACACGGAAGTCTAAAGGCCTAACAAATATATCGATGCCACTTTTTTTTTATCTCTTGGAATCAATATGATATCCTAAAATCATAGTTGGTGGCGACCTAAATAGAAGCCTACTAGTCGAGACCGAGAGTACTCTTGCTGAAAGCATGTTAGCACAAATACCATGAATACACAGAGATTTTAATAACATTAACTATCCTCTGCCGGAAGTAGAGCTAATTCTTTTTGAATGGGGCCGTGTCATTTTGTTATACTCCTCGTTTGATTAAAACCAGTTCCATAATTATAACATCCCTGCGTTATTTAATATGCATGTTACATTAAAAGTGAAACCAATTAAGAATGGTCCGTTTTCTTGGTTTATTAACGTATTTAGGAATCTTATGGAATTACGAAATCAGTCTTATAACGATACAAGATAGACTCTCTTTTTAGTTTTATTGTACTCGGCGTAACCAGGTAGTCAGTAAAATAAGCTTAAACAATTTACAGTCAATCCTGCCATAATTCAGTTTTGAGATAACTTGGATTTAAATCTCCTTAACAAGTGCTTTGTTTAAATTTCTTTCCCACACCTTAATGCAGTTCATTCAAGACCATCGGACTCTCCTAGGCCATTGGTAGAGACTTTGGAATTTTCTTGTCTTGCATGCAAATACAGATGTTGTTGCTGGCTTATTGTCAGTGAAGTCAAATTAAGTTGGTTACTGGATTGAATACATCTTCAATTTTGTTAAAATAATTATTTCTATAAATCTACCTGCCCTATTTAATGTCTTCAATCACATTTTAACAAAAGGTGTTTATCATTTTCAATTGAAAAATGAGAAGATTGTTCCAAGTCCAAACAGTAAATATTACAGTCCTAATTATATTATTTCTTATTTTTCAAGTCTTAGGATAATGCAGAAGCAAATTAACTGCCATATTCACTCAAATAGTTTGTTTTCATCGATCCAATTTGGCTTTAGGAAAATCGTAACTGGGGTAGTAGTAGTAGTATGTATATTTATTTATTTAGCTTTTTAAAAAAGCCATTTAACCGTAGGTAGGTAGGTATACATACAAATCTTTATTTTTAATTTTGTATAAGAGTAGGTATCTAGTGTTCAAAAATTGACTTTAATGTAATTAATTATATTTCTTTTGAAAGCTGCTAGGTTTGTTTCATTTTTTATACTAATTTGCAATTAATTAAACATTTTAAAGCCTTTAAGAGTTTTGAAGGTTTGGGTAATTTTAGACGGTTTGGTAGTGTAAAATGATTGGATGTTCTTAATATACCTATAGAGTTGCACCTCACGAACATATTGCGCATAATTCCGTAAATAAATAGGCATTAGGTCATTTTTTATTCCATCCACCAACAATAAAACATTCATTACTATTCTTTTTTGACTGACAACCATTTTAACGAATTCAACGTAAAACAAATTGGACGAATCTATTACATTTTAAAATACGTCGCATTACATTAGGTCTGTTCTTTTACTTTTAAATCTTACGAATTTTTACTAATTCTTACAAATTTTTACGCGTGTAACGACTATTTGCATTTGTCTTCTGATTTCCTGCGATATGAGAAACAAATGGGTATGAAAATGGTATCAGAAGGCGTCTTGTTTCGCGACGAAAGTGATTCGAAATTAATGGAACTTAGTTTTAATGGAATAAAATAGGTACAAGTACCTACAATACTACAATGCGAATAATTGCACGCATATGCCAATAGGTCAACAAATTTCAAATCATATCATATGTCATATTGTTAAGTGACTGATAGCTTTTTCAATTTCAGGTATTAGAAATTTGTTGAGTAAAAACCAGTTAGATTCTCAGTGAAGGGGTAATATCTTGCTCTCTTCTACAAATTTTTTCGAGTTAAAGAACGGCATTAAGTAAATATTCGTGGTTAGTAAAAACGAAGTGGCTATTCGCCCGTTCATTTTGACAGATTTTGTATAAAAATTCGTAAAATTTTAATGTATAGGAAGGAACAGACCAAATTATTTAGCGCAATTGAAATGAAGCGAACTTTGTGCCTAAATAGGTACAAATATATTTGATAAAATATTCAAAAAAAAAAAAAGCGATGTCGTTTATATGTTTACATGTTACCTATCTAAATGAATATTTTGGTATTTTGTGACAAAATGTCGCTTTTTATTTACGTTACTATGGAAATTTGAATTGCTTTGACAGCTCAATTTTCCGTCATCAGTGTGACATGCCCCTAGCGCTAAGTATTTAGCGGTCAATGGAACATTCAATTAAGAACTGGATCCAGTGAAACAAAAAACCAAATAATGTATGTAGTATGGGTATTTTAATTTTTATTCAATGGTATTAATTTTGTTTGAAATTTACAAAATAAACAAATCTACCTCCTATACCGGCTTCAACAATTACAAATACCTACACAGAATAATAATTTCTATTTTCGATTTTTATCAAGCACTAAAAATAATTTGAAGACCCGTGTCCACTGATCAATTGGAACACCCCACTGTATAACCAACTGGCATTGTAATAATCTCCTTGTTTGAGCTCAAAGGAAACCATTATGTACTCTCTTTAGTTCCAGTCGTTACCTTAGGTTTAGGTCATAAATCTTGAAATCATGTTTGCAATTTGCAGTCCTAATCACTGACCGATTCCCTACGACATGAAAAGGTTAACAAAAAAAACTTACCAATTGCAGAAAACATGTTGACAGCAAAAAGTGTCGCCTAGTACAAGATCCCATGACATAATTATTCCATTGGTTTGTTTAGAGATGAGTTGGTTCCACTGCAGATTAGTGGTCGATGAAAGATGTTGTTCTTGTTGTTGTTGTTGTTGTTGTTGTTGTTGAGGTGAACCACCACCAGCTCAATACCAGTAGAACCAGTTTCTCGCGATGTAAATAACAGTGTAACAGCCTTCTGATCTCAATTTAACTCTTTAACACTCCCCGTAGCCCGAACCTGCACCAATTTCAAAGAAATTGCTTTTATTTCACCTTGCCTCCTCTTCTTCTTCTACTGCTCAACTGAAATTCTTTGGCTATTGCTTCCTTTATTGGATTTTAACTTTTGATTGCCCTTTTTATGCTTATTCTTCACCCGAAATGAATCACAAAATTCGCGCACACAAAGCACACACTCAACGAATATTAAACACAACAACAACTCCGATGATGATGACAAAAAGAATAGTTGATTACATAAAACGAGCACTTTTCGGTTATTTATATCTGCGATTTCAATGAAAAGAACTAAATCAAATAGGGAAGGGTGGGCATAAGCAGGCAAACAAACACTTTTCTTCGTTTACAGGTTAGGTTACAGCACTTAACTAGGTGTCCCTGTCCACACCGAAGGAACACTTTTCTTTTAATGAACACTTGGTGACACTTACAGTGCCACTTGCACTAGGGTTTTCTTCTCTCAAAACAAGGAAATTTCTTTTTACCCGAAGAAATGACAAGTTATGATAAGAATTACAATAAAATAGAAAACTACTTTAAACCTCGACTGTAACGTACAAGGCCTAGAAACACGGCGAACACGGACGATGAATGGCAACGCTGACCACTCACAATGGCAGCAATTCGAATAATGCCGTTCGTTTGCACGATTCGTCTTCGTCATTTCATGTTTGAATGTATGTATGAAGTAGAAAGAAAACCGATTGTAGAAATGCAGTTTTGGTGAAAGGAGAACACAATATACGATTAATATGGCGAATGAATGAGATATAACTATCGAGTGAAATTTTTTTTTTTTTTTTTGAAAGTTGACACTTGTTGAGTGGAATGAGGAGAGAAGAATGATGTCATATTTACTTCTGCAATAAGCGTTGGAGCGAGATGAGTGTAATGGTTTGTTTTATTTACATTTTAGCAGTTAAGCTCCATTCCATGGTTTATGCGGCGATTCCGGCGAATCGGAATATTATGGTTTATTTTCCTAGGTGAAACGGTTCGGTATGTGGAAATTGGAGAGTCGCCTCGGCGATAGGTGGAGAGAACGCCATATTGTTTAAAAGAAATCTGTTACTGTTTGAATTTTTGAAATTCAAATTTGGAAATTATGTTTGTACAGTAATGTTTTCCTAATGCGAATTAATTGTTGCGAGGAGGCGCATTCGGATTGTTAAATTATTGGAATTGAGTACAGAGGACGAGAAAAAGAAAAAGTTAATAAACGAAAATAATGCATAATTATAGCTGCTTTAATACCAAATATTGATGTTTTATACTTCATTCATTAACAAAATTATGTTTAAAGTCAAAAGTATTCACCCTTATTCCCCCGTCGGCTTTTGTCGTATACGACTCATGTGTCGTGTCGTTATATAAATGGTAGGTACATTCACCCCAATTGTCGTCGTCGTTTACGACTCTAAAAAAAAGCGACACGACTGTTTGGTATTGGCGACTGGAAATAAACGACTTTTGTCGCGGCGATCGACAAATGGCGTCTGAAATGTCAAAAAATGTGGATTGTATTTTTTGACGACGATCGTCGGTATTGCGTGAGGCGTTTTGTGACGACGTTTGTCGTGGAAATGATACATTTCTGTCGTCGACTATTTTGCGGACGACTGTGATAATGTGTTAAAAAAAAGTATGTGTACTTAATTTTTAGTTAACAAAAAGACAATTATAGTTATTTTGCAGAATGGAGATAACAAATAAAAGGCAATTTCTTCATTTAGTGAACGAAATGCAGAAAAATATTCCTTTGGCAAAATCATTCACGAAGGCCTAACCAAACGTGATGTTAATCGGCAATGGGACGACATAGCCTTATCTCTGAATTGTCTTGGACCACCTTCGACTTCGATAGTTTAAAATACATTTAGAATCTGAAAATAATTGTTATTAACACAATATATGCAATTTAAATTATTTCTATCACCCACTTAATGTCGGGCAAATCCAATGGATTGGATTTGGTTCGAATTTCCTTCCTTAACTTTACCAGCACTTTTTTCTGGTTTTCTTCTTCATCACTGCTTTCAAAAAACATGTCACACTATTCATTTTTGATTTGTTTTATTAAATAATTAACCAAGTCACAAACAAAACACCACACCAAATATAAATTCGTCGACTGTTATGTCAAATCCAATGTGTCATAGTTTGTGGAATGTATGTGGGATGTGAGAGTTCAGAGAGTCGAGTCGATGTACCGGATTTTCGCATGCATGCGAATGTCTAGCTATAAAGTAGAAATTGGCATGCATGCGAATGTCTAGTTATAAAGAAGAAATTCGCATGCATGCGAATGTATGCTTTTGGAACGTAAATTCGCATGGGAAACTATGCGAATCTACACACTATTTCGGAAACTCGCAACGAAACTTTTGAAAATAAAATACATGCGAAATTCCTATATATTTGCGGAGACTCGCATGTATGCGAATGTACACTTTTAGGTAGCAGATTCGCATGTGAAAAATTTCCATATGGACTATACTGCTGTCATACTATACTGATGGCAGCTAAGACTGATGCCAGACAATGAAGCGTAAGGTAAATTCGCACCGTAGCTTATTTACCCCACTAGGAGTGTAAAAGCTCCGAGTATTTGCTTAGAAGAACTTGATTTTCCCTTTTACTGGAGTTATATTTTAAAAATCACCTCGGAAAAGAATTCGCGCGCGCGGATTCTTTTCAGAGGTGATTTTTGAGCACATGCGAATTTCCGGTTCCTTTGTAAGGTTCAGTAAACTCGCATGCATGCGAATTTCCTTAATTATATCGGAAACTCGCATGCAAGCGAATCTACAATATTATATCGGAAATTCGCATGTGCATGCGAATGTCTAGTAAATCGTCGAGTCGTTTCAGTTACGCAATACCAAATTCCAAACGATTCGACACGACAAACGTCGCCAGTCGTTTGCGACAGACGACGACGACAATAGGGGTGATTATTCCGATTTTTTTCGAAACTTTTGTTAACGATTTTCATATCTTTTTTTATGGGGTCTGTTATTTTAAATTGTTTTTTTTTTTTTCAAAAAATTTGCAAAACACCGGCTTAAAAATGGAATGAAATATTAGTCGTTTACGACAAACGACGACAAACGCCAACGGGAATAGGGGTGATTGTAAAAATCAATGCAATATTGGATATAATATTGTTTACTTGAAATTCCGATTACAGCGTAGAAAAATCGAGGTAGAGTACATACCTACACGGTTAGAAAAAATATAAATATCTAATGAATATTCGGAATCTATCTAAAATCCGATAATTTTTACCGTAAAGTGCGTTGTAGATAAGTGTTACAGAAAACAGTGAAAATAACTTCCTTCAAAAATTCATCGACGCGAAAAACTAGCCATACGCATAGCTACTTCTGCGGTATTGGACATCATGTTTCATCTACTACTCTTTGATATATTATTTTAGAGATATTTGACCATTTTCTATTGTATTCGAATTGTAAGTCCGATGACTCGTGAGAATAGGTACAATTCTACCCATACTCCCGGATAAAGGCACCTTGGGCATACCGATCTTGCAAACAAAAATTAAAATTAAAAAAAATATGGAGTGCAAAAATCTTAGGTGGACAAGTGGTACTACATGTCCAGCGACAAAACAAATTTGGCCTAAGCTCGGTTTGAAACCCTATTTGATTTCTCTCAACAGACTGGGGGCTTATTCCCAAATGCGCGGCGGATCGCTTTTCATGGCGGATTGGTATTTTTGTATTTTCAAAAGCGATTCGATCCATTCGTCACAAGAATTTAGTTTATTCACCCTTATTCCAAGTGGCGTTTTACTTTCACGACGTTTGTCGTTATTGGAGGCGTTTCATTTTGGAAGACTTATTCCCTAACTTCCACGACAGGGTACGACGTCGTCGGTAAGTAGTTCACATTCCACATACGATCCAAATCAGTGCTGACAGATAAATTGTCGTTGGTTGTATCAGTGTTTTGTTTATCTTTTTCGAAAGAAATTCTCAGTTTTTCGGAATTGATAATGTTTTTTAGAATGTAAGGAAATCTTCATTGGACGAAATAAAATGTAAGCTCGTGGAAAGTACCTACATGGTCGCCATCTGTGCAGGTGATATAATTTGCTGCGACTGCGAGATTCTTGACTGAGGGTAGCTACCAGAATGGTGTAGGAAAACATTTTAATTAAGGACGAGACGATCACAGCCTACATTTATAAAAAATGTTTTAAAGTGATGCTCATAAAAACTTTCTGCCAATCTTTTCCATTTCTTGATGGTGGTCTAGGCTGGGTCATCATTTAAGACTCCTTTTAAAATCCCTTTGCCAATTAATTAAATTCCATTAAATTGTTTCTGGTTTGGTATTTATAACCATTGAAAAAAATCTAATTAAATTGAATAAAATATCAATTCAAGAATTTCAATTTTCAGTCGATTTTCATTACTTGGCGTTCACTAATTTGTTAACGACGGAAATCGTCGTTTTTCTTGTCGTTTTGTGGCGTTCAACGCCTTACAAAATGGCAATGAAGTTTCTCACATGACGTTCGTCGTACGCCAATAGGTTCCACATGCCGTTCAGTGACAAATGGCGTTCAACGACTAAAAAACGCCACTCGTAATTCCAAATTCAAATTAGCGTTTCATAAATCGTCGTAAACGCCACTCGGAATAAGGGTGATTTTTTATCCACAATAAATCCGCCAGCAATCCTAAATAACTATCGCATTTGAATGGATCGAATCGCTTTTTGGAAATACAAAAATACCAATCCGCCATGAAAAGCGATCCTGGGCACTGCCTAATAGGAAAGCACTCTGTAAGGCTAGGCCTTTTCGTGAAGGACTTTTTCAGCAGCTGGGGGCTTATTCCCAAATGCGCGGCGGATCGCTTTCCATGGCGGATTGGTATTTTTGTATTTCCAAAAGACGAGGAGGAAGCTATTCCTCGCCTTCTTTGTTGCTGCCCAGCGCTTCACTTAGGAACCTGTGATCTGACAAACATAGTTATATCAAAAGCCCCTTACGTTTTATAAGGAGCTCAAAATGATTCAACGAGTAGGGAGAGACAAAAGTAAAAGGCAGACAATTATTGTTTTCTAATTTTTATTCACCTCTTTTATTCTTTCGATTTTTTCGCTATAAAACACATTTTGGGAGACATTAATTTTTTTGTTAAATATTTTTTTTTCTTGTTGGTTTTTGCAATCATTTACATTTTAGTTTTCAACTATTAATTCAAAGTTATTCCCTAGATTAAAAACAAAAATTAATATTAATTATTTAAAAAAAAAATAGTTATTAAGAAAAAACTTACGAGAAGTTTAAAAAGCCACTCTTTGGAGCGGCTTATCTTCATATTTCATCGAGTCGTTTCTTAAAATTTCGTTATCAATATTTTTGTTTAATAATAATAGTTTAATTATTATTTTTGTTTCTAACATTTATAATATATATTTATTTAATTAGATTTTTTTATTTCCAATATTTATATACTATTTACAAAAAATAAATGATTTTCTTATTCAATTGGTTGCATTTTTTTTTTATCTTTTTAATTTATTGGCTTTAAAAAAATATATTATAATATTATTACAATGAAAAAGGAGAACATAATGAAAATGAGAATAGTAAATTTATTAGCATGAAAAAAATAATAATAATAATAATTTACAAGAGACATTGATTAAAGAAGAAAATAACAAAGTCCGGTGTGCTTCTTTCTGTGTGCAAGGTTGGGATAATTTTGTATTGTTTCTTAAATGCAGAAATGTGTAAATAATAAATAATATTGTAAATTGATTCTTGAGGATTTTTGTTCTATTAAAATTTTTCTATACCAATCATGAATTAAATTTAAAATTTTCTGAAATGAAAAACAACATTTTTGTGGGGATTGCGTACATTTTTTTATGATATTCTCGTGCAATAAGGAATAAATTATGGATGTATGTATTTATATATAAAAAAAAATTGAGCAAATTTTACTTTTTCTATGTTACAAAAGTTTACAATTTTTTGTTTGACATTTGGAGAATTTACAGAATCTAACTCTTTTAATTAATTAGGGATAAAGGAAACCCATAAACAAAATATTGCGCAGCGCTTCCATTGAAGATGTTTGGCAATGATGCTTGATTATTATGTCCGAACAAACAGGGCAATGGCAAACTTTAAATCTTTTGATTCAATTATAATAATGAACAGTTAATAAATGGCTTTAGGGGAATAATACCAAACATGGTAGGTATAACGTGAGCTAAAAAAGAAGAAACAACAACTTAAGTGGGTCGTTCAAAAACTACAATTTTGGCACAGAATTGAGAAATTATGGAATTTGAAGAAAACATGGAAACCGTTAAGGCATTTAAATTTTCTCATACCCATAAAGAAATTTCTAAGAGACATTTGCTGATACGACTCATGAAGATTTTAAGTTCCACATAAACTCAGTGACAGTTTATACCCTATAAAAAGTAACCCATAAGCATTGTGAGTCGTATTAATAAAATACCCTAAATGTATGTAGAAACAATTGTTTACCCTCACTTTCCAAAAATATGCCCTTTTCAAATTTGAAGAGCGAATCCGTAGAATGATATTCCATCAAAACAAGTTGTAAGATGAAAGATGATGAAAGAATGAAATGGAACCTGAAAGAGTAGGATTGAGTATTGATATGGTCATTACAATTATGAAATCGAAGTGAAATCCGGTGCGATCTCAAAATTGAGTACAGTGTACTTGGAATTATATTTACATAAGAATAATAATACCCGTTCTAAGTTCTTTATTTTTCAGCTCTTGTGTTTAGAATAACATATTGGGCTTCAACTAAGATTTATATATGGGTCAATATTTTTAGTGTTTAAGTTACATTTTTTTAATTCAAAATTGTGAAATTTTCTATTGCGAAATGCTTAAGGTAGAGGTTAAAAATTATACTTATGTGTCGTGTCTTTTTATCAATGGTTTTCCGACTTTTTTCGAACTTTTGTTAATGACTTTATTTCTTTTTCTATGGGTTCACTGTTATTTCAAATCGTTTGTCTCAAAAAAAATGATGCAAACACCGGCATAAAAACGAAATGAAATATCAGTCGTTTACGACAAACGCCAACGGGAATAGGGGTGATTATGTACTCGTTCAAAGATGAGACGATACTGTTCTGTTCTGAGACGCGGATTCATGTAGGCCTGCGGGACGAGTAGGGTTCTCCCAGTAGGATATTACCATTTATCAACTCAAGTTAAGCAATCTATACACCGATGTGAGAGTAAGTATGTACTATGGGAGCTATATAATTATCTACGGCGGACACTATCGTCGGGACAGAACTGCCTACAAAGTATGTATCCTTTTCTTTGGTAATAAAATGATCATGTTGGCTAATAAAACGTGAAAAAAATATATATGACCTAGCTCTCGGACCTTGATAGTGCTCGAAAATTTGCCAAAGATTATTCTTTTGCGCAATTGACACACGGCCTTTCCAACTGTCAAAACGAATAATTCAATTATCGATTCCCACACGATAAATTTGACGAAACTGTATCAAATCCTTTAAAACAACGAAAAATGTTACTTGAAAAATAATTTAAGAAGGAAATTTATTTTGCAAAGTATTCGTACGTAATCTGTCAAATGGGCTGATGTATACATGTTGCGGTCGTTAAAACTGACCATGTACATTTTATTTGCAAAGTACCTACATTGTTTCTTTCATATTCTGTGATTCCACATTAAAATGATCTCATCCCAACGAAATAAATGTTTAAGCCAAACTATACTTGAGAATAGACACATAGGCAAATTTATACAAACTGTTCGTGACTCATAATTAGGAGAGACAATCACCAAACTTTTTCTACACAAAAACAAAAAAAAATCTTTATCTATAGTTTAAAATTTTGTATTTTCTTCTTCTGATCTGCAATTTTATTCTTTATGTATATACTCACTTAATTTGTAAATATATTACTTTCTCTAATTGTTATATTATTTAATTGTCCTGTTTTTTTTTTCTATTTATATATGTACTCTTATTCTGTTTCAGAGTTAATTCTATTTTATTTTTTAGGGCATTTTTAAAATGTCCCGGCCATACGCTACGATATATTAAAATATATATTTATATCCTCTTCTAAGTGAAAAATTAATTATATTTATGTATATTAAAAAGAAAAAGAATTGTATGCAAAGTAGTAAAAAAAAAAAATAAGAATCTTATAGATTTCGCTTGATATACATTTTAGATTGATTTGTTTATTTTCTATTACTCTTTGTATTTGCAAATTCTCTCACTCTGTGGTTATTAACATTCTTTCCTTCTTTTTTTTTGATAAAACAAAATAAATCTCCTTTATCCTCACCCCTCGTGTTTGGTTGGTTGTGGTGATGTGGGGGATTAGTTGTTTGTTAGAGCTCGGTCGAGCACACGTGCTTTTGTTTTCTGCAGTTTCACAACAGAGGCGGATGGTTGTGATTTTGGAGTTTTGATGATGTGGGGGAGTTGTGAATAAGGGTTGCTGTTGTTTAGTGTTACGTTTCTTTCTCTAATTAGGTTTTGTTTTGTATTTCTTTATGTTTGAACAAAATCTGGATTGTTTAGAAAAAATCATAAGTTACATTTAAAACACAAATAATAAAATGTAGTAGGATGGCGTTAAAAACTATTCAAAATTGTAATTGAAAAATAGGTTGTATGTTAGAGGATAGGGAGAGGCAAAAGATGAAGAAGGCAGCAACAGAAGATGAGTTGGTAGTTAAATTTTCGAGTCTAATTCTAAAAATTTATTTTGTTCTTTTTTTTTTTTTGTGGCAATGATTTTGATTTTAGGCAAGACTCTAATTTGTTCTGTTTTTGTTTTTGTAAATTAGAGTGGGAAATACTTTTTTGTGTTTCGATTGAATTTTATAACAATGTGGTCGGAGGATTGGTTTCTTTAAATTTCAATTACCCAGCACATGGACGTCCTCTTGTTCCTGTTCACGTTGGCGCACGGCTACAGCAGTTTCCACAAGTAGGTATAAACACTTGAATTTATCTTTATCGTCACGTATGACACCTGAAAATGAGGAAATTTATTTATAAAACATTTTCCTTTCAGTGCGAATAGGTTATTAAGCAAACAAAAAAAATTCTCCAGTAAAATCAATTTCTCGATTCGCAATTCTGTTGACAGATGACACTGCACTGTCTGCAAGAGCAAATACCTTGTGACATGTTGTGTAAACAACTTAGAAAGATATGGCTAGAACAACTTAAGTGCATTATGTAGAAAGTCGTGCGTAATTCATTCAAATTGCTTGGACGATCTTCTGACCATGTTATCAACATTTTGGTCATTTATCAGCATGTCACGTATCATGTGGTCATCTCTACCTTATATAATTTTCGCGTCAAATAGGATAGGATCTGAGCTTCTTTGAAAAATTGAATTTTGTATTATTAAATCGTACATTAGGATTCCGCTATCAATCAATCCTTTTGACTCTTGCTACACGATCATAGGAATGAAAGTCATGTAAAACATTCGATTTAAATGAGTACAAGAGAGAAGTGCAGATTACACCTAAAAGGAGCTTTCAAAAATAATTCTCCAGATGAACGTGTAGTATCCAAACCATTGGACTTTTGACACAAATCTTAAATTGGTACATTTTTGCGTTGAAAGACGTTTGTTGTTTTCGATTTGTCCTATCTCTGGCGAAATGTCTTTCTGCTTGTCTTGTTTTTGTAGGTAGTATCCTCTTCACAAAAAGGAGAAAACTAACCCATTCAAAATAATTAAATTAAGACTCACCTTTCACCATATGACTTGGAAGCATTATGGTCTGGGCAACATTCGACGTCACCGTATTATTATTGTTCGTGTTTGCATTATTGTTATTATTGTTCAGCACATTATTCTGCGTTAATGCCGTCGATGAGGTGACAACTGTTGCCTCAGCCCCAACCGTTGCTGCTGCTGATACTTCCACTGTTGAGTTTGTTGTTGCTGTAGTTATCACATGATTGTTTGATGTATTCGATTCGTTTGTAGATTGCACTACAACTTGGGTGGTAGTCTGGTTGGCACCTCCTCGTGATAAACCAATAGGAACTGTTAAAAATGTTACTCATTGCATCATGCAAAATGACACAAAGGTTTGTTTTGATAAACTACTTACCAACTGTGCTAGTGGTACTGCCACTCAACGGATGCGGTAGCTGCGGCAAATGTGCCAAATGCGGATGTGGAGCACTCCAGTAGGCGGCATTTGATGGACTTGTTGTCACTTCTTCGGTACTGCAATAAAAGAAGAAAGAATAAACAATGAAATGCACGCAAAATAAAATCGGTAGAGGTGAAAAGCTTACCTTATTACACCCTGCCATGCGTCAGAGTTTTCGAATTTGGAGGTGTCTTCCTCGCTGGGCGAACATGACTCGTATTCATTTACGCTATCATCTTCGGATCTACATACAAAAGAAGAACATAATTGTTAGCAAAGACAGTACGACAACATGGCCAAGATTACCTTCGCGGTTTCTTGATAGCGGGCTTTTGAAATATTTGATTAGGATTGTTTTGAATGACTTGGTTTACGTTTTGGGTATAGAAATAATTGTTATGGGAATAAGAACAGAATTGATAGGCTTGATGTGGTTGCCGGGAATGGCTAAATGGAAATCTTGAGGCTTGTATGAGTCGTGGATAAGAGGGCGACATTTGTCGTCGGTATCTTGTTATATGATTTCTGAAGTACAAAAGGATGAAATGGAAGTGCAATTGCAGTTACCTGTATATAACGCTGTCGTCGTACTCCATTTCGGGTTCGACTTTAACCACTTGACCGCCAGGTGTTTGGACAAAATGATGACCCAATGCGGTGAGTACATTTGCGACGCCATCGTGCACTTCCTCACCTTCAACTTCTTCTGTAGCTCCAACAATCTGAGGATCAAAGAGGGAATGTGATTATTTCTTTTAAATTGTGAACTGTTTTTTATTCTACTTACAACTTCTGAAGCCGGACTGCCAGTGATCGGATTGGGCGCATTCAATCCAGATGTGTTGAGGCTGGATGAACTCATGCAGGAGCTGTTCAGCTTTTTGCCGCGCCTTGAAATTGTATAATGGAGGGGATCGTTGCCTTCTCGGCGAATCATCTCGGGCAAGATTCGACGACGAGCATTTATAAACCAGTTACAAACCTAAATAAGACATATATGTATGTATATTCTATGTTAAAAACATGTTCTGAAATGATGTCCATCCTTACCTGTAACACTGTTAGATTGGCTTCTTGTGAAAGTGTCAGCTTTTCAGCATCACTTGGATATGCGTTGTATCTGTGTTCATATAGCCAGCGCTTGAGAATCTTCACCGAATGTTTTGGCAGATTCCCACGACGTTTGCGTATCGATGAACTATCCATGTTGCCGCCATCTGTAGAATCGAGAATATCTTTGATATCTTTTATGTCCTGCATGTCACTCATGTCATGCATATCCTGGTGATTGTCTCCGCCATCATGATCGGACCCAGATTCATCGGCACTAGATGTTGATTGGAAGCGATCACGTGCTGCGAAGGAAAGATCAACAAAAGGGAATTTAATATTATCGTAGCATTAAATTTTAAACACGACGATGATGGGTATACATAGTTTTCAATGAGGACAAACAAAGTATAGTGTATTTGGAATCATTATGTGTAGACCGTAAAAGGATATTTAAAGGTGCGCAGAGAGAGAGAGCGCTTCCCCACCCTACTTCTATCACTCCCATTGAGATACTCGCTCTCAAAGAGAAAACATTCGCGAAAAAGTTCATACATATTTGAATCGCACATGCATGCTGTCATCGGGAAATGACTCTCAAGATAAAATCGGGCAAAACGATGGACAAATATACATATGTAACTTGAAAGTGGTAATAGACTTTTTAATAGGCAATTAAAAAGCCTGCTACTATTAAGAAGGCTAATATTGTTGGCAGAGTTCCCTTCCAAATTGTCAGACAGACGACTGTCAAAACTTGCGATATTTATTCATTCGTTCGTAGGTAGTTTGTCGCTCTCATGATGAGAAGGTTTATCATGAGGCCTGTTTTATTGCACATCATTCTCAGTAAAGTAAAGTAGAATCTTTAAAACGCAATTACAACAATTACAAATTGCTTGACACTTTCGAGACTTTATTTCACTGAGATAGATGTGCAATAAAACAGACCTATTCTTAAGCTGCCACTGGTCGCAAGTACCTACTAACGCTTTCCCCAAAAATCATCGATAAATTCGGATTGCTACGGTGCTGTTTGCCAGTTAGATGAGTGTCTAGTTTTCTTCGACATCGATATCAACCGCATGGATTTTACAATTCCATCAATGCAACTCTCTTTTATTATTATTATTTACTTTATTAATAAGCAAATTAATTACATTACTAATGCAATATGCAGCACTAGCTACCAGGGCATGTCTCTCTTTTATTTGTTATTGTTACAACGACGAAAATTTACTTCAAAAGTCAAAATATCCGTTTTGACATTTTGAATCTGATAGAAAATAACCGCACTTCCTTCTACCCTCAGGAAATCTCAACAAAAACAAAAACAAATGAGACCACTTGTCTTAAATGTCAATTCGCCGTTTATTGGATTTTGTTTTTTCCTTTTTGCGCCATCACGCAACGAAAACAAATGGAATGGGGAACAAGCAAGATAAACACCAAATTCATACAAACACACACACACACGTCAGCAAACCCCTATTAAAAAACGAAAAGGGACAAAAATAAGTTCTGACATTTGAGCGACAGAGGGAGAAAAATTCACCAAACAGCGAAGAAAAGAAGGCGCAATGACTTGTCGTGTGTGATTTTTCTTCGTGTTCTTCGTTTTTATGCAAAACTGCAGACGCCATGTTGGTGGCTTTTGAACGAAAGAAAACTGCAACTAGCCCAATTGCATTTAATTAATTCTATATAAATCGCTTTCGAAATTAAAATGCAATGAAATACGATGACATTTTCATAAGAAACCCACAATACATGACATGCATTCATCTACTAGGAAAAATAAAAATGACAAGCAAAATGTCACATTACGTAATTTGACAATTTATCGGTGGGAAGGTGGTAGACTCGTAGATAGAGGCGGCATTTATGACTGCCAAAAGTGTTATTGGTTTTAAATTTATATTTACCTTCATGCTGGATGATTTGTGCTTGAATCTGAGCTTCCTGCGCCATGTCCTGAATATCCTGACGTATCTGACGGTCGAGGGCTGAGTTCACCTCCTCATGGTGTATAGTATCGGGCGAGATCATTGTGTTTTCTATCACAATTTCCACTTTTTCAGCAGTATTATCAAATCCAAATTAGGGTTTCTTCTTTTGCTGATGAAATATAAATTTCCGTAAAGGTAATATCAATCTATAGCTGAGTCAAAAGACGACCACGAGGGGCAGCTCTGTGGGGGGAAAACATTTTTTAATTAATAGACAAACTACAAAGAAAATAAAAATCTAAAGTTCTATTTTTGAATTTGCAGTTCAAGAAGGAATCCTTTTAATAATTTTAAAACTATAAGTTTAGAACCAACCAATATGAATTATATTTGTCCTTCTCCGCCGGACATCGACGACGTACCACACACAATATATTTTCACAATTTGCCGATTGACGCAATCGAAATAATTGAAAATTTTCTTCAAAATTCAGCGGCTAACGTGATTGTTATTATTTTTGCAAAGTAGTTTACTTTTGGTGTTGTTTTGCATTGAATTAATGGATCTGCCAAAATGAGAAACTTCAAAATTTCGTTTGAGGAAAAACTTTTTCACAGTCAACTCTGACAGCTGTCACGGAACGAATGAGATTACCGAAGGATGGTAAAAATTTTTTCATGACAAGTATGCAATTGAATTGCATTGGTTGAAAAGAGAAGAAAATAGTGGAGCGACTGAAATAGAAAAGTAACGCGGTAAAATTTTCAACAAAATGGCGTAGCATTTTCTTTTACTTTTTCTTCAATTCCAGATTTCCTTCAGTTGGATATGGATTTGATTGCATGGTGATGTGTGTGTGTGATACCGGCGATGATTGACGTCTCTCAAGTATATAAAGAAAAAGAATGGGAAGAGGGATGGCAAGCGAATGCAGTGTTACCAGATGAATGGGGTGTTATACGCGAACAAATTTAGATTCGCGAGGAAAGAGACTTTGTTTCGTATGCTTTCAAGCAACTCTTCATTAGTTCACACTTGATAATCTTGATAAATGCATGAAAAACTGTGGTTTTAGAATATTTGAATTTTTATATTTGCATTTTTGATTGACAAATTCGATTGTGTATAATCTACCTATCAGGCTTTTATGTCAGAAAAGAAACGGACATTAATCAAGTTAACCACAGTCATCTAATTGAAGCAGAAATATGCTCAACTGAAAAACACACTTGTTCGCGATAAAAAAATTGTTTCGAAAGACAAAAATAAGCAAAGCAGTTTGTCTGAATACGAAGTAGTCTAGTACAAACCAAACATTTGTGAAAAAAAATCCACAGATTGAAAACGACATAAATAATATTTCTCGCAAAAGATAAATTTAAGCCAAGTGTTTAAGCCGAGCAGTACAAACTTCGTGCTGTGTTTTGACGCTCGCATAAGATTTTCGTAAACTAAGTTTTGACAAGTCAAAGTACTATTTGCGTTTATTTTCTTAACCATTCATTAGAATATTCAAGCATTAACTCTACTAAAATAGTTGTCTACACTCTTATCTTACATAACAAATTCAGCGGCCATTAAGTAACCTCGTGCAAAGAAAATTCGCTATCAGTTTATAGACTTCTTCCAACTGAACGTAAAAACTCAAATTTTTCTTTTTATTGTTGGTATAAAATACAAAAATAAATTGAAAGGAATGAGGATATACAAAGAATAATTAAATTATACAAACAGATAGACAGGAGAACTTTTTACATAGAGGTGAAGTTGCTTGAGAATGCCTTTATGGAATCATTGCGGAATGAAAATCCTGTTAAGGCATTTGTCGACGACTGATAGACTATCCTCTGTGATCGAAAAATTGACGACATTCAGTTGGAATCGGTGATTCAACTGGCCAATCAGAATTAATAAATTTGCTAATGGATTGGAGAATTTCCCTTTTGCGAGTTTGAACCATTTTGTAAGGAAGTGGTAAGCTTTTGATTTGTTCTTGCAAGTTGAGTGACAATTAATTTTTTGAAATTGGTGGCTGCTACCACGAAATCTTTATTAGACTTGGAATCATCGTATCGGGTGTATCTAATTGCGGCAAGTAAAGGTAAAATTCTTATTGTTCCTTTCATTATAGCCAGACGAGGCTCTTTTCGCGGAAATTATTTTCAATAATTAATTAAATGTTGAAGTCTCATCGCTCAAACAAAAAATATTGCACTTCAAATGCGCCATCAGTGTCAATTGAAACCAAAAAATAAATAAGATAAAAACAACAATGACAGCTAAAGTGAGTACGGCAGAAAGCAGATTTTATTGGACTGAAGCAGCTTAGAACGTAGCTCGAGCGAAACAAAATGTTGGCTGCTGCCCAATCCCTACCTAAATGTTGACGTGGAGTGCGTTGTGGATATAGGTGTCACAGAAAACAGCTGCTTGTTGATAATAACTTCCTTCAAAAATTCATCTACGCGAAAAGTGTTAGGTATATAATCGAGTTATTCATTGAAAAAAAAAAAAACGCATCCTTATTTTTCCGCAACACAAAAACACAACATAAAAAAAACCAACATACCTATCTGTCAAAATTTAGTTTGAAAAAATGTGCCGAACCAATAATGAAAATGAAATGAAAATTTAATTTTTAACTGAAGCAGCTCGGCTAAATGAATTCGCTTAAATTTAGCTCAGTTTAATTTTGGAGAGAATTTTGTATGGCCACTAAAATTTAGCTCGATTAACGTATAAGCTTTACCAATAAAAAAGTTGAGAAAGAAATGTCTTTCCGAAATACCCTTTTTAGTTTCTAATTAACCCATTTTAGTTGTTACTTGACTGTGAATGCACAAATACTGTCACATACCTACCTATCAATATTCCCAAGCAAACAAACCTACTAGACCTATCCTAATTAGAAAATGTATTTTTTTTTTATGTGGCAATACTTCGGTATATACAAGAAAAACATACCAAAACAGAAAGTTGGATAAATAAGAAATCAGGCTAATAGCTAAACGTTTGACAAACGTCAGACGTTGAAAAAAAAAATCCAAGTTTCCAAAATTCTACCAGCTCGAGCCACAATACAACTACATTTCCCTTTCCACTCCTCAAACAAATCTACTTTTATAAATAACAGTGATATGTGATACCTATAAGTTAACAACATAACATACCACTACACTTAAAGATATTTCACTCACACCAGCGAATTACTGCGCAAGACAACAAAGTGAAAATGAAGATTACTTGACACGAAACCATTTTGACATTTTCTCCACTCAAATTTGATGTTTAAAACTATTTTTTTTTTGTTATTGCTCCATGACAATTATGAGCTGAGCGCTCCGTCATTTGAAAGTTGGCCCTTTCAAAACAAAATAACAAACAAAAACAATTAGTTTTGCGATGAATTATTTTAATAATTTTATAGGTATTTAAATTATTTATACATTGCACAAAATGGCGGAGTACGGAGCTCTTTCCCAACAGAAAAAAAAATCGAACTGACATGCAGAAATTTAGTACTTACGAGACTACTTTTGATTTCTTTTCATATTAGAGAAATCGCGCCCAGTATTTTGATTTTCTTTCAGCGTAATTTTTTAATAGAACGACGAAATTGGCACCCGCCTCTGAACCTACATTAAATGTCAAACGAAACTAAGCAAAAAAAAAAACACAAACTTTGGATGAACGTCACTCAGGGGGACGGCGAAAAATTATTGCCGTTATTTTTTAGAGAGTCTAGCTAATCTGCCATTTAAGATTTGATTTACGACCGGAACAACATTTTTTGGACAATTTAATGAAAAATAAGCGGTAAACTAAATATGTAATTGTTTTTTTCTGTATACACTTTTCAATTTCAACAACTGTCTGGCCAAGCAAATTCCCAACAGCAAGAATGTCGAACGGTAAATAGGCGAATAATGGAAGACTAAAAAAAATGACAGAAATGGCACAAAAAAGAACGTCCAGTACCTACCTACCTATTGGAAGAAGACTCAAAAGAGAAAAGCGATTAGCGCCTTTTTTTCTTCTTCTATAATGGATGCGTTCCCAAGCAATGGTAAAATTGCATTCGTTACTACACTATTTTGAAACTAACGAATAATATTATGACATTAATTGCAAAGGAATATAATAATAAAGTATTTAATTTCTATATGGGTTAGTATTTTTTTTTTTAATAATTGTGATGTGGATTGCGAAAATCAGCGTAATTTTTTAATAGAACGACGAAATTGGCACCCGCCTCTGAATCTACATTAATTGTCAAACAAACCATTTAACATTTTTTTGACAATTTAATGAAAAATAAATGGTAAACTCTCAATAATTTCAATATCAACAATAAATTTTACGAAGTGTCTATTCGCACGTTCATTTTGACAGATTTTGTACTGAACTGACGTTTCCTATGTTCGGGACACGGGCACGTAACGTAATTCTATTTTCATTAAAAACTCTTTATAAATATAACTGTTGGATCCTAAACGTACGGCCTTATGCCCGAAAATGATTATACTGGAGTTTAGAGTCCTTGCCGCGAGCGTAGCGAGCCACATACGCCAACTTGACGCAGTCGTGTCCCGAAGCCGTGCCCCGAAGCACAACGTGCGAATAGCAACAGCCTAAATTTTACTACACATTTTTTAAATTTTTATAAATTTTATTGACATAAACGTCAAATTTTCCATATAATTTTTGAAAATTTTTTGTTACGTGCATACCATTTCACAGTGTCAATGAAAAAGTATAAATATCAATTTAAAATATATTTTAAAAACTAAAAGCGTTTGATGATAAAGCAGATTTATTTTTGGAATCGATGATAACACTATCCGAATCTCGATTTGAATTAAAAGTTGCTTGAAATTTTCCAATCAAAGTACATTTGACTTTAACAATTAGTAGGAGGACCTGCGCCTCAACCAACACTCTTCTTCACCCAGTTCCATCCATGCCTAGCTGCCTCCACTTGCACACGGTACTTTGATTAAAGTTCCCTTTGAATTGAGGGCGACACATTTTACCTTACTTTTAGAAATTTCAAACGATTTCTCTTAGTTGCTTTCACTTTAACAAAGAATAGTTATTTATTAACATTTAATGAAGTGCAATATAACACATACATATAAATTAATATCTAAAAACAACTTTTGTCAAGACACCCTGGCTGTATGAGGTTGTCTACAATGTGAGGTACTTAAAATTTATATTAAAAATTGTTTGCCATAGATTGCTTGTTGGACTTCGGCGGTTCGGATTGCTTCAAGAACAGACAGGAACTGTTCGTTTCTCACTCAGTGGGATTTCGAGCTCACTGCAACTCTTAATGATTTCTGCACATGCCCTCAGATCCTTTCGGTAGTCTAAGAAACAAATAAAATATTCAACAAAGTTATTCTTGTTGTTGCATAAAAACGATTGACTTACATTGATAGTTGAATGACAGATCAAGGCAATTACTTCACGAATCAGATTGTTTGCTACTCACCGTCGTCCAATCAACATCTGCAATTCCTCAAACAGCTTTCCAGATGCAAAATAGCCCAAAAATATCATTCTGCTCGTCGTAGATTTTCAATAACCTACTTTTGATGGTGTATATCCAAACGATACACTGCTTGATGAGATACAGAAATTACAATTTGTACTTAATCTCCAGGGTGGATAGCAGATAGATTGTCCAACTGTGCCTGCGACAACGATCTAATGTCCAATTTCAGCTCTGGTGGACGGATTGTCTCTATATCTTGCAAAAACTTCTTCTTGGCCAACACTATCCGAATGTTTTTGGTGTCGATGAATTACCAAAATTCGATTTTTTTATTAGGTCTGTCGCAGTGATTCACATTTCGTTGTCCTTTTGGTTACCAATTCATCGGTAAAGCTATCAATTGCATCTATTTGTGTGGACATCTGCAATGATGGCCACAAGAGACTGAAGCATTTCTGCAGCAAAAAAGCCCTTGGTGATCCAGGCGTTCGTTGACGAGAATCGTGTCAGCAAAGCCATCTCGTATACAAACCGCAAAACCCTCCGTGTTAATTGTCCTGTCCCAGTGTATTGTTGTTAAAGGTTACATAAAATGAAACACTAAACAATTTTTACTTCTCCCTTCGAAGATAAGGAAAGTGGATTGTCTTTTCTACTATTGATAAGAACAACAAAAAAAAAAAAAAACAGACGATGTGTCAAAATGTCAGCTGGAACTAGTACTGCGATGGAAACAAGAAATCTAGTACGTAATTAGCCATCTTGTGGTGGATAGGTTAAGGTTTTTGTTTTTAGTTGACGATTTGTTTTAAATTAAGTTTTTCTTTTTTTAACCGTTATACATTGTATGTAAAACGGTAAAGAATGTGTACGATTTGCTGCAGACCTATGAATGAAATATTTAAATAATTACTTTCTTAAACGAAGAAAAAAAAATAGAGTCCTACCTCTTTGAAGGTAATCAAGCAAGCTCCATGAAATGTTATGGCATTCAAGTTTGCGGGATTTTGTGACCTGTAGATTATTAGCTGAATAACTTTTTGGTACTGGATGGTGTTTTCGTACCATTTGGTGTTGTAAGCAGAGTCACCAACTTCCAAACTCTGTTAAAATAATTACAAAAAAAAAAAAAAGAAACAAACGGAAATTATAATTTCTTCATGGAAATCGATTGAAGATTGCATGGCTAAGATAGAGCTAAGTCGCTAGTTTTCAAACTTCGGATACCGGGCAACCTCCGATTTCAAGATAGCCTTCCTGTGGTTAGAGGGATGGACCACGGTCGACCTTTCAATTCCGTTTACTCGTGGGATTTCAAGAATCACGCCATTTGAACAACACTGCTTTAAGTGAGCGCAGAAACAGGGTAGCAGTATAGAGCATGCTCGTACAATTATATACAAAGTCGACAGATGGCCATAAATATTCTGAAGTTAAACGCATGGGATCAGAAAATAATACTACACTGGGACAACAATCGTTGACAAAGCCTCCTTTAGAGATCTAGCGAGCTATGTGAGACTGGGTGTAGTACTGTACCAGTCAATCTCGATAGCAATCCTCTCACTAATGAACAAATGGTTCAGATACAGGAGATAATTATGCAGTATATTTCATCTATAATTCAGGTATCAAAGACGCTAACACCTATATATTCGCGGACAGTCAATCAGCTATAAAAACCCCTTATTGACTCCGAGTCCCGTACTCCACTGCTTAAATACACCTCAAATACCTAGTATTAAGCCAGTATTAGACGATATGTTGAATCAGCATACGTATGCTGAAAATTGTGTTCCAATCACAACATATCGTGTATACCAGTGTTTTTCAAACTGTGGGTCGCGACCCCCTAGGGGGTCGCCAAGAGTTCCTTGGGGGGTCGCGCTCTCAAGTCGTTAAGATTAGATAATAAACAAAATTCCTGTGACAAAAAAAAATTAAAATAAAACTCAAAATTTGTTAGTGCGACATATGTGAACGCAGGGAAAATAACCAAACATTTTTGTTTGTAAAGACTCTGACCAGAAAGGAAGTTTTGCGAGGAATCCTCTGATTTTGTCTTTTGCAGTTATAATGCTTTCTTTTATCCCTTGGAGGCTAAGACATCGATAGATGTTTAAGTGGACAAAAAGATCTGCGAGAAATGATAATTTTAAAAGCCAGATGGGATCAGAAAAATGATTCGAATTTTTCGATTTAGAATCTTGTAAGAACAGTCTTTGGGTTTTTAATTCCCGAACCTTTCCTTTTGACAGCCATCTTACCTCTGTCTGATAAAGGAGATTTTGATGGAGTGAACCCATTTCATCACATATGGTCCTAAACAGCCGACTGTGCAAGTCTTTGGGCCTTACCAATAATCATTTTAAGTCTTCAACTTAAATATTTTGACAGTCACAATGGATAATTTTATATGGAAATTTTCGCCATTGTGACTTCGCTTGCCTTTAATAGAGTTCACAACTCTGATCACATCTTTCAGCACATCATTTAATCCAAAAGGTAACACCTTGGATGCCAGAACTGGTCGATGAAGAAAGCAGTGTGTCCTCATGAAACGTTTGGCATTATTAATTTTAATTTTGCAATGAGTCCACTTTTGTTGCCCGACAAAGCTTTAGCACCATCGCTACACATAACAAAACATTTTGTCCAATCAATCTCGTAGTCGCGACAGCTTTCTAAAAACATGTCGTACAGTGGCCAGAAGTATTAGCAGGAAGAGCTTTGCAAAATAAAATTTCCTTTTCCATAAATAAATAAAATCTTATGTAATTAGACCGGGTTGGGAAGGGGTTCAGTGTATGTAGCTTTTTTGAATAACTGACTGGGGGTCACCAAAATGTTTTTATTAACAAAGGGGTCGCATACTCAAAAAGTTTGAAAAACACTGGTGTATACTAACCATCCCATCTATCCTCCTTTTAGGAGGATGATCCTCCTTTTTTAAACCAAAAATTTCAAAACCTCCTAACCTTCTTTCTAGCCCTAAATCCTCCTTTTAACCTCCAATCATCCTCCTTTCCTATCAAAATTTTAATATGAATTTTTTCAACGAAAAATCAATTCAAATTTTGCACTTATGAAATTATTGAAAAGAGAAACTCGAATCTTAAAATATATATTTTTAATTGATTGAAATTCAAAAAAAAAAACCGTCAAAAAAATAGGCTAATAATAATTTAATAATTTGTATTACCTTGCTGCCGGAGCAGGACAATTTTTTGATACCACCACAGTAGTCAGAAAATTGTCAGAGGATAATTATTTAGCGCAATTTCATCATGATCTCAGCTTCAACACAAACGGCTACAAATCGATCGAGTGCGCGTTGAAGTTCAGTCTGAGTAAATGACTTATCATCAGATCTCCCAATTCGAAACGTTCTTCGCCAAGACTGCGCTGTAACCTGTAACATCCAGTTCATATACATAAGTAACGCCGTTTAGTTTGGATGATTTTCGTTTTCGATACGTTATGACTTACATTAGCATAATATACAAACGTAGGAAAAGTGCAGTAATAAAATGAAATCTTTGCTGATTTTCTGAAGACCTCAACTACTTATGACATTTCCCTATCCGGATAAATAGTTAAGTTTTTTGTGTAGATTTTGACAGAGTATTACGAAATAGGGAAATTAACTCCATTCTGGTTTACCCTTATAAATAAATAAATAAATAGGTGGCGCAACAGGCAGGTAGACACCCTAGGCCTAGCTTCTCGCAACCATTCGTTTTGTGTGAGTTTATAATTTTGGGACGAATGGAAGGGACCTGCAATTTTATGCCGAGTCGGAACGGCTGAATTGAGAAGCTTTTTCATGACAGTCATACTCTCGGATGTTTGTCAGACGTTCGCGAGAGGTGGCGCAGTAGAAAAAACCTTAAGATGTAATTTGTGTTTTTCCGGGGATCGAACCTGGGATCCCTCGCACAGTAGTCCAGCACACTAACCACTGCGCTACTTCGCCCACTTTACCCTTACATGACAATAATACTACCAACCACCAAAATTTGGCAATTGTCGGTTATTTTACGAGCATTATATAATTGACAAGTTTCCAATGATTACACACACAAAGCAGTATAGCAAAAAAAATTAATCAAAATGAACTTACCAATTGGATTAGGTTATCACCGAGTAGGCACGTTATAAACAACTTCAGCGTATCATACAAAATAAGGAAGAGAAAATTTATAAAATCCACTGCATCAGATGCGTACATGAGTTGAAAGCCCCCAAAACATATTGAAAACGCAGACGTTAGAAATGTTATAAAAGTTGTCGCCTTAAACGTATTATTTATGTCTTCCATCAATCTAAGAGAAATAAGTATTACATCAAACTTGCGTCATATCTCCGCGTTGTCAATATTTTCTCTATAACCCAAATAAGATCTGTTCCCGTACTTTTATCGAGTAAAATTCATAAAATTTTAAAATTGATAGAGTAGGAACACATTTGGCAAAGTTCTAACTGTACTGCCCATTCGAAAATAACGTTTTTTTTACACAGTCCGTGCCACGCCCAAACGGTAAGAGAGCACCAAATTTAGTTTGCAGATTTGAGCAAGGTATATAGAAATACATGGTATGATATTGCGCATGTTTGTTTGCATCTCTCTCTTCAAAGTGACGTCACCAGACGACAAAACATAGGCAACAGATAATAATTTATTTAATTTGTTTACTATTCTATTACATTGAAAACAGCACACAAAACATTATTGTTATTAAAAATGAAACTTGGGCAGTTTTCTGTGCCGTATTTCAATATATTTTCACAGAAACGTTAAAATCGTTGTCGTCAAGTGACGTACATGCGCAGAAAAAACGAAAAATTAATCGCGGAATATCATACCTTGTAGTTCTATATACCTTGGATTTGAGCTCAGCGCATTAAAGTCAATCGGAATAAACAAAAAAAAAAAAGTATATTGGAAATGTTGTTTCCCTCACTTTAGATTTTTTGCGCACGGGAACAGGCTAATCAGCAAATTCTTAAACATTTTCGAGTACAACAACGTCACTTTTTCTTACCGCAAAATAAGGCTATGGTGTGCGACAATAATCTTCAAATCTTGTATGTCTCCCCTTTCGCAATGACGTTTGTCCAATCTAATCGACAAAGCATTTAAATGCATACAAACTTGTAGCACCATAAATGTCAATAACGCTTCACTTCCGGTGACACTAAACAAAACCATAAGTGTTGAATAACACTGTTGAAGATTTGCCGCGAAAAATAGCCACCAAGTATCAATCTTAAAAGGATAAGTTGTATAATATTGAAGAATGTGACCCACGTCGTTGCCGCTGCTATGATCAATGATGAATAAGTATCTATAAAAACTAGACACAGTATTGATGATAACGTTGACAACCACACATAATAGAGGCGGGAGAGTTAGTAATACTATTTTGTTACGATATTCCTTCATATTGTAGGCAGCCAATTCCTTTTTGGTCACTGGGAATAAGGAATTAAACGATTTGAGGAGTTTATTGATTTGCGACAGGCTACTAAAGACGAATAGGATTTTAACTTCCCCCAGGGACGAGTAGATTATGTATGAAAAGTATCTGATGGATCCGAGTGAAGTCGTTTCCCTCATTTGGTTGTAAAACTCGCAAGCAATGTCTATATTGATGGCCATAATGGCGAAGAAAAAATACACCAAACACCACTTGTGAACTCGGTAGTTCTGTCTGGGCCAAAGAATTACACCGATCAAATAAAGCACATAAGTTGCTGGCTTTTTAAAGTTTTCGAAAGTGTATGAATTGGTTAGGGGTTTCTTGGGTTTATTCCTTTCGGCTTTTGCAGATATTTTCAAATTTTGATAATTTTCAATTTCTTCAGCGATTTCTGTATTTACTGCTGTTGCATGCTCCATGATGTAAAGTTTTCTAGAGTTGTGCGAGTATTTTTTCATACTTTCGAACACAAAGTATTCACGTGTCTTTAACAAACAAAGCAAAGGTGTTTTTAGATCGACACCTAAAGTGCAACTATGATGGCCATGTAGACTCGCACGGCATATTATACATTTATACCTACTCTTGTTGTTAACCAACTGTGTTTTTACCCAGCACCAGCATGCAATTTCTTTCCTTTATTGCGATGTAGATATGTTTAATGCCCGATTTTACCGCTCACATTTTAAGATGTTGAAATGTTAGTCCAACCTTATTCCCCTAGATCTGCATAGTAACCAACTATTCTCAGCGTTGTTATGTTGTTATATATGTCGGAATCTCCTTCCTCACCAGGAGTATTAATCTCGTCCATTTTAGTACACAGTACACACTGTCTTGCAGCGCAGTATGTCTACATTTCCGTGGACAACAGGACTAAAGCCTCAAGCACACTCCGACATATATATTACTAGCTGAACCCCCGCCGGCTTCGCCAGGCCTTTTATTACTTTTTACAATTTTTATTTTTTAATTTTTTTGGCCTATCGCTTGATCACCGTAATTACCGACATTTAAAAAAAAATATCAACTCAATTGGTTGAAAATTACGGGCGACAGAGGGAAACATATAGTTTTTTCCACTTTCTTTTATAGAGATAGCTGTGCCCGCCGGCGCAAAGTCCCGAAGACATAAGTCCCGAATTCTTTTTTCGGGACCTATGTCCCACTTTAGTGGATTTCAATAATGTTCGTGTTCGTGTAACATTTGCGGTAGTTCGCAACATGCTTGTAGTTCGCATAATGTGTCTTATACATAATAAAATATAAAATAAATTATTGCTATCACTTTATATTTATACATTGTGTAGTAGTATATAATATTGTTTACTTAATCTAATGCCAAGAAAAAATAGTTTCATATGCAAATCCACCCAAACTAAACGAATGTTGAATCGAATAATAAAAAATCACCTCGAACTTATTGCTTTTATTAAATAATTTATGTAGGTACAGCTACACTTCGATGTTAGATATCTTCTACAATGTACACTAGCAAGGACAGCTATTATTTTCCTTTCATTTTCTTAAAGCGTCTGCAATTAACTTACTTTAAATGGCACTCCAAGAGTTTCAAAAATGCAATCTATCTGCAAGGCAAGCAGACTATTATTGGGCAAGTCCTGGCAAACAACGAAATAAGAGGGATAAAGTGAAGAACCTAAAGGCGTAGCCAAAAAAAATTTTTGAGCAAGGGAGGATCGATATGGGGTGTGAAAATTAAAAATTCGCGCGAATTCGCACCCCAAATCGATCCTCCCTTGCTCAAAAATTTTTTTTGGCTACGCCTTTACGCCCTCTCTTACTTCTCTTATTCTGTAGAGCGCCAGAACTTACCAGGAGACATAATCAAGAATGACTTAGAAAAATAAAAAGGAAAAGTGCCCCAAAAAATAAAAATTCAGCAAAAAAAATTAATCAATGTTTTGTAGTTGTTGGTTTTCATATTGGTACCGTACTTCATTTTCGTTTGGGCCATTTTTCAAATTTCATGCATCCATTTTAAACTTCAAATGGACAACGGAGCGTATTTCTAACTAATCATTTAAGCAAAATCGGATATGCAGTGAAAAATGACAAAGTCTAAATAGCCTAATGTTAATTTACCAAAGCTTCATACTGCCAAATTAAAGAATTTGGCTTTATGTCACCTTCACAACACGACATATTATATCCAGACTTACAGATTTTGTCTTATGTCGCTGAGCCTAATGTCACGGCACCATAGATCTACGAAAATATGTTTGGTGGGACATAAGTCCCGACTTATTTTTTCGGGACTTATGTCTCGCTGGGCTGGGACATAGGTCCCCAATTCAATTTCTAAAAAAATACTCATGAAAATCGGCTCAGCGGTTATAGAGATATAACGTTATCGAGTTTCACCCCATAGAAGATGTTTTTTGTATAGGAGGTATACGATTTTGAATGTTTTTTTGTATGGGATGTGCCACGCCCCTTTGTCCAATTTTGACCAATCTTCACAGAAGCACTTCATGGCCAATACCTAAGATTATCTGTAAGTTTGAGCTCAATCGATTCGGTGGTTTTCGAGATATACGATTTTTAATGTTTTTTTTTTTTGTATGGGAGATTCCACGCCCCTTTGTCCAATTGTGACCAATCTTCATAGGAGCACTTCATGGCCAATACCTAAGATTATCTGTAAGTTTGAGCTCAATCGATTCGGTGGTTTTCGAGATATACGATTTTGAATGTTTTTTTTGTATGGGCGGTGCCACGCCCCTTTGTCAGATTTTGACCAATCTTCACAGGAGCACTTAACTGCCAATACCTAAGATTATCTGTAAGTTTGAGCTCAATCTATTCGTTGTTTTTCGAAATATATACGATTTTGAATGTTTTTTTTTGTATGAGCGGCGCCACGCCCCTTCTTCACAGGATCACTTTACTGCCAATACCTAAGATTATCTGTAAGTTTGAGCTCAATCGATTCGGTGGTTTTCGAAATATACGATTTTGAATGTTTTTTTTGTATGGGAGGTGCCACGCCCCTTTGTCCGATTTAGAATTTGTTTAGCCTATTGCCCGACCACCGTAATTACCGACATTATAAAAAAAAAATCAACTAAATTGGTTGAAATTTACGGGCTACAGAGGGAAACATACAGTTTTTTCCACTTTGTTTTATATACAGTACAATCCCGATAAATCGTAATACCAAGGGACCTGGAGTTTATTACGAATTATAGAGGTTTTCGAAATAGCGAGATTACGAATTATTGAAGACTTAAAAAATACAAATTCGATTTACCGGGATCATAAGTTTTAACAGTCAGTTTGTGAATACATGTGTGAAAATGACTAACATTTCAGCAGAAACAGCACCCAATTGTAGTAGTGGTCCCATTTTACACACATTCTTAAGTGTGAAAGTTTTCCATCTCGCTCTCTTGCTTTCCCAAGAATCAAATTCTTATTCCGTCTTTCTAATTAAACATAAAAATGTACCTAACAAACGTATTTTAGAGGATTGAAGAGAGAGAAGGAGGTTTTTTTTTCGAATAAACGGGGTTGTCAACACAGTCTTACGAATTATAAGACGTTTAATGGCAAAGTCATATGGAAATTATTGCGAATTACCGAGGGGACCGAAATGCACTGGTTTTTTACGAATAACCGAGATTTTTTCAAGGGACCAGCAGTTTATTTCGAATAAGCGGGGTTTACGAATTAACGGGGTACGAATTATCGAGATTATACTGTATATAGAGATTTGGTGAAAAAGGGGAAGAGAAAAAAATGCAGTCGCCACGCCACTCGCCAGCTCCACTGCTCGAAGAAAAAAATCGGATAAGGCAAGCAAATGTCGGTTGCCACATATCACTGCTATCGAAGATCATGAACTTTTGTAACAGCGGGCAATGGAAGGGTGCTGCGTTCAGCGTAGCTCAGCGAAGGGTTCGACATAGACGAATGTTTTAGAAAATTCCCTCAAATTGTCCTTTGGGTAGGAGAGAGAAAGGGAAGAGAGCAGACCTTGTTGCGCTAAATTTTAATAAAGCAATGGACACCTGGAGATTCCGGTGGTATATGATCTGCAAGCTCATGAAAATATTGGGTTCATCAGAATCAAAAGCATCGTATTCCACTTTTAGTAGTTTTGAGATATGTATTAAAAAAAAAAAAAAACGTTTCCTAAGACCTAGCCTTCAAAATAATAACAACTATTTCTTTTTTATATCTTATCATAGGTTTTTAAACTTTACTAAATGCAATTTATTGTGAAACCTCAAAAGGTCTTGGAAATATTTAGCAATGAATTTTGGAATACATGCGTTTTGAAATTTTCTATCCGGAAAAAGATCGTTCATGAACACAAAACTTTTTGTTATGTTGTTATTTTTTCAAGTCATCGTTTAAGAACAACTGATAAATAAATAAACTACAAACTCCAACAAAGAAATGGAAACAAAATAAAAAGTTTGACAGATTTGCGGATTTTCCCGCTTTTTTGGAATAGGTAGGTACATTTATTTTGATTAAAAAAATTTAATTTAGTATTGGAATAGAGCTATTTTGATTATAGATATATGGAATACATAGGTTTTGATTTAAATCTAACCCACAAATTCAAATCAAAATAACTCTGAAATTAGTTGGCTTTGGAAACAAACAAAAACAGCAATAGATAGATCTCAAGAGGGAGAATTAAAATGCATCATCAACTCGATTTTTTCAAAAAGTGGAATACATCGTTTTTGATTCTGATAAACACATAACACACATAATATGCCAATGCGAAGCAATACCTATATCTCGCAACAGCATGAAGGTACGAACTACAAAGTGCTATGTTGGTTTTTAAGATAAAATGTCATTCCATAGTGGTTTACACCATCTAGGTATCGCGATGGGCCGATTTAACTTAGTGCCGCCTTTCAACCTTAGGTTAGGTTAGGTTAGGTTGAATAGGGTGTGAGTTCATCACATTGGACTAGGCACCATATTGGACCCATCGCCATCCCTGGGGAACCTTAACGGTCAAATAACCTAAACCACTTCGCCCAAACAATTAATTTTCCCACAGAACCTGAAAATTGCTTCAATTTTGTTTGCGAGGCCAACCTCCTCCAAATTATCGAAGAAGTACCTACCAAGGTATTTCCTCCTGTACCGAGCAATAGCTTGACATTCACAGAGGAGATGAGTTATATCCTCTGTGACTTGTAAGTCTTCGCAATACCTGCATATGTCTGTATCTGTTAGACCTAATCTCATGGCGTGCTTCCTTAGAAGACAGTGCCCAGAAAGTATCCCTATTGCCATTCGTAGCCTTGATCTGCTGAGCTTTAGTAATTCTACAGATTTTTTCCGATCTAGCTTAGGCCACAGAGCCTTTGAGACCCTGTGCCCTAATATATTCAACCATCTCTGATCTGCCCTATTTTGAATATTCTCGAGAATAATTCTCTTGGCCACGGCTATTGGTGGTCTTATGCCCTCAATTGTTTCATTAGATGGAAGCTCTGCTCCGGTTTTGGCCAGAACATCAGCCCGTACGTTACCCTCAATATCGCAGTGTCCGGGTACCCAACACAATCTGACCTGGTTCTGCGCGCATAATGCTCTGAGCATTGTGCGGTAGCTCCTGACTAGTTCAGATTTGATGATGAAGGACTCTAGCGCATTTAGCGCAGCCTGACTAGCAATGTAGATAGCGATATTCTTGTTGGATATTGATCCCATATCAAGTATATCCGCGGCTTTGAGCACGACCAGAACCTCTGCCTGGAACACACTGCATGTATCCGGAAGTCTTAAGGACACGTATAGGTCTATATCCCTAGAGCCTTTCAGCCTTACTTACTTACTTTTTATCCTAAATTAACCAAACCTATGCGAATGTTGATCTCCTGTCAAGTAGTTCAACAACCAACAAATCACAATGTTTGAACAAATCTTTGTAGGTACAGATTTTGGCACATCTTGAACCACGGTGAAAACGGTCGTAAAGTACTGACTTACTTCATTGCGTCGCAATGGTTACAATTGAGTAATTACAGTTCAGGAGTGACATATGGGTGTTTCTCTACAAAGAGCCCTTCCAACAGACCAGAGCTTTAGTTAATGTAATATAAATTTGTGATATTATATGACTTAAGTCCATTTAAAAACAGATTACCGTTGATGTTACCATCCGGAAGGGTACTTAAGAATTTATATAGTTATTGGGATGTAGAATGTAGATATAAGTAGTTAGTAATATTGTTAATATAGGTAAATACTGCTAATATGGATAACACCTAGTAGAGAATAGTTTGTGTATTAAATTATAGTATATAAATTAATATAGTAATTTATATATCCACAGGTATTTCCATTCTTGTTTGTCCTCTTGGATAAGAAGTCAAAGAAGAGTTACACAACTATGCAGTTTGAAAAACAGTATTTTAATTTTAAATACAAAATAACTTAAGAAATGTAATTTTAAGAAAAATTAAATAACTCCTAATAACATTGAGTGAAATAGCTCTTAATTAGGATTTTTTTCACTGAGTGGGGAAGCGAGGAGTAACAACGATTCTCGCTTGTTTGGGATTGACCCTGACAATTTCTGTTGGGAAATTATGTCGAATTTCAGTCTCTGAATTATTGTTTGAGAGAATTACATTAACAACAACTCGTAGACACAGTCACTTTGGTAGGAATGATAGCTATTTCGAACTACACCGCACTAATTCATCATCAGACTCCTTTTAAGTGATTGTTTGAATAGTTTTTTTAATTCTGACAGTCAATTCTCCGTATATATCCACTTGGGAAGACATTTCTGTTTTCCCCTGTCGCTCACTTTCAAAAAGCGACATAAAGCCAAATTTCGAGATTTGGCCTTATGACGCTTGGCCTTATGTCACGGCACCAGTTGATTGCTTATACGTTTTCAGCTGAAGTATAATAACCTAGCCATTCCTCGTTTTGACATATTTAAGATTAAAATACAGGGAATAGTATTCGTTCTGACGTAAAGTTACTTAATTGTGTGAAAAGTAAGCCTGCAGTACGCAATTTGCTTATTTCAGTAAAGTTGTCGCACATCTTTCCTAAGAGTTCAACAACTTAAAGCTTTATCTAAACCTACTGTCACCGATGCAACATAACATCTTAGAAAATGGAATCCTGCATTAAGATTCACATTATGCCATTATGTTTTAATATTCAGCAGCTGATACTTTACTTGCCTTCATTTTCAGAAAATCAAACTGCATTGAGGAGTATCGAAAAAATTGGCCAATAATAATAGCGATAGTGTCTGTATGGAATCTGGATGGGATGATTTTCGTCTTTCAACTCTTTGGTCAAGAGCTTCGTCAAAGGACGCTGACGAATAATTTGCATTGGCATGTCTTAAATGGTCAGGAAATGAATATGTATACTAAAATAAATAAATAAATATTTTCGGCAAGTGACAAAGGTACCCAAGCCCTCTAGCTCTCCACAACCATTCGTTTGTGTGAATTTTTAATTTTGGGATAAATGAAACATACAATTTTATCCCGCGTTAGAGCTCCTGAATTGAGATGGTTTCTCAGGACAGTTAAGTAAGTCAGGCATTGAAGTGGCGTGGCAGCTGGTGGCATCACTAAAGCCTATGTAAACAAATGTAGATGCGCGCATCAAAGCGGAATGCAGGCGACGGGTGCACCATACGTTGTTTGCCACTTCAGTCCACGTTAAATCACTTTCATAGCATCCCGCCGCCATTCCTTCGCTACACCACTAGTATTCCACTTGGTCACCACGCCACTGCTACGCCACTTGCTCATCTCTACTTAAGTGCACGCCAGGTAGATTATGGAAGAATTATGCTGCACATCTCTATGTTTTTCCCTCGGTTTTTCCCCAATGATTTAAAATGTTGATCTGTTTCTTAATTTGGCAAAGCAGTAACTAAGAAGAACATTATTAGAAGAACAAATTAGGTACCTACTTTTCAAAGCAGTTTCTTCGCTTCTCAAATACAAGCAATGGTTTATTTTAGGTTAGAATGTGATGGCTTAAAAACTTAGGTATATTTTATTTTGTGTCGCTCTCATTCAATTGAAAGAAGGAGTCAGCAGGCTAAGTTAAATGCTGACAAATCAAGTCAAGAACTTATCCACTTACTACCTACTGTTAACATTTACATTTTTGGTTCTCAGAAAGCGCAATCTGACATTCGATTTACCCTGACGTAGAGCATGTAGAGTAGAGTGAAAACCCTGAGGTGCATTTTCTAAGTTGTTTATTGTTAACTAAAAGAACAATAAACTATTCATTAAGTTACATTTGGATCTTGGAATGCTTTTTGTACCTACTAAGGCCACTCTTTATATTTGCACGTATACCTACAGTTTCCTGTGTGAGACACTGTGACGTTAATTTTTTATTAATGCTTGTTTACATCTAATAAAAATTGCGATCAAATTTGTAAAAATTGCTATAATAACACATTTTATTCAGTAGGTATCAATCACAGAATAGCCTTTTAAGAAACTATGTACATAAAATATATCGCCTGAAGGCGAACTAAGACTATATAAAAATATGACTGATACAAGAAAAAACAAAAACAGTGACATTTTTACATCTGACAAGCTTTGTTACATTTTGAAAATTTCTCTCTTTATCTGCCAAACTCAAAAAATTTTTTTTCATTTAGTTAACAACAAGGACAACTTGGAACGTAGCCTAGGAGAAACTAAAATACAATAATTGTCAAAAAGTGACATACCAAACAATCTAGTCAGTTTTCGCGTTCAGGATTAATCTAGTCCAGTAAATGTAGGTCGACTTAAGATAACTAGATTCTTGAATGCGACCTACATTTTATCTTGTCCCATACATAAAGTTGTCATTCGAAATTTGTTAGAAAATTCGTGATTAATATCGACAAATTCCTAACAATTCAATGTCATGGCCATTTTTATATGAAACCAAAACTTGAGCAAATCATAGCAAATATTAATCAAAATGAACTTACCAATTGGATTAGCATATCGCCGAATAGGCTCGTTATAAACAACTTTAGCGTAGGTATCGTACAAAATAATCAGGCCTAAGTATTCGGCAAAATCTTTTATCCATTTTTCCTGTTATTCTGTTATGAATTTCCATACAAAAGTTCGAACTGTCAAAAAATCTTTTACGATCTCCAGAATTGGTATTCTGCGTGCAAAAATCTTTTATGAAATCTGTTATAAATCATAACAGAATAAAAGACAGCATTTTGTGACTTTTATCATAAAAGATTTTTATTAATTAGAAAGTTTTGGATTGAAAGGGATAATCTATATAATTTATGGTCAACGAAATGTTTACAAAAGAAGACAAATGTAATAATTGTGCATAAACTAGTGGGTTTGTAATGGAAAATAATTTGGACATTTATATTTTTGCTTTAATTCGCGAGGAACTCAATGTCGAGTAGCTACTTCTCCGGAGCGGCCCATGCTTCGGTGGTTTGGTCATGTTAAACGCATGTCCCCAACCAGGATCCCACGACGTCCTATGGAATCCGTACCATCATCAGGCAGGCGGCCTCTATGTAGACCCAGTATGGGATGGTTATATCAAGTTCATAATCTCTCCTCTTGCCGTATGGGGATTGCCCTTGATGATTTAGAGACGATGACGGAGAATCGAGAGCTATGGAGGGTCCACTTGAGCAACCTATACCCACAACCCATTTAATGGAAAAGCGGACCATTGAAAATGATTGAATGCATTTTTTTGGTTCAGACAAAGACACCCACACCGATTACTTTTGCTGGAACTAAGATTAAATAGTAATCCATTTGATCTTCCTAATGTATGAGTTTTATTCAGCTCTTTAGTTTGGATTGGAACAATTTACAAAACACGAATACAAACATTTCATTTCAAATTCAGGTAAATTGTATTTCTAATGATCACGATGTAAAGTTGGATATTTATTTCAAGTTTCTCGCGACACTACATTTTCACGGATATAGGAACACATTTTTGGTTTATCGCAGCCCAGTACATCCAGATCGATTCAGTTGGTTACTGATTTGAAATAGAGTTTTCTAATTGGATTTTGCTCCATGTAAGGGCAATATATTTGTTTTTGCCTTGTTGTTTTTTGTTGTCTTTTTCCTAAAAAGATGTTCCAGTATTTATTACACAATTATTTAGTTTGTAATAATTCAAAACATACTTTTTTCAGACTGCATTTTAATATGTTTTTTGCACAAAATTGATCAGGTGCCTACCGTCTATGTATAAAAAAAAAACTCTGCGGTTTGTTTTGACAGCTTCGTAACAGATTTTCAAGTTTCGAACTTCCATAACAGATTTTCATAAAAGTTCGAAACCCTGAATACGATTTATAAAAGATCTTTTATGGTCGAGATCTTTTATGATTCATAACAGAAAATTCATAACAGAATACAAGATTTTGCCGAATAGGCCTAAATGTTTCCATACTTTTCTCGAGTAAAATTCATAAAACGTCAAAATTTAAAGAATTGGAGAATATTTTTATGAGCAAGTATACGACACGTCAGTTAATGATGTAAAGTGTTCTAGCGGTGTGTCAGTATTTTTTTGGACTTTCGAAAACAAACTATTCACTTAATGTGCCCTTAACAAACAAAAGACAGCAAGGTGTTTTTAGATCGACGCCTAAATTGCAACTATGATGGCCAGGTAGATGCGCACGGTATTTTATACCTATATTCGGGTTAGCCAACTGTGTTTTTACCCATCACGTAATTACTTTCCTCAACTGCGATGTTGTTACTTTTAATGCCCGATTTTACCGCACACACTTTAAAGATGTTAAAATGTCAGTCCAACCTTGAAGGTACCATTTTTCGTAGGAATGCATTTTAATTCACAAACATAATATTTTGGTACCCGTGATGTCCTGTGGAGACATCCAACATTATTGTATTTAAAAAATAATATTTGGTCCAAATAGTTTCCATTTTCAAATGAATGAAATTGACAGATTAACATTTTTTATACTATCCGAATCAATTCGAAAACGCAGTCTGTACAGATGGCTTAAAGGCAACAGAAAGGTACGGGTTCTATGCTGAGCTTGCGGGGAAAAAGGAAATTATAACGAGGGGAGAGCGTGGGCATTTAACCACCTCCGTGCACCATAAAGGACACTTTTAGGAACAGAATTATAAAAGAGGCGGATCGGCCAGCCGTGGCGTACCTATAGTATTGAAGACACTTTAGCCTAAATTCAATCACAGGGAAATTTTTAAACTAGGCAGGGAACGACTGGTGGATCTCTTGTGCAGTAGTTCAACAACCAACAAATCACAACCTTTGGTAAACAAATCTATAGGGGTATTCACGATCACGATTCGGTGTATCAGGTCTAGTATCATTGTGAAAGTTTAAAAGTGTGAAGTTTTCTTACAAACAACAAAATATTCTTGCTACACTTTTACTATACCTACGCTGACCATCCGTCCTTTATTTAAAAGGACAGTCCTTTCTTTTTAACCTCTGTCCTGTATTTTTTTATTTTCAATAAAGGACGGATTTTGTCCTTTATTTTTGAAACCGTCCTTTAAAAACTGACAAAAAAATTGCATACCATTTATTTCTCAGAAAAAACAGGCTTATTTTTAAATGGCGTACGACTTTTCGATATCATATAAATTTGTCCTGACTTATCAACGCCCAACCCAAACGGTAAGAACTAGGAAGCAAATATTTTGAAACAAAATTCCTTGTATGGCCAAAGTAAGCACTAGAAGCGATTTGGAGAAATTCGAACTCCAAAAGGGGAAAAGGTTGTATCGGAAAATTAATATTTTTCATGCGATTGACTGTTTATGTGAAATCTGTTTAACCCTCACATGGACAGTATATACCCGGGTACACATTTGAATTTTCAACTCTAAATATCTTCGGTTTTTTATTAAATGTTAATGCAATTTCGAATCAGTGACTAAATTTTTGTTTTATTGAAGATAATTATGAAAAAAATTTTGTGAGAAGGTCCTTTCTTACTATTTTTTAAGTTTTGTCTTTTTTCTGTCTTACATGGACAGTATCTACCCAGGTAGATATTCGTTGAATTTGCATGCAAAATGTCGATACAAAAATATATGTTTGCAGAAAGTAGAGCTTAAAAGTAAACTAAAGTATATTGTATGAGACATACAAAATTTCCGTAGCAAATAAAATAATAAAATACGATTTATTGCGAAATTGCTTTGAAGCGCCTCACCGATATCGTTGCTCGATAAAAGGGAGCGCTCAAAGCTGTGCCGCTGCCTCAGATTCCTCCAGGCATAGCTTACAAGTATCATCCTCTCTAAGTCACATCTTCCTTAAATTATACCAGAAATTACCATGACCTGTAGTTAAACCCACCACCAATTTCAATGTTCCTCGACTCATGCTTAGAACCCTTCCTTGAGTGGAGTAGGTCGGCCATTTTATTGCCATTTTAGCTTGTCTATACATTGTTTCACTGTTTCACGGTTGACCACCTTCTCAAATGCTTTGCCGTGATCGACTTGTGAATCAGGTGTTCTACCATTCCTCTACCAATTGAAGAGAATGGTTCTGGTCCCAGCAACTTTCCTGTTTTGCAAAGGAGTCCGCCTTTTCGTTGCCGTCGATCCCTATTTGTCCTCGTACCCAAGGCAGTATTACCTGATTTTTAGATGAACACTTATTGAGCTTGAATACACATTCCAGTGCCAATAATGTTGTGATGGTTGTCTGATCCATGCATCTAGTCACCGCCTGATTGTCCAGTGCTATAAGGATATTTCTTCCTTCCACCTGACTCTCAAGCAAGTAGTCCAACGCATGCAACAAAGCAATCATCTCAGCCTGGTATACTGAAGTGTGTTTCCCGAGGCTAATGTGACGGGCTGCGCCATCCCCGATGGATCCATCTGTGAAACTCACGGTTTCACCATTCCTCTTTTCTGGAAGTAATCAATTCTCAATACGAGTTTTGTGCTAAAAATGACAGGCTTTCCGTATTGCTTATTGACAGTTCCTGGTTGGTTAGTTGCTAATATATACGGCTATATAAGTGAATGACAATCCAATATTTTTTTTATAGAACTATATGTACTATGTATTAGTAATGTTCATGTTTTTTGCTATTTTATTATTATTAATTTTTTTTATGAAATACCTACAGTTTGTAAGTAGAAAAATTATTGTCCTTTATTTTCCTTTGACAAATATGGTCACCGTAACTATACCCCACACCTATAGTAACAAAAAAATACAACAGTGTAAAATGTATTAGTTCGCAAATGTCAGTTCGATTTCAAATGTTTTTTGTTATTTTCTAGTGTTGATATAGAGATTAGAAAAAGTGTGCTCACGATGTGATAAAAAAAAATACAATTTCACAATTTTATTAGACCTAGATACACCGAATCGTGAATACCCCTTATGTAATGATTTTGGCAAATCTTAAACTATGCTGAAAACGGGCGTAAGTTATTACTCTTCATTGCGTTATAACTTTACAATTGAGTAATTACAGTTCACGACATATGGGCGTTTCTTTGCAAAGGGTACTTCAAATAATAATCAACGTAATATTAATTTCTTATGTGACTTAGTCCAATTAAAAACATATTACTATTGATGTTCCAATCCGAAAGGGTTTTCAAGAACTTATATAGGTAACTATTGCGAAGTATGTATATAGATATAACGAATGTATTTGAAATCACTACTTGCGTATTTTAGTGATTCAATAACAGCAAATCATTTGAGTATTCAAAGGTAGGTAAAATAAATATTTGATGTTACGTGGTAACCATTTGCTTTGGTATAGGACCTGCCACACTCGATCGATCGAGCGAATATTTACAGGATGTTAATTTTTCCCTCTGATGACATATTTTATTGTAAGTTGGTTCGTTTTCAGCTGCAGTATTGTACGTTCAGGCATTTGCTGTTTTAACATATTTAATATTCACGTATTCCTTCTGACATAATGTTTCGTACCTAATTGTGTGAAAAGTTCGTAGTTTGCTCATATCAACAAACCACTCACAGAACTGTCCAAAGTGTTCTGCAACTTGAAGATTTACCTAAACCTACTGCCACAGATGCAACACTACATATAAAGTGGATTTAGAACCGAGAAGTGAAGAATTTTTTGTGGTAAAATGTTAAAAGTAAAGAAACCAGATATTAAAAGAAAAGAAATGTAATAAAGAAACAAAAGAAAACAAACAAAGCATGAAGGAAGAGAGTCACTCTCAGTCAGTCGATAAGCAGCTAAGTAGAGCTACGCAACAACCCCGCTTAAGTTTTCTCCCTAACTTTTTCCTAATTTGTTATTATTATTATTATTTTATATTTCCTTTTTTTTATAAAGCGTTACATTATTGTTAATTAGATGAATTAAAAAATTGAATCACCGTGTTTTTTTTTATTTTTAGTTCACAAGTAGACAAATAAGCATCAGTGACAAAAAAGAAAACGTTAATATAAATTGTGTACCTAAGAAAAGTTAAGTAAGTGATCGAAAAGGTAGAACGGTATTAAAAACGTTTTATTTTAAAATCAAACGGCAAAATCTGGCCATTATACGGCTAAAGTTTTACATGACTTGTACATACGGATCAAGCGGGTGAGCTCTTTCCACATTAATTTGTATCCTTTCAATTATTCTAAATTACATAACTGTTAACTGTAGACCTAAGCTTTATTAAAAATCGTGTAATATAATATTAAACAATTAGGCGATTTTACCAACACTTACATTAAGCACATTCGCATTTCAACTGCTTTTTGACAAATTGGCAAATAATAACAACCGATATAATATTTTTCGGGAGTCTTCGAAAAGATAAGCTTTCATTGATTTTTTATTTTTTGTCGAAGGTTGTTACTATTCGATGGAGCACTCAGACACAACTACTGGTCCATATTGTACTTAGTTTTCCCGTATTTCGCAGAAAGATGAGAACGAGCTTCAGTGATGAAGAGCTTAGATGTTCGGCACTCACCACGTCAGCCCCAAAAATTCGCCACCTGACGCGAGCAAAGGCAGGACAACTACAGAGGAAGTGTTCCGCCGTATCATCGTCCTCTCCACAAGCGGGACAGATGGTGGTGTCGCTCAAGCCCAAAACATTTAAGTGTTTGGCGAAAGCTTGGTGGCCCGAAAGGACGCCCACAAGCAGTCTGCAATCGATTCTCCTGAGAGACAGAAGAAAAGACGCGGACCTTTTGCAGAAACCCAAATATCGATGGATGACCTAACCACAGATGCAGGCAGACCCAACTCAGGTTCAGGTCCTGAAAGAGCTTCTTCTGAACCCAGCCTGGCAAGCCCATCAGCGATCTCATTTCCCTGGATACCAGTGTGACCTCGGACCCAAACAAGTTTGACCGTGTTTACCCTACCGACCAAGTTGAATGCAAGCTTGAGTTCGAGCACTAGCTTGGACGAGGTGAGAGGGTTAAGCAGCGCTTTTAGTGCAGCCTGGCTGTCACTGCAAACGCATATCGTTCTAGCCCTCCACCTGTTTGTCACAATATAGCGCATAGCCATATGGATAGCGAAAATCTCCGCCTGGAAAACAGTCGCGTGGTTACCTAAAGGGTAGTGTAGTCTAATGTTCTCGCCTTCCACAAAGACTCCAGAACCAGATCCCTGTCCGGTTTTAGAGCCATCCGTGAATACACGATGGCATTTTTTCCCTGGCTCAGAGTCTGGCCGAAGCCATTCCGTTGCCTGAGAAAAGTTGACGTGGTAGTTTTGTCGCAATAGGATTTCTGGTGTCATTGCATCAGACGGCATATCCATAAGACAGGGGTCAAAGGATAATTCTCGCACAAGTTCTTCAAAATTCCAATGCGCGTGGTACCAAAAGCCACCTCTCTTTAATCGGGAGATAGTTTTCAGCGTATACCTATACCCCATGATAAAAATATCAAGGGGGGGGGGGAAAGGTTCATCATAGCATCTACAGCAGAGCCCGGAGTGCTAGGGAAGGCACCTGTGCAGCCAAGGCAAACCGTTCTTTGGAGTTTGGCGAAAGAGGCAGTAACACATTTCCGCGAAAGCCTGTTCCACCACACAACCGATGCATATGAGAGAATTGATCTTACCATTGCCGTATAGATCCAAAGGACTCTTTTCGGAGATAAGCCCCATGTCTTACCAAAAGCGCCTTTGCACTGCCAGAAGGTCGACATCGCTTTATCGGTTTTCGATTCAACATGCTTGGACCAAAGAAGTTTTCTATCGAGGATTACTCCCAGATATTTGACTTCGTCAGAGATCGGGATAGTGGCACCTTTTAGCTCAAGTTGAGTCAGACCAGTGAAATTCCTCCTTCTCGTGAAGAGAATAACCGTAGTTTTAAGAGGATTCACTGAAAGCCCATTTCTTGTGCACCAGTCATCGATCAAGCCCAAGGATCTCTGCGTCTGAGAGCAGACAGTCCTTAGGTTCGAGCCGACAGAGAGAACGGCGACATCGTCCGCGTAGGCTTGTGTGTAGGTTCCAGGAAGATTGAGTACCGTTAGCAGAGAGTCTACTACCATACATTATAAAAGGGGAGACAGAACACCACATTGTGGGCAGCCCCTGTTTACCCCTGTCATGACGCATTTGCCACAATCTGCTTCGGCAATCAACGTCCTGTACATTAGCATTGCTTTAATCCACAACACCAATGTTTCATCTATACCGTGATGTCTAGCTGCGTTGCACATGCTGTCATAAGTCGCATTATCAAAAGCACCCTCAATATCGACGAAAATACCGAACGCGTACTCCTTCCGATCAAGAGCACTTTCGATCCTACCAACAAGGTTCTGAAGCGCAGTTTCACAGGATTTTCCGCGTTGATAAGCATGTTGCATCTCAGAAAGAGGATGCGATCGAAGAGCAACATTGCGCACGTGCAGCTCAACCAGTCTTTCCAAACTTTTCAGCAGGAAGGAAGACAGACTTATGGGTCTGAAACTTTTGGCGAGAGTGTAGTCAGTCTTACCGATTTTTGGTATGAGCACGACTTTAACCATACGCCAAAGAGAAGGTATGTAGGCCAAGGCCAAGCTAGCGGTGAAAATTCGTTTCAACGTCGGCATCAGCTGACTAAAACCTTGTTTCAGCATAGCCGGGTAAATTCCATCCGGACCAGGTGACTTGAAACTCTCAAACGATGCAATTGCATATCTGATAGCATCATCCGTCACCACTCTGGATGCAATATACCAGCTGCGCCGCGTGGTGTTTGTCAGTTCCGTAGTGGCCACCGTTGCCGGTACCACTGAAGAGCACGTAGTGACCTGATTTCCCGGGAAGTGAGACTCCAGCAGGAGACTAAAAGGGTCCGCCTTTGTCTCCGTGTAGGTACCATCAGATTTTTGGAACGATTCCAGTTTACTTAGTCTGTCCCTTTTTGAGGACTTTAACAAGCCTACTGGTCGCACTTAGTGATTCGACCTCCTCACAGAATTTCTCATAAGAGTCATTCTTCGATTTACGAATCAGTCTCTTAAATTCTTTTTGCTTCGATCGATACAGATTCCAGTCTACTTCTAAGTTGGTTTTTAAAGACCGGTTTAGGAGCTTCCTGGTTTCTCTGCGAAAACTCTGCAGTTCGGTGTACCGGTTTTCTGCAGGAGTTTTTTGTAACCGGACACGCTTGTACAAAACAACGGATAAGGACGCTGTTCAGATCCTGAGCAGACCTCTCTACCCCTTGTATTGACCTTAATTTAAGTGGAGCTTTAACAGAATTGCCAAGTTCCTCCTTAAACTGTGCCCAATTCGTTTTTCTCGGATTTCTCCTCTCTTGCGAAGGTGAAACTTCACAGTAGATTTGAGATTCGATGTATCTGTGATCTGACAAAGTACTATCTGGCGATACCCTCCAATTGATGATAGTCTTGGAATGCCTGTTGGACCGGGTAATATCGATTACTTGCTGTCTCCTGGCTGTAACAAATGTAGGCCGACGACCCACATTGTTGATGGTGATGTCAGACGATAGGATGAAGTCCAGAAGACGATCTCCTCGTATATTACATTTGTTACTGCCCCAAACAGTGTTTTGGGCATTAGCATCGCAACATAAGACAAGACCAATCATTTTGAACTCGCAGTACTCGAGGAATTAGAGAGTCGTAGGGGAAGTAAGCCGATGCAACAACAAAGGTTTCCCAATTGCCATTTGCATGGTAAGTGATAGTTGCAGCAACCAAATCTTGGCCACAAAACCGTTTGATTTTAACTGCCGTGAGGGATTTCGATACAACAAGACATGTCCTAGGTCTCTCGGACAGTTCATCGTAAAGAACATAGTATGCACCGCTCAACTCACCAAGGCCACAGATGCGATTTTTCCACACCCATATGGTTCCTGGATGGATGTTATGCGGTTTTTTGTCCTACTGACAGCAAGCCTCCTACTTAGAAGAGCGGTAGCAGCCTTACAGTGCTGTAGGTTGATCTGAGTGAACAAAATGGATGTAAAATCTGGGTTACGACCAATATTAGCACTCCTTGGCATTGAAATGGAAATTAATCCTACCAAGGTGCAGATAGGGACGCATGTCGTACCTAGACTTGATGACCTCTGCAGAAGCCTTATCTATACTCACAACCAGAGAACTACCATCTTCATCGTGACGGTTTTTACTCTGCCTGTGAGAATGAACAATCCAGGCTTTTGTGTCGAGACCAGGATCCTGGGCATGCAAACGCGTTAGCACGTCCGCCGATTTCCCCAGTTTCCCAGGGATCCAGCAGACAGCACGCGTGAGCTTGGGTGGTTTGTAGACCTCAAAAATTGTGGTCCCGTGGGGAGGGATCTTCGGCACCATATTGCTGACCCATTTCGAGGTAAACTGCGAGGAGGTCTTCACCGTGAAGGTTCCGTCCTTGAACTCACATCCCTCAACCTGGATACAAGCATTAGTTGCCGCGGCAAGCTCCAAAAGATGTGCTTTGCAGTGTTTGCACTCTGCATCACTCATGCTATTGTCATTGCCTGCTTTCCCTACGAACTGCTAGAGAGGAGACATTGGCATCTTTGTATGATGGCATCTTGTCCCGCACCTTAGCTGTTCTGCGTTCGAAAGAAGCCCTCTGACCGACAGAGCCATCCGCAACGACAAAGTTCTGTCCGCTGGTACTGCAACCTGGGTTGGTTTCAGCACCTGCATCATTCAGTACCAGTGCACGGGTAGCTCCAACGATTGGAGGGCCTCGGGAGCTCTCGACTAGAGAAAGGAATGTTTTAAGGACTATTAACATAAGAGCGACCAACTACCCACGAACGAACGAATATTCGCATTTTTTGACAGTCTATTCACACGTACACTTTTCTTAGTCGCAGCAGTTTGCGAATTTCAGTCCCCAGTTTCTACTTGCATTTCGAACGAATTTTTTATTCGCTAGTTTGTGGAACGCGATTTTGTGGGTTGTGAATAAACTTTGACAATTCGCGGAAAGGTCTTCGTTCACGGCATAAAGTTTAGAGTTCGAAATTTTGTTATTTAAACTTGTGTTTTTTTTTATTACAATTTAATTAAATAATTATCCTTGGCTCGAGTACGATAAAAATTGATAACGGTATTTGTAGAGGGGTTAAATACAATCATTTTTACTATGGGAGGGGGGGGTCTATCTGGCTTCATTTAGGCGGGAGGGGCAATTTAAAAAAAAAAAAATAATACATAAAATGAAAAAAAAAAAAAAAAAAAAAAATTAAAAACAATGGCAACATTTACAATAAAGGACTTTAGGATTTTTGGAAGCCAGGAATCAGTTCTTTGATATTATTTGTAAATCAAATGCTTTCAAACTTGAAATTTAAGGAAACAAATTTTGTATGCTGATTTGTTCAATATTGAGAAAATAGATATGAACATAATTTGTTTGTAGTTTTTGCTGCCTAAATCAATTCGTAATCGAACACTGAAAACCAGATTGATTTATAATTTCTTTGAGAAAATTTAAAATTACTTGCGCCTTGAAATATGTATGTAAGCTGTAACCCCCCTGCTTGGGGTCACTGTCGAATTTTGGGATGGGTGCAAGGCTGAGTATATGCAAACTTCCTTTAAATTGTATTAGTTTACCCAATGCCAACAACATTCTTCAGCTACAGTCTCTGGCTTGAAATTTCACATTGGTAGACAACATTTTGCTGATTTGTATTTTAGACAATCTAGAACAGATTCCTGACTTTGAAAAATACAATAGTTCTTTGTTGTAAGTGTTGCCAATGTTTTTTAAGATTTTATTTTAATTTTATGTATAATTTTTTTTTATTTACCCCTTCCCATAGTAAAAAATGCTTGTATTTAACCCCTCTACATAAATCCGTGATTCGTTTTCATCGCCAAAATTATTGTATTCACCCCAATTTTTGTCCTTAAATTTCAAGTTTTAAATTGTTTTTTTTTTTTTTTTTTTCAAAAACTATTAACAGAAATAACTTGATTTAAAAATAATATGAAAGACTTTCAAAAATGATAATTAAAATTACATTTTCGCCTTTGACGTGAATTAGCTGAGACACTGATAATTAACAGATAAAATGAATCTAATGAATAAGGATGTAGTCTTTTAAAATAAGTGTTGCCATTGTTTTTTAATTTATTTTTTTTCCATTTAAAGTATTTTACCCTACTTTTAGAAATTTCAAACGCTTTCTCCTAGTTGCTTTGACTTTAACAAAGAATAGTTATTTATTAACATTTGATGAAGTGTAATATAATATATTATAAATTAATACACTGGCTAGATATCTAAAAACAGCAACGCGAACTTTTGTCAAGACACCCTAGACCCTGCCTGTATGAGGGTGTCTGCAATGTGAGGTATACTTAAAATTTGTATTGAAACTTGTGTGCCATAGATTGCTTGTTGGACTTTGGCGGTTCGGATTGATTCAAGAACAGACTAAGGAACTGTTCGTTCTGAGTCTGACTAAGACAATTACTGCACGAATCTGGTTGAGATCTGAAAACAAGAACAATTATAAATCATAGCAAACATAATAGAACATTTTTGTTTACTTACTTTCGTCCAATCAAATTCTGCAATTCCTCAAACAGCTAAGCAGCAGCAGAATTGTCACCAGAGAAACATTCACTGGCGAAGCAGCTTTTCCAGACGCAAGCTAGCCCAAAGATATCCTTCTGTTCGTTGTAGATTTTCTTTGCTAGACGCATTAAGCCGACCAATACGGCATCACTCTTTGACTCCAAAATCTCTTCGGAGATGGTTTTGAATAAAACTCTAATCATACGACGCCCTTCGTCATCTTTGCAATTCGAATAGCCTTGTTCGAGTGTTTGTAAAGCGCCTTCTGAACTGTCACTTCGCCACATGGCCATTGCCTTGATAGCTCCCTTCATCCACCGTATATCTTTAGAAGAACATTTTTCTGCAGTTTGCCGATTTCAATAAAGTCTTCGATCTGCTGTGTCTTTCGCAGGGTGCTCAAGTACTTGAGCCATTCGATGAGAACATCCTGTAAATATTCAAATGATAATAAAAATAGCTTGGCATATTAGTCATTGCATGCGATGTGGGCTGATGTGATGTCATCTTATATATCCATATCGCTAACCCTATCCCTAACAGTTGCAGTGTTCTAAAGACCTCTCGAGTCTCGACTATGACTATTGGGTTTTAATTAAAGCAATCTCTCTTTTAAAACTCCATTGCAGTTCTTAATGTTTATTTTTTTATAATTAAATTTCAAAACAAATTGACCCACTCTACAGAGTAACAAGTTTTCGAATCAAATCGACAGGAGAACTAATCAGTTAATAAGGAAAGTTTATTTTTAAAAGTTCAATTGCTGTTGCGACTCTTGTTCGATTTACAACTTTGTTAAAGCAAACATATTTTCAACAACTTACTTTTGATGGTGTATCCAAACGGAACACTGCTTGATGAGATACAGAAAAACCAATTTGTATTTAATCTACAGCGTGGATTTCAGTAGATAGTCCAAGTGTGCCTGCGACAACGATCTAATATCCAATTCCAGATCTGGTAAACGGCAGAGGTAAGGTAGTCTCTCTTACCTCTGGTAAACGGCTTGACTCTATATCTTGCCCCCTTCTTGGCCAAGACAACGATTTGTCCAAATGTTGTTGGTGTCGGTGAACTAGGTGTACTACCATTTGATTTTTTTTACCAGGTTCTCTCGCAGTGATTCCCATTTCTTGTTCTTTTTGGCTACCAATTCATCAGTAAAGCTATAAGAACAGTTTGACACCCTTTAAAAAATTAAAGATAAGTCAGCAAAAAAATATTTGCTTACTCTTTCCAACAATGTATAAAGTTCCTAGTCACGAAAATTTCACGCGCTTTGCTTTAATTTTATTATAGAAATCATATGAAAGCACAGTATTATATTACTACGTTTACATGAGCGAATTGAAAGATGGAATTCAAATTGAATCGAACATTGATCACTGTTTTCGCTCTCACCGAATTGAATTGAAATAGAATTGAGTGTTAGTAGTTAGCGGTAGTTAATTACACAATTAAATTATATTTTCACTCCACATAAATCTAAATCCCCCAACCGAAAAAAATCACAAGCAAATGAAGAGAGAATGAAATAAAAGAACACAGACTCTCTCATAATGATAAACTCGATCTTTCAATTTGCGTTTACATGATTACATTCAATCCAATCACAGAAAATATTGTGATCAAATTGACTGAATTCAATTTCGATCCGATCAGTGTATTCATGAAATTTAATTCGAATTGAATCCGGATTGAATCGTTCCTATAAACGTAGTAACAGAGAACAATAATCTATATCTATACATATAATAAAACTGTAGTGCTTTTCTTTGTCAGCTAAAAACTCGAAAAATACTGGACAGATTTCGATGAAACTTTTTTTTAAATGTTCCTTAAGACTGTAAGACTGCTATAGGCTATGTCGTTTATAGCCACGTCCTTAGAAACAGTTTTTAGCCAAAATGTATTTTCTGAAGTGAAAATATAGATATACATACACATATACCTTGGGTGTTTATACTTTTGCGATCGTCAAACAAAAACAATACGACTCGTCACCTGAGAATTGGTTTGCTCCATACGCCACTTAGTCGGTTTCGAGAAAAATGATAAAGAAGGTTTGCGCATCTTTTTCTCAAAAATTGCCCGATAGAATTTTTTATTTTTTTAAATTTATAGCAGCTATTCCCTAGGGTATTCCCAACTAGAATACAACTTTTCAATCTTTCATGCGTAATAGTTTAGCAGTTATACAGCGTATACGAAAAGATGATTTTTTATTTTTGTGCTCCATATCCAGTTTCGTTTCGAGTTTTACTTTTTTTCATGCACGTGGAGCAAAATAAATTGAATGTAGAGCAAACACTTAAGCTAGTATTAGACGATATGTTGAATCATCATACGTATGCTGACTATCATTTGCTAACAATTCTAAGCATATATGCATATTTTAGTCTGTCGTATGATGCCCTATTACACGATATGCTGAATTACTCCGAAAGCAGCAAATTGTTTGCTGTCAGCATATGCTAGCATACGGTTTGCTATCATATTTTTTCAGGACGTATGATGCCATATTAGACGATATGTTGAATTCGGTATGCTTACAAATTTGAAGACTCGTATGATTATATGCTGATAAATTAACAAATCGGGATTTTAGCATAACGAAATGAAAAGACAACAGACTACTATACGATTTTGGGCATAAGCTGTAAAGGGGTCGTCGGTCGGGGGTGCTTGTTATACCCCCTACACTGTACATGAAGATATATTCACTTTGCCATTACATTTTTAACGCCAAGAAGGAGACATCGGAGAACCTATATATTCTGAATCAGGATCAAATTCTGAATCATTTAGCTATGTCCATCTGTCTGTCTGTCTCTTGAAAACCCGATAGCGTAGAAACGAATCGACCTAGGCGAATGAAACTTTGTGAGAGGACTTGTTTTTAGCGTCGTCAAGTTAGTTTGGAGGTATATCGGTAAAGTAGTTATGGTACCTCCCATACAAAACCAATATTAGAATACAATATTAGAACCATGTGTTGTGTACGTACTCAAATGCCTCACATTTTGCCTCACTTGTATGCAGTGGAGGGTATGAAAGCATCGGCCAGGCCGATGATAATACTTTTACTTGTTTTGTCTTGGCTTGTCATCGTGGTCATTTTTAATATGGTACAAATATATTAAAAATGACCACGACGACAGGAAGAAGATAAACGAAACGAATGAATTTTTTTATTATTAACTTTTTATTGAAGAAAATGATAATATGCACGAGACAATTTACGTTTCGCAAATATCACTTATGCGGCTCGAAGGCTCCGCAATAATTCACCTACAATATAATGCGGCATTTCCGGCACACCCAAGTCATTCAAAATTGACTTGTCACTAACCGCGGATGGCTAAAAAATACACAACAAAACCAGCCTATAAGCTGGGAACAGAACAGCTTAGCCATTTTTTCTTTTAAAAGCAAAAATCAAGGCAATATAAATACAAAAAACATGTCCGGCGCGTTCAAAATGTATCGAAACTTCAAAAATAACAAAACCGTATGCTGAAAAATGTGGTGTATGCTGATGAGCCTACGTTAGCTCGTCAGCATATATCATACGAGTCATCATACACCGAAAATTTGTCCGAATGTTAGCATACGGTCCCAAAAGGGGTATTACACGATATGTTTAGTTCGTCAACATACGTATGCTGACTAGCCAACAAATTTGTCAACAAACGCCTTTCAGCATACATATGATGACAGAAATTTGCCTATTACACGATATGTTGCGATTCGGAATCAATTTTCAGCATACGTATGCTGATTCAACATATCGTCTAATACTAGCTTACTCTAACTGAATTATTGAAAATAACTTTGTATGGAAAAGTTTCAATTTCTAGTGAAATTAAAGGCTTTTTTTTAATAAATTTTATTAACAAAAACAAAAAAGGAAGTAACACAAAAGTGTACTAAATTAAACAGTTCTACTGTTATTCTAAAACAAAACATACTAGTAAAATACGTTTTGTATATTATACAAGATGCATAATGTATTCATGAAAATGGTTCTACATACTCGTTGCATAGTTTGATCCTTTTCAAAATAGTAATTAAAGGAAAACTACGTACACATGCAATGGTAATAGTTAATAGAGCAAAATAAAAGTAAACTCAATATGAAGGATTTTTGCATGGGAAATTTGCTCCATACGCCAAAAAATGGCAAATGGAGCAAAATAAAATTTACTAACCATTAAACTTGTTGGATGTAGAGCAAAGTCGATGCTGGATATCTCCGGATTGGTAAGCGTTAGCGCCAAAATGGCAACAGATTCGAAAAGAGCACCCTAAAATACCTTATATTTGATACCTAACTCAAAATACGCGAAATTGGCGTATGGAGCAAACCAATTCTCAGGTGACGGCTATGTATACTACACATTTGAAAAGGGTTGATTTGTTTTCGCAGTGAGTGCTATGGTCAGTTATATATGTATGTTGGTATGTATGTCCGATGCATGCAGGATGGGGATGGGGTGCGTCGTGCATGCTGCAGTGTGGCATGGGGTATATTAATAATCTTCATAAGAGAAGAGACGTATAATACAAAACAGGTTTCATTTAAGAATTTCATTCGATATGGGGTATGGTAACAGTGTAGGGTTGGGGTAGGTAGTTGTTTGGATTCCATAGGAAGAGAGAAACAAAGGAAAGGAAAGGAAATGCAGTATTATAAACAAGATCATGGAGAGGGAGGGCGATGCAGAGGGTGCACATTATGTATCCAATACATTACATCCATTATCGCATATCGCCACGCAACGCAGCGCAGTAGGAATTTCATTCTGATATGACGTATGTATTTTTTGAAGTGAAAATATATACATACACATATACCTTGCTACAAATGGATGTTTGTACTTTTACGATCGTGCGATGCGACAGGACAAACAAAACAACACTATTTGTTTTCGCAGTGGTCAGTTGTATATGTAGGTATGTATGGGATGGGATGTATAGGATGGCGTGAGTGCGGCAGTATGGCATGGGGTATATTAATAATGTTCATAACAGAAGAGGCGTATAATACAAAACAGGTTTCAATTCAGAATTTCATTCGATATGGTGTATGGTAACAGTGTAGGGTTGGGGTAGGTAGTTGTTTGGATTCCATAGGAAGAGGGAAACAAAGGAAAGGAAATACAGCATTATGAACAAGTAACATGATCAAGGAGAGGTAGGGCGATGAAGAGGGTGCACAGCACATTATATATCCAATACATTACATCCATTATCGATATCGCCACGCCAAAATTGGATAAACGGGGATGACGCCTCCCATACAAAAAACATCTATGATTTTCATGATTCTTTTTTTGTTTTTTTTTTTCGTATTGCTGTATATTTCAGGTTTAGAAAGAAAATTCCAGAAAATAGATTTATTCTCATTTTTCGCATTTTACGAAAGAATTATCTAAGACCTAAGCAATACAATTCCTGTGCACGGGCAAAGCTGGGCGGGTACAGCTAGTATTGTATAACAGTATTATGACAAAACGTCGTAGAATTTTTTGTGTGCAGTGGTGGATTGAAATAGTATTCACAAATTGTGCTAGATCTACCACTTAATTCCTTCAACCACCCACCAAAATTGAAAACTACTCAGAACGCCCACCGAACTCCCACTAGCCCAGTTTGAGAATGGCTGGTCTAAGTCATTGCAAGGCAGAGGAAATAATTTCTATTATTGGACAACATAAAAGTCATAAAATGGATAAAACATTGTGCTTTAACTCCAATACAGCAATTTCTTATGCTACGTTTCCACCGGACGCTAATCCCAAGATTAAGTGCAAGAGGTTTAAAATTAATCCTGAAGTGTTTCCACCAACAAAAAAGAGATTAATTTGACGTTTCACCAGTTGTTGTCATTAGCTGTCAAATGGAAGTGTGACAAATGATAAAAATTTAAACAATATCTACTTTCGAAACTAGTATAAACAAAATATGAGTGGCAGTAAACTAATATGTATGAACGTTTTAAGGGTTGGATTGGCAAGAAGTCGCTATTTGGTTAGGTAGTATCTGTTGTACTACATCAATGTAGGCACAGAGAATCGACATTGGAAGAATGTATGATTCTGTTTCTCAGCTTTTTATACTACATTGGGCGTATTTTTTTGGGAATCTATAGCTAGCTCACTTTTACTTTTACATGAAAAACTGGTATACTCACTTTTGGTTTTGGTATACTCACTTTTGGTTTTACATGCAAAACAATTATACTCACATTTGGTTTTGTTATACTCACTTCCCAAAAAAATACGCCTATTGTTGTAGTACAACAAACGATAAATTTTTGCTACATTCATACAGCAAAATATTTTGATGTAGCATAGGTACAAACGTGTTGTAATTAAAGTTATGAGTAAGTTATTTATTTTGTTTTAACAAAGCAAATTATTGATATTAGTATATGTTTATTGTTATATTTTTTAGACTATAAGGGTATTCATGCAACGTCGTAAACTCGTCGTAAACCTAGTAAACTTGGTAAGTTTACGGCGTGGTAAATGAACTGTCAAAATTTGTATGGAAAATCATTTACCACAAGATGGTAAACTTACTATGCGAATTTGGGTAGAAAATCGACATCATTGTGACATTTCGCACTTGAAATAAAGGCGCGAAATCAGAAAAACATTACTTTGCAAGCATTTATAATACTTTTGATGCATTTATAAATATGTAGAAATTGCACATTTTACTATTCCAAGTGTAGGATAATTAGTTAGTCCATCAAATTGTAAAGTAAACAAATTTTAAAATATAAATGAGAATTTTCTCTTTATAATTGCATCAAAGGTGGTTTGTTCGCATTTTATCAATCCTCTCATGTGAAACAGCTGATTGGTTTATCATCATTTACGCAAGCAGCTATTTGGGGGGATTCATGAAGATCACTTACCATTTTACGCAAATGGTAGACTTGCGAAGTTGCATGAATATCCTTAATGTATAATGGTTGCAATTTATTGGGTGTGAAATAAATGCACCTAAGCGTTCAACCAAAGATACAATACAAAACCTCTCAATAAAATATGGATCGTCCATATTATTAAAATTGATTCTTTCAAGGAATATTTTAGGTCTTCATTTTTAACTCAAAAATCGTCAAAAATATTAAAATCAAAATCCTCCATTTTATACATTCCTTTATGTAGGTACCTATTAAATGTCAAATCAACTACATCAACTACATCAATTAGCTACATCATACAACACTTCCAGTGTAATGTGTGAAACAGAAAAATGTAACTGATGTAGTGTAGAATCGATGTTGTATGATGTAGTTGATGTAGTTGATGTAGTAGCGGAGAAACAGGCCCCTGGTCGGTTTAGGAGATTAATTTCTAATCTCCTTTTTATGAGATTAATTTTTGTATGATAAATCTCAAGATTTATACGAGGTTAACGAAAATGAATCCTAATCTCGTAGTTAATCTCCGGTGAAAACGTAGCATTACTGTCCTATAATAATTGGATTCAACAAAAATACTTCCGGTCTTTGTTTTCGTAAACTCCTTGCGAATTGAGTGCACGCAAGATATCAGAAAAATAATGTCTATTTTTTTCTTTTACTAGCTTTGTTTATGCCAAGGAATTGTATTGCCCAAATGCCTTAGAACATATTTTTGTCTATCAGGACAATGCATATCAATGTTCCAAATTTTAAAAACTTTGGTTCCCATGATTGTCAAAGAATAGCTTTTGAAATGTATTTTTTTTGCTTGAGAGGCGCCTCTTTGTCCAATTTTGACCAAACTAAACTCCCTTGGCCCAAAATTTTTCCAAAATTTAAGCTCAATTGGTTCATCAGTTTTCGAGTTTGGGATCAGTAGTGGTGCCCCAGCCCCATACAAAATGGAAATTTTGATTTTGCGGCTTTTCATTTGGGGTTTTTGATTTTTTTTTTGCTAAACCAAGTTAAGACGAACAAAACAAAAGAGGAATCATACAAATCGGTCTAGTCGTTCTCCAGTTTTTATGAGACTAAGTCACAAGATAGGATAGATAGACAGATTAAAGAGGCTGCAAACAATTTATTTGCTATACTAATAAATTAAACAATGCTTTGATGAGCGCCACAAAACTTGTGGAAAAATCTGTAAATTAAAAGTCAACGGAATTTCTGGTGAAACAATAGTTTGTATAGCACTTGTGATAAACAAGTTGTTTTCCACAATTTTTAAAACACTTACATACCTACTTGTATTTGAAGAAACTAAAATTGCCATTACAAATTTGTAGTTGCAATATACAATAGCAAATTTGTTGTTGTAACTTGTAATTGGTGAAATAGGCCACAGGTTGTGGCAGAACGTAGAAGTGACAACAGAACTTGTGATAGAAAAAAAAACTACACGCGAGATGTGTCAAAATGTCACCTAGTCCTGCGCTGCGATGAAAACAAGAAATCCAGTACGTAATTAGCCATATTGTGGTGGATAGGTTAAGGTTTTTGTTTTTAGTTGACGATTTGTTTTAAATTAAGTTTTTCTTTTTTTAACCGTTATACATTGTATGTAAAACGGTAAAGAATGTGTACGATTTGCTGCAGACCTATGAATAGAACATTAAAATATTTACTTTCTTAGACGAATTAAAAAAAAAAAAAAATAGAGTCCTACCTCTTTGAAGGTAACCAAGCAAGCTCCATGAAATGTTATGGCATTCAAGGTTGCGGGCTTTTGTGACCTGTATATTATTAACTGAATAACTTTTTGGTACTGGACGGTGTTTTCGTACCATTTAGTGTTGTAAGCAGAGTCACCAATTTGCAAACTCTGTTAAAATAAATACAAAAAAAAAAAAAAAACTAATGAAAATCACTATTTTTTCATAGAAATCGAACCTGAACCTTACAGAAAAAGCAACTACCTCTTGTTACACTGTATTCTTAGTTCTTTTAGTTGTTTTACCTCCAATTTCCAATAATAAATTTATATTAATCTATTACATAAAACTAATTTATTTCATTTTATTTTGTCTCTCTCTTTTCTTCTTTCGAGCTATAGAACAGCTACAACGAGGAAGTCGTCGTCAAAACCAGGCGTCAGCACGATACAACAAGTGGACAGTATTAGTACCAGCGTTGCCAACCACCTTTGACGAAAAAATGCCTAACTTGAAAGAAAAAGATGCCTTTTTCAATAAAATAATGCCTAAAATATTTTTTTTAGGTAAAGTCGAACAATAAATTAAAAAGTAAACAAAATATAAAAAAATAAACAAAAAAAAAATTTTTTTTTTTTAACTTAAAAATTCTAGGAACAAAATTCATGACATTTTAGTTTCATAAGTAGGTACAAAGTCTTGAACACAAAACAAACATAGTTTTAGTCCTCAGATCGCCTTGGTCCTTGATATTATAGCTACATAGATATTTAAAACAAGTATGTACATATATGTGTGTTTATTTGAATTGCAGATCATAGCAGTTTTTGTCTTTAAAAAGGGACTTTGTGTACAGAATTATACTTAAAGTTCTTTAAGAATGTTTAAAAAAAATAAAAAAAATTATGTTGAATAAAAAAAAAAAATAAAAAAATATTTGAAATAAAAAAAGATGCCTTTTTGAAGAAAAACAAGCCTTAAAGCCTTAGCTAATGAAATAATGCCTAAAAGGCATGAAAAAGCCTTAGTTGGCATCGCTGATTAGTACTGCCGCTGCAAGAGAAACGAATGCGAAAACAACGCAGTCTTAAGGGCTCCAGAAACGGACAATAAAACCACCAGCTGCACTGAAGCTAGCTGCAGAACAAGCGCGAGAAAAGGAGCAACCCGGGCACAGAAACAATGGTCCGACTGTCCGAGGGATAGCTATGAGCATGAAGTTCTCTCTCAATAGGGAATCATACGACGAAGAGGTAATAAGAATAGGGAACGAAACCCTGAGCATACGAGGAAAAGATGACATCCCGCACCTGCATCCTGCACGGCACATCGTAGACTATAGGTCTCCGAGGCACCCATAACCTCGTCTACTATGTGCCGAAAGGTAGGATCATCGCTCTTGGGTAAATTCAGGAACTATGGGTATCATCTCCTTTTATACAAAACATTGTTAAAGGCTGGCACATGCCAGATTAGACCGAACAAGTCAGATACATATACAATAACAAATTGGGGTACTTATAGTGAAAATCTAGCACTCAATGATCTGTTACTACGTCTAACAAGTGACGCGGACGCAGCACACGATAAACAATATCATTACATCCGATTTGAAAAGTAGTTGGAAGGTAAAGCGCACTGTGGCTGTGGCCAAAAGGAGCGTTCCATTGTGGAACGAAAACCTGGAAATATAAGGTTTGTTTGACGTGGATCCTATGGCGCACTGGGTTAGCCCTGTGGCGTTCGATATATAGCACTGAATTCGCTCTGACCATGAAATCCTGATTTCGAGGTGAAACCTGGGGCGCCCTAGTTGAGCACTGAGCTGACCCTAGGTTTTCAGTCAGGGCAAAGTTCAGTGCTGAATTTGGCTGTCAATCGTCAATGCCGCAGTTGTGAAAAGAAGAAAACGGACATTTGAGAAATTCATTTAGCTGCTGTTTTCCCATCACTCAATGCAATAAAATCACTATTTTATTCTTTCCTTAGGTAAGTATCCAGTGTATATTACACGAAATCGCATTTGAGATTGTTCATCACTTTCACTTGGCTAAATAATTTATCATTTAAAATAGTACTAAATTCACTATCAATTTACTTGATTGAAACTCAAACGCCTGTCGGAGTTCTCAATTAAACACAGATGACATTAGCAGCCGATTTCTTCACATGAGTACTAAGCTGCCTTAGTACCCGGTCTAGCTAGACTAGGTACTAGCTCTGATACTTGGTATCAACGAAAAGTTAGTACTTGTGTATTTCTTCACATGTACTAGTACTGGAGCTAAATTTGTTACTAACGACTAATACGTCTAAAACTGGTCTAATACCCATTTTAGCCTATGAAATGTCATAACGGTGACATTTTTATTTCTCATTGGGTTTTGAAACATTTTGAGGGATATTTGCATACGCCAATTTTAGCGAAAATTAGAATTATTCACAGTGAATGAAGCCGCCAAATAGCCTGTGTTCTTCCAAACTCGGCGGCCTCAAATCGCGCGCGTACATTCGATTGACGGAAAATTGTTTTGAGTGAAAAAGTTGGGCGCAGTGGCTGAATGCTTAGGGTACTGGACTAATAAGCGAAGAATCTTAGGTTCGAGACCCGGAAAGCACAAAATAAATATTAAGATATTGTCACTGCGCTACCTTTCGCGAATGACAAGTATCTGAGACAATTCAGCCGTTCGGATTAACCATATAATTATAGGTCCCTTCCATTCGCCTCGAACAAATTAAATTGTTTGCGAAAAGCAAGGCCTACGGTTCTGCTGCACCAACTATTTATTTATATATTTACCAGATAAGAGGTTCACTTTAAGAACCGTTCAATTCCCAAATGAGCGTAGCCGATGGAACTCCAATATTTGGAGTGCATTGGCGATTTAATGATATGGTGGCAGCCATGTTCCATTGTTATCTTTACTATAGTCAATTAGCTTAAAAATGTTTCCATACATGGTATCCAAGTATAGGCAATGTTTTCCAGCTATGCTGCCAAAAAAGTCTTCCTCTTCTATTATGAGCCAAAAATCACCAATGATGATTGAAACCTCAGCTGTATTTACATTTTTCACAAAAATAGGCAAGAGGTGAAGTAATGAAATCAGTCTAATTCAGGTACTAACGACGACTGTCGACTTTGAGGGTCCAGCTAATACCGAGTACTAACTAAAACTTGGTACCAAATTCAGCTTAGTACTTCGTGAAAAAAAGACTTGATACCTATTTGAGTATCAACTTTTGGTCTAATACCGGTACTAGCGCTAGTACTCTGTGAAGAAATCGGCCGTAGGTGTTGTAGTTGTATGGAATGTATATTTTTTCCTGTCCCATCAAAAAATTGCCATTAAGAATGTGTGACAATATTCCTGACCTGACAGTTACCTAATTGAGATGACCATTTTTTTGACACATACAAACACAGCAAATATTAATCAAAATTAACTTACCAATTGGATTAGCATATCACCGAGTAGGCTCGCTACATACAACTTTAGCGTATCGTACAACATAAGGAAAAGAAAATTTCCAAAAACCACTAGGTCAGGTGCGTACATCGTTTGAAAGCCCCCAAAACATATTGAAAACGCGGACGTTAGTAATGCTATAAAAGTCGTCACCTTAAACCAGTGTTGTTATATCGTGGGATTTATCCCTTTTTGTGGGAATTTCGATGTCCGAAAAGCCTTCCGTGGGATAAAGGGAAAAAGCACCACAATCGTGGGAATTTCAGGAATCTGACAAAAAAAATGTTAAAACCAAATTTTTGTGAAATTTCACCAAAACTAATTCAAAAATTCACAACAATTATCAGCAGAAATAAAAACAGCTCATGTAAATAGCCTCTTAACAAAAAAATTCTAGTACAAAAACAATCTGACGGCGGCGCAGCGCCAGCGTATGTAACTAGTGCTCTAGCGAAATGTCAGTTTTTTTTTTTTTTTGAGTTTGGCATACCGCTAGATGACTATAGCGGTCAATGCAACGCGGCCATTCTGATTTTCTTACAATATAAAAAACATGAATTAATACATTTTTTTTTTTTTTCATTTTAATGCATCGTGGGAATTTCGTGGGAATTCGAGTTCGGTGAAAAGGGAAAAAAGGGAAAAATGACCACGTTTCGTGGGAAAAATGAAGAGAGAGACCTAACAACACTGCCTTAAACGTATTATTTATCTCTTCCATCAATCTAAAAGGAAATAAGAGTATTACCTCAAATTTGCGTAATATTATTGTGGCCAATATTGTCTTTGTATTCAAAATTAGATTTGTTCCCGTACCCTTCAAGCAAAATCGCTGACCCAACTTTTCCCGTCATTTTTGGATCCGCAAAATGATCCTAAATATGAGGCGTTCCACGCACACATTTGTAAATTCGCTGTATCTACACAACAAGTAGAGCGAGAGTCGCGAGAATTTTTGTTTTGTCTTTTTTTATGCAATGGACCACCACGTTCGTGGTGATGACCGTGATAAAATCTCTCTACGAATTAATTAATTAATAAGGTAAGAACATGAATTCGAGCGATTATTATAAAATTAACCGTGATGTTTCCTTTATTTGCAAACGTGCAAGGAAATATAGTGATGAAGATCACAGGGAACAAATTTCGGGTATATCGGGAGGCTCAACAATGAACTTGTGCGAAAACAGTGTTTTTAACCAATATAGGTAATGATGAAGACAATTTAGATGAAATAGTGAATTTTAATGAAACAAGTGCTCATTGTTCACAAAGTGTATTGCCGCGTTAACACCCTTTTTATTTTCAGAATGTGCAAGGACAAAATTCCCGAATGCCAGAGGAAGCGACATCACAAGTGCCGTAGAGAAATGGTTCCACTATGCCAAAGACAGGATCCGCCGAAAAAAAAAAACGTTTTTGTTGTGATAATAGTGTTATTTTACCGAATTAATAAATTCCTAAAAAAAATGCATGCAAATGTAAACAAACTTGTTTGTATTTTTTCGTCTGAAAAAATCTTCGATACTCGATTGTCATCTGACAGCGCTTGCCTCGTTTTTTAATTTTTTTTTGGATCCGACCAGCGTTGTTATATGGTCGTAAATATCGTAATTGTGACGATTTTGGAAAGCAAATACGACGCTCCGATTTTTACTTAATTTGGTCTTATTTCTACGATTTGCTGATTTTTTGTTCCGATATTTACGATTTTGGAAGCAGTCAAATACGACGTATAAAATATATATACAATTAAAAATTTCAAAACCCTGCCGTAACTACTTCCTTCCGGATTTTAAAACTACGAACGAACAAATTTAAGACCAAATGTGCAAATCAAGAAAAGTTAGAATTTATTTTCGCATTATTTTTAAATACTTCACACAGGAAAGGCGAACAGAATCATTATTAGGTTTGCACTTAATTTGTTGTAAGTTGTAGTCCTCTGGGAATATGTTTTCAGGAAGCTAGTTACAAAGTTTGCTTGTTTTTTACTTTCCTCGGGATTGTCAGGATTTCAGGTGAAGTGCATTAGTTATCTCATATATCACATATCTCATAATGTGTCGCATGTCAGGAATAACTAAGTGCCTCAATACATACGTCATTCCATTTTAAGCCCTCCGCCTCCAAACGTCAGTGTAGCGAACTTGTCTACTCATAATAAGAACTGCTTCAGGTTATTGATCGTTATGTTGCAAGTTGCTGTAAGTGAAGTTGTTATACTTCTTTTGGCTTTTTTTGCTACATTACACAATTTCATTCGAAAATTCCGCCACTTACTTTAAAGATATGCGCCTTAATTCTATCTTAATTCTATCTATCGTCTGATCACTGAAGAGGACTCTATTCACAGAGTAGCTAGTTATCATTTACGGACTACGGAGACAGTGCGTTACCCTGTATTTTAGAACTACTCATTGCCGCTTCTAAGTCATAGAAAAAACGCAGCCGTGTAGACCCCATTAAACTGTTTACCAAAATAAGTCGGGCTGTATTTTTTAAGTAGCGAAAGCGTGGTGATGGCGCATAGTACTAATAATTTTGTAGTAGAATATAGAATTACTGAATAGTTAAGGTAAGCGTTTAAAATGATTAATATTAGATAAGGCCCACAGTCCTGAAGCTTTTCAATCGCCTACCGTAGTAGTCAAAAATCCCAAATAAACATGCTAGCTGAACATAAACGCCTTGAATGGGGGAAGTGGGATTAACCCAGTTTTGAAATTGGTGGTCATTTGAGTCCAAAAATGCTGATGACTTTTTGGAGTTCGATATCAAAATCATTCCAATTTCTCAATTTTGGGACCTAGTTTGCACATTTAGGGCAAATGTGGTTACACAGTGCCACTATACTGTTAAAATTTGTACTGTTAAAAAAAGTATCTATACTTTAAGAGGTTCGCACCCAACTAATAGAAACTAAGTGTTTTTGTGTACTAAAAGCTATGGTTTAAGTGGTCCTCGATGAGGTGCACTTTAAACAAGACCGCGACTCAGGTGGCGCACGAATGTGGAAGGGCACCTTAGTGTGCGAAACTGGAGACAACTGGCCAAAGATGGTGCTGGCTGGAGACGCTTGTTGGTTGAGGCCCAGGTCCACCCCGGACTGTAGCACTACCTTAAGTAACAAATTCTATTGTGTTGCCACTGAAAATTATAGGTGATTACAATGTCTGCTCATGGACTTCTGCACCTTCTGCAGAAGTCGTTGAAGGGTAGGTATCAATCGCACAGTGTCCGCTTATGACATTTGTTAAAATGGCACATCTTTCTAAACACCCTAATACGTCCCTACACAAATTTGTACAAAATACGATAATTACGATTTTCACATTCCCAAAAATACGATTCTCAGAAAAAGTTTATAACAACACTGGATCCGACTTGGATTCATTTTTCGCTGAGTGCGGCGAGCTCGCTCTCTCATTCTCTCACCAACACATACAAAAGTGGGTCCGCGGTGATTCTAATTTCCATACTAATTTGAGCCGACAAACGCAGTTTCGCGGATCCGTATGCGGAGTCTTCCATATGTCATTGACTCCGTTTATGAACCGAAAACGGACTCTCTTGCTTGAAGGGTACTTTTCATTAAACGTCAAAATTGAAAGAATAGTCAGTTAATTTGATTAATTTCAATCAATTTACCAGATGACGAGAAATTATACTAAGAAAACTTTTTGGAAACATAATTCATAAAATGTTCAGTTTCATAAAATTTTCAATGGAATGAACATTTTGTTTCCCTCCTTTTAGGATCTTTTGCCCACGAGAACAGGCTATTCAGAAAATTTGTACCTAAACATTTTCGAGTACAACCCCGTCACTTTTTCTTACCGCAATATAAGGCTATGGCGTGCGACAATAGTCTTCAAATCTTTTACGTCTCCCCTTTCGCAATGACGTGTGTCTAATCTAATCGACAAAGCATTTAAATGCATACAAACTTGGAGCACCATAAATGTCAATAACGCTTCACTTCCGCTGACAGTAAGCAAAACCATAATCGCTGAATGAAACTGTTGAAAATTTGCTGCGATAAATCGCCAAAAGGTATCAATCTTAAACGGATAACTTTCATAATATTGAAGTATGTGACCCATGTCTTTGCCGCTGCTACGATCAACAATGAAGAAGTATCGAAACAAACTGGACCCAGAGTTGAACATAACGCTGGTACCCACAAATAATACAGGCGATAGAGTTAGTAATACTGTTTTTTTACGATATTCCTCTATATTGTAGGCGGCCAGTTCCTTTTTGGTCACTGGGAATATAGAATTAAAAGTTTTGAGGAGCTTATTGATTTGCGATAGGTTCCTAAAGATGACCAGGATTTTAACTTCCCCTAGTATCGTGTAAATGATGTATGCACAGTATCTGGTGGTTCCGATCAAAGTCGTTTCCCTCATTTGGTTATAAAACTCACAAGCAATGTCTAGATTGATGGCCATAATGACAATGAAAAAATTCACTAAACACCACTTGCGATTTCGGTAGCTTTCCCTGGGCCAAAGAATTACACCGATCAAATAAAGCAGAATTGTTGCTGGCTTTTTGAAGTTTTCGAAAGTGTATGGATTGGTTGAGGGTATATTTTTTTCAGCTTTTGAAGATTTTTCTAAATTTTGGTAATTTTCAATTTCATCAGCGATTTCTGTATTTACTGCTGTTGAATGCTCCATGATGTAAAGTTTTCTAGCGGTGTGTCAGTATTTTTTTTTAGACTTTCGAACACAAACTATTCACTTAATCTGTCTTTAATAAACAAAGAAAGGTGTTTTTAGATCGACGCCTAAATTGCAACTATGATGACCAGGTAGATTCGCACGGTATATTATACCTACTCTTGTTGTTACTTTGTTAGCCAACTATGTTTTTACCCAGCATGCAATTTAATGCCTGATTTTACCGTGCACACTTTAAGATGTTGAAATGTTAGTTCAACCTTATTCCCCTAGATCTGCATAGTAAACGCGTTGCCGCAGATCACTGCTATCGAAGATCATGAACTTTTTCAACAGCATGCAATGGAAGGGTGCTGCGTTCAGCGTAGCTCAGCGAATGGTCGGGTTCGATGTAGACGAATGATTTCGAAATTGCTTGAAATTGTCCTCTGGATAGGAGAGCAGACCCAGTTGCGCTAAATTTTAATGCAGCAATGGGCACCTGCAGATTCCGGTTGTATATGACCCGCAACCCCATGAAAGCACAACACACATAATATGCCAATGCGAAGCAATATCTCGCACCAGCATGAAGGTACGAACTACAAGAGAAGAGAAAGTGTCTTTCCATAGCGGCTTACAGCATCTAGGTATCGCAATGGGTCGATTTGGGACTTTAACTTAGTGCCGGCTCTCAGCCTTACTTACTTACTTTTTATCCTATCTTAACTAAGTCTACGCGAAAGCAGGATCTCCTGTTAAGTAGTTCAACAACCAAAAAATCTTAATCTTTGTTGAACAAATCTATGTACTGATTTTGCCACATCTTGAACTACTGTGAAAACGGTCGTAAATTACTGATTTACTTCGTAATGGTTACAATTGAGTAATTACAGTTCAGTGGTGACATATGGGTGTTTCTCTGCAAAGAGCTCCTCCAACAGACCAGAGCATTAGTTAATGTAATATAAATTTGTTATGTGGTGACTTAAGTCCATTTAAAAACAGATTACCGTTGATATTACCATCCGAAAGGGTTTGGTTGGGAAGTATGTATGTAGAATGTAGATATAAGTAGTTAGTAATATTGTTAGTATAAATACTGCTAATATGGATAACACCTAGTAGAGAATAGTTTGTGTGTTAAAAGGTAAAATAAATATTTGATGTTACGTGGCAACCATTTGCTTGAGAATGGGACCTGCCACAGTTGATCGATCTATTCTATCGAATATTCACAGATGTTAATTCTCCCTTCAAATATTTTATTGCTTATACGTTTAAAGCTGACGTATAGTACGTCAAACCATTCGCCGTTTTGACATATTTATCAACAAAAGTAGAGAATTTATGTCGATTTCCATTGGGCAAGAAAAAGCAGTTTTTTAAAGATTCAGATCACTTTTGCGAGTCTCGATTCGAGGGCGAGATTCACACATACTTTCACCAATGCCAAAACAAGAGCCATTACTTGTAAACACAAATAGCAATAAAAAAAAATAGCTGACTGTCAAATAAAACACACCAACATAAATGCAAACAAAAAGTAATCTCATTTTATGACGTTCCTTTGGGGGCTTGGGGCAGGAAAAATCTGAGATCTGAGAGCAAAACGGTAAAAGCTCAATGGAAATCGACATTAGACGTATTTTTTGAGAATCTATAGCTAGCTCACTTTTTCTTTTACATGCAAAACTGTTATACTCACTTTTGGTTTTACATACAAAACTGGTATACCCGCTTTTGGTTTTGTTATACTCACTTCCCAAAAAAATTCATTAATAAATATTTTAAATCGTATTTTTTCTGAACTGATATTTGCGACTTCCAAGTTTTCATTTTCAAGTTTGACAAATGTTCCCTTAACCCTCACATGGACGGAAATTTTAATGTACTTACATGGACAGTATCTACCCGGGTAGATAAACAAAATCTTAAGCATTCTGTATGAGTTTTTCCATTAGGTTATAGTTTTTCTTTCAATATTAGCCTTTTGCATTCATTCTCTTTATTTTTTTACCTTTGATTGTGCCTATTTTCCAGATAACAGCTTTGCTTTCAAGCAGAGCGCTCCCTTTTATCGAGCAACGATATCGGTGAGGAGCTTCAAAGCAATTTCGCAATAAATCGTATTTTATTATTTTATTTGCTACGCATATTTTGTATGTCTCATACAATATACTTTATTTTACTTTTAAGCCTACTTGGTGCAAACATGTATTTTTGTATCGACATTTTGCATGCAAATTCAACGAATATCTACCTGGGTAGATACTGTCCATGCTGTCCATGTAAGACAACAAAAAAGACAAAACTTAAAAAATAGTAAGAAAGGACATTCTCACACAATTTTTTTTCGTAATTATCTTCAATAAAACAATAATTTAGTCACTGATTCGAAACTGCATTAAAATCTAATAAAAAGCCGAAGAGATATTTAGAGTTGAAAATGCAAATATCTACCCGGGAGATAGGTACTGTCCATGTGAGGGTTAACAAAGTATTTAGTTTATTTTGTATCCGCCTGTACCTAATCCGTAGGCTATGGAGCGAATGGCTTTTGGAAATACAAAAATACAAATCCGCCGCGCTTTTGGGAATGGGCTCTGATTTGGTCGGTCGTGATGATTGTTGAGATTGAACCATTGATTGATTGTGCCTTCACTTGCACAAGGTATTTTGATTAAAGTTCCCTTTATTTATTGAGCGCGCAACAGTTTACCCTAGTTTTGAACTTTAACAAAGAATAGTTATTTATTAACATTTAATGAAGTGCAATATAATATGTATAAATTAATACACTGGCTAGATATCTAAAAACAACAACGCGAACTTTTATCAAGACACCCTTCCTGTAAGAGGGTGTCTGCAATGTGAGGTACTTAAAATTTGTATTGAAACTTGTGTGCCATAGATTGCTTGTTGGACTTTGGCGGTTCGGATTGATTCAAGAACAGACTAAGGAACTGTTCGTTCTGAGTCTCACTCAGTGGCATTTCGAGCTCACTGCAACTCTTAATGATTTCTGCACAGGCCCTCAGATCCTTTCGGTAGTCTAAGAAACAAATAAATTGTACAACAAAGTTACTCTTGCATTTACACAAAGACGATTGACTTACATTGATAGTTGAATAACAGACCAAGGCAATTACTGCACGAATCGGGTTGTTTGTACTGCAGAAAGAGTTCTATTAAACGATGCACAGCATCGACATTCTTCTGTCGCAGGAATGATGAGCACAGCGATTGAGATCTGAAGACAAGAACAATTATTATAAATCATAGCACACATAATAGACAATCTGTTGTTACTTACCTTCGTCCAATCAAATTCTGCAATTCCTCGTATTCCTCAAACAGCTGAGCAGCAGACTTTTGATCAGAGAACCATTCACTTGCGAAGCAGCTTTTCCAGACGCAAGCTAGCCCAAAGATATCCTTCTGCTCGTTGTAGATTTTCTTTGCTAGACGCATTAAGCCGACCAATACGGCATCACTCTTCGACTCCAATGTCTCTTCGGAGATGGTTTTGAATGCAACTCTAATCATACGACGCCCTTCGTCATCCTTGCAATTCGAATATCCTTGTTCGAGTGTTTGTAAAGCGCCTTCTGAACTGCCACTTCGCCACATGGCCATTGCCTTGAAGGGAGCCAATCCACCATAGATTTTTAGAAGAGGATTTTTCTGCAGTTTGCAGATTTCAATAAAGTCCTCGATCTGCTGAGTCTTTCGCAATGTGCTCAAGTACTTGAGGCATTCGATGAGAACATCCTGTGAACATGCAAGTGATAAATTAAAGTGAATGCCAATCTGTCCGGTTGAAACACCTCAACCAATACATGTTAGAAGAGAAACTTAAGCCATACGAAATAATTAGTGAAGGGGTTTACCTTCTCATGCAAGTAAATAGTGGATATGATGGGCGACAAAGCCCAAACTGAATATATATAACTTGGCATGCGTGTTTGAGAAAAGCACGCTAGTCCTTTAAGGTAGTATAGTCATACAAATTGAATACAAATTTTCGGAATGGCGTCATTGCATGATGTGGGCTGATGTGATGTCATCTTATATATCCCTAACAGTTGCACAGTACTAAAGACCTCGAATATGCCTATTGGTTTTTAACAGAAACAACCTCTCTTAATTGGGTTTCTTAATAAACAAATTTGCCCACTCTTCAAAGTAAAAAGTTTTTTAATCAATAACTAAATCGACAAGAGAATTATAATCAATTAATAACGAGTTTATTTTCGAATGTTCAACTGCTATAGCGACTCTTCTTCGATTTACGACTTTGTTAAAGGTCACCAACTGAAAAAAAAAAACATTTTCAACAACTTACCTTTGATGGTAGCAATCTCCAGACGATACACTGTTTGATTAGATACAAAAAGTCCAATTTGTTCTTAATCTCCAGAGTGGATAGCAGTAGATTGTCCAACTGTGCCTGCGACAATGATCTAATGTCCAATCCCAGCTCTGGTGAACGGATTGCCTCTATATCTTGCAAAACCCCCTTCTTGGCCAAGACAACACTTTGTCCGAATGTTGTTGGTGTCGGTGAACTACCTCCATTTGATTTTTTTATTAAGTTCTCTCGCAGTGATTCCCACTTCTTTGTCTTTTTGGTTACCAATTCGTCGGTAAAGCTATCAATGACATCTATTTGTGTGGACTTCTGCAGTGATGGCCACAAGAAACTGATGCAGTTTTGCAGCAAAAGAGCCTTTGGTGATCCAGGTGTTGACGAGAATCGTGTCAGCAAAGCCATCTCGGGTGTAAAGCGCGAAAGCCTTTGTGTTAATTGTCTAGCGCGTATTTATTTAACAGTGCATTGTTGTTAATGGTTACATAAAATGAAACACTAAACAATTTTCACTTCGCCCTTTTGGCGAAGATAAGAATAGTGTCTTGTCTAAATGTCTACTACTAGTACTATACTACTACTAGTTGTGAGAAAAAAAAACCAGACGAGATGTGTCAAAATGTCGTCTGCAACTAGTACTACGATGGAAACAAGAAATCTAGTACATATTTACCCATCTAGTGGTGGATAGGTTAAGTTTTCTTTTTTTTTTTTTAATTGACGGTTTATTTTAAATTAAGTGATTTTTCTTTAACCTTTATACATTGTATGTAAAACGGTAAAGAATGTGTACGATTTGCTGCAGACCTTTTAAATGAAACATTAAAATAATTAATTTGTTAAACGAATGTAAAGAAAAAAAAAAAAATAGAGTCCTACCTCTTTGAAGGTAACCAAGCATGCTCCATGAAATGTTATGGCATTCAAGTTTGCAGGCTTTTGTGACCTGTTGATTATTAGCTGAATTACTTTTTGGTACTGGATAGTGTTTTCGTACCATTTGGTGTTGTAAGCAGAGTCACCAACTTCAAAGCTCTGTTAAAATAAATATGTACATGAAAAAAAAAAAAAAAAAAAAACCGGAAAGTATTATCTCTTCTCTCTTCTCTATTATATAAAACAAAGTGGCAAAAACTATACGTTTTTCCTCTGTCACCCATAATTTTCAACCAATTAAGTTGAATCAATCAAAATCGTATATCTCGAAAACCACCGAATCGATTGAGCTCAAACTTACAACCGATATTTATTTTAATTTAAGCCCAGTATCCTGCTCGCGCTAAATTGTATCGCCCATACAAAACTGTCTACAGAGATAGAATTTAGCGAGGCAGTTTAGCAAAGCAGTATCCTGTTCTGCACGCTAAATTCTTATATTCATATAGATGGGACACACTAATTGTCAGTCGAGTATATAACATGACAATATTGTGTACGTACAATTTTGTTATACCTACTTCGGCGCTAAATTTTGACATTTCCAAAACAAAACAAATTGTGAATTGACTAGTTCGTCGAATACTTGAAAGTAGGAAAAAAGTGGATATTATGACAAAAATCAAAATGCATATGCCAATAATATAATATGTGTGCGTGTCCAATCTATATTAAGTAGGTACTACAAATTTAGCAAGCATTTATCTGTGCTGTGGAGAAAAGTGCGGTAGCTAAAATTAACCGCGAGCTGGATACTGCTCTTAACAATTAGGTAGGTATAAAGTAAAGAATAATGGTCGTCTTCAGTAGGGTTAAAATTTAATAACAACAAACCTTCAAAAATTGTAACACCAACTTTCAAGCCTACACACAATTATAAAGTAATTCGAATCTGAATGATAATTTTCACAAACAAAAATAATTCAATTTGAAAAATGGATTTTGACATATGAAATGAGTTCTGACTTTTAACATATTAAAAAAATGTTGGATGCCGTTCAGCTCAGTCGTGTTTTGGCCCTGATTTTTCTCATTAAATATACCTTCCTAGTTATTTGTGCATTTTGACATAATGTTATTATAGTCTGGAACTTAAGGGGATATCCCAAATATTCATGCCAACAAATAAAGCAAATATTAATCAAATGAACTTACCAATTGGATTAGCATATCACCGAGTAGGCTCGCTATATACAACTGTATTGTATCGTACAATATAAGGAAAAAAAAATTTCCAAAAACCACTGGGTCAGATGCATACATGATTTCAAAGCCTCCAAAACATATTGAAAACGCAGACGTTAGAAATGTTATAAAAGTTGTCACCTTAAACGTATTATTTATGTCTTCCATCAATCTAAAAGAAATAAGTATTACTTCAAACTTGCGTCGTATTATCTGTGACCAAATTAGATATGTTCCCGTACTTTGGATCAATATCAATAAATTGGAATCAATTTACCAAATTACGAGAATTTATACCAACAAAACTTTTTGGAAATATAATTCATAAAAATTTCAGTGAAATGGAAATGTTGTTTCCCTCCTTTTAGGCTAATCAGAAAATTTGTAAACATATTCGAGTACAACACCGTCTCTTTTCCTTACCGCAAAATAAGACAATGGCGTGCGACAATAATCTTCAAATCATTTATGTCTCCCCTTTCGCAATGACGTTTGTCCAATCTAATCGACAAGGCATTCAAGTGCATACACACTTGGAGCACAATAAATGTCAATAACGCTTGACTTCCGGTGACACCAAGCAAAACCATAAGAGCCGAATGAAACTGTTGAAGATTTGCCGCAAAGTATAGCCAAAAAGTATCAATCTTAAACGGATAAGTTGGGTAATATTGAAGAATGTGACCCATGTCCTTGCCGTATGTACGATCAATGATGAAAAAGTATCGATACAAACTGGACCCAGTGTTGAACATAACGTTGGCAACAACACATAATACAGGCGTAAGAGTTAGTAATACGGTTTTTTGACGATATTCCTCAATATTGTAGGCGGCCAACTGCTTTTTGGTCACTGGGAATATGGAATTAAGAGTTTTGAGCACTTGATTGATTTGCGACAGGTTACTAAAGATGAACAGAATTTTAACTTCCCCCAGTACCGTGTAGGTGATGTATGCACAGTATTTGGTGATTCCGAGTAAAGTCGTTTCGCTTACTTGGTTGTAAACCTCGCAAGCAATGTCTATATTGATGGCCAAAATGGCGATGCAAAAATTCACCAAACACCACTTCTGAGCCCGGTAATTCTCTTTGGGCCAAAGAATTATACCGATCAAATAAAGCACAAAAGTCGGTGGCTTTTTGAAGTTTTCGAAAGCGTATGGATTGGTTGGGGGTTTCTTGGGTTTATTTCTTTCGGCTTTTGCAGACATTTTCAAATTTTCGTAATTTTCAGTTTCCTCAGGGATTTCTGTGTTGACTGCTTCTGGATGCTCCATGATGTAAGGTTTTCTTGCCAGTATTTTTTTTAGACTTTCAAACACGAACTATTCAAAAATATAAAAGATCTAAAAATTGTTGCTCACTTTGCATGTCTTTAACAAACAAAAGGTGTTTTCAGATCGACGCCTAAATTGCAACTATGATGGGTAGGTAGATGCGCACGGCATTTTATACCTACTCGTGTTAGCCACACCCACAGCTGTGTTTTTACCCATCATGTAATAAATTTCCTCAATTGCGATGCAGTTATGTTTAATGCCCGATTTTACCGCGCACACTTTAAATGGTTGAAATGCTATGCCCACAAACCAGTTTGTGGCTATGCCAATGCCAACTTTGAAAAGTGGCATTATTCGCAAGAATGCAAATCGGTTTTTTACGGTGTGGCACAATCTGTCACATTTTAATTCAGTAATAATATACAAATAGCTATAATATTTAATTACTTTTTAGGATTTAAACAACATCCAACATTATGAAATAATCATTTTTAAACAATAATCATTTTTAACCTTGATCTTAAATATTTTGACGTTCGCAATAGATAAATTTTACATGGAAATTTTCGACATTGTGAATTCGTGAAAGTTAACTGGACACAAAAAATGCTAATTTTATTTGACGAAAATACCATGGACAGTAAATGAGGGACGTTGCAGAAAACGTCAGTCGTAGCCATTATTATTATATATTGTGTATTATATTCACAAACCAACAAATCACAATGACTGTTAACAAATCTATGCACTGTTTTGTGCACATCTTGAACTATGGTGAAAACGGCCATAAGTTACAAACTTACTTCGTTGCGTTATAAACGTTTAAATTGAGCAATTGAGTACATTTCAGGGGTGACATATGTGTGTTCTCTGCAAAGGGCACCTCAAATAGACCGGAGCTTTAATTAATTAACGTAATATTAATTTGTTACGTGACTTCTCCAATTAAAAACAGATTACCGTTGATGTTACCAACCGGAAGGGCTTTAAAGAATTTATATTACCATTGGATATAGATATACCGTAAGAATTTGAAGTCACTCGAATTTTTAGTGATATAAAAGGTAAAATAAATATTTGATGTCACGTGACAAGAATTTTCTTGAGAATGGGACCTGTCACAGTTGATCAATCGACCGAATATTCACAGAAATGTTAATTTTTCCCTTGAAATATTGCTTATACGTTTTCAGCTGCAGTATGATAGATTAAGCCAATCGCCGTTTTGGCATATTTAAGATTAATATACAGGGAAAAGTATTCGTTCTGACGTAAAGTTACGCAATTGTGTGAAAAAGTAAGCCTTCAGTTCACAATTCGCGAACTGTCCAAAGAGTTCAACCACTTGAAGCTTTATATAAACCTACTGTCACAGATTCAACTCTAATGTCGTTTTCGGTTGGTCGTCCAGAAACGACGGGAAGAACTCTCCGCGATTCTGGCACAAAATTCATTTTTGACTCTCATGAAGATGAAATAATACGAATTCAAATTGGTTATAATGTTACTTTGCCGCTGCCGCTAGATCTCTAGCGCCTTGAGCCTTTGAGCTCAATCGTTTTTGTGGTTTACGATATATACGATTTCGAATGTTTTTTTTATGGGCGGTGCCACGCCCCTTTGTCAGATTTTGAATTTGTTTAGCATATACACCGATCACCGTAATTATCGACATTTAAAAAAGAAATCAACTGAACTGGTTGAAAATTATGGGCGACAGAGGGAAACATACCAACAGTTTTTCCAACTTTCTTTCAAATACATATATAGAAATATAAGATATATATGTATGTATATGTAGATATGGTTAAAATTTAATGACAAATCGAATATAAATGACAGTTTTCGTAAACATTTTGACAAATGAAGTGAGTTCTGTCTTTTGACTTACTAAAAAATGTGGGTGCGTTTAGTTCAGTCTTGTGTTGTCCCTGATTTTTCCCATTAAATAGACCTACCTATTCATTCGTGCATTTTGACTTAATGTATGTCTGGAACTCAATAAGGGGATATCCCACATATTCATGCCAACAAATAAATTAAATATTAATCAAATGAACTTACCAATTGGATTAACATATCACCAAGTATGCTCGTTACATACAACTTTAGCATATCGTACAAAATAAAGAAGATAAAATTTCCAAAAACCACTGGATCAGATGCATACATGATTTGAAAGCCTCCAAAACATATTGAAAATGCAGACGTTAGAAATGTTATAAAAGTCGTCACCTTAAACGTATTATTTATGTCTTCCACCAATCTAAAAGAAATAAGTATTACTTGCGTCGTAACTCTGTTGCCAATATTTATTCTCTTTATCCCAAATTAAGATCTGTTCCCGTATTTTTCTAAAAATTCATAAAACGTCAAAATTGATAACATTTTTTTAGACTACAAGTCAGTTAATTTGATCCATTTGAATCCATTTACCACATTACGATTAATTGGAAAACAATAGTATTCATAAAATGTTCATTAGGGTAGAAATTGTGTTTCCATTCTTTTAGGATCTTTTGCGTACGGGAACAGGATAATCAGAAATTTCATAAGCATTTTCAAGTACAACACCGTCACTTTTTCTTACCGCAGAAGAAGGCTATGGCGTGCTACGACAATATTCAAATCTTTTATGTCTCCTCTATCGCAATGACGTTTGTCCAATCTAATTGACAAGGCATTCAAGTGCATACAAACTTGCAGAACAATAAATGTCAATAACGCTTCACTTCCGGTGACACCAAGCAAAACCATAAGTGCCGAATGAAACTGTTGAAGATTTGCCGCAAAGTATAGCCAAAAAGTATCAATCTTAAACGGATAAGTTGGGTAATATTGAAGAATGTGACCCATGTCCTTGCCTTTGGTACGATCAATGATGAAGAAGTATCGATACAAACTGGACCCAGTGTTGAACATAACGTTGGCAACGACACATAATACAGGCGGTAGAGTTAGTAGTATGGTTTTTTGACGATATTCCTCAATATTGTAGGCGGCCAATTCCTTTTTGGTCACTGGGAATATGGAATTAAGAGTTTTCAGCAGTTTATTGATTTGCGACAGGTTACTAAAGATGAACAGGATTTTAACTTCCCCCAGTACCGTGTAGATGATGTATGCACAGTATTTGGTGATTCCGAGTAAAGTCGTTTCACTTGCTTGGTTGTAAACCTCGCAAGCAATGTCTATACTGATGGCCAAAATGGCGATGAAATAATTCACCAAACACCACTTGTGAAACCGGTAACTCTCTTTGGGCCAAAGAATTATACCGATCAAATAAAGCACAAAAGTTGATGGCTTTTTAAAATTTTCAAAAGTGTATGGATTGGTTGGAGGTTTCTTGGGTTTATTTCTTTCGGCTTTTGCAGAGATTTTCAAATTTTCGTAACTTTCAGTTTTCTCAGGGATTTCGGTGTTGTAAGGTAAGGTTTTCTTGTTAGTATTTTTTTAGACTTTCAAACACTATTCAAAAATATGAAAGAGCTAAAAATTGTTGCTCACTTTAACAAACAAACGGTGTTTATAGACCGACGCCTAAATTGCAACTATGATGGCCAGGTAGATGCGCACGGCATTTTATACCTACTCGTGTTAGCCAACTGTGTTTTTACCCATCATGTAATAAATTTCCTCAATTGCGATGCAGTTATGTTTAATGCCCGATTTTACCGCGCACTCTATAAAAGGTTGAAATGCAAATATAGGTTATATTTGCAAATATGCAGTAGCAGTAGCGATGGTGCCTTTTGGTACCTAGCGCCGTATAAGAACTTATACTCTCTCATAGATAGAACTTAAGCCTATGCAAAAGGTAGATCTTTTGCCCAGTAGTTCAAAAACCAACTAATCACAACCTTTGTTTAACAAAACTATGCACTGATTTGGGCACATTTTGAACTATGGTGAAAACGGCCATAAGTTACTAACTAGCTTCATAGCGTGATAACACGTTTGCAATTGAGTAATTACATTTCAGGGGTGACATATGGGTGTTCTCTGCAAAGGGCACTTCAAATAGACCGGAGCATTAAATTAACGTAATATTAATTTGTTAGTCCAATTAAAAACCGATTACCATTGATGTTACCATCCGGAAGGGCTTTAAAGAATTTATATTACCATTGGATATGGTTATAACGTAAGCATTTTAAGTCAGTTGCATTTTTAGTGATATAAAAAAAAAAAAAAAAATAAATAAATAGGTGGCGCAACAGGCGGTAGACACCCTAGGCCTAGCTTCTCGCAACCATTCGTTTGTGTGAGTTTCTATTTTTGGGACGAATGGAAGGGACCTACAATTTTATGCCGAGTCCGAACGGCTGAATTGAGAAGCTTTTTCATGACAGTTATACTCTCGGATGTTTGTCAGACGTTCGCGAGAGGTGGCGCAGTAGAAAAAAAACCTTAAGATGTAATTTGGGTTTTTCCGGGGATCGAACCTTGGATAGTGGGATCCCCCGCACAGTAGTCCAGCACACTAACCACTGCGCTACTGCTACTAGTGATATAAAAGGTAAAATAAATATTTGATGTCACGTGACAACAATTTGCTTGAGATTCACAGATGTTAATTTTTCCCTTCAAATATTTTATTCCTTGTATGTTTTCAGCTGAAGTATGGTTGGTAGGTTAAGCCATTCGCCGTTTTGACATAAGTATTTAAGATTAAGATACAGGGAATAGTATTCGTCCTGACGTAAAGGTAGGTACGTAATTGTGTGAAGTAAACCTTCAGTTCGCAATTCGCTCATTGCAGCAAAACAGTTGGGCTAACATAAAAAAAATTGGTTCGAACTGTGAAGCCGAGTATCCAGCTTGCGCTTAATTTTGGCGACCAGACTTTTCTCCATAGCCCGCAAACTAAATTTTTTGTGAACTTTAACCTTGAATAACTTTTTACACCATTGTGATTTCGTTGTTAATTATTTATATATTTTTCAAAACACTAAAATAAATCGAGTAAAACAGTAAAAATAGTATGCCTTACGCCTTATACATTTTTCAAAATAAATGCATTTCCTTAAAAATGCGCAAGAAAAGGATTAAAACTGTAAGAATTACATTGAATTCTTTATAACTAAGCCAATGACTTTATTTATAGATATCTGGCAGCAGCATTTATATCGGCAAAACATTTGATTCCTTTAGGGAATTCGAAAAATGTTTGGACTTATATACACAAAAAGCAATTGTTTTGTAGAAAAAAGTTCTAAAAAAATAAAGGCTAGTACTAATAAGAGACGATATAAGAGGGACTAAGTTGATTGTGACCAATTTAACAAGTTCACGTAACCACATCAACAGAGAGTATCAGAAGCAACAGCTGTAGTAGCAGCAGCTGCAGCAACAGTGAAAAGCAGCAATAACAGAAGCATCAACAAAGCTGCAATAGTAACAAGAGCAGCAGCAAAAACAAATAATGCAACAGGAGCAACATCATCAAAAACTACAGAGATTACACCAACAGCTACAAGAACAACACCAACGATTATTCAGCAACGCCAACAAAAACAACTCCCTCCACAAAACACGACAATTGTACCTACTCGGATTGGAAAACATACACTCACCGGCACAACTAACCGCCCACCTATCTTTAGTGCCACCATCTTTTTTTTACGTGAAGTAACGGTTATCACAATGAATGTTTTTTGTCAAGAGGACATTTTAACCGTTACCTAAGCGGTTTCTGCAACTTTTCTGTTATTTGTGTATTAAACGCATTTTTGTAATTCATCCCTAATTTGACGTTCTTAGCGATTTCATTACTGTGATCTTAATTCCCTGTTTTCTTTATTTCTGAATATTGAAAAGTGTTTAATTAGAGTTTGTGACCCTTTGGGTATTAAAAATGAGAAAGAAAAATGTCATTAGACGGGACTGGAGCAGCTAGGGCTGTCGCTTTAGCGGATGCTGGGTACCGCCAACGTTGGATTGCGGTGACACTTGGTGTGGCTCTAACCACTATAAGAGATGCCATCAGACGATTTCAGGAGACTGGGTTCTTACAATAGGAGGCCAGATCAAGGTAGACATCGGTGCACTTCCGCTCGAAACGACCGCTTTGTTGTCAATAATGTGCAGAGGGATCGCTTTTGTACAGCTACTAGAGCTTGCACTCGTCCTTTGGAAGTGAAAGATGTTGCAGTTAGTAATCGAACAGTAAGCAGAAGAGTGGCAGAGATAATCTGAGACCATTTTGCCCAGCTCGGGCCCCAGAACTACTCCCACAGCACCGTAGAGCCAGGCTTCAGTTTGCTCGAGAATATGCTGAACGGACAATGGATCAGTGGAAAAGCGTACTGTTTTCCAGGGTATTGACTTTCGTCTGATAACTGTAAAAAAATATATATATATATATAAAAAATATACCAATATGAATTTGAATTTGTTTTCAAAACGAAATTACTAAAACCCTCTTGGAAAGCAATTATTCAGAACAAAACAGTAAATAATGGACATGGACTAATTTTGGGGCAATTGCCTACATCAGCCGATGTACTTTACAAACAAAGGCAGTTGCATTTCTTTATCATAAATGATCGCATATAATTTGCTACAGAAGTTCGCATAATTCTTTCAACAGTTAAAATGGCGCATCTATTAGAATTGTTAAATAGCTTCTGGGCGCAGTGGTTAGTGTGCTGGACTACTGTGCGAGGTTTTTTCTACAGCGCCACCTCTCGCGAACGTCTGACAAACATCCGAGAGTATGACTGTCCTGAAAAAGCTTCTCAAATCAGCCGGACTCGGCATAAAATTGTAGTTCCCTTCCATTCGCCCCAAAAATAGAAACTCACACAAAGAACGAATGGTTGCGAGAAGCTAGGAGTAGGGTGTCTACCTGCCTGTTGCGCCACCTATTTATTTATTTATTTAAATAGCTTCTTTATTTAAACGAAAACACATCCGAAAAATCGCTCATATAATTAGTTTGAATAAAACGTAAGCGATTTCACCGTGGCTCGATACGACCAAGACGGTAACAAAAAACTCATAAAATTTGTCTTTCCATTGATATAAATATTATAAACATGTGCAATGTGCAAATAAAATCAAATTGAGCGAAAATATTTACTCTACATGTAAGCAACGGATAGGGATCTGCATCTGTTTATAATACTGAATGCAGCCATTTCGCTGTCAATGTCAGATAGTGACATTTCGTTATGTTGAGATGCGACAAATTGTCAGCTAGAACTAGTACTTCGATGGAAATAAAAAATCTATTACATAATTGGCCATCTACTGGTGGATAGGTTAAAGTTTTTGTTCTTAATATACTGTTTATTTTAAATTAGGTGATTCATTTCTAACCGTTATACATTGTATTTGTATGTAAAACCGTAAAGAGTGTGTACGCTGCAGACCTATGCATGAAACATTCAAATAATTACTGTCTTATATTTAATTACGAATCAAATTAAAATGGAGTCCTACCTCGTTGAAGATAACCAAACTAGCTCAATGAAATGTTAAGTCATTCAAGTTTGCGGGCTTTTGTGAACAGATTATTAACTGAATAACTTTTTGGTACTGGATGGTGTTTTGTCCTACAATTTGGTTTTGTAAGAAGAGTCACCAACTTGCAAACTCTGTTAAAATAAGTATACCCACAAAAAAAGAAACGGAAAGTATTATTTCTTCATAGAAATCGATTACAGATTGATAAACAATCAGCTTACACGATCAAAGTAATAGGCAATGATCATTTATTTTCACGGTTTAAATGAAAATGATTTATTTTTTTTGTGTAGATTTTGACAATAGGAAATAGCGACTCCATTCTGATTTGGCCTTAAATGACAATAATAAGTTAAAGTCGTGTTCTCGTGTGCCGTTTAGTCGTGTTCTCTTCCTGATTTGACTAAGGAAAGGAGATATTGCAAAATATTCATGCCGAATGTCAGAATAATGAGCTTAGTCAATAATTTTTACAATTTGTTTTTGATTAGCTTACAATTCTTAGACTATAAGTCATGACGTAAACTACACATACGACATATCAGATACTCCTTTATCAAAATCGTATGACAAATCGATTTTTAATTTCCAAAAGGCAAATCGCAACCCAGACGACAGCGAAAGAATGCGGAAATCAGTCACTTAAAAGCAACACGATAGGGGGGATTTAAGGATACAACAAGACTGATGAAAGCATCATTATTTTCTTCTGCTATGCATAGATTTTGTGTGTGTGTATTTCGCTTCATAAGTTTCATCATCATCTTTGCCACTTTCCCTCTTTAGGGGGATAGACTATGGAAGTGGTTGATAACCATATTCAAGTGATAAGTGATGCTGCAGCGCCACCTTTTGCGAAAACTCCCAAGGACCCAATTGAAACTCATTGAAGGATGTTTCCAGTATCCCCCCGTCCCCCCTACTTATCAAATTCTTCGCTTACTGTGTGTGCGTGGCGGTACTAAGTATTTCCTTCAGGATCTACTGAACCAGATAAAATGCCTTAAAAGCTTTTCTCGTGTAATCGACTTTATGATAATCAGATCTTTGTGCATTTGCTGTGTACATTTCAATGGTTCGCTAATAGTATAATCTGTGCGGTTGGATATAGGGGTTTTCGGTAAGTATTCAAGTCAATTTTGGAAAATAACACCAGTCTATTGATTGTGTAGTTAGCTATTCAAATGAAGATACAGATAGGAAACATCAACCACCTTACCTTGTCTGTCAACCTATATAAATTTTGTCACAAACTTATGGTAAACGATAGTTTAATCGCAGTACCTACACAGAAAACAGACATTCGAGAAATTCACTTCCATTTTTTTAACAAAATAAAATTAGCTTCTGTTTCACTATAGCTAACACGAAAACTGTCCTTAAATCGGAAATCACGAAATTGCATTTGAGCCGAAACTTTAACGCCTGCCGGAATTTTCAATTGAACACTGCCATAATAATTGTAGATTTTGTATATTTTTTTCCTGTCCCATAAAATAAATTGCCAATACAAATTCGTTAGAAATTTCATGACAATTCTCGGAAAATTCCTCCCAATTTATTGTCATTTATTAGCATTTTTTTATGAAACCAAAACTTTTAAATAGTCCGTTATTTTCCCCACAATTCTATAATAGGCGTGTTTTTTTGACTATTCTATATAGGCTTAGAAAAATAATTTTATATAAATTCAAATTTCGTTAGCTCGGATAATTATCGGGGCTTATTCCTTTTCCTCGATAAGAACTGTGCAACCAAACTATTATTGCTTTAAATGTTATCGAAAAATGCTATCGATTCTGTCATAAATGACATCTGACATCACAAAATTCATTAAAAAAAAATAATTCAAAGCATTTTGCCAAAATTATGCCTATAATTTTATGCCTAAAATTTGTTTTTCTTTGTTATTCTTTTGTTGATGTTTTGTTTTTGTGAGTGACATTTTACGATATGATATGAGTGCTGCCGAGCTTTTATAATGCCCAAGCCACAATGGCGCTTTGCGGCGTGCGTGCGTTGACAGATAGAGTAGAACCAATGCTTTCATATGGTGCAAGCCAGAATGCGGCTTCAGGCTTCGGATCGCGTTGTGATCGTAAATATCGTAAAGTTCAACGCGGCGCCCAAGTAGAGCAACTTTCTACTTTCAGTGGCGTTGGACGGCTTTGACGTTTTCTTTCGGTTTGGTTTGTTCGATTTAATAATATTTAAAGTGTTAGAGCATATGCCGTTCATTGTTGGAGTTGCATGGATTCACTTAGGTATATACGTACCTACTCGTTTTTAGTAGTCTATGAGGTTTTTTCAATACAAATTAATTATTTTACTGTGTGGAAATGACGAATATTATTTTTGTTGTAATGCTACTAGTGATTTCTTTAGATTGTTGATAAAAAAAATATGTGCTCAAATGTAATGTACACGCTTTTGATATTTAAATTTTGTCTGAAACTACTCTATTCTTCATACAATTTATTAACGAGATAAACATTTTTGCTTAGAATATTTATAGTTTCTTTTTCTAGTTGAGGGTAAATCTAATTTCCTGCGATGTGCAAATGATAGGTATTATTTTATTACTTGGTTTACCCGCCCAGGTTTGCTCGTGCCAATAAATTGCATTGCTTAGATATATTTTTTATTGTCCATCGGGACAATGCACATGAATATGCGCACCTTTGTCCGACTTTGACCCAACTTCACGGGAATTCTCTGGCCAATAGATATCGAAGATTCCCTGTAAATTTAAACTCAATCGGCTGGTAGGGTTTGAAGTCCGTACATAAGAACATAAAAAAATGTCTGGACAAGACAGCGAAGATCTTCGCGGAAATATAGCAAAAAAATTACCCTAATTAGGTCATAAAATCCTTTCAATATGCATTGTCCGATGGGTGACCGGATGTGGTAAAAACCCAGCGAGCGACGAGAATAAGCAGTACCTGCGATCGCAATCGTCCGAATGTCCAGCATACCACCAGATAAATATAAATTGAAAAATCAGGTAAATCGTCGGTATCCATATTTGAGAATTTATTAATAGGGTTTTTTTTAAATAGCCAAACCAAGTTTTTAACAAAATTACACTTCTCTATTTAAGTGACTGAACTTCTTTCCACAGCTCAGATAAATGCTGTCCATTTGGTAATATTGCTCACTTAAATCGTTTTACAAGAAGTATTCCACAAAGTAACAAATTCACAATTTTAAAGGAAGGGATTTTCGATGTAATTTACCCATATTTTCTCAACTAAACTAAAAATCTACCTGTCTCGCCTGAAACGCCTTTCATGTGAAGGCATGCACCTGTGTACATTGAATGCACAGGCAATTCTTCTACAAAAATATTCCACGACAATAAAAGTGAAAATACATTTTATTGATATTTATTTATGCATTTTTTTTACTATTTTGAACAAATTTCCTCTTAATTCGTGCATTAAAATAACAATTATAAGCAAAAAGGAGTAGTTGCATTCTGCTCTGAATTCGTACATAACGTACGTACGCAACATAAACCAAACAGAACTTTCAATCTCTCCTACTCTAATCTCTCAACGCGCCAACGCTCTGAAGCGCCATTTAGTTTTGGAAAAGTGCGGCTTGCGCGCGTTGACATAAAGTACGGTAAAGTTTCTAAAACGCCTGTCAACGCACGCAAGCGGCAAAGCGCCATTGTGAATTGGGTATAAAGAAAGAGCTTAGCCCCGATAATCGTATTTTTTTTCGTAAAGCTAAATAGCATAGCCAAAAAACACACCTAATATTATATGTATAATTATTTTCATAAAACAGAATTTTGACAATTCTCTAGTTGTCGTGGGTTTTCTGAACCAAGGCAATTGAACTTTGAGAATCCGCTGTAGAGAGCTTTTCGAAATGCCCAATTCTTGACTACGGTGCCCAATTGATGTTCATGGGCTGTCAGCAATAACTCTCGCGAACTGCCTCCATGTTTTTTGTTGAACGTCTTGTGACAAGACACCCAGAGTGTTTAAGATCACTAATTGATCCAGTCTCCCTGAATTTTTCAATTATTTTCTTCACAGTTGATGGTTTTACTATCCCCGAAATGTCAGCTGTCACATTGTTATCTTTTTTTTCCGTTGGCATCACTGTACTTTAAATGGCGCAAAATTCAAATTTTGCGTGCATTATGGGACACCCTTTAGAAGAAAATCCTGAACCCAAAAAAATATCTAAACTTACCAAATACCTAGTTCATAGATGACTCTGGCTTCCCGTACCTAGGGGCCTTTGCATGGAAATTGAATCACCTTCTGCAGTCATAAAAAAGTGCGATATTCCCGATCGTAAGGGTCATTGAGCATCATAGCAATGAACGACCCAGTGTATCTGATTGTCTGATTGAGTCTGAGAAGTCTAACATGAGATTGAATCAACGCTGTCGGCAACAGTCATAATGGCAGATACCATACTTGAACTACTTCGAAATATTTGCAGCTGAAGGGTGGAACACCCAGTGTTTCTGTAGTAATAAAAATACAGAAAATATCTTCAGAATCGGAAAGTTCGGAGAGTTCCCTGATATAGCTTCTACACCCATTTGGAGTCACAAGGGGTAGGTACTAGGTATACGTATACCTACTCCTTTCACCGATTTTGTAAACCCCAGCTAACTTAAAGTCTTTACAGCTGATGAACTTTTTATGACATGGAAAACCAATTAATGAACTGAAGATCGATGTTGTCATATTAATCACATATCCTAACTATATTTCATCAGAGCTTAGTTAGTATCTTGCAGCGCTCTTCCTCAAACCTTCAAGGAACTCCACTCATTGGCGACCTCTTTTGTTTGAGTTACTTTAGTTGGACCCTATAGTTCGGTTTGTTGCGTAGATGAGTTATATTATTTTTAGGTGGAAATGGATAAACTCTATCAGACTGAAAAATAAATTTTAACGCAAAATCATCCATTGCATTCAAACACGAGTTTGGAATGACTCCAAGCACCATTTCCATAGTTCTTAAGAAACTTCCGCAGCTGCAAATTTAAATCCGCCTAATCCCATTATAGAGGCTTTCTTTAAAAGAAAAAAACAGCAACAAAACATTTCAATAAACAGTCGCACAAGTACAAGAGCTGTTTATCGTCGTCGTAGTCCTCGCATTAAAATGTTCTTCGTATGTATATCCATCATGACATTTGCATAAATCATCCGAATTACTCATTGATGGGACCACAACTATTCTGTTATCCCCTAAAAGATTTGATACTAAAACACTAAAACAAAATCCCACAGAACCAGACTGACAGATACATTTTCCATTACTCTATAGTCCTACCCAGTCCAACCAACCCACAGCATTATCCTTTCTACTACTGCTTTCTTTTATTCCATCTCGTTGACTTCGAGTAATTGCAATCCTGTCATAGACGAAATACAACCGCACTCAGGTCCCACCCCTCTCCCCAATACACGGATTAAAGGAAACGAAAAAAAAGATTACTTGGTTGCATCAGGATGCTAAAAATCTTTTTTCCATACCTCGAAAAAGGAGCAATAAAAAAAGGAACAACAACTAATTCCAACCAATTGTTGGATCCACTTTTATTGTGTGTCCATTTTACTAGTGAAAATGAATAGAAATCCAATATATACTTTCCTTGTTGATTATTTTACGAATACCGCATTCAGAGAGGTTATTTTGAATTCCCCAGATTGAGTATAAGTGACTTGTAAGGGATTAAGATGAAATCCTTCCGGAAAGCCTTTCCAAACATCTCTGTCGGTGATGCATTAATCGGGGTCACAGATTGACTGCAGGAGATAACCGAACGGGTTTTCGGGTTAATTCCAAGTTTTTCTTGCCAATATACCTACAAATGCATTCGGGTTACACAAAAAACACATAACCGTACGTTTTCTGATGGTTGTCGTCGGAATGTGTATCCATCTATTGTGCAGTAAGAAAATGGGAAGAGCTGTCTTACAGGAAAAAAAAAAAAAAAAAATGCCAAAGTCGGGTTGCAAAAAGAGGGTATGAGTCTGAGAGTCTGAGCATTCGCATATAGACACATACGGATAGAGGCGAGTGTAACGATATTTCAGGAATTTAAATTGAATGTCACACTGTTTGTTCTACCGCATTTTATGTGAGAGTGTTTTAATATAATGTCACATTTGCATTTGCCGATGTTCGCTTCTTCTTAGAGATGTGAAATGGAAAAAAAAAATGGATCGCCATGGAATTTCGATGAAAATTCATTCATTCACACGGACCTTCTAAGCTCTAAACCAACACGAAGGATAACGTTGTATGCAAAAGTCCTATCCTTGTTGGGGTAGTTTATATTTATTTATGTCGTCCATTCTACATTATATAAAATACGTTCAAATATTTGTATCAACGAGTTAATATACAGAGTACCTATGTAGCCCATATGATAACATGTTTTTATGTAGGTACAGAGAGAAGGATAATTCAGAAGAGATGTTTAGCAGGGCATAAATATGAATTGAATGACCTTAATGATGAGATGGACTTATTAGCGGAAAGTTATACACTTTTTGCCAATTCTGCATGCAGCTACATAAACTCAAAATAAACTACAGAACGTTGAACATTCGCATATTTTAAAAATCCGTCATAACCAAACTGTACTTAAAAGCAATGGAAACGATTTAAGCTCCCAGAATTCAGCAACATTTTTCGGAGCCTAAGAAATAAAGTTACCATTAAAATACGGGAAAAAGCGCTAATCGTATTATTTTAATAGACTAAACCCGAATTTACTCTCACGAACGCTTTGGAAAAATATTCGAGAACTAGGTGTTGCGGTCGGCAAAGAGATGAATGTCCTGCAGATGTAAGCGCAGACATTGCGAACATTCAATCCGGCTCAAGAGTTGCTCAACCATCTGATATTTTTTCGCGTGAAAATGACATCGAGGGATGTTTTCATTTTACAAGAATAGAAGAACATTATGTTGTAAGAGCTGTCATTGATATTAAATCAAAGGCTGTGGGTCTCGATGAGATACACCCTCTTTTTGTAAAAATAAGGAAGGTTGCGAAAGTAATACCAATCCTAAAAAAAAGCCGCTACTCGACTTGCGAATCCAGAATACCGACCTATTTCAATACTTTTTCTTAACAATAACAAACTTTTAAGTAAATTCCAGTCTGTTTTTAGGGAAAACATAGTTGTGTTTCAGTTGTCCTTAAAGCTACAGACGACCTAAGGTATTATATGGACAAAGACCTTGTATCTTTCCTTGGACCGATAGATACAGTAAATCATCAAATACTTGTATCCAAAATGAAGAATGAAGAACTCTGCCACCAGTCTGATGCACTCATATCTCGCAAATAGAACACAGGCAGTTGTGTTAATTAGGAACATATCCATAACATTTTGGAACTCTCGTCCGGAGTGCCGCTGGGATGAATAGGTACTTGGCTCATTGTTGTTCACAATGTTCATTAGTGACCTCCCCCAAGTAGTTAAAAATTCCTCGCTGCAGTCTGCACATGTACGCCGATGATGTACAAATCTACTTAAGTTGCAAGCTTGGAATGATATAAGGACATCGACACCCAGTTTTGAATACCCTGCATACTATACGTCGTATAGTTACGAGTATGAATCTGAGAAAACAAACACAATTTATGTAAATAGAATTAAAAAAAAAATCAATGTAAACCGTTGGTCCCCTGTTGTTGAGCCAACATATAAAATATTAATAACCACTTTGTAAACTAGCCTTAAGTTAAATTGTATATATAAAAGTTCAATAAAAACCAGTAAGACAATTATCTTCGACTATGCCGAAGCTCAAATACCCGGTACTATATTATTGTAAAATAAAAAAAAAATTTTAGTATTAAAAAATTATATATTTGTATGGGAGGTATGGGTACTTTTTATTCGACCAAGCTCATTTTTTGTCAAAAATTTTTAAATATTATTAAAACAATATGTGCAAAGTTTAAACTTGCTATCTTTACTGTAGCTATTTAAATTTAATTTTTAACATAAAAAGCTATATAAATCTGATATTTTTGTATGGGAGGTAGTAGTAGTTTTCATCCGATCTTGCTCATCTTCGAACTTAGCCTCAGTTTGGTGGATAAAAGCTTACATACCAAATTTCAAGTCGATAGCTCTTAAATTACGGCCGTAATCGTGCGGACAGACGGACAGACGGACAGACAGACGGACATCGCTAGATCGACTAAGAAAGTGATGCTGATCAATAATATATATAGTTTGTCATACCTACAACGCCTCCTTATGGGCGTTACAAATGGAATGACAAAGTGAATATACCCTCACCACAGTGTGGTACCGGGTATAATTAATGTTAAAGTTAATGCTTGGAATGATCGAAGATTGTCTTGATAATCTAAATACAGATCTAAAAAAATATTACGGCTTGGTCAGAAGTGAATTCTCTCCAACTCAACTCAAAAGAAGTCCAACTTTTTGGTAGTTTACAAAAATAAGCTTGACTATAGTTATTTTCCAAGAGTATATCTAGGAACAACAGTACTCGAGTATGCAGAAAAGGTTAAAAATTTGGGTATTTGGTTTGATTCTACCCTTAGTTGGGACTATCATATAAGGCTGCCTCCGAAACCTATGTTTATCCAAGCATTTTACACCTCAACGTATTAAAATGCAATTAATCAATAATTATTTCAAGTTATTCGAAAAGTGTTTTTGGATGTAGTTTGTATACATATATCTCAAATATTGCGGACTTAAGACGTTAAACAACATTTTAACAAATAAGGCACCTACGTATCTTTACGAAAAAATAAGTTTTGCTAATTTGTCAAAATCATTAATACTTTTACAACCAAGGTTCACCTGCACAAATTCAGAGCGACAATTTTTTGTTTGTGTTATCAGGCAGTGGAATGCCTTACCCCTAGACATACGAAGACATCGTGATACCAAATATTTCGAAAGCGTTTTATTCAGACATCTAGTCAAGAGGTCATAATAATTTAATTATATGTAATATGTTAATTTATTTATTTATTTTTGTTTTTTCTCTGTTTCCAAAATTCGTCATCGTTTCAATTGAAATTGTTCACTATATTGCATCACCATTTGTTTAATGTAATTTATATTTGTTTAGCTTAATTAATTAATTTAAAATTGTAGGTATTAACTTTTGCTTTAAATGGACTTCAAGTCTAATGTAAAAAATATTTTCTAAATCAATAAATGAAATGAATAAAGATAGCAAAATGTGTAAAAAGTAAAATAAAAGTAAATAAATAAATGTTTGAAAACAAAATCGATTTTAAAGTGACCTTATGCATGAATCGAAATAATCCACTTAATAGTGCTTCCTAGGCTTGCTGTTATTCACTTAGGAGGACTATTTCACACATAGGTATTCGACATATTTGGTGCTCGGTTAGCCGATATCGGTTACATGGTCGTTAGTACTATAAATTTTATGGGAATTTATCCATCCAGTTTATCCATCCATACTCGTGTTTGAAAAACTTATAAGCTTGAGTCTCAGAAGTCTTACACGAACCCCTCAGAAAGAGAACGTACGGCGGATGAATTCACTAGATTGAATCAACGCTGTCGGCAACAGTCAGTATGGCAGATACCCTACTTGATACTTCGAAATATTTGCAGCTAAGGTCAGTGAGAACATGTTTAGGACCAGTTGGAGTGCTGAAACAACGTACCCTTTATGGGCTCGAAGTTGAAGTGGGTTACGGGCACCAGAATATTTGGTTCCTTTCGTCCAAGGCGTCCTGCAAACGGTATAACCTTCCAGGTTTCCAGGTTGGTGGTTTGTGCGTGGGGGTAATTAACCTACCACCGAAAAAATGATTAAGAAACAACTACAAGCTTCAGATATGGATAATCCTATATGGTTAACGACCCTAGCAAACGAAATAACGAGCTGCAGATTTGCACAGGGAATATCCAGAACTTGTAGAGTCGACCTATTAGTATAGACACACTGGACAGGTGCAGAGCCGATTATACATAGCTATTCAAGCAAAAAGATGGATATAGCCCAAGAAAAGTAATGACCTTTGTAATTTACCACGGGGACTGCTGCATGCAACATCGACAGCGATTTTAGATTATAGGCAAGCCATTTTGGGCTTCCGCAATATAGACCCTCATCCGGATCAGGGGTAACTTTAAACACCACGCTGACCTGTTTATCCTCGACCCCACAGAGAAGAAGGATAACGTAGAAGCGTTCCATACGATCTTTTTGAAAAGACGAACGGCAAGTGCCCGAAATTCGACGTGTAATTTGAAAGGTGCGGTATATCTTGTATTTTGTGCTGAAAAGTATACAAGTTCCGTCTTTTCTGGGTTGATACGAAGTCCACACCCTTCAGCCCATTTTCTGAGGGTCAATTTCATATAGTTTCACTCAGTTACGCTAAACCCTGATCAGTTGCTGAGTTCCTTAAGTAAATCGTCTACGACAAGGACCCAGTGAAGGGGAGAGATAAACCCTCACTTATGGGGAGTGCATCTAGTAACCGATTTTCTACTTCTTCGACTGACAAATCAGCCTTTTCGTGATGTACAATTAGCTGGGCTGATGGAGGTGATTCTAAATCTACGTTTCAACTAACCGTCAAGATATAGAAGAAGCGGGGACTATTAAATATCCACTCTGTAAATGCCCAAACAGTAATTCCGTCTTCGCTATAGCAACAAATTGAAAAGAAAAGATATTCCAATTCCATCCAACTATACGTAAGTATACAAACATACCTCCATCTCACAATACATATCCTTGTTAAAACATAATTTACAATTCTGCCTTCAAGTTGGCATATAGAACAACTGAGCAAGTCCTTCAAAGCCCGCCCGCAGCGAAGAGATCATTTTACCATAATAATTACTCATCCTCCTTAATAAAGCCGTTCCTGATCTTTATTTCAGTAATTCACCTAAAATTTGTAAATTCTTCCCACGTACTCGTGTGGCACATCACGAAATAAGCACACCGAAGGTCTCTCCTATAGGATAGAAGATACCACACACCTACACAGTATGTATTCAGCTAAATGCCAAAGAAATTTCCATTAACTTCAGTGGAATTCTTTTCAACATTCATAAGAGAGAAGCGCATTGCCGCGCTGAGAAGACAGCGTCAAAAACCACAAAAAAAATAAATAAAAAAAAAAAAAATTCAACTTCAGACAGAAAGAACAAGGATATAACGACCAACGAATGGCAACGCGAAAAAAAATGTCAAGGATCCTAAGCCATAACAAATTAAAACAACTTTACAAGCCTGATAGACATGCGGAAGGTGGCACCACGAATATGTAAGAGCTACACGAGACGACTTTGGTTAACATGCTACCATACCATAGCCCACACCTAAACCATGGCCACAGCACCACCAGGATAGTTTTAATATGCGTAAAAGTTTTGAATGAAGAAAAATGAAGTTGTCCTCCAAAGGATATGAAAAATGCACACCGATTTTTCCAGCTTTTCAACACCACCACCACCGTGCCAGATAGAAGAGCATCACATCGCAAAAGTCGACGACTACTCTATGATGCCTGGACTATAAGTATATATAGAGTTGGTGTCATTTATTAGTATTTCACACCAACGTCGACGACACACCACGTCGCCGACGCATCCTTTTTCCCTAGAACTCGCCGCATCACAATCTGCCTCCTAATGCAGTTCCGGTGTTTTGTCTTCCTGGTCCTGGTGTTCTCTCGCCTTTCTTGGAATAATGAAGTTTAAGGATTCGATAGGAAACTTATCTGCACCAATGTTCTGGTTACGGAGATACCATACTCTCTGAACATCTAACACTGACTGGGACTGGCTGACTGTAATGAGATGCTATGATGTTCGCGTGTTTGACTCCTTTTTCTTCGTTCTTTTCCATTTTCATCCAATTACAGTTTGATGGATACACCACCATGATGGCGTATTGCGTTGCGGTGCATGTGAAAGATGCTTGTTCTCTGTGTGATGCTCCATCCTCGACCTGTTTAATAATAGAAAATGCTGAGAAGGTGCTATCTGGGCGACAGGTGAAGTCCTTATTGCTATGGAGTGGAAGACCAGGACACAGACATTCAGCATTACAGCATTCATCTTAACGTGCCCATTATCAGAAATTATGAGGGCCAGGAGCGCGGGATGCGGATTAAAGATGGAAGTCAAAGTTTATTAAAAATATTTTGATGGATTTTATGGTCACGTAGAAAGTGAATTAGATGTGAAACGCGTCTAGCAAACGTAAAACATCCGTCGTAGTCGTAAAGCTATAGCTGTTGTGTATATACAGATGTGTTGTAGGTGTCTTGTTCTTCCTGCGGAGTTCGCTTTGGTGGATGATGGAGTGGAATTTGTTGGTGGGGCTATTTTTAGCGAACCAATACGAAGGATGACAGAAGAACGTGTTTTCATAGACTTTGCGCTATATAGATACCTGGAAAATGTTGGTAGATTATGATTATGACCATGTTTAGGTATAGGCGGCACGAGGACGCGACGCGACTGTGGAAACTACGTCAACAGCTGCTGTCTGTGTTTGAACAATAATTACTTTGAAGCATTAACGGCATAATCATTCTATGATAACACAGTTAAGTCGTAGGTGAGGAGATTATGTGGGAGAAAGGATGTCTGGCGCTCGCGTCTTGGTCATTGAAAAATGTGGGATTTTTGAGTTTTTAAAGCTTTACGGATATTTTTGAAGCACCCATTATAGATGGAGAACGTTCTGTCTAGGTAGGTAACTTCGTAAGAAAGTATCTACGCCTATAATTGTTATTGGTTACAAATTACGTATTTAGGGATAACCAGCATCGACAACTTTGTAAAAGTCTGTGCAACGCTGATGACAGTGACAGAACGTAGCGAGCTGTCACTGGTGCGTTTCCAAGTATTAGCACAGAAGCGGCAAAAATGAGTTTAGTGGTGAATGAGAGCAAAACATCGACCGAAAAACTGTAACGATAGACAGCTACAACTTTGAGGTGGTTAGGGACTTTGTCTACCACGGCTCCGCTATAAACTCTGATGACAATGACACCACAACGCAAATCAAACCAAGCGTTACACTTGCCAACCGCTGTTTCTTTGACATAAGAAGGAAACTGACTAGTAGGGCCTTGTTAAGACATACTAAGGAGACTCTATAAATAAGACCCTCATCATCCCAGTCGCAGAAGCATGGGCGTTAACAAAGGTGGGTGAAGCTCTTGGTCGTTTCGAATGCAAAATTCTTCGAGTGATTTTCAGTCCCGTTTGCTTTGATGGACTTTGGAGGAGGAGATTTAACAGCGAACTCTACGAGCTGTACAGCGACATCGACGTGGTCAGAAAAGTACGTATCAGTCTACTATAAGATGGCTAGGACATGTGGATCGAATCGGCACCAACGGTCCGGCCCGAAGATTCTTCGATTCCACCCCGGAGGAAAATCGCAGTATAGAGGAAGACCTCGCTTTAGGTTGCACGCACAAGCGGAAGGGGATCCCAACCAACTCGGAGTGCACAACTGAAAGCGGTTAGCTAAAGATTGAGTTAACAGGGGAGGCGCGTGTTGGTTGAGGCACAGATCCAGCTTAGACTTTAACGCCATCTATGTAAATAAGCAATCTCCCATTAAAAAAAAAAATTAAGTAAGTATTTGGCGCAACAGGCGAGTTTTTATTTTTGGGACGAATGGAAGGGACCTTCATTTTTATGCCGATTCCGAACGTCTGAGTTGAGAAGCTTTTTCAGGTCAATTATACTCTCGGATGTTTGGCAGACGTTCGCGAGGGGTGGCGCAGTGGATAAAAACCTTAAGATGTAATTTGTGTTTTTCCGGGGATCGAACCTGGGGACCCCTCGCACACTAGTCCAGCACACTAACCACTGAGCCACTGCGCCCACAAGTAATCTCCCCTTAGTGTCGGAAAATAACGTTTGTAGTGTTTAAAAACAGCCTCAAAATGACTTAAAAACGCCTCGAAAACTCCCCAAAAATGTCTCAAAAATGTGCCAAAAACACACCCAAAAGTTATTACAAATGCCTTAAAAACATCCCAGCACGCACCAAAATCAGGCCTATGGAAACATCAAAAATGTTCTACACTTACGATTTTTTAACTAATTTGTAAAAAAATGTATTTAAACGATATGTATGTAGTTTTAGGTTTTTTTTTTTTACAATTGTTGTTTATCTGCCGTTACAAAGGCGAGAATACTGAGAAAACATGATGGCAAAATCCAAAAGAGAATTTCTTTAACTTTTTTATACACGAAAGGGTTTTTTATATGTAATAGGTACTTACATAAATCGTGTGATTATGATTATATTGACTGGTTCTTTTGCTTTTTGCATCCGATTTTTGCAGCATCTCCCTATTTTTCAAATAATTTTCAAATCTTCATAAATGCCTGGTTTCACAGTGCAGAGTTCAGTGGTAACTTGGCACTTTGGTAGCACTTATTAAAATTTTAATTGAACTGAAGCGAAAAATTTGCTAAAGTTCGAATGCGTAAGAAATGTCAAAGTAGACGTGGGCCTTCATTTTTTTCGCATAAAAATACAGTGAAATAAATATATACTACCGAGTCACTATTCGTCATATTTGCTGTTATTTCCGATGATAGCAGAAGAGGCAATTGTGTGCTAAAATATGCTATTTGAGCCTAGATTTTCCTTAGGAAACTTATACAGCTCAGGGCCTTGGAAGCAAAACTACCAAACCTATAAGTTTTGTAAAACTAAATTTGAAAACTGGTTTTGTGACGATCGACTACATAGTCGAATATTATCTTGAGGACATCTATCTCGGTTGTAGCAGGATACAAAAAAAAAAACCCTTCCGTATCCGGCTGAACATGCATAAGAAATCCAACTGGGTATTATAAACGTGTGTGTCACCGCGTAGTGCGTTCCTATAGATGCAACCGTAAATGAATATGTACTTGCGATAAGGATGAAGACGACATATCATGTTGACCGAAATATGGTTTAATAATTTGTTTTAGAAGCGGTAAAAACATAAATGCCAAAATAGGGAAGGGTATACGCACAGCCTATATAGCTCATATATTTAAATGACTAACCATCGATAGTCCCAATCGATAAACTCTACCAACAAATTGCATTTTAATTCACAGTGGAACTTACTTCAACCATATCGGTATCTGTTAATAGTACAGAGATTTTCTCTCCATCTTTCTGTACTCGCTGTTGCATGGCAAGGACAAAGAACAAGTCAAATACGCTACGTAATCCCTTATGCATCCAACGTTTAGCAATCACCTACCAAGCGCAGACTACCCTTAACCAAACACAACAATACGAAAGGCATATAACAAGTTTTAAATTGATTTTGGCTCTACCCACATTTTTAAGGGAGACATCCAATGCCAGACTATGCGAAGCTACAAAGGACAGTCGTATCTTGAAACGGCAAAGAAAGCACACCCAAGGATAGTAGGAGATAATGGAAAATGTCACCAACCAGCGACAACACCATCGAAGGCAACCCGGCAGTACAAAATGTGATTATGATGGACTAGAGAACTCCAGACCGACCGCCTATATCCTCATCCTTTCTTGTCACTTGAGGTGTTACAAAGAACTTGCCGCACCACAACACATCGCATCCAGACGAATCTCTTGGGAGTAGTCTGTTTGACGCAGCATTTACCCAAAAGGGAAATATACACTACACATATACATCCTCTCGCAACGTGCGTTCGTTATAATGTAATTCAAAACATAAAATTAGCCTCACAAAGGATCTCCGACAAGAGGATTGACATAGCGAAAAGAATGACTTTCCTCAAGCTATGATGGCTTCATGGTCAAGTGAAATTAATCTCCTTACGCGAATAGTTGTATAGATGAGTCGAGGTCTAGTTTCATATTGCTTAGAGCTTAGACAGAGAATGTGAATTGTGAACCCCAGAGATAAAATATCCTTTTTGGGCACCACCAGAATTACTTTCATCATATGAAATGGCCTCGAAACAATGAATAATTTTGAGGAATTTCCTTTGTCGACATTAAAGCGGCACAGAGGGATAGAGATTTTAGAATGTGCTTTGACGGGATTTTCCACAGCCATGAACACGAACAGGTTCATGCTATTTTCTCGTCGAAAAATACATTGCGCGCCTAAGGCGTTGTTGTTTTGGTGTGGGTTTCATTTGTGAATTTTATGTTTCGTGTATATTGTGTACGTACTATTGAAGTTCTATATTGGAAGATATAAGTCCAATTTAAGTCATTGTGGTATGGCGAAAATGAAATAAGAAATTCCATTCTACTTCTCGGTGAAACGTAAACACTGAACGCGCAAATTCATACAGAAAGCCAGATGTACGCATAGAAACGATTTCCCAGGACTAAACTTGGAAATTGCTGTCTCTTATTGAAATTTACGGCGAGTTTTCAACTGAATTTCGGTACAAAAACAATGGCAGATGCAAAATTGCTCCGCCATTAAAAGCCAATAAATTAATTTTTTTTCTCCTACTTTCTCTACCCGGCACTGTTTGGGGGGCGGGCCATCCTATTCAATGGAATCAATAATTCCTGGAAAAATTTTAAGATGGAGCATAGAGTTGTCTCTTATTTCAATTCCATTTAATTTTTTTTTTATTTAGTGGAGTAGGTAATTTAAATGCAATAAAATGGAGAAGAAGTTCTCGAAGTATACTTTAAAGCGTTTTATTAGTTCCTCATTGTTATAGGGATGGCAATTGAAGACAATCAAATTAAACAGCTTAAGCATCAGCAAATAGTACTTTATAAAATTTTAATTTTTCGATTTTCGTCAGAATATATTATTTTGAAAGCTGACATGAACTCCACCCTCTCTAATTTAAATAAATGGAGGGTGTATCTTTCACTAACTGTAGCGCCACCTACATAAGTAAGTAAGTAATTTATTTCTTCGATCGCGCGCTTCTCCCGCTCTTTCTTTTTCCTCCGGAAAAGCCGGTGTTCTTCCCTTTTTCTTTGCTCGTAGATCTCACGAGCTGTTCTCGTTCTTCTCTGCAGCACCGCCTTGTAGGCCAATTGCTTTGCTGAACGTGCTTGTCGGCACTCTTCATCAAACCAAGGGTTTCGCGGTGGTGGTCGGGTGAAACCTAGCACATCTGTTGCGGCTTTTCTGATGGCTTCTTGGCATCGATGCCACTGGTTTTCAGCAGTTGATGCTGGTTGAACAGAACTTCTCGAGAGATTCAGGGAGACGCGATTGGCAAAAGTTCTGGCGGTTTGTTGCGTTTGATTAGCCGTTCAACGTTGAATCTCCTCACAGTATTTCCTCGTTGTTGTGGTGTCTGGGATATCCGCATACGTACCTTGGCTACAACAAGGTAGTGATCCGAGTCTATGTTGGCCGCTCGGAAAGTTCGGACATCTAGAATACTGGAAGAGTGCCTTGCGTCGATCGCAACGTGGTCAATTTGATAGACGGTTTGTTGATCTGGTGACCGCCATGTTATTTTGTGAGGTGAGGAAACCGTGTGCTAGCTATACATTACGTCCTGCAGCAAAATCAATTAGCCTAAGTCCGTTTCCAGAAGTGGTGTCGTGTGCTTTCCGATTGTGCTACCAAAGATGTCCTCCTTTCCTATTTTGGCGTTAAAATCACCAAAGATGATTTTAACTTCGTACTTAGGACATTGCTCATATGTTTTGTCGAGGAGCTCATAGAAACATTCTTTGATATAGCATCGTCTTTATCTTCAGGCTGATGTTGGCGAATTTAGCCTTGATGCAGATAGTTGTAAGGCGTTCACTAACGTGTCGAAACCTCAGGCTTCTTGCATAAGTCTGCCGCTTACAACGAATCCGCATCCAAATAGATGCTGCTTCTGTTCTCTGTAGCAATCACTGTAGTAGATGTCACAGGTTTCCATCCTTCTTTTGCCAGGCCCATCCCACCGCACCTTCTGGATGGCGGTGATATCTGCATTGTAGCAGTCTAGGGCCTCCGCTACACGCGGTCTGTTCAGGGTTCGAACATTCCACGTGCAGATCCGAAACTCATTGTCCTTTTTTCGTTTTGCAGGGTCGTCAACAGTAAATCCATCCGTACCCGAGGCTTTTGGTTGCTTCGCACCCATTAATTTTTTCTGTGGTTGGGTAGTTAACCCCACGCACAACCCACAACCTTGCGGACCAGGCCCTAAAATTAACCATAGGACAGCGGGTCGGATACTCCGTTGTCAGTAACCCACTTCGGGGATATGAGTGCTGCCGTTGGCCCATAAAGGGTTCATCCGCCACCATCTCTATTTCAGCGCCCTGACTAGTGCTGACAAATCTTTACTCCAAATATATCAGAAGAGGCTCACGCAAGTTATCTACCATCTCGACTGTTGACAACACCGTTGATTTATAAACGTCTGTATAAACTACAGATGTTTTTCTTAAATCACAGAGGTATATATATGTATTATATATCTAACTTCAACCCAAAAATATTTCTTCAAATTAGCCATAAATATGCAAGGCTTTATTTTGTTTCATATTACTGTACACACGTGTAGTATATCAATATGCAATGCGTTTATTCGTATCTTTTAATATTTTTTGTAGGTATATTGCTTGTGAGAAATAAAATACATTCGGTCCATATTTCATAAAATTCGTTTTCGAAATAACGCCGTAATTGGTACGACAAAAAACCGTTTAGCCTATTAACATAATGATGATGATGTGGATTTTAACTCATTACTACTTGAGTTGGCCCTACATAATTTGAATGCACCATTTTGAAATACTCTCAAAGTAGCTTCGAAAAATCCATTAAATTTTATTGAAAGAGCTATATCCTTATTTGTGCTTGCTAATTCCACAAACTACTCGACACCCACGTTTCTGTATCTGTATTTTTTTATTTTATTTACATAGATCCATGAATCCTTTGGATGCCTTTCTGTTCAGAGGTTGGGAATTAAATTCATTTTGATATACTGCAGTCAAATTCCATGTTTGTCAACCCCGCAGATATGTGCTTCGTGTGTTTTTTTTTTCGTCAACTTCAAACACAAACTGCATTTGCATACAAATATTGTATTTTATACAATGTATGTTACAATGTAGAATGCATTCTGGAATTTCGCATAACAATTCTTCTCAAGAACACTTGCAGCTAAGAAGTAGCAGCACTAAAGCCATGCATCTTTGTGATGCAACAAACAGAAAAAAAAAACTGCATCGATGCTAAAACTTCTCGAAGATGTAGCGATGCTTCGCGAGGAATTTTCTCTATAACATGAACAAGAAGCGAAACTGAAACCGGAACTGAAGGAAGAATGAGATTTTTGCATGCATGTCTCTCGGATTGGGAATGTAATGCCCTGAATACCAAATAATGCTAAAAGGAGCTCACAGTATCCTGCCTGCCCTCTGTGCCATCACTATACACCACATCGGGCCCGATTCTTGGTGTAGTAGCTCAACAAAGCTTTTCAAAAAAAAAAAAAAAATAAAACAGAGAGAAAACGTTGACAATTTTCATGTGTGTAGATTTTCTTATTATATTGTGCTGAGCAGAATATGTGATGGATCTAGGTTAGGTTAGGTTAGGTGGAAATACCTCGAATGCACGATGCAAAGTGAGTGAGGTTTCGTAGACATTTTCCAAATAAAATGACTTTTTGCCTGAGCGTGCTAGCTAGCTGTATGGTTTACTTTTTGTTGTGGAATTAAACAATGTCGGGTATTTGCTATTCTGTCAGAAATTGGGATGGTTTTCCTGAACAAGGTCGTATTACATGTACATTTTTACTGTAGATACATATGTATGTGTGTAAGTTTAAAAAAAAAAAATAACAATTGGAATTTTACACCATCGTTACAAAATGTACCTGAAGAGAAAAGTGTAGATTTTTGGAAAATGTGGGTTGATAATGAGGAATTGCCCTTCAAGTTGGGTACGAGTATTCAATATTACCAAAATAATAAATAGATTTCAGGCCAACATAGACGATATAAGAAGACAAATATATGTTTTTATATGACCTGTCAACAATGACCACCCTTAATAAACCATAGAACCAAACCATACATCGGTATTCAAATTTTGAACGAATAAAGACATTATAGAGGGTTTCGAGAGTGTATCGATTATTAAGGGACGTTGATGTCATATTAGGAAATGACCCTAAAATTGTAAAAGTTAAGGTAAGTACACGTCATGTAGCAAGCCACATACGTATGTAGCACTGACGTCATTTTTACGTCAGCGAATGGACCCAATGGCTACACTCTCTATTGACGTCAGAGCTACATATGTATATGTGGCTTGCTACATGCCGGGTACTCGCACCTTTACGGTTAGCGTATATGTTAGCTGCTTGAATAGGGTGTGAGTTCATCACAAAAGACTAGGCATCATATCGGGCATATCGCCATCCCTGCGGAACCTTCACAGTCAAAACTTGAACCAATTCGCCCAAACACTTAATTTCCCTACAGAACCCAAAAATCGTTTAAATTTTCAAACTCTTCGGTCTGAAGCTTTAAAGTCTATTCGCTCTACATGTCCTAGCCTAACGGGACTAAAAATCACTCGAAGAATTTAGCGTTCGAAACGACCAAGACGATCTTCATCCGATTTTCATAACGTCCTTGTTTCTGCGCCCTAGAAGCTAGAAGCGGACTGGGATGATGAGGGTATTAGCAGTTGGAAAGTGTAAATCTTCCTACCCAAGGGTAAAACTATCATCACAATTATACAAAGTCTAAGAGCAGATATGAGAATGATGAGAAGATTCACAGTTGGTGTTGAGAATTTGGAAATAACTCTTCTGCAGGCCGTTCAAAAACAGAGGCAACCCCAGAAATCCGCTGTCAGGCAGAATGATACATGTAGTAGGTAAACAATTCTGTCAATTCCAAGTGAGGACAGCGATATCCAAACTTAGGTTCAACAAGACTGCTGAAGGGGTAAACTTTACTGACTTTCTAAATTTTTCAAAGAATAGTAACATGACGTAGTATTCTGTGCCGTCTTCTGAAAATTTCGTCAAAAATCTGATCGACCCATATCGAGATTGTCATAGGTAAACGCTCTGAGCTGTTAGTGGCGCGATTGCAAATCCTAGGGTACTAGGTATATGCTGTTATAGAAAAAGAACCCTCAACATCGACGACTCGAGTAAGACCTCATGATGGACAAATGATAGTCAAATAATTGGCTTACCTCAGCTCAACTGTTGACCACAGTCGAAATGGCCTTCTGTAGAAAGTGAGCAAAACCTCTTAAGAGAAGGCTTCTTCGGGGAATACCTATTCGGTCTAGGATATTCAGTGATGAACTATACGGGCTATAATAGGCTTTTTGACCTTATCAAAATGCTTAAAAATCGACAGAGAGTTGGTTATATGCTGAGTAGTTGAGACCATCAGAAATAGATAACTCTGAAGAGAAGAACCACATCCAACTAAGGAGCTTGATGATTGATGCAATGGTCCATCCCAACTCTATCGGATGCCATATTCCTAAACAATGTCAAAGTCGAGATATAATAGTTGATTAAAATCGCCGCAGGCTAACAAATTCGTCGAATCATCATCGCTTCCGTTTGCATCTCCAGCTCCAATTGGTCCATCTTCTTGTAGGCAAAAGTGCTGTCTTCATATAAATGACAACAAAAAATAGAATTCGTATTTGCTTTGCTTTCCACCAAACCTCTTTCAAATTCAGGGAAATAAATTACTTTACAACTTGTTTCTCCCTTTTTAATTTACAAACAGGCAAAAGTTTGCTATGTGCACAAGTAGGTATACTCTAGCAGTTCCTCAATCGCCGGCAACCCCATCAGCTCATCTGCTTCATCACTCATTCCCTCTTCTATCCATCCTCGTACTAATGTAATTAAAAGTTGCCATACTGTACCTACCTAAATGTCGATTTTTCTCGACAGAAATTAAACTCAAAACACAACACAAGACCAACTCAAAGTTTATTACTTTGCACAATGGCCACTTTTAATTGTCACAATGTGTAAGCTTCCCGCAAGACAAATGAAAACAAGACCAACCGACAATAGAACAAGCGAAGCTATTTGCACTTCCACTCAGTCTACTCGTGTTGGCTCAAGACGCTCGCATCTCAGGATATTCGTCTTATTTCCCATTTTAATATCTCGGAAGACGGCAAGAAGGACAAATCCAACCGAATGCAATTCAAAGAGAATAAACTCTCCGTGAATAAACAACCCAACAAGTTTGCTTCCCACCTCCTAAAGTCCTAAGGACGGCAGATTTACTTCTCTCCGCCGCCGCACCAGGTAGATCAGGTGATTTGCCAACCAGACGTCTGTAACTTTGTATCTGCGGATAAATCCAAGATTTCGAATAAAGGACAGAATTACGTAAAAATTGCACGGCCAACCTGCTCCTGTATACCACAGCGGCAAAGCAATCATCTTACATGCCTGACGGAGGCGGGGGAACAAATAAAAGAAAATATCCTTAACAAGAATATAAATAGTTTGCCTAATGACGAAGTTTCGCATTCATGAAGGGGGCTGGCGAATGCCACACCAGATACAGATACAGATACAGAAACTCTGGTTATTTATCAGAAATGTTAAATCACAAATAATTGCATATTGCGCGCGCCTGCACGAAACGGATGTTGGGGGGTGGAGGAAGTTTTGTTTCGCCAACATCCGGCGGGGATTTCCCTAAGAAATTAAAATTAACTGTACAACTACTATACAGTCAGCCGCCACGAGCATTTGTTAATGAATGCAAAAAAAAGGACGAACAACCATTCACTCGGTGAGATGTTTTGCACTTGAGTTGTTGACGACGATGCCTTGAGATTAAGAGTTTGAATTAAAAGTGCCGGAACTTGGGTTTTTGTGTGGCGTTACTTTACTTCTGGGGTAGACATGAAGAAGGAGTGCAGTCTTACGTCAACAGCCGCGAAAGACTTGAACAATTGATAGAGGGGTTTGCCTGCCATGGAATGAATGGGTAATATTTTTGAAGTAGGAGGGAGGTACTCTTAGATACTCGTACTTTTAAGTTGACCTCGATTTCATAATATCTGCGAGGCGACTGTATGGTCCAGCGTTGGGCGCCACTTCAGTCTCGATACAAATTCGGAGATGTATTCACACAATGCGAACTTTTGTCATTCTCTAGACTAAGCATATAAGAAAATACAATCACATTACCCTTACCAGACGTTAATGTAATACCTCGCGCAACATTATTGCATCAGTGATGCTGAGAAATTTCGAAAATGTCCTCAAAAACCATTGGGAAAGTTACCTTTTAGAGAACAATATTTTTTGGCTTTGTTTGCGCTTCTCGCACTTTCATCACACCACGGGATAAAGGCCAACATTACGAAGTTGCTTTCGCGTAATCATCTGCAGCATGGAGGAACAAAAAATCACGTTACCTTTGCATAAAATACTTTCAAAGTGGTGGCAGTAGCAATGCTTCCCTGTCTCACTTTGGTTTACTTTAGAGTTTTGGAATTTTTTCTTTTTTTTTTTGCCTTTTTACCTGCATCATAAATCGCTTCTATTACTTTGAATTTTGCTCCTTTGACACATTAAGGAAAATGAGCTTTACATGGCAAACATTGTTTTTCCGATTTATCTCAGTTTGTGAGCGTTGCTTTCATTTTAAGATTTTTGTGCGAGTAGCTCCTTGTCGTCTGGAGACTCCGGGGATGGAGAGATGGTGTGATGTACCCTATATAAAGGGAAATACTCTCAGATGAAGGGTGTGTTGGCAAACATTAAGACGGAACTTCTTTGTGGATTGAATCTGAAAAGATGTAACGCAAGCATTCAGATGGGGGAAAGAGAGTTTTATTTTTATCTAGGCAAACCTAACGATGAAAGGATATAAGAGATGAAAATATGTTGCGTTCTTAAAATGAGCGCCATGTTAAAAAAAAAACATTTTTAAGGCGGTGAGTGACGACGAAGACTAAGACCATACACTGAATTTTGTTAGGTATGTCTGATAAATGGAACTTTATCATTTACCGATTATTATAAGCTTGGAAAGTACATACATAACCGACTATATAATATACTCACACTATGACAGATAATGAAGAAATTTCATAGTTAATACTCACCACGGACAACCGCCTTTGACAGCACAGTCTATTAAGTAATGGCAGCCACACACCAACATCAAAAGAAGTGAAGGATATTTATAAGAAGTAAGAGTAGCCATAGTGAGTCCTGATGCATTTTAACATCCCTGTCCCTGCCAAATTTATCAGAGTGTGCTAAATAACAATAGAGGACTCTCTGCTGTAAAGCTACTACTTAATTACACAACACATGTCATCGTGTAAATTTTTGTCATGCTGACGTTCCAACCTTAAGAGGTTCCAATCTCAAGGCGTACAGCCTATATTATATTACGAAAATATGCTGTCAAAAAGAGGGAACGTAAATTTGTGGTAGTTAGGGACCCTCTCTACCTTGGCGCAGCTATATCTCTGATAACAACTTCACATCAGAAATTTATTGAAGGGTTACGCTTACCAATCACTGTATCTTTGGCCTAAAGAGGCAACTTTAATAAGTCCTTGTGAAGAATTTTTGAGGAATGAGCAGAATCTATGCAAGACCGTGTGAGATTTTGAAGTTTTACCAAATGGTTAACAGAACCTGCCAAAGCTACAGTCGATGCTGAGGAAATGGAAACACTACTTCTGCAGACTGTTTAACGGCGCTGACGAATCAAATCCCGCTGTCAAGCAGAAAAAACCATTCAACGTGGGCGATGAAGACCAATAATTCCGTTCATCCGATCTGGACGAAGCGAAGATAGCCATATCTGAGCTTAAGTCCAACCTGGCCCAACCGCCGAACTGTTCAAAGTGGCAGGCGATAATTTGGTTAGGAACATACATCAACTCATGTGGAAAATATGGTCGGAGGAAAGTGTGCCCGATGAATGGAACCTCAGCATTGTTTGCCTGATCCTCACGAAATCTCTGAATTGCGCCAACTAACTAACACCAGAGGCAAGATCTTTCAAAAGTCCGTCCATTTACAAGTCTGCGCCGACGATATCGACATAATCGGTAGAACGCAGCGTGATGTCACTGGCACGTTCGTGAATATTGAGACCGATTCGGTAAAGATGGGTTTGGCGGATAATGAGGGCAAGACAAAGTATATGCTGTCATCAAGAAAGGACACCCAACACCGACGTCTCGAACAGAATGTCACTATAGACAGATATAACTTTGAGCTGGTTAAGAACTTAGTCTACCTAGGCTTCGCTATGAAATCAGACAATGACACCAGCGCTGAGATTAAACAAAGAATAACTCTTACCAATAGCTGTTTGTATGGGCTAAGAAAGCCATCGAGTAGCAAAGCCCTCTCTCGAACAACTGAAGTGACCCTTTATAAGACTCTAATAGTCCTAGTCCCTCCCTATGGCGCAGAGGCATGGAGTCAATCAAAAGCAGATGATTCTTCGAGTAATTTTCGGTCCCGTCTGCATAGACGGATGCTTCGGCACAGATGATCTTCGAAGATGAGGAAGACAGCGACTCAGGTATGGCGCCCACAGTTCGAAATGGACCTTAACCAACTTAACGTGCGAAAATAGAGACATCAGCTGGCTAAAGACATCGTGCTGGCTGGAGACACTTGTTGGTTGAGGCCCAGGTCCACACCGAACTGTAGCGCCACCTTAAGTAAGTAAGTAAGTATTCCAAGACCTCCATCATCGCAGTCCTGCTCCATGGCACAGAACCAATGGTCGTTCGAGAAGGCGGATTGCGATATTGATCGTCTTAAATGGAAAATTCTTCGAGCGAATTTCGGTTCTTTAGGGTTGACAGACTTTGAAGAATGAAATTTAACAACGAACTCTACAAGCTGTACAACGACATTGATCTGGTTAGAAAAGTTCGAATGAATGCACTGCGTAGACAAACAAAGCTTTGACAGACAACACAGCAGTCATCTTGAAGAGCATAATTGTTTGCAGAAATCACGACTTCATGAATTCGTGTCATGTGTGGCTTAATGAATCCAGCCCCTTTTGGATATCAATTTTTTCGAATTTCTATCTCCCTAATTGCATGCCTCTCACACATATACCTCATCCTCCTCGTCCAACAAGGACATCAACCTTCCTCCTAAGCCAATAAATCGTCAAATTGGAAACGCCATCGCTACAACAAAATAGTCCTGATTAAATTTTCAACAGAAAAGCAAACAAAACTACCGCGTAGATGGGCTGCTTGCTCGATTTACTTAAGGACCTCGAGAGTAGGCCTCTGAAGACTATGTCGTGTTTGTGGTGACATAATTATTTTACTCCTCCCCGTGAAATTTGTTTAGTGTGTTTATATTGGATTTACTGGAGCACACTGTGTGCAAATTTAATTTTTTTTTTCGTCTCTGTCAACAGCGGGCGTCTTGAATGATGTAAAGTGAGGTTTTCGTTCGACTTTGGGACATTGATGGAGATGTATAGCGCGATAAAATTCGTTGCATGTAATGTAATGTTACGCCGAAGGATGGGAAGGCAATTTTACGTTGTCATGTTTCGTAAATCGCGATATTGATGAAAAGTAAATATATTGATTTTTGCGGCTTTTCTAAGGTCGACGAAATAAATTTTCGATTTTTTTTTTTGGGGTTTGTTCTCCTTCAAATTTCTTCCTGTCGTCGACATTGTTATGCGGTTGTTGTCGCCGCAACACTAGAGATAGAGAAAGAAATCATTCAAGGTCCTTCAAAAAGTGAGTGTACACTTGTACAGTATACATACACCTTTTTTTTTCCTCTTGGGCCGATAGGAAGACGCTTGTTTGAAGTGACTTTAAGTTAAATTTATAGGACGTTGTTTGTTCCAGTAGATCGAAATTGAATTTCTTTTGAATTTGACTTATTTACATTTGTGGAATATCTCTGGAATTTTCTAGCGCTGTATATTTATTTTTCAAGTTAAAAGAAAGGGGAATACGAATTTTCATAGGTATTCAAAATTTACAATCAGAAATGTTATAGATAATCTTTATGGGGTTATAAATTTGCTTGGAGTTAAGGGAAATTATTTCCATTCAAAACAGATTTTTGTACATAGGTATCTTTTAGAAAATTGGCTGCGTCTCTTGACCTGTTATTTTTAGGTTTACAATTTTTCCTGTCTTTGTCGTAGTTCATGGTGCATAATGTACATATGATGAAATTTGCCCTGTACAGTGTACAAGGCTACTTTTATTTAAAAACAGCAGCCTTTGTCTGTTTTAATCTGTCGAATTTGTATACGGAATACAAAAATTAGTTCGAATTAGAGGACTTTTTGAAAAAAAAAAAAAAATACTCGAGTTGGAGCAGTTAGCGCATTTTTTTTTATAATTTGTAAACAACTACAGAGGAAGCGTTCCGCTGTATCGTCGTCCTCTCCACAAGCAGGACAGATGGTGTGGTGGTGTCGGTCAAGCCCAATACATTTAAGTGTTTAGCAAAAGCTTCGTGACCCAAAAGGACGCTCAAAAGCAGTCTGCAGCCGATTCTCCTGAGAGACAGAAGGAAAGACGCGGACCTTTTGCAGATGTCCGGACGCAGTCGTTTCCGTTTGGTCTGTCTACACCCAGCACAGTCACGCCACCGACACTCGTGTTGACGACAAACCCAAGCATCAATAGATGACCTAACTACAGATGCAGGCAGACCCAACGTAGGTTCAGGTCCAGAGAGAGCTTCTTCTGAACCCAGCCTGGCAAGCTTATCAGCGATCTCATCTCCCTGGATACCAGTGTGACCCAAACAAGTTTGACCGTGTTCAGCCTAACGACCAAGTTCAGAGAAAGCTTGAGTTCGAGCACTAACTTGGACGAGGTAAGATGAGCAGCGCTTTTAGTGCAGCTTGGCTATCACTTGCAAACGCATATGCTTCTAGCCCTCCACCTGTTTGTCACAATATAGCGAAAATCTCCGCTTGGAAGACAGACGCATGGTTACCTAAGGGGTAGTGTAGTCTAATGTTCTCGCTTTCCACCAAGACTCCAGAACCAAACCCCTGTCCGGTTTTAGAGCCATCCGTGAATACACGATTCTTTCCCTGGCTCAGAGTCTGGCCGAAGCAATTCCGTTGCCTGAGGAAAGTTGACGTGGTAGTTTTGTCGCAGTAGGATTTCTGGTGTCATTGCGTCAGACGGCATATCCATGAGACAGGGGTCAAATGATAATTCTCGCACAAGTTCTCCAAAATTCCAATGCGCGTGGTACCAAAAACCACCTCTCTTTAACCGAGAGATAGTTTTCAGCGTACACCCCATGAAAAAAATAGCAAGGGGGAGACGTTCATCAGAGCTTCTAGAGCAGAGCTCGGAGTGCTAGGGAAGGCCCCTGTGCAGCCAAGGCAAACCGTTCTTTGGAGTTTGGCGAAAGAGGCAGTAACACGTTTCCGCGAAAGCCTGTTCCACCAGACAACCGATGCAAATGAGAGAAGTGGTCTTACCATTGCCGTATATGATCCAAAGGACCTTTTTATGAGATAAGCCCCATATGTCTTGCCAAAAGCGCATTTGCACTGCCAGAAAGTTGACAGCGCTTTATCGCTTTTGCATGAAAATGATCATCAACGCCAAGACCAAACCCTTTGCTATAGAAAACTGCAATTTTGCACAGAGGTGCCCTTTATGATGTATACAAGGAATAAGGAATAAGGATATTTGAAAATTCAACCCTTAAAGGCTCAAAAGTGGGGTCAGAGTTTGTATGGGAACTTTTTCATTTTTCATCCGATCGACTTCAAACTCGGTTTTTGTACTCTATTAGAAGAAATAAAGATAATTAGTTTTTCCGATTTTGGAAATTTTGCTTGGGGCCCGAGTTATTGGCGATGGCGGGGCCCTTTTCTTAACTCACCAATCATTCGATTTGAAACTTTGTAATGCGTCCCATAACCTCTGTAGTTGTTGAATATGCTTTTCGCTTCATCTAACTGAAGCGTACGTACTCCAAAGATATTCAAGCGGAATTCTGTAAGAATGGGGCTTACGCATAAAATATCGGGCTAACTGGGAAGGCATGTTTTTTTTTGTCGCGTTAGGAAACACTTTACTGGAGCAATAAGACGCAACTGCCAACTGGTCCATCCTAATGACAGGAAGCAAATCCAGTATTATCAATTTTACTCGCATTTCTTCGACTTTCAAAGAAATTCGAGAAAGGGAGGCATGTTGGTTGATGCCCAGGTCCACCCCGAACTGTAGCGCCACCTAAGTAAGTATAAGTAAACCAATAATGCTTCAGGAATGTCTCTTTCTTTGACACATTTGATAAGAAAGTTTTGCAAAAGTCGCAAAATAATATACTTCATCATTTCAATTCTTTGTTAAATCGGTTTTTGGTGAAACAACATTTTTTGGAGGAATGATAGATATGATCATCTGTAGGTGATATTTCGCATGTTCATCCGAAACTATAGTTTACCTGCACAATTCTTTATCTCTATAAATTGCATCATGCCTTTTTGTCAGCCCATCTGTCAAGAACGGGTAGGTTCATTGCCGACCTACTCAGTAATTAAATGCTAATTTCATCAATTAAGAAGTAATGTTGGGTAGCCCATAATTTAATTACACACTCCAGTTGCAGAGCTTAGTACGACGAGTAACCACTAAATTATAAAGCTCTGTCCAGTTGAAAGGATTCGCGTGAATTTCGTGGCCATGTTCCCTAAATCAAATAATTTCCAGGTCCCCGTAACATTTCATTATTTTCCCTAATTAATTATTATGCAAGTTTGTCCAGCAACAAATACAAAGGCACGGTTACACATCTGCACCTATACGCATGTATTAAATCGTGTATTTCTATTAACAACAACAGCTGCTGTGAAAACGAATGAACTTTCAACTGGAATACATTTCATAAAAAATATAGGTATAGATAAGTGCGAGTTTTGGATTTTTTATGAAAAAAAAAAAAAAAAAATGTTTTGTCATTCAAGTGGGTACTCTTGGGTTGATTTATGTCTGCCATTAATCCGAAACAGGAGGTGGACAACTGAACGAGTATAACATTCCATTGGTTGTCTCCCATGTGTCTAAATACGGATTGCAGGCAACTCTTTGCTTTTGGAAAACTATATCACCATCTTGAGAGCATACACACAGGTATACACTATACAGTGTAAATGCATAGTCCGAATCTACATCATTTCCGGTTGTCATTGCCTTTCAGTTCTCGCACACTATAAATATACGAGTACGAGTACGAGTCCTTAACATCAACTGAAAAAGTTTAATTTGAAAATTTCGTGGTTTAACACGTATCCTGTCATATGCATTTGCAAGCTATACAATCTGCAACTGAAAGTGTATCCAGTATCCTTACACACCCGTTCTGGTTGTGTGACGCTGATGTGTTGCTGGTGAAGTGTGTTGTAGCTTACTGTTAATGGGATGATGGATGTTGCTGTAATTATTTGCAACTCGTGTATAGGAGGGTCCTCTTTCAAGTAGCTCTGAATGGTTGGGACAGTTTTGAATTTAGTTTGTGTTAGTTCTACTCATAAACAACTTTTTAGCTAAAGTGGACTTTGAGAAAGAAAAACTGAAAATATTGAAGTAGCAACGAGCTTCATAAGCCGGCAGATGTCAGTGGGCATTTTTTTAAAATCATTATGTACATACATATGTATTTGTTTGAAATTTGGCCCCAATGAAAAATGGCCCCAAACTGAAAATGAAAAACCACGCCAAAAATTTACTTGAAAGGCAACAACAACAGAAAATTGCGTAAAATTCTGCGAATTGGGGTGACAATTCATATTTTGGGGTCTTTTTTCATTTTTCAGTTTGGGGTACAATTTCATTATGAAATAAGGCCCCAAAATAAGAAATGAAATAAGACCCCAAACGAAAAACGAAAACGTATGGGGGGGGGCATGTTGCCCCCTGCAACCCCCCTGCTTGGGTTTACTGTCAGATGTGGGGCCATATTTCATATTTGAAATTGGGGTATTATTTCATTATGAAAAACAGCCCCAATTTTGGGGTGATTTTTCATTCTTAGTTTGGGGCCAAATTTCATGTAGCCAAATTTTCTAACTCTATGGCTATTCGCAAAGCAGCATGCCTACTTCGGAAAGTTATCACTTTTTACATGCCTTGGATACACCAACAACCGGGAAGCTCTTAACGAGATTGCGGATAGATGTTCAGTTACCCTGTGCTGGGTGCCAGGTGATATTCCTGAGAACTGCAATGGCATATGAACTAGCCAGACAACGCAGCGGCAGCGGCCTGACTGACATTAGCGAAGACTGCACGCTCTATTGCAATCAGTGAAATCCCTGCTTCTCGAAGAGGCTTTAAAAATAACTAACAATAGATGGAATACATATGTGTATTAGGACCTGTAGGTATAGACGCCAGAAGAATTAGCAGGAATACCCCCGCAAAATGGGTATGCTCCTGCCTATAGCTCTTGCTACCTTGCGTATGGCTATAGCTAAGGGGCTTATTTCTTTGAAGACTTGAGTGACCTGTCCCGTACCGATATTATTTGCTGCATCAGCATCGTACTGGCTGCACTGAAATATCAGCACGCAATTACCTATTGAACATACACCAATCGTCACTCTCTTCGGTGTCCAGCAGTAGGGTCGTATAGATATCATCGATCACCCGCTTCATCTGCTCGACACCAGTCTCTAACATACTAACTGTCAAAGGCAATAGGCGGGGTATACTATTTCGGTTACATTCCGTCTCTTTCCTGAAGACAAATTGTCACCCTTACCGACGTCAAACAGTAGAGCAGATTCGTCTCCGTTCCGTACCAGCCACACTTCTTGCAAGCGAAAGGTCAGAGCTGTTAGACGGTTTTGGTCGCTCCTCGCCTTTTCACCGAAGACAAACTGCGATCTTTCTTGTCGGTACCAAGCAGTAGGACGGAGTGCTACAATCAAGCGGACTGATTGTCAAAATGAATTAAATGGGGGGCAGACCACTACGGTTACCCCCATCCTTTTTCAACAGACAATCAAGCAGCCAAGCGGACTGGTTTAATCACCCACTTCTGTCACGCACCAGTCTCCCTTCTTAGTCATGATTTACCAGTGGCAATAGGCAGGGGACATACTTTTACGGTCACCTTCCACCCTGACCCAAAGACTAAACCGCAACCAGGAGGTGCAGATTTATATAAGATTGAACTGCCTCAGCCACCATCAAAACCTCTTAACGAGGTAAGACACCCAAATTCGCAAGTAGAGGTAGAGTTCCCAGTCCCACTGTAATGCCTGGCAGATAGATTTTTTCTGGCCACTAACCCTCCCTCCCCCTGTTGTGGTATCACAATGGACCAAATAATTATGGTCTAAGTGTGTTCCCTTTGGGACAGCCACTTTACCTAACCTAACCTTCTAACTTTCTGATCTTTACAGGTTTTTGAAGATATCAGGTTGGCTTGGCGGCATCGTAAATCTAACTTAAGCAAAACTAAGCCTAATAGTGGTTGAATATTGATGTATAGGAATAGGAATAGTCTAGGCACTGAATGGGAAAAAACATTTCGGTGTAAGGCGCTTCTCATATCCTGACACTATGGGCCGTTTTTCGGGCCATTTTTTGAACGTGTTTTTTTGACGTTTCTCGGGGTTCTTTTTGGCATTTTTCTGTCATTATTTGTGGCGTATTTTTGGGCGCTCCTATACTTTACAGCATCTAATCCTTATTTTGTTTGCGTGTGGCATTCATATTAAAACAGGACTGTGTTGGCGCAGCTTGAATAACAGATCTCCCGATTGTCCGACACCAACTGGGCAAACACAACAAGCAAGCCGGCCCCGGAGCAGCCGAACTGCAGAGAATACCGCTGAAGATATCACAGACGACCAAAGACGACTGGACTTGGGAAACAATCGGCCGTCTTTACAGATAATCTTGATAAAAGACTGTAAGATGTTTCCTTAAAAAGTGCAGATAGTTCATCAGCTGTTAGCTTTTGACCGCCAAGCGCATGGAACCTACGCGCAAGACATCCTGAATCTCTTCCACGAGGAAGACAACTTTTCATTGAAAATCATTATGAGTGACGAGGCCCATTTTTATCTTTGTGAATGTGTGAATAAGCAAAATTATCGCTTCTGGGGCACTGAAAATCCACGTATAACGCAGATAGAGCCATTGCACCCGGTCAAAGTTACTGCGTTGCGTGCTGTCGGGCCTAATTTGGCCGAAAATACTGCGGTTCAAACGTCTACTACTGCTCAACGACTTTCTCATTCCTCAATTACTTAGATGAATTTTGACTGGCAAGTATGTGGTTCCAACAGGAATGATCAACGGCGCTTACTGCACGAGCCACAACCGGAATTCTGAGGGTTTCATTTACGGGACGCCTATAATCACTCGTTTTGGCGATTTGAACTGGCCGGCAAGATCGCCTGATTTAAACGTTCCAGACTTGTTTTTGTGCGGTTTTTTGAAGTCACGAGTCTATGTCAATAAGCCTCGGACTCTTGAAAGCCTTATAAAAAAAAAAAAATATCCGTCAAGAATACGAGGACCTATCGCCAGAAGTTCTGGCAGGAATGATGAAAAAAGTGGCTCCCTCCACATACCCGATATCATTTTCTCGAATTGAACAAATTTAAGACGTCAAAGCTGAACCAACGTTTTGCCTTCATAAAAAAAATTACAGCTAAAGAACATCGAGTGACAACTTTCACGCCACCTTGTATTCCCCTTTCGCAAGAGAGTTTACCAAGACTGGAATATAATAAAAAACGTTTCAATTCGTATATTGTACGAAGTGTCATTTCCATAACCTTGTTCCTTATCATTAAATATTCGATGCATCCAAATATGTAAGGGTATACACATACACACCATATACCACTGTGTCCTAAATTTCTGTCACACTCTAAGCACCCATAATGCATAACCGATATAAACAAGACCATTAGCTCACAAAACGAAAACTTGACGACTTGAAAGCATCTTAAACTTCCACCAACAACAACAATAACAGTAGGTAGGTACTCAACTCACCCCTCAATGGTAAAACGTGTTATATCGTCGCCATTAATTAACTTCATCAAAAACCACTCAAAAGCGATTACAAAATATTTTACTACAACACCATGGTACCGAGCATTTATCCAAAAGTAGGTACCATGAGACTTTTGTACACAATGCACCACCCACCACCATCATGTATAGAGGCAGAGAATCCTTCCCAAAAACTCTCCCCCACTCCCGAAACAACATAATGCTAATTAGTTGCACTTGAGCATAATTGTAGCACTAACTTACTACTCCATCCATGTACTCGATACTTTGGTCTAAGTACATCGAATGGTTGCGCATGCAGCGCGCAAAACTTGCTCCATCGTCGTCCCGTCTTTAAGATTCTGCCAATTTACTTCGATAAGGGCCTTCGTTCGCATTCGCAAACAAACCGAATTCCATCGAAGAATGTGGTTACCCAGGAGTCAAGAGGAGCAGCCCTCAGCCGACTTCGTCCTGGGAATTAGACACAAGCAGTGTTGTTGCCCTGCACCCGATATATAGATAAAATGTACATATTTATAACTACAACAGCTAACGGGAACGGCATAATAATAATTTCCATCGTAATTGTGTTGTGTTAAACTTTTGTGAGATTTGTAAGTGTATTTTGCCCACTCAAAACTGGTTAAGAATAAAAGGATACAAATGCTGGCTGGGTGCGGGCACGATGCAGATGGGTACCTATCGCATCGTCTGGTTTGAAGCTGGCTGCTGCTTCTAACTTTTTAACACAAACACATACATATACCACCACTATTCAAGTGGTTAATGGAAAATTGTGCAATTTTCAACAAGGACTTTATTATAGCGTCCCTATAAGGAAGAAGAAAACTTATCAAATTATAGCCTACAGCTGCAGGACCAGTATGCCAGGGCAGCAGTGTATAGCAAAGGCACTGCGTCCTGGTCTGGCTTTTTTGGTCACGACACACTGTATGAGTTTGTTCGGTGAATTTGTATCAGTGGGATGATGTCCATGACGATGCAGTAGCCCATCTCATACCATATTCGAACTTTTAAGGTTACTTTAGTTAATGACGATATGGCTGGCCTGGGCATATATAGTTGAGGACTTTCACAAAGTTTTCTCTCTGTCTCTGTCCTTAATAAATTGCCATTAGCCCTTGAGTATCAAATCTTCGTTCTGTAAAAATTAAAAATTTTTAGGTGAGTTGGTCTAACTATAGTAGATACGAAGGAACAAACGACCATACAATATAGTCTGTCGTGTTGGAAGGAAGCAAGTTCCTAAATGTCAGTTGTACCTACTGTATGAAGAAAATTTTAAATTGGGTTTGCTGGCAATAGAGAGTTTTCAATTTTTAGTACTTCGATCGAAGTTTTACCTATCAAAGACGACGACGAAAAGGAGATGAAATCGAACCGACAAAACTTGGGTAAAACTTTGCGAGTCTGCCTAATAAACTATCGTAGACTGGTTACTAGGACGAATACCTCAGCCTTATTCAATGGCAAATCTAAACGTATTCATAAAAATGTAAATTAAGGTTTCTACATATTTAGCCAAATTTTGGGGGAGCTGCTTGCTGACCCAGATGGTACATATAAATATATACAATATACCCCATAATTCTGAAGAGGTCTTCTTCGGCGTTGGCAAAACCACTGGGTAAGCTTTTCCACTTTTACTAATTTTCTGAACTCTTTCTAAATAGATGAAAAACTGTATTTGTTCAGCCCGTTTCTAAAAAAAGGCGATTCTTCTTTACCCACTAACTACCGATCGATCGTACGTACGTGCATTCTTTCCAAGATCATGGAAAAGCTGACGATTTAGCTTATGCAACATCTTGAACCATGAAAACTTCTCAATACGGTTATAGTGGCAGAAGATCCACTGGTCTGATGACTGATCTTACCGAAAAGTGGAACTGTAGCCGACATGTACTTTTAATAAAATAAAAAGCGGATTTCGAAAGGAAATGCATTCGCGCTAGTAAACAAACATAAAGCGCTAATAAAGCAATTTCGCTAGTTTTTGCTTGAATGAACGCACGCCAGTTCAGTGGCAACTCTTAAAATTTACTTTGGCTATCTTGTTTCGAGCGAGTTATGTATACGTCAGCATCTCAGGCAGATAAGTATGATGAAATCAGCGTTGTTCCGCAGAAATTTTGGAGTTGAGCCATTCTCCGAGCCATTTCACATAAGTTTTAGCCACTTTATTTAAAGAGAAGGGGGGGGGGGGGTGCTTTATTTGTTGAGATTTCTTTAATTTTTTTTTTGTTTGGTGGTTCCCTGGAAGGCATAATCATCGAAAGACATTGCAGAACTATTACGCGATTACGGGAGACGTTCGACTAATATCTAGGCAATTTATTTTTTTGAGTCATTTTAAAAAATTGAGAAGATAAATCCGCCGTTTGTCGGATTTCTATAAATTTTGATTGAAAATATTACCTACTTTCTTGGTCTTAGCTAACTCTTATAGATTAAGAGGTTTTACACCCGCCTTAATATCCTGATTACAATGTCAGTATTTAAAATGTTTGTTATTTCTAACATGGTTAAGAAGTCTACTTCTGTGCCCGTGGAAATGTTTCCCTTGTCAGCAATGTAATTGTAAACCGCTAAAGTAGGTACTCTTTCCAATAAGCAGTCCGAAGCTTGAAACAGGGAACACACAAATAGATAGGAGCGTACTTCTAGCATAAGGTAACTTCATCTAAAGACGATGAGATTTCTGGAGAATGAAGCTTGCAGGCCATACCTTGAAGACGTGGAAATCGCTTCATATATTCCGCAACAAGAGTAAGACTATTGGGCTCGAAATGGTTAGTCTACCGGAGAATCAACCCTCAAACAGATGCTGGCTCTAATATGGGGAGGTACAGCCATAATCCATGACACCACTCTGAAGGATATAGACAAACGAAACAAATATGCCTGATGTCTGTCAGAGATCTTTTTGTTACTTATACTTAGATGACTGTATCTCCGGGCTGGAATCAAAGACTCTTCGGGCCAGAGACATGACTCTGTATAGTTCGTAGATAATGGGAAACATTTCCATACATTCACCCTTATTCTACGTGGCGTTTATATTAAACGACAGCTGGCGTTTTTTGAGTCGAGTCGCTTTAGTGTCGTTTTAGTATCGGTATTCTATTCCCTGAACGCCACCACTCTCATTTACTTTACATTCCACATAAGTTCCACACCAACAACTGAGTGATAATTGACAGGTAGGTAGGTATTTATGTTTTGTGTTTTATTTGAAATGAACATAAAAACCTACAAAAATCAAAAGTATTTCGAATTGTGGTAACATATACTAAAAAACATGAATATCTAGCATTGCAATGTTCCAAAGCAATGTCCAAAGCGACGAAGAAGATGAGTCTGCAAAAGAGAGCTGAAACATATACCTAAGAAGAAGAATCAGGTCAAAATCCGATCCTTTGGATTTACTAGATTCAATGAAAGTACATACATATAAATACAAAATAGTTTGAGGTAGAAAATAATGCCAATAATATTTCCAGATTCAAAATGTACTTTAGACTTAGCAAAGAAGCCTTGTCTATTTGTTAAATGAAGTGAAGGATAAACTTCCTGCCGCAGGGAGTTCTTTGTCAGTACCCTTCATTTTAAAACTGGCTCCGAAATTGCGTTTTCTTGGGGAAGGTGGCTACCAAAAGAGTGTAGAGAATGTTTTCCTTAATAAAATCCTAACAGAAATACTTACCGTTATCGACGAAAATAATTATGCGCTCAATGGATAAACATGCATTACCTACACGGAAGAAGAAGGGAATCCCAAATGCAAAAATTATGTTTTACCAAAAGGCTGGAATTTCATTTGATCGGGGTTGTTATTTTCACCCTTAATCATAAGAGAATTATAAAATCACTGCATAAATATAAACAATTACCAAAACTCACATGAAGAACATGTTTTTTCTTAAATTTGCCTCCTAGTCGTTTAAGAATTTGTAATCGACAATAATCGGCGCTTTAGTAGTCGTTTTGTGCAACTAAAACGACAGTCAGAATGCGAAAAACTGTGTTGACGTTTGTAGAACTTGTGTTCCACACTACTTAAACGCCATAATGTCGCTAAACGACATAAAACGCCAAGAAAAACGCCACATGTAATACCGATTTCAAAAAACGCCATTTGTCGTTTAATATGAACGACACGTAGAATAAGGGTGATTATTCCCGATAGGAATATGAAATGCTGAATGAATGCGTTTACTTGGTTGAATCGCTTTAACCAGCGATTGTTTTGTGACGGGGTTCAGTTGAGTAAATTAAATTTTTTTAACATTCGTTTTTTTTTTAAGAACGAAGTTTAAGTTTTAAGAAAAATGTGAGCCATTTCTTTTTGGCTCGGAGCATTGAGTCAAAGTTGAAATACTTGAGCCAAATTACCCAATTGGGTACTTCAGCACAACGCTGGATGAAATACTGTCTGAGACAGAGATAGAGATAGCAATTGCATTCAATTGATTCAGAATGGTGATATCTTTATAAAATTAAAACGCTAAAAGCCGTAGCTAACACCGTTCCTGAGTTATTTTAAGTCCTTTTTTGCATTAAGTCAATAAAATAATGAATAATACTAGCTGTATTATATATTATAAGTTGACTTAGTGCATTTTGCATGTGATTCTAAGGTATATGACTGTACTATGATAGTACAGCAAGAAAGCACTAAAGCAACTTAATGCCTTCTGCCCAGTGATGCCAATTCGAAAATGTGATTTAGAGCTAAAAAATTTTTTTCAGGGCTAGATTAGGGCTAGATTAAATTCCAAATTAAAAAAATAATAAAATGTATTGGTTAGGTGTTTTTATATGTATTATAGTAGGTATGTATTAGTAATTAATTATTATTAGTAATAAAATTGCACATGATGTCTTGTATCACACTATATTTAATCTAAATATAAAATATTTGAGCAACGCTCATTGTCATCACCATCATTGGCTTCACTGTTATAAGATTTTATTTTAGCCAAAGCCAAATATATTTCTTTTGTATTTAAAGCAGCTTGAAGTTTGTTTTGCGTGAGAACGAGATACGATTATAAGAACAAAATTTTATGGCGGGCCAACGGTAACGGTACTGTAGTTTAAAAACGCAAATGCGCAAAAGCACAGCAGTACAGCACAACCACCACAAGCTGTGAGCCCATGACGACGACGCTTCTACTTTCTACAATACAAATTCAAAATGGCGTGCCTTACGGCTAGTAGCTAATACAAATTAATGCGTTCAGATTCAAAGATTTATAAACACTATTCATTAAGGGATGTTCACATTTGCGATAGAACAAAAAATTTTTTTAAAAGAAAATGTATTTGTTAAAAAAAAAATACACATGGCCAGACACCAAATTTTCAGGGCTAGATCAAATCAGAAAGTGCTAGAATTTCACAATTGGGCTAGGTTTGGCATCGCTGCTTCTGCCTGTCATACAAAGCAACAGTTTTACATATCAACATGACTTATACCGCCTGCTTATATTAAAATGATCAATATAATAATGTGAAAGCCTGCAAACTTGCAAAACTTCAATCATTTTTTCAAAAATTAAATACCAATATGACCTACATAGAATACCTTCGAACCATTTATAATTACAATCGTGCAAATAGAGCTGACGTTTTTAATTTGGCGGATTTGTTCAGCGATTGTAGACGTATTATTATTAGGTATACGACGGGGATGGAAAAGTGGATACAATTGTATCTTTTGGATACAATCAGAAATTAAAGTTACACAGTTACAATTCACTCGAAAAAGATACAATTAACAAATCATATTTTTGCTTCAAAAGTTACGCAGTTACAATCCTTCTTTAAAAGATACAATTTCATACCCACGCTACGAATACATCCAGAATTTGAAATAAAGAATATAAAATGCATTCAGCTTGAAGCTTCAAATTCTAACATACGGCTAACCAACTAAGAAACAAATTTCATAGGTCATGCGCAGGGGCACTGCAAAGCACAGTGCACGCATGCTCTTGACTTCTTGAGTGTTGAGATCTTATTTTCACTGTCAGAAGAAAATTTCACAACACCTCTTTACACAACAAAAACCTAGCTTTTCATTCACTGATGCGGCCGGCGTTTATGAGGGCGTGCGTTAACAAATTATGTAGAAACAACGCGTTCATATGATACAAGCTAAAATGCGACTTCAGGCCAACGCCCAAGCAGACCTATACTTTCTGCTTTTACGCGCGTTTGACAGTTTTGACATTTCATCTTCGATTTGACTTGTTCGACTGTATTATGTTTAAAGAAATAGAGTAGGCCCTTCAATGTTGGAGTTCCATAGATTCAGAGAGTATAATATTTCAGAGAAAGCATCATGAAATTTAGCTAATTCACACAAAACGAAAGGTTGTGATTGTGAGAAGCCATTCCTAAGGTACTTATACGGCCCAAGGTAGGTATAATGTATACTAGGTAATATATTCCCAGAACTCTTTTTCGTTTCTTTCTGCACATCTGTCAAAAAGGCAAACTTTTTTATCGAGATACGAATAGTCACAATTGCCAGCAACGTTTATACGTTTATTGTCACAGTCACAATAGACCGCCATTGCAGATGTGATACGGACCTGCACGAACTTTTTAATTATTTTATTGTAATTTGAAATATCACCAATAAATTTTTCAAAATGATACCCATTTGTTTTATATCAAGGGTAAAGAGGGACATTATTTGTTTTTATATCATGAACTAAGAGAAGAGTCTTAATATTCATACAGCTTTAATTGTATGCTTTCGCGTTCACCTTGTTTTTGTCGATAAAATAGGTATCCAAAATTAGGTCGATTTGCATGATTTTGATTTTAATTTTTTTTTTTGTAATTCGTTAGTTTTTTTTTGTTAGATTAAGAAGTTTATTTGGTATCGTAAAAAAATTGTGGAGGATCATTTGCAAAAACTATTTTTAGATTTCTAATTTTTTTTTTATAAATCCGCCATAAAAACGAACATTTAAAAAAAATCATTTAAGATCGGTCTAATCTTGGATTTTTCATAGCCAAAAAACCAGGTGATCTCGAAACTATACAATTGCCCATAAAAAACGATGAGGATACACTTCAGTCCTAAAAGTTACAATTTCAACTTGTAAAAAGTACAATCTAAAAAGTTCATTTCCCATCACTACGACCTATTAGTTTGACCGGTGTTAATAAAAGCTTATGTGAATAGAATCTGCCTAATAATGTATCGAAATTCTCGTGCCTGGGGAATACTTCAGTTAGTTCAAAAAATGAAAAAATCACAGGTATTTTATTTTTATTTTAAACTCTAGCATTTTTGTTTATAACGGTTTGATTATTAGCTGCAAAGAATGGTCCTTCTGAATCTACAATATCAGAGATGCTTCTGGATGAAGCTTTGGAGAATGATATTAATACTGGTTGGTTTTTGCAATAGGAATTTATATGCAGACGCACTAAATAGATATTTTGTCAATAGTTCTAGGGGAAGGAACAAGTTCATCTATGGTTTTAGAAGAATCCGTGAGGATAATAGAGGACGACATAGGTCAAACGGAGTGTTTCTTCTATAATATGTTTGTATATTCTTTTCCTACTTTAAAATAAAATAAAACTTAAATAATTTAAAAAAAATTTAAAGTTTGTGTCTTTTAATTGCTTGCTTTCAGATATAATTATGTTTTTACTTCATACATTTAGTCCAATATCTATTCTGCTAAAATGCACTAAGTCAGCACATTTTTCAGTTTTTGTCTAATATTTTCTCAGTGATTTATCAGATACTAAAATATACTATAGGAGACTTATGTCAAAATACAAATAGTATATTTTATTAGGCTCAAAGGACTAAAAACAGCATTTATCGAATTTTTACGAGCATACAAATCTTAAATTTCAATTTACTCAAAACTATGTTTTTTGACTTAGTGCCTTCTGCTTGTATACCCAATTACTAAAATTGCCAATTTGACAATTTTTATTATAGATAGATAATTGGAAGAATTCTTGTGGGCTTGTGGGTTAAATACAAAAGTTCAAACGAGGAGTTCTAATTCAGATTTAGAACGGTACGGTTGGTCTTTAGTGTTTAAGGTTTAATATTTAATAAAGATAAAATAAAGACAAAAGAAAAAAAAATAAAATAAAAAAAAAAAAAATTTATTTTTTTTATGGAACAACCTAAGAGAAATTAATTAAGTCGCGCGCATAATTTAAATTCATTAGAAGTCGGTTTTTTAAAAACTAAAGTTTGTGCTGGAGGAAATGTCTCTCCTTCTTTTAATTTATAATTAGTTTTAGTATATCTATTTAATAAAATATAAGAACTTAAATTACGTGGTTTACTCGACGTAACAAATAACTGCCAACAAGCTATAGAACCAATCTCTCCATCACTGATCACTCTGATGAAACGAAGATTGGTGCACTTCACATTTCAAAAACATTTGACAGAGTTTGGCACCAAGCTCTTTTCTCGAAAATGCGTGCCTAGGGATCGACGCGTCTCTTCTTCAGTGGATTAGAAACTACATAGAAACTGGCATTTCAGTTCAGCTTGTGTTTGACGGCTTCAAGTCTGTCAATTCATCATATAAATGCTGGCTCTGTTTTGTTTCCGACACTCTTTCTCAAATTCATCAACGATCTCTTGTCTGTTACTTCCAATCCAATACTCTTTCGCTGATGATAGCAACATCAGTTTTTCATATTCGTTCCCTGACTCACGTCCCTGCTCTTCGGCCGTGGAACTGAAATGGAAACACACATTAAGTTCCGACCTTGACAGCATTATAAAATTGGGGACAACCAATAGAGTGGAATTTAATGCTTCTAAAACACAATTCTGGCTTCTATCATTACATTAGAGCGAAACCGGAACCCTCACCCATTATCCATGATGAGGACTTGCATCGACAAAACCGAAAGACTTTCCGTTGCAATGAATTATATGAAGTCGCCAAACACACAGCGAAATGTCTAGGATTCTTAAATCGACGAAGGTTTCTTAATACGCTGCTGTCTTGAAGACCGTTCTTCGCCAGCATAATATGGATCTTTGCTGGGTCTGACGAACTACCAAGAAAGAAGTCTGCGATAGGGCTAAGTTTGGAAAAGTACAGTCTACCCTGCCTTACTATAACCCGTGAACCTAACCAAATCTTGCATAGACATTGCAGCCGTCCATTCTTTGTAATCCCTGGCATGTTAGGTATACCTACTTCAAGTTATATATAGCCCAAATACTGGTTTTTGAAATGGAGGTTGGGAGGGTTGGAGGCTTAGATGCACAGAGGCAGGGATTTGAAGATCCTCATGGTTGGATCATTATGGTCAATTCGCGCGATGTGACCGACCTAGTTTAAGTGTCTTGACTGCAATCTATCCGTATATCTTGGCTAAGGTAACAGGGTTCGCAGTTGTATCCCTTCTCCATTTACCTCCTCCTAAACAGAATCAAAAATCTGTCGAAGAGCTGTTCTCTTGAAGAATTTCAGTACCAGGTCCACCCTATTTTGGTTTGAGATGTTCACAACGTTTGAAAATTATATATGAGCTATAAAGCAGAGGTATGTCTTGACAGTTCTAGTAAGGCACCCGTTTTGCAGATGGGGATATACTTTGTTAAGTATGATTTGGTGAACGCATTTTCTACCCCGATTTACACTGATAGGGCGACTGAACGTGTCTCCCTTTTTGCCCAATTGCTACATGAGGCCCATTTAGAAGCTACTGAAAATAATACTTAAGTATATCAACTGCGCAGTAGCGCAGTGGTTAGTGTGATGGACTACTGTGCGAGGGATCCCAGGTCCGATCCCCGGAAAAACACAAATTACATCTTAAGGTTTTTTTCTACTGCGCCACCTCTCGCGAACGTCTGACAAACATCCGAGAGTATGACTGTCCTGAAAAAGCTTCCCAATTCAGCCATTCGGACTCGGCATAAAATTGTAGGTCCCTTCCATTCGTTCCAAAAATAGAAACTCACACAAAACGAATGGTTGCGAGAAGCTAGGCCTTGGGTGTCTACCGCCTGTTTATATCAACTATACTTTGCGGTTTGGTGATTAGGTTTCCTTCGCTGTTTTGAATAGCCTTTCTTATAAGACCTCCGGATGTTGGATGTCGCGAAAGTCTTCGATTTCATAGAGTTGGATAGAATGCGTAGCCGTAGTAGTTCATTTTTCTGCGCTGGATGTTCTTACCACTCCTCCAAACGTCTTATTTCTTCTTCTGTGCGGAACCCAACTTATTCTCGTTGGATAGACGAGTTTTGAATATATGTAGCCACAACAAGAAGATTGGAGTCGATGTTTGCTTCGCGGAGTTTGTGCTCACGAGAGAGTATTCTTTTGTATTGAACCCATGAAATGATGAAAGCCTCCTATTTCGCATGTTTGAAAACTCCTTTTCCATTCCGAATATCGCTCTGTTACATCGGTTTGTAAGTTGACGAAACATTTAGACCATACTTTCGGTCTTAGTAATAGAAAATAAGAATAGTAAAAAGGAAAATGAACTAATATCTCTAATGAAAGAGTGCCCAGTTTGCCAAGCTGCTTAGTGACTAAACTTGGGTGGTATAAATGAAGATTCGGAGACTTGCTATCACCCTCCTCTTCATCTCTCCAACTCCAACATCCACCCCTAGAATTAAACTCTCGAATATGTGGCTATAATAAAAATGAAACTCCCTTGTGGATTGAAGGGGGGAAGAGGGAACTCCAACTTCTATGCCATAGCCATATTGCAATCTATGAAAGTGCCTTAAAACAAATGTGTCTAGGCCACACTTGAGAACAAAAGCGCTCTAAATAAGGACATGAAATACTCGCTTTATATCGAATCCAAACCACATAAAGAGCAACTTCAATTTGCACATTTTCAAATCGTTCCAACTGCACTCGCAAAGTAGCACCCAATTACAGCAGCCAACACATCCTCCGATAGTGCACTCTTCAACATTACAAATCGCTACTGCTTGACCAAAGATCGTCGATGGCCAATAAACCAGCACCGGATCGATGAACACTTCCTCTATCCCATCGGAGGAGTGCTGCCGAATCGTAATGACAGCAATGAAGTACCAAGTATTCGAGCGAACACGTCCCAGAGGATAAGTGTCCCAGTCCCAGTCACACAAGGATTCACCAAAGAGAGCGAGCAAAAATGCTCTTGCACCCATACTTGCGGTCCATCAGCAATAATCATAAATTTACCATGAAGCTAACATAAGAATCGTTTTACGGTACTGTGAATGTCATAAAGAGTTTTTTTTTTTGCTTCTCCTTGCACAGTGGCCATCTTGATTTTCCGCCCCCGCTTTCGTATAACATGGGTGCCATTCAATTCGATAAATAGCTTTAAGATGTCCTGTGATTTGGTATGTCAATATTATCAGGAGTTAGGGTTTGGGCAGCGTTTTCGAGAACCTTTGACATGAAAGTCGCTCGTATGTGCTGTATGAATGGGTGGACAAAAGTTTGTAGTCACTCCGAAGTGTGTTTCCCAAGGGACGACAATGTGAGTTGTAATTTGTTGAGGTCGGCAAACAACAAGTTGAAGTGTATATTGACGAAGAACGATACGAAACTATATAGGTGTACGTGTGGATGTAGGAGGGGTTGTATTTATATATACATTATATAGGTATTAGGTACCTGTGGTAGATGAAGCAGGTGAAGATGTTGGTGGGTTGTAGTTTTCTTATTTATCCTGGGAAGAGTTCACGCATGAACCTAAGTTTATGTCCTGATGCCTTCCCAACCTTTTGTGCTCTCTTGCTGAGAAGTTTGATGGCATCTTGTAGCTGTTATTGCCGACATTAACTCATATTAGCAGAAGAAAAGTAGTTACGCTTGACTATATAGCTACTTGAAATGACAATTCGAAGTTTCTTCCATTTAACTAATTTACCCGCAATGAGATCTGCTCTCAATAGATGGAGCAGGCTCCTCCTGTTGGTATTTTTTGGTAGGTAGTAGATACCATTGAGTTTATATACATAGAGGAATCAAGAATGTTTCAATTTTACCTCACAAGATGTCGCCTGCATGTCCAATTGCGAAAAAACACTCAAAGTGAACAAAACGCTCAAGTAGAAAAAGGGAATATAGGAAAGGGAGAATTTTAAATGTACTCAATCTTTTTGTCTTTTTATCCTTTTTATTTAATATGAAGATAGATGAAGAAGTGTGACAACAGACAAGAAGTAGCCTCACATCAAATACACAATATTATGCAATTTTACATTTGTATTGAAAAAGAATCGTAAGTTCTTTAATATACCTACTTTGGTATTTGCAATGATATTTCCTTTGTGGTCGTTGTAATAATTTTATTTTGATTTGGTGTGGTGTGGTTAAGGAAATATACATTGATTAGATTAGATTAAAAAAATCGCGAGAGCCTTTATCGGCCCTGGCACTGCGGCCTCTCTAGAGGAGCCTATTGTGCCTTCCCTGGTGGGGTCGTAGAGCCATCTTTTGACTCCGGAGACAGTCAGGAAGATAAGAATCTTCTCTGGCGGTAGGTCAGTAAGTTTTGCTGTAGTGACGATTTCTTCGCCAATGACTTTCTTTCTGAGACGGAAGAGAGCCGGACATTCCATGAGAATGTGAAGAGAGGATTCTTCACTCTTAAGGCACAGTCTACATGTGGGGTCCGGTAAGACTCCAATTCGGTGAAGGTGTTTTTTCAAAAGACCATGTCCAGTAATAATTCCTGTCAGGATTCTTAGGTTGTTTTTGTCCAGATTAGTAAAAATATAGGATTTTCTGGGGGAGAGTTTTGGGAAAACTGTTTGGTGCAGTTCTGCCCAGGTGTACTAAGCCAATGTATTCCCTGAAGCATCCCTTACTGACACCACAGAAAGGCTCAGGTCCGAGAAGTTGCGCCGACTTTAGCCAGTGAGTCAGCTGTTTCGTTTCCAGTAAAGCCCCTGTGGGCTGGAATCCAGTGTATCCAGTGACTAGGTTTTTCTTTGCAAGTTCGTTCATTAAGAACAAATTTAAATAGGTAGATCTAAATACAAATTTATTAAATGCAAAGTACCTATGTATGTATCTACCATATTCAAATATTGGGGCATATTGGTTAACATTGTTTAAACTGTTTCTAAGATGACCTTCATCTTAATCTATGGTTAAACATTGAAAATGAAAAATAATCCAATTTAAAATAGAAAGAAATTAAAAAAAATCAACATGAAATAATACGTTGGTTTTATATTTTTTTTTGCCGATTTTTGTAGTTTTATTATTTTTTTTTTTTTTACTTTTTTAAGTAAGGGATAGGAATTTGGTAGCAAACATTTTTTTGTGCCTTTTACAGAAATGTCAAATGATGCTGGAAAATGTTTTTCGCAAAATTTAACTACACCTTTACCATTGTGCAGTGAAACATTTTCAGAATGCTTTATCCAAACAAATCTGGCACTACTAAAGGGCAATCCAAAAAAAGATTTAGAGCACCCTGGCGTATATATATTAAAACAGTTCCAGTAAGAACAGGGGATGGAACTCATTTTTAAATTAATCAAATTCCCCAATTTTTATTCCTATTCCTATTAAAAAGAAAAAAATCTGCATGCACATACGTCTTAACGCTCCAAGGCCAATTTGCGTACTGAAATCTGAATGAGTGAATGACCAAAGCAAACATCAAAATAGAAATACAGGAAAAAATTCCACTCCATGAAAGAAAAGATATCCACTTGCACAATGCACATCCATATGCAAAACCAGTTCCAGATCCAACGCATACATATTCATCCCCCATCATCACCGCGTACTAAAAAAAATGAATCGGTTGGCGAGATCATTGACTTATTATTTATATGGACTGCTAGTAGCAGTGTTGTTATAAAGATTTTTTCTAGATCTTACAACTTTCGATTTCATATCTTATTTAATCTTAAATGACAGTTATACCTATACATAAAGAAATTTTGAATAATGTATCATATTTCCTAGTCAAAAACTAGGTGTGCCTGTGCAGCGTTTTTGAAGGTATTTTAGATATGCTCTGTTTTTGAATCTACCAGTTTTGAAAACTCAGTTGGAACCGTATATTTAATATTTATATGCAAAATTTCATAAAAATCATAAAACCGTTTTTGAGACATGGATAGGTAATCCTATTTTGAATGCAGACCGATTTTTATCAACATCTTTCCCCGATTTCGATATCTGAAAAAAAAAATCTGATGGGAATATAGTTATTATGTAAAGCAGCCATTAAGTCAATTAGACCGATAAGTCGAAGTATTAATATTTTGAGTTCAGGAGAGCTGTAATCCCATTAAAGAGTGAATTTAAAAAATCTTAAGAAAAGTACTTTCGCACATGTATATTTTGTTTATCGCGACATTTGAAACAGAGGTAAGGTAGACTGAGATACCCATCTCCGAATCCTCTTGCCGCTGGGCCCCTCAATTTTTGACAGGAATCCGCCATTTTGTTTTCCTATCTGTGTACATCAGTTCCTATCCGTGTAAAAAGATTAGGTGCGAATGTGTTGGTGGAGAGGATTTTTGACGTTTGTCAATACGAATTTCTATGCAACAATACTAGCGCACCTAAACTTTTTGGGAGCGTAAAATTTAGCTTGTAGGCAAATTACTGTAAATAGGTCGAAGATGGGAATCTCAGTCTCTCTTACCTCTGATTTGAAAGAAACCACTTTTAGAAGCCAATCTGAGATTCCAAATTGCTTTCAATTATTTCTCACTGCTCTATAACACGAGGCTGTGCAAAGCTCGCTAACTATTTACTTTGCAAGTTCTACTGTACTGAGTAAAATGGTCAAGCCTTAGTCGTTTGCAGCTTTATTGCAACTGCTTAAATCATATTGAAACCGAATTGTGAAATGTACTCCACAAATATTCAACTTCACACTACACCATAAAAGGGACTCTGCAGAATTAAAAATAAATACAATTATTTAAAACGTTCAGAATAGCTGATTTCAACCGATTATCGGTGTAATTTGAAAACTAAAATTACAATCAATGCCATTAATGTTTGGCAACCAATTTTGAGCGCTAAGACTATGCTAAATTGAATTGGACGCGTAATGAGCAATCTGAGAAAATTGGTATCTTCAATTCCAAAAATATGGAGAATAGAATATGAAGAATATATTCGAAGTGAGTTTTTTTAATTAAATTTTTATTTTAAAGCTGATATCTTAACAAATCTTATTAAAATTCTACAAATCTTAAGAAATGCATTAAAATTGAGTGAATATCTTCTCATCTGGAGACTACCTCAATATCTTAAAAAATAAGATAATTAAGATCATATAACAACGCTGGCTAGTAGACCCAAAATATCTACATATTTAATCGAATAGTATCTGGACTCTGGAGAATAGCCCCGATTTTTTCAATGAAAAGTATTCTATCTTGAAAAGCTCGAAAATTACAAATTAATATTATCACTTCACAGTCACAGAAGGGAAATCGACCCCTTGTAACCACCATTATTGCGCTGAAAAGTGAATGAGTTAAATTAATCGCCCTGTTGTGAATGCGTTAAGACAACTTTTCCAAGGGAAAATATTTTAGAAATCAATATTATTACTTACTGAAGGAATTTTATACAAGAAATATATGGACACGAAGTCGAACGGAAAATCGTAGTGTTTCCAAATTGTTCGTAGTGACGTAATGATTTTGTCGAACTAAGGCAAAATCGTAGTGAAACATTACGATCGTAGTGAAAGTGGGAACGCTGGTGAGCAGTTTTCCCCATGATTACTATGTAGAATAAAACAAAAAGAACGAGAGAAGAGAAAAAAGCAACAACAACAAACTTCAGGAATGAATCACAAAGACTCATTGACCTCAATCAACTGCGGTTTAAATATGACCGCTGCAATGTTAAACATTTTTTGACTTTCTGGTTTTGCTTTCTCCCTTATCTCCATTTCCCGTCTGTAATTTCCTTAAAGAAAAAAAAAACCCCAATAAGTTTCATCTTCCTGTGAAATCATTTAACATCAAAGTCAGTCCACATTCAGCTGAACACCATCGCTTCTAATTTTCTTTCTCACTTTCACACCGCTCCGCTCAGAAGTTGAACAATAGATCACCTCATCATCACCACTGTTATCGTGTGCGTATATCAGGTCCTTAGCAGCAGAATAGCGGAACCGTAACGGAAAGTTTACCACTCGAATGGAATTTATTAGCTAGTAACTATGTACTCCCCGAAATGGTGGCGGTAAGTCGAATGGATGCTCTTTGCCACCCAAACCAACCAACTATCTATATGTGTGTGCACAGATACATACAGCAAACATAACAATTCTATACTTTACAGAGAAGGACCTGTGAATGCAGTAAGCATGACGGTGTGAACGAGCGAAGTGCGGGGCAAAGGGCGGTAAAATACAACAGGATGAACAAAAAAACAAAAAAAAAAAAAACATTTTTTGTTTTATTAAAAAAGTTTTGTAATTAGAGGTCCGCATTACGTCTGTGTGCGGGCAACTGTTCCAGGATATTTATTAAGTTGGAGAGTTTCTTTTTGCCTGCTTTTCGCTGTTCATTCCCACCGTCCGATGTTTTGTCTTTGGGGTGTGTATTTCGGAGCTGTCAGTCAGTGGCTATTTTTCATGAGCAGAACGTGCTTCATCTTTTTTTTTGTACTCATTTGGAGTCGAATGATGACCATCGAAAGGACCATGCAACTGCAAGCAAACGGAAATCGTCTCGTATTACACAACACATATAGTTTTACAATCGCCGCATAACCGTATGTAGTTTGCGAGTAGAAATGAGATTGCTGTTGAAAGCATTTTCAAAAAAGCGACTCCTTTTTGTAAACTGACCACGTTGTAGCAAACTCTATTTAGGGAAGACACTTGCTCAAGGATGTACCGACTGATGGAGCTAATTGCAAATTTGCTTTAAAATTAAACTATACTATGTCTTTGCGACTGATGCTTGTGTGTGGCCACACTTAACCTCATTTAACACTGACCGCCACTTAATCAGACTCTCTCTCCCAGATTGTTTGGCACTCACTTTCTGTTAATTTATTAAGCACCTTCCGCCCTCTCAACCCCACCTGAAAATACGGCGTCAAACATGTCGATGTAGTACCCATCTCCAATGGGTTACTGTGCGAGCACACACCCAAATTTAGGCATCCGAATTCGAATTCAAGTGCCTTTGTCGTCGCACAGATAGACAGGTTTGGCCTATTGGGCATTCAGCCAATTGCTATTGACAGATATGTCACCCGAAGCCCTAGGATGAATTCAATCAGTTTGAGTAATTCGCTGGCATTTGTCCTTCCTCTGGGCTATTCTCAGTGGACCGCTCTCTCCACCGATATACGAATACTAGAGCCTTGTGTTCGCGTACAGAGAATTTGGGCTCATAAATTATTTCCAAATGTCAGCGATTCGTTAAACTGTTTTGATTTCATGACAATTAAGAGGGAGTCCCGGTCATGCATGCGGGAGTTTCATTTTCATTGCATTCGGAATGAATGAAATTGTGTTGTGATTTTCTGAACTGTTTTTGAGCCCATACCGGAAGTTATGTCTAAATTATTGCATTTATTTTTGTTTTGTTAGGATGAGAGCGTTAAGCGTGGAAATTTAATTCATTTGATTTGTTAATATTGCATGCGGGAGTTTTGTTTAGATAAAAATTAAGGATTTATGAGCCATGAGCGGCCAATGTAGGACAGGAAGGATGTTTTGCGAATATATGAATAAATTCGCAGCGCATTAGGAGAAGTTATGTTTGTATAGTATTTGACTGGGATGTGTTTATAAATATTTCTGTCATAAATAGAGATTAAATTCTAACCAGGGCAATAAAATCACTTCACATTTGGTCCATTTAGTAGCTGCCATATAATGGGGATTAGGTTATGGAAAGGCTATTGATTAAGCGTTTCCTTATGGTGGGTTCACTCTTCAATCGGGTTTGTTGTGCACACCATGCAGAGGAGATAGACTCGCCTTTCCCGCTGTATTAATCACCAGGCCCAATTCCTTAGGTTTTTTTCATTAGGTAAAGAATCTTAAAGTGAAATAATACACATACCTACCAACCATGGTAATGGTGATGTGATGACTGTATAGACTTTCAAAATAGCATCATTTTATGGCTGTAGGTACTGCTTAAGTATGATTTGGGGGGTATTAGTGGGCATATCTGCATTTTAAAAGTCTTCCTTATAGACTCTTATATACGACTTTGTACCATGATTAACCCGCGGATGAGAGCCCTCATACCCTGCTGATCCTATCCTATCCTCCACCTTGCAATTGAAGGGACATTCATATAATGCCTTCTTATTATATTGGTAACTTCTGACCGATTTGTGTCTCGAAACAATGAGACTAGAAGGTATCACTGAACTCGAAACAGTGGTAATTAGGTTGTCATGCCTTCCATTGTGAAGAAGGATCTGTCATAAGACATAAAATCCTCTGTCACAAACAATAAATTATAACCCACAAAGTCGGCAGACACCGTGGGGAACTCTACTCTACAAGCTATATTTACGCTGACCGGCAACACAAAAGTCACCCACGCTACCACCTGCACAGAAGGACAACTTACTATAAATAAACTCTTATTCACTGTAAGCTCTCTCTGGTGACACCCACAGAGAAGCATCCGCACGAGTAGCTAGTGTATATCACCAGCGGGATTAGGAAACAAATTAATTAAATTGAAATTCCTTTCTTATTTACAAATTTGTTTCACGCATATACACAAGCGGAATCTAATCCTCGTCAACGATGTACGGTAATGGGAGCGAGGATCAAAATAATGTTTATGTTAATATTTCCATATACACACTGCCTTGCCGTCATCGTATAATGTACCTACTCCCTATCCGTTATCCGTACATCCAGCAATTGTATTTGTACGCAATTTTATGTGAGATAATTACTCGTGAAACAATACCAGGATTAGCATCCATCAAAATTCAGGCAAGAAACGAAAGAAAAAGGACCAACGACGAACTTGGCTACAAACGTTTAAATGTGTGTTTACGAAGGCACACATGCCGCAGTTTCCACAAATTTGCATTAAAGGATTTCAAGATGTTTGCTCCTTTGTAATGCCATCCCATGTGTACGCATATTAACATACCAGTTCGTTGGCTGCTCTAGAATTTCAAAATACATAGAAATAGAGAGAGATAGAGAGATGAGGAGTAGCACAGCAGTTGCCAACTTACCATCAGTTGAAAGTAGTAGAAAGCTAAAGACATATACATCAGCCCATCTGCGAAAGATCCTCATTTTCGTCGTCGTCCTTGTCACAGAAACATGAGGTTAAGTGTAGGACCTTTCATGTCGACACGGGAAAGGGGGTGTTAGATAGCAACTCTATTTCCAGAGTTCCAGAATCAAAATCCTGGCAAAATTATTCGATATCAACACACAACAAGGCGAACACTCAAATTTCCTTTCAAGTTTATATGCAGGCGGCTGGCTGGTACATATTTCAGAGCACAAGGCATATCGGCACATCATCCTCTGGAATATGCCGAGTTCTGTTATGTTGTATGTTAATTCGTTGAATGCTCAGATTCATTTATTTATTTATATTGTATACGGTATACCTGAGGGCATTTTGTCAAGAGACTACCCATATACGGAGGAGCGTGGATGAGGAGAGGAAAGGATTTGCCGGTAGCAACACTTAGTAAATTGCACTGAAAAACGAGCCGATGAACAATAAGTTTTTAAGTTTTCCGGGGGAGAAGACTTTCAAAATTTATTATGCATGAGAATTACTGGATCGCATCATCCATAAGCAAGCTGTAATCGGGTCTGACTCTGAGGTAGAGGTTCGAGGTTGTTCATATATTGAGAGATTGTGCTTGCATACCACAGGATCATATACACATGTATTCGTATTGAATGAGTACTGGGGTATTTTACGAAGGCATTTATGGTTTTAGAGAATTGAAAATTCTTCGTCAGTGTCCTGCTGGAGTGTAACAGGGTCGAATGATATGCGTTGTACTTGAGTCGTTGCAGTTTCATTATGAGATTTGTGTTCCGGTTGGACGTGTGATAAAGTCATACTATGTGATAGAGGGTACAGTTCATGGGGTTATCTTCCGTCAAGATGACAAACTGTTGTACTTTGGTAAATAGTAGAGCAATTGATTGTCCTAGTGACAAACTGAACCGAGATACTTCCACTTGAAGGGAATTGCTTTCATTTGTCCAGGACGAGTCGGTGAGTTATTATAAAACAAATATTATCATGAGAAAATGGCAAACTGTCGGATCAGCCACAATCATAAGCCATTATGATGGATATACAGAGAAGGCTATAGTAAAAGCAACCAAGCGAAAGTAGGTTAGGTTATATTAGGTTAGGTTGTATTGGGTGTGACGTGTGAGTTAATCACAGTGGACTAGGCACCATACTGGGCCCATCACCTTCCCTGGATAACCTTCACAGTCAAAATCTGAGCCAATTCGCCCAAGCACAGAATTTTCCTACAGAACCTAAAAATGGTTTTAATTTTTTTGAGAGGCCAACCTCCTCCAAATTGTCGAAAAGTAACTTACAAAGCGTTTCCTTCGATGTTCTTAACATTCACAGGGAAGATGAATAATATCCTCTGCGACATGCACGTGTCCATATTTGTTAAACCAAATCTCCTAGCTGGCTACCTAAGAGGCAGTGCCCAGAGTATCCCTATTCGTAATGCTGATCTCCTGAGTTTTTCTAATTCGCTACAGATTTTTTTCGGATCTAACTTAGACCACACGGCTTTTGAGATTCTATGGCCTCCTTTATAAGACCATCTCAATTATACCCTATTTCTAGTTTCCTCAGGAATAATTCCCCTGACCACGGCTCTACTCCTTTTTTGGCCAGAACGACGCGTCGGCCCTTTTGATACCTTCAATATTACAGTGTCCAACAGAATCTGACATGGTTTTGCGGTCATAATCCTCTGAGCATTGTGCGGCAGCTCCTGACTAGTTCAGATTTGATGCTGTAGAACTCTAGAGCCTTTAGCGCTGCCTGGACTATCAATAGAGACAGCGATATTCTTGTTGGCTATTGATCCCATTTCAAGTAGATCCGCAGCTTTCAGCACAGTCAGAACCTCTACCTGGAATACACTGCATAGTGCATGTGCCCGGAAGTTTTAATGACACGTGTAGGTTCATATCACTAAGGTATATACCCAACCCTGGATACTCTCCTTAGTTTTGGAACCATCCGTATAAATTATTGAAATTTCGTGTTCATTTAAATCTTCATTCTTTTACCAGTCCTCCCTTTCTGGGTATAGTACTTTGTACGGTGTGTCGAAGTCAACTGCACCCAAAATTTTCATCAGGGATATTGGAGAAAGATTCCATGGAACTATGTCCTACCTGTCTGGTTTGAAAGAACCCTGCGTTAGGTAGCTAAAGCGCACTATTACCGGCTTTTACTTTTTTTATTTACTTTATGGTGCAGTGAAGTGTGGAAACGTGTTAGAAGGTTATTCAATGTTCACAACACCAGTGCCTATGGTTTGAAGCCTTATACGACTCACCTTGATCAAACCACGAAGAAGGTGACAAGGGTAATGCACATGTACATGTAGGTACCAGCGACTCTAATAGTTAAACATGGACTTAAAAGAGCTTGTCTCATTACCATCAAGCTCTATAATATATCCAACCCTAAAGTAGCTAAACAGATTCACATGACATCTCGAGATCTTCCGTGATCAAAAATCGGACACTATGCAACCATCAAACTTTGCGAACCAACGAATTCCTAATAGCTTCCACCAGGATATGGTTCTAAGATGAAAAATTCTGCTACCGGTGCTGGAGTTATGAGCCTATGCTCCAAAGAGCCATAGCGTTGTGGAAAGTACCCAACATTTTTCAAGTGGAGGTGATAGATGTGTGCTTGAGTGTGCTTATAAAACTTGCTGTCCTTTTTGGATCAAAATGCAAGATCTTCCGTGAGAATGCGCAGGAAAATCCGACGCAGTCAATGCCTCTCCGCGCATAAGGACTTTCTCAGCCCTAATTGGATGATCCCATATCATGAACGATATGTGGTTTATACTGCGCCGGCACTACGTGTCACATAGTTGGTGCCAAAATGGGCGTTTTGAGGGCATGATTATCTACGCAGACGCAGAGTTGAAGTGAAATGGCCACCGAGATCGTGCGATTTGACCTCTTTGGGTCTTTTCTTGTAGTTAGGTCGCAGGTCTAAGTCAATAAGCTATACAATCAAGCAAACGGTACCATTAAAGTCAAAATAACCCATGTCGTCGCTCGCCTGATCTATGCGCGAGAGTCATCGAAAATTGAACCTCTTAGAAGCAACCCACCCAGCCAACACGCAAGACGCACATTTGAACGATGTCATATTGGATAGGCCTTTCAAAATAAGACCAAAAATCGTTGATATTTCAGACACAAGTTGTATTCAATTTTAACATCTTCCCATCCCTATTGGGGAACCCTATTATAGTTACCGGTCTGGATACCCAGGTCTTGAATACTTCTTCGGAGTACCTTCGAGATACATATAGGTACACTTAAAATGCAGAAGATAAGCTCAGTTTGAACCAAAGGCAAATATTTTCTCTATCTCAGCTAAGGGTCTTATCTTAATAACTGGTTAGCCGATGTGACCAGCTGTGTCCAATATAAGGCAATTATTTTTCCACTAATTTCCAATATATAATGCGAAATTCGATTGTAGATGCAGTCTGGGTCCAGTTTTACCATCTTTAAGCAAATGGAATTTTCATTACCCCTCTCCCTCTTTGGTCTCACAGATTCTAGTGTGACCAGATACGAATTTCTGTTTCATTCCTTAATAAACTTATTTTATAAAATGAGAAATAAAATTAAAACAAAACTATTTAATAAGTTATTAAATTTTAAAAGTTCATTCGGGACTTCTAGTGAACGAAAAAAACAGAATCTCATGAATACTAAACGATTTAAAATTTTTTTTAATGCATTCTTGTGTCCGGCAAAGTCAGTCCTGAAAGAAGTTAATTTGTTCAACTCCAATAATAGAGTGCTGGCTATAAATACATTTTGCCCTTTGAAACTGTGTACAAAAAGGAATTTTTCTTCCTCTTTTGCAATTTAAATACAATTCACCAGAAGGAGAAGTGTAAAAGGGAATCGCCAAGAAAAAATTTATATCTACTGTTCTGCACTACTTCTGCAGAGACTACGGGTAAAAGCTTTGAATGCTAATTTGCGTATTTTAATTTTTTTTTTTAATTTCACAGATGTTTTTGTCGGTCTTGTTGCAATAATAGTTCTGCCTTTCCTGAATCACCTACAATGGAATGGAAATTAAAATTCCAGGAATAAAAAAAATTCATTTTCAATCAATGTATAGCCAGACAACATTAGTTCTCCTTTTTGGAATTAGAATTGGTAGTCAGGAAGAAAAATAAATGGAAAAACGAAAATAAAAGTCAGCGTAACCAGAAAAAAAAGGTCAAAAGGTTATTGGGTGCCTAATTCATTTTTTGTCCCTCAAATCATCTTTCATCAAAAATAAATAAATAATTTATTTCTATTTTTTTTTTAATTTTGTACTCTTTGACCTTATGATGGAGTATTCATTGATTTACTTGAGAGGATTGATCTTCTCTCCTAAGGCACTTACATTTCGAATGGAATCAATCGAAAAGGACATCGCAAAAAAAAAAGGTGGTTGTTCGGAGGTTACATTAGGTACCTATTAAAGAGGTTGTACTGAACATAGACAAAATTAAATGTTTAAGTTTTTGTACTTTGCAAGGTATCGCCAGTCTCTAGCTTTAGGGATACAATTCAGTAAGGGATTTTTTGTGAAGAGCTATAGGCCTGATGTGCGAACTAGTTTATTTTTACGTTAACTAGTTTAGAGTTTAGTGTGTTGGTTCTGGGACTACTAACCTAGGGTCCAGGTTAGTACGTCTTAAGCTTTTGCCAATTGCGCCATCTCTCGCGAACTGTCCTGGAAAAAATAAAATTGCCCTACTGACTATAAATAAAGATAGATTTCTATAATTTGAATATAACTTTGCCATACATTACGAACATGCTCCCAAGTTCAAACAGAAACCAATCCAATGCGAATAATGGGCTACCACATCACGCATGGAATTCTGCTCCGGGAACAGGATAATAAATTATCTTATAGGCTAATTTTTTGACGTTTTCTTTTTCTAGAATTTTGGAGAGGAAATTAAACAATGAATTTCAATTAATTAAAGTGTGAAATTCGATAAACCCCAGATTGGAGTTTGGTGAACTACTCTTTTCAAGTGTCAGAAAATTATCCGAGAATAATTATTTAGCCCAATTGACACACGGCCTTAGTACATGGCCACTGGCCAGGCCATACATGTCTTCTCATGATTTTCATTTCCATTAACGATTTGGCTACACACAAAAACCATTGCAATGAAATAAAATTTGGCAGGTAAAAGAATAGTGAAATTGAAAACACAAACAAATTCTATAGTTCAGGCGAAGGGGACCCCCGTTTTTGACGTCCTCACTCTATCAATGCAAATATCAAATGAAGATTTGTATCGAAAGCACAATGGTGCGAAAAAGAACGTGCTAGAATTATTTCTGAAAGTAGATTTTCTATGCTATCTACCTTTCTCCTTTACTCACTCAAAATATACCTGTGTCGCTGGACACGACGTTCATTGGAAGGCGTGTATGGCCATGCACTAAAAGTGTATTTCAGAACTTAAAACATGTCATATAAAACGAAAAATTAAAAGTAAATTTTAAACAAACGAAATAAAAAACAAGTTCACAAATTCATGATTCACATATTATAAAAACGTTTTCTAAACATCGATAATGCAGGTGAACATAAAAATTCGTAAATTATATAGGTAGGTATAGATATTTTTGACCGGGTTTCAGGTCAAAAATTCTCATTTTAACTTTTGACCGGAATTTTTGACCGGATTTAGAAAATAAAAATCCGGTCATTCGGTCAGATTTGACCGGATTCACGTTTTTTTAGTGGCAACACTGCTTGCACTAAGGGTCTACACAACTTCAATGCCCATTAAATTGAAAATGGTCGTCACTTTTAACAAAATGTTGTCAAAGTTTGTAAAGCGCTCGAACATTGTCTCAGCAAATTACTTGCGATGACACATAATAAACAACAAAGAATAGATCGTCGACTCCTCCCACATAACGGACTTTGCCTACAAGCTACCTGCGGGCCCAGGATTTTTCATGTATTGGTGCTGTACAAAATCAAAGGAGCACAATTAACGCAAGCATATACTTGAAAAATCCTAGGCCCATGGTATAGCATGGAAAATCATTGCAGCCATTGATTTTGACATTTCACACGTATTCACACGAATAGACAGGGGAATTAATTCCGAGGAGAATCGGGTAGGTGCACGGAAGTCGGCGGTCTTGTTCTATGTGGTTTGTGGTATAGATATTCTGAATCAAGATCAAATTCTGAATCGATTTAGCCATGTCCGTATGTCTGTTGAAAACACGATAGCGATAACGACCTAGGCGAATGAAATTTTGTGTGAGGACTTATTTTTACCGTGCATGACTTTTATGCAATATGTTGATAACACTTTTAATTGTTTTTAAATTACACCATATAAACAGTATCTCTTGCAGATAGTCCGATACTCTTTTGGCAGCGAGTTCAGTATCTTCGCCTACTTCGTGGTGTTAAAAGCAATTTTGACGAGACGTTCCTTCTGCATGCTCCTTGAAGAGCTTACGATGCAAAAGCTCTTGTCGCTCGGAATCAATATTGGCGGTCTGCGAGTCCTCTTGCTTCATCAAACAGTCTCTACTATATAAGTTATAATGGCCTCTATTTAGGTTTGAGGGGGTGGTAGGGGGAGGGGTTGACTACTCGTCCGATCTTAAAAATTCGTTCACCATTGTCATGAAGACACCCTTCGTATGAGTACATGTTAGGAAGGTAGGAGGAGAAAAGTAGTGGTAAAGGGGCTTACGGGGTATCTCTGCAACTACACGGCCGATTTTATAAGTTCTTTCAGGGTTTTCATGGTGACATCCTCCGGATCAGTACATGTAATTTTGAAGTTATATGTAGGAACTTCTTATCAGAGGTCGACAAGTTGACACCGTAAGGCCTTATACCAAAACATTTCCATAACAAAAAACAAAAGAAGGAAAGAGACTTCGGAATTTCCATTCAATATCGTTGTTTATTGAAATTCTTAGAAGCAATACGATAGTGAGACAAATGCTACTACCAACTCGACATTTAATTACCCAAAGCTCTGTATTTCGGTAAACCAATGATTGTCCAATATACCACAGGGTGTAAGAAAAAGAACAATATCCCTATAAAGCTCAAAGGGAAATATGGAAACCAGTTTTCACTAAATAATCACTCACTTCCATACAGTTCAACTGCCAACAACTGCAATTATAAGTAAGTATCAACTCTTCCGTCCATCCTTATCGTATATAATCATTTGCATCAATTTCTCTCAATTTATGTAATAAGCCCGTTCCACTATGATTGGTACTTTTTTCGCCGACCCAACACCACCACCACTCGAGCCATCATAATCACGATGATACATTTGAAATTCAATTCAAAACTTCGCACCGCGGCACCACGCCCCGGCATCCATCCATGAAGACAGTAAAGTGATTGTGTACGGTTTGAGCAATTCCAGATTAAGCTTACAATGTCTGCGCTAAGCCAAACCCGAACGTGGGCCGTTGCAATAGTGTTTGCGGCCGCAAACAATTATCCCTTCTTCATGGTCAAAGTTTTTCCTTTATATGCATCAGGAGCGCGTATTATTTGGCCTCACGCTATCTTTTTGTTTTCCGAGCGCGGAAAAACTTCTTTAATTAAACTTATTCCTCAGTCAAAAGGAAAGCGGAAAAAATGCACTGCATTCCATTCAAAGGGAAAAGGATTTTGCATTCAACATAAGTTTCTTGCATTCTTCTCGGATTGCCATGGACATTGTAATTTCAGTTCTTTATCGGCTAAGGATTGTTGCGCTTTTGTGCGACTCATAAAAGTTGCCACAGCATTACTTAAGTTTTGTGTAAGATTAAATTTGATGGATGCGATTTTTATTTTACAATCCTGTGGATACACTTTAAACTGTTTTTTTTTTCTTTGTTTTTCAATGTGAATTGTTCAAGTTTGACAATTGTTTGGGAGAAAGTAGAAAAATAATGTAAAAAAAGTTATAAAAAAAAAAAAAATGATTAGCTTTGAAAGAGGACTCAAGGAAAAGAGGTCAATTCTGAATGTTAACGCATGGTCGGACATGGCGATTTAGATTAATGTGTCTGAATGAGTATATGTCTGATCTGTTCTGAGTTCAGAAATGATGTATACCTACACCCTATCAAAAAAGTTTTACTATTCACTGTCGCTAAACAACGGAAAATACTGTGGTGATGTTTTGGTAAAAAGCACGCATCAAATCATCAACCAATTGGGGGTGGAAGAATACATGCCCGATGACTGGACTATAATTATCAGCTCCATATGCCCCATCTACAATAAAGGCGAACCTATGTCGCTACTATCGAGGCATATCCCTGCTTAATGTCGCATACAACGCACAATACAATGTCCTATCCAACGCACTTTGTAAGCGTCTTAAACCGTGCAACACACTAATCGGCATGTGTCAGTGTGGCTTCCGGCCCGGCAAATCGACAATAGACCACATTTTCCCACTGACCCAAATTCTGGAAAAGACCAACGAATTTCAAGTCGAAACTCAGCATCTATTCATCGACTTCAAAGCCGAATATAACAGCATACATCGGCAGGAGCTCTATACGGCGATGGCCGAATTCGGAATCCCGGCAAAACTGATTCAGCTGTGTCGCGTGACGCTGGAAAACACGCGCTGCAACATGCAGTTTGGAAGTAGCTCCTCCGAACTATTTCAAACATCCACCGGATTTTGGCAAGGAGGACTGCGCGGAGCAGATAGTGCGCAGGGCAGGTGTCAACAACGAACAACTAAACTGACCCTTTATAAGACCTTATAATCGTCCCAGTCCTTCTCTATGCCGCAGAGGCTTGGACTCTATCAAAAGCGGATGAGGCTACCCTTGGCCTTTCCTAAAAGGAAAATTCTTCGATTCATTTACGGTCCCGTCTGCGTTGACGGTGAATGGAGGAGGAGATACAACGACGGACGGGCTATGCAGTGACATCGACCTTCGCCAGAAGAGTGAATGTCCAATGACGGAGATGGTTGGCTCATGTGCAGCGATTGGAGGAGGAAGACCGTGAATCAAGTGGCTCACGCAAGTGGAAGGGGACCTTAACAAACTTAGTGTGCGAAACTGGAGGCAGCTGTCTAAAGTTCGAGCTGGCTGGAGTCGTTTGTTGGTTGAGGACCAGGTTCACCCCGGATAGTAGCGCCACCTTAAATTAGTAAGTTGGCGCAGGAATATCTATGCGAAGAGGGCTTCGGACTTTAGAGCTAAACCTTTTCATATAGCGACGAAATCATTTCTTCAATAGAAAAAATCTGCCGGCAGGTAGTTTAGGATCAGATCAGAGTATGAAGTGCGGTGTGAGTAAAGATAACATTGAATGGTAAATGTACCAGCACATTTCGTGTCTATGACTGCACATCTATGCAATTTCGTCGACCCTTTAGCACTTAATTAGAAGGATTTTCCCAATCTCATTATTAACTTCGAACTGATCTACTTGCGTTAATAACTTTTATTTCAAATGAACTGAAATTACAAAGTTTATTCTTGCAATTTCCAGTACTCCATGGTTTGTCTCTCTTACTCGCTAGCAGAAGTAATTTTAATCGAAAAATAGTTCAAGAGTACATGCCTCAAGGATTACACACAGAACGCAGAACAAAAAATCAAAGAGCATCTCCCGAGATGTGTAAAATGGCAAAGCAGAGTAGAAAAAAAAAACATCCCCCCACTTGAGGAAAACGACGAAAGATTTAGCAATATGCGAAGAAGTTTGCTTCATCTCTCTCTCTATATACACAGCGAAATTACCTAGATTAACTTTTGTTCAGGATAATGAGATAAAGATGAATTCAAGGCAATTTAATTACGAAAAACTCCCCAGCAAGTCCTTAAGGTGTTTTCATTAATTAAGCTGTAATCTTTCCCTCATCCTTCTTCAGTGTTTCACGTTGTTTTTTTTGTTGCTCGTCCCCTTCTTCTATAAAGATGTGTTGTTTCTTTACAATGGTGTAAGTGCGTCCCCTTAAAATTCTCGACCATCCTCTTCAATACAACTCGCTCACTTGAAAAAGGTTTGCGTACAACTTTTGAAACAGTGACTAAAGTGATGAAAAAAAAAAAATGATTGTCCTTTCAAAAAATTTGCCTGAAAATTGAGCGGAAATGATAAAAGATTATGCGGGCGTATGACAGAGGGATAAACTTTTCTGAGACGGACGATCCTTGGGGTAATTTTTCGCTTCGCTTTTCAATTGTTTTGTCGACTTTGGGGCTGTTCTGGGTGTTCTTTGCGTGACTCTGTTTGACTTGTGCTTAATTTCCATAATATATTCTGAACCGTAAGACCGGTGCTAAATAGAGGCAGAGCATGAAATTGTTTTCCTCGAAAACAAAAAGCACAGATTTGCAATATAAACACTAAAAATAGATTTAAGAAGTTTTCTCTTCCCGGCCACGACTATACGTGTATTTGTGTATAGTGCCAGGCGATATGCATCTGTCGGTCGGTTCGTTTTGAGGATGTGTGATGAGCAACGAGAAAGATGATGTATTGCTGTGGGAACTGTAGGAAGCCGCACATGTCGTACATTATGCGCTTTCATCTCCGATATAATTTGGTATCCTACCTAAAACAGGATTTTTCTCTCTCGTTCTTAAATGGTTGGGGATAACTTTTTTACAAGGCATCACATAGTTGCGGAGAAAGTTTTCCGAATAGGATTACTCGTATCACGGAAAGGGTTTCGCTTTTGTACAGAGGCTCTTTGTATAGGGAGGAAGAAGTTTTATTTGTTTTCTTAGTGCGAAATACTGGGGATAAACAGTTTAACGCAAATCTAATGTTGGGAAAACCCTCCCCCGTGTTGGTGGATTTAAGGCTTGAATTCGAATGCAAGTACTGCAATTGCAACCAAAAGTGTGACGAGTAGTGGTTGTGGATAGCTCTTTAAGTTCCATCTATAATGCGAATGCCGGTCGTACCTACACTACAATCTAGATCCAGGGCAGTTTTGACACTTTAAAAGTTTGCTACTGTACTAGATCCATTTGAAGGGACCTACATTTGAGGTAATTCTGCTAGTTCGGATGAAGCAGTTGCCAGAATCAAAAAATGGCTGCAGTCCTCCCAGGGCCGTAGCCAGGATTTTGTTTCGGGGGGGGGCTTGCTTCCAAATCTTACGAGGAATTCTTTAAACAAAAAACTATATACAGGGTGTCCCAGTTAAGCAGAATAATCCTTTAAGGGAAGATTCGTGAAGTTCCGTAGAACAACAAATTTTGTGCCAGGGGGGTCTATTTTCACCATATTTCCCGTTATGGCCCTTCAAAGCATGTGACCTCTAATTTGTAGGTGTTACCACTTAAAACGCTATAACTTCTAAACTATTAGAGATACAAAAATTGTTTTGTGCATTTTGAAAAGACAATTGAGAAGCCCATACAAGTCATAAGGTACATACATATGTGCAGCTGCAAAAGAGTTATAGCTCCTTAAACTCAACATTTTGAAAATTTGTTACATTTTTTTACTTAAAATACTTTTTTCTCAAAATGTTTACTTAATAAATTTTTATTTTTTTTTTGAAATGTTTATCCTTGAAAAATTTTCTAAAAACTATGTTAAGCAACTTTTTTACGTACGATCAACAGAAGTTGTTGTAAAAGCCGTTTTTTGTCAAAAAAATGGTCAAACAAAATTAAGTCAGAATAATAAACTAAAGTAGTTATGAGCAATGGTTAACAGTTAATTGTCGAATATGAAAAAAGCTTAACATTGATAAGTTGATCTCCACAAAACGTGATTACGCGGACATAGTGTTTGTAAATGGGTTCTGTCATGGAAACGCTTTGTTGGCAAGATAGGAGTCCAACGCCGATACCCAAATCGTAGTACACCATGTAGCCGGGTACTGATGCGTATCAGCGCCTTGTTGATACCGGGTGAGCTCTACGAAATAAAAAAAAACGACGTTCAGACCCAGCGGCGGCAGAAATTGAGGGTGGGATTTTGCGTGCTGTGGAAGTTAAGCCTTTAGTCAGGTCCGAGGACAAGCTGTGCAATTGGAACTTCCCAGAACTCTCCAGAGTAATAGGTTATACCCTTCCCATTTAGCACCGGTACGGACACTTCCTCAAGTACATTCTTTGGATTGACGGAGCGCAATTCACAAACAAAGTTATATTATAAAGCTACAAACCTCCACAATTTGCATCATTGGTCAGACCCCAATCCCCATTAAATACACACAACATCCTTTCAAAGGTAAGAATTTAATTATTTTGAACAACTTCTTCAAAATGTGTTCTTATTTCAAAGGAGGTTTAGCGTAAATGTTTGAAAACACTTTAGGGCCTACTAACGTTCTTCCACAAACACTTAATTCTCTTGAATTTCTTAGAGAAAGAATGCCGAAGGAGCTGAAGATGTTCTTCATTTTCAGAGAAGAGCGATGTTCTTTCAACAAGATGGAGGCATGGAGCACCTTGTGACAGTAGCAGCGTCACTTTTAATGAACGGTGAACTGGTCGATTTCGCACAATCCTTGGCCACCCAGATCTCCTTACCGAACACCCATGGATATTTTCTTCTGGGGTGCTGTGAAAGAAAAAGTTGATTTTAGAGAAATATCGAGTCTCTTTTTGACCATTTTTGTCTGACAAAAAAACCGCTTTTACTACAAATTCAAGTTGCTTAACATAATTTTTAGAAAAATTCTCAAGGATAAAAATTCCATAAAAAAATAAAACGGGAAATACGGTGAAAATAGACCCCCCTGCCATACAATTTTTTGTTCGCCGGAACTTCAGGAATCTTCCCTTAAAGGATTATACTGCTTAACTGGGATACCCTGTATATTCCAATTCACTGATTCTTATTACTTTTTAAATCGTATGCACCTAAACGAAGATACTAAAATTATTTTTTTTCCAAGCAGAAGACGTCTTGATTTTTTTTTGACATGACATGATGGTAGAACGTCTTCGTTGACCATGAATCTGTCCGTAAGATTTTGTTTTAACGATGTTTCCTATGCAAGGAATCAGTATAGACACTCTAAAATAGGCTTCAGTAGAAGAGGTTTCTGGATTGGAACGCGTTGTTTGTTTCAATGAAGTTCTTGGGGCTCTTAATTCAACTTCAAATAAATCCTCGGCAAGTTGGGATTCGAATTAAAAAGCCTCTCTGAAAAAATCTTCGGCATTTTCTAAGAGAATTCAGAACTTCTTTTGTGCGGTCGATAGCAAAAACGAAATCTAAGGATTTGGTCTGTAGGAAAACTGATAAGGGTAGCGTTAAATTGAATAGTTTTTCGCATACAATGAGGCTTACTAGGAAATCACTTTTTTGGATCGCTGCCAAAAGTGTTGATGCTTTCGAAGACGTCCCACGTTCTGCTGATTATTTCTTCAAGACTTATTGAGATGCATTTGAAGAGCTCTACAAGGAAATAATACTGTCATACCTTTCAATGAATCTTGCGTTTCACAAAGGCTTAGAAGTCGAGTTTTTCGGCTCTCTGGTGCGTGTTTTTTAATGACACTTTTTTTAAGTTATATTTTTTGCATTTGAATGGTTGCGGAAGATTTGAATTTATATTAGAAAGTTTTAGTTTTTAATTTTTTGCTTAGCGTTTCGGGGGGGGGGCTTCAGCCCCTCAAGCCCCCCCCCTGGCTACGTGTCTGAGTCCTCCGGCTTAGAACTAGGTGACCACAAGACCGAGGCTGTCCTGATAACCAGCCGAAAGTATGTGGAATTTGCAAATTTCCGGGTTTAGGTCTAAGGAGTCTCTAATGTACCTAGGAGTAATGCTAGACGACAGGCTAAACATTAAAAAGCACATCCAGTACGCCGGCAGGAAGGCCTCTTTCCCGAATCGGTGGACCTGGTATACCAGGAGGATTCTACTATCCAGAGTGGTCAGCTCAATACTTCTGCTGCACCGGTCTGGGCGAAAGCTCTAAAAACAAACGAAACAAGGAGATTTCATCGAGATCTCGGATGAAGCAGTCTGCGTTATATCGGGAAAGAACCCCATCGACCTTCTTGCCAGCGAGATGCAAAGGATATACCTACCTTAGGCAAATAGCCAACTGGCAAGATGTCCCTAATAGAAGGGTCAAAGTAGAAGAGAGGAAAACATCGATGGCACTATGGCAAGCCAGGTGCGATAAAACGGCAAAAGGCAGATGGACCTTCAAACTGATCCCCACTGCACCTATCATACCTTACGCATTTCTTATCGGGGCACGGTGGCTATCGGAAATACCTTCACAGATTTGGTCACGATAGCTCGCTTTTCTGTCCCAAATGCCCAGACGAAGAAGAAGATACGGAGCACGCAATGTTCCATTATAGGCGCTTTGCAGGGAGACGAGCGAACTTACCAAACCCCCAAAGTCTAATACGCCATATGTTAAGGTCAGAAGATGACTTGCTGGAGTTATTTTCCTTCGAGTGTACGCGAAGGATTAAGGAGACTTGAAAGACTTAGAAGAGCCGAAATGGCGGACCCAGAGGATTTAGAAAGAATTACTAACCAGTCCCGCGAAGTAATACCTAGCGGCAGTCCCGCGGGGAGAGTGATCGAAGAAAACAGGGTGTACGTCAGGCGCACTCCTGGCATCGATTATTCGGGTTTGCGAATCGTGCATGTTAGTAGCTGGGCTACCGCATCTTTAGAAGATTATCACATCCATTGGCGCAACCACAAAAAAAAAAAAAACAAAAAAAAAAACAAGTAGGTGTACCTACCTAGTTCTCAAATCTAAATATTTGAAAAATTCTTCCATCGCCTTCGAAGTGATGACCTACCTTCTGTAGATCTAGATTAAAAATTTTAAAGTCAGAGGACTTGACACACACGACCCCGCGAATATTTAATTTTTATCTGTCCATGACGGGCTACAACAATAATTTTTTTTTTGTGAAACGCAATTAACTCAAATAGCCACTGCCAAGTATGTTGTTGGTCACATTCATATCCAATTTTGTTATTCACATTATAAAGTTGTTATTATTATTGCTGATGTGATGCTGTTTATTATTTCTGTGTTAATGTTAATAATGTTGTAATTCTCTGTAAAAATATTATTTTTCATCAGATGGTCTCTGTGTAATTTTGGTGTAATTACGAGTTTATATGACTGCTCGCTCATCTCATTTCAGTTTCATGACTACAAAACTAAGGTGGAAGGGAGGATGTAGATTTTCTATATTAAATTAAATAAAAGTTTGGTTTAAATAATTTAACTTTAAATTGGTAGTAGAAGTACGGAGGAGTGTTAGCTGCAGTTTTGGAAACATATAGTCCAGTGGAGTGGCTGTTGAGAGGGTGGAGGCATTCATTTGTCCATTAAAATAGTCGCGGGAGTAGGGTGGTTAAATGGACCATCCCTATAACTGTCGATCTTCTGCCAACGACTCTAAATGATCAAGGGCGATTTCCATACGGAGATATTTTTTACTTGTTTTAACGATTTCATCCTAGTTCTTACCTACTGAAACTGATTGCAATGATTAAATAGCACGTTTTGGAGTCCAAGCTGGAGACATGAGTTTAAAGTGTCCAAACCACCAGGTTCGATCCCCAGAAAAACACAAATTATGTATATGATCTTAAGGTTTTTCTACTGCGCCACCTCTCGCGAACGTCTGACAAACATCGGAGAGTAAAACTGTCCTGAAAAATTTTCTCAGTTCAGCCGTTCGGACTCGGCATAAACTTTGTAGGTCCCTTCCATTCGTCCCAAAAATAGAAACTCACACAAACGAATGGTTGCGAGAAGCTAGGCCTAGGGTGTCTACCTGCCTATTGCGCCACCTATTTATTTATTTATTTTTTAGAAGAACGGATTGATTCAACCACCCATTTCTGTCATGCACCAGTCTCTCTGTCCTCAGTGATGGACTGTCAGAGTCAGACGCAATAGACAGGGGGTAGACTGCTACGGTTACCCTCCGTACCTACCCGAAGACAAACCACCACCAAGAGACGCTAAGGTCTAACAATTTTAACCAACTGAATTGACTGCTGCACGCATCATTATGACCTTTTGCAAAGTAAGTAAACCTAAGCAGGGGGGTTGCAGGAGGGCAGCATGCCCCCCCATACGCATCGAGATTTTTTTTTCGAAATTTTTGTGATTCGAGATTATGCTTTCTGGATTTTTTTTTTCGAGATTTTTTAAATTCGAGATTTTTTTTCGAGATTTTTACATTCGAGATTTTTGCTTTCGAGATTTTTTTTTTCGACATATCGGGGTAGACCCTCGCAGGTAGCAATAGAGTTCCCACATGCAACGTCCGGCCCATAATTTTTCTTGACACTTTCCCCCTGTAAGTTTGTGTAAGGAGATTAAATGGTTCTCCGGCGGGAACTCTCAATTCCATATTCCCGCAGTAAGCTTTAGGTTTAGTCTAATACCTAATAAACCGGTGTAGCATAATTCTAGGGCTTCTCAGGTACCATTCTGAGAGTGAATAACTGGTCGGTTCACTCGGCTAAGTTTCTGCCCGAACAAAAATCAAACTGCTCAGTGCTCATCCGACAACTCGATTATAGCCCTGCAACTGCAACACGTTGGTGTAGGATGGAAGGAGTGCATTGTAATATTTTTAAGAGAATTCCAGGACAGCCTATATCCCTATAAACATCATTTCATAGAATGACCGAAAATAAGCTAAAGGCTGAACTGATGGTCATTCTTAGCATGACGGGTTGAAGTGGAGGAATGCATGTGATAATAAATACTCAATAAGGCCGGCGCGGCGCCTCCTTCTTACTAAACAGCTCTAGATTTACCTACTCATATGGGATTGCTTCAAAGTAAAGTTTTACGAAAATAATCCACAGTCTCTTGCAGTCCATGCAAGTTTCATACTTGTCATTTGAAAAGAGTGATACAAAATTGTATCAAAGGATTTGAGTTTTACAAAAAACCAATAGTAGCATGGACACGATGCCACTTTTTACGATAATAGGGTTATACGAATGGCCGCGTTCAATACGCCTAGATAGTCAACAGACTCTTGTCCGATTTGCTTATAAATCTAGGAAAGTTTCGTGTGTTAGGCAAGATTTTCTGCCTATAAGTTCTAGGATAGATTGTCATCTGAATATTAAGGTGCTTAAGCACATTGAACGCGGCCAATTTTTGTATATGAATTTTTCTGTGGTTCCAATCCATAAGATTCGAAGAATGACCTGTATTATCACCACTGGGGCAATGAGAACCACAAGGAATCTGAAGGATATACCTTTTCGTACAGCAATCCGCTGCAAAAGTGCTTAACATTTTCTCTGTTACCTCAAAGCGGGAAAACTACTTGACAGATTTCAATGAAACTTTTTTTTAATATTTCTTAATACTTTGAGATGGTTTTAGGCTAAGTTGTTCATAGCTACATCCTTTGGGTCAATTTTTGACCAACATTTTTTTCCTGACCTCGCTGAAGTCAGCAGAATATAAAATCATTTTGTCCACAGTCTCTAAAAACACTGCCTCTAAAGGTCAAGAAATACACTTCAGTATGAGTCAATAGATTGAGGCCGATTTTCGCTTAAACCCGCCATCGAAATTAGAGGACACAACTTGCTTCTGAGTAGAGCGTCAATGTATGCATAACTTCCTGACTACAAAATACATCTTTGACTCAAAATGTTGCCAAAGGAATGTAAACATATCACGCAGATGCATCTCTATAACACCTCTGGTATACTACTTAACCTATACGTCTTCCACTCCCCACACTATACATGCTGTGGTATACTCCTTAAAATTAATTCAATTTAGTTAAAAGCTACAATTGGCGGCATTAATCAACACTCCGGAGTAATTTTCCTTTAATTAACATAGAAGATAGAAGTCACTTAGGCAGTTCTATTCCTCACCCAGAAGGTATACGATAATTTGGAAATAGCATCTTGATAGTGCTTGCGGTCGCCTTAACCGAGCCTTCGTCTTAGTCAACTACATATATGTGGCCCCAGCATTCGAGAGGATGGAATAAATAAATTACCCGACGACGTTCTCTCAATTGAATCGCAAAGAAATTAAGTCAAACATTGATAAAGTGTTGGCGGCAAAATTTAAGGGTTCGAAAAGGGTTTTCTGTATTTTAGTTAATTTAGAGGAATATGTATATGCCCATTCCTCATGGTAAACTAACCGACAAAAAAGCCGCCTAACCACGAAATAATTTACAACACTATATAAAGTCACTTAGGTGGCGCAGACTGTTAAGTTCACATCGTCACCCTTACATGGGTTGAACTGACGAATTGTGTGTGCCGCTGTTAGAGATGAATCATGTAAAAGTGAAGGGATGAATGATGAATACAAAATTACGAATTGTCCAAAGAGCAAAATGTTAATAATAAGAAATTGCAAATACAGTGTGGATTGAAAGAAAGGAACTCCTTGGCTTTGGGTTTATTATAAAAGATTTCATAGACATAATTTTCTTTTAATATTTTGTTTTAATTATAAAAAATACCTAAATGGAAACAAAATACACCAACAACTTTGAAACAAAACAGCCATCGTTCAATCAAATCGTTTTGACGACACGCCATTTGGCAGCTGAATTGGTTGAATTGCTTACGTGAGGCAATACGAAATGATGATTGTCCGATCGTTTCGACCATCATCGTTTTTTGGTTGTTATTCAAAGTAAAGGGCGATTTTTTTTCTGTTAGGGGTTTTTAGCCTGATTTTTTTGACAGTTCACACGTGATTTGTGACACGTGTCAAAGTAAAAAATGCTCAGTTAGCATTGCCATTTCACCATGGATAGACTTACGCCCAAACAACGTTTGCAAATTATTGAATTTTATTACCAAAAATCTTGCTCAGTAAAATACTATATATGTTTAGAGCACTTCGTCCATTTAATGGTCGTCGTAATCGTCCTACTGAGCAGGCTACTTTAATAATCAAAATTACCCTAAAAACTGTAAAAACCAGTGAGCAATTCATCTCACGTTTTATACGTGTGAATTGGACGCCTATATAGTGCGATTTGACGCTGCTGGACTGTTTTTTGTGGGGTCTCTCGTCTATACGGATAAGCCAGCAACAATAGACGCTTTGGAAGGAAAAATAACTCGTGTTATTAGTGAGTCGATATGTTGGAAAAAGTATGCCAAAATTGGACATTTACACCAAATAATATTCAAAAAGTAAATGGCAAGAATTGATTTATCGGGGCTAATCATATTTCACTCAATTTTGCAAATTTTCGTTGTTTTTTTTTCAAATTTTAAAAACCAAATGCTTAAAAGATCACCCTTTAGAAGAATTGTCGAGACGACGCACGTCTTGCGATAGCTTTAGCCTTGCGCGATTAGACCATGGCGAAAATATATTTATCAAAAAACTTCTCGTTGTACATTTTGTTAATTAACTTTATCAACAAACATTAACAACATATTAACACGATTTCTTGGCAGCAAAGACAATTTGTCTGCGCATAGTCTAGCAGTCACGGCAGTACTTGTAGGTGGTTTGGATATTTGGATATTTAACAACTGAAGCGTTTTTATGGTACAATAATTCTAGATAGCTAGCTCCAGCTTTATCAGGACATTTCACTCTTTATGAGGACATTTCACGTCCAAATTTTACAACAAGTTTAGCTCCAATGGGTGTCGAGAAAAACAAAAGCGCTTCATTAATGACCGGAAATGACCCAAAACACTGCTACAAAAATTATCTGAAAACATCTCTGAATTCACCACAAAGAAACCACAAATATATATTAAAAATGCAAAAAAAAAAACAACGTACAAGAACTCAAAAAGTACTGAAAATATATAAAAATGCAAAAAAAAAAAAACAACGTACAAGAACTCAAAATGTACCGAAAATATACCTGAAAATGCAGAAAAAATGGTTACAAAACGTCCTTAAAACTAATGAAAACCGTCCCATAAAAAGTCTCTAAAACGCCACCAAAATGCCTCAAAAAACAATCCAAACTCCACCAAATCGCCCTCAAAACGTACCAAGAGCGACTCAAAAACACTCAAAAAACGCACCTAAAACGACGCAAAATGCACCAACAAATGCGTTAAAAACCGTCCCAAAAATGATAGACCAAGATGTCGCGGATGTTAAACCGATTGGTCTGAACAAATAGAAGCTTCAAAAGTATTCAACACTGGGGCTACTTCTAATTCATATACCCAAGACCAAGCGAGTCATGGAAACAATAACCACATCAGATATCACACAAATTCAATTACATTCTGATGCATGACCTTCGAACGCCCGCCGCAACCCTGCGATTTGTGCCTCAGTAATAAAAAAAATAATTGGGTGGCTTATAATTCTTTCGATGTGCGCCTACGTGGCCACCTCAAATCAACACAGCCATTGGAAACATTCAGCTCTAAATCTTTTTTTCATTGACATTTAAAAAAACACAAATTCGTACTTTTGAAAATGAAAACTAAATGTTTCTACATTAAGCCCTATATTATGTCTAAAAAATCACAACGGTTTGTGTGAGTAGTTTTAACGTGATACCATAAGGCGTTAATGCCACAATCAAACAGAAAAACAATCTGTATATACAATATAATTCTTCTGTACCTGTTTGTAACCGAACTCCTCCTAAACGGCTGGGCCGATTTTAATGAATTTTTGTGTGTGTGTTTGAATGGGTCTAAGGATGGTTTATATTCACAATTGATAGCTGCGATTTTATTCCACAAAATTTAAAATAATAAACACTCAACAATACAAAAAATTTAAAAAAGCAAGAATAAGCTCATGAATAAGATTTCAAATAATAAAAACTCAACAAAAAAAAAAATCATGAATAAAATGTCAAATAATAAAACGGCCGCAGAACAACTGACGGACAATGAAAATGTACGAGCAGGCAAAATTATTATCAAAATTATTATAAATCTGTAGAGACGAGTATTCACGTCACAACTGATGCTGTAAAAAGGGAAGAAACCCGCATGTTCTGGTCACATTAAATCGAAAATTTTATTTTTATCTATGCATCTTTTCTTCCTGTAAACCTTTTTGCGTGCACCACTGTATCTACTCATATTGTTTCAAATTGAATCTCCGACACTGCTATATGCAGCGGCAACATTACGCCCCCCACTCTCAGAATTTCTAAATTTCCACTGAGTACACATGAAATTAAGGCGCACGACAACGACAACGGCAACGACAACGACAACAATCTCAATCCAATCCCATTACCACCACCAGATGGCGGTAACATTTTTACAAACCCTATGCACACATACACCGAGTGTACACCACAACGCGCCAGCATAAGAGCATCAGAAAAAAAAAGAAATAGCATAGTAGCGCAATTTATTCCGTTTTAAGCCTTCACTCATTCGAATAATGCAATTAACCATTCAGATACAGTATAAGCAGACAGGATTACACTGAAAGCCTCCCTTTGGGCTGGTATATCGTATAAGGCGGCGCAGCTCTATTTGGCCCCTTATTCATTACGTACGGCGACGATAACTCCACTCTTATCCAATTATCTGCCGTCATGGATTTTTGTGCTTCTACCGCTACTATATGTGTGCCTGTGCATGCATTCCCCGAGGAGAAGAACTCGCCTCTCAAATGCCGACAAATAAAGGATTCTCCAAAACGAGAAAAAAAAAATGGAGACAACCCATGGTGAAATGGGAACCGGAAATACTACATCGGTCGGACACTTATTCTCTGCTCCACATCGCATGCAGCACCTATACTCTCTATCTCTCTGTCATCTCGTTCTCATAGACGTGTCGTGTTGTTTTTCGTCGACTCATTGTGAATTCATCAGAATTATTCAGAATGGAATTAAAATTATTTTTTTTTCTTTTCGTTTCTGCGCTTTTGCTGAAAATTTATTCCATGAATATTCAAATGGAGGTAATTTCTACGATTTTCATTACAACGAGTGTGGGAGATCGGATTCGTGGGATGCAACGACCGAAGGATGTAGTACGTAAATCGCTGTTGGTAGTAAACGAGTTCTCCGCAAAGCGGCTGGCTCGCAACGGATTGTAAAAAGGAGATTTATTTATCTGGAATGGTAATACGCAGCAGCTATGCTGGCATCAATCTTTTTATTTTAATTCTTTGGCGTGTGAGATTGCCTTAGAGTATTTGCATTTTGAAGATATGTGTAATATCTACTTGCATGCGGACATGTGTAGTATGTAGATATCCCATTAGTGAAATAACAGATCGGGAAACATCCTTATGGTGATTGGAATTGGAGGTTGAATGTGACAGAAAAGAGAACAATATTTTGCGAACTCTAACAGATGCGGTTATCTAAAATCGTTGGCGGATATCACAGATGCATCCTCTTCAATCTAAGTTTGCTCCTAACCCCAATAGACATTTATAGAAATGAGACTATAAGGAGTTGGGTTGAGTCATAAGCTCAAGACTTCATACAATACCCAAATTAATATTAGATATAGAATCGGGCGGAGAATTATTCTTACAGAATCTATTGAAAGGGATATAAATATGGCGTTTAAGGTATCGCGAACGGTTGTCGGTTAACAAGAAAACCGTACCGCCATGCTGGCATGAAGAGATCATCGATATCTGCTACAGGCATAAGTTTTGGCAACCCTGCAACCCCCAATATATAAATAAAAGCCGCACTCAGAACTTCGATAGACCTAGCGCTAGCAGATGCGCCAGCTCTTTTTTATGAGCGTACATTAACTGCTAATTTTATAGGTGTTATAACCCAACAACTGATACCGTCAGTAATATGGCTACAGCTCTAAAACCAGACAGGGGTCTGGTTCTGTAGTCTTCGTGGAAAGCGAGAACATTAGACTACACTACCCCTTAGGTAACCATGCGACTGTCTTCCAGGCGGAGATTTTCGCTATCCTTATGACTATGTGCTATATTGTGACAAACAGGTGGGGCAGGAAGAATATGCGTTTTACCTCGTCCAAGTTAGTGCTCGAACTCAAGCTTTCTCTGAACTTGGTCGGTAGACTGAACACGGTCAAACTTGTTTGGGTCCCGTGGTCACACTGGTATCCGGGGAAATGAGATCGCCGATGGGCTTGCCAGGCTGGGCTCAGAAGAAGATATCTCATTACCTAAACCAGCTTTGGATCTGCCTGCATCTGTGGTTAGATCATCCATTGGTACTTGGGTCGGTGGCGTGACTGCGCTGGGAGAAGACAGACCAAACGACTGCGTCCGGACATCTGCAAAAGGTCCACGTCTTTCCTCTACCTCTCAGGAGAATCGACTGCAGACTGCTTGTGGGCGTCCTTTCGGGCCATCAAGCCTTTGCAAACACTTAAATTTATTGGGCTTGAGCAACACCACCATCCTGCTTGTAGAGAGGACGACGATACAGCGGAACACTTCCTCTGTATTTGCCCTGCCTTTGCTCGCATCAGGTGGCAGATCTTTGGGGCTGACGTGATGAGTGCCGAACATCTAAGCTCTTCATCACTGAAGCTCCTTCTTATCTTTCTTCGAAAGACGGGAAAACTAAGTACAATAAAGTAAGGTGTCTGTTTGGCAGTACAATGGAACAGTATAGTTGTGTCTGAGTGCTCCATCGGATAATAGCAACCTCCGACAAAGAAAAATAAAATAAAAAGTATTCTATTTCTTCAACGTCCCAACAGCTTCTGCAGACATCATTATGCCCAGCAGTTCCGCACAGTGTCTAGTAATGACCCCCGTGGCCGTGAGTATGCGCATATCTTTGCGCTTCAGTCCGATCATGAATTTGGATCTCTTTTTGCTACTTTTGGTATTGAGATTAGTTTTCAATCTTCCTAGCAAGCGTGCTTAGCGGAGTTCTTACAGATTTTAAGGCCAGGATGCGTGTATTTTTGGATTACCATATATGCCGTGGTACCCAGCATAGGGTCACCGCGTTACGTTGGCCTGTAATATTTCGTATTTCCTACATCTTTTTTGTCCTCGATTTAACCATGACTGACTCCATGGCTTTATGGCCGCTTGGCTATCAAAGTATATAGTGATTTGTTTATCAGCAATGTGTTGTCTCTGTAGGTCCTTTGCCCCTAGGGTTATAGCAGTTATTTCCACTTGAAAGACATTGTAGTCATCGGTGATTCGGAATGATTCTTGCAGGTCAAGTGTTTCATTGGAGATGCCAGCGCTTGTATGGATATATCCATCTTAGAACCGTCGGCATAGAGGCCTATCTCCTCTTCCTCTATAACTGCTTTGTTTTCCCATTCACTTTTGCTAGGAATTTTGGTGGTGAATCTCCTTCCAAAAACGAAAAAACTTTTGTCGGAACTTACTGTAATGCACGTTGATTTGCACTTCTGGTCGTAGCTACCTCCTCCACAGACCATACGATAGCTATTGAAAAAAATATGTCGGATAGATACTAATCCTAACAAGTAGCAATATTGCCCTCTATATCAAGGCGTTATAAATCAAAGTCCGAATCCCCTAATATTCCCATATAGTTTATAAGGATCCCAAGGATTTTCAAGCTAAAAACACTTTTAATGACGAAACTTGACACACTAATTAGTCATTCTAATCATTCTATCGACTTGAACAAAAACTACAAAAACCGTAAGCATATCGATCGTTTTTTCATCATATCTGTTTTACAGGCTCGCTTATCTATTCCCGTACCATGAGACCCGCCTTTCCATTAAATTTTTTAAATTTGTCTCGTCTCTGATACGATGGCAGAATTTTCGTCTTTTCCTGATTTCTTTAATCACTTAACATTTTCTACTGTTGGAATAATATTCCGCCACCCCTCCCAAATGAAGGATGCTACTATACCACGTGTCTGAAATCATCGCCACTTTAAAATGTTTCCAATCTCTTAAGCCGAAAGCGACTGAGGGTGAATGACAAACTTTTAAAAGTTGTGTAATTACCTCCACATTACGCAGCGGAAATGCCATCTTCAACGCTTACATTCCAAAATTGCGTCAATTCCCTTCTACCTATACAACAACCAAATGACATTGATAATCAGATTAAAAATTTCTTTATTTTTTTGTTCGTTCTCTCCAATTTAATTGAAAACGGACTCCCGCACCCATTAGCATGGTCGCAACAAATCCCAAAAGGAAGAGCCCGCGCCGACTACGAACAGAAGAACAATATCCGACATCCATCTTCGTTCCGCGAAATACCGAGCAAAGTGCACACCAACAAAAAAAAAAAATTAAAAAAAAAGGGTTTAGAGCGTGCTAACCTTACGGCTAATAATAATTTCAAATTAATTTCCAACTACCCTCAGCCCTAATCTCCATTAACTATAGCAGGCCACCTCGCGGTTTCTTCGATTCATCTAGCTCCACCCCCCGCCATCGGCGGCGGCGGGGTACTTCCGTCGTCTTTCATCCGTCATTCCGAATAATTAATTTCGAAAATTTCCAAAATAGCCCCTTAAGCTAATTTGAAATTCTTTTGGACGGTTTTTTTTGTTCTCTGTCTCTACCTACCACTTTTGTGTAAAGGAGTGTATTCCCTTATGTTTTTCGCATGTTTATCTGTTCGTCTTCTCTGATGTGCGATTTTCTTCTTTGGCATCTCTGTGTGTGTGTGTTTTTTTTCTGTCGTTCGCCCTCTATCGGTGGATTTAATTTGAAGGACTGAATTCATTTAATGGCAGATCAAGTCAAGTGCGGTTCTTGACTTTCGATTATTTGTCTGTCTGTCTCTGTCGATTTATACCTCAATACCCTTAGTGCGGCGTTATTCTACACGAAAGGACGACGACGACCACGACGACGACAACGACGATACGATGACGTTTTTAGCGCAGAGAACTAAGAGCGGGAGAGGCAGGAGCAGGACATTTGAAAGCAGCTCAGTTTGTTTGTCTTACGAAGTACACGTATACAAAAGAAATCGCATTGGCGTTGTGGTCTACGGAATTAATCCGGCTTTTTGTTTTAATTTGAACTATTTGTTCCGTTTGAGGGCTGAAAACCGTACCATGCCCTTGTGTGTGTGTGTGTGTGTGTATGCCCGGGCGATGGAGGGATTTATGTGGCGCAAACGAAAGGATTTACACAGGAGAAGCAGAAGATGGATTTAAAGTTTTGCGAGTGATGAATGAATAAACCACAGAGTGGAAGTGGATTGATAGGAATTTTATTAAGAAATTTTTTGATTTTTATCCTTTCTCTGGATGGTCCAAGTCGACGTCTATACCTATCTGTATTTGAATCTGAAGCAGAATCAGCGGATGGAGGCGCAAATGCGGGGAAAATAATAAACAGAAAGTTACACAGAAATATTAAAATTAATTTTGTTTTTGAAGTTGACCGCGGAAGTCAACGTCTGAAGAGGTTATACTTAATTATTTTATTGATCTGCTATGGATCTATGTATCTGGTGGATACTTTAGCGAGTATTGCCGTGGGTGGGTGAGATTTTTCTATTTACATTTTGAATTAAGGAATTATGGGGGTTTCTTTGAATTTGGGGCGGCTTTTGATGTCTGAAGATGTCTCGAGGTTGGACTAGGATATTAAAGGAGCTTGACTTTTAATTGTATAAGATATTTACTACTTAATTATTATTGAGTGTAGGGTTTGATTTATTTTTAATAAGACCGCCGCCGCCCGTTGCCATTTACAGTGGAACAACAAGTTTCTACGCCTATGGGAGTTTTTCATCTAAGGGATGGAATTATTTTTTTATTAAATAATTTATTCTTGTATTTATCAAAACATTTATTTCCTGCAACTTTATTGGAAGTGAAAAATAAAATAGGACATCAATTTACGCAAGTGAATAGGTACGAGATCTTTAGAAAAACATACGAGTATCTCTTGAAGTGGCAAATTACATTTTGATCAAAATTGTATCACCCTCTAGCTCCCATGAGTGTTGGGAAAAAGCGATTGCTGTGCTTTTTCGTATGGGAGATACTAGGTTCCGCTTTCCTATCATGCCCAAATTTCACCAAGTGAAGTGAAGGGAAAATGCACATTGGTGTTCCAAAATTTACATTTTTTTTTTCATAAATATTTAATGTCGCCTGCTATGTCCTTCTTCAGGTCCCAACCTATATCTTGGCCAAATTATTTTGCGAATGATTGTGAATTTCGAGTGGCCTCTACTCCAAAAATGCGTTTCGCTCCAATGTGGAAGGTGGGCTAGATTGGTTAAGGCCAATCAAATACAGCTGTTTTTGCATTTGAGTGATCCAAGAGTTTTTTGGCCTACCTCTCCTCCGGGCTTGTATGGAAACGTAACTTCCGACACAACTTTAAGGTTACATTTCCAGACCGTCTAAACTGGGAACAGAACAAACCAACATTTGCCAACGGTTCACTTATATGGTATACAGATGGATCCAAAACAGATGAAGGAGTTGGAGCCGGAGTATACGGTCCGTGCACTAAAACGTCCCTATTCGCTAGTATGGATACATGCAATAGAACTCTGCATTCGAGAGAGTCTAAACAGGGCTATAGTAAATAATAACATTTACATTCTCTCTGATAGCAAGGCAGCTCTACTTGGATTTGACGCCTTTGAAATAACATCAAAACTGGTCAACGTCAACACGTCAACGTGTTTTGGTTCCCTACAATCTACAATCTACAATGGAAAGGTTACTTGTCATTGTCTTTTTGACAGGGTTCATAGGATCCCTCCTTTGAACATGCGGTAATACCAACTGTGCTGATCGTGCTTAAATTTTTTCGAGATGGGTTCTTTAACGTGACGGTTGACGGCTTTGGTACTCCTGCTGCCATGAGAAGGATCTTCATCTCAGCTACCGCTCTCATACTTTTTGTACATTGTCCCAGCATTGCGCATCGTATGAGCACCGGACGAGCAACTGGTGATTTAGAGCCGTCCTTTTCGCTTATTTTGAAGATACATTTTTTCCAATTCAATTCTTTCTTCCCCTCCACTGACTAGGCATTGGACCTACAATTGTATTTTATTTATGTATGCATTTGAGTTTGGTGAGTTAAGTTTCAGGAAAAAATGTTCTGCCATCATCTCGGGGAGCTGTTGCAGCGTTATAGGTTCGCCTTTCCCGGGAAAAGTATTTAAAATAAAGGCAGTTTCGGAAGGAGTATCATGTTTCAATTATTGAGGATAAAGGCACCCAAGCAATCATAGACGTAATTCCTTTATAAACACAGTAATGTAAATATATAATCATGTTCATCAGGCGGATTTAAAAAAAACCATCATCAACATTGAATAATATCACACAGATTTATCCTAACAAAAGGGAAATGAACGCCTTCTTTTTCAATTTTAAGGCTGCTTTCGACACAATTGATAGAAATGCCATAGGTATTTTACAAAAATGAAATTAAAGTAAACATTTACCTACTTCTTTTATTAATAAGAGAAAATTGTTCTTAAAAAAATGTCGCATGCACATGCGTATTGTATATTTTGGTCTTTGGTCAGCTTTTCCCACTTTTTATTGGAAATATAATTCAGACTTTATTATCCTAATCCTCATGTTAATTTGGTACAATCCACCACGAAGTGTACAACAGTTCATATTAAATCCATAACTATTTTTTTTAAATACGTAATATATGTAATATTTGTCATAGTCATATTGTCCTTCCCACAGGTGGTTTAACGTTTCGAATACCATTCAGGATCAATTTATCTGAAGCACTTTAATTGCATTCCGAAAACTTAAAAAAAAAAAAAATAAAACAAAGTTCAAAGGACAAAGTAAATGAAGTCCTCCCGTCGCACATTTTGGTAAAACGATTTCCTCGTTCCATTTTGTATCTATAATTTGTTCCAAAATCGATTTCAATGGAGCGACATGGAAAAGATTTTATTAAAATACGTTCGCCGCGTTGAATGAAGAACGTCTATCTATATACTTGGTGAATGGACACATCGCTGTATTTATTTTTGTAGGCACTCGTAGTCTACAAAATATGTATATATTTGTCGCCGTTAATAAATCAATTATATTAATTGAATTTCCTCGCATAGACCCATGATCGTTCAGTACAAAAACCCATTCATGGCGGGCGGACATACCTAAATTTAATTATATTCAAATATGGCGCAAACGATTCCCCAGCACAGGAGTGCTTTTAATTCTTGGGATATATATTTTCGTCCTGCACAACGGTCAATTTATTTGACTGCATCCCATCGGATGGTCGTCGCCAACGCTCCCACGTTGGTGTACAACTAATTTAGCCGGTGGACTTGCTTCATTCAGGTACATAGGCTTCACAATATTATGCTGGGCGGTGGTGGTATGATATAGGCCAGATGAATGTGAACATTGAATGCTGCAAATTGGCGTCGATTCTGGTAATGGAAATCCATTATATTGATTTGAGCAAATATTTTGAGTGTTTTGTATTTTTTTTCCTGTATTTTTCGTTCGATTTATTTTTTATTTTGCATTAACAAATTTTGCATAACAGAAATTATTTGTGAAGCGACCGCGCTCATTTATTTGAAGCTAAAGTGTCGATATAAAAGCCAAATTGCTCGTGACTTTAATGCGTTGCAAATAAATTTATAGTCCTATTGTATAAACGGTGTTTAATGAATTCATGCTTGGAGTCTGTCGTCACCTCTACATAAAACTTTGGAAAGTGTTAGTGATGGTCTCTTCTGAAATACTTACCAATTTCGCAATCGATCGACGGAAACAAAAATCGATTAAGTTTAAAGTCCGTTTATATGTATTAAAAACCAAATTAAGAGTAAACCATTTTCCTGATAGACAAGAACGTGTTTAGGAAATACAACGTCTGGCCACGACCAAATCCGGGTGGGTTGGGGTTCAGCTGGGCGTTGATCACTAATCACTAAATGCAGATAAATTATATTTAGACCGCCATATCTGTCAACTACTGATGAGACCAAACCTCATTATCATGTTAAATCGCTTTTTAAAAAAAGTCTAAACAGCACTTAATTCACCACACTTCTTGTAATTTGTGCCTAATTTTTTTATGTGCCTCGGCTATTTTCCGTCTACGGATCGGAGTCCAGCAGTATCAATGCTCATTACAGTATGTACAAGTACACAAGTAAATACATAAATAGTGAAGAGTATCAATTGCATTTTTGGGCTGTTTTCGGTCGTTTTTGAGTAGTTTTTCGAACTGTTTTGTGCGTTTTCTGGCAGCTTTTTGGAATCTTTTTCGGAGCGTGTTCGGGTTTTTTTTTAAATATTTTTTTTTTTTGCATTTTTGAGATGTTTATAGCTTTTGGAGTGTTTTTAGGGAGATTTTTGAGCGTTATTCGCGGCATTTGGAGCGTTTTTTACAAAGCTTTTTTGGGACGTTTTTCGATGATGTTTCTGCGATTTTTGTTTTCAATTTTATGCGTTGTTTTTTTATTATATATTAAGCATTAATTTGAGTTTCGTTGATTCGTATTACGTAGTCGGTAAGTATAAATAGCGGTATTAGTTTTTTGTTAATTATCTTCTTCGAAAGCAATTGTTAGTTTAAAAAAAAAAATTACATTTTCAGTGTCGTTTTTAATTACTTGGCTGTCGATCAATATTTGTTAACGACAAAAATCGTCATATTTCTTGTCGTTTTGTGGCGTTCAACGCCTCAAAGAATGACGACAACTGGCGTAAAGAAACGCAACTCGTAATTCTATGTTCAAATTGGTGTGTTTAAAATCGTCGTAAACGCCACTCATGATTAAAAATGTAATTATATTGATTCAGATGATTCATAACGCACAAAAAACGGAGGAAATCGTATCCAATGCGCACTCAATTCGTACGATCAATATTCATACGTTTACGTAGATACGATACAAATTCGTATCCGATGTTAGACCGGCCTTACATGACCTCAAATGACGGACGGGAAGATTCAAATCCCTTTAAAAGGTGCTTCTGAATTGGCAAAGAGCTTAATATCGATCATTCATCAATGCCCAGGTCCACCCCGGACTGTAGCGCCATCTAAGTACTAAGCATCAATGCCTGAGGGTGCCACGAAAATAGTATCTCAAATTGTCCGCGGATATTATTGAAGCTTATCCTTGAGTCAATATTAAGGCACAAATAAAACATTTAATTCCGCAGCGGAAAGTGCAAGTTTTATAGTGTACACTTACGTGTAGTTTAAGTTTGAGTGAAGACGACCAGATAAGTGTCACTCATGTATATTTTGCGTTTCACAGTCATTTCCAAATATTCACGTCAAAGGGTAGGTACAAAAAACTTGGCAGCACTTAAAAAAAAATTTTTTTGATCAGCAAACATAATTTGATAATTTATTTGAATTTCAAAATGGATTGTGATCGCCAAATGACGCCTAACTTTAGTGAAAACGACGTAAAACAGCACCACTAAGCAATTTTTCATTATTCACATTCACTTCCAAAATCTAAATCATAATCTGAATCCATATTTACAATTTGTTATCGTATAATTTTAAGAATTACATCAACAAACACAAAATAGAAATATTTTATTTTCCACAAAAATTCAATAAAAACGTCAACTCGTTGACAGCGCTGGGTAACTTGCAACTTGTCAGAATTACAAGAAGATAAAACATTGGCCACTTAAGTTTTATAATAAAACTAGGAATTGTCAAGATATATTTTTTCCTATGACTGTCGAAAAATAGCGTTTGAAATGTATTTTTTTTTTTGTTATCAGAGGCGTCACACACCCTTTTGCCCGATCCGCCAGGTTTAGTAAAATGCTTCAATCAGAAAATGTTCAGATATAGTGTTTTAAATAACTTTGTTGTATGGGTGGTATGGGTGTATGGCCCGTTTTCCAATGCCACACATACTTCGTGCGGTTGTTTTTTTTTTTTTACAATTTTACAACTTTATTTATCATGGGAGGCATGAGTGTCGAGAAATAGCATTTAAAATGTATTTTTTTTACGGTGCCACGCCCCTTTTTTAAATGTTGACTAATCTTCACAGGAATACTCCCAGTCCAATGCCTATGATAGTCTGAAAATTTAAGCTCAATCGGTTTGGTGGTTTTCGAGATATACGATTTTTAAGGTTTTTTTTTATTTGGGAGATGCCACGTCTCTTTATCCAATTTTCACCAAATGTGAACCATCCTTGGACGGGACCCACTCAAATACACACAAAAAATGTCATCAAAACCGGTCCAGCCGTTTAGGAGAAGTTCAATTACAACACAAGATAATGGCAGTATGAAACAGAAATTGACCCTTGAGTGGAATTTGAGGGAGAATCGATACTTAAGTGGGCACTTTGGAACTGGGCATAAGACACTTAGACTGTTAGCTCTATGAAAGTATGGTTCCAAATCTGTTTTTGTAAGGTCCTCAAATCTAATTCATTATAAATAAAGGTCCGAATTGATATCCGAGATGAGACCCGAGATACCATCGGCAAAACCCACATCATACGAAAATGCTGTGATTAATCTTTTAAACGGCAAATTAAATAAAGAAACAAAAATATAAATAAATAAATCAAAAATACTATTGGTGGAAAAACAGAAGACGATGGTTAAAACGGTAACGTATAACATAAAATATATGTATTAAGTTTGACCCCCGACACGACATATCTCGTGAAGGTGTTGCTTAAGATGTCCGTATCTCCTCCATCAGTCAATCAATTTCAACAAAGACTAAATTTATTGGACAAACTTCAGTTCTGTCTTCACTGACTTCACACTATTAATGTGACAACAACTCGAAATCGAAATACTTGCTGCAATCTGCTGGATGTGATGAGTGACAGTATATTATGATGTGAAGTAATAATTTGGCATTCACGATTCACCCACAATTCTGTAATTTTAACTACCTAATGAAAGCTCTAAAATTTAATCGCATCAACGCAGTGTACAGCAATTACTTTCGCATAAATCAGATTTCATGGACGCTGATAATGACTGCAATTAAATTCGCTCGCAATGGCTTGCCTGCAGCAGCTCAGCTTAATTGCTTCATTCATCTGCTCGAATTGAATGTTAAGGAACAGTTTTGTTTAATTCAAATCAATTAGTATCATTGAGAGTAATTGATCAATTGGTGAATGAAATTTCACAGACGATTAGGAAGAGAACTGCCCTAAGCGCAGGCCAAGTGTATAAAATGGAACAAGGTGTTGCTGTTACAGATCCAAAGTAAATTTGTGTTTCGTATTCTGTCATTACAATGAAACTGTTGCCAATATTCATTTTGGCTGTTACCGGCATTGTCCTGGTTCAGGTAAAGCAATTTTAATCTCATTTAAATTTTCCATATTCATAATGTAATTTGCCCTCAGGCTCGATATGTATCGATCAACTTGAGCATGGGTCTCACTTTGTCCGAGGAGCCGAAACAACTCACCGACGACATGATTCGCATTTGCGCCAAGGAGACCGAAATGTCAATGGACGAATTGCAACGCTTCAATAACAACGACTTTCACAATTCCACAGAATCCACGCAGTGCTTTGCCCATTGTATGTACGAGCAACTGGGCATGATAAAGGATGGCGTTTTCGTAGAGCAAGACCTGATCGGAGATATATCATCTGCCCTTGATCCCAAACATCATGTGCCTCGTGAATGTCGCGCCTTGAAGGGCGCCAACAAGTGTGAATCAGCCTTCAAAATGCACAAATGTGCTCACCAACTCAAATCGAAGCCGGCAATAAATGTTTAGCTGAATTAAAATAAAGTGATTGTTAGTCAAAAATTGCGCCAAAGTTCTATAGATGAGAAGTGTAGATCGAGCTGTCCGAGTGTGAAATACGCGGGGGGCTATGAGTTCTAACTACTCTCACTACCTTCTCTTTACTACGCCGCCGCCGCGACGTCGGAATGTTGTCCAATTTTGCTCTATAAGCTGCGAAGGTAGATCCCTGCTAAAGAATGGGCTCTGAGCTAGATTTTGTCTTGCCCTTGTCCTGTTCGAAAAGTCTGTGCTTCTAAATTGGACTAACTTGACTAGTTGCCCACAGTGACCATAATATTACCATATGGTAGGCGCTGTGCGTATATTCCCGTCGCCAACTCGTCAATTAGAGGAGGGAGCTGTTTATGTAGGTTTTGTCGACAATTAATGTCATTCCAGTATTGACAATATAATTTTGGTATATCCCTCTAGAACAAGGTCTGTGGACCTAATCTGCTTGAAGATAATGTCGAATCCAGTGAAGGAGAGGAAGTTTCGAAGCTTCTACTGGATATCACTATGCCAGTGCATTATATCTGAGCTAAATGTAACGGTGGGCTTAGGTTAGGTTGTAGGCTGGCGAGGAGTTTCACCGTGCAATAGTGACCTATTGTGATGCCAGTAGGGGAAAGAGGTTGTCCCTTACCCATTATAATCCTGTATTCAAACTATTTACTGTACTTCTACATACAAACCATCCTGTTGATTTGACGAAGTTCATCCTGTTGATGTGCAGGAAAAGGTCGTCTAGGTTCGTCTTCTGCTTTACGAACATATTTGCTTCATGAACGATGAACGACTTACAAAGGTTACCAATCCGGCGAAATAGAAACTGGTAAGAAGAGGACTTTAACTGAAAAACCAACAACACTAACGAAGTAGCTCAAGAAAATAGATCAGCTCAACCACCTAACAACGGCCAAAACCATGGGCACCTTGGTAACCTTACCTTAGATTAAATTAGATAATAAGTCGAGAGAGCCTTCATTGGGCTCTGGCACTACGGCCTCTCTAAATGGGTCTATTGTGCCGTCCCTGATAAGGTCCTAGAGCCATCTTTTTACACCGGAGTCAGCCAGGAAGACAAGGATCTTCTCTGGAGGTATATCAGCAAGATTTGCTGAGGTAATGATTTTTTCGCCAAGGACATACTTTCTAAGGCGAAAGAGAGCCGGACATTCCTTGAGAATGTGAAGAGAGATTTCGTCGCTCTCCAGGCATTGTCTACATGTGGGGTCCGGTGAGACTCCAATTCGGTCAAGATGTTTTTTCATAAGGTCATGACCAGAAATTATACCTGTCAGGTGTTTTGAGCCAGATTTCATTAGATTCGAGTCGAGTCTGAAGATTTGCAAGCAATTTACCAGTCTAAAATTGATTACCATTTAGCGTTGTCTGGCCTAGGATAAGGTATCAGAAAACCAAAATCCAGTCACTGGAACATTTGGCTAACTTTTAAATTGTATAGCTGGGCTGTTAGTTTCGGCATATATTACATCAATACCATCTTGAGTCTAAGTGAATAGGAACTATGGAACTACATTTTTGACTCTAAGATTCTCGCCATTCTCTTTTGTTACAGGACAAGCAAACTTTGGAACTCACTTCCTGGGGATATATTTCCAGAAGTATACAATTTGCAGCAATTTAAGTGCAGAACTAACATACATCAGAAAGCATCTCGGGGCGCTGTTGAAGCGTTATAGGTTCGCCTTTCCCGAGAGAAGTATTAAAAAAAAAAAAAATAATAATAAGCATTTTTTATCTTTCCATTTCTCATTTTTTCCATCCTGAATTGCTTCCTACTCGTAGACTGAAATAATTCCATATTATAATTCCCCAAAAACATCTGCCACCACATCTTGAGGATGCGAAGTCCTATCTTAACATGTTATCCTTTAAAATAGCAACCATTTCAAGAGCCCGTATATCAGCTGTGTGCAAATCTACGATATTTGCAGACATGTAAAAGATTCTCCATGACAAAACTGTTCTACACTGCCATCCAATCGGTATTGGAATTGGAAAGTCAAGTCTCAGTTCCCCTCCACAGCGAATGTTTTTTTCTTTAACTTCCAGTGGTTTTCGAAAACAGATGTTTCTTCCCAGGAACATAAAACCATTCCAGGCACATTGAATACATTGTCGTTCATTGACCATGTTCCAGGACATGCGCATCGAAAAACTCGTAGTGAAACGTGCTCTATAAACCATCATCAACTCGAAATAACAAAACAACATGGCAGGAAGGACTCGCTTTAATGAGGATATTTCCTTACAATCTATGATCTTAGGGATATTTTTTTTTTCGTTTTTTCTTTCAGCTCTTCACAACACGCATAGAATTAAATTTAAATCCCCCCCTTTTTCTCAAAAGATGAAACACATTCCCACAGGTTTTCCTCATGCGTCCTTTGTCTAATTTCTTACACAGCGCAGCCATTTCCTGTTCGCTGAGGAACTTTCGATTTTATTCCAAAATATAATCCAGCAATTTATTCAGAGGATTTAGAAATGACCGAAGCCACAGTGCAAAATGTTTCAGCATTTTCAAATGGCATGCGGTTTTTGCAGTTAGTTCTTTCGAATCCGTCCAGACTTTTGTCCTTCGTCGTCCACCCGCACCACCCCCGCCCGGTCGCAAAGCAGGGAATTAGTAAAAAGCGGATGGCTTACAAAGGCAAAAGAGAACATTTCATAATTTAGAATTAAAGGTGGGTGGCGGCGGCCTGGTGGGAAGCTCAGTGTGATATGCCGGTGAGTTTAACATGCCCATGACTGTTGTAGCTTCTATATATAGGATGGTTAGTTTTTGGGGTTTCCTTAATTCTATGTGTTTACATTTAATTTTCGGAAATTAGACTAAAGGTATAGGGGAACGGTCGGTGTGGTCTATGGACCATGGAGCGGTCTACATTTTATAACATAATTATGCACGTGCAAAAGGGGGTAACATTCAGTTGAATGTTTTATGCGGGAACATTTTCCGGACAATTCTAATTAATAAGGACCTTTGCTGTATGGAAACAAGCAGGTGTTCATGTTTAAATGAGAACTTTCTGGACTGGACTTTCAATAATGAATATACGGTTGCATGAAGGGTTTCTTAATGCTACCAAATGGTTAGCCGAGTGGTTAGTGGACAAGTTGTTGAAATGTAGCGAAAATATTCAGATTTTAGATTTTCTACATAGGATAATAGAAGAATCGGCACTCATTTGTATGCGAATTTTTCATATGCGGCAGAATTAAGGAAAAGGTCTTGAGCTTTAGATATGTGAGCAAACTCCTAAGGACAATCTACCAACGGCTGCCTAATAGTTCCGTATCTAAATGTGAAGAACGCGAAGTTTCCACAGGGTGTTTCTACGAGCTCATGAATGTTCAAATTAATGTATCTGCGTGATTAGTGTGCTGAGCTACTGTGAAGCCGTCTCAGGTTGCCCATAATTTAATGATTTTTTTATTTTTTTTTTCACAATTAAATGTGCGCCCTTGACCACATAGTTTTTGTTTTGTTTTATTTTGTTTTATTTTACTTTTTATAGGACTCTCTCTTCATTTTTCCCACGAAACGTGGTCATTTATCCCTTTTTTCCCATTTCACCGAACTCAAATTCCCACAAAATTCACACGATACATTAAAATGAAAAAACAAAAAATTTTAAATTCATTTTTATTATATTGAAAGAAAATCACAATGGCCGCGTTCCATTGACCCCTAGATGACTAGAGCTATGCCAAACTCCATATAAAAAAACTGACATTTCAGCATTTGTGCTAGAGCTCTAGCACATATTGTGAAATATCCTTTTCTGGGAAATGTTTCAATCTAGCGCAAAATTAACTAAATAAATAAATAAATAGTTGGTGCAAGAAGTCCGTATAGGCACCCTATAGGTCTATCTTCTCACAACCATTATTTTGTGTGTTTTTATTTTTGGGGCTAATGAAAGGGACCTACCATTTGATGCCGACTCCGACTGGCTGAATTGAGAAGCTTTTTCAGTACATTTATACTATCGGATGTTTGTCAGACGTTCGCGAGAGGTGGTGCAGTGGAAAAAACCTTAAACGTAATTTGTGTTTTTCCGGGGATCGTACCTTGGACCTCTCGCACATTAACCGCTGAGCCACTGCGCCCACAAAATTACTGATAAATTGAAAGAAAAATAAAGAACTGCGAAAACAAATCTATCAAGTCTAAATTAATTTAATAAAAAACAAGGAAAAGTGGAAATGTAGAAGTTACACAAAATACATTTTTGATGCTCATGAAGATAAAGTAATAAAAATTCAAACTGGTTCCATTCCAATGTCACTTTGCCGCCTGCGCTAGAGGTCTAGTTACATGCGCTGTCGCTACGCCAACAGATTGTTTTTGTATCAGAAAGTTTTTGTTAAGAGGCTATTTACATGAGCGTTTTTAATTTTTTCTGATAGCTAATTGTTGTGAATTTTTGAATTCGTTTTGATGAAATTTCACATAAATTAGGTTTTATAATTTTTTTTGTCAGATTCCTGAAATTTCCACGATTGTGGTGCTTTTTCCCTTTATCCCACGGAAGGCTTTTCCGACATCGAAATTCCCACAAAAAGGGATAAATCCCACGATATAACAACACTGGATCAAGCTCTTTTATAGAGAGAAAACAAATGTTACTCTTTGGCACGTAAGGCGTAATTGACTTGTGTGATCATGTTCTAAGCATAGGTCACTACAATTTCATTCGTTCCAAAAAATAAAAACTCACACAAACAATTATTGGTTGTGAGAAGCTAGGCCTAGGGTGTCTTGTCTATATACGGGTCTGTTGAGCCATATATTTTTCTTAAATCATTAAGCATGTTCTAGAACATAATAGCTGTTTTAATTTTGGCCAATACTGTAACTGTAGTAAGTGAGTTTGAAATGGCTCTCGGCGAGAGAAAAACTTAGACAGTTAGTCGGCCCATTTTGCATACCACTGGAATTTGGGGTGTTATTCCTTTATTGGCTACTCAAACTCATGCAAACCATTTGCTGCCGGTTAGGGTATTACCTAGATCACTGAGATCATTAAATTGGCCAGGACAGGGCAACTGCAAAGAAAGTGAGTGATGGACTCATCCTCCTCTTCATCTCTACAGCTTCTGCAGAAGTTATTGTGATTTGTGTGGCAGACTGAGCCGGTGCGCGTGTCTACCTAATATGCAGTGCCCGGAGATGACATTAACGACTTTCGAGATGGACCTGGATCTTTTAAGTCGAAGAAGCTCCTTGGATCTTTTTGTGTCCATAGATTGCCAGGTGAGTCTAGCATAGGGTTACCATACGTCAGGATTTGGCCTGACACGTCAGGCTTTTAAGGTCTCTGCCAGGCTCAGGCCAGGCCTCACGCTTTGTCAGGCTTTTTAATTATTTGTTGATTTTTTACATCAATTAAATTTTAACGAAACAAAATTATCATAAATGTTAAATTGTTGCTGAATGTATCTAAATATGGATGCAACTTTGAATGGTTTCCTTTTTATTCGTTCAATACCTAAAAGGGACAAAGGGGAATATTCATAGATCTTTGATAAGCTACTATGTAATAACTAAACTAAACCGGAGTTTATATAATTCATAGACAATTTAAACCCATTTCTAAACGATAAACTGGAGTCTAATATAAATCACGACAAAACGTATGTTTAAGTTGTTTTTAACTCTATTAAACGTCAAAACCAAGTGAACGAAAAAGACTTTTGCAATGCTTATGCTTTTCTCACTGGTGAATAATAATTAAATATTGTGATGTCTGTTTTGTTTTTTTTTTTTGAAATTATTTTGTTGTAAATTACAAGGTCGCAAGTTTATTTTATTGGTTTTTAATTTATTTTATTATAAAATTCAATTTTAATTTTGCTGTACAATTCTCGTTGTTTCTCAGAGCGAGGTTAGAAAAAAAAAGAAGATGAAAATGGAAAACGTCTGTCAAAGTGACAGATTGTAGTTTAGTAATTTAGTTTAGCGGAATGAATGGAGAATGAAACTAAAATAGGGTAAATTCATTATGTTTTCCAACTATATAAAATACGTTACAAAATATTGATATGAAAGTGAACTACTTGTAAAGAAAAAGTAATTAGGTGCTTGCATGTAATCTTAGACATATTTTAATGACATTTCTTTAATCGTCTACGACTTTTTTTAGATACCTTCGGACCAACTCATGCAGCGCAGCGCCAGGATTTTGTTCCTGCTTCTGACCAATTCCATCCTCTCGCTCTTTGAACACTTTTTTTTTGTCGCTCATTTTTTTTTTTTTGTTTACAACGATAAACAGCAGAACAATAACAAAATAAAAATTTCAAGTCAAATTCATCGACATTTTGTTGTCAGAAAGTGTATATTGTAATAGATTTGTAGTAGAGAACACGTTAGACTCGGATCTAATTAAACAGAGCTGGCAAGTTCTTTATGAATAGCAGTCGTGTTTTACTTGTGGGTTAACTTTAGAATCGAGTTCAGTTAGACTCGGGTTTATAGTATGACTATGAATATGCCCCAATATTATTAAAGAAATGACAGCAGTTACATATGCGACAATTCGATACCCAATCTTCTTATATATATAAAAATAAATTGCTGTTCGTTAGTCTCACTAAAACTCGAGAACGGCTGGACCGATTTGGCTAATTTTGGTCTTGAATTATTTGTGGAAGTCCAGGGAAGGTTTAAAAGGTGAGAAATTGGACAAAGGGGCGTGGCACCTCCCATACAAAAAAACATTACAAATCTTATATCTCGAAAACAGCCTAATCGATTGAGTTGAAATTTACAGACAATCTTAGGTATTGACCCAGGAGTGTTGCTATGAAGATTGCTAAAAATTAAACAAAGGGGCGTGGCACCGCCTAAACAAAAAATATCTTGAAAACCGCCGAATCGATTGAGTTGAAATTTATGTATAGACAATTTTAGGTATTGGCTTAGGAGTGTTGCCGTAAGATTGGTCAAAATTGGACAAAAGGGCGTGGCACCGCCCATACAAAAATCATCTTTTATGGGGTGAAACTCGATGACGTTATAACTCCATAACCGCTGAGCCGATTTTCATGATTCTATTTTTGCTTTGTTCGTATTGCTGTATTTCAGGTTTACGCAGAAAGAAAATCGATGTTTCTCATTTTTCGCATTTTTCAAAAGAACATTGTTATCTAAGAAGATAGAAGAAGAAGAAGAAGAAGAAGAAGAAGAAGAAGAAGAAAGAAGAAGGTGTTTCTGTGAAAGTTTGATTAAAATTGGACAAAACGGGCCATGGCACCACCCTTACAAAAAAAGTTATTTCAATCACGATATCTGAACATTGCCTGATTGAAGCATTTTACAAAACCTGGCAGGATCGGACAAAAGGGCGTGACACCTCTCATAACACAAAAATACTTTTCAAACTTGTCTAAACAATACAATTCGTGGGCACACGTCCGAGGAAATATCGGTCGAAGCACACGGAGTACAGAATCAGTCTGGACACATCGGTTAAATAAAAATGGAATGAAAATGTAAGAGCAGGCAAAACAACGTTTGCCGGGTCCGCTAATTTATTATAACTAGGCTCACCCAGTGGTCGAAATTCGACCACCATACATTTAGATACAAAGCAACGCAACATGCATGCAGAACGACAAAAAAAGGAGTATGTGCTTCGCCTTCATTATGTACATAAGCACTCTACTGAGGTAAAACTTCACAACAACTGTGTTTTGTTTTGCTTTGCTTTGTTTTGGTTTGTATTGTTTTGACCCACTATAAACCATCGATTTAAAGAGGAAATAAATAAAATTGCTGCGCCATCTACCGGGTCCTTAACCATCCAGGGATCCCCTCAAACACACACCAACAAATTTCAGCAAAATCGGTCCAGGCGTTTAGAATGAAATAAATAAAATTCCTGGAACTCGATTGCAGCGCTACCTACCGGGTCCAATTGCGAATCTAAAGTTAAACCATCCAGGGACCGTGCAAGTCCGTACGCGTGAAAGAAGTGAAACTTCTTAAAAAGTATCGGATCGCCATATACCTATGCCAATGGAGAATGGAAGACAACAAATATAATGTGCACCCTCTGCACCGCCCTCCCTTTCCATGACCATGGTACTTGTTTATACAATACTGCCTCTCATTTCCTTTGTTTCCCTCTTCATATGAAATCCAAACAACTACCCCAACCCAACCTTACCCTGTTACCTGTTTTGTACGTCTCTTCTTTTATGAAGATTATTAATATACCTACCCCATGCTATACTGCAGCACGCACCCCATCCTGCATAGGACATACGATCACTATGTACATACAGCTGCTCCTGCTGACCATATCACTCACTCAGAAAACAAATCAACCCTTTTCGAATGAGGTACACAGGCACACCACCCCCACGTATGACGATGTGTTTTTGTTTGTCCTGTCGCACGATCGCAAAAAGTAGAATTTCGACTGAGCGAAGGGGAAATATTCATTTTCTTTGTTTTTTGTTGTTGTAACCAATGCAATTTAAAAATATTAATTTACCTATTTTACAAATGTTTTTTTCAAATAATTATTCTTCATAACACATCTATGAGTGGTAAGCTTCAATTTGGTAAAAAGAAAAATAGATTTTGTATTCTTTAAGTAGGGTAAATGACTATCACAAGAAATCGGGTCGGCTTTTAATATTATAATAGATTATACATAACCTACCAATCGATCTGCTGCGTTGGTAATCTTACGTAGGTAAGTCACAAAATAATGGTCAGAAAAATAGTCAGTACAATTCAAATGCTTAAACGTTTTTTTTTGTTGATGCAATTGTCAAAAGATATGGATTCTTTTAATTCTGTATCTGAAAGTATAGTATTTTTAAAAGAATACAATATAACACTTTCCCATTTTTTTTTAAACAATATGTACCATGATTTGAAAAAAATTGCCAGCCAACAAGATGGTATGTATTTTTTTTTTTTAAAAAACATTGGACGTTTCATATTTTGAACATTGCAAAACCAATCCTAAGGAAATATACAAAATTTTTCTACAACCGTACAATGGACGAAAAAAGAAATAAACTCAATTTAGACTCAGTAAAAGCAAAGAACATTATAAAAATAAATCTTGCAGACAAGTTTATAACTATATTTTGAAGAAACCAGACGATCTAAATTAAATGTATGCAACAGCAAAATATTAAAAAAAAAAAAAAAAAAAAATGCCTTCAATATCGATCTCTTTATTTAGTAACACCTACTTAAAAAATGTTTTTCTTGGATAATGTAATAATATGAATTTTAAAGTTATTTTACGTTCCTTAAGTCTTTTTTTTTGTATTTTTTTTAAATGCAGATTATGACTATAATCTTAATCATAATCAGGCTTTTCTCTCCTAACTGTCTGGCTTTTCGATTTTTTGTGATGGTTGGTAACCCTATTCTAGCATCAGTACCACAGTAACCTAGATGCTTCCATCTGAAACTTGCTCGGCTTGCTGCGGTACATACGCAGCTATCTCGTTAAGAGATACGCGGCAATCTTCCACTATCAAGGTATATGACGGTATCCCTTTATATGAGACCGACTTAATCCAGCTAGCTTGACGAATAGCTGTTATTTCGGCTTGGAAGACACTGCAGTGGTTCGAAAATCGGAAGTCCATAAGGAAAGGCCAAAATTCAGTTCTTCCGGCGCCAACTCCCTCCAGTGTCTTGGAACCATCTGTGAATATTGACAGTGATTTGTGTAGGACATTTTGTGAATCCCATTGGTTCCTGTCCGGTATATCATCAGTGAAGCCTTTTTCGAAGTTAATTTTCGTAGATAGGTAATCGGTAATATTGGGGAAGGGGATCGCCTTTAGAAGGATGCTGGCATGTCCAGTCGGTTGCCCTCTCCAGTACTTCCCCTTCCCTTAATCTGAATGCCACGTTTGTGGCCTATTATTTACTGACTATGTCTAGTGGAAGTAAGTTAAGCATGGTTTCTAGAGCGGCAGTTGGAGAAGTCCTCAATGCGCCCCTGAAGCATAAGCGCGTGCGCTAAGAGCTTAGTCTTTTCTAAGACCTTTACATTAGGGCTTTTGGTCAAGGCCAGCCACCACACTACGATGCCGTATAGAATAATCGGTCTTACAACCGCAGTATAAAGCCAACGCATTATATTGGGTTGAAGTTGAAGGCCCCATCTATAGAGCCGACAGCCCTTTTACAGGGGTATAGAGCCACTAGGGATTTCCTAGCCAGTTTGGCAATATTTTCTCTCCATAAAAGCTTCCTGGCCAGCCTTAGTCCCAAATATTTAGCGCTGCTAACGAACTCGAGTAGAGTACAAATGAGGATGTGTGACAAAAGGTAGCTTAACCTTCCTGGTGTATAAAACTAACTCCGTTTTCGTCGCGGGTTGACGCTAAGACCACAATTAGATTACGCAAATTGAGTTGCAGGATATCGGAAAGTGTTTGAGGACTTTCAATTACTGTAAGTACCTTTATTCAACAAAATAAAAACTCAACAAAACTTGTAAAAATCCAGTCGTGCACATTATTTTTATGCGGCGACCAACAAAAGGCAATAAAACACCAAACAAATGAAATTATTATCGTAAAGTTCCTGCTCTCATCTCATAGTTGCCCCAAAAAATGTTAAAAAATTGGTCAAGGGTTACTTTGCTTTCACACGCACATTAAGACTGCAACTGCAATGCACAATCTACAAACCGTATGATCTTGACTCTGGGACGTCATGCCAGTTTTACAAACATTTTTTTGACACAGCCATTGTCACCTACTTGCCCGAGCGACCCCTTATATTGGCTCTATAATTGTCGCGTTTGAACGAAAAGTACAAAATGATTCCAATTCAATCTAAAATGTTTTGTGTCCGGGAACCGGATTCTAAAACACGAAAATCGACTGCAGAATGTATCTAAATACTTAAGGGAGTACATAGAGTACATAGTTACAAATACTTTCCCTATTGTTCCAAAAACTTCAAAGCTTTCTCTGGAAAATGCAAAAACGCACAAGAAATCAATTTGCCCTCCAACCCTATGCAGGAGCCGCACCTTGCCACCCATCATAAATAAAAATTAAGAACCCTCTCGTTCCAATCAAACAATTAGCAACAAGTTTACACATTGATTGGCTGGAAATCTAAATTACAACATCTTTTCCCCGGTCCAAATCGCTCGCACAGCAACAAGACACCCTCTAGCACACTTGAAAGGAAGAAACTTTATCGCACGCCAAACATCTGCATTTAGGCTACGTGCCTAAGAAACTTCAAGTCATTGTTGTGATTAATTGTTTTGGCTGTGTTGTTGAAGGACTTCGCACTTAGTGTTCGTCCTTCGTTCAAACAAAACGACGACGACGACGGACACAACACCATAAACTTCTATTCCATTGATTAGCAAACAATGAGTTCGCGGATACCTTTTTCTCATTTGGCCCGGGGCAGGGCAACAAAAAAAACCAGCAACCAAAAAGGACATCTTCTCCATCGGAACGTGACGATTACTTTAGCTTTGGCGAAAAAATTGATTGGCCGGATATGGCGGAACGTGTGATATGACCCAGACCCTACCTACTCGCACACCGTGACCGTTTCGTTGATGCGTAATTATAGCCAATGATTAGAAGGATTGCAAGGATAATTTAGAAATTTATTGGAAAAGTTACCGGCTGCTGGCATCTACATTTTACTGATTAGTTCCGTTTCTTCCCCTCGTATAGTGCTTTCAATAATTCGTTATGCGTTACGCTAGATGATTCCGATTCAAAAGGGGTTTAGGCTGCGCTCCTCTCCAGATTATCATGGCGAAATAATTTATAAATTGTCTTGTGCTTTATTATGGCAAATCCAGCAAATCTCTTTGGGAGGACGACACGACGGCCCGCGGCATGGTTGAGGACCGCATTTTGTATTGCTTATAATGGACTTTTGACGTGACGCTCGAAAGTAAATGCCTGACATGATACTAGAATTCCAAATGAGACATGGGTATGAGATGAGCCTGCATCCCGTGTACGACTGTACGTGTTTAATGTAGAAACAGGGATCGTTTCTGTTTTCGTGGTTAGATGAGGTGATAAGGAGCCGGAGGTCGTCTGGGAAGACAGTCGGCGCTGTATATGTTGTTGCGGTGGGGTAGGAAACTCGTGTATACTGTGAGGCATTGGAATTTCTTCGAAAAGTAATTAAAACGGTTTCGTGTTGTTTGGCCGGCTAATGGGTTTTGTCGTCTTTGGCCGACATCGACAACTACTATTGCAAGTTTTCGATTCGATTTGTTAATTTGCTACAATGCGTGACGAGGGTGTCTCGATGGCAATACTGTATGTCCATATAGTTGAGGAATTGATTAGAACAACTGTTTGTGACAGTTGTAGTTGCTGGGTGTCTGTACGATCAAATATGTACACTGATTTCAACAGATTGCAGTATAGATGGGGGATGAAGGCGTTGGAATCCATTTATAATATCAAAGTGTTAGATAAAGATATTCATTGTCAGGATACTATATTTAGAACAGACAGACTGGGACTTTTAGTTGGTGTGTATTCTATTGTCTTTAGTGTCCTTTGCTATAGGACGGAAAGTTGATTTCTCAGGAAGCTATAATGAAGAACTGAGCCATGTTATCGGGCAACACAAATTATAGGCAACAGGTAGAGGAGAGGTTTAGGACTTGATAGAATCATCTCATTCTGCCTGCGACTACTTAGATCCAAGAGGATGCCTGCCTGATGGCATTAACGTGGCGAAACCACAGAAGTATAGCCGGTTCTGTCTGGAGTATAATAGTTACTCGGCATTGAGTAAGTACGTCACGTATTCAGGAAGGATTCTTATTTCGATCATTATCCAAATCTCATAGTTAGAGTTGGACCAAACACCAAATTAAAAGACCAGAAACTTAGCTTTGAACAAAAGGTCTGTCCTCCTGATAACAGAATGACCTAGCTGTCACAAATATGACTATGTACTTAGTTTGATTAAGCGCCTCATGTAGCTGCCCCAGAATTGGTCTAAGATCTATCCAATCTTGTAGGAAATCTCAGCATTGCTCTTTACATCGCATGTGAATAGGGCGGGGCCCCGAGGTACTTAAACTTATCCACCTATTTCAATGGCCCGCCACTAACACGCAGAAAGAAAGATTAAGTCGTTAGCAAAGAGCAAACGACTCATCCCATTCCCCAATTCGCAACGTTCTTCTCCAAGGTTGTGTCGTGTTATTCAGTCTATATAAGTAATGAAAAGGAGTGAAGATTAAACTCACGTTGACGTTGTTTACACGAACATAGCTTGTACCTGTTCACGTAAGGAGAATGGCTCTTGTAAGAAACCGTCTATACTTCTGCCGTATACTCCTGATGGGCATACCTCGAGGGACTTAGAGTTGTACTCCTTTTTCAAGTTTCCAAAACATAATATGTAGACAAGTCTGGCATACTCCCAGTTCCAAGCCTTCTCAAGTACCATTAAGAAATAAATGAGCTGGTCGGTTGTACATACTTCGGTCCGTATAAACCGCGCTGCTCATGTCCCATCCCAACCGTGAATCGATCATGACACATTAGGAAACACTCTGACAGCGAGACTTAAATGTGATATAACCCTTTGCCTTTATCTGCTATCTTGAAAATGGGCACTAGTTTTCCAATCGGCGTGTATTTTGTCGCATTTTCCAACCACGAAAGAGCCTTTTAGGTTAGGTTAGTCGTTAGTGGATTACAGGAGGAACCGGTACGTGCCACACTTAGATCAATGTAGATCCATTATGTTGTCCTAGAAGTTTATGACTCTCACACTATGGAAACTTATGAAAAGAGTCATTTAGTTCCCTCTTCATGTAGGCATTTTGGGCATTTCTGACCGAATTTCATCCACTCTGGCAGATTTGCAAAGTTTTCGAGATTTGAACGCAATAGTAATTTAAACTTTTCCCTCAATGCCTTGTTCTGGATTGAGCAACTCAGAAAAGTGGTCTAATCATCTGGCTTAAGATCTCCTTCTCATTGGAAAGAAGTGTACCATCTTTGGGTTTGACTCCTTCAATAATATTCCACTACCACCTTCAAAGTTCGTAGATAGCGTTCCATAAAGCCCTACTTCCAGATCTGCTATGCACATTGGGAATTCATTTCAAGATTGTACTCTAATTCGAAGCTATTTTAAACGTCAATTTGCAAATCGAGTCTCCCAAGTGAATCCACACCTTAAAGACCTTCTTTCTTGCTTATACGAGTATGTATGTAGCTTAAAACCTGCATATTAGGTCTTGCCCTTCACGATTAGTTCGAAAGTGAAAGATTTGATTTTAATTTAACAAGTTTCGAAAACTGCTTAAAAGTCTGATCATGCGTATTCCTACACAGATTTATGAGGCACCTTAGATCCTTGGCAAATCATAGCATTCCTTAAACTAGGTGTGCAAACATTCTGTCTACCTACGAAATAAATAAATAAATAGTCGGTGCAACAGGTCCGTATAGGCAAGGCACCCTAGGTCTAACTTTTCACAACCATTTGTTTGTGTGAGTTTTTATTGTAGGGGCCGAATAGAAAGAAAACTTTTTTGCGAAGTCCTAAACGGCTGATGAAAACAGTTATACCTACTCTCGGATGTTTGTCAGTCTTTCGCGAGAGGTGGCGCAGTGGAAAAAATCCGAAGATGTAATTTGTGTTTCTCCGGGGATCGAACCTGGGACCTCTCGAACTGTAGTCCAGCACACTAACCTTTAAGCCACTGCGCACCTATTTAGCTACAAAAGCGATCGTCTGAAGAGCTCTGGTACGAGCATAATTAGAAAACGATTATAGAAGAGTGTCCTAATTTTAATTTTAGGCCAATCATCGTTTAGCCAACGAATTTGAAAAATGTTTTCGACGTAAAAAAAAATTGCATGAAGTAGATGTTCTGATCTATCATCCACTTCTATTGTTTAAAACCTACTGCATCCCGCAAAAGGTCTTGCGTCTTTTACTCCACTCTATTTCATGTAAAAGACGTTCACATATAGGTATACGTACTATCCTTCCATGTGAGACAAATTATAATAAGTCGCTCTGCCACCAAATCGAAGCAAGAGCCTTTTGTGGCGACACAACAACGGTGCACATACAGCAACATAACGAGCCCGAGATCCTTTATCCTGGGCACATATTCACACTAGGTGTGTATTACATGTATCAGATTAATTGGATTTTCAATTATAGATGAAGGCGGAGTCCTTCGGGGAACACGCTCTGCTCTGCGAACCGATTAATTGTTTATGTGCATCATCAGGCCATAGCAGTAGCATGGATATTGTTAAACGTTCCTCTGTGCAGCGCACCGTACATATTGCACCACTTGTAGGTATACGCAGATTTATTTGTTATTCTGCTGCAGTCTTGAGCCTCGGTAGAGTACTACTATATATAGACCTACCTACACGCAGTATATACTTAGCTATTCGAATACTCTGCCAGAGTAAATTATTTAACATGTGGTACACTATGGCAGGTAATGCTTCATCGCATCGACATCTTGGTGCATAGCATCGTCGCAAGAACTCTGGTATTTTCCAATCGAAGAGTCTGGCTAGAATTGATTTGGCATCGAAAGCACTCAAGTGCAAAGTGTTGTAATTGCAGAGCAGAATTCAAAGATTGCCGAAGTGGGTATCATTCGATTTAATTAGCATATACGTTATCGTGCGATAGAAAGGTATTTTAAGACGATGAACCGATGATGGGATTGAGAAATGTATCTGATTAGCAGTGAAAAGAAAAAAAGAAAAATTTGTCAGAGTCCTTATTAAACGCCAAGTCAGAAAATGTCGACTTAAGACATAAATCCTTCTTCCAATCAATTCTGGATTAAGTTTTGACCCGTTTTACAGAATGGTATCAGATAAACCCTTATGAGTGGTGAGGGGAGCTTTCTATAGCTACTCAGCTCAGTTTCTGAATGTATGTTCGGTTACCCTAGAAGGGTAATCTTTGTCGAATCGACGAACATCAATTACATTTTTTCGATTTTCTCTTCGATCTTTATTCCGATTGCATCTAGTTTGTGGACTTTCGTCGAAAAACCTGCTTGGGTAAGTCTTGTTTTTTATCAAAAAATGGCTCCAATGTTCGTCGAAACGACGAAGATTACCTTTTACGTATCTTTCAGTGTTCGATTTGAGCTAATATTAAAAAAAAAAACACCAAAAAAACATGATTACCCTTCTAACCCTAGAAGGGTTATTATAAAATGCTTTTTGTCTGAAAGGCTGCGAAGTTCGCACCGGATTCAATAACCCTGGATAAGAGTTAACAATTTGCTAGTCCCAAGTTTGTCAGAAAGTGGCAAAACGATTTACGGGTCCGACTGATAGAAGGCCAAATCAGCCCAATAAACCACGGCTTGATGGCAAATGACAGTATTCCGATCCGAGTGTGCCAAACGAAAACAGTGACACAAGGTACGTGGTTCCAAAACTCCTCAACGACAAAGCTTACTGGGTCAAGGTAGGTAAATTTGGCTAGCGATATTGCGGAAAGGAATAATTTCTGCGGCATGACCCTTTTGTGGTATCACAATGGACCTACAAATTTGGTCTATGTGTGTCCCATTTTTAGGACAGCCACCTTACCTAACCTAATTGTGGCGGGAAGTAAGATACAAATGTGTTGCTAATTTAGCCGCAAAAATATTCCGAAAATTGACGATAAGAGAAGTCTTGTAGGTACCTACAAAAGATTGCTATCATGATCCCAATGGTAGTGCCATATTCTTACCGGATTGAACCAATTTTCTTCTCAAATATAACGATTATTTGTCACCTGTTGAACCGCAATACTGAGCGCGGTGTCCGGTCCTTAGCTTACTCTATCATTTAAAATATTCATTATTCGCCTAAAATCGCTAAGTATGCCCGCGCCCACATTGCTTGTAAAAAATTTGGTCAACAGGCTCGGGTACGCACCTAGGCCTAGATTCTCGCAACCATTCTTGTGTATGACGAATGGAAGGGACCTACAATTTTATGCCGATTCCAAATGGCTTAATTGAGAAGCTTTTTCTGGACAGTTATACTCTCGGATGTTTGTCAGACGTTCGCGAGAATTGGCGTAGTGGAAAAAACCTTAAGATGTAATTTGTGTTTTTCCGAGGATCGAACCTGGGGCCCATCGCACAGTAGTCCAGCACACTAACCACTGCGTCCACCTGCAATATGCAATTTACGATTTTATCAGGATTGGGCTTGGGATTGGGATTAGTGTTTTCATTTCTCCAGAGAGTAAATCGTTAGGTAGCATTAAAGATACGATGAGTATAGCATCATTTGAAAATACACAGGCGACTCTTAGTGGGTAAGGCGGTAATTCAGCGTACGTAGGCTTAACTTTCATGACACTTGACTATATTTCTACTGCGTATGTTGGTATTGAACCGACAACTCCAACTTCTGCAGAAGTAGCCTCTTATCCTATTTCGAGCTTCCAATGTTACTCATCAATCATTAAAGTGCTCTAACAGTTTTTGTCGACTTTTGGCATGTAATGCTCTACATTTTGTTTGAAGCTTACACGAGTGTCAATGATCACTTCAAGGTACAAAATAAAATGTTGAAAAACCAGCACTTCAACTTTCCTACTCATAACTAGCTCTTTGCGTCCTGCGAGTTACAAACCGGCGTTTTAGATAGCCAACTGCGTGCATCTCGTTGCAGTGCAGTTCGATACCTTCTCTCATTTTTGGCACATTCACCATCGTCTGCAAAACCAATAATTGACGCTTCTCTTGGAATCAGTAGTGCATAGCGTTCCATATTAAGGGACCTAGGACCGATCTTGGTGAAACACCGCCAATTACTTCGTACTCTTTTATACCCTCATCAAGTATAAGAAGGCTTGATTTGCAAGGTAACTCGTTACTATTTTACGAAGATAGTCCACTATTTCAATACGGTAAAGACAGGTCATGGTACGTTCCTAATTCGCCGAATTAAAAGCGTTTTTTTATCTGTTCACCAATCTTAAACGTCTGCTTCCCCAGACCTCGAACTCTGCCTCTCAGAAAACGGACTTTATAACATAACCAATTGTCTTAATGTCTCCTTGGACACTGTGCTTTTCCCTAGATATATAAAATAATTAGACCGTCAATTTATATACCCCAGCTGGCAGGATTTTCGCATTCTCCTGTTTGTCACTGCTCTTTTGTATGCCTTTCAAATACCCAGCTCTTGTCAATGACTTCCATTTCTAATGCGAGTGCGTGTTGTCTCTTTTAGTAGGCGGCGAATGCTCTTTTAAAAGGGTCAACAACCACGGTCAAAATACATGGTACTATAATATATTTCATTAACAAAACCACTCGGATGTGTTAATAATACTTTTTCAATGTGGTGCCTCTTTGCCAGATCGTCCATCAAAAAACCATAACCCATTTAACTCAAGCGTCCTAGCATCATTTAAAAAGCAAATAGACTCTCAGCTATGATGCCGCCTCCATTTCGGCTATCATCAAAAACAAATTACACCGTCAACTGCAAAGTATTACAATCTAGCTGCCACCACCGAGACAACCAATTTGTCTTGTCACATAATTCCATCGTCTGTATAAACAAATCATGTCTTATCACTATCACAGAAGCTCTATATATCATTTTGACTCAGATGCCACCTTGACCGCCATCGCTTCACAGTGTATTCCCCGAAATAGAATTAGATAATTTCTAACGGTAACTGGAGCTCATAAAACTGAGTTATGTGCGCGCTGCCTTTCACTTTTGCACAACTGTTTATCTCTTCACGTCTCCACTTATCGCTGTGAGCTTTGCAATAAACGATGAAGTATAAAAGTTTCATAAAAAAAATAATATTTCCCGCTTAAATAAGAAACGAGCATAAACATTTAAGGATACACTTTAAACGAAACCGCAGACTACTTAAATTATTGTGACCCATTTTCTACTCCTTAAATCTCTCACAAGGAATGCACAGGCACAGCGACAGCATCATCAACCCAACGAAACACTCGTCAAAAAGGATAGATTCGTCGTGTATTCTGGTGTATGCTACTAAAGAGGAATCCGCACGCAGTACATACCACTATACCAGTCGGTAATGTTGGAGGGTTGTTAAACCAGAAAAATTACTCGCATGTGCGTATGCGGTGGATTGGTTAGGGGGTTGTGGGTATAGCAGCGTTGAGAAAGTGCGTATAGAGCGAGGAATGCGTTCGTGTTTGTATGTGTATATGGTATAGTCGTAGTCGTCTCATCATAACGTGGTCTAAATACGGAATATGTTCGCCGAGTATTCCCACCGGAGCTAGGTCACGTAAAGCTAAAGCGCAAAATTGAGTTACGAACTCGAGTGTGTGGGGCTTCAAAATGTTTGTACGGTACTACTGTGAAAGCAACAAAATTGTAATTAATCTGCAGAGAGATGAAAAGAATGCTTAGGCTGTGTACGCTAAGCGCGTATGTGTGTGACGGAGTTGGTTATATATCGATTCCTTTGAGGTTTCATGAATGCTTTATGTTTTTTCGTTTTGTTGTTAATTTATATATTTGCCAGGCAGGTTGTTTAATTATTTATCGATTAACGCAGAGCTGAAGTTTGTTCAGATCCTGACAGTAATTACCTATAAAAGAGCCGTAAGTGTGAGTATGGAATTAGTCTCACAATCCTCTGTCTGCCTGCATGTTATTTGTATTTTCGACAGTGCTTTACTTGACATAAAAAAACTCGGCAAAGTGTTGTTTCTACTCATCGTCGTGATCTTTGTGACACTGCAGGTCTTCCTTATGTAAGGACATTCGTAAAGTATACCACGCACAATGTTGCCAGATTTTTTTTTCAAAAAACTGTAAATTCCCAAAAAAAAAAACTGTATTTTCAACCAAAAAACTGTAACCTTCAAAAACCAAACGATTTTTTTGAAATTACGGTTTCTTTTTTAGTTTTATTAAACAAAAATAACACAAAACAATTCATTTTAAATAAAATAACATGCTTAAATACGAAGCACTACGATTTAAAGCACATTTTAATTTATTCTTTCAAATCTAAACTTAAAAAAAAAACTGTAATTTGTACTAGGAGGTCATTTTAAAAACTGTAAGCTTGTCTAAAAAACTGTAATTTACAGTTAAAACTGTGAATATGGCAACGTTGAGTCCACGCACCTTATTTCCATCATGGTTTAGTATGTCAAATCTGCGAACTAATGCCGAAGATTTCATTGTCGCCTCTTACTGTGTTTTTTTAAGAATTAGTCTAGCTTGTCTTGTCACAGAACCCTCTTTTAGTAACATTGCCACCGGCAATATTATCACCATAAAATTTCATCCGGAGATCCTAGTGCAGCTCCTTGCGAATCCTTTTTCCTTCAACGATATCAGAAAAAAACAATCTTATTGAATTGAGTTCGAGTTTTATCAGCGTTTTGTACAGAGACCGGACCGGAACTTAATTCGATGCGAATCCTGTCGTAAACTAAACCAAACTTTTACGAGTAACAAGTTTCCGTTAGTGTGTTGGTCTTGGTTGTCCTCTGCCGACAACGACAAGGTTCCTGATTCCGTCTCTGTCCATTGCATTCTCCGTTGATGTAATTTGTTTTCAATAGTCCAATTTTGTCAGGATTCCTCTTTATGACAGTGCGCTTCCATTCGAACTGTGTTCCTTCATCCCTTTTGTCGACCTCAGCGAACGCCAAGAACAAGCACAGCAAAAGTAACATCCTCAAAAGTTATAGATTCAATTTATTACAACTTGATCAATGCCGGGAAGAAAACTGCAAAATTGAGTTATTGATAGACTATGTTCGTCCTTTGTAAGTGCGCATTGGGCAAAGGATACTATTAGATATACCAAGCGGGCATACATTTTACCTGATGCCAATGATGATAATTCCCATCATGCAATGTGCACCGGAGCGTACTCCCACTTGCATGTATAATGGGCCCATCATCGTCGTCTGCAATTGATTCGAAAGCTTTGTTTCTCTCTCTTTCCAATCGCAGGATCTCATTTATATTACGTACTTCGCAGCGGCTTCACAGTGAATTCTTTTGGCCCCTTAATTCCTTCGAGATTGCGAAATGTCCTCTGCACAAACTCATGTACATTTAATGGAAAGTAGAAGCATTGATTGCTGTTGGAGTTGCAGACTTGTAGAGTCCTTATAGTTTTGGTCCTGTTTTTTTTTTCTTGCTATGGAACAAACTTTATTCTTCATTCAAATTGTTGGCCAAAGATTCCACTGCCAGTGACAAACAAGGAGGAAAATTACGGAAACTGATTGTGCACAACGTCGTCGATGGATATGTCAAAGAGAGTGGGCGAGGGTGGACAAAATTAAAGGACTTTGATCGCGATGTAATTGGGAAATTTCCGATATGGCAAAAATGTCCATTCTCTTTCAACGCGAGGTCTATCCATTAGCATATCATAGATGGCAATGCCACTGCCACCATGACGGCTAAGTAAATATCGGTGACAAAACCAGCAGCAGTAGCGCAAGGACAACGAATCTAAAAGAAAAATAACAAGAAATTTAATAGAATAGAGAGAGACGAGAAACGGGTTTTTCTTCGATTGTCCTTTTGGGTTTGAAAAAAAAGAAGAACAAAAAAACCGCTCGCCCTCTCTGTCGTCAGGAGGACCCTGAATTGTATCAGTGTAATTTAATTTTGAATTGGCAAATTTTTGTTTTCAGAGGTTTCCTTCAGGATAACGAAGGTGAAGACGAAGGGAATCATTTATTTTTTGGAGCTATGCTCGTCTTCTTCTGTCGATATTGTTAAATTGAGAGATAATAAAAATGGTAAGGAAGGACGGAAGGAAGGAAAGAACGGTAGTTTCCGATTGATAATAATGTAAGGACGACGGTTTTGTTTTACATTTTCCAACTTCGATTCGAGCGGTTTTTTTTATTGTTTTCTTTTTTTTTTTGTCGGTGGCAGTTGTAATTGGGATTTAATTTTGCTGCGCGTTTTTCCTTGAATTCCGGTATCGAGTGGCTAGAGTTGGGGCAAATTGATATCATTCGGTCTTTTATTGAAAAGAAAAAAAACTTGGATTTCTTAAAATTGTTTATAGGATGTGCCCATTTGGAATGGAATGGAGAAGCGTAAGTGGATGGACGGATGTATGTGGGGATTGATGGGTTTAGTCTAAAATCCAAATGATTCATTTTCTTGCATAGGTATGTACTACTTTTTAATTGTTGGTAATCACTTGCTCAACATTTTTTTGTCAGTTCCAGGATATTTCTAAGACTGCGAATGCACAGTGCAAGAGAAAATATTTGTGAAAAGCTGGTTCTGGCCTCAACTATTTGAATGTTAGTGAGAATAGGTCATCAGAACCATAAAGAAATGTGATGATGATGAAGGAATGCTGTAGAAACATATTTCACTATAACATGGGGTCTGTCAGGTACTTGTGATTGGCTATGTTAGAAGGAATTCGATGGATTCTTACATCTCAACTGAAACATCTAGATTATGCTGACGATGAATGCTTATTGCCTCATTTGACTACGTAACTAGATCAACGCCAGTGCTGTCACTTCTACAACAATTTCTAAATATTTTTCCAATCTACGCACACTTTGTCACTCTTGTTCTCTATGTTTTCACATCTCAATAAGAAATTTCCCATAAAAAATTTCCAATAAGAAAATTTGTTTCGCCAGCCGTTATGGTGGTAATAAAGGATATTCCAAATATTCGTGACTACTTTATATGTATACACTGCTGGATATACTTACCAAATGCAAGAAACATGTCAAGAAGACAATGATTGAGGAGGAGTTCCAACAAATACTTACTTACTAAAGGTGGCGTCACAGTCTGGTGGGGAAACTTGGGCCTCAACCAACAAGCATCTTCAGCCAGCACGATCTTTGGTGTGGATTCGAAGATCTTCCGGGGCGGAGCGTTCGCCTCCATTCGCTCTACATGACCTAGCCACCGCAGTCGTTTGACCTTTACTCTTCAGGATCATGGTATATTTATGAGCAGCAACATCAAAGCTATACTAGTATGTATATTAAAATGTGATGGCGGCTGTTATATGCCCCAGCAACATTATCAACATTTTTTTAACAGAAACTTTTGAGCAGTTCATAATGTAAATCTGAGATCCAGATATAGCCCCTAGGTCCACGGCTGAGTCCTAAAGACCCTCAGTCAGGTTGATTATTAGCACGGGTTATAAAACAATCGCAGTGGCTCAGTGCTTAGTTTGCAATATGTCACTCCTCGCCAAGATCTGATAACCCTTCCAATTCAAACGTTCGGAATCGGCATCAAATTGTAAGTCTCTTCCATTAGTCCCGAAAAAAAAAAAATTTTGTCCTCACAATCAAATAGTGAGAGCCTAGAGTCATATACGGACCTTTTGCGTCAACTATTTTTATAAAAATTAGTCACACTAGTGAAAACAGATTTTTTTGCAGTATAAAAGAGGCTTTAATACTTGAATGTTACTACAGCCAACATAATACCCCAGGACTACCATCTCATAAGCTGTGCCAGCGTTTCCAGTTCTTTATTACAAACATCTCGACAAGCATTGATAGGAATTTAAAATTTGCTCGAGATTTGGCAATACCCAAAACCTATATTAACGTCAAATAATGACGACGACCCACCCACAATTAATTGCAAACAATTTAAGGCCCTTTTAACTTTTAAGGCTATTAAAAATTAAATAAAAAAAATATTACGTATACGCCCTACGCACGCAGTCGACATATTATCCACTTCCCATCCAACTGAATTCATATTCCCAACTTTTGCTGGGAATTCGTTTTCCATCTTACACATACATTCACAATTAATCTGCGAAGCCCACACCTGCCTTAATAGTCTTCCTGCAATGCTATCCTCTATTCCCTCTGCAGAGAGAACCATAGACTGAAAACTGCAGTTCACATAATTCACAATTCACATACCGTTAAATTGTATTTCAATTTTAATCGCATGAAAAGGACTTTAATTTCCGCTTGTCAAAGGGATTTTCTGTGGCTCCACCATTTTGCACACTCCTTTCATCCGACTCCTCATTCAGCTCCGTTCTTCGTTTTACCCCATTTCCAAGGATATTGCATTCAACATCTCTGCCGTTGTCGTCCCTATTCGGGATCACAGTTTCAGGAGCAAATTATATAATCGTGAACGACTGTGGTTTTCTCTTCATTCCTTTTTTGTATAGTGTTAAATCCTTGTAATATCTTTTTGTTAAATGGTGACACTGTCCAGTTACCCAGGACGAGTATGGAATTCTGCAGACGAAAAGAATAAAAGCAACACCAATATCCGCTGTTGACAGAAAAATATTTTAGACCTCTCCAATCGCCAGGATATATCCTGTTCCCTGTCCTCTTCTAGTCAAAATCGACACAAATCCTCCATAGTGTTGGCATATACCTCCATATCTGTAGTACAGAGTAATCCTTAAAGCATGTCAAGAGGAGAATCGGTATGTTGGTGGCTCTGCATGTGACAGACATGACTGAGCTGCTGTTGCCTGCTTTTCGAAAATGGTGTTGATTTATGCTGCCGCGTAAAGGATAATGATGCTAAGTGAAATGACACATAATTCCCGTGTACACTGATCACATGGACGATATCTCGGCACTCGATGTAAGTTACCTTATCGATGGCAGGTACATATGTGATGCTTTACATTGGTTGTTGTTGTATCTACGACAATGGTGACGGCACAGCAAGATGATTGGGACGTGATGTGAATTTTAAATTGATCACCAATAATTGTGAAGATGAACTCTGGGACTGTACGTTATCCTGTATAGCTGATGTATACGCAGAGTGGATGTCATACAAGAATGCAATTCCACTGGGAATAATTTTTAATTAATATGCACTCGAATGGATGTTCAGATGTTCAGTTGCTGTACATTGTGGGGATGGATGGGGATTTGACGACTTGTATGATGTTTTGACACCCCTAGTAGCATATTGGGTGTCATATACATGTATACAAGGGTGATGGCATTTCAATTAAAGGAGCATTGTCATTTCAGTTTAAACTTCAAGGGATTTTCACTGACGAATTTTGGACTAAGGTTTAAAATTATGAAGGAAGTGTTTTGAATGATTTTGCGATAGGGTGGACTTTCAAGGAAGGTAAGCGAAACTTTTTCTAAAACGACACTTTCCATCATAAATGAATATTCTTAAGCGCGGTCTTCATTTAGATCCATGAAATAACCATTTTTAGTCTTGTTACCTCACACTTTAGATTGGATAGGGGCTGGACAACAATTGTTTGATTTTAGTGCCACTTCTCACAATCACAAACCGCAGAGGCTTCCCACAATCGATTGTGTTCGTTGTATTATCAAACCGTCAGAAATAATACGATATGGTGTTGACGTCTGACATTTTCGTTTTCGTGGATTGTAGCTATATCATAAAGAAGGACCAGAAGGTTGCAGTGAATAAATATAGTGTTCAACAAGTCATCACTGGGTAACCTTACCTCAGAATCACACAATTTGAAGGAAACCTTATTCAATTTGTAGCTAAAAATCGCTTTCAGCTAGCTATGGATTAAGGGTCTGGAGAACCGAATTGTTTAGTAAGATGGATGAAATGAGTCCAACTCCAAAAGTCTAAACGCGATTACCCAATTCAACAGAAGGGGTGGTGGTAAGATTTACTCCCCAAGAGTGTGTAACATCTCCGTTGGGTGCCTAGCCAAGCACCTTCCAAACCTAAGTTTGAGATAGCTATCGTAGGAAGTACTCATGTAGCAACAGTACAGTTGTGTTACACAGGAAGGTAGAAATAAGGCCGCCTACCTCCTCAAAATAATTAAAGGAAACCTCGGTTATACTCATCGCTATCGAGAGAGTTGATGAAATTTGACATCAGAGCCATGTGAAGCTATTTGTATGTGCGGATCATGGAATGATGTCGATAACTTGACTCCATAAAAAAGCGGAAGAACTGAATCAGACCAAGAATGGGTTCCTGAATTACAGCCAAAACATCTGAGACAGAACATCTCTTGGGATTCTCCGCCCAGAATAAAGTGATGCACACATTGTCCTCTCTGACAGTTATACTTATGGGGTTGATTCGCTACGATCTATGAGAGAATGAGTTGGAACTATAACGAAAACGAAAGACACGTGTCATCAACCATGGAAGGCAGTCCATAACTTGGTAATCACACCCGCGAAGTAAACCCTAATGACAGACCGAAGGGAAGAGTTGTTGGAGTTTGTAGAATGTACGGTGTGATGTACTATTGGGCTTATTCCATTTTGAATAATTTTGAAAAGATTGCACAGCCCTTGAAGCAATGAAAAAAATCGTATTGCTTTAGAACTGAATAATTAACCGGAAGGTACCTAAAACCAGAATCATAATGTATTAAGAATGAGCTCTGGGCTCGATATTCAGGTTTGCATTGTCGCTCATGTTGGCTCATGTCTTCAACAGCTCTTGTACAGCATGATTGTCATCGTGCCCAAACCTACACAGGTAAGTACTAAAGCATCCATGACCTGTTAGCATCTGTGTCAAATGGAAATTTAATTCTCCATGATTTCTGTTGATCGCATCGTAGATTTTGGGTATGATTCTGTACGTCAACCTTCCCTTGTCAGAGTGATCCCATCTCTGCTGCCAAACTTCTTAACTTACCACCCTTTGTGGTAAAGTGTTACCTCCTGTTGTCATTGATGTTCCTGCTGTTCTTCTGCTGACGAGTTATTTTTAATGTGATTCTCTTGCAATGAGGTCAATTGGTACTATGCCAGCTACTACGCTCACTGCGACGTAGGACGTCGTTCTAATGGCGCTAGTTACTCTAAGAGTGCTGATACGGTAGGTCACCTCCGTTTTATGGTCTTCATACATAGAGTATTATCGACGCTAAAACTCGCGTTAGAAGCAGTCTTCTTCTGTATTTTTGTCCTCCAATATTGGGCATCATCCTTGATAGTGCAGCTTTTAACTTTTGCTGCCTTTTCAGCTGGTGTATTCAATGTGCTGTTTGAACGTTAGTCTCGCGTCTATAATAATCCCTTTGACAATGAGTGACCCTAAAATGTTTCTCCAGATCGCTTTATTAAAGGCGTTTTTGACATCTAACGTGATGATGGCGCAGTATTTCTTGCTTCCGCCTTTTCATCGTCTCCCGCTGATGGCTTCCCTTGCTGTGGCAACTACTTCATTTACGGCGACAACAGTGGATCGCATTTTGATGATCTGAAAGACCTCCTGCCTCATCGATCGCAGTGTCCAATCGGTCACTTATAATGTGTTCAAATATTTTCCCTACTGTGTCCAGCATACACAGGGGTCTATAAGAGGAAGGATTCCTGGGGGGGTTTGTTTTCCTTTGGTAGAAGCACCAGTCTTTGTTTCTTCCATTGTTGTGGAAATACTCCTTCTTTTAGGCACGTGTTAAATGTATTCGCAAAAATACCAGGAGGATATCGGATTGCTGCTTATAAAGCTGTGTTAGGGTTTAGGGATACCATCGACGCCAAGCGCCTTTTGATCTCCAATTTTTTCTCAAGCTCTAAGAACATCTTCTGAGGTGACCGGGGGGAAGTGTACACGATATGCAGCAAGCCACATACGTATGTAGCACTGTCGTCATTTTTACGCCAGCGTATGGTCCCAATGGGTACATCATACATGTCGTGTACTAGCTCTCTTTGTATACTCTCTGTTGACGTCAGAGCTGCATACGTATGTGGCTTGCTACAAATCGTGTACTATCACCTTTAGAATATTTAAAAAAATAAATGAAAAAAAAAAAAAATCGATCCGTTCTTTTCAACAGCTTGTGCGTGATCTGTTTGCAAGACTGCGTTATGGATGGAAAACGTTAACATCTTCTCCCAACGCTTCCTTATATCGAATACTATTGTAGACTTCAGACTCAGTGATTTAGTTGGAGAGGGTAAGAGGGTATTAGATTTGGCCTAAAGTCATCCCTAATTCATTAAGCGAAGGATTGGTTTGAAAAAACCGGCCAAATACCGGATGTTGTGTGAAAATTTCAGCCTTTCTTCCTCTACTGCGTTGTCCCTCCGGGTTTGACTCGAAGACTCTACGGGCCGGAGCATTTGTTCCCATCCGCTCTACATGTCCTAGCCATCTTAAACGACTTACTCGCAGTTTTTTGACCAGGTCGATGTCGCTGAACAGCTCGTATAGTTCGTCGTTGAATCTCCTTCTCCAAAGTCCGTCAACGCAAACGGGACCGAAAATTCTACGAAGAATCTTTCTCTCGAAGCGACCGAGGATATCTTCATCCGCTTTAGATAGAGTCCAAGCTTCAGCGCCATAAAGCAGGACTGGGATGATCAAGGTCTTATACAAAATCTCCTTAGTTGCTCGGGATAGGGATCTACTACTCAATTGCCTTCTTAGCCCAAAGAAACAGCGGTTGGCAAGAGTTATTCTACGTTTAATTTCTTCCGAGATGTTGTTGTCAGAATTTATAGCAGAGCCGAGGTAGACAAAGTCCCTCACTACCTCAAAGTTATAGCTGTCGATCGTGACGTTTTGTCCGATTCTACGATGTTGAGTGTCCCTTCTTGTTGACAGCATATACTTGGTTTTGCCCTCGTTGACCGCTAGACCCATTTTAGCCGCTTCCGTTTCTATACCAGCAAACGTACCAGTGACAGCTCGCTGTGTTCTACCAATTATGTCAATATCATCGGCGTATGCAAGTAATTGGACGGACTTTTGAAAGATCGTGCCTTGTGTGTTGGCCTGTGAGTTTCGGACAATTCTTTTAAGTATTATGTTGAAAAAGTCGCACGACAGCGCGTCACCTTGTCTAAATCCTCGTTTGACATCAAAGGTTTCGGTGAGGTCGCTACCGACCTTGATGCAGCAGCGAGCTTTCTCCATCGTCATCCTACACAATCGAACGAGTTTTGCAGGGATGCCAAAGCTAGACATGGCTCTGTATAGCTCGTCTCTATAGATGCTGCCGTACGCGGCTTTGAAATCGATGAAAAATTCTCAAATTAGGTCATACAATTTCGATGTTTAAATTCTTTTATTACAACCAGAACCCTTCTCCGTTAAATTGTAATGAATCGCCACCAGATTTTCGAGTCCATATATCCTTGCGTGAAATATTTTGTTCATACTGATTCCGCTACTGAATCCCAATTACACTTTGTTTGATATTTCAGCAAGAATAGGGGTTAATGGACTATCTAACTCCATTACATCTGCAAAACTAGGACACACCAGCAGAAACTCACAAGAGAAGGATCCGCTAAAGCTAATATTGCCCAAATTACCAAACTTGTTATGCACGTCCTTTTCCGCAGCACGAAGTGTTCAGTGTTATTTCTAAAACAAAAAAAAACACTTTTGGCAGTGTGTGCGGCTATTTTTACTCCTGTTTCCATTATTCCTCAGCATCTGGGTTCCGAAAGCCCAACGATTTCCTGTAATTGGATGGTCTATAGAGAGTATTCACCTAGTTGATTATTTATTGAGCCGGTGTTGACCCAGTGTAATACTCTAAGAATTGGTTACCACTGTGTTTTACCTATTCCATGGAATGGAGATGAGTTAAAAGAGTTTTCAATTTGAAACAGCCGATAGCAATTTAAATATGTACTTCTAAATTCGCAGGTTTTTATATTATCTCACCACCATCTTTGCCACTTTGTCGAAGAACCTTCTTCCTATGTCCTTTTCCTTTGTAAAATACTCTTTCAGAGTCTACCCCTTTTTGTCGTTCAATTTCCAAGGAAAAAAAAGGAATTCAAAAGAAAATCTCTCAAATTGGTCGAGGACAAGTTAGAGCAAGTTCAAAATGTAAGCTGGCAAAACACAATAAAAGCAAACAACAACAACGACGCATGGCCGCGTCTCGGTCGAGGCATGAGGCGCAAAGTTCCATCTGAGATTAGTTTCGATCGTTTGCGAACAAGGAAATAAAATTGAATTGCTAAGAGCAAAAATTGATTCGAAAACAATTCGACGTTGTTATTCTATTCTTCTTGTTTGCCATTCTGGCCGATGTTTTGTTTTCCTTTCGACATCAACTCATCGAGGAGGCCAAAAAGGATAAAACCGATTCCAAGTTGTGTAATGTTCGTATTCAGTGGGTATAGGGTATGTTATGGGTGTCAGCTGTGTGTAGGAGATATCCTGCTGGGTATAGGGTAGGGTGAGTTGAACATATGACCCGTCTAGACAGTTCTAGAGAACATATTGCTTCTTAGTTTAATTCTCTCTGTTGTTCTTGTTCTCGTTCTGGGTGCATACTTTGAAAAGAAATGCATTCCGTTCCGATTTGTCTTGTGGAGATTTAGTCCTTTATTTTTTTTTTAACTGAAATTGATTTGTATGTAATGCGAAATAGTGTCGTGCATTTGATGCGACGAGGCTGACTCTGAATTTGAAATGTGAATTTAATCTGTTGACAGCTTTGAGCTAATATGCAAGGCTAACATTTTTACCAAAGGCCTTGGAAAGACTAAACCACTTTTAATAGGTTTTCGAAATTGCATTTGAAAGCTGTGTATAACTATTGATTTTAACTATTCAAACAATCACTCAAAGGAGTCTAATGATGAATTGGTGGGCTCCATGAAATAAGGCCCCAATGAAAAATGGTCGCAAAAAAAAAAAAAATAATAAATAAAAAAGCCCCCAAAAAGTTTTGTAGTAAGAAACAACAACAACTTTTGACAGTCTTATTGGGGTAATTTTTCATTATTTTGGGGTCTCCTGTCATTAATAATTTGGTGAAATTATATCTCAAAGATCTCACCTCAAATACTATATGAAAATTAATTCTAAATATTTGGGTCGTCTTAAGAAATATCACCCAAAAGAATGAAAAAATGCCCCAAACTCAGAGAAAAACCCGGCCAAATTATATAGGTTATAATAAGAAGTTATTCAATAAAAAGTAAAAAAATTGTCTGTAATATTTTTTATCAATACTTATCTATACTTATAATAAAACTATAGGAATTTTCTTTGTCTCCTAGAAGCGCGAAAACTACTGGAGAGATTTCAATGAAACTTTTTTTTTAAATATTTCTTAAGACTGTGAGAATGCTATAGGCTATGTCGTTTATAGCCAAATTGTATTTTTTGAAGTGAAATTGAATTACTTTTTGCGATCAAACAAAAACAAAACCACTCTATCATACGTGCACGGTGAACCTCATTCGAAAAGGGTTGCTTTGTTTTCTCAGTTAGTTCTATGGTCAGTTTTATTTGTAGGTACTAGGTACATATGTACACAATATTGTATCGTCTCATGGTTAAGATTGTAGGCCGGAGGGGTGTGTCATTTGGAGATGTTCAGTTGTGTAATGTATACATGTATGTATGTATTTTATTGTTGGGAAGAGGCACACAAAACGATTTGCTTTTGGATAATGTTTTGCAGGAAAAATACTTCTTGACTTAAGTGAATGGGTACTTTGTGGGTGATCTTTCTACTCTATCCAGAAGCTGAGAAACAATAGGTTAAAAATATTGTTGCGTGTTTTTTCTGTGGGGACCTTATTTATTTAACGTAAATTTGTGTTCTTCTGGTTCCCGAGAGGATCTTTTTCTTTATCCCGCGCTTGTTTTTTCTTGACAGCTCTTGTGTGCGAATAATCCATGTGGTTGCTTGACGTTTTGGGAGGTTTGTCAAAAGAAGAACGTGTGTTCCGTAGAAAAATAACAAGGTCTGCTCTGTAGCGGGGTGGATGCATAGCGCTTGGTAGAAAGAATGAGAGGTATGTATAACGTGACCAACTCTTGGACAGGTCAGCGCTGTAAAACCGAAATACTGTATAAAATCTGTACCATTTTAACAGCGAATTATATGTTTTTTTTAACTATTCAAATAACATTTGTAACATTTCTAAGACAAGGCGCGCACCGAAGTGGTGGTGCGAGAAGCCGAGCACGGGTCAGCTAGTTTTTAAATAGAAGTTTGGATTGCGTTTTCAATATTGTGTCCGAAATAGGGGCAATCATAGTTTTATCTTTTATCAACCACTACTGCCTCGGGCCACTAATTTAATAAATTAATTTTAAGTCACACTCAGGGCAAAGCTTCAATTGCTTGCAAGGTCAAAATAAAATATTGCCCTCAAATTGCGGCATACTACGCAAAGGCGTGACTCCTGAGCTATTTGAGCAGAATTGGGATTAAGAGTCTCCTAAGATGTAAGAGATATATGCCTTTACAAAGTTACACTCCAAACCGAAGAAAGAGCGATTGACAAAAGTCGGAGATATTCACCTCTATTCCCGTTGACGTTTATCATATCTGACTCATGTTTCGTGTTTTTGCCATGTTTTTAATTAGTATTTCGCACCTTTTTATAAGCTTTTCCCCAATAAAAAAGATAAAACCTATACCCCGCCATATAAAATTTCGTTTATTTTCCAAGCCGTTCATGGTAATGAAAGTCATGCCCAAGACCGTGTGCCCATGCACTTTATGCGTTGTTCTCCATTGTGCAAGTGTCAGTGAAATTTCGCAGTGCCACCAACTGAGAACTAAGCCACTTGTTACTTTCTTGACCACCTTTTTGTCAATTCCTAGCCAGCAGATCTCCGGCTGAAGGGAAAAATCAAGAGTTGATGCCAGCAGTGGCCAACAGGTTGTTGTTTTAATAAGCATGTGAAATGTACCTCAACTGGCAACTACTGGCAGCTTCTGCCTGGTGAGGTATCAAAAAACACACCTACTAATGGTCTGAAAGTTGGTGCAGTTAAAGCGGTCTATAGTTATTTGTTACCTTTTCCCAGAGCGAATCTTAGAAGTTAGTTGGAGCATGCTCTCCATGGATCTAAGCTTGGATATTGCTATCCAACTTTTTTTTTCAGGTAGAAGGATGTTTTCACTATCATGGTCTAAACCGAATAGATCGATCTTCCTAATAGTGAGATGGTTGGTCTTCGTCGGCGTTGTAGAGTCTGACGAAGCAGTTTCGCCACAATCTCACACCCACTATGACTCTACTCCAAAGGATTTTTTATCATGCCACGTATCCTATCTTCCATTTGGTAGAATTGCCAAAATTGATCTTGTAGTAGCATCTGTCAATTTCTTCCATCGAATTGCTTATTATTTTCCGATGTTCATCTGTTAGGCTTGTAGAGCTTGCTGGGTGTTGTAGTCGTCTCTTGCAACGCGTGTTATTTTGATGTTTTTGTTTGTCGAAATTGCTTGTCAAACCAGACGTTTCGTTTTCGTGGTCATACGAAATCCATTACACTAGTTGCGATGCCAAGTGTTGCGGCTTCTGCTAAAGCTGTTTCTGGAATAGCAATCATAGTTGAGGCATGGTTATACAATTTCCGTATGGTTGTCACTTTTTGAACTCTTGGCACAAATCCGGCCCATTGTAGTCTGATTTTGATGGAGATGTTCCTCTATGAACTATGATCTAACACCAGCCCGTATTTATATGGTTGTCGAAGATGCAAAATGGTTTATGGAATGCCTGCCAATGATGGTGTGTCCGGTCTGGTCATTATAAATTATTTAAGAGGATATTTTTCCTAATTGCGTTCGGAAATGACTACGCTCTATAAATTAATCTGTCAATGTTTTGAAAGGAGCTCGAACATTTCGTCAACTTACATTTAAAGTTCTCCACACATCAAGTCGACATAATCCCGCACCAATTAAAGCTAGTGGCATATTTTAATGAATTTCTCCAGATACTGAGGAATTTCATCTCCTTCAGCGCAGTGGACTGGACTGTTAAGTGGAATTAGAATAAAGGGCAAAACATTCCCAATGCAATGTTGTGCGGTTGCATTGTTCGTCGAATTAACATGTGCAAAGCACTCGCCTCTCATCCCCATGCAAGGAATGCGACAAGGGCCAAGGAAGTTTGCATTTCTTTAAACAAAATTATGAACACAAACGTCCTCACCACACATAAGGCGACGCAGACACGAACATAGTACAAAACATTCACGCATGGGCTACCGACTGTTTAACAAAGCTCTATCATACAAGAGGGGATCCTTTGGTCTCCCATATGCACTCACAATATTTGCATGCAAATTTGATAAAAGCAGCAGCATCCCTTCTTGTGCTCTCGTATATATAGCATATGTCGCTGGGTATAAGGACTAAGCAGCATTTCAGCCACCCTATAGCACCCACTGCAGCAGTTTAAAATAAATATTTGTGGATCTTCCTCAAACTCTTTCCTCAGTTTGGGGATATTTTTCGGAGTGAAACACACACACATAACATATCCGTACGCTATATGCGACAACATGTGTCGCAACATGTATGAACATCAATTCCAATAGGATTTGCATCCTTTTGTTGATGTCGATAATGCTCCCTTCGTAGTTGTCGTCCTCCTAGCCAGTGCTAGCGCTTCTGTGTTGTCATATCATTGTCATCGTTGTCGTCGTTGCTATAATGTTGAATGTCGGCTCCACTACCACTACTACTACCACACGGTTTGAGCCTTTTGTGTGACAATTTTTCTGCTCATGTGGTAGTTGTTTCTATTGATGATATCACAACTAAGTCTTTAATAATGTTTTATGAGACCAGGAGAGTTAAGTTGAATCCCAAACGCAAGCAAGCTACCAAGCACTGGCTGGAATGACTGGGATGCTGTTTCCCAGCAGTTCCGAGTCCTCAACCCAGACCAAAGGGAGTATAGGGTTGGTATTGCGGACTCCCAGCAGGGAATAGCTTGCAACGAACAAAACAATTTGTGTGCTCCCTCTGCCCGCTATATACTCTCTGGTGGATTGGACTGTTTCAGGAATTAATTTAAAGCCCTTTGCTGTGGACATCTATCCGGAAAACTAATTGAAGTCAATTGCGAAATATGTATGAATGTGGCATAGCTCGGAATCGGAATTCTGTGGGAAGTTGTTATGGATTAAATCGGAAATTTAATGCGATTGTACTCGAATGGGTTAGTAGGCGTTTTGGTCAGAAATCTGTGAATATGGAATGGATGTATGCGGCGAGGTACTGGAATTCTGATCAAAGAGATGTTGAAACTGAAGTGTGGTTGCAACGAGCAGTACTCTCAGCAAGAAGTCAGCTCCAGCTATGACTCCCTGACTGAGTTGGAAACAGTTTTGTGTTTTTTTTTTGCGGTTGTAATCAATTTATGCAGTAGATGATATTAAGATACAATTTAACTGACTTTTTGATTATATTGTGTGTACTGTGTACCTTTTGTGAATCTTTTGGATATGTAATCTAATCAGTAAATTTGATGGTAGATACAACTGGAAGTCTGAAAATAAAGCCAATTAAATTTTTAATTAGGTATACAAAAACTATTTCCTGAAGCTATCAAATATATGAATATGACGAATAATGCAAGAATTTGAAACTGAGATTGCGGAAGATCCTTTTGGCGGAAGAATTATTTTCCACTCGGTCGATATAGTCAAACCAATGAAGTCGACTTTTGGCTTGTTAACTCATAGAGTTCGTGGTTGTATATCTTCATTCATACGCCCTCCTCGCACACTGGGTCAAAAATCCCTCTAAGACGGAATTTTTCTATCAAATAAGCCCAGTATTAGTCCCCGATACGTGGTTATCGTCTAGCACTATCAGTATAAGTTTCTTTTAGAGCCGGCATTTGTACATCGCTAGTCATGAGTATAGGGGACCATTTAATTGGTTTCTTTTTAAATTATAGGTTATTTTGACACTGACAGCTGTTTCCCTGTCACTTGAACGACTTTTTGTGTTCCATAATTAATGGGAGTGCTTGCTCTTACTAATAAAAACATAATACATAGAAACAATTTAATTTTGTTAATTTTATTGAATTTTTAAAAAGAACATTTTATTTGACCCACCCTTTGGATTGTGATTCTTGGAATTCTTGATGGGTAAGATTTATAGTGGCCGGTATAAGTATTTTGACAAAACTAAAGTTAATTCTGCTCATAATTTGAACTTACTTCATGTAAATTTTGGCATCAATGGAAAGGTCATTTAAATTCCGTTGGAATGATACACAACTTTCCTTAACCCATTAAGTAAAATAGAATAATAATAAATAGGCGGCGCAACAGGCGGTAGACACCCAAGGGGTAGCTTCTCGCAACCATTCGTTTTGTGTGAGTTTCTATTTTTGGAACGAATGGAAGGGACCTACAATTTTATGCCGAGTCCGAACGGCTGAATTGAGAAGCTTTTTCAAGACAGTCATACTCTCGGATGTTTGTCAGACGTTCGCGAGAGGTGGCGCAGTAGAAAAAACCTTAAGATGTAATTTGTGTTTTTCCGGGGATCGAACCTGGGATCCCTCGCACAGTAGTCCAGCACACTAACCACTGCGCTACTGCGCCCACTAACCCATTAAGTACCCATTGAAAATTTAGAACTTTTGTAAAAGTCTACTTTTTTGACTTTTTTCCTCGGTCCAAAAAAAAAAAAAAAAATATTTAATAATAATAATAATATTTTTTTTGCATCAAAACATTTTTATTTTTGATACCGAGGAAAAAAGTAAAAAAAGTAGACATTCACAAAAATTCTAAATTCTAAAATTTTTAAATGGGTACTTAATGGATTAAGGAAAGTTTTGTATCATTCAAACGGAATGTAAATGACCTTTCCATTGGTGCCAAAATTTACAAGAAGTAAGTTTCAAATTATGAGCAGAATTAAGTCTAGTTTTGTCAAAATACCTACTTGTGCCGGCCACTGTAGTTTTTCGTGGCTCAACAGCTCATTTCGTTCTGACAGTTTTGTGAACTTTCAATTAGCAATATAAATTTATATCTGAAAATTGGGGTTTGGGGAGCTCCAAATGAACGTACGGCTGAAAAACTTACAATGATAAAGTTTTATGAAAACATTTTAACTGTTCTCTTCTCAACTATCATCTTCACAAAATCGGCAGAAGGTCCACTGATGTGTTCAGACTCTGCATAGAAGTGCAAGAAACAGTGGAACATATTTTACGGAAACGCCGGACCTTTATCTAAACGCATGATCAAATCAAATCATAGTAATTCTGAGCGAAGTACAAAAGAAGTACTCAGGTCGCAGGTCCTTTATTCATTTTCATTCATTTTCAATGGCCCGTTTATCCATTAAGTGGGTCGTGGGTGTAGGTTGCTCAAGTTGACCCACCATTCTCCGCCATCGACTCTAAATCATCAAGGGCAATCCCTTATGGACTTAATCCAACCATCTCATCCTGAGTCTACCTAGAGGACGCCTACCTGATAGTACTGATTCCATAACACGTCTTGGGATCCTGGTTGGGGACATGCGTTTAACATGACCAAGCCACCGATGCATGGACCGCTCCATCCGGAGAAGTATCTGCTCAAAATTGAGTTCCTCACGCTGTAATATATACGAGTACTTCTTTTTTACATTTGGTAGCATAGGTATAGTAAGTCATGTCCTTGTTTGGTAATAGACCAGTTGCTTTGTGGCAACTTTGAGGTGGGTTTATACGAGGCCAACAAAACTGGCGGCACTTTTACATTGTCGTACAAATAGTCTCTTCTACTATCTGATCTTATTTGCATTAGTTTAGGCAATATCGTCTTTGCTGCACTGATGCTGGAGGTAAAGTTGGCGCTGCCTTGGCCTGCTATAGATTTATATTCTGCTATACATTATTGTTATACATTTATACTTATTGAAGAAGCCAACAATAACCACGGGGCGCTGTATTCGCGTATCATCTACTATGTCCAGCCCCATCTGCAGGTGGGTATTTCGTGGATGTGGGTCCTGAGGATTCGGCAAGACCACTTCTGCAGAACTGTCAGGCAGAACGATCCATTCATTGACAGTAAACATTTTTATCCAACTGACCAAATGAGGTAAGGATAGCGATATCCAAATTTAAGTCCAAAAAGCCTGCTGGAAAAGATGGCCTATCTGCCGAGCTGTTCAAAGTGGCGGGAGATGATTTGGTAAAGAGCATAGGCATTGGGAATGCTTAGGGTGATGAGATCCATGCTCACCAAAAAGAGGATACCTTTAAAAATTTCAAATGAAAAATTGAAAAATCAGGGTTTTTTGGAATACATATAGTCGTACAATTCTGAGCAGGGAAAACCTATTTCTAAAAATATATTTACAAAAAAATATTGCTTTTACAATTTCGACTTTAAGTCTATTCCGTTCTCTAGTCCATTGACTCGTTATCAAAGAAAATATTCGTAATGTAATAAATACAATCAAACTCATCCAGAGATTCGCCCCACCTCTGAAGATATTTTAAACAAACAAACCTCTTGAATAAACCTCTAATACATTTTCCACGTTTAAGGCATCATTTTCATTTTCACCTTTATTTTAGGTCGTGTTCATACCAGAAAGATGCAGAAAATTTCAGAATTAGTGTTGAAAAAAAGTTTTGTTATAGTTTTGTAGTGTCGAAAAATTCCATAAACTGGTAAATCCCAAAAAGAGGACAAATTTCACATTTTTTAAAAAAGAAACCGGGCAGCCTAGGCATGCTGCATGCAGCATGCAGCATGCACCTTATCTGCAAAATTTAATCGAAAGAAATTATGCCCGACGAATGGAACCTCAGCATCGTGAACCCAACCACAAGAAGGGAGAAACTCTGAGCTGCTCCATTTACTGAGGAATAAGCCTGAATGGTGCGTATAGGATTCTGTCAGCTATAATGTGTGAAAGCTTAAAACCTTTCACTAATAACCTAATCGGTCTTTAGTGCGGTTTTAGTTTGGGAATTCTAGTCGATACACCACCTCTTTATCGACTTTAAGGTCGCCTATGATAGCGTGTGCAGAGATGAATTATATTATACCAAACTCGGCCGTCTGTGCAGGATGACGATAAAGAAATCTCGATTTTTCAACCCTTTGATGTTGAAAAAGGTTTAAGACAAGGTGACGCGCTATCATGTAAATTTTTTAACACGCATCGTTTTGGAAGCAAATGTACGGAACTCTCAAGCCAACATCAGAGGTAAAAAAAGTTTGTTCAAATTGCGTATGCAGATGATATTGACATTTTCGGGATAACTCAGCGAGCTGTCAGTGGCGCATTTGCATAAGCACTGAAACGGAGGCGGCGAAGAAGGGTTTGACTGTTAATAAGGACAAAACCAAGTATATGATGTCATCGAGAAAGGACTGTAAATATCGGCGACTCGGGAAAAACATAACAGTGGACAGATATAACTTCGAAGTAGTTAAAGACTTTGTCTACCTAAGCTCTACAATTACACGACATCGGCGTAGAGATCAATCGAACAATCATTATTGCCAATCGCTGTTTCTTCGGGGCTTCGGGTTCAGAAGGCACCTAAGAAGTAAAGCGCTCTTTCACAGAACCAAGGAAATATTGCGTAAGACCTTAATCACCTCCGTCCTGCTGTATGGTGCAGAATCATGGAACTTATTGAAAGCTGATGAAAACCTCTCTGCAGAAAGATTATTGGAGTGATTTTCCTTTAAGTTTGTATCGACATTCGACAGAGTGTGGAGAAGAAGATTCAACGGCGAACTTTACGGGCTATTATAACAACGTTGACCTAGTTAAAAAGCTGAAAATACAGCAACTGAGATGGCTGGTGTGTTGTTGTCCATATGGTAGACCCTTTTTTCGTCTTTTCATTATACTTTATTGGTCAGATCCGTCTAATCGTTCGTTGTGTTCTTTGCGCAGATCTTATCTTTTTGCATGCTCACTTTTTCTTCGTCGTGGGTCCTAAGCACCTAAAAGTATGCGAATTCACCTAGCCAATGCGAGATCTAGTCGATAGGCATGTGAGATCGCTGGGCTTTATTTTGCGGATACAGTCTCATGATTCCACCCAAGGTAGCCTAGACTTGCCCCTTTGAGTTACTTAATAGACGGACAGAAGAGAGCCATTGAACGATTGGGCACCTTTGTTAGACCCCATAGTCTCCAAATATAGGTAGTTTCATAACACGGGTAAAGCTTAAATGTATGTAAGTCTCTATGACCAGTAGGAAGATCTCAGTCTGTTGTTTGTTTGTCTGGAGCCCTTTTTAAGTCAATAGTAAAATTATATCCTCATTATACGCTTTTCCTGATTTGATTAAAAAACAGACCCAACTTTCATTTGAAGCAATCCTCATGTCAAGAGTGTGCACGGCCAACACGAGACCCTTATTTGAATATGTTTGAAAGTATCCACTTGACTCGCTATTAAAAGGTCAATGACCCCCTATAGGTAGGTACACAATGGCAAGTATGCACAGATTTGCATTCGGTGCTGTTGCGCTCCTCAACTTATCATCTCTTGTTTGTGTATCCTTATTATTATGAAATATCCTTCCTCTGGATATGCAGCAGTCGTCTCTTTTCTCGTTCTCGCTTAAATTTCTTCCCATAACAATGTCTATGTTATGCATGACCAGGACACATCAACAAGATGGCAAGAGGCACCGAAATTATTATCATATCTTTGGTCACACACATTCAAACATTGGGCGACCACTTCAGCAAACACCGTAGGAGGACCGAGGACGGCGGCGTTTGTCCTGCATCTTTATTAAATTTATTTATGGAACGTTATACGACGATGACGTGGGTATATTCGCATGTACGCTCCGATGAATCGTATATGTGACCAGAAAGAGGGGACGGAGAAAAGGACCCATATCGCCGACTTCACATACATATATACAGGCAGAGGGTGGATATACTGGATAATACATCTGCACACTCTAGGATGAATGTTTGGGATAATAATAAGAAATAGTTTAAGAGTCCTTTACATCAGGATTATGTGCGCATATTTCATTATGAGTTATAATATTCTTTGCCGAGAGTGCGGACATAACTAGAAAAAGGACGACAATGCATCTGCACGGCATATAGTCTGTTGAGAAACCCGTAAGAAACTAGATATGGCCTGGCCGTGTCGAGGATGAGTAGGTACGTTGTGCCGTCGTTGTCCCTCCTGTGGTAATAAATCTGAATATCCATTCTCGCAATATAACTTGAAACCAATGTCAATGATGTGTAGCAAAGGAGACCCAGGCAGGACATAAATCTACACAAACATGAAAAGACGATAGAACATAGAACATAGAAGATCCTAATGTCTTTGAATGTGTGTGTGTGTGTGTGTTTTTTTTTTTCATCTATTGTCTCGAGTATATGTGAAGGAAGAATAAAGGCGCTGCTCTACGTCGTTGCATGTAATTGGAGTTCATTTTCTCGTGCGCCTAAGTATGTTACCAAAGTGGATGTGACTTTCATCAACACAAACGGGTACTCGAGTGCACACTCCATTCCTTCACATCCTTCGAACTTGGTGATCCCCTAAAGGCTTGCTGACATTGTTTCAAGTCGACTCCACCAGAGAGGGATAATACAGAGGGCACACGGAGTAGAAAAGAAAAATCCTGTTAATACAATGTGTACGTGTCCTTACAGCAGGAATTATTATATCAATTAAATTTTAATGGTTTCATGGTGTGAACAATCCTCAAATGGAGTGCATTACTGTTCAAGTTGAGTGTAGGATGTGCAAGTGTGTACTCCAGGATGTTGTATTTTAATTCGTCCTTTTTAGCCCTGTTCGGGCTCTCGCCTGATGCCTGCTTGTCCCATCTTAATTGAATGAGATTGTGTAATGGCTTTTATAGTGTGTCCTTTTGCATTTTCGTCGCAACAACGAAGGTAGTAGCATAAAAAAAGGACATAAACAGAGTACACCCCGATACCGCCTCCGCACTCATCGTGCGTCGTCGGGTACACCATTAAAATGAAATCAACAAATGATTGATAGAGCTCAAGGATGAAATATCGCCAACGTGGTAAAAGTCATCTGTTTGTCGTTCGTTGGGTTTGGAGAAAAGAAAGAAATTCGCAGGACATTGGCGGTGACAAAAATAGGTATATAGTATCTCTTAATAAGGGTGGCACGATGACGGTGAGGATCTCATAAATCTGGAGAAAATTGAGTTCGTGATTTCTTTATTATTTAACTTCTTAGAGGGATTTGATGTGTCTATATCCTATGAGGCCACAAAACCACAATCGTGCAGAGAGTAACGAAGTCACCGGCGGCTGTGGCCCGTGGATTTGTACTACCTTCTGGTCTGATGGAAATTATCCTAATTTAGGAAACGCAAATATCCCTTTGGATGGTTAAGGCTGTAATCTACCGCGAGATGACCATTTCCTTTTGAAGCTTGTTTATGGTTTAATAAGAAGTCTTCAGCAATATCTCGTTTTATACATACAACGCTTACGGTGCAGATACTACGATAAGCCTACCTTGCGCATAGGACATCGTTAGCATCAGTAGAATATTTTCCTGGGGGTGTATTGCATCCCTGCATGGTGTCAAAATGGGAACGCTGATAGAGTGACAGTATGGTACGGGTCGGGAGTAGCTTAGGCTTCATTTATCAGAGAAAAGATGAAATGTTTCCTCATTTTGTTCGTTGTTAAAGTTTCTACTGTCTACTGTCATGTCTACCTATTAAATGCTGATCCGCTACTGCTTCCACAGCAGAGTTTTTATTCCTGTTTGTAGAAAGAAGTCCACTAGTTACTTTGGCATTTAATTTCGGCCAATTTTTTCTAAATATTGCACAGGTGTCCGTATATACTCGTAGGTGCATCAACCTTTTGCTAGATACTTTTGAAGACTCTTCAAGGACTAATAAGTTTATTCTTAGTATAAGAGCGTACTTTCCCTCACGAATGTAAGTTATATGGAAGCCGCTACCTTGTCAAGCTTAGTTTGTATGCCTTAATAAGTTAGACCTTAAACCTAAAACTGATATCCGGCCCCATCTCCAAAAAAGGCGATCCTTTATTTTGAAAGATTTATCGAGACAAATCCCTGCTAAATGTAAATATATGATCCTAATCCAAGGTACTGTAAGTATTCTTCAATATACTAAACGGCAAGTACCAACTAGTGTAGCTTCCGGCCTTACAGATTGACTATAAACCATATTTTCACACTGAGGCAGATCCTGGTCCAAACTAATTTTAAAATCGAGACTCACGACCTATTCATCAAATTCAGGGAAGCATGTTTGACAGGAATCATTTTATAAGACCCAAAGAAATAAGACCAAATTTGGGAAATGGAGTATTGATGTCAGCCCACACTGACATGCTGCTGATTGGTGTCACTGTTGGATTTGGAGTTAGTGCGAGATTATTTAAAGAAACTTAGCATATGCCCAACTTCGCACCTAGTCCGAATCGAACAGTGCCTCCAAGCAGAGTTGTTGTAGAACAATCTTTTGCTGCCCACACTGAAAGACGCACGCTTCAAGTTCAATTTGGAACTAGCTCCACCGAGCTATTTCAGACATGCACCGGTTTTCGATGCAGTGAAAATCCGGCGAAGGAATACGCAGCTACTTCATTCTGGCAAAACAATTGGAATCAAAACTTCTAACTCGAATGGAATGGTGTACAAGTCCTTTATCGTACCAGACTGGTACTACCAGTTCTGATTTATTGCGACGATTGCTGGACGTTAAGCAGGAAGGGAGAGCTGATACTGGGCTCCTACGAAAGAAAAATTTGTCGACGAATTTTTAAGAGGGTCACAGCTCCACCGTTCGAGACGACAAGAAAAAAGAACCTCCGTTTCGAAGACCAAGCCATTGTGGATGCCAGACCAAATGTGTCTGGATAACTGGAAGTAGCGCACCCGGGATAACAGAGGGTAGAAAGAGCCTTAAGTAAGTGAGTAGAAATCTAGCTAGTGCCCGCCCAGTCGTTAGATATTGTCAAATTTTTCCATTCGGATCGATTTGCTGCTTCTCAAATCAAATATCTATTCTAGGCTTCTTCTTTTACTTTTCCGGTTCAAGCAGCCCCAGCCACTCTTCTTATTCTTCTTTCTCTTTGTTCGGCAAGGCTATGATTAGGGGTTATGTTGGTTCGCCAATTAGACATCAGAAAGTATCTGCAGGTCTATCGATAGTGCTCCAATTTTTCCAAGATGGGTTCTTTGATGTGAAATCTTCCTGGGATCTTCGAACTACTCAAGAGAATTATTTGCAATTTTACATTGAGTCGGCCAACTGCCCCTAATTTTGCTCTAAGAAATTTCAAGTCTGTGCTATAAATGGTACTTTACTTATCAGACCTTAATCCTGTGGTATTCCAAGGCCAACGGCCTTTGGGATAGCTACGTTCAGGCATCTAAATCTTTACCATAAAATTGTTACCAATACCTTCATTGCGCTTTTAGTTCGAGTTGGTATCGAAGGCTTGTCGACATGGCCTTCTTAGGCAACTGACTCGCACGTTACTGACCTAGAGTTAGCAGCTAAGGTTCGCCCTAATCTCTCGAAGGAATTTTTCTTTACCGTTTTTACTAAAGACCGTTTAAGACCGTCGACATTTGGACTAGGAACTACGATTTAACTTACAATTTTCACATACAAAAGAGACGCACCATAGTTTATCATACCTTTCTACAGCCCTCATCATTTCTGGCAGCGCTAAATACCTGGAACATGTACTTAACCGTGCACTCAATTGGAAATTCAAAATTCGCGAAAGGAAAGAAATACCTTTTACTTCAAGTAGGTATGCCGATTTTGGATGATGATTATGATGATGATGATGATTATGATGATGATGACGTTTTCTCTATTATTAAAAAGGACATATTTTGAAGTGTTAATATTTCAATATTTTCTCAGTTTTATTGGGCTCATTTTCTGTATGTCAATAACACTTTTCTACAAGTTCGCAAATGTCTTATTTGCTTACCCATCTAACCTCCTTTCGCTGTGTGTGTGTATGTTTTTGTTCGTAACAATTACATTTTAAGTGATGTATTGTATATACCTCTGACCATAAATAGCTCATCAGCTTCATTGTTACGGCAGCACAAAGCACTTAAGCTGCAAGATAACTTAGGCTACCCACAAACATAATCGCACCTCAGAGAAGCCCCATTTCAATTCACCTATAGCTATCTCGAAAATCATCTTGTATCCAAATGTCCTGGCACACAAAGTACATGTAGTATCCGATAGCCATCCGAAACAATTGTGGATGCTCTTAAAGTATCTCTCTATCGCCTGAATTTCTGGCCTACATACACAGTCTGTGTTCGTTCGTCTGCTGACACATAACAAGAACTTGGCCCACAACTCATTTGCAAAACTGTTCCCAAACTCAGGCATTCCGAGAGCCAATCAAAACGACCGCAAATACTTACCTACGTTTACTTATGCAATCGATTGTGTTCCCGGCTTCTCCCTCACATCCGACACCGAATCTAGTTTAAAGATGCCAAAGTGCCTTTAAGCAAACACAATACACCCGAAAATACGAAGGCAATTGAGAGTCGACATAAGGATATGCCTGCTTTAAAATAGTTTTGCATTTTGAACCCTTATGTCGGTCCCTGAATGGGTTTCATCAACACGCCAGGACTCTTAGGTGAATGGGATTTGATTTTTATCGGACCATAGACTGTGTTGCCTGTTCACATTTTCCAGGATGATTGGAATGCTATTTGGTGCGGTATGGAGTCCCCATATCCTTGCGGGTGCTTCACAGTGATGAAAGCCTCAAATTTTAATGTCAAATGTTTTTGTTTATTCAGTTCAAGTGACGAACAGAAGGGTCTTTGGGTCTACCGAAGAAGATGCACTCACAATATAGATCCTTGCATAAATAAATTACTATATATACGGACACATAGACACACTCAATTGTGTGCGGTGTACTATTGTACTTGTAGAAATCCGATCGATATCAGCATTCTGTTCCTGTTCCTTGCAAACACAAGACACCACAGAGTATTAGTGTTTGCCCATAAGTAATTCACAGTTCGTTCAAGGATGACAACAATGAATCCTGCGAAAAGTCCTAAAACTCTTGTGAGAGATGCATTTAATTCGACGTCAACTGCGGCTCGGGCATTGTATCACGACAGGATGTGCCGCGCGCTAAAAAGAGAGCCCAACCGCACCCATCCAGCGAGAGCAACCGAGAGGGAAGGCTTTTATTCCATGCGGCATGTGTTGACTTAAGGATCTGAAATTGGAATTAATTTTGGCTCAGCTCCAGGATAAATAGTAAACGGATGTGTGCGGAAAACCTCTTCGCTCGCTAAAAGTGGATGAAAATTGTGGTCTCTATGCTTTGTGGATGTTTGCTTTGGGATGGTGTGCTGAGATTTTCCAAGAAGACGTCTTTCGACAACAACAGAAACAAAAAAAAAAAACCCAAGAGAGCAAGCAAAAGTTGGGTCGGGGCTAAGGAGCCAGCAAACTATGAACGGACGTGATAGGCAGTCAGACAGATGAGGTGCACAACACTGTCGTCGTTATGGATGAAATGGCATTTCATTGTGTTTGCCAAAGTTGGATCTCCATCTCGGTAAGTCAATGGTGATGGAGACACTTCCTATATAGCGGTGTAAATGACTTTGATTTTAACTCTAGGAATGGCATTCCCCAGCAGACGACTGAATCCACAAGATGTTTATTTAGTAAATATTGGCAACAAATTGTTTTTCATTTCTTTGACCAAGGATTGAGGATTACGTGCGGTTGTTGGTGGTTGGTCTCTGGACGATTTGTGGCAGCTTCTGGTGAGCGATTTAATGAAAAGTCACCAAGAAAAGACTGCAAATGGACTTGATAATGTTCGAGGGTGTCCGAGGGAAAAGAAACGCATAATTGAAAAGGGAGTAGGAGGAGCATAAGACAAAAGATTCGAATTTTACTATAGGCGCTGCAGATATGCAATAATTTGATCCTGAATATCAAAGGCGACTGTCTGTAGATTTTTGAATCAGCTGTGTGAAAAGAAAGTGCGAGCAGTCTCTAGCTAAAAGTGGATTAAATTAAAGTTTTGAGCGTTTAACAAGGTCATTAAGATAGAGATAGTTTTTTTTCTGCAGGAATCATCTACAAGACTCTAGGTACAGCAGCAGAAGTTTTTTTAGTACAAAAGTATAAGACTCAAGATTTTCATTTCAGCGAGCGATAAATGCTAAATTTCTAATACCAGCTACATCAAAAAAAAAAAAAAAAACTGTCAAGTCGGCTGTGGAAGTATTTGATGAATTGAGAAGGATAATCGCCAATCTGTGTAGTGCAGAATAGAGTAGACGACTGCTTCTAAAACAAGAGCCTTCGCTTTACCCTGCATGTGATTTGAACAACATGGCAGTACTGACCGCATATACAACGACTATTCTTCGAAAACAGTTTTCAGAAATGGAGATGTTGGTTCGCCGGCTAGTTCGCCCGATCTAACCGTTCAAAATTTATTACTATAGGGTTATCTATAAAGAAAGTTTTACTGTGGTCGAAGCACGATTAGGAGATGAGCAGTGCGGGTTTCGTCCCGGCAGAAGCACAACCGACCAGTTATTCACTCTCAGAAAATCAATACCTTTCACCGTGGACGTTGGACATCGCCAGGGGTGCGTCTTGTCTCCTCTCCTTTTCAATACTTATATGGACTGGATGTTACAGCGCAGTCTTGGCGAAGAACGTTTCGAATTGGGAGGTCTGAGGATAAGTCACTCGATCGGTTTGTAGCCGTTTGTGTTGAAGCTGAGATGAAGGTTAACGTGAACAAATGCGAAGTGATGGTCGACTCCAGAACGCCTGTTCAATGCACTCTGCATGTTAGTGGAGTCCCATTGAAACAGGTGGAGAAGTTTAAGTATCTCGGGGTGCTAAGTTATCAGTCTTTAATTCGGTGTTTGTTCCAACTCTTACCTATGTTCATGAGGTTTGACCGAAAGAATAAGATGAGAATACGTATGAGGAACTCAATGTCGAGCAGCTACTTCTCCGGACGAAGCAGTCCATGCTTCGGCGGATTGGTCTTGTTAAACGCATGTCCCCGACCAGGATTCCATGACGTGCTATGAAATCCGTACCATCGGGCAGGCGTCCTCTAGGTAGACCCAGGATGAAATGGTTAGGTCAAGTCCATAATCTCTCCTCTATACCCGTATGGGGATTGCCTTGATGTTTTAGAGTCGATGGCGGAGGATCGAGAGCTATGGGGGGGTACACTTGAGCAACCTACACCCGCGACCCACTTAATGGATAAGCGGGACATTGAAAATAAATGAATGAATGAATGAGGTATATTGGCTTTTAATCTTTGAAAAAAAAAAAAAAAAAAAATAGAAAGTTGTGTCAAAAGACTGGAGTGTTCCGAAAACCAAAATGGTGGTCATAAAATGTTCGTTAAAAGTTAATTGTAAATTAAACGAATAAACATTTATTCAAGTTTTAAATATCTTTATAATTTTTTATAAAGGGCCCTTCAGATCGAAAATACATATTATTCGACCCTTGACAATAATAATAGTAAGTCCGATTTTTGACAGATATATACGTAGATATAGGTTCTAGGTTCGTCTCGAAGCTGGCACGCGCGCCGCCAACTTAACCGAAGGTCAGCATCCATGGCCGCTAACAAGCTTGATTTATGTGTATGCCTCTATCTCTTTTCTTCAACTCTAACATGACTTAATCTTGAATCTGTGTAGGACACATTATATCCAATTCTGTAGTCTTAACTACATATTTCACATATTGTGTGATGATGCTTTTCTCTAAGACTGAGGTAAGCCTTAAAAAGAAACAGCGAACTTTGAGTAGATTATGCAACGGCTTTTTATTAATCGTACGAAATGCTTAACATGTCTATTTTTGTCTAAAAATATTAAAAATGTATCTAGAGTAACTTCGATTATCTTAACTATGTGTACTTTACCTTAACCATTTAGCATTTATATTTAACTAGCTGTGCCCGCAACTTCATTCGCGTTGTGAAATATAAGGCCAGTTTAGTTTATTTACCTATAATAATCATAGTATAGAGAATAGGCAGTGAAGTCAGGCTAAAAACTGTTTCAAAGGATGTGGCTACGAACAACATATCCTAAAACCATCTCGCAGTCTTAAGAAACATTAACAAAAAGTTTCATTGAAATATGTCTAGTAGTTTTCGCGCTTTGGGGTAACAAAGAAAATTCCTACGGTTTTATATATTATATAAAGATTACCTTGCGCTTGACCCGCTGGATCCCGCTAATCTACACTGAAAAAATAGCTATGCGAAAGCACTGGACCAAAAAAGGTCAAAGAAGATTAACCGGGGTGCTAAAAATACTAATATACAGAACATGGAAGCACTGGGACTGGAATCTGTCGGACCAGAGTAACCGGATACCGGGGTGCTATTAATATCTATATGGATATTTTCTTCCAGCAATGTACTATGTTTTCTCTGATTCTGGATCCACTCTATAATCACTGGGAATTACGACATCAAGTACTGCCTTGAACCCTTTAACTTCACCCCATCAAAATCAATTGTGTAGGTTAAAAACATTCCTCCCAAGGCGGATTAATCTCGAAATGCCTAGGTACTCGTTCTAGAAATTCCTTTTAGTAAAGAGAACAGAAAAAGAAAACATAAAAGAAAAATCCTTCAATCTAACTGCAGGCGTCCTTAATTATTCCATTAAAATATTTAAAACTAACTAAAGTTCTATTAAAAGTTCCTTCATGACTTCGCATAACGCACCACTGGGCGGCCATAAAGCACGGCATGACTAGAGCACAGCAACAGAACATCTCCGTTTTGTTGCCGTGAGGCGTTGTTTTTATATAAACTCATCTCCCTACAGTGGGAACCCGAACAATTTCCAACCTCGCACTCCTGCCCGCATCAAGAAGATGTACTTACACATTCTCCATTCACCTTGTGTAGTCATGACAGCAACATTACAAGTGAACACATCCTCTGTCTCGGTATTCCTTTGAGTTGGCTCGCATTCTGTGCGTTTCTGTGTATATGTGTGTGTGTGCAGTGTGCCTGTGCACTAACTAACAAGTCGACAAACTCAAAAGTGTGAGAAAAGAAATAAGGAAACTTTGGAAAGTGCCTAAAAGTTTGCATAAAGAAGTCATCACAGAGAATGCAAGGATATGCAAGGATGTGTAAAATGACTGACTATATACTCGTACATCTTGAACTATCCAATCCACCCCTAAATGACGAGCGAGACTCATATAGACCCCCAGCAGTTTTGAGACACTCAACCATAGGTATACGTCCTTATTGTATGGGAGGGACGTCGCTGTTACATCACCGCCAAAAAGCAGTGAGTGCGCGTCTCACCCTCACAAGGACGTTGTTAGTATATAGTATAGGAATGGAGAAGGTCTTTGTCGTACAGAGATTTTTAATGCATCCTTTTATGATGACACAACCCAACCAGAAGTGAGATTGCTCATTCGCAGAGACATTTCGCACGCCATGTAACTTAAAGTGCACATTTAGGTGTTTTTTAGTGCAGTGATTATGTGTGTGCGCGCAAGGATATTATTATGGCGCGTGAAAGTATAGGATTGGGCGGTATGTACCTATGCGAGATGACAGCTCGCACGGAGATGAAAGTCACAGGTACCTACTTGCAAATGAAATTAAATTCTTTTTGAATGAAATAAGGACGACAGAGGTGTACCTGTACAGTATGTTTATGTGTATGAACAAATTGTGATTACGGCCCATTAGCGAGAGATAGTTTTTTATGCGACAATAATAAGCACAACTTTGAAATGGCAAATGGTTGGCTGTCGGGTATCGGCAAGTGGGAAAGGTAGACGAGTGGCATGATGGTTCAAGGGTTATGCGGGTTATGAAAGGCGTCTCGGGCAACAGCAATAACAGAAGTCAAAGTTCCAACAATTAATATTGACAGTGGAGTATGACAAGGGTGTTGGGACCTCTATTAACAGCGCAATGGAGTTAAGGCAAGACTACATCACTTTTTGCTGAAAAAAGGGATGTAGTCAGGAACTGGTAAACTTTTGCTAGGATGTAAGAAAGAAGGACTTAAAATGAATCAGCTGGAAGTGAAACAATGAGTTCGATATTAAATTAGAAAAGAGAAAATTGCTTCTGACCTCGCCTTGCACACTCTATAAGCACACACAGAAGGCGACAAGCCTAGCATATGAGCATCTGGTGATCGGTTATGATAAGGCCTTTTCTAGCCTATGGGTCCGTTGTTTGGAGAGGGTTTTCGCGAAAGTATGTGACTGCCTTCTTTAAAGAACGGTCTATTTTGCCGGTCCGGATGCTTTCCGGAGTACGATGGGGTCTGCTCTAGATGCTGTAATTGAAAGCAAAGCAATCTACCATCTCAGCCGGGGTGGTTTTTGTTATCAACATCCATCATTGGAGTTTCGATGACCTTGCGCGACACTTAATCTACCACCCTAGTTCCATGGATATGCCGTCTGCTGTAATAACACCAAAATTCAGCCGTTGTGAAAATTTACAGTCAACTTTCCTTGCGTTCAGGACTGGCTTCAGCTAGAGTATGAGCCTGGTTTTGGATGTAGTCGAATTTTCCTGCATGGCTCCAAAACTAGTCAAGGGTCCTCCGGTGCTCATGTTCGTGGAAATCTACAATATTAAACTTTACTACTCGTTGGGCAAGCATGTCTCTCTTTTTCAAGCGATGATCTCTGCAAAACACTCAAACTTCGATTAAGGACTTGCCCAACCCTGTTACCCGTTCCAAAATAGTTCGGGAATGCAAGAACTCTTTGAACTCAATCGCAAGGCTGAACTCTTTAACTTTGGTTTGGGTCCCAGGTCATACTGGGATTGCGGGAATTGAGGTATCCAATGACATTGATAAGCAAGGCTTAGAGGATAATTTCTCGGGACCAGAACCTGAGCTGGGTAGTCCTGCGTTCTTGGTCAGGGCCTCCATTGACAATTGGGTTTCTATCTAACACAATTGTTTATGGCAAGGATCTTCAGGATGTGGGAAGACTAAACGCATGCTCCCGAAATTCGGTAAGAAGTCTCAGCACAAAATACTGTAGACAACTTATTGGCGTTCTTACAGGACACTTTGCTTTTGCATCTTAGTGTGCTAGGCTTAAGTGATACCAACGCTTTTGAAGAGGGCGACGATATTTCGGATCATTTCCTTTGTTATTGCCCTGCCTTTGGTCGGATCAGGTGGCATATGTTTGGCGCTGATGTGGTGAGTTCTCATACTGTGAGCTCCTCCATTGCCCGCAAAACCCAGAGACGCATAGATTTTTAACATACATAGTTAATACTGGATTTGCTACCTGGTAGTACCTGCAATAGAATAGCTTCCACTGAGTGCTCCAGTGGAGTGTTTCCTATTCCGACAAAAAGAAATAGAAAAGCTACTAAATATCGACTAGATGTAGTCTGCGTCTCTTCAAAAATGCAGTTGAGGTGTTCAAAAATGTGGGCCTCCGTGCAGGATGGTGGAAACTTTTCAGGTCTGGTGCAATACCTTGCATGTCCGCGTATGAGCGAGAAGAAGTAGGTACTCACAAGACTTAACCTGTCAGGCAAAGTATTGGTTTGGATATACATATTCGAATTGCTATCTTAAAAGTTAACCTAGAATGATCTAGATCAACTACACGTTCGAATCAGAACTTATATGCTATGCAGCGGAACCTAAAGTCGGAGTATGGAACTTTCTAAAATGAAGTTTGTTCAGCCCTTGAGATATGAATAGGTGACTTCAGTTATCAAGCAGATGGTGATGTAATTACACGAGAGGAACGCGACTGGGAGGAACTATGACCCCGAACAATATGATATCTCCGCGAAGCTTCCTGGATAAGAGCTGCTTCTTTCCAGTCTACAGACCACTGCCCATTTTTCTTTCATTGAGGAGGTAGGTAACTAGGTAAATATAAATAATAAAAAGTTGTCGCAGAAGTTCGAGTGCGGTAATCTGGCCGAAATTTATTTTCCACAAGGCGCTTGAGCTGACATGTAGCTGAAAAGAAATGTTCGTTGAGTCCGACGGACTTATCACGCAACGCGACAAGTTGACAAGTTTTATAAGGGACTTACTTTTGTCTTCAGGTAGTATGTAGGAACATTTTTGAACTTGTAAAACTTCAGACCCGCCATAGCGATTTAATGCACGTCGACCTATAAGATCTACTGTGTTTACACGTTTTTAACTTGTAACACTGTGTTGCAGAAAAGTGTTACTGTAGTAGCAATTTACATGTATAGGTACTACTAGTATTTGCCGCGTTATCTTATATCAGAGGGATCAAGTCCGCCAGCGACTGTAGTACCGCCGGATGAATATGTTAGCTCTAAGTGCTTTGTGATTTCAACGGTTCTATTTACTTAAGGATTTATTGCCAATATCTTCCTCAAAAATGAGCAATTTATCTTTTCGATGGCCAAAAAAAAAAGTACAAAGTTCTACCAGAAAATCATTCCCCACTATACTATAGCTAAACCACTTTATCGGGACAATTAAAATCCTTCATAACTGGAAAGCACGGCGGCTTCTGTTGGAACAAATTGAAGTTTGCTTGCCGTCCCTTAAATGGGAATAATCAAAAGTGTTGCTCAAGTATCGCCATATGCAAAGCAACACGAACAAGAAGTACCTAAAGTCACTTGAACTGGAGTTAACTTTACGTGCATGGCATAAATGTTGAAACTTTATCCTTAAGATAGGTTTCAGCTTCAAGTTAATACCTCAGATACAACTACTACACAGAAGACCCGTGCAGTTGGTAAACACCCAACAAAGTCGACGAAGTACACATATTATGGTGAGGCGAAGACTTACGGCGAATATAAAATGCAGCCACCAATACAAAGTAAATAAAACGAATACCTCAACCGGGCGGGGTGTTTATTGTTTACAAGCTGAACAGGGAATGCTGTGGTGGATTTGGATGGCATCTTAAGACTTTTGCGACCATACGCAGGGTTATTTAAATTGGGAAACTTTAAGATTTTTATGAATAAGTTTAATGTACTCGGGCGGTCGTATATCAAAACGTGGCTAGAGTTATGAAAATAGTTTATATACTGGTGCACTGGGATGGGGAGGATTTAAGTTGTCACAGGAGGATGGTATGTTTTCAATCACTCGGCGGACTTGAATTTATGCATAAATCACATTTGAAGTAAAGATGCATTTTTGTATTTTACGGTCGAACCATTCAATCTCTTTACACAAACTATTAAAAGCTGTGGTCGGATAAACGGCGTTAAATCAATACCTTTCACCGTGGGCGTTGGACTTCGCCAGGGGTGCGTCTTGTCTCCTCTCCTTTTCATTACTTATATGGACTGGATGTTACAGCGCAGTCTTGGCGAAGAATGTTTCGAATTGGGAGATCTGAGGATAAGTCATTTGCTCTTCGCTGATGACTTGGTCATCCTTGGGTCAGACTGAACTTCAGCGCGCACTCGATCGGTTTGTAGCCGTTTGTGTTGAAGCTGAGATGAAGGTTAACGTGAACAAATCTGAAGTGATGGTCGTCTCCAGAACGCCTGTTCAATGCACTCTGCATGTTAGTGGAGTCCCATTGAAACAGGTGGAGAAGTTTAAGTATCTCGGGGTCTTATTCACGAGTGATGGAAGGAGCAATGCCGAGTTTTCCTGTAGGATTGGTCAGGCTGGGTCAATTTTGAGACAGCTTGGTCATTCTGTTATTAGGAGGACTGAACTTGGTGTCAAAGCTAAGTTGTCAGTCATTAATTCGGTGTTTGTTCCAACTCTTACCTATGGTCATGAGGTTTGGGTAATGACCAAAAGAATAAGATCGCGAATACAAGCTGCCGTAATGAGATTTCTCCGTTGTATTGCTGGTGTGACTCGTAGAGATAGCATTAGAAATACCAGAATAGGTGAGGAACTCAATGTCGAGCAGCTACTTCTCCGGACGGAGCGGTCCATGCTTCGGTGGTTTGGTCGCATGTCCCCGACCAGGATTCCACGACGTGCTATGGAATCCGTACCATCAGGCAGACGTCCTCTAGGTAGACCTAGGATGAGATGGTTAGATCAAGTCCATAATCTCTCCTCTTCCCGTATGGGGATTGCCCTTGATGATTTGGAGTCGATGGCGGAGGATCGAGAGCTATGGAGGGTCCACTTGAGCAACCTATACACCCTCGACCCACTTAATGGACAAGCGGACCATATGCAAATGAATGAAGTCGCTGTTCTTTGATGACAAACCAACTTATTCAACATACTTACTTATATTTAGCTAGGTGAAGCCACAGATCTGGGATGGATGGATCTGGGCCTCAATCAAAAGGCCTCTCTAATAAGCGCGATCTTAGGTTAAGTCCCTAAAGTTGTGCACCACTTTTACTTCAACAGAACTAAAGCAAGGTCTCTGTCAATTGTGCTATTTAGTTTAGAGTCGAAGGCATTTCAAGCCACATCCATTGTCTGAGCAATCATGTCTGCCTAATACCGAATACGCAGGTTGAGTTAAAATTAAGCTAAAAAAAACGTTTTTACCTCTGTTCTTAAGACAGCATTTTTATAAAGTCGTGTAAAACGAGAAGAAAAAGAGTCCACCTAACCGCTCTACCAGTGGATATTCACTCCTTGGCGGATTGGGTATTTGGATTGGAAAACTCCAAAATTAAAATCCCCAAACTGATATCTCCAAGTCAATATCCCCAAACCCAAAATCCCCAAAACGAAAATCCTTAAAACCAAAATACCCAAATAGATTTCGAGTGTATTCACAATGCATTAACAGTAAAATATGTATGGGCGGGCATGCTGCCCCCCTGCAACCCCCCTGCTTGGGGTCACTGTTGGATTTGGAGTATAGGCGCAAGGTAAGGTAGACGAAAATTTCTTTAAATATTTTGAATTAACATTTTGAATGATTTTGATTTTGAATTTGGGAATTTTGTCTTTGGGGATAATCAATTTGAGGATTTTTCAAAAAGTGGGGATTTTGCACTTGTGTATTATATATAGGTATCCCCTCCTTGGCTGCACGCCTATTTTTGTTTAAAGACCTTCCGCACCTCACCTCATCAGCGATGAAGAATTAAGTGAGCGGTTGACAGTTTCGAACCAACTGCAGAAGTCGTTTATTATCTAGAAGATGGAACCTGATTAAAATTTTTAAAGGCTGATATTTTTACATAAATCGGGTAAAACCACACACTCTCCAAAAAACCAATCAGTCTAACACCTTTTATGCTTAAAACTACAGAGGGAATTATTAATCTCTTCATTAAGAGGCCCGTGGGTTGCAAGGTGCGTCCTATCATAAACTAAATCTTCTGAGTTTTGAACCCAACCATCTCTCTATTTAGGAATTCACCCCAATGGCTCCCTAGAAGAAGCCTTCAACAAAATGCTCGTAATTCGTATATACGCGGAATAATTAGTACTACAAGCAAATCCATCTGCTTACAAACGACAAGCACAACGGGGAGCTTCTCAGGAATCGATCATCTCCACCCTACTGCACACTCCTGTTTTTTTTTACAAACTCCCACTTGAAAATAGAATATCTACACTTAAGTTAGCGCTTAATGCTCACATGGAACAAGTCGCTATTTGTGTATCAGGTAAATAGGTTTTAGCAGCGTTAACCCGCCCAAGGCTCCGTCGCTTTCACAAGAAAATACTAAATCTATTCGTAAGGTCCTTTAAAAATCTCTACGGACCTTGCGATTCTATTGACGGCCTCTGTGACGTCTCAGCGTGAAAGCCTTAAAGTTTTACTTCAAGCTGTCGTTTTTACGTTTCATCGGAGCTTGGAATTACTGCAGAGCGAGTCGGAAAATTTTCAATAATTAAAAAAAAACGACGTTTAGTAAGTGCAAGTCCTTATGCTTGATTTATGATGTGATGCACATAATTTCTAGGCAAAGTCTTAAAATACATTTTTATCGTTGTAATGTTATGCAAATGGCCCTGCACTGCGACTGCGACGAGAAAAGGTATGGCCTTTAATCCTTTATAATCAGGAGCTGCTGAAGCTCCTTATAAAGCTCAGTACTCTTCTGGGTTCCATGTTCCATACCTTTTCCGAGCTTAAATCGACTTTTTGCATGTAAATAGGTAGATCGTATCTACCTCTAAGAATGGTTCAGGACCGGTGAGTAGGCGGTAGACAGACAATCCGCATATTCCTTACCCTGAAGGCGCTTTTGCGAGAGAAGAGTATCGAGCCAGGAGAAGGGAGGAAAAGAAGATCCTGCGTAGAAAGAAGAGGGCTTACGCAGCTTCCCAGCTCAAGGAGATTGAAGAGTCGCGCGATCGTAATAACACCCGGAGGTTTTATAAAAAAGCCAAGCAACTGGCTGCTGGCTACAAAACCGGAACGCAGGCTCTTCGAGACAGCGAAGGAAACCTAGTCACCGACGGGCAGGGAATAGTAGATGTGTTTAAGCAACATTTCCAGTAGCTGCTTAATGGCCATCATGTAGAGAGAGTGATAGGGCAAGAAGATAGGCCACGTCCAATCAATGAAGAACTAGTTCCACCACCTAGTATAGAAGAAGTTGGCCTAGCTATAAAAAATCTTAAGAACAACAAGGCCGCAGGTTCTGATGGTTTACCAGCGGAGCTCTTTAAATACGGTGGTGATGTTTTGGTAGGGAGCATGCACCCAATCATCAACCAAGTATGGGTGGAAGAAAACATGCCCGATGACTGGACTATCAGCTCCATATGCCCCATCTACAAAAAAGGCGATCCTATGTCTTGCAAGAACTATCGAGGCATATCCTTGCTTAATGTTGCATACAAGATCCTATCCAACGTACTGTATGAACGTCTTAAAACGTTCTGCAACACACTAATCGGCACGTACCAGTGTGGCTTCCGGCCCGGCAGATCGACTATAAACCAAATTTTCACACTGAGGCAAATCCTGGAAAAGACCAACGAATTTCAAGTCGAAACTCACCACCTATTCATCAACTTCAAAGCCGCGGATGACAGCATACATCGTCAGGAGCTCTATATGGCGATGTCCGAATTCGGAATCCCGACAAAACTGATTCAGCTGTGTCGCGTGACGCTGGACACGCGCTGGACACGCGCTGCAACGTGCAGTCTCGTACTGGAGCAGATAGTGCGCAGGGCAGGTGTCAACACGGAAGGCACTATCTTCAACAGATCCGTCCAGCTGCTGGGCTATGCGGACGATATTGACATCATCGGTCGCTCCCACCGTGCCGTGATAGAAGCGTTTACGGCGATTGAAGAACAGGCGAAATCCGTTGGCCTTGAAGTAAATGAGGACAAGACTAAATACATGCTATCAACAAACAAACAAGCATCTGTCCACCGCCTAGGACAAAACGTCACTATTGATAGCAACAACTTTGAGGTAGTTAAGGAGTTCACCTACCTTCGGTTTGGCAAAACAATTGGGTTCAAAACTCCTAACTCGAAGGACGAAATGTGTGCTCTACAAAACCCTTATCCTGCCAGTTCTGCTTTATGGCCCCGAGTGCTGGACGATAAGCAGGAAGGGAGAGCTAATACTGGGCTCCTTCGAAAGAAAAATACTTCGGCGGATTTTTGGTCCTGTGTGCGAGGAGGGCGAATGGAGAAGAAGATATAACCGCGAACTCTATGAGCTGTACCAAGATGTGGATGTGGATGTAGTCCAAAAAGCCAAAACACGTCGACTACATTGGCTCGGCCACATCGAGCGAATGGACAATAATGCTCCAGCTAAGAGGATCTTCGAATCCCAGCCCCCAGATTCGTGAAGACAAGGAAGGCCGAACCTCCGTTTCAAAGACCAAGCCATCGCGGATGCCAGAGCGCTTGGTCTGGACAACTGGAAGCAGCGTGCCCGCGATCGTAGAGGATGGAAGGCTGCAGTGTCTCAGGCAGAGACTCTTCACGGGTCGGGAGCCCGATAAGTAAGTAAGAAGGCGCTTTTGAGTTTGTAGAGCTTTAGTGACCTACCGGATTAGACGATTGTCCTGGTGCTATATAGACTCTTGGTCCTTTCCAAGCATTTTTCTAACAGGATCCAGTGCGTCCGACAATTTTTCCAGCCATCTCCGTATACCTTTGACCCTGCAACTAGGTCATCTGCAATCGATATAGGGTGTCTGGTAAGACTGTTCAAGCTCTACAGCAGAACCAGGTACCCCAGCTACGGGTGACCGAAAGGTACCTACATATTTTTTCTGTTGTTTTCGACCAATTTATATATATTATGTATTGTGATTACCTTATAGTGTCGGCTTCTGTGGTCTAATTTATGAACACAAAAGAGGACTTAGACAACATCAGTGCCAGCTACTTGGTTGCCATACGCCAAAAAAACTACTGTGATATTTAGAATAGTGATGTCCTATACGTGTTATTTATTTCATATTTATTTATTTATTTATTTTGTATGTTTGTGTCGTCAAAAATACAAAAGAAGGAATAAATATAATATTATGTAACTAGTAACATGTAAGTAAGATATAATGTGTGACAATAATTAAGAAATTTGTTGATGATGTTTGGTTTTTTTAAGACGTAATAAACTGCCCCTGAGGATGTCGACAAAAAATCGACGAAACGTAGGGTGACAAGATGGATTTAAAATTGTTTTAATCGCATCAGGAAAAATTAGACCACAGAAGCCGACACTATAAGGTAATCACAATACCTACATATACATTTAAGATCACCCCATACCCTGGGAAGTCTGATTGAAGATAACATTGGATTTTGCTGATGGGCTTTGTGTCTTTGGGAGCATTGAAGAGATATTATTAGCACGTCGTCCAATGTGGCTTTCTTAAACACAAGTAAATATTTCCTACTCTTGGTCTTTACGGATACGCTGTTCGAGTTGTTTTTAGCTAAGTGTGAACTGTAAATGTTCCAAAAGGGAGTACTGCACTCAACATTCATCTGCAAATGCATCAGAATCAGAAGTAGGAAATAAAACCTTCATTCGAGTCGACAAGTCAACTTCTCGGTGGCAGAAACACAATACATTGATGATAATGTCGCTCATATGGTAACATGGCCTCCCCCTATGTAATTAGTTTTGCTGCAGCGCCAATGCATAGGCCTTGCCTCATCCATCTCCAGCCATTCCCATTTAATTTCAAATCTGCAATCGAGAAATATGAATGACAATGATGTCTGTCCTAGCGCCCGCCACTCGTATAGTAATCGCCTGCAATCGCATTCGTATATATGGTGCGAAAGTTTCTCTTCACGTCAATGGATACCTTCGAGCAGTTCAATTTGAAAAAGTTTACAAGGAGTGCAATGCACAGCATTGAAATTGATTCAACACGCGAAACTGATTGCTGGAGACGTCAACGAACCACTATAGAGCACCACCACCGCACCATCATTCATACCACTTTGACTGAAAGTTTCCAACCCCCAACCCTTGAAGCGTTGTGTTGTTTTCAATATTGCTGGTGATATGGTGATGGTGCTGTTACTCAACTGGCTAGCAATCAATAATGCCTGCTCTCTGTTACTGGGCCATTCGAGGAAGACTCCTCGTTCGGCGGCGTGTCGGCGGCGGCGGTACAAAATGGTGACAATTGTGGAACGTCCCATTCAATCAGAAACACATGCACGAAGCATGGAAAATTGCGAACCGGATGCGATATGAAAGTTTCATGGGCTCAGAATCAAAAGACAATTGCTTCGATGAAAATGGAGAACTGTCAGGGATGAGAGACGACGGAGACGTGTCGGGCGAATAGCAACAAGAACAAGAACTCTTGAAGGAGTGTAATGGAACTTTTGAATTGCCTTCGGCCGTCGGTGGGTTTTGTGCGAAATTGCGACGAGATCGAAGCAATAAAATTCAAATTGTTCAATCGATGTTGAAGAATGGATGATGGAAAATGTCTGAGACCGAGAAACTCTTCAACCAGTGATGGATGATTTATTGAAAATGCTTGATGTATATTGCAATGCATATTGCACTTTCTGATGGGGATGGGAAATTTAATATAAGCACATGACCTCTATTGTATTGGATGCATCTTGTGAAATTGTGCATATTTCTTTAAAATGGTCGGAAATGGCTGCCCGATTAGGGGTGTCAACTTTCAGTCGCTGGCAATTTAAGTTCACGCTGTACTGAAGAGATTTGCAGCATTTTGGCAGCCTTGAAACGTTAAAAGCTGTTTGTGACTACGGAGATTATATAAGGATCACCAGTGACCAGAGGCGAGGTATAGTGGGACCCTCAACTCGCAATCCTCTTCCCGCTGGTCCCCTCAATTTTTTTTTTTTTAATTTTCCTTTTAAATTTCGTATTTGTATAGTGAAATGGTCAAATGCGTATGTGTTCAGTACAAATTTGTATGCAACAGAGAAATAATCTACCAAAGAAACTCAGAATATCTTGCCTCTGGAGTTGAGCACTTAATGTCGATCAGCGTCGGTATTTTGGTTACGTAAAATTATTTCCCCCAAGACGCATTCTAAAACGTACCATTTACCATTATTGAAACCATGACATCGATAGGCGGGTTCTGTGTGGTTGCGCAATGAGATGGTTGGATCAAGTCTGACATTTCTCCTCTAATCTTATAGAGGTTGCTGCTGATGGTTTAGGTTAGGTTAGAGTGGCAGACCGCAATAAGGACAGCCTCACTTAGGACAGAGGTGGCCAATTGTGATACCACAACCACAGTATCTGATGATCTCACAACTACCCGTTGAACCAGCAGGTGCTGAGAATGAAGCGTTAGAGGCAACTTATGCTTGCATTAGCAAGTTCGCCTAGATTGTCGAAGAAGTATTCTCCGAGATATATGTAGTTTTCTACGAGCTGAAAGGCTGGGCACGTGCATAGGAGGTGAAGAATTGTCTCTTGCTCCTCTTCGTCCATACAGCTTCTACAGAAATCATTGGAAGGGTGGCCCAGCCTGAGAGCATGTCTCCCAATAATGCAGTGTCCCGTGATGACACCTGCTAGTGTGCTTATATTGGATCTATTTAGTTTTACAAGATTGTTGGAGTGCTTGAGATCTAGCATGGGCCAGATCTGTTTCGTGATGGAGCACGTGGTGCAGTTTGACCACCTTCGATTAGTTTATCGCATTTTGTTTAATTAAAAATTTTACACGTACCGAGAGGCATATAGAGATTCTCCTTTTCCGGTTCTTCCTTCATTTGAAAATCCAAAATAAAATGAGAATTATTTTCACTTACCCATTAAGTTGTGCCGCCGTTGTCTAGAAATTCGCGCAGTATTTTGAATTTTGACATACCTAGTGCAAGGACACACTATGTGCCAGCTCCCCATGAAAATCGTGTCTGCCGAGACGGGTTGATTTTTAGGTTAGTTGAGAAAAGAAGCATATATTAAAATGTCTCGCCTGTCTCGCTAGAAACTACTTTCATAGGAAGGAAAAAATTAATTATTATAATTAATAATTAATTAAAATTAGGTTGTTAACATTTATTCATTCTAAAAGATTTTGTTAAAAACTGTTTTTGATATGATTTTAAGATTTTTCCCCTTTTTAAATTTGTTTGCCGTTTTTATCCCTGTCCCCTTTTATTACCCTTTCGTCTTAACAGATCGGCAAAAATGGCGATTTTCCCCTCAACCTGGGAACATTATTGAGACCATACTAACTACAAAGGGCTACTCGATTTTTTCAGAGAAATTGGATGTTTTTCAGGGGCAAGTGTTATGTAATAATTTTGACTTATCTATTAACATACAAACTTTCAAGTTCATACGGCTAACGATCCTTGAGACCCCCCTTACTCCCCGCAACCCATTTACTCCTGAGTAATTCTCACCCACCCTACGGCCTAAGTTGGCAACACATCTGTAAATCAGAAAAAAAGTCATAAAAATCGGACGAATTGTTCTCGAGTTATGGAGAAACGAACAGACGGACGTTACATTTTATATAGCAGTATGGATGTTGACCGATCGCAATATGGAGTTTAGACAGATCTGTATCTTGACCGACTATCACAAATATTCATAAGCAAATATATTCAAGGTTGATTCTGTATACAAAAAACTGTTTTTATATTCGACACCGATACCAAGTTTGAAGCTGATTACATATAGGGAGGCGTTCGCAGTTTTGGTACTCTTTTTAGCTTCCGTTTTTGCAAGATGCCAAATCTGTATAGGACCTGTTCCCCAAAAAATCTTCGACATAATGTAAAATAGTGACTCTAGAGTGATGTTATTGAGCCACATTGACACGAAAACATAAAATGGCGCAGTACACATTATACCTTTTGTGTGATAATCACCCTTATTCCGAGTGGCGTTTTACTTTCACGACGTTTGTCGTTATTGGAGGCGTTTCATTTGGAAGACTTATTCCCTAACTTCCACGACAGGGTACGACGTACGACGTCGTCGGTAAGTAGTTCACATTCCACATACGATCCAAACGAAATAATCAGTGCTGATAAATTGTTGTTGGTTATATCAGTGTTTTGTTGTTTATCTTTTTTCGAAAAAAATTCTCAGTGTAATTATTTTCGGATTCCATAATGTTTTTTAGAATGTAAGGAAATCTTCATTGGACGAAATAAAAGGTAAGCTCGTGGAAAGTACCTACATGGTCGCCGTCTGTGCAGGCGATATAATTTGCTGCGACTGCGAGATTCTTGACTGAGGGTAGCTACCAGAATGGTGTGGTGTAGGAAAACATTTTAATTAAGGACGAGACGATCACAGCCTACATTTATAAAAAATGTTTTAAAGTGATGCTCACAAAAACTTTCTGCCAATCTTTTCCATTTCTTGGTCATCATTTAAGACCCCTTTTAAAATCCCTTTGCCAATTAATTAAATTCCATTAAATTGTTTCTGGTTTGGTACTTATAACCCTTGAAAAGAATTAAATTGAATAAAATAACAATTCAAGAAGTTCAATTTTCAGTCGATTTTCATTACTTGGCGTTCACTAATTTGTTAACGACAGAAATCGTCGTTTTTCTTGTCGTTTTGTGGCGTTCAACGCCTTACAGAATGACAGTGAAGTTTCTCACGTGACGTTCGTCGTACGCCAATAGGTTCCACATGCCGTTCAGTGACAAATGGCGTTCAACGACTCAAAAACGCCACTCGTAATTCCAAATTCAAATTAGCGTTTCATAAATCGTCGTAAACGCCACTAGGAATAAGGGTGAATATCAAACGCTCCAGGAATTGACAAATTATCAAACCACCGCCATAATCTCTGTTAAAAAAATATGTATGTAGGAACGTTATGAACACTTTTCGACTACTTGAAATCTGGCAGGTCGTCTACTAGACTTCTTTCCTGGAGTTTATTTGAAGCTAACTCCTATATCCGCGCATTGTACCCATTACGGTCCTAATAAAAACAACATTTTTAGTTCCTAAATTGAAATTCAATTTTCTGGAACAAAGTTGGCATCTTTTAAAATTGGTTAGTACATACACATATCTGGATAGATTTGATTTCCTCTTTCCCCCATTCTGAAATTTTTTACCAATGCATTCATTTATAATTTAGCAAATTCTGCAAATTGTGCCTGTTAATATGATTATCGGCCAATTACTCGTATCTCTGAATTTTATTTTTGTTGACTCATCAAAAGCGCCTTACATCAACCACAAGCCTTAGTCCCTCCAATGGACGGGCCGGGCAACCGAACATTAACATCATCAGCAGAAAATATTCCAACTTCGTCGGCACATCCTCATCATCATGAACCTACCGTCCTAATGGAGTGTTCACTGTTCACTGTTCACATCGGGAAAAAATTATTCTCTTGGTGACTTATTCATTTCGGCCACGTCCCAGAGATATGATTCAATTTTCTCAATCGCACAAACCAGGAAGAAGTCAGCTCACAACGGTCTTAAGGATTCACAGTAGCTACCTATATGGTCACCACAAAACGTTCAATATTAAGTGGCAATTACTGACTTTTTCAGAGCTCCCCGCTCCCACAAAAATATGCAACGATATAAAATTATTGCAAATATCCTTTGAAACCTATAATAGTCAGGTACACCCGTATCAAGCTTTCATCTCCTATATCCTGATGAGGGAAAAAAAAGTTCGGAAATCAATTTTGTCCACTTCTATCCAGATGTACAATGGATCTTTCCAATAACCAAGGGCAACTGCGGTCAACCGGAAGAGTCTGCAGATAAATATTGTTGCCTTCTCAACCTGAACTAATAAGCTATTTGATTTAGTCCTCTTAGGACCTCACTCTCGGCATGGCTCCAGCTCCATGCTATGCTGGTGCACGTTTCGGAAATTTTCATTTCATTTTCATCGACAACGACTACGACGACCGACGACGACGAGAACGATGCGATGATGATAGCTGAAGCTCAAGAGCAATGGAATTGCAATTGGAAATTGCAGTTGACCGGCCATAGTATATACTGATGATGGTGGTGGTCGGAAGCAGCAAAAAGAAAACAAGAAAATTTTGCCCAAAAATTTGCCGAGAAAACTTTGAAAGAGAGTGGGGTATAGGGGTGATGGGGCAACGCATCCGTTGACCATACCATCTGAGAACGTTTGTGGAATAATTTCCTCCAAAGTTTCCGTTTCACTTGACCGAGTGATTGTAAATTTTAATGTCTGGCTCCGTCGAAGAAGTTCTATCCTTTCTATTTCTTGTGCGGTATTTCCTCAAGGACCGTAGATATACTGATGACGGTTATACAAAACTGCAGAGTCAGTTCAAAATTTATCCCAGGTACGGGATTGTGTTCGTCTCGTACGCCAGGTTTCTGTCGGTTTTCTTATGTTTGAGTTACATTGAATCTTGAGAATCGTCAGGAGGTTTTCTGATATCTTTTTTCAAGTGGTGGTGGCACTATAGTGAGCTTTGCTTAGGCAGAGGATGAAGTTTGACAGGATCCTTTGAAATGTTAAATAAGTGAATTTAGATTAAATGAAGTTGGTTTGACTATATGTCTCGGTGTTTGTCCGATTCGAGCAAATGCCCTATCAATGCTTAAAATGGGGGAAACCATTTTTTGAATTAAGTCCTTTCTGGAGGAAAGTGTAAATTTGTAATTTGAGCGATTCCATTTGTTTACAATGAGCGTTTTGAATGAACACTTGAGTGGAAATGGCAAATGGAGTTGGTTTAGATGGGGGGTGCGGGTGCTTGCATCCAACTGTTCAAATAGTTATGGAGGAAAATGATTCCAAAAATGCCCATTTTATTGAGACATTGAAACTGTACATAAAGTTCTCCATTGTGATTTGTAAGTTCTTAGATACCATATTTACAAAGGTTTGTAGCTTCTATTTGATGGTCACCATTATCAGAAGTCCCGATTCATGTCGGAGTGAGTTATATTTTATGAAAATATAACTTTGCGAGTTCTGGGACAACACTCTGAAGGAAGTTTTATCTTTGTCAATTCTCGTCTCTAAAACTAGACATTTGTCAGGCAGTTATAGAGAGTTGTCAATATCTAAGAATACTATTCAACGTTGGGTTTAGTTTTGGCCGTACTTACTTTAACAAATTCTTTTTTTTACCCAAATAGCTAGGTTAGGTAAAGTTAGACTTATAGGATTCTGAGGAGAACCTTAACCGTGAAACAGATCACTAGGTACCTTATAGTGATCCCTGGGGTGAACCGACATTTAGTTAGATGGGCAAATATCGTATTATGTTCTCTGAAACATTTAATTTCGTTTCATCTGGTCGATTGGCCCAATATTTTCTATATTGCTAAAGAAGTAGTTTACTAGGGTTTTATTTCTTATGCGGAATATACCGTGCAGTGACCAGAGAAAGTTCCTATTGATGTTCTCGAGTTATTTCGACTTTCTGTAGGTCATATATAAAACGTTTTTGTCCATTGAACTTACTTACGTACTCCTTTATAATTGTTTCCGGATTCGTTATATACCTGAACTTTTAACTATCCTGCATTTCAATTCGGCAGTTCGGATTCGGCATATAATTGAAGATCGCTTCACCTGTCTTTGATTGACGTTATGGAACCTGAAAGAACATTCAGCATGTTTCTAAACGACATGTTACCGGAATATGGCTTCCATAAAAACTTCTCTATCATCATCCTTCCAAGGGAAGACTGCGAAAAATACAAGTCCAATCCTTCGCGACTTGACCTAGTCTGGTATACATACGGATCTAAAATGGAGTCAGGGACTAGATCTAGCCTTTATGGAGAATCGCCTCCAGCGAACTATTCAGTGAGCCTAGAATAAATTTAAGTTCTAATACAAGTGGCAAAACTACATTTATCTTCTCACACAGCCAATCAGCTTTTAAAGCTCTCGATTCATCTGTCATAAAATCGATCTGGAAGCTTACGTGGACGTCTTAGAACTTGGAAAGGAAAACCTAGTCATCCTGCACTGGATTATAGCCCACAGTACCTTTGCTGGCAACGAGCTGACTCACTAGCTAAAGTCTTCCAAACGGTTTTTCCCAAAATGTTCCTCCAGGAAATCATATTCTCGTTAATCTTGACAAAAATAAAATAATTACTGGCCATGGCCTTATGAAAAAACATTTTCACTGAATTGGAGTTTCACTGTACCCTAATCCTTTAGAGATGCCGCAGTGCAAGAGTCGAATGAAGGTTCTCCCGACTTAGAATCTATCTATCTATAATCTATCTAAGACAAGGCGATCACCGAAGTGGTGTGGCAGTGGCGTGGTGCCCAAGTGGCAGGTGGCATCGCTATATCCTATCTAAACAAATCCGCGCATCAAATCGGAATGGCGTCGACGTGACATTTTTCAGGTGGCGTGGTGCCAGTCCGGTGCCACTCTTGTCTAGAACAAGTTTAATTTTTGAGAGGCAAGCGGGTGGTGACGAGGTGGATTTTGGGATTGCAACTGCTTAGTTTTGTTTACCCGGAAACTAATTTCATGCGAGACGACCAAAAATTCAACATAGGACGACATTTTAAGAACTGATGAATCGAAGGCACCATACGTTGTTTGCCTTTATCACTTCAGTGCGCGTTAAATCAGTTTCATAGCAATTCCTCGCCATTCCTTCGCCATCCGCCACTGATGGGTCACGCCACTGCCATGCCCCGTTCATGGCGCTTGCTCAGCACTTCAGTGTGCGTCTTTGCTAAGGAACGAATATAACTACAACAGATACCTCATCTATTTTCTGTTCAAGTGAAATGGACCTTTAACTGTGATTTACATTTTTTCTTGACCCTGCCAAGGTAGCCTCCTAAACCTTACCACATAGCTTGCATCCTCTCCGCAAGTGTGTTGCATATCCACAGTCAAAGTAGAAGTATTCGTTGATCACAAACCGAAAAGTCTCTTTCCATCGACTGCGGTATTAAATAGGTACAACTGCAGTTTTCAAGGGAAAACTCATTCTGTCAATCACTTTTGACAGATCTGAACTTTTATTACAGCTGATTCTGCAATATTTTGAATGCCATTGAGTCCCAAATGGTTAACCGGGTTTACATGCATTTACGTAGTGTTGCTGTCTCAACTATAGTCTTCCTCGTAGGACCTCTCGGGAAAAGTTATTCTATAGAACTATCTTATCAGTATACATAGGCTGACAAAGTTAATTAGGACTTCTAAAACTCTGGAAATTATAAGATTGTAGAGAAGGAAGGAGGTTCATTTTCACCCTTTCTTAAGCCATATACCTACTGCCAAATTGAGCACCTTCGATTTGGTGGTGTAATTAATAAATGACAGCGTTAAAAATGTAATATCCACTTTAATAATAGACTATTTAATAGCCCCAATTAACACTGAAATCTTCGTACCCCTAACCCTGAGCCCGCAAACCCAATGATTGTAGGTACGTGGGGTTTGTGAGCTCCCCAGTTTAACTCAAATCAAATCAATCCCATCCGTTGGAATTTTTTTTTTTTATTTTTTAATTTTATTGTACACATTTCATAATCAATCGGATGTTGCGGTTTATTCCACCCTTATTGGGCGTTTTGTCTGCTAGCAAACAAATCAATTTGAAAGCAAACAACACAACCCAACCAATTTAATCGAACGTTTAATCGAATTCTGATGATTGGGGTGTAACCCCCGACAGATGCGCTTATCCCTTTATGGCGCTGGGATAAAGGCGCCACCATTGGATCACACGACAAATTAATATTTACCCGGAAAGTTAATACCCGGTCGCAGTAATAAACGGGATGAATTTCAAATTTATAAAATGTTTTTATTGGATTTTGTAAAAGTCAGCGTGTTTGAAAGGGGTTCGTTTTTTTTTTGGGGAGGGTATGGGAGTAGAATTTATGCCGGTTTCTAGTTAGTCGTAAAGTGGGAACAGAACTTAAGTGATTTAATAATTTTTAAAGTTGGGCTTTGAATTTTTAACAGTGACAGGCAAATCATGTCTACAACATTCGCACTGTTTATAGTAGGTCTGTTTTTTCCACATCTATCTCAGTGAAGAAAAGTAAAGTAGGATTTTTAACACGCAATTACAACAACTACGAACTGTTTGACACTTTCGAGACTCTATATAGTTGTTGTAATTGCGTGTTAAAAATCCTACTTTACTTTTCTTCACTGAGATAGATGTGGAAAAAACAGACCTAGTATTATAGCACTCACTACCGCATAACTATAAGCAAAGTATGCTTGTTTGAAAGCCATCGGTCAACTAAGTTGCCATTACATTACCTACCTAGTTTGTGAAATTTTTATCGAAGTTGGTAGTGACCAGTGCTGCCACAATACTCCTTCCTATAGCTGTATACCTACTCTGTTTTTTTCTCAAACCTCCTCTTCTTTTTAGAACACAGTTTACCAGTGACCCATCGCTTACATTCGCTGGCACCGGAACCGCAGCCTAAGGCAGCCTAATAACCTTCTGATATAGTATATTATCTACCTTTTCAAGCTAAGGGATTCTTTCGATTTGTAGAGAAGGGGTTTACACAGTTCTTTTAGCTTTTCGGAGCCCCTGGATGTTAATCCCATAACATAATTTCTTTTCATAACTTGTGATTGTTGTTTTCGCTGCTCAAATATAGCAGAAAGGTTCTGGTGTTGAAACACTGCAGGACTGATATGGACCCAATGAACACTCTGCACTCTCAGTATTAGGTGCACCGCAGTCGCGCACTTAATTTGCAAAACAGAAAAATATTCCTTTATTTATACATACCAACCACTGGATTCGTATGAGAATCCTTCCATATCCATTTGCCGCAATCAGTTTTTTATTTGTCCACGTAAATTAAGGGATGTCGAAAACAAAACCAAAAAACTGGAATTGCACTTTGAAAGCGGCAAAAACTCACTTCGAACTGGAGGAAGCATTTAAAAAAAAAACTATGCAGACGTGTGGCGTCATATAGATGGCGACCAGTCGAAGATAAAAGGACACGAATTGGACGCCGGTTTTAAAAGTCGCCCTTTCAATCTAATCGTATGCTGCCAGAGCAGGAGTTTAAGGGTTTTCGTCTGGCCGATGGCATAAGCTCATCGAGAAGAGACATTGTGTCCTTATGCGCGAGGCAGTCCTTAATGGAAGTCAAATTAATTAACACCACGTTGGTTCATGAGTGGTGGACTTTCATCAGGGTACGACTGGCCATTCGATGAATGAACCGGCGAGCAATTATTTCGATTAGAACATGTTGTTGGAGCAAATTGATTTAATTTCGACGGCCGGCGGCGCGCGTCAACGGACGCTAAAGGGTCCTTCTCAGAGATGAGTTCCTTGGCCCTTAAAACATGTCTAGATAGAAAAAATGCAAAGCGCATTGTAAACCCACACCAATACAGAAGCGCCTCTCAAAATCACCCATGTGCACAAGTCGATACGAACATGACGTATATAGATAAAATTATTACGTCAAGGGAAGAAAACAAAAGCCTCCCTAGGAATGTCACCCCCGGGACGCACTTTGTTGAGTATATATCGAATTGTAAGTCAATTCAAAGACATTATTGTCGGTGCGGCAAATTAGCATTCATCTCATGATTTTTGCGTTTCTGTCGTTTCGTCGTTATTTTTCTTTTGCCTCCCTTTTGTCCTTCTGCTGCTTCATCCTAATCATAGATTCATCGCAGCAGTAACTCACTAACACCTCTTCAAAGGCAAAACTGAGGAAAAGAGCTGAACGCCCTAAGGGCATCTGCAGGAATATAATATATATAGATTGTGCAGAGCGAACGACTGTACGTGTTACCATAATATATAGAGAAGGAACTTGTAATAACTGCGGGAAGAGCGTTGATCCTTTTGTATATATGTAGTTGATGACCCTCAATAAATCAGAAACGTTTACATATGTGTTTTACTGAATGAATGCGTATCATTACGCTTATTGCAATGGATTATGTTGAATATACGATTTGACGCTATCGTATAACAAAATTATGTTGATGGGAAGTTATTCCATTGTGACAGTGATGACGTGACGTAGAGGCCTGTGTTTTTTTTTTCTTTTTTTTTTGTTGCTTGACATTGGAAATGGGTTTATTCGCTGGGTGAGGAAAATCTATTTTTCATTAGAATTAGTCGGTAGGTACTTTGTCTATTGTCCTCTTCTGCCCCAATCTACATTTTGATAGACGCCTAGGCCTTAGAGTTAAATTTACTGAAGGTACATGCAACAAAAAGACTTATTAGGGGGGCAAAGATATATTTATCCAATACACAACCCAAAGCACGCGCGTGGATTTAAATCGTAGACAGGGGCGTAGCCAGAGTTCGAGCCGGGGGGGGGGGGGGGGTGTCATTTTTTGAAATGCCGACTTATTTTAGGAACTTGCCGACTGCATAGAAATCATGAAAATCGGCCTAGCGGATATCGAGTTTCATCCCATAAGATGTTTTTTGTATGGGAGGTGCCACGGCCATTTGTCGAATTTTGACCAATTTTTACAGGAACACTCCTGGGCCAATATCTAAGATCACTTGTAAAATTGAGCTCAATCGAGTCGGTGGTCTTCGAGATATAAGATTTTGAATTTAAATTTTTAGTTTTAAAGTTTTTAATTACTTGAATTGAGTTTGCATTGCGAAGTCACTGACACTGAGTGAGAAAAAGAAAAGGTGACTATAGTGTATCTTACGGACCATTCACATGAGAACGAAGGAACGAATTGATGAAATGCGAATAAAACACTTTTTTTAAACAGAAACTCGCTAAATTTTAAGGATTTCAGTCGGCAAATTCACCGATGCCGACCGTCCTTTTTAAAATCAATCGAAACTCGCTAAATTTTTAGGATTTCAGTCGGCAAATTCACCGATGCCGACCGTCCTTTTTAAAATCAATCGAAACTCGCTAAATTTTTAGGATTTCAGTCGGCAAATTCACCGATGCCGACCGTCCTTTTTAAAATCAATCGAAACTCGCTAAATTTTTAGGATTTCAGTCGGCAAATTCACCGATGCCGACCGTCCTTTTTAAAATCAATCGAAACTCGCTAAATTTTTAGGATTTCAGTCGGCAAATTCACCGATGCCGACCGTCCTTTTTAAAATCAATCGAAACTCGCTAAATTTTTAGGATTTCAGTCGGCAAATTCACCGATGCCGACCGTCCTTTTTAAAATCAATCGAAACTCGCTAAATTTTTAGGATTTCAGTCGGCAAATTCACCGATGCCGACCGTACTTTTTAAAATCAATCGAAACTCGCTAAATTTTTAGGATTTCAGTCGGCAAATTCACCGATGCCGACCGTACTTTTTAAAATCAATCGAAACTCGCTAAATTTTTAGGATTTCAGTCGGCAAATTCACCGATGCCGACCATCCTTTTTAAAATCGAATCGAAACTCGCTAAATTTTAAGGATTTCAGTCAGCAAATTTACCTAATTATTCCAATAAATATGAATTGACATTTCCCAAAGGGTGAACCTTTGAAAATGCCGACTTGTATACATTTACAAGTTTGAAAACCTTTACATAATGAAAATCCAAACTCACTTGTTCCATCCAGTCCTGATGAGGTCCTTCCTGAAACTCCTGCCGATAAATGGCTCTGCATTGAATAGTAGAAGTAGTAGCCTTTATTCGAACTAGCTTAGGTCTCATTAAGTGAAGAATAATGACACCATCAATAACCACTTCACAGAGCTGAATGTATTCTGTTTTTTCTTGGTTCCACCAGCATAGTGGATATTTCCAGACCATGAAAGTCAGTGTAAACTCTAAGTTATTGTTAAGTAACATTTAGCAGCCATAGAAATTGTTCCAACACAATAAATTCCATTTATACCCTGGACTGTAGCGCCACCTATGTTACGAAATTAAGTTGCACAGACACCTGCCTGGATCAGATGCCTATGTTCATGCAACCAATGCATGTTCTATTTAAATGCACCTATTACAATCGCATTCACTGCAAATTACCGAGCCTTTAAACACTCTATATATAAAGGTCTTTAAAGGCTTCACTTCACACTCTTCTCGGGCAATTTTCTTTCGTCACAGAATGGCGAAGAAAAAAAAAGTTATTATGTCGCCTGTCCAGCATTTTAATTAACAAGATTAATTTCTTATGACGCCATCATTGCACGATGCGATGGAAATTCTTGCAGACACTTCAGCTTTCACACATACAACCCGAAGAGAAGGCGCGAGCAATACAGGATAATGCCTTTTAATGGCTTAACAAGGGCTTCAATTAAAATAATTTCAGCATTATTCAGAACTGACAGTGTAGATATACCGGGTATACTGGTGCTGGTGTTGGTCCTGGTGCTGGCAGACATGTAGTATAGGATTGTGCTGTGCACCGCCTGAATAATCACTTTGCTATTTATTATCGCCGGAAGGATATTTAAAATGAATGTCCTCGGAGAGCAGTTTGTATGTTTGGTGGCTGTGCTCCTTCATTTCGACGCGCAAAATGAGTAAACTGCGGAAAATATGAATATTATCTTAGACAATGAGATTAACAGATAGTCTTCTTGCATCTACACATCAGGTGAGGTGTTCTCAAGAGGATAACTGCGGATTTGGTATAGCTATATAAGAACAAAAGTTCCATAGACATAGATGTAGATGAAGATTCAGTCCAAGATACTTGAAATTTTACGAATGATGTTGTACAAAATTCTCAAGGTTATATACCAGGTATCTGGGTGTCCTTGGAAGAACATTTAATTTCATCAGTATAATAGATAATATATAACTGAAGAAGTCCTTGTTTCGATTGTTTGGTCAAGCTTAGTGCATGTACTCAACTATGCCATAGAGTTTGTGCCATCTGGTAGGCCCAAAATAAGATGGTTGAATCAAGTCCCACATTCCTTCTCTATAGGTACCAATATGGGTATTGGAGTTGGAAGATCGAGTGTTATAGAACAACCTACCCCAGCGATGCTGATTTGACATTGAAAATTATGTTGGTGATGTGGCAGACTATGATAAATGGATGATGTTGATGATGACGAAAGGACCTGCATTTTGTAAAAGTCATTGGAAAATAGATTGCTGAATTATACATAAATACCAAAGTGATTACATTTTTAAGTGCCCCCGCTGTCAGACCAATATTTTTGACCGTAAAATCACAGATCTATCATTGTCCGTTAAAAAAAGGGTTACTTCTCAACAGTAGGAGAAGATCGAATGACTGATAAAGTGATAATCCTACAAGGGATTAGTAGAGAAAGCTAAGGGATTACCTTGTTGACCCTTTTTTTTGCAAAACAAACGACTCTTCTGATTACTGAGGCATCAACCCCAAGAAATAGTCTCTAAACTAACCCTTATGAGGACAGTTCCTTGTTTTAGATACAATTTGAAGAGGGCGATGACTTCCTTTTGAACTATACAAAAAGAACAACATCCCTAAAACTCGTAGGAGGCCCTGTCCATTAAATACAAAGCTGCCTTGGTGCAAAGGTTCTGTTCTTATTTCGTTTTGAGACTTTTTCATCTATATACACTTATACAGTCAATTTCATGCATTGCGTAGAAGTTTGGTGGTTCCTCAGGAGATGTTAGTACAATTGACCGCTTGCCCCTACCTAGCGCGTTTCCCTGTGCAAATAATGATGATAAACGAAGTTTTACCGACATTAGTGGACGAAGTTTATCAAGTTCTTGGAAGCAGTCTCTATATAGCGATATGGAGCCACCCATTTATTAAGAAGATGACGCAACCTTTACTGGATGCCAGAGCAGAGCATAGGACTGATAAATTCGTCCAATATTCAACTATATTAGCTATAACGTGGTTAAGGTACTAAAGCTGGAGACTAAATATAGAACATATATTAGGCGGACAAAGTAGTACAAGCGAAAAAGCAGATTCAGTCCCTCGACCAGAAAGAGGAGACCATTCTATCTATAATCTATCTGAACCACCTTTGCATTAATTTAAAGAAAAATGCTGCAGGATTTAAGACATCGCGAGAATTCTACTTACCTCGAGAGTTTGACTGCTGATAAGAGCTCGAACTACTCACTATGGAAAGCCTTGAAGTCCATAAGGAAACTCCTAATGCACTCGCCACCATTAAGAAAAGCTAACGGGAAAAAGGAGACAAAGAGAAAGCGGATTTATTTGCCGAGCATCTAGAAGAAACCTTCAAGCCGTTCGATGGACAACTATTGATCGAAGAACCGAAGGCTAATACGGCATTCGACAACTATAAAATAAAAGCTGTATCTCTATCCGAATTTAGAATGACAATATGATATGATCTAATCACTGGCGAAATTTTCAATTAAAAAAAAAAAATAAATAGGTGGCGCAACAGGCAGTAGACACCAAAGGCCTAGCTTCTCGCAACCATTCGTTTTGTGTGAGTTTCTATTTTTGAAACGAATGGAATTTCAAATAGCTACCGAAAAAAGCATTGGTTAAATTGCTCTACTTTGTAAATGCCTCATTGATCCAATGCAATATAAAGTCGCTGAAGTTATTATGGTTCCGGAACCGGGGAAATGTGCAAACGATAAGAAATCATATAGACCCATTTCCCTTCTGCCGATAATATCTAAAGTCTTCGAAAAACTTATCTTAAAACGAATACAACCAGTAATTGAAGAAAAACGCTTGATCCCAGATCATCAATTCGGTTTTCGGGTCAAACATTCCGCAATCGATCAGGTGTATTGAATAACAAAAGAAATTGAAAAAAGCTCTGGAAGGGAAAAAATATTTGTTCTAGCGCTTTATCGCAAGCCTTTGACAAAGTATGGCACGAAGGCCTAAGGTATAAGCTAAGGACAATACTATACCTGAGAAATTGTACAGACTACTAGGATCCTACCTTGAAAACAGACTCTTTGGTGTTAAAAAAGAGACTGAATTTGAAGAATTCAAAGAAATCTACGCCGGTGTTCCGCAAGGAAGCGTTCTCTGTCCAATTTTATTCCTGCTCTATATACCACAGATATACCACAGGATGAAGGGACCATCGTAGCAACGCTCGCAGATGATACAACAATGGATGAGTCAGTCGAATCATCAACGTGAAAACTCCAACGAGCTCTAAACAAAGTATGCAATTGGACAAAGACCTGGCGAATAGTCCTTAACGAGACCAAGTCAAGACATGTCAATTTTACATACAAAAAGGTAAACAACTTACCTATTTATATTAACTCGGTACGAATATCTACAGTATACACAAACGAGGCGAAATATTTAGGAATGACCCTAGACGCAAAACTGAAGTGGAAGCCACACGTTAAAAAAAAGTGCGACGAGTTCGAAATCAGACTGAGAGAGACTGTATTGGCTACTTGGAAGATACTCGAAATTAAATTAATTAAGAACTTTGGGGTTCTACCAAACCAAGCAATATGACTCTATTACTCCATGGTATATAAGGAATAGTGATATTCACAGAGATTTGGGAATTGCTACCGTGAATGACGAAGTAGCAAACTTTGCTCGCAAACTTTACACTCGTATTCATGTTCACTGCAATAATGAAGTAGTCCGTTCTCTGGACGTGACAAACCTTGAGCGACGACTACAAAGAACAGGACCTAGTGCTGTGAGGAAAAACCGCATATAATGACGGTATTAGTAGGTGCGTTCGCTGGAAAGCTAGCTACCTAACGCGATTAATAAATACTACAGAAGCATAAACTACTTGTTAAGGTAACTTACGACTAAGTCATCACAAAACGAAAAAATGAGAGGAACAAATTTCTACTACTATCGGCGGGCGCGGCCATAGTGCCTCTCTGTGGGGTGAGGTTTAGTCCTTAGGCATACATATATTAGCTGACACCAATGGCATAACCAGGTCAGATAATATATAAGTCCGACATAACAAATGGTACGGACCATTGGTATTTTTTGAAGATTACTCACCTCCAGGCGCAAACGAAAAAAAAATATATGTCTAGTGCCGAGTTTCCCAAAGTGTGCTCCGCGGAGCACTTGGTGCTCCCCCATGAAAATCCAAGTGCTCCGCGAAAAGATGGGAAAAAATGAAAATTCCATCTGACTAGGTAATTTTGTGCTTCTGCAAAAGGAAGGAAATCGGACGCAAATCTACTCCAAAGAAAGGATTACCGGACAAGTAGAGCCAATCCATTTTTGATGTCCATACAAATTAGGAAGATTGTTGCACCTAAACTCCATCAAGAACTCACGTCCAGGGCTGTTAGGCGATGTGTCGGAGAACAAAATCCTCGTGGATGTATATTCAACATTATGTCAACAAAAACCTAAGGAAGAGCCGGAATTTCGAAAGACTCCACTTACAAATACCATTGCAATTTTGGAAAAAAGTTTTTTGGAGTGTTAAATCCAAGTACAATTTACATATTGGGATCCGATGGAAAAGTGAATGTAAGGGTCCTCCAAACAAAGAATTGCATCAAAAGTACACGCTTCAGACCATAAAACATGGAGGAGAGAAAGTAATGGTCTGCAGTGCATTTTCTTGGTGTTCGGTGTTGGTCAATTAGTTGTATATAGGTCGACCCTTGATCAACACGCTTATAGAAGCATATTCGAGAAAACCCTTTTTTTTCATACATGCCAGTAACAGAATGATTTCTAACACCACAACGAACCTTTCAATCATCAGTTCGGACTCGGCATGAAATTGTACGTCCCTTTTATTAGACGCAAAAAGAAAAACTCACAAAACCAATGGTTGTGAGAAGCTAGTCCTAGGGTGCCTATACGGACCTGTTGCGCCAAAATATTTATTTATTTTTAAGATGCCGGATTTTAGTGGAAAGTCTTTAGAAAAGATTGACTGCCGTTTTCAAAAAATGAAGGCTATTCCACTAAAAATTGGTAGTTTTTATAAGTTTTGGAAACTGGCATTTTAAAGTTTTTCTTATTCTGTGGCAAACTCAAAAATGAATAAAAAATGTTTTTGAATTATTTTTTTTTTAACTATGTACTTATCTACTAAATTTAAATATTTTATAAAATGATACAAGTCACATCACATACAGTGAGCGTCAAAAGTTAGTAAACACCGATGCTTCTTTGAGTTTTCTTTAGGGTCTGGAAACAGGTCTTAAAACCAACAAAATGTAAAATTTTGTAAAAATTTTGATTACGAAAAAAACAATAATTAAACATATTTCATGTCGACAGCAATAAAATGTATCCAAACTCCAAAGACAATTGAAAATCGTTAGTATTCACTGACTTTTGACGCTCACTGTATACATGTTACTTTTCTTCAATTTAGTAAAATTTAAAAAAATCTGAAAGTAGTAATTGCGCTTTCCATTTCTCTCCAGAAAAGTGCTCCGCGTCCAAAAAAGATTGGGAACCGCTGGTCTAGAGCATAGCTTTTTGAAAATATCACCATCTCAAAAATGATTCCACTTAATGTTGGAAAAACGGCACATGACCGAAAGCAGAAACTATTACGAAAAAAGCCTCTTTATTAAGGACCTATAATGCCCTACCCATTTTGACCATTTCCCCTTCACCGTGTCAGCCGCAAAAAGTTGTATTTTATCTTTAAACTAATCCCTAAGAAGCAAATTGGATTGCATTTGCTCGGCATTTTCAAACGCTAATCTTTATATACTTATCCATCACTCTATTCATCATATAAACAGATAAACAACATCCATCTACCACATCATTAGCACACCTGCCATGTTCCTATTAATTAAGGTCTCATCATTTTAAGCTCCAAGTTTCCTCTAAAGGTATTTCCCATTTTTCTATCCCCATCAAATTGAACCCTATTAATCCTTTTTACCCAAGAGAAGGAAAAAAACAAAAACGAAGATAGAAGCAAAGAAGACGTTAATACCGACAAGCAATGTAATTTATGTAATACCTCCATTTGGTCCTCTTCATTAGGCAGCATGATTTCATCTCTAAAACGCACTCATCTCACAAGGATAAAACGATGAAAACACAAAATTACCATAATCCTGTCTGACAAACTGTTCCAAAGGACGAAAAACATCGCCTAAAAAAAAAATGAAGAGAAATGCAAAAGACGAACCGAAAAAAAATATTCGTAACCCAAGACACAAACGCACCTGCAAAAACAGCCCACCTAACATGAATTATTCACCCAATCTCCTGTATTCCTTCCTTTCTCCCATATTCTGACTAGAACAAAAAAAAAAATTGCAAAAAAAAAACTACAACTTCCAAGAGATAATGCAGACTCTGGCGCAGATCACAGTGACAGGACAAGAATTATCTGCAAAAGACGAACGAACACACACTATCATGACAGAGATTCAAATTGGAATAGATATGCCAACAGAAAGAAAAAACCCCAACCAACCCAAGTCGCAATGGGAAAATAGAAAAAGGACACATGCAAAATGGAGAAATTGTGAAATTGTGATCATTTATCAAAGGACAATGTCATAATGCTACTCTCTTCTCCAAACGAATTATATACCTTTGGAAAAAAAACCAGCGAAAAGAAAATTTGCATTCCTGCTCCTTTGCCGAGGATGAGGATATCTACGTATGCAAGTACACACTATGAAAAATAGAAAAGAAAATCCAGGCAATGTGGGAAATGTGCCCCAAAAGTGTCAGCTAACTTTTGTGACGAAACATTTTTTTTTTTTTTTTCTGTTGCTTATTCAGAATGAAATCTCGACGTCCTTCTGAAATTTAATTTTCAACAGAAAGGACTTCGCTCATGTCTCCCTTAGGTTTTGATTTTAAAGATTTTTTTTCAAGTCATTACGAATTCGGACAGCAAATCCAACTCGAAAAACCGCTAGATGATTTGATCAAGTCAAGTCCCAGAGTGGTGGTAGGTACTGCTGTATATACCTCCTGGCATAGAAAGGTTAAGGTAAAGCCCATGAGATTACCAACATCAATCAGGATGATATTTCAAGTAACGATTAGCGATGCAAATTAAATGTCCTTGTGCGTTAAGGTCTATCATCCTCCCTCTTACTGTGGAATAATTAATGCTTTACAATTAATCCCAACGCTGGCGCTGTGTAGGCGAATCTGCCTCCATTGCTCATCAGGATAATAATTCGATTCCAGTCACTCATTTTATGGTGTACTTAAGAATTCTTTGGGATAAGTCAATTTTGCTGTGTGCTTTGCTTGCCCCATTCAAACGAAGATTGACTCGTGGGATTAACAGAATCGAGAGAGTGGTAAAAGGTATAGTTGCCTTGCCTAGTTGGGGAGGTTACATTTTTAAACTCTTTACTCTTTAGACTAGATGAGTAATTTTCTGTTGAACGGGTATTTCAAAATCGTTTTATCCAAGTGGAGCTTTGTATTGAAGGAGCACTACATGCGTCACTTATCGGTTTTTGAAAGAAACTCTTCTCTCCTCACAGTAGTTGGCCGAATACCCTTTCGAACATTTCAACAAGAATCAAAAATGAAACCAAAAGTTTCACGAAGACTTTTCGAAACATGAGAAGAGTTCGCCACTTGGAATATTGAAATACCGCACCGCTCATTACCGCAACTATCTCCGATGCATTGGATCTCAAAAATGTTGCACCCTAAAGCAATGCGGCTAATTAATAAGTGAGGACCCTGCCTGAGTTGAGTATACAGACACTCACAGAGGAAGGAAACAGTTGCCAACATAATTTAATTACCATCAACAACAGAATCGGTCTGAAGACTAGACTGGACTACGTGCGGTGTACTTCAGTATACCTTTGGTAAAGGCATCAGCATTCCCATCACATATGCTACTGTATTGTACTGACGCCGCAGTATGCTGCATAGTAGTAGTAGTGGAGGAAAAAAAAGCCCAGACTACGGACACGGCAGATTTAATGGGTTCAGGCTATTAATCGGTCTAATAGGAAGTGACGATTTTGCTAATCAAATTAAAAGAAACATAGTTCAAGTTCGTAACAAATTGTCAAATAATTGGATGACATTGTTAGCCTCAAAAGCGTATATACCAGTGGCATGGGGTGAATAATTTTAAATGGTAAGTCGAAGTCGAAAAATATCAAAATGACGAAGGGAAGATGTAGGTATACAAAACCTTCAGTTAATTTTTTAAAGCCATACAGTCGAAAACTCCAGGAAGAAATTAAATTAATGAAAATATTTTTCCATCTTGACTGCGAAACTTTCATATTTCGTGTAAACATGATTTATATCATGTCTTATAATATTGGCCTTTATTTCCACATAAAGGTTCTTTAAATGAGTGTTTAAATCGAGCATTTGGGGTTTTTGTGGAGGTTCAGCAAAATCATCTATGTATGCACTTACTCTTTGAAACATTTCTTTAAACGTATTTAGGTACGAAGATCATAGCCAAGACTCAAAACACTTGATTTCTCACTTAGCGACTGGTTTATAAACTTTATAAACACTTCAGTTTGTTTATTTTTTAAAAGATACAAAATTCAATTCACCAAATAACTCGGAGAAAAGCGTGTTATTTTATAGCATAACGCAGTGCTGCCAGATATTTTCACCAGAAATCGTAATTACCAGCTTTCAAAATCGTGGAAATACGATTTTGTTGGAAATAAAAAAAAAACACAAAACAAAAACACAGAAGAACGTTATTATACATCAATTTATTACAACATAAATTATTTTGGATAACATAAACATTTTTCGAAACATAGCATTTTTAATCTAGTACAATGGTGGACATAAGTATTTTGACAAAACTAAAGTTAATTCTACTCATAATTTGAACTTATTTCATGTAAATTTTGGCATCAATGGAAAGGTCATTTAAATTCCGTTTGAATGATACAAAACTTTCCTTAACCCATTAAGTACCCATTGGAAATTTAGAATTTTTGATGCTAAAAGTTTCTTCAAACAATTCTAATAGTGACTGCAAACAAACAATTTTCAAAAATCTCTTCGCTAATATTTTTTATGATTTTTTGAAAATAGCTAAACTGACTATTTTAGCCACCTTTTCCTCCTTTTCATACAAAATTTTTCTGAGATCATCCCATTCAAAAAATCATAAAAAATATTAGCGAAGAGATTTTTGAAAGTTTTTTTTTTTGTAGTCACTATCAGAATTGCTTGAAGAAACTTTTTGAATCAAAACATTTTTTTTTGAGACCGAGGAAAAAAGTCAAAAAAGTAGACTTTCACAAAAATGCTAAAGATTCAAAGAATCCTACAAATTTCTTTAAGATATTTGGAAAATTGCAAATGAATTTTTGTATTCTTGGAATTTTATGCTTTTTTAGCTCAAAAATCGTGGAATAAGTTTTAAGGCCTAAAATCGTAAAAATACGATAAATCGTGGAATCTGGCACCGCTGAGCAATAAGAAAGCGGCATTTGAACAGAGGATACTCCCCTCAGAAAATCATTAAGTAGGTAAAAAAGGGAACTGACTAAGTGACTTCATGTACATCACAGCTCAGCGATGGCAGATACACACACAATTCAAATTCACCAAATATGTCGGACAAAAGCGTGTTATTTTACAGAAATACTCAATTACACCACAGCGCAGCGGTAAAAGATACACACAAAACCCACCAAATAACCCGAAGAAAAGCGTGTTATTTTTTTGCATAAGAAAGCGGGCGTTGAACAGAGAGGACCAAACTCAAATTAATAGTCGCAAGTGCACAAAAGGGAGAGGAGACAAATTTGTTCTATCCTATCAGCGTTGCCATAAGTGCAGATTTGTCTGCATTTTGCAGCTTTTCACCCCAGCTGCAGACTTTTAAAATCCCAAAATCTGGGTGGCAGATTTTGTCTGCATATATTTAGTTTGTTTAGTGATTCTGAATCTGAACTACATAAGTTGCGTTTTTATGAAATCTCGCCAGCCAGCCGTTCATTTGGTCAGTTGCCAGCAAGATGAAGCCAGCCGAGTATAAAATTATGCATTTGGTTGAAATATTTGATAAATTCTTACATTTTTCTCTGGAATGTTGTGTGCATGAGATAAGAACGCCATAATGATTTAAGCAAATTGAGGGAAATTCTAAGCCACTTGTTGCTTTCAGCGCCACCTGTTTGTTAATAGTGAATTGAATTTAGCCAGCTGCCAGCCAGCAGCTCTCCGACTGGGGAGAAAATCAAGAGTTGTTGCCAGCAGTTGCCAGCAGGTTGTTGTTTTAATTAGCATGTGAAATGTGCTTCAACTGGCAGCTACTGGCAACTACTGGCAACCACTGGCTGGGGAGGTTTCATAAAAACGCAACTATTGAAGTGAAGAGAAAAGTAGAGGTTTCTACGTTCCATAACTAGAAATGTTGTCTAAAACTGATCCACTTCTGTTTTTATGAGGCTGTACTGAATGTGTCTGTCAAAATTAAATTTTTTGATATCGCAATATTTATGAATCCAGATTTTTTTCCGCATTGCAGATTTTTTTTCTTCATAATTCCAGATTTTTCGAAATATTTTCATGGCAACACTGTATCCTATCCACTGAGATATTTTATAACCCGTACCCACCCGGGTTATTTTAGCTTTGGGTTATGCTCAGAGAGTGTGGGCAGTTCTAACTTCTAATACTAATGATATAAGGCGTGTTTCTAGCGTTGCCAACCACTTTTGACGAAAAAATGCCTAACTTGAAAGAAGAAGATGCCTTTTTCAATAAAATAATGCCTAAAATAATTTTTTTAGGTAAACAATAATTTAAAAATTGAACACAAATATAAAAAAATTCCCAAAAAAAAAATTTTTTTCCAGAAAAAAAACTTAAAATTATCAGAAAAAATTCTTAATAAATTTATGACATTTTACTTTAAGTAGGTACAACGTTTTGAACACAAAACAAACCTAGTTTTAGTCCTCAGATCGCCTTGGTCCTTGATTATATACATTGATTTTTGAGACAAGGATATGTGTGTTTATTTGAATTGCAGATCATAGCAGTTTTTGTCTTTAAAAAGCGACTTTGTGTACAGAATTCCATTTAAAATTCTTTAAGAATGTTAAAAATGTTCTCAGACTGAACTTCAGCGCGCACTCTATCGGTTTGTAGCCGTTTGTGTGGAAGCTGAGATGAAGGTTAACGTGAACAAATCTGAAGTGATGGTCGTCTCCAGAACGCCTGTTCAATGCACTCTGCATGTTAGTGGAGTCCCATTGAAACAGGTGGATAAGTTTAAGTATCTCGGGGTCTTATTCACGAGTGATGGAAGGAGCAATGCTGAGTTTTCCTGTAGGATTGGTCAGGCTGGGTCAATTTTGAGACAGCTTGGTCATTCTGTTATTAGGAGGACTGAACTTGGTGTCAAAGCTAAGTTGTCAGTCTTTAATTCAGTGTTTGTTCCAACTCTTACCTATGGTCATGAGGTTTGGGTAATGACCGAAAGAATAAGATCGCGAATACAAGCTGCCGAAATGAGATTTCTCCGTTGTATTGCTGGTGTGACTCGTAGAGATCGCATTAGAAATACCAGAATACGTGAGGAACTCAATGTCGAGCAGCTACTTCTCCGGACGGAGCGGTCCATGCTTCGGTGGTTTGGTCATGTTAAACGCATGTCCCCGACCAGGATTCCACGACGTGCTATGGAATCCGTACCATCAGGCAGGCGTCCTCTAGGTAGTCCTAGGATGAGATGGTTAGATCAAGTCCATAATCTCTCCTCTACCCGTATGGGGATTGCCCTTGATGATTTGGAGTCGATGGCGGAGGATCGAGAGCTTTGGAGGGTCCACTTGAGCAACCTACACCCGCGACCCACTTAATGGACAAGCGGACCATTTGAAAATGATGATGATGATGAACAAAATATATAAAAAGTTACAGTTGAATCAAAAAAAAAAAAAAAAAAAAAAAAAAATACCTTTTTGAAGAAAAACAAGCCTTAAAGCCTTAGCTAATGAAATAATGCCTAAAAGGCATGAAAAAGCCTTAGTTGGCAACGCTGCGTGTTTCCGTGTGTGCTTGAAAATAAAGTTGCTGGCAGTGGGTTCGGGTCAGGTCAGGCGTCAGGGTGTGAAGATGTAGCTTGCGCAAATGAATAGATACATATTATTAAGTTTATACCGTGGGTTTTATGTTGCTCGTTTTTAAGTAAACATTGTTGTGTAGCTGAAACTGAAACTTTTAAAAGGTAACTCGGTAGGAATCGGTTTATATGAACGCCACGCCACTGGTATATACCTATCTCGTTCTTAACACGGGACATGTATTATTTAGAAAGTATTTAACATGACTGTGTATAGCTGTAGATCAAATGGATAGCTAATAGGATACTAGAATAATTCACTAAGTAACGGACAGGCATCGAATACGTTTTTGTCTAATTTTTCATTAGGATCAGAAACTCAGATACACTGATAGGATAGAGGATGCTCTTGCCCATTCTAAACCCTGTAATAATGCATAGACGCGCGACATTGAGGTAGACATGGATAATAACAAACAGGAGATGGCACAAGCCTCCATTCGTGTTAGTCGAGTACGATATGCGTTGAGTGGTGAACACAGCAACCCTGGACAACTTAACGTTGGTCAAAACTCGCCAATCCGTTCCTGGAGAGTTTAAACGTTAAGTGATTTTTGGGCATCAAATACAAAGGACCAATGGCATCACAGCCAGCGTGCCATCAGGAGTGCCGCTACCGAAGTGCTGGGTCTCACTAGGTGACCACAACGAAACGCTTGATTGAGGAATGCCGACAGGCACATGCAGCCAAGAACGAGGCCTATCAATTATGCCCCGTTCACAATGTGGGCGTGATAACTCGCCTCGTTCTCGCTTTAAGCTCGTCCGGCAATTCACAATGAAACGTGGTACGTCGGCGAGTTGCTGCATACCAGAACCAGAGCGGATGAGAGAGCTGCCCGCGAGCAGCTACGGGCAGAAAAGAAGGGAGGAACACCGACTTCTCAGAAGGAAAAAGAGAGAGCACGAGAAGCGAGTGGTCGAATCAATTGACGGACGTTACTGAAGAGGCAATGTTCGAGAGCTCTACAAAAGGGTAAACCGATCCACCCAAGGATACAAGGCCCGAACAGAAGCCTGCAGAGATGAGCATGGGAATACAGTAGTAGATTCACATTCGGTGCTGAGGATTTGGAAAGAACACTTCTGCAGACTGTTAAACTGCGGAAACAGACAACAACCCGCTGTCAGGCAGAATGATCTGTTCTGCTTGGAGGATGATAGCCAAAATTTCCGTCCAACCGACCTACACAAAGTTAGGATAGCGATATCCAAACAAAGTCCAAAAAAACTGCTGGAGCGGATGGTCTCCCGGCCGAGCTTTTCAAATCAGCGAGAGATGGCTTGGTAAGGAGCATGCACCAACTCATCTGTAGAATTTGGTCGGATGAAAGCATGCCCGACGAATGGAACCTCAGAATCGTGGCCCCCATCCACAAGAAAGGAAGTACTCTGAACTGCACCAACTATACAGAGGAACAAGCCTCATGAATGTCGCGTATAAGATCTTGTCGGCTGTATTGTGTGAACGCCTAAAACCCTTCGCTAATAACCTGATTGGCTCATATGACTGTGGTTTTAGATCAGGAAAGTCTAAGAAGAAGATTCAACGACGAACTATACCGGCTATACAGCGACGCTGACCTGGACAAAAAGCTAAAAATTCAATGGCTGAGATGACTGGGACACGTGCAGCGTATGGACAGCAACGCACCAGCCGAACGAGTTTTCGAATACACCCCTGAGGGACAACGTAGCAGAGGAATACCCCACCTTAAGTGGCGCGCACAGTTGGAGAACGGCCTCAACCAACTTGCTGTGCGTAACTGGAGGAAGCTAGCGAGGGACCGAGCTGGCTGGAAAAGCTTGTTGGTTGAGGACGTAGTCTACCCCGGACTGTAAGCGCCACCAAAAGTAAAGTAAAGTAAGTAAATTAAGCTTATTTTGAGACGTTTGAATCGTTTTTTGTGTGTTGTTTTATCCGCGGATTTTGGGACCATCGTTGGAGCCTTTTTATAACCTTATTTTAGACGTTTCTTGGAGCATTTTTGAAGCGTTTTTTTTTTGTGGCGTTTTAAGAACGTTTTTTTTTTTGCCCATTCCTAGACGCGGTTTTAAGCACATTTTTATGCGCGTTTTAAGCCCTTTTTAAGCCATTTTCTGGGGCTTTTTTGAAGCGTTCTTTGACGCGTTATTTAAGTTGTTCTTGAGGCATTTTTGGAGCGTTTTGAGACATTTTTCAACTCGTTTTTTGTCTGTTCTTACATGTGTTTTTATGCACTTTTTTATGCGTATTTTGAGCGCTTTTTAGTGCACTCTTTTAAGGGGATTTACATTTTTTTGGACGTTTTTTGAGGCGTTTTTGAAGAAGCGTTTTTAGGCGTTTTTTGGGATGTTTTTTGGGACTTTTTGAGGTTTTTTTTTAGGCATTTTAGAAGCAATTTTAGGCAATTACGCACTGAATTATACTCCGATATTATACACTCATATTATAGTTGTTCCGTTTCAAGAACGAGATAGTTATATAAGCATTTGAGGCTTACAATGTCATCCAATTCGAATGGAATATCCGTAGTCTGGGCTGGGCTTCTTCTTCTCACTTATTAATTAGCCAACATTTTTTGTGACTTTTTATTGCGTTTTTCGGTACGTTTTTTGGCCTGTTACAAGTCAAGTTAAGTCAACTGCAACACAAAAGAAAATATCAATAGGCACATCGAATGAATCGCATGATTCTGAAAAGAAGTACATAATTCAAACAGTGCATACCTAAATTGTGCCTACAAGTTCTAATTATTTACATCGTCACTTAAGCCACTGGAGAAAAATGCATGCGAAAGACTTACCTACCCTAATGTATCTTTTCGAATTGTTTCCTAGTAAGAAAGTCAACCGGCTATACCAAATTCTTAACCCTCTATAACGCGACTTTAACCTTCGAAAACCTAAAATAGGTGATATTTAAATTGTTAATCAAGTGCTTTCTATAAGATGTATGTAGGTACGTGATCTGAAAAAGGGCTGCACTCTCTTGTATAAATTGTGTTCCACATTTACTTTCAATAGCTTACATCTGCGTTGCCCTAGGTTGTGGGAGGCCAACATGTTTATGCTCCTTATCCACCTTCTAACCAGGAATTCCTCTGCGGAATTTAAATCCAACCCACGTACGAAATTGAATTGAATTTAACTTCGACCAATTTAATCACCTCAAATCCATAAACTCCACATATGACAGATATAAAAGTGTCAGCCTAAAATGATAAAGAGGATGACACGTCGACGGAAAAAAATTAAACAAAAGTAGCATATACATAGGTGCTCCATACCCTTCTTGGGCAATTTGCGTTAATGGAAAGCATTTTAGCATATTACAACCATAAAACATAAACCGAACCGATTCGCATAAAAATTTACTCCGAATAAATTAAAGTTACATCGTTCGAAGCACAAAACCAGTGATAAAATGTCCAGGTCAATAAAAAGTACCAATATCCCTAAAAGGGGAATAAAGCGCAGAGCTATCATGATGTCCCGCACTCCATGTTGTCAGGTCGCTGTGTCGTCGGCCAATATGCAACTGGGAATCTCCCTATTAGGACGTGCCGGACAGTGTGTACAGCTACAGTTGCGAAACGACGCAATTTAGATTATTACATTTTGTTCTCCTTGCGTGGCCTGTGAAAAATGTTAAAGGGTCGAGTTGAGTCATAGCTACCTGGCTACCTGCGACCTGCGAGACTACTGCTTTAATTAACCACAAAAGAGTTCTACCCGTTGCACATAATTAAACGGAGTGAATAAATTAAAAAAAAAAAAAAAACACACACAAACTTTTCACGGTACCTCGGTCACATCTCAAAGGGTGGTGGAGGAGTTTGCGGTGATGTTCTCTTGCCATATAAGCAGAGTCCTATATAATGTTCCAGCTCTGATCATACCCGCAAAATGTTAACGCATGCGAATACATTCGTTTTCCTTTTTTATTGTTTTGTGATTGTTGTGTTGCTTTGCGGCAAAAATGAGAGGACCAAACGACGTGCAAATGAAAAATGATGTCCTTGCTCCGCGGTTTGTTAGCGCACAGGTGCTTGGTTTGCTTTGCGTCATGCACATGGGGATATTACTTGTGCTCTTTCAATATTCACATAAATGGGCGGGGGGAGTATGCTGTATGTGTGGCTTCAAAGCAAGTTTATATTTTATGCTGTTTAAAAACAATATTTTAACATTCGGATTGAGTTCACCAACACTGGGGATGAGAAGGAACGGTACGAATTTTGATTTTAAAATTGTAAATTGTGAAATTTTATCTGTCAGATTGTAATGAATTTTAAGGAATCTTATCTGTAGACATTACATAAGAAATCATTAGTTGCACTTGTAAATTGTTTTTTTCTTAAGTCTAAGAGGCAGTTCAGTCAGTCACAGGGCGTTATTATTAAACACGCTTTGTCAAAGAAGAAAAAACTGATGGCACCATTGTGCGGCTAAAGCCTTTAAAATGTTGCCAAACTTTTGTGCACCCTCACCCTATATTGCTTGCAAAAATTAATAAAAAGGAAAATAATTCATTCTTGCGCTAGGGTTGACTTGATACAGATTCCAGCGGCCTTGAAAGCCCTATTTTCGAATACAATACATACTCAATAAAGTAAAGTGCTGCTACTATGTCCTGCAAATCAACCACAACAAGGTCAAAGATGGATGGGTACCTACTTGGCATGGCCATCGGGGTATTGCGGGCTACGAATCGGACGGCGCGGCGGACCAACTAGCTAGGGCTGAATCCGCTTGTACCAGAACCTTATTCTAGAGTCAATTACGACTGCATTTTTAATTAACGATTGGAAACAACAACTTCGATTAATCCAATCGAATAATATCCCGGGCTTAAAACAACCCAAACGATTACTTAAGCCTTATACTCCTATAACAAGGAAATCCTCAATCTAAATAAAGAAAGTATTAGAAACCTATAGTGGGCTTTCTCACCGATCACTGTGGTTTGAGATATCGTCTTAACAAAATGAATTTGTGTCCGGAGACAGAATGCAGGTTCTGTCTTGAGGATGAGGTATCCTCCGGACATATTCTCGGTAAATGCCCGGCAGCAAAAGTAACTTTAACAAACAGACACGTTCACCAGCGGAGTTAAGGAATTTCGCTACTAAGGATATATTATTGACCTTCACTAGGGACGTCAATCGTCTCTTAAAACTAACTCTATACGTACCCCTCTACGATATAATATAGATCTTTATAGCAGTGTTAGCCAATTGGGGAGGGAAATTAAAAAATAAGGATGAGTCGTCTTTGCAATGAAATAAAAGAAGCTGTGTTCTAGGTATTAACAAAATCAGAATGTCCATCGTGGCATCTGCTGTATGACACGTAGCGACACGTCTTGCCGGAACCACATGTCGTTTACCTCCATATCTTTCAATTTGGGCCAGAAAAAAAATCGGTTAGCAGCGTTCTGTAGTGCTTACCGTTGATGGTAATCGCCTCACCAACGTCATTTTCAAGAAAAAGTACTGAGCAATGTCGTCGCACGTCGCACGCCGCACGCCGCGACCTTGAACCTTGAACCTTGAAGTTTCGAAGCAAAACGACGACTTCTTGTGCACGGCAAGGAATTGAGTACCTCGGTTTCTCCTGTACACTTTCATGGACTGTGGCAATGTCCTCGGCCGATCTGGCCTTTCTTTGTAGTACGGGTTGATTTCTTACCGAACAAGTTGTCTTAAATTTAGCCACCAAACGTTGGAGAGTCCACTTTCAAGGGCCACCCCCACAATCTGCCAACATCGGCCTGACCCGAATTTTGTGTGCGTACCCATATCTTCGGGTAAAGGACTATTCACATGAGAAGGAACGAACGACTTGATTAAATGCGATTATTACTATTCCGAGTGTAGGATAATTAATTAATACATACATCAAAATTTATTAGGAAAACAAGTTTAAAATAGTTTAAATAACAAACTTTTTGCCGCGAATTGTCAAAGTTTATTCTTCATCCATAGCTTTAAAATGCGTTTCACAAGCGAATAAAAAATCCCTTGAATTTAGCCTCAAATTAGAAATTGGTAGTAGATTTTTTTTTTATACCCGGTACCACACTGTGGTGAGGGTATATTCACTTTGTCATTCCATTTGTAACGCCCATAAGGAGGCGTTGTAGGTATGACAAACTATATATATTATTGATCAGCATCACTTTCTTAGTCGATCTAGCGATGTCCGTCTGTCTGTCCGTCTGTCTGTCCGTCTGTCTGTCCGTCTGTCTGTCCGTCTGTCCGCACGATTACGGCCGTAATTTAAGAGCTATCGACTTGAAATTTGGTACGTAAGCTTTTATCCACCAAACTGAGGCTAAGTTCGAAGATGAGCAAGATCGGATAAAAACTACTACTACCTCCCATACAAAAATATCAGATTTATATAGCTTTTTATGTTAAAAATTAAATTTAAATAGCTACAGTAAAGATAGCAAGTTTAAACTTTGCACATATTGTTTTAATAATATTTTAAAATTTTTGACAAAAAATGAGCTTGGTCGAATAAAAAGTACCCATACCTCCCATACAAATATATAATTTTTTAATACTAAAATATTTTTTTTATTTAAGAATAATATAGTACCGGGTATTTGAGCTTCGGCATAGTCGAAGATAATTGTCTTACTGGTTTAATTTGCGAGCTGCTGAGACCAAGAAAGTGTTTATGTCGTTCGTTCGTTTGTAGGCAGTTGGACGCTCTCATATAAATAAAGCTTTTTACCATTCGTATAGCTTGCTGTATTATAAATTCACTCAGTACTGTTAGGAAGAAGTCAAGTCTTTCCTGTAGAACTCTCTCTAATAGAATGCTTCTTAAACGTTTGCGAAAAAGAAGAAAAAAACGAAAAGAGTTACATGAATCAAACTTTCGCTTTCGCATGATTTCTTTAGTTTTTTGAAAAGCGAAAGCGTTTTTCGTTTCATTTTTTACAGAATCCGACTCCAGTTTCCTTTGAGAATCTAAGAATGTAAGCTGTCTTCAGTGACGGTATTCCCTCATCTGATGATTGGTAGATATTAGTACTTGATCAAATATTGCAGTCATTTTTAAGTCAATGGGCGCAGTGGATCAGTGATTAGAGAGCTGTTCTATATACTGTTTGAGGGGCCGTCGCGTAGGTTCGATCTCTGAAAAAACAAACATTTTATCAAACGTTATCATGGTAAAGCTTCTCAAATCATCCTTTCGGACTCAACATAAAATTGTAGGTCCCTAGCATTCGTCCCCAAAAAATAAAAACCCACACAAATGAATGATTCTGATTATCTAGGCTCAGGGTGCCAATACGGACCTGTTGCTCCGTCTACTTATTTATTTATTTTATATCTGAATGCAAATAAAATATCCCAACACATGTTCTGGGTTTTCAAAGGACTCATCGCAGAATCTGCAGAGACCTTATAAAGATATATCGAGTTTCCTGTGATTTCCCTTGAGTCTACAATGCAGCGTTAGGAAATGGAGGTTATTATTGCTCATACTAGGTGTCAAGTGCTATGATAATAGCTCGGCTATCTGTCATTATAGCTATATCACATTTGGCTTTGTTTCTGTTGAGGTTGATTTGGATAAATCCTTCTATGACATAGATTTTAGCTAAAAGGCAGGTGATTTTAGGCTTCTATTCAGAGTTTTTGGTTCTATCTGTACGAATACCTACTCCCATTGCAGTTCCCTCATATAAGTTCCTGATCCATCCATCTGTGTACCACTTTGTTGTATGATTGCTCAGTTTTGTCGATTGGGCATGGCCCATGTAATATATAGGCATGCCAATCTTTGAATATTATTCAGTACCTTTCTCGAGTTTGCCAAATTGGCTGCCAGATTGCCCATGCAATCGTTTGATATGTAATCATTGGTCTTATACAATAGAAATATAGAATAGTCGGGCTACATTCCCTGGACTTTCCCGCTATGTTCCTGCAATAAATTTGAGCTCACTTCACTGTCCTGATCAGCTCTTTTGTTTATGTGTTTTCCATATGACCTTACTGCCTGCTGTTTTGAGAAAAAGATTCGTTATGTGATACTTGGTCCAGTTTGTGGAGCCCGACAATTCCTTGGGTTCCATCCCCGAGATACAATGAACATGAGGAAAACTCAAACCTATAGAAAAGACTTAAAATTGGAGAGCAACCTCAACTGGTTTTGTGTGTGTAACTGGGTTCAAGCTGATTGTGGTGGCTTGGCTGTATATGCCGAATCCAAATTGAATTAGGCTTTCTCGTACCTTTTTTTGAAGGGTTACCCCAGTGGTAAGACCTTTCTCTGTAATTTGCATTTTTCCGGGGTTGAATCACAGACCCCTCGCGCTTACAAATCCAGCGTACAAAATATTATTTACTCGCAACACTGATCTATATGTATAAAAAAAAACATCTTAAAGTCAAACACACTTTTAAGGACCCACACCCAACTGTGTGGTAGCCACACAATATATTACAAACCATATTCTGCATGAAAAAACCACACCAGCGAGCGAAGGACACCAATCCTCCGCATGTAGCCATGTAGCGCATGTACTAATAGAACTGGTAGAAAAACACAAAATCAAATTAACGGAAAGGAAATGCAAATACATGTGTAAAGGATATTGAAGGGAAATTTCATCGTCATCCTTGATTATCGTTCTTTTCGTTTCAGTTGAAACTTCCGACTAGGTACCGCATTCGTTCCAACACCCGAATTCACTTCACAATCTTTCTGTCCGCATATTTTCGTTTTTTTTCTTTTTTTTTTCATTTTTGCCTCCTCGTCCTTTCTTGTTCTTCTCTCCAACTATATATATATGGTGTGTACAGGAAGGACTACGATGACGATGAGGTAATTAATTCAAGGACTCGTCTGTTTTAAACGACTTAGAAGGGATTACAATTAAATAGAAGAGCTTGTATCTTTCTCTCTATCGTTCAGTGGGTGTCATGACTAGATGTATATTCTGGCCTGGGTGTAAGCTGACAATAGAATATAGGATGTCGGTTGCAAAAAGGGAACCCGAAAGTAGTGCTTCCGCATCAAGAACTTTCGAAATAGTTTTGCCGGTCGTCTTCTCCGCTCTGCAATTGTCATTTCGATTGTTTGCCAACTAAGTGGGAGAGGCGAACGAAAATGGATAACGCAAAAAAGTGGATAGAGCGCTCCTAAAATAAAGGATTCACGTTTGATTTTGAGAATCTAAATGAAAATTTAGATGAAAATTAGTTTAAGCTGTTAGTACAAGTAGGAATTGTCGCTGGTTCGATTTTTTTTAAAGTCTGCGGCAAACTGTATACGAACTCGAGTACTATACACCGCACAGCCAATTAGCAGGACATTCGCAAGCACCTTCTATTTCCATCGCTTTGTATCTCGTTGAAGGGAACTGCATAGAGTAGTCTCTGTGTTAATTAGGAGAAAGGACCGACTATACAAAGCTGAAAGCATAAATAGAGAAAGTATTCCGGTTCCGAGTTGGATGCAATAGTGTGCACGACTGGATTGTACGTTGTTATAGTTTCTTTACTTCCTCTGTTCAGTTGGTAATCTACCAGGACTATAATGTTATGTAGGATCAATAATTAAATTAGGTGCAAAACAATGGCAGGTCCTTTTATTGAAATATGGCACAAGAGTGGTATTGTTTTGCTTTGTTTTTTTAATTCAAGGAAAGTCCGTTTGCACAACATTTCAGTATCTTAGAGAACTTGGAGTTCCTTAAAGACTTTGTCAAACTTTTGCATAGATTAAGAAAAGAGTTATAATTTTTAGTTATTGCAATAATCAGAGGATTATGCGCGCAGAACCATGTCAGATTGTGTTGAATACACGGACACTGTAATATTGAGCGTAACGAAAGGACCAACGTTCTGGCCAAAAACGGAGCAAAGCTTCTACAAAATGAAACAATTGAGGACATAAGGCCACCACACCAATAGCCGTGGCCAAGGGGATAATTCGAGAGAAAACTAGAAATAGTGCAGAACTAAGATGTTCCTTTAAGAAGGCTACGGAGGGTCTCAAAGGCCTGAGAGAAATAGGAAAAATAGAATTGTTAAAACTCAGCAGATTATCAAAGCCACAAATGGTGATAGGGATACTCTCTGGGCACTGCCTTCTAATTTAGGCGATTAGGTTTAACAACGGACATGTGCAATTGTTGCAAGAACCAACATGTAGGAGGGGATATTACTCATCTTCTCTGTGATTGTTAAGTTATTGCTCGGAACAGAAGGAAACACATTGGAAGGTACGTCGTTGACTATTTGGAGGAGGTTGGCTTTTCACGTAACAAAATTGAGAGCATCTTTAGGTTCTGTAATAAATCTTTAGGGAAATTATAAATTTAGGCGATTTGGTTTAAGTTTTGACAGTAAAGGTTGGTGCCTAGTCTGCTGTGGTGAACTCACAAACCTATTGAACCTAACATCACCTAATGGTATGATAAATAAGCCATGTGCTACAAACGCGGTACTGTGGAAAAACATTAAGCTGTAATGTTAGTTTTTCCAAGGTTTGAACCTGAGACTTCTCGGTCAATAGTGCAGCATTCTAACCACTGAGTCATATACAGCAGGATTCTATGAAAGGGTGCTTAATAACTGAGATACATTTTTTAGGCCAACAACTTAGCAAGGTTTTCCGTTCGACCTTTGAATCTAATATGCGGGGTAATAGTGAAGGTATAGTAGACAACAAGTTGTACAAGTTATCACTCTTAACCTTTACCCCTATACTAAACATATGTCAGGCAGGTTATTTCCAAGTCCATTTCTGTCGAAATACCGCGCTTTGTGTAGTCGATGTTTGAGAGTTATTTTTCGATGACAGCATCTACCTACTTCATTACCAGCTACACGGATCTTCTTCACACCCGTTTCAATACATGCAGCTTGCCGTCTTCGCTGGTGTGCTGAACTGACTTTTGAAGAACTATACCTTCCTCTGATAGTGCCTTTTGAGTTTTCGCACAATAGCTTCAATCATGAAGAAGCTCAATTATAGCGCCTCACTTTTTCTTAAAGCTTTTCAAAATCTTAAGGATGTTCTTGTAAAATTTGACGGATTATAAAGATTTCTCCATCGTCATCCTGAGTAGACGAACTGAATTGGGACTGGGAGGTATGTTGGAATTAAACACGACATTCAAGAGACTTATTCCACTGAAGTAAAACCCTCTCCCACAGAACCAAGAAATATTGTACAAGACTTTATCCATCTCGGCCCTGCTGTATAGTGCAGAAGCATGGACCTTATCGAAAGCTGATGAATCTCTGGCTTCGCATGCTGTGAGAGAAAGATTCTTCAGGTGATTATTATCGTTACAGTTTCTATCGACGGAGTGTGGAAGAGGAGATTCAATGACGAACTTTACGGACTATATAACGACGTAGACCTAATCAAAAAGCTCAAAGTACAGCGACTGAGATGGCTGTCTGAGTCTTTGAGTCCACCTCTCAGGGATAATGAAGCAGAGAAAGACCCCTCCTCAGGTGGTGCGCACAATTGGAGAGCGAGCTCAACCAACTTGGTTTTCGTAATTGCAGGCAGCTAGCTAGGGACCCAGCTGGCTGGAGGGGCCTGATGGTTGAGGCCGTGGTCCACCCCGGACTGTGAATGCCATCTGAAGTAAAAGTAAGTATTCCTCTGTAGTTTGTACAGTATGCTTGAAGATGGGACACATTATGCTGTGGTTCCATTCATCGGACAGGGTCACACCTTCATCTGATCAAATTTTGCTTAGTATAGGCTTTTTATGCTTTTTACCAAGTCATCTCTCCCTGTTTTGAAAAAGTCAACTGTTGTCCACTCCATATTGTCATATTGGACTTAAATATCGCTAAACTTATTTCGTCTTGGACGGAAGTTGGAACAATCATCGTCTCTGCCGAGTGGATCATTTTGCACGACAGCAGATTTGTAGCTATATCAGCCATTTAGCAGACTGCTAAAATGTCCTTTACAAACTCTGAGTAACGTCTATGTATGTGTTAATTAAAGCCTTATCTTTGGGTTTTTTATAATTGGAATTGGAAAAATCGTTTCGCCCTTTCGGAAATTGCGTCTGCAGTGACACTAGATGTGAACGCCAACTTCCTGACTTAATTGTACCCGTAGGGCTCTCAGGGAGCTTGATCTTCAGCGTTGATTGATAGACGGTGTTCTTGGCTGTATGTGCTGAGGAACACATCGAAAAAGGGGTTTCTTTACGGACGCCTATACCTACACATATCACATCAGCTGCTGCAAATTCAGATATCACGGTACCTAGTGCGGCCAATGCTCATCTGGACTTGATGCTACTGATTCGATTGCTGAGACATTAAGGGAGGCGCAGGGGTAATAAGATGGCATGGCGGTCTCTTGCGATAGTAATTTCTTAGAGAATCTTAGAGAATTATGGGTGTTGTAACTTGATAGATTTCTGCTTCTAGTAACTACCAATTAGTGGTTCGAGTCCGGCTGCCATTTGGAAAGTTCGAACTTTAAATACGCGTGATGTCTGGAGTTGATTGCACAGGGTCTGGAGATCTGGAAGTCCCTCTATATGTATTTTCAATGACAGGACCAAAAAGTCGAATAGACGGAGTGTGGTTCCGGAGGAGGTGTGTAGACTTTCGAACCAAGATACTCTTCTTTCCAATTTTGGGGAAAAATCATGTGACATCGTATTTCGGGTACTTATCTTCTCTAGAATATCGTAAAATGCTTTATTGGTTGCGTCAGCACAAATCTCCGTGATGATCTTAAATTTAGCACTGATTCCGATTTTGTTCAGGTGAAAGTAGGGTTCTTGACTTTCTCAAATTACAAAGCCCCATCCAAATGGGCACTACCCGGCAATTCCTTCTCGATGCATAAAACAGCGTCTTAGATCAAGTCCCACTTCTTATTTACTTTGCAAGGCATTCATTTGCTGGCATTGCGGCTGACTTATTGTACAGGCGAAGTTTAAAAAAATTAACACCTTTGAACGCTATAGAGGATCTATTTAAAATACATCCCTCGTTTTTGATTAACCATAACACTGTTACCCGATAGCTAAACTAATTTGCATTCTCCGTTGCCAATATCCGCAAAAACGTATGTTGACTTATTTATGTATGAGTATGACCCTCTGCCGATAGAAATCTAATTTTATAAACTCCCAATCGATGCCATTATGCGCCTTTAAAAATAATAAATGCATAAGCATCCTGTTACCCGGATGCGTCGACCGAATCATGCCATCCAATCCCCGCATGGCATCAGCATAGTCAAGTCATTCCCTTGCCAGAAGGAGTTCACCTAATGGCGATAAAAGTGACTTTAACAGTCGCCTTTATGGGAGCTTCATGCAAATTAGGTCATTCACAGAGTTCGTTCTACTGCACTTGGCGCACACATCTAATTCAATTGAACCCACAAAAAAGGAGTCGAAGCCGAACACAGGGACATGAGTTTCTCCCCATTTCAATTGAACCAACCAAAAAAGAAAAGTCATTAAAAATCTGTACTATACACACGGATGGCTCAATGAAATCTGATTAATAGAATCGACTCAGTGATATACCGTACCGATGGCATAATTCAACGGATAAAACGTTTTGACCCAAAACTATAGATACTATCCGCATACAGATATACAGAAGGACATGCTGTTGGAGAGCCAATGGAAGTGGATTGTACCAATAGCACTCATACTACTGTCAATCGCATTCGTCGTCATCGCTCGTCGTGGGAAAAGCTTTTTATCAGATTTGAATAAATCTCTAAAGAGAATTGTATTCATCAAATACACTCACACACACATACATAACACTATGCGATAGTGTGTCCTTTGTGAATTCGTCGGGCGTAAATTTCAATAATACCGCTGTGCATAGCAGAGCACCCATAAGGGTATCCAAACAACATTAACAATGGACCCAATTTCAAATCGAAAAAAAAAAAATGGAAGGAAAAAAATCTGAATCCTCAAATCTCGAACACTAAGTGAATTCTCTAATAGCAAACAGTGGAAGGAACTAAAGACGTATAGTGACGTAGAACAGATCGAGGGATGGGATGAGGATTCCGCCCCCCACATTTAATATGATAACAATGCGAATGGAATTGAATTTCGATGGGCTCTTGAATGGCGCAGTTGCAGATTGAAGGACTTTTCTTTCGCCTTCTAGTTATTTCCTATTTGTCTTTCTATAAATAGTGGAGGTATAGCTTGTCCACGATGGTGTTTTTGAAAATGATGCCTTTAAGTGGCGTTCAGTAGCAGTCTTGTGTTTTGAACCAGAATTTCTATCACCGATTTTTCAAAAATGTGTTTCTAGTAACCGATTTCCTTTTTATGGTAAGTACTGTAGTCCGGGGAAAAGGCGGATTTAAACCAAAATTCCTTATGCTTGATCAGGGGCTAATTACCACCAGTTGGGTAGGTAGGCCATTTTGGGTACCCTCGTCAACATCGTCAACCGCCAACGATTTAAAAATGACGAGTAAGACGGCTCCCTACGCCATATGACAAAGATGGGCTACAAATATAGGTAATTCAAACACCAGCGATTTAGGCCAAGCTATGTGGAGGAAATCTGATCATTGGATGTGATTTTAATGGCCACTAGATCCAAGGAGGTAGTTCGGTAATCAATCTAAGACGAAGATTCACTTTTGAGTTGGTTCCTTACAGGGTTATGGAAGAGGCTATAGATCTGACTCTAGTAACTCATAGGGTTGGACGACTCGATGGAGATCATACACCAACTCATCTCCAAGATTTCATCAGAAAAGAGATGCTTGACGAATGGAACTTCTTATCTGTACGAACTATAGAGGAGGCATCGATTCTCCTCATATATCAAATACTGGAGAAAACGCTAAAAGTTCAAATCGATAGCCACTGTTTCGGTTTCTCGATTTTAAGGGAAGACGAGCTATTATAGAGCTGTACCTGTGGGTAGTTTTGGCAACCCTAATCATTATAGTATAGAATGACAATGGCAATGACAATATCAGAAGTGGATTTCGTCGTGAATGACGGCAAAAGCAAGTCAACACAAAATCGGCTAATCGATAGGAATGCAATGAAATAGCTATAAAAGCTTTACATTTCACATAGGTCTTTATCTTTATCTAGAGTGAAACTTGAAACATTTTGCAAAAAAAAAACCACTTAAGTCAGTAAGTAAGTTTGTATATTCTCACACGTGGTCCGTCCTACAGTTCTTGGGTTTCTATGCTTGGATATGGTCCAAGCTACTACGCTTTATATTAAAGCATTCGCTAAAGCTAGGGTGTCCATATTCTTCAAACGAAAAAAGAGGACATAATTTACAATCAACAAACACCACCCTGCTGTACGGTTTTCGTTGGATAAAAAATATTGTTAGAGCTGGAAACACTTGTAAAACTGTATTAATAGTAGGGTAAAATGAGAACCACCTAGTAGGTAGTGCAATACCGGAGTAAGTCATTTACAACATTTTTTTAAACCTTCAGTTCTTACTGTATAGTGTAGTAGGTCATGGGTTCCCAATATTTTTCTTACTGCGACTTCCTAGAGAGGTTGAAATATTTTTGCGACGCCCTTCTAAAAGCACAGATATATGTGAAGCTGATCTTACTGAAGATTCACTAAATGGTTTTTCAATAAGGACGGTTCGACGTTGAAATATTGTCGTTCACATACCCACATTCATCTAAAAATGCGCCTCGTCGCTAAAGATGATTTTTTGGCAAAAATTGAGGTCCTCTTCCAAACGCTCCGAAGCCAAGTCAGCGAACAAAAGGCTTTGTCAATGTTCATTAAGTTTAAGCTCCTGGATTAGTTGGATCTTGTACGGGCCCAAGTCCCGATGCAAAATTCGCCAAGTTGGAATCTGCGAAAGGCTGATTTCTTATGCACGTGGATGAATTGACTGCCTCGCGTTCTCCTGTACATTCTCATGGACCACGGCAATGATCACGACGAATCTGGATGGCAAAGACCAGTGCTAATTGAAAAAACTTTTATTTATTTTTGAGTGTCAGGCAAATATACGAGTGCCAGTCATGAAGCAAGTCTTACTGGAAATACGGGAAACACAAACGCGCTTAATCTTTGCCTATTGGATTGACCCAGGGCGGCGCGACGCACGTTAGGGAACCCCTGGTGTAGGTATATATGTAGTATAGAAAAAAAGAATACATATTTTTATTACAATAATTTCAATATCAATTGAAAATGATTCAAGACTGCTCTTTTTACACTTTTTACATTCCTTATATTGAAATTGAAGGGTATTAAAAAAGAGAACAAAAAGAGGACGCAATAAATAAAGAGGACAAAAAAAGATCCAAGCGAAAAATGAAAGTGTAAAATAGATCGCGGACAAAAAAGAGGACATGTCCTCTTAAAAAGAGATGTTCTGGAAACCGTAGCTAAAGCCTATCTAAGCAAATGTTGACGGACGTGTGGTGCGAGTCTGGTGCCACTTATCTCGTACAAGTTTAATTTTCGAGTGGCAAGCGGGTGGTGGACGCCGTGGAATTGTAGAGACTGTAGAGATTTTGGCATTACAACAGCGTATTTTCATTTAACCGGAAACTTACATGCGAGTCGACCAAGAATTCAACATAGGACGACATTTTTTCTGTGCGCGAGCTACATACATATATTCAGCAACACCCTTTCATATCATACCACCAGTGATCAAGAACCTTTCAATAACATCAGCAAATAACAACAATGTGTACCAATGACTTAACTGAAAGTAACACCATGGTCCGCTATCAACATCATACCATCAACGATCTATAACATTCCAAACATCGCCACCAACAACAGCTCCAGTTCCAAACTAGTTTTCATTTATCTTAAGTGAACATCTTAATGGGCGCAATAACGCAGTGGTTAGTGTGATGGACTACCGAGAGATCCCAGGTTCGATTCCCGGAAAAACACGAATTACATCTTTCTACTGTGCCACCTCTCGCCAACGTCTGACAAACATCCGAGAGCATGACTGTCCTGAAAAAGCTTCTCAAGTCAGCCGTTCGCACTCGGCATAAAATTGTAGGTCCCTTCCATTCGTCCCAAAAATAGAAACTCACATAAACGAATGGTTGCGAGAAGCTAGGCCTAGGGTGTCACCCGCCTGTTGCGCCACCTATTTATTTATTTATTTTTTTTTACGTACATACAATGTTTTAACTGTACTGCACTAAAAATACCCTAAAATCACTTCTCAATAAAAAAAAAAAAAAAATAAGAAAGTATACCTCTCCTATAGTGGCCCAAAAAGTCAATGTGGGAGTGGACCTTCTATTTTAGGCAAAAATGTGGATACGGTTGGGTTACTTGTACAGCTTAGTAAGCCTTGTAATACAAAAGTGAGGCTATAGTATAGCGATGATCTTGAATAGGGAATAGAACTTAGTGTACGTATTGATTTTGTAGCCTCGTGTCCCTATTTCCCCTGGTCATAATACGTTGTCAAGTTATTGGGAAACCCTCAAAAACCCTGAAAAGGCTATAGGAATTCAGACATTTAAACGTTTTTAATGGGCTATGGGAAAAATTGCCGAAAATGAAATCGCCAAAAACATAAGAAAAATATTTTCGGAGATTTGTCACTTTCTTTTGGCAGACTCACATTTTTACACTTTCGCAGATTTTTCAAGATCACCCAAAATGTAAATAAAAATGCAACTACATACACTGCTGGTCAAAGAAATATATGAGATATAATTTTGTTTCAAAATTGATTTGCTCAAAAGGATTTCACTAGTATGGATTTATTTTTAACTTAAATTAATTTTAACAGACTAAACAAGAATTCAAATATTTATAATTCAACTTAAGGACCTCTAAGATCTAGAAATAAATAGTAATAAAAATATTTTTTTGTTTTTGGTGGCCAATAAAATGGGTGTTTTGAACTAAAACAATGAAATTTTCAATTTTTGTCAATTTGTTTTTGAAAATATATCTGAACGTTTTTGGCTTCATACCCTAATATCCTGAGTATCCCCCTTTATTTTCCCGAACTTTCTTCGTGGCATTGGATTGACCAGTTTCTGGCATATTGCCAAAGGTATAACATACCACTCTTTCTGTACAGCTTCCCACAACTGGTCCCGGTTAGTAAAAAACTTAATCTCCGCTTCAATTCATTCCACAGGTTCTCAATTGGATTGAGATCAGGGGACTGACTGGGCGACGGGATTACAGACACTTCATGATCCCGAAACCAATCTTTTACTAGGCCCGATGTGTGTTTCGGGTCATTATCCTGCTGGAAGTGCCATCGGAGGGGCAAGTTTTCCTCGGCATATGGAAACATGATGTCCTCTAATATATCCCTGTATTCAAATCGGGTCATTGTGTTGTTGATTCGAAAGATGGGACCAACACCATTCCAGGAAAAACAACCCCACACCATGATATTGCCCCCTCCGTGCTTAACCATTTTTCTTATAAAGCGAGGGTCAAATTACTTTCCTTTTGGTCTTCGCACGTTACGTCCAGAATCGGAGCAAAGTATATTGATTTTTGTTTCATCACTCCAAACGATGTTATGCCATTTTTTTATTCCTTCAGGCCCGTTCCACTCTTTGTGGCTTAAAGCGAATTCTTTTCGAGACTTTAAGTTCTTGCCTCTCAAAAGTGTAACTTTCCTAGCAATTCTTCCAAGCAGATTGGTATTTTGGAGCCTTCGACGACCTGTGCGCGCACTAACTGTATCTTTGTGCGGAAATCGTCCTCGAAGACGCAAAAGGGTCGGATTTGGACAGTATCAAGATGTGGCGGTCAGTGATCGGTGAGGTTTTTTTTCTTTTTTTCCCGATTCTCATTCACTTTCAATGGCTTTAGGGCATTCGTTATAAAGATCTGAGACTGCCCCAATGGTTCAGCTATGAATTTGTATGTTTTGCCCGAATCCCTTAGCCGACGAACCAAATTTCGCTCTTCTTGGGAGCAATGAGCTTTTCGTCCCATATTGAAACGCTATTTTAATGCAATATCAACTAAAAGTACTTGACATGATTTAAATAAACTCACTTTGAAGCAATTAGTATTAAACTACTAAAGTAAAAAGCAGAATTGGGATTTCAAACCACACGCACCTATTTTAATGACCCGCTTAAATAAGCAAAACACGAAAATAAAAATGACTTAGTAGCGTTGTAACCGTAGAATGGGAATCAACAACAACATCATTTCAACAGCATTTCCGTATTGGACTTACATAAGTATGAGCAAGTTTGAGCATTATGTAAAATTTCTTTAATTTCATTCCAGTCTTTTTGCACAATTTGTTTGACTTTCTTAAATTTTGCAATTTGACCCAAAATTAAATGAAGAATTTATATTTTTTTCAGTTTTGCGTGTCCTTAAAAATTGGTAAGATTAGTCAATGACTTCCTAACAAGTGTAATCATTCATGTACAGATACATGATCGGAAATCCCCAATCAATCTGCCTACTGTTCGATGCTTAAAACTCCCCTTGAGACACGTTCTTTCAAATGTTGGTCCTGGACGATTACATCCGCGTATTAAATTCTTTCACAAACATATCCCATATAAGATTATTGACAAACGTTAAGCTATGCTCTTCACTGAGTACCCTCTTTCATTCAATTCGATAGCAGAAAACCGCGGTTTCGTAAGCCCATAGGAAGAACAACTCCAACAAAGGATCAGGAAAATATTTAATCATGCTCAACTAATGCAATTTATTTGTTTGCACGAAATGCACTTTTCTCCCGCGTGCATATTTTTCCGCCTTTTATGCAATTTCATCTTGAGTAATGGATGAATGAAATAAAAATCCACATGAACACGGATCAGATAAAAAGTTGAATACCACCATAGCATAGCCCGCCCATCGTATTCATTCGTATTATTGCGACCCGCACATAATCACTGGAAGAGCAAACAGAAAGGAGTGCACACATTTATTTCTTCTTTCGAAAGGATGAAGAAATTTCATTCCTTCGATCTAAATCGTCTTTTCTAAATGCGAACAAAAGGATAAACGGGATATCGAGTGAAGCAAGTAAAGAAAAAAAAAAACAAAACCCCTCCCACCAACCACATGGACGTTGTCATCATCATCGCATCGCCCTCTGTGTGTTGGATAATAATATTTTAGCCATAAGCAATACCTTTAATTATGGCCAATTAATGCATTGCATTTACCCGTATTGTGTTGAAGTGGATACCCACGACACGACCGACGACGCGACCTCGACCACGGAGGTTGACGTTGAACGTTCAATGCACTCTTCGTTGGTAAGGCAGCAAATGTAGTAACACATACACACACTCACTTACATTGTCCTTCATATAGTTCCATCGATTCTGGTTCGTCGACTTTAAATCGCTTTTAGCTATTCAGCTGCAATTAGACAGTCAAACTGCTTGTATTATTTTACCGTTTGTGTGGATGTGGATGCAACACCTTAGGTGCAGTCGATTTTTAATGGGTTAATTCTATCACAATAGCCCTGTCGTCTGATCGAAAACGGGGGTTTTTTGTGTCTTATATATATGTTTGTAGGTATAACAAGCTGTACCCACGGGCTATCTTCGTGAACAGAAATTGAATTGAAGATGTTTTTGTATAACAGTGTTACAAATTTTGAATTTTTAGCTCCCATGAGTGTCGAAAAATTGCACTTGCAGTGTTGTTTTCTGTATATCAGAGGTGCCACGCCCCTTTTTCCAATACCATCCACATTTTATTACCTGCTTTGAACATTCATTTCTATTTAGCAAATTTCAAGACTAAAGCTGCTATAAATGTTAATAGTATAGGAAAATTTTGGGAATTGTGTATTCAGCGCCATCTATCGGAAAACTTCTGAGTTACTTGTTACTTTTCACTTTAAAGCAAATATATTGGGCTTCAGCTCAATTGGCTGACTACGTTCGAAGTGCCGAGGAAAGCGTTTACAATGTTATTTTTCTTATGTACAGTAGGTGCCACGCCCCTTTATAGAATTTTGCCCATACTCCCAGCCACCCTGCTTAACATACTCAAATGCCATTACGAGTATTGAGTATCTGAAAATCTTTCCAGTTTGAGACGAAAAATATTTGAAATAATTATCATGGTAATGCAACGATTGGCAGTATGGAATTGACGGTTCTCTCTTGAGAGCCATTAAATCTCTCTACACAAACTGTAAAAACTGTGTTCGGATAAACGGTGTTAAATCAATATCTTTCACCGTGGGCGTTGGACTTCGCCAGGGGTGCGTCTTGTCTCTTGCTCTTTTCATTACTTATATGGACTGTATGTTACAGCGCAGTCTTGTCATCCTTGGGTCCTCTCAGACTGAACTCCAGCACGCACTCGATTGGTTTGTAGCCGTTTGTGTTGAAGCTGAGATGAAGGTTAACGTGAACAAATCTGAAGTGATGGTCGTCTCCAGAAAGCCTGTTCAATGCACTCTGCATGTTAGTGGAGTCCCATTGAAACAGGTGGAGAAGTTTAAGTATCTCGGGGTCTTATTCACGAGTGATGGAAGGAGCAATGCCGAGTTTTCCTGTAGGATTGGTCAGGCTGGGTCAATTTTGAGACAGCTTGGTCATTCTGTTATTAGGAGGATTGAACTCTCATAATATTATGAACTCAAACATATTTAGCAGCGCCATCTCTTTATCGTTCATGTCCGAAAAATCTCTGATGATATTATATCGGAACCGAAGCCGGATTCGGAGGTGCAATTTGAACCGGAGGTTCTGCTTCTGACATATCGGATTCGGAGTTGAAGCTCCGTATCATCCCTAAACTACCTAACCTACCCTTCATCGACCGAAAAGTAAAATTCAATTCAGAGATTTCTTCCGTTATGGTGATTTGAAGAAAAGATAATATCCAGGAAAATCATTCCAAGTTGCATGTCCAAAACAATGTCTCACATAGTAAGTAGGTCTGTGGACATTTCGATTGCCAAGGGGAAAATTTGCTGAAAAATTCATTCCTACTTCAAAATGGCAAATATACACCTCAGACCCATCAACAGTCAACAAAAAAAAAAGAAAAAGCAAATACAAAACAAAAATATCCTTCCCTGGTGAAAGACCTAAACAAACAAAACCACAAAAAGCGTATAGACCTGCTATCGTCTTGAAATGTCCTACTCGAGGATTCTTTGGGAAGTTTTCTCCAGCATCCCGATTCCCATTCCGTCATCGAACTAAATCAACCGACCCGTCTCTCACTCCATTTCAGTCATAAAAATCTGACCCACAGAACAGCACAAACATTCTGAAAAGCAAAAAAAAAAACCGAAAATGCTACCCCATGAGATACTTTCACATAAATACTCGTACTCGAATATGAGATTCGTTACCCAAAGGGATGTCCCCTATACCTGCTCGGCCGTCATCGCCGTCTTCATCTTCGTCTGTCCGCAACATGTGCTGTGATGAATTTTGCATTCTAAAAGATATTCACTCGCCCGAAACCGAGTTTGTGTCGTACCGAATAAATAAAACAAAACATTTGCATACAATCAGGAGTATTTACTCAATGTCCTGTCAGCCATCAGAGCAAAATGGACGTGTGTACATTTTCTAGTTTCTTATTCATTTTCTTGGTTGTCCGTCCGTCCGTCCGTGTGTTTGCTACCAATGGACATGATTCGATGGGAAGATAGCTAGATGTACATTTTTAAGGATGTATGCTCTCACAGAAAAGCTCTTTGTATTTTGTGCAATGAACAATCTACAAAAGGGTTTCTTATTCACTGGAAACGATTGTGACAAAAAGGATTTTATCTAAATGTTAGATTAGTCGAGAGAAGATATAGAGAATGTCACAAAGGAATGTGGACGCGCCGTCAATCAAATTGGAAGAGCAATACATAATTTAGTGTAGTTTAACTGGATTTTAGAATGCTTCGGATGGCAATGTCATCAGTAGATATATGGAGTCTGTTTTCAACCCAAAAGCACTTACCAACCGTTTGAAAGATAGTTTTTTTTTTTAAACTTTTTTAGATGAAGAATTAAATTCGCGTCATTTTTAGAAGATAACTAACCGGATCCTTCAAACTAGTAGGTCAGTGCACGGAGTATCTTTTCAGCCTTATAATCACTCTTAAGAATCCTAATAACGTAGGAAAAAAAGAAAAAAAAAAACAAAGCGGTTTATCAGCTTTTGAAGGTTATCTTGCGTAGACAGTCTTCCACTCAATGGCGGAACTCGTTAAATGTAAAATTTCCCTCCACTTCCAATCATCCACAATCCAATCATGGGGCTGCAAAAATAATAGCAATGTCCACAGGCCACTGGTAAGTTGGTGCGCAGGCGCACGCTGCCAATGCATTGGTAGTCCCTTTAACGAGGGCTTTAAACAATATACCTATTGACGAGGGAAAACATGCTGACTGATGCAATTCAATTGTCTTAGCCATGTCCTCGTTTATTGTACTGACCGTGTCATTACTATTAAAAAAAAGACTGAAAAACTTTGTCCGCTGTAATCTCAGTGAATACTGAACAAATTAGAGTGAAATAAATTGTATAATATTTTCCACATTCACAAAATCCGGTTAGGACATTTTTTATCTTAATTGTTTTTCTATTTACGCGGTTTTCGCACGCTTCCATTCAACTAACCAATATTTATCTCACTCAATCACTCCAGCTGCTATATTTCACTCAGCTTGCAGCTCTATCGCAACTGTGGAAATTGAGATTGTACACGTTGGTTTAGACCCAATGCACACGGGGCTACTGGATAAGAACTCAACCGATTGGCAACTCTTGTTACAGACCAGCTACAGACTCAGCGGACTTGGATTCCACACACGTGGAAACTCATCATCAATAAAAATCTCTAGTTCGTTCAGTGTCGTCATGTTTTTCAACCTCCCCCACCAGCAACAGGTTGGTCTGTTGTTCGCTCATCTTAGAAAAACTTGAAACTGTAGTCAATAGGCAACCGGCATGCAAATCAACAGACGACTGGTTACAAACTATGGTTTTTGTGAATCGCAAACGAGTTTTCAATCCGTAGCGTCGTGTGCGTCGTCCCATTTGATTACACACACACACAGGTTATGACTCTAATGCCCAGTTGCACAGTCAGAGTTTAAACTGAAGTTTAACTAAACCTGACCGAGAGTTTAAACTTTTGGTTTAACTCGTTCAGTTTCACAGTTCAAAATAATCTGCCAGTTATCTAAACGCAGTTGTGGAAGCGCAGATCAATTTCCCTTAAGGGGATATTTTTCTACCAGCGCACTTATCAAATAAATGGTTATTGCTTTTCTCTACTTTATCTATTTTACCATTTGTAAATAAAAGGAAATGTGTGCAATATTATTACATTATGTATTTTGGTAATAACGAAGTGAATTGATTTATTTTTGACACCTGTTTGAACTATCATCTACTTTAATTAATTATTGCAGTAATTAATTTTTTTTCAATAATAATAATAATTATGTAGTTGTTGAAATGTATTGGGCATTCGGACGGATGCGATCACAGGTACTGCTTCTTGTCACTCGCTGGGTTTTTACCACATCTGATCACCCGTCGCCAGTAATGGTAATGAATATTGAAAGGGCTTTATGAGCCTATAATTAGGGTCATTGTCTGGTAATAGGTACGCGCACAGTTTTTTGCTGGTGTTTCTGCGAAAATCTGCGCTATCTTGTTCCGATTATACTTTTTTTTAAACAAAAATGTAATCTAGATCTGTATACAAAAATGGTATGAACTCCGAAACCTTTTAACTGAACAAACTCAAATTTACAGGCATTGACCCGAAAAGTGTGTTCAAAATCGGACAAAAAAATTGTATTGTACCTATAAAGAATAGAGTAGGTATAGTGTCTTGTTTCAGCCAAAAGAAAATGTGAAAGATTTGAGTAAGTATAAATATATTTTGTTCGCCAAGAATCTAAAGAAATCGCTAGTATATAGCATTACAAAAAAATAATCGTCGTTTCCACACACTAAAATAATTAATTTATATTAAAAAAACCTCAATACAATTTACTACATTATGTTTGGGCTAAAATCTACCTGATGTTCACTTTCCTTGAAAAGTATATTGGTTGGAAATCTATTGAAATTTTCTGATGACATTTTTTAACAGTGGGTTTACCGCAGTACCTAATGCTGAAACTAATCATAACTCTAGTTTTCACTCATATAAATTCAAGAAGTGTAGCACCCAGACAATTTGTCTCTTTTATTCTCTCTCTCATCTCTCTGTATGAAATGGCAGCTGTCAAAATAAACCTCAAAATGCGAGACGAAAGTTTAAACGGCAGAATGCAGGCGTTTAACTTAAACCGAGAGTTGAACTCCACTTTGGGTTTAAACGAACACAGTGAAACCGAAAATTTGTTGAACGAAGGTTTAAACCAAAACGAGAGTTTAAACTCTGACTGTGCAACTGGGCATAAGCAAATTAGTTGCCAATTCGAATCGCTGATCAGTTTTTTCCAGTTGCTCCGTGTGCATTGGGCCTTACACGCATTGAATCAAAAGTTGAGTTCAACTTTGACGATAAAAACAATAACAAAAGCACGGAACTGCTCCTATACTAAGGCATGAATATTGAACTCTTAACTATTAAAGGAGGTATGATATGTCACTAGAAACAAGAAGAGAAAAAAATGTCCTTAATGGAGTTGCAACAAGCATAATGATATAACCGATATATAAGGTCACGGCTTAGTCGGTGGCGCATAAAAATAGATATGCGGTGAATAATCTCACCACTAACTCCCTGCAAAAAGTGTTTCCCGGCCTGAATTTTTTGGCATTTTTAACATCCATCCTAAGTGGTCGACATGATGGCAGTATTTGAGGGGTAGCGCAATTAGGTCAATTACTGGTGATAAGATCTGCATTGTATTTTTGACTCAGTGTTGCACGAAAGGGTTTGGTGAGGTTAGGTTGAAGTGGCTGCCGCCATACGCCAGCCCACCTAGACCAATAGTAAGTCTGTTGTGATACCATCTGATCTGGATCATATAGTTCTTCACGCCTACTTGCTAAAGACATTTTCTTCCTCTAATGAGGCGCAATAAAAGTTTAATGGCATTATTAATGAAGTCCCCATCAGGATCGTTAAAGTAAAAAGTTCCTAAATGTTTCCTTTTCTGAGAGAGATAGCGGGGTAGGAGTAGAAGAAGACAAAAACCATTTGAGGGAACACCAAACATGATTGTATGCCTACCTATCAGACAGTGTCCAGTGATGACACTTATAATATGACGCCTATTTAGAGAGATCAAACACTTGAATCTAGACACGTTGTACCGTTTGTCCATCTAAGATTTGTTCTCCGAGAAGCATCAAGCTTTAATCTAAGTTTAAATATAGCCATAATAGGTATACCTAAGTTAGCTTTGTCAGGCAGCAAAGATACGGTTGTTCAACGTCTGGTGAGTTCATCGGCCTCATAATTTCCATGAATGTCTCTATGGAGTTGGTGATGAAATCTCCTTTTCCTAAATCCCTTTTCCAAAATTCCCTCTGCTAAAATCGCTTACTCCAAAAGACCCTAAGAGAAAATCCCCAAAGGGCAAAATTCCCCATTTTTAGATTTAGTGTTATTAATTCGCGTCGCGACAACTGCAAATTATTTTTGGGCTTTATTTCTATCTTGTTGTTTATTTTTGGGTGCTATGCATTTTTTTGGGCGTTATTTCCAAATCGATTTGGGCGCCATTTCCTTGGGCGTTATTGCCTAACGCGCGCCGTCGCCGCGACACCTAAAAATGGTGTTAAAAAGTGGGTCTCGTATGGCGGGGCATGCTGCCCCCTTGCTTGTGGTTACTGTAGAATTTGGATTAGGTGCAAGGTTAGATATATGCTAAGTTTGGTTTGCTTGTGGGAGATTTTGGAAAAAGAGAGAAAAAAAAGAGAGATTATGTCTCATAAGGGATTTTGGAAAAAGGGATACTCTATGACCCGGCACCCAGAACAGGTAAATATTGAATTGTTCTGTCATTTCTAGGAGAAACGAGCGGCCGGCGGTCTTGGGTTATTTTTTAAATACTGGAGGAGGGTTAAAAGGATTTGATAGCTACTTGACTATCTAAAGAGATACGGCTAGCCAGGGCAGTGCTTCTTTAATCGTATTTATTTCCGCCTGGAATACGCTACAATGATTAGGAAGACGGAAGGAGAGATTGACTCTGTCAGAGAAAATACCACCACCCATCCCTTCGCCAGTTTATGATCCGTCGGTACAGAACTTGACCTCAAGAAAAGCCTTTCCCTTCCAGATAGACCCGGGGGGGATCGTATGCAGACTAGTTTTCTAAAGTTTAACTTGGGAGTAGTGTAGTCTGTATATTCAGAAACGATTATTCAGTATAGAAGCGTGTCAGAAAAATTTACTGGGCCACTGCGCGATACTGCTTTCAGACGAACGGCTGAATTAGTATCAATTTGCTTGCTAAAAATGTCAAGTGTGTTACAGTGCTGGTAAAGCTTTATAGTTCAGCTGGTTCGAATAGGGCATCAAATTACAGGTCCCTTCTAATACAGCCAAAGGTAGTTTATGTACTCAAGCTTGCGAGAACGTAGACCTTGCATCATATAATATGAAACTGCTGCCAATATTATATTTTTCTTGGCATGTAAACTTTTATCAATGTCTGGTAAATTAAAATAAAAACTTTGTTTGCAGTCCGTCCTTCTGTAGCCCCACCATTATGAAAAAAGCTGTAACCCTAATTTATTTTCTTCATATATCATGTGTTTCTAGTTTTCCTTTTTTTTTTGTTGTTAAGGAACTTGTCTACCCATCCGACAGGGGAATCCAATTATATGCAACTGTCAGTCAAATGCATCACATTCGAAGGAAAACAAATTAAAAAAAAAAAAAACGAAATCAAGGAACCCACAATACAAAAGCAAACTTTGAGTAACTACATAACTACGAAAAAAAAAATTGTATCCCACCCTGCTGTTGCAAGTTCTATGCTGCCTCCAGTTTCACATAACATTTGATTAACCATCTTGTGGGACTTTAAAGGCCATGACCGGATCCTGTGCCGGTCCCAGCTCTCCGTATTAAATCAAAATTACGGTTAACCTCCCATCTTCCATCAGAACCAGAGGCCATCCAAAACCAACCCGACCTACCAATCATAGTTGTTTGGATTCCGCCATCCTCAACCATTCTGTTGCGATATTAAATTGGTCCACGCTATCCAGTAGCCAGCATCTACCGACAACAGCAGCGCTTCGGTCCCGTTGTGTATAGTCGTCCGTCGAGCAGGACCGTTTTCATTTGATTTCCTGTTGCAATTATAGATAGGAATCAAATGCTAAATAAACTGTTTCCCTTTTCAAGCGTCACCGTCACTGGCACTCACGTCAAATCGGGGTCCTGGACTTAACCGAAAACATTGTCACTGTTGTTGTTTCGGTTGACAGGCGACCATGCTGCACTAAAGGACGTCGTCCAATGGTGTGGTAATGGATGGGACACTGAAAAATGAAATAACAATCCAAAACAAATAGAAGGGGTGAAGTGAGTGAAACAGGCGTCACTGTAACAGCAGGAAGTGTCAGCTGCAGATATATGCTTCGAGTTCATGAGCTCCGGACCGTTTGTTGTGGGCTATTCAGCATCGAAATAGAGGTGGATGGATATAGGAGCTTCTACCGATATACCACAAGCAGTCTGTATGTGCTCTGTAGTGTATTGCGGAGCTGCTGGAGCCTGGCATTATTTATGCTCTTTATCGGTGCTATCGTTCGGCGAATAGACACGAGTGTTATGTTATGGCTGTGGAAATGTTTTCCTTTTTTTTTTGCTTCCTTTTAATAATTTTTTATTTATTATTTTTTTTTTTCTGTTGGATTTTTAATAGTTCGCAAACAAACGCAGTACAGTGGTGTGGGAAGAGGATGCCTGCTTTTGCCAGTTCCATTTGGAAGCGCGCGGTTGGATGATGTGCGACGAATGAGCTTGTGTGACTCTTTAAGAGTGGTGTAATGGCCATGGCAGCAGCGGTATTGTATCCTGTTTCCATATTGTTGGAGTTATAGCTGTACAGATATGCATACATTTGCTGTTGTAACCCCCAATGAAAAAAATGACTGAAATATATTTGTATCCCTAGTAATTGCAGATACAATTAGCTTAAGAGCAATTTGTTGATAGGATTTGGAATGGATGAGGATTGATGTTGCAACATGGAATTTGGGTGGTAAATTCTGAACGAATGATTCAATGGAACAGTGAGTTGAAGTTGTTGTGGTCGCCTTTTTTTTTCTAGCTCGTTAAAAACTCTGACAATGATATCACATCAGAAATCAAGCGAAGAATTGGGCGTACCAATCACGGTTTCTTTGGCCTTACAAGGCAATTGTCCAATTGAGTTGTCGTTAGGGGTTGTCAATAAATACTAATACCTAATCTAAGACTCTCATCATCACAGTCTTGAAGGTAGATAAAGACGTCCTTGGTCATTTGAATGCAACATTTATTGAGTGCTACAGGAAAACCTAATCTGGTAAACACTAAAGATTTAGCTTTTGCGAATGACATAAACAAGTACTTTGCTTTAACTAATTCAAATTCAGTACCAAATTTAAGCGCTGTTACGAATTATTCCGGATCTTTTTCATTTAACTGCATATCAATTGAAGACTGCTTTGCCTCTCTCTGTTCTATAAAATCAAATGCAATTGCACTTGATGATATATCACCCAAATTTATTAGGTTGATTCTCCCAGCAATAATTCCTAGCATAGCTAATATTTACAACGACTGTTTAACGAAATCCATTTTTCCTAGCTCTTGGAAGATTGCAAAAATTGTTCCCATACAGAAGAAACTAGGAAATGATGATTTTACGAATTATCGTCCTATAAGCCTTTTACCATTTCTTTCAAAAGGCTTAGAAAGGGTGATGCTTACTCAGCTCTCTGCTTTTTTGGAATCATTCAATTTACTTTCGCCGCTTCAATCAGGCTTTCGCAAAGGTCATAGTTGTGTATCAGCTGTTCTAAAAGTTCATGATGACATTCGTATTGCAATCAATGCAGATAAGGTAACTATTTTAAACTTACTAGATTTTTCAAATGCTTTTGGTTCAGTTGATCACACTATCTTGCTTGATAAATTGCAAAGTCAATTCGATTTTTCATCTAGCGCGATTAAAATAATCGCAAACAAGTAATCGTAAACAAGCTGTTTCTATCGGTTCCATTGTATCTGATATGGTTGAGTTAAATGGAGGAGTGGCACAAGGATCTTTATTAGGCCCCGTGCTTTTTAGCATGTTTATACACCCCTATCGTGGAATCCGCCGGGGGGAATTATTCACGGAAAAGAATATTTTGGTATCGTCAAAATCGTAAAGTGAACAGTTCCTCGTGTGGGTAATGTGTAGGAGTTGCACTGTATCGTTAAAAACGTTCAAATCGAATTTTTCCCGAACGGAAAACTGTTCATTTTGCGATTTTGACGATACCAAAATATTCTTTTCCGTGAATAGTTCCCCCCGGCGGATTCCACGATAGGGGTGATAAATGACATTGCAAATGTTCTTAAGCACTCCTCATACCACCTTTATGCCGACGACTTACAAATTTACTTATCTTTCCCACTAGGTCTATTAGAAGATGGAGTCTACAGAATAAATGATGACTTAAGCAGCATACATGATTGGGCCATTAAAAATAATCTAATTCTAAACCCGAATAAATCCCAAAGCATGATTATTTATAGGCATTCCTTGGATGAATCTTACTTTCCACCTATTTTTTTAAATAATCATTTAATACCATATACTACAATAGCTAACGACTTGGGTTTTATACTTAATAAAACTCTTTCATGGAACAATCATGTGAATAAGGTAATCAGTGGTATTTATGGCGGTCTCAGGCGCTTGTGGAGAATCGCTAGGTTTATACCACAATCAACACGACTAACACTTATTAAAACGTTAATAGCCCCAATAATAACATACGGTGCCCCTTTATATAGTGGAATGGACTCTATCAGTAAACAGAAGCTAAATGTCGCGTTTAATTCTTGTGTTCGTTTTGTGCATTGCTTAAAAAGATTCGACCATGTATTCCATCTGTCCAATTGTATCTTCGGTATCCCATTAATGTCACATTTTGTTATAGAAATCTGCAAGTATCTTTTTAAATTAGTGCGCCTTCAAAAGCCACTTTATTTATTTGAAAAATTAAATTTATCTTTCTCATCACGAACAAATAATATGACAACTCAAAGAAATTCAACTCTGCAGACACGCAAGTCTTTCTTCTGTTTAGGTGCCAGAATTTGGAACAGTTTACCTAATGAATTTAAAACTATTTCAAATTTAAATGATTTTGTTCGCTCCTTAAAAGACCACTTACAGAACCCAGACGTAGCCAGGCATTTTCACCTTATTTTTATTAATTAAACACTTAAGTTTCTAATGAATATTTTAAGTAATACATATCTAATATTATTCTTACTTAAACTAAATCTACATAATTTGTTAATTTAAATTTAGATATATACCTACTCAAAATTGTAGATAAATAAAGAGCCCTTAATGGGTCAACGGCAGCACTCAAATCCCCGAAGCGGGTTACTGACTCCGGAATATCCGGCCCCTTTCGTCCAAGGGGTCACAGAAAGGGCCTGGCCCTCCAGGTTGGGGGTTGTGCGTGGGGTTAACTACCCAACCACGGAAAAACAATATGGTTACGAAGCAACCAAGAGCCTCGGATAAGGACGGATTCACTGTTGACGACCCTGCAAAACGAAATATGGATAATGACGTTCGGATCTGCACGTGGAATGTTCGAACCCTGAACAGACCGCGTGCAGCCGAACAACTAGCGGAGGCCCTAAGCTGCTACAAAGCAGATATCACCGCCATCCAGGAGGTGCGGTGGGATGGGCCGGGCAAAAGAAGGATAAAAAACTGTGACATCTACTACGGTGATTGCTACAGAGAACAGAAGCAGCGTCTATTTGGATGCGGATTCGTTGTAAGCGGCAGACTTAGGCAAGAAGTCTTGAGCTTTCGACACGTTAGTGAACGCCTTACAACTATCCGCATCAAGGCTAAATTCGCCAACATCAGCCTGATATGCGCTCACGCCCCTACCGAAGATAAAGACGATGCTACCAAAGAATGTTTCTACGAGCTCCTCGACAAAACATATGAGCAATGTCCTAAGTATGACGTTAAAATCATCTTGGGTGATTTTAACGCCAAAATAGGAAAGGAGGACATCTTTGGTAGTACAATCGGGAAGTACAGCCTACACGACAACACGTCTGGAAACGGACTTAGGCTAATAGACTTTGCTGCGGGACGTAATGTTACTATAGCTAGCACACGGTTTCCTCACCTCAATATTCACAAAGGAACATGGCGGTCACCAGACCATCAAACGGTCAATCAAATTGACCATGTTGCGATCGACGCAAGGCACTCCTCCAGTATTCTAGATGTTCGAACCTTCCGAGCGGCCAACATAGACTCGGATCACTACCTTGTTGTAGCCAAGGTACGTATGCGGATATCCCAGACACCACAACAACGAGGAAATACTGTGAGGAGATTCAACGTTGAACGGCTACAAACGCAACAAACCGCCAGAACTTTTGCCGATCGCGTCTCCCTCAACCTCTCGAGAAGTCCTTTGCAGCCTTCATCAAGTGCTGAAGACCAGTGGCATCGATGCCAAGAAGCCGTCAGAAAAGCCGCAACTGATGTGCTCGGTTTCACCCGACCACCACCACGAAACCCTTGGTTTGATGAAGAGTGCCGGCAAGCACATGCAGCGAAGCAACTGGCCTACAAAGCGGCGCTGCAGAGAAGGACGAGAGCAGCTCGTGAGCTCTACGAGCAAAAAAGGAGGGAAGAACACCGGCTTCTCCGGAGGAAAAAGAAAGAGCATGAGAAGCGCGCGATCGAGGAAATAGAGAGGTGTTACTCCAGGAACAATGTTCGGAAGTTTTACCAAAAGGTAAAAAGAACGTGTCACGGGAACAAGACCCGAACAGAGACCTGTAGAGACGAACAAGGAAACCTTGTAGTGGAGTCACAGTCGGTGCTGAGGACATGGAAAAACCATTTCTGCAGACTGTTAAACGGCGAAGACGACACATATTCCGCTGTCAGGCAGAATGAACCATTCAACCTGGGCGATGAAAGCCAAGACTTCCGTCCACCTGACCAAAATGAGGTAAGGATAGCAATATCTAAGCTGAAGTCCTACAAAGCTGCAGGACCGGACGGTTTACCGGCCGAGCTTTTTAAGGCAGCGGGAGATGACTTGGTAGAGAGCATACACCAACTTGTTTCTAAAATTTGGTCAGAGGAAAGTATGCCTGATGATTGGAACCTCAGCATCGTTTGCCCGATCTACAAGAAAGGAGACCCTCTAAACTGCGCCAATTATAGAGGCATCAGTCTCCTCAACATCGCCTATAAGATCATATCTGCTGTACTGTGTGAGCGCCTGAAACCATTTGTCAACGAGCTGATTGGTCCCTATCAGTGTGGTTTTAGGCCCGGTAAGTCCACAACCGACCAAATATTCACACTACGGCAGATCCTGGAGAAAACCCAAGAAGTCCAAATCGATACTCACCATCTATTTATCGATTTTAAAGCCGCATATGACAGCATTTATAGAGACGAGCTATACAGAGCCATGTCTAGTTTTGGCATCCCTGCCAAACTTGTCAGATTGTGCAGAATGACGATGGAGAACGCTCGCTGCTCCGTAAAGGTCGGAAATAATCTCACCGAGACCTTTGATGTCAAAAAAGGATTTAGACAAGGTGATGCGCTGTCATGTGACTTTTTCAACATCATACTTGAGAAAATTGTGCGAAACTCGCAAGCCAACACCAGGGGCACAATTTTCCAAAAGTCTGTGCAACTACTTGCATACGCTGACGACATTGACATAATTGGCAGAACGCAGCGAGCTGTTACTGGTGCGTTTGCAAGTATTAGCACAGAAGCGGCAAAAATGGGTTTAGTGGTGAATGAGGGCAAAACAAAGTACATGCTGTCAACAAGAAGGGACACACAACATCGGCGAATCGGACAGAACGTCACGATAGACAGCTATAACTTTGAGGTGGTTAGGGACTTTATCTACCTCGGCTCCGCTATAAACTCTGATAATGACACCACAGCAGAAATCAAACGAAGAGTTACACTTGCCAACCGCTGTTTCTTTGGCCTAAGAAGGCAACTGACTAGTAAGGCCTTGTCAAGAAACACTAAGGAGACTCTATATAAGACCCTCATCATCCCAGTCCTACTCTATGGCGCAGAAGCATGGACGTTAACAAAGGCGGATGAAGATCTTCTTGGTCGTTTCGAACGCAAAATTCTTCGAGTGATTTTCGGTCCCGTTTGCGTTGACGGGCTTTGGAGGAGAAGATTTAACAGCGAACTCTACGAGCTGTACAGCGACATAGACCTGGTCAGAAAAGTGCGTATCAGTCGACTAAGATGGCTAGGACATGTAGAGCGAATGGACACCAACGCTCCGGCCCGAAGAGTCTTCGATTCCAACCCGGAGGGACAACGCAGTAGAGGAAGACCTCGCCTTAGGTGGCGCGCACAAGTGGAAGGGGACCTCAACCAACTTGGAGTGCGCAACTGGAGGCGGTTAGCCAAAGATCGGGCTAACTGGAGAGGCATGTTGGTTGAGGCCCAGGTCCACCCCGGACTGTAGCGCCATCTAAGTAAGTAAGTAAATTTTAAAGCCACTAAAGAGATTTCAATCTCAAGGCTTTACGTATATTAATAAATTGAATTGAATTGAATTGAATTGAATTGAATTTTCGGTCCCATTTGTCTTGAAGGGATTTGAAGAATCAGTCGCCTATGATGGGTAGGATATAAAGTGTGTTTTCTTTTAGAGGTATACAAATTCAATATGAAATAAAACACTTGAAGCTTATGTTAATGTCTATGATATTAGCTTTACTTAATGATAATCTTATTTTTCACGGCTAGCTCGAATGAAACGTAATCTACAACGGCAATAACTTCTTCTGTTTCGCACTGTTCGTCGTCTTTGTGGAAGCGTATTATTATCCACTAGAGTGTACGTCGACTGTACGTGGTGCGAAAACGATCCATTTGTTCCGAATAACTTGCTCAGATGGACAATTATGTCGACCGTAAAATGGACGCAGCGCACAATAAGTTTGGCTGACCGAACCATGGCTTTCAAAATAAGATTGCACAATTTGCACGCGTTTTTCTGGCGTTAATCTATGGCAAAACGTACTAACCACAAATCAACTTTCAGCTATCAAATTGACAATCTGTAGAAACAGTGCTGCTAGTTTCAAAACCAAACCTCTAAAAAACACCCTTTATAAAGTGAATAGACCTGACGATTTTCTACTTCATCCTAGACCTATAGGCAAAATTAAGTGTAGGTAGTTATGAACCACGCTTAGTTATATGACATTTGAGAAATGCAGCTCGACTGGAGCCGATTGTCAATCTACTACAAAATTGCCAAAAACACCTTAAGGAACGACCAAAATAAACAGCTCCAATTCATGTACCTTTGAGGAATGCATAGATTTCAAACTAAGAACATTTGACTATAAGTTTCCTCAACTAAACTTTGATAGACTATTGCTTTCGCATAGAGTCTTAATTTTGCGGCTTATAGCCAATTCACAATGCCGCTTTGCCGCTTGCATGCGTTGACAGGCGTTTTAGAGAATTTACGATACTTTATGTCAACTCGCGCAAGCGATTGTTTTCCAAAACTAAATGCCGCTTCAGAGCGATGGCTTTGCCGCGTTGAGAGATTGAAAGTTCTGTCCGGTTTATGTTAATATACACGAATTCAGAGCATCAGAATGCAAGTCTACTCCTTTTTGTTATTGTTATTTTTAATGCACGAATTAAGAGGAAATGTGTTCAAAATGGTAAAAAAATGCATAAATAAATAACAATAAATGTATTTTCACTTTTCTTGTCGTGGAATATTTTTGTGGAAGAATTGTCTGGTGCATTCAGGTACAGGTACATGCCTTCCCATGAAAGTCCTTTCAGGCGAGTCAGGTAGATTTTTAGTATGCTTGAGAAAATATGGGTAAATTACACCAAAAATCCCTTCCCTTAAACTTATGAATTGATTATACTTTGTGGAATATCTACGTGAAAAACGATTTAAGTGAGCAAGATTACCAAATCGCCAACATTTATCTGCGCTGTGGAAAGAAGTTTAGTCACTTAAATACACAAGTGCAATTTTGTTAAAAACTTGGTTTGGCTATTTAAAAATCAAAACCCTATTAACCGACTCGATTTACTCGATTTTTCAACTTATATTTATATTTTATTTCAATTATATTTATACATTTGGTGGTATGCTGGACATTCGGAGGAGGTCCAGACATTTTTTTATGTTCCTATGTATGGACTTTAAAACCAACCTTGCAGCCGATTGAGTTCAAATTTACGGAGAATCTTCGATATTGGACGGAGAATCCCCGTGAATTTGGGTCGGGCAAAGGTACGCATATTCATGTGCATTGTCCTGATAGACAATAAAAAATATAGCTAAGCAATGCAATTTTTTGGCACGAGCAAACCTGGGCGGGTACACCAAGTAATAAATTAATTTCATTTGCACATCGCAGGAAATTAGATTTACCCTCGACTAGAAAAAGAAACTAAATATTCTAAACAAAAATGTTTATTCCACTAGTAGCATTACAATAAAAATAATATTCGTCATTTCCACACAGTAAAATAATTAATTTGTATTGAAAAAACCTCATCCATCCATACAACTTATAAAATGCAACGCCCGTCTGTTTGTTTCTCCATAACTCGAAAACCATTCGTCCGATTTTCATGATTTTTTTTTGTGATTTATAGATGTGTGGCCAACTTAATCCGTAGGGTCTGTGAGAATTGCTCAGGAGTAAAGGAGTCGCCGGGAGTAAGGGGGGTCTCAGGAACCGATAGCCGTATTAACTTGAAAGTTTGTATGTTGATAGATAAGCAAACATCATTACATGCCTTATTCATCATTTCTCAAAATTCGTCCTATAAGGGTTGAACAACTTTTCAAACAAACTTTTCTATTTCGACGAATTGATGTCCTCGCGGTTGTCAAGTGAACTGTATGGTCATGAGCATTAGCAGCCTGTCTTGTGGGGCGCCCAAAAGTTGCATTTCGAGGGATAATGTCTTTGAGTTCCTCGGAACATCTACCATGGAAGTACCTATAGAACAAGCATAGGTCACCGATTTGTCTTCTGTGCACCAACGGTTGAAGATTCGATGTGAGTGTAGGGTCTCCAATAAGTCGAACTGCTCGCCTCTGTATGCTGTCAAGTAGGTTAAGTGAATGTTTTGGGGCCGAGCTCCATATATGGGAACAATATTCCAGGCCTGGTGTAACCTGAGCTTTGTAGAGAAGGAGAAGTTGCTTGCGGCTAAAGTACCTCTTTGCTCTAAATAGGTAGCTCAACTTAGCCGATATTGCGATATAGGAAATGTGGTCCTGCCATGTGTCTCCAGTGGAACGACGGCTCCGAAATCCGTATTGACTATATATTTCCAAGCAAAGTGTTCGTTAACAAAGTTGTTGTTCCATAAAATACCCTCAAATACCCCAATCATAAAAACTTATTTCTATCTTTAACCAAATATAATTGTCTCATCTCTAAAGCTGTTTTTTCCCATCAGGCATATAGATTTGGGTGTTGAAAAATGTTAACATTGTCTATTGTCTCCTTCGGTGTGGACTATCCCAAAGTCATCTAATGCCGAACTTTGGCACGAATAAAGTACATGGTAGTACACTAACAGAAATTTATTTTTCTGTATAACTTTTTTCCTTGTACACATTTGCGTCCTTCGAAATGTACAAACTCCAAACGATATGATCCTAATTTACAAAAAAAGTTATACTACTAACACCATAAACCCATCCATGTAACCCTGTCTTATCCTCTTTATATGGATTTGTCACTTTAGCACTCACCTGTCTGTACAACTTTAAGCCCATAACTTGAGTAGATTCATTAAATAAGTTTACCCATGCCCTGAGCTGACTTATTTGCACACCTTCTCAAAAAAATAAAAGGTCCTCCTTCGTTACGTAGGTTAAGTGTGACTACCAAAAAAAAAACCCCCGTCATCACCATCATTTCCAAAAATTCCAACATTATTACCACCAAAGTGTGAATTTGACTTCCATGAGTGAACAGCGTATTTATTTACCACAAATATTCGAATGAGAGAAAAAATACGCCGCAGAAGTTGCCTTTGGATGACTTCTGGACTGTATGCCGATGTGTATCTTCCCTATCGAGTATGTGTATCTGCAGAGTGTTACTTTATGCAGATACGTGCTCGGAGTGAGCTAATAAGTTTATCTTAGGATATCCTTATGTTTGCTCTTCGTTTTCGACCATTTCACTTCGTTTGCCCCATGCTCGACTGGATATGGTTGAGAAAGTGACTTTTCCAACACATTCTGGTCATCCGGCAAGACACACGATTCAAAGGATAAACTCTTAATGCGTTTCGTTGTATTAAGTAAAACTTTCTTGTCTTTCGAAAAAAAAAAAAATGGATTTTGGCAACTTGGTCTTTTTAACAAACAGCTAGTTACTTTCGATTATGGTTACGCCAAAGCTATGATGGAAGCTTTTTTTAGGGAGAATCTTTTTAGGGAGAATCTTCTGATGATTTTGTTGGTATCTTTAAGTGTCGGTGGTTTTGGATAAGCCTTCTCATTACACTTGATTGCGTTACGTGTTTATTGTGGTTGCTTTATCGATCGCGAATAAATGTCAAATAATGGAGGGAATCGTTTTTCGCATTGACAAGTTTGGCCTTTTATTTGTGACGTGTATTGACTGAATCATTTTATGGTGAGATGAAAATAGAATACAATCTAGATGACGAAAGTCATCAGCCATCAGTAAATTGTATACGAAAGCCAAACCTATACGTTAACAGCAATTTATAAATGGATCCTTAAAATTTATTGAAACAAAGGTTAGTTTATTCATAAATGCACTCACTGATGAACCCTTGAGGGGAATTACATCAATTGTTGTCGCATCCAGGTCGAGTATTGTTTCGAGTTACATAAGATACATGTGCAACTACATAGCAGAGCAGAATCACCACCGCAAGCTACAGGATTTTGAATGCATAAATACAAAACCCTCCCAGGAGTATTACATCAACAAATGTTTGTTCTGAACAAAGCTGATACATTATTAGTGTTATAAAGCCAATTGTGGCAATGTCATTTTCAGGGATTGTCTTTGTTTATTGTGGTTTTCTTGGATTTGAGTAAACTGTAATAAAATTGAAAAAATAGAAAATAAAAAAATAAATAAAAATGTTTCCATTGATGACAATATCGGTTAATTGGTTTTGGTTGCAGTTATTGACAAAATGAGGTCAGTTTTTATCACTTTTATCAGTCATTTTTATTTCTTTGTTTTCATTTTAATTTAGCATATAGCTGCCACCTTGGCTGGCTTTAGCGAAACGGCGTTCAACAGTAGAACATTGCGTCTTCTTCCATATACCTATCTGGGCATTTGGGGCAAAAAGGCGAGCTATTGTGGCCAAATCTGTGAATTTGAGGATCCATCTACCTGCATTGCCATAGTGCTACAGGTGTTCTCCTTTCTTCGTCTGTTACCCACCTGGAAACGATGACCTCTTGTCGGTTGGCTGTTTGCCTAAGGTAGATCCGTTTTATTTTGGTAGAGAGAATGTTGATGGGGAACATAAAGGCTATTCGCAGTTTTCTATCTCGTGGATGTGTTCGGCCACAGTAATAATGGCGATATCATCAGCAAATTGGATCACCTTAGCTCCTTGTGGTAGTGTTAGTTGCAGGACTCCGTTCTATATAAGAGATTAAACAACAGAGCCTTGTGGTACTAATGCGGTTATATTGTTGTACTTAAATGCCATCGTTAGTCTGGTACCTTAATTTCCTGTCGGTATAAGGTTCTTTTGCGACTACATTAAGCATTTAGTGCGGCGTTTTCAATCTGGCCAGGGACACAGCCAGGGATCTCCTAATGCATAGCATGAGTCAAAGGTTAACGTCAAGCATAGCTACCACGCAATATTACTTTGTCCCTAGTCTCCTTCTTTTCTACAAAACTGCTTCAGCTGCCGTATCTACTACCACCCTTATGGCAGCGAAGGTATAATACTCCTTTATCCTCTGCCAGCTCGAGAAGTCAGCCATATATAAAATGTTCCAGGATTTTTTGCATTGTATCTAGTCAATAAGTTTGACCGATATAGGTACCTATGTTGGAGTTTACATGGTTTAGGGAAGACAGCGTCCTCAAGGCACTGTTTTGTAAAAGTTATCACACTATCGGAAGATATTTTAATTTTTGCAAATGGCGGCATATACTAAATACATGTCAACAAGACTCCTAAAGAACGCGGAAAAATTGTTTAGATTTTTTTGAGAAATAACTCATGCGTCGGTGGTGTTTGCGCAGCGTGAATTTCGGAGGAGATTTCCCGGTCGTCTGACACCAACTAGAACTAGACAAATACTATGTCGCTTAGGCGCTTGCCTAGAAGAATAATGGAAAATACGACCTGCTGCTATCAGCAGCCGTTTTTCTATGAATATCGGAGCTGTGTCTAAAGATGTCGCAGAGGACCCTGGAGTATCGGCCAGATGACGTGCCAAGCAATTGGGCATCAATAGGGGTCTACAGATAATTTTGCTGAAGAATTTTGACCTAAAATGTTCCCTTACAAATTCCAGAGAGTGCATCCGCAGTTAGCTCTTGTTGAGCCACAACTGAAATTCTGAGGCAGTTTTATTTTTGTGGGTTTTTTATTTAAAGTCACGGGTCTATGTCAACAAGCCTTAGACTCTTGAAGCAATCAAAGAGAATATCTGTCAAGAATGTGAGGACCTATCGCCGGAAGTTCTGGAAGAGTGATGGAAAATTCAATAAAACGGGCCCGAATGGACTTCAATTCTGGCGGCAGCCGATATACTTTCCTCGACTCAAGGAAAAAAAAATTAGGACATAATGCTAAGGCAGAAAATATTCGGGTGACCACTTTTGCTTCACCTCATATAGTTGCAAAAAACGTCCGTCGGCGATTTGAGTGCCAGATTCGGGATCGCGTTGGATTTGGGCGCTTTGTGGCCTATTGCACGTTTCGTACAGTTCGTTCTGCGTGATTTAAGATATGCTTTCCCAGCTTATCTATATCCCTTGTGGATATGATAAGAATAAAGAGCCTGTGTGCAGGAATACCTGGTCGAGCACTATTGCCCTCAGCATTGTCGGACAGGGTATTTGTGGGGACCTCAACTTCATCTTAGAGTTTTTTGAAGCATGTTGCCTTGCTCATTTTGGTGGCCTTTTTGAGCTAGCATCTTTGTAGCCTGAAGCTATAGCCGTTCTTCAAACTCCTCTTCAAACCGCTTGGATCTACTTCGGGCCCATAGAAAAGTTGCTCTGAGCGCTCTGAATTTGTCGTTCTACCAGTAACAAGGCTCGCCCATTGCTACATCGCACGCTGTGGTTTGGTGACACAAGGTCTTACCTTCTCCGCTGCTGAATGTTATGATGGCGTATTCATCTTTTTCTCGAAGGAGTCTCTGTCCAAGTATGTATTTGGACTTGGCCCTGATAGTTTAAAGGCTCTGCCTGAACCTGTCTCTGCGTATATTCTTCGCTTACTCGCCATTAAGTATTGCGCAGGAGTAAGTTAATCAAAAAGGTGATGCTATGATATACCCCTTGGCTGTCAAAAATGCTTCCGAGATAAAAGTTATAAGCATAGTCTTTATTCATTTAGAGAGCAGACATTTGTGTTGGTTATTGACTACCAAGTGCTCAACTCATCATTAAGAAGATCCTCAAAATCACAACTTAGTTAGTAATTTTCCAAATTACTGAAAGGTCATATAAAATTATACGAAAAACGACACAAGTGGGTAAGTGCAGTCTACATTGCCCTTAACGCGCTGCCTCTTTTTGTCGTCTACAGACAGTGATGGGTAATTGAAATTTTAATTAATTACAATTACTTGCAGAAGTAATTGTCTTGTAATTTAATTACTTCGCAATTACTCAGTAATTGTAATTGGAATTTCTAATTACAATTACAAGTAACTACATGTAATTGTAATTAGTAATTGAATAACAAACTTTCAATAAGTAATTGTAATTACACGAATGTAATTGGGGATGTAATTAGAATGAAGTAAGTAATCATGTAATTAAGCTATTCTTTGTCCATTTATTTAGTTTATAAAAAAGAGCATTAGATTTTTTATTGCTCTAACTAGCTACTCGTATTTATATTTCGAGTTAGCTTTCAAAATTTGCGTCGGATAGTTTGTTCCGATGATTTTAATTACATTTTTAATGTGACCAAGGGTCATTTGTAAAAAATATTAAAAAATATTAAGAATTCGGCCTCGTCAGCGATCCCAACGCTCATTTACAATGACACTTCAGCTGTCAGCTCTTTAGACAAAGCTAAACTATATAAATGGACAAAGAATAGCTTAATTACGTGATTAATTACTTCATTCTAATTACATTGGTGTAATTGCAATAACTTATTGCAATATTGTAATTGCAATTACTGATTACAATTATGTACTTGTAATTGTAGTTAGAAATTCCAATTACAATTACTGAGTAATTGCGAAGTAATTAAATTACATGACAATTACATGTCGAAGTAATTAATTAACTATTTAATTACAAAATTAATCATTACAACCCATCACTGTCTACAGATGGGAGAGGAAATGTCAGAAGTCTTAATTTTTTGATCCGGAATATTTATGAATTTGAGGATGAATTAAAAACCAATAGGCACTTGTTTCCGAATATTTTTTTCTGTCTAACAAAAAAAAATTAAAATTGCAGAAGTTCTTTATCAATCGTCCCAAACTATGGACTTATGCCACATTCAAAAACATTTGCCAGTAATGAATTTCTGGAAGGCAATTAAAATATTCGTAGCTCGTATTTTACAAATCTTTTCCAAACAAAAAATATTTTTTTTTTTTTATACTCGCTTGCAATTCCTTTACTCGTACTGAGAAAATATATTCAAAAATATACGCGCGCTATTTCCTTGGAACTGAAAATACGATTAAAATAATTTCAGCATCCTTACTGAGGAGTTGAATTCTACGAGGAGAATATAGGTAAACACCAATTTGTTCTGAAAGGAGAACAAATTCTCACGTACGATGCTGTCATTTTATTTTATTTGAATTCAAACAATCGTTTTTGGTAGGTAATTCATTTTTTTAAAAAACAAGTATGCAGCCACAGTCAAGACATAAAAAGCTAGTTGCTCCAGGGGGGGGGGGGGGGGGCGAAGCAAACACGCTCTTACACGTGAGAGCCTATGCGAGCACATCTGGAGTGCGCACATAAATTCCACATTTCGAATCCACTAAAAGAATATAACACGCGGGCGGAAAACAGACACAGGGAGAGATATAGAGAGAGAGAGAGACTGTCAAAAAGTAGTTGTTTGAATTTTAAGTGGTTCCGATATTCTGTTTTCTTTTTTTTTTCATCCCCAGTGTCTAGGGTATGATTTGGTTTGTTTTCGATTTTTAATATTTGGGGCCGAAAATTGTTCTACAACTGCAGTAGGTATGAACTTCAAATTCCACCAAATATTTAAACTGAACTGCTATAAACGCAGCAAACTGGCAAAACCTTTTGCCGATCGCATCTAGCTAGATGAAAAACCAATTCTGCAGACTTTTAAATGGCGAAAACGACACAAATTCCACCGTTAGGCAGAATGAGCCATTTCCCATGGACGACGAAAGCCAGACTTCCGTCCATGTGACTAAATTAAAGTGAAGATAGCAAAATATCCAAACTCAAGGCCAAAAAAGTTGCTGGACTGAACGGTTTAACTGCCGACCTTTTTAAAACAGCGGGAGATGACTTGGTTCAGAGCATAGGTACACCAACTCGTCTCCAAGATTTAGTTGGAGGAAAGTATGCCTGATGAATGGAACCTCAGCATCGTTTGCCCGATCCATAAGAAAGGAGAACCTCTAAACTGCGCCAACTATAGAGGCATCATCAGTCTTCTTAACATCGCTTACAAGATTCTGTCTGCCATACTGCATAAACGCCTGAAACCATTCGTCAATGAACTAATTGGACCCTATCAGTGCGGTTTTAGGCCCGATAAGTCCTCAACCGGCCAAATATTCAAACTACGGCAGATCCTGGAGAAATTCAATAAGTCCAAGGCGATACCCACCAACTGTTTATCGACTTTAAGACCGCATATGACAGCATTTATAGAAATGAGTTATATAGAGCCATATATAGTTTTGGCATCCCTGCCAAACACGTCAGATTGTGCAGAATGACGATGGAGAACGCTCGCTACTCCATAAAGGTCGGAAGAGACTTTTGATGTCAGAAAAGAATTATTAGACAAGGTGATACGCTGTCATGTGACTTTTTCAACATCATACTTGAGAAAATGATGCGAAACTCGCAAGCCAACACCAGGGACACAATTTTCCAAAAGTCTGGTGCAAATACTTGTAAACGCTGACGAGATCGACATCATTGGCAGAATGCAGCGACTTGTCACTGGTATGCGTTTGCAAGTATTAGCACAGAAGCGGCAAAGAATGTCGTGTTTAATGGTGAATGAGGGCAAAGCGAAATATATGCTGTCAAAAAGAAGGGACACACAACATCGACGAATCGGACAGAATGTCACGATAGACAGCTACAACTGAGTTAGGGACTTTGTCTATCTCGGCTCTGCTATAAACTCTGCTAATGATACCACAGTAGAAATCAAACGAAGAGTTACACTTGCCAAACGTTCTTTCTTTGGCCTAAGAAAACAACTGACTAGTAAGGCCTTGTCAAGAAACTCCAAGTAGACTCTATATACGACTCCCATCATCGCACTCCTGCTGTACGCTGCGGAAGCGTGGGCATTAGCGAAGGCAGATGCAGATATTATAAGAGTTTGCGACAATAACTCAACGTATTCGAGGAAGACCTTAACTTAGGTGATGTTCGCAGGTGGAAACGGACCACAACCAACTTTGAGTGCGGCAATGGACGTACAGATGCAAAATTATGAAATTTACCCTTTTGTCGATTTCCGGAACGGTATGAATGGAACAGGGATAAAGTAATAATAAAGACGGCTCAAAATCAACGAAAAGTACTAAAGCTCTGGCATCTATTCCACAGATCCAAACCTAGAAGTGTCTAAACGACTACTGAAGCGGCAGATCTAATCCGGATCATTCGCACTCAAGGCACTGCAATCTGAGTAAAATACCAAACTATGCGAAGAGCAACTCTCGACACTAATCGGAATATTTTAAGGGTACTGCACTGCGTCTTCTTCGAAAATATGCACAGTTGCTCAGACTAGAAGGCTCGGACACCTGAGGGTTCTACAATAACCTGCAAGACAAGGAACACAAAGCATACACACTCTGCGAATGCGGGGCAATATGTTGCTGTCGAAGGAGGTACGCAGTACGCACCGCATTTTGGTTGCATACATTTTTCACAAAATATGTTTCTCTTTTCAAAAAAATGTGCCCTGATGTTTTATAACTTTAAATGAAGTAAAATTTTAATCAGCAGTTATGACCCAGAGCCGATTCTGCTTTTTCCATTCAAGCTATGATATGCTGTTGAACACGGCAACGCCAGAAATTGTTGTCAAATAAAAAATATCCTGCTCCAAAAATATATCAGGTAAGTACACACATATATGGAGTGAAATTCCACAAATTTCAAAACCCCAGCATTCCCAACATTGTTTCGTGTGGTACCCTTTACGTAGGGTACTACATATACCTTTCAAGACAAAACACAGCGGCAATATTCTACTCCATTTTCGCAATTGCCTTTCGCTACCACTCCGATAACATGGTGCAAATTGTGAAAAGAACTCTATACTGAATTTTTTACTATCCACATGCACTCCGCCGCCGCCGCCTCCCCCATCCTGTATTCGGAAATGCAAACAAAGGATAAAAGTAGCAAATATAAGAACACATTTTCGCAAAATGCTGATGATGATTCTGCTTGTGCATGAGTGTAAGGAATTTAAGGGTGCCTGTTCACATTTTCAGGACCAAAAATCCACAATCTCCAGAAGGAGGTCCTTGTCGATTTTTGTGTTCTTCGTTCTTCGACGCTAAGCGTAATGCATTTCGTTTTGTAGGTTTATTCGTGTGTTTTTTTTTTGTCCTACACCCAGCTACTTGTGTGTGTGTGTATGGAGCGAATTTTGCATAGAACATTTGCCCATGCAGACGCTATAAATATTATATTTGCGATCAAATGGAGGAGTGCACATCCAGCACATGGCGGTGGCTATATAGTTGCGGATATATTTTGTGGAACTACACACGCATCCAGCTAGCGGGATATTCAAAGATCTAAGAATAGTGCAATGAAATCACTGCAGCTGTAGAGATTCCATTCTTTCATTCTTTCGCTGTTGGGTAGAAATTTCCAAAGGATACGGGTGTGCATTTGTGGATTTTCTCGGGTTTGAAAATTTAGGGAGCACAGGCAGAAAAAAAAAATCAAAGAGAAAATTCTTTGTGTATTCCTTGTCGAAGTTTGCTTTGAATCAAATTAGGAGGCTGCTTAAAAGTTTCCATTCATCGGTGTGTTTCCCTTTTTTTTTATATATTCGCTGTAGGATAGGAATTGTATTTAGGAGGAGATATTGAAAATGGAAGGGTTATCAAATGTGCTGTATGTATGGTGTCATGGAGTTAGCTAGGAGATGGTCTCAAGTTTAAATTTAAAATGTTTCATCAAAGTACGCCTCGGGGTGTATGGGTTAAAAAGTTTCAATAATTTATTGAGCGATTGTGTAACTTTTTGAATTCGGTGGCGTATACGTAACATTTTTTTGTGGTATTACTTTTTTTCATATTATCTCCTTTTTTGATTTGTTACAATTTTTGTATGGTAGTTAAATGATGTGGAGGCTGACTGATAAAGTTGTAAAATGAATTTATTTTTTTCACCAAAATAGTGGTAGAGGAACACAGCAAAGGATTTAACTTTTTTATTAAAAAAATCTATAAGTCCACGATGAACCATGAGCAATACCCTTTTAGACTAGCCTTTAACCACCCCACATAAGAGCAAGCCTTATAGAGAAACCAACTATGTATTATGTACATTTTCGTTCCGGCTCTATAATTTAGCAAGTGCTGGAATGGAGCTTGTTTTTTTAGTGGTTTGGAGTTTTATGAGCAATACAGTCTTTAATAATAATTAATTTGACAGCTAAAATATGTCATGTGCTCAGTATACATATTTTAGCATTTTACGATATGACTTATGTCAGAGCATCAGAGCTTTATTTTGAAAATCTTGGTTCAGTTCGCCAAACTAACTTTATGAAGGACATAATCGCCCATTCGTGGCAGTTTTTAATAAATCCAGGGATCGTTTTCGCTACACACACTTGAGAGAGAGAGAGACGCTGCGCCGTATACCTACAGTCTGCATTGAAAAAGTTGTTGCTATTGTGGATCGTAGTGTTGATTAGGACCTGAAAACTAGACAGGGAACAGATGAAAGTTGTCGCGTATGCAGATAACGTAGTGATACTAGTATCAGGATAGTTTTCCTTTGTGATTAGCGAACTTAGATATGGGGGCCTTTCTAGACAAGGTAACTACCTGGCTGAGGCCTCGGTGTCAACCAAAACTGAACTGATGCTGTTCACTACCAAAACCAAAATACATACATGATTTTCCCCTACCCCGTCTAACTGGTCAACCACTCATATTGTCATCCAGTGCTAAAGTATCTGGGTATCATGCTCGACCCAAAACTTAACTAGAAACATAACATCAAACAAAAAGTAACGAAGGCGGGTGTCGTCTTCTATGCCTGTGGCAAAACCTTTGGAAGGAAGTGGGGAGTTCAACCAAAGACGATCTTATGAATGTATGCAGCTGTAGTGCATCCAATTCTCAGCTATGGATCATTAGTATATGGTGGCCCGCGTTGAGTAAAGTCTACAACCTTACAAAACTGAAAAGACTGCAAAGAACAGCCAATATAGGCACCACGGGTGCAATGAGATGGGCCCCAACGGATACCCTCACTGTGGTCTTGCATCTTCTACCTCTTGACCTACACACAAAAGATACCGTATTATGCAGTGCTATAATAATCAAGAAGTTTTGTTGCTGGACTGCAAGGCCGTATGGTCAAATACTGGATTCATTACCAAACGGCATGGTCTGGTCACGTCTCCAACCGACTGCATTACGCCAATTTAACTTCATGAAGGGCTTCCACGTTCCACCTAGGTTTCCCCACAAGAGCTCAGTGGAAGAAGGACGAAGTAGTGAAGGGCTTTGACACGATCATAATACACCGACGTATCTAAGATCACCGAAAATTACAGTATCATTCCGCCTACCTGATTTTGCTACCTTTTACCAGGCGGAGCTACTGCCATCGACTCAGCTACCATATTCTTCAAATTAGTGCAGGAGTGCCGGAATGAGCTCGTCAGTCTGGGCGAACATTTCAGGGTCACACTTTTCTGGGTTCCAGGGCATAGTGATATAACAGGTAATGAGCGTGCGGGTGAGCTGTCCAGGCAGGGCTCAAATACAATAATATTTTCTGCAAAAATATAATCTCGCCTTATTGCGATCAGCTTTCCGCTTGTTCTGTAAAGAAAGAAATTTCTGTCAATGACCTCAGACTACTCACTATATCAAACCTAAAAATGGGGAAAATTATAGAACATTTCAGGATATTACAAAATTTGCCTATATGATCCTGTGATACAAAGTATATGAAACAATTCATACAAAAATCGACTTGTCCAGAAAATCCAGGATAGTGACCATCAAATTTCTACCACCAATAACCAAGATGAAAATGTTTAAACACCGACTGTTCTAGGATAGAATGTTATACTGTCGGTGCTAGAGTCAATATTAGCAGAGCTATAGCCCAAGACCTTCCAAAAGGCGTTGCAAGCTATAGAGATCTTGCTTATGCTTGCGAAGACGCACTAACAGGGCCCGCGTCTCATTTTTTCGAACAGTCAAGTAGCTCTGAAGATCCTAAAAAGGTCTTTCATATTCGATTGGATTTATTACTATCTCAGTCTCCTTGATGATCTGGCTTAACAAAAAATATAATAACCATTGTCAAATAATGAGTGCTTTGAGAAAAAACAACCCTGCAGATTGTGTGGTGAGAAGAGCTGCCTTCTGACTGTTCAACGGTCCTTAAATATTCTTCGAGGTATCTTTGACACACATACACTAAAAAATTAGACAATCGAAAGCTGAAAACCTTGCTGAATATGGGATGAAATCGAACAGTCACAGTCAGGCTAAGGGATTAAGAATTTGTCAGCAAAACAAAAAATATTGGTCAAGCTTGGCCTGGGGTGTCTATATGCCTGTTGCGCCAAATATGCCAGTCTCGTGAGTGTGTAGATATATTTGAGCTCATCTGTCCATCGAATGCAAGGGTCATCAGTGTGATGAAGTCAGTCCGCCTGTTGTTGTTTTCTTGCTTTTTAATTTATAAAAACTTGTAAGAATACGTCGATTTGTTGGGATTTTGGCATCATTTATTATTTGATACCCAAAACTTTGTTATGACATTCAAAACGCGTTAGAACCGATCATATAAGCAACGTTTTCTGATATTCTTCAATTTCTGTTCTGTCCTTTATCGCAGCCCAATCAAAAAAGTTAGACAATCCCACGCCACTTCCATTCAAAACAAAATCGTCATCTTTGCTACAGCCTCACTGATTACTGCCGAATTTATGTCACATTACCCGTAATAGCAGCCTCATCCTGGATGATTTGTGTCGCTTTTGAAGATTTCGAACGAGGCGCTATATATTTTATGCCCTTCGCGGTACAAACTTCCGCTGTAATCTTGATAATAAAATGCTTAAATCGTCCATTTGGCCATAAAAGATACACTTGCAACCCATCTATAGGAATGGTTCAATCTATTTGATCTGCTGTGCAATTTTAGTGTCAGCATAAAAGGATTAAAATTAGTTCCGCACCCTGCACGCTCTCGAGGTATCCCCAAACTTAACACCAAAGCCCCAGGAGAAATTTAAGAAAGCTGTGCATCATCGTCTTCCTATAGTCATAGTCGTCGTCGTTCGCTTGGTGGTCGTTGTTATCCTCTTTCACACACAGATTCACTTTGAACGTGATCTATTGCCAGCTACAACTTATCTTACACTGCTCTCGTGCTCGGTCTCATGCTAGTGTATAGTAAAGTTCCCCAAATTGCTATCCGCTTTCATCAGAGTAGTAGGAAACTTTCGCTTCTGGACATGCCACCACTAAAAATTATACCCAGAAGGACAATTTAACTGGAGTATTTATGTCCAAAGAAAATTTCGCTGCTTCCGCTGCTTGTAACTTTGTTTTGCTGTTTACTTCCGCTTGGCTCGCGCAGACTGGTGTTTGGGATTCGACTTGTTCTTCTTCTTCCGAGTGATAGGGGAGGAATATCCTTTTTACACAGATACAACATTTTTGAACCGCTGTGATGTGAAAACGAAGGCGATGAAAAGGGCTGCCGGCTATATATGGCAATAGCGGGACAGCAGCAATCGTTTATATTATGCAGAAGTCAGCAGTAAATTTTATTGTCAGTCCGTGTCGTGTTAAATTATGTAGCGCGCCAGAATGCAGGATGCTAGCTGTAAGCCGTCGCGTCGTTGGTTCTTTGGTTCGTTGCCGTTGTTGCGTCCGCGTCTGATGCTTTTTCTATTCATCTTCGTGTAACGAAATAATTAACAACACTCGAGTAAATTGTCACACAACAAAAGTGAGTACTGCTGCCAGCGTTGGGCGATGGTACTGACACTTTTGCTTTTACGACTTTTGCGACAGAGATAACCTTTTTACAGCCCTTAATGCGTTAGGGTCGTTTCTGTGTGTGTGTTGAAGACATCTATAGCGAGTCCTCAGCTGGCGCTTGGTAATGTCGTTTTGATTCTGATTTGCAGACAGTGAAAGGACGGATGCGCTTTTTAAATTGCTGGAAGTTGTTCGTAGTTCCCATGTGTGTTGCTATAACGGAAAATATGTGCCTGAGTATTAGTTGAATTTATTTGAAAGGTTTTATTTTAATATTTAAAGAACAGAGTCATGGTCTTACCCATTCGTTTCGAGTTATTGCGGAATATCCGCTGAGATAAAGCCAGTAGGTTAATATTGGTATATGGTCCACGCACCTTTGGCGTTGCCTTTTTTTTTTTGTTGCTTGACCCCGAAATTGATATACCTGAAGTCCCGAAGTGACATGACCTACGCCGACCATATTGTAGAAAATAAAAAAAAGACAGGATCCAAGCACACTTTGATAAAAAACCGCAAATCAGCAGTCTTCTCTCTAACCTTCACAAGCCCAGCGCAAGCCCATCCTATTATTGTTTATATCTGCCGAATTAGAGGATAGGGAAGAAGAGCGAAACAAAATACCATATCGTGAAAATTATATTCAGTCTAGTAGTGCTTCATAACGTATTAGTAGATAGCTTGGTGCCCTCCGGGTTATAGTTTAAAGGCTGGACCACACAGGCCTTCCCATGAAAGCCGTGTCGAGTGAAACAGGTCGATTTTAAGTGAGTAGAAGAGAGAAAGGATTTTCAGTGTAATCTATTCTGAGAAAACTCAACTGACCTAAAAATCTACCTGTCTCATGGGAAGGCATATGTGGCTCAGCTTTAAGGTTGTGACTATCATGAAAAACGGCGATATTATTATTATTCGCTAGATATACCTTTCAAAATAGAGCTAGGTATTGCTATAGAGTTAGAGTAGCACAATAGATACGTCTTTTAAGGTTACACTTAGACTTAGCCTATAGGGATGGGCCAGATAGTTAGATCATAAAATTGTTCGCCTTATTCCCGATACAGCGGGGCATATACTGAAAGCACACACAATTCAGACCGGTCATGCAATTTTTGGATTTGGCTAGAAGATTATTTTAGATCTTTCCTTCGTAATCTTTCAGACGTGTAAAACCAATGTAACCTCCGTATAAAACAGGCAGCAAGATCCCATAATTGATTGTGGCTAAAGATGTCAGCGCATATTTCTCTTTTATAGGCCACATCACTGGTACGAATGTCCTGCGAGTTTTGATTATACGTGTGGAGAAAGAGGTGCGTAGTAGAAGGGTTACCCTCGAAAATAGGATTGAGTGGGAGTTCGCCAGGATGGATGATAGTGCCGAAGGGAATCCAGTCGCTTTCCTTAAGTGCATTGCTTAAACAATTCGCTTTCACGTACAGCGATGCCCAGGTTTTAAGGGCACGTATTGATAATTCCACACTGACTGGAGCACTCCGACGCAACTGATCAATTGTACTATACCAGGAAGCAAATCCAATATTATCCATTTTACTGGAATTTCTTCGACTTTTGAAGAAAGCCTAGAATACACTTTAGCGATGAGGAGCTTACAGTATCTGCGATCTGCAAAGGCAGGATAATTAAAGGAAATGATCCGAAGTATCGTCGCCCTCTCCACAAGCGTAGCAGACAGTGGTATCACTTAAGCCAAGCACACTAAGATGCTTAGCAAAAGCAAAGTGTGCCGTAAGAACGCCAATAAGTTTTCTGCAGTCTTTTCTACTGAGAGAGAGAGAGAGAGAGAGAGAAAGAGAGAGAGAGAGAGAGCAGGAATGTCGCAGACTTATTACTGACTCTGACTGTATCCTGATGAGTAATTCTGGTTTAGGCGTATTCACAGCACTTCACATCAAGTGATGAGGATATGTAACAGTATTAAAAGAAACCATGCAATAGGAAAATCAACTGGCATGTTACTTCTTGACATTGAAAAGGCGTTCGATTCTATGTGGCACAATGGCCTTATATTTATAAAATGAATTCCACATTAATCAACTTTCATGCTGGTGTACCTCAAGGATCTGTTCTAGTGTCAATTTTTTACAAACTGTATACTTCAGATCTCCCAAGCTTGCGAATTCGGTCTTAATATTGAGACGAATCTTAAAAATGCTGCTACAATAAATGGAAAATTAAAATAAACGCGGATAAGATGCAAGCCATTTTTTCCCTAGAAAAAGAAAAGCTTGCTTTCTTCCCGCCAATCATCTAATATTAAATGGAAAGCTGATACTATCTCAGACTTTCTTAAAATATCTAGACGTTTACCTCGACAGTAAACTGACATTTAAAGAGCATACGACGTAGACATTAAAAAAAAGTTAACATTGCTATTAAAATGTTGTACCTATTTATAAACTGAAAATCACTTCTATCAAACGACAATAAAATATTAATTTACAAAGTTATTTTCCAAGCTATTTTACTTTATGGATGCCAATTTTGGGGTCTTTCTGCTGATTGGCATATAAAAAGGCTCCAAATATCCCAAAAATAAATTATTAAAAATGATGCTTGATCTGCCTTGACATCATTCCAGATTACAGTTGCATAATAGAACCAATGTTGAACTAATATCAGAATCAAAAAGCTTACAAATACTTTTATGACCAGATGTAACTTCTCAGATAATAGACTGATAAACGAACTACATGTGCTGTATCATGCTGTACCATAAATATTACTTGTTACTTGATGTTCCTTGTTGTTAATTAAGCTATTAATATTTATTTATTATTTATCTTATTTATTTGTTAATTTATTTATTTGATATTCAGTTTTTTTTGTTAATTTGTTTATTAAGCAATTTATTTATTTTTTAATTTACATACATATTTGCTACTTTATTTATTTATTAATTCATTTAATTGTTAATTTATTTATTTGTTAATTTCTTTATTTAATAATACATTTATCTAATTGTCAATTTATTTATCTAGTTGTTAATTTATTTATTTGTTAATTTATTATTTTATTCGGAAGATAGTCAATCATAGAAGTTTTTATTATTATCTATTTTTTTTTTTATTTAATTGTGGGGTTTCTCGTTGCTTCCCCCAAAAAATTAAAATAAATTTATCACAGTAAAATACTTAATAGCTTTTAAATAATGTCTCTTTGAATCGTAAATTGTGAGGTGAGAAGCCTATATGTAATTTGTAAACGAAATAAAATATCTTTCCATTTGAAAGATTCGGCTCTTTGAATTTCGCGAAAGGACTTCTATTGAAAATTCAAATTGTTTAGGAACTGAAAGCCTACCGATTTGGCTCCGATTAAAAATGTTGGCTAAACAACATCTTCAGCGACGAGGAACATTTTCTGCTGAATAGCTTTGTGACCAAACACAATTGTCGATGTACATACAACATCCTTGCATATCGAAAAACATGATATAGATTATGGCTATCAGCCTTGTAGGAAACTATTTTAAAATTTGACCTTGAGCATAAAAACCAAGTCGTTTGAATGTTGCCGGCATATGGTTTCATATGATAAGCTGGCGCTGTGCCAAATTGGCCACTATATCAATCGAAACACATGAGATATTGTGCGTCAAGATCGTATGATTTAGAATTTTTTTTTGGAGAGTTTAAATATCTGGTATAAGTCTATAAAACAGCAACAACATTTGTCGACCTTAGAGATAACTTTTTTTCACGTATTTGATGCCAACTAATGGCACTTTCTTGCATACAGTCTCAAATTCGATACCAACCGACCAGAGGATGTCCAACTAGGTATTGGCTTAATCTAAAACCATTTGGATTTTCATAAAAAAACTTTATTTATATTAAGGCGGCCTATACTTTTCCCAGAAACTTTTTTTTTCATTTCACAAAACTTTGGTCCTGACCAGAAAAGACTGTTCCATTTCTGTACTTTGATCGTACCCTGTACAGTGTAGATTGCCTCAACTTAGAATACATTAGCTGTGTCTTTTGAAATAATCTCGCAATAATCTCCTGAAAGATGGAATCTTAATAATTTTGTTCCCTTGACGCCCCAATAAAAGTTACTCTTTTTATTTTACAATGCTTCCAATCATCCTATTCCACGCTTAGTTAACGACAAAACAAAGTGGATTATAAATTACATCAAGAGTGTTCATTACAATGTCGAGTATACCTTGGCAGAGGCCTCTTTGGCCATATCTCATGGCAACACCGCCATGGAGATGTACCATTTTGTTCATCCTTTTTAATAAAACGCGAACAATACAGTAAAAAAGGAACTGCTCCCATGTTGCATCTGTGATGCCATTTCTTTACATTTTAACAAAATTACGAACAATAAAACCAAGCATGCTGCTTGGGACCTACACACATACAATAAGGACCGCGAGCTGCATAAAAACCAAAAAGGAACATGTTGGAGCAGTTAGGCACAAAAAAAAAAAGAAAGGAACGACTCCCAACTCACAAACATCTCGCAGTAAAGAAAAGCGCAGTTGGTAAACAATGTTAGGCAAACTCCTTTGTGAATTAAAATTCAATTTTCTTCCTTTGAAACGAAAACGCAGACCGACACGACGACCGCCCGAGTCCCTGCATAAACAAAACCACCACCATCACCATACACAAATGCGCACTACAAATGGGGGAGTGTGTAAGCCTTTAGCCGCATAAGAGCTCTGTGAAACCAACCCCCCGCTTGGGCCAAAAGTGATTTAAGTTATTATCTACGGTTCTGAAGTAAACACAATCGACAGGAGCAGCATATAGACCCGAGGAGCATTCCTCGACATGTTTCGTATTCCATGTGTGTTTTCATTATACGTTCGGCGGCAAAAGAGGCTGTTCTTGTGTCGAGTTGTCCTTGCACATGTAATCGGAGGTGGAATGGTGGTGAAAGCCCTTTTCGTATAATGGTGGCGTGTCGGCGACGACGGCAGTAGCTCTGTTTGTACTTACTACGTATACTCGTCGTTTCTCAACTTGAATGTCAACATTGATCCGCCGGCCGTGATTCTGTGTGTAACGAAAAGGCTGTGGCTGAGTAGTGCCTTCGCCTTCGCCTTCGTCCTTTCACCGCTAGAGGGTGTGTAGTGTATAGATTCAACATTCTCATGTTATCCCCGAAGGCAATAATTACAGCAGTCATGGATGCCAACAATACATCACATGACAACGATGATGTCGGCGACGATGATGATGACGATGATGAGGATGTTCAATGTTTTCGACCTAATCCGTTTGACATTCCCTTCGTTAGTGTGCGGGAGAGAGCTGAGGTGTCCCACGGCTGCCACTAGTACCGCACCTCACCTCGTTCGTTCTTATTTTCTATTATGAATGTCGACATCTCGACTTTGTCTTGTTTTGTGTGATACTGATGGTAGTCGTCTCATGTTTTCATCATCCTTGCGCTTGGTAACTAATTAGTAACTTAATTAATATACAATCAGTTTTAATAACGGTATCCTTAAGGGCAACAATCGACTTTAGCGGAGATAATAAACTAATAACCAGAGCCCACGGACATTGTCAATCTCAGTTAGGTTAGTGATTTGTGCACTTATGGATGGAATGGGAGCTTTGATGAGAGACTGTTTCTATTCTGTCCTTCGTGCGGTAAATTAGATTCCGAATGTGATTATTATCTGATGTCTGAGAGAATTTCCTATAGAATGACTTTGGTCCATAAAAGAGGTGACTAAGGTTAGATTGCATCTGAGTATATTGGTAAACAGCTTAATAGACATCATTAAGTGAGACGAAATTTTTAAAAGTATTTTTATCGAAAAAACTGCTATTTGTGGCGAACTTTTGACATCCCCTTGTGTTTTTTAAATATTTTTTCAGTGTCATTCTTCCATAAGAGCGGCCATTTATAAAGCTGTCAATGGGCGTGTGCTATATAAATTCCTCTAAAGTTTTTTTTTCAGAAACTTCCAAAAACGTATTAAGAAGGTCGTTGCCACAACCTGTAACTATGCTTATTACAAGGGTCGCAAATGTTGCTGGTGAAGCAATCCCGGCTAAGGGCAGGTTCATGGCGACAGCGTAGTACAAATTTGAAAGGACTCCTTGGCCACCCAGCCCATCCATGTAAATACATTGGCCGATAATATTAGTATCTACCCAAAATTTGACATAATACATCTCATCCGCGACCTACGCCATCTATGGTGTTATCAAAGAAAATTTAAGCCATCATTCTTTAAACACTTAAATTTCAAATTTTAATTACAAAAATAAACATGGCTTAGTTTTTAATCATTAAACATACACAAAAAAAAAAAACAAATATTAAAAATAAATATTGAACAAATTAAAAACTAAAAACTAAGAATTGAAAATTTTATAAGTTTGTGAAAATTTACATTTGTGTTAAAATTTTATAATTTCAATATTAATTTTATGATAGAGATAAAAATGAATCAAAAGTGTACCTTGAATTTTGTTGAAGTCCGTGCGCAGGACTTCTTGAAGTTTAGAAATGTAAAAAATACCTACACAACACAAAATTAAACTTAGCAAACACAAAATTTGAATGGAATAAATTAATAAAAATAATTAGGAAAAGAAAAACTTAAACTCTAACTATATTTTAATTTAGATTTTGATATTATATTTTTTTGCTTTGCAGCAATTAGAATTCTGCACTGTTTATGTTATTTTTTCCTTTCCTCTATTTGAGTTTTATTTTTGGTCCCCTGTTTTGAACCTTTCCTTCCTTTTCCTTTTTACTTTTGTTTGCTCTTTTATGGTGTTTTATTATTATGCCAAAATAAAGGCCTTGAAAGATGCTTCAGTATCGAGGAGTCAAAGAATTAATATATATGAGATTTAAAAAAAAACTATTACAATAAACCAAACAATATTTTTTGAAAGTCTTTACCTCTCCTTAGATACATATAACATTTAAGCCAATAGCTAAATCTAAAGCCCAGAGGATGTTGGTTATTTGCTGTAATTGTTATAATTTTTTCTAACGATGAATGTTTGCTTTTGAATGCTTTTTAAATTGAATGACAAATAATTTAATTTTTTTTTTCTCAAAACAAAAACTAACTGAAATAATTTTAGCAGCAGGACGGAAAGAGCAGAAACAAGTCAATCGTTACAAGTTACAACTCTACTCCTGTAAAAGGATCTTGTTCCTTAGATGGAACATCAAACGAAAAGTAGTAAGTATGCTGGTTTTATACTGCCAGTAGTTACATTACATCAATACCAATCTTTGCAGTTGTTCTCTGATATGGTGACCTTAACAAAAGATTCTTATTTGGTGTGTCCAGCGGTCTGCTGATATGTCCACCTTTCGGCTATCCTGAAAATATTTCGGAAGCCATGGTGATCTTTTCTTTATCTGCTCCATTCAGAAGTTCTCAGAATTTACAAGTCTACCTTCTGTCAGTCCTGAAAATCTGCATGTCCTCACTTTTGGAAGCCCTCGGAATCTGCCTTCTGTCTGACAGTCCTGAAAATCTGCAAGTCCTTCTTCCTGTAGTCCTAATAACATTTTCAAGTCTTCCTTTAAGAAAAGTACTTGTGGAATGTATTCAAAGAGTTCACTATATTGGTACCATTCCACTCTGTGATCTGCTCGACAGTTCAAAAGTCGCATTTCAAAAGACAAAGCGATTGTTAATTGTTTCGGCAAGTACAATAAAAATGTTTGCTGACATTTTGTCATCGTGCGTGTGCTATGGTTGTATAATGGACAGACAAAGGTCGTCAACGGAGACGGGGATTGAGTGCGCTATATATCAAGGCCAAAAGCTGTACACGCAGCAAAGGCAGTAGGAAGCTCCTCCTTCTTTAATCTGCATGACTGAGCTCTGAGCCTGAGTTCTGTCGCCGTCTAGCTACACTGATATCCTTAAAAACGTGTAAAGATGGAACAATGATACATCAGAAAGTTGCTGGAAGTCATAAAAGTAATGACTTCCAAGTGTTCTGTTCATCAAGTGTATAAGACAGTACCAGAGAAAATGTCGTCGGGGGTGTATCCTCATCCTTGAGATTTAGTTTCGTTGTATGATTTCGTATAAATTATGACCCATTAGAGCCCTTAGCAGCTTCGACAGCGATGACTTCTCAAAACTCCAGAAGATTGTTAGTCCGGCTTATCTTATATTCTGGCCAAAGCTTCCGTCTTACTTCACAGGATGTTAGTTCTTCCATATATTCTTAGTTTTCATACGAATCTTGTTTTTTACTCGTTTTCTATGATTACTGAGACTGACAGTGGCTTGAACATGATCCATTGAAGATTAATATTTTGTCGACATTTGATAATAGGCGTATTTTTTGGGAATATATAGCTAGCTCACTTTTACTTTTGCATGCAAAACTAGTATATACTCACTTTTGGTTTTGTTATACACACTTTTGGTTTTACATGCAAAATTGTTATACTCACTTTTCGTTTTGTTATACTCACTTCTCAAAAAATACCCCTAGTAACGTTTCGTGGTTTTGCTAACCAAGCAGAGATTCTCGTGCTGCGAGAGGAGAACATACAGCTATACTGTTATCAGGAAGCCCGTGTATTTTATTTAATTCCTCCGAGAATATACCGGCATTCCATAGTCCATCTTTGATCCATCCGTGTAGATGGATAATTCCACTTCGTAGGTTAATTTCTGTTCCATTTATCCCTACTCAGAAAAGAGCAAGACAATTGCCTATCAAAGTTCAGGTGGAATCACATGTCAGAAGTGACAATGGTTTCTAAATATTTTCCTAAAATATATGAATGGCCAAAATTGCATGGGTTCCAAATTTTAGTTTGGTCGATCCTTAGGGTTATTTTGGTAACAGATTCCTCCATGTATAGGTCTAGAGGTGTCAGATTAAAAATTTCCTCCAGTCCAACTTTCCATTGCGCTGGTTGTTCCAATCGACCATGCTAAGCTTTGTGTTTTTGTCATTGGCTTTAGTTAGTTGCACGGTGCCTATTCAGAGTAAGGACGTACTATATTCAGATCCTTAAATTAATGTCCTTCGTATGTTTGCCGTGAGTGAATAACCATTAAATCCTTGGTTTTTCATCTCTTCCTTGATTGGCAAGTGACGCCAGCGCTCGACTTTAATCCAAATCTCAAACCAGTTCGTGAGGGCTCGTATCTTCTGTCCTCTAAAATACAGTGGCCGGCATAAGTATTTTGACAAAACTAAAGTTAATTCTGCTCATAATTTAAACTTACTTCATGTAAATTTTGGCATCAATGGAAAGGTCATTAAAATTCCGTTGGAATGATACACAACTTTCCTTAACCCATTAAGTACCCATTGAAAATTTAGAACTTTTGTAAAAGTCTACTTTTTTGACTTTTATCCTCGGTCCAAAAAAAAAAATGTTTTGATGCAAAAAGTTTCTTCAAACAATTCTAATAGTGACTGCAAAAAACAATTTTCAAAAATCTCTTCGCTAATATTTTTTATGATTTTTTGAATGGGATGATCTCAGAAAAATTTTGTATGAAAAGGAGGAAAAAGTGGCTAAAATAGTCATTTTTAGCAATTTTCAAAAAATCTAGGAACCATTCGTTCCAATACAACTCAGATTGGACAGGTAGTGGGTCACATGAATCCAACCTAATTCTTATTTCTACTATCGACGGGATGTTGGGCTTGGACGTTGGGCTTGGGTGCAAGTATGATGTTACGTCTTCGTCTCTAGATATTACGCACAAGGAAATTCTCATTTTGTCAAACCTTTCTCGTGGAAGAAAGATCAGTGTAGAGAAATAAATTCCAATAACCATCAGTTTAATTCTGATAAATTACTTGACTGAATGAACTGTTGGCTTGAAATTAAGTGCATAACTATGTCAGATAAAGGTCCTTTCAATTCACACATGTTGCAACATATTCGAATTGATATACTGCAACTGAGACAGTGATTTCGATGTAACGGCTATATTACGTTCGACAATTTATTGAATCCCTTTATCCCATTTACAAATTCGCCTCAAGACATTACTTTGACAGCAAGTACACAATAAAAGGCACAGACACTTTGTATATGAGCACAATTTGTCAGAATGTTCATAACAGAGATAGTTCCTCGTTTCGTCCTACAATTCGTTTCATCATAAGTAAATGCAGATACTCTACAGACAGACACAACTAATAATACTAACAATGAAAATAATTATCAACCCTAGCTTGACATTATGGGACAAAGTTGAAGATTCTTCTGGAAAACACTGCAATTTGATGTAGTCATTTTTACATCTATCTCTCTCTTTATATATATCTCTCCCTCACCAAGATAGTGAAGAAGAAATTCCACTGTAAATTAAAGAATGTTTACATGGGACGAGAATCTCTATCATGGCCCAACAAAGAAGGCAAACACGCAGTTATAAAATGTCCAGCTTCTGTAGGGTGTAAAGAGCAACCAAACACACAAAGAAGTGAAACTATATGAAAAAGGCTAACGTTTATGGGATGTCATCATCACCGAGGATTGCCTTCCCTTTTTGCTGGTTAATGAGCTATGCCAAAGTAAACAATGCTTTCAAAGTTCTAACATTTCATTACCAAGGAATTCTGTTGGTTATTGTCTCCGCTTACTCTTTCTCTTGTGGGTCATTCGTCCTTTTTTTTTTTTTTTGTTGTTGCCGAAAACTGCATTTCTGGTTTTGGGTCTGGTTTAGGTGGCTGCATGTTACATCATCGTTATCATTTTTTGACATGTTTGTTATGTGAGCATTAGCGCCATGTTTTTTTTTGAAAGTGGATGTGCAGTCAAGCTGAAAATGATTTGGGATTTTACATTGCTATCCTGTAAAATAAATTGATTTATCGTCATTCATGTGTCTTGATTGAAATAATTAATATGCAACGTGGAAAGTTCATGAAATAAAATCCATTTAACTGACATTTTCGATTCATATCACAATAGCCCCTATGTGACCCCTACCTACTCACAACCATCTGCTTGAGGGATTTTTATTTCTAGGACGAATGAAAGGGACCTACAATTTGTTGCAGTTTGTTTTTAAATTACGAACACAATTTTCGCGCCAAATATCGCGCTAGGATCTAGTTATTATTTTTTTCCACTGATCCGATAGAAAAATCTAGTGCAGAAATCCCTGATTTGGCAACTGTGAATTTAATTGACAACTTTTTGCAACACGAAAATTCCTTTAGACGAAATTTATAACCAAAAGCTTTCAGTTATGCAACCCGACTCCCGAATTCTATTTAAATAGTTCAATGATTCCCTTGGCCAGATATAGGATTGCTGTTCATCCGCTTATTGCAAATATAAGAAGCACTTACCATGTTCTGCATATTACACATTCCAAACTAGTGCGGCTGTACATTCCTTCCATGTGAATAAAAGGATACATCATTTCTTCAGTTTTTCGAATTTGTGTGTTATATTTTTTTATCAATATTATAGCTTGTTAGGTCCGCAAACAAAAAGAAAGGACAAACCACGAATCGATGGTACCGGAAGTATCCTTTTAATATTGCCTTTGATAGCATTTAAGCGTAACGAGGGAGAAAGTCCAATGGTCTTCAACGCTTTAGTCTCCTTGGTTTGTGTTTGAGCTTTCCTGTGGCTTAGTGTTTATCTGCGATGGAATTCTTTTACAATCAATAAATTAAACGGGTCTAGTGTTTTTGGGTATGTATGTGTAGAGAAGGGCGCAACTTTGTGCAACTTGCACCCATCCTGCCATTAAGTTATGGTCACTGGTTAGTTTCAGTATAGTAAGCAAGGCATTCTTGGGAGCTCTAGGACACGATCGATAGAAGGAAATAATTCGCCACTTTCGTTTCGGTTTCCGTTTGGTTTGCTTCGTCTGTTGCCATCCTTTGATTTGGTTTTTATTTTATTTCATTTGGGTGAATTCTTCGCTACAACTGTGGTGGGTATGAGTGGAGAGGCATCTTCAAGCGGAAGCCGACGAATGGACGTTGAAGTTGAATGGTATTTATTTTTATCCTCGAAAACAAATATCATGTATTCTTGTGAGCAGCTGAAGTCGTTTTTGAGTGAAAATATGCTCTTGCAGTACTTACATATCGTATGGGGTTGGACCGTGCTCCACAGATATATATAGTGAACTGGACAGTTGGCAATTAACCATGTTGTCCGTATTGCGGCTTCTCGGGAACAACCATTGCAGTTGTCCTGCGATATACGTGTACATTTGTACACTTCGGCTATAATAGCAGTCAGGGTTGTGTTAACAGATGAGAAGTAAATTTGATAAAATGGTAAAGTAGATCCGTGCAAATATACCGTATTTTTTCTGCATTACAGTCTTGGTTTGCATGCTAACATCAACATGAGAATTCGAGAATAAACAGTCGAGTGATTTATTATACAAATTTTTAAACCAGTGTCCATTTAGATGAAACTAAACTCTGAGCGGGTTTCTGTCGTATTTAATTCAACATACCTCAACCTCAAGTTAGTTGAGGTTATTTTTGAACTGTGCGCTCGACATAAGGATATAGCTTCGCAAGCGGTGGGCGCAGTCGCTCAGTGGTTAATGTGCAGGGCTACTGATCGAGTGGTCTCATGTTCGATCCCTGGAAAAACACATTTTAAGATTTTTTTCCACTGCGCCACCTTTCTCAAATGTGCGACTGCCCTGGAAAAGCTTCTCAATGTAGTCGTTTGAATTCGACATTCAATTTTTGAACTGAGAATCTAGGCTTAGCGTGGTTACACGGACCGGACATGTTGCGCCAAATATTTATGAGGCCCAAAAGTAAGGACGAAATGAGACGAACGCCGCAAAATTGTAAAAAATCGCGCGAATTCTTCAGCTAGTATGTTCCTCACTGACGGCTGTCAACGTGACGTGAAATAGCGCCCTACGAAATAGAACCATAACGTGGCCGTATTTTCCGGCGTACTTTATTTCGTTTTTGGTAATTCTTACAGATTTATACTTTTGTCAATTTCAAAGTATTTAAAAAGTTAAATAAATTTTAAAACAAAAAATGTTAATTTTAATTTTCTCAAATCGTCTGAAGCTAAAATTAAAAATTATTAAAAAAAAAAAAAACAAAGCTGACTTTAAAGTTTTTTTCAAAACCTGAGCTAACGTTTAGCTTTAGCTAGCTATTTTTAATTAACTTCTGGGAAGAAAGCAGCTGTCAATAGATGACATATTTTTAAAAACAATTTTCCGGACGTTAAGGTTTAAAAATTAACGACATTGTGGATAAATTTGCGGAGTAATTTCTGAACCAAGTATCAAAGATTTGTTGATGTTTGTAACACACGCACATCAAACCATGCGATCTGGCAACTTCAACAAAACATTTATTTAGAAAAAGCAATAGAAGCTGAAGCTGTGGGCGCAGTAGCGCAGTGGTTAGTGTGCTGGACTACTGTGCGAGGGATCCCAGGTTCGATCCCCGGAAAAACACAAATTACATCTTAAGGTTTTTTCTACTGCGCCACCTCTCGCGAACGTCTGACAAACATCCGAGAGTATGACTGTCCTGAAAAAGCTTCTCAATTCAGCCGTTCGGACTCGGCATAAAATTGTAGGTCCCTTCCATTCGTTCCAAAAATATAAACTCACACAAAACGAATGTTTGCGAGAAACTAGGCCTTGGGTGTCTACCGCATGTTGCGCCGCCTATTTATTTATAATAGAAGCTGAAGAAGATAGTGCCGTGTCGAATGAATGACCAGACCAGTTGATCTGAGAATAAATTCAAAAATGCATGGGCTAAAAAAAAGCCATCACGTCCTTGTGTTAATTCTAGCAAAGTGTTCGACACTCTGACCCATGAAAAGCTATTGGAAAGTGTCAGCAGAAACGGATTGAGTTGAGAGGAGTACTGGCTAACTGGCTTCCGAGCTATCTCACTAAAAAAAAAACAATAAAAGTCAAGGTATCAAATACAGTCATCAATGAAAAACCAATTGAATATTGTGAACCACAAGGTTCCAAATTGGGAACTATTCTGTTTATACTATACTTACCAAAGAACTCTTCCGATTATTTGAATAATTTACTGCTTTCGCCTATGCCGATGGCAATAGTGGCTAAACACAATCACTTACATACTGCAAGATTAATTCAACTACATATTTCTCTATGGATGTCATGATAACGGGTTAGTTAGGTATATAAATTCATCCAAAATGAAGCTGATGTACATGAGAAATGACTGCCCTCCACTATCAACCAACAACGAACGCATTTACGCAGTCCGAATCTCCAAATATCTCGGAATAGTCGGAATAACCATCGAAGAACATTTCCTGTGGCGTGAGCATATCAATGTCCTGCTTCTTCAATCAAGCAATACTCAAATCTCGAAGCTTAAAGGTCGGTCTACTACTCCCTAGCTGAGCCGCGAAAGATACGGGATCCTGATGGCCAGGAGAAACACGCTGTAATCTCATTTGAATGAAATATTTAACCTACAACTTCGTATTATTAAAATTGCTAGACCTAGTAATTCATATCTTAAAGTTTTATATGACAAAGACATCTTCCAGATGACAACATTGCTGTACGACATGAATGACTAGCGTTGTCTGTAACCAATGCGGCTACGCCACACGCACGCTTACCACAAGATGATGAGTTCAAGAGACTATTTGCTATCTCGAAACTAGTCAATAAATACGCTTCCTCAAATTTAGAAAGTAATTCCGAATTTTCAGAAAAGAAAGAAATAAATAAAAATGTATTTAAATATATACATTTATAAAAGTAAGTAAATACTGAGATTATTGAAATTACTTTAAACTCTTTAAACTAAAATTTAAAAACAAAATTTCTTAACAACTACCTGGAAATAATCACTTTACTTTGCAGGTAAAAATTATATTATGTAAAAAAAAAACTTTAATTCTAAACAAAAAAAAAAAAAAATAAAAAGATATAACTTCGCGGAATAGTATGTCTAATTTTGATGAAAAAGCCGAGAAGGTCGTTGCTACTTCCTTCCAGAGCGCGTTTGGTCATCATTTTCAAGAACAATCTGTAGAAAACGTTTGACATTTTGCTGATAAATTAATCAATACAGAATTCTTTTTAAAATATATAGTTTTTTACAATCAAATGGCTGTACTGGAAATTAATTGCCAGGTCTTTTCTATCATGGACAATGCACATCAATGTTTAAAATTTAAAACTTTAGCTCACATAAGTGCCGCGCCCCATTGCCCGATATCGCGTATTTTTATTAAATGCTTTCTATAGGTAATAAATGTCTATTTGCCAAATTTCAAGGCTAAAGCTATCATAAATGTCATGACATAGTGTAATTTCAAGATTTCGGTGTTTAGCGCCATCTATAGGAACAAATTTAACACAAACTGCATTTGTTAAACTTTATAAATAAATATAGTTTATTTCGCTAAAAATCGTTAAAGCAGTTTTTGTAAAGTTATGCAAGCAAAATGGTAAAAATGAAATTTTTCTTTCGAAAATATGTTTTTAACGGATAATAGAAACTGAATACAACGTATTTCTGAGAAAGTAAACATTACCAAAAATCTAAAATTGCACAAAAAAAAAAGTGTTTCGAGGAACGAGCTGTTTTTGTATGTACCAACACCAACCGTTAGGTATCCATAATTCTCTAGTGAAAAATGGAGGGTGCAATTTGCACTTTGTTCAAAATCGTTACTCCCGTATTCATTATAAACTGTAGAAAATCAAGTTTAAAGAAAAAATGACAACCAATAATGATCCATCATACGATAGTTTAGAGAAAAACTGAGTTTGCTATTAAATTTATTCATTTTTATAAAAATGGTACTGTTAGCCTCAACCTATTTGTTTCGTCTGCATGGGCGAGTGAGGTAAGTGGAGAGGAGGATGGATGCCGATATAGGGCAGTTGATGATGATTTTTGAAGCGATCGGATCGATGCGGCTGGCGGTGTAAAAACTCGTTCTTGTCTTGTATTTTTATGGATTTTACCCTTTCTTATTTTAAAAGTAAAAACTTTATAATTCTGAGTTTTTGTTTGTGTTTTCTTTTTTTTTAAACAATCATTAGTGATTGTTTTCAGTACCTACCTACCTTTTACGAGAAAAGTCCTAGTTCTCAAATTTACCATTATTCGCGTCTTAAACTCTTAAGGGAGAAAGAAACAAACGGATAGACGGATGGAATCGCGAGGCCCACTTTTTCAGGTTTCGCTTACAGTAATATCAGAATTGATTAAAATCTTAAATTCGAACTTTTGTACAAAACCAACGGAAACCTATTTTTCTCTACATATTATGCGAAAATATTAAAATAGACAAAACCGAGCTAAATATAGGAAGTTTTTGTTTTTAATCACAATCATTGCGGTTAAAAAAAAAAAAAAATGTTAATTCATCTCCTTTTGCCCTGCTATGCTGAACATAATGGCCCCATATAGTGTATCTACCACAGATCTATATGTTGCCTGTTGCTGCTGCCTAAGTCGCTATAACAGTCACTGCTTAGTGCGGCCATCCAAATGTAAGTGCTCAATAAAATCCCTTGAATCCCACATTGCATGTGCATTCATAACTTCTATCACTGTTATATAGGCTTTGCGAATCGCATTGGCGTTCCTTTCACATTCCATGCAAACACGCTATAAACGTAAATCGCTTGAGCTCCCCAAACACACTCACACCTCCACAGTCATATTTGTTTAAAGTTTTCCAATAACGCAGCCAGCGCATTCGTTTCGGGCCACCACAGAACCCTGCACAGTGCACACATAGCTGCAAGGACTCAAAACACATGCCGTTCTCGCCGCATTCCATGCGAGAGTAAAGCAATCCTGGCTTTTTCTGTAAAACTGAACCGTTCCCAATCGAATGCGATTAATTGGAATCCACATATCAATCTCATCCCGACCATGGTTGGCTACCCCGCACCACCACTCATATACTCGTACATGCTTTCTGTTCAAAGGAAATAAAATATCATTCCTATTTGCCTTGCAGCAGCAAAGATAAATATGAACAACAACAACAACAACATCAGCTTTGTGCTGGTGTGTGCACAAGCACATAGGTATATGCGTATACCGGAATACAACAAACAATTACACCGACAATAAATTGTTCTTCTGCCATTTGTTGATGCCGATTTGTTGTTATTTTTCGGTTGTGGGTGGTATAGTATATGATGATGTACTCCCCGATGGAATCCTCATAAAATTCTGTTGGGGTTCTGTTGCAACATGGGATTCTATTCCCGAGGGGCCACCCACACCATCACCATCGCACCCTTGTTGACCCAATCAGTGAACTCGGCAAATAGTCCATACAGCAATTGAAACTGCTTAGCTTATCGATATGAACAAACTCACACACAATGGAGTGTGCATATGAGCGTGAGCTGAGCGCATACCGATGGAAAATATTGAATACCGTGATCGATTAATCCGATTAGAGGATGTTGCACACATATATTTGTGTACCGATTAAAGTCTGGCTGTGGGGGGGATCACAATTGCATTCAGTTGTTCTCCGAGAAGTGTGAGGTAATGAGCCAATAAATTGCATTTGGACAGACGTTGAACCCCCAACACGGTTAACGAAGATTAGTGAATTATTGATATGGCGAACCGGCCGGCACCGAGATATTATAATGCGGTTCGTGTCCTAATGCTGTGGACTTAGTTTAAATCCAATCGAAAGGCGAGCCAAATCAAGTTACCATTGTCAATGAGATGCGTCTTGATAGTTATGGTAGTTATGCCGAAATCTGATTGGCAATATACGAGATTATCGCTTGATGGGGGCAATTCAATATGGCCGCATATATGTACAAAGATGAATGTTAGTTTTAGGAAATTAACTCATTCTATACTGCCAACATTACACTATGGTAAGCACTCTAATATTTTTTAACCGCCATTGCGCACAAAACCCTTAACATCACTTCCTGGGTAGTTGCAATAAAAATTATTTCACTAGGACGACAAAGAGCATATTGTGCTCATAATTCATGCGACCAAGTGCAATCTTACTGTGAGCGCACTGTGAGACAGCCATTAAAAATTACGTGCTAGGACTTTTCATGGAATCACATACTTTTGCCCATAAAGAGTCGAGATAAAAATGGTGCGAGAGCGGGAGTGAGAATAAAATCTCGGCCATTGAAAAATACCACTTTCAGGACCTTTCACCGACCAGCCAAACCGCACTATGTTGCACTGGCACTCACATGAAAAATCCTCTTAAAGTGGTTTTAGCCAGCAAGGCGAGTGCTATGAAAAACTTCAGCTGGTCGTAAACGACACGACAGCCTAACTAACAGAGTAAAAGAAAAAGTAACATCCCGAACGTCGTTATATTATGTGAATGGAAAAGATTTGTATCTGCATGTGGAGGAGAAAGTCCAGAACATATACTCGTATGTAATGTATACTTAGTGTTGGTAATATTCAAAGTTGGGCTCTTAGAGATGAGCTGATATTTTTTTTTTAAAACATTATTTCGATGAATCGATATTGATTAAAAGGATGTTGAAAAATGGGTGTCGTGAAAAAATGACACATATTCGTGAGAAGTTTTTCAGTGGTACAATAACTGGCGCCCAATGTGGGGACTGACAATATCACAGTTTCGGATGTTGAAGTCATCAAGTAGAACAAAGCGCTTAGGTGAGGTATGATGAAGGTTTACTGTTGAATTGCCATAAAAGTTGCGGATGCAGATTCGTATTGGGTAATCGACTTAGAACAAAAGTTATTCGGTACTGTGAGTTCATAAAACTGGGTAACCTGGGTCCAGTACCACGAAACAACAAGTATTGTTAAACAGTATCAATTTATCAGAGCAATATGTTAAAATGTTCCCATTGCACAATACTCGTTGCTTCGTAGTATAGGCACCTGTATAATAAAAATAATATAAGTAGCGTGCAATGACTTCAAGTCGATAGGTGATCACATGGCTGTGATAGGCAGTAGAGTTACTTTATAAAAAGTAAAAAACCAATCAATGGTTGAGGATTCACGAATCAAAAACAGATAAATCGGCTAAGCGAATTTGCAGCAGCTCGAAATATATTTAGCCCTACATGGTAACACGACGAATGGAAGAGAAGAGCAATCAGTTTATGGTGGGTCTCTGAAAAGAATTGAAGGAAATGAAAAAGCTGATCAATTAACCAGAAGGTACTAGGAACCCCTTTTTTGAAGACCGCCTGAGCATATCATATGTCCGGCCGTTTTTGGTATGTATTAGAAGGAAATCATCAATCAATCAAATAATAAATAGGTACCAAAAGATGAAGGAAATGCTCTGTATCATTACCTATCAGCTACATTAGGAAAGTACGGTCGCTACTAACTCGCCACAGTCCATTTAACTGAATCTCCTGAATTGCCAAATTAAAATTAGCTATCTGGAGTTTTTGATTTAGAGGGTGCCTCAACCAACAAGCCATGCGAACCGTTTGCCCTTAAAAATTTGCCTCACTTTCAGTGTCAGGCTTCGCACTAATTTCTCTGCCTATCGATGGACTATCAAAGGCAATACCAATACATGAAGACCGAAAGACAAACCGCAAACAGGAGGTGGAATAATGCATCAATTTTAACCAATATAGTTGACTACTTTAGTTACTATCAGGACCAAAAGAATTTCGCAGGTAGCAATAGAATTTCAATTTGTAATGTTTTCTCTGGCAACTTTTCCCTCTCCCCTGCCGTCCCCCTTCCCGCTTCCCAATGACCGACGTGGTATCACAATGAACCTACAAACATGATCTAACCTAACCTAGCTGCCTCAAATTATGCTTAGAATCGATAAAATTGTTGACGATCGCCATTTAGAATTTACAGACTATGTCAGCATTATTTTTGAAGGCTCTAGGAAACCTAAAGTAACTGTAAGTAGGCGCAATTTAGGGCCTCATCCCCTTTTTGTATTTCCCAATACATTCCTTTTGCTGGAACACATTTTTATCTAAAAACATTTTAAAGGTGGATTGGAATATGCAGCATGCTCCATGACAAGGCAAAGGTATTGCAGAGCTCATCGCAGATAGTCTAACAGCTGCTTTGTAAGCTTTAAATTAAGAAATTTCAGTCTTTACTACATATTTATCGAGATCTCTCGTCTATCACCGTCCATTTTGAATGTCTCATGTGGCTTTACTTTACATGAACCTGTTTTTGATATAGTCGTCTAACTGTGAACGTGGTGTCCTTCTTGATTCAGAGCGTCAATCGCGATAATAGCACAGCGTTTCCTTAATGTTTTTGCAGTCCTAAATTCGACATTTTTGGCCTTTCATATTTTTAAAATGCGCATTTCTCACAGTCTGGTCCTTAGATAATTTCTTGGTGCAATTTCGATGTCTTTCGCGTAGTACTCCAACTCATTTTTCCTAACAAATCTGGCCACGAGGTACTTCTAGAGGGCGCTTTTATCTAGAAGAGGGTCTCAGGGTCTCAGGGTCTCTTGTGATCACAGTCTTTCGACATGCATCAATATCACATCATTCTGCTAGCTGTTAGTTACCTGAGGTAATGTTTGTACTTTGAAATGTGCGAACATCTTAAATACCAAAAGAGGCTCAATGAGACTACAGACATGCACGAAGTTAATTATCCCGCTTTGGGGTATTAGGCTATGTAGATTGTCGAAGATGAACCTTTTGCCATATTTCTGCACTCCAAAAGCTTACACTTCTTCCTGCAATGGAAAAAAATCCATTCAAGTTTTCTATTGCAAGAGGTGGGGCTTTCCCTCACACGTAAGGTGCAATTTCTGTTGGGACCACTCGCTTTGTAGTCCACCGTCCACAACAACCCAAAATTCATCCCAACATTCAAAAAATAAAACAAAAACCATCAACCGACAAATCGTCTGCATACTGTATGTATATTTTTAAATGTTATTTAGCATGAAAGCTTCGTTTCACAAACACCTTCGCTCCTCCATCCCTTTCAGTAACAGGGTTGCGCTACTACCGTTTGACACGAAGCCTGTGTGTAACATGGTGGTAATATACGTTCCAATTCACACACCTCTAGTGTTCCAAGAGGATTTGCCTTCTGGATAGTGTCATGATGTCACACACTCTCATCCTGTCCGATGGGCTGTAGGTTTGTGAAAACCGCAAAGCCATTAACTGCAAGCTTATCAGATTTAGCATCAGTCTCTTGCTCTAGGCCTCATATACGTAGGTATAGTAGATGAAGCAGTGTTTAGTTATTTTTTTTGTTCGTTCATACTTTGGTCCTTCTGAAGAATTACTTAGCGCCAGACTTCTGTTAATAGTTTGTCGTGCGGTTGAGATGGGTAGAGATTAGGCGTGTTTTTTTTTCCACAGGATTTTAATAACTTGTTTAAGTAGTCGAGGGTATAGTTAGTATACCTCAACAAATAATCAAGTCTTTCTAACTTGAAGTACATTCACTGGACCGTGAATTAGATAGCAAAAGGGTATTTTTGTTTCGCGGCTTTACAATGTGCCTTCGCTTATAACTTCAACCAGTCCTAGTTGTTACAAGTTGGTCCTCCTTTCGGGTCAATGCATACAAAACTCCGTAAATGGATTGTTTATGCGAACTTTTAACCTTTCAGTAGGAAGCAACAAACTAGAGTGCACTATATGAGGACCATATAAAGTGATTTAGAATGAGATATGGCGATTCTCCCTCTATCCATATCCTTGAGCGCACTCAAGCGGAAAAAGGCATCCATGGAGCCAGGCACCTATACCACAATACAAAACCACTTCGAGTTTCATTCATGATTCTCAATTTCAAACTGAAACTCATCTCTCCTTGTGTCCTTTTGTAAATCGAAATCCATTGCAGTTTTTGGATAAATTGTTTTATTGCACGAAATGGCTTGAAATAACAATTAATCTAAATAACGGTGCCGATCTGGCCAAGTATTCGAAAATCCATATTCTTTGTCTACATGAAAGAGACTGAGTGAAAATGAAAAGAAAAAAAGAAACAAGGCCACCCCAATCAGTAGCAGTAGCAGTAGCAGAAGTGAATGTGTGACCAGAGGGAACTGGCATATACTAGAGGTAACATTCAAGGAAATTGGGCTACCTGATGGAATTTATTTATTCAACCCTGTAGCCAGTTCAAATATTATCTCAGAGCGGTCCAGTCCACGGATGTGTCGGTTTCGATGTCGATGTGCGGTGCAAGTTACCCACAACCGTGTGTGTAGTTAAGGATCTCTTTGCGTCTCCAAATTCGCGCTGGTCGACGTTTAATTATGTAAAACTTGATATGGACGACGGGAGAGAGGGAGTGCGGCCGACCGACGGTATCCGAGAAATTGCAGCTCCCAATAGTTTCATGGCAGCATGAACATGAAACGTGATTGCCAGCCCGTTGGGCGCCAATGAATTGCAGTGGGACATCGGTGGCGATGGCAGCAAATCTCTCTGTGAAAGGATAACGCGAGAACGGTCTGCCATTGCGAGGTTTATTATACGTTAGGGGTCATGTAATCATCGAATTGGGAATGACCGTTGGTTAAATATTTGCAATGGTCATTGAGATTTTTAATTTTTTTTTTCCATTTCGGTCTCTGATTATATCTGCGTTTGCAGTTTGTAGGGGAGGGCGGTCGGCCTCCATCCTCTTGAAGGTGTGTGTTTTTTTTTATTGAGAGGTTTGTGTTTTTTTTTTTGCGAGTTCAAGGATTCGATTACGATTCATGCATGATGATGTAATTAAAATTTAATTTAGGTTAAAAGGGCTGCCTCTGATTCAATCGATAAATTTGTGTTGAAAACTGTCAATTGCAGTGGCTATATGGGTCGGGGGGATGATGGGGAGTATTTGAAGTGAATAAACATTAATTGAGGCAAACTGGGAATTGGGTATTTAAATAGAATTGTGTTTGCTTCTTTGAAGGAGGAGTGGATGTGCGATGGTATTATGTAGTACTGGTTCTTTAATTGGGACTTTATTTGAACGTCAATCGTCTCTAAACTGGTTGTCACTTTAACTATTTAATTCAAAATGCAGTTAGAGTGGTGTATTTAATGAGTGGGCGCAATTAATTGGGGCGTGGGTTGGAGTCTGTAATTACCTCGAAGTAGGGCGAAATATTGAAGCCAATCTGGAAAAAAGCAATCGTCTGAGACACCTTATCCACTGTCGTCTGTCAGTTTAAAAAAAAAAAACTAACAATAAGACCGAAAAGATAGCTGCAGGGGATTTGCTGGAAGTTAGATAGTGAATCCAAATGGCCACAACTTCAATGCAAACCAGAAAGAAGAGAATGGTGTTCGTTTTTGAAATTATTTTTAAGAGAACCACAAAAACAAGTTTTAGATGCAATCACTTTGTTAGAAACTATGACTGCCGCAAAAATGTGCTGATCGCAGGGCTTCTAAAGGCTGTTAGTAGATTGAAGGTAAATCAAACGGAAATTGTCCCAAATAATTACTTTACACGTTTTAAGAATAGTTCCATAGCTGCACCTGTTACTAATACTGCAGCCAGGATCATCAGAAATATATATTGGTAATTTTAGTTCACCGGTCTACCACCTTATTGATCCTGGCGTCATCTGTGTTTCACTAGATTCAGACAAAAATCCACTCACTGTCTACCTAAGGAATCTTTCACCCTAACCAATCGATGTGGGTGAAAATTGGCAAATGCATTCATCTTTTAGAAATCCGAGGGCGCTTTATGTACCTACATAATTAACAATCAGGCAAAAACAATTACTTGCTAATGAATATAGGTACAAATGTAATTTTACCCTACAAAAAACCATACAAAATACTTGACCCATAGGCGTTAAGTTCAACTGAGCTTAACTGAGCTATTTTCACAACAAAAATTGATGATTTTTATATAACAGGCAGGGAAATAACTATGATAACCAATTAAAATTGATTCCAATTTATTATTAGTGCAACACTAATTAATATCACGAGTTTGAAGTGAAACGAAAAAAAAAATTAAAATAAATAAATAAATAATTAATATTATTTCGGTGAGAAAGTTAAATATTAAAAAAAAATTAATCCGCATGAAATATTAATTTTTGTCTGATGAAGCTACTTATTAACTTTAAATTACAAACACGCTTAAAATGATGGTTAATAATTTATTTGAAATGCAATTTAATCGGACAATGGTTGTATGAAATAAAAAGAATACAATAAATTATAAAATCATAACAATCAATTTAATTTTTTAAAAAGCTTATGATGATGAATATTTTTCATTGTACAAGGTAGAAAATGTGATCAGCTCTAGAATCGATTCGACTGATATAGGTCATTATAGAAATAGGTACCGGTCATTTTATAGGAAGTATAGAAATTTCGAACTCCCATGGGGATTTTGGAACTCAAATTAAAGCATTCCTATGTAAAAATATCTTTCCTATGTAAAAAATTAATTACTCTTTTATTTTTGAATAATTTTGAGTTATATATATATATATATATATTTTTTTTTGTTTCAGACAGACATAAGACTTGGGATTGGGAGACGTACCTACCGGCAATTTTATGGCGTTAGAAATGTTCCAACAGTACAAACTATTCGTGCTGTGGTGACCAAAATTTGAGAAATATTGTAACGATGTGAGGCGTTCGGGCTGGCCTCGTTTTGGACGATCGATGGAAAACATCCAGGTCGTCGTTAGGGAAAGTGTTGCAACCGATCCTGATACATCGAAACGACGACGTTCAACACAGTTAGGCATACCGCGTAGTACGATTCGGGACTTTCTTTTTCTACTTGTGCAAACAGACAACAATAGCCGTTTTTTATTATCAGCTATGATCTATATAGATCATCGATTTACATGCACTTACAACAACAACATGTGATCCTGCTTTTCATCGAGATCACGAGATATGATCTGAAAATTAATTCAACTATTTCTCGTTGTTGTTTTGTGGCGTTGTTTATTTCATTCACTCAATGTTGGTGTCCCTGTAAATTATAGCCACACAGTAATGTTGTCAGACCAAAATATGAAACACAATTAACAACACAAAAAATCAATTAGCATTTTTTCTAATTCGAATAACTTACTATTCCTACTTTCGAGATGTTTTGTTTCGCTATATAGCAAAGAAATATAAATGGAAATATTAGCAGTACAATAAGGTTAATTATGATGCATATTTGAACATAACATTTGAATATAGTTTCCCCCAAAAAAATATTGAATGCTAAATGTACGCAGATTAGTATCCATATGGTAACACCCCGACACAACAAGCGAAATGTCAAATTCAAATATGAGCAAGTGCAATGGAGAAATCATCGCATTGTGACGTCACATTGTACCGTGTGGCTGCAAGATGGCTGGTGGCAATACGAAATTTGTCATAATTGGTATTGGATTTCATATGTGAAAAACAAATATTGCTACAACTCAATCAATGATCCAGTTTGTTTTATTTTCATGATCTGATCCGGTTCAGATCACGCTGATAATAAAAAACGGCTAATGATGAGCTGATTTAGGCCGCAGCATTTACCTGTTCTGTCGGCCCCGAACCTTTTTTTATGGTGTTACCTAAAGGAAAAGGTTTACCTACATTAACAAAGCACAGACTATATAGGCTGAAACTCAACATTCGCACAGAAAACGGTCAAATTACGCCTGCAACACTTCAAAAAGTCATGGAAAGTGCCATCAAAGGAGCACATGAGGGCATGCATTCTAATGCTAATGTAAAAAATTTTCATGAAATACAATTTTATTTATAATTTATTTCATTAGTTTTTATAATTTCGTTTAAAAGTTATTCCAGAAAAAGATTTTTTTTGTGCTACACTGTATTATACATTTATACTGTGGGATATTGATTTAACAGAGGACATCATCACTTCAGGCAAATATCTGCTGTTACTTGTCAGCAATATGGACAAAATAAAAGGTTTTTAAAAGGCTTTTACGGACATATTTTTGTTCGTTCCAGACAAATTTACACAATAGAACAAAAGAAATAAAAAAAGCATTGCATATTAATAGGCTACACATACGATATGGAAAACTAAAGAAAGTGTTGCATAGTTATAGGCTAATTTGGAAAATTATTATATTGTAGGTTGTAGTAGATAATTGTGTGATTGAAGGAAAGCCTTTGTAAAAACGTTTCGGTTGAATTTAAATTTAACAGAAAGGCTACTGCATTCTATGATACGTCGTACCACTATCGGATTGCTTTATAAAATCAATGAACAGCAGGTGAAAACGTGATCGGTATTCAATGCAGTGCTCTATAACGATCCGATGAGCGCTATCGATGTCCCATTTTCCAGATGTTCCTTTATTTCCTATATCACATATTACTTTAGCGGTTACTTTAGCAATTTCGTCTCCAGTTTTTAAACTGTAAAAGACTTGACAATCATTCCCTTCTTCCACTCGCCAGGACACTCCTTGTATCCCAACCTCTCTACGAGTCTATGTACCATATGTGCTGGTTTCACTCACAAAAGCCTCACGGTCACGCTATACCATTAAGTCCCACCGCCTTATTATCCTTAAGAACCTTAATTGCGGTAGGAATATCATATTTACTGAGCATCTGATACATCTTGTAACTGTCCTAATTATAAGGGTTGCAAATTTTGCTAATAAAGCAATCCCGGCTAAGGGCTAGTTCACCCGACAGCATAGTACAAATTTAAAAATCAAAATCAAATAATTTTAACTCTAAATTTAAATATAATTCCGGACAAAGGCGGATGGGTAATCATCAGGATGTGACACCTTATCCATGTAGATACAATAATCGATAGTTTATAGTATCTACCCTAACTTAAACGCGTGCATCTTCTCCGCAACCTACGCCATCTATGGGTTATCAAAGAAAATTTAAGCTATCATTCTATATACACTTAAATTTCTAATTTTAATTATAAAAATAAACATGTCTTAATTTTCAATCATTAAACAAAATAAATAAAAAAAGTATTGATTTAATAAAAAACAAAAACTAAGAATTGAAAATTTTATATGTTAGAAAATGTCAAAAAAAAAAAAATTAAAGTATTTAAAGCCTTTACCTTTTAGATATCGATTAAGCCAATGGATAAGGCTAATAGCATGGCAGATGTTTGTTATTTCTTCCTTTAATTCTTTTCAGAGAGTGTTATAATTTATTTTATGATGTAGTTGTCCTCTAGAAATAAGTCTCAAGGAAACGAGTACCACAGTTTGATTGCCTTCTAAGTTTAGGCGCCATGTGCCATGACTTCCTTGCAATCTGCCGAAAAAAATGTCCGCTCCGGCTGTGAATACATTTTTTACAGCGCAAAAATGTTCACCTTATGTTTTTTTACTGTAATTTTTTAATGAATGAAACACTTTGGGTTCTGCTTTTGGGTTATGTGTATTTGATGTCTTCTATTTAAATCCAGATGATGTCTTCCGTTAAGTCCAGAAAATGATATTGGCTAAGTGAGCACCGCCAGAATTATTGATGAGGATTCGGGCCCGATTTATGGTATTTTCCGTCCTCGCATTCTTGATGGATATTCTCTTTGAGGGCTTCTGGAGTCTGAGGCTCGTTGACATAATTATATTCGCGACTTCACAAAACCGTACAAAAAGAGATGGAAATGGGCCTCGTGGCTCATGATGATTTTCGATGAAAACTTATTGTCGCCCTCGTGGTCAAGATTCAGGATGGCTTGAAAGTATAGGGTACACGCTCTTGGCTGTCAACAGATAGCAGCTGATGCACTGCCTGCACTTTGTTGGGGAACATTTTACAGTGTTTCCCCAAAATTCTTTAAAGCATACCTTTTCATGCTCAGCGTACCTCTAGCGTAGCACCGCATGATAACGAAATACCTTTTGAAATTGTAAGCCGATAATATCCATACTGAATTTTGAACTTACTTCACACGAACTATCAAGGTCTTTGCGGTTTTTTAATCTTCTTCTTCCTATTCCTTATAACTTCACAAATGTCTCGCTTGTTACAATTTTTGGTATCATTAAAACTAACTAGTAGTTCTTAGCAGTAAACCGAATATAAATAAAGTTATATTACTAATTACTACTACAACTGTTCTGCCTTGATACTACAAATGCCTTTTGCATATATTTACCAGTCATACACGTCAACTCATTGCGGCTTCTCATAAAAACATCCCGCTCGGAGTATACCTACACCGCCAGCACACAAGACTACAATAAGCTGCATTCCAATTTAAACTTTTAATTAGGAAAATACTTCGCAATTCCAATTAATGCGGGTGTGTGGTGGTGAATTTTTTGGAGCAATGCAATACGGCTCCTTGTTAAAAGGATACGCTACATTTTAACAATTAAAAACACCTCTTCAAAAATACATATTCACTTCTGCCGAAAGACACCGACATCTCTGCTGTGCCAACTAACGCCGCCGATGACATCACATTCCAATTAGAAGCAATAATTTGAGTTGCCAACAAAGTTCGCCTACAATCAGAGTTGAGCATTATACAACCAGCAATGATTCACTCAATAACAAGCATCCCTGCATTTAGGGGAGTAAATAATTCCCAGGCATTTTGCTTGAAGTCCGACAAACATGAATGCGAACTACAACAGCCAGGGATGATGTCGGACTTGGATTATACTCCTTAGTGTGTCCTATCGTAGGTACTATCCCGCGCGACAAACTCAAAAGCCGCACACAAATTGAGCAGAATTTAGAGAGCATCTTTTGCAGGTAATTCGGCATGGGCCCGCCTCGCCGCCTAAGCAGAGGATGCAACTTTCGATGGTGTTAAGTGATATCCGAGTAATTAATCTTTCACACATGTGAAACGAAAACGTCCGGTAAAATTTTGTTTGTACTTTATATAGAGTTGACAGGAGCAGAGTCAGAGTCTAGGGAACTATTTGCATTTCAGTTTGAAGGGTTGGATTATGGCCAAAGTTGTGTAATAGAAAAAGACGGAAATGATGATGTTTCAAATGAGTGGTCCAAGAGGGCTGCATCGGAACGCACTTCATTTATGGTTTTACTGTGAAGTAAGAGCTTGTTTTTTTAGAAGTGGAGTTATTAAGGTTTAGATAAGTTGTTTACAAAAAATAATGATCCACCCTGTTTCTTGGCCATCACTTTTACTTTCTCTATTGTCAAAATTTTGGGCACATCCTTTTCATTAAAGTTATTGGTAAAGGCTGTCGAATCTGTCATTCTAAATCAATATTCAGCTAATTGAGCTTTCATATTTTTTTTTTAAGCAAAACTTCTTAAAACTCGTAGTGAAATAGGTAATTCCGAAATCCGATGAAACGAAAAAGCGACAGGAAACGAAAGGGCTAGTGCGCGTGTTAAGGAAGTTTGAGCAAAACTATACAAAGGAATGCTTTCTATGGTGCGTTAGGCAGTAATTCCGAATTTCGATGAAACCAAATGTGACTGGAAACGATTAACGGCAGGTAGCACAATGACACATGGGACAGAAATGAAAACCCTAGTGTTCGGAGTAGAGAACAAAAACAGTGGGGCTCTTAATCGGACGGAATGAGTCATGAGCGGTAAAAGCGCGTCGTGGGTGTGTGAAACGAAAAAGCGACAGAAAACGGGAGGGGTCGTAGTACGCGTTAAAGGAGGTCTGGCAGAATAAGACGAAGGGAAGCTTTCTATAGTTCGTTAACCAGCAATTTCGAGTTACGATGAAACGAAAAGCGACAGCAAACTACAGATAAGGACAGTAAGTCGTGGAATAGCAACGAAAAGAGTTCGGAGTAGAGAACAAAAAAGTGCGCTGATGGGCCACTAACTCGGTGAAAATGAGTCGTGAGCGGTACGGGGTAAATGTTTTAAAACACTTAAGACCAAAATTTCATTTAAACTCTTTATTGATCTAAATGAAATTTTACTTTTCTCCAATAGCTTTCTATGGTGAATAATTTTTTTTTTGAAAAGGTTATATACCGACAAAGGTCGGCACTTTCTAAATGTAGCACTATAATAAAATAAATAAATAGTTGTTACAATAGGTCCGTATAGACAGAGACACAATAGGCATAGACCATTCGCTGTAAGTGTTTTTTTTTTTTTGGCCCGAATGGAATGAACTCACATTTTTATGCCGAATCAAAACGGCTGTATTGTGAAGCTTTCCCAGGACAGCTATAATCTCCGATGTTTGACAGAGAGGACCTAGTGCAAAAAACTTAAACCTAAGACTCCTAGCACAATTGTAGTCCAGCAAACTAACTACGGAGCTACTGCGCCCAATGAGCAGGGGCTCTAATTTTTATTTTTTTTTTTCGATTTTTTCTTCAATTTTTGTAAATGTTCGTTCCTCTGCAAGTCATCTCCCTTCTGGGCCGGGATTATCCTAGAGCCGACAGCGAATATCAGCTGCAGCTCATCTTCATTAAATAGAGAGGCTTCCACTTTTAGCTTGGGAGTGGCATTCTACTCTCTGAGCAGGTGTGGGAAAGAGCGTGTTTCGGCGATATTTTTGATTTAATTTTCAACTGTTATGGTGATTGTTCTTCTGAGCTCTCTCCTCGTTTCTGGAAATTCAGCCAGAATAGTTTTATCGCTTCTGGATCGCATAGAAGGTACAATACCTCCGTGATCGTCGTAGTAATTACATTGTACCATCGACTATAGTCTCGGCAGCTTAAATCACTTCCAGCATCGGGTCTATTCAACATACATCATACTAGAAGATATTTTCCTGTTTGGACAGTGGTTTTGGTAAACCTTTTTGATGATGTCGTGATATTGGAAGCAATCGCTATTGTCATCTTTGAATGAACTATGAAGAGTTTCAAACTCATGCTCTCTCTCTCTTGGTTCTGATGGCTACTCCTGGTGTGTTAAGGCATCCGTCGTCGAATGTTTTCCTCTGTGCGGCTTCTAGGCTTATTTTTGTTAGCCCGTACAGTGTTTGTCACCCAAAATGTGTGTACTTTAAGGGCGTTAGAGGCGTGCCTATCATTACGATTTGGCTGGCGATTTGTCCTCATCGGCTGTTGAAATACCCGAACGTTGGCGTTTCGTACAACTTTGATATCGTAGTTGGGACAGGTCAAAAAATTCCTTCTGAATGTAGTCAAGAGATGTACCACGTTTCCGAAAATCATGTGTGTTTTCCTTCAAAGTCAGCTTCTTTAAGTTCGTTATAAAAATAGGGCACAGGTGTTCAAATGTATAGTAAAATCTCTCTTCACAACGTCGAATACTTTACCTTATTCCATTAATACACAAACGATAAATAGATAACTAGCAAAGTAGGTACACCCAAAATTCCATAAACTCTCCTCCTCTATACGACAGCCCACACATCAACGTAACCCAAATACTTAAGACTATATTTTACCCCAGCAAAAAGGGATAATTCAACGGTACCTAAACTCTTCGACAGACATGCATTCTTAATCGAATTATTGTGAACCTCCTACGGTGGGTTGCCCATCAAGAGCATTCACCAACCAGCTTCGAGGTCGTGGTAAACACTCTGCTCCAGCTTATTGACAAAATACCCTTGACGTGGCTACACAACACACAGAGTCTCAAAATTATGCATTCTTCGAACAATATTCACCTTTAAAACAAAGTATATCTACACCAGGACATGTACCATCATATCCGACCGAGATGTTGCATAAGTTTCGCCTTGCTACCTTCCATCGAAGATAGCTGTTCCCTACAAATTACATGATCAACCGTTGTTCTAACATTACCAGTCTCACACCGCCATGGCATCCCAGTCACAGTCAAGCTCCACAAGATGAAGATAACACGATACCAAAGGTATGCATGTACCTACCTTCCAAGCTCATATATTTACTACGTACCTACTATACGAACAGACCACAGTTGACTAAACATGTGATATCCTTTTACTTGACCTTAAAAATTTCAATATACGAAGTTCGTCGAGCTGTGCGGCAGGGATAGCGCATCAGCCACCGACACCACACTGAGCACCGAAAAGATGATGTTGAACGCCATAATACTGCAGTTCAAAAAAGATCACACAGATGTAGGTAGGAAGTGGGTTTGGGCGTAAACGACGGATGGCAAGGCAACGTTAGTCCTCGCTGAGGCGTACTAAATAAATCAAGAAAATCACCATCCATCCAGGCCAGGTTACGTCCTGTGTGCATAATTCCTTGGAATTGACTTTCGTTTGTGTAAAACTATGCAAAGTCCTTCTCGTCCTTGTGCATCTAATACCACACCACGGCAGCAGCCCATCCTCAGAATAGCATTGTTAATTGTGTGTAACAAAATTATGAGATGGTGCGGAGCTTTTTGTTCGTGCTCCAGCTCCACCAGTATATCCACAAAGGCGAGAAGGCGAAAAGACGATGCTGCCAAACGACCATGATGTTCGCCGCATGCAGGGCATGGCGGTGGTGTCGTACGTACAAAGTCTGTTTAGTTTGGCTGCTCCTTTAATGGCTGAAGGAATTTCCTGTTTGCTGCGATATGCGATATCTCCTGTTTCGAAGTAACTTGATAAAAGCCGGAGAAGATCTATATACTTTGACTATACTGCGAAATATGTTCTGAACTGGTTATTCAGGATGGCACACAGGACACAAGAGAAAGTCAAAAATGATACAACAGAAAAAAAATAAAAAATAAGCAAAAACTAAACGAAAGACGAGGCAAAATTAAGAAAACATGAATAATGTTAATTGGCTGAGAAGTTGTAAGGATCTTAAGTGCCTTATGGTCAATTTGAGCCAGTACCCGAACATGAAGGCGAAGCCGACGAGCTGTTATCTGAGAGGAATTTTCTCTCTACGCTCCAAATTATGCATGGATGCAATTAATTTTTGCATTTTGCCAAACTGTTGACATTTAACATTAAGCACTTTGACAGAGCAAAGCACAAGGGATGATGAACATAATCAGTTGACTAGAAAATTTGTCTTTTCAATTTGACTAAAGATCATCTGTAGTTAAGCTGCATAGATTTTGTAAAGGAGAAAGTCTAGCAAATCGCATTTCAATTGGAAGGAAATACTGTAGACAGAGCTGATAGTTTTTCATCTAAGTATAGGGTGGCTTTTAAATTCGTCTCCAAGTGTATATGGCACAGAAAACGCGTGTAATTTTGCATTCAGCCTTGTTGGCAGGCTGTAAGTAAAATTTATATTTCTCCGTGACCATTGCAATGAATAGGCCGTATATTGATGATGATGAACTTGCTTCATTTAGATAAAAAGCGAGTGGTTAAAAAATTCCATTGTGTGAATTATGTTCCTTACCTATGCGTTGACAAAATTTTACCAGTACCCGTGTAAGGTACTAATTCATGTTCAAAGTCTTATTCAAAACTAAATGCTGTTCGTTGTCCATCGCATCACTTGAGAACTGCCTGACCGATTTGGATGATTCTCCTTTTCTTTTGTTGATTTTAATACAGGTGTGGTATAGGAAAATATAAAATTCCAAAAGCAATTTTATATGGGTATACACCACCAATGACCGCAAAACTCGAAAACCTAGATATATTTTTTAATGGGCTAAAAGTGTTTCCTTGAAGTTTCCTCAAATGCAAGAAAAAAAAACGTAATAAACTTATATCTCAAACCGATTGAGCTCAAATTTTAAGAAATTCTTTGCCCAAATATAATTTTGTGATATTCGGTCCAATTTAGAAAAAAACCGGCCAAGTTCAAGTGTCACTCGCGCACCGAAGGTTCCGTACGTTAGTTCATAATAATATGCATGCATAGTTAAGGTATTGTCGGTCCTAACGTCGGTCGTCGTCACTCGTCAGTTTCGACCTATGCCTACTTGGATCTTCGATAAATAACTATCGTAGTATTATACATACCTTTACTTACTAAAAAATGTGAGCAAGATATTTCATTGGAAAATCGTCGGCCCAACCCAACTCGTAAGAATACAAATGAACAGAGAGAGCACACGTGCACCAAAAATGCATACACGATACAAAGGATATGAAAGAATGAGCTGATCGTGGGGAGAGACGAGAGAGGCCAGAGCACAACCAAACACCAATATACGTCAATTAGTTCTTGAGATAGACCTGGGTACAAAATTGGCTTAGTTGATTCGGACAGACATCGTAGCGAAAGCAATAAGGTTCCTCCATATGGAAACGGAACCTTAAAAAAGACCAAAACCGATTGAGCAAACATTTTCTGGCGTTCTTAGGTTTTGGCATGAAAGTGTTCCTGTAAAGACTGAACAAATGAGCGTGGCACCTCCCATTAAAAAAAAAACATTTCAAACGCTATTCTTCGAATGTTATGGGAGCAAACATTTTTACAATTTCGAACAATGATGTGTGTCTTGATATTTAGGGGTTTTCACGGACATGTACTTTTTTTCGGCCATGCGGGGAACGTCCGGGATAGTTTTTCTATATTGTCCGGATTTTTCATTTTTTCATCGTCAAGAGAAATGGAAATTTGAATTTAACAGAGCTTAAAAGTGTCAATTTTATTCCCGCTTTTTCGCAGTGGTTTTGAATCGTAACTAGTTGCTTCTGAATTTTGCAACATATTATTCTAAAACCAACTTTGATAATCGACTAAAGAAAGGTTCGAAAGCACTGAATTAAAAAATTACTAATGTTGTATGTCCACCACAGTACTCAATATATTCTACTGCGATCTTACCAATTAAAGTCGATGTAATCACTTTAAAAATATAAAATATTTTGATGAATTGCTCGACAATGAATATAGAATACCAGGCACTTTTAGACCATTCAAAGAGAAGATGGCTTTTACCTGGGTGGCGAATGACTTTTGCTTATGTTTGAAATTCTAAAATAATATTTCAAAGACTTGAAAAATCCACCCAAATATACATATTTTTTTTTTGGTTTGGGATTAATATTTATGCGGTTTCTTTCAATGAGAAAAACTTCTTCCAATATTTTGAAGATTTGTGAATGCCAAAAATTCATGTAATTACACCATCTTTTTGTTTGAAGAATACGAAATGTAATTTGTCGCCAATAACTCGGGTCCCAAGCAAAATGTCTATCCCAGAAATTGATTTCCTTTATCTCTTCCCCCTTTCCCCCCAATTAGAAGTTGGAAAAATATGGTGTATCTGACTAAGGAAATATCTCTATTTCAAGATTTGAAATTAGTGAACTTCTTTTTTCAACACTTTCACTTTCAAAATCAGTCGAGAATAATTACTCATCACAATTGACACACGGGCTTAAAAGATGATGTAGGTACCTACCGCAATGGAAAAATCTTTTTGTAACAAATAGTACGCGCATTTTGGTCCTAGTTTTCTACTCTTTTTTTAGATTCTATTTTGTCCTTAAAAGTCCGGAATTTTCATGCTCGATAAATACTTTCTTCAAATGATCTCTGGCAACCCTAAATCCATTACGATTGTGCCTATAACCTCAATTTTGAACATCACAATGTTCTGGAAAGAGCAAAATATTCAAAACCAATCCATTTTCGTGATGGACAAATCAGTTTCGTACTGTTTGTCAGCAATATTTTTCTCCTTCCATACAATATAGAATTTTCAGATTTCGCCACAATAACCCCTGAAAGTATGCAATTTCAAGTTTTCAAGATTTTTCTGACTTTAACATTCGTAATTTCCAATAAAAAAATTCTACATAATTCGTCTAAGATAGCTAAGATATGGACAATAGCGCTACGGCCCGAAGAGTTTTCAACTTCAATCCAGAGGGACAACGCAGTATTCGGAGACTTCGACTTAGCTAGCACGCACAAGTCGAAGGGGACCTCAAACCACTTGGAGTGCCCAGGTTAGGTAAGGTTATGTTAGGTTGAATAGGGTGTGAGTTCATCACAGTGGACTAGGCACCATAGGGGCCCATCCCCATCCCTGGGGAACCTTAACGGTCAAAAACCTAAACCAATTTCGCCACAAAACCTAAAAATTGCGTCAATTTTGTTAATGAAGCTAATCTCCTCCAAATTGTCGAAGAAGTACCTTGCAAGGTGTTTCCTCCTGTACCGAGCAATAGCTTAACATTCACAGATGAGAGGAGTAATATCCTCTGCAACATGTAAGTCTTCGCAATACCTTCATGTATCCGTAATTGTTAAACCTAATCTCATAGCCTGATTCCTTTGAAGACAGTGCCCGGAGAGTATCCCTATTGCCATTCGTACCTTTGATCTGCTGAGCCTTTATAATTCTGCAGATTTTTTTCCGATCTAGCTTAGACCACCGAGCCTTTGATACCCTGTGACCAACTATCTATACCTGACCATCTTTGGTCTTGGAGTGCCCAACTTTAGCCAGTTTTCTTGGAAATTAAATAAACAGTGCAATAGATATAAAATAGATAGATTTAAGGCCGAACGGCAATAGTTATAAGGATATAGTTAAGTTTAGAGTGCTCGTTAAGAGCCAGTAAGTTAGATTAAGATACATGTTAGTTTTTAATTAGATTTAGTCATTTTTGTCTAGTATGTAAGTTAAATAATGGATTAATAAAAATGAATTTAAAAGTCAAAAAGTGCCCAACTGGAGACAGTTAGAAAAAAGCCCAAGCTAAGTGAAGAGTCGTACTGGTGTAGGCCCATATGTTCACCTCGGAATGTAGCGCCACCTATGTAGGTAGAAGTAGAAGTGACAATTCAGCATAAACCCAAGTAGTACTATGATGTGCCTTTTTGTTCTCACGACTCGTGTGACCTGAATGCTGAGGATGTGATACAATCGGTACCTATATCCAACCTTTCTAGTTCAGAAAACGGATAAGATCTTGAATCCCTCGAGATGTCGCAAAGGTCGTCGGAGAATGGTTGCGCCACCTATATAAGTAGCTATAAACTTTTGATGATACAAATTTGTTTGTAATACATATTTCTATTGGAAAGTTATAATAAATCAGCTCTATAGAAATAAATTCGACAAATTGGTCAAAGGTAGGTGTTTTGTCATTTCAATTTCGCATTTCTCGAGAGCTATATTATTTGACATCTAACCATTGAGTTTTTGTCACAATCAAGAAATGTATAAATAAAATATTCTCAAACAAAGTAATTCAAAAAGTTGTCCTCTTTTAACACAGTTTCCGACTGACCTCATTTAAGGCTATAAGTGTAAATGGCCTTTATGCGTACCTACATGTTTCATTCTTCTGTTGTTCTTTTTGGGTAAGTTTTGCTGAAATATTTTGTACTGTGCCAATGATTCTTGGTAGCTTTCCAAGCACAACCATATCAGGTCGATGTTGTTGTTGTGATTTTTTTTTTTTGCACCAAAGTATTTGCCTATACTGCAACCCCATATCACAACCAAAAAATATGTCGCCATTTACGAATAAAAATAAATTAAAATTGTGCGAAGTGAATAACCTCTGAGGTCTGAATAGAATGTCCATATAGAGTATATAAATGGTATGGAAACGAAATGACTTTTTTCTCGCCAAGTTGGTCGTTTTTCGACTCATTGTCGTTAGATGGAGTTCCATTGTACTCCGTGTTGGTTCCGTAACTCTGTTGGGGAACTTATCCCATAAAACCTGGAGGGCAATTTAAAGCGGGGACCCCAATAATAAACCTGCGAAGAGATAAATCTACATGTAAGCCAAAACTCCCTTGATGCAATCACTCAAGTGATGGAAGAATCATTTCCGGGGTAAAAGTGTTTAAAAAGTGAAAATGGACTTACAACGAAGTGCTTACGGTTTTACGCGCAATCATTTTTTTATTGTTAAAAGGTACCTTAAGGGGTTAGCTTCATACCTGGGTGACAGGTTTGGGGACTGTCATACCAATAAAGGCCAAAAATGTTAAAGCTACTCTTCCTATTTTATTTAAGGATATAAAAGGAGATATTCCACGTTTTTATTATTTAATATGATTCATGAAGAACGGAGGAATAATGAATTCATTAAAGTGAATATATAGGTTTAAGGGACGATACCTAAAGGACTAATTGAACTAGTTTCAAAGATTTGAATCAAAATACCTATTTGGGTAAAGTGCTTCATTTACGATACCTCGATATCCACTTCAACCTCTAAAAATAGAAAAAATAGAACGCAAGGATGCTATCTATACCCCCATTATTGGTGAAATTTAGAAAGAAGGATATTGGCGGACAGCCTATAAGAGCATTTATGACGGGGAATTGTAGAAACAACAAAAGGCTTATGCCTGTTACTTACTTTACTTTTGGTGGCGCTTACAGTCCGGTGTGGAGCACGGCCTCAACCAACAAGCCCCTCCAGCTAGCTCGGTCCCTCGCTAGCTGCCTACAGTTGCGCACACCAAGTTGGTTGAGGTCGTTCTCCAATTGTGCGCGCCACATAAGATGGGGTCTTCCTCTGCTGCGTTGTCCCTCAGGGGTGGATTCGAAGACTCGTCGGGCTGGTGCGTTATTGTCCATACGCTCCACGTGTCCCAGCCATCTCAGCCGTTGAATTTTTAGCTTTTTGACCAGGTCAGCGTCGCTGTATAGCCCGTATAGTTCGTCATTGAATCTTCTTCTCCACACTCCATCGTCACAAACTGGACCGAATATCACTCGAATAATCTTTCTCTCAAAGCATCCCAGAAGGTTTTCATCCGCTTTTGACAGGGTCCATGCTTCTGCACCATACAGCAAGACCGGGATGATTAAGGTCTTATATAATATCTCCTTGGTTCTATGAGAGAGGGCTTTACTTCTTAAGTGCCTTCCTAGCCCGAAGAAACAGCGATTGGCAAGAGTGATTCTTCGCTTGATCTCTGCGCCGATGTCATTTTGCGAATTGATAGTGGAGCCCAGGTATACAAAGTCTTTAACTACTTCGAAGTTGAGAGTCCTTTCTCGTTGACAGCATATACTTCGTTTTGTCCTCATTGACAGCCAGACCCATCCTCGCCGCCTCCGTTTCGATGCTTGCAAATGCACCACTGACAGCTCGCCGCGTTCTCCCAATAATGTCAATGTCATCAGCATACCCAAGTAACAATTTAGTTTCCATAAGGCTCAAAGGAAGCTCTTTTCTTATTTCCATAACAACTGTAAAAGATCTTATGGAAACCTTGGCGCAGTTTTGCGAAGCTATTTACTTTCCCTAAGACTTTTCCCCGCAGGCTCTGTGAAAGCTACATAACTGCTCATGACAGGCTGTAAGATGTTATGCTAAGGCCTTATAGAAGTCATTACGGAAATCTTAACGAAATTAGAAAAATCCAAACAAAAAACTATTTGTGTATATTTTTTATTTAGTATTATACAGAATGTAGTTTAAAAATGTATAAGTTGAACTACATTAACTTTTCAAGCTTCATAGATGTAGATAATGTACGTATAGGACTTTACGAAATTAATAGCAACAATAATTTCCTTGTACGAGAAAATCAAGGTCGGCTTGTTTTTTTTGGAATTTGAAAACAAATATTTATTACTACACTCGTTATGAAAGTAGTATGTACGCTATAATTATTATATCCCAAACTCTCTGGAAAAAAATCATGCATTATTACCTATCTAAAAAAAAAAAAAATCTGTGCTCCACTGAGGCTCGAACACACGCCGAATGTTGGTTAGTTGAAGCACAAACCAGAGATTGTTTTGTGGTTGAAGTCTGAATAATAAAAGCTTTTATAAAGCTTGTTAATCGAAGCCAATTCAAAGATCCTCTATAAGAAAGTCAATAGCTTCCGTAGTATAGTTTATATTTATTATGACAGCTATTAGCTTGCATGCAAGCATCATCACTTCGATTAAATATTTATAACAAACCTAAGGAAGCGAAAATGTATTTTTTTTATTTGCTGCAGTTACCCACCTATTTTATTACAAGTGAACTTAAAAGAAATAATTTCTTAACACGTCATTCTATGGAGAGTAAGGTAAAAGCAATGTTGACTGTAAAAATGCTAGTATTCCTTTACTCATTCTTAAAAAAATACATGAAAAAAGAATAGACGAAATTCTTAGAAAAATCTAGTTCCATAATTAGTATTTTTCATTATCGCCGAAGCTAGTATTTAAATAGATTTTTACATTACTTGCATTGACTTAATTCTTGATTCCACAGCCCTATAGAGGATATTTGAATTGACATCGAATACCAAGCTTTATAGAAGCTCTTATTTTTCAGATTTCGATTAACTTACTTCGGCAGGCCTTATAGAGGCCTCGTTAAATAAGAATATCGCACCCCTCTGTACAGCTTGTGGAATTGTTTACGAAATGCCTTAAAGAAGCTATTAATGAAAACTTCCGTAAATCAGCCTTATAACAACACTATAGAAGTTATAGCTTGTTAAATTGAAACAATTGGACCTTATACAAGTTAAATTGTTAGTTGGGTAGGCAAGTAGTTGGACGGACTTTTCAAAAATTGTACCTCTGGTGTTGGCTTGCGAGTTTCGTACAATTGCTTCAAGAACGATATTAAAGAGAGTACATGATAGCGCGTCGCCTTGTCTCAAACCTTTTTCGACATCAAATGGCTCGGTGGTGTTCTTGCCGACTTTGACGGAGCAGCGAGATTTCTCCATCGTCATCCTGCACAGACGGACGAGTTTGGCGGGGATGCCAAAACTTGACATGGCTTTGTATAATTCGTCCCTATATACGCTATCATAGGCGACTTTAAAGTCGATAAATAGATGGTGTGTATCGATCTGAAATTCCTGGGTTTTTTCCAAGATCTGTCGGAGTGTGAACATTTTTATGCTTATGCCTGTTACTTCAATATTATTCTGCGACGTATGTCGAAATTTTATACCAACAGACTTTTCTACAATTTTGCTGTTTTGGTTTTTTTTTCGGTATACAAAAAATAACTATTCATATTTATACTTGAATTGGTTATTAAAAAAATTCCTCGGTGTATACTAGGCCTACGAAGCTTACATTCTAAATACAGGCCAGATCTGACTGGCAATTATGTGCAGGAATATAATATGTTGGGCTCTTAATTTTTAACCAAGAGTAGCTACTGATTGCATATCGTGTACCCGTATTCTAAGCAACCTTTCTTAATATTTTATTTCTCATGTTTTAAATTAAACCCGATATTCAGCATTAAGGTGGTGCTACAGTCCGTGGTGAACCTGAGCCTCTACCAACAAGTGTCTTCAGAAAGTACGACCTTGAGCCAGCTGTCTCAAGTTTCGCACTCTAAGTTGGTTTAGGTCCCCTTTCACTTGCGTGCGCCATCTGAGTCGCGGTCTTCCTCTACTGCGCCGTCCCTCGGGTGTGGATTCGAAGATCTTCCGGGCCTAAGCATTTGCGTCCAATAGCTTTACATGACCCAGCCAACTCAGTTGTTGGACCTTCACTCTTCTGGGTCTTCTCCTCCTCCATTCACTGTCTATGCAGACGGGACCGAAAATTACTCGAAGAATTTTTCTCTCGAAACAGCCAAGGCTAACCTCATCCGCTTTTGATAGAGTCCAACCATGCCTCTGCGCCCTAGATTAGGCGCATGTCAAAAAATGGTAACATGGTGACGTCTGACGTCTGATTTTAGCTACAGACACCTTTCGAACAAATTCTAACGTAAAATTTATGTCAGAGTGTCACGATTTTTATCATGTTGAGCAATAGTAGCTTTATAAAAAGTCTCAGTTGGCCGAGAGAGGACCTTGCTATACTCAGTTGCCTTCTATAAGCCAAAAGAAACAGCGATTGACAAGAGTTATTCTTCGTTTAATCTCAGCGCTAGTGTCATTATTTGAGTTCATAGCGGAGCCTAGGTAGACAAAGTCCATAATAACCACCTCAAAGTTATATCTGTCTATGGTGAAATTCAGTCCGAGACGTTTCGGTGTTGGGTGTCCTTTCTTGTTGACAGCATTATACTTTGTCTTGTCCTTATAGACCGCCAAACCCATCTTCGCCGCCTCCGTCTCAGTACTCACGAACGCGCCAGTGACATCACGCTGCGTTCTGCCGATTATGTCGATGTCGTCGGCTGCGTAAGCGAGTAAATGGACAGAATTTTGAAAGATCGTGCCTCTGGTGTTGGCGTTTGAGTTTTGCACTATTCCTTCAAGAACGATGTTGAAGAAGTCACATGACAGCGTATCGCCTTATCCTAAATCCTTTTTTTTTTACATCGAAGGTCTCGGTGAGTTCTTTATACCGACCTTGATGGATCAGCATACAATCTCCACCGTTCTCACAATGCAGAACTAGACATTGCTCTGTATAGTTCGTCCCTAGGTTTGTGGGCTGGCGAGGATTTCTCCGTGCCACACTCAGGCCACTGACCCATTGTGATGCAAGTTCGTCCCTATAAATACTGTCATAGGCGGCCTTAAAATTGTTGAAAACGTGGAGGTTATCGACTTAAAGCCCCTGCGTTTTCTCCAAGATCTGCCGCAGTCTAAATATTTGTTCGATGGTGGACTTTCCTGGCTTGAAGCCACATTGATAGGAACCAATCGGGTTTTTGACGAAAGGCTTCAGACGTTCACACAACACGGCAGTTAAGATCTTGTAGGCGTTGTTAAGAAGACTGATACCTCTGTAGCTGGCACAGCTCAGAGGGTCTCCTTTCTTGATGATGACGCTAAAACTACTGAGGTTCCATTTATCGGGCATACTTTTCTCCGGCCATATTTTACAGATGAGTTGTAAGAGATTGTAAGCTCCTATCCAAGTATTCGTCTTTCGCTTTGACAGCGGCTCCAGCGGCTTTGTTGGACTTAAGCTTAGATATGGCTATCTTCACTTCGTCCAGGTCGGAGTGGACGGAATTGTTGATATTCATCGTCCAGGTTGAATGGTTCGTTCTGCCTGTCGGGACTTATTTCATCATTGATGTTAAACAATCTGCAGAAGTATTTCTTTCATATCCTCAGCATCGTATGAGATTCTACTACGATTTTCCCTTGTTTGTCTTTGCAGACTTCGGTTCGGGATCTGTAGCCTTGGCAGGTTCTTTTAACCCTTTGGTAAAACTTCCGAACCTCATTTCTTCAGTATTTCTTCGATCGGGAGTTTCTCAAGGCTCTTTCTTTTTCCTCCTGAGAAACCGGTGTTCGTCTCTTCTTTTCGGCGTCTTTTTCGAGGTTACGTGAAACCAGAATTCGTTGGAGAGCAAGTGCATCTGAGAATCTCAGGTGATATGGTTGATGTCGTGGCGAACGCCATCAGAAGAACATTTTGGCTACGATTCGCCAAAATTCACGCGGAAGAACAAAATATTATCATGTGGATAAAGCTTACGCAAATTTCCTTGGGGAAGATTTATAATTATCTGGCATAGTAAAACGCACTAACACATTCTGTTCAATTGATGAATCGTGTCTGACCCAAATAAACCCACCCTTGCCCCTAAGTACCTAACGAACTTTTGAAGCGATTCTTCTTTTATACATACAGTATTTAAATAGACATTGCTTCCCAAGTTGAAGTTAATTTCCCCTTTGTCATCCGTCCATCCGTGGATTCCATCACCATTCCCCCCTTTCTAAGAGCAATATAAATAATTGGCTATCTACTGAAAATTCATTCCGAGGTCCTCTCTATGCCCAATAAATATTAAAATCTTCACTCTCCTAATCCCATTTGTATTCAATGCATTTCAACTCGCTCGCAAAAAAGCAATTCTCAATTTTTCGCTCCCAGTCAAAGGACAATAAATCCACGTTGACATAAACAATTATCTCGCCTCTTGAACTTTTCACCCAAATGCACAGTTACACAGATGCATATATCCCGAATGTGTCCACAAGTCTACCACTTTTGGGGGCCACCAAAATAAATTCACACACACCCATGAAATACGCCGCATCCTGGCTCCACATGCAGACAACATTTCCACCGCCAAACTTTCTCCCTTCGCACTCCACAAAAAAAAAAAAAACCGAAAAAGGGAACACAACTTTGTTTGAGGAAAAATCGAAGGGAAACCCTAAAGTTATTTTTCTTTTAGTCCTTTGGCATTTTGGCAACACCACCAAATACACAGGTGAATGTGAGATTGCAAAGGAATTACATTTCGTTCATAGGACTCCGTGCAACTCACCAATCCATCGGAGTAAAGTCATTCACATTGCACAGGTCTGTCCAGTACAGTCTTAAGTCGGCATTCGTCACAGACTCCAACCGAGAAAAAAAAAGCGAATCTGAAATTCTGATCAGAGGACGTTTGAATTTTGGAACGGGCAAGTGTCTGCATTTCCAACTGCACAGTGCACACTATATGGCGGACTTCTATAAACATTTCATATGCTGACTTGGAACCAAAGTTTAAATTAATTTTGGCCAAGTTCCAGGCTGAATTATGCATCGCAGTGCACATGTAACTCGTCGTCGTTGTTGTCCTCCTCCTCCTCTCAAAGTCCAACTGTTTGCATCAGCATCAGTGTTCCATCTTATTCATTTCTGTACTACTACCACCACTCACATCACAGACTTAAATCACGATACCATCACAGTAAAAAAAAAGGAAGAAGAAAAATTTGCCAGATTTTTCCCATGCAATGGTCGCCGCTGTGGACCCTTACCGGCATCCAACATCTACCATCACCCCATCAGGCCACTAAATTGATGCAATGCCTGTGTGCCTGTGCAGTGTGCATCCTGTTTGGCAAGGCATTCTGAATGCTTTCTGGCGATTTGTTCCATTTTTTCCCTGTTCTCAGGTCTCCCTCCTGACCTGACCATGTGTGTGTTGGTGTGTTTGGTATGAGGATTCATGGCTAGAGCAAAAGTTACAACATCTAGATATCCTATGTTTAGTTCCGCTATATTTGCACAAACACAAATAGTCGGGACTCAGGAATGGGGGGGAAATGGCGCAAACGAATAAAAAAGGACGAACGAATCACGGGTAATGAAAAACATGTCAAGCAATATTTGAATTGGAATTGCATTGCCTTGCCATCCAGGATGACTGCGGTGGGGTATTGTTCGATTACACTAAGAGTTACAGTTACTGGCATTGGCACTGGCGCAAGATTTGGCAAAGCACTCGGTTGTTAAGCGAAAGGCGATATCGAATATCCTATCAAATCGATAGGGGTATTTATCGGATTGCTTTGGAAAGTATGGGGAGGCAGCATGGGAAGGGATTTATTTGAAGCATGTTCGGTGAAACTTTAAAGCTGATGACTGTCGTTTGATTGATAGTGGTTCCAGAGTGCGGTACAATAATCCACATGATATATGATAGTACCTTATACCTCAATGGCTGAGGTAAAAAACCTCGTCGAATGCAGGATCACCCCCAGGGAAACACGACGATGTAGACTCTGGTTCATTGTAATCTCTTATTCGTGGTACAAATACGCAAAAAGGTTTTCGGATAGGTACTAAATGAATTTTATAGAACTAAATCGGACCACGTCGAAGCATAGTAGGTAGTCGAATAGAGCGTATTGCAGCTGAAAAAATGTCAAAGCAGCTCCTACTTATGGGACTTCCACTCTATCCTAGGAATCGGGTAGCGAATAGAAGTAGACGGCATTTTGGACCACGTCGAAGCGTATAGTAATTGCAAAACCAAAAGAACACATCAAGGCGTGCTAGTCAGAAGATCTTCGGACCACGTAAATACCCCTACCAGTTTAGGTAGCTTTCTGCTTTATCGCTAATGGATCCGTACATAAGACCTGAAAATGTCTTAACATGTCAAAGAAAGCGTAGTAGTCGAAAAAACGTCTGACCACTTTAAACCCGTGTTCATAAAAACTGTGGGACACTTTGAATCGACAAGTATTTCAGGCACTTCTACTCTTCTAGTTCATCGTCAGAGTGGGAGTATAAAGTAATCATAAGAATTTCGGTCCACATCGGGTCGTAGTAGCCAAAATATCGTCCAAACATTTCAAAGTGTCCGGGAAACTTTTGCACTTGGGACCATGCCGAAGCCCAAAATTCCTGTTTTTCCAGTAGCACCCAAACCATGATATAAGTTGACCTCTTACACCAGCTTTTCCATCAGCCTTAAATAAAGGGTGGGCCAAATAAAAGTTTCTTTTTAAAAATGCAATAAAATTAACACAATTAAATTGTTTCCTCCTATTATGGCTTTATTAGTAAGAGCATACATTCCCATTAATTATGGAATACAACGTCGCTGAAGTGGCTGCTTCGGCTGGCTTCGCAGTAGCGCATTCTGTCACTCCAATTTTCCAAGACTTTGGGTGGTATGCATAAAAAAAAGTATTTACTTCAAGTAAAAGGTTTAAGTAAATACTGAAAGGTAGAAGTGGAAGTAGTAGTAGAATTTGAAGTAGAAGCTCCGATTTTCAGTATTTACTTCGTTTCATTTACTGAAAAAAAAAGTTTTTACTTGATTGCAAATACTTTAAGTAAATACTGAATTTATTCAAGTAAAAAGGTACTTAGAATTCGCCGGATATCATAGTAAATACTTATTTTTTTTAGTAGATGCTATGAAATTTTCAAGTTGGCCGATAGCAACTTGAAAAATTTCCAGTATTTACTGCAAAAAAAACAAGCACATACTAGTTTTTCTGCATTCCAAAAAAGTATTTACTACAAAAATGCATGCGAAGAGAAGTAAATGCTTTTACTTGAAGTAAATATGCACCTAATCTTAGTGTTTACTTCATTTTATGCATGCCAAAAATAGTATTTACTTAGAAAATCCTCAGTAAAAGCATTTACTGTCTTTTATGCATACCACCCTTTGTTGATGGTTTCGCGCTTTAGCTCACGGATTGCTTGGATGATATTGGCCTTAAGTGCTTGAATCGTTTCCGGATTGTTGGCATAAAAACGGCCCTTCACGGTTCCCCACAAAAAAAAAGGCCAAAGGGGCCAAATCGCAGCTCCAATTGACATCGCCAAGACGGCTGATAACACGATTTGGGATCCTGCATGAACCAGAGATCACCCAAACATATGTCTTCAATTTCAGTAAAAAAAAGCGTCGGTTAACATGTCTCTGTAACGCCCCCGTTGACCGAAACTTTGTTCCCATCCACACTTTCGAAGAACAATGGTCCAATGATGCCACCACTCCACAATCCGCACGAAACTGTCACTCGCTGTGGATGCATTGGCTTCTCGATAATAACGTGCGGTTTTTCGGATGCGGCAATATTGTTTGTTAACGCAGTCGCCGAGATGAAAATGCGACTCGTCAGAAAAGATGATTTTTCGCCCAGAGGCCCAAACTGCGAAGCGATAACGAAGCGGATGGTCATGCGCCTTCAATTGTTGAGTCAATTGGACCTTGTAAGCGAATAATCCTAGATCTTTGTGCAGAATTCACCTCAGGCTAGTGCGTTAAATGTTGAACTGTTGAGATCGATGGCGGGTTTGAAGTTCGTAAATTGAGTCTCACGCTCTCGGCTACAACATCCACATTCTCGTCTGTGCGCACCGTACGACGAAGAGGACCATAAGTGTTGTCCACTAGCATACCACTCTCATTAACTTTTTGCACAAACTTGCGTACAGCAGGGTGCTTCATTTCGGCCAAAACTTCTTTTTAAAAAACGCACTCACTTTGAAAATAAGTCTTAAAATTTCCCAACGTTGTTCAATCGGAAAGCGACTCATTTCGTTCCGCGGAGGTATGATACTTACTTACTGTCAAGAATTCGAGCGGGAAACAGCTGTCAGTGTCAAAATAACCTATGATCTAAAAAGAAACCACTAGATGGCCCACCCTCTATATTTTTGTGCCATAAAGTGCCAAAGGCTTTCCTGAAATCGAGGGAAAGTGCTGCGGTGATGCTTGCTTTGGCAGTATATTGTATTTTTCTAGATACTCAATGAGTCTTTTGGCTACAAGATCTTCAGGTAGGTAGGCCGTTTTCTTATCAAGAGCAGTGTTTAGATCCAGCCTGTTTCAAAAAGGTTTTCAGTTCCTTAATGCTACTCTTCGAGACCTCCCCAAGAAAGTCGAAGAAAGGTTTTCCCAAAAATCGGGATCATGACGTATAATCTTGAATGACAAAAATCTTGAAGGCTAAAAATCTCGAAAAGTTTTTTTTAATCTCGAATGCAAAAATTTCGAATTAATAAAAATCTCGAAAGACTATATCTCGAAAAAATCACGAAAATAAAAAGTATATTCGAGATATTTTTTGGGATCGCATAATATAAACCTTACACCCAACCTTACACAACTTTCCTTAACCCATTAAGTACCCATTGAAAATTTATAACTTTTGTAAAAGCCTACTTTTTTTACTTTTTTCCTCGGTCCCAAAACAATTATAATAGTGACTGCAAAAAAAAAAATGTTCAAAAATCTCTTCGCTAACATTTTTTATGATTTTTTGAATGGGATGATCTCAGAAAAATTTTGTATGAAAAAGAGGAAAAAGTTGGTCAAATAAAAATATTAGCGAAGAGATTTTTTAAAATTTTTTGCAGTCACTATTAGAATTGTTTGAAGAAACTTTTTGCATCAACACATTTTTTTTTCATACCGAGGAAAAAAGTCAAAAAAAATAGACATTCACAAAAGTTCTAAATTCTAAAATTTTTTAAATGGGTACTTAATGGGTTAAGGAACGTTTTGTATCATTCAAACGTAATTTAAATGACCTTTCCATTGGTGCCAAAATTTACATGAAGTAAGTTTCAAATTATGAGCAAAATTAACTTTAGTTTTGTCAAAATACTTATGCCGACCAGTGTAGGTAGTGAGTGAAAATTTCTTATTCGGCTGCGTCATTACAGCTGCGCGTAGTGTGCGATGCGTAAACTGACTGCATGGTCCCATATTAATAGGCAAGTGGTGATCGCTGTTATTTTGGCAGTATATTTTCTTGTTTTGCTTAGAGGGTGGGTGGATTTTTTCGAGCTGTAGTTTGGCCACATTCTTCTGGATATGATACAGTTCGACAGCCTCCTCCGTCTGATGTTGAAAGGAATTCTGAGGAGGTTTTAGCTATGACTGATCATGTGAACCGATTCCGCAAGTGAACAGTAGAGAGCTGAACCTTGCCTGGCCAGCTCGTCAGCTTATTTGTTTCCATAAACGTTGCTATCACTTGAAACATATTTAGGGTAGCCTTGAATTGATTAAGCAAGGCCAGCTCCTTTCGAAGTCGTAGTACTAATTTCGAGGTTACATTGACTAAGGCGATAGCCTTGATTGCTGCTTGACTATCATAATGAATATGTCTATATTTGGCCTCGGAACTATGTTAGTGTATATAGTTTGCTTTGCAGGCAGTTAAATACTCTGAAGAAGAAAACATGACAGACTTCATAAACAACCTCTTCAAGGGATTTAACAATTACAGATTTCACTTTTCATACCTTGTTTATAATATTGGCCGTATGACTGATAGTTTTATTTTTTGGGGGACCATTGATTCTACCAGACTCAAGTTTTCAATTTGCGATAAAACTGATGCCACATTATCCCACAAGTCCTTTGTTCGAATACCATCAGGTCAATACCTGCAGGTCAGCAACTTGGGTATTATTTCAGGCAATAACTATAGCACGAGCAGTCACTGGTGTCTGTTCACAATCTGCCTCTAATGCAAATGAACACACTTGCGGACTCTGCCGGGGAGCTTCAGTCTGGCTACTGACAGTAACGAAACAAATGATATTGCAGTCGCAGTCAATAATAACTGGTAGACCATGATGGCAAAGGTATTCGAAAAATACCAAAAACCAAAACCGGGATAAGTGGAGAGGGTCAGGTCCTCGGACTGGGACTGCCATATAACCTAGTAAGGTACTATAGTAACACTTTTTCTTAAAAAAAATAAGTATATATTCCCATCTAACAACAAATCCGAATACGAGCTGGATTCTCGCCTTTGAGCAGCTTGTAGGTACTCATTGAATAGATTTCTCTAACCTAGAGTGACCATAAATACATACTCGAGTTCAAATACAAAGAAAGCAATTAAGGAAGGAACAATGTAATCAGAGTTGCACTTTATTACAATCATCCCCTTCGGCAGTTATTGCGTTATCCCATATCGTATACTTATGCGTCAAACCCTCTCCTAATAAGATTCATCTAAGTAATCCACTCTGCTTAGTTCAATCCCTTAATCCCATCCACCAGAAGGTACTTCTCAGCTATCCACACAAATTGTTGCAAAAGCTTAACTTAGACACGCAATTCTCTAGAGTTCACAGCGGATCTGACAGTCCTTAAAAAATGCAAAAGCAATTAAGTAATTAGCAGTTCTATTGCCTGCATCCGCAGTCCAAGTAGGTACCATTTATGTAGCAGTTCTCAAATGTCTCATCGCATTAATCGACAGTTTCTTTCTGCCCAAAGAATAGGCACTAGGCAGGCATGACTTTGTTGGCGCTACTCCTCCACGTCTTGTAGTGTACATCCTGCGTGGGAAACTAATTAAAAATCCGATGAGGGAATGAGCAAAGTAAGAGAAAAGAAAATATTAAATTCGACTGAGAGACTCCTTTCAATCGTCTGCTGCACTACGGAATGGAATATATAAAGAAATGCACCGGCAGATAGTAGGTTCATGCACCTTCAAATCCAAATAATTAATTTTCATACAAACAAAGCCATTAGGGACGAGGATGCGACTTATATATAGCAACTACAGGACTGCAGTCAACTGAAAGACAGCGTATCCTCTTGGTAATCGTTGTTATCTATGGGTGCGCTTCTGCTTCCTTTCATTAAACATTTTTTTTTTTTTTTTTTATTTTTTCCTCTGTCCCCCTCCTTATAGACAGTAACACAGGCACAGCCAGGACTTGCAGATATTAGAATAAAATTTACATCTTCCTTTTATTTTTCTCTGATTCTTATCTTCTGTTCAGTCGTTTGTTTGAGAGAGAGAGAGAGAGAGAGAGATTTTTATAGCATGAGGAGCATAAGAAGTGTCGTGACCAGGTCTATATTGTGGATAGGTGCTCCTATTGCTGATGATGAGATCCTTCCTGGTTATCATCCAGCGAGCTCTCAATCGCTCTTTCCTTCCTTATAGTAATTATTCATTCAAAGTTAGACTATATTGGACGGGAGGAATTGCACACAGTTGGTGGTAGTGGTGGCTCAAAAACTTCTGCAAATGAAAGGAAACAGAAAGGAATAATTTCCGTTTTCGATTGTTATTGAAATTCACATTTTCATGAATATTCATGCGATCATCGAAAGTTCGTGTCTGTTTTCCTAATATAGAAGAAGCTCCTTGGTAGCTCTGGTAGCTCTCTTAGTTTGCTTTCTTTTTGTTATCCTTCGAGCGAGTAACGTGATGATGCTATTTCTATGGTAGGTACTAGTGGTATTGGTGTGGCTTAATATATTGAATGAGAATGAGAAAGTGAATATTATTCGAAAATATGCGTGGTGTTTGGTTGTATATGGTTATATTGAATTAATTAACTTCATGTATAAAAACAGGTGTTCATCGTTTCAATTATAATATGTATAGCTTTGGAGAAATTTGTCCCCGCTGATCGATTTATTTAAATGGATATTAAATTGTATTTTTTGTGAATATTATGTCTGGAGTGCAGAACTGCAATGAAGCAAATTATGCAAAAACAAATGTGGAACAAAATTTGAAACATCGCGCCTAAATTCATAAACAACCTCTTCAACAGATGTCACCACTTGTATAGGTTGGGGTATTAACAGAGCTTCTCGACATGACCGAGCTTTATTCGATGTATACTTACGTTTCCATAGATTTATAGTTGTTTATCAATGTTGAACATTTAAGTGGCCTGTGCTCCGGATCCGAAATACGTTTGACCGCGATGTCGTGTGTCTACTAATGATCCCACCCATCATATCAACAAAACGCATTTTGGAGTATAGGCCATTTAAATGCATACACTCCAAGAATAAATTTGTTGTTTTTATCAGTACCTAAAACTGAACTTGGTGTAAAAGCTAAGTTGTCAGTCTTTAATTCGGTGTTTCTTCCAACTCTTACCTATGGTTATGAGGTTTGGGCAATGACCGAAATAATAAATAAGATCGCGAATACAAACTGCCGAAATGATATTCCTCCGTTATATTGCTGGTGTGACCCGTAGAGATCGAAAATAGAGATAGAGAAACACCAGAATTCGTGAGAAACTCAGTGTCGAACAGCTACTTTTCCGGACGGAAAGGTCCATGCTTCGGTGGATTGGTAATGTTAAATGCATATCCCCAACCAGCATCCCATGACGTGCTATGGTATCCGTACTATATGGCAGGCGTGCTGTAGTTCTAGGTAGACCCAGGATAAGATGGTTAGATCAAGTTCATAATCTCTCCTCTACCTGTATGGCCGTATGGGGGATTGCCCTTGATAATTTAGAGAGAGCTATGGACTATGGAGGGTCTACTTGAGCAACATACACCCGCGACCCACTTAATGGATAAGCGCACCTTGGAAAATGAATGAATAAATAAATAAGTAAAACAAGCTGAACCCGTCTAGCTCTGTTCGTGGCCAGAAATTATTTTGCTTAAATTATGTTCTTGTCTGAATATTGCAAGTTGTACAACTCTAGCTCCCATTAGTGTCGAGAAATAGCGTTTGCATTTTTTTTGGGTTTACCACGATATCTCGAAAAAAAAAATCTCGAAAGCAAAAATCTCGAATGTAAACATCTCGAAAAAAAAAATCTCGAATAACAAAAATTTCGAAAAAAAAATCTGGAATTAATATGTATTAAAAATGGTGTTAAAAAGTGAGATGCATATGGGGGGCATGCTGCCGAATTTACTTTTTATTTTCGAGATTTTTTCGAGTTATACAGCCCAATTCTAAATGACAATTCCCGGGGAATTTTTTTCCTTTTCCCCTTTCTCCTATTCTAAATAAAAACTCCCGAGGAATTCCTTCGCTTTTCCCTTTTCTCGTATTCTAAACAAACTTCGAAAATGGGAAAAATACTCCGGGAAAAAAGTAGGCATTTCAAATGTCAAAAAAAGGGAGATCATTCTGCAATTTGCCGCGAGTTTGTTCCCCACGCATTTGCTAGGGAGTAAATAACAAAATGTAAGTCTTTCCTTTTTTGCATATTAAATATAATTGAAATGATTTTTTTAGGTCCAAAACAACAAGCAAATTGCAAATTCAGATGCTCCTTGAATTAATGGAAGCCCACCCCGGTATTGCACGTGGGTTCCACAAGGGAAATAAGGAAGAAGTTTCCTTATTTTGGAAAAAAGCTGAAGCAGAACTAAACTCATCGGGGCCGCCACGCAAAACTATTGCTGAGTGGAAAAAAGTAATTTATGAAGTTTTTGGAGCATTAGTTTCTGAACTTTAACTTTAATTATAGGTATGGAGTGATCAAAAAAAATATGTGAGGGCAAAGGCGGCATTGAATTTAAAGGCGAGAAATGGAACTGGAGGTGGACCCAATAAGGAACAGCAATTCTCTCAAATAGAGCAGGCTATATACAATTTGGTTGGGATGAAAGAGTCTGTAGAAGGTGTTGCAGTTGCATCATTTGGACTAGAAACTTTTAGGCCACCTGCTAAAGTAATTTCTCCGCCAGTGGACGTTCTAAGTGAAGAGGATGAGTTTGAAATTGAAACTCTCCTTGAACAAGAACAAGTGACTCCAACAAATACATCGGTGTTGCCTAATCTCCGTCCCCCCGTAAGTAGTGCACGCATAAGTACTGCATCTGAAGCCTTAGAAAAGGAAATCGTGCTCCAAACGAAGTTGTGTGCAGCTGTCATGGATGTAGTCGAAGTCGTAAAAGAGAACCTCGTAATTCAAAAGGAGCTGTGTGAGACAGTGAAGAACGTAGTCGAAGACGTAAGAGAGAATCATCGAAACACGATACAAATATACCGTTCCATCGACAAAATCTACGAGATACAAAAGGAAAAGTATCATGAAATGGTAAAAATAGAAACTGAGAAACTTGAAGAAACCAAGCGGCATAACTGGGTCATGCAAGGCTTACGAAAGCGAGAAGTAGAAGCCAAAATTGAAAAAAATCGTCAGCTTATAGAACTGGAGGAATTAAAGAACCATATGGCAGGGTAAACACACTTGGGTACAATGTTCATGTTCCCATGCAATTTTTGTTTTTGTTTTTGTTTTTTTTTTGTTTTTGTTAAAGATCACAAGATGAAATATTTAGATCTCAAATGAATTAATTTATACATGTTTTGTTTTAACTAATATAATCTGTTGTTTACTATTGAATAAATATTTTTTTATTAATTTATTTCACTATTGTATTTTCTTCATTTCAACAAATTCAAAGTGTGTTTCCGATATTGGTCCGAGTTCTCCGCGCTACTGTCATGTATTCCGATCCTCCTAAGGAATTGAGTTCACTAATAATTTCGTTGGCATTGGTAGTTTCAGAATTGTCTGAGAGAATCGGTTCATCGTTGACGAAGTCGGCATTGAAATAAATGCAAATATTATGCAAGGCACAGCACACATTTGTGATTTTTGCCGCTTTCGTCGGGCTGTAATGCAGTTCTCTAGCACCAAGAAGACATCTCCATCTATTTTTGAGTACTCCATTCGTACGTTCAATGATGTTTCGACAGCGTGAGTGGACTTCATTAAATTTGCTATCACTTGAACCTTCTGCAGGTGTCCTATGGGGGGTCAAAAGCCACGGCTCCAAGGGATAGCCGGCATCTCCTAATAAAAAAACATTACGATTTAATCAATTACTATCAATTGCTATAGATAACATACTAATAACTTACCGAGAAGCCAAAAATTTCTTACGCCGCGTAAATAGTCCTGCTCAAAGTGCACCCGTAGCGGACTTACATTCCAAATGAAGGAATCATGGCATGCGCCGGGATGTGAAGCGTCGACGTACCGAATCTTCAATTCGTCATCGCAAACCTGAAAATTATACTCGTATATTAATAAACAAGAATAGCCACTATAAAACGAACTTACCAGCATAACATTTAAACTGTATGTTCCTTTTCTGTTATAAAATAAGTGCTTGTTAACTGAAGGAGCAACAATTCGAACGTGTGTGCCGTCAAGACATCCAACAATACCAGGAAAGTTATGTTTAGAGTAAAATGCTAGCACAACTTTTCTTTTGTCTTCGGTCGTTTTGCATGTACTTATCCATTGTGGACATAGCAAAACCTCAAATACATCTAGGACTTCTGTGAGAACTTTACTAAAGGTAGATTGGGCCAACCCAATACTATAGTCCATTCCAACCCCTGTTTGGTATCCGCCTTCAGCAAAGAAGCGCAAACATGAGCTCAGTTTGACAATTGGTGGGACTGCAAAGCATTTTTTAACCGGCTGCCAGGACGATGTGAGTACCTCCAACAAATATTTAAATGTCACCTTGTTAACCCTATAATACTTTTGAAACCTAAGATACAAAATTGTTTTTAAAATTAAATTTTCTTAAATATGTTCACTTACAATGATTGAGGCAACTCCAAGGGATTGGAGCTATCCCGCAAGCATCTCCTTATAGCTCTTGGCTGACCTTTTCGGATTTCTTCAGCTTCCACTTCTTCCGCCAATATTTGGAAAGCAATACTATGCATTTTTCTTATATATTTCATAAATTGTTTCTCATTTATTTATCAAATATATTTTGCCCTTTTTCTAGATATGTCAAATGCTGTGAAACAGCTGTTTCGAACATTCATTCCCGCCTTCGAAGGGAAAAATTGCCTCCCGGGGAATTCGAAATAGGGGAATTAAACTCCCGGGAAAAAAATCTCCCGGGGAGTTCTTTTCGCCGGGAATATTTAGAATCAGGCTGATAGTCTTTCGAGATTATTGTCATTCGAGATTACGTCATGATCCCATTTTTTACTGTGGGAATCGCCCTTTGTGGGAATAGCTCCTTTGTCCGTTTCCGCAAAATTTTTTTTTAAATGCTTTCGATGGGAAACAGACGTCCTTCTACCAAATTTCAAGGCTAAAGCTGCCACTAATGTCAAAATATTGTAACATTTAAAATTGTTGTGTTCAGAACCACGTTTAGGAAAATAAAAAAGCCCCAAAATACGTATAGGGGAACTACTCGGCCCATTTTAAAAATTCTTACAGCATTGTCATGGTGACTATCTCCTGGTCCAGTTTAGAATTTTATAGTTACAACTAGCTGACCCCGCTCGCCTTTAACAAACAAATAAACTTATATTTGGTCCATTTAAGATTACACTTTGACTGTTTCATTGAAATTTGTCCAGAAGGTTTCGTACTTTTAGGAGACAAAGAAAATTCTGACCAGTTTTTATAAGTATATAAAAAGTATAAGTATATATTATAAGTATATAAATCGATTTAGTGTGCACCCTCTGTTTGTTTTTGTTTGTCCTGTCGCACGAGCGCAAAAGTATAAACATCCATTTGTAGCAAGGTATACATATGTGTATGTATATAGTTTCACTTCAGAAAATACATTTTGGCTAACTGTTGCTAAGGACGTGGCTATAAACGACATAACCCATAGCAGTCTCACAGTCTTAAGGAACATTTTAAAAGAAGTTTCATCGAAATCTGTACAGCAGTTTTCGAGTTTTTAGCTGACAAAGAAAATTCCTACAGTTTTATTATATGTATAGATGGTTGGACTGTATTTGATATTTTCTCGAGCGCGTGGCGCTCTGATGTGGACTGACATTTAATTGCTCTTTCTTGTACCTACTCTGATGAAGATCTGCACTGAAGATCGGAATCTTCTGTTATTCGACCGCACCGACCACTATACTAGGTGGAGATATTGCCCATCGACCATCGATGCAGCTACTGTTGGCGAATGATGATTGATGGTGGCAGGGGAGCTTATGGTTGCTTATTGACGACCGTCTACAGTGTTGTCGTGGACACTTCGTATCAGCACAGGTTAAGAAGCGAGGGGTCAAGGGGTGGTTGGAGCTATACTCGACTAAGTTTAAAAATTATTTCACCGCTCCTGTAAGGGTTTCATCCTACGGATCAGTATATCTTGCTTGGACTACTTAAAGTGCAACGTCTGTCGGCTTCTTTGCTCCTTCATAGTTCAAGAATCATTTATCCGATGTTCGTGAGTTCGAAAAGTTCACATCGAACGGCCTTAAGCCAACATTTCTCCATAACAAACAAAAAAAGAAGGAAAGAGACAGCGGAAATTCCACTCAAAATCGTTGTCTATTGAAATCCTTAAAATGTCCCCTTTTCCCATTGCCAAAGAAAAGCAATATGAAATTAAGACAAGTCGTACCACTTCCATACAGTCAGAATGGGGAAACGACTGAGGGAACAGATAAATAAAACACACTACGACAGATATTATCGTTGGCTGTTGCTGTAGTAGGACTAATCGCAGCGCATCGATTCGAAATACCCAATCGGCGAAGAATCTGACAGTCTGCGTGTGTGTGTAGGTATCCTTATTCATAGTCTGGTTGCAACAAGGTAGTGATCCGAGTCGATGTCGGGCGCTCAAAACGTTCGTTGATTGGACAATTGGAAGTCTGCCTTGCGTCGTCGATCGCATTATGGTAAATTTGGTTGACGGTTTGTTTGTTGATCCGAAGACAGCCATGTTTCCTTATAAATATTGATATTCTTGTCCTTGTGTAGTAATATATTTCGTCCCGCAGCAAGATCAGAAAACCCACATAAGTTCGTTGCAAGGTAATGTGTCGTGTTTAAGAACTGTCCAACCAAAGATGTTCTTCTTTCCTATTCTAGCATTAAAATTGCCTAAAATATATTTTTAGGGTGTTATTTCGGGTATAACTGGTAGACCTTTTCGAAAAATTGGTAGAAACTGTCGTTGCTAGGGTCGTACTTTTCTTCTCTGAAGTTTTGAACTCATATTAGATTAAAGTAATGAAGGCTAATTCATGCAGAATGTTATAGATTGATGACCAATGTGTCAATAGTTCCAAACTGAATGGCTAATTATTTAGAATATGACAAATCCACATCCAAATATGTATAGATATCTGGTCAACATAAAAACCTGTCACAATCCAAACCAAAGTTCAATTTCTTTAAACACCAGTTTGGCTACTTGAATTTTGAAGAGCTTATATACCAACTCACAAACTTCCATCCCGCAGTCTTAGGCCTCCTCTCTACCATCGTACTACAAAACTAGTCTGCTTCATGCACCCACAAAAAAGTCGGAAAAAGAAGTGCAACTTTTTCCAAAGTCCTATAACTCAAGCTGGCGCCTTAAGTTCTCTCTCGTTCGGGTAAAATATTTCAAACTTTCCGTCTCAACACAGTCTTCCTATAGCCCGCCTTATATGTCTTCGGGAATAAACGTATAAAAAAAGGAGTAAAATCTCAGGTAATGCTGCCAGATGATAAAGAGGTTAGCCATCGTATGTCTCCTATTGTCTTTGGTATAAGAGCCGCACACTAAAACAAAAAAAAAAAAAAAAAGACTTAATAAACTCCTTGCGAAGTTTCAGTGTTTTCTTTTCGTGAAATTGCAACACTATACCTCTGTTGCTACCCCCCACAAGCCCACCTCTCGTTCAAAGGGTAAAAGTTTATCGCAAATCTTCGCCCATATTGTCGCTAAGATTAACATAAATTATGTTGAGACAACATCCTTGCACATCCGTTTCTTTCACCCGAATGAATCCTTGCATCTTATTAATGCAGAGCAAGAGAATTAGAAGCGGTGTGAGTAGTACCTACTCCTATATGTACCGTATACAGCGACAGCGAAGCATTCTCATGAGAAATCCCAGCTCGGAACGTAGTGTGAAAGTGTTATTTATTAATTAACAGCAACCGTTGTTTGGTGCAGGATGTGCTCTCTAGCTTGCGTATTGATTTTACCGCATGAAAATTGTATCGGAAAAGCTAGGCAAATCCTCAATATGTATATGTACTTATGAGTGTGGCACAGTGTGTGCGTGCCTGGATTATTATGTGACACCGGAAGGTGCGATAAGTATTCCCAAATCGGATACGATAGACAGAATTCTCAATTTTGCCTATTTTGTCCTTTAGATGTGGATCCAAGAGGAATGGGGTTTCTGGGGAGGGTTTTCTTTTTCCAATTTGCGAAAAGGGCAATTTTCCACGTGAGAGCCGAGGCGAAAATGGGAAAATGTATAATGCATGGATTCGGATTGCATAAAGTACAAGAGGAATCCTTGGGAAGGCTATATACATAGGCCTAGGCATTGGTATATATCTAGGCCATGTGATAGTGTAAATGGGTGTGTTTAATATTTTCCTTCTTTTTCTTATATAATTTAAACACGTGTTTCAGACATTGAATATAAATTAGAATTTATTTTAAATTTTAAGTATTTATAACGTTCTCGTTCGTTTAATTTAACGAGCCAAAGAAGAAAAAAATGTAACACAGGTCTGCATAATGATTAGGTGTTTGGTACATTTTATTCTGAAGATTCGATTTGACAATGCCGAGGTTGGAGGTGCTGTTAAAATGAAATATTGTAATTGGTTGGGAGAATTTCAACAATAATTAAGAGAATATTGTTTGTAGGTTAGCGTCGACCAGTGACGATTATTCTGGCCAAACTTATATCTGCTGCAGCAGCACATAATGGAAATCAATATAGTTTGAAATAAAGGCTGCCATTGTAACATTATTACACCCCAAACCAGGCTCAGACTCTGGCTAAAGCCGTGCCATTGCATCAGGCGGCATATCCATAACAAGGTCATAGGAATTCCAATGTGGATGATATCAAAATCAACCACTCCTGAGACGGTACCTAGATTACTTTCATAGTAGAACCCATGATAAAGGTATGGAGGGGAGGTAAATTCCTGTTTTTAAGTCTTTTGTTTACCTACTGGTTCCGCTGGTATAATTAACTACCCATGCCCACGGCTCCTTTTCTCTTAAATAAAATTAAAATTTATTTGATTCATCATGTACGTTTGTTTATATTTGTTTCCTCTTTTTTAAGCTTACAAAATATTTTATCGCAATGGCTTTTTTGTAAACTATACACGTTATTTTTTATTGGGCGCAAGTATAAACAAACTACGACTGCAGCTCACACGCGAACATGCAACATATAGTTGGCTATTTGGAAAACATGGCTATCGGAAGTCAACACCGGCAATAACCGAGTAGTTCCGAAGATAGCCCCTATACCCAGGTTTCCTCTTCCGCCATCCGCCATGTACATTCTGAATGCCGATTAACGATTCTATTTTTTAGAACGCAATATAAAACTACCCCTAAGCACAACTGCTATCGAGAAAACAATTGTCTTTGCACTTGGCCAAATAAGATCTATTTTCAATTTATTAAATCTCACCCTCGGGATGGACCAGAAAGATGAATGTAAGGTCAAAATACTCGGTAAAGTATTGCCTAACAACTAAAATTGTTTCTTGAATTGACCTACATAGATTTATGAGTAGGCATAAGGGAAAGTTGAGCGTAGTAAAGTCGAAATAGAAAAGTGTGCATCCCCTTTTTTCAACCCGTATAGGACAAATTTTGAAAAATGATGAATGAGACATCTAATCATTTTGACTTATCTATGAACATACAAACTTTCAAGTTCATACGGCTAACGGCTCATGAGACCCCTCTTAATCGCGCGCCGCGACTCCTTTACTCCTCACCAATTCTCACCCACCCTACGGCCTAATTTGGCCACACATAGGGTTACCATCACAAAAAATCGAAAAGCCGGACAGTTAGAGAAGCCTGATTATGGAGCAAAAAGCCTGACATTGAATTTTTTTTTTTGAGGCGGTGGCCTTTGTGTAGTGGTTAGAGTCATTGCCTGTGACTGTGACCCATTCATTTTTATTTTTTTAAGGTATAGACTGACTTTATAGTGGTGGGACCATCGAAAAGTGCGCATTTTTGAAATGCAAGGGATAGTGATACAGGTAGTTGACAGCAGTTGAAGTTGCTTTGGTGCTTATTGACTTAGAAAGCAATGAATGCGATGAGATGTATGGGGATAGATGAAGTAGTACATTATTTGGATTATATGGAAGAAATGATACTAGGAGTCGTCGAAGGCCCTGTTGAATACAGAAGGTAGGTAGCATCAGTAATTGAGTATCTCATTTAATTTACTGCATCTCATTTAGGAAGTCTAGATCCGCAGCACTACCATCACCATACTCGGGTCCTTTCACAACCAAAGTTATTTTGAAAAATTAATTATCTAGCGACAATATTTTGTAAGACAATTTCTTAAAATTGCAGCAGAGCGAAATCAGCTGGGATTAGCTTTTTACAAAAAAGTGATAAGCCTCTTTGGGAAAAGAAACAAAATTGATTTAAAAAAATTTGTTTGGCTAAAGTTTTATTTCTAGCGATTTAATTCAATAATGTGTAATTTATAAAAATAGTACACTCAGAGGAAAAACGAGCTAAAATCAAGAATATCAGTGTCAGATCAAGCTCGTTCGTTGACTGTTTCGGGATTGATTTAAGAATGTGGTTCTTACATTATGCGATGCCTGAAAATAATTTATTTTGGGTATTCAAGATCTAAACCTGAGATCTTAGTTACCTACCATCTTATAATATATCATCACATCATTCATTCACATTTCACATCAGTAGATATCATAGGTAATAATATTAAATTTTCAATGTTGCCTTATGAGAATTCACTCAGTAAGTGAGTGTGAATTTTAGGAACGAATAGAAATTAAAATAAAGTACATGCGCATGCACTTTAAGTATTTTTGCGCTTGTTTCAATCATGAACAAGCTTGAAATAAGATTGTTTCGGCTTATTTCAAGAACAAAAATAGTAACTCAAGATTTTGCGAGCTCATTTGTGTTTCAATGTTCTCTTTTAAGAGTGTTTCGGCTTATTTCAACAACAATTGATGTCATATTAAGATTTAGCACGTAAGAATGAAAAAATCTAAAATCAAGCTTGAGCATACTTGATTTTAGCTTGCGATTTTTCTCTGAGTGTACATACAGTACAAATGGCAATTCCATGCTTTGACAGATTCCAAACTTTATGATTAGTTTTGATCTGTCAAAAGTAAATGTACCTATAGTATACAGTGAGCGTCAAAAGTGATTAAACCTTTAAACACAAATGTCCTTTTGAGCTTTCTTTAGGGACAGGTTTAAAAAAACATAAATCTGAAAAAAAATTTATAGCGAAATAACAATAGCAAAACTAAAACATATTTTAATTCGACGCGTTATAATATGGATAGCTGAAAGTATTCAGGTTACCATTGACATAACAAAAAAAAAATACACTACTCAGACGAAGAAATGAAAATCATTGGTAAGTGCTTTCCCGGTTTCCCCAACTACTTTTCGATTAATTGAAAAATCAAGACCATATGGAAGTAGCACACCTCCTTGACACTTTGTTTTATTATTTGACGTTTGAGTACGAGGCTTTCGAAACTGCATAAATACTCGTACTTTATGAGCTTATAAAGGGTCCGCCATCTAACGTTTTTTTTTTTCAACTAGTGCTTATTTCGCGAATGGTAACACTTAGCTCATGTCTGATTTGACAGATTATTAGTTTTATCCTTCCGCTGAATGAATATGGTTGTGTATACGCTTGAACAACGCTGGGAAATATTGCGACATTACTTTGAAAATCATGGTAATGTTGCAGAATGTGTGCGAAAATTGCGTACGGATTTTGGAAGAAGAGAAGCACCGTCAGCTCCGTATGTTCGTTATCTTATGAAAAAAGTGAAAGAAACTGGCATCCTCATCGATAAACCAAAGCGTGAAAAGCCAAAAACAGTGCGTACAAGAAACGAGTCAATGTTTGGTGCGGATTTTGGTCCAGAGGCATAATTGGGCCATTTTTCTTCGAAAATCAGCAAGGAGTGGCCGTTACAGTCAATGGCGATCGTTATCGGGCCATGTTGAACGAATTTTTGTTCACAAAAATTGAAGAGGAGGATATTGGCAACATTTGGTTTCAACAGGACGGCGCGCGCTACGTGTCACACAGCCGAAGCTACACTGGATGTTTTGCGCCCTGTTTTTGAAGATCGCATTATCAGCCGCAGAGCTGATGTCGTTTGGCCACCGCGGAGCTGCGATTTGACACCGTTGGACTATTATTTGTGGAGTGCCGTAAAAGATAAGTGTTACGCCGACATGCCAGAGACAATTGACGCTTTAAAGGATAATATTCGTGAAGCCATTGGTGAAATACAGCTGCACACAATCGATAATGTGCTTAAAAATTGGACCGATCGTGTAGGCTACTGCATGGCCAGCCGAGGCAGCCATTTGAATGAAATTATTTTCCATTATTAACCGGAAGGATTGTACTTTCAAATAAAAAAAGAAATTTGAGAAAATATTCAGAAGTTTTTTTATAGCATTTTCAAAAAAAAAAAAAGTTATTTGACGGACCCTTTAGTTAGACCGCCAACTCCGCCAACTCCGCCCACAAATGGGAATTTGCAACCAAGCTGCCTGGTGCGCCTAGGATTTGCTTATGTAAATATTAGACCTGTATAAATCAAAAGAGCGCCACGCATAGCGACTTAAAAAATTCCTGGGCTCACAGTTGGATGTCAACGTCAAGTGTGGGGGCTGTGTTCTGTTGGTTTAGTCTCTTTTACTTCCACTTCGTTATACCGCAATTAGCAATGCAATAGAACCGTATCTTTTGCGGCCCTTAATTTTACCATTTCACAAGTATTCACAGACAGGACAATTAAGAGGGGATTTTTCCGGGGAGAATCGGGTAGGTGCACGGAAGCTGGCGGTATACGATCGAAAACCTAGTAGAAAATTGGACTTCCTGCCTAAATACCCGCAATTATTCTTAAACAGTAATGACATAAATCATTGTATACAACTGTGATCACGGAGATTGGTATTTGGGTCAAAAATTGGTATGGCCACTCTTCGGGTGGTTGGTTACATATATTGCAACTCATTCAGAAAAAATTGTCTTGAAGCAGGTGGTCACGAAGCGAAGTCGAGTATAGGTGCTAGTTGCAGCCTAATGAAATATCGAGAATTTCTTAACTAATGTTCAACTAATTTTTCTTAAGTGGCCTTGTGAGTGATGGATAATCGAAGGTAGTTAGATGATGACCGACCCCTCCACTACCTGCTTTTCATTCGCGCTGAAAAACCATTGGTGAACTCTTAGCAACTTTGTGGCTACCCGATAATGTTAGACTTGACCAAATTTTAAATCTAATATTAAGCAATTATTTTAATCTATTCCTTCGACCTTTTGCTGCGAAAATCCTTTAAGATCTTAATTTCAAAGAACAATCACTTTGAAGTCTTTTCACAATCAAGAATCGATCTGTTCCAATTCGACATCCTCTGTCGGTCTATCAAGCATGTATGGCCTTTGTTCTTTGGCCAACAACAATCATTATGCAACACCACCGATTTCGATTGATCAAATGTTTACCACATTTAACATCTGCATCGATACACACAACAGGTAAGGACGTCTCTGAATATGGCCACTGCGCGACTAGTTTACTTATACCTAGTGGCTGGCACAACATGAAGCTCTTATCTTCTGCTTCTCTTCCTAATTAATTAATCCAAAGTGAATTAATCGATTTGGCACATCGCAGACATTTAGCAACCACCGACCGTTGCCATCAACCACAGGTGCACACACATGCATCCATAGGATACCAATCGCACTCTCCGTATTATTAAGGTGGAGCCTATAGGTTTTCATTTAGACAATTTCCTCGAGATATCCTCTTTGATCCTTTAGCATCAGCCGAGCCCAATAAACGCACATACACAGGCAACTGGTCAAAGGGTACCAGGCACAAATGCCAGATACCAAATCTCATTTGCTACAACGGATTTGCAGAGGAGTAAGTAGGGCGCATAAGGAATCGAAAGAGATTATTACTCAGCCTCAGCCAGCATATGGGTAAAGGAAGGTAGACCAAGCGACAGCCGTACTACAGACTGTGGAGAGCAAGATGCCAGTGCATTTGGCTGGGTTTTATATGGTAAGCCATTTTCGAATCCGTCGATGCAGACTAGAAATATGCATTCGAAGGAGGCAAGAGGTGCCCATCTGCACTCATTAGGATGCTCTTTCGACTGTGATGCCAGGATGATGGTATAGAGCATTTTCTCTGGGTGCGCACCATCTCATTCCGGTGAATGCATTTCGTTTGATTAGAATTACGAATCGAATGGGAACACGGAACCCAGATCGTAGAGTGTTTGACTTCATTTGGTATCGGTAGGTATATCTCTGACTGGTCGTGGTAAGTGCTGTTTGCACACTGCTTTGTGTAATCAATACTAAGAGGACTATGGATACTTCCGTTTGCACTTGTTAGTTGAAAAATACAAAAAAAAGTATCTAGACTAGATCAAAGATGGCTCCGAAGGCATTACAGTATCTAGATAGTGAGTAGGTATAACATTTTATTGAACCCTTTTGGAATGACTCTTTTCCATTTGCCCTTCGTTTTGCTCTTTCGCACTTTTATTACAATTTGCTCTCCGAAATGCGTAGGTACTGTTGTCCGTCCCACTATTTCCTTCCTGCATATAATCCTTAAAATCGTCCACTGATAGCATCACGTATGTGTCTCAATGTTAGCACCATGTGTGAATTAGCCAATAAAAAGTTTCATTACCATCATCCTTAAGGACTTTCATCTTTTCTCTCCCATCTTTGTACGTTTGTGTTTCTGTGCAAGAGGACCTGAATCTATTTTTGTCTCCAAAGTTATTCCTTGCACATTTATCTCTTACTTTTGCGTTGTCTCTGTCAGTTCTATGGAGAGCCAGGGGTCCTGTATTTAATTCGCTTCGGATGGAGGCTAAAACTTTCACTGTTCATCCGAAAGACAGAGTTGCGTTTTGTTTGGGTGTTGTCTGAGAAAGGAAGAATGGTAAGACTGGAGGGTGTTCGGGTAAAAAGTTTCACGTTTTGTCCCATAATCGATGTTTGGGGAAATTTCTCGACTATCGATTTGATAAGTTGCTTCTCGATGGGGAGAACATGCGGTTTGTTCCCAAATGGAAACTGCTGCAAGGCGGATGCACAGTTTGTGGAAGTTTTTTTTTTCGATTTCTTACAAATTTTTTTCTTGTGTTAACTTTTGCTCTCGTATACCGAGACAAAGACATGGCAATGGCAACATATGTTGGTGAGAGTTAGATTGGGGGAATATACCTAGTAGTATGGAATGGGTGACCCGGCGGGACTTAAAAAGGATGGATAAATGTTCGAAACGAAGGAAACACCTGTGGTGGTCTTTGATGCCGAAAGTTTTTGCGCTAAATGACGTTCAGTTGTTTTATCGGTTCTTTTTTTTTGTGGAAAAGTTATTTAAGGTAGATAGAGTTAAGGTGGCTTTGTTGGGATACCTACAGATTTCTTAGAATGCGATAAAAGGCAAGTTTATGAGAAATATATAAAAATCAGCCAAATGCTACTGATGGCTCGGAGCTTTAAGGGGAATAGGTTTTAAGTATCTAACAGAATTATTCGACGCACTTTAAACACCCAACTTATAAAACTCGTTCATAGTGACCTTTTATGACCAATCCTAGTCAATTTGATGACTTTCTAATTGCATCTTTAAACATAACTATACTACTGAGACGAAGCATTGTACTTATAATAATGCCCTTACATCAACGACGGGAATCAGAGAAATAATTATCAGACTAGGACGCCCCTGCACGCGCAATACTAATATTTCGCACAGTACAAGCCACAGTACAAACTTGCCCCGGTTTATTTTTAAATTTTAGCCTTGCATTCTCAATGGGTATCCGGTATCCTTCTTGTTCTCAGTTATTCAGAAACTTCTGTGAGTATTCATCTGATATTTAGTCTCGTTATAAAGGCTGTCCCATAATTCACGCAAAATTTGAATTTAGCGCCATTTAATAGTAGAGTGATGCCAACGGAAAAAAAGACAGCTGACAGTTCGGGATTAGTAAAAATGGAGCGCTATACGAAAGAACAACGCATTTTCATTGTTCGTTGAATGGAATTTGGAACAACAACAAGTGGATGCTGATTTTTCGAATAAAGTCATCTTCAGTGATGATTGATGAAGATCATTTTCATCTTGATGGCTTTGTTAATCGTCAAAATTGTCGCATTTAGGGTTCAGACTGTTTGGTTAGGATTTTGGACATTATCGGACCATTCTTCTTCAAAAATGCGGCTGGTCAGGCAGTATTGGCCCAGACAGGTCTTGCAATTTAATGCCATTGGACTTTTTTCTTTGGGGTTTTTTGAAGTCAAGGGTCTATGAAAACAATCCTACGACCACCAACGCCTTGAAACATGAAATTGGGAGGTGTATTAATGAAATTGGGCCACATTTATGCGAAACGGTCATAGGCATTTTTAATAAAAGAGTACGTACTTGCCAGCAAAGCCGTGGCGGCCATTTATCCGATGTGATATTCCAATTTAAAAAATTTAAGCTTTCTAATTAAAAATCTGTATTTTCTATCAAAATTACATTTTGCGTGAATTATGGGACACCCTCTACTACCTACCTTATCCAGGTCCTCTGTGGAGTTCCCGATATTTTACCAGCACTGCTCTTTGTTGGGCGTTAAGTTTTACCATTACTTCGCTTGGTTGCTCTGATGTTTCACTAGCTCTTCGCTTTATCGGCTCTGAAGTTGCAACAGAACTTTGCTATAGACTGGCAGTCTTCTACTGCAGCGTTTCTTAGGCAGACCTAAGTGATCTACGTGGTTAAGACAGCCAGCGGTTCAAAGTGTCTTAGCAATTGTCTTTTGTGGGGACAGTCAATCAGGACTTAAATCGATTAACTCCCATTTGTTAAATTCCAGAAAGCGCAAGCGCCTTGCCTCATTGAGAGCAATAAACTATCACATAGTAATGATGTGTTGGGTTATCTCAGCTTCTGGTCCATAATTGACACTAAAAGGTCAGAGATCCTAATAGAAACCAAATCCGAGCTGTCGTCGGGGCTATAACTAGAAACGTCATCATTGGAAACATGGTTAAAAGGTTGGGCATCTTTACGGAGTACTTACTTCACAGAAGATGTATGAAGAGGTAATAGCATAATGTGGAACATATCTTGTGCCACTGCACGGCCAAAGTTGCTTCTTTGTGTGAGACTACTATTCTTTGACGGCCTGGACGATCTAGAAATTACACCCTTATTTTCTTCTATTTGTAAGCGCCACTAAACTCGAACACTGCAGATTGAATCGTTGATGTCCATTCCCTCGCCATGTCGTAGCCATGTTAACCCATTCGCAGTTTTTTTTTTTAAAGTCGATATCGCTGACCGCTCTTATAGTTATTCTCCTCTTAAGCCATCATTCATTAACATAAACCGGAACCAAATATAATGCGAAGATTTTTTCTCTCTAAACGGCTAAGGATATCTTCTTCTTCATCCACTTTTTAGAGGATCACTGCATTTGAACCCTAAAGCCGGACTGGGATTATTAATATCTTATATATCAGCTCAAAAAGAAGCAGCGACTGTCAAGGTTTATTCTTCTGTTAGATATGTATACCTATCTAATAGCAGATATCCGTGTCATAGACAAAGTCCCTTAATACCTCAACGAAGTAATAGCTGTCTTGTCTTTTGTGACATCCTTTCCGATGCGGCGATGGTGGGTTTCGCTCCTTGATAACATCCCGCACTTTATTTTGTCGTCGTAAACCTCTAAACCCATTACTGGCAATCGCAACAATGACGGCTCACTATGTTCTAACAATTATGCCAATCTCATCGGAATACCTATGCAATTAATTGAACAGGCTTTTCAAAGACTGTACCTTGTATGTGGGCCTGTTATTTGCTCACAATTCTTTCAAGTGCGATGTTAGGGATGTGCGATGTCATAGAACCATTGCAGATAAAACGTAACAAGTGGGCGGGTGTATATTAACGTTATCATTTAACGGATATTCCCTCAAAATTTTGTTTTTGTTATGACGTATGGGTATTGCCTATTGGTTTATATCACTGACTATTAGAATTGTAATGGCACAATACAAATAAATTGCGTTGGACGAGCTTAAATTATATTTATCTTGATCCTTGAACCCCTATCTAGTGCTTCATCCAGTCTCACCGCACTGGGCCACTCATCAAACAGGTTATGAGCTCCTGTTAAAGGTATACTCAATCTTCAATCATATTCATTGATTAGACTCTTTTTGTAAACTAAATACTAGGTCATATACCTACCTATAGATTCTGAAACCTGCTTCAGGTATTCCTTGGTGTGTTATCAAGCCGTATTCATTTCGCCCTCTCTTAAAAACAAAACTCCATTTGTTATCCTTCCAATTAAACCCAATCATCAATCAAAGTGTCCCTTAAATTTTCACCCCTTGTGCCATACCATACCTGTCACTATGCATGACCAACTTTTCTGCACAGCCTACGCTCCAATAATCTCCATCGCACCTATAAGCTACCAGAGACGACATTTCATCAGAAATGAATGCAGAAATTGTTGTATGGGACTGATAACTCTAAGGGCATCCTTCAATGGATCAAAAGTGTCAGCCCGTATATCTATACCATCGTCATTAAGCCATCCCATCCACGTTCAACAACCTCTTTCATATAGAAAACTTGTATACAAGTGGTAGAAACTTTTCTTCCTTTTCTTTAAAATTTCCAAGGGAAATTTGATTCATCTCCACAGGAACTTGTTTCCATAATTGGATATTCCGACCACAGACCAATTCTATCCTTTGAGTGGAGGGCTACCACCACCGACCGACCGACACGACGACAACAATTCTCTATTATCCTCTGGAAAAGTTCTAATTACACATCACAACCCTGAAGTGCATTAAAATTTGTTAAAAGTTCACCGGAAAATTTTCATACGACCATCTGCTCTGACATTAAGCAAATTTCACCTTTGACATTTTTGCCCAGCTGGATAAACTACTCATCAGGAATGAGGATTGCCTAGCCCTGTCCCACCTACACTACACCTATATAATATGGGCAAATGAACTCGCTCCAAAGATGCAGATAGAGACGATATGCAAGTGATTTATAATAAAGAGTAACGAGATAGATATTTTGTTGTATCCATCTGACATCCTCATGACACAGAATTATCCCCTCTGCCTCTCGTTTTCGGTGCGGCTGGAGTGGAATATACCGTCAACGTCAAGCCATAGTCAGAGCCTGCTCTGCTATAAATTGTCCAATAAAATAGGTTTTTGACTTCCTGACTTTGTCGTTAGTGAAATTTATGGCCACACATACATTTCCAATGCGATGAAGATGGAACAGAAGTTTTCTGCAATTCTAGGGTTTCGTTGATAGCACTTCGTCCCTCAACAGCAGCGGCGACATCAACGGCTGGCAGCTGGCGGCTGGCGTCTTCCCTGGAATAACAAAAACAACAACTATGCTGGGTTAATGGATTTCCAGAGTTTATTTCTTTCCCACCTAATTTCGAAGGACTCCCGGTAAGTTGGATGGAAAAGAAGTTCGCATAACAATCTATAACAAGCAAGGATTTCGGACGACAACACGACGACCATGATGCTGATGACGAAAAGAAATAGCAAGTTGAACAGAATAAGAAGAAGAAGAAGCACTCCTTACGAATAGACAGAAGGCCATAGAAGCATTATTGTCTGCTATTATAGTCTAGTCCTAGTGTGTGTGTGTGTGTGGGGAAAATAATTTGGCAATCTGGTTCCTGACCCCGATTTTTATTACCGCACACACAAACGGCAGCGAATGTCATTTGAATTTTGGACAATGTCCTCGCTGCTGTTGCTGCTTGATACAGATTCAGTTCGTTTTTACGTTCTGTTACGTCTGTTGAATTACGTTCTCAATTTGTCAGCGTAATGGGCGTTTTAATGCAGAAATGTTTCGGAACTGTTTAATGGCTTTCACCGAAATAAATTGGGCTGCAATTTTAAGGACGATTGGGTCAATGTGCTGATGGCTTTTTTGTTTGTTTTCAAGTTGAGTTGATTTTATAATGTTTATTTTATGGGAGTGTGTACAGGCATCAGTGGTCATATAATGGAGATAATTTAATTTAGAAATTGCTTATTGAAGTTTTCGGGTTTCTTTGAGACTGGTTGGCTCATGATGGTGAGTAGTTTTGTTCGTGCGGTTCTGCTTTTAGGCGAGATCTTACAAGATTGATGTTGTAAGAAAGAGTTAGGGTCATCCTTATAAGTGCTCCCAGCGTTTTATGCATTTTAACAGGCCCAAAATCACGCAGCGGGACAAATTTTGAAGTTAAAAAAAAAAAAAATTTTATCAGAAGGTCTTCAAAAATATGGGACCCTAGCTTTAAGTCCTAGTTAAAAGTCTTAGTTTTTAGTTATAGTATTGTAAGTTTGTTTTTCTAGCTTGTACTAAGCCTAATAAATGGGGACATTTTGACCCCACCAAAATTAAAATTAAAAATACAAATTATTTTTACTTCACTCGACTTGCCATTATATTCAAAAACCTAAATCAATACAAAAAAGCTTAAAATGTTTTTTAGGCAATAGTTCTCCGAGTATTGTGAGCTGTCGTTCATCTTTCTGCGCTATGCAGCGTCTGAGCTACAATAAATTTAACATAGATCTTATTTCATCAAATTAATCAAAAACGTTTTTTTTTCCGATGTGTAGTGGTGGACGCCTATCGAAAGCATTACACTTAACATATTCACTGTGTTTTGTTTTGTGCAGTGTTCATGTGATTACGGAACCGAGGCATGCCGTGGCGGGACAGACAAGGAAAAAAGGGGTGTACACTGTACATAGGTTACAACCTCAGAAGTCGATCGAAGGGTTATTCGGTTTTCGATTTAATGTAGTGAAATTGCGGGTAGAGGCGAATGTAAGTAACATTAGATAGCTTTTTTTGGAGGTATGGTTAAATGAGTGGGCGCAGTAGCGCAGTGGTTAAGTGTGCTGGACTACTGTGCGAGGGATCCCAGGTTCGATCCCCGGAAAAACACAAATTACATCTTAAGGTTTTTTTCTACTGCGCCACCTCTCGCGAACGTCTGACAAACATCCGAGAGTATGACTGTCCTGAAAAAGCTTCTCAATTCAGCCGTTCGGACTCGGCATAAAATTGTAGGTCCCTTCCATTCATCCTAAAAATAGAAACTCACACAAACGAATGGTTGCGAGAAGCTAGGCCTTGGGTGTCTACCGCCTGTTGCGCCACCTATTTATTTTTTTTTATGGTTAAATGAGAAAACCCCGAAGACCGACCTCTAGAGATAAGCAAGGAAACCTTGTAACAGGGTCACAGTCATCAGTGTTGAGAATATGGAAAGACTATTTCTGCCGACTGCTAAATGGCGAATACGAATAATATCCTACTTTTAGACAGAATGTTCTATTCAATCTATACGATCGATGAAAGCCGAAATTTCCATCCACCCGACCAATATAAAGTGAGGATAACAATATCTAAATTCAACTCTAAAAAGGCTGCTGGACCAGACGGCCTATCCAGCCGAGCTATTTAAAACAACGGGAGACGACTTGAGGAAGAGAATACACCAACTCATCTTCAAGATTTGGTCAAAAGAAAGTACCTATGATGATAAATGGAAGCTCATTATCATTTGTCCGGTCCACAAGAAAGGAGGCCATTCTAAACTGCGCCAACTATAGATCCATCAATCTCCTCAACATCGCATACATCTGCGGTGTTCTTGTGTACGCCTGAAATCAATTGTCAACGACTCAGCAGCCCGGTGTTAGGCCCGGAAAGTGAACAACCGACCAAATAGTATTATGGCAGATCCTGAAAAAAAACTCAAGAAGTCCAGATTGATGGACCCATAATGCCTAGTTTTGGCATCTCTTCAAAACTCATCAGATTGTGCAGAGTGACGAATAAAATACTAGTCACTCTATTATTTTCGGAATCAATGTCTCACCTTTGATGTGGTGGTGAACTGTCATGTAACTTCTTCAACATCATACTTGCAAAAATTGTGCTAAAATCACAGGCCTACAAACAAGGCATGATCTTCGAAAAGTCTTGCAAAACTCCGATGATATTGACATCATTGGTAAAATGCGAGCTGTTACTGGTGTGTTTGCTAGACAGAAATGTGTTTAGCAGTTAACGGGGACAAGACCAAGTATATGCTGTCAGCAGGAAGGGACACCCAACATCGACGAATGGGACAAAATCTCCCAACCGAAAGCTAGAACTTTGAGGTAGTAAGAAACTGTTTACCTCGGCCGGAACATCAAACTTCTACAGTTCGACAGGTCGTCTCTGTCTAAATTTGTAGGGGCTCTAATGGGTAATAACTTCCTAAGAAACTATACAATGTAACTAAATCTAAAAGTTGACGATATATATAGACGTAGAGGCTGCCGAGACGAAGAGGTTCATGAGGACACACCTCATTTCCTCTGTCATTGCCCGAGTCTCTGTCACTTGAGGAACAGAACACTTGGAAGTCATTACTTCCATGACCTACCTACAAGAACTTTCTGATGTCTCACTTTCTGATCTTTACAGGCTAGAAGAAAGGATATGAGGCTAACCATCCCAACATCAACGGTTAACCCCCACATAAAAGGGCATAACAATGCGTCCACAAGGATCTAAGTGTGGCACAGCAGTATGTACCCTGCTCTGTCAACCCGTAAACCTAACCTTACCTCGGCTCTGCCATAAATTCTGATAACAACATCGGGGAAGGAATTTAAATTGCTCTTGCCAACCTCTGTTTCTTTGGGCTAAGAAGACAATTGGTTATCAGAGCCCTAATCACGAACAAATAAGGGTATTCTGCATAAGGCTTTGAAAATCCCAGTCCTGTTTTTTGACGCTGAAGCTTATAGTTTATCATAATATACCGATGAAGATAATGATCGAAAGGTTTAATAGAAAAATTATTCGAAAAGTTGTCAAAAATTGTAGGGCAAATGGACACTAGCGCTTCGGCCCAATTAGTCTTCGACTCCAACTCAGATGGACAACGTAGTAGAGACTTTCTCGAGCGAAGTCGGACGTAACTGCAAGAATTTCCACCAAGTTTTTCGACTTCACTTCGGAAATTATATTGGTTACAGTCTAGTTACTATACCTATTCGAAAATACTAACATATTGCATTTAGAATGCCTTAAAAAGAGCATAGCAAAACATTGTCGGCCCGCTAGCGAATTGAAGATGCCAACAATTTTTATGTCAAATTTAAACTTTTTCAGGACAGTAATACCCCTTAATGGTTGTCAGATCCGGCGAAAAATGTCCAAAGAAACGAAACCCACTGACATTTTCACATTAACGTTTACTAACCACCTGTATCGCTTGCTCATGTCCAATTTCATGATGGATAAAAGGGGAATAAAAACAAGTCATAAATTGACCCCTGCCTCGACCCATAACAATGTCAGTAAACTTTTGCTCTGACATTGATTAACTTTGTATAACACTTATAACCCCCAATCAGTTGCGCATTATTTGCTGTAAATAATCTTCATTGCTATTCAAGCATGTAATCTGAGAAACAAACGACCCAACTCCTATTACAATCATGTCATAAACAACAACATCCACTCAAAGAAGAATATTAAGTTCTTAATTACTCTCAATCATTGCTCCATCAACAAAGCAAACAGTTTGATTAAAAATTCCAGCAAAGAGACCTATGCTCACCCTAACACACCGCCGCCGACCGCCGCCGCACCGCTCCTGTGCACCAAACAATCGACATCACCCACAAAAGCGGTAGTAAATTAACTATTCAAGTAATTATCTGGTCGTCCACTCGACTTTATACACACACGCACACATCCTGCCTCTTGAAAGTGGATAGCCATAAATTCACCTCTTGCCGGGTTTATCACCGCCCACGGGCCGGTTTATGGGTTAAGCCCTTAACATTGGTTGGCATTTCTTATACACATTGTGTAGAATTAACTTCGTGTGATTGTTGTATCAAATTAAATAATAAAATGTGAATGCAAGGATACGTGTCCAAAAAGTACTATACTTTGCTTGAGGCGAAGGATCCGCTCCGCATCCACATTTTTCACTCCGAAGGTGACCCAATTTACAGACACCAGTTAACGTTGTGCCTCATGCACGTCCACCCATCCACACTCAAAGTAAATCGAACGAACCTAATGCTGAACGCATTTTCCTGGCCCAACCCACCCCGCCCCCCTCACTTCCTTAATGGCAGTCGAAGGATAAATCATAGTGCTCGCGCCATCTCACATATACTGCATTCATTCGAGTTATCCAAAAAAGATATATGGCGCGCATGGGTTGACCTCTATTTCCGGGAACGGTTTTATGGCACCCCAGCCGGATCCCAATGGCCAGGTTATCTTTCAACATTTCAATTGCCATTAAATGTTGGGTTCCTGTTGTTGCGTCCCCGCACTACAACTCTGAGCTCTGACAGAAGTTGTCCCCTGGTCCATGGCCAGTCCACTGCTGCCCTATATGGCCTCATATAATGGGCGCATGAACGACTTTTGTAGTTGGCCCGCCAACCAGTTAAAGTTCGGCGATGCGGTGTCATGTGAAATTTGTGGGAATTGTCGCTAATTGGAAATTATGTGAAACGTTTTCGATTGATTGCCGAATTTTCAGCGATTTATGGACGCATGCGATGAGATAAACGAAATTGCCATTGCAGTGGTTTGACCGACCGTCCTAGGCGACACAGACACACAAAGAAAGACAGCGATGGTGAATGCATAGCTTAATTGATACCAGGCTGTAGTTAAAAGTGGTGAGCGTTGGAACGCTCGAGTGGATATTAAAATTTGCATTTATTTACATAAATTTTGACGTTGATGGTCTTCTATTTCTGGTTTATGGCGCGCGTGGACACGCGGGTGCAACGTCTATATCTGGCGTTCATTAAACAATTTTATGCGGTTATGGCGACCTATTTAACTGCGCGGATTGTGAAATATTTGCATCGCATATTTGGATGGTGTAATTTAGAGGTTATCGCCAAAATGGGCTGAGCTTAAATTACTTTGTAAGCCTCTAGTAAATATTGGTGCTAAAATTTAAACGAAATGTCATCCAAAAACTGGAGAGCTTAACTATATCAGGGGCACTCAGATGATGGACATTTCGAAAGGACTCTTTCGAAGTGAAGGCACTTTGTTTTGATCTGAGCGGCGGCGTTCTTGGAGGGCTGAGCAGTGACACAGGAGATGTTCCACAGATTCTATTTCCTCTTCATCTCTGCAACTTCTGCAGAAGTCATTTGTAAAGACATCCAATCTTTTGGTCATGTTTCTAGTGTCCGGTTATAACCCCGACGAGGACTCGGATTTGGTTTCTATCAAAAGATGTTAGGATTTTTGACCTTTTAGTGTTAATTGCGGGCCACAAGCTACGTGTTATAGTACAACCGGGAGTGTTGTTCCATCGTTCCTTAGCCAAGTTTAATGTTACATTCTCAATGAAGCCCTTAGCTGCGTTGAAAGCTGGTAATACTTTTCTGTCAGCTAATAGTATGTCCATTTCAGAGCCGCATCTGGCCAGTTTATCTGCTGCCTCGTTCCCTTCTACACCGACATGACCAGGAACCCAGCACAGCATTACTGTGTGATGGTTTAATGCTCTCAATGCCGAGAGGCACTGGCTTACGGATTCGGAATTACCACATTGGAGTTAATTGCTTTAAGTGATGCTTGGCGGTCCACGCAGAAGGTATAATTTCCATTGCTGGTAGTTCCCTTGCTAAGACAGCCTGAGCTGCCTTCTTAACTGCGTAGATCTCTGCTTGGAAAATGCTGCACTGCCAGTCGGTCGGTATGAATGGCTGATGTTTAATTCTTCTGTGAAGACTCCTGCCCCCATTCCATTCTCTGTCTTTGAGCCATGTGTGACTGTACTCGGGGAGAACCAGTCCTTCCTGTTCGGTATAGAGACTGTGGGTGAGAGATTAAGACGAATGCCTCTAAATTTTTGTGGTTCTCATTTTGGTATCCTATATCTTCTGGTAAACAGGATGAGTTCAGTTTTGTTGGGGTTAACCGATAAATGGCAGTTTGCGAACATCTAATGGGGGACGGCGCAGGGTTAAACTCGAAATGGATACGAGCTTCACATCAATAGTCTTTAGTACCACTTACTGTTTCTTCGGCAATGGTTGCACGGAGTCTTCGATCAGTGGAAAGACCTTAAGTTTATTGTGGAGGCTGATAAATACTATATACCCAAATAATATTTGTGTCTCCTCAACAATTCAAAGGCGTCTTAAAATTGTGGAACTTGCGGATGGGATACTCCAGTGATGAAAACTAATTTTTATGCGTCCAAAACAGTAGTCAAGGTAAAATCTTCCTTTTTGCCCAGAGCCATACTTTGTGGAAAGAATCTACTGGGGAAACTTGTGGTTTCCTCCTGCACTTGGATAAGGTCCAATATACATTTATCTACTTTTTGAGAAGTGGTCTTTTACCTATTTCGTTGTGACTGCAAGGGATCACATGAAAAATCCAGCCTACGGTATTTTTTCATACCTTTCGCAGTCGAAACAGCAAAGCAGTCTGCTCCAAATTCTTACTTCTCCTTGATCTGTACCAGCCACCCTTCTTACTATGGAGTTAGACCTCTTCGCCTTCCCCGAAGACTAACCGCCACCTAGAGGAGCTGACTACATCAATCAACCTCACCTCGACAATTCGAAGACTGTTTCGGTCAACTCTCGCCTGAAAACAAATCGCGATCTCTGCTTTCGCTACGGAAGCAGTAGAAGGGAGTGTTCCAATCAAACTATTTCGCTCAGCATCAGTCTGTGCCTTGCGGACAGATTTTCAAAAGGAAATAAACGGGAGGCAGACTGCTACGGGTACCCCCATCCTTTCCCCAACAGACAATCCATCCATTGAATTTTGGTTAAGCAGCAAAGAGGACTTGTTCAATCATCCACTTCTGCCACGCACCAATCTCCCTTCTTAGATGGTCTATCAGAGGCCATATATGCAGGGGGCAGAATGTTATGGTCACCGTCCGTCATTTTCCGAAGACTAAGCTGCAACCAGGTGCAAAGTTAGATAAGATTTGACTGCCTCACTCACCATTAACACATCTTAGCGAGGTAAAACATTCAAATTCACAAGTAGCAAAAGAGTTCCCACTGTAATTCCCGGCACAATCGAGTTCCTCAGGCTAAGCTCTAAAGTCTATGAAATTATGGTTCTTTTCTAAAAGTCAATGGAGCTATTTACGGACACTGTTGAAGTTGTGCTCAATTGAATGACTTTAAGCTTTAAGTCAATAATTTTCACAGTAGGATTTGGACATCGTAAGGCGGGCTTTTTGACTCATTACTTAATAGAGACTTTCAGCCGTCGTAAAGACGTTTCGAATTGAGAGATCTAAGAGAAAACCACTTACTCATCATTATGTCCTTCCAGACCGCACGCTAGAGTAGGGAGTTTGCAAACAGTATTGAGCTAAAGGCCGCGGACTACCGTTCTGCGCCATGGAAATCGTGTGCCATTAGGCAGATGTGCACTATTGACACCTGTCAAATATTGAGCTTTCTAGTTCTGATTTGGAGAATGCATCATTAACTAACTACATGCATAAAAAATGTATTCAAGATGGATTTGCAGACAGAGGACCTTAAGGACATTTGTCGTCGTTATAGTTCTACAAATAGTGGATTCCATCTTTTTCTAGAACCTTCATCCACATATATCTTCCGAAATTTGACCCAACGAAAAACTATATACGAAAGCCAGTAGTATTTTCGCTGCTATAATCCTCAATGTGAAACGGCCTCCATTGAAATATCCTTTTCAAGTGACAAATTATGTACGAACATTAATTTGCCCCATAGGAAAGGCCGCGGCACTTATCTAGAAAAATTTAACTGACATGCAATTTAAAATACCAGATATGGTAGTACGCAGTGAATATTCGAATATTGGAAACCCCCAAACGGGTCATTTTGCATTTAAATTTCCCAAACCGATGAGGACTGACAAAAGTTAATTTCAAAAGTGTTCAACACGACAATTCCTTTAATTTCATCATCGATAATCACGATGACATTTCAAATGAAATTTAAATTCACCGGACCAGTGGTGCTGCTGTGAACGCTCCTTATAGCCGGTTATACGCGCATATTACTGCCGCAATAAAACGAGTGATAATTTCTACTGACAGCATAATAATGGACTATACCACAATATGGGGGCCAATGCAATGGTGGGATGACAGCTCAACTAGAGTCCGTAATCTTTTTCACGTGCCAATGGCCAACGAAATTGAACGTGACCATTTTGTAATAAAGCCGGAGAGATACAAATGCCTGATAACATGGTGCTGCGATTGTGGATCGCGTTTTTTTTTTTTGCAGGTTGCTATACGCGGCAAAACGCAATAGCAGCGGGGAAATGTCAGCCAAATTATTGCCATTTAATTGCATGTGTGTCTCCACATTTTGCAATATTTTCACCATCAAATGAGTAGTGGCGTACACGCGGTCTACACGCATTTCACGTGTTAAATGCGTGAGGGCGATTCGCTTGGATATACAGATGCACGCGCGGAAATTTCATAAATTAAGTGTCACAGCGAATGAGGGTCGATGCTGCAGGATGATAAGAGGAATGGTTGATTAAAATGAATACACGAGGGCTGGCTGGTGACATTTTATTAAATATCTATTATGATTTGTGAAGGTTAATTCTCGCTATAGTGTTGATAAGTGGGACCTATTTTGGACGCTGGTCGATTTTGGGAAGCGATGCCTATGGTCCAATATTTTGCAAAAGAACAGTGATCTGCAATTGGAAATCCTTCTCGGGACATCATAGTCCAACACAGCGAGGATCAATACTATATGTAGAAGTTTACATTATGGACAAAAAAAATGGACAACAAACAAATAAAGTCATTTATCCAATTTGGTAGGGAATAAAATATATGGGAGCACAACATCGACCCTAAATTTGTAAAATGAAGAATAAATGGGGCCAACATGACCTATTAATTTCAAAGTTCCGTTAAACAACGTTTCGCAGATACCATCCCACGGGTAGGGTTCTACTACGAGACATTTTGAGCACCACCACCACGGCACCAACCATCCAATCTTATAAGATCTTGCAATCTGCAGCCCCTGGTATTAAACGTGGCGTTTTCTGCTTACTTCGAGTTTGTACAAGGTTAGCGACAACTATTCTTCCAAAAACGTTAAATACGAAAGAGCGGCAGGATAATTTTTTGAAAATTTCCTTTGATGAAAGACAAGAAATTGCACCACTGGCGAAAACAAGTCGATTTTTAAATGGAAGCTTGGCAATTATGTATAATTATATGTCATCTTCATCCCTTCGATGATTTTGAATGAAGTGCTCTTCAATCTCCAAAAATTTGGTAGGTTCACTTGTCAAGTTTTCAAATTCTAATATATTGTATAATATAATGAATAAACGAAAAACTTGCCAAGTAAACTTACCATTTTGTTTTAACATTTAACCTTCTTAAACTAATAAGAGAACATTTAGATTTCATTACTTTTCGTCACCTAATTTTACTGTTCTAGATATAAGAGAACTTGGCTCTTTTTTTACATTTATATTTTTGGTGCGATTTCACTGCTTTTTGCGATGTTTTTTTTTATCAGATTTCACAAACGTTGAAACGTCTTCGCTTTTTAATATGATAGACACTGACTACTATCACTTTGGCTTTCTTTCTTATAAACTATTCATTAAAATTATATTCAGCAGGTAGATTGACTTCTATTCATATTTTAAGTGGGCAGATTCCACGCCCCTTAAATGGACAATTTTTAATTTTTGAAATTTCTCCTTTCGTACAATGCAGGTCCTATACAGCTGTACCGAATTTCAACATTCTACGGCAACTGAAAGTGGCCCAAATAAATAATATCCGATTTTCAAAAGTGGGCGAATACCACGCCTCCTGAAGCGAGAATATAAGTGCCTAGACTTTTTTCTTTCTGTACACTGCCGCTCTACCAAATTTCATCATTCTACGGCAATGAGAAGTGGTCCAAATAAATAATAACCAATTTTCAAAAGTGGGCGTATACCACGACCCCTGAATGGAAAATCTCAAGTTTTGGATTTTTCCCAGTGTATGCACCACAGGATCTAGCATTTTGCCAAATTTAACGATTCTAGGATGGCCGGAAGTGCTTCATAATTTTGATGATCATCATCTAAGTGAGTGAGTGAGTGAGTGAGTCAGTCAGTTATAGTTTTTTGCGATTTTTGAAGTCCTGTATTTGGAGAACCACAAATGATATAAAGATGAAATTTGGTGAGGTAGACGTTTTTAGTGAATTTGATAAATGTTTCAAGTTTGAAGTTTTTGGCTCAATCCATTCCGAAGTTAGAGGGGGGTCTAAAACAGCCTGAGTTTGTGCCTGTAAAAAGGGGAAGTGCCTTTACTAGAGAACTTGACTTGGGCACTACCGTGCCCTTTGATAAAGGTTTAAGGGTTTATAACTTTGGGCAGTTTTGTTATTGGCCCAAAGGTGTTTCTGTGAAAAGGGTCGTGGCACATCCCATACAAAAAAACATTGAAAACGCTATTGCTCGATACTCATGGAGAGTACAATTTTGGAATTGCTAGTTGCTTTTCTGCTTGTTGCCTTAATGCTCAATGTGAGAGCAGCCTTAGGTTAAAGCTTTCTTAAATGTTTTGTTCTACTTATAAACTTGAAACGAATTATAAAACGGGTTTCCTCAACATTGTTAACAGAGGGAAACAATTTACTGCAACACCCAGTCGGTCTTTGTTACTTATGTTCTCATATTATCACCCTCTGATTGTTGGTTGAGTCTGTGGCCTACCCCGGACTGTGAGCGCAATCTAAAGTAAAGTAAAGTAAGATTGGTATACGGGCACGGTTCCATAATTCAAAAATACTTGAGTATTGATCTGGCTAGAAAAACAGACTTCAACAAAAACTACTCTACCTACATACCCCAAAGACAGGATTACTAACACACACGCAAGCGTACAAGAAATGCAAATCTACACTGACGGGTCCAAAATGGAAGTAGGCACAGGAGCCGGAGTATTCTGCGAGTCCTTATGTATAACTGATTCGCATAAACTCCCAGATGAATGCAGCGTCTTCCAAGCTGAAATCGGCGCCATCGACAAGGCAACAAGTACCATATCTACAAAGAATCTCGACCCTTGTAAGATTACAATCTTCGTAGACAGTCCGGCGGCCATTAAAGCACTAGACAGCGCAACTATCAAAGCAAAGATAGTCAGGGACTGTCAAAGGGCCCTAAACAAAATAGGCGAGAAACACAAGATCACTCTCTGCTGGGTTCCCGGACATAGTGACATTGATGAAAAAGCAGACGAGGTAGCAAGAACTGGGTCGGAGTAAATATCATTGCATCAATAGACATCCCAATTAGTGTAGCTAAAAGAAATATTGACCAAAAATCAAGGGAAAAAATTAACACCACCTGGTCCACCAGACACGACTGTGTTATATCCCGTAGCCTTTGGCCAAGAATCTATGAAAAAAGAACAAGCTGTATTCTGAAAATGAATAAACGAGATATTCGAATGTTAACGGGTGTACTGACAGGCCACTGTACCATTGGTACTATGGCCACAAGACGGGGCATCAACTCACCAGGCTACTGCAGGAGCTGTCAATACACAGAAGAAACGGAGACCATCAAGCACCTGCTCTGCGAATTTACAAACCTCCAAACTAGTCGACTCCGATATCTGGAAGACAGACTTTTCGGAGACCTAGAGGACATAGTGAAGGTACCATTAACGGACACAATCAGGTTTGTTAAAAGCAGTGTTGCCACTAAAAAAAAGTGAATCCGGTCAAATCTGACCGAATGACCGGATTTTTATTTTCTAAATCCGGTCAAAAAATCCGGTCAACAGTTAAAATGAGAATTTTTGACCTGAAACCCGGTCAAAAATAGAAAATACCTATACCTACCTATACAATTTACGAATTTTTATGTTCACCTGCATTATCGATGTTTAGAAAACGTTTTTATAATATGTGAATCTTGAGTTTGTGAACTTGCTTTTTATTTCGTTTGTTTAAAATTTATTGAAACTAATTTTTCATTTTATATGACATGTTTTAAGTTCTGAAATACACTTTTAGTGCATGGCCATACACGCCTTCCAATGAACGTCGTGTCCAGCGACACAGGTAGATTTTGAGTGAGTAAAGGACAAAGGTAGATAGCATGGAAAATGCACAGAAAATCCACTTTCAGAAATAATAATTCCGGCACGTTCTTTTTCGCACCATTGTGCTTTCGATACAAATCTTCATTTGATATTTGCGTCAAAAACGGGCGTCCGCTTCTACCTAACTATAGAATTTGTTTGTGTTTTCAATTTCACTATTCTTTTACCTGCCAAATTTTATTTCATTGCAATAACGCCTGGTTTTCATGTGTAGCCAAATCGTGGAAATGAAAGTCATGAGAAGACGTCTATGGCCAGGCCATGTACTAAGCCGTGTGTCAATTGGGCTAAATAATTATTCTCGGATAATTTTCTGACACTTGAAAATAGTAATTTACCAAACTCCATTCTGAGATTTATCGAATTTCAAACTTTAATTAATTGAAATTCATTGTTTAATTCCCTCTTCAACATTCTAGCAAAGGAAAACGTAAAAAAATACCCTATAAGATAATTTATTATCCTGCTCCGTAAGCAGAATTCCATGAGTGATGTTGTAGTCCCATTATTCGCATTAAATTGGTTTCTGTTTGAACTTGAGAGCATGTTCGTAATGTATATGGCAACGTTTTATTCAAATTATAGAAATCTATCTCTATTTATAGTCAGTAGGACAATTTTATTTTTCCAGTCAAAAATGAGATTTCCGGTTAAAAACATTTTTCGTTCCGGTCAAAAAACGGTTAGGCCGGATTTCAAAATTTTCTCCGGTCAGAGTAAAGAGATTTTGGTCAGATATGACCGGAATCCGGTCAGAATGGCATCACTGGTTAAAAGTACGGGTTGGTTTTCGTAGACCAACTCCGCCAAGGAATAACCCCTAGAAATCAGGTAACGTGTTTATGCATGTTTTTTGTGTTGTCTAATAAAATGAAAATTTGTATCCACTACCAAATGTAGTGTAGACCGAGAAAAAAGATCTGCTTTTGAATGTGGTTTTGATCCTATATAATCATCTCGTTTACCTTTTTCATTAAAATTTTTTTTAACTACAATTATTTTTTTAATTTTTGATGTAGAAATTGCTTTAATTCTCCCTATATGTAATTTTAATTCTAAATTATTCAAATATAATAATATGATCTATTACTTCTATTATTTTAATTTTAATTTGGACCAAATATATGGATATGGACCAAAAGGCCCCCGTGGTAGCACAGCACTTTAAAGCTGTACACTTCCCTCAAACCTAACCTAACCTCAGATTGGTAAAAATCGTAAGCGTCTACATAAATAGGTGTGTAATGTGCTTTTTGTCAAAGGCTGAGGTATAACTTGTCGGATCCAGAGTCTTTCCAAAGAAACACAAATTTTGGAGAAGAGGTACAATTTTTACAACGTTTTCTTCCTACTAGACTTAAGACTTCGTTAACAATAAGGCGATATCTAAGCTATTACAATCTAGAGAGAGACAGAACGAGCTCTACGGCAAGCGTGAGCATCGGAGTACGTTTAAGCAGAACGAGCTCTACGAGTACGGGTACAGTACACGGTTGCGGCACTCTCGTAAGAGTCTTCAGGTGACAGTCCACCAGGGGTTGATGCTGTCGTCAGGGCAAGGGGTCAGAGCGATGGGGTTATTGTCACGTCACTGCTGCTATTTGACTACTAACTCTATGGAGCGTTCACCGTCAAAAGTTCACTGCGGGGTACAGTGGCGCCGGGAATATTTCTTCGGGTGGCGAGGCGCGAGGGTGACGGCGGGTGAAATATGTGATGGAAGGGGACGATTCATTACAGGTTGTCGACAGGAAGCGTTGTGGTTACTTTGTTCCAAAGTACAAAATGGTTGTAGTATGTATGTAATAAACTAATTTCAATGTCTCCTATTGCATTAAAGTGCATTAAAGTTTACCACAAAGCTGTCCACGTTTAACTACCTCCTTTCAAAATTCTTACTATTCAGCATACGCATATCTATACTATATAGACCAGCACTCTACACTAAATACTTTCTATTCGTCGATGTACTTAGTTATGATTATTGACTAACGCACTTAAAGTATCCCTTACTGATCGGAATGTGGTGAGTTGCATTTTGAAATTCCCATAAATAAATACTCGTCTTAGGATATAATCTCAGTTTCAATTGGTGTTTACAGACATCTCAAACCAATTTGCATACATTAAATTCTCCCAAACAAATATTTGCACTCGCATGTGTACGTGGGCATGCAGTACCTACTTATAGAGGGAAGGATAATCGAAAACATTATTTCCTTGTCGGTGTAATCGAACTTGATTTCGATTAAACACACTTAAGCATCATAATGCCCAATAAATTAGTTCATAATCGGATGTTAAGTGTACTGAATGGGGTCATGGGTTGGGCCTGTGGCCACTCAATACGTCTTTTGGACTTTCATTGTCCACATTACATTGGATTTGCGGTGATACTGTTTATACGCCAACGCTTAAGTCGTTCAAATTAATTTATAGCGCATCGATCTGTAAATAAGTCTCCCTTAGTAATAAAGTTGCTCGTAGATATTATATCCTCACTGATAATAGTCGGAAGGTAGAAGGTTTAAGGACAAATGTTTAAATTTTGATTTTCCGCCGGTATAAGGGCGACGATAGTCCAGCACAATTTCAAAATATGTACTAACGGCTATAGATACAATATTATCCTTTGTGGCAACAGCGCCAGCGACTGGATGCCATTGAAGGGAGGCACGATACCTACTTGGCGCAAGAGCGATAAAAGATGAATATTCCGTAAATCTGTTCAAGCGTCACGATGCGCCATTATTCAAATTGTGGTATTGTTTTAATACCATTAATTGGGATAATTTTTTTTTGTTTGCTTTAATCATAAATAAACGTGTTACACTTTGGGATGGTTAAAATAAAATATTTGTGCGCGACTGATGAACACTGGCGGCCGGTGCGCGGCGGCATGCGATTATAACAAATTAGCTGCTAACGATCGACAATTATGTTTAATTGGTTTCAAGCTTTCGGGCGGACCATTTTGAGAGCCAATTAGGAAGAAATTGTCACAAAATTATTTAATTCGCTGTTTTATGTGAGGTCAACATATAATTTTGAAAAGTCGATGGGCTGTAGGTACTTTTCGGTGTGCTGAATATAGGTGGTAGCGGTAGGTATGGAATTAGGCTTGCCACCTTCCAGAAAATCTCGTGGAGGACTTAAAAAATATAACGTTTTTTAAAACATAAAGACCGAAGATAATCAGCCCTATCAAATGGAAGCATTGCTTCATTCACCGCTCTCATTCTCATTTTCGAAATCAGCTGTTTTGTGTCAAACATCGGTTATGTATGTGTGAAATTTATTGAAATGAATTGTGAATAAACTTTCAAATAATTAAAGAATTCTTATTTTTTAACAACAAATTAAAAATGTAAATTGTTTAAAAATGGAATCAATTTCCTTTTCAATAATTGCTGGTCGAACAGAGACCTCCAGGCGAAAGCGAAATCTGAAAATTCATAGAAAAATACTTCGTGACTCTTGTCTCTTGTGATCCCTTTGACTTCGATTAGCCAACGTAACGTACTTATATGGAATTCAATTCATTTTATGTTTTAAAAAGAATAATAAGCTTAGAAAGAAATTTTCGACTCAATAAACCGGCATTTAAATATTAGTCCAGTAGAAATAGGCGGAAAAATGAGCAAAAAAGAAAAAAAATAATTCGTTACAGGACTTTGACAGCGGAATATTGTAGAACAAGCTCTTGTAAAACAGGACAAAAAATCGAACCGACAGCAGCTATCCGGAGTGCAATGGGGTGCATTTTTAGGGGTTAACAATGTTTTTTTTTTCTTACTGAAACTGGAACATGAGTTTGAACCGGGTGTGCTTTCGTTTTGTAATAATAACTTCGATTATGTGCCTTATTAGTTTTGTTTGCCCTATTAAAGTAACAAATAAATTTAAGAACAAAAAAATGGTAAACAATTAGTTTTTTATACAAAACACAACCTATTGCTGTGCAAATATAGTTTTTCCCAACATCTCCGACACAAATTACTTGCCGTAGAAAAAAAGGTCAATTTTCCGTTTCATTCGAATTCAGGGATACCTAATTTTACGAATTTCGAAATTCGTAGCAGATTTTCGATTACGACGGAATTCATGATAGGGCTGAATGATGTAATTAAAAAAAAGCTAAGTACATTTTAACCACTGCATTTCAAGGGCATGGGCTAATATTTTGTATTTAAACATTTTTTTACTGACTTATCTCTTTTTTATTTTACAAAAAATCGCAGAAACTTTAAGACACGTAGGTATCGGGGCATGCTGCCCCCCTGCAACCTCCCTACCTGTCACCTGTAGGATTTGGAGTTGGGTACCTACATATATGCAATGTTTATGTTATGTTGCTTGACTACTTTTATATGAGTTTTTCTAATTATCTTATTATATCTTCTGTTTTTATGATCCGATTTTGATGAAACTTTTTTTATTAGTTAATTGCACATTTATTTAATATAAAAAAAATATTTATGGAAACATTTTGCGGTAATATAGCGCCAAATTTTTTTGCAGATTTGAGTTCAGCGCGTTAAATTCAATCGGATTAAAAAAAAAGTATTTTTTTACACAATTACACACTTTTCGTCATCATTTCGCAGCAGCAGCGTACTGCAAAACTGAAAGTAGTATCTATAAGGTTTTTCAGCCATATAAAAAATCATTATGCGATTTTTCGCTCCGCAGCGTTCAATGCAGATGCAGAAGTCAATAGTACCTACCTGAAGTCACTGAAATGAGAAACATTAAACTCTCTAGCTCTTATGCAGGTGCTGCAATTTATATTAAAACTTGACTCTAAATGTAAGTATGTATCTGTTTGTAAAATAAAATTGTACTCTTTGAGAATTGAAAGGAATTTAATCAGCCCTATCGAGGTATCCGATCGGAACGGAATTTTTTCCGCTACGCATACTCCGTCGGAGACTGAAATTACATTCGATTTATCAATACTTCACTGCAAATCGTAGTAAACAAATTCCGCAACCAATTCCTGTCGGAGCATATCGGAAGAAAATTCGTACGAAACTGTCAAAAATATCGGTAAAAACGCACTAGATCGCACTGAAATGCCAGTGTGCCTTGCATATTTGTCGAAAAGAACTTCCGAAAAGCTGTTCGGAAGAATACCTCAAACAAACAAAAATCCTCCGATTCGTATTCGTATGAAATCGGAGAATTTTCCGATCGGATACCTCGATAGGGCTGAATATGTTTTTGTTATAGTACGTAATTATGTTTGTGGTGTGGAGGACATTTTCCTTTTTATGGAGGACGGAGGACATCACCTTACAATGAAGGACTGTCCTCCTCAAAGGAGGACGGGTGACAAGCCTAAATGGAATGGTTAGAGATATTTTTATAAATATTTTTATGTACGCCTTCATAGGGTTAAATATATCACACAGGTTAAGCCCGGAAACAACCTCAACCTGAAACCAAATCGTCTCATCCGTAGATGTATGAAGGAATTTGTGTTTGCTTCGTGGGTAAAATCGTTTAATTCCATTAACGTCAACGGTCCTTTCGGTGGTGGAAGGAACAACGGTTCCTTCGTTGTTGAATCAATGGTTATAAAGGTCATATTTTGAAGGGTGTTTCTTTAATATGCCAATGCCAATGCTAAAAAGCTCGTTTATTACAGCAGTAGCGAAGTCGGATATAACTAAAAGCAGTTCACCAAGCTTTGTTGGCCCTACAAAGAGCTGATATAATCTCTTGGGTCGGTGTGTTACATAAATAGGTACCTGCTGACGCCAGACTAAATTTAGTAAGGGTGTCTTTAGGAAGGTACGGACTCGTCAAAATACATCAGCGCATCCGAAACTTGATCGACGCATATGCACCTTATGACGACTAGTTCCCATAGAAACAGTCGGGAATACGGCTTGGTGACCAATCAGAAATATTGATGTGTTGCCCTTGTTACAGACATTATACTTATTTAGTTCTTTAGTTGAGAGAACTTGCAGCTGTCCCTGGCGCGCTCAGTTGAAAAAGAAAGAAGCCGTGCACATCACAACTGTAGAGAGCTAGCCATGGATGACGACCAGCTCCAGTCTAGATCTGGACTAATTTTGAACGTTTTTTTCGTGTAGCTATTCATGACACCCTTTTTCGAATGCTAAAATTGATTCCCTTAAATCTATGCAGTGAATAAATTCAATTAATTCCAAAATCCATTCAATACCATCGCACATTCCTTCAAATTAGCATTCCCTTTTAAAGTACTGCAATTCATTTTACCCCCTCCAAATGAAGACATTTCGCAGACTTGAATATAACACCGAAAAAAAACTCCACTTATCCCCTTCCAAAATGACAGACATTCAATTGCAGCCATCTCATCTTTCACGATTTCTGCTTCACCTGTTCCACCGCCTCCACACTCACTAAGCAGCATCTTCCTCAAGCACCTAAAATATCCAAACTCCTGCAGTTGTATAATCTTTAAGGATATCTCAATGCTGCTATCGATTCCTGCAATGACATCTGCCCTCTCTCCCTCCCTTAGTATTATAGCGTACAAACCCCAAAGTGACTGCCAAAGCTACTCAACTATATATCTTTGGCATTGAAGGGTGCCTCGGGATTGTTCGATTTTAAAATGCATATCCAAGCCAGAGAACTCCTGATGCCAACTACCCTACTTGTCCGCCTCCGCAGTCATCTGCGCGCCTCTCCCAAAAGCCAGTCAATCGATGTCATTATTGTCATATGACCTCAGGTGCAGTATCACGAACTATCATACACTAAAACAGCCTCGAACCCAGACACAGAGAAACACAGATAACTAAACACAGAAAAAAAAGCACATCCCTGCGGCGCGGCGCATCGGTGACAAAAGACAAATTTCCTATCGAACTGTGTGTGACTTATCTTATCGCAGAGCACCCGAAGACCTCTCCCGCACCCACGCTCTGTCTTGGTGACAGATGGCGGTAAGAATACCATTAGGGGTGGAACAGGAACTCGAAGAAGAAATGCAAATTTTTCCTCTGTTTCATGGGTGAAAAGCAATCGTCTGCTTTTTCCGAAATCCACGAAAGTTGGGCCGACCGACCGACGAACAGAAGGTGCATAAATAGATTATACGGGGATGAATACAAATTTCAGTTTCAGTTCCTGGTCATAGATTAGATTATAGTTCTAACAGTGATTAATACGAAAATAAATTCTTATCAGAATAGCTTATGCCGCGATAGCTTCAAGTTTCTGAACACAAACAACATGTTGCAAGAGGGGTGGCAAAATGTGGGTCGCCTAAGAGTATGCAATGCAAAATAGAAAATTATTTCTCTCAAACTTATGACATTGCCAACAATGATAATTATTATGGGTAGAAAGGAAACACCTTTTAAAAGTATGAAGTGCGTAAAATTTATTTCCGACCAATAGCTTTAGTCCTTTTTCAATTCTCACAAACTTTTGAAGTTAGTATAAGTGTAATTTCTTCTTTGAGGCATTGATTGCCAAAGAAGGCATTGCTTGATTTTGACCATTGATAGATTACGTGCTCGAAAATACCTACATTCTTCACGATAGAGACGTGAGTAAATATTGCAACCCTTAAAGCCTGGCTGAATGTTGATTGACTCAAACGAAGTGTTGAGAGGAATGTAAATCAGAATGTATATGGATGTTTGATTGACGATAGGAAGCGGCATTGTTTTCCTTACGCAAACACTTGCTCTAATTACAGAGCAAAGCTCTTTAATTAAAATCCATGCACATGGGAATGGTAGTAGATGAGCATGGATAGCATTTTAATTAAGTGGTTTAGGGATTAGACGCAGATTTTGTGATGCATCAAAGAAGCATCTCGAAAATGAGATGCACAATGCAGCCACAGGGTGATTGGTATAGTGAATCGATAATTTTTGTTCATTAGGTTGACAATTATTTGTTTAACCCAACGTTAATAGTAACGTTGGTATTCCAAACATCACTTATCCGATCAATCGCAACCCTTCCATAAGTCCCTTGAAACAGGAGAATTATCGACTGAGGATGGAGTGGACATTTTTAACCAAATCTGAAAAATTCATTTATTAAGGGGGAAAAATGCAACAGTTAGGTAGTAAAAAAAGAAACTCAATTGAAACTTGTGAAGTCTAACCATATTTTTTTTCTTTGGTTTAGGGATCTGTGGCTCCAGAGCTAAGAGCTCCGCAAAATAAGGCGCAAAAAGTAAAATTAAAATTTGGCCCCCAAAATGGGGTAGGTACAATTTTTATGTGGAAATGAGGTCCCAAAAAGAAATGAAATGAAACATCAACAATTTTGTTTGAATTTATTCTTTATTTTCAAAAATGAAAATAAATGTAAAGGGTGTCCCATAATTTAAGCAAATTGTAATTTTGATAGAAAATACAGATTTTTAATTAGAAAGTTTACATTTCTCATTTATTCATAGAGTATGCAGATTGGGGTTATGAATGGAATATTATACATCAGATAAATGGCCGCCACGGCTTTGCTGGCAAGTACGTATTCTTTTAATGAAATTTTCTATGGCCGTTTTGCAAAAATGTGGCTGAATTTCATTAATATGCCACCCAATTTCCTCTTTCAAGGCGTTGGTTAGTGGTCGTGGGCTTATTTGCATAGACCTTTGACTTCAAGAAACCCCAAAGAAAAAATTCCAATGGCGTTAAATCGCCAATCAATTCTGATCGCAAAAAGACCGATTATTTTAGGAAATGACACATGCAGTAATTGAATTGATTCTCTGGCTGTATGGCATGTGGCACCGTCTTGTTGGAACCACATGTTGGACACATCTATATCTTGTAATTTAGACACTAAAAACTGGGTTATCATGTCACGATACTGAACACCATATTCATTGTTACTGCCTGACCAGCCACATTTTCGAAGTCCAATGGTCCGATAATGCCTCCAGCCCAAAATCAGTACCAAACAGTCACGCGTCATGTATGCATTTGTTTCTCAACAATTACTCGCGGATTTTCTGAACTCCGAATGTGACAATTTTGACAACAAAGCCATCACTACGAAAATGAGCTTCATCACTTTGTTCGAAAATTGCGGACTGTAGCTGACAAACCTTAATTATTTTTAAAATATTGCTTAACAATGAAAATGCTTTGTTTTTTCGTATAGCGCTCCATTTTTACTAGCCCCGAACTGTCAGCTGTCAAATTGTTATTTTTTTTTTTCGTTGGCATCACTGAATTTAAATTTTGCGTGAATAATGGTGGATACCTTTTACTCGTCAGTGGGCGTTGGTAATGCGACCCCATCAGAGCTTACATCGCCCTCAATATTATCCTCTTCACAGAATTCCTGGTCTTCAAAGTTCAAATTATGTCTTCTTGTGGAGGAAGCATTTCTTGTTTCTTTCAAAAACCATCCTTGAAAGGAAGCGTCGCCACAGACGGTTAATTTACCCTGAGCTAAAAGCAAGGTATGTAGCACAAACCAGAGAGAATAGGCCACCAGCTTCGGCCAAAAATGAGAGATCCATAGAGCCAGTTTGAAAAAGTTATTAGGTGGTTAAGTATGTGTGCCATGTTAAAGTAAATGGAAGGCGAATTGGTCACGCATACACTGGCACCTAATAACATTTACATTACAGTACAATAGAGGCATATATTTTCTATGTTTAACGTCAATTGAACCTTCACTTTCAGCCAAAATAGAAAAATCGCGGCTTTTCAGAAACTCCTCGTTTCTAATTACGCCTACAAACTTGAAGAAGTTTCCGTTTTTATAGTTAAGCGAAGACTCCGTTGTAGGCAGAAGTAATTCGTATAAATTTTCTTTGTAAACAGAAAAGTAATCACATCCTACCTAAAAATGAGAGTGAAATTGAACAGTAAATAAAAATAAAAACAAGAAAATAGATACTTTTCGAGTCCAGTATTTTTCAAAATTACTCAAAAAAGGAGACAAATCAACAGAAATCTTCATTTAAGGACTTGAAATGCACTCTCAATCATACCTGGCGAGAACCATAAGGGGAGAACGATTATTTTATGATAGGCAGATGATGCTATTTTCGATGCTCTAATGCACTATCCGAAGCATACATGCAAAAAGTAATGGAATAATGACTCCAGTTAGATGACATCCATTCTGAGAGATTCAAATCACCTCATGTCGGATGCTTACTTCAGATAACCCCAATAAAGAAAAGTCGCACGACGTTAGGTCGGATGAAGGGGGAGAACCACCATTCCGGTGAAAGGCTCTTAAAGCATACAGTGATGCCACTTGGTATTTTGGGCCAGTAACGTAACTTAATTTTCTGTTTCGAATTTTGTATCTGAAGCTAGATTAAAAGTGGTCAAGATATAAAAAGATCTGAAGATTTTCCTATCAAGCATTGTCCTTGGACTTCGATGAAGAAGGTTAATAGATAATAATTTTCCAAAATTTTAAATATCTTCAGTAACAGAGGAAAGGGACAAGATGTGAGCTGTTCTCGGAGTACAACTGTACTAGACTTAGTTTAGGTTAAATAGGAGTACGGCACTAGGCAACATCAGGGCCCATCGCGAGCCTTTTGGTATGTTTTCTAAGAAGACAGTGCCCTGGAAATATACCTATCAGGTTCCTGAGCTGTTCCCTACCTAGTTTGAGAATTTCCTAGAACTTTTACGGTCGAGTTGCAGTCAAAGTGCCTTGGATACGCGTGTTCGGTAAGGCCTGCCCACCTCCAGTCGGCTTCCTTTGTAATTGTAATCCTAATAGCGCCCTTTATGATTCATGGAGGAGGTGGTGGTTTAATATTCAACAATTCCCCGCATCTCTTCGCAAGCTTTTCATCTTGCTCATTCCCAGCTATAGCGCAGTGTTCACCCAGCACAGTCTCACTCGGTTCTGACTGCTGCATAATGCCTTGCGCATTGTGCGACAGTTCATGACTAATTCAGAATTGATGTTCGTAGATTCCAGTGCCTTGAGTGTGGCCTGGCTATCGCTGTAGATGGCTAAATTGCTTCCAGATAAAGATCTCATCCGCATTAGCTCTGCCGCTTTCGGGACAGCCAGAACCATAATGGAGTTAGAAAGCGTATGGTTGTAACTGTAGTCTTAAGTCATCACAAGGCATGGTGTTCTCTTATAACACTTATTTCATTGTCTTCTATGAATCGCTGGACATTCCGTATAGACCAAACGTCGACAGAGTATCCCTACCTATATATACATAATTTTATTTGATCACCGTGAGTTTGATATGATGCCTGAAGATATTCGTCGATTCGTACATAGGTGCCTACATACTTACTTTATTTTGAAGTTAAATTCTAAAGGAATCTACATCCTTAAAATTAATTTTATACCAGCGACAAAATGAAACCAGCAATTTTATTTTACTTTTTTTTTAAATAAAAAATGTATGTATTTTTTATTAATTAATAATTCTTACATAAGAATAATATATAATATATATATTTACTCACAAAAAGCAGCAACAAACAAGCCAATAATATAGCGACAAAATAAAACTATTTAATATTAATAATAATAATTAAAAAAAATATTCATATGCTAATTTAATATTTCTTTTTGTGTGTTTTTAATTTTTCTTTTTTATTGAACGATAAAAATAATAGTTTTTTTTTTTCATTCTATTTTAAACATACGTTTACGATGCATTTCCGTTTCCTTTTGCAAAATAAATAGTTCTTTTATTGATTTAGTCGGCCATTTCTTCCATAAATCATTTCAATAAAATTGATTTAATCTTTACTTTTACTATCGCTTTGACAATTGAATAAAGAGTTTATGTTCACACTTAAACAGATTCTAGCACTTACATATTCCAGTTGTAGTGTTTTTTTTTTCTTATAGAAAAGTGTTGGCTCACTTTCTTGTTGAAGTGTATACAAATACATATACATATATATATTTGTTTTAATGTACGAAAAGCAACATTTTTCCACATCATAATAATAAAATTTTCTTTATACTTAAACCAAAAACATTTACTTAGTTCAAAAAATGAAATAACTACAATATATATATTTTATAGAGTTTTCTTCTTTTTTTTCTCAAAATCTAAACAATTTCTGGGAATCAAATGCAAGAATAATTATAATAAATTAACATTTTAAGGAATAATGTTTTGTTTTTCTGGGTGTTTTTTTTTGTTCTTTTTTTTAATTGTATTTGCAATTTATTTTTAAAATTCCACTTTACCATTTAAACATTGAAGAGACTTACTAATTTTTCTTTTAATAATTATTATTAGGGTTGTTTTTTTTTTTGTTTTTCTTGCATGCATCAAATCCATGATTTTTTTTTATTTTTAATTTTTAGTTTCTCTAATAAACATACAAAAAGAAATATATATTCTGTATATATTTTGGGGTTTTGTTTTCATTTTACGTTGAAGAGTTTTTATGCTTTGCATTATATTTTTTTTTCTTATATGGGTTTCCTTCGTAAGTATAATTTTTTTTTTCTTTAATAATATTAATGAACATTTTTACAATTAGTTGGGGTTTTTTTATACAATTTTATTTACTTACAATCATGGTTTACTTAAAATTAATTTTTATTATACTACATGTGCAAAATGTTTCACTTACATACTTATTTGACTACGATTCATATATGGTATTTTTTGTATCATATATAATATATATATATATTTTTTGAATTTTTTTAAAATAGGGGAAAAAATGTTAAATTTTGTTTTGTAAAAATTGTATATATTGTATGTGATGTGAATTTATATAAAAATAACATTTTTCTTGTCGTGTGTGTAGTTTTTTTTCTCCTATATCCAATTGGAAAAGTTTCCATGATTTTTTTTTTATTATAAAAAGTTTTTATATTTTTTTTTATTTAATTTTTTTTTTTTTTTGCAAATTTGGGTAAAATGTTTCGGGTATTTTTTTTGTTTTGCTAAATTCTGTCTTTTGCAGAAAAATTCGATTTATTTATCAGTTGTGGTTTACGTCATATCGGTTTCGATTAGTTTGCTTTGAGGGACAACACAAAATTAAAAAAAAAAAATAAAAAAGGGAGGAAAGTGGATGTGAGACGGTCTGAATGAAGATGACTGTGTGCTGCGGAATTTAAAGAGTCGTAAAAATTCAACATAAATTGTCAACTGATTTAATTGTAGTTTCAGAGTCGCTTATTTATATGTTGGGCGGAAGAGGTCCTCTTAGTTTTCTAGGCCTTGCTTCTCGCAATCCTTTATGTGAATGGAATGGAGCTACAACTTGGTGGCGTATCTGCACGATTGCATTGATCAGCTTTTTTCTGGGGGTTGAACCGGGAAGTCGCCACATAGTAGCCAAACATATTACATATATACTTTATATACTGAGTCCGATTTAGGTGGGTAAAAAATTTGGTTATCTAGAGGCTTATTCCCAAAAGCGCGGCGGATTTGAATTTTTTTATTTCCAAAAGCAAATGCTGTTTCGGTGACGGATTGTTTGCGGATACATTTTGAATAAAATATTGTAATTCAGAATGGAAATAACAGGACATATAATTTTCGCCCTCGTTCGCATTTGAGAATAACCGAAAGTGAAGACAGTCGAAATTTAGGTATCGCTTTGAATACGATCCGCCGCGCATTTGGGGATAACCCCCTTGGACGATATAGTCTGCTTCAAAAGTTGTTAAAGTAGGTCAGTGGTGTTGAAAAAAAACTGCTAGATCAGCCCAGGAATAGGGCTTCACTAAAGTGTACTCATGTGTGTCTCGAAACGATTAGCTATCACTCTTGTCGAAAAAAAGTGAATTTTATACGTTGCCAATTGCCAGTCTAACATACATAATTCAATTATGTGCATAGTAGTGAGACCCTTTTTTGTAGTGAACTTACTGCATGTACTATAGGCTGAAGTTGAAGTAGCCATTATTGGAATCGGGCCTCTATTACTCTCAGTCACACCATGTTACAATGGAATTGTAAGCCTCTTTATTGTGTAGTGCACTCGTAGTTAGGCTAGCTACCATCCACCTTAAGGAAATAATTAGGGAAGCACATCGTTGTGTTTGTGTACGTTGGTGCTCTGACGGACGGGTCAGAACTTTATAAGAAACCATACAATGAAATTAAATTCCAAGGAAGACGACTTATACCTTCAACACATTTAAGAACTTTCTGACTTTTCACAGTCTAAACATTACAAGTTTCTGAAATGCACACAAGATCATATCGGCTAATCTCCATTTAAAGTACCTATATAAAAATATGTAGGTCCACAGTGTTGTATTTACAGCAGCCTTTACACTGCGACGCGAAAAAGCAGTTCTAGCAGCGTCTTACCAAACTTATCGAATGCAAAAACCTTTAATATGTTAATATGTAGCAGAACAAAAAGATGGCGCTGCGCTGTCTAAACAAACATATTGTTCAAATGAGTTTTTGTGAGGATAAGTAATAAAAAAAGGAAGCCCGCGCCCATCAAATTGTGTAACAAAATGCATTCCTCTATGTAGGGGAATATATAAGTTGTTTTCAACTAAAATGAAATCAACCCCATTTCTGGTGCAAGGTTGCTGCATTTACTAAAGCTGGTAAATACAATTAAACCAAAAGGTGAGGCATTCAGATATATCGATGCATTTGAAGAAAAAAATGTGTGCTCTACAATATTTCTTGACATAGCACAAGCTTTTGATAAAGACTGGCACAAAGGATTGATCCATAAACTACAAAAGCAACTGCCTAGGCAGTATTCGATTTTTCGCACATAATCCGAATCCAACGGTCACCCCAAGCAGGGGATTGCCAGAAGCAAAGATTTCACTCAATTCTGGAGAAAGGATACGAGTATCTCACAGTGGCAAACTGGCAAGGAAACAAAACAAAAAGTATCTGCAAACGAAAAATTTAAGTTTTCCAAAATAAAGTACTAAGGAATATAGCTAATGCACCTTAGTACCTACATAAGCAACGCTGATCTACATAGAGATCTATACATTGAAATGGTTGAAGAAGAAGTTAAAAGAGTTGCCCAAAGGCATAGAAGTAGATTTCTTAACGATGTTAATTTAGAAATGACAGAACTTTTAAATACTGACAATGTAATCAGGAGATTAAGGCGGGTAGCTAAGACCAAGCATGTAGGTAATACCTTCAATCAAAAAAGTATAGAAATTCGACAAATGGCTGATTAGTCGAACGACTAAGTGCAAAGTCAGTCCCTCACTACTGCAGAAACATCCCTCACGTAGTAGCTCTGCAATGTCTTTCGATGATTTTTCATTTCAAATTACATTGTTGCATTTTTCTTGACAAGTTGGCTTTCGGTTTTGCTAAAAGGTTGTTGCAATTTCTAAATGTAGTCAAAAAATAATCTACCATTTGATTTATTACAAAAATTACTTAAACTCAAAACTTATTACTCGCCTTTCCTCCCTTAAAAAAAATAAATTATTGTTAAAAACTTCAAAGCGTAACAAAAAATAAAAAAATCTTTAAACTGATATCGGAATGTATGTATATATCGAAAATATTTCTTATTTTGCGGTTACCGTTTTGATCTACATCTCACTTCTTTCTTTAACTATTTATTATTAAGTTTTTCTTTTTTCAAATATTTTCATTATTTTTTTTTCTATGTTTTTTATATTAGTTTTTAAATTGCAGTTTTTACGTTTCGAAACTCTATTAAATGTACATTCTCTCTTAGGGGGTAAATCGATTCTATTAATAGTTTTTTTGTTTTTTTTTTTCTAAATATAGTTCTAAAGTTCTTAGTTGATTTTTACTCTGTCCTTTAAAAAATATTTTTTACTTGCATTTTTGTTTTATCTGATTTATATATATATATATATAATTTTTTTTTAATTATTATTCTTCGGAACACCTCAAATACCAGTCTTTGATTTATAATACTTTATTCAGCTTAAAAAATATGGGATTTTTTCTTATTTGTTGTTTCTTAGATTAAATGTTTTTTTTTTTTTTGTTTTAATTCTGTGATTTGTTTTTGAATTTATTTTTTACGAATTTTCTTTTTACGAATTTTCTTTCACTAAATATAGTTGTTGTTTTTTTTATGGTTTTATTTAAATGTTTGTGTTGTTTGGGTTTTTTTTTATTTTTGTTATTTTCTGCATAAAGTTTTTTGACACATTTTGAGTTTGTATAAATATTTTTTTTTCTTGTTGTTATTTTAGGTGTGAGAAAGAACTAATAGTTATAGCTATCGTTTTGTTTAATTGTTTGCTAAGAACAAAAAAAAAAAATTAAAAAAAACAATTTTTCTATAGAGGACACTAAAATATTTCTACAATTCCATCAAAGAGTGCATTCGGTGAAGTTTTCTTATATTACATGACTTTTGTTTTATTTTCAGTTTTTTTTTTAGGAAATGTGTGAGAGAGGTTTTTTTTATGTATAACTTTTTCTTATATTGTTAGCATTAAAGAGAGGAAACAATACAATATAGAAACAAAGTATGGAGAAGGAAATGTAAGACTAGTCGTTTTGTTATTTAATTTTTTTTTGCTTTATGTATTCTTGTGTCAGGTACCAATTTGTTTGTGTTTTTATATTTTGTAAAGTTTGCAGAATTAAATGATCGGGTATTGTTTTGTTTGTATCGCGCCATTAGGAACATTTTTGTTTTTAGATTATTGCAAAAAGACTTCAATTTTTATATGAGAGTGATTTGGAAAAGATTGAGGGTGCTAATTAGCGAAAAAATTTGCAAATCGAAATAAAAGTGCTGTTAATTTTAAATTAAAAAATAAATATATATAATATATATCAAGTGGAAGTTTGAGTTTGGAAGAATTTGTTTTTTTTTTGTTTTCTTTTTTGATAAATGCTTTTGTTATATAAAATACGTAATTCATTTGTTTTTGTTTTCTTTTTGACCGTCATTTTGGCGTAGCAGTAAATCCCTGCATGCGAATTTTTGTTTGGAAGTTCATATTTATCAAAGGAAAGGTTTGTCTAGAGCTTTGGAACTGAATGATGGAATCGTTGGTATAGATCCCTAATGTAGGCAACGTATTTCGTGAATTGGAACTTTAAAATGGTTAAAGATTAACTGCAGTAGATTTTGCTGGGGTAGATACTCTTATAATTCGACCAGTCATATTTAACTATTATCCTGCTGCCACATGGATTGCTATCTTTTGATTTATAAATTCCCACACGACTGTGCGAGTAGGGAACTCCAGTCTAAGCCAACCCCTTGACGAAAGTTAAGGAAAAACGTTTCTACTAGATAACTATTTAATTCATATTTATTAACTTAATTAATTTTTGCTTGCTGCAATTAAACACAACTGACAGCTAGGCTTTTTCATTGGTCCATTCCAGCAGCAAGTCGCCAGATGACATTGGCAATTGAAAATACCAACTGACATTTTTGCCGTTTATGTTACACAATGGTTTCAGTTGTCCAACTTATATTATGTCAGTTGCTGCCTGCAGTAGATTTCGACCGTATCTAATGTAATAATTAGGAAGGGTAGATATAGGTACCAACAGGAAAAATGGTATGTCTATAGTTTTAGAACTGAGCTGAACGTTATAGATACGAGTATCTGATTTCTGAAATATTTGGCTTTATTCAAATGAACTCGTAAGGCCAGTTACAGTTGTCTGCTTACCTTACGTTTGCTTTGCAGTTAATTTAATTAGTGGATTCTTTTTTGTTAAAAATCAATACATGGGTGAATTTCCTAGATGTGTTTAAATTTAACAATTTGAAACAATTCCTTTCCAGGATTAGCAACCGTAATTTTACAAAACTCATAAGTCAACCGTAGGTGTTTTGTCAAATGATATTTTATCTACCTACCGCATGATCTCAGATAAAATCAGAGCAACTACAGAGTGACAGTGCCAGATTTATGTTCAGAAGCGTTAATGTTTCGAACAGGTATAGGGGCGTCTAGGGAGACTAGGTTGATGCCATTTGAATCACTTTGAGTTCGGATTTCTCTGTTGCAATGCCAAATTTTTATAGAGAATGGCACATTAGCCATCGAAGCGCTTTTTAAGAGTGTTGGGTTTCAAAATTCGGTGAGTGTAAATTTATTTGTTCGTGGGTGCAAAGGATCTGCCAACCATGTTCAGCACTGACTACGCCCCAGTCAGGGCCCATCAGAACATATCCGAAAAGGATTGTTGCATAAACGTAGAAATAGTAAAATTGCTGCACTCTTAAAAGAAGATGGTCATAGCGAATTATCCCCAACATAGAATTTTATGTAAAAGAAGGTCTGGAGGCGCAGACTTCCCAACGGACGGTGAACATCTCCTAACGGCTAGTGAAAAAAAAAAAAAAAAAAAATTGTTGGTCTAGGCGTAGCTTTTCACAACCATTCGTTTGTGTCAATTTTCACGACAATTATACTCTCGGATGTTTGCCAGACATTTGCCAGAGGTGGTGCAGTGGAAAAAACATGAAGATATAATCTGTGTTTTTCCGGGGATCCAACCTGGGACCCTTCGAACAGAAGTCCAGCAAACTAACCACTTTTCATACGATTTTTTACTGGCAACATTTGAGAAAATGGAACAGCAATAAGAACATTCGTTCAGAGCAAACATAGGGTTCATTAAACCGAAAAGCGATTAGCATATCGAAAGTTTGAAAGTTCACCTACAACTCGGGGGAAGTACACTAGCGCAATCCTGGCTCGAATAGTTGGATGCAAATCATAAATTCTAGTATCTTTCGAAGATCTCACATCAAGTGGAGCAATCCTGACTTGAAAAATATTCTGGTAGACCGAATTTTTCGAGGAGCTTTATTAGTAAATTTTGCAAATTTCTTAAACTTCTCCTCAGAGAGGTAACTTTGAACAAACATTTTTTAAAAATATATCACAGTTCCGTAGCAATAAAGACTCAACCTACATCTCCTTTTACTTACCAAACGATTCGCTTACATTTAATTTACTTCACTAAAATTGCATACGCCCAGGTCAATTGCTACCATGATAGCTCCCTTGGTTTCTCACGGCTCTTCTATTTTACCTGCTATCCTTCTGTTTAATTTTTAGTATTTCATTTTTAATATCCATTTTGTTTCATGTAAATTATCATTATAAACGCCGCCCAAAAATATATTCAAATGCGGATCACAGAATTTTCATCACACAAACGATAGCGAATATTTTTGTTTTCATTATTATTATTATTATTTTTTTTTTGTCTCCCCTTCTTCATTCTTGTATCCTTTCATCCTTCCTTCGATTTCGATTCGATTCGATTTTTATTTCGTTCCCCTAAGCAAGTGAAAAACAAGAATCCTATTGCAAATTTTCCTAATTTATTATTATTAAAATTTTTACATTTCCATTTAAATACTTTAAAATTTTTATTATTAATTTCGAAGCACTCATTTTCCAAAAAAAAATTTACGTAATTTCCCAACAAAACATTAAGAACAACACATAGAGTCCTACTACAATCAATCTAAGATTAACTATAAATTTACTTAGCTTTTTTTTTTCAATATGTACTACTCTGTCGCGTCGCGTTTTTTTTTTATGAAACCAAGTGATACTGTCGCCAATTTTTGGATGTACAAATATTTACAAAGTTTTGTGTATTTTTTTTTATTTTGTTTCAAATTAAATTGTAAAATTTTGATTAATACATTTTGTTTTTGTTTAAATTTTATGTAAAAGAAAAAAATAAAATTTACGCTAAATGTTAAATGTAACCGCTAAATAACATTGAAAAATATCAAGTTTTGTATTTTATGTAATTAATTTACTTTTATGCTACAAACAGCCAATTTTAAATTATTTATATTTTTTTTTGTTCTCCACCTAAAATGTAAACAGCTATTTTTATAGATTTAATGGTAATAAAATAGTTAAATTTTTTTTTGCTGAAATTTTCTGCACAACCGCATATCGTTTGTTCGTGTGGTTCATTTTTTCACTTTCTCAAAATTTATACTTAAAATTTATTATTTTCTGTTTTGTTTTTCTAAGCTAAAACATTTTACTTTACGTTGATAATAAGTTCTCTTTATAAGGGAATAAATAAAAAAAAAATAAACCGAAACAAAAGAATAATTCATAGATAAACTATTTAGCATGGAAAAAATGTTTGCCTAGGATAATATGTACAATACATTTATTTATAAACATCAAAAAAATTAAGCTAAGCTTTTGGGGTTAGTTATTTTTACGTTAATTTAATTACTCTTATAAGCTTTGTAACCGAATAAAAAAAATATATTTCAAATGATAATTTAAAAGAAAAACTTAAGCAAAATAGTTATTCATATATTGTTTGTCGCCATCGTAAATGTTTTGCACTATATGTATGTTAAATGTAAGGTCGCGCATTACTTACTTTAATTTTTATTTTTATGTATACACATCATTTGAACTATTTTTTTTATTTAACATTTTTTTTTTTGCTTTTTTTATATAATTTTTGGCAGTGTTGTTAATTTTTATGTATATTCTTTTTTTTTGCATCAAACTGTTTGTCGTAAAAAATAATTTGCACTTATGAAATTAAAATTAGAAAAAAAATTAAAACATTTCGTTTTAGAAACTTATAAAATAAAATTATAATTAATATTGCTTAAAAAATAAACTATCTAGTTTTTTGTTTGTATTGTATTCTCTCTACTTTGGTAAGTGAATTTAAGAAAAAAAATTAAATCAAAAAATAAAACTCTACTCCGCGTTTATTTAAATTATCTACAATATTTGCAAATAATATACATTAAATTTATTGAAACTATACTTATGATGTTTATTGTTTTCAGTTATATTTATTTGATTTGCATTCCCTTCATCTGTGATGGCACGATAAAAAATCTTAGAATATTTTGTTTAATTTATATGTACGTATTTTTTGTTATGGAAGTTCATTTTATTTTAAACGTGACGTTGTAGCATTAACAAAAAAAAAAAAATAATAATAATAATAATTATCAACCTAAACTAACTATACCAAACTAATTCAACATGGCGACTGAAAAAAAATTTTCTCATTTGATATTGATCACCTTACAGAATCGAATTCAACTACTTTTCGATAAAAACAAAAATATATAAATCCAAAGAGTTAATATCAAACCAGCAGATCACTTATCTTCACTCTTCATACGGTATCCATGCGGTTTTGATAAGTTGGGATGTTAAGCAGGAGAGCACAGATGAGGAGTGGGGATAACTTTTACTTGGTAATGGGCTTGCTGGAATGATGTCGTACTGGACCAACAGTAACGATGCTGCAACGTTTCATATGTAACGCCAAATGATCGGATCGGGCAAAACAACGATCACAATTGCGACACTTGAAGGGCTTGGCACCGGTGTGCTTTCGATAGTGACGGGTGAGTTCATCACTGCGGGCAAAACGCCATTCGCATCCTTCCCAGGAGCATTTATATGGTTTTTCACCTGAAATTAAAAAGAAAATGTCATCAAATTAGAATTATGTAGAAGAGAATGTTATAGAATAATATAAAATAGAAATTTTATTAGTGATCCTGGTGAATGACCAACCTTGTCAATCTTCGAAACTAATAAAAAAAGGGCTTGTAGAGTTGAAACAGTAAGGAAATCTATCTGATCGATTAGCTGCTTTTTGAGGGAAGGAATATTTTAAAAGCTTTGAAAGGTCCATTTTCATTTAATTCTTAGAAATTACCAGAGCCCACACATGGAATAATCCAACTTATGACGACATAATCATCCACGTATCACTAACTAAAGACTTGTTCGCTAGCTTGTTACTATTCTAAGACCAAATACATAATATTTAATAAAGCTCGCCGACTGCAGATGGTGAAATTTTGTAGGGAATATGATGTCTAAGGCACTTTGACAACATGTTGAACGGGACACTGGCTCCTCAAAAAAATATGTCAAACGACTGATACAGACACAGATGTACGTGCATTCAAGTCAAAGACCCTCCGGCCGGCCCAGAGAATCTATAACTTTACTCCAGACGGACAATACGGTAGAGAACGAACGTACCTAAAGTGGCGCGCGCAGTTGGAAGGGGACTTCACCCAAAATAGCGTGCACAACTGGAGGCAGCTAGTGATGGATTGAGCTGGCGAAAGTTCGCCCCGGACTGTAGCGGCAGCAAAAGTAAAGTGAAGTAGGAACTAGAAGTAACGTCTCAGATTCTGCAGTCAACTTGCGTGTTTTTTCGAGGTCTTTAGGTTTTTCTTTTTGACATCTTAGCTTAGATCTGAGCTAGCCACAAGACGAAAACGATCAATAAGTTAGCTTCTACGAAAACCTACAGATCAACTTTGTGGTGAAACTACACATAAGGTGTGTTTTTCTGAAACCTTACCAGCCAGTAGTTAATTTGGACAATTGACAGAAAGCTGAAGGCAGCCGAACTTGTATATCGGCAAGTTTGGTACACATGATTTCCTTTGTGCATGGACACACGATCATGGCCATGACTTTCATTCGCTACAACGATTTATCTACACACAGAAACAAGTCATCTTTCTCATCCACAAAACTTCACTGCCAAATGAGGAAAAAAATTACAGCTAAAAAACTTTTAGTAAAGCAAACGAAATTTTATATGGCGGGGAATATGCAGACAAATTGCTGCATTAAGAACTGTACAAACAACACAGCCAAAAATAATGACAGACAGCGGCTCTCCGACTGGGGAGAAAATCAAGAGTTGATGCCACTAGTGATCAGCAAGTTGTTGTTTTAGTTAGCATGTGGAATTTGCCTCAACTGGCTGGCGAGGTTTCAGAAAACACACCTATAGTATCGAAATGTCCTCACAAAGCTACATCCACAAGGCAAATTGGAAGCCAGCTTATACGACTATACCAACAAGATTTATCAAACGACGACAAGGACCATTACACTAGTTGCAGCGAAGGTAGTTCGCTGTTCTCGAGTTCAATGTTGAAGCTCGACGTATAACTGCAAGAAGCAAGAGCCTTTGCCAACCGAGTGCCACTGGAGCAGCTGGTCTAATACTCAACATTTCTTTACCATTAACACGATGGTGAAAATTCCACCTCATTAAAACCAATACGGCTCTGGCATAACACCCCATAGGTTCACAAAAAATTAAAAATAAAAAAATAAAAATTCCCACACAAAATACTTGTTTGCAACCAGAAAAGAAAGATCTCCCTACAAATATTGAAGCAGCAATGAGAAGAATAAGTCAAACTGGATCGTTCTTCTGCACTTCGGAATGAATTTTTTAATGTTGGTCACTCAATTTTTCGAAGATGACATTTTTAAAAATTCGCAAACTGGCAGAAAACTCCATAGACAAAGAGAATACTCACCTCGGGAGTACTATAACCAACAATGGGTGGGATGAAACAAGATGTACTTTCAAATACCCGTCCAACATTCAAACACCCCTCTTAATATAACAATTCTAGGGTACTGCTACTGACTAGTATGTAGACGATGAATAAATTAAGACTCGCCCTCCAGGTGCAGCTGAGTTAAGCAAAAAGTAAGGTAATGTGAGCCTATTAATAGAGGTCCTATGGCGCGCCGTGGATTGACAAAAGTATTGACAATTTTTATCAATCTACATTGACTTAAAAAACAAATTGCTCCCTGTGAAATTGCATTCCATGGCATCCTGTAAATTGATTATAAAAGACGAGAACATAAAATGTGGTTGGGTGTGTATGAATCGGGTAGGCGCTGACTGGCATCAACTTGGCGGTGCCCAGCTGTTGTAACTTTTTCATACACATCAATTGTGCTTATTTTACCTCCGCGTGGTAACCACCGGGTACTGGCCTCGCCCTTCCGGGCTTGGCTTGCTAAACTTATAAGCGCGAGTGTTGAACACGAAGAAAATAGCAACACTATAATGCTCTGTCGGAATGACTGACTGAACGAGTCTCAGAAGTCTTACATGAGCCCCTCAGAAAGAGGACGTACGGCGGATGAATTCACTAGACTGAATCAACGGTGTCGTCAACAGTCAAGATGACAGTTACCTTACTTGAGCTACTTTGACGTATTTGAAGCTGAGGTCAGTGAGGATTTTTCATGACTAGTCAGGGTCCTGAAATAGAGATGGTGGCGGATGAACCCTTTATGGGCCAACGGCAGCTCTCACATCCCCGAAGTGGGTTACTGACACCGGAGGAATCCGGCCCCTTTCGTCCAAGGGGTCCAACAAAGGGCCTGGCCCTCCAGGTTGGGGGTTGTACGCCGGGGTAACTGCCCGACTGCGGAAAACAACAATAGTTCCGAAACGACAACAAGCCTCGGATACGGATGATTTTACTGTTGACGAACCTGGCAAACGAATAAAGGACAACGAATTTCGGATCTGCACTTGGAATGTTAGGTCCCTTAACAGACCACGTGCAGCCGAACAACTAGCGGAGGCCCTGAACTGCTATAAAGCAGACCTAACCGCCATCCAAGAAGTGCGATGGGATGGACCGGGCAAGAAGAGGATGAAAAACTGCGACATCTATTATGGCGACTGCTATCGGCAGCAAAAACAGTGCTTATTTGGATGTGGTTTCGTCGTTGGAGGCAGACTTAGGCAAGAAGTCTTAAGTTTCAGCTGTGTGAACGAGCGCCTCGCGACAATCCGCATCAAGGCTAAATTCGCCAACATTAGCCTAATATGCGCCCATGCCCCCACGGAGGAGAAAGACGACGACACCAAAGAAAGATTCTACGAGCTCTTAGACAAGACGTACGAGCAATGCCCTAACTATGACATTAAAATCGTCCTAGGTGATTTTAATGCAAAGATAGGAAGAGAGGGCATCTTTGGTAGTACTGTCGGAAGGTACAGCCTACACGACACCACCTCCGATAACGGATTTAGGCTGATCGACTTCGCGGCGCGCGGGGCGAAATGGTGTCATAGCAAGTACGCGGTTCCCGCATCTCGATATTCACAAAGGCACATGGAGATCTCCCGATCAATCAACCGTCAACCAGATTGACCACATTGCGATCGACGCAAGACACTCCTCCAGTATTATGGATGTCCGAATGTTTCGAGGAGCGAACATTGACTCGGACCACTACCTTGTCGTAGCCAAGGTACGCCTTCGGATATCCCGAACACCGCCAAGACAAGTAAATACTGTGAGGAAGTTTGACGTCGGACGGCTAAAATCGCAAGAGATCACCAGATCCTTCTCCGATCGAGTCTCTCTAAATCTCTCAAGAGGTTCTATGCAGCCAGCATCAAGCATTGAAGACCAGTGGCAACATTGCCAAAAAGCCATCAGAGACGCCGCCTCTGATGTGCTTGGTTTCACACGACCACCACAACGAAACCCCTGGTTCGACGACGAGTGCCGGCAAGCACATGCAGCGAAACAAGAGGCATACAAAGCGGCGCTGCAAAGAAGGACCAGAGCTGCTCGTGAGCTCTACGCGCAGAAAAGAAGAGACGAACACCGGCTTCTCAGGAGAAAAAAGAAAGAGCACGAGAAGCGCGCGATCGAGGAAATAGAGAGATGCTACAACAGGAATGAGGTTCGGAAGTTTTACCAAAGGGTAAAAAGAAGCTGCCAAGGCTACAGAGCCCGAACCGAAGCCTGCAAGGACGAGCAAGGGAACATCATAGTAGAATCGCAGTCGATGCTGAGGATATGGAAAAAATACTTCTGCAGACTGTTTAACGGCGATGACGAACTAAATACCGCTGTCAGGCAGAATGAACCATTCAACCTGGACGATGAAGACCAACAATTCCGTCCACCCGACCTGGACGAAGTGAAGATAGCCATATCTAAGCTTAAGTCCAACAAAGCCGCGGGAGCAGATGGCCTAACCGCCGAGCTATTCAAAGCCGCAGGCGATGACTTGGTTAGGAGTATGCACCAACTCATCTGTAAAATATGGTCGGAGGAAAGTATGCCCGATGAATGGAACCTCAGCATTGTTTGCCCGATCCTCAAGAAAGGAGACCCTCTGAACTGCGCCAACTACAGAGGGATTAGTCTTCTTAACATCGCCTACAAGATCCTATCTGCCGTGTTGTGTGAACGCCTGAAGCCTTTCGTCAACAACCTGATTGGTCCCTATCAGTGTGGCTTCAGGCCAGGAAAGTCTACCATCGACCAAATATTCACACTGCGGCAGATCTTGGAAAAAACCCAGGAAGTCCAAATCGATACCCACAATCTTTTCATCGATTTTAAGGCCGCCTATGACAGTATTTATAGAGACGAGCTATACAGAGCAATGTCTAGTTTTGGCATCCCTGCCAAACTCGTCCGTCTGTGCAGGATGACAATGGAGAATGCACGCTGCTCCATCAAGGTCGGTAAAGAACTCACCGAGACCTTCGATGTCAAAAAAGGATTTAGACAAGGCGATGCGCTGTCATGTGACTTCTTCAACATCGTTCTTGAAAGAATAGTGCAAAACTCAAACGCTAACACCAGAGGCACTATCTTTCAAAAGTCCGTCCACCTACTCGCCTACGCCGACGACATCGACATAATCGGCAGAACGCAGCGTGATGTCACTGGCGCGTTCGTGAGCATTGAGACGGAGGCGGCGAAGATGGGTTTGGCGGTCAATGAGGGCAAGACAAAGTATATGCTGTCATCAAGAAAGGACACCCAACACCGACGTCTTGGACAGAATGTCACTATAGACAGATATAACTTTGAGGTGGTAAAGGACTTTGTCTACCTAGGCTCCGCTATGAACTCAGACAATGACATCAGCGCTGAGATTAAGCGAAGAATAACTCTTGCCAATCGCTGTTTCTTTGGGCTAAGAAAGCAATTGAGTAGCAAAGCCCTCTCTCGAACAACTAAAGTGACCCTTTATAAGACCTTAATCATCCCAGTCCTACTTTATGGTGCAGAGGCATGGACTCTATCAAAAGCGGATGAGCTTTCTCTTGGTTGCTTTGAGAGGAAAATTCTTCGAGTAATTTTCGGTCCCGTCTGCATAGACGGTGAATGGAGGAGGAGATACAACGACGAACTGTACGGGCTGTACAGCGACATCGACCTAGCCAGAAGAGTGAAGGTCCAACGACTGCGGTGGCTGGGTCATGTAGAGCGAATGGAAGTGAATGCTCCGGCCCGGAAGATCTTCGAATCCACACCCGAGGGACGGCGCAGTAGAGGAAGACCGCGACTCAGGTGGCGCACGCAAGTGGAAGGGGACCTCAACCAACTTAGCGTGCGAAACTGGAGACAGCTGGCCAAAGATCGTGCTGGCTGGAGACGCTTGTTGGTTGAGGCCCAGGTCCACCCCGGACTGTAGCGCCACCTTAAGTAAGTAAGTAAGAACATAAAATGTTACGTATACGCCACCGACAACGACATTTTTCCTGTTCATCTCTAAAATCTCTAAAAAGGCCCATTGTTATTAAAGTGGCATTACAAAGAATTTAGTAGAAAAGTGACATCCTGCAAGTGAACTAATGACGATATAGGTGTCACAGCTCCAAACTGTGAATTGGAACCCGACATTTCAATCTTAAACTGTGTGTTGGTTTATGAAATCTTTTTTATTCTATTTTATTCAACTGTACTGCACATTTCATGAGGAAAGATTTTACGACTTAAGCGTACAAAAAATAATGATAGACAATCTTCCCCAAAAACCAACTTCTTTGCCAACACTCATTATATCGTGTTCCATGAAAAAGAACAGTAATTTGAATTTGATTATTATGATGACTATCATGAGAGTGAACATAACTCAAAGACCAAGTTTCATTATGATGGCCATCTCAAATTTTACTGCGAAACATTTAAATTATCCAAAATGTAAAAAAAACAAGCAACAACGAATGAACATGATGTATCGCATACAAGAAAATGTCCTCATCACTTGCTTGCTACTTCAAGCCGGATTCAAATTTCCAAACACTTGAGAGTTGGACAATTTGTCGAAATAAATTCACAGCGCACAATTCCATCCAACGTTTCGTTAATAAATACAATGGAATAAAAATAACACACAAGCCATATTCAAATTTGTTAAAGAAATCTCCATAAAAAAAAAAAAAAATAAACGAAAACAACACAAGCAGGAGGAAAAAAAAATGACAAACAACAAAAGTCGCCAATTGTCTTAGTTGGCAGGAATCGGAATCCTACTGCCGACCAACTGCCTTCCGTCCTCCTTCGATATACATACTATTGTGCTATGTGCTACTTGGTGCATTTCATTTTTATTACCACCACCGGCATGGATCTGGATGGTGTCTAGGACAACTGTGAAAAATTAAATTTGCCGAAAAATTCGCTCTGCCATCCGATAAATGAGAGGTTGGAGGGGGTCCCCAACTACATAAGAGAGCAAATGAAACAACGACCAACGAAAAGAAAGAGAAACAGAGCACAGAGCAAAAGTCCTTCATATAAATTTAAAATTGTTTTGACTTGTTTGCGCTATGTGTCGTAAATTTTGTTTATCCTGTTTTCGTAGTGGTCCTTCATAACTTTTTTTTTTGCTTTTTTTTTGGTTGTTATTTTCGCCTTGGACAAAACACTTATTAATGAAATTACCAACGTATAGGTTTACGTAAACAATAGAACATCACAGTCGATTCAATTTAGAAAAGGACCGTTGGCACAACGACTGGATGATACATCAAAAAATAAAAAATAAATAAATAAAAAGCGAAACAAAATAAACGACGAAAAATTGACATCCTTGGCACAGAGTTTCGCTATTCTTTTCATTCATCATACCCCGCCTAAAAATGTCTTATCCCTGTTGTCGTGTGCATTGTGCGCTATTTCGGGGCCAGCGGTGAAGATTTTAACAAGAACAATTCTTAGGTGGGCATTGTGTGTCCTAGATCTTTCACTTCATCAGCACAGCATAAATATTTTCCATCTTAACTTGTTTTTGATGGCTGTTGAGGACTCGGCATCGTTGTCGTCTTCATCATCATCGTATCATGGTGTAAAGGACTCAACTATGTATGCATACTCGTAGTATAGAAATAGACAAAAGAAGATTTATATTGACGAGGGGGGAAAGCAAACCCTCAAAATGGAGAAGACTATACTTCTGTTGCGACACAGCAAAGGTGAGGAAACGGAAAATTGGCTTAAGGATATATACGTTTACGTATAGTGATCACCTGCGGAGGAAGTCGTCAACATGATATCTCATGATAATTCTTGGAATTATTTGACATAAGATACTTGCTAGTGCTTGTTTGTTCTTTGTTTTCCAAACGAAGATGCTCGAGGTGATAGAGGGGAACGTGGGTGATACGAGATGATTGTCAGATGATTAGATGGACACTTTATGTACGTGCATGAGGTCTTTGTATATGAAATTATTATGCGAAATATCATGTTGTAACTTATTTTGATGAACTGCGGCATGAATAGCGGATTTCTTTCAGTAATGAAAATTACCCAACAAACCAGTAATATAATATCAGTTTTTGGTTTTATTGCTTACTAAAATAAAAATAAATAGTTGACCCATATTTATAGAACAATAGACCTAACTTCGCACTGAACTTGTAGCGTCATATTTATATGTACTTTATTGATCGACTCATTCACTTGCTAAAAAATTTCGAAAACTAGTGATCAAATCATTCTATTGTTGCATAACCTCATTCTTCGGTTTATCAACTCGTTTAATTGCTGAATAATGCTGTCACACTTTATTGATCAACGCATTTAATTGATGAAAAACCCCATACGTCTAGTTGATCAACTTGTTTGTTGTGTATAAATTGATTATCATCTCATTCACTGGCTGAAAAACCTGGTACACCTAGATGATCAACTCACTCAATGGTGGAATAGCAGCATTCATCAGTTGATCAACTTATTTAGTTGCTGAATAATGTTGTTACACATCGTTGTTCAACGCATTTAATTGCTGAAAACCCTCATACGTCTAGTTGATCAACTTGTTTGTTCTGTATAATTATTTGATCAACTCATTCACTTGCTGAAAAACCTGGTACATCTTGCTGACCAACTCATTATATTGTTGAATAGCATCCTTCATCAGTTGATCAACTTATTTAGTTGCTGACTAATGTTGTCACACTTCGTTGATCAATGCATTTAATTGATGAAAAACCCCAAAATTCTAGTTGATCAACTTGTTTGTTCTGTATAAATAGTTGATCAACTCATTCGCTTGCTGAAAAACCTGGTACACCTAGCTGCTAGTTGATCAACTTATTTAAGTGCTGAAAAACCCCAAACGTCTAGTTGATCAACTTGTTTGTTCTGTATAAATAGTGAACAACTCATTCACTTGCTGGGAAACCTAGTGCACCTAGCTGACCAACTCACTCAATCGTTCATCAGTTGATCAACTCATTTAAATATTGAATAATGTTGTTGCAACTGGTTCATCAACTATTTTAAATGCCAAAAAACCCCACAACTCGTACATTTGTGAAAAACCGCGTATGCCTAGTTGATCAGATGTAGTTATAAGTTCAGCCACAAAATCAATTGCTCAAGTAGATTAACTGATATTTTGATGGCGAGTAGATGCACGCGTAGAAACCCCAGTACACTAGGATTAAAACTTTAATTGTATGTTGAGCGAAGCCAATCGCCAGCGGAGAGAAGAAGGATAGCATCAGAATGTAATCTCAGTTTTGACTGCCCAATCCACAAGAAAGGAGACCCTTTAAACGGCTTAAACTCTGCCACTGCCATACTCTGTGATCTAGTTAAAATTATATCAATTTTAGCTGCCCACACTGATTGGGGTAAGTCAAAAACACAGAACGGACTGGAATTCATTAAAAACACCCTAATCTAAAGTTACAGCTAATTTTATTGCCAGACCTCTGACGATTGCGTACTGGAGATAAACTGATGCTTTCATTGCTATCTGTATCCAGATAGGTTTAATTAAAATACCACTTTGTATCTTGCTTTCCATTGCACCCCTATAAATCACTTGATCATGGGATCCTTAATCTGCACTCGTTGCCCTCATTTATCATGCTCAAACTGAGCACTACTTGCGATTCCAATTCACTCTTGATGTAGGCCATAGGTTGTAGCAAATTACCATGACGAATCTTTACTATATTAAGCAATTAACGCTCATCAGTCTACACATATGCAGCATCGTTTTAGCTAAAGCCATCTCGCACCAGCCAACTAAGACGATACGCAAGATGAGATCACTCTCGGTACAAAATACGCACAGCAAAACAAGATGTGAATCATCAATGTATCTGGAGTCACTCTCACTGTCTGTAGATCGAACTGTTATTATGAGGAAATTAAAATCTAACAGAACAAGCACCTTCACCTCCAGAGGTCATCGATAGTTGAGGTCTGGGTTACTCATACTAAACATTATACAACTTCTACCATGCGACGTTAATTACAATACGCTTGGTGCGAGTTCACCATTGCGTACGTCAATAACATCCCCTCCGCGATCAGTAGCAGCACCACTATCAACTAGTGAGTCAGTCAACTTCTGACAATCAATATTCATTCATCAAGCACTTTTGGATGGCTAGGCTCGCGAAAACAAGCAGCTTAGTTGCCGTCGTCGTCGTCATCAACATCATCTGTGGAATCATTCATTGATGTGGTTCCATTTTTCTTTGGAATGCGGTTACAACTGGTTCGGTGGTACAGAAAACGAGTACTCACTATAGAACCTATGAATGACTAAAATTAAGTGAGGAATTCAGCCGCTTGAGCGCTGAGCCTCCACAACGGAGGGGTTAGTCAGGTTAATTGATGTACAACAACGAAAGCGAAAGTCTTTAGTTCATCACTTCGTTTTGTTGTTGTTGATGTTTTCGTACCCGTTTCGGACTAAAGGAAGTTAAGTCAATTTTATTGTTGATGAAGTTGACACAAATTCTGCTATTGCAGTAATCAAATTGTGCAATGCACTGACAGTTGCTAAATTATTCTGAATTGTGTTTGTGCCAAGTCGCAGAGTAGTTCAAGGTAAATCGATATGTGATAAATAATTGAATGACACAGTTGTAGAAGTTTGTTTTCTTTTGTCTTTTGAGATATGTGCGAAATCAGATACATGAGCCGTTGGAATGCAAATTTGATCCTATAAGATTACTGTGATTTGTGAAACTTTCCTTTTAATCAATAATACCTAAAAATTTGTTACAGCTGAGAGGTTAAAAACGATTGAAACTGAGCTGTAGACCAATCCTAACCACGTGTCATCTTCCATAATTTGTAGGGTAGGTGGCAAGCTCTTATGGCAAAGCCTTTAGATTCTATTTTTACAAACTTCGTGCGTTTTTTAAACCGCTGTTCGAACATTTAAAAAATTATTTTTAACTGATTGTAGAAAATGCCATTAAATTCTGTGCACTGTAAAGCAATTAGAGACTCGAGCACCTGGAGCACTAAAGAAAAAACTGAATAGTTGACACCATGTAGTTCCATAAAGGATCCAAGGCTTCTCATGACCAGTCGTTTGTGTGAGTTTTATATTTGGGACGAATGGAACAGTCCTATAACTTTATACCGTATACGGTCAGAGTCCTCGCTAGGCTAGTATACTAAAAACTGAACCACTAGAGGTTTTTTTTCTGTTGCTCTGTTACTCCTCTGTTATTGCTCTGCTAAATATTCAGTTGCACTGTTACCGATCTGGTAATCTTCTTCTACTGTTATACTCACATCGGACACTGGATTCATTAGATATGGATGTTCTTTTCATTATATAAATGTGAGTTTAGGTAATGTTGGATGTACTCGTAAACGCTTTTAATAAATTTTGTCAATTTAGACTGAGCTCTAGGTTTACCTATAAGTGTACAATATAACAGCAACGTTATGAGAAAGGAGAGACCGATAAAGGTCGGTGAAAAAACAGAATCGTATACATTTACATCAGGAACAGAACTATTTTTTTTCAGCAACAACATTTAGCGACAGGAAATTACCGTCTGGTGGCAGAAAGCCTGTATATTGATTGTATCTGTTGCTGAAATGCTGTCACCGACAGTACAGAAATGTCACTTCATAGTAGCAACCATGTTGTTTTCTGTATGAATTTGTTCCATATCGTGCTACCTACATTCTGATTTATATTGCGACAACCAGACAATTAGACAGACTAGACGGGAGTCATGTTTCTCTGGGTCTGTTCCTGTTTTTCTATTCTTTGTGACTTTGTTTGCTGCATTTAATAGGTTAGGTAATAGCAACGTTGGCTGTGTATCATTCTCTTTTTATCATTTCTGTTTGTTCACAAAGAATTCGACTGAGAGAAGCCTTGTTGCGCACAGTGTTATTTTTGTAATCAAAGTACATAATTTAAAAATATTATTTTACCTATTTCGGAAATATTTTTTTGAAATTATAATTATTTTCGACACAACTATGAACGATTAGCTTCAATTTGGTAAAAAATAAATTAAATTGGTTAACATTAAGTAGGTTAAATATGTACCACAAGAAATAGCGTCGGCGATTAATAGATGCGCCAGTGGACTATTTTGAGACTTACAGACCCAATAATCTGCTGAAAATTGTAAGGTACTGTCAGACTTTTGAAAGTTAACTTTGATGGCAGAAGGCAACCTTTCTAAAAATTAAATGTTTAATAGCATTATCTTGCGATTATTTCTAAAAGCTGATGTAAACTGATTCCGGAACTGAATAGTGGAGGGATAAGCCTTGCATTGACAGGTCATCAGTACGTTCGTTTCCAGAAACGTTAAACTGATCAACGGAGGCCAGATAATTTCGGCATTCTAGGACTAATTTTGAAGTTATTTTGACTAAGGGGATAGCAGTTTGGCTGCCAATGCGATATACGCCTCTGGGTTATTTTGGTTTGTGTGTAGATTAATTTGACGGTATACGTTTCGGGTAACAAGTAGTTTCGCCTACAGCACACTAGCGGTATTGAAAAGCCTTTAGGACTTTGAAATGTTTAGAGATTTAGAAAATAAACTCGTACACAGTCCATTTTTGAACAGTCGGTGTAGGTTGCTATGGCTGTACAGTCGCTAGGAACACCACCCCGATTGTCTGATCCTGATCGCCCTTTATGCTGTGATGTTTATAATGCAAAGGTCTATGGCTAAAGTATGCAGAAGGACTGCGAGGGCATCTGGTGGTTTTGTTCGTAGAGCGCCTGATGTTCTCCTTTCTTTACCCGTTTTTCGTTGTCAAATTTTCAGTTGGAGATGGGCAACTCAGAATCACTCCCAGATATTGGTTGGGTGTATAGGCAAGGAAGAGTGAAATCGGGTACTCCTTGATATAGAAATAAAAGTTTTCTAAATACAATTTTGTACTAAAAGTTTAATAGTAAAACAAGACACTGGTTTCATGGGTTTTTCAAAGTGACCTCACAAATTCTAATTTAAATCTAGTCATAGGACATTCTTTAAGAAGACTAATCGCTCCTCTTTAAGATCTGCAGTATGATAAAGCAGCTAGCTTTTTGAAATGGTCTCTCAAAGAAGGTCAACATAACCTCACAGTGAAAGTATCCCTTTGGGAGATAAAATATTTGTCAGAACTTCAGGTTTATCGAATATTCAGGCTAACGACAATTTACTATAGGTACTTTACGTATTAAAAGCCTTGCAGGTTCAACTAGCAGAGCACTCAGTGGCTTGAGATCGAGTATATATAACAATGCAATCTTGACAAATAGCCGATATAGAGAAGATTATTTCTAACGACAACCGAATCCTGTTTCCACATTCAGCAAAATAATTAATGTGCACTACAAACATCCTACATACATAACTCCTGCTTTAAGTGCACTCTGCCGGAAACCTCTTGGAATTGAAAATCACAAGTCGATGTGCTCTCCACGCTGTATTAATTCTGGCCGTTCAGCTTCTGACTCGGGCATTAAAAGACAATAAATATCCGCTCTTTCTCCTTGAAAACGACAAAGGCAAATACAGCAAAGAAAAAAAGTGTAGCATGAAAAATTAAATGCACTTTTCCCGGCAGTAGTTCTTTCTCTCTCTCTCGCCGAAGTCGGATATGGCATGGAATACCCGAAAGTGTACGATACGCTCGTCCTTTATGGTCTCTCTTGAGTGCACACTGCACATCTACACCGCATAAACCAATAAAGTTGCCATAATTCAACTGAAACCCAATTGCATCCAGCACATTGCTCATTGATTCCGCTGTTCGGTCCAAGACCTAAACAAGAGGTCGTCGGGCCTGCTGTTTTTTTTTTTCTATTTCCTCCACATAGAAGGCAAGCAAAAAGCCCAACAAATCCGTTCTTCATGCCAACTCTAATGGAATCAATGGCAATGCTCCTGCTCGCAGAAACGAATCCTAGTCCTAGATGGTGAAGATAATTCCCAACTGTATTGCCCATCGTGGCGGTGTGATGGTTCCAATCCAAATTCACCCGATAACATTAAGTTCATCGTAGGAAATAAATTTAAGTAATTTTATTGTGCATCTACCTACCCACAGACCCGCCCACCTCCCCAGAGAAAATGTAGGTTGGTTCCATGGCGGTTTTTTTTTTCCCCTCTTGTCAGTTTTCCCTTTTTAACTCCATTTCCTGCATCCGACAGGAGGACCAGTGCGCCGCCTGATGGTATGGGGTAAAGTGTAACACAGACCCCCCACACCCCCCAGGAACGGTTGAACATTCGCAGCACGTCGTCATCGTTGTCGTCAGGCTGTGGCAGAGTAGTGGCGGCATTGGGATTTAAGGGCGGCAGAGTTTATCGCAAACCGAAACGGAACAAATCACTGCCACCAACTAACCTACATCCCTGCTTTGGTGAATTACCAAAAAAAAAATTAACGGCAAAAAAAATCCGTACGAATTCTTGAGAAATATCGGAATAAAAATGAGACCTGATTTTAAAATGTACTACACAGCCACACGGAACGACGATGATGATGCGCGGACGGAGGGCTTAAGTGGGCTGGTATAATGTTATGTAGATGTGTATCCCAGCCACTGTGAGAGGGTGTAGTAGTAGGTACATCTATTTGGTTGGCAAGTTTTCAACTAAAAGAACAGACGAAAGGACGAGTCACCAAAAATAAAGCGAAACTACGCAATTTATTGCAAAGGAACAAGTCGCGCCACACTAAGCAGCAACGATCCAGAAGATGGCAAAAGGCAAGGATGCAGAAGTAATTCAGCTCTTGCAAATGTCCATGCTACGCTATATTGGCTGAGTATATATCTATATGTACGTGTTGGAGAATTATTTCCCCGAGAATGATCCTTTGGCACATAAAGCAATTAAACTAAAGAGAGGTGCGGGGAAGGCTATAAGGAATGCGTTTTCTGCAACATCATTCGCTGACGTTATAGTATCGCTCGCAACGTGGGTATATGGAAGTTTGGGCGGAAAAAAAAGCTGACTATCGGGACCGGACACGAAGTAAAATTGTGCGAAATTCTTTAGATACTTTGGTCATTTAGATGAGTTTCATTTGTTAGCATGGAATCGTCTGAGGAATGTCGTTTGGTGTGAGCAAAAAAAAAGTAGTTTTTATCTTTAGCAACTTTGGAAATCCTCTCGCTAGGGACACAATTTGTTACAAGTTGTGGTCGCTCTTGGGACGAAGGAAAAAAAAAAACAACCGCCTTCATTCGAGCAAAGCGATGTTCTGCTCCAATTGCGACGACACAAGTTTAATTAGTTTTAGATTCGCTGAATTAAGAGGGCAAAGTGGGAAATGAAAAAAAAAAACCCTTTAGATGCCAACGCACGTTTGGATTGGAAACTTTATCGGAGTTAGGGTAGTAAAAGGTTATTTTATGAGACGTAAGTGCAAATCGTTTAACACGAATTACGTGGAAAGGGAATGCTTATGCAAACAAATTCAGAGATTGCTTGAAGATTACCAGGATGTATGGCCACCTACAGCACATTTGCAGATAATGAGAATTTTTATGTACAAAGAACGTGAGCAACTGTGGGTCTAGTTAGTGTGGTTAGTGTGATGGACTACTGAAGAAGGGGTCCCAGGTTCGAAGATTTTTTTCACTGCGCCCCTCTCCCAAACGTCTGTCAAATGTCCGAGGGTATAATTGCCCTGAGAACGTGCACCTATTTGTGTAGTGCCACAATGCGTAAAAGATTATTTTAAAAATGAGTGTGGAGGGAGAGGTCTCATTCGGCTTGTCAGCTTGTTTGTTTCCAACTATACCGCAGTGTCCTGGTTTGCCTGTCGCTGTCTTTTTTTCTTCTTTTCTGATTTTGTCTGAGGTTGCTACCAACCGATGGAACACTCATGTCGTTTTCGGTTGGTCGTCCAGAACCGTCCGGAAGAACTCTCAGCGATTCTGAATTCAAATCCAGAAGCAAATTTCTTTCTTTTCAGTAGAAGAACTGTCAGTTGAGTGCCAATCGAACGCTTTCAGAAGCGTTCGGATTGCTTCCGGACGGTTCTGGACGACCAACCGAAAACGACATCAGCACAACTACTGGCCCATTGTACTGCCAAACAGACACCTTACTTTACTGTACTTAGTTTTCCCGTGTTTCGAAGAAAGATGAGAAGGAGTTTCAGTGATGAAAATGTTCGGCACTCACCACGTCAGCCCCAAAGATCCGCCACCTGATGCGAGCAAAGGCAGGACAACTACAGAGGAAGTGTTCCGCTGCTTCGTCGTCCTCTCCACATGCAGATGGTGGTGTCGCTCAAGACCAATACATTTAAGTATTAAGCAAAAGCTTGGTGGCCCGAAAGGACGCAGTCTGCAGTCGATTCTCCTGAGAGACAGAAGGAAAGACACGATCCATTTGCAGATTTCCGGACGCAGTCGTTTGGTCTGTCTACACCCAGCACAGTCACGCCACCGACACTCGTGTTCACGAGAAACCCAAGTATCAATCGATGACCTAACCACAATGCAGGCAGACCCAACGCAGGTTCAGGTCCTGAGAGAGCCTCTTCTGAACCCAGTTTAGCAAGCTCACCAGCCATCTAATTTCCCTGGATACCAGTGTGACCTGGGCTATCACTCCATCATCATCACAGCATCTAGAGCAGAGCCCGGAGTGCTAGGTAAGGCCTGACGCTGTCACTGTGTACCTCACGCAGATGGTTATCTATAAGGAGAGGCTTACTCAACAAGATATGTCGATGAAGGGAATCTGTAAAATAAACCTATCCTCGGTGTATATCAATCTTCACTTTATTTATGACTCCATGTCTAATGCTTAAATGTTCTATGATTGATACTATACTACTTATTAAAGACAAGGACGAAATTTTGGCAGTTCCCTGGGTAAAATATTTGTTTGAATAACCCTAAGTAATTAAATTTCAACCGCATTCAGTGTGGATAAGTCTAAAGCCCTCTCCATCTTCCGAAGAGTCTAAATATTAAGTGCTTTCGCTTCCCTCATGTAATCCTATTCAAATTAATTCAAAGTCTCCGCAGGATGACAGTTCGATTAATTCAATGACACTATCGACAATGACGCCCTGCAAAATGGCAACGCGCTCCTATCATCAAGTCCAAGCACACAGAAAAAAAAAAAAACCGAAGCTAAATGAATCGTCATTGCCTAATGCCTATATACCTCTCATGAATACAAGGATAAAGAAATAATGTCAAAGAAATCTGCGGATGGATCTATTCTAATGAGAAAATTCATTTGTCATCATATCCTGGAGAGATATGCCTATCATCGTCCCTCTCACCCAATCCGCGTTTTCGAAAAAACAAAAATTCAAAATGAAAAATACAAATAAATTTATGTGAAGATGGCGATAGGACTTTGGACATTTTTCAGCTTTATCTGTTTCAAAACGTCTCTTCTTTGTAGGTGGGGGGGACAAAAAAGAAACGGAATGGGCTGAGAGCAATCCAACGAAGAGGAAATAAAATCCACTACCAAATTTCTACACCGCAGTCAGCGATCAAAGTGATGCGTTAATACTGCCGCGAAAGTGGCTGAGACTTTGCCTTTAAGGACCAAAAATACCCCAATAAAATCCATACAATTCAACGCGCATTTTTGGCATCGAATTTTTTATGCATCAGTGAGCGCCTGATACCGCATAAGGACTCGTGCTTATTTCGTTGCCATTCATGTTATTGCTTCCTTTGTGCCTGTGTGTGTGTGTTTTTGATACTGCTCTGACTGAGAGTTGTTGTTCTGTTTGCTATCTTTTCTGATTGTCTGTATATCCCATTTGTCGCTTGAATGGTCACAAATTGGTCGTCACGTCATTCGCGCTATTCAATTCAAAGGATATAGCTATTTGTGAGAGTGTTCCGGAAATGAATGGAAGCTGGCAAAAGAGATTGAGGAATATAGAGAGTACAGGCGTCAATTGGCCGATTGAAAGAGGTCAAAATGAATAAGGACAGCACAGGGGTTAATATTTCTGTTGGCTCTTTGTTTTGGAGAGAATTCAAATTCTGAGTTTCAGGTCATAATAGCCAAGTCACTGTGTGAAAGAGATGGTATTCCACGCAACTACAAGTCGCTTGAGTTTCGATGTGTGTGGTTGGGGTACCCACAACTAATATAGTCGTGTTTTAGCTCTAACGATTTCTAACTCAAGCGATTGTTGGCAAAACTAGCCACAATTACAAGTGTCTTACCACAACTAAAAATAAACTTTGTCTTCAATCGGATTCTAGAGAAAGTTGTAAACTTGAAAAATGTGATACCTCAATAAGAACTACACACCGCTTACTAGGTACTAGGTGACATTTATTTTCTGAAACCCAATCCGAAAGGACCAATATTTGCACTATTTGGGCTCAGCGACATGTTGCAGTTGCTAACTACAAATCTCTGTGGCTATAAGGTAGCCAAATCAGGTTTGATCTTTAGTGAGGTAGGTAGGTATGCCTACAGTAGTAAATGGTGGCACAATACCAACTTCAAGTAGCTGTCAGTGATTTTAGAACTTAAGCTACAATGAATCTTTGTAGCCCCTTTTAACTACAAAAAGACAGCCAACTCAGTTAAGGTCTGAAGACATTATCAATAGCGTCTAGTGCCAACTACAAGTGAATGATTTGGCTGTCTTTGTAGTAGCTAATCTAGTGGGCTACGCAAAGATTCAGCGTACCTTGTAGCCACCCTGAATCTTTGTGGAGTCCACTAGATTAGCTACTACAAAGAAAGCCAAATAAGTTCAAGTCTCTAGTCTTAAGTGAGTAGATTTCATGCCGAAAGAAGTCCCACGAACAGCTCAAATGGCCACATCTACAAGTGGCTTTGAAGAAACTACAAGTGGAACTACAAATGGAACTACTTATTGCTTTGTGATAGCCACAAGCAAATTAATATGAGCAAGTGGCTATCGCTGTTAGAAAATATTGTTGGAAGTCGACACTAGATTGTTTGTGGCTGTGACTGTAGTAAATGTCCTTACAAATGAAAATTTTAAAGAACTTCATTCAACTCACCCGTATGCGTTCTCTGATGTGCCTTCAGATGAGAGCTCTTCGTGTAGACCTTTTTGCAGCCCAAGAACTGACACTTGTGTATTCTTCTCTTAGAGTCTGGTATGTGTTCGTGTTGTCGCTGGTGATGTTTAGTTGTCACTAGAAGGAGATACAATTTTAATTAAATTAAAAATCCAATCTCTTCTGTATCTAAACTTACATGCGGTCACTTGTGGATTTTGTGCAGTCGTTCCACGTTGAGCGATCGCAGCGTGTTGCTGGATATTTTGCTGGCTGACTTGTATCACACGGGCTAGGCTGACGCCATTTTTACCATTAGGCGCTGTTGTTGTAGTTGTTGTCAGTCGCACTATGGCACTTCGAGGAATGTGATGCTGTTGCTGCAGCTGTTGTTGTTGTTGCTGGTGCTGTTGTTGCGCATGTTGTTTTTGTTGTTGCGGATGCGTTTGTTGATGATGTTGCGCCGGATGTTGTTGTTCACTTATCACAGTCGTCCCTGTCGATGATGTATGATGTACACCAATTGTGGTAACGCCAGCAGGAACTGTATTCGTTGAAGAGGTCGAGAATCTCAAGATACCCGATTGCTGTTGACGATTGATGAGTGCAGCCAAGCCCGTTGCAGTTAGCGTATCGCAACAACTATTACTACTACTACTGCTATTACTGCTGCTGTTGGTTCGTATCGATTCGGGTGAGGAGGGTGGCGTTAATGTCGGTAAAATGAATTCCCGATGATTGTTGCTGGTTATGTTATTTGTATTGCCCTGCGGACTATAGTTGTTTATGCTTTGTGTCCCTGTGGCTATCAGTCGCAGTTTAATGGATTTCTCCATTTGTGGAATCGACGATAAAGATGAAATCGATGACATTTTCTCCTCACAACTATCCGAGTTATTATCCTCGTCATCCACATCGATGGCTTCCTTTTTCACAACCACCGAACAGCTCAGCGAACTGTCCCATGATATGCCTGAACATGCTGATGACACCGAACTCGTTGATATCGAGTCGAGATTTTGTTCTTTGATTTTCAACTCCTCCAGGATGCGTGCAGGTGTGGAGAAGATTTCCCATGCCGAATCTAATTCGGTGTAATTTTTCTTGTACGATTGAAGTTTCGGCTCATCCCGGAGGTATCGTTCTAATTCGTAGCAGGTCTGCAATGACAAAAAGGAAGAAACACACAAATTAGTATGAGGTAAAATAAACATTTGATGATGGTGTACTTGGGGGTCCTTGAAAGCAATTAAAATTCCAACAAAAGTGTGGAATTAATTGCGTGATAAATTTTAATTAAATTATTCCTAAAGGACCGCCCAAATGAGTTTTGGGATAGAAGAATAGCTTTATCCAAGAAATGGATATGAAAGTAGAACGGTATCGGCTGTTAAATATTTAAAGAGGGTCCTTGCCAGAAAGTTAGAATTTTATAGCATAAAGGTTAAATTGGGATTGTTGGTCATTATGTATTAAGCAATCCGCAATGTGTGGGTGTAGTTAAGATGAATACACATGAGAGATGATAGTTTTACTAATAAAATATGGAAGTATGCCAGTATGGCATACGTTATCACAAGGATGTGTGTAAATCGATTTTTTGACAAATGATAAATGTAGAAAGAAAGTAGGTACGATTTTAGTGGCGTCACAACAGCAGTCTTGAGGCAGAGTTTTTAGACGGTGCCGTGAAATAATGTCGAATCGTGTCTATTTCCATTTTGATTGGAAATAATGTCAGATACGACAAAACAGAAAGCGGCTCAACGACTAGGTAACGTGGTTCCGTAGAGGCCCAATGACAAACGTGATTGGTTCCTGGTTAAACGGGAACAGAAAGCGGCAGAACGACGAACGTTGTTTCTGGTTATAGGGGGACTGAAAGCGGCACAACTACTATCGTGGTTCCGTGAGAGGCCCAAAGACGAACATTTTTCCTGGTTGAAAGGGGCCGGAAAGCGGCCCGACGACGAAAGTGATTCCTGGTTAAAGGGGGGACTGGAAGCGGCACAACGACGAACGTGGTTCCGTGAGAGGCCCAACGACGAACGTGATTCTTGGTTAAAAGGGGAACTGAAAGCAGCACAAAACTATCGTGGTTCCGTGAGAGACCCAACGACGAACGTAATTCTTGTCTAAAAGGGAGGACAGAAAGCGGCACAACGACTAACGTGGTTCCGTAGAGGCTCAACGAAGAACGTGGTTTCGTGAGAGGCCTAACGTGGTTCTTTCGGGCGAGTGAAACGAGAAGCAGGCCAGCCAAAAGTGCTGACACTGCCAATTTAAGCCAATTTCCCAAAGGAAACACAGCCGCAAAAAATGTAGAACACTGACCGAGGTCAATTTCTATATGGGAGTCTTATCTGGAACACTAGATAGGTACGAAACAACACGTAGAAAAGTCTCCCATAAAGAGGACATTAGAGGAATGGTTGGATTCATTTCAAACTATTCCACCACCAAATTTGGCCAAAACGATATGATTTTAACACAGACATGTAGATAGAGACTCAGCTTAGAAGCGGAACTAGCATCCAATTTTGAAAAAGAACGTATCTTGGGTCTTGAGCGACGAAAGTGCCTTGTGGTAGTTACTCATATAAAAGAACGAGTAATATAGTACAAAGTGCTAAAACACTTTGAACACAATGAGCTGGCATTCATACAATCTTCGCATACAATTTTGAGGAGCCCATCGAAGTAGGGTAGCTCGCTTGACAGATATTCAACTCTTAGATTCTCAGAATTAGACCAAATTAATTGAGAAGCCACACGATTCAGTGTGTTAGGAACAAGACTGAATTGGGAGTACGAATCGCGTTAGGTGAATGATGGATCAGATGGCAAACTTAGGACATCATCATCGGAGTTTAATGGATACGACTCAAGTGACGAAACACAATTCTGACAAAAATTCGACCCAATAAACTTCCGATTCTACACTTCTACAGTTCTGTAACAAATTTATTTTTAATGACAAAACACCAACATGAGCAAAAACTGTCAAGGGTAGCGCGACACCAGTGGCATTGTGACATCAAGTATCCTTTTTCGTATATCTACCATATAATGTGATTTTTTCCCTCTGCCGGTTATAATTCACTTTCATGTTACACGTCAAAGAGCAAATGTGTGTATCTGATAGATACACGAAAGTTACTTGTTTGTATATGTGTTTCACTTCCCAAGAACACGACATCCTGCCATCTCTAATTATAACAGATAATGGAGTTTAATTTATCTCCTCAGCTAGACAATATGCCATTGATAGGATTTCCACAAAACTCACACAACAACACACATAAGAAGACGACATACACGTTGGGCTCACCCCAGTGCTAAGATTTCATCTTCTTCTCTATAATGGAGCCACACTAGGCGCACATCCAAATTACGCCTCATATGTTCGTACTAACGATCACACATGCCATTGAGCACACTGATATAATTCGAGGAATTTTTCCTGTGGTTCCGTTCTATACTCATAAGCGTCAAGAGAGTGAGACGATGATTTAGATTTAGAGCTGAGATTCCATCGACTTTCTATATAGTATACATTTGCGAGAGGAAATACTGCTTGGTTTTGGATTAAATCCAGACGAATGGGGATTTCGAGGAAAGGATTACTTTCTATACGAATGCGAATACAAAACAACAATAATAATAACTTCCAACTGTTTCCACACCTATTTTATATTAAATGTGCGAATGGGGTTGGTTTGCAGATGGGGGAGCCTCTGATACTGATAGAAAGCTTTACTTCGGTTCGCCGCCGTCTCCATGGAGTTCAGGAGTGTGGAAGTTACGATGTTTATTGGGAAAAAGTTACTGTTTTGTTGCGCGATGCGATGGTAAATTATCCTACGAACTTTATTACACTTCCTGTAACAAAGTTTTTCTTCCCTCTATTATATGATTGCTCCCCTTCGTTGGGTATTATGTTTCTTTTCATTTTTGTCATGGGGGTTTAGGTGGTTCTTGTTCTCACCCCCTCCCCATCCAACTTTCTAATTCTATTTCGCATTTTTGTTTGTTCGGTACTCTAAGTCTCATAAATATCCCGTTATAATAGGGTTTCGACACTTTTGCCTTGACTTTGGCAAAATAGATTATATTTTCGAATATTATTGATGCTGGATGAGGAGGAATCAGTTTTCTGTGTGCAAGTATGGTAGAACTTTTTAGAGCCTTGAAAGTTTAGTAAAGTTGGACGACCTATCGTCTATAGATAAATGTTTACACCATACGCATTGGCTTGTGGCGTTGTTGGGAAGGAGGAAATATGACCCATCAGGAGATATTCGAACGCAGAGGACCATAGAGGTGGTTGGAGCAAGTGGCAATTGCTAGCCAATCAGTGAGGTAGATACTTTATTAAAGGATGCTTGTCCTGTTTTTCCGAAATTGGATACATAAGACTGCTGCTTCCTGTGCATGGGCAGTGGGCACTGCCAAGTCATAGAACTCCCTTGTGGTATGCAAAAGCATTTGACTTATCGATACCCAAATTAAGCACGATAAGAACGATGTTTTTGTTTGGTAACCAAAGCACTGGAAACTTGCCAAAGTAGTTGACAAATTAACTGCATAGGTTAACAGCAAAAGCCGTCGAGTAGTCAAAAACATATAGATAATAACACCCGAACCAAACAAATGATGACTTGTAGTTTGGCACGAGGTATAGAACAAGAAAACTATAATTAAACACGTTTTCAGGACATTAATAAGTTAACCCTCAAATAAACTGCACCTAAAAATGAGCGTTACCGAAAAATGCTTTTATTGAAAGACGATAACTTATGAACCGAGCCAATTATTAACTTGAAATTTGGTACAGAACTAGAGCTAATAAAATAATATAGTACGCCTTTTAGGCATTTCCAAAATTACCACTCTCAGAGTAGGTTCACGAGGTTGCAATGAGTTTCAGGTACATTTGTGATCAATAGATTATGAACCGAGTTTTCAATTAAGTTAAAATTTGCTATTAAAGATACTCAAATAGATAGACACGTTATTAAGGAGTTTTCAAAGAGACCCTTTACAAGGGGAGAAGAGTGGGTACTAAATAAATTTATCCTGTGACTGACATTTTCCAAACACTCTTCTTTAAACTCGATAAAAGATGAAGCGAGTTACCTATAATTTTAAAATTTCACGGCGTCCGAAATTTACTAAAAGTGACCCCTCTCAAAGGGAGTAAGGGAGGTATTAGGCCCCCTTCAATTTTTGAACCAATGATGAGTACAAATTTTCCAACAAAATAACTGACAAACCAAGTCCTTTATTTGCTTAAAGTATGGCAGAGCTCAAGGCTTACTCAAGTAATATAAAACCTGTTTCAAAAATTTCAGCACTGACCCCTCTCAAAGGGGGTAAACGACATTTTAAGGAGTTTTCACTAAAATCTGCATAAATTATAAATACAATACGTTGAAAGTTTATGAACCGAGCTACATTAAAAATTAAAATTTTCCCCAGTAGTAAGTCTTTAAAAAATATGTAAATGAAATAATTTTTATGAATTTCCCATGTAAGCGACTTCAAAGGGGGTCAAAGAGAACCGATTTTTAAAAATACTAAATTAATTTTCATTATAGCATCCTTGGCCTTGCTTCTGGCAACCATTCGCTTATGTGAGTTTTTATTTTTGGAAGGAATGGGCAGTCGCTACAGTAAAATGCGAAACATACTTTAGGAATTTTCGAAGTAACTCCTACAAAGGGGGGCAAACAAGTTGGTTTAAAAATACAATAGTTTAAGCACGATACATTTTTAACCTAATTACACGCAGTATGGTGAAACGTAGCACTGCATTCAGGTCTGTCAAAAATGTCTAGATATGATACGTAAATTACTACTTACGATGTAACCCTAGCGAGGGCGGTCAGAAGAGGTTGAAATGCTTCTGACCCATCGTGTAAGCCTTTATAGAAACCTTTTCAAAAATCTAGAAATCGAATTTTATTCAACTTACTACTGTGCAAAATTTTCAGTTTGCATGGGAAATGACTCGTCCTTCTGTAGTCTTTCCGGCCTTTGTAAAGACTAAAGAAGCATTTCAACCTCTTCTGACCCACAAACACATTTTCCGGCCCCTTTTTTGTAAAGACTAAAGAAGGACGAGTCATTTCCCCTGCAAGCTGAACATTTTGAACAGTAGTAAGTTGAATAAAATTCGAGTTCTAGATTTTTTAAATGATTTTTGCAAACGTTTCTATAAAGGCTTACACGATGGGTATTAACAGAAATGTACTTTATAGCACAAGGACCAATCAATTAACTGGTTTTAAGCTTGACAAGTCAGGCGAATAGTTACCTTACAATTTGTTTAAATTAAGCTTTTAAAAGGAATGTTTTAAGAGCACGGAGCTTAAACTGTGTTGCCTGTTTTTAAAAGCCTGCAAAAGCAATAGGCAGTTGGTATAAGATAAATTTTCGATTGCAATCCGGAGAGACAGTGCAGTAGAGAAAGACCTCGTGATAGCTGATGCCCGCAAGTGGATTTAGACCTTATTCGCAACTTGAGGTTGAGGCTCAGGTCTACTCAAGTCTACCTACTGTGGTAATAAATAAGAGAACCTATCAAAATAGGCAAACACTCATCATCTGCAATCGAATGCTCCATTTGCGTGGCATTTGAATTTTCTTCAAACTTGCATTATTCTTCATCACTCCTTCAACTTGCTTCCGGCAAAAAATTCCATACAAAAAAAAAACTCAAGCGGAAATTGTTCAATTTTCTGCTACGGGAAGCTTTTACTATCTCTCTACCACCAGTATAGTGTGCGAGCTCTACTCTTGGACTTCCTTCCTTTTGCCAATGTCCTAGGCATCCGCCAAAGAACACCAAAGCGCAATAAAAGGAAACCACTCCAACGTATATATATAAGACAATGCTATAGAATTGGGCAAAAAAAAAAAAAAATTTGGATGAGTGTGTAGGAGGATTGAAATACCCCCAGATATACTCACATACTTGTTCTGCATTCAAAAATGCAATTGAAACCGAAACTGTGCAGACGAAGGCACAAAACGAACGAAAAAAAATCGCAATAAATGAAACTTCCCAGGAAGAAGAAAACGAAAACTAAACGAAAAATAAAAATTTTGAAGATTTATACTTCAAAGGACCAACAGAACAGATACCAAAAAGAAACAAGCTAGAAAGTTTTCTGTTGTTCTTCCGGTGGAGAAGCAAATCATCGTGCTAACTCCGACAAAAATATATAAAAATGTCTCTCACAAGGACTAGAAAACAATACCAAAGTAGCGAAATTATCATCATCATTGGTATACCGTACGTACAGTCAAAAACTAACGAAAAGGACACAAAAATGTGAAAATACAAAAATTCGTTGGTATGTGCATGAATCTGGATTTAAAAACAGGATACGGGTGAAATTACATTGAGAACACAACAAAGTGGCAGTCGTCGTCGTCATAGTCTTTTGTTGATGATATTTCTCATACACCTATATACCAGGGATATAATAAAAATAAAATAAGTCCTCGCTTTCACAATAATTTTCGTAAGTGGAGATTTTTTTTGCAACTAGAAAAGTGCCACTTGTGGTATAGCCTCTCTTCAGGATCCCACAACGACAATGACTACTACGACGACGACAACAACGATGGCAACGAAGGAGAAGATGAAAATCCTAATAGCATCAGAGGAAAAGAAGAAAATTGCAAAAAAAAAAGCCAACAACCCAATTTATATATAACTCCCTCGGATATCCTTTTCTCGCGCACGCGACAACACATTCGTTGCTTCCATATAGGTGCGACAGTTATGGCTAAATAAAAAGAAAATAAATGAATAAAGAAACAGAAATACACCAAAGTCCTTTTTGGCGAAGGATTTTCTTCACGGTTTTATGTGGTTCTATTGAGGAGGCTTTTTTGTTTTGAACTTGCTCACTTGGGGTATGGTAAAGGGTAATTGTTGGGCTTATCAAAATTTGTAAGCTATTGTTCATGTAATACGAAAAATGGTAAAATTTTATATTTCACGGACACAGCCAATGCGAAAGTGATTTACAAAGGACATTCTATAAGAGACTACCTCTGTATCCTGCAAATAAAATAGGAACTGACGAGTACTCATATACAACGAGTGTATTTCAATTTCGAAACAAAATGTTCGCCCAAACAAAGCGCAACAGCATATAATACGAGCATGTAACCAAGCCACCTCCTTATCCTTTAGCTGGATTTTTATTTCGTTTCTGGGGACCACTTTCTCGAGCATTCCACCACTTCCGAGGCTAAGTGTGACAAGTGGAATAGGAGTGAAGAAGAACAACTTAGGAAGTGGTTAAGTTATGACTACACAAGAGTTCAGAAGATTTCATTGTTTGTTCAGGATTGTTTTATCCTTGTTGGTTATTGAGGAAGGTAGCCCGAGTACAATACAATTTTGGGGTCAAGTTGGCTGAGAAGATGTATGTTATCCGCTTAAGTTTAAGCGTTCTCGCTACCCAAAGGAGCAATGTGAGACTGAATTAAACTCTTATTACCTGTTAGTAGTGTAGAAGTGGTTTATATGTATTACCAACAGGAGAACGATAGACTCAAGAGTGGACTTTGTTAAAATTGTCGAATAATTGACCAAAAAGAGACTTGTGAAGGCAAGTTATGTCGGAGCTCAAGGAAATATTTAAGTCATCAGGTTTATTTTCGATAGAAAACGGATATGTTGCTAGGCACATCAAAAATGTTGCCAGTCACATGGGTACGTGCCTTTGGGTAAGAGCGTGGTAGGAGCTGCAAAAAAGGTGCATCCAAATAAATTGAATGCGCTTAAAAGCTGGATCCAGGATCGTCTCACATAAATGGTGAGAAAAGGAGAAACAAATATCGCTAGCGGTGTAGAACAGCAAGCCAACAAGGCAGTGATCTGGGTTTGAGGGAGGGAGACCAAGATTCAGGACTAACCATCCATAAAATCGAAGATGTAGTCATAAGTAGCTGTAAGAAGTTTTATGACTGACTACAGACTTAACTTCCGAGAGCATGTTTAGTTTGTTTTTTTAGAAGGCTTTACAGATCACAGGCAGTATCAGTACTGATGTGAAATATTGAAGGACCAAGACAAACTATCAAAAACTCCCCAATGCTAAGGGAGAACGAATCAATGGTCACACATCATAGGGTTCCGATATGGTCACCATCAGTCACTAACCGTGAATGGTATCTACTTCGCCTTCGCCTTATAGACCAGTCTATATGGATGTTGTAAATGTAATCTCAGGTTGATTATATCCTCTTAAAAGTTCTGCAGTACCCGTAGTCAGAGCTTAGCCCACATTGGAAGCTGTCAAAGACTCTCAAGATAATTGTTGTAACCGCATACACTGAGCTACAACCTCTTGACGGACATAGTAAACTAAAGTGGGAAGCTCTCACAGTATGTTAAAAGTGTTGATATAAGAACATACAGAGTTGTAAGAACTTTTTCAGAGATCGAGTCACATTGGAGGCTATAACAACCCGCCACCCACCACATATCGGGGCGAAATGCATTTGGAGTTAAGTCCCTTAAATGTGTCTAATAAGTCTATCACAACCTCTTAGAAGTTTTGTAAGATCGTTATACTTAGCTTGTATAATCACTTCAGATATCTAGGGAACTCACATTAGTAACTGCCATAGCCTTTTGAAACCTGGTTGATCTCTAAAGTTAAGCCTTATAAGCTGTTAAAACGTTTTAAGCTTGGCGTCTTAACAGTTGAAAACTGTTCTAGAAGGTATTCACGTCAAACTCCTAATTGAACAATAATGAATCATAAACGATCGGGTCTGGTCTTTTATACCCATTTGGGAGAGCTTTTGCTGAAAAAATAAGCTATAAGAGCTTTTATTATATTTTATATAATATCGAAAGCGGCAAAATTTTACTTTACTGTCCATAATTTTGGAAAAAATTGATACTCCATTCCTGAAGTTTTGGTTTCATTTTTTTTTTATTTGGTATTTTTTGAACTTTGGGGGCGGGCCACGCCCAAACTGTAAGAGAGCGCTTATTTTTTGTTTGCAGATTTGAGCTCAGCGCATTAAAGTCAATCGGTATAAACTAAAAGAAGTATTTTTTCGAATGAGGAGTAAAGTAAAATCTTGCCTCGAAAGCTTTGTGAGCTTTACGTACACTAATAATGGAAATTTATTGAAGAAAGAGAAAATTGAATAAAACATTTTAAAAGAGCTTACAAATTAAACAATCCAAAATGATTTAAGTTTAAGAAAGTGTAATTCAGGATTTCAATGAAAATTAATTAAAAATTAATGAAAATTAATAAAATGCATAAAGTGCAGTTTTGGGTTGTTCCAAAATTAAATTAATCGGTTTATAAATATTCGTTAGAGAGACACATCACAGTTTGGCTTAAAAACTGTCCCAAAGAAGTGCCAATAAAATAGAAACACGGACAAAAGTTCCCATCAAATATTTTTAAATATTTTCACATGCACAGCAAGTGTTCATGTTTCCAATGAACTCGTTGTACAATTATTATTATTTACGATCAATGAACATTATATGTACTATATATACAAGTTTACAACTTTACCACATCTCTTTAATAATGTATCTACTGCATAATGCAAATGCAGTAACTTGGATTTTATGACACTCAATGGACTAATAAATATATCGATAACCAAACGCAACTCGAACTAAAAGGAGTAATAAAATCGCCAACTTATCATACCGGTGATGACAGTGTTCCGACAAGAGTCAGAACCAGTTCCAGAATCAGTGAATTAGATGCGGGATGCTATTTGCCATTTTAAGTGGAAAAACGTGCGCCATAGAGAACAACGTCTAAACACAAATTGCAATTTGTTTGTAAATTTTTAATGCACTCTGAGTTTGGTTGTTGCGGTTTTGGGGGTAGGTCTATGTACGATGTATGCTCAGCTTTATGTTGTTTCGCGGTACGGTGAGGAAAAGGATACAAAATTGATTTCCCTTGATGTTTGTTTCATCGTCGTCGTCCTCTTCCTCCTCGGAAAAAGGACTTTAAACTTGTTTGCACAAGCTCTGCCTGGCCATATCGGTTGGAGTACGCAAACAATTGGTGGCCAACGAACCAATTCCCATTTCAATTTAAGCATGTTGCAGGTGGTGGTGGTGGAACTATTTCCCATCGTCTATAACTATAGACGCATTTTGTTAAATATACTATACACCTGTGTGGAAACATATTTGTAAACAAAACAAAACAATAGTGTGTGTGTTCGTGTGTGTGTGTTATTAACCTGCAATGTTGACGCACATCAAGTTGTGCTATAGTACTACTGCTGCTGATGATGATGATGATGATGATGATGCTGCAGTGCCTTGGGAATCAATACCGTCGACAAAGTCAATCAAAGTTCCGATATAGGAGGCCCCATTATATGCATCGTTTCATTTTAATTTATATCACACAGCGACCACATAATGAGAAACCCTTTACACTTGTATGTAAATGCATTTGAGGTGATGCTATCGACGTTAATTATTATTTTTCATGGTTAGGCACATAGGTATGGGATGTAATGCCAGCCCACTTGCTTGGGGAATGCCGCAAAGTGCAGTAATAGGAACTTTGAAATGGTATTCGCAGGTAGTGTCCCCATTTCTAGACATAAAGCCGGAAAAAAACCTGGATAGCAGTTGAATCCACGGTTGTTAAATATTCGGAAATGTACATTCTGGACAGTTTTGCTATCAACATAAATCGAACAAGTTAAGAAGAAGGACTCAAGCAAAAAAAAAAAAGTGGTTCATCAGTAAGTTTAATTGGCCAAAGTGGTATAGGTTAGGTTAGGGTGGCAGGCCGCGGTCCGCCACAGGAGGCCCATTGTGATACCACAGGATCTAATGATCTCACAACTACCCGTTGAACCAGTAGGAGCTGAGAATAAAGCGTTGGGGGCAACTTATGCTTTCTTTAGCGAGTTCGCGGAGATTGTCTATAAGAAGTATACTCCTAGATGTAGTTTTCTACGAGCTGAGAGGGCTCGACACGTGCATAGGAGGTGAAGAATTGTCTCTTCCTCCTCCTCGTCCATGCAGCTTCTATATAGAAATCATTGGAAGAGAGCCCCAGCCTGAGTGCATGTCTCCCAATAATGCAGTGTCCCGTGATGACACCTACTAGTGTGCTAATGTTGGATCTTTTTAGTTTTACAAGATTCTCGGAGCGCTTGAGATCCAGCATGGGCCAGATCTGTTTGGTGGTGGAGCACGTGGTGCAGTTTGACCACCTTCGAATAGTGTCGATTACCGCATTTTAAAGTGGTATAAGTGCATGACGACTTGACGGCGAAATATACGAGGTGCACTTCCTGCCAAGGGGAATAATCAGAAATCTCTTTTCAAGACGGAGAATTGATTAGCTGAATTTAAATGTTCAAAAAATAACCTAAAGGGATATGCACAATTAGACCGTGGTGTAGTTCGACATAGCTATACTTTCAATTTCAATTTCAATTGAAGAATATTTTTTTAAAACGAAGAACACTAATTTTGATGAAACTTTTTTCAAAGTGACAATATTTCTTAAATATAACAAAATATTTGTCAAAACAACTGACAGGAGGTGTTGACCTTATATTGATCACCATTTCTTCAAGTCCACGTACTTTTTTGTCAATATCACTACCAAATTTGGTTCAGTGTAATGGATTTTTTGTTTGTATTGCTTGAATTTTTTGATTAATTGCAAGTTAAAGACAATGAAGTTAAAGCATATATTTTTTGATCAAAAATGCTGCCAAAAAGTAGGCGTGGCAATAAACGACCAGAAGTTGTCATTTCAACTGACATTTTTACCTTATTTGGTAGGTACATGAGGATGAGGATATTAGTTCAAAATTGTTGGGAGAAATCGGAAGCCTGTCAGAATATTTCATTAGTAGTTCATGGCCTAGACATGAAACCTTCGTCTAGGTTTCGTCATAATCAGGGGCGGAGCGAGGGGGGAGCGAGAGGTTTGAACAAAATGTTAAAATAGAAGAAGTGAGTTTGGATTTTCATTCCGGTGTTCAAGAGACGGCAATTCGACGAGCAATTTTCAAAAAAATTGCGTCATAGGTTTGGATTTTTATTGCGTAGGTATAGGTTTTAAACTTGTAAATGTATACCTACAAGTCGGCATTTCAAAGGTTACACATATGAACACCTTAAATTTAGCTGGTTTCGATTTGATTTTTAAAAGAACGGGAGGCATTTCTAATTTGAGTTTAAATTCGAATATGTTATGTCGCTAGCTTGTGGAACTCGGCTTATTGATGTGGATTGCGAACTTTTACAATTCACGGCAAGGGTGTTTTTGTTTGCGGCAAAAAGTTTGGCTGAAATTCGCGAACTGTCGCGACCTAGAAAAGTGTTCATGTGAACGGACTGTCAAAATTTGCAAATATTCGTTCGTTCGTAAATAGTTGGTCGCTCTCATGTAAATGGTCCTTTAGGTATTGGCCCAGGCCAGGAGTGTTCCTGTATGGCGCCTCCCATACAAAAAAAAAATTGGTCAAATTGGACAAAGGGGCGTGGGATCTCCCATACAAAAAACATCTTCTATGGGATGAAATTCGATATGACGTTAGATATAACCCGATAACCGCTGGGTCAATTTTCATGATTTCTATATAGTCGGCAAGTTCCTGAAAAAAGAAATGCCGATTTCAATGAAAGCCACCCTCCAAGGCTCAAACCTTCGCTACGTTCCTGGTCATAATTCAGTGAGAGGTACTATACCTGCAGGTAGGACAAATTGAACGCTGTTATAACGATGTGGTAGCACTAGTTCGAATTTGGTCTTATTGGTCCATATCAGTATACAGTTTTGGGACAGCAAAGTCAACAGTATCGACCAAATTTTTACACTCCGGCAGATTTTAAAATGTCTCAGGAATTACAGATTGAGACACACCACCTCCTAATCGTTGCTAAAAAGTAGACTTGGCATAGAACGAACTCACTTAAAGCCTTTTTGGAGTGTTTTGAAACTTATGAAAAAAAAAAAATACAATCTAAATCTGTCCAGAAGTTGTCATGTCAACATAGACATAAAACCCCCTAAAGTTTGAACAATAATTCATCAGTTGATCTTCATATCTCTCATGCCCTTCCCTATGCTATGGTACCTACTCTTCTTACTGGGAGTACCAACATTTAACAAGGTGAAAGAGCTGTCCATTTGTATTTACTTAGGGTTACCTACCAACTATTTCTGGTACGCCACACTTAAGCTGTAACCTCACTATGTACCTATACCCAGAGGAACCTTCAAAACAAATTAATTAAATGGACATCTGTATGGCTGCTGGAAGCCCTTGCCCACCCATCACAAGCATTTCAAAAAATAAACCCATCAGCCTCGCCTAATAGATGACTGGGCTATTAATTTAGCCTACCCCGTCTTCAAATACCTTCAAATGTGAGTCATATTTGTCTATCCTTCCCATGCAATCATGCCGTGTGTTCGACCGGATTTACAACGTCCGGCTGGTATGCTGAATGCAACGTTCGTCATCGAATGGAAATACACGAAAAAAAAACTCCCTCCATCATTGTCCTGTTAACTGCTGGTGTTGATAGGGACTAATTGCATTACCTATCCCCGCACGGTGTTGACCAGGTGCAATTAAAAATCCATAGCTCTGTGTGTTGGATTGGACATTGGAGCGCCGCGCCGCGCCGCAATAAAGCTGTGTTGACGAAAATTCCTGTCGAAAGGATACTATTTGCCTTTGTCGGGCGCCAAATTAATTGATGGAATTAATTTGTTACGCACAAAAGGATTCCTTTCTGTTCCCTCCTCCCATTTTGTTGGTAATTTCATTTTTATTCTGTATTGTGAATGGCAATGTTAATTGACAAAAATTATGCGAATGAAGGAATTCAAATTTTTGCGGGCTCAATTTGTCGCACCGTATTCGTTCAGTCAGAACAATGTAAACGTTGCTATGGGAGCGGTGCTATTCAATGCTGCCACTGCCATCCGTGTGAATGAAGCGAATCCCATTGAATGCAAATTAAACCCAACACACGTTGATTTATCGATCTCACCATCGTCGTAATGTGATGGGGAAGAAATTCTTCTCTACGACATTACCCAGGAGAGGCAATGGGGCGCGCGGCGACTCCTCAAGGTAAACTACTGCATTCCAAGTGACTGAGCTAATAGGCATCCGAATGAAGTGAAGCTGATGCTGCTCCCGATCGGTTAATCTCCAGCTTAATGGTTATTCATGCGCGCTCAAGTGGCTTCGTATCCAAGATGCTAGATGTCAGATGCCAGATGTTCGCATCGCAATGATTCTCATGCCATGATGATCTATTAGCACGCTGAAGAGTTAAGTAATGAGAATGGCCTCTGCTCAGTATCTGCAAGTGCCTCTGACTCAGTTTGATCATATATACCCAAAGGCAGCGGCGAAAAGATTTTTATTACCGATTAAAGTAGGTATAGTCGGTGATTGCAGAATGCAGGTGTCTCAAGTAGGTATGTGACGAGTATCTACGGGTCTGCGAGAGGTGAGAAAAGTGAGCTAACCCTAATGTGCTCGGTAGTTGGTGAATGGAGTTAATATAATTGATGTAATTATGACACTGATAAAATCCAAGTGATTAGTTTTGAACATGTTCTTAGAGGGAATCAGTCGTTTTGTATATCAGGGTTAATTGGGAGTTGTAAGGAGGCGGATTTACCTCAGTGGCAGTTATATCTATATACCTACTGGCAAGTGCCGACGTGGATTGTAAGACTAACCACATTCCACCGATAACTGCCTACGTCTTTCTAGATGGAGAATGTGAGAACTTTTTTATTGGTCATTTAGCCTGAAGGACATTACGGAGTTAATTTTTTTTATAATCCCAACGGTTTCAAAGAGTTTTAAATATTTATGTAGGTGACCTAGTTCGTTGGTCACCGCGTTCTTCTCGACGCTTTAGGGAAAGATAATGAGTCTCTCTGGGGGTTTAATTTTAAGAAGCTTGAATCAGAAGTCTCAATATCATAAAAAAAATCTATTGTTTTAAGAGGTTTTTATGCGAATTGGGTAAGTTGCTAAAAATGCATCAACACTTTGGGATACACTCAAATGCTAAGGTAGATATGACTTATCGGATGCAAAGATGCCCTCGAAGAAATACAAAATTTTAATAGTTCTATACCTTTTTTGCTTGAATCTACGAATTCTATACTTTACAGGATTCGTTATAACTACTCAAGTTGCCTTAAAAATATTTTAACATTAGATCCTCATCGTATATATCTAGCGGAGTTGTTGTCGAAAGGTGGATCTGACGAATCTTAAACCTTCGTCTGTGCGTGAAGCTCTCGATATACAATGAGACAGAAAAAACGGATGGAAGTTTGGGTGCATTTGACTTCGACACACCGTACCCAGAAGACCCTGGCAAAAGAATAAAGTTTCGAATGAAAATTAAATTTCGATTTACACAGATGGTTCCACAACTAAGGAGGGTACAGGGTCAGGTATATACTCGAGGGATATAGACCTACACGTTTCATTCAGACTTCCGGACACATGCAGTGTGTTCCAGGCAGAGGTTCTGGCAGTGCTCAAAGCTGCGGATCTACTTGAAATGGGATCAATATCCAACGAGAATATCGCTATCTACATTGATAGTCAGGCTGCGCTAAAGACGCTACAGTCCTTCATCATCAAATCTGAACTAGTCGGGAGATGACGCATAATGCTCAGAGCATTATACGCGAAGAACCAAGTCAGATTGTGTTGGGTACCCGGAAACTGCAATATTAGGATATTATAGGATAACGAAAGGGTCGACGTTCTAGCCAAAAACGTACCAGTACCAGGGCTTCCATAACTCGAAACCATTGAAGGCATAAAAACACCAATAGCCGTGGTCAATATAGGTTTAACAGGAACGGACACATGCAGATGCAGGTATTGCTAAGACTTATATGTCGCAGAGGATATTAATAATCTCCTCTGTGAATGTCAACCCATTGCTCGGTACAGGAGGAACAACCTTGGAAGGTACCTCTTCGTCAATTTGGAAGAGGTTGGCCTCACTAACAAAATTTAAACAATTTTTAGGTTTTGTAGAAAAATTAATTGCTTGGGCGAATGGTTTAGGTTTTTGACCGTTACGGTTCCCCCAGGGATGGCGATGTGCCCAATATGGTGCCTAGTCCACTGTGATGAACTCACACCCTATTCAACCTAACCTATATGAGACAGAAATTGAGTTAAAAATATCTTGATAAAATTGGGTAGGTGCATGAAGCTGTAGTTGCAGTTAGGGCAAATTGAGCACTGTTAACAAAATGTAGTAGCATTAGTCCGAAATATGCGATAAAAATAGCTCTAGATCCCACATGTTTACACTTCGCAAACGGCATTGGTATACGACCTTTAAAAACTCAGTTTTGAATCATGTAATTCTGTATAAATTTTCCAACTGCAGGAACATTTTTAAAGTGGAGTACCTGTTTTTAGTTGTGAGGGCAATCGAGCATTACTGGCTGACATGTGCAGGGGCGTTGTTTTTTTTAACCATTAACTGATCGGTTGGCAAGAAATGGATACTCTGAACTGTGCCAATTACAGAGGAATAAGCCTCCTGAATGTTGCTTAAAAGATCCTGTCGGCTATTATTGCCTAAAACCCTTTGCCTAAAACCCTGATCGGTGCATATCAGTGCAGTTTTATGACAGGAAATTCAACCGTCAACCAAGGGTTCATACTCCGGCAGATCTTAGAAAAATCCCACGAATTCCAGATCGAGCAACACCACCTCTTTATGGACTTCAAATTCGCCTATGATAGATAGCTTATATAGGGATAAATTACACAAAGCCATGCCAATTTTCGGCACTTCTACCAAACTTGTCCATCTGTCCAAGATTGCGATGGACGAATCTAGCTGCTCCGTTTAAATTGGAGAAAACACCACCGAACCCTTTGTTGTCGAAAAATATCTACTTAAGACGCTCATATCATGCAATTTTTTATCATTCTCGAAGAAATTGTACGAAATTCACAAGCCAACTTCAATAGAGGTACAATTATTCAAAAGTCCGTTCAACTAATTGGATGTGCTGATGATATAGACTCAACGAGCTGTCAGTGGCATGTTTGCAAGTCATCGACAAAGGACCCTCAACATCGGTGACTCTGGCAAAACCTCACAATGAACAGATAAGGTAAGGCTCTAAAATTACCTCGCAAAATGATATCGGCGCAGAGGTCAAGAGAAAAATCTGTCTTCCCAATCTCGCTGTTTCTTTCGGCTAAAAAAACATTCAAGACGTAAAGCCGACTCTCATAGAAACAAGGTTCTGCTTGGTATGTACAGAAGTATGGACATTATCGAAAGTGAATGAAAACACTCTTTGAGAGAAAGATGCTGCCAGTGATTTGCTGTCAAATTTCCATCTATAGAGTGTGGAGGAGAAGATTAACGACCTGATACAGAAAACCATGTTTACACGAAGTCAACCATAAAACACGACAGATAGATCATGTCAATAATCTCTTAGCCCAAAATTCCGCCTTATGGCCAGTTCATTTCCATAGATTTTATTATACCAAGTAGATTATACATTTTAACGGACTAGCTCATAAATCGCGATACTTTCAGCCTCCTTTGGTAATTTAAATCCCATTTCAAAGTGAACTGCTCTTTCTGGTAAATCGCTGATATTTCCACCCCGAGCTGAACACTCTGAAAGTCGTAATTTGCAGCAATTATGACGGCCCGTGTCAATCCCAAGCAATTTACATAATTTAACATTTTTTCTTTCTTCCAATTCCATCTTATAAGAATTATCTTGAACAAAATAATAAAAAAATATAAATGCGAGATGAGTACGCAATAAGTATGGTCGTCGTAAAAACCCGACCAAGATCGAGCCCCTTACAATATATTTATATATCTCTCAATAGCGTCTGCAGCTCATCAATTTTATTCACAGCGCTTCGCATATAACCATCGCGGGTAACTTGAAGTTCATAAAGCATAAAACATCACCAGCGCGCACAGCAAATAAGAAGATAGAACGGACGACGAAGACCGTCCAATTGGGTTACCGAAGGTTAAGTGGATGCCATACCAATGGATGCAGGACCAAACAATGAGGGTGGTGTGCCCGCCAAGACAGATGACGATGACGATGAGGATGCCGGCGACTACGACAACAACGAAGAATAGCAGTTTATATATGTATCTGTACATATTGCAACCACTTAATATGAAATTCCAACCGCATAGTGACAACATAATCGCAGATAAGTTCCGCATTGAAATGGTATGCTGCCCGGCACCGCTCTCCTAAATGGTTCTCTTGTTCTGCCAATTGTCCGCGCGCTGGATGATTATGATAGTGTATACTTGTAGTCCACCGATGCTTCCCTCTAGTCTGGTCACTTTCACAATCTTCACACCACCCAGCACCATCATCCAGAACGGAACTCTAATCAAAATGGTACAAGGTCCACAGTCGGGAGGGTTTTTTTCTTTTTCCTGACTTCATGTCCACTCCTTCTGTTCACAATGGCACAAGGAGCGATGGTACACCATAGTGAATGTACGATAATATGCTACCACGATGATGACTTATTAAATTGTTGTTCCCTTGTGGTTATGACGTGTAAGTAGACGACGACGAGGAGCGAGTTGTTCCTTGGATATTAGCCCTCCACTCTGCCACCATTCACCATCAGACGCGGACTACCCATCAGTGCCAGTGTTCTAGGAGCAATAACAGAGATATTGTCGTTGTTTTGTTATCCTCTTGCGGTAGCTAGGATATGCATTTTTATATGTTGGCAAACTAATATCTGTCGTGGACCAGATATTGAGGGCGACTGCCATACACACACACACAGGCAGACCCACAGGAGACGCGTAAAGGGATAATTCATAATACAGAATAATTATCTTTTCTTAGTTACTATAGTGTATGAGTGTAATTTTTTATTATTACTGTCATCGCAGTGTGTTTATTAAGGTAATATTATCCGAGTATTCATTTTTATATGCCAAGGGAGAGTGCAGTGTGATAATTTCCACTCTATGCATTGTGGGGGCTAATGGAGTTCCAGCAGTTTGAATCTCAGCAGTAACTGCCGATGATATGTGTTGTTAGCTATGGGTGGATGACGATGAAGATTCAATGACTGTAATGGTCTCATATGAGTCCTCGATAAAAATAAATTTGTAAATTATCGCAACGAAGAATATGGAATGGTCTTGTGTTGGGCGCCAATTTGATGAGTTTTGAAATGACGAGCTTTTATTCGAATGTCCTTGAGTACATTCTTGAAATAATTGATTTTTAGGAAGAGAGGAGGAAGATTTTTTTTTTGTGTGTATTTTCGTTGAGAGGAATTGCTTATAAGTCTTCCATAAAATTAAGTACCATTATACCATTATACCATTTTAATGAGTTTTGAAATTTTTAATTGGTTGTCCTTGAAAATAATTGTTAAGGTCTTAAAATATGGAAGATTTCTTGGAAGAGACATAAATAGCGATAGACATATTGCTCGTAGTTGCTATACACTTCTTCAAAAAAATGCTTTTTGTAAACAATTTGAAAATCGAGTTAATAAATGACATCGATCGAGCGGAAAGGATTCTGTGCACTTGACAAAAATGAAGCTCTTTTCATCTGATAAGGCAACTGGATCGTAAGCGTAACAAGGCATACACACCGAGGGATATATGACTTGGTAGAGAGCACGCACCAACTCATTTGGGCTTTGTCAGTTATAGCCGCGTGAATTTGGACCGCAGTCCAAAAAAAAAAAACATACCGCGCGGCCTAAATTCATCATAGGATATAATTTTAAGCCGTGATAGAAAAGTGATACTAGACCGCCCGACCAAAATTCATCAGACGCCGGGATCGAAAATAATTTGGAGTGGATGGTTCGTTTCACCCGCGGCAAAGGCCTTAAACCATCATTTTCAGACATTGTGCTAAAAATTTATCTTTAATTCAGTTACTCCACCGCGCGGCCTAAATTGCTCAGAAGATATCATTTTAAGTCGCGACCGTACGATCTAGTTTCATTTCACTTATCGCGGTCATATAAAATTTTTAAAATTAATTTAGAACGCAGTACAAAATTATCAGCGGCCTAAATTTATGCAGTCTAAATTTCATGCACCACTCATTTTTTTGATTTGATTGGGGGAAAGTATACCTTCTAAACTGCTCTAATTTAAGACGGAACAAATTCTTAAAAATTGCATACGAAGTACAGTCTGGCTTGCGAGCACATAAAACCTTTGTTAACCAGCTCGGTTTCAAAGGTCCAAGTTCGCCAAATGTCAAGCAGATAATTGCGATGTTTGATAAAAAAATTCGAAAGACGTCCGCTCTCTTCAAGGTTTTTTTTTATAGGTCGATAACCATCATCAAAGGCAAAGGCCTTCGGGAGATTTTTCTGATGTGTGGTAACTTATACAGCTACGGTGTGGCCACGGTTTGTTATCAGGCTCGACGAGAGTTGTCGTATCAACTCGATCTTCTTCTTTTCAATTTCGATTTATATGAAAGCACGCTCTGCGCTGATCAATGTCGAATTCGCTATTGGCTAATCTTGGTGCTGAAGGCAAGAATTTATTTATCTGGGACCAATGCTTATTGCTAGGTGCATGTCGACGGTGCGGTGGTCCAAAAGCTGGCCTTCACGAAAATCTATCAAATGAAGATGTAAAAATTTGAAGAATGATTTTCTGTTTCATTTGTCGTGCCTCAGTCGTCTAGGATGGACACTGGACAGTGGACAGGGCATATAGAAAAAATTAACATCAATGCTACGGTCCAAAAATTCTACAATTCCAATCGGAAAGTGCAACTCAATACCTACACGATGGCCTCCCTTTAGGAGTAGCGCCGCCGCGCATATGTGAAAGACGACCTCATTCAACTTTGGAGTGCGCAACTGGACCGCGCTTACTCTTGATAGGAGTATTGATTGATGACCAGTGGGGTCAAGAGGGCCTACGAAAATAGTCCATCAAATTGACAATATCTTGTTTAGTCCATCCTAAAAACTGGTAAACCTAGGCAGCTATATTATTTATAAGTCCATCTATTGCCATTCAGTCTAAAACAACTTATAGTACCTACTTTTTTTTCATCCAAAATTGAATGACAACAAGAATCGCTTATTCGACTAACTTCAACTTTCAATCGATCCGAACATTCACTTTAAATAATTTCATCAAGAGTTAGAAACTTTTTTACCATTTTGCTGCGTTAAACCAAACGTTTCAATCCACTTTAAAGCAATTAAAAATAATTTAGCACAAAAAGGCGGAAAACTCTAAACTCAGGTCGACTAGATTGGCCTAAAACTAAACTATGTTGGCTGTGGTTTAAAAGATTCGGTATAAAATAAAACAGAAACCCATCATCAACAACAAAAGAACTTGTGAACTATTTTCAGAGACACACACACACACAGTCACACACACAGAGAGAGGGAGAGTTATTTGGGAAACGTTCTTTTCAAAAACTTTTCACCAAAAAAAGATATAGCGCACTAACCCACCACCACCACTACTACCACCGAATCCAGTTCGAAAATGTGAATGAAAAACTCACTCCCCTCCCTCGAGCCGAGAAAATGAATTATTTCGAGAGAAAAAAAAAAAAAATCTGCCTAACGAAATGGTCGGGATGGTTTTTGATTTTTTATTTTCTTTTAATTCTTTATCCCATTTTGATATTTCAGTGCGGTTTTTATGAATACATATAATTTTTTATTTTTTTCACAGACCCAAGTTTATTTTTTTTTGCGCTACCCACAGCAGACCTAATTTTGTTAGGCTCTACTGGTGCTGGCTGCAATTTCCTTTAAAAAACTCCATTTGGATGATGATGATGCCTGGGCATCAAAAGTCATGTATTTCTGTTTGCTTCTCAACAAAATGGGGTAAAAATAGAGTAAAACGTAGGTACACGAAAAAAAAAAAAAATTAAATAAAATTATTTAGTAAATATTCCCACCCAAGTCCTTGCGGGTATCCTTTGACATAAATGACCTCGCCTAAGAATGAAGGAAATATTTTATAAACTTTTGATGGTAGAGCGTAGAGAGTATAAAAATGTGGTTTCTGTGAGGCAAAGGAAAAACTTTTCACAAAGTATTCCCTGTGAGACTGACCATTGGCATTTAGGACCGTATTCCGTATAGTAAGGAACAATCCAGCGAGCAGATAAAGTAATGCATCACGCTCGAAGCGTACAACAGAGTGCACCACGAAAAAAAAGGACATGGCTGTGAAATTCTTTTGTAACAAAATTTAGTTTTTCATTTGTTAACATTAAATTAGGACAGTTTTTCTATCTATACCTACAGCGTACAAGGAGCTACCGTAGTTGTCGTTAATATGTTCAAAAATTCCAAACTAGAATAGTGTTGGTGGCTGCAGGCAAGTGGGTGCGTTTCGGGGGAAGGGATAACTATTTTGTGTGACCTTACGTATGGCTTTATGTTGGTCGTTTGACAATAGTCTGTTGAGCAGAAGCGAGCTTTACACTGCAGCGGTCGAAATTGCATTGGACATTGGCATCAACTTGGCAATGTCCAGTTGCCGTAACTATCTCATACACATAAATTGTGCTTATTTAATTGTGGTAACCACCGGGTACTGGTCTCGCTGAACTAACCGGACTTGACTTGCTAAACTTATAAGTGTTGCGAGTGTTGAACACGAAGAAAATAGCAAAACTACAATGCCCTGTCGGAATGACTGACTGAATGAGTCTCAGGGGTCTTACATGTGCCCCTCAGAAGAGGACATAGACGGAATGAGTCCACAGTCGAGATGGCAGATACCTTGCGTGAACTACTCTGACATATTTGAAGCAAAGCTCAAGGAGGATTTTTCAGCACTAGTGAGGGTGTCGTATGAACCCGCAAAGTCAGCGCTCATATCCCTGAAGCGGATTACTGACTCCACGGAAAAACCAGGTAGTTCTAAAACAACTATAAACGTCGGATACGAATGATCCAAATGTTGACGAACCCAGTAAATGAAATAAGGACAACCAGCTTCGGATTTTCACGTGGAGTGTCCGGACCACAGGCCGCGTATAGCCGAAAAATTATCGGAGACCCTGGATAGGTACAAAGCGGATATAACGGCCATCCAGGGAGTGCGATGGGATGGAGAAGGCACAAGAAGAATGAAAAAAATGTGACATTTACTACGGCGCGCGAGTGCCGCAGGGAGCAAAGTCACCGGTTGTTTGGATGCCGATTTGTGATTAGAGGAGGACTTAGCAAGAAGTCTTGGGTTTTCGCAACGTAAGGTAGCGTATGGTCACAATCTGCATCAGGGCAAAATCAAAAACATAACAGCCAAGGAAGCTGTTCTTAAGAAGACGTATGATAAGTGCCCTAAGTGCGACGTTAAGATTGTTCTTGGCGACTTTAACGCCAAAATGGTATCTTTGGCTCGGAAAGCGCAGCCTGCACGAAAACACTTCCGGAAACGGACTTAGGCTAATCGACTTTGCGGCAGAGCAGAATGTCCCATAAGAAAGTGGGCTTAGTTCCCACCTCACATGGGAACTAAGTCCACTTCACGAAAGTGGTTTTATTTCCCACTAGGTGGGAACTAGTACCCTCAGTGGACTTAGTTCCCGGGGACTTATTTCCCTGCACCATAATTGCTAGCACTCGTTTCCCGCACCTCAACAACATAAGGGGACTTGGCGGTCTCCCAGATCAACAAACCGTCAATCAAATTGATCACGTTGCGATCGACGCCGGACATGCGTTCAGTATCTTGGATGTCTGAAAGTTCCGAGCGGCTAACAAAGACACCGGCCCGGCCACTACTTGGTAATGACCAAAGTGCGTATGTTGATATCAACAACGCCACAACGGCACAACACCGAGCGGATACTGTACGGAGATTTGATGTCGCAAAACTACTGGTATAGCGAGAGCCCGTCAAAAATGTTGCCGACCGCGTCTTCCTTAACCTCTCAGCAAGCTCATCGTCAGCATCGACCGAATCAAGTGCAGAGGACCAGTGGCAACAAGCGTGCCATCGTCGTTAAATCTTCTCCTCCACACTCCTTCGATACAAACTGGACCTAATATCGTCCGAAGGATCGTTCTCTTAAAACATCCCAGGAGGTTTTCATCCGATTTCGATTGAAACCATGCTTTTGCTCCATATAGGATGATTAAGGTCTTGTACAATATTTCCTTGGTTATGTAAGAGGGGGCTTTATTTCCTAGATGCCTTCTTAGCCCGAAGACACAGCGATTGGCAAAAGAGATTCTTCGCTTGATTTCGAGCTTAGGTAGACACATTTTACACCTACAATTTATCTACAGAGTAGAGTAGTAGGTCTAAAAATTTGTTTAATATGCAGATATAGGAGGAAAAAGTAAAAAGTCTTTAGACAATATGAAACGATTTTAATTTGATCAATGTATATAAAAATATTCAAGACAACTTCATTTCATTTTTGAATAGGTTTAGAAGCGACAAACTGTCATACGTTAGAAGACAATTATGACACAGGCTGTCTGATTTTTACATCGAAGCAATTTGATATTTGATCAATAAAATGCGATTGATATTCTGATCAGAAGAAACAAATTTTCGTATAAAAACACGAAATTTACATATTTTAAACGAGTTTAACGTGTCATGATCAACGAAGATATATAATCTCCAACTAAGATTTACGAAATGTTATTCTTAGTGACCTCAGAAACGTATAATTCTATAACACAAGCTACGTGAATGTTGACATCATTCCACTTGACGAAGCAATAGATATTTGATCAACAATTTTACAAAATTAGGGTGATATCTGATTAGCAGAAAATAAATTAAGCACAAAACGTTACCAATTGAATCGAGTGATGTTTGATCAACAGAAGACGGTTCATTCGCTTGTATAACAAGATCGCAACATTTTCGATGAGAATTTTTTCTATTTGATCAACGAATAGAATATATTATCAACTAAAGTACGTAGGTATACAAAAATGTATTTATTAAAACCAGGATGAGTCAGAACTAATCTTTAAAATAACTTTCGACATCACAGATGATTAAGCTAGTGCTATTATTTTTGATCAACGTAGATATTTCTAACTAAATCTGATTACATTTGAACATTGGCGAGTGTAGTTTATACTCTGATGAAGGGAGCGCTTCAGATGAAGCGAGAAATATAAAATAAATGCATTCCATAATTTTTACGAAGGGTGATATTTTTTGATCAACAGAAGACAATTAGCTCACTTGTTTTCGCTTGATGTTTTGTTGTTGACTATATCTAACTAAAAATTAGACCATCATATCTCGAATTTGGATAAAAAAAACATTAAATAGTTGGCGCAACAGGTCCGTATAGGTACCCTACGCCTAACTTCTCATAACCACTCGTTTGTGTGAGTCTTTATTTTTGGGACGACTGGAAGGGACCTACAATTTTACGCCGAGTCCAAGAGGCTAAATTGAGAAGCTTTTTCAGGACAGTTATACTCTCGTATGTTTTTCGAACCTTTTGGGTGAGGGGGGCAGTAAAAAAAAATCTGTAATTTATGTTTTTTCCGCGGATCGAAACTGAGTAGTCCACCTCGAATTCGGATATTTACTAGCAAAACTATTAAAGAAATTTGAGGTTTAGTGAGGTCTTCGTCTACTTGGCAAGATGCTTCTTCGAAATCGTCTCTAAACTTACAACAACCATAAATAGAAAAAAGATTTTCTAGAACTTTTATTAATTTTTCAAGAGAAGTTTAAAACCACTCCAAATAGGTAAACGGTGATGCCTTTCATCAGGAAGAGGACATAATTAAACGTATAGTCACCAAACTATCGCAGACAGAAGTACCTACCTAACTTATCTGTCTTCATGACTTGTGCACTTGATATTTCTTATATATACTTATACAAGTTCCAAAACTCGTATATAACGAAAAAGTAATTTTATTTATCTTCTCCATTTAAGGACGAAAACTTCTTCGTTCAAGTCAAATGTTCATCGTCATCATTCCAATAACCAATTTTATGGATTTTCTTTGATTAAATAAACAAACAGACACTACAGAAGGCCAAGAGTGTAAACAAACCAGCCAACATTATATAGCCCCCAACAATTCTAAGGAACAAAAAGGACATAAATAAAACGAAAAACTTAAAGACAGCAAAAAAAAAAAAAAAGAACTTCACCACTTGATAGGGAAGAAATGAAAAAAATATCATCATCTCCTGTATAGTCGCTCCCAAAACATCCATTTATCTATCGATCCAATTCCATTCTATTCAGAACGAGTAGCAGTGATCCTTAGACCGTTTCACTATGGGGTGAATGAATTTTACTGCTTTTCTTTCTTTCTTCTGCATTTCATGTTGCTTTCAGTTGTCTGTTTTTTTTTTACCAAGTAATTCCCGCGCTTCTCCGACGTCCTTGTTTATTGTTCCTCGTATTCGCCAATGTTCTTGACTTTCAAGGCGGAAATTACTTAGAACACCCTTGTATATCCTTTGTGACACCACCGATGAAATGTGGATATCTAATGCACGGCCCACCTCTCTCGACCGACTCACACCCACCCACTTACATATACACAGAGTGCTGTTGCTGTACTGACAAATAAAGAAGACGACAGCAACAACAAAAAAAAGAAGAAAGGACGAATTAATTCTTCATTTAAATTCAGTAACGCGTACACAATGTATTGGGTTTATTTTTAGGATTATAATTGGAATGATTTTCCAGCTCTTTCTCCAGCTCGTTTACAGTGTACAAAGAGGGAGATGTTTTGTAGTGTATGCTGGTGGTGGTTTTTATACAGAATATTTATCTGCAAGACACACACACAGAGAGGGTCGTAAGGATTCTCTAATACGATAAGTGGATACGTTTGGAATAACATTTGTGGGCACTGGAGAATAGTCTTTAAAGAGATTACTCAATTCATTTAGGTTTTTTTTTTAGGTGGAGTTGATGTGAAGAGGGACCATTTTCAGCTAGAATGTGATTTAGTTTGAAGTGAATAAAGCTCCATTGAGTGAGTGGTACTACCTATATTCTTCGTTTACACCTCTTGTAGTAGGTAATCGAATTTTGGATAACATCCTTCACTGATCCACTGCAAAAGCTGGGACATGCCTGTTACGGGCTATCCACAACTTCTCAAAACAAGTCTAGTCAAAGATCATAAAGATTTTATTCCAAATTCCAAATCGATAACTTATAACTCCACGAAGGAAATCACTTGTAGAATTTCTCTATGATGTATGCTAGGACTAAACCAGCTGAGAGAAGCGTTTACATCAATGAATGGCTATGAAGAAGGCGACTCAAATTTGAGTTTCTTTGAAAAATTTTGTTAAGCTAAATGATTCCAATAAAAAGCTTTTATTTGATTAGGCCACCCCTTCATTATTGTTCTATGAAATAGTAATTAATGAAGAGGTACTTTCTGTAATGGCGGCCTAAAGATAAAAAGATCACGCGGAATAGACGTTATAAGCAAATTAATCTTGAAGACCCAATTTTTCATTATAAATACAAGTTCTGTAGATGGGATATTTTTAGATAGTCAAAGAAAAGTAGACTCGAGTGACCCTACAAACTATGTATATCGCCCATATTGCTTGTAAATTAAGCAGATTGAAAGGATTCTTTTAGTGAGGCAAATTGTGTGGGTGAATCCAACCAATGTGAGGCAAAACGATTTAAGCTTCGATTCTCAGAATATATACTTGATGTTATGGTGACCAGACTTGGCTGGCATATTCGTGAAGTGGTCTTACAAACGTCATCCATACTACTTTATAAAATGCAACGTCCGTCGCTGATCGTCCCTCCATAACTCGAGAACCATTCGTCCGATTTTCATGATTTTATTTCTGATTTGTAGATGTGTGGCCAAATTAGACCACATTAGGGTCTAATTAGGGTGGGTGAGAATTGGTGAGGAGTAAAGGGGTCGCAGCGATTAAGGGGGGTCTGACTAGCCGTTAGCCGTATGAACTTGAAAGTTGGTATGTTCATAGATAAGTCAAAATGAGTACATGTCTCATTGAAAAAAATGGGATGCACTGCACACTTTTCTATTTCGACTTTACTACGTTCAACTTTCCATTATAGTCATAAATGTATGTAGTTCAATTTAAGAAATTCTTTTAGTTGTTAAGCAATACTTTACCGAGTATTTTGACCTAATATTTATCTTTCTGCTCCATCCCGAGGGTGAGATATAATAAATTGAAAATATTGAAAATAGATCTTATTTGGCCAAGTGCGAAGACAATTATTATTGTTTTAGAAACGTAGGGTAAATGTGTCAACAGTGGATCAGTGTACACAGTGAATCACTTGCTCTCATAATGGCTCTTTTTATTTTAAAATGAATTTGGAAATGAGAAAAGAGCACATTTTAACTTCCCCTCGCAACAAACCATAAGTCGGCGCGATCGCGTTGTCGAAATTTGTTATCCTCGTATATTTGTGATTTCAGCATAGGTAAGTAATTTTTTTTTTCTGTTTTATTTTAGATCTTATTAAAAAAGTGTGTATTGTAACTTCATTTGAGTTTAATATTTGTACTTTTGCTTATATAGACTTAATAATTTTTGTCAATTTGTTTACTTTGGTGAAATATTTTATAAATTACATATTAACATGTTTTTGTGAAATGACAACACAGTACACAGTGAATCAATTGAAGGTGGTACACAGTGAATCAGTGATTCTTATATCATAAATATCTTATTTTGTTTTTACACAGCTATTTGTTTTAATTTACCCCTAGGCACACCTCCAATTACTTTGGGTTTGGCTACACCGAGTTTATGGATGAACTCGGAACTTTTTCAAGAAGTGTTGAGGCATTTTATTAAGCATGAGGCATTTTATTTTATTCTATTTTATTATTTTAGATTTTATTCTATTGTTTATCGCTAAATAATATATGGATTAGTAAATATAAATATATAATGAAAACAACTTATATTTTTACTTAATAAATGGATTTTAAATCCCTGTTTCACTGTGTACCATGCACTGATTCACATAGTACACAGTGGATCACATGGGAAGGGTAATTTGAAATAATTTTTTCACTATCTCAGCATTAATAAAGCTTTGTGATTTTGTGCTTAAAATGAAGATAAAACATTGAAAAAGCTGTGGAAAAAATATCATGGCTATACTATTATAAATGAGAGCTCAACGGCGCAAAAAGTAAAAATTGATCCACACCTTTACCCTACATGATGACTCAAATAAATTTTAATTTTATTTAAAAGAAAAGAAACCGGCGGGCGGACAGGGCATATCCCTGCAGGTAATAAAGAGCACAGTAACTTATAAAGTCGAATTTCAAATGGTTATCTATTTCTTAAAACTTGTCCACTTTCAAAGTCTGAAGTGGAAAACATATTTCAAATTATGCTCTTACTACTCGTAATACAGTCTTTTCGAATCTCAATTCTTGTGTCAGTTCGCATTCCTTAAAATTTCATATTTTGGCTTCATCGTTTCTTTCTCTGTACCACCAATATCATCGCGCTTGTTGTTTTCTCCTCCCTTCTCGCTGTATCCCTTATTTCGAAGTGTTTTATTACATCTTGAATTACATCAGAATTGAATACCTATAATGTCCTGTCCATTTAATTTTTTTTTTTAATGTAGATAGAAATGATCATAAAAATATAACACAACTGTATAAAATTTTTGTCTCTTATGATTATCCTGCAACAATTACTTTCCTTGGAATTTTTTTTTTTCTATTTTGGAGTATGTGGTTAACTGAGATATTTGAAAGGTTCAAGGTGATTCTATATTCAATCCATGAGTGGAGCTTTGTGAGGTGATTTCCGATAACTGGTCATTGCAATCACATTTTTGGGATATTCACTATGACTGTCACTTTTTGGCCATCGTTTTTGTCTTTGCTACGTGCACGAGAGAAAATGTTCCCCATACCTACTCAATCTGCCTTTTCCCGTCTCTAATAACTTGGGCCCTATGCAAAATTTCCAAAAGCAGAGAAATTGGTTTTCTTTATTTCTCGACTGAAAAATACGAATTTTACCATCAAACATTTTATTCACCTTTCCCGCACTTGGAGTTCGAATTTCCCCAATTCCCTTCTCATAGTGCTTATTTTGGAGATAAGGGAAAATTCCTTGCAAAATGTCAGTTTTAATACCTATAGGTAGCTCTTACCGTTTGGCCTGGGCGTTGATCACCTATCGCCAGGGCAAATTGTAATTAACAATTCGACTGTTCCAATTGACAAATCACAAAAGTGGCCATTTACTATGACCTTTGGGGATTACTTCAAAGATCCAATTTAAATTCCACAAGCTTTCTTTGTCATTTATGAGGCTTGTACATCTTTTAATCACCGATGTTTAGAGGTTCTCTGGGTTGTGAATAAATGTCTGTTAGAGCCATATTTTGCCTATAAGCGGATCTACGAGTTTTCTATTGCTGTCCAAGTTTTTTTTCAGTAAAGTTCAATGTAAATTAGACATTCAAGCTGCCAAATTGTTATTTCCTTTAAACCATTTCTTGACAGCGCTAACAAAAAATATGTAGGACCATCTGCAGAATCGTAAAATCCATGGCTTCCCGTGAGATCGGAACGTTTGTTTAAAAATGTACAAACTGTTCCCACAGACCTTTAATTTATAAGTTCCCAAATGGCTGAGATAAAACAAAACTATAAGCAAAGAGAAAAGAAACCAGCCTTCCCTTATCAATAAAGATGCAAAAGGATTCCTCAAAGAATTCGTACCTATCAACTTTCAAATACCGATACGAATTCCCACAGTGATTTATTACCTCATCTGCTGGGAACAAGTTTCAAATCGGTAAATCCAATATCACAGCTAATCACATATTTCAATCACTGTTGTACTACAAGACGAAAGAAAACTCAAAACACTAGCGTGACCTCACACCTGAATCAAACAGACAACAGTATGACACTGTATATAGATACGAGTCTACAAGGATCATAATACAATCATTTCTCTTCCGCGTTTTCATTCCCTCAAAGACACCTGTAAGAAGTTCGAAAATCGCCCCCATGAGACAACAGGCACTAAAGTTTTTAAAAACTCCCAAAACAGATAAAAAAAAATTCCAAAACATTTCATGTGAAGAACTGAAGAAGTTTTCGATATCCATGCAACCATGCACGATGGCAGCCTTTAATCTTTTGTAAAGTCCCGGACTACACGGGAGGGGTGTTAAATTATCAGAACCACCATAGATAAAAGATATTAAGCGTTTGATATATGATCTACAACAGTGGAATGTATTTGAAGGTAGGTATCTAAATCGACCCCAAAAGATGTGTGTCGGGGATTAGAGAGTTTCAAATATTTCACTGTTATTTGATATAATTCTAAATTTGTCCTTCAATCCCTTCAATGCTTTATGCCCTACCTACTTCAAATCGAAACACAGATATTTATTTTCAAGAGGATCTTAGCGTCTGTGATTTGATGCCAAGCTCTTGTGACAAAAATCCTTTTGCACTCATCATAGAGATGCTTTGCCATAAGAGTATAGTAGACGAGGGTGCGGCAGTGAGGGCATCATTTTTCTTGACTTTTGTCCCTATACTGACAAAGTAGACTGCCGAAAAGCTCTCAAATGTCCAGAGAACATTATTGCAGAGGATTGTGCGAATCCTCTCCACTTTCATGCCCTGAAATGTTTCGGGTATTTTGTTGGGAGAAAATCCTTTCTCATTTTTTTTTGTTTTCCTCGAAATATACGGTTGTCTTCATCTCGAGCAGTGATGGTAGAAAGGGTATTTTCTGCCTTATTGCCAAGTGAAGACACACTATATTGAACCTCTCTCTGTTGCTCTAAGTTCAAGTAGGTATACATATATGGGAAGGAATGAAGAGGGTTATTTGGGGTGCTTAATGTGAAACTTCTAAGTGAATGCTTTAGTATCCTTTTAGAAGGATATAATTTGCATTGATTTATGCTCCGACATTTCAATATATGTACAAGGAAATGTTAAAGTTATACGGCTGTGAATAAATCATACCCGAGTCTAATTACCGGGTATGAATTATGTGGTGCGTATGTATTGGTCAGGGATTTCGGTATGTTATATGTGGTAATTGGTTGCGGTCGGGCTTCTGACTGATTAATGGGAACTGATTTTAATCGACTTGAGGCTGCGAGCTATAGGCACTACAACTACTGTCATACGGAAGTAGGGTTTTAAGTGAACCTAACAACCAAATATACATACCATCCTCATTTCGAAAATTGAAATTCCCAAAGTTCCTTAACCCGACTAAAGCCTCATGCATAATCTAACTAAGTAACATTCAATGCACGAGTGCAGCAACCACACCAAATTATGAACACAGAATTCTTGACTGCATTGTCATCATTACGAGTGCTGCCATGGCAACAACGGCACGACGACGATGACAGCATGAACAATGGAAATAACTCTCGGACCGGTACTCGACCAGCCAATATGCGGACGGTACATACCTACCAACGGAGAAGTGTGATGTTACGTGAACGAAATCCTTAATTTTCTATGAAATTCTATGCGAGGTAATTGTAAATAGTTTCTTCATTTTGGCTCATTATTTTTGCTGATAGCAATTATATTCGTAAACCCTTCACAGTTCTGCAACCAACCCCCTCCTTGTGTGTCGTGTGTCATAAATAACTTATGGTGGACAAACAACAATTTAGGGAAGGTATGGGCATGGAACTTAAGAGTCCGTGTTGTTATGCATTATAAAATCTATTTGAAAATTTTTTTATCAAAAATATTCACTTAAGAGGTTAAGGTGGGTAGTCAGAGGCGTGGATACAATTTAAGCTGTCATTTGATGCGGTAACTACCTATAGATCTATTGGTTAAAACATTTTCGTCTGAAAAGAAATTATTTTCATCTTCTAATTTTTTCATATTCATCTGCTAGTTTTTGTCAGTTTTTTTTTAAATATTTGTCTGAAAAACTTGAAATTTCGTCTGAAAATCTGAATAAATCGTCAGCATTATTTTTGCCTTCTACTCAACTAAAAAATTTAAAATTTTCAGACGATTTTTATATTTTTCAGACGATTATTTGTTTTCAGACGTTTTGAAAATTGTTTCAGAAGATTTCTATTAAAGTTCAGACGTTTTTTCGATTTTTTCCAACGTTTCCAAATTTTTTTTCTGAAAAATACTATTTATTTGTAGACGAAAAAAATTGTAGCCATCTATTGAGTCTAATTTATTATTGATTATGTATACTAGAAAGCGGTTAGAAATCTCTACACCTCTGCACTAAAGTCAGTATGGGTACAGAAGGTGCAAGTCCGCCGAAGGTATCTCTTCGTCGCTGTTTAAGAAAACCGGCATAACTCAAAAAACACGATTTTTCAGGAGAGCAGTTTAAAGTTTCTGATTCAGAAAATTTTACACAAATCTAATTTTTTTAAAAAGCCAGCTTGAGAAATTTTTCCGTCAATGCAGGCTGACTCTGGTTTGTCGTACAAGTACGCGAGGTAAAGGCGAAAGTTGTCATAAATTTCACATTCATTAAAACGAGAGAAGACAAAATGGTCGTCAACGAAAGACAGTCTGTTACGAGGATGTGAGTTGGGGATACTGTCATTGCAATTAGAGTAATAGAACTTAGTTTTATTGGAACTAGACTTAGTTGTTGAGCTTAAATTAGGTTTGGAATTACAATTAGTATTTTTTGGCTTACAATTAGTTTTTGACTTAAAATTAGGATTCTATCCAGGCGAGGAAAATATCCAGGCGTATTTACTTCCAACGTTGATCTTGAAACTCCTTGAATTTGATTTGGAGCTAACTGCCGGCAATCAAAGTTGGTAATAGAGAAATTACGACTGAACCCAGGTCGCATTGGCGTATTTCGGGGTTCCTTTCAGGAAGAAGGCACCAGTGTCGACTGCGGCATTACTGTTTCGTCTCTTTTGTCGCAAGTGGGTAGAGGGTGGAGTAGCAGAAGAAGACAGCGCAGCTATATCAGTCTCAGGAATAGAGATCAGCAACTCGTCACGTAAGGATTTATTAGCGGATGGATGTAACTCCGATGGAGGCATGTCAAGTTTAGATGAGACAACCTTCAGTTCTTCAGCGACCACGTTAATTGATTGTCTCGTCGCTAAGTTAGCTATAAGAACGCTCAAGATTTCATCAACAAGTCCAAGAAAGTAAAAACAGCAGATATACTTTGCTTGATTTTTATGAAGTCTTCCTTATAATCAGGTTGGGTAGATGGTTTTAAGAGAAGTGACACAATTCGTTTTAATACGTAGGAAAAGGTGTGGAACAGTACTTACTTTATGATTAAAGTTGGCACAACAACAAATAGCCCGTTTTTCAAGAAACTTTTGTTTACTTTTTTGCACACTAACCAAATTATGCCGCTTTTCCATATAAACATAAACAGAAACGAGGTAAAGTAAAACTTGTCATATTCTCCATCTGGCGGTATTCTGAAGCACTATAGTTACATGCCGATTTTACGAAAAGAAAAATAATTTTTTTCTTAGTCGATGTGTCTTTTTCTTTAGAGTTTTGCCGGTTTTCTTAAACAGCAAAGTCTTGTAAAATACAGAAAAAAATCACTTTATATATGTACCTATACAACATCAAATACAACTCGATAGAAAGAAAGGTCTATCGGAAATAAAGGTATATATCGAAGAATTTCACAAACCAATCCGTTTCCCAAAAGGATAATTTAATGTCACCACAACTGCCAGAAATATACTCATTCCCAGACATCTCAAATACATTAATCCTGCATCGAATGTCAAAAGAAATTCTCACACCCGCATGTTATTGGATTTATATCTGATTTTCCATGTTGAGTCACATTTTATGTTAGACCAGTAAAGGCCATCAGAAAGCAAATTTTTATTATATCTTGTACGAGTAGGTATAGAGGTTAGCTTTTCCTTCTCCAACAAATAGATAGATATACCCAACATGAATCGAAATGAAAAACTAAAATAGATCTAAGATGGAATTTGACGCAAAACCTTGATAGGATTACGATTAGAGGGTCTTAATGCTTGAGCTGCCTTTCCTTGTTTGAGTTGTTGCCAACCAAAAAGAAAAAAAAAAAAAGAAATAAAAAAAAATCTCCCGCTTAATCCAAAAGTTTGTCCCTTCCAAATGGGCTATACATTGGCCGGCCTAAGAGGGGACACGTTTTGTTGCCTATAGATGGTCTGTCTAAAGTAATAGGTGATGAACCAAACACATTATCTGTATTTAATGCCGTTTTCTATTACAAACTACTCTTATCCTTAATCCAACTGGAAACGATGACCTTAGGAAGATTTTTCTCAGTTTTTGTTGTATCTTTTATCACATGGAATGTATCTGCACGAATAGAAATGATGACAATTCAAGAATATTACAGATGAATCCATTTTAAATGCACGAATAATGGAAAGGATGACATGGAAAGTCTTTTTAGCACTCTGTGGCAGTGTCCTCTCCTTTGATCTTCCAATTGGAGAGTACAGACATCTACAAAAGGGATAAAAGTGAATAAAGTGGATACAAATGTAACCAAAAACAAAGAAAACAAAAAAAAAACCAAAAAAGATATGTTTCCTTGATTTTTTTTCAACGTGAGTGTGTTGGTATTTGTGTGGAAATTCCCAAGGATGATAATAAATAGATGACATTGGGGTTAACTTGTGTCTCATTGGGGCGCGCTATCTTAATGAAATCTCTGTGAGTGAGAGCTCTTGAAATGTCGTATTTATATATATTCCTTGTCTGGTATGGGTATCTTTTTTCTAAATCAAATGATTTTAACAAGGGTAAGTACACTGAAGCTTGGCTGGTGCACTGTGGGTCAAGGAAGCAAAGATCGAGTGATTTACAGATAAGAAATTAGATATGTTTTGTACAATGCTTACCTGTCATGGACGAGCAAGTTAAAAGGGACGGTCTGCTGACGAAGTAATGAATTTTCTAAAAAGACCCCGCATTGGGCGCCTATTTAAACTTTTCTTTTGTCACCTACACCATCTGCATATATACCCGAAATATACACAAGACCAAATACGACTTAAGAACGAACGAAAGCCTTCACTTCTTTGGTATCAACGATGTGTATGAGGGCCTTAGTCGAAATAAAAAGACTGAAGCCAAATGTACCAATGAACCAAGAAAATTCAATAACGCCGCGCCGTTTCCAAGGAGACGATTTTTCTACTGTTTTCTGGTGGCATCATTTCGATAGGCGGTTTTGAAGGCGTAATAAGAAAGCGTTGCTAGGTGGGAATAAACTGAAATATTGTCGAAAGGCAAGATGTGCAAGAAAATGAAGAGAAAGACCTCTTACCGGGCACCAGTTTAGCAAAGGCTAACTTTTTTTCCCTTTTACAGAATTCCGGATATTTACACTAACTACGAAGGCAAAAGAAGCTGAATTCAATGTCAAAGCGAAAAACAAGCTTCGAAGTGATATGACAATGAGTTGATTCAGACAGACATCGTAGCGAAAACAATAAGGTTCCTCCTTATGGAAACGGAACCTTAAAAATCGGGAAAAAGCCTTAAGCTGGGCGCCATTTTAAGTGGATTTTGAATTTTATTGCATGCCTATAATACGGAGGGCATTGCTATTGCTATAAAGGCGGAACATTTTGTGGACAAAATGTCACTATTGATAGCACCAATTTCGAGGTAGTTACGGAGTTCACCTACCTCGGAGTAAATATGAACTTCACGAATGACACCCTAGTGGAGATCGGGCGAAGAATTACTCTAGGAAACCGTTGCTACTTCGGTTTGGCAAAACAACTGGGTTCAAAACTCCAGACTCGAAGGACGAAATGTGTGCTCTACAGAACCCTTATCCTGCCAGTTCAGCTTTATGACACCGAGTGCTGGACGATAAGCAAGAAGGGATAGCTGATCCTGGGCTCCTTCGAAAGAAAAATACTTCGGCGGATTTTTGGTCCTGTGTGAGGAGGGCGAATGGAGGAGATGATTCAACCGCGAACTCTATGAGCTGTACCAAGAAGTGGATGTAGACCAAAAAGCCAAAACACGTCGACTACATTGGCTGCCACATCAAGCGAATGGACAATAATGCTCCAGCTAAGAGGATCTTGGAATCCCAGCCCCCAGTTGCCAGAGTGCTTGGTCTCGACAACTGGAAGCAGCGTGCCCAAGATCGTAGAGGATGGAAGGCTGCAGTGTCTCAGGCAGAGACTCTTCACGGGTCGGGAGCCCGATAAGTAAGTAAGTATGTAGTAGTTATAGAAAAAAAATGTCTGCAGAGGCAAGTTGGTTAAGGCTTGGATTCGCCAGGGCTCAAGTTCCCAATAGTAAAAGAAAGCGAGTAAGAATAGTGAAAGAAATTGAAGTTTCTAGCTTATCATTTAAGTCTTGAGTGAAGAAAATAAAGCAAATACCTCACGTTGGGCGCCATTTCTTTGAAACTTAGAATCTTTTTTACTGGCTACTTTCGAAATGTTCGGATATAAGGAAATGGAGGATAACTTAAATCTTAACTGAATATCAAACTAACTCAAGAGGAATGAAGACCATGCCTGACTGACACTCATACACAAAATGTATTCTCCAACAACATGACCTACCTAGAGCTACATTTCGATCTGCATACAGGCGGACTAAATGTTACCACCGACTACTGTAATAGGCCTCCCATTGGGCGCCATTATTATGAAAAAATAGTACGACTCTGTAGGTGTTACATAATGTCCTATAATGTTCACCTCTTTCCAACCAGTACACGCAAAAGGGTAGTGAAACCTTGAAACAAAACCACCCCCATGTCTCGATTCATTTATAAATCTTCTCTAATGAAATCTACAAACTCGACATTTTTATACTGCAACCAAAGGCACTGAACAACCATTTCCATCCACACATCTCAAGCGCAGTCATCTAAGTATCTCCCATTTTAACAAAGCAATCCCAAGACTAGACCGAAACCAATTCCTAACAACATTAGGGGTTATTTACTTCGTTACGTTGTGCTAAATTTACGAGTGATATTGAAATAGGGACAAACATCCCCGCACACATCCTGTAGATGGGTCGATGGTCTGGTCATATTATGGGGTAATGGTTATGCCGGTTTCCTCTTCTCTGGGGCAACGGAACACCATAGATTTATCAGTATATTGTTGGGCTTTTGTCGTTGCTTTGGTCATTCAACTATATGATACTACCACACCGTACGGGATGGGAACAATTACCAAAGGGGATTTGCACGCATTTTACAACACACACAGTCCAGAGATGTTGTGGGTTTTTAATGTGATGGATTAACGTGTACTGAAATGTTTCTGTCCTCCTGCTAGGGACACTATCTGGTGTAATTTATTTACAGATGAATTTCAATATCATACATTTTAAATGGTGAAACGAGAAATCACATAAACGAATGTAAATTTAGTATCATTCACTGTTTGGGATGGGAACTGTGTGAATAATTGACAAGGATGTTGTTAAAAATGTACAGGATTTTTAGATTTTACGATTCTCCCTGGAAACTGCTCTAATGGAGGACGCATTATTGGGCCACCGTGACATCAATCGATTGTTATTACCTGAAAAGAGAAAAAGGAAAGTAAGAGTTAGTAATGAGGTCGATTTGCGATTGATTGATGATAAGTAAAGCGTTAACAAGAAAAGTTTAGGAGAGGACAAAGGGAGGTCTTATGCCACCTGCATAAGGAGCCACATTTTGGACCATTAAATAGGTCAATTGTGTCTAAAGATACTATTTAACGCATTCCCTTTTAATTAGAAACAACTGCTAACTTTAACATCTTGAGAGGTTCAGCTGCTTTTGACACCACTATTAACCACCCACTGTTTCTACAGAACTGTTCCACACTAACAGAACAGGCATACCAATTAAATTGTCACTACTTCGGGTTGAGTTTGCGTCACCTCCCACCAATAAACAACTAAAGGAAGGAATGTCCATTTAAAACAAAAATAAGGATAACTTGAAACCGAGTCAGACCCCACGTCCACTTTGAACGCACAACTAAAATCGAATCATCGTTGTCGTCTACAAACTGCTGCGTCCAAGAGTAGACCTAGACCACCACCGGAGATTACCAGCTCCGTAACGAGTTCATGACACTTTCCCCTCACTCACTCTTCTAACAATACACACGCACGCTCCCATAGACGATAGTGGCGTCTAAGCGAAACAAAATGCCCCTAAGTCGATTATACGGCGGCACACTGTAGATTACTTTCACGCTCATGCAAACATTTGATCGAACGACCAAATCCCCGCCAACTCCACTACAAGCTGCACTTGCCACTCGGTATAATCACAAAACAAGCGAGTGTCGTCCTTTCACCATTGAGGAGGGAGAAGCCTCCGTTAGGCGCCATTTTTTTTCGTTCTCTTGTTGTCACTATGTCCGACTGTGCCATTGCGGTCTTCAGATGGACGCAATTGCTGCCGGCTTTCTTTTGATTTTACGTTTTCTCGCCTTGCCTGATGTTGTTTGCCGGTTCACTTCTGGTGCTGCTGCAGCGTTTTTTGCATAATCTGAGAGGAAAGCTAAAGCTACCCGTTCGTTGTGGGCCATTTTGTAGGTATGTGTGTGAGTATGAGTATAAACGCACACAATGTTCGATATTGTCATCATTCGGGCTCCATGGGAACAAGAAATCACAGATAGACTTACACACTTGGAAGGCTTCGTCGGCCCGTAACATATCATTGCGAATGCACAGAACCGGCAAACGGGAGTGCACATGTAGGTAAATGTTGTCACTGCGAATGGGTTTCTGTTTTCCAATGTTTGCCGACAGAGTTTTATTTGTACATTTCTTCTTCTCTTCTCTCCTCTTTTTTTTTTCTGCCGGTGTGGACATACACCATCATTGTGGGAATGAAGTTGCTGTTGTTCATCGACATATCAGGAAGTGTCGCCGGATTAAGTTTTTAATGCGATGATGGACGGGGAAACTCGATTAGCAGGTCACTGTGATTGCTTGTACATGGGAAATAAGTCTCCTCTGCGGGGGGTGATTTTGGAAAGAGTTGCACTACGATTAAGGGGGAATGAAATTGGATGTTGTTTGCATTTAGTCAGAGTGACATATAGGATCAAATGTCCGATGATTTTTTGATAAAAAAAATGAGCTGACTTTTTCTCATACCCAAGTAAGCCAAGAACCCAATAAATTTGTATTGAAAGTATGTAATCATTCCGTGGACGAAATGTCCTTCGGACGGAACAGCCAAAAGTTGAGGAATTTCATATATGTACCTATCAGCTGTAGGTGTAAAGACTTTAGAATTGGACAGTCAAGTTGGAAACTTATAAAGCAGTGACTCATTGTGACCTACATTTTTGCTAGTATAGAAACCGAAGCGGTTAAAAAGGGTGTAGGGCAAAACCAAGTAGAAACATCCTTTCAACAAGACCAAGCATCAAAGAATCGAACAAAACGTTGCAATCGACAGCTATAATTTACAGGTAGTAACGCACATACCTACTCTTTTGTAAACAAACGATTTCTTTGGAAATTCTAGATACTAGATACTTACGAAATGATTCACTAATGACACTGGGTAAATACAATTTTCTGCAAACAATAACTGTGGTTGGAATTACAGCCATTTCGAATGACACATCATCAGATTCTTGTGAGTGATTTATTGAAAATTTCATTTACAAGATCATGAATATGAAAGCCCTTCGTCGATCAACAATTTTTGTGGTCAGGATTTAATTTTTAGATCTGCTAAAGCGTGTATCTGGGAATTTCCAACTCGAAAGAATCTCTTCCGATTTATGATTGTGGGTTTTCTTTTAAACTCTGTTTTCTTTTGTCCTCTATTACCACGGCTCACCTTTGAGCACCATTTTTGCCTAACTGAACCAAGTTGTTTGGTTATTTAAAATCTTCTTACTTACTTGGGGACGTCACTTAAGGCGAGATTCTCCTCTACACCGTTGTTCCTTCAGGTAAAAAGGAAAACAAAAGACTCTTTGCTGTCTTCTTTGATGTGCATTTCTTCTTGTTAACAGAATATAATTCGATTTGCCCTCATTCACACTTAAATTTGCAAAGTTTTGCACAATTTTCTCAAGTATGTTGATGATAAGACACACGACAGCACGGGTTGGTGATGAAATGTCCTTTTCCAAAGTTCCCTGTGCTGGAATCCCTTACTCCAAAAGACCCTGAGACAAAATCCCCACGGGACAAAATCTCCCATTTTTAGATTTGGTGTTATTAATTCTGTCGCGCGACAGAGTGAGATACGTATGGGGGGCCATGCTGCCCCCCTGAAACTATAGGATTTGGAGAAGGTGCAAGGTTGGGTATATGCAAAGTTTTTATTATGTTGTTTGCTTAATTTTACTGCCAAAACTACTCTAAACGGATAAATTCTAAATTGTGGGAACAGGGGATTTAACGAGGGATTTAATAAGTACCTATGTATGTAGATAGGAGATTTTGGCATAGGGGATTTCGTCCCGAAAGATTTTGGAAAACGACATACAAAAATTGAGAGATTATGTCCAATAGGGGATTTTGGAAAAGGAGATAACGTAGGGATCCCGACAGCACACCACCGTGTCCGAATTCTTTTCTACAATGTCAAAAGATCGTGGAAGACTTTCGCGTTTGTCGTTCTGCACAATTTGATAAGTTAGACAGGTATGTAGGTGAGAGCTAGTCATGGATCTATATAGTTCGTCTCTACCGATGCTGCATAACATATCGAGACCTTTGAAATTTATGAAATTATATAGTACGTACGAGTATCCCTATTGTTAACTTCTTGACTTCGTAGTGTGACTACTTGGTGAATCGAATTCTTCACGATCTTGCAGGCGTTTTTAAGAAAACCGATGCCTCTATCATTGACCCAGTTTTTATGGTCTCCTCTTCTTTAAATTGGTCTTAAGTTACATTGATCAGGCTCAGGCATAATACTTGGAAAGGTCATACGTCCACTGTGTTAAAAGCAAAACTGTATGAACGTTTCCAGGTGCCGACCGTGGCATCCCAATCATTAATAGGAAAAATAAATTCCTCAATTCTTTTCCAGTCACGAGGTATACCTATTTTGATTTTCGATATAGGCAAACGTTTTCGAGTTGCTGCACAAAATTGTATTCCCTGAAAAAAAGATTGGAGTGTCTTGACTATTTTTCCTGTCGCCAAAGATCCAATATACCATAATATATTAACCTATACAATGGCCACTACTGTATATAGTATATCGTATGAGTTGAAAAATCCTTTCTGCTCATTCTTAGGTAGAGTCCTTTCACCCCTACTCTGGGTTCTTCTGGTAAACGAGATCATGATTAAACTAGACTATAGTGGAGTTAATATGACGACGACTTAGCATTGCTCGCGACAGGAAATTTCCTATCCTATCAATGGTACGAAGATCCCTATCAATGGTACGAAGATCAACCGACATCCATCGGATCAACCATAGGTACCTAACTACACGGATGGATCAGAAATGAAAATTGGCGTTGGCCCGGAGGGTTCTACTTCGAACGTATCGGACTATCCAGTTCAATCAAACTTCCTGACTACAGCAGCGTATTCCAGGCTGCTAAACAGGTTGCAATGATATGGCAATACCTCATGCAGATATTACCTTTTTTCCGTAGGTTTTTCATAGGTTTCCAATGAGTGGGAGTCATATACCCGTAGGACATCTCAACGGATCTATACATTGATCTAAGTGCGTGGCACAAACAGGCTTGTCTTGTCAACCTACTAACCTAACATAACCTAGTTAGAGTAAGTGCAGGTCTGCAAATGCGGCTCTATTCACTCAATCCATCTGCCTCAGTCGTCGAGTTGCATACGCAGACCCACAGTAAAACCAAGAATGAGCCAAAAGGGATTTTTCCATACAGTAGTGGCTCTTGTAGGTTAACACTTGCAATAATATAAACCTACATATCAACTATTTTTATTTTAACAGCATAATGGAAGAGTCCCTCCTATTCGATAGAAGTGAAATAATAACCCTCCGCCATAAGTATACAAGGTATATGTACTCGGAAACGTATCTTCACAAGTACACATCCTACAAAAAAAAAAAACAGTACAAGATGGTGTGATACACTAACCACCTTATGCTGAATACAAAACTCAACTACACCAAATAAGCTTGCTCATTTCTCTACCCGGATCCTTTCTTGACATGTAATTCCCGTTTCTCCCTCTTAAATATAATTTTTCATTTTTTTTGTTAAGACCAAAAAAAAGCAAAAAAGGCCACAAGTTCATACCTAAAAAGGATAAAGGCGTCCTATACATTTCCCCGCATCGTTCTGTTCCAAGAAAAAAAGGTTAAAAAGTACAAACCCGACATAAGAAAAGAACATGAACATCGTTCTCTTATTAGATGAAACATGCGAAACAAAAATGCATCGTGTTCCAGATGGGAGGTTACACATAAGAAAAAAAAAAAAAAACAAAATTTTTTCAAATTGAAAATCCTTATACCAATTGTGGAAGAGGAGAGCTTGAGGGATTTCGCGTGCGCCCTTCCTATATACTACACAAATAGAACTCTATGCTAGTGCATTTTGTGTAAAACGTACAGGAAATTGCAGGATAAAAGTACACAGATAAAGAATTACGCGATCTTTAGAATGTCTCCAAAAGGATGTGTCGCCAAGAGAGAGAAAAAAAAGTACTATAACAGAATAGATAGGAAATTTTGGATTTCTTCCAAATGAAAATTAAATTTTCTCAGGACATTTCTTTTGTCAGCGACCGGGTTTTCTATTTTCCCTGTGAATTGCATTTATCTATAACCAGTTGTGGATTTTGTGTCTGCTGCTCCTTTGGGGCGGCCATATTACTATCATCATCATCATGGTGAGATTGTGTTTTGGGGGGCGAATGAAAATTGATTGTCACCGAAAGACTTAATGTTGATGCTATGCATTTTGTGTGTGTGTGATAATTTCTAAGGAAGGGAGAAATTAATTTTTCGACAGAGAGTGTTGTGCCAAGTTACTAAAGTAAAAGCGAGGAATAAATCGTTTGCTGCATATTTAACGGATGGCAAAAATAATTGTCAAGGCTACGTGACTCGACTTTTGAATAAACAATGGAAGGGAAAATATGCACAAAAGGTGAAAAGTATCAGAAGTAAATCGAAGTGTCATTCGACGGGGGTTTTGTTGTCGGGGATGTCGAAATAAATGAAGAGGGCATCTAGATACAGATACACATACGTGCAAAAAAGAATTTTCCCGGCTGTCTCATTCTGAATTTTTGGACAGGCTTTACAAGTGAGCAGTGGTAGGTGTGCTGGCTTTTGGTTCTAGAGTGTTGGGTATTTTTTGTAGTAATATTATATTCAAGCAACTTTGTCTCCTTGTCAGTCCAATTAAAACTGAACTGATACCGTTCAACACCAAGTACAAAACAACGGCTCAATAAGAAAACACTTTTTCGGTTCTACCTGTATTAACACCGAGGCCAAAACTCTGACTGTGCCTTCAACCTGCGGTAGCCATGGTGTAGTGGTTATATTAATTGGTTGTGACCCGAGCGGTAAAGGTTCGAGCCCCGGCGGGGGACAGCCGCCAACCTTAAAAGAGAAACGAATTATGTTAGAGCTTCTTCACCACTAAAAACGGGGTTTCTGCTGGGTAGTACAATGGACCAGGAGTGCTCTGAGTTTTCTAGTATTTAGAATCCAAGTTTTCCTTCTACCGGTTACACAACACGTATCGAAACTCATTTTAAATAAAACCGTCCAAGTTATCCAATCTTTTCACAAAACCATTTGGGGTCCGCAATTTCCTACAAGATTATAGATTGCCAAAACTGATCGGTGACTGGGGATGGGGAGTTTAGTAATCTACCCAGACGGTTCGAAAATTGACTGTGGAGAGTGTGGAGTAGGTATCTGGGTGTATTTTCTGTGTTTTGAAACTCCTCAAAATAATTTCAAACTACCAGTATGAAATTTTTTCGTTGACCAAGTTCGTTTTTCCTTGTGTAGTGATCATGGTTGGGCTTATTGGTCTATATTTTTTGAATGCGAATATTAAAACAACTATTCCATTTTTCTACCCTACTACCAGTATGTTTGGAACGAATTACTTGCATTACTTGTTGTCAAATCACACAAATAACCCCGAGACTCCCAGCAAGAAGCTCAGTCAAAATAAGATAAACATCAGTGTTTGAATGCCTAATTTGCTGGCCTCGATTGATCAGTTTAACGTTGCCCTGATTTGAGTTTCAGGGGATAAGATCAGAAGGTTATATTAATAAGACCGTGCTGATGGGCTAGCAAGCCAAAGGCTCAGCCCTCCACTATTCAGTTACGGAATCAGATCACATTTTGGTCAATCCAGTCAAGACGAACTGATAGTCAAGACGAACTAATCTTAGAAAAACTTAGACGAAAAATAGCTCTTGGCGGCCGCTGTTTCTTTGGAAATGCCTGATAAGCCAATTAAGTAGAAGATTCCTACTCCGAATAACTAAAAAGAATCCGAATATAAAAGTCTTTGACTATCACAGTCCTGATGTATGGCGCTGAAGCTTGAACTATATTCTAAGCAGATGAAAATATCCTCGGTCGTTTCGAGAGAAAAATTCGTCTTCGAGTCTAACTCGGAGGCACAAGACACTAGAAGAAGACCTCGCCATAAGTGGCGGCAGAGAAGTAGAAGTAAACCTCATACGACTCGAAGTGCCCAACTGATATCCTTTTTAGTTCAGGCCTCGGTTCACCCCTATAGTCAACGCGAAAATCTCCTATCAATTCCTAATGAAGACCAACTTCAGATGGAGAAAGCTGAAGAACTGTTTCTTAAAGATCTTGGCCAAACATAGTATAGAAAAAACAACCCACCTTAAAAGGGAGAACCATATCGCCAGAATAATGATCACCATCACCACCTATCCACTGGGTCTATAGAAGCCCTTAACTGACAGACTGTGTACCCCACATACAAACAGCCAAAGTTGTAATAACGCAAAAGAAAAATAAACTGTCTTTTACTATTTATGCGCCCGTCCGGCATTAGATAGCACCAGACAACGACCTCTACCTACCCTTCGAAAGCAGTATTAAAGAACTAATAACCTTCTTGAACTCCACAGGTTAGATCTATACTCCCTCTTTAACAAGTCTTAAACAACCAGGTCAAATAAGTTTTGGTAACAAAAAGGTAACATAGTCCAATTTGGGTTTTTCAAAACGTCACACTTACCTCGCATTTATCAATTTGAATCGACTCCAGGGTTACAGAATAGAATGCGGCTTAAAATCGGGTATCTTCTCCACCGAACTGAATGGCTTCAACACTTTTCGCCTCCTGAACACTTCGGGCGGATGTACTAGCAATAAGCGAGCCTTAAAAGATACTCGGTCACAAACCCGCAGTCAAAGAAGATATATCAATCTTCTTTGTAGCTTCCTTGCTGTCGCTGATCCATTTATCTCTTCTGATTAGAAAAGCCCAATATTTCGTGGCACCCTAAAGAAATCAAGTCGATCTTTGTAGGATAGGTAGGTATAGGACTTGTCGCATGCCTTTAGATGCTCATTATTGTCTGGCTTAGAAAATTTAAACAGATGTAAGACGTTTACAGCTTTCTCTATATCGCTTTAGCTACATATTGTATTTCATCTTAAACTTAGTTCTACTCAACCGCCAACTCATTTGCATGTTGTTACGTAGAGCTGACAAAGTGACAACTGATGTTAGCGCTCTTATAAAATTTTTTTGAAATTTCAAGTACTTTTCTATAGCTACAAAACATCAAGTCGCATTAAGCCACTTTATTTTGCGTTCGACAGAAAGACTTCTCCTAAATCTTTTAAACTAATTCCGTTTGCCGTCAGACATCGGCACCAAAATGAAAAACTACACCAATCACAACGCCGTCACTTGCAGACTGTGCCTTTGCCTTGAGTGTGCCACCCTTATCAAAACTAGCATAAAAACGTTCCACAAGATTTAAATAAATCCTCCTTAAAAAAGTTCAAATCAAAAAAACATCAACACTTTTGTCGTCTTAATTTACTTTATGCAGCAGAAAAAAAAATGTATATCTCTCTCTGAGTCTGAACTTTTCACCAACTAACACCATTAAAAGTATTTTCCCTCACCATTGGATTCAACCCCATGACCTCATGCTCCTCTCGACGACTATACTGGTACTGATGCTGGCGGAAAACATAAATAAATATGAAGGATGACTTTTTGCAACTATAAATCCCCACTAGAGAGAGAGAGAACGAGTGCATTTTTAACTTTTCGACTATTTTTTCGCGCTGCCATCGTATCTCGTATCTTGTTGGTTGTATCACAACCCCTTAGCACTTGTGCACAAGAAATTGGAAATGATATTAACAGCAAGTGCTTTGAAAGCGAAGAAAAAATAGAAATAAATAAAACGCGACAAACTTAAGGCAAACACAAGACGCTGAGAGAGCAAGATAAATAATAAATAAGGAACTTGAAAGACGCAACACACAGAGAAAATGGTAGGACCTTCGGATTTTTTTTTTTAGTACGAGCTCGAGCACACATGTGCGCCTCTTTTGTGACTCTTATCGTATGAAATATGGAAACAGCGCGTAAAACTCCCTGTCCCTTCACCCACCCATATACAAGTAGTTGCCGTTCACAACTGTGTCATGTTAATGGTTGAGGAATGAGGAACTCTTACACGTCTGGATTGCTGCGCCATGGATTTTCGAAGTAGTAACAAAAAAATAAAAAATAAATTCGGGGATACAAATCTATAGATGCGGCTGCTCTTTACATTTCACAATCCACACGCGATATATCATGACGGAACAGATACTTTCTCCTAGTGTACATGTGTGTGCAACAAAACAAACTAAAAGCGGGCTATCATCGGATAAGCCAGCACAACACTATATGAAGCTGAGTTCACTCTTAGGTCGATAGTCGGTATTACTATCTGCCGGTAAAGGATACGGATGCACAAGGACCACAACAAGAAGCACAACTTTATGTGGAAAAGGAAAAAATAAATTTCCAGCTGGAAAAGAAATGCTATCGTAAATCGCAAGAACTGTTGTGTTGTTTTGTATTTTACCTATGCAGCCCCCTTGAAGCGGCTTCTTTCGAGGGTTCATGATGAGAACACCACAATAAGTACCTACACACAAGTTAGGGTCTATTTCGATACGAAAGTTCATAATAAATGGCTGTTGTGAAATGTGTCTCACCTACATAAGCACACTACTGAAGTGAAACTTCCTTCAAATCACTTCACTTATAAATAACTTCATAGTAAAGATCCGGGTCTGGGTCCAATTGTGAATTCAGGGCGACTCACTTAAACACACTCATAAAATTCATCAAAATCGATGCAATTCCTGGAACCCAATCGCAGTGCCACCTGCCAGTTGGTCCAATTGTTAATCTGCACCATCCAGTTAGCCAGGCAGGCCAGTAATATCCTGCCCGACAATGCTGAGGAAAATAGTAGAGCACCTCCCACATAGGCCGTCTATTTCGATGATCACCATAAGGGAGATTACCCAAGAACGAATCCCTGCAATCACCACGAAGGAACTAAACGATGCATGCAGGAATATAGGCGACAACAAAGCGTCCGAACCCGATGGCATCCCAATAAACATCAAAGCAGCTGTTCGAAAAAGTCCAGACCTTTTTATTACAACGATGCAAAAGTGCCTTGAGGAGGGGTTTTTTCCTAGGCCATGGAAACTTCAACATCTGGTTTTGTTACCAAAAGGAAAGAAGCCACTAGAAGAACCATCTTCGTATCGGCCAATATGTTTGCTGGATAAACGGGAAAAATCTTAGAACGTGTCATATACGGCAGGAATATAATGTATGACGGAGTCCTGCGACTAACGCTGCCTCAAGGAGTTAAGGTGATCGGTTTTACGGACGATATCGCCGTGGTAATGCTGGCCAAACACATCCATGAGATAGAGTCCGCTACGGATGAAGCAGTTGCCAGAATCAAAAAATGGCTAGAGTCCGCGGCTTAGAACTAGCTGACCACAAGACCGCGGCTGTCTCGATAACCAGCCGAAAGTCAGTGGAGTTTGCAAATTTCCGGGTTTGGGGAATCAAACCATTAGGTCTAAGGGGTCTCTAATGTAGGTACCTACTACCTCAAATGCTCAAAAATAGGCTAAACTTTAAAACCCATATCCAGTACGCCGGCAGGAAGGCCTCACAGATGCAAGCAGCTCTTTCCCGAATGCTACCAAACATCGGTGGACCTGGATATACCAGGTGGAATCTACTATCCAGAGTGGTCAGCTCAATATTTCTGTTCGCTGCACCGGTCTGGTCGGGGGCTCTAAGAACAAACGAAACAAGGAGAAAGCTCTCGTCAGCATACAGGCTCTGCGGAATACGATCAATATGGGGATTTCGAACAATCTCGGATGAAGCAGCTTGTGTTATATCGGGAATGATCCCCATCGACATTTTTGCAAGCGAGATGCAAAGGATCTACCTGGGCGGGGGCTCTAAGAACAAACGAAACAAGGAGAAAGCTCTCGTCAGCATACAGGCTCTGCGGAATACGATCAATATGGGGATTTCGAACAATCTCGGATGAAGCAGCTTGTGTTATATCGGGAATGATCCCCATCGACATTTTTGCGAGCGAGATGCAAAGGATCTACCTTAGGCATACAGCCAACCGGCAATAACTTACCAAACCCCCAAAGTCTAATAAGCCATATGTTAAGGTTAGAAGATGACTGGCTGGAGGTATGCTCCTTTATAACGAGTGTACACAAAGAATTAAGAAGACTTGAAAGACTCAGAAGAGCAGAAATGGCGGACCCAGAGGATTTAGCACGAGTTGCTAACCAGCCCCGCGAAGTAATACCTAACGACAGTCCAGCGGAGAGAGTGGTTGAAGGAAACAGGGTGTGGATTAGTACGTCAGGCGCACTCCTGGCATCGATTATTCGGGTTTGCGAATCGTGCATGTTGGTAGCACCATCCAGTTAGCCACACAAACGCACATACAAAATGTCAGCATAATCGGTCCAGTCGTTTAGGAGGAGAAAACAAAATGCAAGGGCCCCTACCGGGTCCAATTGTGAATCTAGATAGTTGTTAGCCACAATTTTCACAGGAACACTCCTGGGCCAAACTTAAAATTATTTGTAAATTTCAGCTCAATCGATGCTCAATATTATGTATACAGTTTTTACAGTACAACCATTTAATTGTGAGTCAAATAATTAAGTGTCCCAAAGGATATTGGTAAACAAACATCATCAGTATTAAATTACTCAACGATTGTTCCTCTAGATTCTCCACTCTTTCACTGTTTCGTAAGACGAAATACTTTTACAAACAACCAAATCAGATATTCAATTAAGATTTAGATTTTATTTTCATTAAGTCGGTACATATTAAGAGCTGATTTCCAAAGTCCTTTAAAAAAATCGATTCTGCTTGACACAAAAACCAACAAAGAGTACAAAAGAAATACGCAAATTAGCGAAAATGACTTCCGCTCTATTTCTGCGTTCTGTTTCCTTTTTTCACTGTATATCATCACTTGACAACCAATTTACGATGACAAATGAAATGAAAAATTTCAAACAATAATTATAACCGGTACCCAGTCTTCTCAAAAAACGAATGCGACGAAGGACTTGGTATCAGTATCTTGGTGGAGATATATACATTTTTTTATTTAAAAAAGGACTTTGAAACAATAGCGAGAAAACGGGTAAAACAACTAAAGATGATGCCTTGGAAAAAAAAATACGAAAGAAGGACAAAATAAATTTAACCGACAACACTTTGGTTCATAATTAATGACAGCGACATCTTTTGCTTATTTTTTCCCCTTCTTTGTCCTGTGAAGTGAGTTGTATTTTTTTTTTAATCTACAACAACTACGAGATAGCAACTCTGATGAAGTGGAAGTAATTTAATTGAAGATGATAGAAAGGATACTAGAAGAACGAAAATTTCTATGCAATCCAAGGGAATGCAAAGCTTATTTAGAGAAATTGTAAAAAAACCACAGGAAGTCAGAAAAACGGATCCAGGTGGGGATAATAACTGGACAACGATAGGGATAATGTTTTGGAACAAAGCGATGTTAAAGGAAATCAAAACAGGAGCTATAATAGATCTACAAAATTTATTCAGACTTCCTAAAGGAAGGAAGTATCTATAGAGAGAGATAAGTAATAACTTAACGGAAGTATCTTAAGATGCCCGAGTGTATCTGGAGAATGTGAAAAAGTATGGTAATTATATACCCCCATCAAAACCTCCCCCAAAGAAGCAGAGCACCACCTTGCAACACCTTTAAAATTATCTGAAGGACTTTTCCATCGAAGGGAAGATGCAACAAAACTGAACACACTTTATTTTGTAGCATCTGTATGCATCATCATCATCATCTAGTGCTTCACCTCCTCCTACCCTATATATGAAAAACACTCTTCCACTTGCCAAAGACATTTTGAGATCTTATCAGGCATCATCATCAGGCTCAGCAGCTCACTGCTAAAGTGTGAATAAACATCTCGTGCACTTATCGTTGCAATTTTGTGTCGTCCTCCACACCATCCTGCAGCGATTGAATGTTGTTCTCATGACACTTAGACCCCCTCTGCAACATTTTTGTTTAATTTTTTTTTCCCATTTTTTTTCTCAAGTTCATAATTGTATTTTTGCACTTGTCGCCATTGAAAGTATACACACACACACGTTCTCATAATAGAAATACAAAATTCAAGAATAAAACATGTACACTTTCCCCCTATAGTCGATTGTCCCCGATCGCGCAGCAGCGCGCATAGTGATTAATCTCTGTCACAACGAATCCTTGACTTGCCTCCTCCAACAAGAGGGAGAGAATTGTTGCACCTTGTGTCTTCGTCGAGAACAAGGGCTACGCCATTTTATTTTCTGTTCAATATATCACCATGTCGATGGGCGAGCAGTGTGGTGGTGGGGTGATATGGTACAACTTAAGCTGGCTGCAATAAAGTTACAATTCGATCTGAATTAAGGACACCCCGGGTGGGATTGGGACTGCGATTGGGATGTATGGCAGTGCGCAACGTCGTCGTTCGGATAATCTGCATCAAAATGAATCTTGCTTATGAAGTACTCCATGGATGTGTGTTGTTCGGATGTACGTATATGATGATAGGGTTTCGCGTGCGACACGCCTGCTGATGCTGATGACGATTTAATAATTGAATGCATGCATACAACAAGAGAACACGACTTTAGGGCATATATCCAATCCATCCATTGAATAAGGAGCAGTATATGACGGGCAGTACCAGCAGTATGTGCAGCGATTTGTAAATGTCATTCACTGTTAATCGGGCGACGTAAATCATGTGAAATAAGAACAATTGCAGTACTATTTGGTTGCATATGTATTATGTATGTATATTGTGTGAATGGTGAATGGCGGCGATTTGCGAGTTAATTTGGAGCGATTACGCGAACATGTTCATTTTGTTGCAAGAGTGTAGCTAAATGTGGATGTTAGGTTGGGCTCGCTTGATTAATGAATTCAAACGGAAGCACACTTTGACAACCAGATATAGAGATTTGTGAGGGGATTTGAGTCAAGTTGAGATCTCATTTGAAATTTAGGTTACAGATTGTGGTCACGAATCACGATTATCGGTTCATGGCTAGGCGCAAAAACACATCAGATAGGAAAGCTGAACAAAGGTACTTATCACATTTATATTATCAGCTATCCCAATTGAACTTGTTCAGATATTCTCTCTAAGGTCAAATCCCGAGAGGATTGAGTACCAAGTAGGATATGAACTCGAAAGGAGATTTTTCCAAAGCGTTTCACCATATATCTTTGGCTAGAGTTGCCTTAGGGTATCTAAAGGATGTGATCTCGTTATCCATCAGCGATTTCTTAGAATCTACATCGCGATCGATAGGTGACATTAGTCCATTTTTTAATCCAGCAAAAAGTTATCCTCTGAGAATATGACTACCCCAAAGCACTGTCACTGCGAAGATACCCAATACCCACGATTCCAAGCAGTCGAAAGATGGGTAAGAATTCTTCATTCCAACGTTTTTAAATTCGACAAAGAGATTTTTTTTATACAAATCCTTTAAAAGGATAGTTTTCATAAATGTTTACCCTCAAAAGGCGAATCTGACATTTGTCTTTACTATCTAAAAGTGTCTGATGTTTCTAGCCACTGAGTAAGGTATCCCAACATATATGGGAACGGTTCCGAATCGATTTCCTTCACTTTGAACAAAAAACACGCCCGTCTAGCTTGAATGTGGGAGGGAATAGGGCTTATTGGCGGAACAGAGCTGCTGACTAGCAAGCCAAACGTGTATTAAAGCTTGATCTAACCAGACTACCTTGGGTGGAAGACAGGTCACACTGGTATCCAGGGAAATGAGATCGCTGATGAGCTTGCCATAGGCTGGGTTCAGAAGAAGCTCTCTCTGGACATGAACCTGCGTTGGGTCTGCCTGCATCTGTGGTAAGGTCATCCATTGATACTTGGGTTTCTTGTAAACACGAGTGTCGGTGGCGTGACTGTGCTGGGTGTAGACAGACCAAACGACTACTTCCGGACATCTGCAAAAGGTCCGCGTCTTTCCTTCTGTTTCTCAGGAAAATCGACTGTAGACTGCTTGTGGATGTCCTTTCGGGCCACCAAACTTTTGCCAAACACTTAAATGTATTGGGCTTGAGCGACACCACCATCTGTCCTGCTTGTGGAGAGGACGACGATTCAGCGGAATACTTCCTCTGTAGTTGTCCGGCCTTTGCTCGCATCAGGTGGCGGATCTTTGGGGCTGACGTGGTGACTGCCAAACATCTAAGCTCTTCATCATTGAAGCTCCTTCTCATCTATCTTCGAAAGACGGGAAAACTAAGTACAGTAAAGTAGGGTGTCTGTTTGGCAGTACAATGGGCCAGTAGTTGTGTTTGAGTGCTTCATCGGATAGTAGCAACCTCCGACAAAGAAAGGAAAAGGTACCTTGGATGAGAGAATGACAAGATTTTTCAGATCCTTCGGCAATTGCAGTGACAATGCGGGGATGCACCAAAAACGCTAGATCTTTTCTGTCTAATAAATAATGCGTATTTGTGATTTTAGGAACCTTTTTCGCTTTGTCAAAAGCTCTGGCACTTTTTATATAGACTGCTGCTTAATGGAACTTATTTAGTCTGGTAAGGTGAGTGCATGGTTTTCAACAGGTTTTAAAGTTTTGTTAACCTTAGACCTAGGTTAAGTTTTGGAGGGTGCTATATCTGCCTAGGTCTAAGGTGAACAAAACTTTAAAAACTGTTGAAAACCACAGTAGTGATTGCACCTTGACTGGTATTGACGAATCGTGAATAAGCTGATTCTATGTCAACATTTTTTCGATCAGTCCTAACTGATCAGTCAGATTGTGAGAAAGACTCGTAGGATCGATCGAATTCGAGGACGAACTGAACATTTCCATTGTAAAATTTCCAAACAAAATAAATATGTAGTTGGCAATTCTGTATACGATTATAGGGCTAAAATTCGCGTTAGTTTTAATGTTTGGAGGGCACCTACAATTTTAAGTAAGCTCCGAATGACAGAATTGAGAAGCTTGCTGAAGATAGTTTTATTCTTGGATGTTTGTCAAAAGTTAGCCACAGGTGGGCAGTAGAAAAAAACTGTTCAAATATTTATTGGGGTCGAACCTGCGACCCCTAGCTCAGTATAGGGAAGTATTGTCCCAGCAGGATAGTAATCCAATTTTATATATTTTATTCAAGATGACCTAAGAGCTAAGACTGCCTTTTTATGTACCTACTCCAAGCGTGTCAATATCGCTTTAAAAACTTCAAACGCTCATGACTTTTGTGTTCACCACAGCAATATGGAAATTATTAAAAAAAAAAAAAAGCGACCACTGTTCCACTTCTGCAATATTTAACATGTTATCTTGCATGTTGGGAACTGTTCACAGCACACCTTTGTTGAGGTAAGTCATATTGCCAGTCTGTCATGTTAACCAGTCGTTATCACTCTTCAGCAATATCATATCAGTGAGATCACACCTATAGACTGTATGCAACTTACAGCCTTGGTTCCATGTCGCGTTTGTGAAATTTCTTGACACCCAGCGATAATAATCCGCTCCCCTGGACAACAATGCATCATTTGGCGCGATAATACATAATATTTTGCCAATGCAAAAATTAGTCATCCCATCAGTAGGTAATAACTTGGAACAGCATTCTCAAACAATGACTCGATTAGCGACAAGTCACCTACTCATAGATATGCAACAAACAATCTGTATGCAATATCTCGTTCCCAAAATAAACACCTATACCTTACCTACTGGCAGGAATGTCACCTGACGCCGGCCGGAGTATTTTAAAATTACACTCTAATCGTCCAATTACACAAGCCGAACACAATCGTTGATTATAATTACTAATATGGTGGCGGTGGTGGCATGGCGTCGTCGGTCGTCGTTGTAGTTCGCATATGACTCACCGGATGGCAGTTAGTTAGTTGGTTGGTTACCTGGTGCCGATGCAGTTCCTTCAAATGATACGTGACATGACCTCAAACTCTCTAAACGTGTTGTACCGCCAGCAACATTTTGTCGAACGTCGAACAGTTCGCCTGCCCCACCATCACACACAAACACATAACTTCTCTCGAAGCAGTAAAATACCTAATTACACGAACGATGGCAATTTTGCCATTTGGACACGTACGGATATGGAAATGACTGGCAATAAAGGTGCATACCGAATGTGATGGTGGCGTTGGTGCAGAGGCTAATGTGTACCATGTGTACTATTGGCTTCCAAATGCAATCTTGGCTTGGTAGAGTGAGTTTTCTGTAATTTTGTATTTTTTTTTTTTTTTTTGCACCACACCGGCCTTCACTTTACCTTCGTCAGAGAGACGATGACGATGCGATATCGTGACACATGACACACTCGGAATGCATAACCACAAAGTTGACCTAAATATTCAAAAGTGGAAACTAAAGAGTCTTGCAGCTTTGAAGCGAAAAACAAGCATCAGGACGTTCGTAAATACGAGACGCCAGCCATGTGTGATGTCATTTTGATTAAATCTTTCGTTAGCTTCGTGGTGGTACATTATAGTGAGACCTTGCGGTTAAAGTTCTTGGACAGGATTGAAGTGAATAGGGAAACATTGATGTTCTGGGTTTGTGGCAGGAACTTTATGGTTTTCTAAAATTAAATCACTTGTCAGTCAATAAATTTAAAATGCTAAGGGGACTGTTCTGGGTGTTGCACTTTATTTAGCTTATTTTACTTTAGATAGCGCAATAGAAAAAATGTCAATTAACGGACGAGCAATATTTCAATCATGTCCTTAACACCAAGGAAAGGACTATGCTAGAGAAGTTGGTGCATTGGGTAGCGTTTTGATTGAATTTAGCTATCACTTATAATTTTTCAACAAAATAAGTTTTAGGCGGTTCACGTTCAGTAGGCCTGGAACTGGTATTACACAGTTCTATCGGTGCTGGAGTCTCGACACATACCTCTCCATCACGTAAAAGTCATTATAAGACCATTTTGTTATAGACCTTGAAGCTATAAGTGAAATTGGTGCGAACCTAGCGTCAACCCTCGTTCCATGCATAAAAATGTAATTATCACAATCCGTATCCAATACCGTAAAATCTTCGAAACTATCTCTGAATGAAATAGCTAAATAAGCACAATGTCACAATATTTTGTGCCCGTCAAAGCCTGTATATCGAGCTAAAAGGTCAACTATGTGGGGCTTGAACAAGTTTCAATTCGATTTGGAAATAACTCCCAAAAATAAACAACAAGATGTAGAACAAGTAGAAAGAGGCGTAAAAATGAGAAAAAAAATAATAATTCGTTGCACTACTCTGACAGCGGAATATTGTCGAACTAGCTCTTGCAAAAGAGGATAAAATAAATCGAATCGACAGCCGCTATCCGCGGTGCAATAGGGTGTATTTTTAGGGGTTGAAATCAGTTTTTGGGGATTTCTGGCTAAACTGTGCATCCTATCGAATAAAGTTAAATGAAATTTTTTTAGGAAATAACCTAAAAATTTTTCGAAAAAATTGCGGAAAACAATTTTTTTTTTTTTGGTTTGTAATTTTTTTCTTTGACAAACAAATTTCTATGATGCTAAAACTTGGGCAAAAAATACATTTTAGTGTTATAAAAAAGGCAGTAATTTTTTGAGATGGAAATAATTAGAGGTTCTTGTTAATTTTAATTTTTAAACAAAAAAAGCTAAATTTTTTTACTGCGATTCCTTCTAAAACTACACTTCCTACGAAGTTCTGTTTTGGCTCACTTGCTCGTAGTTATGTTTACTTTCGATAAATGGTAAAGAAAATGTATATGTACTTCAAATGAAAAAATTACCGAAAAATTAAAAAAATCTAAAAAGTAATATAATATGTATAATAAATAAAATAATATAATAAATAAAAAACGCTTTTTTTTGTGGCAATTTTAATATTTTATTTATTTATAATTAAGAAAAAGTATAGTGTGCCAAATTGCACCCCATTACACCATGGATAGCTGCTGTCGGTTCGATTTATTTTGTCCTCTTTTACAAGAACTGTAACGAATTTTTTTTGTCCGAAACCTATTTCTGCTGGACTTTAAAGCCAAAGAAGCATTTGCAGTTTAATTCCTATGGGGGACATGTTGCCGCCTGCAACCCCCCTACTTGGGGTCACTGTTGCCATTAGGCCAAAAATCAATGTCAAATCGCCCAAATTTGTGTAAATTTTACAGCAACTGATTGCCTAGCAATGCTTTATGAAATTTATTTAATTTGCGCGTTATGGTGTTGGGCGATAAGGCCTAACGCCGACAAAAGCCTTTAGATGTAACTTGTGTTTGTCCATTTCCTGGGATCAAACCTGTAGTCCACCACATTAGCCACGGAGCCGCTGACTTTTATTCACAATGTCAACTGCTTGACTTCCCGTTTAAATTTTTAGAGTACCGCTGGTCAATTGATCAACATCCACACACAGGAACCACTTTTAGTCGTAGGGCCTCACGAATCCACAATTATGGTTGCCACTCAGGAGTCAAGAACCACACAAGTAGTCCTATGTCCTACAAAACCACCTTAGGGCGTTTTCTGTAAAACAGCAAAATGTCGTAGGACCTGACGGAATCATTCGTGTAGTTGAGACTGCTTTTTGCTACCCAGAAACCAGGTTTAGTGGTAGGGCCTTACGGATTATTTTTTTTTTAATACAAATGAATAGAACAGTAGAATTAGGACAGACGTAAACATTTGTGATCTGGTCGGGGTCTGCAATCGCTTTCACAGTGAAATGGAAATGCTTGGTTTATGTAAACTATTCTGACTGATGTTCAGTCTTCCTAAAAGGTATACTTCAAAGTTGCGGTGACATTTCAATACAAATATATTATGAACTTTGTATGAAGTGATTATGAAGATCACCTCATTTTACTATTCAATATTCTGTATTCTTCTGTTGGTCTTCACTTTAAATGCACTCGTACGTGACTACCGTACTTCCGACGATTCGATTTTAAAGAAAATGCTGCCCGACATATTTTTAGACCTCTGCATAAGTAGCTACAGAAATAGTTTCACAATTTTTTTTTTTTAATTACAAACACCTAACTCTCGACAGATAAAAAGGTTTCACGAACCATGCATTAATGCAGACATTAATGTCCCTTCTGCTTCGAATGTCCTTCGCCATTTCGCGGGTTTAAATATAGTATAGTAGGTACTAGCAAGCTCGTCGAAACCCGTCATTGTCTTCTTATATATATATATATTTTTTTTTTTCAGATAATTATGCGAAAAATTACCATCCGTTTATTTTATTTTTTTGCGCACCACAAACCATGGCGGAATTTTAATTATAACATCACCCTTAGCCCACAGGAAGGGAATGCAAAATAAAATGAGAAAAAAATTACTTTTCCAAAGAGTTAGCAGTAAAGTACGTACTCCCGAAAAAAAATAAACTAGGTATACCACTTTTGCACCCACAGCGCTGTATAGTACGTTAAGCATTATACACTCTGTGACAGTAAAATAATTTAATGTCTATCCTAAAAAGGAAAGATACTGCACGACCGTACATAGATATAGTACACCAGTACCATAACAACCCTTTTGGTAGCAGCACTGCACTGGCGAAATACACTTTGTAATGAGAACTTTACAAACTAACCTGGCCCAGACAAAAACATGCTCTTAGCTGAAGAGCCAACAGAGTAAAAAAAATATATAACGAAAATTTCCAAAACCCGTTGAGGGTGCAGAATATTTTTCACCGCTTTAGTGGGTGCTAGTTGTGTGAGATACCAACATCTGAACGCTCACTAATGTTCCGGTGTTGTGGATACGCTGTAGCCGAAAAAAAAATCAGGAAAAAAAATGTACCGTACATATTATGTTTGCGCAAAAATTTGCAACCCTTCGAGAGGGAAACACTAACAGCGTATACTGTGCCTAATTATAGGTATCGCTTTAGTGAAATAAAATTACAATGTTGGTCCTTTCGCTTGGGCAAAGGTACTTCATAGAGAACTTAACGAAGCGTTAACTTAAAAACTCCGGAAAAAGTGAACCCTCATTCCTAAAATGCCAACCCGATGGTTAGTTGCACGGACTTTCAAAAATTCACAAAAAGGACGAACACAACACATGAATGCAGCTTGATTCTCATTACTTAGGAGGACATAGTCGCTGTTCTGCATGTTTTGGTTTTAAGGACAGCATTTGTTTTATTTTTGATACCGAAATGCACTTTAAGAATCAAAAGTCCAGCTGCTGCCACAAAGTGTGTGTGTTTTTCTATACATTTTGCATATAAGTATCCACCAAGTTGGTTGGCATGTCCTTGGACTTTACCTTTGGCTTATCTCATTTGGTATCCGTATCCTTGACTCTTAATATTAAATTATATACAAAAGGACTAAATAGAAAGGGAACAAAAAGGATATTTGAATGACTCACACATCTGGTGTTGCCAGTGAGAGCTATTAAAACACTATATAGATACACAGGACAACATACGAAACGACACAGGACGCTGGCTGGTGGCGATGGTTCGTAAAATGGTAACATGATACGCATATCAAGAATTGTGAAACGCCATCTCCTCTTGGTTGTTGTCCTCGGTCCGTCTGTTGGTCGGTCGGTTGGTTGGGCTGTTTATCTGATTCAGACTGACATGTGTCAACCCGTAGGCAGAGGAGTGTGTTTGCTTGATGGTTTTAGTTGCATTATGCTTGTACATAGCAACATGACAGAGAGATGTGGGTTGGAATTGAAATATTTGACTGGCACCTAGTGGTCGAGATATATGGTATATGGTTAGAAGGAAACAGGTAGGGGCTACTGACGGACGTACCTATATAGTCGATTGAGTGTTTAAAAGGACGACAAAATGCAAATGCAGTACATTTCATTGAGCAGGGGTGGAGGAAAAATGGTGGTAGGCAGGTTTAATTCGCCTATAACCGCTTAAGGGTAAAATTTGTGAAGTTCATTAGATATTTATTTATCCTTTTCGGCTGGATTGGCGTAGAGTATAGACGTTTAGAACAGAGATATATGCGGAAGCTAGCTATGCATCAATTTGGGTTGAGAGGTATATCGATAGATGTCCAGGTCTACCCTGAACTGCGGTGCCCTATTGAAAGCAGAACAAGTAAAGGATCACACAACTGGATCAGTTTGCGCATTCTGGTTATGGGAAACTGACACCATAATGAGAAGGCAATCTAAGAGCCGGTATAATTCCGCATAATATAACTTAGGAACTTGACTCTTTTCGAAGGTGAGGTAGGTATACTATATACATAAAAATATATGGCACTTACACTTCCAGTCCAAGATTTGGGGGTTTAGACAACATGTTAAATGCATGACTCAGCTTGGATTCTAAGACGTGCCACCATGCAGGGGTCCTTTAGCTACAGATCCAGGATGAGATGGTATCGTCAAGTCCGACATATTTTTTATGGCGATAACCCTGGTAGTTTATTGTACAGGTATGGCGAAAGATCGAGAGCTACGGAGAGTCTATTTGAGAATCCTTTACCCTCCTTCCTTGTAATGGATAGAAAGAACTTTGAAAATGGTGATGACTGTGATACTTTTACAAGCATCTCGGGTGCTGCTAAGGGTTTTACCTAGGTGCGCAATTCAAAATACCTAAATAGCGCGAGCAGTCTCTTTAAACCTGCGCCCAAAGGTCGCTATTTTGGCTTTTTTGATTTGGCAATCATTACTGTTATGTGCGGTTTAGATATTATGCAAAGCTATTTATAGATCTATTCGGGAGATTGGCTCGGATCTAAATACTTAACCTTCCAATCAACAAGCGAATATTTTACAATAGCGTCACGCTCGACGGAAGAACATTGTTTGGCATCGTAAAAATTAAATCTCATTAAAGTCTAATAAGGTCTGAAATATTTTGATAAGCAAAGTATGTTTTGGATTGTGGTTAATAAGACGTGTGGCTCGTGCTCGTACAGATAAGCGTAGGTACACCACAAAAAAAGGCATACTTATGTTGGACTAGGCCGCCCTTTCAAATTCGTGCCTACATTTTCCTTATCAGTAAAGCGTGTCCTCAGAAATTTTTCAGAAAAAATCTGTTTGGGGGAAAAAATAGCTCGTGTCTGGTGTCACTTGATCAGAACTAACAACAATATTCATTAGCACTTGTATTGCTCTTCGAACGAGGTAACCTTTTGTATCACTTTCTGTGATCGTTGCATGGATACAATTTCGTAAATTTTGAAAGCTTGTTTTAGAGTCATCTCAATTCCAAAATATGCTTATAAAAACTGGAAAGGTATTTCTAATTGCAAAGATGGATAGTTACGTAGAATTATTTGTCAGAAATGAAATATCTAAACAATCACACAAAGGAGATGGATGAGATTAAATTCCATCACTTTTGCCTCATCTACGAATTTCTGGCTTAAAATGTGCAAATTCACAGTTAAATGTTAATATCCGTCTCAAGAGAGCATTAATTTATCAAAACCATTTTAGAACCCACTTCAATGTCATTTATTAACGACTAATCGGACTGTCAGTCAAAATATTTCAGTCGAAAAAGTATTCCTGGTTAGTTTTAGGAAAGTGAAAAACACTGCATAAAACTGATCTGTTGGAAAAATGTCTGTCAACCTAGTGCACGTAGAACCGCTTTGTTGGATGTACCTACAATTATTGCACACGTTGGTTGTGTCAATACGTGTCAAACAAATAGAGTATCTTCTCTCGTTTATGAAATTGGAGACAGCTTGCTGGTTGAGGCCCAGGTGCACAGTGGACTATAGCCGCACTTTAAAAAGAAGAAAACGATTTCTTAATAATTCGCTCATACAAAGTTATTGCCACGCCCACTTTTTGAGGGCGTTGTTTATCAAAATATTGAGTTTGCGAAGGGTTTTTTAACAGATTCCAGTATGTCTTCAATTTGTAATTGCGGCCAACAAAGCCCAAGAACATGGTTTTTATTTGAATGTACATAAACGTACCCTTCTCTAAAACAAGAACAATACATAGGTACATATAGCCAACGTACCAATAAAAGAATATTGATGATCAAAAGCTTGGAAGAAGATCCGCTGCAGATTTGAGGATGTTAAGTTCTATGGAAACTATCGACGTGTATCTTTAGATACTCTGATTAAGGAAATTTACAAAATTTGAGACTGCTTCGGATGCTGAAGGTTGCCTGGATTGATATTGGACTTGAGAGATCCATTCGAAATTTGTTCGAATTCATATCATAAATTCCTCGAATGTTACCGTCTATCCATTACAAGGATCTCGGGTGTAGGATGCTAAAATATGTAACTCCAATAGAATATCTAAGGTATACAATGCAGTATCACCAGCAAGCAAAATTCTTGATAACACATCCGTAAAGTTCCTTGGAATTTGCGTGCACTCTTCAGCATGGTGGAATTCCCTAATACAGGTACGTATAGCCATATTTGCAGCATACCATCAGTTACATGTAAGCTTCATTTCTACGTCTACAATTTTCATCAACTCAAAGTGTTGTACTTAAAATATTTTTCAGTGTCTCGCTTACATTTTACAAACACAAACTTTGTGACCATTCATAAATTTTAAGTAACTAAAAGTATAGTGGTTAGATTGGGTTGGTGATGCAATCTTCTTTCTTCAAAATCCCATTTCCAAAATCCTCTTTCCAAAATCCCCCGTACTGAAATCCCTTATTCCAAAAGACCCTACGCGAAAATCCCCAGGGACAAAATCCCCCATTTTTAGATTTGGTGTTATTAATTCTGTCGCTGTCGCGACACCTAAAAATGGTGTTAAAAAGTGAGATACGTATAGGGGGCAAGTAGCCCCCTTTGGTCACTGTAGGATTTGGAGTAGGTGCAAGATTGGGTATAGGTATGCAAAGTTTGTGGGAGATTTTGGCATAGAGGATTTCGACCCGGGAGATTTTGGAAAAAGAGAAGACAAAAAAAATGAGAGATTATGTCCAATAAGGGATTTTGGAAAAGGTGAAAACGTAGGGATCTCGGTTAGAGTGTTTGCTTGTAACCCGAGCTGCGTAGGTTCAAGCCACCAAAAGGGGTGGTGTTTCTCCACCACTTCACTAAAGAAGAGTTTTTCTGGAACTCCAGTCCCTGACTTCGAATCACTTTCTCAACAGAAAATAAAAAATTAAAAGTCCAAAGCCTCTAATGCTTCAATTTAGGGCTAGAATGGGCAGAACTTTGTCACGTATAGAATAAAACGATCCAAGTTTTGGCTTAATATATCAGGATTTTAACCTACCTTTTGAGATAGGGCTCTTTTTTAGAATGACTCCAGATGAAAATCTTGGATTGATGAATCAGAGCGGTTTGTACTGGAGGATCTACTCTTCCTAAGTGGTGACAAAAATGCCGACATATTTATAAAGAAATTCTTCGAAATCATCCGGAGACCATCCGTTAGAGTTTTATCGAAGATGGTGCAATACGATCAAAGGTGGTTTTGATAGTTTAACAGCAAGGAACGAAATATCACTGACCTAAATACTATCTATCCCTTTTGCTGCTTTATTCCTGTTCGATCGTATAAGCCATAAGGATTGCAAAGTCACACCTCTCGACAACTTCTGACAAAAATCCCGGGAATTAGTTTTTAATTTTCCTTAAGCTTTGAAAAATGCTATCGTTCCAAGCTTGAACTAAATGACTTCCCACTTAGTTCTGCAAATCGAAATAAAACTCGTGTTAATTATTCCCCAAATGGTAGCCAACATTCCATTAGTCGGTCTTCCTGTTGAACACACTGTGACCATCCCTTTTAAGAAGTACCGACAAAGTGCTCCCCTCAAAGTTGCTTGTTATTATTATAATGTTGTACCTATAATTTCGGATGGATGCATGCACAAATGTGCCTCTGTATAGGGCTATATCCATAAGCATAACCCATCTATTTGAATTATAATTTCTACCCTGCGAGTACGGTATATGAGTGTATAATGTTGTTATTATGCAGTATTTCAACTGCTGGTATAGATGTACACGCTCACACTTTCTGCTGTGCGGCAGGGTAGTTACTTATTATTATGGCGTCATGTAGGAAAAGTCATCTGATGTACAAAGCATAATAACTAAAACCCAGTGGGGAATGTTTATCTTCTGTGTGGCGTGTGTGTGTGTTTTTTTTTCCTTTTTTGTTGTTCCTTGTTCCAAGATAGAAGGCAAACTCCATGTACTCGTATGTAAATGAAAAAATAAGTTAGGTACCCCCCCCCCCCCGCCCAGTAGTCCTCAAGGCGATCTCTCTTTGGGGGTGGATGCAGCCGTTTCTTGTTTAAGTGACTTATTACAGGAACTGAATCCGTGCCACATTTTGAATGCCAATGGGGACGCGCAGTAGCGGTTTTCAAAATTTCCCATTTTCTCCAGAATGGATTGGAAACTTCATTCGTCTGTTTGTTTGTTTGCTTAGCAGCACTATTTCATCTTTGCCCACACACATACGCATATACTGAACACAAGACAATGACTTTCACAACGGCAAAGATGTATTTATGGCAACGCACTAATGAAACATGAAGTTTTGTTTAATTTAGTTTCTCTGAACTTTTAGCTTACGCAAAAGTTTTAAAGTGAAGCAAATAACTTTTGTTATTCAAAATTGCACGGTGAGTGAGACAGAGAGATAGATAGATAGAGAGAGAGAGAGACGCAGCGAGTGCGGGTTTATGAGGACACAAGCCAAGTGTAGATGGAGACAAAGGAAATTGAATGGGATTTCCGGAAAAAACGGAAAAGGGTTTCTGGTGAATTTGGGTTGTATCTGCAATGGAAATTAATTGAAATTAAGCATGAGTGAAATTTTATACCAGCAGGGAAGCTATTACCAACTGCTAGTTGGACTGAAGTAAGGAATTCCAGTGAAAGATTCGATTATGTTGCGTCGATGGGAATAATGCATTCTATAGGATAATTGCTACTGATTAAGAACTTTGGCCACAATTTAGGAACTTTGCCGGACCAAATGCAAGTCGGGATCAAAGATTTTTCAATTAAAATAGATCAGTTATCTGATGTGGCAGGCCTTCTCTTAATTGAAGTCCTCTCGAGTCGTCGAGTCTGCAATCATTTCTGGTGTTCCCCGAGGCGATATTTTATTGCCGCACTGTATAGCATTGAGTATACCTAGCAATTGGCGAACTATGAAAGCTTTTCGTAAGACCATTTTTGTTCTAATCCTTGTGTGTGGGTTGGTGATGAAATCTCCTTGTCCAAAATCCACTTTCTAAACTCCCCTGTGCTGAAATCTCTTACTCCAAAAGACCCAAAGAGAAAATCCCCAGGGACAAAATCTCCCATTTTTAGATTTGGTGTTATTAAGTTTGGAGATTATGTCCAATAAGGAATTTTGGAAAAAGGGTTAACGTAGGGATCCCCTTGTATATATCTCAGAAGATTGCACAGTTGTAGTCAAAAATAGTTGCAGGTTATCGGCTAGGATGGCTAGCATCGTATAGAAAAAAAAAACTGAACACAGAAATTCTTTGAATTTTGTTGAGAAGTTCTAGTATTTATGAGCGCGAATTGGTCGACTTAGAAGGCTAGGGCATGTAGAGCGAGTGGACACTAGTTTTCTGGTTAAAAGTAATCAACTGCAAACCTAAATGAAAACGCAGTAGAGGAAGACCACGTCTTGGACGCACAAGTGGAAGGAGACGTCAGCCAACTTAGAGCCAAAGATCGCGCTAACTGGAGATCGAGGGTCATATTAGTAGGACAAGTTCATTCCGAATTTTAGCTTCACCGCAAGTATAAAGTGAGTCACTTTCAATCCTAAGGAAACTGTATAAATGAAATGTCCATGAATGAAAATAATTTCGAAATATGTATATAACGTTTCTAAGCAAGCGCCCTAGAACCGAGGTTTTGTGGTCGTTTTAATTCCCTCACTCCCATCACCTGAATTCGCAAAGTCATTAGTTATAATTTTATGAAGATGGTTCAGTATTTCCGCTCGACAAAGACACCTCATAAAATGTTCCTGATTCCGTGGAAATAGCGCCAAGGAATCAGGCTTCAGCTATGATATTACCGCTCTGATTGCGTCTACTGTAGCTGTAGATCTCGACTTACAAAAGCATTATTGGTATTCCGAAATGCATTCCGCTCATTCAATTGTTGGCTGGGGATTGCAAATGGTCTGTTCTAGGATTTTTCTGACAAAATGAGGTTTCGTTTGAATTTCAATTTTTTTTCTTTTCGCTCGGTGGCACATCACGTAACTTTTCAGATAATAATCGCCTAAACGGTAGACCTCTATAAAACTAGCAATTCACTGCTAAAATCAGTCTTCAAACATAGACACAAATTTCCGATAGTGGAAAAAAGTCATCAAAAAGGATATTCAGCCCAGAAAGCTGGGGGACTCCAAGAAGATGAAGCTTGGTAAATATTTAAAATTAAGATGCTAACCCTGGTCCACAAGTATTTTAAAACGCGCAGTCGATCTCTGACATTTGATTTAAAAATGACTCTTTAAGATGATTTAACCACACTATTTAACAATATTTGTCACTACGGGTCTATAATACAGGTCCGAAATGAAGCGTCAGTCGTCGAAAGATGTATTGTGTACTCACTCACTCACCACCCGCGTTACAAAAAATGCACTTGAACATATAAATAGTTTTCCCAGAGTTCAAAATTACTGGCCAACGACTTGTCGCTTTTTCGTTTCATCTAAATTTCTGTCCGACCAGCTACAAGAGGTTAACTTCAACCTGTCGTTTCATGGAATTTCGTTTCAAAGGAGTTTGAAATTACTGCCCACTGACCTGTCGCATTTACGTTTCATCGTAGTTTTTTACTTACTGCCCAAATAGCCACGAGAGGTTAACTTCAACCTGTCGTTTCATGGAATTTCAGAATTTACTTACTGCCCAAATAGCCACAAGAGGTTCACTTCAACCTGTCGTTTCATTGAATTTCGTTTCAAAGGAGTTTGAAATTACTGCCCATCGACCTGTCGCATTTACGTTTCATCGTAGTTTGGACTTACTGCCCAAATAGCCACAAGAGGTTCAGTTCAACCTGTAGTATCATTGAATTTCGTTTCAAAGGAGTTCGAAACTACTGTCCACCGACCTGTCACTTTTACGTTTCATCGTACTTTAGATTTACTGCCACACTGCAACCTGTTGTTTCATCGGAGTTCGAAATTAATTCCCAACGACCTGTCGCTCTTTCGTTTCATCGTAGTTCGTAGATTTGCTCCCAAACGAACTATAAGAAGTTACACTTCAAAAACAACTTTTTACGGTCGTTAACATTTGGAAACCGATATCGTCCAGATGATCGTCATGTAATCTGTTCCCAGATCACGGTTTTGTAACGATTTGCGTGACACTTCTGTCGCTTACTTTCTTATAAACTTCGAATAGTTTTTCGATTAAGGGCACACTATCGTGAATACTTTAAAAAACTAGCATTCCACTTCCTTACCCGTATAGATTGTTCGAAAATGAATGAGCTGTGGGATGATATTGGTGGCATTTTTTATGCTATAGTGGAGAGTCCCGTAGAAGTTGTTGTGAAATTACATTTTAATCACTGAGACATTAACGCATTTAAACAAATATTTCTACAAAATTGTAAAATCCTATGAAAATGTTTTCGTAAATATTCGCGACACTTTCGTCGACAACCTCTGACCGATTGTTGGCATAAGTCAGCCTAAAAACGATCGATCTTCTCAGACATTTTTTTTTATCGAAACTGGTAGGTAGGCACGTTCCAAAAATTTAGTCTTACGAGATATGAACTATTGTTACAGGCATTTTTTCTACATCATCTAAACTTCCAACTAAAGTTTTCACATCAGCAGCGTCTTATGCATTGAACATATGACAAACTTAACCTGTTTATTGTACTTCAGCTATACTAGTTGCTATAGCTTTCTTGTACACACCCACTGTATAGGTAACAGCAAATGGATAGGGCACTTATGCAATATCCCAACCTTTAGTGTACTTTAGACACCCATTAGAGGAGGAAACTCAGATTTAATGCAAACGATATTCAAATAAACATATTTCGCCCACCCTCCCCGCCACACATGCTTGTACCCAATATCCATACACCCGACATCAATTCACATGCAAATTTCAAAATAATTGAAATATTTGCAAAATAAAATTTTACGCTTAAGACAGAAGAAAAATAAACGTATTTTCTCGGTGGGCAAAGGACTCCGACTCACTTATCATCATCCTCCCCTCTGAACCATTAAAAGTCCGCACCTTCGCACTGCTCCTGATGCTGGCGGCGGCGCTATATAGTAAGTGCGAGAAAGCACTTGAAAGTTAAGTAGCAAAGAAGCAGCCAGTATACACGCGACTTGTTTTGTATAGTAAGTCCTTGTCAGGACCTACTGCCTTTGTATTGTACTTGGCTAACAAAAAAAGAAATCCCCATGACATACACACAGTTGCACGCACATTTCGCCCCTGTGAACCCTTTTCACTATGAAATGGAAACTGCAGAACATAGGAAGCGAATTTATAGGTTGAGTGATTTAAGGAACGATGCTTTGCAAGTTCGTTTCGTTTGCTACCGTGCGTCGTCGAACAGAAGAAGAAGTTCATAAAATTGAAAAGTTCCTTAAAGGAAAATATTTTATTTTATATTTTTTTGCCTTTTGTTTGAGTATGCGACGACAAACACAAGAAACATGAAACAAGAAACAATTTGATCCCTAGAGGCCTGTTGTGCGCGATGATGGAATGAGAAGAGCCGAATACTCCTCCTCGCACAAAAGTAAATAAGGAAAAATGTAGCCTTTTGTTTGCGTTGTTGGTTGTATTTGCTCTGGATGCTCATTGTAAGAACAAATGCTTGAGAATATGGATGGATAATGATGAGGACGAGGAGGTGCGGGCTCTGTTACTGGGGTTCTAGCGCCCACTATATGTACTTGAGCGTGCGAGCACTTTTCACTGTGATCTCGTATTGCCAAAGGACTTTTTGAATAGCTTCAAGTTGTACCTACTTTTAGATTTTGCGCGTCATTTTCATGTTTTATGAATTTCGTTTGGGTTATTCTTTTTTTTCTGTTTTTTAATTAAGCAAAAGTTTGTGCAGTTAGGAAATGAATTGTTTGCGCGTTTCAGTTGGCTTGTTGATGTTACACTTTTGGTTCAATGCGAAAAGTGAGAAAGTGCTCATTAGGGTGGCACCGGGTAGTGACATGAAGTAGCCTTTTCAACTTTTGTCTATTTGTAGATGTCATCATGATGATCCTAAGATGTTAGATAATTTTTGGAGCGAATGAGTACCCAGTGGATGTGGTCACTAGCAAAGAAAAAAGGAAGATATACTTACTTTACCAACAGACTGTCAAAAGGAGACATCTATATTGACTCATTTTTTATGTATGTACGTCTATAAGCCAGAAATGATTGGACATATCTATCAGGGCGAGATAAACTAGGGGTACATATCAATGGCACGCACTTTTGAAGAAAAACTGAGCAAGACAAAAAAGGGTTTTCTGATTGGACCGGAATTCAAGTTTGAGTATACTACAGGATTTGGGAACTCATTTTACAAACAAAAATCCCACCCTTTTGCCAACTTCCACAGTAAGTTTTCATAAAACGTATTTAAAATCAAATGATGTGAAGTAAGGGCAACGTGGCTCACGAAGAGATACCACTTAGGCCAATGTTTAGAATATTGGGACTAAGAAGCTTACAAGTTACCATACTCAATGCAGACAATTTGTTATTCGAAGTCTCCTAGATGTCCCCGGCTTTGGTTTTCTTGGACTAATGAGTTAGCATGAGTCGTTTGTCTAACATTGGATAGCTAAGCTGGAATTATTGACGCATAGTCTTGCTCGATCTTTCCACAATTCACTGCGATAACATCAGTGACCATTAGGAAGCTAGTAAAGGTTGTAATTATACTTTAATGTCCACTGAGATATGGTTTCATCTTCTAATGCTTTAGATTTGTCAACGCTGAATTTTAGGCATTTTATGTTCTATCGATGTAGAACAATCTCCCTCACTAATATTCTTTTAATGGACAGCCAGCTTGACGAAAAGATGCGTTTTCGGCTGAAAGTTAGGGCAATATTGACACCTTCAAAGAAAATGTAAGTGTCAACTACGTCAGGGGATTTATATTCGTCGGTGAATTCGCTTTTCCCATTGTTTTCTGTCCCGTAGTTCAGTTCAAAGCTGGAGCCTAATTTAAGGCGATTGTCTTGTCATACGCAGTTTTTTTTTTGGAAGAAGTACATGCCTAGAGAAGGATGATAGCATGACCAGACGTTTGGTCTCTCCTGTGTTTGCCTTTCCCTCAGCCCAATTGCTACGTTGCTAGCATATGCTTTAATGGCGATGTCTTAAGGGGAAGCTTAAGCATGGCTTGTAAACTGGGGGCACGAGAGGTTCAGCTGCTGAGTCTTTTATATGTCCCATAAATTAGTGTTTCTTTCCAAAGAAAGTTACCGTACTACGATGTGGTACAGCTTTATCGGCCTAACAACAGCGGCAGAAAGCGAATGCATTATGTGGAATTGAAGGCTCCAGAAGTACTCTAACTTTGCGTCTCATAGGCTCATTTTGTTTGCTGTTTTTCAAGTACATATTGCAAAAGCCTATAGTTTCATTAAACAGAAAAGCTAGAATAAGAATACAAAATTTTAAGTGATATAAGGATTTTTTTTCTCTCCGCGAAAAAGTACAACCATATAGCACCTTAGGTACACTTTTCTTTGGTCTATAAGCTCAAGTGGAGAGCCATTTTTTTTTCTGTTAAATAATACAATCTCCTTCTTATTTGTATTAAAGCTTACCTACAGCTGTTGGTTCGGAAAACAACATAACGTAGACCAATTTTGTAAAATAAAATGTCGAAAAGTGTTCGAAGCTACTTGACTCTATGTAGGCTACGATTTTGCCCCCAAGGTGATCCATGGAGGAGGTCAAAGATTTGTTTAGAACTAGATTTCAAGCAGTAAAGATGGTAGATACTTATCTCCGCAGCCGACGATGAGGTTATATGAGACTCGAGGGCTAGCTTCTCACGACCATTCATCTATATCAGCCCTATTTTTGAAACGAATTGAAGGCATCTAAAATGTTTGTCTGTCGTATTCGAGCGGCTGAATTAAGAAGATTTCTCAAACGAGGTAGGTGAGGTAGGGCAGTGAAAAAAGACCTGTAAATTTGTATTTTTTCGGTGGTTGAACTACTTCCCCATTAGTTCCGCACACTATAACCCTTGAGGAACTACGCCTATGGAAAACTGCCTTTCTAGATTTCTCTAATGAGATGGGTCTTTCGATGGAAGCAATTTTGACAGACTTTCCCTTTTAGTACATCAACGACTGATCACCAACATAGCTCTTAATGTGAATGTTAACTATACCTCAAGGTTTTTACGGAGGAAGGATGAGAGACTAATAATTCTCAACAGCTTGGAGAGTTTGGGTGAGGGGTTTCCTAATGCTTTGCAGTTGAAAACTACGTCGAGTCAGCCCTCCTGAATACTCTTGAAAATATCAAAGGCTGAAGGAAGATGCCATTTTTATCTTTTTAACTTCTTATCATGTCGTCATAAGATATGCCGTCAGTTAAAATAACTTAAATTGAAAAAAACACTTCCACATTCCTCTATATGTAGTTCCGATTACACTGAAAGGTAGAACTCTGTAGCCCTATCATCCTACAGCAATGCACCTAATTACAAATTAAATCATGGATTACATTATCTCAACGGATACACCACGGATAAGCCACAAAAAATAATATCTCACAAAATTACAAGAAAATAACTCACCAAAAACAAAAATCCACAAAATGGAAATAGCAAAAAGCGTTATTACTTATTTCAAACAATTACCAGCGGTTTAAAAAACATAATCAATGAGGCATTCAGAGGAGTGAAAGCGAAAAAGCCACCGAAAAAGGATTGCGAAACGAAGGCCGTGCCAGTGCCTAGCTCGCGCCACAGTTTGAAAGCCAAAACAGAAGTGAAACTTTCATAATCCTTAAGGATTACTTATATACAATTTTTTTTTGTGTTGCCTTTCGTTTTCCTTCCTTGGGTACACATTTTTTTTCCTTCCACAAAAGTTAATTTGTTAGCCTAATGAAAGGAATAGAACTGGGGGGAAACTGGTGTTTTTCTGAAATTTCCATTACTCAAGAAAACTAACAAGACTTCGGCAGGAACCCAATTGAAGGCAAAAATGTAGTCCAACGCTTTTTGTCTGTGTACATTAAAACTGAATAGCAATCAGAGGGTCTCTGGTTAATAGTAATGAAGACGAACTTATTACGAATGTATATTCATAAACCCGATCGTATTGGATTGAGATAGTTGTAGTGGTACTGCTAGGAGGGTTGAAATAAATAATTATGCACAATAAAATTTACATTTTTACTATCAACTGGTCAAGCTTATGGCAGGATATACAGAACCAAATGAAGCTTTACCCATCTAAAGGGTGCTGTAAGGTTCATTAAGATGTTTTTTCTTTCGGTGTTTGGGTAGTTCAATTGGAAATTATTGCAAAATATTCAAATCAGGGACATTTCTGTGTGAAATGGAATATCTTAAGATTTGTAGATTCCAAACATCTGAAATTTATCGAACACAATTAAAACAAATCACTTACTGCAAGGGAAACGATAATCCATTACCTATGTCAATGTTGAATATATTTTGTTCACTGTAGGTATTGATGTTGATATTTACCTGAAAAGGAAAAGAGACAAAAGGTTAGTTATGTGGGTTCTTTTAAATGAAACAAAACGCGGGGTTCTTTTAAAAATAGAAATTCACAAATTTTATTGATACGAAAAAACAAAATTATTATGGGCGTACGACACACTGGTATTCTTACGTCTGCTTCTACTGAGCGTTAAAGAATAACTGCCTACTATTGGAGAGGTAAGAGAGATAGATCTACGCTATCCGTTATGCTGGCCTCGCTTCTGACCCCCACCGTACAACACAATCCGTCAAATTCTTGGCGTAGTTCACGGATTTTGTCTTCCTCTAACGGGACCGTGTCTGCTGTATGTTTACTCTTGGCCTCACAGATCTCCTTGATGGGTGAAATGCTTGACGTCGATGCACATCCAGCTTCACCGCTGTTACACTGTTGATATCGGTCTTCAGGCAAATCCTTTTCCTCCTCTAACTTCTTCCGCCTAAACCGTACGTCGCCATTTTTGATTATAACAATCGCCTCCCTCAGTAAATCATTGCCCAATACCAGAGTAAACCGTGACTCGGCCTCCTTTACCACATGCAGCTTAACGTCGAACTCAATAGCGTCTACAACAATCTTCGCCTCGATGAACACCTGGGTGCGTACTTGATGGTTGATGGCAGATGTGAACAGGATTAAGACCGTAACTAGAAGGGATGTTGACAATTTCAGAAAATTTACAAATGTAACAAATTCATGATTAAATATTGGATAGAATGAAAGACCAAAAAGACTTCTTCAGAAATACGTCCAAGTTAAGCAAGAGGAACGTTTGGAAAAAAAATTTGGACTTACACCTAATTTGTGCGCCTACACTACGAGTCATTCGAATATCACACTCCGTAAGTCTGTTTTCTATCGCCCACTTCTGCCAAACCAAGCATGCTAGAGACTTCACGTTTTTTTAATAAAGTTCATTTAATTGTTTTGACTTGACCAGAAGGAAGATTTAAAAGAAAAGCTTTAAGTATTAACAAAAGACTGTTAACTTAAAACCGGCAAAATGTGGGGTCTTAATTTTGCGCCACTTGAATAGAATACTTAAAGAAAAAAATATTTTAGAGAATTCTGCTTTTTTTTAACACAAATTAAATTTAAAGTATTTGAAGTATTTTAGATTTAAAAAAATGTTTGAATTGTGTTTTGAGCCACATTTCTGCTCCAAAATTCACACATCCGGTTTGGAACGGATGCCTACAAATTGGTCAAATAATTTAGCGAAATCGAGCTCAAAAGCTAGATCGACGGCTTGGGTTAGTTCAGATATAGTCGAAGATTGTTTTCCCGATGCATATACTTGACGTGTCAGCCATCCCCAACCATGCCATTTATCCTGTATTGTACAGGATACCCTGGTATTTTCAACAAAAATCCTGTAGAAAAATGACTTCTGTGTTTTTCATTAAAACCCTGTAAATATCCTGTAATTATCCTGTTTTATTCCATTGACTTAAAAGCTTTGAAAACGCTGTTGAACGAGTGTTCGCAATAGAAAGTTAAAACGTTGAAACCCATTCTCAGGCCTGAGATCAAGTTTAACATGCCGTGCACCGCACGTGCATTGACTTTTAACATTGAATAAAAATGAAGCCGATCATGCTGCGCAACATCAAATCGAAAAAGAAGTATGTAGGTAGTTGTATTTTGTCCGTTCAGAAAAGAACGAAATTCTTTTGCCGTTATGATAATTGGTGTCCGTGTCCGGTATAAGAGAGTCCGCTTATGAGTGGTGTCCGTAAAGAGAGAGTATTCTCTGTATTCTGTCCAACTCTAGAAGGCTAATGTTCGTCGTTTCGACGATATCTCAATCATAATCTTGCTGTATCTTCTTAACGCGGGCAATAGCAACGTATAGTAGCTAACTAACTTGGTCACCTATGGCAGGCACTTATGCCTTGTATTTAAAAAAGTATTTTTTTTTTAACAGTACATGTTCGTTGTTTCGACAAATGTTTAGATTATTAGCCTTCTTGGGTTAAACTCTTGATCTAACAATTGGTCGAACTGAAGACGAATTAGACAACGAAACCATTGACTCTGATTAAATTTAAAATAGGTATTAAAATATTCATTCATTCATATTTACAATGTAAGTTTACTCTTATACTATATGTGGAGGCAGTGGCTCTGTGGTTAGTGTGCTGGGCTACTGTGCAAGGGTTAGATCCACGATCTTAAGGTTTTTTTCCACTACGTCACATCTCGTGAACTTCTGATAAAGAGTAGATATAAATAATATCATGCAAAAGCTTTTCAATTCAACCGTTAGGACTCGGCATAAAGTTGTAGGTCCCTTCCATTCGTCCCAAAAATAAAAATTCACACAAACGAACGGTTGTGAGAAGCTATTCCAACTACCTATTTTATTTTTTAGGTTACTATATTATTCTAATATTAGATTTCGAAGAAAAAACTATCCTGTAATCTATACTGTATTCGGAGAAATAAATCCTGTGAAATGAAAAATTTTCGTAGATTTTTCCTGTTTTTCCTTGAAAAATAAATGGCATGCTTAGCCATCCCCAAAGATTTTCGACTATATTCAAATCTAGTGAGTAGGACGGTGAGCTTAATAGCTCCATATTTAGGCTCTATACATAATATGTAGGTTTTAACAAAACGGGCTGTGTGTATTGGCGCATTATCATATTGATAAATCCACTCTAGGGGTAAAAAAACGTTGTAAAAGTATGGAAAGGCTTCTCTCAATATACCATTGTAAGACAACGCATTTAATGTGGTTTAAAAAAATGGTAAATTGCTGGTGCCATAATATGAAACTGCCCACCCCACCATCACACCTCCAATTTTGCTATGCAGCCGGTCCAAATGATGAGTTTTTTTGCTGAGGTTATGGAAATAGTAGCTCTAGCCATCGGAGCATTCTAAATACATTTTTTTTTATTCGTTTGAGGCGACCACACGATGCCACTACGAAGTACAGGTCACATCTGCGCGACAAAAACGGAGGCGTTGCGTTTTTCGAACCCGGTGACTTCTTGTTGATTTTTAGTCTCTTTATTTTGAGACCTGGTTTGTTACCACATCTTTCCCTGATTTTTGCCAAAGAGTCGTGAGAAGTTTAAGTTTTTTTTTTAATATAAGTTTCCTTTCCGAGTGTGTGCGGCTTTTGATGTTTTTTTTTGCATATAGACTCAAGGGCTATGTCGCCTAAGTTAGATCGTAAAAAAAATGTGTAAAATTATTAAAACTCATCAGATCAAAGTTACGAATAGCGATAGGGATACTCTCTTGTCCCCGCTTTCTTAGGAAGCACGCTAGGAGATTAGGTTTAACAAACCTAATGTCGCAGACGATATTACTCATTTTCTCTGTGAATGTCAAGTTATGGCTCCGAATAGAAGGAAAAACCTTGGTAAATCGTCTTCGACAATTTGGAGAATGTGGTCCTCAAACAAAATTTAAACTTTTTTTAGGTTCTCTAGGGAAATTAAATCTAACCTAACCTAAGACTCATTACTTAAAAATATGGATATATCGTGTCGGCTTTTTTCGATTTTCTTAGCTAATTTGCGCCACCTATTTATCGAGCTAGAACTTCCAGCGATAGTTTCTCACATTCTTGTCGAATATTCTCTTTGAGGGCTTAAAAAAAACCGTCTGGATTTTATTAAGCAACATCTTACAGTCTTTAGAAAAATGTTCTGCAATCTACCGCCGCAGCCCAATTACGTGGCACGTCGTCTGGTCGATACTCCAGGTCCGGGGTCTTCTTGGATATTCTCAGCAGAACGGCTGCACTGGGGTCGGCCAGACCTATATCGTGTTGTCAAATACTCTTCCTGGCGAACGGCAGAACGTGTCGTAGTATTTTCGCAGTTGGTGTCGGATAAGCCATGTTTGTAGTTATGTATCATATCATTTGCATGTAAGCTACACAAACATGCCCTACCCTAAGCCCCTTCCAATAAAAACCTTAAAAATAGATTGGATAATTTTGTTCTCTCTTTTTAATGCAGTACATACTTTCATTAGTTTTCTAAACTAGTATTTTATCTCTATTTAAAATGACCAATCTGGCTATGTAACGAACAAGAGTTCGTATAGTCAACATAGAAGCCTATATATTTCGCGCAAATTGATTGGTATATTTTATCTTCAAGTCCGATTAAACAAGTCCTGGTTCCGCTTTTTCTATACCGAAAAATTATTCATCAATATTCCAACGCTATGTAAAAAATAAAAAAAATTGTGACTGGTAAAAAACAGCGCCTTATAAATTCCCTGGAAAGTCTTGCGGGTATATCGTATGTGTAATAATAACATAACGGCATGTCACCATTGAAATAAAAAATTGATGACTTAATTCCCGCCACCTACACCCCATATCCGACACTGATGAATTATGTCTTCACTGCTAGCTTAATAAAAACCAGTTGACACCAGCATCAGTAAGCTATGAGTTACGTGATCTAAATTTGGTCATGTGAGGTGGTATCTTTGTATAACTTTTACGACTTTGACAGATGGTGATGGAACCGGCAACTCATTTCCATTAAATTTTCCATCTGAATATATATACAAAGGATATCGATGAATAGAGTCTTTTCAAGTAACCCGCCCTAAAGGCATCGATATTGCATACATAATATCGATCACCAAAGTTCAATCTTTGCAAAAAAAATTAGATGAAAAGAAATAACTTTCAAGGCTGCTTAGCCATAATAAAGGAAAAATATTTCCTTTTCAAATAAACAAGATGATACCGGGAAAAACAAAGTCCACCCTCCGCGTAAAGTCCTAACATTTCGTGACGATTAAGTTTCGCTTTCCTTTCGCTGTTGCTACTTTTATTTGAGTCGTAAAAGGTGCTCGCCGTTTAGATTTATTTTAGAGCAACCGTATCCCATAACCCAGAGACACATATTTCACCCTCAAAATTACATTACATATACGATACGTAGAATATTAGAGGCCACCTCCATACCTACCCCCCTACATTATATTTAGTCGTAAACTCTCTAGTCATATCGACCACTTTAGAAATGCCTTCTGTAATATTGAAGGAAAAGAGACAGGCTTTTAAAGTAATTTCATAGGAGCGCACAATACCCACTCATCATCCCACTATATAGCCCCACACTCGATCAGCTAAGGCTCTCTGTTTGGCTGCAGGGCCTCCAATGTGGACCGTCTTCTAAAGTATAATAAAATCTCCAATGACTACTCTGTGCGAATGCTTACTGTATCACATGAATGGTCATAGAGAGTGTGTGTTCTTTGGCCAACTCACATCACCCCTAGATACCGAGTAATAGAATTTATGTGTGCGGGCCTGGGTTTTTCCGGGTATGAGACGGCACACAGCAACAGCGCTAAACAAGTTCCCCGAATTACTGAGAAAGGATGTCATTTCGTATTCCAAATTGCGAAAGTTATAAACTTGACAGATATACTATATATGAGAGACACAGCCGCCCTGTGCTTACTAAAGACGAGACAAGGAATACGCAGAAAAATCCTCCCTTACCCGGGGGGTGAATTTTTACAGTCAAACAGAAAACACACATCCCTCTGAATAATAATAATGTCGTTTTGTTTGTACTCACACAACAACCAACTTAAGGCTTATGCGTGTGCGTGCGCAATAGAAATAATAAAAAACTCCGTAAAAGGACAACGACGGACAAACGCACCAAAAACCGTATGAAACGAAGAATGAATTTGCTCTTTCAAAATGTTATCCTAGTTTGTTTGCACGACTGTATCTCGCTGCCTGGATGTATATATGTATGTTTGTGTCGGTGTGAATAATGAAGGAACATGGGCACGCATTAAAATGAGTTTCAGAGCCATCTCGCGTGTGTCAGTGTTCCTGTGTTTTATAGTCTCTATTGTATGTTTTATGGTATTGTTTGTTGTTAGTTTAACATTTCAACCCCGGCACTAAACATTATCTTCTCCACCCACCCACTCACTATGTCCCGGTTTTTTTTTTTTCATTTCTGTTTTTTGTTTACTTTGACGAAATATGGCGGAATGTGCCTGAATAAGGGGTTTTTGCTTTTAAAATTCGTTTCTTTGAGGAAGAGATACTACAAATAGGACGAGTAGTAAACTATTTGGAATGCGAGTGAGGGTGGACTACGCTAAATTTGGTTTTGTCTGACAACATTTTGTTGGATATTAAATGCCGACTAAGGATATTATGTATTTTGATAAATTGCTAGATTTGGTGGGTTATTTTTCAAATAAATCTTAAATGAGACGACAGCGATTTGATATGGATTTGGAGTTTAGCCCATGTGTGCATATTCAATTCGCGATAACTTTAGAAGGTTTCTTTTGGTATTTTGAGAGGCGAGGTTATAGACATTCAAATTAAAGCGGTTACACATCAACACGGTTCTTCAAAGCCAATGAAAGCAGCATCTTTTCTTTTTACTTTTATCTCACAGATGGCGGTTGAGTTATTCAACATGATAGAAAACAAATGAAAATATAACTAGCAGCGTTTGCGACCACAATAAGCTGAAACATCAACCAGCACCTACTATTGAATTTATAGACCAACCAAACAATATGTTCAACTATATGTCAACAATCCAGCATATATGCTGTTTTCATTTGTCGATGGAGTTTAAAATCAATGTTTTTAAATATCTTAAAAGTATTTTTTACTGTCGAAATTAACTATGTTTCGTTATTGTTATTTTTTTATCACACTTTTTATACATTGTTGATTTTTTGGACATGTTTCAGCCATTAAAAAAACATTAAAAGAGCATCGGTGTTCAGTCACTTTTGACGCTCACTGTAGTTGTACCCAATGAACAATTAAACAATTTTGTGTCGAGTGCGTCGCAATTAAATCCTACAGTTGATCAATATCAGTCAATTATTGAATAGCTTCGGGTGCCTTGTTGACCAACCTGATTTAATTGCTAAATAATCTTATACGCGTAGTTGGTCAACTCACAAATCACTTTATTGATCAAATCATTGAAATTAGGAAAAGCATCTTCTACTAGTTGATCATTCTATTAAATTGTTGAGTAACCTCGAACACATACATAGATAATCAACTCATTCTATTGTTGAATAACTTCGTATACTTTGTTAATTAAATCATTGAATTGTCTGCTACTATGTAGTATATCATTCCATTCCAAAAATTCCGAAAATCTTGTTGATCAACTAGTCCACTAGTCGAATAGCTGATTCCATTGTCAATTAACCTCGTATACCTAGTTGATCAGCTCAAATATTTGTTGAATAATTTCGAACACCTAGTTGATCAACTCATTCAATTGATGAAAAGCCTCTTCTTTTAGTTGATCATTCCATTCAATTCTTTAATAACCCCGAACACCTAGATAATCAAGTTATTTAATTGTTCCAGGACTTCATATACTTACTCTGTTGATCAAATAATTGAATTGGTAAAAACCTCTTCTTCTCTTCGGGGCGAAACGCATTACTGGAGTCGAGGCCACCTCAAATTTAAAAATTTGTGATGACAATCGTACACTCCAAAAATGTATTCATATCATAAATATGTTTATGATTTGAAAATAGTTTGATTGAATGGACAAGCCAGGCCCTGGGCAAAAAACAAATCCTCTCGGCGATCGTCTTTGAACCAAAGATTCGTCTTGAGGTATGACTCACAGTCACTTGTTGATTGAAAAATCATTAGTCTCGGTGAAAATCGAGTAAACAGTGCGTCTAGATCAGATGTGGTGGTCGTCTACTGATGAGCCCACCCACCACATCGGGGCGAAACGCATTACTGGAGTCGAGGCCACCTCAAATTTAAAAATTTGTGATGACAATCGTACACTCCAAAAATGTATTCATATCATAAATATGTTTATGATTTGAAAATAGTTTGATTGAAAACCTCTTCTTCTAGTTGATCATTCCATTCATTTGTCGAATAACCTCGTATACCTAGTTGATCAACTTCACTCGTCGAACCTCGAACACCTAATTGATCAACTGATTACCTCGTATACCTAGTTCATCAGCTCATACAATTGTCGAATAATTTTGACTACATAGTTGATCAACAGCTTCGTCCACTTAATCAAATTGTTTTTAATGATTCAGGCAAAACAATTTATTGCTCGAGTTGGTCAACTGTGTTTTCTATGTGGCAACGCAGCGACTTGATGTACACGTTTGTATCCTCGTACATAAGACCAAGCATCGGATTTTGACCAATACGTTGAACGTACTCAGTACAAGACGATTGCTGTATAGTACAGCCCACATCGAACGCGTGTGATTGCGATATAAGCAGGAGCAACATATATAAGTTGATCAATGCTATGCTTCAACTTGCATGCATATTTCGGTGCTCACTATGTTCCATCATAACCATCAACGATTTGTTCATCAAGTATGTCCTGGGAAATGACGGACATACTAAATAAAATAAATAGTTGGCCCAACAGGTCCACATAGGCAGGCCTAGACAGACGAATGCAAGGGGCAGTTTTACTCTCGATCCAGCACACCAACCACTAAGCCTATGCGCCCACTGGGAAAACCCGATATAAAAATAAAAAGTCGATGGTACAGGAGGTGTGTGTATAAATCATGACAAATTGTATTCTCTGGGGAATGACAGACGGAAAACTAAATCAAAACCATATAAATACGAAATCGAAAACAGGAAAAAATTGTTTCTTGACCAATAGCGAGTAGATGAAGAAGCATTGCCCTGTCTTCCTCCCAAGATAATATGCGTGCTATCCAACAAATTATATCTATAACACACTTCCAAACACCTCCAGAGAGAATTATACGTTGTATCAAATAAAGATCCAATTACAAAATGATGTCAGGGAGATTGAGAGTACTCAAACAGTTTTAAAACTCCAATTCCTAGAGTCAATCCCGTCAGGAGGACAAAAATTTCGTCAAAAAAATATAAAATAAAAAATAAACGCACAAGAAGACCCACATGATAGCCTCAACCTCATTTCTATCCCCCCATCGTAACATATGGATTTTTTGACCCCCATTCGTAGACAAATAAATTTTCCGATCAAATTTCTATCCACATGTACACAGACATAGCTCATGCTCAAGTGAAATTATGTTGACTTTAATGGAAAAATCTTGGAGTTGGCAGCGATCTCTCGCACCCCTCACTACGATTCAAAAATGAAAACGAACGTGAAATCAGAGCAATGACATGATATAGTCAGTAGTCACATGTGCCAGTGAGAGGGCATATTTCTTCATCAAAATCGATTTAAGAAGCTATTTTGGGGTCTCGGTTAGAGGTGCCATCCGCCCTTCCAGCGCAACTTAAACTTTTCCATTTACTCGCTGTTTAATTATTTCCCCTTGTACGCGTGTATGCACGAGTACACCACCCCCCTCATTTGCACATTGTGTTGGATTACAGAGCCATTACTTCCTATTATCCTTTTACATTCACTCATTTCCACCGATCCCCAAATTGCACACTCCTCCTTATAGCTACTAATCAAATGTTCTTAATGACTAAAACCACCCTAACCGTATAGACAAAACGGAACAGGGAGTGTATATCCTTAACAATTTTTTCATCAACTATCCAAAAGCAGTGCTTTCATTTTGCCACCCTCATTGTGTATAGTACCCACCTTTTTATATACGTATGTATTTTTTTGTTGCTTCTGTAGCTAATTTACTTCCAAAGCTTGCCACAAAAATCGCACGTCCTGGTGGTACCGCGGAACCATTTTTCGCTTTTTATAGCAGTTTCTCAGGCCTACGGTTACCTAATTTTGATTTCACGCAAATTTAATAGGTAAATGTACTTGCCTGTACCTTTTGCGGACAAGAAGACACCGTCTTCTCATTTAGCAGAGAGAGGTTGCTGCCGTTACTGATGCCGCAGCCGGAAGAAAAACATTTTCCGCGTCCGCCCTTTTTCGGAAGAACAACAAGCGCCACTCGTTGTCGTAGTCGTAGTCTTAGTCGTCCTCCTCGTGTATAATAATATTAGTGAATTTATTACCCACCTAAGAGTAACTCGTGTACTTCTATACTAGCTACCAATTAAGGGTTGTTTTAGGTACAGCCACCCACTACTACCTTGAAGCACCTGGTGTGGCGTGGGTAGTACACTATCAGAGGCTGTGTTCTAAAAAAAAAAATTTGTTTGTTGCTGCTACCATCTTTTGTCGGTGCCTTTGGTACCGGAAAATTGAATCGTGTTGAATTTCTGGAAAATTGCAGACTCCATTCGGTGAGTGTCAACTTGGTTTCATTGTTGTCGTCTGTTCTATGTTGTTATAGGGTGAGAATTCGTTCCCCAGATGGAGGAGGTGGCTATGATGACATTGTGTAATCTCTTTGAAGGGAATGATAATTTGAAGTTCAATTCATTAGACGTTCGGGTGAAAGATGTAATGCTTTTTGGGTGACGGCAGCGGAATTAGGTTTTATGGCGACGGAATTTAGGACAAGTTTAAAATTTACGAAGCGGTTAGAAGGTACTATGGTAGGACGATTATTTCCATTATATTCGTCGTTTATTTGTTTATGGCAAATAGTTTCATTGACATTTTGTGTAAGAGCTATAGGCTGGGCATAAAAGGTTGAATTGATTTAGGAATTTTATTTGAAAGGGTGGTATACGACAACAGCGACGGAAGACTGGTAAATTTTTTAACAGCTTTGGTATGGGTGACGGTGACGGCGCGAAAAGGTGAGGGGCGAGTTTATAGATACAAAATGGTTTAAAGGACTTGAAGCTATATAAATTGTTGTCATCAACGTTTAGATTGAGAAAGATTTAAAGTTTTACGAGATTCTAAGAGTTTAAGTCTTTTCGAAAGCTTTTGTTTCGCTCTGATGACTTTGAGTTATGTTTAGGGATAAGGTATATGTGACGAAAATTCATTGGGAGAAGGCTTCTGTGTTTTAACAAAATGTATATAGCTGAGGTATTTATTCATAGAAAGCTGTAATAGCTGATGAATCTGATTGCAATTTTTTATACTTCTACGAAGCCACCCTCGTTCCTTGAATTTGAATTTGAAAAGACTGAACAAAGATAAAAAAAAAACCGTTTATGGCAGTGTAAAACTTTTAGATATGAAATCTTGAAAAATTGTGATAACATGTAGTCTGTAAGTTTCTGCACCTTTTGCAAAAACCTGCAATCGAATTCGCAGATTAGAAGCATTTCTGACAGATACACCAAAATAACTAGAAATCCCAGGCTTACCAGTTCAGCACAATGTGCTAACGCGAAATCAGAGTATAGCAATATTGGAAGCTTTATTCACGGGAACCTCAAAGATGCTTCGGTTAGGAGCCTTCGAAAATCGCATCTGAAGCTTGTCTTTCAAGTTAATCGGTGTATTTGTTATCAGTGTAACTTGTGACCGAAAACAGCAGCAAACTCCTAACTATACTATAGTTCTGGAGCTGATCGACATGCACCAAAAGAGAGCCCGGCTACATCATCCGCATTGACATGATTGTTGACAGCAGTATCCAATGAGTCACTGAGTCAATATTACTCTGTACAGCCTTTTGAATAGCCTCTGCTACAACCTGTGATCTGTTTCCAGGGAATACCTATAGGCTTGATCTTGGGAACAGAAGTTTCCCTAAGACAGTGCTATACTTGCGAAAAGGGTGTTTCACTTCCAAGCCTACAATAGCCGTTTTTTATTATCAGCGTGATCTGATCCGGATCAGATCATGAAAATAAAACAAACTGAATCATTGATTGAGTTGTGGCAACAAACATATAAAATCCAATAACAATTATGACAAATTTCGTATTGCCACCAGCCATCTTGCAGCCACACGGTACAATGTGACGTCACAATGCGATGATTTCTCCATTGCACTTGCTCATATTTGAGTTTGACATTTCGCTTGTTGTGTCGGGGTGTTACCATATGAATACAAATCTGCATACATTTAGCATTAAATTTTTTTTTTCGGGAACTATGTTCAAATGTTATGTTTAAATATGAATCATAATTAACCGTATTGTACTGCTAATATTTCCATTTATATTTCTGTGCTATATAGCGAAACAAAACATCTCGAAAGTCGGAGTAGTAACTTATTCGAATTTGAAAAAATGCTAATTGATTTTTTGTGTTGTTAATTGTGGTTCACATTTTGGTCTGGCAACATTACTGTGTGGCTATAATTTACAGGGACACCAACCTTTAGTGAATGAAATAAACAACGCCACGAAACAACAACGACAAATAGTTGAATTAATTTTCAGATCATATTTCGTGATCTCGATGAAAAGCAGAATCACATGTTGTTGTTGTAAGTGCATGTAAATCGATGATCTATATGGATCATAGCTGATAATAAAAAACGGCTAATAAATTAGTACATATTTTTAAGTTCATTGTGCATACAAATATAGAATTTTGTAAAGTAGTCGAGGAGCGTTTTTATGGGAAAAAGACTGACTGACGTGTATCCCATTCGACAGATTACATTGGAGAAATGGTTTTCAGCGACGTTGGACCTGGTTGGCGATATTTTATTCAGTCTGTCTGTCTTTATAGGTCGTTTCTAAAATGTTATTCTAAAAATATTGTGTACATGTAGAAATAGGTTATTATAGACTGCGATCAGGGAGAGTTCGAGTGTGTTGGCTTTTATTTTTTTAACACAACAAGATGCTGAAAGTCTTTATATTCCAAAGAACTCTTCAATATCTCCTCTGAGCTGAGGGTTAATATCTTAAGATGGCTTTCTTAATGGCCATTAAACGACCCTTAGGTCTTAGATTATGTAAGCGCTTATCTTTCCTACGAGCTTTCTTTATGCCTGCCTCTGCCTCTTATAGATTTGGTACAGTATTCAGAGAGGTTAGCATTTCCCAATTTTACCCCGAATAAGAACAAGAATATCGCTATGTTCGAGTTGTTGTCGAAAGGTGGATCTGACGAATCTTAAACCTTCGCCTGTGCGTGAATCTCTCGATATATAATGAGACAGAAAAAGGGATGAAAGTCTGGGTGAATTTGACTTCTACACACCGTACGAAGTACTATACCCAGATAGGGAGGACTTTCAGAAGAATGAAGTTTCGAATGAAAAAGAAATTTCGATTTACACGGAACTAAGGAGGGTATAGGGGCAGGTATATACTCGAGGGATATAGACCTACACGTGTCATTAAGACTTCCGGACACATGCAGTGTGTTCAGTATGCAACAAGAATATCGCTATTAACATTGTCATGCTGCGCTAAAGGCGCTAGAATCCATCATCATCAAATCTGAACTAGTCAGGAGCTGCCGTACAATGCTCAGAACATTATGCGCGCAGAACCAAGTTAGATTGTTTTGTGTACCCGGACACTCTAATATTGAGGGTAACAAGGCAAAAAACGGAGCAGAGCTTCCACAACTCGAAACCATTGAAGGCCTAAGACCACCAATAGCCGTGGCCCAGAGAATTATTCTCGAGAAAATTAAAAATAGGGCAGATCAAAGATGGTCACATATAGTAGGTCACAGGGTCTCGAAGGCTCTGTGGCCTAAGCTAGATCGGAAAAAATCTGTTGAATTATTAAAGCTCAGCAGATCTAAGCTACGAACGGCAATAGGAATTCTCTTCTAAGGAAGCACGCCATGAGACTAGATTTAACAGATACGGACACATGCAGGTATTGCGAAGACTTACATGTCGCAGAGGATATTAATCATCTCCACTGTGAATAAGCCATTGCTCGGTACAGGAGGAAACACCTTGGAAGGTACTTCTTCCACAATTTGGAGGAGGTTGGCCTTACTAACAAAATTGAAACAATTGTTTGGGCGAATTGGTTTAGGTTTTTGACCGTTAAGGTTCCCCCAGGGATGGCGATAGACCCAATATGGTGCCTATAGTCCACTGTGATGAACTCACACCCTATTCAACCTAACATCAGTGTTGCCACTAAAAAAAAGTCAATCCGGTCAAATCTGACCGGATGACCGGATTTTTATTTTCTAAATCCGGTCAAAAATTCCGGTCAAAAGTTAAAATGAGAATTTTTGACCTGAAATCCGGTCAAAAAGAGAAAATACCTATACCTACCTATACAATTTACGACTTTTTATGTTATGTTATGTTTAGAAAACGTTTTTATAATATGTGAATCTTGAGTTTGTGAACTTGTTTTCTATTTCGTTTGTTTAAAATTTACTGAAACTAATTTTTCATTTTATATGACACAGGTAGATTTTGAGTGAGTAAAGGAGAAAGGTATATAGCATAGAAAATCTACTTTCAGAAATAATTCTGGCACGTTCTTTTTCGCGCCATTGTGCTTTCGATACAAATCTTTATTTGATATTTGCGTTGATAGAGTGAGGACGTCAAAAACGGGCGTCCGCTTCGGCTTAACCATAGAAATTGTTTGTGTTTTCAATTTCACTATTCTTTTACCAGCCAAATTTTATTTCATTGCAATGACGCCTGGTTTTTGTGTGTAGCCAAATTGTTAATGGAAATGAAAGTCATGGGAGGACGTGTATGGCCAGGCAGGCCATGTACTAAGGCCGTGTGTCAATTGGGCTAAGTAATTATTCTCGAATAATTTTCTGACACTTGAAAAGAGTAGTTCACCAATCTGAGATTTATCGAATTTCACACTTTAATTAATTGAAATTCAATATTTAATTTCCTCTTCAAAATTCTAGCAAAAGAAAACGTCAAAAAATTAGCCTATAAGATAATTTATTATCCTGCTCCCTGAGCAGAATTTGTTTGAACTTGGGAGCATGTTCGTAATGTATGGCAAAGTTATATTCAAATTATAGAAATCTATCTTTATTTATAGTCAGTAGGGAAATTTTATTTTTCCGGTCAAAAAAGGGTTTTCCGGTTAAAAACATTTTTCGTTCCGGTCAAAAAACGGTTAGGCCGGATTTCAAAATTTTCTCCGGTCAGAGTAAACAGATTCCGGTCAGATATGACCGGAATCCGGTCAGAATGGCATCACTGCCTAACATAGCCTAACCTACCTAACCTAAAAGTACCTTTTCCTACCACATAATCAGCCCGTTGGTTTCCCTGAAAACCGATCTTTTACCCGATCGAGTACAATTCGACGGCCTTAAAAGCTCTTTGACTGTCGAAAAATACAGCCGCCGCCATTGAGTTTTCGTAAACATTCTCCAACACATCGCTGCAGAGTGAACCTCCGTTTGAAAGATATTAGGTGATTTGTCTATTCCTTTAGCTCTTTTTAAACTAGGCCCATAGAATCTACCAACGGTATCATCAAAGCCTTCAGTGACTCAAATTACGATTGTGATACCTCCAACATATTACGAATTCGTTAATTTTCCAAGTTTGACAAACACAGACTGCCTTGAATTTCATAGAAAAGTGGATTTTATTGTATCTGATCCTATAATCAAAAATTACCATTATTTGAACATCATTGGAGGCCAATTTCATGAGTCCTTAAACCGACATAATCCTATCAAAGTTGAACAACGACTGTTACAACAATTCAAACGTACTATATAATCATACAACTGAAACTGGTAAGAACTATCTGCTCCATTACATGAGTGTCAAAAGTTGTCATTGTCAGAGGTACCTATACCCACACCTATTCCCAAAACTAAAATAAGAATTCCCCAGGAATTCGCAAATCGCAATGCTAACCAGAAATGAGAAATAATGCTCGTACATTTTTTAATTAATTTCGCTCCATAAAATGTGGTCGTTCCGGATCCGGACTGGAGTATATAGTAAACCCAGCCACTGTCTGTGGCAATTGCAGCGAAATAATTGTACATATTTAACGGTAGGTAGTGTACAACTACAAGGCACATTTGCATATTTTCCCTTCGGTCAATTGTTTGTTCGTATTTCTACACAAATTATCCTTTTTTGCTTACTGCTGCTCTGTTTCTCCTCCCCATCCCAGTGCGAGTGCTATTTAGGAGAGAAAGGGAGAGACGATGTGGCTTTTTTTTTTTTGTTATTTTTATTCTGACCTAAATTCGCTGTAACCGTTCACTTGTGTTTGTCGGTGCGAACAAAAAGAACTGTTTGTTTTTCGCTCGCATTTTTCATTTGCTCATTTCCTTGTCCTGTGTATCCGTGGCCTTCCTGCGAGCACTGCTGAATGTGGGGGGAAGAGATGTTGCCCCCGTGCCGCCGCGCGCCGTTATGTGCAATGCACACGTACAATTGGCACATTTTCCACTCGTTGTATATCTGCCGTTGTTGTACATCATTTGTTCGCTTTCATATGTGAAGTGATGTGAGTTTGGTTTCCTTTTTCTATTTTTGCGTGGATGAGCATATTTATGTCTTAAGAGCTTGGAAATAATAAAAACGAAGCCATGCCCATCAGGGCAGGCCAGGCTAAGGCCCAGCAAGCTGTTATCCTGGCACAGTGACAACGCGTTCGTTAGCGGTGGGAGTTGAATGGCAGAGGTTTTGTTTGTTTGGTTTATGGTTATTGTGTGGTCATGGTAAAAATGTGAGCATCTTAAAATGACGTGGGTAAATTACGTGTGAATAATTTATGGTTAAGCATTGTAATGACGGTTTGCTTGCAGAATGTAAATGACGGTGCGAGGATGGTTTGGACTGGGTTTTAGCTACATTGTAAGTAGGTAGGTACTATTCGGCCTACCTACAGACTTGTACGTGGTTTGGAGGAAGTGCAACTACAGAAATTTATGCATTGTTCAGACTGCTTCTATGACGGGGATTCCATTCAAAGAAGCATGTTTTATGTGGTTCCATTTAAGGCCGTTGTGTTATGCGTGTTTTCAGTTCTGTAATAACAAGCCACACAAATTGGGGGCTTTAAGATTTCTGGGCGACATTCGTACTGCCATTTAAATGGAATTGTTTTTAATTTAGACAATAGCCAATGCGCCAATTTATCAACTAAAATTAAGTAAGTGTAGACCTAGTTCCAATAATAAGTCCAACTTAGACCAGATAGCTCGAGTTCATCCGACGATGTACTCGACCAAAACTACTATGGGAAGCAAATTCAGATGAACAAGTTAATTAAATGCAAGGCTCTGACGGAAACTGTTACGAGACACTGTCGCGAACCCTCAAGATCCTCATTTGACGAAAAGGCCTAATTTTTCCATATCTATTGTACAGGAAGTATAGTTTCATAGAAGTATGTAGGTTCTGGCTACTGAAAGAGAAAGTATGGTTTCCTTGTGGTTTAAGTCAATAAGAAGACGGAGAAGACTGTAATAGTGTAAAGGAGTAAGTTTTGTGCGACACAGTCATGTAAAATTTTCTGATTCTAGGTACAAGGTACAAGAAATGCATGATGTCCTCCATGGATATGTATCTGAAAGCCCCAATTTTTTAGCGTTTTTTCTAAGAAGACAGTGTTAAGACAAGATTCCGATTGTCATTTTCAAGTAGGTATAGGGTAGTTTAAGGTTTAGTTTAAGGATTGACTTACTAGTAGTTCTCGTGGGTCTATTGGATATGTGATATTACAAGATATTATGGAGCGAAAGTTGTCACCCAATATTCTTGTCTTTTCTTATGAGTGAAAAACGTTGGTTCTGCTTTTGGATTATATTTATTTAAGTTCGATTAGGTTAGGTTAGGTTGAAGTGACCATTATAAGGTCCCTCGTGATACCACATGAATCTATGAAAAGTTTCGTCAGACTCGTTGAACCAGTTTGAGCTTCTGATGAACCATAAGAGACTACGAATGTCTAGGTTTGTTAGATCGTTCAGATCATTGTAATAGAAGGTTCCCAAATGGAGTTTCAGTTTTTGGCAGAGTGCCGGACAAGTGCAGAGGAAGTGATGAATGGTCTGCCCCTCCTCTTCGTTCAAACAGCTTCTACAAAAATCGTTTAAGAAAACGCCAAGACTTGTTGCATGCCTGCCTATAAGGCAGTGTCCCCGTAATGACACCTATTGTGGCGCTGATATGCCTTCTGTCAAGAGATATGTTTATTTAAAGCCTTAAATTTTCCCACTTAGTCGAGAAAATGATAGCGGCTAAGTGTCCGCCGTCAGAACTGATAACCACTCAGGCCCTATTTCTTGCATTTTAAGCCACAGATGTGATATTCTTTGCAGAACGGCTGCTCCAGGGCAGAAATTTGGGGTATTATTTCATAATGAAATAATTTCATAACGAAATAATACCCCAATTGCAAATATGTATGCAATAAGGCCTTATTTAATTTTTTTGTTGGCCTTATTTCGCAGAGCCCTCCAGGGCCGTCGTGTTGTCCCATACTTTTCTAGGCAAGTGGCTAAACGTCGTACTGTTTACCTAGTTGGTGTCTAAAGACCAGGAAATTTGCGCCGAAAGTCACGTTGCGCAAACACCACCGACAAATTATTCCGCAAAAAAAAATCGAAACGATTATTCAGCGTTTTAAAGAGTATAGCGATTGATGTCTTGCTTGACGTGTATTTTGAATCGGTTTACTTTACAAATGTCAAAGTAGAACTGACATTCTACCGCCATTTGCAAAAAATGATAGCATCTTCTCTCTCGTCATTAACCTATGTAGGGTCGGGTGAAGGATTCTTCTTTTTGAATGCAAATATGTTCTTATGATCAAGAAGGTCAGACTACTGGGATGGCTTGAAAAAATTCTGGAGCTGTAGATGAATTTTAAATCCGATTTTATGGGTCGAATAATTCCGCAGGAACTTCGTTGTTCTGGCTCATTTGAGGCCACGTGTTTCGGAAATTTCCTTGGACAGATTTGATGCATCATGAGTTCCTTGAACACTAGCGATATAGCTTGTGGAATTCCAGTTCTAGAAACTCTGTTTTGAACGATGTCAGAAGTCGGTCTTCAAAAAAATTCGTGAGATATTTCGCATCATGCTTTTGAGCTACAAATGTGTAGGCAGCTTTCGCCTTCCTCTAAAAGTCAACATGGCTGCCATAAGAGAAGGCATCACTTTCACAAAAGAAATTTTGAACATTTGAAGCCATACTCAAATTAGACAAAAGTGAGCATCGGTAGTTTCATTTGACCATGTTTTCCCTAGACTAGGACCTTCAATAGAGCCAATGAGATATGTACTATACAAGACAATAATCATCCTAATTCGGGATGGACTTTTCAAAAACGAAAGGAACCATTTTGGAGCGTTTAAAAAAAGATTCGTCTGTAGTAGGTGTATGTTTCAGTCTGTACTGATGGAGAGTGACGCGATAGATATATCCATTTCTAGCCCAGGAACTTATATAGAGGCCAGAATTCACATCAACATGTTGAGATACATTACTTTTGATGTCAAACTAGAAAACAAAATACACCTCAAATTGTTAAATGAATTACATACATTTAGTTTGATTACCACTGACAAAGATATACCAAAAGTACGAGTACAAGCTCATATAAATTTGTACGCTAACCTTCACCCCACAAAAAGTGTATCACATGTCCTTTCTCTCATCCTCAACACTATAGGTATATCTAATACTAAGTGAATTATTTTATTTGTTTTCCATTTGTAATTTTAGTTTCAATTTGAAGGACCTTTTGTATTTTGTTTTGCCTACTCGACAACATCACCCCCTGAAAAGACCGAGTGTCCATTTCCCCAGGACTGCGTATAGCGATATTATTTCAGAGTGTAAAGCTATGCTAATTTATTTCCTGTGAGTTCTGTGGGATCTACACTTTTTTTTGTGTTATTTTCCTTCCAAGCAGTCAGCGCCAACGGTCTAACTGCGTGAAAAGAGTTGCGGACGAGAGAAGGATGCGGTATGTATACGCGGCAGATGACGACGATGCTGGTGGTGAGTGCATGAGAAATGGTGGTTGAATCATATTTTAATGGACCATAAATTATGTAAAATTATTATGCCTTTCAGGCGGGAGCGCCATACTATAGTAGAAGCTCGGTATTCATTTCACCCAGATGTAATTTCATTGGTTTTCGAGCTGAGTTCAGTTCTGAACAAGAGCCATGGGGGATGGTGGTTGATGTTGTAATGTGATTTACAAGGTTGTAAGGTTTTTTTGTTTGTTTTGTTTTTGTATCGCCACCGCCGCCACGGCACAGATGTGTGCATTTGTCCGTATCGATATGGGGAAGGGGAATTGTGTGCATAAGTAGGGCAAACTTTTTCGATGTTTTGTGGTTTTTGATCTGAATTTAATTTTTAATGGAATTTAGAATCCCTACGGATTTACTTATAGAGTTTGTATTATTTTTAAAGGAGCTATTTTCACTTCTCGATGCATGATTAGTCGTTGCTCTTTTTTTCTGGTAACGAGGGAACAGTCATTCTCAGCTCTTCTTACGGGTGGTATATTTATGAGATTAATGACTCGAAAGAGGAGTTCCGTTTACAAAAATGTATTAATTTTCATTAAAAAAAACTTCCGCGATGTTGCTCGTTTGTAGCTCCATTAAGGTCATTTTCATAGACGAATGTTAAGAGATACGTTTTTTCATTGGTCCTATAAAAGGAAGGGGTATTGAGTAAGAACATTTTTTTACTACCTACTATATGGAACTTTAATTTGACCATCTCACAACACTTGGGCTAGGAGCTGCTTGGTCTTTACTTACTAAATAAAAAAATACCTCAAATTAAAAGCTAATTAGCAGATAATCAGAACTTGTGAATGGAAAGAAGAAGAACTAAATATTTACTTAACAGAAATTTGAAAATTTCACTTAAGTCACCTATCGTAGTAAGAAATGGTTAAAACATTTTCGTCTGAAAAGAAATTATTTTCATCTTCTAATTTGTTCATATTCATCTGCTGGTTTTTGTCAACTTTTTTTAAATATTCGTCTGAAAAACTTGAAATTTCGTCTGAAAATCTGAATAAATCGTCAGCATTATTTTTGTCTGAAAAAAAAAATATAATCTTGCCAGAAAAAAATTTTAAATTGGCAGCTATTTTTTTTTTAATTTTGTCAAAGACCCCGCGACACCCCTTCAACTAAACTATATTATATTTTAAAGAATTAAAGACCGCAACTCCGATTCTCAAAATTCATCTATGAGTATTCCCTTTTACTCAAACTTATGATAATGTTTTCAATAGCTATCTATATTTACGATCGCACCGCGGATAGTCTAAATTCGTCTATGAATTGTCAATATTTTATTCTAGAAATAAATACCAGATTTTTATATTTTTCAGACGATTACTATTTGTTTTCAGACGTTCTAAAAATTGTTTCAGACGTTTCCAATATCTGATTTTCTGATGATTTCTATTTATTTTCAGACGAATTGGAAACTGGTTTTATACCTCAGGAATTCAGAGAATCTGTAATTTTTCCAATCCATAAAAAAGGAAGCCTGTCAGAACTGTCCAATTACAGAGGTATTTTGTTTTTAATCGCTTCGTACAAAATCTTCACCTTAATCTTACAAAATCGCCTAAATAAATGGATTGATGATAATAAGCAATTAAAGGAGTAAGAGCAGGTTTTAGACCAGGCTATTCAACTACTGTCCACATCTTTGTCTTAAAAAGTACTGCGGACTCATTTCTCAATAAAGGGAACAAAGTTGTACACATTCTCTGTGGACTTTAAGACAGCATTGGATACAGTAGATAGACAACTTCCTATCTATAAGCTCTATGGTAACGGAATGTCGTTGAAGTTTGGAAGGATCATACAAAACCTTTATAAGGACACAGTGGCGTTAGTTTTGAATGGTGAAGAGATGTTAGTTGGTTTAGAACGAAATCAGGAGTCAGACAAGGTTGTGCAATGGGCCCAAGTCTGTTTGCTTTATTTCTTGAAGACCTTCTAGAACTTCTACCTATAGTGGCATAATACGCAGGTCATACAATAAAGGCATTGCTTTTCGCTGATGACATATTGTTCTTTTCGCATCGACACCTGAATCATTGCAGCTCATGATTAACCGGCTATGTCAATAGCCGTATTTTATTATGCCCGTGATCTGAACCAGATCACAAATTAGCACTAATTCGCAACAACAGCACGTGATCCAACTTTCTATCTGGATCATTTTTCATGATCCAAATAGATAGTATGATAGTATACTTCTAGGCGAATAATTTTATTCGTGTATACCAATAAAGTGGCTTACAAAATATTGACAACCCAATAACCAATCAAACCACTCCGTTTCTCACGTAAAATTTGTAAGCCACTGTCAAATGTCAAAATGATCCTGGTTTGTTTTATTATGCTGATCTGATCCGGTTCAGATCATGGGCATAATAAAACACGGCTAATATTGTTGCCTTTGGAATTTGATAGTAAATCTAGAAAAATCCAAAATTATGATTTTCAAGAACGGAGGAGGCAGAAATTGTGGAATAATAAATGGTACTACAACAATAAATGGATTGAATTTGTTAATGAATTCAAATACCTAGGAGTTCACTTCACAAAGAACTTAAGTATGCAGAGGTATCTGGAGGAGAAGCTGATAGCAGCAAGTTCAAAATATTTGAAGACGTATCGGGAGCAATTTTACTGTATGCAGTACAAGTATGGGGAGCGAAACCGTGGAGAAGCTGATGCGATACTTTATTAAAGCGAATTTTTGGACTGCCACTCAATGTGCCTAACTATATGATTATGTTGGAAACAGGCTTATCGCCTATCTTCATTATAACGCTTAAAATGCAAATAGACTACGTTCTGAAAATTATGAAGATGGAAAATCGCCGGCTCCCGAAGATAAGGGCTCTTCAAGTCATACACTCAAAAAGCAAGTTGGTTTGTTGAATGGATAAACCTTGCTAGCGACTGTGAGATGGATCTCAATCTAGATAATTTAATCAACTTCTATGATTAGAAAAGACTGCTTTACCAGCTTGTTTCTGCTGTTGACTTAAAACGCAGAGAGAGATTTTTGAACAACGCCAAAGGATCACTCCATAGAAACCTGTACTCTCGATTGAATCATAATCTGGAAGAGAAAAACTATTTTCGAGATGAAAATGGCGTCGACGAAATATCGATGATGGTCAAGTTACGTGGAGAACTCATGCAGTTAAACTTTATTCTACATAGAGAGGATTTACCTATCCTGTGCACATTGTGTAACTCTGTCGAAAGAGAAAATACTTTTCACTTTATGGAAAATTCACTATTTTTGGCCAGACTACTGATGTGATGTGGCGAAGCCGAGGACAAAGGTCCGTAACTACCTCGTATTTTATTCGATTCGTCATTTTTCACAACTAATAGTTTAACAAGTTTGTTGCTGGTAAGTTAAGATATTGCCATCCTGACTTCGTTTTGGTTAGCTAGACGAATTCTGATACTGACCCCTTTAAAAAAAATTTTCATGTGTGCCAAGGGGGCGAATGAAAACCGATATACAATCGCTGTACAAAAATGTGAATGTAGTGCAAAAAAGCAACACATGTCGACTTTATTCGGTAGGTCATATTGGGAGAATGTTCAATATGGCGGTAGCCAAGGAGGTTTTCGAATACGAATAGCCCCCAAGCTGCTGATGACATGTAAGACCGAATCTCCATTTGAAATACCAGCGGAATGCAGCCAGAGCGCTCAGTCTGGGCAATTGAAAGCCACTCACCTAAGAATGAAAGGATGAAGTCTTTCAAGCAAAGCTTCTTCAAGGGTCGGTCCAGGATAAGTGGTTCTGCAGAAGTTATTCCATTTAAGTTGGCGATTAATTTTCGAACATTGCTACTAGAGCCCTCTTATACTGGCTCCTATTGCCCTCGCAAAAATATCTACGGCTTCGTAGATGGTAGAGTTCATCTTTCACTCTAAAAGCTATAACAATAAGTGCTATCCAAAAGCCAACAAAAAAAAAACAGCTCACAAAACTCAGCTTCTAAAAGATATGGAATTGAAATTTCCATTTGTAACTGTTATTAACCACAATTTGTCGACCGCCCATACCATAGTAAAAGGAACCTCAGCTCCCTAATTTCAAAGACACACAGCAAAGAGCTACACTGCAAGATGATGTTGAGCCTCAGGACATAGAAAGGACATCAAATTACTTTTTGTTGCTCTCTTCTTTTTTTTTGTATCTTCCTTTCAGCATCACGTTGAATGTACGCTGCGCTGCCCTTTTCGGTGGCAAATAGTATCATCTTCCAGGACAGCCTCAACAAGCTCTCCGTCTCGGTGTTCTCTATGCCTATCTAACATCCTAATGAATGACTCTGTTTTGCCTACGAATCCATATGCAAATTGTTGGCACCCATGACTAACTACAGACCGAGATAAGGATCCACAACACCACAAAGTATTGTGGAATGTTCCCCGACGGCCATGAACATAGGGACGAATATACCACGCGTCTGTGTGCATCTCCTATTAGAAAGAAAAAAAAAAAAGAATTTTTTTTCGCCTCTATGCTATTTGTTTGCTGTTCTTAGTAATTTTTCACCTGATATCCTTTCATAGGCAGATACACAGACCAGACTTTTTTTTCTTCCCTTCTATACCTATACTAACTCGCATTTTTAGCTCTCAAAGGATTTCCATATCCTGAATTCCTTTGCAGTACCTACTTTTTTCTGTTTTTTTTTTTTTTTTGCAATTTTCCTCCCCCCATTGCACCTCCTTCGTTGTGCTTTATCTTTACTTAAATGATTACGCTGAAGGCAAAAAGCCTAGATTCAGAATCTCTTTATGTGGCCTGCGAGAGAGAATAGTATATACATTTGTGAGCTCACCCTTTTCTTCTTTTGTATAACAGTCAACACGACAGTTGAAAGGATCAAAGGACCGTTTTGTGTGGAGGAACGCGAGGAACGCGAAACTTCGCGCAGTCAATATAAACGAGGAAGAGGAATTTTAATTACATTTCAGTGAATTGAACAAACATTCGAAAATCGCCAGGATCAAATAAATCACATATATTTAGGGGTTTGTGGGTCTGCAGAGAATCCTTAAAAAAAATAACAATCAATAAACGACCGAGATAACTCAACGGGCGGCGGTTAAAACTGTGTGAACATGCAGAGAGATTTAATTTTTTGCCTCTCACATATCACAATCAAAAGTCCCGTGTACCCATACCCACACCACATATATTCGGTTATCCATGGGAATGTGTTATTTTAGGATCAGAGATAGAAAGCAGAGGATAGTGGCATTTTTTGTGTTTTTTAGGTAAAGAGAAAACCGTCATAATTTTCTCACTTTCCCATTACTCCTTCTCCGTTGTATTTTATTTATGATTTTACGGAATATCCGGTTGGTGTGTGTGCTGTTTTTTCATATCCTTAATCCCTGAGGGAAAATTGGCAGAAAACATAGTGAGAGAAGACAAACAAATCCGAGGTTGGGACCAGCACAATACAGCTCTTGGATAACAGAGTTATACAACACTTCAATTCGCAAAGGGCAATAAATTGCGTATACGACATGGTGAACGTGAGCGCAACGGAATATCCAGAGAAAACGAAATCCCAAAAACAAAAAACGAAATAAATAACCACTCAAAACAGGATGGCTCTCGCATAAAGGAGAGACTTACAGTTAGCACTCATCCGCGTTATCCTCCATCAGGCAGCCGGACGGAAAATATTTCATTTTTATTCTATAAATCATGTTGCGTGTGTTTTTTTGTTTTTATTTTCCACCGTTATCCTGTTTTTTTTGCTTTTGTTCTCTTGGGCAGTTCTCCTTTTGTTGGGCTGTCATTTTATTATTCTTTCTTTTGTTTATTCCAAGTATTATGTGTTCGTTTCTTAAACAGTAATTGTTTATGACGTGCTATTAGAATATTCCGTTTGGGGGCTTAAAGCATCCTTCTTAGGCCGTACATAGCCAACCCCACAGTTTGACCAGAAAATTCGTTTATCCCAGTGACTTTTGTTTTTGTGAATAAAAATGGGAAGAAAACATTATTTAGTCATTACCTTTGGTCTTTTGTATTGTACAAATGGAAATGGAATTTCAATCTAGCTTTGTTCTCTTTGCCGAAAGGAAGCGGGGTATTAGGGAACGTTTTCAACGATAACTGTTATTTGTAAAAGAAAACTTTGTGGTCGTGTTTTTTTTTACAAAGTTCGTGACAAAGCTTTGAAAAGTTGTTTGCGTTATTTTTTGACGAGGCGATGAGTTGTTTATGCGTCTTAAACTTTTTTTTTCATATTTAATGGTAGGGTAAATTATGTCAAACTTTGAAATTTTACGGCCTAGATGAGGTATACCTACTTTGCCGAAGGCCGAAATGATTCTTGAGTTTCTCAAGAAATTCATGTTATAATGTAACGTATTTTTTTCGCAAAGTGGTATTGTCCGGACGATGGATGGACGAGGAGAATATTAAATAAAATGCCTATTCTCGGAATTAGAGAATAGGATTTGGGGCAGGGGATGTTTTTCCCTCATCATGGATGGAAACAGAAAAAATTATATGAATCCATGGTTTAGATACCTAAGTAAAAAAAATAAATAGATGACGCAACAGATCCGCATAGGAACCCACAGCCCAGCTTTTCAAAAACCCTTCATTTGTGTAAGGTTTTATTTTTTGGGACGTATGGAAGGGACCTCCAATTTTATGTTGATTCTGAACGGCGGAATTCCATGACATTTATCGAACCTCAGATAGTTGCTACTCAAAAAAAAATTTCGAAAGTAAATTTTCATCATTTTGAAACACTTCATGACTGTCTTTCAGAGACGTGTTAAAGATTTGTATTGCAAACGGAAGAAAAATGAATCCCGTCCCGTAGAGTGGTTATGGCGATTTGGTACTTGGCTGCTGAAAGCCATGACTTCCGTCCACTTGACCAAAGTCAACGCCATGAAGTGAGGACAGGAGGATGTATCTGAAATTAAAACGGTAAAGGCCGCCCAGACGGATCAGAATACCTCTCGAACAGCGCCGATGACTTGATGGAGACTGGAGATCATGCACTAAGTTATTTCCAAGGCTTTTTTACGAGGGAAGAATGCTTGATCAATGGAACCTCAGTATACATTTCTATTCGATTTGGCATCCCTGACAAACTACTTGCCAGAATGACGACGAATGACATGTGCAAAATGACAATAGAGAGCGCTCGCTTCTTCATAAAGTTTGAAAGCAATCTCACCGAAACCTTTGATGTAAAATCTAGAGAAACTGTTGCGATGTGATGTGACTTCTTTAATATACAGTGATGGAAAAAATAATAGAAACAAGTATTTACATAATGCTGAACCATCATTAACTGCATACAATTTGGTCTTTCTCCGAAATCAATTCTATACTGAAATGCTAGGTAAAAGTACTTCGAAATGCTGCAGCAATTCGCTCTTATCAGCTTTTAGTTTTCGTCTAACAGTAAAAAGTCTGAGCAAAAATGTTATTTTGCCTGGAAAAAATAATAGAAACAAACGATTACCACAGTCGGCATCAGTGATTTTGAAGTAAAGCTCGGTATTGTTTTAATTGAAATAGTTGTAAATTAGTTTATCCTGTAATTTAGTGTTTTTTAGAACAAAATCTTAAAACTATGAAATTAACATTTTGTCAAAATGGGTCCTTTGCACCAGTTCTGAGCGTGAGGTGATAAAAAAGAGGGCAAAACAATGGATGAAATAGCTAAGGTCGTAAAGTATTCTAAAAAAAGGTCTAAAAAGTATTCTAAGCTATCCATTCAAGTCCCAAAGTAGAAACCAGATGCAGAAAACGAAAAAAGACTCCATGATTTGACTGTTAATACGACTATGCAAGAAGAAACTATTTTTTTTTTTTAAATGATTTAAATGCATCCGTTGCAAGTCGTACAATAAGAAATAGATTAAAGGAAGCAGGTCTTCCTGGGAGAAGTCCTAGAATATTTCCATACTTGAGCAATAAAAATACTAAAGAGAGACTAAGTTTCGCCAACAAACACCTCCACCGTGCTAATTGGAATAACGTCTTATGATCGGATGAAACCAAGGTCAATTATGGTCAATTTGTTTGGTTCCAATGGGAAAATGTACGTCAGACGACCAAAGAATTCCGAATTCGATGCCAAATATACAAAGAAGACAGTTAAACATGGCAGAGGAAATTTAATGATTTGGGGGTGCTTTTCAGTATCTGGGGTTGGTCCACTTTTCATTATAAAGGATAAAATGTGTGCCGTAGACTACGTGGAAATCTTAAACAATGTTATCCTGGCATTTGCTGAAGAGGACATGCCTAGTAAATGGGAGTTTATGCAGGATAATGACGCCAAGCAATCCTCAAAGTTGGCCAAAGAATGGTTTCATAAAAAACAAAATCAATGTTATGGAGTGGCCATCACAATCTCCTGATCTTAACCCGATAGAACATCTATGGGACACCCTTATGCGCAGGATCGAAGGCTGCAGAGCCAAAATAAGGAAAAACTGTGGTCAATTATTAAAAATGCATGGCACTCTATAACTCCCAAGACCTGTGCCAAGTTGGTTCATTCCATGCGACGAAGATGTGGAGCAGTTATAAAAAATAAGGGCGCAACGACCAAGTATTAAAAGGATATGAAACACCTTTACTGTAAATTAATTCCTAACAGAAAAAAACAGAAAAACTAATTTGTTTCTATTATTTTTTCCAGGCCAAAATTAAGGAAAACCAGAATCGACATTTATTCACTATTTCTCTTCTTTTTTTATTAAACATTTTAATGTTACATTTCTTCATTACATTGTATTAAAACTATTAGTATGGGTTTAATTTATCTTTTTTCCCGAAAACATTTTATTTTTGCGATAAGCGACGAAGAACTAGCTTGTTTCTATTATTTTTTCCACCACTATATGTACAATACCTGAAAATAAGGTTTTCAGAAACTCGAAACTGGGCCGCATCAAGAGTACAATTTTTCAAGTCATGTAAATTAGACGCAGGTCCATCCCGGACCTTTAAGCAAAAAGAATTGCTTCCATATGCTGATGGGGTGGTGTCTTTGTTTAGTCCCGTTGAGGAGGGAGGCTTTGGAGGAGGAGATTTAGCATCGAACACAGCTAGCTGTACAGCGAGAACGAGCTAGTCCAAAATGTGCATAATAGTCCTTTAATCTAACTACGGCATCTATTTTACAAAACTGCAACTCGAAGAATCTTCGATCCCTTCCGAGGAAAGGAAAGTAAAGAGAGACTTTGCTTTAGCGCAATAGTTGAGGGCCTGTTCTATCTAGAACTGTAAGTAAAGCGCTTAGTGAGCAGGTCAAACAGTTAAACTACCTGCTAAATAATGTAACTAAGACTAAGAATAAGTACAGAGCTCGCGCTGTATCCTATATCATAAATTTCGGAATGCAGTCAGTGAGACAGATCTTATTGCAAACTAAGTTTTGACTTTTCGAATACGACGTTGAATTCGTGCAATTCTAATAGCTGCTTGCGATAATGAATACCTTATGATTATGGCAAACCGCATCAATGTCCTCCGAGTAAAACCGTGCCAAAAATGCGATCACTGGTTCCAAATATGTCGCTAAATTGATGTAAGGACATTCGAAAGTAAAAATAGGAACGGAGGTCATCTTCGGTAGGTTAGTTAGTACTTACATGCGTGATAAAAGTTTCGTTGGGTTGATCAAACAGGACAAGTGACAACATCGCAAAGCAGTCCTTTAAACGAAAGCCATAGAATGGCGGGTTGGACGAGTAACAACAACGTGGATGTCATGAGACCTAGCAAGAACAGAGTCACTGAGAAAAACCTAACCAGAATTGAAATTTCTAGCTGAAGACCCAAGAAGATGCAAGAGATTTGATGTAGCTGTAATATATGAACCCCTACAGGGATACAAAACACTTTTTGATCTTCTTATGCATGAAGACAGGTCGGTTATCAGTCAGAGAGGGTGCCATGAACTAAAGTCTTATGCAAAAAGGTCCAAAACGTCTAATAAGACTTTATTTCATGGCACCGTCAGAGAGCATTATCCATAATACAAGTAGTAATCATAAAAATCATGTTTAGCAGTAGGTAGGTTTTGCATGACGCAAAAGTCACTGAACTGTTTTCATATAGGTAGGTATGTACTTGTACATACATAAAACTGAACGAGTACCTCTACTACTGCTCGGCCAATCTACTCGTACCATTGTTATCAACGACATAGTTTGACCGCTGCATATAATCAGCTTATGAAGAGAATCATTCCTATGCTAATCGTCGTCCTTGTTGTAAGTCAAATGCCACGAAACCCTACACACAGGCGACATATGCAATTCATTTGGTATCGATTATTGGCCTGGCCAACCAGTCCCTTTAAGAGAATTTACAATTTACTGAAGCCAAGGAATGCTCTCATTACACTGAATGGGACATTTTCAAATCTATCCCTATAGCAGATACACAGAAGTTTCATAGAACCCTTAGCGGGTATACTCTATGTACGTATTTATCAGTACATCCACCTCATCTGGCTTCTCTCATACCGTAGCCCTGGTTTAATATAGATGCACATATACAAGACGATACCACCAGCACCCACCACCACCACCACGACCATTCAATTGCAAAAGTTATGAATAGAACGGTTCCATGGAAACGACTGCCTCTATGCTATATGCAATCTTCCTTTCATTCTCCCAGCGATGGGTATTATCAGCCGAAGACAAAGTCATTGTCATTTATAATTTTCACTCTGTGAACTTTTCATTTGACTGGAATGAACAGCAGCCACTGGCAGTAGTCATAGTCATAGTTGTAGAGTAGGTATCCTCCCTATAGAAGCAACAGCTACTAGGTGCTCACTGCTCACTGCTCACTGATCCGGCGACAGCAGTCATCACATATAAAAATCCAAATCTATCTATATGCATACATATACATCTCATATTGTATCTGTTACATAAAATCCAAACCAAACCAGCAGATAGGCTCTAACTGTCATCGCTGTCATGCTTGGCTTTTTCTCTCTTACACAGTGTGGGCGTGTGTGTGTGTGTGTGCTTTTCCCCCTTTCAGATGAGAGGGATGCTGGCAAGTGTCATTAAACCCGCAAATGTACATTGAGGTAGGCCTCTTTATTTTTCATCAACCACCCACAACCATCACGACTGCACTCATAGCTGAATGCACAATAAATGCATAGATACATGGATACGCTTTATGAGATACTTTTTATTTTCTGTTTAAAGCTGCATATAACACAAATGGTGCATGTACTCGACTATGCCATACCAACGGCACCGACTGAACGGCAGTTATGATGGATATTGTTATGCTGAAAATTGTTGCTTCTTCCCATTTGTGGCATACTATACTGAGATATGACAAGAGAGCTGGGAAAATAAAACATAAAAAATATTTTCATTATGGAAATTGCAACCACTTGGCAAGTGTGTGTACTACTCCAACGTAGTAGTAGTAGCAAGCTGTTTGTAGTACTATACACAGCTGGGATAGAGCCAGAGGACCACGACTGGAGAGAGTGCATTTCAACTGTTGTGCATCAAGTTAGATACTCAAACTCAATGAATGAAAGCAGGTACATCATTGCAGATGATGTCTGCTAGAAAAAACAAAGTTTAAAAAATAAAAACGAACAAGAAAACTCATAAACAGATACTTGTGAGCATGTGGCCCAGATACATTACCCTGTTGCTTCGTGGTTGTACATTTTAATTACATGAGCTTTTTTTGTTTTGTTTAATGAAACAAATATGAATATGAATACCCTTCGGAGTATCTCTGTAAGTCAGTCAGTGCCAAGTTTGTTTTCTACCCCCCCCCCCTTTCTATCTTTGATGACGTCGATGGCAATGCATGAATCGATGGCAATAACAAAATCGATTACATTCAGAGGTTTTTATTTTTCCACATGATCTCTTGAATAACTTTTATCTCATGCACTTTGTGCGCTTACAAATCTCGCGTACACATCGCAGTGACATGTACATGAGTCGGGACCTTCAGATATCGTATGCATTGTGTACATCAAGCGGAAACTTAAAAATTACTATATCCGTTCGCGTTCGGGACATACAACAGTATCATTCACTGCACTCTCAACAAAGAGTGATGCAGTGAAGTCCGGGACCAGTCTCGATAGAGTGCTGGTCATTTTGAATGATAAAGTGTGCCCAAAGGAATTTCGTATTTTTTTTTATCAGTAGCTGTCAGAATACGAGTATCTATAGGATTTGACACAGAAGGCGGGCTGTTTTGTATACACGATACGTTTGTGGAATTTTTTTTAGTGTATTCACAATTTGTCAAGGCGCCAGGCGATAAGGAATAACATATCAGTTTTGCAGATTAGTCGCCATATCCGGAGGATTGTTAAAAAAAAAATGTTGCCGTTTGTAAAGCTATCCTTCGGATGTGAAATGTGGAATCGTCAGTTTCCGAGATTATAAAAAATATTATGATGGAAACTATAGTAGAACATCGAGAATCTCTAACCAAGTAAGCAGTATCTAGTTGGTTATTTAAATCAAGGGAGGGACGTGTTCAGTGACTTTATACTTCATACCTCTTTAGCAAAACGGCCATCAAACTAGGTGCAGGGAAATAAGTCCCCGGGAACTAAGTCCACTGAGGGACTCAGTTCCCATTCCCACCAAGTGGGAAATAAAACCACTTTCGTGAAGTGGACTTAGTTCCCATGTGAGGTGGGAACTAAGCCCACTTTCTTATGGGAACTTAGTATAGGTACTTTAAACAGTTACATACGTATGGGGGGGGGGCATGCTGCCCCATGCAACCCCCTGCTTGGGTTTACTGTCAGACTTGCAGTATATGTGCGAAATTGGTTATATTGAAAGGGAAATAAAACCACTCAGAATTTTCGGAATTTATTTCCCACCTTACATGGGAACTAAGTCCACTTCACGAAAGTGGTTTTATTTCCAACTAGGTGGGAACTAGGTCCCTCAGTGGACTATATCGTTCCCTTTCTGCGTAAAGCACGTATCTACAAAACATCCATTCTTAAGGAATTAAAAAAAAGAATAGCTTTCCTTAATCGAACACAATACACATGTCAAAAATCATGTCAATTTTTGACAGGCTGTCATCATATTGACCTCCAGGTTAGTCAAACTGTCAAATTATAAATAATAGAAAGATTTTACTGATACATGCGTTTACTTATTCCTGAAGAATATATGTTTTGTAGATACGTGCTTAACGCAGAAAGGGGACGATATACGGTAATAGATGCACAGTCGCAGTGGCACAAATTACATCTTAAGGTATTTTCCGCTGCGCCACATCTTGCGAACGTCTGAGAAACATCCGAGAGTATAACTGCTCTAAAAAAGCTTCTCAGTTCAGCCGTTCGGAGGTTCGGACTTGACATTAAATTGTAGGTCCCGGTCCCTTCCAATCGTCCCAAAAATTAGAACTCACACAAATCAATGGTTGTGTGAAGTTAGGCCTAGGGTGCCTATTTTATATGCTCAGTCGATGTTGCAACTCTTGAGTGTGGTAGTCGAATTTGATCTCCACGTGAGCAACATCAAGTGTGGATAGCAATATACGAAGTCCAAAAACGCTGCTGAAGAGGATAAAAGCAGATACAAGACCCTGATCATCCAAGTTCCGCTGCATGGTGGATAAAAGCAGATACAAGAGCCTAATCATCCAAGTTCCGCTGCATGGTGGAGAAGCATGGACACTGACAAAAGCGGATGGAAAATCCCTTGGTACGTTTGGTGAGCAGGATTCTTCAAATGATATTCAAAGTCCAGTTTTTATTAATCGAGTTTGGAAGACAACATTTAAAAATAAAATTTAGGGGCTTTAGAGCGACGCTGAACTGGTCAAAAATCTTAAAATACGGCGGCTATGTCACATGGAGCGTATGGACAGCAACGCACAAGCCTGACGTATCTTTAAGTCCTGAGAAACTACGGAAAAGACGGCAGACCTTTCTTAACAAACTATCGGTTTCAAATTTATAAGATTTATGTATTCCCAAGCCCAAAGGAAAATGTTGAACGTTTCGTCTGTTTTATAACTAAACTCATTAACCAATATTAACCATCAAGGCCATGTTACTATGGAATAGATAATTCTTGTGGATTCTTGTAAAGTGGCTTACCTAAGGAGACAAATCAAAGATAATTCAGACTTTGGAAGTCGACATTGTCCGCTTTATTCCCAAAAGTGGTTGGCGTGAGAATGAACAAAAGCAATCCACTGGCTAAAACATAAACAGAGTCATGGTGTAAACTATTCAAGCAGTAAAGAAGGTAAATTCATTGACCTCAGTCACAAAATAGATATAGATACTCTGTCTCCTATTTTACAATTATTGAGATACATATTACCCTTCGAAGTAAAACAATAACAAATAAATCAGCCAGTATATATACCCTCTAGGGGTTAGGGATTGTAATTGTAACAAACATCTCCTTTTCCAATTGCATGTGAATATAAGAATCCCGATGATATCGGACAGAAAAAAAAAACACACACAACACAAAAGTATACTCAACAAAGACCCTAGTCCTTTAGGTATGTGTGAACAAAGTGTACGATTTCAAAGCTTCCAGGTAGTTTTATAAGAGAAAATAAAATTTTTCGTCATTGTTGTCCTGTCGATATTAACTGAGCGCGTATATCCAGTATACAAACAAAACAACAAGGACATCAATGGAGCACCAAACAGCACCTGTAGCAGTAAAAATAAAATACAAGACAATTGACTAACAAAACATCAACAGAATACAACAACAACACTAACAACAAACGATAGCAAAACACACGAAGGGGGATATGTACTGATGTACATCGACCGTTCGACCGGCATGGTGCAAATGGCGGATTAACTTAAATCACGTGGGGTTGTTGTGTTGATTTAGGAGCAACATCATGCTTTGGATATACTCCAGGATACCTATAGTAAGCTAATGACATCGAGTGTGGTAACCATACGTATGGGGATGGTGGGGTAGAAACAAAAAAACTAGGAAATGATACGTGCAAGATAAAATGAAAGAATAAACCGTGTTCGACACGAAATAAATTGTCTCAATCAGGAAAATTAAAACCGAAAGAGGAATGAATGGAATTTAACAAGGAAAGGAGAAAGGACCACAAAATGCATCAAGAGTTGAGTTGAATAATTTCTTTGGGGAAAATCAGTTATTTTTATTGTGTAGATACATATTATACCGACCACCAAAATTTTTATTCTCGGCCACTTTAAGGCCCACATATTTTTAATTTATGAAAATTACGAAGCTTGAGGGGAGACAAACTGAAAACTTCATTATTTGCTGTATTCTTACTCAACTGGTAGACGGGTTTATGCGGACTCTATAGACTGACATTTTTGGAACAGGCGATCTTTTCCCATAACGTTTCTGACAATGTCATATATAAAAAAGTTTGGTCTGATTGATTTATGATCAACGTAGGGTTACCAGATTGAAAAGGGGGACATCGTGAGTTTTCTAGGGGGTTTAATTGAATTTTGACTTATTAAGAGGGACAGTGGTTTGTATTGGGGACAACGGACAAACAAAATTGTTTTGGTATGAAGAAGGGGGACTGTCCCCCCTAAATGGTGACGTAAGGTAACTCTAGATCAACGCCCAAACAAAAAGCTGCAAAGCTAAAAAAGTTTGAATGACATTTTCTTTTATGTGAGCACTAAGAAGCGATTGGAGGAAATTCGAACATCAAAAGGGGGCATGGGGTAAAAGTTTGTATGGGAAAATTATTATTTTTCATCCGATTGATTTAAAACTCGGTTAGTGTGCTCTCCATAGCAAATTGAGAAAACTGGTTTCTCCGATTTTGGAAATTTTGCTTGGAACCCGAGTTATTAGCGACGGGACAAGGGGGATTCAGTTTGTATGGGGAACATTTTGTTTCATCCTGTCGAGCGCGTACCAAAGCAATAAAACATTTTTGGAAATGTTTCTTAAGACTACGTGACCAGAAACTAAAAAGGTATATTTTTTCTGACTGCCATTACTTAAATAATATGTACTTATTCAAAAAAAAAAAAAATAAAAATAGAATAGGTAGGTAAGGTACCTAATGGAGCCACCAGTACCTCCATAATTATTTTATAAGCTATCAATCGGCTTTCTACTTCATCCAGAAGCTGAGCTACGGATCTAAAATTTAACATGGTCAAATTAGATTCATACATTTGTCAGATTGTGGGAAATATCCTTTTTTTAGAGGAATATTTGTACTCGAAATGAGCCAGAAAAGAAAAAGGGATACTTTCTGGCTATCCAGAACAAAGAATAGGATATTTTGGGTCTTTAAAACTTTACTCTAATTTTCTTGTTTAACTTTAGGAAAACAATTTTTTTAGCTAACCTATTAAAATGTATAAGGTTGAACAAACCCATTTAGGTATTTTATATAAATACCTAAGGGCAATAAAAGCGGCACGTCAGTCGACTTGATTAGAATCTATTGTACCATCCTTTATAAAGAAGGTTTTGGCTAGGAGGTTCTCCACTTTTTATTTTATAAAGTTTATGATACCTTTGCAGAGGATTTTTTTAAAATCTTCGGGGTCCAAGTGTTCCCTGGAGAAGATATTCCTTCGAATTCCACATTCGCATATAATATTGATTCGTCTTCTTCAGTACATAGCCTGCACTCCGCTGAGTTGGCTATAGATTCATGATGTCCTATGAGGAATCCTTTACTATTATGTTTCTGATATGTCTGCTATGGGCATTGTGCTTGAATGGCTGGACAGCTCGTTTGGCCTGTCTTGAACATGGAATATTCCCCCAATATGAGATAGCTTTTGTATGTGTTCCCAGCTTTTTATGGCTAAGTTTATAGCCGATTTAGGGGTATAGCTGATAGGTTCCGGTCCCGTGAAAGGGGTTTCAGAGCATATTCTGATCAATTCGTCAGCTTTTTCGTTTCTCTCAGAGCCCTCATGGACAGCAACCCACCATAAATTTGCTTCTGTTCCAGAGGCTAATGCCCAAGCCACAATGGCGCTTTGCGGCGTGCGTGCGTTGACAGATAGAGTAGAACCAATGCTTTCATATGGTGCAAGCCAGAATGCGGCTTCAGGCTTCGGGTCGCGTTGTGATCGTAAATATCGTAAAGTTCAACGCGGCGCCCAAGTAGAGCAACTTTCTACTTTCAGTGGCGTTGGGCGGCTTTGACGTTTTCTTTCGGTTTGGTTTGTTCGATTTGATAATATTTAAAGTGTTAGAGCATATGCCGTTCATTGTTGGAGTTGCATGGATTCACTTAGGTATATACGTACCTACTCGTTTTTAGTAGCCTATGAGGTTTTTTCAATACAAATTAATTATTTTACTGTGTGGAAATGACGAATATTATTTTTGTTGCAATGCTACTAGTGATTTCTTTAGATTGTTGATAAAAAAAATATGTGCTCAAATGTAATGTACATGCTTTTGATATTTCAATTTTGTCTGAAACTACTCTATTCTTCATACAATTTATTAACGAGATAAACATTTTTGTTTAGAATATTTAGGTATAGTTTCTTTTTCTAGTTGAGGGTAAATCTAATTTCCTGCGATGTGCAAATGATAGGTATTATTTTATTACTTGGTTTACCCGCCCATTGCTTAGATATATTTTTTATTGTCCATCGGGACAATGCACATGAATATGCGCACCTTTGTCCGACTTTGACCCAACTTCACGGGAATTCTCTGGCCAATAGATATCGAAGATTCCCTGTAAATTTGAACTCAATCGGCTGGTAGGGTTTGAAGTCCGTACATAGGAACATAAAATATGTCTGGACAAGACAGCGAAGATCTTCGCGGAAATATAGCAAAAAAATTACCCCTATTAGGTCATAAAATCCTTTCAATATACATTGTCCGATGGCTGACCGGATGTGGTAAAAACCCAGCGAGCGACGAGAAGCAGTACCTGCGATCGCAATCGTCCGAATGTCCAGCATACCACCAGATGTATACATATAATTGATATAAAATATAAATATAAATTGAAAAATCAAGTAAATCGTCGGTATCCATATTTGAGAATTTATTAATAGGGTTTTTTTTAAATAGCCAAACCAAGTTTTTAACAAAATTGCACTTCTCTATTTAAGTGACTGAACTTCTCTCCACAGCTCAGATAAATGCTGTCCATTTGGTAATATTGCTCACTTAAATCGTTTTACAAGAAGTATTCCACAAAGTAATCAATTCACAATTTTAAGGGAAGGGATTTTCGATGTAATTTACCCATATTTTCTCAACTAAACTAAAAACCTACCTGCCTCGCCTGAAACGCCTTTCATGTGAAGCCATGTACCTGTGTACATTGAATGCACAAACAATTCTTCCACAAAAATATTCCACGACAATAAAAGTGAAAATTCATTTTATTGTTAATTATTTATGCATTTTTTTTTTTACTATTTTGAACAAATTTCCTCTTAATTCGTGCATTAAAATAACAATTATAAGCAAAAAAGGAGTAGTTGCATTCTGCTCTGAATTCGTACATAACTTACGTACGCAACATAAACCAAACAGAACTTTCAATCTCTCCTACTCTAATCTCTCAACGCGCCTACGCTCTGAAGCGCCATTTAGTTTTGGAAAAGTTCGACTTGCGCGCGTTGACATAAAGTACGGTAAAGTTTCTAAAACGCCTGTCAACGCACGCAAGCGGCAAAGCGCCATTGTGAATTGGGTATAAGACTTAGAAGGGTCTTGAGACAGTGTAATACAGAACGGACTGAATTGGAGTAAAAGATAGGTGAGCTAAGGGCCTGTCTATCTGCTTGACTATCCGAGAATATTACAGCTCAAAACGCCTTTGATGCAAATTTTGTTTTTGGTGCATTCTTGAATGGCGTGGAACTTCAGGCTTGATTTTAGATTTTTTTATTTTTACGTGCTAAATCTTAATATGGCACCCATAATTCTTGATTTAAGAACATAATTCTGAAAACAAATTTTAATTCTTCATTTAAGAACAAAAAAACTTGATTTGAGATTGCATGTTCGCCATGTTAGTGTATTTAAATATAAATGTAATATTATATTCATGAAATAAGCCGAAACCATATTAAAATATTACATTGAAACACAAATAAGCCCGCCAAAATCATGAATTAGTTTTTTGTTCTTGAATTAAGCCGAAAAATAAAATAGTTTCAGGCATAATGTAAGAACCACATTCTAAATAATCGCAAAACAGTATTGAAACAAGTAGCTTAAGCTCACTAAAAACAATCTCAAAATTAGATTTTTTGGTCTTGTTTTAACAATTTCTTTCTCATTTTAAGGTGGCTTCATTCTTATTCACGGCGTTTTCGAGCTTAATTTAAGTTGACAATGGTCCAAAACTTTGCCTTTGTATTTTAAGAACGAACATTCTTAAAATAATCCCGAAACAGGATTGAAATGAGATTTTTAAGCTTACTAAAAATATTTTGGTCTTGTGAAAATGAGCCTAAAATAAGATTTTTGTAATTGGAATAAGATTTTCCGAGTATATCATACTTTCGTCAATGAATAGGCATGAAATGACACTGATATTCTTGAATTTACTTCTTTTTTTTCTGAGTGTACAAACATGAAACCCCTCAAATATGTTATGTTACTTATTTGCAAACAAATCATAAGGACCTGCATCTGTGATTATCTTATAGACTGAAAACATTCAATCGGAATGAATAAATCTAAAACTGTATAACCTTACTCTCCTTCATTTCAAAGAACACATCCGTATCATCGTCATATCCATAACCAAAAAGGAAATATTTACCTGCAAAGACAGAACAAAAAGAAGAAGAATATTATTTTAAGTTATGTTAAACATGTTAATAAAATGAATAGCTATAATGAATACAGGTTAATAATAGAAATTACAAATTCCACAAAACGGAAACAAAAAGCATTATCAACAAAATAATAAAATATTTATTCATAGGTCATATCTGTCGGCTGAATTTCAACATGTTTTCCCTTTCCACAGACGCTGAGTTCACGAATCGGAGTTTATTGTCAGAACCGCCCACGAATTGTGCGGTATGCATTTTAAATTTTAAAATGAATATTCCAAACATGGATATTAAATTATTACTTTGCTTGCTGAATGGGCATAGAAGAGTTTTCGTTGTTGGCTTTGGGTACCTTCAGGCTGACATTAAAATTTCATATTTTTATCGATTATAAATTGCTTACATTGCTTGACGAATCAGAGAGTCTATATAGACAATAGACATTCTTTGACAGCTATGGGTTCAATTTAATAGACACGTTTGAATTTTGAAGCTAAATTTGTTTTGACGGGTTTTGTTTGTGAATGAAAAGATATTCTGACTGCGAAAAGAATATTTTGGAAATTAGGAGTAATAATTGTGACAAATTTGATTTTGAATCGCAGGAACAAAACCAAGAAAAATAAAAAAACAGATTGATTCCGGATTTTTTACGGATTTTTCGGGCCGATTTTATTGGCCAGTTCAGCTATATAAGAATCACATTCACAAGAAATTATGCAAATTTCTGTGTTACTTTCAATTGTACAAGTTTCATGAACTGAGAGCCTAGATGCATAAATGTATATTATAATGTACAAACAACTTGACAACTAATTGACATTAATAAGGGTCCAGACATTGACTACCAGTCACCTGCTCAAAAATGGTCATTCAAATATTAAAAGTCGGTCGTCGGTGCATTTAGTGCCTCAAAATTTTGTCGACTGTTAGTAAAGAGTCTGGTGGAGTTAATGAAACTGTAGTTTTTTGGTTATAGTATTCGATAAATAGGTGAAATGGGTAAAATATGTAAAACTATCTTTGCGGTCAAAAAATGCTAAAAAAAAAAACTATAAAAGCCGACGAATGTGGGATAAAAGCGACAATGCCTATACATGTGGACATCGATCCCATAAATTCCACAACACTCTTTAAATTATGTATTAATTGTGTAGCTAAATATTCCCTTTAAATTAATGATACTTATAATTGGCGCCCAATGTAAGACCAACCATGATCACTCTCCAATATAGTGAAACTCCGAACTAACACATATTTCAGAGCATTCATAATAGTCCAATATTTCGTCAAGATATTGTATAAATAAAACTGGCGTCCAACGTTGGACTTTCGCCTACAAAATTATATTGGCCAAAAGAAATACGGAGTACCCATAGGTGGGAAATAATATAAGTACTGGTGAGTACTAAGTGGGGGTTTCCATAGCACAAAACCCCCACTTAGTACTCACCAGTTTCGTGCTACTGCATTTTATTTTTGTTTTTGGCACAGCGTAAAACTAACATGCAATCATTAATCAGCTTAATGGGCGATATGATTTTAAAACCTCGCACGCATTAAACATTATCGCACATAATTTATGATTAGTGTGTTGGAGTGGAAAATGCTATTCAAATATTACAATTTTCCATTTTTCATATTTTTTTTCAGTTTTTTTTTTCAGGAAATCTGTCAATCGAGCGTGCTAAACAAATAACTATAGCATACCAACAGGGGCACTGATGCGATTTCTCTCTTGCCTCGTGTATGTTTGCCCCCCCCAAAAAAGCAAACAAAGTAATAAATCAAATTTAACTATATGCACACCGCATATCCTTTGACACAGATTTTGCATATTAATTTTTTTTTACATGAGTGTGCTTTATTACAAGGGGCAAGTATTGGTTTTATGAAAACAAAAAAGTGCAAAAGTTGTGTCAGAAATAAATATATTTTGGCTTAAGTATAGTATGGAATAAGATGAAAAATAATAAGATGAAAAATACTGTAATATACATTTTGAAAAAACTTACGATGGGAGTTCAATCAAAAATAAGTTCTTATGTCTGAAATAACAATCTGACGAACAGTATGTATGGACGGAGCGTTTACATGAATTTATTTTACGCAGCATTTTCCAAAATCCAATATTTTCCAACCAGTAATAATATACTACATAGGTAATGGTCTTTAAAATTCTAACTTTCATACTAAGTAATCTGCCACGCCCCCTTTTTGGAGATGTTTTCTACCAGAAAACGTATTTATCATTTTCAAAGCGGTTTAACTTCTTAACTCGATACTAAATCTTAAGCCACACCCACTTTTTGGGGGTATTTGCTACTAGAAAACATATTTATCTTTTTTAAAGCGTTTTAACTTTTTAACTTGATAATAAGTCTTCTGCAATGCCCACTTTTTGAAGGTGTTCTCTACCAGAAAACATATTTATCATTTTCAAAGCGGTTTAACTTCTTAATTTGATACTAAATCTTATGGCACGCCCACTTTTTGGGGGTATTTTCTACCAGAAAACATATTTATCATTTTCAAAGCGGTTTAACTATTTAAATTGATACTAAGTCCTCTACCACGCCCACTTTTTGAGGATATTTTCCCTTAGAAAACATATTTATCATTTCAAAGTAGTTTAATTACTTAACTTGATAATAAATATTCTGCCACGCCCACTTTTTGGGGGTGTTTTCTTCTAGAAAACACATTTATCATTTTCAAAACGGTTTAACTACTTAACTTGATACTAAATCTTCTGCCACGCCCACTTTTTGGGGGTATTTTCAATCAAAATACATATTTATCTTTTTCAATATAGTTTTCAATGCACTTAATTGTTTATGGGCACTTCGGGGCTTTTTAAAGTGAAAAAGGACGTCAAAAATTAACACAAAAAACTAACGAGCAGATGCATACAACTCGGTTGGGGTACCAATTATTTTGATTGTTTAATTTCTCTCGCAATCTAAATCAGTAAATATTTTACGAGTGCTATGTATAACGCGTGTTCAAATATTTTTATCTATATAAGCATTAGTTCTGTAAGCATAAATATTTCATAATGAATAATTTAATTTTCTTCCAGCTACCGGTAGACCGACCAGGCTATGTCAACCGCAGAATATTTTCGCACAACTTTTCTATGGCGTAGAATGCATAGAATGCACATCGTTTCGATTTAAAATTAATTAGCAATAGACGTATTTTTTTTATTGTTTCTATCTATTCGGCCACTCATCGTTATAAAATGCATCCAAAGTGTATTAAAATTTTAATGAAAAATGAGCACAAACTATACACGCATTCGGTTTCGGTTTGGTGTGCATTGAATTTACGTATTTGGCCGACCGAGCATTGATTATCCTGTTGGTTATCATTTAATAATGAGATATGAAACTCACACATATACGCACGTAATCCATTTATTTTATTCCGGCTTTGTTTCAATGTGAATCTATCATTATCGGTGTGTAAAGCCAAAAAAGGATAAATACAAAAAAAAAATCAGGTAAAAATTGGGTATTCAAAATATGGATAAAAAGAAAAAAATCCGGATAAGAATGTGTAGCGATTGTGTTTGAATAGCACAATTAACGGGCAATTCATTATTGATTGTAATTAATTATTGGGAAACATTCCTAATAGCATTTCGAGATATAATTCGAAAACATGAATTCATAAAGTATTAATGGTACAAAGAGAATATAATTGGAATTTGTGTTGAACGCACGCCTGGTGGTGATAGTTTTAATTCAATTTTGTACGGCGAATGATTTTGGTTTTTGTTTGTTTCGTGTATCTGGATTATTTATTTTAAATGATGCAGTCTTTTGACCCGTAGCCGTATACACTTAGGCAATAAAAGGCTTACATTAGAATCGCATTAGCTGGTGTGTGAATATGGAAGTGATGTGTTTGAATGTGTGTCATCAGTAGTTAAATTTGAGGAACATTTTCCTTTTTAAATGCATTTAGGTAGCAGCTTAAGAACTGATAAGGGGAATAGAATGTTACATCCAATGATGTGGAGAGGCAAGAAAACTTCAATGTAAAACTCTCATGAAGATCCGTTTAAATAGTGTAGATACTGCTCGAATAAAGTTGGCGCCCAACGTGAAGCGGATGTGTATAAAGATATGTAAGCAAAATAATTCGCTAAATCTAGATTATATATAAAACTTGATTGGCGCCCAATGTGCGACCAATAATTAATGCCAAAAATCTGATCTGATACCTTCAAATTACAGCATACCCTAAGGTTGCACAAACAAATGGCGCCCAATGTGAGGACATTTGAAGAATTATGAAAAGTTGTTTTCCGTAAAGTTCATCACTGAACGTGGATACTAACAAATTGGCACCTAACATGAGGTCTCACAATACATTTTATAAATATAATCGATCATGGACAAGTCACAATCTTAATTATCTATAGCCTCTTAATAGGTTGGGTTAGGTTGAAAGTGACTGACCTTCTAATAGCATCCCTTAAAAGGACAATACCCTTTAAGATTTGTCTATAATATTCTCCAAAATGCGGCGATTCCTGTCATCGTGATATTGACAGTAGTGTAAACAGATGCGAAAATGAATGCTCTACTCTCACATGACAATCGTTACGATAGGTTTTGGTAAATTTATATCTAAATCAAACTTCTGTGTCACCCTATTCTGCTCACAATTTAGAGAACCAATTAAAATACCAACCTTGTTACATACTGTCATAAATGCCTGCACAACTTCTCCGTATGCTCTAAATTCGAATAAATAACCCAAATATTGAAATTTCTTCTGACTGGACGGGCATATATGAGTAATTTGGAAATATCACGTCATGCAAAGCAATCTATTTATCCTCTCCTCTGTGAAATAAAACGTTCGATCATTTCCTCTTCAGCGAAATTTCCCAACAATTAAATTTAATATCCAAAAATAAAATCGGATTAATATTTCATCTGCAAACATTATTTTTTTTTTAATTCTCCTATGAATATGCGTTCGCACATTTGTTTAAAATACATCAAGCGATATACTCTCTCGTCTCCAATTCTCGATTGAATGAGCTTTTTGAAGAACTCGTTCTTCTTTTGCTATTTCATAAGATCTGTGCACATCATTCGTTCCAAAATAAACATGATTCTTGAAATCTTTTTTTTTTTGATTTTGTTTCCGCTGCAGATACTCTTTCTATGTGCTCTCGGTGTGTGCATGTTTTCGACAAGTTGAAGCATTTATTTATCGAAATGTATTATAGCAGATAGTGCGAGATCTCTTCTTCTGTGATGCTTCCTTTCAAATAAAGATATCAAGCGAATAGGAATTGGTGAGCATAAAAAAAACATACACAAACTGGAATCAACTTCTCAATGCAATGCCAAGAGTGAAAGAAAGGACCTGACTTCAATGAATAGGATATACAAAAAAATAAAAAATTATAGTGTTTCATGTAGGTATCCGTTTCGTGTATCTCTATATCTATTTTTCACTAGAATATATTCTTTACAATCACATGTATTTATATAGATAGATACACCTTGCAGGAAAATGCATTGTTGTGTTGTGATGAAATCCAAACGGGTGGGAGGTCATATATGCGCTCCAGACAAGCGGAAGAAAATAAATTTATGTCGATAATATCTAAGAGAGCTTTCCCTGCATGCAAATATGTGAATTGCGTTTATGGGTAGCTCAGCTACAGGATGAAAAGATATTCCATGCATGCATATGGAAGATACATTTTTATCTGAATGACTCCGTTGCGGATGATGATGATGATGAGAATGACGATGATTCTTGTGCTTCATTCGATGTGGCACAGATAATATATTTGTGTGCGAACTATTTCTCGGTTTTTTTTTTTTTAATGTGTTTTTTTTCATCACCAATGCTATTGACATATCTTTATTTCAATAGGAATTGCAATGTAGATGTAGTGATGAGATGACATTTGAACATAGATGACTTGCAAATAATATTTATTGTATGTAAGTTGAAAACTCTTCAAAGGAAATCGATTCAAGTATCAAGTTTTGTAGAGCAAACTGATATCGACAATGATGCAGAAGTGGAATAGTTTTTTGAAATCGTTGTCATTGGAAAACGTGTTATCTGTTTAAATTGGGACACAGTGATTTGCTTCGTCAACTAGTTAATATTTGGATTATATTGAAAATGTCCACTAGCCTTTGATTGGGCGCCAGTTTATAGTGAATTGCGATCCAACGGAAATATCTACAACTAGGTATATTAAGTGTGGCGGCTCAAACTCATTAATCTCTATATTGACGTTTTGTAATTTTATACAGTGGATTTCACATAACATAGAGATTCAAATAAAAAGAAAATGGCGCCCAACGCGAGGTACCCATTTTTATGGTTTTATAAAACGTAAAAGAAAAATAAGTGTAAGTACGATTATGTGCAACAAAATATGAACATAGACGTTAACCTTCTTTGAAGACTATTTTGATATTTGTTGAAGTTGTACAATTTTTATTACTTTTATTTGTGCAGTTTGCTATAGAGGTTTTTGCAGTTGTTATGGTGTATATAACTTTATATAAACTTTAGTATCGAATTTTTTTCAAATTTTAGATATAATGGGTGACTAGATACACACTGCAAGTTACATTGCTTGCTGTCATGATTTTTAGATGTTTATGCAAAGAAAAGGACAAATAGTTGATGAAAATTTAAGGCTAGCTGAACACAGGAAAAGTACTTAAAAAATGCACAGTATAACGACAACCACGTTATACGTGTACTGAATTAAGTCAAGTTTACACGCAAAGCAAAAACTGTCACGCCGCTGGCGCTGGTTTATGCCTGATTTGATCATAAAGTGAACAGAACACGATAAAACGTCGAAACGTTGCGTTCCCTTAACCGACTGTTTGTACCATATATTGGACTCAGGAACACTGTTGAAAGTCGAGGTCTGGTTTTGGAAATCATCGTCTTTTTAAATTGCCCATCTATCCTCTATAAGCTCAAGTGGACCCAGCGTTTTGCAGATTTTCAGTCCAGCGGCAGACTTTCAAAATCCCTAAATCTGCATTACAAATTTTGTCTGCATTTATTTGGTTTGTTTAGTTATTCTGAGCTGCACATAAGAAAACAGAAAATTAGAGGCTTTTGCGATCTGTAAGTAGAAATGCTGACTAGTAAAACGGTCGCATTTCTGATATTATGAGGCTGTACTAAATGTGTCTAGGTCTAACCTTTCAAAATTATATTTTTTGATATTGCAATATTTATGAATCCAAATTTTTTTCATAGAAATCTGCATTGCAGATTTTTTTCTTCATAATTGCAGATTTTTCGAAATATTTTCATGCCAACACTGGACCCAAAACACTCACGAACTATTGCCTATCGACTATAAATCACCAGGAGCCCATACCAAAATCTGGTTGTTTGGGCCTCTAGGCAGACCTTTTTCAGGCATAATTCTTAAATTAATCTTCTTAAAATAATGGCAAAACAGGATTGAAGTAAGATTTTTGAGCTTACTAAAAATCTAAAAAGAAGATTTTTTGGTCTTGAAAAAACGAGCTCAAATTAAGATTTTTGTACATACATACTTGGAATAACATTTTCCGAGATTACCATACTTTATTATTATTATGGTTTGGGTCTATACTGGACTCCTATACCCAATTCAAATATTTTTTGAACTGTATTCAACTTGCAAGCTGAAAAAAAAGAACAACCCCAAGTCGATACATATCTATAAAATCTGCATCGGACCTTACTCAAGCATTAGTCAAAAAAAAAAATACAAAATCGCATTTAGGAATAGTTCTTAAAAGCTTACCTATGGACCTATTGCGCCAAATTTTTTTTATCAATAAAGGATGCATTGCAACCCCTTAATTATGTGAAAATTAAAGTGACCAAGGCCTTATCGTTTAAATATAGGTAGGTACATTTAATCTGTCAGACCCTCACCTACGCTCACTTAAAAACCGTTTATCTCTTGCGAAGCTAGTAATTATTTTCTGTAACCTTCTTTTCTAAATACCAAAAGACATGTAGCCAGTAAGCACAACTTCGTCATGCATTATAAAAATTCTATCTATCTATGTGACCAGAAAAAGTTCACACGAAAAATACTGAAAACAAAGCAATTTTCTATCGGATGGCATAGTTTTTTTAGGCCCACTCTGCCTGCATCTAAACTCTACCGGCTACTGTGAGGTATAGGACTCCATACTCCAACATGCAATAACTATACTCCACTTAACAATGCGAGCGTATGTGTATGAATTGGATGCGAATGATTTGTCTTTGTGTCAAAGGAAATTTTCATTGAAAATCCACAACAAATTGAATTTAATGAAAGAAAAATCCACATGCATGGAATGCAAGCATGAATGGTGGCGACCGTGACTATGGTGGGCCCACCAATCAGGGGTCCTACCAGTAGACACTGCAATTAAGTAATTATTCAATTTAACTTTAACGGTGCGGATAAAACGTGCGAATGTGCTTTCAATGTTAACATTTTCTGTTTTGTTGTATCTTTCTGTTCATATTTTGTTTTCCCCCCAGTCACTTCGTGTTAAGTGGAACAACTTCTTGTGTAGTTTTCGCTCACCTGTTTCTTTTTTTATGAAAACAAAAACAAAACTTATAATGCAACTTAATTTTATATAATTTTGTTTTCAATGCGACAACAGTCAACGACGACAACCATTGTTTCCGCAACATATGTGAGAAGAAAAAAAAAAGTTGTCTAAACAAATTTGAGGATAAATTATGTGAACCCGTTGACTATACGCAGACAATGATGACAACTAATGGGACCTAGGTCTATTCTGGCGTTTACCCTAGAGACCTAAATACAGGCTGAGCCTACATGCAGACACTGTGTGTGTGTGTGTATCTGCACTGCAGGTGGTCGATTTATTCACATACGGTGTAGCGTACGGTGTGGATTTGCATTTTTCGAGGGAAGCTATCAATTTAGAGGGAATACCCTGGCAAGTGATTTTTATTTGCGATTTTTTGCATGGCATTAGAGGGATTTTAAATATCTTTTTCACTGAGCTAGTATCTACCTATTCTAGTTGTTGGGATAATGTTGTTGAACTCTGTCTGGGTTAACCAAAAGTGGATTATTTAGGTACATTTTTACAGTCTAACTCTAAAGAATGGCTAAGTAATGAGGGTTATTCAATATTCACGTATAGAGACTTCATAAAGCTCAATTTTCGAAGAAAAATTGTCCGATAATGCCCCCAGCCCAAAATCCGCACCAAACAGTCACGCGTTGTGGATGCATTTGTTTCTCAACAATTATACTCGTGGGCTTGCTTAACCCCAAATTCGACAATTTTGACGATTAACGAAGCCATCAAGATGAACCATATTTTGTTCGAAAATTGCGGACTGTAGCTGACAAACATTCAATATTTATAAAATATTGCTCAACAATGAAAATGCGTTGTTTTTTCATATAGGTCACGATTTTACTAACCCCGAACTGTCAGCTGTCACATTGTTATCTTTTTTTTCCATTGGATTCACTGTATTATTAAATGGCGCAGAATTCAAATTTCATGTCGCATTTTTTTCAGAATTTCAGCTAACAAAGACATTTAATGGAAATTCCGCAGTCTCTTTCCTTCTTATATTGTTTGTTATGGAGAAGTTTTGGCTAAGGCCTTACTCCAATACGAGGTACCGACTGACTTGTTGGTTGTATACTGCATCCATGCATATTTGATGAATAATTGTGCTCATAAATTGATCGAAATATTTCACATGTGAAATAAAAAGATTCGCATCATCGTTGGGCGCCAATTTTTTGTGGGACTGGCATTTTTAAAACAGACATTCAAGAGATTTCTCGTCATCTTTGAAAATAATTACAGTGTTACAGTATCTACTCAAGCTTGACGTTGCTAATAGAGAGTGCGTTTATGATATTCTTACATCTTTCTGTTTCTGAAATTCATGTCAGAATTTCTAGATTTCTGGGACATGTCACAGATCCATTTTAATGAGTTCCGCGATTTTCCATGATGGGACCAAAACTTTTGGCTAAGCAAAGCTAAGCATAGCTTAACGCAAACAAATGTATTCAGAAAGTTCTCTAGGTAACTCTAAAAAGACACCTTTTATAAGCTTTTCCAAACGTCATGGTTTTATCATTATTTTTGTTGATCGTCTTGTAGATCGCGTATAAGACATTTAAAATCGCTAAAATTTTATTACTGAGCTGCAGGCTATCTACGACGTTAAATCTGCTTAAATTAATAGATTGAAGATAGATTTCAGTTCTGCACTTAAATTGCTGTTCTCTGTAGATACCATGTATCTCTAAAGTTAGCCTAGCTCAAAACAAAACGACTTTTCTAAAAGTGATGTACTCGTTTTTTGTGAAATGTAGGTATAGAAATGTTGAAGGCTTCTTCCTTTCTGCTCTACTACGTAACTCAACTTTATAGGGGTGATCTTTGGAAATCTGTCGTTTTATTCTATAGAATTGACTATGTATCCAAGTTCCTTTGGTCGTCCACTATGGCTTGACATAATGTAGATACTTTAATCGATCTTTTAAGAAAATCTTTAGCTGTTCTCATAATACGTAAGAGGTATAGAGTAACCTCTCTAAAGAAATAAAAAGAAAATCTAAAATATATCTTATTTTCTCTTATATCCAAAATGTCTGTCCTGGACTATTACAGATAAAATGAACAACAAAACTGCAAGCTCGCAACAGCATGCCAAGACTACAACTGCCGTCACCATAAAACCCATTATCAGCAACAATTTTGTGCAAAAAATATATAAATAGCAATACGCGCCAATAAAAACCATCCCACAGATTCCACAATTAAGATACATATCTCATCTCACGCAACTCTAGCCATACGCTTTTAGTTTTCTATACGCACAATTTCCATCGCACTATACGGCGGAGACAAAGTAAAACCGATCGCTTACGTAATCCTCCAGCCAGCTCAACGAGTATTGCGCGCAAATATAGACGCATTCTTTGCAAATATGTACCAAGCTGGAGGCCGAAAGAAAAAAGGAAATTCACCGCAAAAAATGTTTACATTCCATGATAACCGCACGAGTTGTGCTAAATTTTTCCAAACAACAAGTGTACGCTTTGTGTATGCGTCTCATCGCATAGGCCGGCGCGCGTGAAGCTGGATGAAGCAAACAAAAAGTCTAAAACTGCTTTGGTCTTGGCTGACCAAGTGATCGTGATCCACATTTAGGGGAGCGAAACTGTCAGTATTACTTGAAAAACAAGCTCTTACAATCCAACAACTTGGTTGCGTCTACATGTACTGTACATCAACGAGTGCGTGTTTTCGAAATTTATTTATTTATTTATTTTTTAATTAAATTCCAATCGCTTAAAATGTTTACTATCGGATACATAGATATACAAACAACTGGCGCTTGATAGACAACATGTGGAGTATTGATCTTTTGACAGCATAATGCACGGGTAGCCATATCTTTAGGATACCCATTGAAAACAGCAGTAGCTTGACCGCACTTTGTGCGATTATGGAATACACATGCAGCTCATATGGTAAACGCTTTCTAATCGTTCAGACGGATGATGATGATGTTGTTGCCAATTGTTGTAGCTCTTGTTCCAAATTGATTTGGTATGCGTCAGAGGTAGCTTTTGGGCATGAAGATCGAGCTAAACGAAAGCGTGTTCGAGAATAATGTTCCAACTTATTGGCAGTGTTTTTGGCAAAAGGCAGTCGAAGTGGAACATGATGCCAAGGGGCGGCGGATATGGCAACCAATCCTCATTTATGCGCGATCACGGTTTGTATGAAGTTTTTTTTTGTAGCACGTGTATTTCTGATTGATTTTCAATTTGAATTTGAAAGTCGTATACCTACAATGGATTCATGTTCTGGAAAAGCTTAAAATGTTTGACTAAATTCGAGCAGCTGGGGGCAATCTACGCACTCATAGTAAAATGGCAAACCAAATTGAGGGCGAATGAGCTGTCTGCTGTGTTGCCAATTTGAAAAACAAACTTCTAAAAAAGAACACCTTTAGATACAGGGCTAAGTACGAGGTTTAGAAAATATTTCAAAACCAGCCAGATGCGAGTATTACTCGCGCACCGAAGATTCCGTACTTGGCCAGAGTTGGTGTCTTGAAGACGTTAGTCTGTCGGTTTTTCTTTGATTTGGTAGACCTAGATACAAATTAAACAGATTTTGGTATGAAGAAATTTATTTTTTTTCACTAAATTATTAATTACTCCAAAACCAGTCAATGTATCGCTATCGTTAGTATTTGTCGTTTAACTACACTCTAAAAATGCGTGTAAAATTACTATGAAAATGTATGTAATTTTTAATGTTAAAATAGGCAAGTCGCGTGTTTATACACACGACAATAGGTAAAAAAAATGTAAACACATAATGTTAGATATTACAAACATTTGTTGCAAATGTACTCCTTTTGTGTACTTTTCAACAACCTTTGTTCAATAATATTCTATTATTGTTTAAACTTTACTCTCAAAATGTTTATAAATAAACAAATTTTGTTTAAATATAAACACCTTATGAAAATTACACACACAGTGTTTAAAGACCAACACCCATTTACACCAATCTGATGAAAGTTACACATTTTATGTGTAATTTTGCAATTCGATTGTGAGTGACGGTGCATTTGCGAGCTCCATACGTGATCAGACCATTGAATGAAGCGGTTGAAGCTTTTGCGCTCCCAAGTTCCATGGCATCTTTTAGTGAAAGAAGTGTTTTTTACTTTCTTTACGGAAGTATTTTTTTTTTTTTGTTAAATCGAATAATTTTTAATAAATATCTTAAGCATTTTTGGATTGTTTTATTTCGTTTAGACAGGTTCACTGCAGTGGAGGATATCAAGGCCGATGATAACACTTTTACTTGTTTTTGAATTGTTTTGAATATACTTTCTGACGATGTACAATTTTGTTTAATTGTACACATTAAATATTGAATTTAAGCAAAATTACATAAAAAAGTCTAATTTTAAGCTTCTTCATACACAATTTTGTTGGATTTTACACATTGTATGTCGAATTTTGCTACAAATTTAAACATAAAAGGTTTAAATTTACACATTTTATGTCGATTTATAAACATTTCTTTCACACCTTAAGTGTAGAAATACGCATTTATATTTAAAATCTATGTGTGAATTTACACAACAAATGTTTAAGATTTACGCATTTAATATTTAAAATTGATACGTGCGTAAAATTACTGCAATTATGGTAGGCAAGTAGATTCCTCGCTTAATGATAGTAAAATTACACGATTTTTTCTTAGAGTGTAGAGGTTATACGTTATACCTGATGTAGTGTGCAAATTTCAGCCTTCTACGTCAATTAATTATTACCATAGACATGGGAACAAAATTGACTTAGTGGGTTCGGACAGGCATCGTGAAGGTAATAAGGTTCCGTTTTGTCCCTATGGGAACGGAACCTTAAGAAATGTGGCTTAGGATAATCAAACCGTACTTATCTTATATGTAGGTAAATTTCGATTGAACAACATTTTAAACTTATTTCATGCGGTGTTGCCTGATTTGTTATTATATGTACTGCGGGTAAGTATTTGTACTCCCAAAAGCATATAGGTTAGGTACCTATCTGGGCTTGTAGGAGTTTCGCACAATTTTTTCAAGTCTGATGTTGAAAAAGTTACACGACAACGCATCGCCTTTTTTAAATCCTTTTCTGACATGAAAGGTATCAATGAGATAGTTTTTAAGACGCTTTTTGGAGCATCTGGCGTTCTCCATTGTCATTCTGCAGAATCTGGCAAGTTCGGCAGGGATGCAAAAATGAGGCATAGTATATAGCTCGTGTCTATAAATACTGTCATATGCGGCCTTAATGCGTTGGGTTTTAAAATTGAAAAAAAAAAAAAAAAAAAAAAACCAAAAATTGCAAAATTAAGTAAATTTTTTATTAGGGTCGATATATCAATTCTTACCATTTACTTTTTAAATATTATTTCGTGTAAATGTTGACCGCGACTACACCTCAAGTGGTCCATCCCGAATGTCCAATTTTTGCATACTTTTTCCAACATATCGAGTGGTATCTCACCGAGTTATGCAGTCTTCCAAGGCGGCAATAGTGTAGACGAGAGACTTCACATAAATAAATAAATAAATAAATAGGTAGCGCAACAGGCGGTAGACACCCTAGGCCTAGCTTCTCGCAACCATTCGTTTTGTGTGAGTTTAAATTTTTGGGACGAATGGAAGGGACCTCCAATTTTATGCCGAGTCTGAACTGCTGAATTGAGAAGCTTTTTCAGGACTGTCATACGATCTAGGAGGCCAATTCACAGGTCCAAAACGTGAGATGAATTCCTCACCAAATTCGCCTCGCAATATGTCCATGGACTCGTGTGCTGGGTTGCATGTCGCGCCGTCCTGTTAAAATCACATGTCGACCCAACTCAGCTCTTCAATTTTGGGCAAACAAAAGTCCGAAATCATCGAACGATAGCGAGCACCATTGACCGTAACGTTCTTGTCATCATCATCTTTGAAAAAAGTTAAAAATACGGCACCAAACGGTACAGTATTGTAGATGCATTTGCTGTGTAGAGCATATAGAGCATAGAGCTCAGTAGGACGATTATACGACGACCATAAAATAGACGAAGTGCTCTAAACACATTTTTTACTAAGCACGATTTTTAGCAATAAAATTCATTAATTTGCAAACGTTGTCCGAGCAAGAGTCTATCCATGGTGAAATGGCAATGCTAACTGAGTATTTTTTACTTTGACACGTATCACGAATCACGCATGAACTGTCAAAAAGAAATCAGACTGAAAAACCAAACAGCAAAAAAAATCTCACTTTAGATGGTGAGTATCGATTTGGATTTTCTTCAGGATCTGCCGCAGTTTGCGTAGTTGGTCGTTTGTGGACTTAACGGACCTACAATCACATTGGTAGGGTTATGAAATGGCTCAACCATTCACACACATAGACAAGATCCTGTTTGCGATGCTAAGAAGAATGATATGCCTCTAGTTTATAGAGGGTCTCCATTATTGCATTGAAAGACTTTATCCAAATAGTTGATGGAACAAAGACACCCCTTTAAAGCAAAGCTTAAATTTCAGGTTCCTCTCCATAGTATACAACCACCGTAAAGATGCTCCAAACATCTGCTATATAGAAAACAATCAATTTATTACACCACCACGTAGTAATACAACATTCCATCACAATCAGCACGCTATACACATTTAGATAGACGACCATCATCTAGGTAGTATATATTCCCTTCGAGAAAAAAGTGCGAAATTTTTATAAATGAACCTCTAAATAAAATTAATAGCCAACATAATAGACAGGCAATTTATTCTCTCTTATAGGTACAACAATCCATTTACGTGTTACATCCGCAGAATCTTCTCGATTTATTTCTTATCGATCCGTGGCTGGATACGATTTTTTTTCTACTGCTTCTACCTTTAAGCATCCAATGGCCCCCACTCTCTTAGTCTCAACACTTCACCTAGTGAATTGTAAACATGCATTGATACGGACAGGTATCGGATAACACATTTAAGCGATACATTCATGTCCTCGCCCGCCTCACCTTGCATGGGTGAAATAAATTTCATCATTAAGTCAACTCTAAGTTGGCATAACCCTCATGCCACCCCCAGCACAACCCTTAGTCGCGGCCTTCTCTATAGTCAGCGACGAGAAAGGAACGAGTACACACTCTTTTTCGGTTCTCAAAGAAAAATTAAATAAATTTGCATTGCAAATTAAAGCAAATTAGGTATACTAACATCAAGACACGGATGTCTTGCGGCGCGTGTGGGAGAGAGACTTTGTTAATATATACCAAGCAATATTCACGGCATTCGTGTGTGTGTGTGTGTATCTAAGGCATCGAAATTAACTTTCATTTGAAATTCAGAAGATACACAAGGAGTGTATACGAGTATGTATCGAAACTTCCTCGTCTTATATTGATGAGATCTGCAGCAGGAGCATGAGATGTATCAACTTTTATTTGTTGTGTTGTTCTTTGGATTGCGTTGCGACGACTCCCCCTATACCCGTGCATTGAGTGATTCATTAGGATATCATATCTCGTAAAATAACCCAGCTAACAGGAGTGAGCGGGGAAAAAGTAATTCAAGTGTACTTCTAAAAGCCAAGCAAACAAAACGATAATGACGATCTGATCCTAAAAATTCAGCCACCGGTTCCCAATCAACCCCCCAATATATAGTGTATACGCAACCATACAAACAACCCCTTTCGGTGTTAGACAAGCAGTTCAAATTTCGATTTTACAAGAGTTTTATAGCGTACCCAAACCAGTAGCCATCACCGCTGCTATAAAATCATCTGTGAGGACCTTTTTCTCGTAACCAAAGGATATAGATACACATACCGGGTATTTGGAAAAGAACAACCAAGCATCCCTTTTTTGGGGAAATTATCCGAGAACACGATTCGAATAAATAAACTTTCACGAGCGGACTGGCTGGTGGCGGAGGGGATGCGGTGCGGATGCACATCCCTTCAGAGAATGAAAAATAAAAAAAAAAAACTTCGTAACACAAAGAGGCTGGCAGGGGTTGTGTGTATGATTGCAGGGTTGAGTGTTGTAAACTAAATAGGTGTTACGGTTTCCAATTTCTTTATATCAAAGGTGGACTTTATGTTGAGAATTATCGTTTCATATGGCCGTATATTAAAAAGGATCAAGCACAGCCAGATATAGAGAGAGAGGGAGCAACGGAGAGCGACTGAGAAATTTCTATACATTTACCGCATGTGGAGGTAGAGTATAGGTGGATGGGTTTGAAAACCCTTATTACAGTTTTTTTTTTTTTTTTTTTTTTTCATTTTATTAGAAAACATTTCTTCGATAGAGACAAAAGGGATCCTTGGATCCTTAGAAAATTTGATTTTTCTTTTTTCCTCTTTGGTGAATAAATAGACAACAATAATAGAATAAATATCAGTCTTCCCTGTTTATGGCATAAGGGGTTTGATAACACTTGCTGTGTGTGTTGTGTGTTATCCCTTTGGGGACGAGCGCAGGTTGGGCGAGCATAAATTTTAACATCATTTCGAAATCTGCTCTAAATTTAGAACAAAGACCCAACAGCAGCAGTAGCAGCAGCAGATTGGGGATAGAATAATAAATTCTTGTATATTATAATTTTGAAAAATCGACAAGATCAAGGATGTTTTGCGGGGTATGTGCGGTTGGCGTGTAAGTGGTTGCATCGAATTTTGAGTAGCAATTTGTTTGGAGAAATTACTTTAGGTACCCAAACAAATTTTCAACGCTGCGAGAAGCCATAGAAGTGCTAACCCAAGATACGTGGGCGGATATAGAAAAGGTGTGTTTTTGTATAACATGTTAACAAGGTTGTATATGGCTTAATGCTAATAGCGGATCAAGGGAGTATCTAAATTGCATATTTAGGTACACTTGACATGGATATTTGAGTTTATGAACTTTTAAATGGATTGAAATTTAAGAGAGGGACAGTCTTCACAGACGGCTGACCAAGGGCCGATCATAGGAGAATTTTTGACGGCAATTTGTGGTAGGGTAGTGAGTTCTATAAAAGTTGCGGCCCATTGCGAGTATCCTTTTATAGTAAAGGGTGTTATTTTTATAGGTTTGGTTTTTAAACTGGCAACACAGATTGTCAATTTGAAAGTTGATTTTCCGATTAATAGTTGTGCAAACTTATTTTGAAAACCATGGTTCGGTTCGCTACTTATCCTGTGCTACGTCCATTTTACGAAATAATCGTCCATCTGAGCAATAATGAGGCTCATTTTTCTTTAAATGGCAAAATTGCCGAATTTGGAACGGTGAAAACCCAGAAGCCTTTGTCGAGACGACCTTACATCCATTAAAACTCACGTTTTGGTGTGCCTTATGAGCTGGTGGACTCATCGGCCCATATTTCTTTAAGGACAACGCCAGCTAGAGTGTTACCGTCAATGGAGAGCGATAAAAAATCATGATTTTTTACTTCTTCGTTCCTCATTTGAATGGCCAGTCAACTTGACCCAGTCCATTGGACATGGTTATTAACTTGACGAGCACTCGGTTTGATTTTGATTTCTATCAAAAGATGTTTAGGATCTTTGACATGTCAATTGCGGGCCACAAGCTGCGAGTTATGGTAGAAACGGAAAAGTTGTTCGATCGCTCTTTAGCCAAGTTTAATATGACACAATAAATGAAGTTCTTAGCTGCGTATTGAAAGCTAGTATTACTTGTCTGTTAGCATATAATATGCCGATTTCAGAGCCACATCAGGCCATGCGAGTTTACTTGCTGTTTGGTTCTCTTCCCCACCAACATATCCAGGAACCCAACACAGCAGTACTGTGCGATGGTTTATTGCATTCAATGCCGAGAGGCACCGACTTATGGATTTGGAGTTTACCAGATTGGAGTTGAGTGGTGCTTGCTGGTACTTCCGTCGCTAAGACCAAGGCACAATAGGCCCCTTTAAAGAGGCCGCACTGCCAGGGCCGGTGAAGGCTCTCCCGACTTATAATCTAATCTAATCCCTCGCTAACACAGTTTGAGATGCTTTCTTAACCGCATAGATCTATGCCTGAAAGATGCTGCACTGATTTGCCAGTCGGTATGAATGGTTGATACTTAGTTCTTCCATTCTTCCTCCTTGAGCCATCTGCGAAGTGTGCTGGACTACTGAGCGAGGGGTCTAAGATTCGATACTCGGATAAACGCAAATTATATCCTAAGGTTTTTCCACTGCGTCAACTCTGGCAAACATAAGAGTATTACCCAAAAAATGATATTAAAATCGTGTTAATTGACTTTACTGCCAAAATCTGAAAGGATATCTCTGATAGGAGGGGAACAGTTCCTGTATCTGCATGTGCTGCATTAGCCGATGTTGAAATTGTCTTGAGTTGAAGGGTAGCAGATAGAATTTAACATCTTACTGAACGCAGGCCTCAACCAGGATCCCACGACGTGCTATATTTAATCCGTACCATCAGGCAGGCGTCCTTTAGGGGTAAACCCAGGATGAAATGGTTAGATCAAGTCCACAATCTCTCCTCTACCCGTATGGGGATTGGCCTTGATAATTTAGAGTAGATGGCGGAGAGTCGAGAGCTATGAATGGTCTACTTGAGCATCCTACACCCACGACCCACTTAATGGATAAGCCGGCCATTGAAAATTAATGAATGAGTGGTTTTGCAGCAATTTAAATACACAATCAACCCGTATCTGCAGGTAACCCTCAGAATCACGTTTGCGTCACTGACTCGTCACCTTTGAAAACAATACACGAACTAACAAAATGTAAGTTTAGTTATTGCGAATGTCAGATATCAAGGAAGCGAGAATGGCTGAGTATTAAGGAATATACAGAAAACATGAAGGACAGATAGAATGACCCTTGAAATGTATACGTATACACATTCATTTCCAGTCTCATTCCTTCATATCATAGCTCGAATTCCATAAGCACATAATTCCCACTCACGTTCGCATCTAAACTGCGATGCTACGCGTCTATACGAGGAGATAATTATGCGCATTATCACTAAAAGAGGAGTATAGAGCATCGCACATTCAAGATACATTTCGCACAGATTGAAGTCAGTATAACTCTCCTTGGAGAGACGTTTCCTAATGGTTTCATCTCCAGTGTCCACTGTTCCATATTATTATTGTGTCACTGGGAGAAATGGGTATTACGTGTGTCGTATATAGAACTTGGAACTTCTGACATCATCTTCATCATCATCATCATCCAACAACTCGTCCCGGGTTTAATTTTAGTCTCCACTGCAGCATCATCATCGTCTGGTACACACTTTTCGTATTTCAGTGTTAGTAGGAGTATTCGCAAGTTGTTGTCCTACTCTGTGCCGGAATAGTGTGTGTAATTCATTTTTGCGCTGCGTTAGCAAATAAAAGCAACGCGCACCAGATACATCATGTAGCATTGCATACCTACTACAAAAAGGGAATATTAAACGAGTAACAGAAAGATGACTTGGGTTTTTATAGCCACTATGCTCGGATGTTCTATTCTATTATTTTTTGCACACTCACAATCATATACGCGACCCGGTCTCTAACGGAAGTAGTAAATGTATTTTATGACATCAAGCTTTGAATATGTGCATTCGGGTATCTTTCATCCCCAAAAGGCCGCAACCAACGCAACGGGAGCAACTGGAACAGATGATAGCGACAAAATTTAATTGAGGTCCCCGCGCATACACAAAGATACAAAAAATATCGGACAGAATTGCGCGCTCATATTGTGCGGATTGCTAATTGAGAATGAGAGCATGTTAGTTTCTGCTGCGTACAAGTGTAGATCTAGAATTTAATTGTTAACAATTTATTGTGTTATATTAAGTGGATTGGGCTACTCTACATGGTAGACTTATGTCGATTTGAGAAGTCATTAACAAGGATTTCCATTCTATCAGGAAGCGGTGGACTCGCTATAATAGAAGTGCGGAGTACAATGGGTGGAATTCGGTGTCATAAAAACGTTCATAAAAACGAGAACATTAAATGCGGTGAAATAGGAGTTTATCTTGACTTTTATGCGAACGGGATGTTTATGGTGTCTTTGAAATGCAATTATTATTCCCGCAACAAAAAAAAAATAAATAAACCGACAAGAGATTGTCTCTTGACTTGGATATGATAATGGCATGTTGTTGTGTATGTGTATATGTATATATGGCCGGGGATTGATTTAATTTCGACTTGATGAGGTTTATTCTGATTTCAGTGTCCTCCCAGGAGGATTTATGCTTTTTTATAACGTTGACACTATTTCGGTTGTGTAATCTTTATTATATTGTGAAGAGAAAAAAAAAACATGGTAAAATGTTAACAACTTTTGTCGGTTCGATTGAGGTTGCTGATAAGTTTATTTTGTGGTATAGGTCTATTTAACCCAAAATGGTTGGCTTTCTTCAAATTACATGCGGTAATGGGGCGATGTAGTAGACCTCTTCTTGAGAATAATTAAATATCAAAGTGTTACCTAAAATGTTTGTGTTTATTCATTTGTCTCAAAAAAGTTAAAAACACCGACTTAAAAACGAAATGAAATATGAGTAGTTTACGACAAACGCCAACGGGAATAGGGGTAATTAATGATCGGTACCAGAATGCCTGTTCAATGGAGGTACTATCTGCATCTGCATGTTAGTGAAGTGTGGAGTTCCATTGAAACGGATGAAGAAGCTTAAGTGTAAGAGGGTAAGATAAACAAACAAAACTTTACATTCAGACGGAATATATATATATTTTTTTATTATTATTTTTTTTTTTTTTTTACATTCATATATTTATATATGTATGTATTTGTTTGTTTTGTTGGCGCTTGCATTACAATCAGGCATATCCGAATCTGCAACGAGAATAACAAAAATCCCCTATGAGTATAATTCAGACATATACAAACAAATACATCGACAACTACTCTACTCAAGAATGAATACGAAATATTTAACTAAAGATGTCCTGCCTGACCGAACATTGCAAAGCAATACCACACACGCCGAACCCATATGGTGTTCAGGGAACCGGTATGCCTGCCGATACAAACTCATGTTAAGAGTTGAGGTGTGCGCAGGAGGAACCAGGCAATTGCCACACACACCAAAGAACCTCACGTTCTAAGGGGAACCGGCAAATTCACCAACACACGTCCTTTGCACGAAGTATAGCAACATAACAAAAAAATAAAGTCGCAAGCCAATAATGATAGCATTTGTGTTCGTAAGAGACTAGTGGAACCAGCGCACTTTGTTTACACACATCCGCCCCGCCACACACACCAAAGAACCTCTCGTTCAAAGGGGAACCGGCATGAACGGTGGAACCAAACAAGTCGCAACACACAACTAGCTCGTCGAACACACCGATCTATATGAAACGTAATAACACATACGTTCACGAAAAATACACCGAAGACTTTATCAGCCTTCAAAAACTATGTCGATTCGATAATATTTAACTCTTAAAAAAAAACCACACTATATTTGAACTTATTCCACTTAAACATTAGTCCCAAAATATACTCAGTGAGTAACAATAACTCACCTTATTCGCTCTTTTTCTTCTTTTTGTCTTCTTTTATTTTTGTATTTCTTTATTTTAAACTTAACACCTCACCACTCACAAGCACAGAACACGACTGATCGAGTTTCATGATTTCATCCCCGACCAGAAACGCCCCTGAGCCTGTATGCGTGTGATGTCATATATTCTATATTTCAATACTCTACTTATGTTTGTGTTTATATCTTACCCCTGTTCTTACAGTCGTCCATCCTGTTTAGAGCTCGCCCCGAGCTCTGCCTTCTTCGGGGTCGAAGGCTGACTTATCCCATCTTCGTCATCGCTAGCGCTGCTTTCACTGTCGGATATACCTCCTGGGGGTACCCAAGGTCGCATATTGTCGACGGATAGAACCCCTTCGTAACTTGTCCTGCGTGTTCGTCGATGTGCTCCTTCCATGTCGTTCACCAAATAACGATCATTTGGATAAACTTCCTTTACAATAAAAGGACCTTTAAACGGCGGGATAAGTTTTTTGCTGGTGCCAGCTGGTGCCTCCTGTTTTTTAATGAGCACCAAGTCTCCCACTTTGTAGTTCTTCGGCCTCTTTCTCTTCTTATCAAACTGCTCTTTTTGTTGTGCTTGGGCTTCCTCAATTTTCCCCGCTGCTTCACAACGGACCACAAGAAGGTCATCCAGTACATCGGCGACAGATTTAATTTCGTCCTTCAAAACAGTGTCGGACCCGTATCTTGGTCGCATGCCAAACATCAACTCACTCGCTGTTTTACCGGTACTTTTGTTAACCACGTTATTGAGAGCAAATTGCACTTGTCGCACATTGCTGTCCCACCTATCTTCTTCCAATGTGCTGGTCATGAGAGCACTTAAAATCGACCTATTCAACCGCTCTACTTGTCCATTGGCTCTCGGAGTTGCGACGGCATTGAGAACATGTTTAATATTATTTTGTAAACAAAACTCCTTAAAGTCTTTGGAAGTGAATGCGCTTCCTCGATCTGATACGACGACCCTCGGTGTCCCATACATTGCAAAAATATCTTTGAAAAACTCAATAACTAGCTTAGTTTTAGTTGACTTCACAGCTCTGATGAACGCGAACTTCGTAAATGCATCTATTAGCGCGACGATGTGTAAGTTTCCAAACTTGGTCTTGGGAAATGGTCCCAGATGATCGACGTGAAGCAAACTCATTGGTTCATTCGGCTTTGGTATCGGATGTAAGTATCCTTCAGCTTTACCCGTCTGACGTTTGTTGAATAGACAACGCACGCAACACGTCAGATATTTCTCTACATATTTTTTCATCTGTGGAAACCAGTAATTTTGACACAATCTCTGCAAAGTCTTCTCTAAAGCAAAATGGCCCAGTTCATCATGGGCGGCGTGTACAACTTGTCTTCTCATACCTTTCGGGACCACCCACTGCGTTCCGCTTGTTGTCGTGCGATAAACCCGTCCATCACGTAAAACATAATCCTTGCATAATCGTCGTTCTTCTTCAGTAGCAGGTTTCCTAGTCAAAATATCATAGATTTCTTGTATTTTATGATCTGTTAGTTGTCCAGACAATACCCAATCCGCTTGTCGAATTTGCATGACTATCTCACTTGGCTTATCGTGGCATGGATTACGACTAAGCGCATCAACATGACGCATCCTTTCACCTGGCCGATATTTTACATCGAAACTAAACTCCATAATTTGTAACCACCACCTAGCTATTCGCGGTATCAGATGTTTCTTTTCGTTTGATGACTTAAGCGCATTACAGTCGGTCACAACACAAAATTTAGTTCCCAGAAGATACGGTCGAAATTTCTTCAGTGTTTCCACGACAGCGAGAGTTTCTAACTCATATGAATGAAACTTGTCTTCGGGTTGTCTAGTCTGTCGGCTAAAATAGAGGACCGGATGTAGTCGCCCATCATCTTGTTGTTGCAGCAGCATTCCTGCGATTCCCAGTGAACTTGCATCTGTATGAACTTCGGTGATTGCGTCTGGTTGAAAAATTGCTAACACTGGATTCTCGCATAATACTTGTTTTAGCTGCATGAACGATTCATGTTCTTTTTCAGTCCATTTCCATTCCACTGTTTTGCGTAATAAGTTGGTCAACGGTTTTACGATCTGCGCGTAATTTCGAACAAAATGACGGAAATATCCAGTTAATCCAAGAAATTGCCGAATATTGTGGATTGACCTGGGCACCTGAAACTCCCTAATGGCTTTTGTTTTCTCTGCTCCCGGTTGAACCATTCCATTTTCTATTTCATAACCCAAGAAATTTACCCTATTCATTAAAAATGTGCATTTCTTCAAATTCAAGGTAAGTCCTTCCTCCTTAAATATGGCCAGTGTTTTTCGCAATGCCTCCAGTGCTTCTTTTTCAGTCCTGCCATACAGAAGTATATCGTCCAGGTATATTGCAGCTGTGTCCAACTGCTTTGCGAGTACTTTGTTCATCAGCCTCTGAAATACTCTTGGCGCGTTGCACAAACCAAAGGGCATACGCTGAAACTCGAACTGTCCTTCTGGCGTCACAAAAGCGGTAAATTTTTTTGAGCTTTCCTCCATCGGAATTTGGTAGTATCCAGAACGTAAATCCAAGCTGATGAACCATACACTGCCTTTTAACTTGGCTATTTGGTCGTCGATTCTGGGAAGTGGATGACTATCTTTAACCGTCTTTGAGTTGAGTTTTCGGAAATCGATACAAAGTCGTTGTTCTCCATTTTTCTTTGTCACTAGCAAAACCGGGGACGCAAACTCCGAATCTGACTCACGCACTATATCATTATCTAGAAGTTCCTTGACCATTTCTCGCACAGTCTGTTGCTCCTTCAATGCCATTCGGTACGGTCGGAATGAAAAAGGTTTGTCGTCGTCCAATATTATTTTCATTTGGGCGCTCCTTGCACAACCCAATTCCTTGACATTGACAGCAATGCATTCCCGATGTTCATTGAGAATATTTAGCAACTCATCTTTGCGTTCCTCATTCACCGGCCCTATTGCGACATCATTCTTTGTAAGCAGTTCTAAATCTTCAGCTTGTATTTGAAGTACTTTTTCTGGTCTAATCTGTTCTTCCTCACATACCCATCCTCTGGCGACAACTTTACCTTCTCGAATGACGATATCTTGTTCCGAAAAATTAATAAACGGCACATAGGTCCTTCCCAATTCACTAATTCGTAAGACTGCTCGTGGGACATAGCTCTCTTCACCCTCCTTTGGACGCAATGATGTTTCTACATATACTTCCTTATCCCTTTGTTGTGATTGGGTTTCCACGAGTTTAATGTGCTTTGGTGGTATGACCGTCATTGCTCGAGATTTCAAACTGATTTTATTGTCACCTGTTGGAGCACTGCACTGCGGTAAACCTTCCTCTTGTTTTTCCTCTACGAAAAATCTCAGAGAACGCTCCGTTTTGATGGCACACACATGTGGCTGCTCGGTGTAACTTCGTCCGATTAATATTGGCACATCCTGTGATTCGTTGCTCACTATGATAATCTTAATTTCAGCTTCAACTCCATCAACTTCGATTTTGGCAGTGGCAGCTCCTAGACTAAGCACAAAGCCATTTCCATAACCTGTCAAAGGAACACAATCGGTTTTATCTACAGCTATCCCTAACTGATCTGCTTTTGCTGTTGTCAATAATGTGCTAGAACTTCCGAAGTCTACATAACCTGCCATTTCGACGCCATTAACTTTAATGTTTTTGAAAAATTTTTGGTTAGAAGGGTCACTACCTTTTGTCTGTAAAACAGCCACTGTTTTAGTTGTTACTTTTCGTGGACATGATGAATCCTCGTGGTAACGGCTTCTGCATAATGTACATCGATTTTCTTCAGGTAATTCTTTAGCATGGCAAGTATTGGCGTAATGTCCACGTTTTCCGCATTTATAGCAGACCGAATCCTTACTCACTATTTTTGGCTTTTCATCCAAGCGCCTATTGTGATTCTGTTGCCTATATTTATTCCGCTCATGAAATACCTGCGGTCGCTGTTGAGTATCACATCCATTCACTTGGCTTAAATATTGGTACAGTTGTTCCGGATTCTTATATCCTCCCGACTGTGCACTCGTTTTGACGACACGATCATCTATACCGCCAATTATGCAAGATACAGCGTTACCCCCTTTAATGTCGCAAGCATTCAACATTGCCAACTTCTCATGGAAATACTTGATGAAACTTTCCTCTGGTCGTTTCTTGCGTCTCATCATCTCGGTAAGTTGTTCATAATAATCCCTTTTCGAAGGAAATGCCGCTTTGATTTTCTCCTTCCATTCCCTCCATGAATAGTTGACGCTTTGTAGCCCTTTGTACCAGACTTCTGCCAAACCTTGTAATTTCGTCAGCGCAAAATATATCGTAGCCTCATCTGACCACTTAAAGATGTCACGTAATTCATCTACCTTGTGACACCATTTATCCGCAGACTGATTTTTATCCTCCGGATTAAATATTGGTATCGCTTCTCCCCTAAAATGTGGTCCGGAATTTGTGCTTCCCGTCTTTTCTATCAATGCCGTTATAGCATCGGTGAACTTATCTATAGATTGGGATGTTCCCGCAGAATCTGGAATCCTATCCCTTCTACTACGTTTATTTCTTGACCTACGCCGTTCTTCTAGTTCACTTTCGCTACTGCTATAGCTTTGATCTCTATACTTCCTTTTACTTGTATGCCTATGCCTACCCATGGCTTATTCAATTTGTAAAAAAAATAAAAAAAATTTAAGCATTAAGAGAGGAATATCTTTTTTTTTTTTTTTTTTTGAATCCCTGTAAACATGTATCTACAAAATTCTATTTCAAAAGGAAAGACTTTGAAAATAAAAATATAACGAAACCATACTTTTCCATACATAACAAAGTCGGAGTTGCCAATGTAATGCGCATGGATATGTTTATCCCACTTCTGAATTGTAAGAGGGTAAGATAAACAAACAAAACTTTACATTCAGACGGAATATATATATATTTTTTTATTATTATTTTTTTTTTTTTTTTACATTCATATATTTATATATGTATGTATTTGTTTGTTTTGTTGGCGCTTGCATTACAATCAGGCATATCCGAATCTGCAACGAGAATAACAAAAATCCCCTATGAGTATAATTCAGACATATACAAACAAATACATCGACAACTACTCTACTCAAGAATGAATACGAAATATTTAACTAAAGATGTCCTGCCTGACCGAACATTGCAAAGCAATACCACACACGCCGAACCCATATGGTGTTCAGGGAACCGGTATGCCTGCCGATACAAACTCATGTTAAGAGTTGAGGTGTGCGCAGGAGGAACCAGGCAATTGCCACACACACCAAAGAACCTCACGTTCTAAGGGGAACCGGCAAATTCACCAACACACGTCCTTTGCACGAAGTATAGCAACATAACAAAAAAATAAAGTCGCAAGCCAATAATGATAGCATTTGTGTTCGTAAGAGACTAGTGGAACCAGCGCACTTTGTTTACACACATCCGCCCCGCCACACACACCAAAGAACCTCTCGTTCAAAGGGGAACCGGCATGAACGGTGGAACCAAACAAGTCGCAACACACAACTAGCTCGTCGAACACACCGATCTATATGAAACGTAATAACACATACGTTCACGAAAAATACACCGAAGACTTTATCAGCCTTCAAAAACTATGTCGATTCGATAATATTTAACTCTTAAAAAAAAACCACACTATATTTGAACTTATTCCACTTAAACATTAGTCCCAAAATATACTCAGTGAGTAACAATAACTCACCTTATTCGCTCTTTTTCTTCTTTTTGTCTTCTTTTATTTTTGTATTTCTTTATTTTAAACTTAACACCTCACCACTCACAAGCACAGAACACGACTGATCGAGTTTCATGATTTCATCCCCGACCAGAAACGCCCCTGAGCCTGTATGCGTGTGATGTCATATATTCTATATTTCAATACTCTACTTATGTTTGTGTTTATATCTTACCCCTGTTCTTACATAAGTATCTAGCAGATACCTGAAAGCTGTCGAAATGAGATTATCTCGTTGGCTTCCTGGTGTGAAATATGAAAAATATATCCTTACGTGAATTGCCCTTGATGACTTACGAGACGGAGCGGCGGAAGATCGAGAGCTTAAGCATCACTTAAGCATCACCCGCGAACTTATTAATAAGCGGAACATTAAAAATGAATGGATGAATGAATGTAGAACGTCGTATACTTAATCTATATAACTAGTATTAAGATAGAGAGCATCTAGATGATCCCTATATTTGTAAATTGATGCCTACTCTTGAAAGCTTAGAATTCCATTCAACCCACCGCAGTATACCTACAAAACGATAAGGACACTTTTAACTGGGTTCATTCATTCATTAATTTATTTTCAATGTAGGTTGCTCAAGTGGACCCTCCAGAGCTGTCGATTCTCCGCCATCGACTCTAAATCATCAAAGGCAATCCCCCTCTTCATGTAATTGTAATTGTAAAAACAAATATTGGAGTAAAGCTGAAAATATGCTTCAATTTTGACGTATCAAAAGAGCGCATCGCCTTACGCATTTAAAAACATTCTCCAGAATAATTTTTTCCAGGCCCAAATTTATGAAATAATCCCACCAGATAAATAGACAAATACAGACGAATATTTAATCTGATAGACAAAAGTGTCTATTAAGACCATGGACCATGGAGTCAACTGAAGTCAAATGCCGAACAGTAGAAACAAGAATTACCTACTCAAAAGAACTCGATTGTAGACTAATCGTACCTATATTTGAAATAAGCATATACAACAACTGCAAGCGACCACTTTTATTGGCCATAAGCTGTCCGACGAATTTGTGGATTTGCCAGTTCTTTGATTTATGGTTGCAGTAGCTCACTGATTAGTATGTACAGAAATTCTGAGCGAGCTGTCTGAGATTCGATCCCCAGAAAAACACAAAATTACTTCTTAAGTTTTTTCAACTGCGTCAACTCTGGCGAAGCTCTGACAAACATTCGGGAGCATTACACTCGGCCCAAAAAATAAAAACTCATACACAAACTAAAAGCCAACGCCAACTATTTATTTATTTGTGACAAGTGAACCGCACTGTACATAGATTTATGAGTATAATTGCAAGTTAAGCGTAGTAAGTTCGAAATAGAAATGTTTTCACCACCTTTTTTCCACCCTTATAGGACGAATTTTTGGAAAACGATGAATGAGCCATGTAATAATTTTGACTTATCTATCAACATACAAACTTTCATGTTCATACGGCTAACGGTTCGTAAGACCCCCCTTACTCCCGCGACCCCGTTAATCCTTAACAATTCTCACCCACCCTATGGCCTAATTTGGCCGCACATCTATAAATCAGAAAAAAAAACATGAAAATCGGACGAATGGTTCTCGAGTTATGAAGGGACGAACAGACGGACATTTGCATTTAATAAAGTAGTATGGAGTATGGATATCCAAGTGAAGCGCAGCGGTGAGGTCCACATCGATGCTAAACTTCAGCATTTTCATTTGACCATTTTTACACTTATTCATAAACAGAAAATGGCGAGAACTCGCAAAGAGAATTTATTGTCAAAACGTAAGGTAACGTAAGAGTATAATAGAAAATTCGTATTGTTGGATTTTCTTTATTTTGACAACGTTGAAAATTAAAATATTGAGACCAAGTTCGGTACTGGCTTTGCCAAAAAAGTGTAGATACTAAAGAATTATACTGCCAAAGTTGCTGCAACACTATAACAAATGACCAAATTGTTATGTCACGATATAATATCAACTGTTTTGGTTTATTGCCACACATTTCATACTTTATTGTTATTATTCATAGGGTCCTTTATTATCTATAGCCTTCCAAACTGATACCATATACCTTGTCAGTAAGTTTAGCATCTTTGTATATAAATTTCTTGTTACAACAATACAAAAAAATGTATTAAAAATCCCCATTGCGTTATCATAAAATATGGATATGCCTATGAATATTTCTATACGTCTGGATTTTAGGGGGATAAGCACAATATTCAAACCTACCCACTCTCTCGCTCCATCAAAGTCATATAATATCACATCAAAGTATAGATAACGCTTCTGTGTGACAAATTCATGTTCCATTTAAATCTGAACTTCATTATCCAAAGGAGTATCCATATCATAGAATCAGACAGGGTGTATGGGTATGATAACAGCCCTACCCTGATCTGGCATGACATTTCCAGATCCCAGAGTATTTAGGCCATGTATATATAATGTTTATAAAATGCAATATTATATATATATGGATAAGGATACATTATACATACCAAAGCCGGAGAGACACATAGAACTAAATTTGCAAATTAAATTCAATACACATCATAAGTTGGAAACAGATTGATGTATAGTACGTTTGTTATTCGTTGCTTAAGGGAAAACAAACAGTATTCTCATATGTGTGTGAATGCACATGTGTTTGCTTATCTCTGCAAATTTGTTTGTTTAATTTATTCGTTTGTTATAATGCTAGGCATATCCAATTGAATTATGAATCAATCTTTAGGTGATGGCAGGAACAAATGTTAGAATATTATTACAAGAATATTATACAACACTGTGTACAATGTAATAATATCCGCAAGAGTAACACAAGCATCAGCAACAGCAGCCCTTAAAGTAACATCCCCATTTGTGGGGTATTTAGGCAAACTGTTATCAGGTAGTTATATACTAAAGGGTGTTCCATACTTTTTTGGTGGTTCAGTGCTTATAGTGTTGGACTACTGATTATCGATAGCTTAACACCCTAAAATAGAAAAATGTCATCCGTTTGCTTACTGGGCAACGTCTTGCGATAGTCTGACAAGCATATGAGGGTAAAACTGTCCGCAGAAACTTTCTCAATTTAGACAAACCACAGTAAACCACCCGTCATGGCTATAGCTGTATAGCATCTTTCATCTGCTCGTGTCGTTACCATATCACTTAGTATATTAAGGCTAATGTCACACGAGCTCTTTTTGGCTATGAATATACAGAAAACCAATGGAACTGTGCACACGAACGCCCGCAACCAAAAAGAAGTCGGCATGGTCGCGCGAACCGTTTTAAACCGTGAATTCCTTCCATGGCGCGCGAACCGTCCTATAGAGCGTCATGATGGAAGCACATCAAAGTGAACACATGAACCTTTTCAAAGGAAAGGTTTGAGGCATAAGATTGCATTTTTAAATTTTTCGGAAAGACATTCATGGATGGTCAGGGGTGGGATTCTGACGAAACGAAAACCGCTTTCGTTTTTACTAAACCTGTCTCTATTATATCTGTGGCAATAGACAGAGACTGCTTTGGTCGAAACGAAAGCGTTCGATCGTTTTCGTCTTACATAATTAATGTTGAAAAATTTGCTTCGAAAATTGGTTCAATTTTGGATGCCTCAAATAAAAATGGCCGGTGAAATGTTTTTCGCTGTCTCGTGGATAAATGGTCTTTCCTTTTCATTATTTTTACAACAACCTATAAAATTAAAACATTATTTTGAACTGTATCCATTTCGAATAACCAAACTGTACTAACAAGCATGATCAGCATAATATGCAGTCAAGCGGTCAAAATGCAGCTTTGTGACAATAACGAAATTTTTACAGAGGCGCGGACAATTGGCCGCGCGACTAGTACTATCGGGCCGGGCAAACGTTGTTTTGCCTGCTCGTACATTTTCATTGTACGTCAATTGTTCTGCGCCCGTTTTATTATTTGGAATTTTATTTATGATTTTTTTTTTGAGTGTTTATTATTTGAAATTGTATTCATGATTTTTTTATGTTGAGTGTATATTATTTAAAATTGTATTCATGAGCTTATTCTTTTTTTAAATTTTTTTTATTGTTCAGTGTATATTATTTGAAATTTTGTGGAATCGGATCGCAGCGCCACCTACCGGGTCCAGTTGTGAATCTAAACCATCCTTAGACCCATTCAAACACGCACTCAAAATTTAATTAAAATCGGTCCAGCCGATTATGAGGAGTTCGGTTACAAACACGTACAGAAGAATTACGTATATAAAGATGTAACAATGGAAATCATACCTACTTCGTTTAATTAATATCTACAGTGTCTACATTTTTACCTAATTGCTTAAACCCAACAAGGTAGCAGCCTAAGTAGGCTGCGTATACGCACTAACAGGTCCAAAGCATCAATTCAGAAAACCACCCAGATTTATTAATAATTGCAATTCACACCCAAAACAAACGATAAAAAAATCTAATATTCCACCAGTCAAAACTAATCCTATTGTCAACAGCCATTCACCCCTAAATTCGTCACTCTTTTAAATATTTGCTACAAAAACTCTAAAGTGGATTTCATAGGTAATTAAAAACTATACATAGTCAGAAAAAAAAACAAACCTTTTGTGACAATCCATTTTTATTCCCTTGCATCCTGTTGACAGTAATCTGTCACATTAAGGGGGATAACAATGGAAAAAAAAATATGAATATATGTGATTGGGATTGCCATGGTAAATTGTGAACTCGAAAAAGGGGTCTTCTTCTTTTTGCAGCTATTCTATGGAACTACTCGAAAAAAAGGGATCTTTCGAACTACTACAATGTGTAATATTGCGGGAATTCTGATTGGAAGAGCAACAATAAAAAATGTATCTAATGTAAATATTTTGCTCTGTACACACAATTACTATGAGTGGGAAGGTTAGTGGAATTTAATCCCGATAAAAGGACGAAGAAATAGAAAAATGTAACTAACTGTCCTGTAACAATGTAACATTGTTTATATGAATGGAATAAAATGTGATTTTTATTTTTTAAAAACAACTTTTCTTGAATGGAATCAAGGGAGAGGTATCTACGAGAGCCATCAGCAAATGTTAAGAAAAATAAGACAAACTCATACTGACTCATATTGTGTATATTTTATTGCATTGTTGTAGACGATGGTATTCCATAGCAAATAAACAGGTGAAATGAATTGAAATCTTCTTACCAGACAGCGACTTAGCAATATTGTAGTCATCAAGTCAAGGAAAATAGCTGAAATTTAATTTATTTTACCTTATATATCACAGAGTCGGATGTATCTATTTAATAAAATTTAATTTGCATTTTTGACAAGCTTTCTGCCATTTTTCAACCGACTAATTAAAATCAATCTGAATTTGTGTAACCACAAAGAAACCATTTGCAAGTGAATTCACCCTCTAAAAAAACACACACACCCACAATACAATTTTCTCAAAAGGATTACAGAGCTGAAGGCCAATGCTCTCCCGCTTTGTTATTCTGGTGGGGGGATTATTTTTATTAGAACTCTCACTCTCATATAACGAATGATTTTTAACGAGGTTTTACATTTAATTTAATGTTGCGGCAAGAGTGCGCCTTGAAGGAAAGCATCTGGGTTATAGGATTCTCCTTCTCAATGGTCTTTGGTTGAAAGTAGGATTACATCCTTTGAGAACATGCAGATTCTCATTTATATACGCACTGATTGCATAAGAGTACATTAAGCAACTGAATTTTCCATTAAGCAATTTATTATATATGTATGTATGTTTGTTGTATACGCACCATGTTATAGCCGGTGTAAATTATTTACAATTTTATTATGAAAATCAACATATGTTGGTAGCTTATTAATAATGTAAATACAAATATTTATAAGAGACCATGTTGTATAGTGGCGGGTGATTATCTTCGAAGTGGTGTTCTTTCCATTTATGAGCGTTGCAATAGCCTTGGGTTAATGACGTTGCTACGCACATATCCTTTGGGCATACACAACGTACGAATATAATGTATAGGAAGATGAAAAGAGGACTTTACAGTCATGGAAATAAATACTTATTTAAAAGTTTTTTTCTTTTTTTTGTTCTTCTTTCTGTAATTTCTTGTGGTATTATATGATTTCACAAAAGGGGGGGGGGGCAAACTGCTGCCGAGGCAAATGTGACAAAATATTTGCCCATCGGCAGCGGAGATGTATTTTGTTGGGTGGAATTAATAAAAAGTAAATACATATATGCAAACAAGGATTTAACACTCTGGATTAAGTTCGTCAATGATGCCATGGGTTTATTAATTATGAACGTTTTTCAAAGGTCTGAGCCTTTATAAAATCGACTTTATAAATTGTAATTGCAAAAGTTATGAAAGCTCACCCTGGGTAAGAGCGGAGAAATCTCATATGATGTAAGCCACTATACGAACGAATTGATACTTCAAACAGCCTACCTTTATTGAATCTATAGGGGAATTTTTGTATAAAGTTGCATATTTATTAAAGCTTGCTTTAAAGCGGATAACTGAAGGACTGTCATAACTTTATCAGCAACAACAAATAGGTACACTACGGTTGTCATCCTGTCTGTAGTATTCCGTAACTGGTACTGGTCGATTGGTACTCATCACTCGATCTGCGCGAGTGGTAGGTGTTTGATCAATTGACAGTTTAAGGATCACTTTCTTACAAGGGAAAAATAAAAATATAAAGTATCTTTTAAGGGGAGATTGGTAAAAAGTCACTTAAAGGAGTTTGATGATGATTATGATGATGAGCTATAGTTACAAACAAAATTGTTGTTCCCTCAAAAAAATTCGACAATAATTTGTCAATAGAATAGAAATATGTACATAGTCTGGCACCGCTCCTTAATGTCACAGCCCTTCAGATAGTGTTTTTACGAAGATAGTCAGTATAGGTGACTTTCAAGTTCCTGGAATGCCAGGCGTAAAATAGTTGCTCAGGTACACAGTACACACATTAAAGGTAATATATTCCGAGCACTCATTATACCCGGTACCACACTGTGGTGAGGGTATATTCACTTTGTCATTCCATTTGTAACGCCCATAAGGAGGCGTTGTAGGTATGACAAACTATATATATTATTGATCAGCATCACTTTCTTAGTCGATCTAGCGATGTCCGTCTGTCTGTCTGTCCGTCTGTCTGTCCGTCTGTCCGTCTGTCCGTCTGTCCGCACGATTACGGCCGTAATTTAAGAGCTATCGACTTCAAATTTGGTACGTAAGCATTTATCCACCAAACTGAGGCTAAGTTCGAAGATGAGCAAGATCGGATGAAAACTACTACTACCTCCCATACAAAAATATCGGATTTATATAGCTTTTTGATGATAAAAATTTAATTTAAATAGCAACAGTGAAGATAGCAAGTTTAAACTTTGCACATATTGTTTTAACAATATTTAAAATTTTTTGACAAAAAATGAGCTTGGTCGAATAAAAACTACCCATACCTCCCATACAAATATATAATTTTTTAATACTAAAATATTTTTATTTTTTTTTTTACAATAATATAGTACCGGGTATTTGAGCTTCGGCATAGTCGAAGATAATTGTCTTACTGGTTTTCGTTTCGTTCTGCGCATCTGTCAAAAAGGCATGCTTTTCCATAGAGATACGAACGGAGTCACTTTATCAGCCATGAAAACTCATGCGCGCGCATATTATTTCTATACGTTTATTGTCAGGGTCACATACTTACTTAGATGGCGCTACAGTCCGGGGTGGACCTGGGCCTCAACCAACATGCCTCTCCAGTTAGCCCGATCTTTGGCTAACCGCCTCCAGTTGCGCACTCCAAGTTGGTTGAGGTCCCCTTCCACTTGTGCGCGCCACCTAAGGCGAGGTCTTCCTCTACTGCGTTGTCCCTCCGGGTTGGAATCGAAGACTCTTCGGGCCGGAGCGTTGGTGTCCATTCGCTCTACATGTCCTAGCCATCTTAGTCGACTGATACGCACTTTTCTGACCAGGTCTATGTCGCTGTACAGCTCGTAGAGTTCGCTGTTAAATCTTCTCCTCCAAAGCCCGTCAACGCAAACGGGACCGAAAATCACTCGAAGAATTTTGCGTTCGAAACGACCAAGAAGATCTTCATCCGCCTTTGTTAACGTCCATGCTTCTGCGCCATAGAGTAGGACTGGGATGATGAGGGTCTTATATAGAGTCTCCTTAGTGTTTCTTGACAAGGCCTTACTAGTCAGTTGCCTTCTTAGGCCAAAGAAACAGCGGTTGGCAAGTGTAACTCTTCGTTTGATTTCTGCTGTGGTGTCATTATCAGAGTTTATAGCGGAGCCGAGGTAGATAAAGTCCCTAACCACCTCAAAGTTATAGCTGTCTATCGTGACGTTCTGTCCGATTCGCCGATGTTGTGTGTCCCTTCTTGTTGACAGCATGTACTTTGTTTTGCCCTCATTCACCACTAAACCCATTTTTGCCGCTTCTGTGCTAATACTTGCAAACGCACCAGTAACAGCTCGCTGCGTTCTGCCAATTATGTCAATGTCGTCAGCGTATGCAAGTAGTTGCACAGACTTTTGGAAAATTGTGCCCCTGGTGTTGGCTTGCGAGTTTCGCACAATTTTCTCAAGTATGATGTTGAAAAAGTCACATGACAGCGCATCACCTTGTCTAAATCCTTTTTTGACATCAAAGGTCTCGGTGAGATTATTTCCGACCTTTACGGAGCAGCGAGCGTTCTCCATCGTCATTCTGCACAATCTGACAAGTTTGGCAGGGATGCCAAAACTAGACATGGCTCTGTATAGCTCGTCTCTATAAATGCTGTCATATGCGGCTTTAAAATCGATAAATAGATGGTGAGTATCGATTTGGACTTCTTGGGTTTTCTCCAGGATCTGCCGTAGTGTGAATATTTGGTCGGTTGTGGACTTACCGGGCCTAAAACCACACTGATAGGGACCAATCAGCTCGTTGACAAATGGTTTCAGGCGCTCACACAGTACAGCAGATATGATCTTATAGGCGATGTTGAGGAGACTGATGCCTCTATAATTGGCGCAGTTTAGAGGGTCTCCTTTCTTGTAGATCGGGCAAACGATGCTGAGGTTCCAATCATCAGGCATACTTTCCTCTGACCAAATTTTAGAAACAAGTTGGTGTATGCTCTCTACCAAGTCATCTCCCGCTGCCTTAAAAAGCTCGGCCGGTAAACCGTCCGGTCCTGCAGCTTTGTTGGACTTCAGCTTAGATATTGCTATCCTTACCTCATTTTGGTCAGGTGGACGGAAGTCTTGGCTTTCATCGCCCAGGTTGAATGGTTCATTCTGCCTGACAGCGGAATATGTGTCGTCTTCGCCGTTTAACAGTCTGCAGAAATGGTTTTTCCATGTCCTCAGCACCGACTGTGACTCCACTACAAGGTTTCCTTGTTCGTCTCTACAGGTCTCTGTTCGGGTCTTGTTCCCGTGACACGTTCTTTTTACCTTTTGGTAAAACTTCCGAACATTGTTCCTGGAGTAACACCTCTCTATTTCCTCGATCGCGCGCTTCTCATGCTCTTTCTTTTTCCTCCGGAGAAGCCGGTGTTCTTCCCTCCTTTTTTGCTCGTAGAGCTCACGAGCTGCTCTCGTCCTTCTCTGCAGCGCCGCTTTGTAGGCCAGTTGCTTCGCTGCATGTGCTTGCCGGCACTCTTCATCAAACCAAGGGTTTCGTGGTGGTGGTCGGGTGAAACCGAGCACATCAGTTGCGGCTTTTCTGACGGCTTCTTGGCATCGATGCCACTGGTCTTCAGCACTTGATGAAGGCTGCAAAGGACTTCTCGAGAGGTTGAGGGAGACGCGATCGGCAAAAGTTCTGGCGGTTTGTTGCGTTTGTAGCCGTTCAACGTTGAATCTCCTCACAGTATTTCCTCGTTGTTGTGGTGTCTGGGATATCCGCATACGTACCTTGGCTACAACAAGGTAGTGATCCGAGTCTATGTTGGCCGCTCGGAAGGTTCGAACATCTAGAATACTGGAGGAGTGCCTTGCGTCGATCGCAACATGGTCAATTTGATTGACCGTTTGATGGTCTGGTGACCGCCATGTTCCTTTGTGAATATTGAGGTGAGGAAACCGTGTGCTAGCTATAGTAACATTACGTCCCGCAGCAAAGTCTATTAGCCTAAGTCCGTTTCCAGACGTGTTGTCGTGTAGGCTGTACTTCCCGATTGTACTACCAAAGATGTCCTCCTTTCCTATTTTGGCGTTAAAATCACCCAAGATGATTTTAACGTCATACTTAGGACATTGCTCATATGTTTTGTCGAGGAGCTCGTAGAAACATTCTTTGGTAGCATCGTCTTTATCTTCGGTAGGGGCGTGAGCGCATATCAGGCTGATGTTGGCGAATTTAGCCTTGATGCGGATAGTTGTAAGGCGTTCACTAACGTGTCGAAAGCTCAAGACTTCTTGCCTAAGTCTGCCGCTTACAACGAATCCGCATCCAAATAGACGCTGCTTCTGTTCTCTGTAGCAATCACCGTAGTAGATGTCACAGTTTTTTATCCTTCTTTTGCCCGGCCCATCCCACCGCACCTCCTGGATGGCGGTGATATCTGCTTTGTAGCAGCTTAGGGCCTCCGCTAGTTGTTCGGCTGCACGCGGTCTGTTCAGGGTTCGAACATTCCACGTGCAGATCCGAACGTCATTATCCATATTTCGTTTTGCAGGGTCGTCAACAGTGAATCCGTCCTTATCCGAGGCTCTTGGTTGCTTCGTAACCATATTGTTTTTCCGTGGTTGGGTAGTTAACCCCACGCACAACCCCCAACCTGGAGGGCCAGGCCCTTTCTGTGACCCCTTGGACGAAAGGGGCCGGATATTCCGGAGTCAGTAACCCGCTTCGGGGATTTGAGTGCTGCCGTTGACCCATTAAGGGCTCTTCCGCCACCATCTCTATTTCAACACCCTGACTAGTATTGAAAAAAAAATCCTTAATGGCCTCAGCTCCAAATACGTCGAAGTAGCCCATTAAGGTATCTGTCATGCCGACTGTTGACGTCACCGTTGATTCAATCGCGTGAATTCATCCGCCGTACGTCCTCTTTCTGAGGAGCTCATGTAAGACTTCTGAGACTCGTTCAGTCAGTCTTTCCGACAGAGCATTATAGTGTTGCTATTTTCTTCGTGTTCAACACTCGCGCTTATAAGTTTAGCAAGCCAAGCCCGGAAGGGCGAGGCCAGTACCCGGTGGTTACCACGCGGAGGTAAAATAAGCACAATTGATGTGTATGAAAAAGTTACAACAGCTGGGCACCGCCAAGTTGATGCCAGTCAGCGCCTACCCGATTCATACACACCCAACCACCAAGGGTCAGGGTCACATAGGACGCCTATTTAAATGTGTACTGTGTACTGTGGCTCAGGTATACGGTATACCGTATACCATACGTATACCTCATATCAGGGGGAGCTGAAAACAGTGGTGGCAGATTTAAGGATTTAAAAAAAAAATGTTAAGCGATATTTTGGTACAAAAATATGCATATTTATGGATGTCTAAAGATTTTTCGTCTATTTTACAACTTTAGCTCCCATAAGTGTTGAGAAATAGCGTTTGTAAATTTTGTTTTTGTATGGGAGGTCCCTTTACCCAATTTTTACCACAAATTTCACAGAAACCCACTCGGGCTAATATTGTCTGAAAATGTGAGATTTTTAACTTTTTTTTTTCATGGCAGGTTCCACGCCCCTTTGTCCGATTTCGACCAAACTTTAGAGAAATCCTCTCGGGCCATTATCCACGATTGTCTGAAGATATGAGATCGATCGGTGCAAAACTTTTCGAGTTTTTAAAGATTTTTAGATCGTCAAAAGTTCACTTACTTTTCTTTGGAAACAATTTTTTTTTATATACATACATATCTATAAAGCACTTTTGTCTGTCGAAATGAAATATGTTTTATTTTACAGATTGCCTTGATTTTTAGACCAATTTCAAGACACTGAAGAAAACTCAAAAGACCATAGGTGTTCACTCACTTTTGACACTCACTGTACCTAGATATGAAATACTGTTTGTGTATGAGCGTATCACGTCAGCACGACTAAACCCCATTTGGTCCATTTTGTTTATTTAAATGTTTTTAATACTAAAAATAAGGGTTTTAAGGAAAGATAAATTGGAAAAGACGCGTAGATTTATTGTATTAAAACACTATAATTTGAATATCTTGACATTTATGGCAGCTTTATTCTTAATATTAAAAAAATGTAGATGTATAGCTACTGCGTGTTGGAAGCATATAAAAAAATCTGGGCGAGATTGGAAAACGGGGTGTGACACCGCCCACACACCAAAGTTTTAAAACATAAAATCTTGACACTTATGAGAGTTTATTCTTGAAAATTGGTAAATGGACGTATATTGCTATATCTGGAAATTAGTGTTAGATTAAGTTTAAATTATTTTAAGTTTGTTTATAATTAGTGAATGGAATTGCTAAAAATATTATATAATATCATCAGTATGAGTCATCTTTTATTTTTACACTTATCTCTACAACTCATTATATATTTTATTTAGATCATGCATTTTTGCTGTCATCTACATATAAAAGTTCATCCATGAATTGGTGTAAATTTAGTAAAAATTTACCCAAAAATTTCAGCCAAATTAAAAACTTCCAAAAAACACACAAGTCTATACTAAAGCTATGTGTGTAAGCTAGCTGTCCAAACGATCAGGTGAAGTCTTCTCGCTTTGGCTTGACTAATATTAGGGTATTTTCGCTCTTACTTTCTTCGATAAAGGATTACTAAAGTCGGTGCAAATCTGCATTGCAACCAGCCTTTCTTTCAGCCGAACTCGACATTTGTTTAAAAAAAAAGAAAGAATTAAAATCTTCGCAAGATCTTTTTGTAACTCAAATTTATACAAATCAAATAATTTTTATGATATTTGGCAAGCAATATAGTCTGCGCTTTAATCTAAGTACGCAGCTCAAGCGAAACTAAATTTTAGCTCCTCTCCAATTTTTGTATCCAAAAATTAGCCAAATCCCTATAGCTAAAATTTGACATGAAGTGCGTTGTGGATAAAGTGTCACTGAAAACCGCTGTACGTTCAAAATAACTTCCTTCACAAATTCATCGATGCGAAAAAGCGTTATATTTTCGTTGCGCTTTCTTTTTTCCTTGTCTGCTATTTTTTGATTTAAATTTTTTCAATGTCAAAGGATTCCTCATTGAGGTATTCATTAAAAAAAAACGCATCCTTATTCACTTTTCCGCAACACAAAAACACAACAGAAAAAGAACCCAACAGAACAAAAGGCAACAGATCTGTCAAAATTTTGCTTGAGAAAATGTCCGAGTCATTAATGGGCGCGCTTAATTTTGACAGATACTAACATATATGCAGGACAGTCTGAAATGAAAATTTGATTTTTTAGCTGAAGCAGCCAGCGTACCGCTCTGCTAAATGAATTCGCTTAAATTTAGCTCAACTAAATTATGGAAAGCATTTTGTATGGGAGCTAAAATTTAGCTCGAGCAGCGTACTAAGCTTGACGGATAAGTTGGTGTACCAATTGCTCGATAGCTAGTACTAAGCTCCCTGAAACCAATTGCACGACTGGATTTTATTCCTTCGTGAAAATTGTCGGTATTTTATGTTATATCGGTCATATGGGTAAGTTCGAATGAAGGACAATATGGAAATCTAATTTAAGCCACTTTATTAAGTCAAATAACAAATGTCAACTTCCAAGTGGTCCAACATCTGTGACAGAATTTTTAAGCGTTGTTCTGGAGTAAATCTATACACGATGCATGGCAAAATATACTATGCACAAATAATCTGTCAACTATCAAATTAGCTGTCTTTAGAAACAGTGCTGCCAATGTAAAAGTTAAACTTCTAAATAAAAAAACACTAAATTCTTTTATAATTCTATTACAATCTTTATCCGATTTTTCATTTTATTTTAAAGTGGCTATTAATTTTCTGTACTAAAGGGGCAACCAATTTCCTTTGGATTGAAAATTCTCTCAGTTCTACACTAGTCAGCTAGAATTAATTACAAGCAGATTTCTTGCTACCAGTTAACACCGCATTATATAAATAAATAAATGCGCAACAAACGAGACAAAAAAAATACGTCCAATTTAATGGTGGTACATATTTCATCTAGAAAATGGTTTAAGTACTATATAAGTAGATAATATATAAATGTTTATTTGAAATCTCCTCGCCACTCGATTATGCCTCATTAAATGCTATAAAAGGTGATATAAAAATTCTTAAGCGCCACTTGTGCCATTAAAATGTAATTTTCAAAAAAAAAACAACAACAAAAAAATTTATAATTTATTGTTAAGCGAATAATAATGCGTACAAAGTTTATATGAATACATACAATTATTGCCCCAAAACACAAGTGCTCTGTAACCATTGAGTAACTTCAAGAGTTGCCTTACCTGAAATAAAAAAAAATAGTAATAAAAAAATTGTATAAATAAAGTCGAGTTAAAATACACTCAGTGAATATAATAATAATATGGCAGAGCACATTTCAAATGTTCATGAAAAACGCATTAAAAATAATAAATTATCTACAAATTACACAGGAGCCCGAATCGAGAGAGAGAATATTATAGAAGAGACGCACCCACAGGACATACAATTATAGGCGGCTTTTATTACACCAACTGCCCGCTGTATAGAACGAATTTAATTTCATAATTTGCACATTTATGTGGGATGCGGATACGGATGGGGCGGTGATATAGCGCAAAAGGCGGTTTTTGTTTCATTCAATACACGCACTAGAAGAATAGTGTGTGGTTGGTGATAACATTACCTTAATGTGTTGCTTTGGGTGGTGGTGGTTGTTAGCTGTAAATTATTGCATGACAATGACTGCCTAAGGAGGTCAGATGGTATAAATGTTGGATTAAATAATTTTCTGCGTACTTCTGAATTTAGAAAACAATAACCTAAAGTGCTTGAAAACTGTAGGGCATTTGTGAAATTTTTCGAAACTCGTGTAAATTTCACCAGTCTTTAGGCTATAAAGTGAATTTCGTGTCGAAAATATTGTTCCAGTATAAAGAATGGTGGTATTCACATTGGTCGATGTTTCCATACAACACCAACAAAATAATTTTGTAGGAGGATTAAAATGAGAAAATAGCTTCGCGGGTAAATTCGCGCGAAATTTCACACATGTGGAGATGTAATTAAATGTTATCAGTAGATAACCCATTTCCATTGCGGATTCCCTAAAAAATGCTAGACTTACTACACTTGTTTAATAAGTTAGGACTTTTTCTACCGATCTAAAATGGATTCAAGTAATTTAGTCTGCTTCTCTATACTGACTGTCATTGCAATCAATTGACGCTAGTTGCTCGTTGGAACTTAGAACCACGACCTTATACAGAGTTTTCCAATAGAGACGGGACGTTATTGGCCGATGATGTTTTATAAGTTAATTCTCCGGATTTTTATTTTTCAGTCACTAAAGTCAAATCACCATCATGATTCATGGCAAGCTACTGCGTCGGCCAACATGACGTATATTTTGGGTCTGGGGCAGTTCTCCAGTTGGAAGCGGAATCTAAATCTCAGAAAAAAAAAGGATCTTCAATGACGAAGACAATTTTTGAATGGAACACTCCCCAAAAACGAAAGAAGTTAAAAAGATAAATCGTGTGTGACCTATACCAACCGCTTAACGACTATAAGCACCCTGATGTAGAAGCAATCTAAAGTTCCTGCACGAGAGGTGTCAAACCATACCTATAGTCAATGTCTAACTTGTCGACCTTTCTATTGAAAAATCAACATCTAGAGAAAAACCTCATACAAATTACTTTCGAATTTATTTAAAGCCACCCAGTACCCAAACCTTTTGTATCCATTCAAGCGCCTTAATTTGAATTTCCTTCCCACGCACTCAGCCAAAGTCATGTCAGTGAAAAGTTGCAAAGCAAAACTCATTACTTACAGCACGATTGCGGAGCAGAGAGAGAGAGACGGACGAGTATAAATTATAGAATTTTCGGGTATGGCAAATAGATTACAGCTTCACATTAGGGCTGCCTTTTCAAGTGTCATCAACACATCAACACATGTGGCTTAGTAGTGGCTGCCTACTGTAAGCCACTTCTTCTTCACCCCCGCACACATGCACACAGTGTGAGGACAAGCGAAAAGCAATCACTCATTCATTCTTCATTCTAGTACTATAGCAATGCTGTGCGACATGTCTCATTCATTTTCCCATGTTGACAGTTTGGGGGAAACCGACCCTCCTTCATTTTCTAAAAATTAGAATGTTCTACCGCTCCGCCACAACAACCCGCAAAACATGGCACATCTGATTCTGAATATACGACAACAAAACCGACCCCCGAGGACGGATCCTGCTTGCTGCCGCCAAAAATAGCAAAACTTTTCAGTTTTCTGACTGACGTCGACGTGCGACCAACAACAAGCGCCATCGAACAATACCGAAGAAGAAGAAGAAGCAGGCGGCCACACAAAAAAACCGACAAAACCAAATATGAGCAGTGAGAGTGAGGGAATAAAATAACTTGACATCAATTTAATAACTTTGCCGCAGGGCGGGGGCATAGAAAGGATCTCAATCGTGGGGCAGTCAAAAGAGCTATGCAAAGGCACACAAAAAAAAAAAAAAGGCAACATCCGTGCAATCAAAACTGTTATGATGTGGGTGTACTCGTTGACACATGGTAGTTGTGGTTTCATAGAGAAACAAACAAACAAAAAAAAGAGTCCCAAAATGTCCTTGAATGGATGCTATAGAGATCGCCTTCGTTAAGCGCCAATTGACATCGATGTTGTGTGCTCTTTTTGGTCTACCATGTGTAGCGCACATTCAATTGGCCCACCATCAGAGATGCAGATACTGTTCGTCAATAGGCCGAGGGTCGCTACAACACTGATGTGTCCTCATGTCCATTAAAGGATTATACATACTATTATAGTACGAGATTAAATGGCATCGGGATATGTCTCCATTGTCGACTAATGTCGGCCTCATTATCATTAGACCATGTGATGTTTGGGCTAAATGTGAATGTGCTTATGTGCCATCAGGCATGGAAATCAATGTCCGCATATGCGGATAAATGGTTCAAATGTGGAATATCTGGGGAATAATTTGAAGTGTTATGAGCGCTTGACCTTCGGTGCGATTTCCCAATGCGCAAAGGATTATAACAATTTTTTTTTCATTGTTGTTGGTTATTGCTTTCCTTTTTATCGTTTTGGCGGCAGTAAAAATAAATGATACGCATTAAAATACAGGGTGTTACCTTATATAGGTTTTTATTAATACGTATATTTTAAGTTCCAGTTCCTATGATGTCTAGAGTGCGATGCGACAGCTGATTTATCTTGTCTAAATTAAATATCTCTTGGGAGTAGGTACATATAATGAAAACCTCTGCATATATTTCAACAGTTACCCCTTCCCGAAAGCTGACACTGGTTGAAGATATGTTTTTTGTAGTAGCATTCAGTTCAGTAATCATCAATCTGGTGGATAACTTGACCACCGTGTAACCTTCGCAACAGATTTATTAGCGATGGAGGCTGATGTTTGTAGTTTTATAGGTCTATCGCTTCGACGACAATACTCTAGAAAATTGACTGATTAGGCCCTGCTCCTCCTTTAATTTGCTCATACATATTAGTGAAAATTCAACGTTCTGAGAAAGGAACGTCAACGTCGCTGCTTCTTGCAGACATAAGCTTTCATACCTCGAACGGCTTTTAGGGTATCCCTTGTTTCACTCTATCTCATGTCATGCGTATCATTTTTCTTCTTACTGAATTTAAGAAACTTATGTATAAAAATGTTGGCTGGCTGTATTTGATATAAATTTACTAGATAAATTGTTTTTATCATCCCGAGAAGTCGATGCACGTCATTGACTGCTTTTGAAGGCTCAAACTGATAGCTTGCTTCGAATAAATTTTCCCATCGGAATCTATGGTATCACCAAGCAAATTTACAAATGGTTTAGAAGTAACTACACTCCTTGTAATATTGACAGAAAGTCCCTTTTCGTTCAATTTGCTCTAAATAGCTTCCAGAAGAATGATATAATCCTTTCCTATATTTGGGATGCCATTAACAAGACACCGATATATACGAAGCAAAATTAGAACTCCCGGGTCACAGCATGAAAGCTTTCAAAATTGTTTTTGAGCCCGAATATAATTCGCGCGATTTTAAATAAACCGAATGGGGAGCAGATCATCCGGTTCTTCTGGCATCTGATGATAGGCTAGAACTTGACCCAAGGCAGAGAACACCTTGCAACCTTGATACTGCGTGACTAAGTTTAGTCCGCGGTAATCGCCAGAAGGCCATAATTTTCCGTTATTTTTACGTACCATAAAGAGTCTAACTAACTTTTTGAACGCCTTTACAATCGCGAATTTTTCAGGGCAGAGTATTCCGAATCTTGAAGAGATAGGTCGCCCTTTGGTAACAATATGATGAGAGACGTTGCGCTCAATTGTCTTATAGCAATCTCAGGTTGGATGCTGCAGTACTTATTATATTTTTTTTTTTTTCTGGACTCGGGCGCTATGTAATTTAGAAGGACCACTTTTATTGTCCATCAGCTGTCCGACTAAATAGTTGATTTGCTAGTGCTTTGTGATATATGGGCGCAGTGGCTCAGTGTGTGCGGGACTACTGAGCAAAGGGTCTAAGATTCGTCCCCAGAAAGAACACAAACATCCGAGACTGCCATGGGAAAAGCTTCGCAATTCAGTCGTTTGGACTCGGCATAAATTGAGACCTATACAATTATTTATGCCGAGTCCAAACGACTGACATAAAAAAAAATAAAAAAAAAAAACACAAAGGAATAATTGTAAGAAGCTAAGCTTGAAGCCTATAGGTAAGCCAACCACATATTTTTTTTTTTTTAATTTCTGGGCTGACAATTGCTTTCGACACTATATAAGTAGGCGTAAGTGTGAGCGACCCGACCCGCTTCTCCCCGATGTGTAAAGGATTTGTTACTGGATCTATATGCACATGCCCGACGCGGTGAAGGTGTAGGGGACTAAGACGATGAAAACAATGTGGGTGATGACGGGAACTGCCTTACAGCACTCGCAGTCGATTAAAGCAATTAAAATCGCAGCTTCAAAAAATTGTTTTGATGATATTAGGTACCTAAGGAGGCTACTGAATACACACCATAAAAATGAAGAATTAAAAAAAAAATACATCCGAAATTGTAAATCCTTTCCAAACTGGCGATGCAAGAAAGACTGGCTAATTATAACGTTCATCTCCTTGTTCCTACCAGAAATTAATATTCTCGCCAACATTTTATTGAACCATAAAGAAGTCCACATAAAACCTCTATCGTCGGTTTTAATAACAAAAATGCTGCTGCTGCTGCTGCTTGCCGTTGGTGGTGGTGTTGCTGCTGCTTTACTTCCAATCGCCTACCGCTCCCATTCACTTATAACAACGTGCAAATTGCAGACAAAAAACCATACATGTAAAATCCACAGTTGAACTAGTGCACAAGCACTAGCACACTCCACCCCAACATCCTATATTCGCTCATCAACGCGTCGCCATCGGCATCCGCAACCTCATCGTCGGCAATGTGTTTCCATTTTGTGTTGTCTATTGTCTCTCCTCGTATCCTGCTACATACTACTATCATCCTCCTATCATATACCGCCCGCTCACGTTAAATGCAAAATTAAAACACTGCCAAAGAGAACATGCACGATGAGGCGGAGAAACAAAAAAAAAAAAACAGAAAACCCCCAACGGAACCAAGTTGAACAAATAAATCACCGTCCGGCGGCGCGCCAACAGTCTCCCGCGATCTCATCCGATTCCCTCGCGTGCCACGGCTGCATGTCAGTTGTTCATCGGCGATTTACAGAAACGACGACTTTCACCGGTCTTTCGCCGTCCGCCGCCGCTCCCACCTATGGCGATACCACACTTCCATAGTTATTGTAACTCCTTCATCAACCAGCCTCAGCCTTCTCCTGCTGTTGCTTATATTGGCCTGCCTCCCTGGGGATTTTAAATTTTTCCGAAAATAATTTTCCACCCAAAGGCTTTACATTTCCTCCATGCCACCACCACTATGACCCTCTGCCAAATGCCAAGCGCGGCGCTCTGAATCAAGCAAGGAGTTCAGCCGATATGGGGAGACAATAAAAACAAGTAAAAAAAAAAAAAAGTGAACTCGAAATTATAATACGACCACCAGGTAATCGACATGAAATGGGAATGCAACATGCAATCGGCCGGAAAAAGTCCCATTGGGACACGGCCACCGCCGCCACTTTGTCTGCATACATACGTGTTCTTCCATGGATCACATGGGATACCGGCGCGTGGTGTTGGTTTCCATTCACCTATTGTTAACTCCTTCTCTCATCTTTCAGCCTTAGCCCGTCGTAGGTTTCATGTGTAAAATTATAGCGCTTCGTGTCCTTCTCTGGTTGTATAGCCAGCCAACCATGAGGATGCAATATGAGGACATTTCTCTTTTTTTTTTTCTTTATCCATAGCTTGAGCTTTTGTGGTCAAATGCTGGTGATAATGGTGATGAACATGGGCAGCAAAACGATGTTGCCTACAACGGGGATATTCTCACAGACCGAGACTGACAAGGTTTAAGGGTATCTACCTATAAAATCGACAAATTTGACGCAGCTTGTCTGGCTAAAATGTTACTAATTGAGACGCAGTAATGGGATTCCAGATTATCTCAAAAGATAATATCAGAGTGGCTATGCTATTGTCCTGTAGGACAATTATTTGAGATTTAGGGCATTGTTTTAGCCGCAGATTATTACGATAGATATGACCTGCTGAAATCAGTGAGAAGACTGGAATAAGTTTCAAACCCACGGCCAACATTTGAGCGAAGCTAGTTCCTCAGTTATAGTGTGACTAGCTTTTGCCCGCGGCTTCTATCGCGCAGTCTTCAGGATTTGGACACAGAGATTCCTTCACAGTCAGTTCGTTGCCTTTTTTATATTTATATATCGTGCAGGAAACCTATCTAAGACAGTACTTAAGAAGCAATTAGTATCTCTGAAAAATATGTCTAACGCCCTATTGGAGAAAACAGTTCAAAAATTATATGATAAATATTTGTTGGTGAAGCGCTGGCATCTCAACACAAATCATATCTACTATAGCAGACTGACACTGAGCCACCATCTACGGGACACAACATATTTCTTAGTTAGAAAATCCTTAATTATATTCCACACTGCCCAGATCTTCCTATAGTGTGCAACATATGCAACCGGAAAGACCGTGAGGATGTGTACCACTTTCTAGCAGTATAACACCATTCTTACAGAATTCCGCTTGAATATCTTTGGAGTACGTACGCTGGAGTTAGATGAAGCGATGAAGTTTGGACGCATTAGAAAGTTTCAAATCGATATGACGAACGGTTCGTGAGTTAAGAAAAGGCCCCCCTTAAAAGGGGTCATCGCTAATAACTCGGACCCCAAACAAAATTTCTAAAATCGAAAAAATTATTATCTCTATTTCTTATAATAGAGTACAGAAACCGAGGTTGAAGTCGATCGGAAGAAAAATCAAAATGTTCGCCTACTAACTTTGACCCCCCTTTTACCCCTTTAAGGGTTTGAATTTCCAAAATCTGAGAAATTAGTTTTCTTTATTTTTCAGAGAAAGTAGACAAACCGAGTTTGAAGTCAATCGGATGAAAAAATAAAAATTTTCCCACACAAACTTTGACCTCCTTTTACCCCTTTAGGGGTTTAATTTCCAAAATCGGAGGAATTAGTTTTCTTTATATCTCATAGAGAGTACACAAACCGAGTTTGAAGTCGATCGGATGAAAAATAAAAATTTTTCCATACAAACTTTGACCCCCCCCCCCCCCCCCCTTTATCCCTTTAGTTTTTGAATTTCGAAATATCCTTCCTTATTCCTTGTATACTTCATAAAGGGAACCTCTGTGCAAAATTTCAGATTTCAAAAGATTTTCCAATGCGTAATACTATCTAACTGACTACATATATGATCACCCATACTGTGTGAAGACTTTAGACACCAGGTTGGACTAGGTTAGATGTCTAAAGGCGGTTACTCAAACTCTCCTCCGGTAGACGGGACATTGCAAATAATGATGAGACGATTTAAAGCACATTTTGCATTCTCGAAAAATTCACAAGTCTACCCTAAATACTCTATAAATCGAAGCAGCTCTACAAGTAAGTGCTCTTTGATCGTACTCGCAGTCCTCTACCTTTTCATTCATGTATTTGCTGTATAAATATTTGAGTTAGGCTTAAAACGGGTTGTTTTGATTTTTTCGGAGCTACGAAATGCCAGCATCAGCTTCAAAATGGTGAGCAGTATAACTTATAATGTCCTTAAGTCTTCGACACCGAAAGGCACACGCATTCTTCCACTTCAATCCTAACCTGCTTTATCCAAAACAAGTAGTCGGTATTAAAAATCTTAAGCCCAGAGCGAAGGAATGATGATTGGTCCTTCCTGCCTTCATTCGGTCGGAGCCACAGCTATTGATCGTGAAGAAAGGATATCCTCACATCGCTCGAGGATGACGTATTTAATTTGATGTGGTAACGAATTTGTCTGTTTGTCTTGCTTGCACACCTAAACGCCTCAATCGATATTTTGTGCAAATAGTCAAAAGATTGATTGTGAAATGGAAAAGGACATAAACTACATTTTACCGCAATTGAACGAGTAAATTCCTGGGAAATGCTCAACATGCCAACTCTGCTCTAAAGGCGTATGAATTCGACAAAGATATATGTAGATTATTCGAGTTGCTCGTCAGAAATAAAGGACGCTGAAGAAGCTAAGGCCGGCACTGGGTTCATCATTGAGTTGCCACTTTTAATAGTATGTAATCACTTCAATAACAATTTTATAAGAGATAAAAGATCAAACTTGTAAATTTCTTCTGTTTACTGATTTCAGTGTGCAGGAAAAATTAGTACAAAACGTCAGAGTAAATTACCTTGTCATTTTCGGAACCTAGTCAGTATCGACATGTACATCTTTGGATAAAAGTATTATGCCATTCTTTTGCAATGGCCCTCTTATAGATTAAAACAGTTGTTCAAGTGGATAAATGTATAACACTACTCGACAAAAGAAGTCCTTTATTAAGTATCAGATATTGTCAAAATGGATTACCTACTTATACGATTGGTTTGATGAAGAACCGGCCTTTCCCTCCAAGGCGCACAACATTTTTGCGATATTAAACAGGTCATGCGTCTTCTCAATAATCCCTCCACCACTGTCAAACCACTAAGAAAAATTTCAAAATTACAGTTTGTGTATATATTGTACATTGCTAACCCTGTCAAACTAGTCAGCCTACTTAAAAAGCCATAAACATCACAAGAGTGATGCGCAAATTGATCCATAAAGTCTCAAGTTCATCCTGTGCGTATTCCACTCAAACACCGCTGCCTGGTGGCATTCCTCCGCGATGCACTTTATCGCCTCTTTATCGCTTGCGAAATAATTTCAAGAATTTATTACTCGTAACAAAAAAGAAAAACACCCCGAATCAAAGTTAACCGTCAGTCATTTCATTTTTCATACCCAACAATCTTACCACCGAATTGAAAGTAACGACGTGTATATCTTTAAGGTGAACTCCAACAACAACAGAAGAAAGGAAAAAAAACACACACACAAAAATCGTGGCACTCCTTGAATTGTAATTACATCCACGTCCTTTTATTACATTTTCTTCATTTTTGTCATTTTTGCTCGTTCTCAGTCATGGGGACAGAGAGACGTAGGTACTACAAGCTTATGACTTTATTCTGTTTCCACACACAAAGCCATCATCATCATTAACACCTAAGACCACCTCGCAAGAAGTTACGAAATTAATTTCCATCTTGGGCACCCTCCTCCCAACTCCTGTCCTAATACATAGTAAGGTCAACATAGAATTGAAATTGTTTTCGTCTTTCAAGCATGATCCTTAAATTGTCTAATACTGACCCAGCAAACGAAAGAATAATAGAGAGAAAAAAAAATATAAAGCAAAAAAGTCGAAAAGCATATTACATCCTTGCGACAATACGTTTAATGAACTGAAAATGAATTATTTGTCAATTTTTACAGCGCGCACACACTAACATACACCCGAGAGAGGAAACGAAACGAACCACACGAAGTTGTCGTCCTCTTTCTGAGTGATGACGGCAATGAGAAGGACATTATATTGGTCTGCTGGGTGTCCATGCTGTATTTTGACTTTACAAAGGCGACTTCACGGTCGTCTAATCAAGGACGATATAATTTGGTTTTCTCAGTTCCTGATGGTGGAAGAAGTTCACTCTAAGTATTTGCGCGCATCTAACTAATTCGATTTGCGGACAGGTCCTCGTGAGTTTTACTTTTCGTTGTGAGTCTTCGTTTCTTCACATTTTCCTTTTTTTTTTTTGTTGTTCCTTGCTCTTTGGTAAATTTATGTCCTTTAGCGTCCTAATGATGTTCAGTTGTTTTCACTTTGTATAGGCTGTATTACGGGGGTAAGATGATTTTCGCTTTTAAATAGAACATAAATTGCGAAATTTATCGTCCATAGGGCGGTCACATACTAAAGGACCTTAGTAGGGATTACTTAATTTAAGGTTGTTTGTGTTGGCAAACTTTCCGCACAATGTCATTGCTAGGACCAAAAAAAAAAAATTAAGAAAGAAAACTTGACAAGGTGGACGTGGAAGTGATTATTGGTTTTCGTTTTGTAACTGAAATGCGATTATGATGGATTTTGTAACTTGACAAATACATGAGGGGGAGTGTTTCTAAGGTTGATTAAAATAAATCGTCTTTTTATGAACTTTGCCTCATTACAAGTGTATTTTGTGTTGGTCAAGTGGAAAGTTATTTCCACAGCAATACAAAAGATACAAAGAAGGACAGTACCGAAAGGTGGGGATGTGACAAGGTATATGAGACGAGAGCTCTCTTTTGGACCTACTTATATAAAAGATTGATCAGAGAAATGAGTATTGGCAAATCAGATTCGCTTCGTTTAGTGTGAAAGGACACTTAATTGTCTAACACGGTTAGGCGTCGTTCTATGGAATTTCAGATCCCCTTAAACGGACTTTCTTTACATGAATCGGAGTTATGTATATAAAATCAGGTACGGTAGCCCCATTAAAAGGACGGTCTTATGTCATTTAAAAGTGCATAATCTATGCAAATCAATATCCCATGCCTAAGCTATGTTAAAGCACTTTCTAAAGTTCCGCTTCAAGTCCTCTCGGGGCTCTTGTCAAAATTAAGAATTCATTCATCACACACAATTCACTTAGGACACTCTTTAGTTACGGGCCCATTCCATTTCCATCCATCTGCTCCTAGCCCCGTATTATAATAAATACATGCCATTACACTGTTACAATCATCGTCTTATGCGAGTGCAATTTAAGGGGACACATCCACACCACCTGGTCGGTGGAGTGCACTCCAAATAAAAGGACGAGAAAGGAGTAGATATACAGAGAAGAAAAAAAATCCCAAACAAATGCAACAAAATTGTTTTGTGCTACATTGTGTGCACCATCCAGTAGCGGAATGATAGAGGTACCCAGTACCCACCTACTGTGTGCGCTAGCTGCACCTGTAAAGTCAGCCACTTTCTTGAAGTAGGCGCATTCAACAGCTTCATAGAATAACAGCAACAGTAACAAGTGCAAGTTAACTGAAGCCATAAGCAAGGTGTAGCTTATACCCTACCTGTAGGTATACAACCAACCAACCCAAGGGATATAAGGGTATATGGGGGTGGCAGGCTGAGCCTTGAAGAAATGTTATTGTAAGTAAGTAAGTGTAAACAGTAAATCATTTCCTTTCTCACTTAGGTGTGCGCCCTGTTTCTCTTTTATATACATATATATATATGTTACATTGCCCTTGGGTATAATGTGTAGAGAAAACACATGACGATAAGGTAAGCATAGCAGCATCACCAGGACACCACCCCCAAAACTAAATATTTCATCAGTGAGCCTGCTCGTCGTCGTCATCGTGCAGTCGTATACCTACAACAGTCGTCGTCCGTTTTACTTATGCTGATAGCTTCTGGCATTCAACGGCATTTTTGTGTGTCAAGTGTCTACGGAGACCTACATTTGGTGAAGATATTTATTGTTGCTGCATATTTAGTTGTTTTTCTTTTTTTTTTCCTGCTTCTTCATTACGATCAGGGACTAGAGAGAAGGTAGCAGACAGATAGGTCTATCAGAAAACAGATTCTATTCGGAATAAGGAAAAATTAGAGCATATCCTTGTTGCATACAAATTTATATTAGATATGCGGACTAAGCAGAAATAGGGGTATGTCACTCATGGAGACGATTTAGGTAAGCAAACATTAAAGCTGAATATATCTTTAGGAAGTTATGGAGCCATTTTATTGTTAAAACTTCGTCCTTTTTGATTCAATATTAATGATATGAAACAATTTAAAAAAAATACGCTCCACCACTAACACAACTGATTGATTTTCATTTTTCCATTATCCCATAAAGCAATCCCCTTGTGATGATGCTATGATTACGATCTAAGCATATACACATAACAACACAAACATATCGCACTCTGTCTGTGTTCAGGATACCATGGAATTTAATTCTCTCACACACAAAATAACCTTCAATTTCGTTTGATTTCGTCCTTCAGCTTTCAGCCTGATGCTGCGTTTAAGTTCTTTTCTCTCACTCTTTCGTCCACATATACATACGAAGGCGCGCGGTGGCGGTGGTAGCTCGCATATTCTTCTATGGAATTTCAATTTGTGGGCTCTGTTGGGGCTTCGTCGTCATTCTTGGTTATGTACGAGTTTGCATCCGAAAAGCCCGTCAAAGGAATGTACGAAAGCGGCTGTTGCAGACTGTATATAGTACACCCACCGCTTATCAGACTATTGTTCACATCCATCATTCGAAAAATAGCAACACTAAGCGAGAATTTACTCTACGTCGATTTTGTACACCCCCATATCTGATGTATTGCGCCATCGACGTTGGATGCTGAGGAATGACATTGAATTGATTTCCTTTAATTTTTCAAATGATGTAGTGTGAGGAACATGCTGATACGTAGCAGCTGAATAATATTCGCTTAAATGCGTGTTAGACACGCATGATGATATTGAAATATTGAATTTTGTTGGGGGGCGGGCGATAGGATGCGAAATAAAATATTGTCAAGTTGCTTACATTCAAACGCAAAGGCATCTCCTTTCTAGGTAGGCATATACATTGACAATTAGAAATAGGGGCGTATAGGTTTCGAAGAGATGGATTGACTTCATGCATCGTACGTAGGAAGTTATTTCTTGACAGTTGTTCCAATTTTATATAAAGCTTATAATTCTTATGTAGTTATTTGTAACCGAACTTATCCTAAACGGCTAGACCGAGTTTAATGAAATTTTGTGTGTGTGTTTGAATGGGTCTAAGGATGGTTTAGATTAACAATTGGACCCGGTAGGTGGCGCTTATCACCCTGTTATATGTTGCAGTAACATTGACACTGTTTAAGTGAAATTTAAACGCACTCGCAGTTTTTTTTTCAGTTTAATATCTGTTTATCTTCCTAAAAAAAATTTAAAAATAACTTATTAGATAGATGGACCCTAAGCGCCTAGCTATACTCACACTGATTTATTGCAAACAGCTTTTTATTTGCCCTCTTCAAAACCTACTTATGTTAAAAGTTCCACAGCCTCCATAAATTTGGCAATCCCTCCTGCACACACTTGTGGCAATTTATTAAACACAAAAACACTCAAATTAACATCTGACACTTGTCAAATGTGTCTCACACATTCTACATCCCCAATGATTTACCCTCCCCGCGCTCCGTCAATTGCAATTACGAATGTCAAATCCATCCATCCATCATATAACTGATGTCATTCCCTCTTCGCCAGCGCATGAGGGTTATTGCAGCATGAAAAACTCTCCTCAACACCAGAAGTACTCACTTAACGCGGATTGGAAAGAAATATCTTTTTAAATGACTTTAACGGTCCTTAACATGAAGAATGGGATGAAACGATGGCAGTACATAAAATAAAAATTGAAACTCTTCTGTCAACCGCGCCCGCCATAAAATACATTTTGCGGCAGCATCGCGGCCAACAACCCTAAGACTCCATACACACAAGGCACACGCAAAAAAAAAAAACGAGTACGGTGGAGCAAATTAATTAATCACACTCGAAGCACTTCCGTATCCTTATATATATTATATCGGCGGTAATTCCAAAATAAATTGCCATTGCAGTGCTGCTGCCACTGCACTAATCCTTGGTTCCATTATATCACACAGTGTGTTGCTGAGTTTATCCTTTTCTTTGCTTTTAACTTTTTGTTCGTCTTTTTTTTTTTCTCTTTTGTTCGTTTTGTCATTTTATTGTCCTCGACTTTTATTACACAACAATCTTGCATCTTTACCGCAGAATTGTAACTATGGGTAGACACTGGGATTGGAGTCATTATTTTCTTAGCCCCGTTTGCTGGAATGTTACTTTGGTCCTTAAAAATATAGACCTAGTAAGTGCAAGAGTATATAGAAATGTTATCGATCAGGCAATATAAACTACATGAGGACAGGACATGTACTGTGTGATTAAACGTATAAAACCAGAGAAATGGGATGGAGTCTGATTTTAAGTGGAAAATCGATTCGGAATTGTATAGTAAATTGAAATTTTATAACCTTTAAGAGTTAAGTTTAGTAGACAAGTCCACTTGATGTGGTCTTTTCAGAGAAAATGCTAAAAAAACTGATGCACGAAATAATGGCGGAAAAATGACTTTAGTCTGCTATTTACTTAAAATTTTTACTGATAAAGAGTTTGTGCCGTTTAAATCGGGCCCCCTTACTGTTTGAAAATGTTCCTAGTACCTAACCTATGGTCGTTTATTTATGCTGTCAACAAAAAGGCACACACAACATCGACGAATCGGACAGAACGTCACTATAAACAGCTATAACTTTGAGGTAGTTTGGGACTTTGTCTACCTCGGATCCGTTATTAACTCTGAAAATGACATCACTTCAGAAATCAAGCGAAGAATTACACTTCCAAGGAGACTCTATATAAGACCATCATCTTTCCAGTCCTGCTTTATGGCGCAGTATCATGGACGTTTTCAAAGGCGGATGAAGATCTCCTTTGTCGCTTCCTCGTTTGCGTTGAGGAGGAGATTTAACAGCGAATTCTACGAGCTGTACAGCGATATCGACCTGGTCAGAAAAGTACGAATGTGTCAACTAAGATGGCTAAGACATGTAGAGCGAATGGACACCAACGCTCCGGCGCGAAGAGTCTTCGATTCCAACCCGGAGGGACAACGCAGTAGAGGAAGACCTCGCCTTAGGTGGCGTGCACAAGTGGAACCTCAACCAACTTGGAGTACGAAACTGAAGGCGGTTAGCCAAAGATCGTAGGTAAGACATTCGATTCCATCCATCCAATTGAATTCAAGAAAACTCTGTCCAACATTTACAGTCGTAGTCACGATGAAGCCACTTCCTGCGAATTTAGAGATGAGAGGCGTTCTTTACTCCAGGAACATTTAGTGAAAATTTCATAGGTACATTTTCGCGGTATCAAAAATCATAAAAAAGCAACATTTCGCCATATCCAATACTAACAACTATTTCCATTCAGAACCATTTGCAAAATCCTTAAATAACAAAATCACCTATACCAGCAGGTAAACTTTTAATTTCCCGGTTAACATCGACTATCCTGTCGAATTTCGAATATATATGCCTTCAAGTCAATGTCGACATGCCCACTTAGTGAATGTTGGATACCCTGACAATATTTAATAATAGCATGTCGCGGAATAATTTTCTAAGTACCCATAACTATTTCCTCCTGTCACGCACCTAAATTGATATTCGGCACACGCTTACCTTTCTCGAATTTCATGTGGCGCCAAGAGCATAAGCATGAGCTCACTTCAAAGAAATCCCTTTGCCCTGAAATGTTAACGTGTGTCATCGTCGTCGTCCCCTTCAAATTAGAATTTTATGGATGTTCGAAATTGTTTTTTTCTTTTCCACAGACACAGTTGATTGTCATCACCACCATTACCTTTACCATAGGCACAGGAATACATTTGATCAACGTATGACAATATTTGCATTAAAATTGCATACCAGAACAGAAAGCTCTGTCTCTCGCATTGTCTGTGTCGTTGATGCGAACAAAATGTGAAATGAGTTTCTTGTTTTTTTTTTTTATTTTTGTTCGTCGTTCGTCCTTGTTCTGTGCTCGAAGGTGTGACACTGACGACAATATTTGGCAACATTGACATCATGTTGTCGCATATTATTATTTATGAATGAATGTCATTTTGATGTCATACACGTCAGATGAATACGCGTAGACAGCAAACGAGAGAGGACCTCTTTCCAGAAACAAGAACTGTGTGATTTAATATTTCGTTTGTGTGTTCTTTTTTTTCGATGAGGATTTTCATTATTTTTCGCAATTGTTTTACATTTCTCATCAATTTTCCAGGATTTTTTAAATGTAATTTTATAGGGTGTATTCGATTTGTGAGAAAGTTTCTAAGAGAAATAAGGCAAAAAATCCATTCTGATGCTTTGCACATCTTGCCTCAATTGGTCAAGTCATTATGGTCAATTAAAAAAGAATTGTTCTGTATTTAGAAAATCTATTGTTTTATTAGTAGTTTATAGTTTATTTTAAATAGAAGTTGTCCTCGGGTACAATTTGATAGAAGAATATTTTGGAAACCATAAACACTGCGTGTTCGCAAACTGTCTACATTGATTGTTTTAAACGATCAAACGATCCAGCGGTAGAGTTGATCATTGAAAGGATGCGAGGGTTGGGTTTCATTCTTCTAAAAGTTAAGCATAAAATTACAAAAATAAAAATATCAATGAATAAATGAATTGATCAATTAGTGTACGGGGCTGGCACGCAACGAGTTCAAAGCGAAAATTTTACATTTTTAGTAAAATTCCGATCAAAATGAATTAGTGCACTAAATACCAGTCGCAGCAACTTTACAACCTACATCAAATGGTTTTCAAAAATTTAATAAACAAATTAGTACACGATAGTGCACAGGCAATTCAAATCGACTAAAAACGTAATGTATGTACCGAGACCAATAGCCATCAACTAAAATCGTTGATCAATTCATTCAATTATTGAATAACCTCCTATAATTAGTTGATCAATTCACTAAATGGTTAAAGAATTTAATATACCTAGCTGATCAACTCATTTAATTTTTGAATATAGATTCGTACTATAGTTGATCAACTCACTCAACAGTTGAATAACTTTATACATCTAGTTGATCAACTCATTTAATTCTTGAATATAGTATCGTATTATAATTGATCAACTCACTCAATTGTTTAATAACTTCATACATCTAGTTGATCAACTCATTTAATTGTAGAATATAATATCAAGCTATAGTTGATCAACTCACTCTAGTGTTGAATAAATTCATTGATCAACTCATTTAATTGTAGAATATAGTATCGTACTATAGTTGATCAACTCATGTAATAATTGTAGAATACAGATTCGTACTATAGTTGATCAACTCACTGAATAGTTGAATAACTTCATACATCTAGTTGATCAACTCATTTAATTGTAAAATATAGTATCGTACTATAGTTGATCAACTCACTCAATAGTTGAATAACTGTACACATCTAGTTGATCCACTCATTTAATTCTTGAATATAGTATCGTATTATAGTTGATCAACTCACTCAATTGTTGAATAACTTCATACATCCACTTGATCAACTCACATAATTGTTGAATTACCTCGTACATGCAGTTCTCTTCTAATTGATCAATTTACTTAATTGTTGAATAACTTCGTACATATCGTTGATCAACTCATTCAATTGTTGAATAGTCCACCAAGTTCATTATCTCTTGTAATTTTGTCAAACTAATCTGTTGCTCGAGTTGACCAATTGCATTATCGTAACGAATTCGTTGATCGGCGATATGCATATTGCACATCTTGCGACTTGAATGCGTTGAGTTGAAAATGTTTGCGTTTACGGCCGATGCTAGTGAAAACGACATCTAACCTTCTCCAAGGAGTAAGGAGAGCCTCGTATATTAAAATTGATGCGTTACTCAAGTGGGGTATAAAATAGACGCGTTTTTTTCGTCGTTCAATTCCGATTATATGAAAAAATTATTGACTCGGTGCTGAAGTTTGAATGAATTTCACGCTAGTGTGAGGTAGCCTTATTTTTACTATAGTTGGGGTTGGGGATACAAGAAAAAAGAAACTGTTGACAGTCCATTTTGAGCCCTTATATAAAAACCGTTTATAAATCGCCAATAAATTACATGTCTGCTTGAAATGCTTTCTTTTTTGTGGCTACAGTATCATACCAGCTATTCCGGATGGGATGTAAATTCACTGCATGTTATGTTCTTTCAGTTATTTTTTTTTTTGCCATAAAATTGCATTTTTAACTCACATCCTTCCGTGGCGACGACGACGACGGCTGTGAGGGAAAAATCGCATGAAATGTAAAATATTTATTGAATTTATTTGTTTGTTCCCTCTATGCAAACAAATGTAACGAGATTGAAATGTACCGAAAATATGCGATCAAAAATTCGTTAAACAAAAGGAAACATATGCGAGTAGGTATATGAGCTTTATGATTCATCAAAAGGGTAAAATCGGGTGCATACACATGTACGAAATGTGACTATTTGTTGACGGAAAACGATTTTCGAAAAACATTTTAATGATTAATGGCACAAAGTGCTGTCCATCATGATTGGGATTGGGACATCCTTCCAGAGTGGGGCCAATAGAATTGATCAACGTTAATGCAAAAAGCCTTGTTGTAGATGGGTGTCAATGTAACAACTGTGTTACAGAGTTCATATCACAAAAATAGTAATACCTCTTCAAATAGCCTTTACAGTCGACATATAAGGCACTAAGACCCGCTGTCAATGCACCCTACTGTTGCAAGAACCCATACGTGGTATAGCTAGTAGCTGTTTCTATATAATTTCAAAGACAAGGACGGTTCATTAACCCCTATAAATAAGACTCTATTCTGTCGAAAAAAAAAAGAAACAAATTTTTCAAATGATACCTGTCATGACTTCAAAACACAAGGTAATTAACCATCTCATTGTCAGGCTATATACACAACTTTTGTCCAATTCAATTTGAATGTGAATAAAAGTGTTGTAGTGTGAACATATTAATAATTAAGCTGTTTAAATATTTAAATTTTCAAATTACAGGTGCGTTCCCGATGAATGATTTGTTTGGCATTTTATTATTCTTGACTTCGACTGAGGTAGTTGTTGGTTTTGCCACACCAAGGTTGTCACATTTATCGAAACAAAATTTTCTATTGTGAGATGGTTTTTCGATTTTGGCAACATTACGTCATAATGAAGTTATTCATGCGAAATATGAGAGATATTTACTAGTGTGTGGTATACAGTAACAGTATGTGACCAAAGATGTTTAACACATAGAACGGTACATAGTGATTTACGAGTGCGTTCGAGCGTATTTTATGACAGTAAGTAGTTATTTAAGAAAATGCGTAAAGGAAATTTTAGACAAGGTCGTTTGATGTTTTATGGAGTCTGTCCAAATTTGTATACTTGGAAACATAGCTTGTCTCAAATTTATAAAATGTTTAGTTGACGGAAATGGAAGACGTGTTTTTTTTTCTTGTATTGGATGCAATGGGCTTCTTTCGTTATGTGGCTAATATATCGACAATTGCACTAGCACTGAAAATTTCAATGCTAATGAAAGTTGTCTCAATACTAATGCATTGAAAATTGCACTTCTAATGAAAATGAACTTGCATTAACATTGAAAATTGCTATTTCAATTTTCAATTGAAAATTTCAATTTCAATTTTCAATGTAGTCCAAAAAGCCAAAATACGTAATCGTGAACATTGAGTGAATTGTCAATAAGCTAAGAGGATCTTCGAATCCCAGAACCCAAGTTTAAGAAGAGAAGGAAGACCGAGCCTCCGTTTCATGATAATGAGAGCAAGTAAAGTATTGTATAAATTTTCTAAATTTTAAATCCAGTTTTATTTACAATGTACATAACGTATACTTCAAATTTGAAAGAAACTTTCTAATTAGGTAATGAAATTGAAATTGAAGTAGCATTGAACTAATGCAAGTGAAATATCATTAGCATTGACATTTTTACTACTAATGGAAGTAAAACTTCAGTAGCATTGAAATTTTCACTGCTAATGGAAGTGAAATTTCATTAACATTGAAAATGTTAGTGCTAGTGCAATCGAACTTTCATTGGCACTGGATTTGATTTTTCTAATGCGTTAAATAATGCACTATCAAATTAGAAGCAAAACGCAGGTGGATTCAAAATCAGGTCCCCACCATCATAGTCTGGACAAAGATTTCACGAGAGTATATCAATATAATTCCCTCCCGGGGATAGTGGCTATGGAAGATATCTCTACAGATTTGGCCACGATAGCTCGAATTTCTATCTTCAATGTTTGGGTGGGAAAAAGATGCATAGTTTGCAAAATTCCAATGCAGGCGCTTCGCTGAAGGAAGAGTGAACTTATGTGGCTCGCAGCTGGAGTTCAAAGGGCGGCCATAGCGCAGCGAATAAAATCAAAGTTTGCCCAACTGCTCTTTTCTTTTTTTTTTAAATACTTCTCACGAGAAAGGCTAATCTAGAACGCTTCAACAGAACCTAGAGATGCTTGCAGATAAGTTTTAGTTCTGCATTTATATTGCTGGAAGTTGTAGCTTCTAGAAATATTTCAACAGGAAGCTAGCTCCAAAGCTTAACTTGTGCTGTAGCTAAAATGACAAGTGATAGATGATGCTTGATGCACATTCCTTGTCTGTCATGCATAAGATTCATCATGTCGCATTTCGAGGAATAATGTCGTTAAGTTCCTCTGAACGTCTGTAGATATAGAAATAGAAATAGAATAGATATAGATATAGAAATGCGACGTCAGGAGCAGAAGTGATCAACTGGAGGCGAGGATTATGGTTAAAGTATTCACACTTTTATCCTCTTATTGACAAATAGCACACAAAAAATTTAAAATATCGACAGTCAAACTGGTTCCGATTTCAAGTACCAGTACCCAGGAAGCCAAACCTATCCTTACGAAACTGTTTCGAATATTTATTCAAATATTGAACGTGCTTCCAAATATTAAAATATTTACCCGCTACGAATCAGAATGTACAAATGAATCTGCATGCATACCAATGGTAGACACTCACATCCAGAATATCTTTTGCTCCACTACATTCTTCCGCTTAAATTTACGACATAACGACTGCACAGTACGCACTCTTCCACTCACACATTGTGGTCATTAAAAAAATACAAAAAATGTTTATTCAAGAATTTCAATTAAAAAAAAAAAAAATCTCCAACTGTGCGCAAGGAAAACTCTTGATTGAAATGATTCATTTAAAAATCCATGCAACAAGAACGTTACATCATAAACGAGTGTAGCAGCTTTTACGGAACACTGAAGATTGAAATTTCAAAAATGCCATTCATCCAGTAGATTGCACGATTGTATTTGTATATCAATCGAAATCGAGTCCCTCATCATGTTGTCGTAAAACCGATTAAACTGAAAACTGAAATTTGGCAACTGGATTCACAACACAAGCGAGAACAAAAGAACGCTACTCTTGGTACAAAGCATTCCGTTAAAAATCAAATTTAAATTCGAATTAAACGTTGAAAAGCAGCTTGTTGTTGTCACTGTACGAATTGGCCATTCAGACAGAGAGACAGCTATAGAGATTATCTAACAGTGTATGGTGGCTGATGGAAAATAAAAATAGCATCATCCATCAGTAAATAGATACAAAGATACATTCTGAGAGTATAGCAATAGCAAACCGCAAGCGAACATTCTGAAATAAATGGTCTAACCATGTTGAGCGAAATTATTGTGCAAATTTATTTAGCCTTGGATGTTGGATTTCGGTTTGGCTCTCTTTTTTTTATTATTATTCTTATTATTATTATCCGGGCTTTGTGTGTTTGCGTATAGTGTTGAGCGTTTTCTTTAGTTTAAATGTATTTAGATAGCCGTGAAAAAAATTAATTGAAATGTACCACTTTGTGATTTGTGCAGTGGTGATGATGGAATAGAATGGCGCACATGTTAGATGGGAAACTATATACAATGAATTGGTATAGTGTCATGGGTTTGTGATTTTTCACACATTTATGCAAATTTGTTGAATTCCTTTCAAGAAATCGAGGGTAAACTGGCTGCGGGTCGAACCAAACAAGTTTAATGGAGAATCAATTTGAAGATTTGCAAATGACTAACAGATTGAGAAAAGGCAAAATTTAACAGGTATATTGGAAGGGGAGACAATAGCCAGATCGTCGCCTTTTCAAAACTCCTTTTACTATACAGGATAAGCAAACTTTGAAACTCGCTTCCGGGGGTTATATTTACAGAGGACTACAAGTTGTACAAGAATTAAGGTGCAGAAGTAACACGTATCTGCAAGCATTTCGGGGCTCAGTTGAAGTGTTATAGGTTCACCATTTGCTAGAGAAGTATTTCAAACAAATTTTCCGTAGATGTTAGGGCAGTAAGGTCCAACAAGGAAAGGGCAAACTCTACGCTGAAAAAACGTCAGACCGTAATTGGTGTGGTGTTGGATAAAATTCAGACCACGACTGGTGTGGTACAGGAAAAATGTGAAAGTCTCATAAATGTCGTTGGGACAAAAGGTTCAACAACAGAAGTACATACCACATACTACTTAATGCCGGACGGATGCTCTCAAACGGGTACCTAGGGGTTAATTCTACCCCTACTAGGTATTCAAAAAGATGGCTCGGAAAGTGGTGAAATAAAAGTTTTTAGCGAAAGTAGTGGCCATAAAAACTCAGCACTATAGTACAAACTCCTGATGAACACGCTACAGCTACAATTACACATCATGTCAATTGTGTCAATTTTTTAAATGCTGATGTCACAAGACATGTACGTCTCATTAATGAACGTGCGAAAGCCAATTGGCATCGGATCACACAGTGTTAATCGTTCGGTCATGTGCGGGTCTCATTGTCCCAGAATCCATAATGACATTATTTCTTTGTCATGCTGTGACAGAGCCGAGTGACCGCCGCATGACAGATGATTCCACAGCGTTGCACAATTGTACTGTATAGGTACTGCTGGCGACTTTCAGCGCATTTGCACGGCAGCTAGTCGCAGATACTTTTAGTCCTATCACTCGCTGGGTTATTTTTTCAACATCTTGACCAACATCTTTGCCACCATAACAGTGACAGTGTCCCAAGGCTGCCGGGAAAATAGTTTTCAGAGTTGGCTGCTGACCTTATTGCAGCAAAACTGCGTGCATTCAATCAGTATCAAATGGTTGGAAACTGTCAAAATGTATGCTCATTTATCTTGTATTGCCCGGTGACACACTCATTACTGTACCATCCGCTATCCGCATCTCTAAGCATTGTTGTCCATCGTGAGGCGCTATAACAGAAGACTACTTTCGTAAAAAAGCCATCTGGTGCATTACACACCAAAATGTTATAGGGTTCTTCGCATTCGTCTGCAAAAAATTGAGCACTATCATCTCCTACTCCCTACCAATTTCACATATTTCCTAAAAAAATATATCATAAATATTAAGAGGTTGGGACTTTTAACATTCCGCAATAAAAACCTTTGTTGACAGTTCGTCTGCAAAAGTAGCTACACCCTAAATTATTGCCATAATACAAATATGTGATGTCGCCATATCCACTACCTGTTCTCTAAAGGACACAACTTTATTATACCAACGATGTCCAACTACATAAAATCAAATGTCATACGGGAAACATTTAAATATTTGAAATACCAAAACGGAGCCAGATTGTCGTCATCGACGCTTATTCCAATAAAACACTATACCTCATCACACGTAACGTAGATATCCTCTTTCCACCTCAATCACAGGATTAAATGTAATTTATGACGCTCCTACCATTAAAACGAATGCCATTCCGAGGAGAGGTCGATTCTATGTCATAACTATTGAATGCCAATAAAACAAAAGTACACAAACAACCAACAAAAACTGCTATTCCCCAAAATAGCCATAAACCTGGATATACGCTTGGGTCACCCCCGCACACGAATTCCAAATCTTGCGTCACATAACCCGAACATCGTTTGCGATAAAAACCAAAACAAAGAGTATCTTTTGCTGAACGTTTTTATTTTCAGTCGAATTTAATCCTTCATATTGATCCGATACCACCTGGGAGACCAAATTCCAGATACATAGATACAAGGTTGATGCTGACTGCCTGAATTAACATGGAATTAGCATTAATGCTCGGACTCGACCAAACAAATATCGTATCTCATCATCATCCTAACAACACACTTTTCTGTTACTGTTTACCTGGAAGAATCGTTGCTCCAAAAGGGGGGAGGAACTTATATTCCATATGTAGATGTAGGTGCTGGTGCTGGAGTGCCTCATATACGAACGGTTCGCTGCTACATAAACAAAAGCATTCACGAAAAATAAAAAAAAATGTCAAGATTTTGGTTAAGGTTAAGTTCGCGATCCCAAGGCATACCCATTGCTCAACTGAAGAACAAGTTTTGTGTCGAAATTTTGTAGTTTTTTAACGCGACTGTTACTCTTGCCTGTCTCATCCTCTTGTTCATGATTTTTTGAGCGTGGGAGACTTGTTCGTTGTGTTTTTTTTTTTTCTTTTGATATTTATGAAACGTGGAATTGGTTGGCATTTATTTGTTTATTATGCTGATGCTAGATTTGGTTGGACTGACTCTTCTTGCTGGTCATTGATTTAGAGGACCGACAGGAGGTGTGTTTTTGAATTACTAACTCTTCAGTTTAGTCGGCAGTCGGCAGTCGACACTCGGCAGAATGGAAGAATAATTATGGTGTGCGCGAGTATCATTGGTTGACGCAACTACACGTAGGCAGAGGAATCTATTTACTCCTCAAAAGAAGGTTCATTTACTTTTATCATCCATCACTGAGACTCTGACAACGGGACAGATTCTTTGCATACAATTGAAAAGTGTATAGGTACTCTGAGCAGTTCTGGGTGGATGGATTTCTCTTCAATTGGGTTATAGATAGGAGGTGAAACTGATTTATTTGATTGTTCTATTATTCAAACTGGCACAACATGTTATAAAAGGATTGCCAACTATTGAAATGTCTGTTAAATTTTACAAGACTTGTGCTTTATGTAGGTTTTGACCTATTGTGCATAGAATATTCAAATGGTTGTGGAGTTTTTAATTTTATAGTCAAACGTCAGTCAATTTTGACGAGTCTTTACATCCAAGTTTATGTATCACAAGGCATTTTAAAGCTACACTCGTTGGGCTTGTTCTCATTATCGAACTCTGTTTCAGAAGGTATTTGTTTTAACTTGTAGACCTTACGACTACCTACTTAAGGACTACTGATCGTTGAAGAATATCTCACTGGGACACTGCAATCATCCAAGTGTCCTAAAGTGGTCATTCTGTGTCGGCTGTCAAGCGGCGTGTTACTATGCTGGTCATTAATGACCCGACTTAAATGTCACGACTGGTGAATGTGAGATCACCTTTTTAACGACTGAATGACGGACTTTCTTTGACAGCATGTCACGGATTGACAAATGCATGATTTTTTAGAGTGTCATGCATATGGCGATATACGCGTTTTTCCCCTGTTGTTGTTCGTGAATGACCGTTAAAATTCATCGCCAAAACACAGCTATAGTAAGACAGTTGTTCTCATTTGCATCGGTTGTAGGAACGATGTTGCTTCTTTTTTTAACCTTTATAAGTTGTAAAAGTAAAGGAAGGGTAGGTATAAGTATCTAAATTCGTAGCGGCAGCCAAGCCTTGAATTTAATAATTTTGGATAATAGAATTAGGAAGCTCGTACCCATCTACATCGATAGCCAAGCCGCATTCAAGGCATTGGAATCTACGAACATTAGTTCTAAATTAGTCAGGTCCGGTCGCACCATGCTTAAGGCATTATGCAGTCAGAACCGAGTGAGACTGTGCTGGGTACCAGGACACTGCGGTAAAGCTGGAAATGAGCAAGCTGATGAGCTTCCGAGAAGAGGCGGGGAATTGTTAGATGGAGGAGATGTGGATATTAAACCACCTCCTTGCATCATAAAGAGCGACATTAGGAATAAAATAACTAAGGAAGCCGACCGGAGGTGGGCGGGCCTTGCAGGTCACGCAGTTCCAAGACACTTTGGCCACAATACGACCGTAAAAGATCTAGGGAAATCCTCAAACTAGGCAGGAAACAGCTCAGGACATTGATCGGTAAATTATCAGGGCACTGTCTTCTTAGAAAACATGCCAAAAGGCTCAGGCAGACTCGGACACTTGCAGATTCTGCAATGACCTGCAAGCCGAAGAGGACATAACACATATACTGTGTGAATGTGAGGCAATATGTCGCAATAGAAGGAAATTTCTGGGCAGGTACTTCTTCCAACATTTAGAGGAGATAAACAATACCAAACTGTAAGGGGTTACTTGGTTTTTGCAGGGAAATTGGGGCTTTCTCAAGGGCAAGTGTTTAGGTGTTTTTCCATTGTAGGTCACTGCAATTGGTTCCCCCTAGGGATCGCGATGGGCCCTTATGGTGCCTAGTGCCATATGAGACCTCTCTCTCATACCCCTTTTTAACCTAACCTAAGCTCGTACCCGCAGAATTTCGATTCGCCACAAGTTCCATCCATTGACCCCAAAGCTAAGTGACCTTTCAAAGATCCATCTTATCGTGATCCATCTGTCCGCAGCGGGTCTGTGGTTAGGAGTGCTGGACTACTGAGCGCGGAGATATAGGTTCGCCAAATAAAAATTACATCTTAAGGTTTCTTGGACTACGCCACATATCACAAGCGTCTGATAAATCATCAGACGGGGGCATACAAATCCTGAGAAAACTTTTCAATTCAGCCGTTCGGATTCGGAAAAAAGTTTCCTTCCATTCATATATTTAGGTACTGCTCCTGCTGATTATGTGACTGGTTCCAATTTTCAAGATATGTAGTATGGAAAAGTTCGTTTTGCCTTCAAGCGAATATCTACTATGTATAAAATGAATATGCATAATCCAGCTTAAGCGAAATCGCGATTACTCACTAAGTTTAAGTGGATTTTCTTCTATAGGTATTTGACACAAGCGTAAGCTCACAAAATTCAATTGCAGTCGATGTTTAAGTCTCACAGTCAAACGGCTAAGGCGGATCACAAACTTTCAAAAATATAAACTTTTCTATAAAAATCTCTGTGTAAACGAATACCGTTAAATTTCGAAATTACCTACAACAACATATAAATTATACTTAGCCAATAATGTTCCTGGCAATTGTATGACGTTATATCCATATAATATCGTGTAAGCCACATACCTGAAAGTAAACAAAGCAAACAAAAGGCATCATTAAAAAGCTGTCAAACACCAGATATCAAATTTATTAAGGTATATACACAATTTTTTACTCCAACTCCAACATAACCCAACGATTAAAAATGAGAGTTCAAACAAAACCATTGAACCGGCCTTGCCGAAGAGCAAACGACCTAAAAAATTCCAACGAAAAAAATATTTCAAATCTTCAACGGTCACAATTCTCGTATCTTTCCGATGTTTTTCTCCTTTTATTTTCAGTTTCACACCGAAATACCATACTTAATGATATCATCGCGTCCAGATGTGTTAATCATCCAAATAGTATCGTTCACAGCGATCGAAAAAAAAAAAAACGTGCGCGCAGTCGCATTACAAAAAAGAGGAACCAAAACAAAATCCAAGAAAGCATAATATAAAAATAGAAAAACCAGCAACAAGAACAAAAAAGAAACCTTGATAACATTAAGATTCAAGCCTGATGCAAACAAGTTCCACTCAAAGAGCGTAACACAGCCAAGCAAAAGCGCGCCAAATCAGTGGAACTCCAGAGGCATATCTCTGATCGAAAAGAAACACTGGCCGGTATACAACTCCACTATTATGGGTTGCATCACAGCCGGTTTTTGCTGGTTAACTGGCTTTGCCTGAATCAGCGCACTAACGACAACAACATCAGGTCTAAATATGGCTTAGACCAGATTCATTTTCGTTTGAATAACAACCAGCGTCGTCGGTTGTGATGGCTTGGCTTTGGTTTGCCTTAAAGCCTCAGATGCCGATGCCGAGCCAACTGGTTTCCCACATAGTATAAGGAGTTTAAATTAATTATTTTGTTGTTATCTACTCGGTAGAATGTCGTAACCATCAAACCAGTATTGATGGCAAGAAATAGCACAGCACCAGCCATAGGTAGCTTTAGCTTGTAAACAGCTTCAGTGATTCATATAATGCGCAGTATTCGCGCCAAATTTATGTACTTATCTCTAGTATAAGACGCTGTTTAGCTGAGTGCTAGCTGGTATTTAGTTTGTGTAATTTGCTGCATTTTTTCTCGATTGAACAATAACAAGCCACTCAAGTGCTGGGAGCAAAAAAACACAAGTACCCCTATACCTATAGCCATCGGTTTTATAAACAGACCGGGTTATGATTAATATATGGCCGCCTAGAGTACACACAATTGAGGTCTATTTGCGACAAAGGGTAAGGGCCAGGGAAATGTAAATAAATAAAGCAAAAGTAAACACTTTCTATTGTAGTAAATACGTGATAAGAGCGAGAGATACGGAGAGTATCTGTGACACACTAAAGTAAGACACGCTATTAGTTTGAGGTAGGTATGTAACTTTGACAGTGAGCTAAGAGATACGAATATACGACATTATGAGAAATGGAATGATTTTGATATCTCAAAGCTTTGCTTCTCATGAACTACGAATGACGACTGAATTTATATTGAAGTATTGAGAATATTTCGTCATCTAGAACAAACTATATTTAGATTTGGAGTATAGATTCTGTCGTGTCGAAGAGCTTGAAGATTGTTTTTGTGATGTCAAATTTAGTAGAGTTTACGATTAGCAAGGTTCGACGACATTAACGTTGACGAATTAATAAGCCTTCACATAGAGATAACAAATCGTCAATTACCTTAACCGATGTGTCAAACAGTTTATAATGATTTAGCGGAAACTGATAAAATAAAGTACATGCAAATGAGGCCTGACAGGTGAGTAAGCAATTTCGCAGTGTTCTGCGGTGTTGGGTCATGAATCACTTTGTAATTCACCTGATCATTTGATATGACTACGTACTTCAAGGGACATTGAAGTAGTCCAAAAGTCGAAGAATTTAGCCTCATTGTCTATGCATAACATTCAAGATGCTACTAGGCGCCCCCAAGCTGGCTATACTCAAAATTTGAGGACATGCCAAATAAAATTGTAAGCGAAGCTAGAAAACCAGAGATTTCAAGGCATGGGCCACAGAATGGGACTAAAAATCGACAGATGGAGTTCCAATGCTGGAAAAAGCTTTTTCGTGTCTTTATTTTCTTGGGCGTACACAGATAGCACCAACACATTTCGCAAGAATGGTATAGACAATCAATCATCGACCGACCTTACCTTCGCAAGCAGCTCGTTGAGTAGGTACTACTTTCAACACCTCCGTACTCTCATACTCCTCTTAACTCCTCGTTGGACCTTCACTTTTTTGGCTAGGTCGATGTCGCTGTACAGCCCGTACAGTTCGTCGTTGTATCTCCTCCTCCATTCACCGTCTATGCAGACGGGACCAAAAATTACTCGAAGAATTTTCTCATCCGATTTTGATAGAGTCCATGCCTCTGTACCATAAAGTATAGGACTTGGATGATTAGGGTCTTATAAAGGGTCACTTTAGTTGTTCGATAGAGGGCTTTGCTACTCAATTGCTTTCTTAGCCCAAAGAAACAGCGATTGGCAAGAGATATTCTTCGTTTAATCTCAGCGCTGGCTGGTGTCATTGTCTGAGTTCATAGCGGAGCCTAGGTAGACAGTCCTGTACCACCTGAAAGTTATATCTGTCTAGAGTGACATTCTGTCCGAGTCGTCGGTGTTGGGTGTCCTTTCTTGATGACAGCATATACTTTGTCTTGCCTCATTGACCGCCAAACCCATCTTCGCCGCCTCCGTCTCAATGCTCACGAACGCGCCAGTGACAGCACGCTGCGTTCTGCCGATTACGTCGAAGTCGTCGGCGTAGGCGAGTAAATGGACGGATTTTTGAAAGATAGTGCCTCTGGACTATGCACTATTCTTTCAAGAACGATGTTGAAGAAATCACATGACAGCGCATCGCCTTGTCTAAATCCTTTTTTGACATCGAAGGTCTCTTGCATATACTCAGCATCGACTGCGATTCTACTATGATGTTCCCTTGTTCGTCCTTGCAGGCTTCGGCTTTTGGTGGTACATACTTACAATAATAGAGGAAATGGTTAAGAAAATCACTTCACGATAAAATCCTAAAAAGTACGTAAGACAGAGAGTCTTACGTCGGGACAGAACGACGTGGAGTTCGATATACAGATTAGTACTGATACTGACTAAAATCAAAGGGTATACGACGACGCAACAGAAATGCCCATCAGAGTTATAGATGATAAAGAAACATTTTATAGAAAGATTCTCGCGACATAGCTATAGCATGTGAAGAATAAGTTATGAAATACCAATGATACCGGAAGACGAAGTCTTATATACGGCATCAAGGACAGATGATAAAAACCGCGCTCGTTCAGATGGATTGCCCATTGCCCAAGCCTTGAAGGCAACACAGCAAGGACTTACCCTAAAATATTTGCAAAAAATAAGTCCGGCTCGAATTAGGTAGGTTTAGGAGAGGGTCCCAGTGAACCATCGTCATTTCGTCTAATCGTGATACAATGGGAAAACCACTAGATTGATAAACTGTCTGTAGACTGCTTCTGAATCAGAAGAAGGTCTCTCAGACGAACAACACGGATTCCTTAAAGGTAGATTCACTATCGATGCCCTTGATTAAGTGGTATCAATTGTCATGCAATCGATGTAGAGTTCCAGTGATAGGAAATGTGGAGAAAGGAAACATACGAATACGTTTAATACGGCATATTAAGGGTAACCTGATGGAAGCGCTTAGATCTATAAATACCTATACCCCGCAATTACCTGGACCAGAGAATCAATACAAAAGTGAGGAAGGGACCAAAAATTCTTATATTGCGGCTGGCGTTACACAGGGCAGCATTCTTGGTCCTGTCTTTTATAAAATAAAATCCACGATGGTAGGTGTCTTGAGACTGCAAATTGGGGTAAAATAGCAAACGCCGAAGATATGGCGATAATGGTGACGGCTAAATGTCTTAATGAACTTGAGTTAACTGCAAATGAGGCTTATTTTGTACGGAAGTAGCTCAACAAGAAGCCTATTCCCGTCAAACAATGTTTTAAAGTCCTCGAAAATGACCGCAAGCTACTTAGCAAAAATGCAAATACAGTCAATTGCATTTTCATTTCTGTGAATCAGTTAAATGTCGAAAGATGGCGATTTATTCAAGTTTCGTAGAAATACTCAGAATCGTCATGAGCAATTTAGGTATAGCCATCTCAATGACAAATCCTTTAGTAACAAAAAAAGAAAGACATACTTAAACCACAATCTGCTACATTACGGCTGTAAAAACGCCAATTTGTCACATTCAACACTGTAATTAATTTCATCCACAAAGGATTCCAGAACCAACTCAGATAAAAAAAAAACACCATAAAAAACATACCATAAAACCGTCAGATCATCGCCTCTGCTGAACAACTTTATGTCTCGTAAAAGGCTTAATCGTATACACCATTTCGCATGATCTTCCATGTATATTTGGTCGGCTGAAAGATTTACATTGACCTTGCTATATGATGTGCATGTGCCTCCCCCACGAAGTACACACCAATATCTGGTTAATATTCCAAATTTAGACACAAATTTAAATAAATAAAAAGTGACATGGATTTCATTTCATGTTCTCCTGCTCTCCATGGTATCCACATATAAATTAGTTCAACACTCTGGCCTCAAAAATAGATTACACATGTGCGTTTATTACCGCGCCGCCACAAGATCCATTCGGCCATTTGATTAATTACAGAACGCGTTTCAAGAGCACGCCAGCTAAACACCAACAGCTCTACCACTATAAGTGAGTGACGTGTGCCATAGCAGCAGCCGAAACGAAAACAAAAATCGAAAGTGGATACAAAAATATAAATAGCCTTGGTAATGAGCGCACGCAAAGGGAAACGCAAAGAAACACCACCAGAACCGATGCCAACCAAAGCAAATGGATTGAAAGTGAAGTGCATCCTGATCGTGTGTTCGTTGCTCGAAAATCCTTCACACTTGGCACGTTGGCGCCAAAAATAAATGCTGTTTACTTCACAAAGAGAGATAAATACAAAAAAATGTGTTAAAGATGTTTCTTATATTCTTCGAGATATAGAGATCCAGAGATGCAGAGATACTGAGATGCAGAGATACAGAGATGCAGAGATACAGAGACACAGTAAAAGTATCTCATCTTTGAGGTGATTCATTGTATACATTTGAATTGTCGCGTCGTCATCGGTGCATGTCCTTTGTATATCGGATGTTGTATATTTCGTTTCGTGGAATTTTTCGTTACATCGAATAATTTTTTATTTGAACGCTCGATGAATCATTTCCACCCCTGACACTACAACTAGAGAACTACCAAACTACCACCCCCGCCACACCAAACATCCCCATGTCTACCCAGTACCCATTCTAAAAATATTTCCACAACTACTTTCCATAGCCGTTCGCATTGAACTTGGAAATAAACTCAATGTTTCTACCACAGACCGCAGGCAATTTGCCGCCGCCATATATACTACCTATAACCTAGCCTGGCAATGATGAGTTTGTTTCACCTTCTCCCACTGGGAGGGGGTGAGTGGTAGAAGTTTTATTTTGTGGCGTCGACATTCCGACGACTAGACATTTTCCTGGAAAATCATTTAGTCATAGCATTTATTATTCACAAGTGGAAGTGCAGCAGTTTAACAATGTTTCAATTGAAAAACGTACATCTCAGGATGTGACTAGTTCTGTACGACCGACCGTACGAACAAGAGGCGCGTTAACGTTGTCGTTACAAATTTATCGAATGAATGATTCAACAAAATCTAGAATGTAATCGATTGCTGAATAAATGATACTGATTAGCGATTGCAGTGTTGCACAACTTAAATGATGTATAAGTGAGGTTTTGCTAGACATATTGGAAATGATTGACACAGACAGGACAATTTTGTAAGAAAAGTTTTGTCAAGTCTGAGTTTAACCGCGAAGTAGATTGAAATTTATTTTGGGCGCCTGAGGAGCGTGTGCATTTGGTGAAGTTGGTTGTCGAAGCTTCTGACTGTATGAACATATTAAAAATATTCAATATACAAAGGCGCATATGTCCATTACCTCTACCATGGGTAGACCCAGTGGACTATCCCCAAGTACCATCCATACAGCATTGTGCTGGGTCATACTTGTCTTCCCATGAAAGTCGTGTCGACCGAGACAGGTATATTTTAAGGGAGTGGAAAAGAGAAGGGATTTTCAGTGTAAATTACCTTCTCAAGTTCTTAACTATCCTAAAACTAAAAAGTGTTGTATCACATCTTTTTTTCTTGCCATTCTTTTCTGGCATATATTCTGGAAAATTTGTCTCTTGAAAGACTATTTATTTTGTTAACTGAGAGTTAAGGATTGACGAGAAATGGGTCCAAGAATGCCGTTCTCGTCGATAATAAATTGATCAACAATTTCTTACAAAGTGCTAGAAAATATGTTTGTATTTATAGGCCTAAAACAATTAAGGTATAGGCTTTTCGGAGAGATGCTTGCAAGGCTCTCTCCATTTCAAGCCGCCGTAGAGAAATATATGGTGTCGAAATTGCGTTTTGAAACTCGATTTTAACTAGCAATAGCTTTCATGTCGCAGCCATACTTGGCATTTATTCACCAACCATGAACAGATTAGCAACGTACCTAATGTCCCCACCCGGCACCCATACACAATACAATAACTTGGTGCAATTTCATAATTGATCCAAAAAAATTATATAGGGGAGAGCGGGACTAGAAGTAACAGGGGTAAATTAAGAGGTATTTTTTTAGATCTATATCTTGACATATTCCGAATAGGTTTTGCTGATAGTTTTTGATAAAAAATGCATTTTTATTAAAAAAACAAAGGTTTGGCAGACTTATTTCCAAAGTTGTTTTAGTAAAAAAAAAGTTATATTTAGCCCCACTCACACCTACAGTCAGTATTTTTTTTTATCTACTGCGGCAATCGATGATAGTCGGTTAAGTACAACTTGTGATGAAAATCAACTTCATAACTGGTATTCGTAGAAATACATCACCGATAGTTACAAAATCATTGGAATACGTATTTCTGAGTATTTGTCCATTTAGTTGATCAAGAACTCCTCTGATATGAAAAACACAACTTATTTCCTAGTCTGATCTGTATTAAAAAAAAAATGAAGGCCCATTGAATTGTATACAAAAAAAATGTACAATTGAATGTACCTACCGTGTGTGGGTAACTTAAGCATTAAAAACAACCCTTACCGAATATGTGTATCTACACAACGTACACATTACAGAGAAAGTTGTGAACAGCGAATAAGATTAGGAATTTTTGGGCAACATTCAAAATGGAGGTCGAAAACTGTTAGTACCTACTATTTTCGCGGTCCGATTTGAATTAAGTTTTATATAGGTACTATTTTTTTTTTTGTGTCAAATATTACCGATTTTTATGAAAACTTAGAAATTCAAATGGCGGTCTAATTTTGGATTTTTGGCGTACCTTAGACAAATTTCCATATAACTTTTCTGTAGGTATCGTTTTGATAAAAAATTTAAAAATTCAAAATGCCGATGTCAGCACTCATGACTGACGAATTTTTCAATGCTGTTCGGAGATCAAGTATTCTTGATTCCCCTCAACCGCTTCGCTTTCATTCATTATTTTCTCACAAATTTTTTATTATTATTTATTTTTAATATGACATCATTTTAAGTTAACGTGTTATTATCAAAATTTTACAATTTATCAAGACCTGACTCATGACTCAAAATATCAAATCGACATAACAGAAATTAACATGAAATGAATGCCATGCATCATTGTTTTATTTACAAGCCGGTTTTTTATTTTTTTTTTTATTATTTTCTGTTATATCATTATTAAAGAATTTCGAAATAAAAAAAACAGTTTGTTTATAAAATGTTAAGATAACATCGAAATTTCAGGAAAACTGCACGATAAGATTATTTGACAAAGTGTTGTTGTTGTAGACCCGAAAATAATGTTTTATATTTATTATTGGAAATAATTACATTAATTTTTTCGGTTTGATTAGCTGCATGTGAATTACAAAAAAAAAAGTTAAACTATGTACTCGTACATACTTGAACAGGTTAGTGACGACTGACAAACTACCGGCAGTTTATTTGTAATGACACAGTTTTTGCTGCAATGAATAATAAATTATAAACGAATGTGTTTATAAGTCAATTGTTATCTAGAATTGTTTGTTAAGTAGTTGCTTTTGTTACACGTGCGGGCCTTGCAGGAGCATTACTAGTAAAGAGACGTCACATTTTATAGCTAGACAAGCGCAGTTTGTCTGTGATCGTTTGTGATGATTTGAATTACTTTCCTAAATTGTTCAAAAATGTATTTCATTTATTATAAAATATTTTACTAAAGGCATATCAATGTAGATATTTTAGACGTTCATGCGGTAGTTGTTGCATTAGTCCTCATTTGGTTATTTATTCATTCGTTATTTTAAAAAAATATATCTAGGTATACCCTAAACTAGATAACATAAACAGTAGGTTAGGTTAGGCAATATTCAGAAATATGGAACAATTCTGATTCATGTATTCTTGTCCAATATTCACTTATATATTAATATCATGCTTTATCTATGGGCATTGCCATTCTTCAGAATACCTAACTGACATTCACAAGGTGGTAATACCTTTTGATGTTTTATTAAATAAATTGCTCATACCCTCAAGAAACCTATTTCAATTAGATAGTTGACTGTAGACTTGTTTCTGAGAATCCCTTTATCGTTGCTAATTTTCCTATTTTTCTGCGGAAGTTTATTTACAAAAACCTGAGGTGGAATCGGGTAAGCTGTCAGGTAACAGCCATGTGTGTGATAATTGATTGTGATCATTCATATTATTTCCTTTGTGTAAATTGTTCAGATTGTGCAATTTAATATCATAGGAAATGTCATTGTTGGTGTCAAGTTACGTATTAAGGGGTTATCGAAGTACTACAGCATTAAAAAAAAAAAAAGATAATTTTCCAAAACTCTTTTGGCAACACGAAAAGTAAACTTTCTAACTCGCTTTTTGGTCATATACATATTTTCAGAGGAATTCAACAAACGCCAATTTACCTCAAGAAGAAACGAGAAGAAAATCTGCAAGCATTTCGGTCCGCTGCGCTGGCTGGTTGAAGCATCGAATTGCGAATATTTGCTCGAAATTTGTACTCAATCTCTTCGGTGGGTTTCGAGATATAAGATTTTTAAGGGTTTTTTGTACGGGAGGTGCCTCACCCCTTTGTCAAGTTTTGACCAGACTTCTCAAAAACCCTCTCGGACTAATATAAAAGATTGTCTGAAAATTTGAGCTCAATCGGTGCAGAACTTTCCGAGTTTTTGAAACGTACACAAACAAACTTAACATTTTATAGAAGATATATTATACAAAGAAATTTCTGTTGATAGGTTTCATTATTATCTGGTACATGGAAGAAAGAAATTCACGTTTTCTGAAAAATTCATAAGTTTGTTAGTGAAACCGTTTCATTAGTTTTCTGCAGTTCCGTCTTTTTACTTCTCAAATTGAGAAAAGTATGGGGACAGTCCTAATCTTCTACATACTTATAATCTTTACATATAATAAAACTGTAGGACTTTTCTTTGTCAGCTAAAAACTCAAAAACTACTGGACAGATTTCAATGAAACTTTTTTTAAAATGTTCCTTAAGACTGTAAGACTGCTATAGGCTATGTCGTTTATAGCTACGTCCTTAGGAACAGTTTTTAGCCAAAATGTATTTTCTGAAGTGAAAATATATACATACCTACACATATACCTTGCTACAAATGGATGTTTATACTTTTGCGATCGTCAAACAAAAACAATACGTATATGTACTATACATTCGAAAAGGGTTGATTTGTTTTCGCAGTGAGTGCTATGGTCAGTTATATAAGGTATGTTGTATGTATATTATGATAGAGAGACGTATAATACAAAACAGGTTTCATTTCAGAATTTCATTCGATAAGTGGTATGGTAACAGTGTAGGGTTGGGGTAGGTAGTTGTTTGGATTTCAGAGGAAGAGAGAAACAAAGGAAAGGAAATACAGCATTGCAAACAAGTAGCAAGATTAAAGAGAGGGAGGGCGATGCAGAGGGTGCACATTATGTATCCAATATATTACATCCATTATCGCATATCTCCACGCAACGCAGTAGGAATTTCATTCTGATATGACGTATCTATTTTTTGAAGTGAAAATATATATGTACTGTACATACACATATACTTTGCTACAAATGGATGTTTGTACTTTTACGATCGTGCGATGCGACAGGAACAGGACAAACAAAACAACACTATTTGTTTTCGCAGTGGTCAGTTTGTATATGTAGGTACATATGTATGGGATGGGATGGGGTGCGTGCGGCAGTATGGCATGGAGTATAGTATTAATAATCTTCATAAGAGAAGAGACGTACATATAATGCAAAACAGGTTTCATTTCAGAATTTCATTCGATATGGTGTTGGTGTATGGTAACAGTGTAGGGTTGGGGTAGGTAGTTGTTCGGATTCCATAGGAAGAGGGAAACAAAGGAAAGGAAATACAGCATTACAAACAAGTAGCATGATCAAGGTGAGGAAGGGCGATGAAGAGCGGGTGCACATTATATATCCAATACATTACATCCATTATCGATATCGCCACGCTAAAATTGGACAAACGGGGGTGACGCCTCCCATACAAAAAACATCTTATATGATTTTCATTATTCTTTTTTTGTTTTTTTTTTCGTATTGCTGTATATTTCAGGTTGAGGCAGAAAGAAAATTCCAGATTTATTCCCATTTTTCGTATTTTACAAAAGAACATTATTATCTAAGACCTAAGCAATACAATTCCTGTGCACGGGCAAAGCTGGGCGGGTACAGCTAGTACTATATAATACAAAAAATGAAGATTCCGACTCACTGATCATCAACGCCCAGCCTAAACCCTTTGCTCTAGAAAGCTGAAATTTTACACAGAGGTTCCCTTTATGATGTATACAAGCACTAAGGAAGTATTTTTCGACATTCAACCCCTAAAGAGGGAAAAGGGGGGTCAAAGTCTGAAAGGGAATATTTTTATTTTTCATCCGATTGACTTCAAACTCTCTATGAGAAATAAAGAAAACTAATTTCTCCGATTTTGGAAATTTTGCTTGGGGTCCGAGTTATTGGCGATGGCCCCAGTTAGGTCAAAATTTACTATGAGTTAGACTCAAAGCTGTGATATGCCAGGAGACAGCGTGGAGTATGATATTTTGTATTTAGAACTGCGAGGATTTCACGAACTGGAACTACGGTCAATTGTAATACCAAGTAGAAACCCCTTTTTTTTTTGGTGTAGTGATGGAGAAACGCAGATAGTATTAAGTTTTCCTTATGACAAGTGGGTGTGCATTTTTTAAGAAAGTCGCCAGTAAGAGCCAAACGAACTAAGAAATTTCGTCCAACAACGCGACACACGGTGGTCATGTCGAGTACGAGTAGCCGAGTGCTGGTTATAACAATTTATAGAATTAGTTCATGAAGTTCACTACAGTTCATGCCTCAGTGAGCTATGGGTCCATGTTAAATCTGCAAAGTTCGATAAATGTAATCCTCCACATCCATAAACCACATACAACCAGTGGCCTATTTCACCAACTTACAAATTTGTACTTATAAGATTTTTTTTTTTAAGAGACAAAATTGGTTTAAAAAATACATATTTTAAAGGGATTTTGGTTTAAAAAAATATTTTAAAGCCAAATTTGTAATTTTTCTACAGATTTTGTGGGAAAATACAAATTTGTAAGTTGGTGAAATAGGCCACAGACAAGCTTCAGAAGAGAAGAGAACAAATTAAAGATTTCTTAAAACCTAGATAAGCAAGGGCACCATCATTTTTCTTAAGCTTAAACTTTGTGTCTGAAATTCATTCAAAAGTAAAAATAATTCTGTTACTTGTTTCACTTCACAAATGGAAATGCCCTCAATTCAATTAAAAAAAAAAAACAATAAAATAGGCGGCGCGACAGGCGGTAGACACCCAAGGCCTAGCTTCTCGCAACCATTCGTTTTGTGTGAGTTTCTATTTTTGGAACGAATGGAAGGGACCTACAATTTTATGCCGAGTCCGCGAACGGCTGAATTGAGAAGCTTTTTCAGGACAGTCATACTCTCGGATGTTTGTCAGACGTTCGCGAGAGGTGGCGCAGTAGAAAAAACCTTAAGATGTAATTTGTGTTTTTCCTGGGATCGTACCTGGGATCCCTCGCACAGTAGTCCAGCACACTAACCACTGCGCTACTGCGCCCTCAATTCAATTATTCCAATTTAAACCTAGTAGTAAACCTAAATAGTACTCGTATTTATTTCCCATCGGTGGATAGCATTTCCTTTCATCTAGTCCAATTTCCTCCACTTTATTTTCCATGTGGCAATCTCTCATCAAAGTAATTATCACACTTTCATCCTTCGTATACCCATAATGGTCGTACTGACTAAACTCACCGAGTGACTGACGGACGGAGTCGGAGAGATACAACGATGAATAAATGCATTTTTAAACATAACAACTATCGCACGTCTACCAGCTGAAAGATACTAACGATTGAAATAAGTATATACAACTGTGGAGGAACTTTTAAATCCGGCTACGCTAGTGGTAAATCCATTAAGAGTCAAGTATAGAGAGAGAAATGGAAGCAAATTGCATCAAAATACAGCATGGCCCATTTTCTCGTTTTCATTCATGAAAACAATTCCTTCTCGCTGCATACACCCACCTTCCTCCTGCTCTGATATAATATATATGTATATGTATACCTTTATCTGATGGATAGTTTTGTTCTGAATCTGGAGAAAAAAATAACTAAAAAGACGAGCAGAACAAAATGCCTGTGGCTGCATTTAGCACAAAATGATACCCAACAAACGTAGGGTTAATTTCTTATTCATTTTTTTTTTTCGTCCTTTCTTTCCCTTTCCCAGTGATGTCCCATTTTCTGTTTGTCTCTAGTGAGTTTGTTTTATTTTATTTTATTTTATTGTATCCTGGACATGCATATATAGATACGTCCTTTTGCTATGACAATTGCAAAATCTGGTGGACTGCAGAGTACGAAACAGCAGATGCATATCTGCAACGTGTAGCAGTGCAATCTCATTTTCTCTTCCTGTTATCCTGCGGAAAAAGTGTCTTTAAGAAATTATAATACCAAAAAAAGAAAGAAGAAGAATGCATCAAGCAAATACTGCAGGTATAACGAATGAGAATTAATTTTCCAACAGAAGTGTTTCATTAAAAACAAAATATGGTTGTGCAGGAGGCGCATGGATGAATCATCTCACTCTGGATAACTGGGATTCTCCTCACTCATCTCTGAACAGCAGACAGACAAAAGCATAGTTACATTGTCCTCAAAAAGCGTTTTGCTGCTCCCTCTTTATCGTCATCGTCGTTGGAGTCGTTTTGTGTTTGCCTTTTTTTTTTGTAGTTGGAATTTTTATGCCAAACCAAAACCAAAGTCCACCCCCGCCACAAGCCGGTATTCTTCCAGGCCAAACCAAGGAGACAATGAACCCTTTTCTGTGTTGTGTTCCTGTTCCTAGTGTTTTGCACTGATCAAGCAGTGTTGCTGCACATAGGTATATCCAACAGACGGAAGCGCGGGCAAACAAAATGGGCGTCTGACGATGTCAGGCAATGGAAATAAAATGCGAAAAGGGATGATAGGGTTTGGGGTGGCGCAGCTATAGACATACTATATACCATGCAGTTATAGATTATCATTGTGCTTTTCTTTGTTATCATTTTGTGGCGGGCCAGGATGACTCTTTTATATGAGTATTCGTATATAGTTGAAGAAAATACGAGCGCAACAGACAAAATTAGAAATGTAACAGTGTGTTTGACAAGTTGCTATTGTCTATGATGATGAGTGGTGCTGCAGAAGGCAGTTGTATAAAAATACAACACACCGCCATTGTCTCCCTTGAAAAATTAAGTTAGACCAGGCAAAGTTGATTCTCTGCTAGGAGTATGGTAGGGATCTTGTTGGTTTTTTCAAGAAACAAAGTTTGCGGCAAAAAGTGGAGCACATGTAAGGGCAACACATATCCAGCACAGTAGCTCCTTGGGACTACTGACCGGTTAATAATAATAATTACACCCAATTTTGGTTTTCACTGTCAATTCAGCTTTGAGATGCAATTTTAAAATTGGCTAACATTTTTTAACATGGATGGCAACAGTTTTCAATCAGAAAGAATCAAAGCTAAGGTTGTAATGAAACGTCTCCTTCCATCACATATTTCGCCCGCCGCCCGTCACCACTCACCACCCAAAGAAATATTCCCGGCGCCATTGTACCCCGCAAACTTATCCAGTGAATTTTTGAAGGTGACGCTCCACAGAGTTAGTAGTCAAATAGGAGCAGTGGCGATAACCACGTCGCTCTGTCACCTTGCCTGACGACAGCAGCAACCCCTGGTGGACTGTCACCTGCAGACTCTTACGAGAGTGCCGCAGCTCTATACCCGTACTCCGACGCTCACGCCTTGCCGTAGAGCTCGCTCTGTCAACCCATATTCCGACGCTCACGCCTTGCCGTAGAGCTCGTTCTGCTAACCCATATTCCGACGCTCACGCCTTGCCGTAGAGCTCGTTCTGCTAACCCATATTCCCACGCTCACGCCTTGTCGTAGAGCTCGTTCTTCCCCTCTCTAGATTATATAAGTTTAGGTATAGCCGCATTGTTAAGGTACTATTAAGTATAGAAGGAAGAAAACGTTGAATAAAATTGTACCTCTTCTCCAAAGTTTGCGTTTCTTTGGAAAGACTCTGGATCCGATGAGTTATACCTCAGACTTTGACAAAAAGCACATCACAAGGTATTAAAGCACAGGGATGATATTATATCTTCTTGAAAATATGACTAGTTTTGTGCAAAAAAAAAAAAACTAAATAAAGCCTTCACAACGACAATGATTAGCTTCTGATTAGGGCAGGGATGGTATGAGGAAGTTACGTAAAAGTACGTATTTGAAAATTTATTTGAGTAGGCATGTTGTTAATATTTATACGAGGAGGTATAAGGCATGCATTTTTTAAGTTTGAACTTTTCAAATAAAACAATTTTTATTATAATAAAAAGATTTAACATATTTTTACAGGTATGTTAAGAGGAGATAAAGAAAGCAAAATAGTTTTCAAAATCATACGAAATCAAGGTAAAAGTGTCCACATAATGTTGCCTATCCAGGGATGGTATGAGAAAATAATAATTTGGTAATTAAATATAGTAACGACTAATCGACGGTAAAGTCTAGCAAAAAATAGCTAAGCCGTGGAACTCAATTAGACCAGACGCTCATTACCAAACTTCCGGTTATATTCCATCATCTTGGGAGCGTTTTGAAAATTAGTCTCCTATATAAAGTGTGTCCCATAATTGTGCCGGGAATTACAGTGGGGACTCTTTTGCTACTTGTGAATTTGAATGTAATTCACGCAAAATTCAATTTTGATAAAAAATACAGATGCTTAATTAGAAAGCTTACATTTTTCATAGAGTATACAGATTGGGGCTATGTATGGAATAGCACATTGGATAAATGGCCCCCACGGCTTTTCTGGCAAGTACGTAGGGCGTACTCTTTTATTGAAAATTTCTATGACCGTTTCGCATAAATGTGGCTGCATTTCATTAATACACCTTCCAATTTCCTCTTTCAAGGCGTTATTGGTCGCGGGCTTGTTTGTATAGATATTTGACTTCGAAAAACCCCAAAGAATAAAAAGTCCAATTGCGTTAAATCGTAAGATTTGGATGAAAAATTCTGATCGAAAAACGGCCGATTACACGATTAGGAAATGATTCATGCAGTTATTGGATTGTTTCTCTGGCTGTATGGCATGTGGCACCGTTTTGTTGAAACCACATGTTGGTCACATCCATATGTTGTAATTTAGGCACCAAAAACGAACACCATTAATTGTTACTGCCTGACCAGTCGCATTTTCGAAGAAGAATGGTCTGATGATGCTCCAGCCCAAAATCCGCACCAAAAAGTCACGCGTTGTGGATGCATTTGTTTCTCAACAATTACTCTTGGGTTTTCTGAACCCAAAATGCGACAATGTTGACGATTAACGAAGCCATCAAGATGAAAATAATCTTCATCAATGAAAATGAATTTTCTGAAAAATCAATTTCATTATTTTTAAAATATTGTTCAACAATGAAAATGCGTTGTTCTTTCGTATAGCGCTCCATATTTACTAGACCCGAACTGTCAGCTGTCACATTGTTATCTTTTTTTCCGTTGAAAAAACATTTTCAATGGCCCGCTTATCCATTAAGTGGGTCGCGGTTATAGGTTGCTCAAGTGGGCCCTCCTATTAAATGGCGCAAAATTCAAATTTTGCGTGAATTATGGGTTATTTTTCCTATTTACAGAAAAGCAAGTTGTAGGAATTTATATTTGTTGATCTGATTGAAGACTAAATTCTGTTAATACAATACTTTTCTTTTTCTTAGTTTGAAGTACACTGGACCAAGTTAACCCAGGACTGAAGCGCGACTTTCAAACTTCGCGAGACTCAAAAAGGTCAGAAATGTATATTTCTAACAGTCCTCAGCGCTACACTTTCTAATTAAATTTCTCGACCTTTAGATTGAGTAAAGAGGTCCATAACAATGAGAATATCAGAAACTCTATGGATGACGCTACTGATTTGACTAGTCAATTGAAGAATTCATCATAAAAGATATGTTTGAGGAAAATGTGCACTTTTGATCTTATATATTTAAAATTCATTAATTTTAAACTTATTACTGTTCCATAAATTTCAAGTAAACTTTAAAAATTAATAAGTCAAAAATGCGTTAGTCAATACAACAGGCCTTACAATAGTTTGTTGGTAAACTTTCGCAATAGCTAATTTTGTATAGAAATCGGTATTATGATTTCGTAAAATCATAAGTTATTATTTGTAACGCACAGTTTATTATTGGTATCTTTACCACCCCTGACCTGCTCAACATAGTGTAACCCACAACGCGTGATAGGTTTTCGAAACCGCTAACAGTTCCGCACAGCCACTGTCAGTTGTTCTCGACATAAAGAGGGTGAATTTTAATAGTTTTCCCAACATATTCATTATTTTTTATTCATGCACCTCTGTTTTATAACAAAAAAGGAAAAAAAAATAGAAAACCGCCGAAGGATAGTTTCATACCAGAAAATGCACCCTTATTCGCATAGCGGGCATACACTCAATTCCCTTATTATAAAAATGAGAGGGTGATGGGCACGAAGAGAAACCGTCCGAGATCTTTCGAAGCAGATAATGCAGTCGTTGCATCTATTAGTCTGAGAAGGGAGCTATGCTAATGTGCATGCATACCCAACACAAATCTAACTACTATCTACCGCCAACGCCGCGCCGCCGGCCGCTGGAAGGGTTTCACTTTTTTTCTCATCCTTCGCCTGGGTGTCACTTAATTCAAAAAGCGTTGCCGTGTATCGCTGGTGCAAAGTAGCGGCGTCTGTAAACGAAAAATAGCTAAACCACGAAACTATACTAAAGTGGCATACACCCCTTGTCGTTACTATGAGTGTAGTAGTAGGTCTGCAACCTCTTAACCGGAGGTACAATTCCACCCGCACTGCTAATTTTCGGTGGCACGGTGGCAAAACCGGGAAAGTAAAATGTGAGACGGTTCTGACGACTGTGCGATGGCAGCAGCGATTAGACGACATACACACTACAGCACTGAACCCCTTTTCTAATGCACATTGCACTTGAATGTACGCCATAACAGTGCAGCACAATTTCGTCCTTTTTGTGTGATTACAATCTGCGGCAGGTAGAACAGAACAAACTGTGTATATAGTTACAGGTATCAAAAGTGTGCACACACAACAAAATATACAGTATAAGCTAAGTGACTTGTAGCGTGAATGCGGTTTGATTTTGGGTTTCGTATAAATGGCGTTGGGGTTGGTTTGATTGCATTAGCCTTCGGTGGCGGTATAGCGAGAAGTTTCCTTCCTGAGCGCTTTGTTCCTTTTCTGGGAAGATGAACAATTTTTGCATGAAAATCCAAATCAATTAGTTGAACATTCAAAATGCATTTCGGTCATAAATAAGCAAGCAGGCACCACCATTCATTGAACTTCCTTTTGTTTCCGTTTTCGAGTTCATTTACTTTTCTTCTTTTTCGTTTCTTTTTGTTTTTTTTTTTTTTGTACCCCTTTTTGTGCAAAGGCGAAATTCTTTTGGTGTCAGTTTCAGTTTTGCTGGCGCCTATCCTAATTGGGCGCTATCCAACAAAAGTCGATTCAGCAATGGAATGCATTTTTTATGCTTCGCAAAGGATAAAAGGTCACTTCGATGGAGTTTCTCTCTCTCTCTCTCTCGAAGGAATTGAAATCACTGTGTTATGTGTTTTTGTTTTGTGTTTGGAAGTGGAAATAAATTTAAAGATTTAAGGTGGAAATGTTTTATGGGATACATGGATTTTTCGTTAGCACCTTTGAAGGATTTGGTAGAGGAGTTTGTTGACCAAGAGTCAATAGAGAAAAGAGTAGTAGCCATACTATTTGTTTCTGTTCAACTGTGTATAATTTGGAATTAGTTTACAGGTCTCTGGAATATACCGTGTAAATCTTGGTCACATTTGAAGATCGGTTTAAAAATTCAACAATTTTTTGTAATTTTTGTTACTATTCGAAAACTGTGTAGTCACTTGTATTCCAATTGTTGTTATATTGAATTGACAAACATAGATTTATGAGTATAATGGCAAATTAAGCGTAGTAAGATCGAAATAGAAATGTTTTAACCCCCTTTTTTCCACCCTTATTTGGAAAACGATGAATGAGGCATGTAATAAATTTGACTTATCTATCAACATACAAACTTTCAAGTTCATACGGCTAACGGTTCGCGAGACCGCCCTTACTCCCCGCGACCCCTTTAATCCTTAACAATTCTCACCCACCCACCCTACGGCCTAATTTGTCCACAAATCTATAAATCAAAATAAAAATTATGAAAATCGGACGAACGGTTCTCGAGTTCTGGAGGGACGAACAGACGGACGTTGCATTTTATAAAGTAGTATGGATATGGATGAAAACGACAGATTCCAAAGGCAGTGAGTACAACGTCAAAAGCTGAAAGGCAATGATCTGCCTTGGAAACGTCCAAGTTCATATTTTCGACAAAGCGAAAGTCCATGCGTTATTGCTTTAATCGAAAGTGACTATGAATGACCGCAAACGAAAGTCACATATGGGAACAAATTGAACCGAGGATCAGATCCATAGGATATAGACTACTAGTGCCATCAAATTGTGTATTGACCCTCAATATTAATGAAACTTAGATTAGCCCCCCTAAGGGGGGTCAACTCGAAACCCCTTGATACTGTTTGTGCGGTTTGTTTGTTATATTTTACTCGTACTATTGTATTAAGTTTCCTTTTCGTTGAGGCTTTGGTTTGTTTTAACAATACAAAAGTTGAGTTGAAAATTTAACACCTCTTAGGGAGGTCATTTTAAAAATACTAATTTTAATCCTCTGTGAACTCTTTAGCAAAAAAAACATTTGCTTTATCATTTTTAGTGCACTTATTACATTTAACGAACCTACGATGGCGAAACTTTTCATACAAAATTATCGAAGTTATCAAAGTGTGAAATATTTAAAATGAAGGTTAAAAATGATTTTTTGTAAAGTCTTATGTACCTCTACATTCCTACAAAAGTGCAATGCTCTAGAGCTAGTAGTTTCGAATTTATTCTTAGGTATATTGAGTAAGGTGAGATAAAATCGATCAATTAGAGAGTTCTCAACTTACAGACTGTCAATGCATGACAAAGACTATCCTTATATAACGAAAGGAAGTACAACTATAAATAACTGCCAGAAGTCACTTATTCAGCACTTATACCTGACGTTGAACAAATTACTGAGAGTTTTCCTCAGTAGGCAGAACTTGAATGGAAATATGTAATGTAAGTATAGACAGCTGTCAGTTGACAGGTCCATATAATTCATTGAGCTGTCAAACTTGACACTTATTGACAAGAGTGATGCAGTGTTTTCAGCCTATTTACAGGCAGTGGTAGAACAAATGATTAAAATGCGGTTTTGACGTTTGTGACGCACGATACCTACCATAGAGACAGAGAAATAAAGCGACGTTGTATCAGATTATACGAAATTAACGTCAGTATCGACTTCTTTGGAAATTGACGTTTGTATGGATGGGATGAAATCTTCTTTATATATATAATTCTTCTGTACGTGTTTGTAACCGAACTCCTCCTAAACGGCTGGACCGATTTTAATGAAATGTTGTGTGTATGTTTGAATGGGTCTAAGGATGGTTTAGATTCACATTTGGACCCGGTAGGTAGCGTTGCGATCCGATTTCACAAAAGTTCAAATAATAACCACTCAACAATAAATAAAAAAATTAAAAAGCAATCATAAGCATGAATAAAATTTCAAATAATAAACAATCAACAAAAAAAAATCTTATTCATGATTTCAAATAATAAACACTCACAAAAAAAAAAATTAAAAAAGCAAGAAACTCATAAATATTTCTCGACAGCCGTGGCAGTGGTAAAATTGTAGACTTTGATGTGCATTGTCCAAACAAATAACCGCGCGAATTTTAAGTGGGATTCCTGGGCACACGTCTGAGGAAATAACGGTCGAATCACACGGAGTACAGAATCAGTCCAGACACATCGGTTAAATAAAACACCCGCAGAACAATTAACGGACAATGGAAATCTATGAGCAGGCAAAACAACGTTTGCCGGGACCGCTAGTAAATTGTATATATATATTTACAAAAACGAATCCACTACATTTTGTTGCCTAAGACTAAGGAGCATTTTCTTTTTGTTTGGTCTAAAATCATGAATATTACAAATCTGCAGCCCCAGTTCGAACCTTATATAGTAACAACAGGAGGGGTTCTTCAAAGTTGAATCGATTCACTATACCTGAAACAGCCAGAAGCGCGACTTGTGATGGGCTCTTACGGATCCACGCTTGTCATTGGGCCGCTTTCTACCACCCGGGATTCATGATTAGTTGTAGTAACCTATACGTTTGTTGTTGAGATTCTTTCTGTCACCCAAGAACCACACTTAGTTTTAAGGCCTCGCGAAGCCTTACTTACTTACTTATCGGGCTCCCGACCCGTGAAGAGTCTCTGCCTGAGACACTGCAGCCTTCCATCCTCTACGATCCCGGGCACGCTGCTTCCAGTTATCGAGACCAAGCGCTCTGGCATCCGCGATGGCTTGGTCTTTGAAACGGAGGTTCGGTCTTCCTTGTCTTCTCGAACCTGGGGGCTGGGATTCGAAGATCCTCTTAGCTGGAGCATTATTGTCCATTCGCTCGATGTGGCCGAGCCAATGTAGTCGACGTGTTTTGGCTTTTTGGACTACATCCACATCTTGGTACAGCTCATAGAGTTCGCGGTTGTATCTTCTCCTCCATTCGCCCCCCCTCGCGAAGCCACCGTTGTAAAAACTTAGCCATGACGATCTAATAATTGTAAAGGTAGTTTTAAGGTTTCAATGTGTCTTATTCTTTGGAAAATATTGTAAAAGGCGAGTTATAAGTTATAACTCATCCGCACAACAGAACACCTACAAAAGATAAATTTATATGTGTCGACCCGACTGTGGGAGATATTTTACCCTTTTTATAGCACATGGAACTGAAGTTGACAAAAATCTCATGTAGGTATACTCAAAAGATTTCCACGAAAATGCCAATTGAAACCGAAATTGAGTCAAGAATAAATGGACCATTTCATTGTCTTCATTGTCTACTGACGACCTTAATATTTTCTGCCTTTACATGTACCTATAGGTATACACATCAAGTCAAGACCCATTGTCAATGGCGACCGTGTTACACTTGAATAAAATTGCAAGAGAGCAATTCAATTGAAGGTTTTCATTTTGCCAAGGCAGACAGCTCGCACTCTCCATAGTCACACGTGTACCTACATAACTTTTCCTTTGATATAGCTCTACTAATTATCCGTCTTTCACATCGCTATCCCGTGTCAAAGGATAATTTAATGATCTAATTGAAAATCAATAACATCGTGTCAGGCGAGACTGATGCAAAAACAAAAAAGGACACCCAAACGGTTTTATAAATCAAAGAAGCGAAAATTCCTTTTTTTTCTATGGTGTTTTTTTTTTTTTGTTTCCTCTTTTGATCCTTTGTCAGTGTAAAATTACCTTTTCATACAAAATTTTTTTTCACTCTTTTTGTATGCAGAACGCAAGGGGTGCGCTCGTTACCTAGAGACACTGTTGTCAAAGATGGAAGCTCAACAATTTTCACGGTTGATTAGAAACCATATTAAATGATCCGTAAGCGAATTTCATATTCATTATCGGGACAGCATAATGATACACACCTTCTTGTAACCTATCAATTTGCATATATACATATTTTACTAACAACAAAGCTAAACATATTATGGGTATACAACGGACCATACCGCCTGATGGAGCAGAAACAATGACTTGGGGGTTACCTTTTAAAAGGATACACTGTTCGATGGCATCCTCATAATTATCATCATCATCACCACCACAAAGCAAATAGGAGAACTCAAAGTGTGTGTGAGGAATACATATATGCGGTTAATCAAGGTAATTACCAAGTGAAAGACTCATCGTAATGTTTAAGTGTGTGGGGGAGGATATGTCGACTGCAAAGGGTTTCAATACGTATGTTCAGCTGCAGAAATTAAAATTTATTTTTTTGAAATTATTATCCTCATCCATGGGTTTGATTGCATAGCCAAAAGGGATAGTAGCTGTGTCTGTCAATTGTCTGGCGTTTTTTTTTTATTCAATTTCACTAAATGTGCATTTTATGTGTTTATTGCGAAATAATGTAGTGGGGGTGGGGCGGAAGGGGTGTATTATACAATGCACAGTATTTTTTTTATGATGATGATGCAATTCAGTCACAAAAAACACTCCGCACGACGTGGATGATAGAAAGGTGTAAAGTTCGTTGTAAAATATTAAACGATATATACTTGTGAAAAAATGGCGAATTATGACAGAAGCGGTTTTATGTTATGGCAGCTGTCAATTGTGCGGTTAAATAAGTAAAATTTAAGCGGCATTAAATAAAGTTGTGTGCTGATGATGACTATCGTCGAGTTGATTGTTTTATCAGATTAATGCGGATAGGGAGTGGTGACAGATGTCTATTGTTTGACAGAATGTCCCATAAGCCGGTGGTATAGGTATTGCCGTAGAGGCAATTGTATTTGGAGGTTGCATTTTTGAGAGGCGCCCTTTTAGGAAAGGGCTGTATAGGAAGAGCCATTCTTTATCTATTACACACGTCCTTCGTAGAGTAGCAACATGGTTGAAGACTGGACCTAAGATCCGTACCATTCCCTAAATGACAAAAGCGGACAAAACGTCAGTTTTAATAGATACAGACAGGTATGACGAAATTGTAGTTCCTATTGCTGACAAAAAGATATCAGAAACTGATTCGGTTTACGTTTGGAGTGCAAAGGACCATGTAGTACGGTTTCCAGAACATCTCTTTTTAAGAGGACATGTCCTCTTTTTTGTCCGCGATCTATTTTACACTTTCTTTTTTCGCTTGGATCTTTTTTTGTCCTCTTTATTTATTGTGTCCTCTTTTTCTTCTCTTTATAAATACCTTCAATTTCAATATAAACAATGTAAAAAGTGTAAAAAGAGCAGGCTTGAACTACGTTTTTTATAAACTTAAGTCCAGTACCTATCGAAAAAGACTTAATTGGAATTGATTGTCTTGTCCATATCATATCAAATACAGCCAAAAGGGATTTGAATCATTTTCAATTGATATCGAAATTATTGTAATAAAAATATATATTTTTTTTTTCAATACTAAAGGGTCCGCCATCTAACGTTTTTTTTTTTCAACTAGTGCTTATTTCGCGAATGCTAACACTTAGCTCATGTCTGATTTGACAGATAATTAGTTTTATCCTTCCGCTGAACGAATATGGTTGTGTATACGCTTGAACAACGCATTACTTTGAAAATCATGGTAATGTTGCATGTGTGCGAAAATTGCGTACGGATTTTGGAAGAAGAGAAGCACCGTCAGCTCCGTATGTTCGTTATCTTGTGAAAAAAGTGAAAGAAACTGGCATCCTCATCGATAAACCAAAGCGTGAAAAGCCAAAAACAGTGCGTACACCCGAGAAAATTGCTGCTGTGGCAGAAAGTGTGCGTGAAGCGCCATCAACATCAATTCACCGTCGTTCTCAACAATTGAACATTTCGGAGACATCATTGAGACGAATTTTGCGTAAAGACCTTGGTATGACGCCATACAAAATCCAATTGGTTCAGGAGTTGAAGCCAACTGACCATCCAATGCGTTTTCGCTTCGCTAAGTGGGCCTGAGATCAAAGATCGCATTATCAGCCGCAGAGCTGATGTCGTTTGGCCACTGCGGAGCTGCGATTTGACACCGTTGGACTATTATTTGTGGGGTGCCGTAAAAGATAAGTGTTACGCCGACATGCCAGAGACAATTGACGCTTTAAAGGACAATATTCGTGAAGCCATTGGTGAAATACAGCTGCACACAATCGATAATGTGCTCAAAAATTTGACCGATCGTGTAGGCTACTGCATGGCCAGCCGAGGCAGCATTTGAATGAAATTATTTTCCATTATTAACCGGAAGGATTGTACTTTCAAATAAAAAAAGAAATTTGAGAAAATATTCAGTAGTTTTTTTTTATAGCATTTTCAAAAAAAAAGTTATTTGGCGGACCCTTTATATACCTACACCAGGGGTTCCCTAACGTGCGTCACGACGCCCTGAGTCAATCCAATAGGCAAAGATTAAGCGCGTTTGTGTTTCCCGCATTTCCAGTAAGACTTGCTTCATGGCTGGCACTCGTATATTTGCCTGGCACTCAAAAATAAATAAGGGTTTTTCAATTAGCACGGGTCTTTGCTATCCAGATTCGTCCGGAGCATTGCCGTGGTCCATGAGAATATACAGGAGAACCCATAAGAAATCAGCCTTTCGCAGATTCCAACTTGGCGAATTTTGCATCGGGACTTGGGCTTACGCCCGTACAAGATCCAACTAATCCAGGAGCTTAAACTTAATGATCATAGACAAAGCCTTTTGTTCGCTGACTTGGCTTCGGAGCGTTTGGAAGAGGACCTGGATGGAATTGGAATTTAAGGACTTGCTCCGGCATTGCACTACCTATTAGGTGGTTCTCATTTTACCCTACTATTAATACAGTTTTACAAGTGTTTCCAGCTCTAACAATATTTTTTATCTAACGAAAACCGTACGGCAGGGGGGGGGGTGGTGTTTGTGGATTGTAAATTATGTCCTCTTTTTTAGTTTGAGGAATATGGACACCCTACCATATAGGTACCACTGAAGACAGTCATCAGACGTTAATCATATCTGGTGAAGAGCCCGCAGCCGATTGATGGTCTAGGTACATTATTCGAACGCTCGATGGTAAAACTAACGTCTAAAGGCAATAAAATTCGAACAGAAGACTTAAAAAAGTACCGGTTAACTTTTTCTGTCTAAGACGAACGAAATTCCGATTTTAAGCAGAACGAATTATTCAAGCTAAACAATCAAAGCCAAGACTTCTGTTAGTTCGATCAGAATGAAGTGACGATAGCAATGCCTAAAGTCAAATCCGGGATCCATACGTTATCCCCCCTTTCCAAAATCCCTTATTGGACATAATCTCTCTTTTTTTTCTCTTTTTCCAAAATCTCCCGTGACGATATCCCCTATGCCAAAATCTCTCGCAAGCAAACTAAAGATTGCTATACCCAACCTTGCACCTACAACCTACTGCAAATCCTACACTGACCACAAGCAGGGGGGTTGCAGGGGGGGGGGGGCAGCATGCCACCCCATACGTATCTCACTTTTTAACACCATTTTTAGGTGTCGCGGCGACAGAATTAATAACAAAAAATTTAAAAATGAAGGATTTTGTCCCGTGGGGATTTTCTCTCAGGGTCTTTTGGAGTAAAAGATTTCAGCACAGGGGATTTTGGAAAAGGAGATTTCATCACCAACCCGTCAAATCCATCAAGACTTCTAAGATTTTGTCAGAGGGAAGTTTGTCTGATGAATGGAACCTAACAGCTTCGAGTATCCGATCCACAAAAAGGAGACAACGGCGACTCGAATGGAGGCATTTGAGCTGGAACTGACAATAACCACAATCAGTTCACACGAACGATAGGTACTAGAGTAAGCCCAAAAAAAACCAGTAAGACAATTATCTTCGACTATGCCGAAGCTCAAATACCCGGTACTATATTATTGTAAAATAAAAAAAATATTTTAGTATTAAAAAATTATATATTTGTATGGGAGGTATGGGTACTTTTTATTCGACCAAGCTCATTTTTTGTCAAAAATTTTTAAATATTATTAAAACAATATGTGCAAAGTTTAAACTTGCTATCTTTACTGTAGCTATTTAAATTTAATTTTTAACATAAAAAGCTATATAAATCTGATATTTTTGTATGGGAGGTAGTAGTAGTTTTCATCCGATCTTGCTCATCTTCGAACTTAGCCTCAGTTTGGTGGATAAAAGCTTACATACCAAATTTCAAGTCGATAGCTCTTAAATTACGGCCGTAATCGTGCGGACAGACAGACGGACAGACGGACAGACGGACAGACAGACGGACATCGCTAGATCGACTAAGAAAGTGATGCTGATCAATAATATATATAGTTTGTCATACCTACAACGCCTCCTTATGGGCGTTACAAATGGAATGACAAAGTGAATATACCCTCACCACAGTGTGGTACCGGGTATAAACAATTTATTCAGACGAGCTGTATAGAGCTATGTCTAGTTAAGTTATCCCTGCCAAATTTGAAGCAAATTTAGTATATAGTAAGGCCTTTCCAATACAACCCTCATCATCCCAGCCCTGTTCTACGTCGTACAAGCTCGAGCGTCAGCGAAGGCGGATGAAAGTGTCCATAGTTGAACGCTAACTTTTTTGAGTGATTTTCGGTTTCGTTTGCATTGACTATATTTAAAGGAGGAGATCTAAAGGCGAACACTGCAAGCTATAGACCGACATTGACATGATCTGAAAAATGCAAACCAATTGTCTAATGTGGCTAGAACAAGTAAGGCGGATGGGCAACAATGCTCCGGCTAAATGAGTCTTCAATTCTAATACGGCTGGACAACGCAGAGTAAAGGAAGACCTCGCCTTAGGTATGGAAGTTGGCCTCAATCAACTTGAAAGACGCACTAAGAGGCAGTTATCTAAAGGCAGAGCCCTTGTGTTGGAGGTACAGATCTACCTAGGACTATAGCGCCCCCTTGTAAACATGTTAAAGCAGCCTGACTTGCTATGAGAGCTGTTTGAGTGAGTTTCTATTTTTGGGACGAATGGAAGGAACCTAAAGTTGTATGCCGAGTCCGAACGGCTGAGTTGAGGAGTTTTCCATGACATTTATACTCTCAACTGTTTGTCAGACGTTCGCGAGAGATGGCGCAGTGAAAAAAAACCTTAAGATGTAATTTGTGTTTTCCCGGGATCGAACCTGAGACTCCTTGCAGAGTATAGTCCAGCACACTAACCACTGAGCCACTGCACGAGAGCTTTAAAATGGACGATGTAAATGTAAATGTGAGAAGGTAAACTTTCTAGGAAAAGCCCCAGCACTATCGAATAAAAAAAAATTTACGCTGTCTTGGAATAAGTACCAATGGCTTTTAACAAAACGAAAAAAGAACAAGAGAAAGCGCACACCAAAAACAGCTTCCATCAACGCACTTAAGCCATATTGACTAAATCACAGTTCATAGGACTCTGCCAACACCTTATAAATAACCATTAGGTGGATTCTCCTACACTGACTTCGCCACAAATCCCACTTAGTTATTTTTTATCTCGGAAAATTGCATTAAAAACATAAAACCCAACATAACAAAAACCGGAAGAAAAAGTTCTCATTTCGACCATTACACAGTTTTTCCCATTTATATGGTAGTATAGAAAGGACCAAAGTGATAAACGTATTCCGCAGTGCAGACACATCTTATAATGAAATGCCCTACTCGCAACCATATCATCAGCGGGCCACCATCTTAAATGATATAATAAAACGTATGAAGTCTGACCACTTTCGAAACATGTCCTTTTACCCCAACCGTATATACAACTATTCAACTGAGGTAAAAAGAGGAGGGCAAAAAAAAAATAAAACAACAAAAAAGTTTTCCTGATGATAATGATGGTTACGATGTCCTTCACCATTGCAACTCATAAAATGGATTTTCAAATGATCTCGCTATATGCTTTTGGCATCCCACATCCCACCCACACCATAACTATATTCCTTATTCCGTTTGTGAACCCTACATACAGACATACTCTATCGGTCCCCTTCTATGAATGCGGTTTGTACATTTTCATTTTGAATGAATTAGAGAAATTACGAAACCTCACCGCTTTCACTTCATGGGTTCATACTCCATTTTTATCTTCAGGATTTGGTTCCCTTTTTCCATTCCTGTCGCAGGAGGTATGGTTTTCTGGTGGTGTTGATAAGATGGAGCGAGGGTAAAGAAGAGCAAAAAAAAAAATACAACTAAAAACGGAGGGTTACTGGCTTTTATGACATTTACTCATACTATCTTGGGTCAGGACGAATATAGGTATGTAGTTGCTATCTCTTCGGCAAGTGCTGTGTTATGAACTTTTGCTTAAAAGCATCTCATGCATGTGGTTACTTCTGGTCCGGTCACCCTTTATTATATTTTTCCTTTTTTTTTTGTGGATTGTGGATGTGTACCTACATTCTGCTAGGCGAACTGTTCTGATCACTTAAATAATAAAAAGGTAGAAAGGAGCATACGGACAAGACAGCACACAAAAAAAAAAACCACAAGACGCAGGAAGGAAGTTTAATGGCTTGGGCCAGGAGAGAGTGGCTGTAATAGCTTTGGCTGGGTTCGGGGGGCAAAGTGTTTGTTTGCTTATACAACCATAAATGTGGGTGTGTGTGTGGAATGTCCATTTTGCGGCGGTCCGGGGTTATCCTTTCCACGAAATTTGTTGATTGTTTTTAGTCATGCATATATACCCAACGGTGAAAGTGGGTAAAACTCAACAATGCGGTTAACTCTCTGAAAGGTGAACACATTCGAATAGGACCCCAGAGAGTCGTTGAGAATATTTTTTTGAAATTTTTTTCTCATGTTACTGAACGGTCCATGATGTAAGTATTTGCCAAAGAAATCTAAGTTGCCATTTTCATGAGACAGAATTAGGAAAAAGGACGACTTTGACATGTGCCCGTACCTATATAAACTAAGGTAAGGCTCAAGTCGCAAATAGGTTTCAAAAAATATACAGAAGAGCCGAATTGGGTACAAAAATAAGGTCTTGTATCAATATTAAAGAATCTAACTGTCATCATAAAATATTGATTTAAAACGTTCAAACGGGACAACTTTTTGCATTTCCCAATGGAATACAAGGCATCAAAAATGTGGTATTCTGGTCCGATTCTGGGCAGCTTTTCTAAGGTAGACATTTTTTAATTGAGCTTGTCGGAGCAAATAAGTTCGTAAGGTACTGAAATTATGACATCTTTCAACTTTTCCCTTGAAAAATGCTGTTCGGAAGTGCCATAGGGTCGACAACTGGCCAGAATGCACATGACGAGATAACGTTTAACGAACAAGGCCTAATTTAAACCAAATTGCAAACACGAGCGAGGCTGATAAAATGTTGTTGTCAACATTTGTAGAAGCCGAGCAACTGTATTCAAATTCTAAGCTGTCAATCAGACCGGTTTTTATAACAGGATGACGTTTTATGATCATAAGCTGATCAACAAATTTGAGGGGACTGCTGGTGTTTTACTAAAGTCCTTAAATGCCTTACGATCTTGTAAATATTAAATGCAGCTTTGTTGAAGGTGTAGACTCCGCAATGTGAGTACATATTAGAAGAACAGCGTTATTAAATAGGGTAGGAAGTACGGTCCACTGGCCAATAGGCATGCATGCAGCCAAGCTTGAAATATACTTCATAACTCCTACTGCGGAAGGTGCGGGCATAAATGAGAGTATTCTCTGTTTCGCGGCTTTATCCGAAGCTATAGGTATCGCGCACTGGCTCACTGGTTAGTGTGCTGGACTACTGTGCGAGGGGCCCCAGGTTCGATCCCCGGAAAAGCACAAATTATATTTTAAGGTTTTTTTTCACTCGTCCACCTCTCGCGAATGTCTGACATTCTCAATTCAGCCGTTCGGACTCGGCATAAAATTGTAGGTCCCTCCATTCGTCTCAAACATAAGAAAAAAACACAGGAAAAAAGGTTGTGAGAAGCTAGGGCTAGGGTACTTCCTATACGGACGTGTTGCGCCAACTTTTAGATTTCTGGTACAAGGCAAACCGCTCTTTGATGGCCTTTTGGAGATCTCAGGCATTCAATAACAGCAAGATGGCCTTGAGCTCCAAACCCATCTGCTTCCCTTTACAGGTCTCGTAGGATAAGGTCTTTCTCAAAACTGAGCTTTAAGTATTTCTTATATAGCGCTGGGAACCAATAAAACAACCCAACTCCATGGGCAACAGGATTCTTGCGTAGGCGTTCTAATTGGCCTAATTGGGCATTGAACTCTTACAGCACTTTCTGCAATTGCCGTCTTCTCCTTTATGTTATCTAGGTATAGGTACATGCGTCTTATATACATATGCCAAAGAAAAAACTGCTCTAATCACTTTTCTGTCAGACTACAACCCATTGATCTGCCTGCTACATTAGTAAATATTTAATTCGCGTTTATCTCTTTCACAAACGTTATCCTATACCCAAAAAGAGTGTCACATTTATTAAGGCTCACAATCGTAAGCAATTATTTAGCATTTTAGAAAACCCCATCTACCATACCATAACTGTATCCACTAAACTAACTCAAAACAATTAATTACTATAAAATCAGAACCTAGCTTCTCTGCCCCTCATCCTTGAGCCTTTTGCTTCGTTTTTCTTGTCTTTCCATTTCAGAAACGAAATACAGAGAACACATAGTTGAAAATTAAAACCTCCTCTCCTATCTAACCCCAACCAGATATCCTTTAACTGGGAAATCAACAACAATCAACCCTAATGAATGAAAGACAAGCGGTCGCTTTAGGGTTAATTTTACAACACAAACATTCATTCATCCAACACACATACACACATTATACATTGGTCCCAGTTTACAGGGTGAATGCGAAAAACGGCTAAAAAAAAAAAACGAAACTAAACACAATACCCCATCCCGACAGGGGATCAAAACGGTATAACTCTTTCCCTTTCAGCTCCGATAGACTATCAACGCAGTCGACAACGATTAATTACAAAATTTTCTACACATCCATATCCACACATATCCTGTTAGACACAATTTGCAAATCCAAAGAATAGCTAAAGGTTCCAATTAATCCTTGTCATCCACTTGGGTAATCTACTTCATGACTGTGGCTGAGAAAGGGTGGTACTGTATAGTGTATGTGTGTGTGTGTGTATTTTTTCTAGCCTTTGAAATAGTTTCATGTCTCACACGAAGGAGTACGACACATAAAAGTGAGTAACTCTCACAACGTTAAGAGGCAGAGGGGAAAAACTAGAAAAAAAATTATCTAAATCCCGGAAATGAATTCACCACACAAGTCTCGACATATAGACAGGCTCTTGGGTAGCTCTTCATTGGTGAAAGGCAGCGCCAGTGTCATTAAGAAACTTTTACTTAGTCAACCCCAAAGGCTCTGTCGTCGTCATCGTCATCGTCGTCGTCGTCTCCTCCATTTGTACGCCAAGATCAATATTTACAAAACCTATAAAGTCATCGCATCGTATATAGTAATCGTTGTTGTTTTTGTTGTTGCCATTATTGGAGTGGGTAGTTGCGGTTCAAGTTAGTTGCGACGTTAACCTCTATTCACTACATTCAAGTGTTCATCTCAATGCATACTCGAAAGGATATGTAAGGTTCTGTCTTTGTCCATTTACGTATTAAGCTCGAATCTGATGGGCATTTACTACACGTGTGCATGTGCATATGACGGGGGACGTAGGACGAGGGGCAGGTTAATGCTTTTAATAGGACGAACGTGGTGTTGCAGTGGGTTTAACAAGACACAAACTCATGTTGATGACAAGATTTTATGGGGAGACAGCCATATGCAAGTTGACATACTGATTATGAGGTCAAAATCGATAAGTCGAGTATTGGTGGATAAAGCTGTAAACTCTGTGGTTAAGATGCCGGCAATAATAACTATAGCTAGTTGACATACTGAGGGTCATAATTTCACAGCGAATTTGGTAATAATTCGAAACTTCTTGGTAGAGCTACAAGTTCAAGAGTTTATACGCTGCAAATCATATCTGACAAATGGAGCTACTTTTTTTTATATTTAGTAGATGTCAAACAGGAACTTAGCAAGTCAAGACCATATAGATCATTACTTGAAAAACTGGTGAGATCCTTATTCAGACAGTAATCGCATCACAAGTTCCTTTTTAAATATGTTCTTCCTTCTTTAATCGAATATATAGGCTCGCCCAATGGTCCAAATTCGAACAAATAAATTTAAAATTTACAATTTTTTGACATTATTAATCTTTTCGACACATCTATGAATGATAAGCTTCAATTTGGTAAACAAAAAAATAAAGTTAGTTAACATAAAGTAGGGTAAATATGTACCACAAAAAATAGCATCGGCGATTAATGTGTAGATATTAAGATGCACTTCGACAACTTGGTCTAAAAACATTTTAACAACTTCTTTACTATATTCTCCTCTCTATGTAGCTTGCATCTAAGGCACAAGCTAAAGATACAGATCGTAGTGTGGACCGCTTTTTTAGGTAAAAGTGTAAGCGAATTTGGTCTAAATTCGGCGTAGGGCACTGTATTTTAGGCAAGTATCACCTGCATCTTTGTGCGTCATGAGTTGTTAAACTAACTCGGCCCATTGATAGCTTTAGCTAAACGTTGCGTCATTGACAAGTCTTGGAAGTCCGTAGGAATATTAAGAATTTGTGGAACGAATTGGTAGGCGAATCATTTTGGCCAGATGAGTGCATGACGTTAAGCAAGATATTTTACCAATATACGAGTGTGTTGCTTGGAGTGGATATATAACAATGTTTGAGGAATGTTACCTCGAAAATGCGGTACTTAAAAAGCGACACTGGCTTCGAAAGTGGTTCGGTTATAAAATTCCGAAAGCTACGTAAACGCAGATCGACTAGTTTAGTTATTGGCAACTGATGCTCTTTCAAATTTCTGATCACGATGCACCGATTTCGGTAACACAATTTTTGAAACTTGGAAAAAAACAATAGGTACCTACGTATTTAACGGGTCTAAAATGTCACTTGTCGAACCGACTGTAGGTACAGCATACCACCAGCATGCACTTTAAATCCAATTTGGAAATCCTACCAAAAAAAACCCTCACAGTGCACCACCATAGCCTGGAACACATTTTGGACAAAAGATGAATAGAGAGGTTAGAAAAGCAAATACCGCCTACGACCATTCAATCCACAACCTCTTCAACATTTTCTACACCCGAAAACGGGGTAAAAAACTTCAAAGTGCATACTATCTCAAATTTCCTTCGAAGCACAAACATATTTATCTTGGTCCCATAATTGAGCTCAAGCACCCCGGCCGTGTCTGCTCTTGAATAGTATACTCTGTGTGCTGATGCTCCTCAACTGCATACCAATCAGAGCAAGTCATCGTCATTGTGGACCGTACAATCAGTTTTAGGGCGAATTTCAATTCAATGAGCGCATATCCACACAGCTCGCCCAGACACATGGCAGTTCGTTCGGCAGTTCCTCGCTTGCATTCACGAAACGAACCAAAACTTTATCCTCATTATTATTTGCCACAAATTTTGCTTCAGGTTTTTATTTTTTTTTTAATGCATATATACAGTATATACTGCTGGCTGACAGGCACCCTTCTTTATATGTGAACGTGTGCGAGAGAGAGACGTTTTCCATAACCACCCAGCGAGGGCTCTTAAGAGCAGATTAAATTAAAGTCACAATAAGGACATGAAAGTGCTCGCAATTATCTCGAGAGTACACTTGAACGAGTGAACGAACGACACGATGGATGGGACGATACGCACACACACACACTTACATAAATCGTATCCATGCCACAGCAAAGGAAAATTTTTAATTTCCATCTGCAAATCCAGCGGAAAAGTGCTTTTGTCGCAGAGGCAGGCGCTTCATTAACACCACCGCCACCGTTTTTTGCTATCGTGCGCCGTGTCGTCGGGTCGCTGTCGTTCACATCTGAATAATGTGTGTCTTGAGACAGAGAGAGAGAGAAAAAAAATCATTTAGGTACAGGGCTGAAAAATTATGGTCAATTAAAAATTTGCTTTTAACGCTTTGTGTGAGCTTTGATTTTGGAGAGCCGCCTAACTCGCAGTGACATCTTGTGATGAACACTGTCGTGCTGTGTGTGTTTTTATCACGAGTATTTCGTTTGTCAGATCTCAGGTTGACACATGAAGGGTATTATGAGCGCCTTTTTATTACCGTTCTTTACCACCCTGAAATAGGTCTTGTATAGGTCGCTTGTCCCTGTTTTTTATGATATCGCACCCTAGTCTTGAGCTCATTTTTAAATGGAGACAACTTCTTGGTTTATTGTTGTGATGGAAATTTCTGCGCGTCTTTTATTGACGTCACTTTAACTGAAGTGGATTACCAGACCCTACGAAGAAGATACATTTTCCCAACCTATAACCGCCTTGAGGCGTTTTTATTCACTTTGCAGGGTTATAAGTGCATTATTTAGTGAGTGCCATAAATTCAATATGATGCTTTCTTAACGTATGCAACAATACGTAATTGTTTCACATTGCTTTATAAGTCGGAAGAGTCCGCAAGTCATATATTTAGCGGTCTAAATGGACCACAAACAAAAACCGAAAAGCTATTCACCATTTTGCCCATTAAATATTCGATATGCAAGTTTAAATTCTTCCTAATTAGTGATGGGAATCGATATCGATTACAGACTCTGATTTTTGCAGAAGTTCGGAAAGGGCATTTAATGAAGGCTTTTAATTGGCCAGGTATCTATGGTCATTACAAAATTACGCATCTCGCCCATCATCATAATTTTCAATGTTCCGTCTGGTCTTTAGAGAAGTTATCGGAGGTATGACATGCAGAATGTTTGTATCCACCATTTTTCTTTTACCAACCTGATTCGCCTTCTTGTCGACGAATATCATAAACCACAAGTGATTTTCATCCACTTCGCTAGCCCCCATACAAAGGGAGATAAACTTGTCATCTTGAGATTACTATTTGACTAGGAGAGCTATCTTTACGCAGTCGTGATGATAGTCTTTACTGAATAATCCTTCCTCTGAGTCTTCAGAGAAATACAGACAGAAACCCTCATAAGGCAACCTAAGGCGGCAGAGAAAAGTCCAACGCTGACGAAAATTTCAGCGACCTCAGCATCACTCAATCCGTGGTAGTTAGAGAATAAAAATTGTATTGTCTTTGGCATTTTTTATATGGATATTTAGTACGGACAAGAACCACCTTACTCAACGAGCTTATGTAGTTGTTCTATAAGAGCATATTGCACTTCCTACCCTCGAAATCTACTCTCATTCCGCTATGGCTACAATCATAAAGTTCCATCTACATCACTGTTACTGAACCTCGTCTTAAATTCTCCCCCAATGCCATGAACATGAACAACTCAAAAACGCTGTTACTAGTTCGTCGTTTAGTCGTCTTCTCCAAAATCCGTCAATGTAAACGGGACTGAATATCTTACGAAAAATAGTTATTCCTCGAAATGAAATAGTCCAGAACAGAATATGCTATTACTCTCTTCAGATTGGCAGGACTAGTCTTCGTCTGATTTCTAAGAATTATAGTCTTCAGATACTCGGATAACTGAGCTATTATAATACCGTGAAAAGAGCTCTGCAAGTGGCGGGTTTTTCCATAATTTACAGTATGTTATTCTTAACAGGGATAATCAGGGATGGCCGTTAAATACTTTGCTTCAAGATACAGGAGTAGTGATGAAAAGTTTTAGCAGCATAACAAAGTAACTTCTTAGACAGCTCGGTAGACAGACAAAATTCGCACCTTTAGCGGAAAAGTTACAAGATTGACAATTCCAGTCGAGTCTCTTGAAGTATAATAAAAACTGCTGATAGTCTAAAAATATCGGCCAGCAAGTAACTTACATAAATAAGTTGTCATCGACATTTTGAAAAAGATATCGTCCAAACGATCGTCGTCAAATGTGATCTGCCCCCCAAAATCTTGTTAATTTTACGAGTTGAAGAAAATTTATTTGATATGGTTTACAAATCAGTTCCCAAATAAACATACGAATTTTAGAAGTATATACTTCCGTAACACAAATCACAAATCAGTCTACTGAATTGGAAGGGGGCTCAACCGGAGCGCCCAAATTAATGGCAGAAGAAACAAATGTCCAAACCAAACAGAATCCAATTTAATACATCACAATACACCCAATTGAGGCCTAAGTGATGAGGATGTTAAAGAAAGAATCCATAAATAAAGTGCATGTGAGTAATCCAGCTTAAGCTAGCAAGCGTTTACATTCAAATTGCATGTGGTAATAGATTTCAAGCGCTAGATTTATAGAAATAGATAATAGATTTTGAATCTAGCTTAAGCCCACTTAAGCCTAGTATACCTACTTAAATTAGAATGTAATAGTCAAACTAGGTAACGAAGTTTTCAATCACCTCCATGCACGATTCGCCTTGCAACTGTCGACGCAATTACCTCGAGAGAGCCGGATTGATGTGTAATCCGAGAATGGCAGGAGTTACAGTAGAGTTCTAAAGCAACATATCATTCGGTCGATCGGGATCGGGCCAATTTGACGTAAAATTTACTGAGAAAAAGGCTGTTTATGTGATTCGATCAGTCAAACCAGCAATTATGCTAAAATCCTTAACCATAATTGCCTCATCATTTCTGTTCAATCGGTGCAAAATTGAATAGAAAGTCCGTCAGGTCGAATCAATTCACTTGACAACAGAGGAGATGTTCTTGTTCAGGCATTTTAACTTGTTGTCGTTGTCTGACTTAATGAATTGAAAAGAGAATGCGTCAAATTTACTCAAATAGAGCGATCAAGAGCTACTAGTCAGAAAATAAATAAAAATACCCAGACCAGACGATCTCACTGGTTTGGATACTATCCAAATAATACCAGCATATTTCAAGACAACCCTTGCTTCAGTGATTCTTAGGGGCAAGCTTGAAAGTCGAAAATTAGTTGAACACATTGAATTGAAGATTGAAGAGAATTTTATGAAAACTGCTTCCAAGTCTGTTACTAATGTCCCTGCATTTATTATCGCACTCACGTTAAGGTAGGAAGGAATCGAATCGCCTCTAGATCTGCCCGCTTTTATAGGCAGCACTATTACAAAAATCTTCTTGAACAATAGCAAAATGCCACCGTACTGCGACTTAAAAATAATTTCCGACTATAAATGGCAACGACTGTGCGAATTTTTTGGCAACAATTTCCCATTACCCACATGCAAGAGCTGGTTTTTAGTATCCAAATGTATTGTAGAACATTCAATGTATCACTGTCTTTGTTCGTCCCGCTCCAACATCGTAATAGGTTATGCACTTCATATCCAACAAAATGAGCAATCATTATTCACAAAAGGAAATGAGCTCACATCCTCCTGCTGTAGATCCAAGAAACTTGTGCTAACCCAAAGTCCCTGGGGTATGATTAGAACCATATTCTATACTCTCGTATATTCTTTTCAACAAATTTTGGCCGACTTTTAGGTATTTTTTTTTTACTACCCGACACATTTGAGACGAATATGTAGAGCAATCGTAAAATTTGCACACACACCTTTCTCGGTCCCTAGCTCAGATGTCTTTAACTTTTAATAATAACAAAGAAAGAAAAAAAAACTGGAAAACGTGTCTGTGGCGTACCAAAAAGAACCACCCTCCGAGCGCACAATAATCATAAAAGTTCATGCACCTTGTTCAGTTTTTTTTTATATTCGTCTTACCTCCACCTGCTACTTTGTTTTTGCCTTCCGTTATGTCATAAATTTTATATATCCTTTGGGAGGGTGATGGTGGAAATATAAAATATACCTATGAGATGCGTGCAACTAAACTCCCTAATGACATTGACTTGCCGCGCTATAGCCGTAGTAACAATAATATCGTAGAGCATTAGTACAGTTTTAGCTTTGACTCTCTTTTACTGTTTTCAGTGTATGACAGATCCAGCGTTAGTAGCGCACCTCATGCACGCAACATAACACAATACACAACTACCGTGTGCTATTTAGTAATCGTGCCGCCAAAAGGACGACCTGAATTAAGGCTTTCAGTTCACCGCCTTTGTGTTTCATGTGTCCTATAAGCTCGTATGGTGGCGTACGTAGTCACAGGAGATTTCTATTTGTTTTCTGTTCATGTGTGTGTGTGTGTTTATCATTGTATCCTTTTTCGTGTTCTGCATTATTATGCCTTTGACCTTTCAGCTGCTTTTCCTCCTGGATGACAACGATGATGTGTGAAATGGCAAACTACCTCACGTAGGTATGGTAAGATGGTGTACACGGACTGTACGAGATATGGACAAAGGGAATGACCCTCTGGTCCATTTTTATTTCATCCGAACGTGTGTATTTGCGTAATGTAATTTCATTAAAACCACACACACACTTACACACAGACAGAACGACCGTGGTCAGCCGATGTTGTAATTTGAATAATGTATCTCTAGCTCCCTGACGAGTAACTGCAAATACGCTGCTGCTAACTTTCCGCTACGTATACGGGGAGAATGCGAAAAATTCAGGAGAAAATTACTTTTTTTGAGAGTTGATGTTTTTTTTTTCGAATCCACTCTAATTCAATTGGACGATGTAACCAAGTGGTGGACGACATGCTATATACTTATGGATAAAGGGCTAGACCAGTTGTTGTTGTTCTTGCTGGCTATATTTACAGAGTGCACAATTCATGGCACCATCAGGGCAGGATCAGGATAAATAAGGAGAGGTTCGTTGACACGTGGCATTCAGTTAGTTGCTTAATTTTGTTCCTGCCTCGGGGCTATCTATCGCTGGCCTTTGAGTTCGGTGTACCCTAGGGTAGACGTAGACGTCATTCTCTGCGAATAATGAATGAGCTTAGAAGGATAACAGAAAAAAAAAGGTGCGCGCATTAGGGTTTGTTTTTATTAGTCCAGGGGATGGATATATGGATGACAAAGGACTTTGTCGTTACGTATTACATGTCGCCGTTACTGATGCGACGAGGTGCATGCAAACGAATGCATACCGTCCTAAAGTGAATCGTGATGAAAGAGAATTTAGGTTAATGTTGTGGCAAGGGTTGGTCTACTACTACTACGAGTATAATCGTTACAATTGTACCTTGTATCGAAGAAGTGTAATTGCCCTGTCAATAATGCGTCTTCTGCTAGTTAAGGTGAGGAGAACAATATACATAATGTTGAATAAAGAAGATGGTGGTTGGGTGTGTATGAATCGGGAAGGCGCTGATTGGCATCAACCTGACGATGCCCAGCTGTTGCAACTTTTTATACATATCAATTGTGCTTATTTTACCTCCCAATTGTAACTAACTATAGGTAGCACACGGTTTCCTCACCCCAACATTCACAAAGGAACATGGCGGTCACCAGATCAACAAACCGACAATCAAATTGATCATGTTGCGATCGACGCAAGGCACTCCTCCAGTATTCTAGATGTCCGAACTTTCCGAGCGGCCAACATAGCCTCGGATCACTACCTTGTTGTAGCCAAGATACGTATGCGGATATCCCAGACACCGCAACAACGAGGAAATACTGTGAGGAGATTCAACGTTTAACGGCTACAAACGCAACAAACCGCCAGAACTTTTGCCGATCCCGTCTCCCTCAACCTTTCGAGAAGTTCTGTGTAGCCAGAATCAAGTGCTGAAGACCAAGATGCCAAGAAGCCATCAGAAAAGCCGCAACTGATGTGCTTTTAAGGCAGCGGGAGATGACAGATCAAGATGGCCAGTGTATATGCAATAAAAGTCATAAAATAGACTTGTGAAGCCCCACAATATCCCTCGAATAGATTCAGCACTGGTATTTACGAAACGTACTAAAATTATTTGACCGAGATCAATGTACTTGTAGCCAATGAATATAGTCTTCAGCACAGCCACATACCATTATAAGGTATCCAATGTACAAACAATAGTAAATTAGCTAAGTTCTGCACCTTTTTGTCTCAAACTGAACCGTGCACTCGAAGTCAATAATATGTATCTCATGCATCACACCGCAAATAATGCATGCAGTATGTAGGTCTGAGTGGCAGTAAAACGGTAGATAGAATTGACGGCGAGCATGAAGCACTGCTGTTCACTAATATAAAAAGAGCTTAACTTAGCTAAGTTCTGAACCAGAAGACCGGAAATCACATACATCAAATCGATGGACAAGTTATTTACCGCCTTACCTATACTTACGGAATTTTATACCGCACGCAGTTAGTAGAAAATTTGGATAGAAAATGTATCACATTAACCATTCATCGCTACTAAAGATTTAGCCGAGTTTCAAACCTATTCATCTAAAACTTGTATATATAACTGTTATCGAAAGCATGCAAGTAGCAAGTTATTCCATCAATTACCGCGCAAATGATAGAATGAAAATGATAGCGATAGAAATTATTTGGATGAAAACTCGCAGATAGGTACATACAAAGGTTAGCCAAGTTTTAAACCTTCTGATAGAAAATTGGATATTCGAACCCAAATAGAGCTTATAGGCAATAAATAGATATACCTAAGTCCAATATTTAGTCATACGAAATAGTAAAAAAAAAAATTGCGAAAGGAATTCACTGAGCACCACGAACAGCTAAGTTCTAAACCATGCGCCTTCCTTAGAAAAATGCATAAATCCAGTAAAAATGATATCTTTATTATTTTAAGAATTTTATTTTAAAAGATCGTCTAACAAACTGTTCGTCCATTGAAACACCCCACAGACCGATGAACTTAGGTGTGACTCTATAAGAACAGATGGTAAACGCATTAGCCATCACCATTCATCTATCCTGCGGTCACTAATACATACATACCAATTATCAGCTAGATTAACACATCCCATTGAAACCCTCATCGTCAGGACGATTTAAATTGAGATCTCATCGCTCTGATTGAAAAGTTATGTATGTGCAACCTTTTAAATGATAATTGTTCTTGAATTCCATGATGTAATCATTTTCTATCGCAGAAGGCAGGTCAAGGGTGCACAACGATCAGAACAATCCTGCACAGCATCCCTTCATTGGCAGAGCCATCAATGCCTCCTGCTATGGTGGCTTTATTGCTTTTCTTTCGAAAACAATTAACCGCATCCATTGTGCTGTTAAATATAAAAACTCTCCACCTATACTGCCATGCCGGCCGGCTGGGGGTGGTGTGTGGAAATATATAGGGATGCAAAAGAACAGCAAACCATAACAACGACAGAACAAAAATAATAATGCTAAAGTGAAGTGAATTACGACGCCCAGGATTGGCATTGCTTTCCAATTGAATCGGGGCGTAGGGGAACGGCAACGGGCACGACCCAATTGATGAATGCCAGAGCATAACAAACTCTATCCCGGATCAAGTGCTGGAAATAATGAAAAATCTATAAAGCTGGGATTTGCCATCTCCAAGTCTACAATACCCCACTTCCATGGCAACCGCAATTCATATATAGGATGTAGTACTTCCAAAATAAATCAATGGACGCCAGCATGATGCAGAAGGATATCACAGAAATTGATTATCACAGGACGACCTAGGATGCGGTGCTGCAAGGGAGTTTCTCAGACTGACTGCGGTTATCGTAATTGAATGTGGAAATGAATTAAGTGGGATTTGTGTTGGGGAGAAAGGAAAAATGGACCGCGCGCCTCCGGGCCGATCCGCACATGTATCCTTTTGGTAATTTCTCCTCTCTATATAACGTCATTTTAAGCAAAACGCGCGTCTGACGTTATACTGAAGCGCTGAGAAAAATTAAATGAAAATCCCTTCCAAAGCGCGTCGTCACTCAAGTCAAAGCAAGCCTCAACTTCCCTTGGGACACGCTCGCACTCCATCCTCCAAACGAATCGGTTATAGAATACTCAAATCAAAAGGACATAAAGCGCTGCCACTGCTGCACATTCCTTCGCAACGATATTACAGATGCTGAGGCGGAATTGTATTCCCTTTGACGTGAAAGTTAGTCACCATTTTATTTCGCAATAGAGTCTGAACGTGTGCTCCTTTTTGTTCCGCAACAAAGTCCCATCGTCTATCTCGTTTGCTCTCGTTCGCTTTGTGTTTGTTCTTAATATCTTACACAAATCATAAAACACATCAAGCCTTGGGCCAAAGACGCATTCGTCGCGGATTGACTTGGGGGAAGGAGGCGTTCTGCTGTGCCAATCTCGCCTTACCCACTCTATGCCTCTATGGGCGCGAGTCCTTGTGTAAACTTTAGTTTTCTTCTTAGTAAATGATTTATTGATTTCAATTTGTTTTCGCACAGAACGAGAAGAAATACATACAAAAAAAAAAAGAAAGGGAAAAACATAATCTGTCTCCCAGTGCCGGTTGATTTTCTTTTCAGCCTTTGAGACAGTCAGTCAGTCAGAAGCAATGGTGGAAATGTGAAAATCAAATGAAATTTGGTAAAAGGATAGAATCAAGTGGATGGAGTGTAGATGGCTCCTGCTAGCCTGATGGAGGAGGCGGGAGGGGCCCAGTAGCGGAGGAGGACTAACTTTTCAAAATCAATATTGATGAAATTAATTTATTGTATTTAGATACGATTGTTGCTAAGGGATGTTGGGTTATCAAGATTTGATTACTTTTCTGAGTGATGCTTCGTTCCGTCTGTTGGTCTGCGACATTGTAAATGTAGATGGTTATAAATACACACACAATGACTAGACGTAAACAGGCTTTGTGCCTAACTCACAGGACTTCGGATTAGATGAGACGTAGTCATATGAACTATGACTTGCTTGTCATAGAAATACCGGATTTGCTCTTTATTACTGATGATTTAGTTGGATGGCCTGATTTATGTGGTCGCCTTGTGTAGTGGTTTTTAAGACATACAAACAAAGACTTTCGTTACTAGGAAACAGGGATTGGAAATGAATTCAATTTCAATTTTTAGCTACATGGTGCCCAAGGAGTTTTATTTTCAAACAGAGGTCAAAAAAACAAATTGCCTCCGCTTGCATAGATGTTGGCTTTGGCAAAATGCTTCAATAAATGTTTATTTAAATGAAAATGAAATTTAGAAGCTGTATCCTTGAATGAGTGTTCTCAAAAAATCATAATGCTATGATAGATACTGAGTATACCTATACGAGGCAACTGCTTTTTTAGTCGCAGCCCGAAAGTGTTTATGCAGTGATTTCGTTTAGGTTTTCGGTTACGCTTACAGTACAAGATCAAATTTGGATACGAATGTATCTACGGCATTAAATGATTCAATGATAAAACTCAACAATAATTCGAAAACTTTAATTTAATTATTGTACCGCTTACAAGTTAATAAGAAACCAGTCTTAGCACGATTTTCTAAATAAGCTCTCTCTCTATGTTCGAGTTTTTTGTTTGAGTGAATCAACGCCACATTTTTGAGGTTTATCTTACACAACTTTATTGATATTTTCTGAAATATGGAATTTCATCCCAGCACAGTGTGCACCGGTTTTGTACTATTCTGGATGAAGGCAAGGTGGGTAGGACTTGATACTAACCGATATAGCAAAATGCTGGATATCTAGTAGGATCTTTGAAATAGTGAAGTCTCAGTCTCCATCAGGACTACCCTTTGTTGTTTTTGCTTAAGGTGGCCTTCGATACAAGGAGCACTTAGGCCATTAGTCGGCACATTGTACATACCACTGAGATTGAGGGGAATGAGTCCTTGACTGGCTATACTAATGCACGCCATATGAAGCAGTTTAAAAAGCTAAGAATGTTATCACGGCTGGCATTATTTAGATCACTAAGATTATTGAGAAACTGGTTTCTTAAGTAAGACTTTCTTCAATTGGCTAGGCAAGAGCAGCTGCCGAGAAAGTAGGTGATCAACTCATCTTCCTCTTCATCTCTAGAAGTCATTGTGCGACAGACCAAGTCTTTGCGCGTATCCGGAGATGATATTAACGACCTTCGAGATGGTAGAACTGTTAAGTCGCAGGAGATCCTAAGATCTTTTTATACCAAGCTAAGCCTAGCTTTTATTTCTATCTATGATTTTGCCCTGGAAAACATTACAGTGTTTCGGAAGGTATAATCAGACAGATTTGTTCTTCTGAGAAGACCAATTTGCTCTTGTATTTTGAAACCGTCGGTAAATATTTATAGTGATATGTCATGTAGGTAGGACGTGAATCCCATTGGTTTCTGTAGTATCCTGGCAATAGTAGTGTCAAACCGTGAAAGTCAAATAAATAATAAATAGAAAATAAATCGAGACGTGATCCCCAGACACTAGAGAGCAGACAGAGGATTTCCGGTATTTCATGAGTGAAGCCTTTTCAAAGTTGATTTTCGCAGCCAGGTAATCAGTAGTACTGGGCAAGGAGCTTTTCTATAGAATTATTCTGGCATGCCCAGTTGGTTGCCCTGTCCAGTGCTTCAAATTCCAGATTCCATAAACCAGTAATACATGGGTTAAGCCGATATCATCATTGTAAAGTACTAGCTCTCATCTTCATAATATATGAAACTGTAGGAATTGTCTCTGTTACATCAAAGCTCGAAAACTGCTGGACAGATTTCAATGAAACCTTTTTATTAATGTTTCTTAAGACTGTGAGATGGTTTTAGGATATGTAGTTCGTAGCCATATCCTTTTGAAACAGTTTTTAGCCTGACTTCACTGCCTATTCTATATATGTACTATGTTCTAGCAAACTCTGGAACTCGCTTCGTGGGGATATATTTCCAGAAGACTACAATTTGCAGCAATTTAAGTGCAGAACTAACATACATCTGCAAGCATCTCATCTTAAAAAAAAAAAGAATCATCATAGCTAGCTTGATTTAGGAGAAATACTTTTGAACTGAAGGACAATTTTTAAGTTGGCTTTCACCGGGTGCGGAGCATTTGTCTTAGACATGTGTACGACAAATGTGTGCAACATGTTTTGATCCTATTGTGTTGGTTTTACGTCATGACTCATGAAGGAATTAAGTTTGTAGATTATGTTTTACCTTCAGTAAATAATAATTTATGGAATAATCCAATACAAGAATTTTTTTCTGTTTGTTGCTATAATTTTCATATTTTTGTTTGTCTCGGGTTTAGCTCCTAAAAATATGGTCACCGTAAATATATCCCATATGTGGCTCTAAGTGTTTTTGACTCCACATCCTGTAAATAACACGGCCCATCTATTTGAAAAGCGAAACGTATTGCTTAGTTCACAACGAATTATAAAGTATTACAAAAACAGACAACATTGTTTAGCGTATCGTTCCCATTTTAGACCGACGCATAGCTCTCTTATATCATTTATTTGACAAAACAAGCCAATAATTCGTGTAAGCCGGATAGAAAAGTTCTGCCGCTAAAATCCATGAATCCATCTCAATCTTATGGACGTTTTCTCTATTCTATCCTGTCTTCCATCATCTGACAAAGTTTTATCCTTGCAGCTGATAAATTTTACTTTTTTTTTGTCATTTTAAGTAGATTTCTGCCACAATATCCTTGGAAAATTACTTTAATTCCAATATCATCTGTGCGCTGCGCCAACGGAGAACGGACATACTATACAGTACACTCCACTTTATCTTCACGCTATTCTTAACGAACAGAGAATAGCAATTGTCCCCGCGCCAGTTTCTGGTTTGCCATCGTCTCCACTTGTCGTCCACCAAAGTCATTAGGAGTCAACTTGTTCTTCTCTTGCTCAACACAGCGCATTCGAAAAGTATTATAACCCGAATGCAGGATGTGCTGGTTAAAAAGTTTTTCCTCTTTCGAGCGAGTGCAAAATTTTCAACTATCCCCCAAACAGTAAATCCAGCCGAGCAAGCAAAGTTGATTACGATGGCTGATCTTATTAGGGATATGCCAGTGAGGCACTGTGCAGCACCCTGTCTCGCTTTATATCTATACTGTTTGTGTCTCAGCCTTAGCCACAGCTAATTACAGCATACAGCCTGAAAATTAAGTGAAAAGCGAATGCAATGACTGTGACGACGACAACGACGACGATGATGATGATGATGATGATTAGGATGCAAAAGTTTTCCATCCTTTTGTGTATCCTGTTCGTCTTGATTATGATACGCTTTGTCATTATCATTATCTTCATCGTTATGGACTTGTTGGACATGGATTTTCCTAGTCCTTTTTTTTCTGTAATGGACAGTTGCAAGGGTCATTAGGTTCGGATAATCTACTGGATATGATATAAATGTATCTGGATGTAGTTTGAGAAGAAATTAATGCAACTGTCATCGCACTGCCTTCTTGATATATATACGGTCATTGTTGATGAGTTGCTTGACCAGCAGAAAGTAACATCAGGACCTGACTAAATGACGACGTCGCGCTACCCAAGAGTGTTTTCAATCTTTTATTCTTCAGTCATTCGCTGCCGCTTCGCTTGGGTATAGATAAATTGCAACACACACACAGACAAGGTATCGACACGATCGCTAAATGGAATTCAATGGCGTGCGCGCAGGTATGAATTCACTACCAGCACTAAGGTGCGGACCCAATAAATTAATATGAGGAAATTAAGTTCGTGCCCACGACTATAAGGCGGACGGTCTTTGTAGTCTTTCTGGTGAAGCGACAGTTGAAACATGAACGGCTGCGACCTGTGAGTATCTATAATTTGTTGGACGCTATTATCTTTAGATTGCATCTATTGTGTTTGTTGGGCATATAGACGCGCCAACGCAGATGGCTTTGTAAGCGATTATAATTGTTAAGTTCTTGCACAATAAATTGAAAAACCATATAATGAGTTTATTATAGAAATGGGACTCAACGAGGCGGCATGCATAGCTCGAGGCTCTAGAGTGTCCGTTTCAAAGGAAATAAATGGGAAACAAAAACCTGAAATGCGAGTATGTATGATGAAGCGGAATCTATTGACTGATGCAGTATGTATGATGGACTTCAAATAAGTCCAGTTGAAGTTTGACGACCTCTGAATAAGATGAGCGAACGAAGATTATACGGGGGATGTGCATCTAATAAAAATGTATCTATGCTTTATTTTGTGGGTCGTAAAGAACTAAAAGTGGTACATAAAGAGTGTCCGACTTTTACTCATATATTTTTGCTTCTGAGCCTTAAATTGAATCAGAAGTTAGTAAGTAGTAGAAACTGTAGGTTTATCCAGAAAAGCATTTTACTGACTGAAAACAGAAAGCAGAAAAACTCTGCATCCACACACAGGCAAGTTTGGTGTCCATTGGACACTGTCCAAATAAGGAGATGTCAAAATTGACCATTTTGTGGCAAAACAATATAAAGGCCCAATCGATGTTTGAGCAGCACGTAAGACTAAGACTCTCTAGGAAGGCGGTTACTATTGTGTAGAGCTAGCCGCAGCGTAGAGCATCAGAAAACCAAATTTCTTTCGGAAGATATATAAAACAGATCACTGTAGGTACATCGGGCCTCTTTGCATCTCCCTTATGATTTTCCATTACGACATTCTTCAAAAGATTAAATTTGGAACTCTTATCATTTACCTCATATTCGAAAATAGCCACCGAATTTTAAAATAATCGCAGATATATTCTTTTGCGTCAGCACTTGTCCGATGGAAGTGCCTGAATTGATAACACCGCAAGATCGTTGGGTGGTAGCTTTGACGGCTTAATCAACTGCACGTTTGCAATTTTTTTGACGTTCAAACAACAGTTTGCTTGAACGTTTAGAAAATAAATGACATGGTCAGTATTCAGCTAATCTAAAGGTGGTTTCTAGTGGTTTCTTTTTAAATTGTAGGCAATGTTGCCAGATTTTTTTTTTTCAAAAAACTGTAAATTCCCAAAAAAAAAACTGTATTTTCAACCAAAATACTGTAACCTTCGAAAACCAAACGATTTTTTTTAAATTACGGTTTTTTTTTTAGTTTTATTAAACAAAAATAACAGAAAACAATTCATTTTAAATAAAATAACATGCTTAAATACGAAGCACTACGATTTAAAGCACATTTTAATTTATTCTTTCAAACCTGAACTTTAAAAAAAACTGTAATTTGTACTAGTAGGTCATTTTAAAAACTGTAAGCTTGTCTAAAAAACTGTAATTTACAGTTAAAACAGTGAATATGGCAACGTTGATTGTAGGTTACTTTGACACTGACAGCTGTTTCCCGCTCGAAATCTTGACATAAAGTCAGTATCATACCTTCGCGGAACGAAATGAGTCGCCTTACGCTTGAACAACGTTGGGAAATATTGAAAACTTCTTTCCAAAGTGAGTGCTGTTAGCTGTGTAGCCCAAACAGTGCGTTTTTTGAAAATAAGTCTTGGCCGAAATGTAGCACCCACCGCGCCTGCTGTACGCAAGTTTGTGTAAAAAGTTCCGAGATTGTGAGACTCAATTCACAAGCATCAAGTCGCCATCGATCTCAATGATTGTGGAGTGGTGGGCATCATTGGACAATTTTTCTTCGGAAATGAGGATGGGAACAACATATCGGACAACGGTGGGCGTTACAGAGCCATGTTAACCGACTTTTTGTTTACTGAAACTTTTCATGCAGGATGGCGCGCCATGTCACCCATGTCACACAGTCCATGCCAGAATCGATATTATGCGCACCAAATTCCCAAATCATGTTATCAGCCGTCTTGGCGATGTCAATTTGGCCGGCTCGGAGCTGCGATTTGACCCCTTTGGATTTTTTTTTTGTGGGGAACCATGAATGACCGATGTTATGCCAACAATCTAGAAAGCACTTAAGGCCAATATCATCGAAGCAATCTGTGAGCTACAGCCCGAAACCGTAAACAAGGTCTTGGAAAATTGGAGTAACCGAATGCGCTACTGCGAAGCCAGCCGAGTCAGCAACTTGAACGACGTTGTGCTCCATAATTAATGGGAATGTTTGCTCTTACTAATAAAGCCATAATATGTACGGAAAAAAATTAATTTTGTTCATTTTATGGCATTTTTAAAAAGAAACTTGAATTTGGCCCACCCTGTATGTATATGGGTACCGATGAGAAATTCTGCAGTTTCACCGCCCACGATAGACAATTTAGTTAGGTTATATACCATATTTCAACAATCTTAACGCAAGTTGAGTGACTACAGCATAGCGCTATCGTTTGTCGATTTTTGTAGCAAATTAAACACTTCCTTCCAAGCCGTACTACAGTGAGGCCAATTTAACTAAAATTTTGTAATTTTGGGTCTTTCTTCAATTCGATTAGATGCGTGATAAGCCTTTTTTCAAAGGTTGAGGTATGAATAGCAAAAATATTAACTTTAAAGCTTTTATCTATTAATGATACCTAAGCTTATATTAAACAAGCTTAGCTTAGGCTAAACAAAATCTAGCAGAAGCTTAAACCTTCACTGATGGGAAATACCAGCGGAGCTAACATCTTCATCGATATGGTACTCGCTAACTTGAGATCTTTGTCAATGTCTGTTCCTCGCAGAGCTTGGCGGGAGAATGGACCTTCGTATCACCGAAGCACAGGACGTCAGTGACCGCCTGAGCAGTACTTACTTGCAATTTAGCTATCCCCTGATTTCGTTTTGGGTTGTTCGTAAATGAGAGCAAATTAATAAACACAAGAAATAAATACCGTGCTTTGACAGTTTCTAAATTGTGAAGTGAATTTGCATAGTCACGTCGTGGAAGGGCCTAAAGAGCCCAAGTTTGTTCAAGACATTGTAACGCATCAGATATAGTTCTAAATTGGAAATTTGTTAGAGGAATTTGCTGTACCTGCGACTTTTCAAAATAGTCCTAATGGCAACTCTTTGAAAATCTCCTGTGGGACGAAAAAAATATCTTGAATGCCAAGAAATTCTCCTTGCCATAATTTAGTGGGTGTCATGGAATCTGGGATAATAATCCGTCATCTGTCATGACGATGGAATCACTTATCAGGACTGTTTAATGTGAATGTATTTTTAACTCCAACATCCCGAAGCTAGAAAAAACTGCCCATATTTTGGGACGACGACATTCTTCATAGAAATGAAATTCAGATTTACTGTAGGGACATGTACTTTGCTGTTTGTAAAGACAACCCGCGTTTCAATTCTATAGATGAATACGATGTGTTTATTGTTTTCTTGCAGCCAGGCCGTGTGTGCTTTGATGTGTCACTAAATAAAATGATTGGTGTGATGTGATGAATATGACGAACCCAAATAGATATTGAGAGTCTGAATGACGGTCCATTTTTTGCCACCATTACCTCACTAGTGAGTTGAGTTCTGTAGAAAGTTTCGACAAATTCTTCTCAAAAATAAATCCTCGTTAGTTGCGATATATGATGCAAGATCCAGCACTGCATGAACATACTCCACACTTTCATTGTCACTGCCCAGAAATCTGATATATTAGAAATATAGTCTTTTGAAGAGCTTTCTATCTTAATAAAAGGTGCACCAAATTTGACATGATGAAGCGTTATCATGATTGTGATGTCTCCATCCCTGTGCGTATGGATGGTGAGGGAGTTGCTATACTCAACAATTTTGTCCAGCTATGCTATGAAAAGAGGACATCATTAAACGTCTGTCGAACCAAATGTCATGTCGTCGAGCGAAAAGGGCGAATGGAGACCACAGGCTACGTATAGTTGGCTATAGACCCTCGGAAGACCCTCAAAATCATCAAGTGTACGGATGCAATTGTCCGCCAGAACACCAAGTCCGAGTTGTAGACAACATAAAACCATTCCGACTGAATGTAGACTATCTGCGGTGCGAATAGATGGCTGATGCACTGCCTCAGGTGAAGATTCTCCCAGCTTTTTAAATAAACAATGTAATGAAATATTTAACACTGTCGGCGTCTAAGACGGTAAGCAACCACCATCCGTGTTATTGTATTCTTTCAAATAAAATTCCAACCGACAAAGTTCTTTATCTCTACTATACCAACCATACCTCCCCTTAGAAATGTCCACCTGAGCGCCTTGTCATACCCCACAACCCCACAATATAAATACCTATATAGACAAATACCATCGGCAAAGTAAATACCCAAGCCCGTATGACCTAAACAAACCGCGATAAATCATCGATTAGTAAGCAGGGTTTGTCGTAAGCGTATACCTATACACATTTTTTCTCCCCGCATTAAGTTATTAAACATTTTTATCGCTAAGCTCGCAGGTATCACATTTTTTTATGTATGTGAATGTGTACAACACACAACACGGAGATATGAAAATTTTGTCCATAAATTCACGCGGCGACAAAAAGAACATTTTCCGCCAACAAACGTCTTCACCGGTCGGTCGACGACGTTTGCGGAGTATATACTGATTGCGCAATGAACTTTGTAAGTACATTTGTTTTTTAACAGCACGGTGTCTTACTTATTAAGGTTGGCTATACCGATAGGAAGGGGAATATACTTTTGCAAGATTATTGCTATCAAAAAAAATTTAAAAGAATCGAAAGCAAAAAAAAACAACAATAACAAAATAAAAAAATTAGTTCTAAAGTCATTATACCTTCGTCACCTTTTCGCCTTGATACTGCATATGCCACGGCTAGCGCATACACTGGTAATAGTCTACTCACATGTCATGTACGCCAACCAGCTTCAGCAAGGTGGATTTTTTTTTCCAGCGAAAACCGCTAAGTTGATTAGAAAAATAAAGTTCTCGAGAGCAATTTCTACAATTTTCCACGAATGAAACTCAAGACATTTATTGGTCATTTGTAAATAGTATCGCGAATCGAAGAGAGCGAGATACTATCATCATCATCGACATAAATAGTAACTGTAGATAGATGTTCGAACGTATAGACTGATTACATACCTGAAAAGAGAGAAAGAGAGAGAGAGAAATTGTTAAATTAAGTCAACAGGTGAACATATGATTGAGAGGATTGTTATTGTTTCAATTAGGTAATATAATGAGTGATAGCTATTGAATGACAATCGAGTGAAGACGGCTATCAGTAGTAGATATAGCATTTTGATGATTCGTGTTTATTGATTTGTGACCTGGATTTTGTATAATATTTTTGGAACCAAGATTGATAACGAGCAGATGCGGACTATGGTTTAAATTAGGGCATGTGAGAATCGACTTATATTTTTTAGGTACAAACATAAGGCTTCTTTCAAGGTCAAGAGGGGAGCCGCAGTCGTACGTCCTATTTATAATATAGTTCGGGAACTATTGTTGGATCGTTTTTCAGACAGCTGACTGGTTGACAATAAATTCAATTGTCATTGGTTATTTCATAATAATAATCGACAAGCAGGCAGCTATTAAATCCCTCCCATTCAGCACAACAAAATCTAAAGAAGACCTTAGCGAGATTGTCAAACGCAGGTCATTTCGATGTCCCAGGACCTTTTGAGGCTGACGAATTGGCTAGACGAGCTTGGAGTGCGAATGTCGTTTGCTAAATAAGGACCTTATCTATACCAATATATTCAGCATATAGCAATTGGCTAGATGGACTCGGCTGGATCACTGGATCAGTGCCACACAGCTAAGCTAAAATTGCCAGTTTGAAGTAACTGGCGGGGTTCCACAAGGATTTGTCCTAGGAACCTTGCTGTGGAAAGTTATGTATGGCGAAATTCTGCGCCTACCGATTCCAAGAGAAGCGTCAATCATCGGGTTTGCTGATGACATCGCCGAAGTAATTGTGCCAAAAACGATAGAAGAGGTCGAATTGCACTGCAACGAGACAGTTGCAACTCTACGTAGTTGGCTAGCTAATGCCGGTTTGCAACTCGCAGATCATAAAACAGAGGCAGTGCTTATTACGAGTACCTATAGGAAAGTTCGGGAAACGATAACGTTTAGCGTGGGAGGACATGACGTAGTTTCTCAACCGTTTATTAAATACCTAGGAGTGATTACTGACGCTCATCTAAGCTTCAAATACCATCTAGAACGGGATACCTACATAATACACAAGGGCAAAATCCGCATACCCCAAAATCCCACCTTTTGAAAAAAAAAAAAATCCCCAAATTCAAAATCCACCAAATAAAAAAACCCCAACATGTTAATTCAAAATATTTAAAGAAATTTTCGTATACCTAACCCTGCGCCTACTCCAAATACAACAGTGACCCCAAACAGGGGGGTTGCTTACATATTTTACTGTTAATGCATTGTAAATACTTACACTCGAAATCTATTCGGGAATTTTTGTTTTGGGGATTTTGGGTTTGGGCATTTTAATTTTGGAGTTTTCGTACCCAACCCAGAACATGTACCTATGCAAAAAGCCTCCAAAATGCCCTCAAAAACAGATGAGTAACATCGGAGGCCCGAAATAGAATAAGAGACTACTTCTGGCAGGAGCTCTCTGTCTAACACTCATGTACGCAGTAGAAATATGGTCAAGAGCTATGAAAGTTAATTCTTATTTACGCGGAATTAAATCCGTCTACCGCCTTAGCGCACTAAGAATCGCCTGGTGCATTTAGAACTTTTTCAAACGATAATATACTCGTCGTATCTTCAATCGATTTGCTCACAGAAGAAATGAAAACGGTTAGAACCGAGTGAGTCCGAAATGGCCGGGTATAGATGATGATAAAAGAAGGTATGAAAGAAATCGTAGTATCGCAACAACAATGGAAGGAATCTTTGAAGGGAAGATGGACACATCGTCGCATGTGTATGGCCCACTCCCTAAAACATTGTAAATTACATGCTGCATAAATACGAAATATGGCCGTGCGAATAATCAGCGATCTTAGGCGTTTAGAGCGCCAACGAAAAGTGAATAGCTCAAATAACAGTATGCGATCTAATATGGCTTTAAACCGACCCCCGCGAAGTAATGCCTTATGTACGGCGGTGCTGCGGGGGGCAAATATCGGTCTGTTCGAGATGGGAGGTGGTTTTAGCCGGTACTACCAATGAACGATCATTGGTGCCTCATGCAAGGTTTCCATACCTTCCATCGCAATAAAAAAGAAGATAAAATTAGACCAAAAAATATCCAATGCAGTATAATGGACTTTCGCCTACTAGCACCTCATCATCGATGGCCAACCCAAACAATATTTTAAACGATTTTTTTTTTATTTAATTTTTAATTAAGCATTACTATATAAAATTAGGTATGTTTCTTTGTATGGGATAAGCTCACTGAAACGATTTTAAAAATTATTTCACTAATAGAAAGTTATGGCCTACGCTATTTTGTTTTTTAATTGGACAAAGGGGGCGTGGCACAACCCATACAAAAAATGAAATTACATATCCCGAAACCCACCCAGCCAATAGAGCTAAAATATTCAGGCAATCGTAGGTACCTATCGCCCCGAGAAGGTTGGTCAGAATTGGGCAAAAACGTACAAAAAAAATTCTAAATCTTATAAATCTCGAAACCGGTCTGATAGGTTTCGAGATTTATAATATAGATAGAGCCTTAATTTTCAAGCAATCGTAAGTATTAGCCCGAGAGTGTTCCTAGAGTGATGTTTGGTCATAATTGGGAAAAGGGGCGTGCCACCTAACCATACAAAAAAAAAAAACATTTAAAATCGTGTATCTCGAAAACCTCCAAACCGATTGAGCTCGAATTTAGGTATTGTAAAAACATTGCAAGCGCTTTTTCTCGACACTTCGAAGAGTAGTCAAGCTAGAGAACTGACATTTTAAATTATTAATTTTTTGTATAATTTGTAAAAACAATAATAATATATTTATTTAATTATAAAATACTCGCATTTTCCATCCATTTGGCTAGACGACAATTTCAATGATAAAAAGAAGATTTTTCGAGAGAATCATCCAAATAGGTTTGGCGCCAGGGCTGCTAGTATCTATACCCTCCTTGGCGCCACCGAAAATAAAAATGTAAAACAATGTTCGGCTATTAGATGTTTACGAATTTTTTAAATGAATCTGTGTTAATTTGAACTTAACCTAAATCAATGAAATGCCCACAAAAACAAAACCCTCCATTAGGTAAACAAAAAATGCGTATATCTATAACTTTCCTAGGCAATATTCAATTGTCCACTAGACCGTTCTAATAACCAAACAATAATTTGCATTCAAAATATAGCACTCTCTGGCATTTGTTTATTTTAATTCGCGTCGATTGTCGAATAATAAACGTTCAGCTTAAATTAATGAGACAATTTGGTGGGCGCTCAGTTATGCTGTGGGTACACTATGCCAGCTTGTATGTCTGCCACCCAAAAATCAGAAGCCATCCCACCTGTGAGCTCGCGCGCACCATGTTGCGGTGGTGTATGGAAACAAAGTATTCAAAATGATTGCATCAAATTAGTGATGGATTTGCAGACGCACGTAATACACGTGAAACCCTAAATGGCACTTAAAAAGCAGTTTTCTCGATAGAAATCTATCGCGCCAATGAAATATATACCACAAGCATTTGCGCACGTCACGCCACACACCAGGTAAGTGGATAATAATTAATGAGTTTCGAATTAGTGCGTATCGGTTGGCAGCTTCCAATCCTCGTTGATATCCGTTCTATCAAAGGTGCAACTTCATATCAATTAGTTTGGCAGCGAAATTACCTGTTATTAGGATGAGAGTTACCCATGGGATTGGTATTTTCTATTTTTTTTTTTGTTATGTTTTCGGCGGAGAAAGCAATCAGAGAGCAAATGTTATGGGAATGATAATGATGGAGCACCCGCCCAACGGGCCGCCGCCGCCGCTGCTAGTTGGAAGCGGGATGAAATAGATTGATGTGTATGGTTAAGTTGAAATTGAATACTTAATATACATTGTAGCATTAGCTTTATCCAATAAAATGTGTCTGAGTGGTTATTGGTGGATTGGGGTCTTTGGTCCTAACTCGGGTAACTCGGAGTGATGTATGCTTTAAGTTTTTATGTATACTTAAAGAACTCTGTGGCGACATATAATGTACATTTAATCGGTGCTTATACTATGCAATATTAAAGCTTCTCAAACAATATACGGTCTTGACTTCTTATGGCTCGTGTAAGGCAGAAATTCCGAACTCGAACTTCCGATGAAACGAACAACCGACCGGAAACTGGAGGGGGTAGGGAGCATGGTATGGCAGTTCGGACAAAATGAGAGAAAGTGAAACTTCGTTGGACAGAAATTCAAACCGGCGATGAAACGAAAAAGCAACAAGAAACGAGATGGGTTAGCCGGCGTGGTGAGGCAGCTAGGGGAGAATGAGATGAAGTGAAACTTCTTATGGTTCGTTGGGCTGAAATTCCGAAATCCGAGTGAAACATATTATGGCTCGATGAAACGAAAAAGCGACAGGATAGCTGGGACAAACTGAGGCGGTAGGGCGCATTTTAGGGCAGCTTGGACAACATGAGACATAGTGAAACTTCGCTCGAGAGAGAAATTACAACCTGCGATGAAACGAAAAAGCAACAGGAAACGAGATCGGTTAGCGAGCGTGGTGAGGCAGCTAGGGGAGAATGAGATGAAGTGAAACTTCTTACGGGTCGTCTTGTTGGACAGTAATTCCGAAATCTGAGTGAAACATATTATGGCTAGATGAAACAAAAAAGCGACTGACAGCTGGGACAAACTGATACAAAGTGAAACTTCGTTGGACAGTAATTCCAAACTCCGCCGAAACGAATACGCAATAAGAAGAGGGACGGAATAGGGCGCATGGTAGGACAGCTCGGACAGAATGAGATAAAGTTAAACTTCGTTGGACAGTAATTCCAAACTCCAGCGAAACGAAAAAGCGACACCAAACGGGAGGGATAAAGTGTGCGCTTGCTTAGATAGCTGCGGCAGAATGACTCGAACTGAAACATTTTATGGCTCAATGAAACGAAAAAGCGACAGATAGAGAGTAACTCGCGTTTTGGGGCATAAGTAGTTGGTAAAGGGGGCGTCGTATGTTAGTGTGGCTTGCGATCTATAGGTTTAGCATCCCCATTTATTATATCTATTGAACTTTCACTTCTATATCCTAGCTTTGGCTCACCATTTTTGTTTAGATAGCTACATTAATATATATGTATAGAACTATTAACTACAGAAATTGTCATATTTTGCAATCGTTTGCATTTTTCCCATAGACTAAACTAAACCACAAAACAAAACAATGTAGAAAACGAAATCATATTTTTATCTGTCTATTGCTACTATTCTTCTTTTTTTGCAAAATCAAGGTCAATACCATATCTCAAGCAAACGAAAAAAAAAAATATGATAATGTCTTCCATGTGAAGCCGGCATCTTTTCCCTGAAACCAACAAAATAAAATAAACATCAAAACACATCAACGGCAAACAGTCGGACTTAGTTTGCACTGTGTCAAACAACGTTTACGTGCAATCAGCAGTCGTATCTTTTCCCCCCGTCATATTAGCTAATATTTTGTAGATACTATACCTAATACAAACACACCTCACCAGCCATACATACAATAGAGGGTTTCACGCATTCCATCTAATCAGCAAGGCACACAGCACACACGAAATCCAAACGAAGCGCAAAAACAAAAATACAAGAAAATCGAAAACGAAAAGAACAACAACATTCGCTTTCAAATAGCTACGCGAATTTATTTATAATCATGTGAATGCAAAAAAAAAAATAAACGAATTGATTTAATTTATTATTTAAGAAGCTTTAAGTGTGATATTCGAAAGATATTTAACATTTTGGCACGAACTTTGTATTATATGAATTGAGAGAGAAATTATTATAGTTGGAGGTGTGATGTTATAGTTGGGAATTTGTTAGCAAAAAAAAAAATAAATAAATAAAAAAAGATTAAGAAATCCTGAGATTTATTTGGAGCAGTTTTTTTGCATACCTACCTATTCCGTGATTTTAAGTGGGGTGTATTACAGTTTGTGGATTATTCAAGTGAGCGGAGTGGTTTCAATTCCCAAAAGACAATAAAATAAAAACTGCATCTGAGAGTATTGCTCATATTAGATGGGCACGTTGGCTCAGTGGATTGCTGAGTAAGGGGCTCTAGGTTCGACCCCCGAAATAAAACAAAATTATATTTTAAATTTTTTTTACTGTCTAACCTCTGTGTGTGTGTTTGAGAGTCGAAAAGGTAAAATAAAAACCCACAACTTATAGTGTTTTAAGAGTTTTCTGGTTTTGAAGTTCGGAATTCCATCGTATACTACTAGGGATACCCTTTCACGATCTACGCTACGCATTTCTACGACGGTCTATGGATATAAGATCGGATAAAGATGCTGGAAGTGCAGAAAGACAAACCAGACATCAGATATAGTAGAATTAAACAAAATTCAAATTCTATTTCTCAGCAAAAATGCGAGACCTAAAAAACAAAGAAAGACTAAGGACGTCTCATATGACGACGTATATAGCGAATAGACATCCATATGCCACTGCAAGAACTCATCAATACAGAGAATAACGAAGACTAAGATGTCGCGATCATGTATAGAAGGGCACCACAACTCAACGGACTTTTAACGCAGATAACCAGAGAAGGATCTGGTTTAAGGGTACCTAGTGATGCGATTACATGAGAAGACAAGCGTTCTTACTCTAGCCTCTCACTACCAACTCCTTCACTCACCTCTACGTTGGTGACTGGTGGGTGCCTAGTACCTCGACTGGAAATGGGTTAACCAACCCCTGTGGAAGGTCGTTGGTGGCAGCGGACTAGAGAGGAGGGAGGAGTGTCTACGCATTAAGTCATTTCCTCTTGCTTAAGGCGGTAGCGGATGAACTCACTAGATGGAATCAACTGTGGCTTCTACAGTTCAGGTTGAATTATTAAGTGTAATCCCTATATATGAGCTGTTTCGACATATTTGGATACCAGGACTATAGAGATTTCCAATACTAAACCAGGGTGTTGGAAAAGAGTTGGTAGGGGACGAACCCTAAATGGGTCAACGGCAGCGTTCAAATCCCAAAATTGGGTTACTGACACCGGAATTTCTGGTCTGCTGTCCTAGGGTCAAAACAAGGTCCTGGCCCTCCAAGTTGAGGGTTGTGCCGTAGATCTAAATTCCCGACCACTGAAAAAACAGCTTATGACAGAGACCAATCAGACTCGGATAAGGGAAGTTCTCAAATGGCAACCAGACCCGGAACGTCAATGGACTACGACATCAGAGTAGGTATGTACCTAGAATTTAAGAATACTCAACACCCCCTGGTGATACTCAAGGTACAAGGTACTAGGCAGACATTACCGCGATCCAGAAGATACAACGAATAAGATCAAGTATGATGAAAAGAAAAAAATGCCAAATTATTATAACTGCAACAAAAGATTACATGTATGTATTAGGCTGCGGATTCGTCGTGGGAAATCGGCTTAGGAGAAACGTTATTCACATCAAGCCGATAAGTGATCGCCTGACTGTGATCCGCATCAAAACTCCTTTCCAAAACATAAGCTTACTATGTGCCTACTGAGGAGGCTGAAGATCCCATCAAGGAAGAGTTTTATGGCCTCCTGGATGGAGCCTACGGAGCCTGTACGGAGTAATATGTAAAAGTTGTATCTACTCGAGAACTTCAATGCTAAAGTCGGAAAGGAAAACATCTTTGGCGGGTTAAGCACAGAATCCATGAAACGACAACAGACAACGGCTACCGACTAATCGATTTTTCAGCAGTTCGTAATATGGTGTTAAGTAGCACTAGGCTTCCGAGGCTAAGGATCCACAGAGCAACCTGGCGCTCTATAGATGATCGAACCGCCAACCTAATCGACCATGTGCTAATCGATGCGAGGCACGCATGCAACATCCTCCAAGTGCGCACATTCCGAGTGGCAAACGTCCACTCTGACCATTTCCTTGTTGTGGCTAAATTCACAGCTCGTCTGTCCAACGAAAAGAAGGGTATCTCTATACATTATACCCTTTTCCAAAATCCCTTATTGGACACAATCTCTCATTTCTTTTCTTCTCTTTTTCAAAATCTCCCGGGACAAAATCCCCTAAGCCAAAATCTTCCACAACCAAACTAAACTTTGCATCATATACCCAACCTTGCACCTACTCCAAATCCTATAGTGACCAAAAGCAGGGGGATTGCAGGGGACAGCATGCCCCCCTCCATACGTATCTCACTTTTGACACCATTTTTAGGTATCATGGCGACATAATTAATAAAACGAAATCTAAATATGGGGATTTTCTCTTAGGGTCTCTTGAAGTAAGGGATTTCAGCACAGGGGATTTTGGAAAGGGGATTTTGGAAAAGGTAAAAAGGGTTTTGGAAAAGGAGATTTCATTACCAACCCGAAAAGAAGCTTGATTGAAGATACATTGCTCTATTTAATGTCATACCATGTCTACAGTTTTTACCATCAGGGCATTCAGATATAAAAATCAGCTGAGTCCTATTATTAGAAATGCCAACCGATAAATTATGGTGTGCCGCAGGGTTGTATGTATTCACCATTTATGTTTTACCACGTTTCTTTAGAAAAGTATAAACGAAAAACATCGAAATTTTGAGTGCTGCTCATGAAGACATCATCATTCCAGCGCCTTCAAAAATCATGCCTGAGAACTCAGAATTTCAAACAATTCAAAGCATCGCAAGGACCATCATGGGTCTGCTTGGTGTTAGAATGAATGCCGTTCATTTTCGACTAAATCAGTTTTCAGAAGCCTCATGATCATGAGTATTTTTTGAGAAAATTGTTTAAATGTGATTCTCGAAACAAAAAAAAATGAGCAAGTATCTTTTAGCGATGACCTTTCTTTTTTTGGGTAGCAGACTTATGGGCACCTACCATCGCGACACCTCGATTGTCAAGTACCTGTTGGCTTAAGAGCAGCGATGATGACACACTCCAGTCTCAAACAATTTAATTACTGATTGACTTAATAAATGCACATCATAAAGAAAATATCTGCATAATAAAAACAAACAGCAACTCAATTAAAATTCCTCAATAAAAAGAGATTCAATAGTAGTTGTTATACAGCTATCGTCTATACACTCAAGTGGCAATAAGACGCATCAAAAATTACAAATAACTGATTTGAATTTTAATAGTCCCATGTAGATGCAAATGCAAGTGAATCATACAATTATCGCGTATCGACGTTTGATGATTACTCAGTTTAGTGAATGACTATACTATATTGAAATTCAATGCCAAATGTGAATTGGTATAAGCCTCCGTCTGTCACCTGAGGCATTTACCATAGTTAAGCGGTTTTCTTTATATTTTTTTCGGGGTTATATCGAATGATATATATGTATGTCACCTGTAATTGAGCTGTTCGAATTCTCATCTGACTCATACGTATAGGTGTACTATACATTCATCGAATTGACAATGACATCTAGTGAAGTTAACGACTTTTTAGATACATTATGTCATCAGAATTTTGTTTTTGTTGTTCGTTTGGTCATCGATGTCACACGTGAAAAAATTGGAATTTATTTTATACGATTTTTTTCCACATATAGATCTGTATATGTATATGGTTACAATATACGATGATCGTTGTATACATATCTACTTACATTCGACATAAATGGGTCAATCGGGAGTTTATTGTTTGGCTGAATGTGATTGTCAGAGTCGATGGATTATATGTCACGTAATGTTGTCCAAATGTAATTCAAAAAAAAAAAGTAGATTGATGGATGAAAAACACTTTAGTTGAAATTGGATAAAGTTTTTCTCATAAGAATACATGAATAGTTTTTCGGTAAATATTTGCTTTCGGAAATATTTTACAACATCCGGTGTATGCATAAATACATTTATAGTATTGTAAAATGTCGGTAGTTGGTTGGGGAATCAATGACAGATATAAAATATGGTTTTGAGGCAGCAATTGTGTAAATAGAAATTAATTACAATTCTTATCAACAATTAAAATTATAGATGCATCAATCTTTATGAAGTTAGTGACGTTTACAAATTAACATTACTTTTGTGTGAGTTTTGAATGGAACGACTTATTTTAAAAGCATCTGAATGAAATCATATATAATCTAGATTAATGCCCATCATTTTCACAGGCAATCCAATACTTCAGTTTACCTTCATCAGACAGTGATATTTTTCCACAACAACATTTTAATAAGATCATTCTGCCCGATTTCATCTTTGCATCCGACTCTTCTCAAACCAACAAATTAAATTTAATACCATCCATGAGATACACCAGATACAACACACATCACTCAGCTTTTAAATTATTTGTTCTCCTCATCGATATGGATTAAATTGGATTACATACGTATTACACAATGTTTCCAATTAATTGAGTCGCGATCTCGAATCGTTGAATAAAAAAGAAAAATATATTCACAGCCAACATTTTTTTTTAACAGATGTATGAATGGACTCAAAAGACTTATCGACATTACACGCATTGTAATTTTAATTGCTTCCCAAATTTGCTCTTGAAAATAAAAAAAACACACATGACCATAAAATAAAACCACTGCTTCAAATGGGCACCCATATCGATGTGTTTCATCCACTTGAATCGTAAAAAAATGCTTAATTTTATGGAATTGTTTTCCTTCCGTTTTTGTGTTGCCTTTGAATTTCGGAAAATTTAAATTGACTCGAATTCTCAACTGGAGTGTAGAATCAATTTACTTCCAGTGGCAAAAGATACAAAGAGTAAATAAATTGACAAGTCAAATCGATAAGCTTCACATTTTAAACGGAGCTTTGCATAAACAAATCCGGACACGGTAGATTAAGTTTTCGAATGTGAATTGGACTTATGCGGAGGTAGATCGCACAGAAGCTTATATAGTCAAAAATGTGATTAAAGACCGTCAACTTGAGACTGTAAAATTTAATAAGATGATGGAGTATCTGCCATGAGTTACAAAAGAGTATCGAGTACATAAACAATTCTAAAACTTACATAGAAAATAAGAGATACGGACATTTTATTAAAATGGTAACTGGCGCCCAATGCGAGACCATTGCTGATAATGTCCCCCTCATTTTTAATAAGATGATGGAGCATCTGCCGTGAGTTAGAGAGTATCAATGGGGAGTACAACAACTCTACAACTCACATAGAAAATAAGAGAAACTGAAATTTTATTAAAATGGTAACTGGCGCCCAATGCGAGGCTACTGCTGAAAATGTTCCCTTGTGCGGCATTCTTGGCACAATTCCATTTTTCTGTGTAGAAACTCACCTAAGAAACTCAGCTTATGAAAATATTTTGAGCAGGACATGAACTAACCCAAAACATACAAAAGTTATAAATATCTACCGTTAGTGTTGGCAATATTTAAGATTCTGCCAGTCTAACACCCCATTTTCCCATCTCTAACAGAGTGTCCAGTAATGTATCAACTGTTTTTCTTTTTCACTTCATCTTCTTCCTCATCGTCCTGTTAAAAAAGAAAAAAAAAATTCCCAACTATCTCATAAATGGAGCTGCACTGCCCCAATATCTCCCACATGATGAATGGTTTTCGTCTGTCTGCCGGAACGCTTTATTCTATCGCTTATGCCACTCAGCTGTTAGTAGCGCTATTATAAATGATATTTTTGTTTTTGTTCAATGGATATCTTCACAGATATTATATATATATATACAGTTTGGTGTTTATTTTAAACCACATGGTAAAGTTATAGAACTAAAATTTCACTTGTTTGCTTATTTTGTAATATTTTATGTGAAAAATTATTAAATAGGTCAAAACGTATAAACAGGAAGCTGGTTTTTCGGTTAATGCATCGTTTTCAATTTTATTACACCATACGTATAGATATAACAAGCATTTTGGATGTTTGCGCGGTGCGATTGAATAGGGAAAAACCATTAAAATGGATTTTAAATGATTTTATGAGCGAGAATGCATTAAAAATACTTCGTCTGACAGTTTGTCGTTATGGGTATAGTCGTTCAGTTGGTTTTTGAATAAATCGTTTAGTTAAATGCATATATATCCATAAAGTGGTTTTGCACATGACGTCGCTTAGTATGAAATATTGCGCCACTTGTCATTTTTCGTTCATATTTCTACCGAGCTTAATTAATACCAACGACTCGACTGTAGATATCGCCAAGTTCATGGACAAGAAACAATGAAATGTCAGCCGAAAATTAATAAATGGGATATACATGTCCTTATCTTTACATTTAGAGCACTGACCAGAAAAAGAAACACCTGTATTGCAAATGTCCCAACCGCCAAACAAGTTGGGCTTTGTTATCTGGAAAAGTATTTTTGAAGATCTCATTGAAGTTAAAAGTGATTATTAGTAAACATGGCCCAATATGTATTCTACCTGTTTTTGAATTACATTTTAAGTAATTTTAGGACCACAAAAAGCGGGATCAAAATTGAACCAGAAGAAGTTATTGTTGGGACCAAAGCACATGCTGTCCAATGTCCATATCTAACCTAATCTATACCTTATATTTTTATGCCCAAAATCTAAGTGGCAAAATATTCAATACGAAAATACGCCATATCCAGTAGGCAGACGAATTGGGACTGACGTAATCACATCACACTATTATATGAAGAGGCAATATGCTTCTCTGTAGGGGGTAAGCCCTGTAACAACTGAACCGATTTCTAAAATTATTTCACTAATAGAAAGCTAAGGGATAGAGTAATGTGCGAAGCTATTTTATTTTTTAAATAGACAAAGGGGCGTGGCAACTCACACAAAACAAAAACATTCAAAATCGTATAGCTCGGAAACCACCAAACCGATAGAGCGCGTTGTTTTGGTCCGAGAGTGTTCCTACGAAGCTTGGTAAACATTGGACAAAGGGGCGTGGCACTTTTCTCGACACTTTGAAAAGTAGTCGGTCAATTGAGCCCAAATACAATATACATACTTGTTTAAGTCGAAAACTATATTTAACTATTCTGTTTAAATCATACAAATATATTCATCATAAATGTACATAATTTTTACTCTGTAAGTACTTGCACTATAACAACTTTTGACACTGCTAGCTAAGAAAACCATATCTGTCATCTCTTTTTTGCAAGTTTCCGGCCTCATCAATTTTATGCTCGGTCTCGGCCATTCCGAAAACGATCATCGGGCAACATAAACGTGTTAATAAAACTTAACTTTAAAACCTAGCTTGTTTCGCCTTTTTTTTGGTAATTTTTTCTCACGGTTATACAATAATTGTTCTGAAGTAAAAAGTGCACATAAATCAAAAGCCTTAAAGTTTCCGATAGATGGCGCTGAAGGCTCAAAATTAAAAATAACACTATATCTTGACATTTATGACGGTGTTAGATTTTAAATTTCTAAATAGAAGTCCACTGCTAATAATATATATCTATGGAGTTTAACATTACTCGTCGTTTTAGGAGCGAGCCAATTTCAGATCACGCCCTAAAGCAAGGCGCGCAGTGTAGCGTGGTGACCAACTCGCAGGTGGCATAGGAGTGGCGAACATTTGGTGTGGCGATGGAATGGCGGCGAAGTGATTTACGGCGATGGCAAACAACGTATGGTGCCACCAATTCATCAATATGCCTCTATACAAGTCCACGTCGTCACCACCCGTTTGCCACTTGAAAATTACACTTGTTCGAGATAAGTTGCACTGGCATCATTCCGCGCACTTCAAGGCATCTTTTTAGCAACAGACCGTTAAAACGATCCACGCAATTTACAGAAGTGCTCCTCAATAATATATCATATCCTGAATTTGATGAACTCTTGCTTAGATTTGATGAACACTTGCATGAATTTAATGAACAATTGTATGAATTTGATGAAAGGTGTGCCCATTTAATATGCACGTTCGCCTTGAATGCTTCTGTGTCGCAAAAGAATGCTTAAATCATAAAATTAAAGCATCTAAAATCATGAAAAATACTACGTCGCCCTTAATCCGCTTTTATGCGCGAGTCAAAATTTGTTTACATTGGCTTTCGCGATTCCACCTGCCTCTTGGTCACCATGCCACTGCCACTCCACCTTAGTGCGCGCCTTGCTTAAGATATTAGTAGTTATAGTTAGTCGCAATATGTTTTCTACGTATCAATGACACTTATCGTTAGCTTTTGTTCTGTCATAAGAGTGGTATAGGCTGGAATTTAAACCCTTGACCGCACACGGTCACCCGCATTTCATAAAGTTAAATAATCCATTACATTACAAAATTGACTTCATCATCCCATTGATCCTTTGTAGGTACCTCATGAAGTATGTACTCCTCGGATGTTGTCAATTCCAGCTGTCATAATAAAATTAATTAATTTAATTTATTTTAAAGATTTTTATTTTGTTGCAGTCGTTTTTAATTTTGTTCCTTCCAACGAATTTCCGCAATTAAAACAACAAAATTGCAATTTTCACCAGGAAAAATTTATGCAAAACGAAAAAAAAAAATCATTATCATATCCTTTAATTTGTTTCTGCTTTTCTTCTTTTGCCTGCTCATTGACGATGATGCAAAATGAAAAGCCTTCTCCGGAATATATACATTGGGACGGTAATCACACATGCTTGCTCTTTATGTTAAATATAATTGGTCCGTTACCGTTTTTCCCTTCTACATATACATATATTTATATATGTACGTATAATTTGATACCTAGAATAATGTCGAATGAAAAATAAAAAAACAAAATGTAATAATATTCCAGGATAATAAATCCAATGAATTTCGCCAGCGTAGCGAAAAATTAATGAAAATACTGGCTTCTTTGTTGCGAATTAAATTGATAATATTGTTATGGATCGTATACAGACGAATCACATTAACGGGTAGATATGAGAAATTTTAATTTTTGACTTTAAACAGAAAAACAAAATTCTTATCAATATTTTGCAAATAAATTTATCGAAATCTGGGCCACTTTAAGCCCTGTCATAACACTGAGGCGCTCTATATGACAGTCAAATGCTGTCTACCTTTGAATAGAGCTACAATTACATTAGTGTCGAAAAAAATGTATTACGGTTGAGCTGACATCGAATCGGTCTTAATTTAGAAGTTACTGGTCTCTCTGCAGTTCACTCTTAATATAACCACCAATTGAGGGTATCTCAAGGCAACTTTTTAACGACAGATACACGATTTACATAATTGCTGCTCAATAATATTTTCATATGCTGACCTTGATGCACACTTGCTTGTATTTAATGAACACTTGCATGAATTTAATGAACACTTGCATGAATTTGATGAACTTGTATAAATTTGATGAAAGGTCTGTCAATAATGTACCCAAACGGGACCCTAATAGACTAGTCTGCATCATCACCGGATCGAAAATAGAATAATAGAGTTGTAGCCTTTTGACACACTTACAATGTTTCGGCACTTGAAAAAATGGGAATGTGTCCCACTGTAAATATCATTGAGATCTGTCCTAAGCAGTGTTATAACAAGGTACTTTAAGCCCTGTCATAACACTCACTACTCACATATTCTATGAAAGTCAAGTGCTGTCTATCGTTAGTTAGAGCATCTATAATATTTCTGTAAAAAAAATAGATGTATTGCGGTTAAAATGTAGGATCTACTCAGTTACTGGTCTCTGTGCAGACCACTCTTACTAACCACCAATTCCGCGCCTTCCAATAAGACATATTTTTAAAAGTATAGATACACTATTCATAGAAGTGATGCCCATATATCATATCCTTGATTTGATGAACACTTGCATGAATTTGATGAACACTTGTATGAATTTGATAAAAGGTGTGCCATTTGATATGCACATTCCTTTTGGATGCATCTATGTCGCAAATGAATGCTTAAGTCATAAAATGGATCAAGGTCGCTACTAGTGTTGAAGAATTGGCCTATCAAGGCCACAATCTGCTCCATCTTAATAAAATATGTATCTACATAAAGAACGAAGCATCTATTTGATGAAGGACTTAAATTCGTTCACTAATCACTTGAAATGACGCATTAGATACAAATGTAGATAAACCATATTTTAAGGACTCACTTGAAAATTATGATAGGTTTGTACACCTGCTTATACCTTCCTTTGGTACACAACATTAAACCTTTCGAACACTCTGACCTGACATCGTAATGAACGTAAGCTTTTAACGCCTTCTGGAGTTTTAACTCCCTTTCAAGGCTTACGAGTCACCAGTCGCTTCATATCGTTGATTGGTTACCATTTTTAGTACTTTACACAGCACCATGCAAAAATTATGCACAAATTTGTATGTGAACTGAAAAGAAAAAAACATCCATACTAGCAATTTGCTGCTAAGCAATCAACTTGGTAATTCTTCCTGCTAACACATAATAAACCCAGAGTGCTGCAGGGAAACTGAGGACTGCTACTGTGTTGTAGAAGGAGTGCTCGATTCTTCTCTCATCCTAGCGAGTAGTGGTGGTGGCGTTGGTAATTTATGGTGTAAATGCCGTTTCAACAAAATACAAAAGCTACAAATTTGAAAATTACCACCATCAGAGCGATGCAACAAAAAGATACATACTGCCACACACTGCAGCAGCAGAGCAGTTTTAGAATAACATTTGGCGAGCATGCACCATTCGCGCCTCATTATTATCGAAATTGTTGAACCACACACAGCATGAGCGTGTCATGAAAACGGACTCGTCTGTATATGGTTCTGTTTTGTTTCGAGGAAGAAAAAAAAAATAAAAACTCTTCCCAGTTCCCACCCTCGCTCGCTCTCTCAAACCATTTGCATTTTATTTAGATTCACAAATTTCAAATACACACACACACCAGCGTTTGCCTGAAATAGAATGTAAGCAGGAAGGGCGCTGAGCCTGAATACGGCGCGTAGGAGGAGTGTAATGGCAAAACAAAACAATCACTTTCATGCACAGATAAATATGTGGCAAGTGATGCGGATAACGGCCAGCTGTTTGCATACATTGCATTCAATCCATGAATTTCCCATGTAGCTCGGTCCAACGACGAAGGGGTAGTATTTGAAAGCACACATAATATATACTCCTTGGAGCGTATGATGCAGATATGCATCTTCTGTATTTTAAAATCCTGTTGTCCTTGTAAATAAATGGTGTGGCTTTTTGAGAGTGCACATTCAATTCCTATCGAGATCAGCAAATGTCTACCTTACTCTTATGGGTATGTTACGTATCTATATTCTGCATATATATGTATCTCATGGCAAGTGCAACCTCTGAATTTGTTGCAATTGAATATTCAAATCGTATTAATATTTAAATTCACTATACACATTGGATATGTGGATCAAGGAAACAGCCGAATACGATGTATATTGTATATACCATTTCAAGTTAAAGATGTAGAGATGAGATGCAGAGAAAGTAGGTATGTATATACACATACTTGTATAGCCTGTCAGAAGCAGTGAAAGTCTTCGTGTCAAGTGTGGGTGCCATTAGGATTCAAATTGATTTTCGTATAAGAGACTCAACAAGAAATGGGAAGTTTTCTTGAATATAAAACAAATCCATTTGAGTTACGAGAAATCTACCGATTTATCAAGCAAAGACAAACGATGTTTACATCAGAAAGTTTAAAGGCTTGTAAGATAGGTACTTACAAAACTGAAATTAGTTTCGATGCGAATCGAAACTTTGCCTACAGGCATTACAGATATTGTGGAAACTTCTTAATGCCAAGAACAACTTGAGTTTGAGATGTTTCTTAATTATAAAAATGATGTACGAAGTCAGAAAGCACCGTGTTCCACAAAATGAATAGATAAGTTGTATCTAAATATCGATAAGGTTATGTGTATATCAAGTTTGCAAGAAAGCAGACAGTTGTTTAACAGATCTCTGCTAAGATAATGTACAGGAATGGATGGAGCCATTACATTTTGGTAAGATATACGGTGGCATCTTCCTGGTCGAAAAAAAATCATTACCAACAAAATTCTTGAGCCGACTCCGAATGGACGTCTCCGTGTCGAAGAAGGTCCACCGTAGGTCAGGTAAGGGACCTTGAAAGAGTTAGTTTGTTGGAAATGGTGCTGACTAATGGGATCTTTTGGTTAAGGTCGTAGTACCGGCCAGAATGAAAATGTCATGTGTAATCTTTATACATATATATAAAACGGTAGGAATTTCCCTCTGTAACCTCAAAGCACGAAAACTACTGGACAGATTTTAATGAATCTTTTTTTTAAGTGTTTCTGAAAACTGTAAGATGGTTTTAGGGTATGTCGTTCATTGGAACAGTTCTTTGGAACAGTTTTTAACCAAAATGTATTTTTTTTCCTGCCTATTTTCAAATATACTTATACAATACAAAAAATACTAAGGACTGTTCTTGATCGTGGTTCTTTTAAAGGAGGTAATTCACCTAATGATAGTAGATAGATTTAAAAATAAGTTCCTGGGCAACAAATTCCAAACCTCACGCTTAGTAGTCCGTTGCTTCTGCCCAAAATATTTGTTATGAATTCCAGATACATAGATAATACTAGCGGACACCGCAAACGTTGTTTTGCCTGTTCGTACGTTTTCATTGTCCGTCAATTGTTCTGTGGCAGTTTTATTTAACCGATGCATGTGTCCGTGTTCTTCTACCGATATTTCCTACACGTGTGCCCACGAATAATTGCATTGTCTAGACATATTTTTTCCCATGACAGTCGAGGAATAGCGTTTGGTTTGAAATGTATTTTTTTTTTATGAGCGGTGTCATGCCCTTTTGTCCAAACCCGCAAGGTCTTGTAAAATGCTTATATCAGGTAATGTTCAGATATAGTGATTTAAATAACTTTTTTATAAGGGTTGTTCCATGGCTCATTTTCCAATCCCCACCCACACTTAAGGAGGTTGTTTGTTTGGACAATGTCTACAATTTTACAACTTTAGAATTTAAAATGTTTTGTATATTTTTTTATATAGTAGGTGCCACGCCCCTTTGTCCAATTTTGATCAAACTTTCAAGGAAACAGTAGTTTTATAGATATAAGATTTTTTTGTTTTTTTTCGTATGGGAAGTGCCACGCCCTTTTGTCAAATTTTCACCAAAAGTGATTCTAAACCATTCTTGGACCCACTTAAACACACACACAAAATGTCATCAAAATCGGTCCAGCCGTTTAGTAGAAGTTCGATTACAATACACGTCCAGAAGAATTATATATGTACATATATAAAGATATGCAAAATTTGGAAACAACTCAGGTATACAGAAGTCGAATTTGGTAGACTATAATAATGAGCTGCTTGAGAATATATAGTGCTTAGAGAATATAGACGACCAGGAACTAAGGTTTAGGTTTATTCAGAACTTTCGACGGGATCCATCCCACCACAAGTAGGGAAGGTTGAAGGGGGGCAACATGTATCGTATCTCACTTTTTATCACCATTTTTCAGTGTCGCGGCGACAGAATTAATAACACCAAATCTAAAAATGGTGAATTTTATCCCGTGGGGATTTTATCTTAGGGTCTTTTGGAGTAAAGGATTTGAGCACAGGGGATTTGGGAAAGGCGATTTTGGAAAAGAGATTTTCCCGCCCACTTTTGACATTATTTTAGGGAAATGCGGACTGAGAGCTTTCGTAGCGTGATGCACCTGATACAGCCTGCATAATTATGGGATGATTTTGGTATATCGCTCTTGCAAATGAGTTCCTACACCATAAGATAGCTCTCATTCAGTTACTCATGATTGGAAATGCTATTCAGATACGAAGTCACCATTGCATATAAAATCTTCGTCAAGCCTTGGTAAAAAGATTTACCCTCTAAAAATTGTAATCGATTAAAAAATACTGAGTGGACATCAAGTATACGGCCGGCGCCAACATTTGAGCCGATCAGCGTGAGATACTTAAGATCGTATTGAACCAAGCTGACCCTGTGGGACGAACACTGGAATCGATCAATGCGGAAGCTTGACTATTAATTTTATACATGTCAATCGAACATCGGCTCAATAGATGGACATTTTTATTATGACCAACTTGAGCCTTTGACGCATGACTTCAAGTGAGTGTACGCGAAGCTGTGCATTTTCTAATTGTTAATGTACTTGAAGATTTGTGGTTTTATGATACAAGAGACAAATGCTTCTATATGAGTTGAAGCCAGCATTTAGTAGGTTGTGTTGGTACAGAAAAGGCTATTGAACGCGTATCTTTGCAGGCAGATTTTAAACGCACTAAATCCCTGCACCCTCTAATATAAGTAAGTGATGACTTACATGCTACGTTCACCATGCAGATAAGTGCGTGTAATTATGTGCACTTTGAGATATTTGTCATATGTCCATTTGAGCTTTAACTTGTCTGATTAAAACTTGTAAAATGCAAAAATATCCATTTGAGTATAAATTGAAAAACATTTTAATAAAACATGTATTAATCTCTTTTAAAAAATTCCCTCATAAATGACTTCATCTTCTCATCAATATTTACGTTTCATGTGCAATTAAAGATACACACATGAAAAAAAAAACCTCAATGCCATAACAATACACTGCCCCTTCCCAATTCTCCGGGAATGTATTCCAATAAAGTCATCCAACTGAGAAGCCGCACAGTTTTCAAACTTTAATTGATCGAACAGCATACAGCAAACTATGCAGCATGCAACATAGTATAGTATGCAATGGTACACGGTACACCCGTTGCTATATGTTGCAATTCAGCAATTTATCTCAAAAGTCAATTAACTTGAGGCATTCGTTTTGCAATGCAATGCATCTTTTGCTCTTTTGTTTTGCACCCACCATCAATACGGTGTGTAACCATAACCAATTCCACAAGATATATCTTCGTTAGTATTCCGTGTGGTTGACTCGGGTTTTTTTTATTTTTTCGTTCTACCATTTTGTTTCCATTTGAAAAACTCATTCAGGGAATTGTATCGACAAAAAAAATGTATATATATGATACAAAGCAAGAAAAAGTGGAACTCCAAATGAACTATCATGGTCGAGCATCTGAAATTAAGTGCAAAACTAACACCATACAAATAACAAGCATCGGCAATTTGTGCGCCCCCATATTGGTATAGGTATATGTGGATGCAGTATCTATAGATATGTAACCAATTTATTGAGGTAATGTATTTGAATCTAACTGAAAATTCTTTCGACCAAGGTGAATATAAAGTAAGAAAAAAAAAACAATTAAAAATAATTGCAATTGAGTAAGTTGAAGTCTTACACGTTTCTTTCCACAAATCGTGGGTTCACCATATTTACAGATATAGATACACACGTAGTAAAATTTTCCAAAACAAACAAAACCTATAGTAAATTCATTCACTCTTTTGTGTATATGTCTGGCGCGTACTACAAATAGTGCAGTTACATGACTCAGTCTGCATGTAGATACAGATTTATCTGAAGGCAGTAGGTGTTTGGCGCGCACATTCACGAATCTCTCAATCTAACCCCAAAAGTGTAAGAAACGACCAGACAAATAATAAAAACAAAGAAATAGTATCTACTCGTGCTCGGTGTTTCGTTTTTCATCTGACGTTGAGTTTGAGAGTTGAATAACTTTACCTATGTCGCATGTATGGTGGGTAGGGGGCGGGGGCGTAATCAAATCAGCTTCAGCAATGTTGTAGATCTCTCTGATTGCAACACATCTAAGGCAGTCAACATTCATCATCATCATCATCAGCTGGAATGGTGACATATTTGGAACGTTTGCGATATTTTTTCGTTTCTTGATTTAGAATATACACCCACAACGGTGTCATACCAAATGTAGAAAAGTACATTTGCTTAGAAATTGTGAAAGAAATGTACTCAAATGTTACCAGATGGATTTTGGCATGTATCCGTAAAATGTAATACCTCATGAGATACCTACGCAAGGTTCAACTGGAAGGATACATCTTTTTATCAATTAGTGAGTGTGATTTCTGTTTGGATGCATAGTGTTAATATTTAACTTGCAGGATAGATAAATATATCTACAATTTGACGAAGGACGCAGATAACAATAAAAGTAGGAATTTGTAGTCAAAGAAGAGCACAGGCACGTTTCAATTTTGTTTAGATACTTAATGTACAGAAAAAACTCCAAAATGCAATTGGCATTTATTGACATGTTAAAAAGTATAGCAGGTGTAAGTGCTTACTAGGTTTGGTCTGAGGTCTAATTAAAAATTGTAATCGATACACACTGCCCGTTTGTCGATTTGTCAATCTTGTTTTATTAATAAAAAATAAAATAAGTAGTTTAACCTAATCTAAATTATTTTTTATAATTTCATTAGAAAAAACAGTCATACCTCAAAGCCGCACCTTAGCCATTTTCAGTGATTGACCCTGAGTCTTATTTTTAAAACTTTATAGTCGTTAGAGATAAAGTCTTAATTTAAACTAAGAAGTATAAAGTATAGCCAGACACTTTTTTATATTGGTGTAGATTTGTGATGTGCAAGTTTGAAAGAAAGAACCATCCACCTCTTATTATTTCTACCCAGCACTATGCACCCTACAAACACACAGGCCACATCACATTCTTTCTCCTCTAAAGCGGTGGTTCCACAACCATTCGAAGAACACAGATTTCTGCTGGAGAGTCAGCTCTCGATTTACATTGCCCTAGTCTTGTAGCCCTAAAAAGGTGCATATTATGTTCTCTTGGTGCGCTTAAGATTGCGATTTCGAGGCTCAGGAGTTAGGAAATTCCTCCGCCTTAACCTTCCATATCATAGCGGGATGTTTAGATGGGCTATATCAGATGCAAGTTTGTCAGCACACTGCTCGGATAAATATTAGTGTATCGTGAGGGACCTAACCCAGAACTTGAAAGACGAGAGACTTAAACCACATTTTAAGGACAATTAGCTCAGATATACAAACCTACTATGAGGGCATCTATATGTAACCACATGCCTGAACTAAGTCAGTTATAGGTAGCTAGCTATAGCGTTCACTATAGTAGTAAAAGTCATAAATGGGTGGATGGGCCTCATATAACAGAACAAAAAAAAATAAATCCAACCTCTTCGGTCCACAAAAGATACTATCCGAATTTGGCGGCTCTTCAGATAACTATAATAAATCAAACCGACTTAAGCTAAAATTCTGATCCAATCTTGACCTTCTGAATATTGTATTTATAAGCAGAACCTACTCAAGTTCGAAACAGAAACACAAAGCATATCTGAAGCACTATAGGATGGTTTATTTTCATCATCCCAAACTAACGTTTTACAATCGGAGACTACCAACCTAAGTGCCAACGTCCATAGGTCTTATTAAGGTACAACTTTCCCCAACCTATTTAGCGATTGGAAGAGTTGTACAAAGAAGGTATACATTACGTCATGTTTTTTCTAAATAATCCACTGAGTGGATCGCCAACGTGTGTAGCATCAGTCGAGACGGAAAGACGGATCCCAAAATTTCAAGTCTCCTGCCGGAGTTTCAAAATTTAAATTGGCGGACTCGATACTAATTTTTAAGAGGTATTGTCTCACATTTTTCAGTGTATCGCCACCAAGCTGGTTCAATTTCAACGAAAATTAATCGGATTCGAAATTTTGAAAATAATAAATTTAAGAATCTTTAAGTTTCTATTACCTAAACTACATATGCCAAAAATCGTGTCAATGACGTGAATATCATGTCGGATTTTGGCCTAAAGTTGTATGTAGACAAAATTTGTTTGCAAGACGACTTCAGAGCATCGCATGATATAGGAGAAAAACAAAAACGGGGAGTGGCTCGCCAGTCGTCACTTATATTTTGCAAGCAATCTACTTTCCAAATTTGTGTCATGAAAGTCACATACATATTATCTGCCAATGAAAGATAGAAGATAGTTTGTCAGTTGTCAATATAAACGGATTGCGCACTATCTTGTTGTTATACAGAAACCATACGACTATGTTTAAGCTTTTCGTTGATACCGACAAAATTCGATAGCGATCACGGCTATTGCTTGTGTCAGACCAACTTATCATAAGCCTCCATCAATCTATTTCCAACTGACGATAGATACATTACTTTGTGACTCGTTTCCCTTCCAAGCGTCACACCTCCGCGTGATAAAATCAATGTCATCGGCCCAACCTACTATCTAATGCTGACAATTAATTCGCTTAACAGCTCTTTGATCTGATATATATCACAACCAATTTCAACCGAAATAATCTCACCTCACGACTTGCTCGTGACCTGTCAGGTTCTTTATATATTTTGACCACGAATTCGGAGCAATACATCTCAATTCCGAGAAACAATAATTGAATCGTGCTTTGGGTATAGCGTCGTATACAGCACCACGTGCGCGATGTCAATACCCCATCAGCGTTTGACACCCATCACGGAAGCACCACACAGTTTTTTTATAAAAAGACCAAGCGGAGTTTTTATAGCCACTCTTAACAGTTCTCTGCCATTCAATTGATCCATGTGAATTAGTCTGGGAATTCTACAAAAAGAACCGCTTCAGCAATTGAATGTACTGCTTTGTTGCGAATGGGACTGCGAAATTCCTTCTAATTGAGAATGCGTTGCAGCGAAACGGCATCACTAAGATCGTTCGCTATAAAGAGTCCAAGAGTCTCTGGCCGAGACAAGAGATAGTCTCTATTGACTTGAAAGAGTGCCCAGACCCAGAGTCCAGACCGGATAAGAGTAACGAGAAAAAAAAATGCATCCACAGATGCGAGTGGATATACACTTCCGTCTGTGTGCAAATTATTCGAATGACTGTGACGCTGACGGGACTGTACTCAAAGTCTCTTATATTATGGCAATCATCATGATCATCGTTATTTGTAATAATTTTTTTTTTTTTATTGCTATCGAAGTGCATCACTCACCCGAGAAGCGATCAGACTCCGGGAGGCATAAGTCAGACAGAAGAGCAATTGCAACTGAAGCTGAACTGTAACCAAAACTGCATTGGCGCAGATACAGTGCACGAGGATTTCTATGGCGGCTATCTAATTTCCGATCTTCCCCAACGAACACGACACTGGCAGAACAATTTTCAGGTTCCCAGTTCCCATCTTATTCGATCAATAGCGACTGAGTGCGCTTGACGGCTACTTGATGATGGCGGGATGCACTTAAACGATTTAGCCAAGTGGTGGCATGGAAATGGTGGAAGTGCAAGTGCTCGGCATAAGGGGCCAGCAGCCGGTGCGGTGGCGGCAATGACGTGGTGGTTTAGATTATTGCGGTTTTCTGTTGGGACGCGACTGGAAAAAGTGACGAGATCCGAATGTCATTGTGTTCAGTTGTTTTATTTTTTGCGCGGATTTATGCGGTTTACATTGCGAAATTATGCGGTGATAAGTCTGAGGCGATACTTGATCGTAATTTGTTTGAGATTGTTGGGATCTATCTGAGAAAAAAAAAATCTCTTATTGGCGTCATATAGACTCAATTGTGGACTTCTCAGGGAAGTTGTATTTCACTGGAATAAGTGAAGCGTAGATTTGATAATTTTTATTGGTCTCTGGAGCAAGATATTTTGAAAATGATTATAAGAAAAGCTTTGTCCCAATAAGTATTAGTTGCACACGTGGAATCATGTTGTAAAAATGTCAAATTTTGGGGCCACTTTAGGTAATTGCGTAAAAATGTTCAGAATTCATCATAGAAATGAAGCTTAAAAATAGAGTATCTAAAGCTAAGATTTTGAAATCGTTTCAATGTTGATACTTCCATGACATGTACAAAAAGTTTGCGCGTCAAAGGTTCAGAGGTTCATTGTTATTAGAGGCGCTATCACCGTTTAACTGGATTCTGTCAAACATTGGGACATCGACACAAATTTTTACTTATCTTGAGTTTACAAATATTGGGAATATTTTGTTCACTTATGAACAAGTTACCCGACTAAAAAATTATTTAACTGAATGTATGCCATTATGCCATTATGTACTAAATTGTTACTAAAAGCAATTCAACAAATTTGACATCAAGAAAAGAATTTTTGAATTTGGAAAACAGTATCTTAATTTTGTACCATACATTTTGTCAGAAGAAAATTTTAAATTTTGACGTCGAAAAAAATTTAAAAACTGGGAAAAATTTGTGACAAAAAAAACGGTTACATGCAAATATTAAAAGGGTTCGGAAAGTTCTAATAAAATACCGAACAAATATGGCCAAATTTTTGCCTATTTCAAAAAGTCAAAACTTGCATTGTTTTCTCATACAGTTGTGCGAGCTCTAAGATTTGCATTAAGTCGATTCAAGTTTAAATGTATAGTTAGAAAATAACAGATGTTTAAAAAGTGTTTTGTGGTTACCTACGATTCTGAATCAGATTGTCTTAGGTCTTAACAATTTCTATCGAGATTCTGGCAATCGCTCTAAAAATTTGTGAAACGCAGTTTGGGATTAGCTCTTCTAAAAATATTGTAGTCTGAGTAAAAATCGCGATCATTAAAGAACAATTGCAAATGCTTATGGAAACACAGAACAGAATAGAAAACCTTTTTCTAACACTGCCACATATTGAAGCTGAAATATGGTTTCCTTAATGATCAAAAATTACATAGTACCTACAAATTAAGTTTGTAGAAATGTTTCCTAAATAATAGAGGGAACCTTATAATTTCTGTTTGGTCTTTCAAAAAAATAATGTAATGTGTTGGACCTTAAGATTTTGGAACAATGTTCAAAAATTTTAAAAATATGTTGGGCACTGGTAGTTTTGTCCTCTGATGATAACGAAGCTCACTGGATTTAGTCAAATGTTAATACCTAATAAAAATACTGACCAAAAAAAGAATACAAAATTTAGGCCAAAGCCAAAATATTTTGAAATTCAAAAAAAAAGAGAAGAAACAAAAACTGAACTCCAACATTATTAGTTCATTGATGATGAAATATTATTTCCTTAATGATCCAAAATTACATACCTACAAATTACGTTTGCAAAAATGTTTTCTAAATAATAAAGATAACTTTATAATTTCTGTTTAGTATTTAAAAAAAAAACGTAAATGCTCTAAAAAAAATGTGTTAGACCTTAAAATGTTGGAACGATGTTCAAAAATTTTCAAAAATTGTAAAAATATGTTGGGCACTGGTAGTTTTGTCCTCTGATGATAACAAAGCCCACTGGATTCAGTCAAATGTTAGTACATAATGAAAATGCTGACCAAAAAATAATACAAAATTTTGGCCAAAACCAAAATATTCAGAAATTAAAAAAAGTGAAGAAGCAAAAACTGAACTCTACTCATATATGTACATTTTGTTGAATTGTTTTTTTTTTTTCACATTTATACGCTTCGATATATGTTACAAAAATACTCAAAATTGTATAAAACTATTAATCAAAAAAGGAAAATATTGGCACATATTTTGTAGAAAATGGTTTGATGGAATAAAAAAAAACAAAATGTCACTAAACTCCGACGAATATTGCAATGCTCCAAATTGTGTTGAAATGTAAAATTTTTTAACTATGAGAAAATGGTCAGAAATGTTAGGAATTGTAACAGAAATTTTTCAAAATGAAGCATAGATAACATAATGGACTAAAAAAGTTCAAAATTGTTACGCCAGATTTTTGATTTAGGTCTCGTTTGGTCTCTAGAAAGATGTGATTGAAAAATTCCTACAAGATGTATATAAATTACAAAAAAACAAAATGTCACCAAACTCCGTCGAATATTGCAATGCTCCAAATTGTGTTGAAATGTCAAATTTTTGAGCTATGAGAAAATGGTCAGAAATGTTAGGAATTCTAACAGACATTTTTCAAAATGAGGCAAATTTAACAAAATTGACTAAAAAAGTTCAAAATTTTAAGTCCAGATTTTTTATTTAGGTCTCGTTTTGTCTCTAGAAAGATGTGATCGAAAAATTCCTACAAGATGTATCTAAAATACAAACTCTTTTTAAACCTGGCTGCATTTATGCATTTAATGATTCAGAAAATGCAAGGCACCGTGAGGAAAAGTTGCCTAACAACATATGATCCATGAGTTCCAGAAATGTTTATAAATCTTTTACAAATTTTACATTCAGATACTCACAGTTCAATCAGAAAGTCATTCATTTGGATGAAATCGAAACAGCACTCAAACCAGATAAGAGTTTGATTTCACAGAAACATGTATATAGACAAATCCCAATTGGAACTACTCCTTCCAGATACAGTGCATAGCTCGAGGCGTCAAAACTCATTTCATTCGAAAAGAACAAAAAAATCCCTTTTGCCATTCAGAAAAAAAAAAAAAACTAAAAAAACAAAACAAATAACTGCTTCCGTCCCCAGAAGCAATAACATTTATGTAAACCCAACATTCACGTACCTACTATCGACTCCAAAACAAAAAAAAATTAATACAAATGACAAAAACTCAGCACGTAGTCAACAGAATAACAAAAAAAAAAAGGTCAAAATAATGAAAACAAAAAAAAGAGAAAACTCATATGTCAAAAACACATACAGAACTTGGAAATTCTATGGTGTATAGAGAGTAGCCGGCCAAACCTGAGTGCATTTTATGCTCGTACTATACCCAGTGCGGTATCCCATCTAATAATCAAAAAGGTGATTAATTACATTTGATATATGGAAGTCGTCCCCGTGGCCCGTACAACGGGCAAAAACGAAAAACACGGCAAAAGGGGGCGAATTGTGAATAAAAGAGGAAAAATATACTACCAACTTCAATTAGGGTCACAACCAATTATTTCACCAGAAACGAGCACCCGAACCGCTTAGATACGAATCATTTTTCTCTGGGTGTGTGCCTTGTACAGTTTTTTTTTTTTCTGGAGTAAAAATTGTAAGCATCCCCCATTATCACAAAGTCATCATCATCATCAGGGAAAAGAAGGAGAGATGCCTTGGATATATAGCATGGGCGATATATTTATGAGTATTATATTTATTTTTTCGAATGTTGCGGAATGAATATTAAATAGGAGAAAATTTTGGTGAGCAACCCAAGAAAAAAAATGCTCTCTTTGTCTTTAAGGCAGCGCTGTGTGGTATGAGATTGGGACTTTCAGTTAACAAACGATATGACAAGATATACGTTTTTAATGTTGGAGTGGAGGTTTTTTTGTTTTTTTTTTTTTACAATATAAGGTTCTATTCATTGATATAGTTGACTGGGGATGACGAGACGTGCAGGGAATTACAACAATGAGCTCAAAAGTAAGTAAGTTGGCATGAAAATTGTTGGAAAATGGACGCAATTTCGAATATAAGAATGTCAAGTGGATATATGTAGCCCAACGTGGTATAGTGTAAATGTCACTTTATTTATATGGTTGGACCTCTAATTGTGTGGATTTATCAGTTCGAATGGCATCTTATACATAGATACCTTACTTAAACGGCACCTGGGTTATGGTGCGACACATCTCATATAACCGAATCAAGGCTTTCCGAGACACCTAGAAACCTAGTCCCTGAACTATAGGAAAAAATAGTTTTCCAGTTCTGATGGGAACAATTTCCACTTGCCAGTGTACAATAATTTAAGGACAGTTCTAGCGGCCGGCAGACCTCTTCGAATGCAGCAAATCATCAACCAACTATGTCGATTGAATTGTCATGAATAAAACAGGCGATCAGAACTGGTACACAGGAAAACCTCTTCATCGGTATTATGCCGATAGCTAGGTTCTGTATCCCGGCAAAACTGATCCAGCTATGTCCCAGCGTACTGAAAACTTACACATAAATTCGGAATTCGGAAGTATCTCTTCGGAACATTTGCCAAAATGCACCGAATTTTGGCAAGATGGTGACCTATTATATCAAATCCCGCTCTGAAGCAGATAGTGCCCAGTGTCAAGACGAAAGGAACTATCTTCAAAAGATTCGTTCAGTAACTAGTGTATGCGAATTTCGTCGGCCTCACTGTCTGCTCGCAAACTTATAGAGGTCTTGGTTAGTCTTGAAGTAAACGAGCACAAGTCTAAGTACGTACATACGATATCAACACCTGTCCACAGCCTAAGACAAAAAGTAACCATAGATAGCAGCAAGCTTCGAGATGGAAGTACATCTACTACATTAGCATTAAAACCACTACTAATCTATACATATAATAAAGCTGTAGGAATTTTCTTTGTCAGCTAAAAACTCAAAACCTACAGGACAGATTTCGATGAAACTTTTTTCAAAATGTTCCTTAAGACTGTGAAACTGCTATAGGCTATGTCGTTTATAGCCACGTCCTTAGGAACAGTTTTTAGCCAAAATGTATTTTCTGAAGTGAAAATATATACATACACCTTTCTACAAATGGATGTTTATACTTTTGCGATCGTCAAACAAAAACAATACGTATACTATACATTCGAAAATGGTTGATTTGTTTTCGCAGTGAGTGCTATGGTCAGTTATATAATTATGTAGGTATGTATATTATGATCGAGAGACGTATAATACAAAATAGGTTTCATTTCAGAATTTCATTCGATAAGTGGTATATGGTAACAGTGTAGGGTTGGGGTAGGTAGTTCTTTGGATTCCATAGGAAGAGGGAAACAAAGGAAAGGAAATGCAGTATTATAAACAAGTAGCAAGATCAAGGAGAGGGAGGGCGATGAAGAGGGTGCACATTATATATCCTATACATTACATCCATTACCGATATCGCCACGCCAAAATGGGACAAACGGGGGTGACGCCTCCCATACAAAAAACATCTTATATGATTTTCATGATTCTTTTTTGTTTTTTTCGTATTGCTGTATACAGTCAAAATCGGTTATAACGACCTTCAAGGGACTAGCGAATTTGGTCGTTATAAGCGATAGGTCGCTGTAACCGATATCAAGGTACAGATGTAAATTAATCTGTTTTCAATTAAAGATCCATTTTTTTTCACATTTCCTATACATACATACGAGCATAATATGCGAACAGAATAAAATTAAACTTCTACGACCACTCGTCACACAGAAAAATGTCCACAAAGTAATTTTGTCAATAACATGTCAACAAACGGTGAGCTCTGTAACATATGTATCCGAAATTCTATGTACACAGATACATAGCAGCAACAGATACATAAACAGTTTACCGTTTTAGAACAAAATGTCGCACCAACAGCTGCGTCGATTTTAGTCGTTGTAACCAATATTTTATTTCAAAAAAAGGTAAAAATCGGTCGTTGTAAGCGATATGTCGTTATAACCGATGTCGTTTTAAGCGATTTGTTATTCAATGGAATTATAATGGAGCTCAGCCGGGACCTAAGAATTTGGTCGTTATAACCGATATGTCGTTATAACCGATGTCGTTGTAAGCGATTTTGACTGTATTTCAGGTTTAGGCAGAACGAAAATTCCAGAAAATAGATTTATTCTCATTTTTCGCATTTTACTAAAGAACATTATTATCTAAAACCTATGCAATACAATTCCTGTGCACGGGAAAAGCTGGGCGGGTACAGCTAGTGACATAATATAGGGTGTTTTTTTTTTAGAGGTATAGAACTTCCGATAGGGATAGCTATCAAATTAGCAGCAGAATTGTAGTTTTTGGAGGTTCGCCAAACGTTTGGTGACCGAATCATCTCAAGAAATGGACCTGTGAATTGGCCAACTCGTTCGTGTGCTTTGGACGACTTTTTGTGGGGGTACAGGAGATTGAATGAATTTGAGATATCCAACAGCGAACTCTATATGATGTACGTTTAAAAAAAAAATTGAGTCCAATAAAGTTGGCTTTCAAATTGGATGCAGTCGACTGATGTCCACGCCTGTTCAATGTACTCTACTCTGCATGTTAGTGGAGTCCCATTGAAACAGGTGGAAAAGTTTAAGTATCTTGGATCTTATTCACGAGTAATGTTAGGAGCAATATTGAGTTTTCCAGTAGGATTGGTCAGGCTGGATCAATTTTGAGACATCACGGTCATTCTTCTATTAAGAGGACTGAATTTGGTGTCAAAGCTAAGTTGTCAGTCTTAAATTCGGTGTTTGTTCAAACTCTTACCTATGGTCTAGTCATGTGGTTTGGGTAATGACCGAAAAAATAGGATCGCGAATACAAGCTGTCGAAATTACATTCCTCCGCTGTATTGCTGTGGTGACATGTAGAGATCGTATTAGAAACACCAGAATATGTGAGAAATTCAATCTCGAGCAGCTACTTCTCTGGATGGAGCGGTGGTTGGGTCATGTTAAACGCATGTCCCCAACCAGGATCCCAAGACGAGCTGTGGAGTCCGTGCCATCAGACAGGCATCCTCTGGGTAGACCCAGAATGAGATGGTTAGATCAAGTCGATAATCTCTCCTTTACCTGAATGGGGATTGCCCTTGATGATTTTGAGTCGATGCCGGAGAATCGAGAGCTAAGGATCCACTTGAGCAACCTACACCCGCGACCCACCAAATGGATAAGCGGGCCATAGAAAATAAATAAATGAATGAACTACTTGGCACGTGCTAGTAACAAATAAGGAGTTTACTTTGCCCTAATTGATCAATTAGCACGTTTCTAATGATTACGCCTTAGACTTCGAACTGAAAACGTTGAACCGTTGAACCGTTGAAAAGCCAACGTATTTTTCGGTCACCTTTCTGAACCGTTCGACGTGCTCAAAGCCTAATGTCGTCAATTGCCATATCTATCAACCTCAATTTTTGCAACAATATCGACTTAATACGCTCAAATATATACATATATGTAGGTATGTATAAAGTATCTGCTAACATAGCTCATTTGCATCCAATTCACGATTTCCATTCGTTAAATTCTGCTTACTTTCAATATTATATTCTACTCGCACATTGTTTTTTTTTTTTGTGTACAAAACGAATATATACTTCTTTCGAAAATGATATCAAAAATTACATTCCGAAACAAAATTGCTAACATTCGCAATAACAACTTAACCCACACCACTTGAGCTGAAAATCATCTATAGATAGGTACCTACCCTCAAAAACTAAATGAGGCACATTCGTGAAATATCCTTTCTCCTCGTTTGCGTACAAAATAAAATGAATTTCGACTGAAAAACGAAGAAAAACTCCATGACATCATCAAATATGAAAAGATAAGAAACATTTTTTCAATATACACTTCATCCATCCAAACAAAACATCCACCCCCCCGCCAACCTAACGTCATATGACGCGCTATCACTATCGCAAAAGACAGGAGGAGGATCCAGGAGAAAAAAAACAAAAACGATGAAACGAAACAAAATGGATAACATAACACATTCCATTACCATGCATCATTACACACACTCTAAACGTATGCGAATGTTACAAATGTCTTTCGATTAAATTCGATTTACAAAACGTGCCCATGTCGAAGGAGGAGATATGTACAGTACATATATGTATGCAGATCGCATGGTTATCGGTCGGGTGGAGTGAAGAACGCAACAAAGACGATGGCTATTTGCAACGTACCAGAGGAGGGTAGAGGAGCATTCTTCCGCCACCCACCACCTCCCCATCATATCGAAGGATATGAAAGACATGCAAAATACATTCAAAACCCACTATACCAAGAAGTTTTGAAAAAAATGGGAAAAACTGTATAGCGTAGGCGTACTCCAAGTACGAGCACTTTTTTCCCCATACATACATGTAGAGAAAAAAAATCGCTTGGAGGACAAGTTAACCTCTTTGCCACTCTATGCACACAACCCCTTATGAAAATTGACGGTCGTCTTTATTATGGCCTCTTAGATACGCACTTTGAATTTAAGTGGATAAGGAAGAGAAATCATTTTTTTCCGTTCTCCTTTTAAGTTTTTCAAGTGACGCGAAAGATATCTCTCTTCGCCACTCAATACGTGCGGTCGGAAAAGAAGAAGAAGAAGAACGAACACACACAAAAGGATCCAAAAAGGACCAAAACCCAATCAAAATGCAAAGTGTGTATGAGAGTAGCGGGACGCGGGGGGTGAGTGAGTAACTCAGGAGTAGGCAATTGTGTCAATATGGAGGAGATTCTTTTTTGTGTCGATGAAATCCCATGGGAGTCTGAGCAGATCCAATGAAAAAGAACTTTACCAAGAGTAAAATTGGATTTCGCTTGTATCTTCTTCCCTTTGAGATAGCTGCGAGTTGAAATAAATAAAAGTAGGGGGCATCTCTGCTATATAGAGTTGGTTACACTTGTTTAATATTTTTATTGTGAATTTTTATTGCTGTGCTATAGTGGTATAAATAGCTGCACAAGGGGATGGGGTGCGTTAGTAAAAAGAGATGAATGCTGAAAATACTATAGTATTGGCTGATTTGAATTTCCGAAACAATAACATTTCAGCATTTCCGTCACACTTCGTAGGGCAGCAGCATGAAATTGGTCTTGTATAGAAGTTGGAACTTACCTCCGTGCAAATTCAACTCGTACCCATTTAGCAAATCTGCTAAACAACGAATGAGTAAGTGTTTTGAGTTCCCCTATCGTATTAATTTCAGAATTGATTGTTACCGCATCAATCATCGCACCTTCAATTGCACCTTCAATGTCCCCTGCATCCTTAACAAGGGTCGCGGATATATTGTACTCAAGTAACCGAAGCACGATTGGCATCATTCGGAGAAGTATCTGCTCCACTTTGAGTGAAAGAATCTCATTCCAGCAGCAATTTGATTCACAGTAGCTACTCAAATCTCACAACAGGTAAGGGTAGGAAGAAACTCCTAATTTAAGTTCTTTTAGACCACATCAGTGTCAGCCAAAGGCATGAGCGAGGGTAACAAAACAAAAAAAAACCTGAAAAAATAGTCTTGACACCAATCAACAAAGTTGTTACAAAATTGACACAAACTAACTAATCCTACAATAAAACTCAACATTAATCTTTCAATCGCTCGTGAATAAGACCTCAAGATGCTTCAAACTTTCCACCAGTTCAAATCCAACTCTACTAACAGGCAGAGTGATCAGCAAAGACGAAATGTCCGAACTAAAGTCACACTACTCATCCTCCAACCTTGACGAAAACCCCGATTTTGGAGGCTGATTCTCTGTCGGATTCGTAGATTATCCAGGCGGGATTATCTCCTAACTAACTAGTTGTATAGGCATAAATGTAGTAGCCAGAAAAAGACTACCCATCAGTTGTGGAAATCGTCCGCCATTTGCGTTTCACTTAATCTGAAGTCTTTATTGTTCTAAGGCACAGTTGTTGTTGGATATTGTTGCAGTGTGTTCAGCTTAAAAACTTAGCAGTGTACAAAAACTTAACTCTCAGTTCTATAACTGATTTTTTCCCACTTCAGACGCCATCTATGGAGTCAAATGAGAAGTTAAAATATCGTTGCTTCAAACCACTTAACGCTAAAATTTGGATCTACCATGAAAACTATTTCACGGTCCACAAATCGTTTACTTCGATCGTCAAAATGGAACGAAAGAGTCCTTTTTAAAGGCTTTTACTTAACTTGACGAGTTGTCTGTTATGCTCAAATCTTGCAAGCCAAATTTGAACCACTTTCTCTAAACTAAGACCCTTCAAGGATAAACCTTAAAAATAGCTTGGGATATTTTTTTTTGCTTTTTAGTGCAGTTTTTATAAAAGCATTTCATTTCAGATACACTTATTGTTATGCTTTTCTAAATGCTAAGACCGGTGGTTATGGTGTTTTGGTTAGAGTAATTGCTAGTGGACGTAGAATTTCCATATAGGTCGCCAATAACATCTGGTCTTAACATCAATTGCAACAAAACCAAAATAATGCACACTGAGGAGGTTAAACACTTTAACTATCTAGGCAGTTTTGTATCGTCCGATGGAGGAAATTTTGATTCTCAATAACAGCTCTTATTTAGATGACGAAACTTCTTTGGTGTGATGTCATTGCAACCAAATTGGTCAGGTCGGGTATAGCTCATCAACACGGTTCACTGACAGCTCATGATAATACCAGCTCATCTACAGAACTACACAGCTGCAGGAAAACTTGTCCACTTGGAATTATGGGATTCAAAGGAAAAAATTAGGTCCATTCATGATTTTCTGAAAATGTACTGTGGTTTAGTCCTTGCCGCGAACAAAGCGAGCAACTCGCACACCATGGTGGATGAATTGTATGACAGATAATTGCCCTGAGGTTCAGTTGTTTAGATCAGTTGCCAGGGTATGAGAGGTGATAGCAACTCATCCATAACCAAATCATCCATTGCGATGTGATACTCATACAGCTCATTTGTAAGGATACGTTTTTTTTATGAAAAAAGTTGGGTCCTCCGAATATCGAATCCGAGAAGTAAAAACTAGATTTTGAAGCACACGGTATATGAAATGCCTGTTAGATGAGTTTGCCGGAGTCCTACTTCTCGTAGATGAGATGTATGTATAAGCTGTCTAAAGGTGAACTATGCTTGACCCTGAAAACTCACCAAAAATCTCCCTGGGTAATTTAAACCAAGCCACTTATCTAACCTTTTAAAATAGACAATACATTTTTTAGTAATAGAACATAAATCGTAACTTACTCCTTTCTAAAAATGCATAAGGGTATAAGAAGGGCCATTTTGCATAATTCTGCAAATTAAGGATCATTCACTTCTTTAAGTCAACATAATGAAACTTGTAGCATCTAACATAAATGTTCACCAAAAGTTAGACAAAGATAGATACTGCTTTCAATCTTTGCATTGACTTTGACATACTCGAAGGAGAGTATATGCCCCTGTCCACAATCACCAATAAGATATCATCCTCTTCCATATATTTACCTGTAAATAAAAGAAAAAATAAATGTGAGTACAAAGTATGTCAAAAGATACAACAAAACATATAATTTTCTATATATTTCCCTAAACAAAGGTAAGTAGATACATATAGATAAGATAGTAATTCCATTTTAAAACTAAAAGGCGTAACATGTATTATTTATCATCATCATGCATGTATGCTCATAAATATCCTTCATGCTCTATGTCCCCAATGACAACAACGATTTATCTACATGACTATTATTATTTATTTTTTGCAAACTAAATAACTATTACTATAATAATTTCAGTTTGCGAAATCCCGCTTCATATACAAGTTCAAACACATTCTGTTTGTAGTTTTTATTTTTTACGTCATCGAATGGTCGCGTGGGTTTTCTCTCATGCTATTTTATCACCATGCACGATGAGAGACGGCATGGATAAAAAACAAAAAATTAAATAAAATAAATTTGGTCTTTGCAAATTCCAATTATCTTTGCAAAGGCAAAAAAAATAAATAATAATAACTTGGCAACGAGTGTGTGGCGGCGAAAAAAAAAACTAGATTACGAATGCCGACCAAAAAACTCTTTAAAAGCCCACACAAACTTTAAATTTGGTTCTATACACTCTTTAGCGAGTATTGAACGTTTGCAATCAAATTGTGTTTGTGTTGGTGAAATTGTTTTATATATACATAGATACACAATGGATTTATAAAATACCAATTAAATTTTTATTTCTACATCTTTTTTTAATGACAAGTGCTTTTAAATTAATTTTTTTCATTTAATATATAATATTTAAACGGAATTATTTAAATTACCACAATTATTCTGCTGTAGTTAAATTTATTCGTCTGACAATGCACACACGTTTTCGAAATAAACACACTAACATAGGCAAATTAATTTCAACACATCAACGAATAAAAAAAAAATTACGCAAATGCACTATAAACAATTTATCTTATCGGTTCCTATGTATCTATACATAAATTTTCTTTTTTCTTTTTGTTTTGTTTGTTGTTATATTGTGTTATCTATGGAGATGATTCCAACTGAATTTTTTTGATATAAAGAAATAAATTAATTAAGAACTGCTAGAGATTACCCAATCAAAACAAACAAACCAAACGAAAAAAAAAACCGCAAACGAACTCGATGGAAAAAGAATTTCAAAAATGCTCTGAGAGGGGGATTTATTTTTTTGATTTGACCAGCTTAGCGGCGATTGATGAATAGGCTCGACACGACCAACGTGCGAGGCATTAAGAATCAATTTTCTTGGATTTATATGAAATGTCTGAACTTTTTTTTGTTTTTGGGTAAACAAAAATAAATACTATCCCAAACGTATTTCCAGACAAAATCATGACTTGAAGGTTGTCAATCAGTCTCAGTGTCAAAGTCAATGGAAAAGGTTGAATGGCACATCATCCATTCATCATTGTAAATGTTCGTTCATATACATTATCTAAGATTTGAGGCTTGTTTTGTGTTGTTGTTTTATTATACATTAGAAAAGGTTAATGGAGGTCAGGTGAAATTATTTAGCACACGTTTTTGCACTGTGAGTGCTCAAACATGTTTAGTAATTGCTATATTCCGATCTGATGAACACAGAACAATTTAAATCCGGTGATAGGAACGGATAACAATTCAATGTTTTACTTGTCAGTCAGTAATATGAAAATTGGTTCACCAAAAGTGGCGCCCAACGCGGGGTACCACCAGAATGCTGGCAGATTGTAGGAAATTTCCCTTTTTGAGGGAATATTTGTACTCGAAATGAGCTAAAAGGGATGATTTCTGTTTTCCAGAACTAATAAATGGGAATTTTGGTTCTTTGAAACTTTAAGTTTTTTATTTACTTTCCGGAAAACATTTTTTTAGCTAAGCTATATATTTTATTTAAGGATCCCATTTATTTTAAAGGATTGAAAAATTAACAGGCGCTTGTATTGACACCAAAAGAAAATAGACCATTTTTTGCAATAACTATTGAAGAATTGGCTGACCTAAGTGATGAAAGCGGCACGTGTCGGCCGATCTGAGAAAGAGGGTTTAGGCTAGAAAGTTCTCAAATTTTTTATGATACTGCTGCAGAGGATTTTTTCATCTCTTCGGGGTCCAGTTGGTCTAATGAAGACTTGAGTTGGCTATAGATTCATGATGTCCTGTGAGGACTTTACCATATGTTTCTGATATCATGCCTACTAAGGGCATTGTGATTGAATGGCTGGATAGCTTGTTAGGGCTGTCTTAAACATGGGTTTTTACATTTTATTTGTTCCCAGATTTTTATGGCTAAGTTTATAGACGACTTAGGAATATATCTAAAAGGTTCCGGTTCCGTGAAAGGGGGTTCTAAGCCTATTATAGGGAATTTGTCCGCTTTTTCGTTTGCTTTAAAGCCTCATGGCTAGCATCCATACATAAATTTGGTTCTGTGCCCGAAGCTAAGACTTTGAGAGGTGTTGAAACTGTCTACCTAATACTGATTTTGAGTCAATGATTGATAAGTGAGGTAAGAGTCTTTTTAATTGCTTGAATGTCCAGGAAAATATTATTTTTTCAAAGCGATTGGCGCATTCTTGAATGGCGTGGAGCTTTGCCTGGAATACAGAAGGGCTTTCCCCCAAACTAGACACTGTTTTTTTCTTTCGTTAATTTCCTTTTTTTTTTTTTTGTAAAATAGAAAGGAAGATCTAAGGTACTTTTTTCGAGCTAGTTGAGGGAAAATGGGATTTTTTTTGGCACTGACGCGACGTGGGAATTCTTATAACAAAACACTGGCCAGGACTCCACCACAGATAATTTGAGCTTTTTGCAATAAACGAAAATGTTGAGTTAAGAAATTTTGTGGCAAAATTTTTCATTGCTTTTGTATGAGGAAAGGCGATGTAAATTCAGTGACTAAAAACAAAAGTGAGATGACCCCTGCTTGTGGTCACTGTAGGATTTGGAGTAGGTGCAAGGTTGGGTATATGCAAAGTTTAGATTGCTTGTGGGAGATTTTGGCATAGGGGATTTCGTCGCGGGAGATTTTGGAAAAAGAGAAGAAAAAAAATGAGACATTATGTCCAATAAGGGATTTTGGAAGAGGGGATAACTCCCTACGTTACTCCCACTAATGAGTCGTGAAGACATGACATTTCGTAAAATGTGCGTTGCTAATGTAATATACAAGGAGAGGTTGATAATAATAGGCCTCTTTTAATGAAGATTTTTCTAAGTGAAGCAAATAAAAGTAGAATCTTCAAAAAGCTATTACAACTAACACTCCACTTGACACTTTTGATATTCGCATTAGGTATTTATCCCAAATTTCAATGACAGTACCTAAACTGAATTTCGAGGCAGATTATAATACAATCTCGGAGGTAGGCTCATAATGAAAAAAGTCCTTCGAAAAGTATCTATAGATACTCCAAAACACTTTCAATGTCATTGTATATATATAGAGTAGTGTTGTCAATCCCACACTTTGTATACGAATTCCAGAGGAAAACAATTAAAAAATAAATAAAATGCCGGATTAATAAATTTAAGGAATGGCGACAAATAAAAATTTATTTACAAAGGACGGGACAAAATAAATAAATTCCATTTATAGGGATCAGGTGATAAATTCCAATTTAAAAGATTATTTATGATTGCGTTGCTACACTGGTCCCTTCATTAATTCTGGCCTCATTCTCGCTTACTGTAGATGCGTCAGAATATTGCTCACAATTACGTTATGAACCTAACAAGTGTCTTTTTTTTTTGTATTGCGCTCGGCGCTCATAAATGGAAGGTGAATAAAAGGATTTTTTATTATGTGTCTGATTTCGCTATTGAAAGTTGATCAATACGGAACCTATGAGAACAACTTTTGGAGCGGATGAAGATGACCATACCGAATAAATCTGATAAATTAAAAGTAGACTGTGAATTGTTTTCCTGACTAGTGGACATAATTAATACAGATACATGTATGTAGATACAAATATGTGTTCACTATGTCAATTTTGGTTCGTTGATTCTAATAAGGTTTTCTATACGCAGTCCACAAAGAGCATTCTCTGCAAATTTGCAACTTCCCTTGGGCAGACGACATTATAAACATAATGGATGGTCACTACTGGTTGCTCTTCAGCACCCAAATATACAACATGAAAGCATAGCAGCTCATGAACTGTATCGATCCATACCAACAACCCTTTGACACCGACTGACATCAATTATTTTGGGTGAGTATCTACCACACCAATCGAATTTGTTGAGGGCAATACAAAAATAATGTACACCAAACCAACTGTGTACGGACCACACAGCGACCCTTTGGAAAATGAAATTCAATTCAGTCTGCGCTTTGTGAGGGCAAAACAATATCCCGGGAACGTTTTTAATCAGTTTTAATTGTTTTTTTCCGCTATTTTCCGGACCAAATGTTGCAAATTGCCATGTTCAACACGCCCAATCTTCCGTCAAGTCCTGCGGGACAGGAAATTTTAAAATGTTCTACATCAGCTATGAGTATACAGCCCTATTCTGATTTCCTTTTTTCTTTTTGCTGACCTCTAATTGTTCGTTGAAAATTGCCCGCAATTCAGTGGGGTATATAACCCTGGAATACAAAAAAAAAAACATCAGCAAACGACAGCATAAAGGATATCCTCCGCGTTTTGTTGGTTGTTTCATAATTATTAATTCTTTTTTGCTTCGTCCTTAATTGCCTGAAGATATTTCTCACTTACTCCCAAAATAAGTAAATAAAATGCTACTACCCATCGGGTCGCGGCCACCTTAATAAAAATTTCGCAGTAAACAATCGACATCCTTCTCGTAGGACACAGACGCAAAAAAAAAGTAGGTATATCACAGGACAAAGAAAAGAACAGCGGCAAAAAATGAATCCTCCATAAAAGGCTAATAAACGGTTGTGTAATTTGATATCCAAATAAACTCGACTTTTGCCACGCTGCCGCTGAAACGGCGACGTCCACAAAAACAAAAATGACGACAACAAATGGCGTTTGACGTAACACAAAACAATACCGAACAATGCCATCACAACACCACGTAAAGGATAACTTCCCTTGCCTGGCATAAAGAAGCAGAAGGCGAACGCAAATAGCAAGCGAAAAAAAAAACAGTAAAAATATATGGAACTGAACTTCAACCCAAACCAAAAGAATCCTTCGGTATACTAGACTTCTTCTCAATTTCACTGATTGCCCGTGTACACAGTAAGCAAAAAAAAAAAAAAAGGACGAACGCGCTCACAAAAAAAATATGATAAAAAGTTCCCTTCCCTCACTTGACACGATTTGATTTTCGTCGTCTTGCTTTTCATCGGCGTCCTTTTTTTCGGGCTGAGTTCTAAATATAGTTGTGCATTTTTTTTTCTTCCTTATTGTGTCACTTGAACCTGTATGTGACCTGTGGTTCTAAAATCCATTACCGCTTAGTAATCCTTTATAATGGTGTTTCCTTTCAAAAATAGATGACAAAACAAAATTTATACCGAAAGGAGAAACCAAATTTCGAAAAGGGATTGAAATCTAAAGAAATGTGTATATTAAGGTCCAATGTCGTCACAATCAAGAAAAAGGATTTTTTTTTTGTTCCTTCCTTTGTTCCTTCTGTGACTTTGGTGTCAAAAGCGAAATGAAGAAATATTTCAGGAAACATAATTTAACACCTGACACATGGGATGAAATCGGAAATTCCACAAGTTGTAAAATTGAAATCCAAGACTTAAAGACGAAGGTTAGAAGTTTCGAGAATTTATATGGGGGGAATATTGGGGGGAGGGTGCATGCCCTTGAAGGCTGAGTATAACATCGGGCGGTGTGTTCCATGGGGAGTTTTGTGATTTGTAAAGAATGTTTAAAGTCATGACGGGTATGAAACTGATTTCTTTAAAGGTATACTAAATTTTAAAGGGACTTTTAGTTATAGGTACCTATACCTACATGTGTCCCAGGAAGAGTGTAGATAATTTTGTTTAAGAAAATGAATAGTCATCATGTACAATGTCATGTTACGAAAACGCGGATTGTCTAAGGAGAAAAGACATTAGGGAGAGAAACATGCAGCAGAAGAACCAGAAGAATCTATATCTTTTATATAACCACCGACTCGATAGAGCTCAAATTTACAGATAATCTTAGGTATTGGCCCAGGAGTGCACCTAATAAGATTGGTCAAAATTGAACAAATTGAACATACAAAAAAAAAATAATCAAAATCGTATATCTCGAAAACCGCCAAATCGATTAAATTAAAATTTGAAGACAGTCTTAGGTATTGGCCCAGGAGTGTTGCTGTGAAGATTTTTCAAAATTGAACAAAGGGGCGTGGTACCGCCCATAGGTACAACAAAACATTCAAAATCATTCATCTCAAAAACCGCCGAACCGACTGAGCTCAAATTTACAGATAATCTTAGGAATTGGCCCCGGAGCGTTTCCGTAAAGATTGGTCAAAAAGGGGCGTGGCACCTCCAATACAAAAAAAAAACATTTTCTATGGGGTTAAAATCGATTAAGTTATTTTCATGATTTTTTTGTTTTGTTCGGATTGCTGTATTTCAGGTGGCATTAGAAAGAATATTTCAGAAAATCGATTTATTCTCATTTTTCGCATTTTACAAAAGAACATTGCCAGTGGTTTAGAAAAACCATTACTTCACTTAATCCAGGCAGAAAACATTGAACAAATCCGAAACTCCACAGTTCGAGTTTAAAGGAATAAGTATCTAATATAATGTAGCAGGCTAAGGTACAACACTGCGATCAGGAGAGGTCTTTTGCTACTTACGACTTGCTATTTCGAGCAACACCCAATGGACGTGGCCAGACATATATAGAAAAGTTGGAACAAAGTTTCCTCTTTAGTTAAATTTTTGCTGCATCAGATCTCTAGGGTAGAAGTTTGAATGCCAAAGCCCCATTTTATGACATCTATTTATTATGTCGGAGATTATATTTTGCCATATTCTTGAGGGCGGAAAATTTCGAAAGTTGCCCTATATTGGTACTGGGAGTTCTTCTCTGTTGAATGTAGATTTTGTTTGAAGAGTTCTAACTATTGTACTCAGTATAAGTGCGACTTGGGGGTCTCATATGCAACATTTCTGGGAAATCTTCTCAGTTTAGCCATTTGGCCAAGGCACAAAATGATATAGGTCTCCTTTGGAGGTTGTAAGAATTCATGGGCCCTACGAACTAAGTCTGAAACTAACTTCCACTAGTTCATATGAACTAACTCGCACAAAATTTTGGATTTAGTTCATATGAACTAACTCCCATGATTTTTAGGAACTGCATAAGACCCAACACTAGAATGAACAAAGTCCCAATATAAGAATGAATTAAAACCCAATAGTGGAACTTTGTTCTTTATGAGCTAAGTTTCAAATGAACTTACTCCCAACCTCCAAATACAACAGTGACCCCAAGCAGGGCGGTTGCAGGGGGCAGCATGCCCCCTATACATATACCTACCACTGTCCAATTTGATCTCCCATTATAGGCACAGTGGAATATGTATGGAGGGGCATGCTGCCGCCTTTAACCCCCCTGCTTGGGGTCACAGTTGGATTTGGAGGTTGGATTAAGTGGATTTGGATTAAGTGCGAGGTTGGTAAGAATTACTTTTTCGTCGAAACAATTTAAATGAACTAACTCCCACTTTTCTGAAATTGAGACTTAATTCATTGGGAATTTGTTCATAATGAACTACGAGCTATCTCCCAAACTTATGAACTAATTCCCAGTGCATATTTGGTGGGACTTAGTTCATTTTGGCTTGTGGGAGTTATTTCCAGTTGGGACCTTGTTAATAGGCCCGAATTCATGGAGTTATGAATTATTAAATATTTATTCATTTCATTTGTATCAACCTATCTATCGATAGATACTTATCTACATTTCAAGTCATAAAGCAAACCATTTTTATCCCGTCTTGTTATTGGTGTCAAAACAAACCTTAAGTATCTATACACGCTACATCAACCATTTTATCTACCATTTATCAATCATATCATTTGCAGTTGTTAAAAGGCTCGCACCTGTAACTGGCCACCAGTTCATAGATTAAAAACAAATTGCTTAACTTTCCGGTGTATATATTGAGAACGTATCCGTAATGTGACAGGTGGCGCTATCTGCAAACCCATAAATTCAAATCAATTTCCATTCGCACGGTTGCATAATTTGCAATCGATATAAATTTTAAAATAAAAAATATCTTCTCATCATTATATAAAATCTCACTCAGTCAAGGCACTTATTTTGTCCCACTATCAGTGTCTATTATGGTCTAGACCCAACCAGACTCAGACTGGGGCTATACACAGTCGTATACAAATAAAACAAAATTATCTGTCATTTGCAATCCAACCGCAGCGGACGGCGGCGCGGCGACTAAATTATGTAAATTCCATTAGATTCATTAGATTCTTTCGAGTATCTCGCCTATACCCGGTGTAGATGTAGATAGAGATACACATCTCAGTCGCTGACTTTGTCTGGCCAGCTGGTCATTCGTACACAGTGCAGTTGTCCGATTGGATGGGGTACTTAGCATAACCATAACAATTTCTCAACTTGCATCGCTTAAATTCAAAAGTCATGTTTGACCTATTTGCCTTAGGAGGTGCGATGACGACGATGGTGGTTAGGTTAGAGTCAGATTCCGAGAGAAGTATAGCCATAGCCAAGTTGTGTGTAGGTATAGGTACCTATAACAGCAGGCAGCAACTCGGATCGGAGGCATATATAAACAAAAGATACTGAAATGGCCTATGGCCAGCAGTCAGCGCGCGATAACCTGGTAACTCTCTGAATGTGGACATTTGTTGTTTTTGTTTTTATTTATTTTTAATTTTTTTTTTTCTACTACCGATTTCCTAAGGTTTTCACTAAGTGAGTGGATTTTCTTTTATATTGGCATCTTCTACTACCTGTGTCGGTGGAGGAAAAGTGTGAACAATTCAGTAGTAAAGTAGAAAGTTGTGTGTGGCGGCAGATGCATGCAGCATACACAAATAGAAAATGTTTAAGATGCATGTTTACTCGGGGGCTTGTACCTATTCACGCTCGGCTAGTTGAGCAGCGTCTACATAGGCGAGGTGGCGCGTTGCTAGTGTTAATTACAATTTGGTTTGTATCCCGAAATGTTTTTTTTTTTTATTCTTATTTTGTGGGTACTTTCCAGTAGGTCGTGTATGCATGCATTCCTTTGTTGGCAATAAATCGACTGGGTTCCACTTGAATGGGTTAACTATGGGTGGAGCAAGTACCTATACGAGATTTTCGATATTTAATGGAAATCGTGAAATTGTCATTTAATACAGCAGCAGTAGGTAGCAATGATTTAGTGAAGGATGTGCATATGCGACTGTCGTTAGTAACCCTCGCTGTATCTTAAATCGTAATATTGCGTGCAGATACAAATTGTTGTAAGTGGGTTATGGGGCGATTTAGTTTGGGACAGACGACAAATCAATATATGTACATTTAACTATGTATACGAAGTAACTTGCTGTTGTTCCCGATTTAAGAAAATGAAAAACCAAGCGTGTGATAAGCTCTTTTTTAGGTATAGGATTTATTTTTATGACTAAGGGGCAACATCATCAAACAGACTGACAACTAGGAACTACTATAATGTAGGTGTACCACGCCTTACAAAGGATACCCTGTAAAACATAAACACACACAAAAGCTCGTATTTAGTCTCAAATTCACGGTCGTAGACCTATTGTAAACGACAAACTACCTTTATATCTTCAGGACAAAAAAGATTTAAAAATCATACCTTTTTAAAATCAAATCCTTTACACGGTTTCAAACCAATTTAGAACAGGAAAAAAGCACATGCGCACACAAATAAAGTAAACGCACATCTGTGTGCGGAACCCAAGAGTCAAAACTGACGCATTTTTAAAGTTTAACTTTCACCAACTAACAATGGATCTACAAAATATTTAAGATAGTTAGGCCCATAGTCAATTGCACGGTGAGACTTAGGTCTACTGTCCACGTAGCTGCGCTTCATACGCACGCTTTCGTCACTTGCAGCTTGTTGTACGCTTGCTTGCTACTAAGACATGTGCGCAACTTGAAATACCTACATGGGATGGGCATCACATAGTTTATATAACTTTTCTAGTTTACTTGTTTTCTATGTATTTCTGCGAAAAAAAAAACACTCTGAATATAGTCTCTGTTGGATCAAGAATAGACGCTAAAGAAGACATAACTAATATCAGGTGTACATACTCACCAATATCGTATATGTGCGCATGCAATCTAAAATAGCGCACATTCTGAAATCGCTTCGGAAAATTCCATAATTCGATCGTTTATATTGATAATATGTAAGCAAATAATGAAAGAGCACTTTACTGTCGGTTTGGGGTTCTAGAGTTTCTGTTAGAATGGGAAATCCCTTGAAAAAGTATGGCTCAAAATGGAATATTCGACACCCAATGTTTTGAAAGCCACAAAAAAAGTCTTACTACCAAATAACTCATGTGTACGAACGGAATTACATATAGCGCACATTTGTGTGCGCAAACGAAAAACTCAACACTGATCGAGCTCAAAATGTTCCTCTTCGGCCAATGATTTTTCGTTTCACAAATTGGTCGCAAAACTAATTCCCCATCCTAATTCTGGCATCAAACATTAAGCTACCCTTTAACAGTACCCTGATTTGCAAGTCATATAACGAAAACTACAAGTCACAAAATAAAAGTTAAGAAATTAATTTTCCACGTTCCTGTGCAACTAACTTTTAATTGCTACAACTTAATCGTTTAAACTTAAACAAATAATTTTATACGCCATCACCCAACCCAAAAAAAAAAAATAAAAAATTATAACCCCATCTAAACTTCAATCGCTCCCATTAAACAAAGTGTCAAGAGTGTCACATGCGCGCACATGTCACATTGCGCCATATAAATTAATATAACTTTCTGCTTAAGAAGTTTAACAGGCGGAAAATTACAAAAATTCCTTTCCGAAAACTACCGCCCGAGCTTCATATACACTCTATCCTCTGTTCTGTCAATCTTCGCGTGAGTAATCATTTTCCGACATCAACCAAAGAGGTCCACAAAAATGTGTGCGCAAAGTTAGGTGTTTCTTTTTTGGTATACGCTCATCATCACATCTTCATGTTCATGTGATGTGATGCGCGCTATTTATCTCCCAGTAGTGTGGAGATGTGCACCGATGTCGAACTTTGGTTCGATGCTTGTGGTAGCGGTAGCGGTAAAACCATCGTCATCGCCCGTCATAGTCATTTGCCTCTTGGTTGTTCTTCTTCTTCGTCGTCGTCATCATGAGTTTGTCATGTGACAAACTAAAAAAAAAAAAAACATATTTTTTTAGGGACATACATTAATAAGCTCGAATTTGTCATTAACTTTGTGGCACAAGGCAACTCAACAGCCGAGCCTTTCAATAGGGAATTTAAAAAAGAAAAAAGGATTAAAACCCAAAAAGAACCGGGAAGAACACAAAATGTCAAAATGTGTGCCCCATACCGTATACAAGTGATTTAAGTGTCACAAAAAAACAAGACACAAAAACTGGGAGTGCTTCTTTCAATGGCGCGTCATCGTCCCCTCTTGGCATTAATTACATAAGCATGGTTGTGGTCTTTTTTCGCTTGATGTGTGTGTGTTGTTCTTTTGCCTTTCGACTTTGAGCCTTGGCAAACAAGGGTACGGTATGTGGGATGATATGTATATGAAGATGATAATGGTGGTTATGACGATACACTTGGTGAAGGAGTAGGTGCATGTTGGTATAGGTACATTGTAAGGAAAGTCAAGTTCAGTTAATTAATGCCATTTTTAGGGCAGAAATTCGATACAACACAAACAGGCGAGGGAAGGACTGTAAGAAAATAACGTACACACGCTAAATTAAGGAAGAATTAGCCCACACAAGTAAGATGCTAAGATCCCTATAAATATATAAGGGGCTGGAAGCACAGTATGGTTGAGATGCTGAGATACACTTTTTGAGAAAATTCATAAGATGGTATCCTGTCACCATCAAGCGTACTTTTGATGATGACACAAACGGGGGCGGTCGTGGACTTAGATCCCGAATATTCTACTATTTTGGTGAAGTATATTTGTATAACTGACATGTATTTTAGGATAGGATAAAAGTATGTAGTTACCAAAAGTTGTATCGCGATATTACAAAGGTCTTCTAAAAGAGCTTCTTAACGTTTTTCAGTTTGTTGACAGATGTCAGATGAAAGATGAAATTGCTGTTCAAAGAGAAGTAGTGAATAATGTCGACTTGCCGTTGGTAGGTACAAAAAGTTGTGTCTCGAAAGAAGGTCTTCGAAAACCTTTTTAACGTATTTCAGTTTGTTGACCGATGACGGATGAAATTGGTGCTCAATGTGAAGCAGTGAACAATATCGACTTGTTGATGGATGCTCAACAAAATCGATGATCAACGAAATAGAAAGATTGAGTATGGTATTTTATGATAGACGTAGACGGAATCTCTGACGAACCGGTTCCAATTTTAGAGTCAAGAATTTGGGTTATTTTTTTTACCATCGCTCTCCAAATTTTGTAAAATATGTACTTCCAACAAGCAATATACGTCCATTTACCAAATTTCAATGCTAATAAATGTCAAGATATATAAATTGTTGTATGGGAAGTGTGTACCAAGCTTCATTTTGCAATACGTCCCTGATTTTGTGAGCATACCTATTTCCCAAAACTGTATGATCCAAAACTTTATATCTTCAGCTTCCATAATCGACAAAAAGTAGCATTTTTACTTCATTGGCAAATACGTTTCTCCACGTTTTTTCTTCATAAATATTTAGTATAAAAAGTCGCCAATGTCCTTCTTCAGGTTCCAGGCTATCTTCTTGCCAAATTACATTACACTTGCTTTAGTCGAGAAAATGTAACAAATAGACATAGACAGAGTTGCTTTCGCATTTATAATAGTAGAGTGGATAGAAAGAATTTTTTTTTTTCAGAAGGCTACAAAGAACTGCCACTACTAACCTGACCTCTCTCTTTGACATATGTCCTCACTTTATTTATAAATGAAACATCTAAAAGATTCGTTTCAATCGACGGATGAACCTTCCAAGGGTCTAAGAAACCGGATTGCATTTAACATTTCTGCGATTATGATTTGCAAATCAATCTTCAAGCTGCCATTTAACAAGGTAGGTAGCTACCTAATCAATAACTTGCAAACGATCAATCGTTGGCGGCTTTGAAAAAATTCAAAAATTTCCATAAAAGTCGGCATGCCAATCAAGATCAATATCTTCCGTATAAAAGGATTATGGTTATGAATTCTGAAAATTTCCCATAATTTCATTGGGCCCCTCTTAACAAATTTCCACTACCAGCAACGTCACTCATAAAATCCTTTTTCAAATCACAAAACCGGTTGAACAAAAAAAAATAGACTCAAAAAGACTGTGAAAAGATGTTTAAACCAAAAACGAGATGCCCCAACAAAAAACCAGACCGATACGCATCATCAAATTAGATAATATCAGGAAAATCCCACGCACATTCATTTTATTACATTCTTCCCGTATGCAAGAGTGTGCGAGTGCGTTGTGTCGGCGGGCGGCATACCTAACAAGATACATACACGTATCCTACATGACGCTGACGATGATGGCGTCGTCGTCGTCGTAGCCGGTAACATGGACACACACCATCCGTTACAATGGCCATTCCTACCATCACATCATCCACATGAAGAGTTTGACTCCAAAACCCGTTCTTCCGAACCTAAGTCATTGGATTTTATTCGTTGTTGCAGATCGACCTGGGCCAAGAGTGGTACCGGTAGGTAACTGGCTGGCAACGACTTCTTTTACTCTTTGCCACCTCTGCGGTTGCAATGCTCTCCACGCGGTTGACCGAAACGACAACGACGCGGTATTGGATTTCAACATCAAAACGAATTGTAAAACCGCGGCGCACACCACAAATGCCAACCACCACCAACATGTGAAAAAGTAAGTACAACCATAGTATGGTGTCAATTGAAGACAATCACGCCAACAGTAGAGGTACATACTCCGAGTACAGCGAATATAAAAAGATAGAATTAAATCTGAAAAAGACAACAAAAAAAAACATCAGACCACTCAATCACTTTGGCTTGATCCTCTTCAGCTTAACTTGGAGATAAAGTCAGAAAATAAGAAGATAGAGCAAATCAGATGAAGCAATGTTGTGGTTTTAATTATTCTTTTCCCCAAACAACCCACTCACATAAAAAAAAGGATATACTCTTTAGCTTCGCTATGGTGAACGGTGAAGCAGAAAAGGGGGAAAAGACTGTTATTGTGGTTAATGGAAAGGCCAGCGAGAGAGTGAGTGGGTTTTTATGAGATGACGCCGTTGATACTCAACCGGAGAAAGGCAGTATGTCTCACAAGAAAGGGGTCAGTGCGATTGATTGTCAGCCAAAGGGCCAGTAGGTAGGATTTGATCTCAAATAAATCTAGTTCTGCTAGTTTTTTTTTTTTTTATTTGTAGTAATTCAATTTTAATTGGAAAGCTGATACACTTGGAGTTTTTCTATATAAGAACTAAAAGTTGACCCATAACCGACCTAGGTTAGAAAAACCTTTATCCTTTAGAATAACCTAAAATAGGTAGGTAGTTCGTTCAGTATAAAAAATGCAGCCTGCATATGTTTGTTCTCGCAAAAACTCGAAAACCACCGATTCGATCTTCAGCCAAACTTTCTGAAGTTTCTGTGAAGATTGGTCAAATTTATGGGCGTGGCACATACCGTACAAAAAAAAAACAACATTGCAATTCCAAGGTAGTCGGTCGATTAAGCTGAAACTTACACAATATATCTCTTTTGAAGTGCTGATCAAAAGTTTTGTAGTTTTTCGATAGATGGCGCTGAACATAAAAATCTCAAATTACATTCTATCTTGACATTTATGACAGTTTTAGGCTTAACATTTGGCAAATAGATGACTATTGCTTTTAGAAAACGTTTAATAAAATATAGGCGGGATCGGGCAAAGGAGCGTGGACCCCAGAAAATTACAGAGTTTACAAATTTTAGTAAAAACCTTCTTTGGATGTTTATATCTTGTGGATTTAGGCATTCCCACAATTGGGTAGACCGATGATCTTCCTAATCTGATGAAAAGCTAGTTTATAGAAAATATTGCGGATCATGATGACTGAAGTACGGGTGATAGAGCAATGGTGTCTAATACAAAATTTTTCCATTAACGCTAAGAAGACTGAATGCAATCATTGCACTACCAGTAGCTGGACTTGCAATCCTTGAAAAGAAGTCTAAGAGAGTTTACTATTTCGGAGACCTTGCGGATTGTGGACTTACCTACTGCAAGGTAGCTATGAAAATGCAAAAGATTAGAAGAACGACGACGGTTCCATTACACCAGACTATCATTAAAAGTCACGTAGGCAAAATATAATGCTTAGCATCGTACTTTGGTATAATAGATGCTGCAATTGTGGGCCCAGTGGCTCACTGGTTAGTGTGCAGGACTAGTGAGCGAGGGGTCTCAAACAAATTAGAAATTAGGTCTAAGGACTTTACCTTGGATAATGATATTAATTCGGACTCGGAATACAATTGTAGGTACCTTTCATTTGTCACAAAAATAAAAACTTACACAAATGATTGTGCGAAGCTAGGCCTAGGGTGTCTATATGGACCTGTTTCGCCACTACACCAATATGTGCTATGCACTTGAATTTGAGTCTTCTGCCGCTTTAGCTTTCTACTCAGATCAGGGCCGGTTGAGCCCCTATGTTCTATGTTACGGATGGGATACTATATACTTGGACATAGGAGGATTCTCAACTTCACTAAACATTTGATCAGAGATCTTAATATGCCTATGGATGAAATGAAAATAGTTTGCATTACTAAAAGGTTATACAGAGAACTTTAAAGGAATACATTTTTACGGGTGCAATCCTTCGCAAAGGCATGAGGTCTAACTTGCTACATAAAGCAAGATATAATAGCTTCTTCCACATGCACTTGATCACTTGGTCATGAGCAAAAAATAAATTTCTTATATCGATGGACAATCAGGCGTTTGAAGGAGACGATCATAAATATATCCCTGGTGTTGGAAGTTTGTACAAAAGCATATGTGAAATGTGAGGCTCATTTTGAGCAGTCATTTAATTGGGTGAGAGGAAACAAAGGGATAGAAAGAAACAAGGATCAGCCTCACTTGGTAAAAGAATGATGAACAATTTGTTTAGGGCTTGCAAATATTTGCGTTTATTTCATTTTTAATCACATCTCAGAGAAAAATTTAATGTTTATTAAATGATTGGACTGGACGCACCTTAAGAAAAATAAAAAAAAAATAGAATTCAAGCTTTAGCAGGGTTAAAAGTACTTCAGGTCGAGTTAAAGTGATATTAGGTCAATACGAAAATTCGTAGGAATTCAACAGGAAAGTTTTACTATGGAGATCTGAAGAAAATATGTATCTGCGTTACTATAGCTTACTTTATACATTATGTACATATAACTGCGGTAAGGCCATCACTAAGGTGTGATTGTGAACTATATACTGAACTAAATGAACTGCACGAAGGAACGAAGCTATTTGGGGGAAGAAAAAGATCTGCCATTTTAGGAACTGACTGAACAAATGTGCTTTTCGAAAAGAGGCTAGAATGAGATAGTTAAAAAAGCTTACTTTATTTACTTTGCAAGGTACCTGATAGTAGTACCCTTGTAGCTCGAGTCGCATCAAGTACTTACTCTCCTTTGGTTTGATACTCCAGGAATAGGAAGTTTAGAAAGAATAGGAGAATCTTTAAAGCTAGGAGTTGGGTTTAAGTTCAATAAGTGAAAAGCACTTGAAACTATATAACCCACGAAATGGATGAAAACTTCGCACCCGTTCTTTTTGGGGGATCTTTGGTGATCACCACTGTTAATGGGAAGAATTTTGAAAGCACTAGTCGATTTTTCTCTTGTAAGCAATTCTATTTAATAAGAAAAGCAATTAAATTAAAGTATATTTCCCTGGACTCCGATAAATCTATGTTTACTAGCTCTTGTACCCTTATTATTCCATACCTAATACCTTTATAAGCAGGTGTTACATTCAAATATTATAATGCTCTTGTAGCATCGGCTGTCCTCGTGTTTTCTTCTTTCTTCTAATCAGATTACAGAGCAAAAACTATAGAGGCATTCTTCATAAGATTGTACGTGCGGCATATTTACCACTCAATTCATCATCAAATCCTCGATTACGGTTCTTTTTTTTGGGCACGTGTAAGATATTAATGATGAATTCCTTTTTTCAACTATTATATTCCTCAGCTCCTCCTCAGAGATAACTCAATAGAATTACAAATGCTTGGGAGTTACTTATCTCATGAAAATAAAATCGTATCTCTGAGGGCTCTCATTCGGACGTCCGTATAGACTCCTTTAAGGAATTATGAATCTATTCCCCGTCCCATTTGACCAGTTTTTCAGATAAATCCATTGGGGAGTTTCAATTTGCCATCGTAATTTTTTTTTCTGCTCCTTCCCCCTAGATTCCAGAAAATGGAATTTCATGTTGTGGATATATCGTGCTAGTTATTCTTACACTCGTATAGAGTAAGATCATTCTATATATTGTGCTGTAGAAAGATGTATAGGATAAATAAATAAAAACAAACAAAGTATACGCGTTCGTCATGTTACAATGTAACTTTCCAAATAGAGATTGACGTCAAATTCATTATCGTATCCCCCAGGATGGAGGATAGAATGTGTCGACGAAGAGCGACGGCATTTATAATAAATGTGGTATAGAAAAAGACTGTTGCACGAGAAGCATGTATCCTGTCAAAGTCTATCAGCTTGGAAGCGTTCTCTATTAGTTGTTTGTCCGCGCGCGTTCACCATTGCCTATATCTAGAGCTGTGTGCAATTTATGTCATGTCTATCTTGTATCTGCGGGTGCACGCAAATCTGTGCAAATACCTTGCTGATGAAGCAGGAAGCAACCATATAATTGCCCTGAAATGTAATGGAATGGTGATTGCGGTAGAAGCGTAGATATGTAGCTATTGATTTATATTCTTCTTTTTTTTTTCAATTTGAAAAAGTATCTGCGAAAAATGGGGCAATTACTCTCGAGTTGTTTTTTTTTTTATTGATTTCTATCCCTTCCCATCAAGTTGGAATGTATTGTAGATATGTATCTATACCTACTTTATTTTATTTATTTATTTTTTTTCTGACAAATTGGCAAAAGGGATATAAAAGATACGGATACCGTGGTGTCCTCATATCTATGGATTGGATATACATACATATATCTTTTTGTTTTATTTTTTTCGAGCGTCACCAATTCAACATGAGAATGAATTGCAAAGGCTATTCGTAGACCTGACAGTAAAATGACAAAGTGCCCTCGTGATATATAAGGCACGAGATCCAGTCCAGTTGGAAATTCGCACGTATAGATAGAACAAATAGTGTCCACGGTACATTATATATATGTGTTTTATCGCTAGAGGGGGTTGAAGAGGTAAAACATACGTACCTACACATATGTATGATGAAAGAATGAAGGATAAAAATGATGTTGATTTTCAGGTGGAAAAACAATGGACTTTGAAGGACATACGAATGGATGTGTGTAGTTAGACTTTTGTATAGCCCGAGAGTTGTGAGGTTTTCTTTTTCTATTTTGTCGACGACCAGAGAATCACTGGGTGAGATAATATGCGCAGAATCTTTGATGTTTTGACATTTCATCGACAGCCACTGTTGGAAGGTATTACATACAAAATTGCAGATTGAAATAGACGAGATGACAACTTTAGCCTGTCAGTCAATTAAAAGATATAGAGAGTTAGAGATGCAACATTTATGATGATGGAAAATTCACATCGGATTAAGGCAATTGAATTGTATAACTTAAATTCTATGAATAACGAAGAACAGGTATTTGTTATCCTACATTGTTGTAGAACTCAGCGGGTAGGATTACAGTTGTCATAGTGGTAACAAAATCCCTCCCAAAGCTGGCTCCGTACTTTCATTTTTTTCATGCGAACTAGCCTTCTAACAACTTTGCCGATGGGGGAAAAAATACGCGTTTCCCTCTAAAAGTTGTGTTCGTATTCGGAGATGCAACAAAAGTGAAACTTGTGTCTCGGTTTCCTTGGAAATCAGTGGGGAAACAGTAGAACACACCTTTTCTATACAGTATATCTCCTTATCCGGTGGAAAACATTAAATTTCTCATTTATCATGTCACCACATTTTGTGCAATATGAATGAGCTGAGCACCTCTATGTATGTACGTTGTCTGTGGTGTGGTTACAATTGGTTCGTATATGTGTTTGCCAAGTGCGTGCGGTTTTGTATGAGTAATCCCGTTTTATGATTGAATAATTTCTCAAGAAAATTTATTGCATTATCTGTGGATGGGTATATATTGTCATCTTAATTATGGAACATTTTCCCATTAACAATATATAAAACAGTCTTTCTCACTGGGGGTAGCGTTGATTTTCACAATAAATTTAATTCAAAATAATTAACTGGCGAGAATTGTATCTATTACGAATGTTAAATGCCACCATTTGTATACTTAGATGCTAATGATGGTCTAATTGCTGGAATATTACTCATACAATAGAAGTGAATAGCTGTGTAAGTAATCTTTGTAGAATTGTTTCGGTATTATAAACGAGATTGATGGGATTATTTTAAGGACGAACTGTGATTGTTGCTGTGATTCATTAAAATGATAATCATTTTGATTTTCTACGAATGAATCTTTGACAGATAAGTACAAGGGCAAGTACTGACTGCGATATACTATTGTAATGAAATGAAGCAAGATTGTAGATTTTAGTTCGAGATTATGTAACTGTCACTATTTTGGCAGTCATAGACGTAGGCGCAGTGGCTCAGTGGTTAGTATGCTGTACTACTGTGCGAGGGGTCCCAGGTTCGATCCCAGAAAAAACACAAATTACATCTTAAGGTTTTTTCCACTGCGCCACCTCTAGCGAACGTCTGACAAACATCCGAGAGTATAACCGTCCTACCGTTCGGATTCGGCATAAAATTGTAGGACCCTTCGATTCGTCCCAAAATGAAAACTCACACAAACGAATGCTTGTGAGAATCGAGGCCTAGGGTGTCTAGACGTTTGTTGCGCCAAATATTTGTTTATTTTTTTTTTTTTAGACGTCTTTTAGAAAATTGGAATGGGATCCCTACGTTATCTCCTTTTCCAAAATCCCTTATTGGACATAATCTCTCTTTTTTATCTCTTTTTCCAAAATCTTCCGGGACAAAATCACCTATGCTAAAATCTCCCATTTACATACATACTTATTAAATTCCTCGTTAAAATCCCCTGTTCGCTTAGAATCTATCCGTTTTTTAAACGCGTAGTTTTGGCAGTGAAATTAAGCAAACTAGGGTTGAAAAATTCCAGCTGATATTGGGGCAATCAGTGACCCCACCGAAATATCGTAGCCCCCCTTGTACATACAATAACTATCTTCCAAAGGAAAAGCCTATGCAATTGTACCTTGTGTCAGAGAATCAGCATATTTTCAGAAAGTCAAGCAGAGCTAAAGCTTTTGATTCAACAAAATTTAACCCCAGTCTTGTCCAGAACTGTCTAAACACTATAAGGTAGCTAGCTGCAGACAACAGCGTCACTCTCTTTTCGGTTCCAAGTCACGATAATGAGGGATTCGAAGGCAATGGAAGGTTTGATGAACTAGCTCACAAAGGCTCAACTACTTCACTAGTCCAAAACCTTATCAGGAACAACGGCAAGGGAGACCTATATTCTTGGAACCTCGAAATTAGGCTATCGAACAGAAACTTAATATGACAGCCTTATAATCGTAATAGCTATACTAATGAGAAACGTATAGCCTTTAAATACCTATTCTCCATAAGAAAAAGTGATACAAAAAATTTAACTAATTTCCTCACAGTGTACCTACTATCTACTCTCGCAACATCTCCAGCATTCACCAAATCGGCAGAAGCCTAGAGGAGAACGGGCACAGAAACATATTCCAAGTGAATGCCTGGCAATTGTCTGTAGAAGACTTAAACACATCAACGGAGTGTTATGAAAGCCTAAAGAAATTAAGAACTCATCAGATACGACAACCTGAATTTAAAGTATCATAACTAGTTAATGATATAGTTCCGAAAGGAGTAGGTATACAAATAAATGCCTTCTCAGGCGGTAGCAATCATGGAACCCACTCCAATCTAAAGCAACAAGGTTCCGATTTTTCTTTATGGGTACGGAACCTTAAAAAGAAGATGAGTACGACATTTTGACACCAACAATTCGTACCGACTCAAACCCGGAGTGACAGCACAATAGGGGGAAGCCCTCGCCTTAAGTGACGAGTAGAAAGTGACCTTTGAGTGCTTAAACTGGAGGCAGTTAAAGATGGAATTTAGATAGGTTTTCTCAAGACCATGGTGCACCCTCCATGAAAATATTAAGTAGATTTTAAAAATGTATAGCTTTTTTATTTTTCTTGTCTTGATTAGAGGCCTCTCTGAAATAATGTCATAGACTTAAATGAAGGAAGTGCTCTGTCTAGAGGTGCCATCGTGCATACTCTATCCTTAAGCAAGAACGAACTTTGAACAATCAAAGAAAAACTGGGAAACACACAGGCGGACATTCCCGAGACAATATAAGTCTCGTAGAGGCATCTATTGAAGGCCAACATTCGATATCGACCAGGCGGTACAAATCCAAACTAAAAAAAAAATAGTTGAAAGGGATTTGGATTTTTGTTTTTTTTTCAAACAAAATTTGATTACATCAACACACGTCTGCCAAAGACTAGTCGGTATAGTCATTGCCCTGCACACTGGTTTAAAAATACAAGATCAAGATCGATTTACTTAGAAGTATCACAAGTCCATTTCACCTCACCCCGGAAAGTCCGCGAATAGTTCGAAAGCGATAGTATACATCTAACATCGAGTCACGGCTTATTTTTGTTTCTCGACTGAAATGATCAACGGATCCTAATTCTTTGAAAACCCCAATGGGAATCCACTAGATTCAGTAGATCCTCGAGTAGAGAGCTATGCCCGAACAATTTCTACGTGCATGTATGTGAACGAAACAAGTGGCGCTACTTTGAAAATGGGTTTCGAGGAGAATAATTTAAAAAAAATGGGTAGGTACCTAACACCTCGAGGCTTCTTCCTTTGAGCTTATCTGAAAGGGAAGGCTTACGGACAAATTCCTCAGACTCTTGCAGACTTTATAAAGTCGATAAACTTTAACAAATTTGTGGAATATTTTAAGAAAAAATTGTCAAATGCTGACCCGCCCTAGACTACCTCTAACAAACTTCGACTAATTTCATCATTTCAGGGGAGCACGCACCCAAATGCAAATTTTTATTGGTAAATGTATGGTCACTTGGGTTCGACTCAGATCGTTCGAGATATCTATTTTCAAACTCTTAAAGAATGTCCTCTCGTGGTACACGTTTCAACATTATTCTTTCAATTTAAGGATATGTGGACACGACCCGTGATCGGCAGCATCATGTATAAGTGATTAGATCCACAACCCAAAGTCAGCATCAACTGGCCCCAGAAATTCAGATCTATATTGGGATGGAAACCATACCAAACCGCGTTCTGAGAATATAAAGGTCATCAAGATCTGCTTTCTTGCAATACCTAATGTATCTACAAATCAAAAAAATATATACATATATTCTCATTAAGCATGCCATCCGAAGCTCACCAGACTCTCAGACGTGCATGGAAACTTCCATTCTTAAAATAAATCCACACGCACAAAATTTATACGATTTCTTGTCTATTTATAAATTTAAATTTATTTTTAATCCCTATAGATTCGTTTTTAAATTTGTCTTCTTTTCGGATGGCAAGCACACTTGCCTTTCGAGACAAGTTCGCCTAATAAAATAATAAAAAATAAATAAATTAAGTTGTGTTTAGTTAGAGGCCTATTGTTGTGACTGTCACGAACATTTCTCAATGATGTATAGTAAATTTCCCAACGCGTTGCAATATGCATCAACACAGATGAATTTTGTATCTGCGATTCCGTCACGACGCGACGTCTAATAGGCGTTCAGTATATTAACACACATGTCATCTTTGTCGCCGCTGGTATTTTTGATTAGCTGAAATACGATAACTTCCAAATGTGTGTTTGGATAAGTAATCATTTTTTATTTCTCACTCAAATTCGATGTCAAAATATGAAAAGTGGTAATGTCATGTCATGCATGGAAAATGTATTTCAAATAACATTTTTTTTTTTTTACTTTTTTAATTTTAAAATAGCCTCCATGGATCGGAGATACGAACATTTAAGGGATCGGCTTGGATGAATTATTTTCTTTGATATTTTTTGTGGTATGTTGGGGGGGCTAAGAACACATTTGAAGTTGTATGGTAGGCAGTATTGGAAGTTCTCACGGTAGGGGGAAAACTAGAAGCAGTTGAAGAGCTCAAGTCAAAATTTTGATCTGAAAGGGGTTTAGATTTTTATGCGTACGCACAAATCCCCTCTGTTTAATTGATATTTTCGACACAATGCGTATGGCTGTTATTTTATCGTTTACATTGCAAGTACCTTGGAACTGTATAGTCTATATATGGGTGGAGCTGTTCATTTTTTATGAGCGCCTTATTTAACTATAAGTATACGGATTAAGCACATTGATTGCACTAATGCCAAACAGCTGCCTATATAGTGAATGTGGGCTATCATTAAATGAGAAAGCCTATTTTGTATATCCAACGGATTTGGTACTTCCTATTCTATGATAGATAGATTGGATTGAGCTCATTTAAATGTCTTTCTAGAAAATAATAATAAAGTCGTGCTGTTTTTTTATTTCGTAAAGGAGCTGCTTATATGAAACGATCTAATTGAATAGACACAATGTCTATAGTTAAGACTTATAAAGGGTGTTTTTTTAGATGTATAGAACTTTTATGCAATAAAACAAAGATGATTTTTTTTAAATTGACATGAAATTTACTTTATTCTGGCATTATAATTTAAATATGTTTTCTGGCATATGGCCGCCGCGGCTGGTTCGGACATATCCTAATCTGGAGGTCCAATTTTCGATGACTTTTTCCAACATTTGTGGCCGTATATCGGCAATAACGCAGCGAATGTTGTCCTCCAAGTGGTCAAACGTTTCGGGCTTATCGGCGTAGACTAGGGACTTCACATATACTCACAGAAAATAGTCAAGCGGCGTTAAATCGCTCGATCTTGGAGGCCAATTCACGGGTCCGTGAAACTATGCGGTTACCAAACGTTTCCTTCAATAAATCAATTGTGGCACGAGCTGTGTGACATGTTGCGCCGTCTTGTTGAAACCACAGCTCCTGCACATCATGGTTGTTCAATTGATGAACAAAAATGTCAGTAATCATGGCTCTATAGCGGTCACCATTGACGGTAAGGTTCTGGCCAGCATCGTTTTTAAATAAGTACGGACCAATTATTCCACCAACCCATAAAGCACACCAAACACGTCAGTTTTTGTGGATGTAACGGTGTCTCAACATACACTTGAGGATTACCATCCCTCCAAATATGGCAGTTTTGTTTATTGACGTATCCATTCAACCTCATCGCTAAACAAAATTCGCTTATGAAATGGACGTAGTGCGCGATACGTATTTCGAACAGAACCATGATTTTCGAAACAAATTTGCACTATTTGGAAGCGTTGTTCAAGCGTCCGTCTATTCATGTTGAAATACCCAACCAAACTAAAAGTTCTATACCTCTTAAAAACACCCTTTATTAAGTTAAACAGGGTATGAGGACCCGTAGCCTACCTATTACTAAAAATGTAAGCCCTGAGTACGTGCTGAATCGCGAAGGATAGATTTTTGAACTTTGTCCTGACAAGTGTCTTCCATTCACGCAATTTGCTGTTCCAACTTTTGGCCAAGTATGCACAGCACAGTGATCTGGACGGTGATAGTTGATCAGTTGGTTTGTCCTATTTTGGAATGAGGCCAATTAGTTGCCGATTCCACTATAACAAGAACAATAGCTACTTTCACATTTATACCTCTGCAAGAAATGTTTGACTATAGCTTTTATTTCTTCTGTCATTACGAAGTTCGGGATTATACTGACATTGTTTGCTGCCACATTTACCAGGACTCCCTCACTTTTGACGGGTTTTGTATCGTCAAGGTTTCGTCCAGCACTTTCATTTATTCATCACAATTTTTTATGTACGTCCAAGTGATGGGCTGTGTTGTAATTCCTCACTGAGCGCTTGGAATATTTCACTTTCGCTATTTTTAATCAGCTTATTGAGTTCTTTCTTGTCCTTTAGAATTTTTCTCATCGAAAAATCATACTTCAGGGTAATTGTTGGCGATCCACAATTTAAGGTAATCGGCTCGGAGATTGGCAATGTGGTCGTTGCAAAAATTCACTTGTGTTCTACCATTGCCTTTCCCCTTTCGTATGGAATTGCTGCATTAAATCTGCTGTGAACTGTAAGTAGCTCATCTTTTTTTTTTTTTTTTATAATGAGAAATTGAATTGTCAGAGTAGCCTCCATGTCGTAGCGACAGCATGAATATCAGCAATTCATTGCCTTGCAGCAGTCCTGAAAATAAGCAAACCCATCTTGCGGCTGCCTTAGAAAATTCGGACTAACCCAGAGGTCCTGAACCAGCCGTAAAAATGCAACCTGCTGACACGGAACAAAATCAGCAGAGCACCAAATTTCAGTTTGCCCCCTCAAATTTCATGATTCTGTTGTTTTACATTCTCACTTGACGCGAAGGGTAGCTCTTCAACCCCCTATTTTGATAATTTATGTCGTCATTCGGTATCTAATCAAAAGAAGAAAAAAAACTTATTACAAGGCCGAAAAAATCGGAAGCTGAAGTCTGCCGTAGAAAAGTTTTATCCCACCATTTCCGTCATAAATCTTGAAAAAAAGATATGACTGATTGTGTTCCTCCCCAACTATACTCGTGAACTCTTATCGCTCACGCCGCCACCCCGTACAGTTGATATCCTTACATTCTTCTAATGAATATATAGACTTTATTTAACTTCTACTCACTCTCCCCCTTTGGCACTTACTAAGCGTATATAAAAATTAAGTAGGACTGCTGTAGGTCGACCATTTAGCAGTGTAATTCTAAGATACATCTCGTATCTGGTTGTATCTTTCTGCAACCCACTTGACATAACAAGTGACATGAGATTTCCTCTATTGAACGCAACTCCGTCCGCATCATTATCAGATGAAAAGGCCGAAGAAAACTTATACAAGGGAACAAGCCTCAAACTAACGTAATTCATTTATGTGTTCTAATTTTCGTTGTATTCATCTTCTTGTGTAGCCCCTGCATTTTTATCCGAAAATAAAAATCATTAATCACCCAATGGAAAATAACTTCCTACTCTCGTTTGGGCAGTCATATTGCCGTCGACTTTTGGTGGTAGTGATGGTGACTGGATGCGGGCCTACTCGCTGTCCAAAAATTGGGGGAAGCTATACGAACAATCCGAATGAAAACCACACACAGATACAATTTTTGGTGTTACTCTAGTTCGATGTATTGGAGAGGCAAAACGTATAAGGGTGTCATGACGCTGCCAAAACATACCAAGGGTGCGCTCGTCGGCAGGGGACTACATCCAGCAATATTATACTAGATAGTAACGAGGGTGTATATGTATACGTATATGTATAGAACTAGAAGTAGGAGGAATATTACAAGCAATCAATTTGTCATAATAACTTTGCGAAAGATGAGTGAACGACGACGGCTCCAATGAGTCTGGACACATTGGAGTTTTTATTTATGTATGTTGTTTTGGCGAAACGAAAAGTTTTGTTGCCCCACGCTAGTGGCGGGGCCGGCTGTCTTTATGGACCATTTCAAGTTTGGAATTTGTAAAATGAGGCCAACGCGTAAAAGATACACAAAGACATATATGTATCTACGTATGTATATATAACTATTTCAGAATGATGCCCTGGTGTTTGTTCTATTTTACTATCTTTGGTCTAATGACCTTGCAGCTATGGTGAACTATGGAGTTTTGTATACACATCCCCAGCGTCCTACATACAAAAGAAACAATTCACAATAATTAATTAGTGAGTTGCAAATTATGTGCGTGCGCTACTCTAGAAAGCTACAAAACAAACAAAACCGAATAGGATAATAGAATAGCATTTTGTCTAAGAATAGAATCACCGAAAGGAGTGTGCGGATTTTTTTTCTGCTCGTTGATATTGTTATATTCCTTATTTTTTTTTTTGCGCAAATATAAACTCTAGACACAAGGGGGCAAACAAATTCGCATAAAAGTGTATTATTCACGAACAAGCTGAAACACAGAAATAATAATAAAAATTCGTGGATAACAATAAAAATAGAGCACGTATGGGTGTACAGTGTACAACTGTACACGCTAGGGGTTTGTTTTTGTGGGATGGAATTGATGTGCGGATTTGTGCTAGAGCACGTGCAAACGACAAGATATAAACAAAACCAATTGAATCTGTGTCACCTTTGAGATTGAAATGAATTTGGTAGATACCTATATATTTTTTTTCAGCGAGAAATACAATTAACGAAAATGATAGAAGGACGCATTTGGTATACACAAATATTTGAGTTTCTACAAAAGAAGCACGTGGAGCAATTAAGTGTTTTCTTTTTTTTTTGTGCTATTTACTTTTTGTGTTAGTCATTGTTTTTTATATTGCGTCATTATTGGATTAATCAGTGAGACGGTAGTAATTAGTCGTAGGTTAGAAGGATATTCAGGATAGAAACAGGATGGCTCATCAGGAGGATATAGTTTTGGGTTTGGGCACTCAAAAGGACCAGGAGTGAGTACTGAATACTCCCAATATATTCATCCCACCACATGTCCTCAGAATTTCATTAAGAAATTGTTTCTTTCTTTCGTTCGCTCCAACAGAGAAAAGGACACACAGTGTTTATTCAATTGAAAGTGCCTTCGATGGACAGTACGACAAACCAGGACCACGATCAAGAACAATATTTGCTGTTATTTTTCAATTTGATAAAATAGATTTAATTTCGTTGTTCGATTTTGGTCTGTAGTTCAGCTTTTGGATATAGGAGAAAGCTGATTGATAGCTTAAGATAAGCAAGTGTTGGCTCCTTGCAGTAGGTATTCTTTTTATCATTAGTCAGAAAGATTTGAGTATCTAAGGGCAAGGCAATGTAGTAAAGTCAGAAAAAAAAATTATTTGTGAAAACGCTCATAAAATGTAGGCCTGGTACTGAACGACATAGCCTAAAGCCTTCTCGGAGTCTTTCACAAAAATTTCATAAAAAGTGTCATCGAAATCTGTCTAGAAATGTTCAAGTCAACAGCGAACAGATACAAAAATCTCTAAAGTGTGGGCTCTACAGACCTGTGTGAAGTCTGGGGACCAATTAGCCTCTTCAATTATTGAAATATTTTCAGTTGTACACTTCAAAGTGGTTGAGGTTCTATACAACTTTCGCGTGTTCCCGAAGGCGTGTTGATTTTATGGAGTTTAGTCTTTGAAGGCGACTTAGTGCAAACGTGGTCCGCCTTGACTTTTATTGAAATCTTTTGAATTCTTTCTCTTTTCCTTTACCAAATATTTTGAAATCCGTGAGAATACAGTCATGTTTCATCATCAAATGATTTAAGTCATAGGACTGCAATAATATCCAATCATCAGCAATCATTTATGTTCTCTTCCCATTCATCACCAAACATCGCTAGCACTCTTTTTTAATTGCAACTAATCCATACACCATACTACTATATACAAAATGCAACGTCCGTCTGTTAGTTTCTCCATAACTCGAGAACCATTCGTCCGATTTCAATGATTTGTATTCTAATTTATAGAATACAAACCAAATTAGGCCGGCCGTAGGGTGGGTGAGAATTGTTCAGGAGTAAAGAAGTCCCGGGGAGTAAGGGGGTCTCACAAACCGTTAGCCGTATGAACTTGAAAGTTTGTACGCTGATAGATAACTCAAATTGAGTACATGCCTTATTCATTGTTTTTAAAAATTCGTCCTATAAGGGTTGAAAAAAGGGGGTGCAAAATGTTCTATTTCGACCTTACTACACTTAACTTGCCAACTCTGGAACTATTTGGCCGATTTTAAGAACTCTTTCAACATGGAGTATATCCTCCGGAACAGTATAGGTTACTTAGGGAGAGGATGGGGGAAACGGCGATATAGGAGCTATCTTCGGAACTACTCGGTCATTGCAGTAGTTCACCTCTGACAGCCATTTTTTCACATGGACATTTATATGTTGCATGTTCGCTTGTTAGCTGCAGACGTAATTTGTTTATACTTGCGCCCACTAAAAAAATAACATGTATCTATAGTTTACAAAAAGGTGTTGTGAGAAATATTTTAAAATCTTAAAAATAGACGAAAAAATATAAACAAACGTACACAATGATAACTCAAACAAATTTTAAGTTCATTAAAAGAAAAGAAACGTGTGCCGACGGCCCGCATGACTAGTATAAATATATAAAGGCCGTAAAGGTTTTCTTAGGAAAGGGAGATTTCATACTTTTATGAGTTCCGTGGCTCATGGGTCTGCGATCTCTAGTAAAGAATAGTGTGACTGCTATATCTTACATTTTTAGATGGTTGAGTTTTCGAACAATTTGTCGATTGGCTAGAAAAATGCGGACAAGGTACAAATCTCATTAGTTTGTCCACATAGAATAGCTACTTAAAATATCCGCACAAGAAATAACTCAGTTTGCGTCAAATCCCATGATCCTGGTGTCCAATTTACTAATACATTTCGTGAGAGGGTGGCAATGGCATAAACTTCCCCTAAACGTTCGCATTTTGTTCATTCGCGAGGGTTTTTGCGAATCGCTTTCGATTCTTCCATCGCAATTCGCCGATAGGTACATCTATTGCTTGGGATTTTCAAATGAACTCGCAGCCGAACTACGTAATTTGTCAGCGAACTCGAATTTAACGAAATACGAAAATGTTTGCTGGAATAATTGTCTCCAATTTTAATTTTGAAAGTCAGACAGCAGACGCAAGGTTGTGCATTTTCTACTTAAAATACCTCAGAATGCAGATAAAGAAAACGTAAAACTTGTAAAAAAAAACCGATTTAAATGTATCAAGTACAAAGTGGACGAACTAATATGGAAAATCAAAATAAAAAAGTTAAAATTTCAACTGAAAACATTTTATAACACTGGCCACAGCTAATTAAATTCGTTGGTCACCAAACTTGTTCGTAAAAAATTTGCTAAAGTATAAAACCAATTTAAATATTCAATTACAAATATTATCATCAGCAGCTAATGAGCGTAAATTAACCATCAATTAACCATAATTCATAAAATAATTTACTATGCAAATATGTATAGATACTTGTGTTTGATAAATTTAAAACAAAAACAAAAAGTATTTCGCAAACAAAAATAATATTTTATACATAATTAACCAAAAACCAACAAGCCTATTAACCCACTGTACACAAACGGATTTTCTTTTTTTTTATACTATTCCGCAAAGTCATCCCCATAATTCTCCCCTATTCGTCCCGCATATATACGTGTACATATAACAGACACAAATCTCTCATATATATCATGTTCAATAAATTATATCATACATCTCAGAGACAAAACACCAAATAAAATGCTCAAAGTGTGCACAAGCAGATTTACCCAAAGAGAAAGAGAGATGTCTGTCTGTGACAAAATATCCGTGTTATCATTTCACAAATCAGGCTAACACTTAACATCCTCTTCAATGTCAATCTCACTCTAAACAATAAACAAAAAAAAAAAAAAAAAGAAGAATAATATAAATTGAGGTAGGGATGTGAATGCGATATCAGCCACTCGCATTATATACTCTTGGGAGATACCCTTGTTTTATGCGAAGGAGGAGATGTGTTTGGTTCACCCACAATATTATAATGTGAAGAGAATAAGGCAAAAAGGATTAAATCAGAGGTAATCTACTACGTCTCATTCACTTATCATGTGTGTGGCAGATGAATATGAATAATAAAAAAACAAATGAAATGTTTTATTTTTCTTTGTATGAAATATCCTGAGAATATGTGTAGCCATAAAAAATATTGGTTACTAGGACACAAAGCACAAGCTGTCGGTTTCGATGAGAATGGAAATCCACTTTGAAAAGCATAAATATATGTAAACGTATATTATTTGTTTTGGTTTTTATTTCGCATTTTTGCTTGTGGATGGTCCTAATTTTTTTTTTTAGTCTGTGGGTGGATGTAAATCCTAATGATTCTAGGACAACAGAGAGTAGAAGCAATTAAGTCTGCGCCGAATTTTAGTCTGCAACAGAAAAAAAATCTGTTACGTTTTGAGGCAAATTTCATATTCATTGGGGGGAAAATGTAGAAATCAGGGCAGAAAAAGGATATTTCAGGACGAGAAATCGATGAATCGTAGTAGGTATAGGTTGGGCAAATATGTGCTGTGCATATGTGGGTAATTGTGATTGGATGACAGACAGAAAACATTTGGGGCAGATGGAGCCAAAAAGTTGTCTATAAATTACAGATCTGGACACTTTTTATTAAAATTCCTAGAATACTATCTAAATCCTATTCCTGAAGTCGTTTGTCGTAAACGATTATTAATTCGTTTTATTTTCGGTTTTAGTAATTTTGCATTTATCCGCGGCTTGCCTCCAGAGTTCCGTGTGCCTTGCTACGCGTTCGATAGAATGAAGAAAAACGTTCCCCATACAAACTGAGTTCCCCTTTTCCCGTTGCTAATAACTTGGGCCTCAAGCAAAATTTCTAAAATCCGGAAAACTGATTTTCTAGATTTATTATATAGACTACACAAACCGAGTTTGAAATCGATCGGATGAAAAATAAGACTTTTCCCATACAAATTTTGACAGGCACCCCTTTTTCCCCCTTTTAGAGTTCAAATTTCCCCAAATCGTTTCTAAGTGCTCACTTTGGCCATAAAAATATATTTGTTGAAAAACAAATCCTACAGTTTGGGCTCACTGGGCGTTGATCATCAGGACAAACTGCCTTTTTACAAAATGCTATTGCAGCAGAATATCCCCTAATCTATGACTAAGTTTTGTTAAGTTTTCCGTCACTTGCAAATAGGCGATTTCATTTGAACTTTTTGAACGAAAATTTTACTGTCATCTGGCAAACCAAAAAAAAATTGTAAAACTACTTAAAAGTCGCTTGCGATCATTGTCTGATTAAGCAGTTAATTCTCATGGAAGATTTGAAAAATGTTGCCTTTTACCAAAGAGGATTTTTAAGGTTGTAGCTAAGAGGTGTCTCCCAAGAAAATGATAGGACTACCAAGTGTGCTTTGCCATTTGACGATGAAAATTACAACAAATATATCCAAGTGTGAAAGGCAATCACCATTGTACTGTGGTGTGCCTTTTCTGAGGCCGAGGTTTTGCTCGCCTGATCCAGAATTTGTCCAAAGAAACACCAAACTTTGGTTAAGAGGTACTCTTTATTTCAGTAACCAACTTATCAACTAATGTCGATTAACTTAACAATGATTAAATTCCTAAGTTGAGGCTAGCGTTGAGTATACAGTATGCAGATGCGGCCCAACGAAAAGCATGGCTCCGTAATACAGAATGCGGCCCAGCGAAAAGCGTGGCTCCGATATGCGGCCCAGCGACAAGCGTGGCTCCGTACTACAATATGGGGCCCAACGGTGGGGAGTTCGGTTCCGATATGGGGACCAGCGACTAACGTGGCTCCGGTAAAAAGCAGGACAGCTACAGGTACTGACACTGCTGATTCAAGGCTAGCTTCCCAAAGGAAACATAGCCACCAAAAATTTAGAACACTGACTGAAGTCAATTTCTATACGGGAGCCTTCTTATCTGGTACACGAGATTGGTACGATCAACCACTACAACCAGTAGACAAGTCTCCCCCGAATGGCAATTTTATTCAGGTACTCATGCAATTTCGTCCACTTAGTGTGACTTATAAGTGACGAATGAAAATCTCTTATGTCATATAAAAGTGTGACGAACAGAGACGTTTCGTTACAAAACCATTGTACAAAAAGCATGAATAAAGTACAGAGGTCAGAAAAGGGCTAATAAAATTCTTCGAAACTGAACGAAAAGCTTTAAAGTTCGTAGTTAAGTACATATCCGTTGCCAAGGTTATGTAAGTTCTGCCAGACTTTTGATCTAAAAATTCCCACAATGTGTGACTATCTTTTCCTTTTATCTCATGCACTATCGCAGGAAAAACATATGTGCAATTTTCCTTAAAAACTACCACAAATTGAGGATATTCATAATTTTTTTCTACAAAAGCTAGTTCACAATATATACTTTTTATAAAAAGTGCCGCAAGTGAAGTATTTCCTTTTTAAGTACAAAGAAATTTTTGATTCATTATGAACAACAAACAATTAAATAATATTTTCTTTCCGAATAAACGAATCCTTAGAAATATTTCTGTTACTGACTGATTCCTAGAAAAAAAAAAGCAAACAAAAGGTCTATATTTTTTATAGACTGATTAGGAAATTATTTTTTTTTAATTGATTAAGAATTTCCCAGTGCGTAAAATGTCCTTTTTCTTACATTTTAAGTCAATAACCGACTTTTAATGTAAAGAAAGTGGTATAGTGCTTTCGCATTGTTATTAAATTATTTGTTTCCCTTTTCCTGAAAGAAAGCCAATTAAAGTTGATTGAAACAAAAAGGAGAAATTGTCATTTGTCATAAAGATTACCCTTTTACCTTATTTGGAGACTTAAAATTCCTAGATCTAGTACCATTGTCAATTTAATGTTCTCAACTTCTTTAAAGGTAGCAGATATCGATCAACTTTATCTACTCATCTTCGTGTATGTGTCATTATCTTTATATATATAATTCTCCTGTACGTGTTTGTAACCGAACTCCTCCTAAACGGCTGGGCCGATTTTAATGTGTGTGTTTGAATGGGTCTAAGGGTGGTTCAGATTCACAATTGGAGGCGGTAGGTGGCGCTGCGATCCGATTCCAGAAAATTTCAAATTATAAACACTCAACAATAAAAATAATTAAAAAGTAAGAATACGCTCATGAATAAAATTTTAAATAATAAACACTGAAAAAAAAATTATAAATAAAATTTCAAATAATAAAACGAGCGCAGGACAATTGACGGACGATGAAAATGTAGCAGCAGGCAAAACAACGATTAAAAGTAGAAAATAAAATCAAAAATCTTGCCATAAAAATAGTAGATCTTCCTGAAATATTCTTCAGCATTTCATGTCGTCTTAATATATAAACCAAACAAAAGTATCCACTCATAGTTAACGCACGTTTACTATAAATTCTGATTGAGTTTCTTTGTATTTGCATTGCGTTTATAATGATGACTCAATTACTTGTCGGCTGCCCAGACTATATAAATTATCAAGTACAAATATTTATAATGAAATCTTTCATGGTCACATAAATAAAAAGCCACAATAAAAGAAATCGCATCTTATCGCTTCATGGAATATTAATAAAAAGATGCTTCGTTTGTGTATAGAGCTATATATATCCAATCAAAAAATGAGAAACGAGACAGAAGTAGTCTTATTAAAATATATTTGCTAGAACTTTAGACACTATAAGTGAGAACACTTATAGCGTCTATTTTCAAAAGGATTTAGAATCACTCTTTGTGGGGTTCCATCTAGATCACTGTACAGGAGATATACGAGGGAGACGCAGACGAATTCTAGCCAAGACTCAACAAGTATGAATAACATTAGCATACCCAACAAGACAGCCCAAAGATCTTTTGCTAAACATGTACCTCATCGACTTAGAATGGTTACCCTTGAGGGAACTGGCTTGATCAATCCCAGTTAGTTAGTTGCCTCTTTTATATTTATATATCGTGCAGGAAATCTCACATCTGAGGATGTGTACCAGTTTCTAGCAGTATGCATATGCTCCATTCTAACAGAATTCCGTTTGAATATCTTTGGAGTACGTATTCAACTGCGACAGAGCTTGGGACGCATTACAAAGTTTCAAATTGATACGACGAAAGCTTCGTGAGTTAAGAAAATGTCCCTTTAAAAGGGGTCATCATACCAATAACTCGGGCTGAACCAATAACTGAACCCCTTTTTCTTCCTTTAAGCATTGAATTTCCAAAATCAGAGAAATGCATTATCTTTATTTTTCATAGAAAGTACACAAACCGAGTTTGAAGTCAATCGGATGAAAAATACAAATTTGCCCATACAAACTTTGACCCCCCCTTTTACACTTCAAAATATCCTTCCTTAGTGCTTGTATACCTACATCACAAAGAGCTTCTGTGCAAAATTTCAGCTTTCTAGAGCAAAGGGTTTTGGCTGGGCGTTGATGATTAGTGAGTCGGAATCTTCATTTTTATATATATGTATATAGAAAGATTTTTTTATATATAGATGAAAGTACATACGGTATGTTAAAGGCTACTGCCTTTCGACCCTCCAAGATTTTTTCGCGAATAATGCTACAGTAATATAATATTATCAAGGAATAGGTAGAAAATAATCCAGGCTCTGAACGATAGTCGTTTCTTGGGTGAATTTGTTTGAAATTTGTTGACGCCATCTATGAACGTGTAGGAAAACCACAGTCTTAAAGTCTAGTCTAGTACATCTAGTAGATTTTTACTTAATCATTCATAGACAACTTCAACTTGACAAGGCGGTAAACCTTCCGGCATTTGCCTTTTTTGTGGCGAGCACTTCATCTGACATATATCAAGTATTAATACAATTTTTTGTAAAACTCCAAACGTGGTAGTAAAGTAGCTTTCTGTGCAAATTCAGTGTGCAGTTTGTACCAACGCAGACCAAAGATTTACGATCAAACAAAATCATTTTGGCAAACTATATTAACTTTATGAAGCAACTTGTGCCCATGTTTGATTGAAATTTTAATTTTCATACTCCACCATCTGTACACACAAAAAACGAACCAGCTTTTCAACATCGCCCCAAGATACCTGTAGATAAACTTCATTCCAGTTGTTCTATTATTGTAAGTTGTAAAAAAAATATTGAGGAATTTATTTTCCTGGAGAGTTAAGTACCATCTCTTGACCGAAATTTGAAACCAATTTTCTCACGTGACCAATTTAAACCGATTCTGAAAAAAAACTTTTGAATATTTTAAATATCCTCCAGTAGACCCTCTGTAACCCGTGATTTTCCACCAAGAAATCTTAATCATCAGGAGCAATACTCATCGTCATCTCATAGAGGATTCGTCATGATTATTCGTCACGTTATGATATTGACTCAAATAGCACGTCTTGGAATGCTAGTTCGAGACATATGCGAGTAACGTGACCAAATTACACCGTTCAGTTCAGAGAAGACACTGAGTAGTGTACCTGACGTATACGACTATTTTTGTATTCTTTACATTCTAAGGGAAAATACCGGTGAATTTAAAGTTCATCTTATCAGTTCTTGAAAAATTGATTGACGTAGTTAATACACGTAAGTGCGACCCCAATATAAAAATAAAGGTTATGGAAAATCCAACGACCAAAAATGCCCAACAAATAGAAATGTCATTGTTAAGTAACCAACCAACAAAGCTTGAGTGGATTAAGAGTTCAGATCTAGCATGGTAGATCTGCCTACACATAACCTACACTACATATATAAATGGTTAAAAAAAATAAACACAATTGTGGCAAAAAGGGTCCAACTTCAATGAATCATGTGCTGATAGTGAAAATTGATGTTTCATGATTATGAGTCCAAAATCCCCAGTTCATTCGTGCCTTGTCAGCCATCACAGAAAAGACTCAATCACACTCAACAAAAGACAATCCACTGCAAAGACCATCCTATATTGGTTCATCAATAAGCGCTTATATAAAGACTGCATGCCTGCCTTCCTGCCTGCCTTCCGAGTTCAATAACATCAAATGACAATTTTCCATAGCTGGGCCATCTCGAGAGATAATCCTTCTCAATCTATTCAGCATTTCTATTTCTAAGCTCTGTCACTGTCTAATTGCTCACACCTACCCTACGCTACTATATTGGCAAGTCGGAAAAAGCCACCTAGGTTTAGGTTTGCCTTTATTCTTTTTTACTATCTACCTATAGTTGCCTTGCGGCGAGTGGCAGATGATATGAAAGGTATCAACCTGCCAAACCATATAGCTATGATGGATACGATTTGTTGGTCCTTCGTCTTCTTTTGTCATTTATATGTTCGCTCATCGTTGGCTTTGCTTTGGTTTTGGTACTTTTTTCTTTCAACGTTTCTATTATTCTACTTTTTTTTCCTTTTTTGCTGTCTTTTTGTACTCATCCAATCACATTGGGTATATAGAAGAAAATAACGCCAACTATACGACAATGGCATAGCATAAAGATCTAACCAACATCCTTGTTCCGTCATTAATCATCCTTACTATGAGCAATTAATCATTAACATCGAAGTTAGATGGTTTTACTTGTGGTTGGATAAAGAACAGAAAACATGGCGAAATACATTTTGGCAGCGGTATAGTAAGATGAGAATGGAAATGGGATGTTTGAAAGCTCTTTAGGTGCTCTAGATGTTGAAGATATACGTATGTATTCTGCTCTGACATTAATTGAGAGATGCTACCGCATCATCCTTTATCTAAACGCTTAATTTGATAGAGCTCTCGTCGACAAATTACCTTTACATGTTTGGCCATTCGTCCGTTTGGGGCTTGTCATGTGTAACCCTAATTAATCGAAGAGTATCTAGACGTAGATTTGTAGGTTACATAGATTTTTGCCTTGGAGGATAGTACGCAAATTGCCTTCGTTTTTTTTATTTTTCTAAGAGACAAGATTGACAACCTTTTGAATTGAATTTGCTCTGATTGACGTGCGCCATTCGAGGATACAGCTTGACATTTTAATGGTTTGTATTTCCATTATTTGTTGGTGGGTATATATGATAGTTACAATTGCAGATAGCAATGAATAAGTGAACGAGAACGAAGAATTGAAAGTATCGTGTACCAATTTGTATGAATTTCTCACCATGATAATATTGCACTTTACAAATTTGAAAAATAAATGAATACGGAGGATGTGAAGGAGTATGGCTTGCCGCCATATTTGCCAACAAAAAAGTTTCGTGACTGACAGATAACCCACAAATTAAGCCAAACTGCTAATCGTAGTCATGAAAATTTGAGGATTTATTCCACTAGACTTTTTGTCCTTTTAAGGGGCTGTTCATAATTCACGACATGTTGGTTTTATTAACATGAAACCTTCCACGTTGGCGGAGAAGTACAAATTATTAAACAGGTATTTCGCCGTTTTTCAAACTGACCCCTCTGCCACCTTTTTGAGGGGTAAGATATTTAAAAAAAACGTGTGTGCTTTTCTTTTGGAATTTAACCAAATAGGTACCACAGCGATGTGCAATTTTACACTGTTAAAGGGAATAGAAAACAATTGGACAAGTGGTTCAGAAGATTTTGATAGCCCCCTTTTTTAGGGGGCAACACCACTAAGGGGTAACATTGCATTTGGTGTCTAGATATACATAAAAGAAATCTAGACCACAGCAAGAAATTTGGCAACGAGGTCTATTGTGCGCTTTATAAGAACCCAAGTAGGTGCATGTTGTCAACAAGGCGGGACACATAACATCGGAGATTCCAACGGAAAGTTATAATAGAGAGCTATGGAGGGTCCACTAGAGAAACCTACCCCCGCGACTCACTTAATGTACAAGCGGACCATTGAAAATGACTGAATGAATGAATGAAAGGTTATAATAGACAGCTAGAACTTTGAGGGTATTGTTTCTTTGTCTAAAAATTTAATTTATTAGTAAGCGCTAAGAAAACTCAACAGAATAGCCTCATCATCTCAGTCCTTCTCTACGGCGAGGAATTATGGAATTTAAAGAAAAAGTCATCCTGGTTCGTTTTAAGCACAAACTTCATACAAGAGGCTTTCGGTTCCGCTTGAATTTAGGGTCGTTGAACAGTGAGCTTTACGTGCTGTATAACGATAGGGTTCTGGTCAGAAAAGTGACAATAAGACATCTAAGATGGCTATGGAGCATATAGAGCGAATGGATACTTACGCTCTGGCATGAAAACCTTTCAAGTCGGATTAGCAAAGCAGTAGAGGAAGACTTTACCGCGTTAAAAACTGTGTTCAACCGGAGAATCATGCTTTTCGACTGTTTACGCGGCTAAAAATTTAAACAGAAAGCCACCGATTCATTCAACCGAAATCATACCTTCTTTTGCGGTCTTTTCACGCACACTTTTTTTTTTAATATTTTGTGTCATATGGATAAAGTTTCCCTTAATTTCGTGCGTATAAAATCATCAACGACCTTAATGCCTCAGAGAATTGAGTAACTTCTTTTGAAATCGAGTCTCACTCGCCTAAGTCAAGATGATTGATTGTGGATTTGTAAATTGTTGTCTATCGAGAAGGCTGCTTATTGATAGCCGGGGCGCACTTAACTATAATTGCGTCACCTTCTGTAATAAGCTCACTTATGAAATTTATTTCTATGGTGATAAAAGGTTTTTAAAATTATATAATACCAAAATGTTCAAAAATACCGCCGAAATGCAATATAAATAAAAGATGTAAAGCTTCAGAGGAGAATCGTGCAAATAACGACTTCCTGACTAAGATAGAGGTACTGCATAAAATAAACATTTTCTCGATAATTAACAATACATGACCTTCGCTCGAGCATAAACAAATTCAGTATACATAAAAGAGAAAAGCTAAATATATTATATACTTTATCTCCCCAAGAGCAAAAATTCCAATTTTTCCATTTTTTTTTTATCGTCCAAACGTTGAACAATTTTAATCCAGAAATACTCTTTTTATCTTTAAACATTGGTGTACTTTTGCTTGATAATATATATATATATATTTTTTTTAGCACGAGCGCTGCTAAACCTAAAGCCTTCACATAAATTGGCATATCAGTGTTTGCAAAAAAAAAAGCAACAAAGATGAAGTCAGCAGAATGACGATATCCGAAGGCCAGGGCACTTCAAACATTCATCTAGCCAGTTAGTGAAACAATAAAATTCGAATAAAACAAAAATTATTATTATCACCAGTTCACACTTTAATCACAAGGGGTGAGTATAAAATTGAATGGAAGCCCAAAAGCCCGGCTAATGTTTATCGCAGTTTTCGAGTTTTGAAAACCATTTTTTTTTTTTTTATTGTTTGTGTCGAAATTCCTTAAACAAACAACGATAGCTATAGAAAACGACAAGAATTGTGATTACGACGGCTGCGTTAAATGAAAATAGTTTCACTTTTAGGGGTCACTGCTAAATGCAGGGTTAAAAAAAGAATGTCTGAGTGATGAATCACATCTAGAGTTAGGGGTTTCGAGGTAAGCCACCTTTTTTAAAGGTGCTAAGACATCCATCAGCAACTGAATCTGCTTCTCCTTCAAGTACAATCATATCTACAACTATAGAAAATCATACCTAAGCTCGCATGGCTACGTACACGCAAGCACAACCGATGTATCTACTCGGTTGGCAGGTATCTCTGTATCTAAGACAATACAGTGTGGGGTAAGTGTACTTTGCTCATATCTATGACCACGTATATTTGTAATGAAAAAACCATACCGCCACCGTTAAGCATTTTTTTTCTACTTTAGTACTTTAGGCCGTTTGGGTGATAATTAGCACGCCATTTGTTGAAAAAGGTGCGCAAGCACAACCGAAGATACATTGTTAATTGGATGCACACGCACACATTCTCGGGCATAGATAAACGTTGATTGAACCGATTTTGTTTACATCATCTACGTTTTCGGCCGATGAGAGGTGAAACAAGATAAAATTCTAATAGATTCTGTTGGTAATAGATTCTGTAGGATGGATGGCTTAGAGAAAAACAAAAAAAAAATTATTTTGTGTAGGTACGTTTTGCTGTTGCTTTTTTTTTTTTCGAAAGGCCAGCCATGGGAGAGAACAATTGGATATTTTTGCGATGCTAGGATCCTTGGTCTTGTGTATAAATATGCGAATGTAAACAATTTGGCCTGAGGCGAAAGAAAAAGCCTACGCATAAGCGTTGTTATTAGTTATCCGTTCTTCTTTGCTAAAATGTATCTTTTTTTAGACGATGGTGCTGTTGAAAACGAATATTGATAAAAATGCTTAGAGGGGTGGAAAGGTAGAAGTATCTACCTAAGATAAGCAAAGTAGGTTTGCTATAAATATTTTTAAAAATTGATTGCGGCTTATTTACTTACATATAATGGTGGTGGTGCTATAGGGCGATTTCGTTTGTTCATTGTATATACCTTACCTAAGCACAGTTTCAACCTGACTCCAATTTTATTAAATTTCCTTTGATATGACAATACTAGTTGGTTGTATTCAATTCAATGTGCACTTTCAGTATTGTAAAAAAAACGTGGTATTCCGCGGGGATCCGAGTCGACTCTGTCTTATGCAAAAGAAATCAAAATTTACTCTGCAATGTCTAGGGATGTGTACTAATTACGTAGTTTGGTCCCCATTTTGGTAAATATGGATTTTTACAGCTCACATTATTGTAACAGGGTTGCTAATTTGTATACACCAGAATTGAATCCTCTAACCTAGAGTCTAGTCTAATGAGAAAGGTAGTTCTATACAAAACACTTCAACTTCATATATACCTACAGTCAATTTTCCAATGGAGTTAAAATGCGGATATCTGTTTCCACAACAAATTATCTGAAGAAACTGTGGGATTGGAGATTTTTTTACCTACCCACGTTCGTCCACACACCAAAACTATAAGTCTGTAGTATTGGATTATTAAAGTACCTGCAACTTCATCAAGTTTCTTACCCTTAGGCTACGTCCATAGTGAACCAGCTTCTCGCTTACCAGCTTTTACCGGAATGCATTTTTAATTCTTGTTGACGCCGGTAACCAGCTTTCTAGGGTGAGAAAGCGAGAAGCTGGTTTCACTATGGACGTAGCCTTAGGCCCATTTCACACATACCCGGCAGCCGGCTAACCGGTACCGGCTACCCGGTCGTTGGGAATACATTCTTATCTGCGCGTTCACACCTGCAAACCGAAACCGTCCATAAAAATGTATCGCAACGACCGTGTAGCCGGTACCGGTTAGCCGCCTGCCGGGTATGTGTGAAATGGGCCTTAAGCTAAGAAATACAGACCTCGCCAGATGACTACAAAAAAAAGTGCACGACTGGATCGCACAAAACTTTCTCGATGATTTCAAGTGCAACCAGTTGCCTTTTGCAAAATACTCTGCCGTCAAAAATTTCAATAAAATTTGCGCCGATTTTAGCTACAGTTTTGAGACGATTTTTTAAAGATTTTGTATTCATGCCCGAAAAAGAAGTGTAAATTAAATTGCTTATTAAAAGTACAAGCGAAGTCGCTTTCACAAATTTGTATTTATAGATTGTTGGCGAAGGACAAATATTTGATGTCACTTCAATTATAGGTAGATACGTTCAATATAATATTGTGAGGTCAACGACCAAATGTTGGGGAAAAATCCGTCAGCTTTGAAATATTATTTGTCAGTTCTTTTTGGAATTGTGAGCTACAAGAAGTGTTTGAAATTGAATTTCACTTTTTTCCGCCTCTCTTCTTAAGCTGTAGGAACAGGAACACAGTAAGTCCTAGTCGTTGTTCCTAAATAGGAATACAACACTTAGTGGCTCAATAATGTTGCCGGGCCTACAAAAAATGAGTAGTCAAATGATGACAGTGAGTCCTTGGAAACATCACTGAATCTTTAGACTCCAGTTTTAAAAATAATTCAACGACTTAAACGAAAATAATGTATATCTAGTGCATTTATTTAACATTAATGTTAACTACAAATTTAATTATAACTACAATATAATTATGTCAAAAAAATTCAAAAAATCCATAGAACCCTAGGTCTAACTTCTCAGAGCAATTGCTAATTTTATTTTTAACGCAAATGGAAAGTATTAAGATACTCGTACAAATTTATAATAATTTATTTCCTTCTAACTAACTACTTGTTAATTAATTTGCGGTTTAGCGAATATTTATAAACATTTATTTTTAAAAGTATTAATTTGCTGTCTGTAATTATAGACAGTGTTCGTGACTTGCTACCAAAATGAACTGACTTCCTACCTACTTGTTTCTAAATATCACTAAAAAAAATTTAATTTTAATGCCTGACACTTTTGATAAATATTTCCATTGATCATTTTATTTTTTACCAACAACCTTGACGTGTAAGTAAAATAATTACTAAGTTGAAGAATGATTAATAGTACTTTTACATGTGCAATAAAAGCAAGTGAAGAACAATTAGATACTTTTAGCGAATATAATTGTCATGTATTTTCTTTTCTTTGTGGTAATCATACAAAACTATCTGGTATAGGTGCATTTCTTCTGCAAATGGAGGACTTAATATGCCTACCCCTCTAACTAGGATAATCTATGCCCATATGGAGAGCTTCTTCAGCTGGGTTAATGCTCCCATAAGAAACAATTGCAGTCTATAAATGTTGCTATTCTATTTTACAATGTTATATGGCTTTGCAGTGCTTTTAACTGATGATGCAAAATGGAATCTGTCGCACTAATTTTTTACTCACGTCGGCTTCGTATGACCCAGAACATGGTATTGTGAGCTTAATTTTCACAGCGCGAAGGCTTACACGTCTCAATATACTTAACCATCCATCCTTAGACAAGAGTTAGTAACTAATTCATTTTGCTTCTTTCGTAATTGGGGATTTAATTGCAAACAAGTATGTAGTTTGTTTTAATCAACAAAATATTAATATTTAATAACTCAACAATAATTCAATTTAATTCGACTATGATTTTCCAATAGAAATTTAACCAACAAGTGGGCATCATTGTTAGTCCTTTCGTCAGTTCGCTAAGGTCATCTGAATAAAGAGTGGCGACATCTTTAAATATAGAAGAACCCTAAAGTCTAGAAGGTAGACTCAATCTCAACTCAACCATTCATTTGAGTGAGTTGTAATTTTTAGGACGTATAGAATTGACCCAGTGTTGCCAGCTTTTCTAAGGGGTATGGAGGCCCAACTTTAAAAATCTTGTAGCCAAAAATAGCCCAACACGAATATGAGGAATACAAATGCTCACCTATTTGTTTATTGTTTATTGATTGAATTCAAAATTAACAAAAAAGAACTATTAGCTTCTTCATTCCATTTATATACGAACTCGTAATTGGAAATTAAAGTAATAAAAACAAAAAATATATATTTATGTGTTATGTTAACAAAACATAATATAATTCCAATAAAAATACCAAAAAACAATTAAAATATAAGCCGATTCGTGAAAATTGCGCATTAAGGTTTGATTAGAAACATTGAAACAACAACAACCTAACGTTTTAAATAAAAAAGTAGAACAGACTAAAAATAAAAAATAATAAAACTGTAGGTATTCAAAAGAAAAGTTATTAAAAGAAAAATAATTTAAAAATATATACGATTAACATTTGGTGATTGAAAATTTGGTAATCAGTTAATAAACGCAAAAAACTCAATTAAAAATCGCAAGTTTCCTCCAAAATTTCTTCCATTGTCGAGGCTGATTCTTCGGTTGTTTCTGAAGTCAAATTTGCATAAATGTTAACATTACATAAATCTACAATGTTGTACATGTTATACAAAAAAAAAAACATTTTGCTGGAAGGGGACATATACTCGGGCAAATAATGAGTTTTCATATTCATGCATAAGTCTTGTGAGCTAATTTTACTACTCAGAAGTGAGAGCGTGTGGTTAAAACAATATCGAAACTGGAGTTGACTCATTCACAACTACATTTTTAAAAAGTTGAACCCGAGACACCTCGCTCAATCTAGCATACTAAGCACGGAGGCTCTGCTCAATGGGTAAGAAATAGACATATATTTGCCTAACACCCATATTGAAAAAGGGTAAGACAAGACAAATCAGAAGTCGATAATAAAATAGATCCAAGCAGCGTTTCTTGAGGCACGCCCGCCTCTTACAGAAAAATGTTTGAATTTCTTTTAAAACGAAAAATTTGAATTTGGAATTGGAATCAGAGTACAGATTTATTCCACTTATTAACAAGTTCTTTAAAAACGCCCAAAAAACCTATAACGCTTCAACAGCGCCCCCAAGATGCTTTGCTGCAAATTGTAGTCTTCTGGAAATATATCCCCAGGAAGCGAGTTCCAAACTTTGCTTGTGCTGTAACAGAAGGAGTTTTGAAAAATTGATGTCCTCGCTGTTGTCAAGTCTACTGTATGGTCCTGCTCATGGTTCATGAGCATTAGCAGCCTGTGTTGTGGGGCGCCCAAAAGATGCATTTCGAGGGATTATGTCTTTGAGTTCCTCCGAACATCTACCATGGAAGTACCTACAGAACAAGCATAGGTCAGCGACTTGTCTTCTGTGCACCAACGGTTGTAGATTCGATGTGAGTGTAGGGTCTCCAATAAGTCGAATAACGACAATATGACATCAAATTGATTTATTTGTCACTAATCCATTTTTTGGCGTTCATTGTCAAAACGTTCTAAGCTGAAACTCTTCGAACTGAAAAAAAATGGGGTTTTAAAAGGCGCTGTTTTGAACTCATATTATCTTTTTTGTTGTCTATAAATTAGTCGTTTTAAACTCATATAATGAACATATGTAGTTCACTAGAAAAAAGTTTATTTTACGGTATCATGATTACCTATATGTATTATAATAGGCTACACTTTTTGTTTGTGGTACCGATTATGGCGTTATTTCTAAATCGACTTTTATGAAATATGGGCCAAATGAAAAGGCGAAATTTCGCAGATGGTTTTTGGCATCCAATTTTTTTTTTTTTTTTTACAATTTATTTGTATTTGGTAGTAGGTAGTTTTGGAATTAATTATAACTACGATTGAAGGAAAATCTTGTAGGTACCTAAATTAGGAAGACGTTTCTCATTTCAATGAGAGGGGTTTGTAATTTTTATTTTTCTAATGATGTAGGTAATGCCCTTAAATTTCTTCTGCTGATATTTTAAAAATATTAAGCTCACTCAAGATCAATAGAGCCCCTTCTGTCTCATTTCAAAAGCAAAAAGAAGGAGTAGCTGAATAACTAAAAATCATAAAGTTATATGCGGTTTTTATACAGCGATACGGGATACCGGATACGGATACCCTATCTTCTGTGGACCACATAAGGGCATTCCTTTTTTTCGATATATCTACATAGATATTATGACAGATGTTACTACAATAAAAATTTGTAAGATTATATGGAATTTGTAAGTTTGTAAAATAAAAAGTCAGGGGTGTTTTATGTGCCTGTTATACGACCATCGTAAATTTATAAGATATGTACCTACATAATATCTAATAAAAAAATATATATATTTGCAGATATTCATGTTGCAATTGGTTACACCCGGACATTTTTAAAATTTATTAATAAATCTAAATATTCTGAAAATTTTACCTAAAAAATAAAAAAAAAAAAAATCTTAGAAGCTTTCCGATCATCGATTTAAAAAGCATTTTTAAAAGATTTTATTTGGTCCAATTATGACCAAACCAAGCTATGTGGCCTAAGTGTCTTAGTGTTAGGTCATTTTGGTCTCGAACCGGTTTTGAATTTCATACGGCAATAATAACTAAACAGTACTCTAACTCTAGCCCACTTCTCTCTCTCATTTTAAAATTTCCGTTCAAAGTCAGTTAATTTTTTTTTTTTTTCCAAAATTTGGCTTAGGCTTGTTTTGAGCTAAATTAGGGTTCTATAATTTTTTATAGATATACTACACAAATGCATAAGGATTAGTTTTTGACTCACCTGTTGCCATTGATCCTCGATCGATGGTTGTGATGAAAAGTATCCGGTATCGCAAATATCCTGCAATTCACTGAAGATATTCCCGCTCGGTAGTATATCCATATTGAATGATAAATGTTGTTGTTGTTGCAGTGGGGTTTTATCAAGGAAGGTTTAAGCAAATGCTTATTTTTATTTTAAGATTTTTTTTTTCTTAAATTTTACACTTGAAACAATTTTTATTTATTTTTTTCTAATTTTAGCTTTGCTAAATTTTTATTCACTATTCACTTGACACATACACGATTAATTTAATTTTTAATACATATTTTGTGCACAGTTTTATTTATTTTTAGTTATCACTTTCTTTATAATGAAAACTTTTATTTAAATCATTTTTTTTATATATATAATTTTTTATTATTATTATTCTGTTTGAATATGTAGCACACTGCAATGAAATTGTAAAGAAAATTTAATTTTTTTCATTCAGTTGGAAAGGAAAAAACTTGAAAAAAAAAACGCACAAACTTTTCCCTTCTCAAGAATATAGAGGTACACAAATTGGAGAGGAAACGATAAAAAAAAATTGGATACTTTTAAAGAGATACAATTTCTTGCTATTCCATGCCGCAAGAAATTTTTTTGGAGAGTCCGTTAAACGCAGACGAAGAAAAGGAGGGAAAAATGCATTCTGTGTTCTTGTGTTGTTGTTTCGTTAAAGAGTTAAAAAAATATTACGCGCGCGTCTTCCCAAATATCCATGAGATACTTTTTCTGTTTTCATGTTCTTTTCATATTTTTTTAGCTGTTACAACACGTTCGTATGGATGATACAGATACCGGAAAGCAACTTGTCTGTGGCTTTTATAAATTTATGTTTTTTTAGGGCATTCCACTTTTGGGGGGCAACTGAATTTTGTTAGGGTTTAGTGCACAGCATAAAAAAACATACACAATGGGGGAACAATGAACAAAAATATGAACTAGTATGTAGTACCTAACAACAATAGAAGGGTAAGGTATTTATTCATGCAATTTTTACAATCACTTGTTTATACAAAAAAAAAAAAATAATAAAAACCAATATAACAGCGGAATGTGTAGCAATAAATTGTGGAGGGAAAATTCAGAATATTTTATTACTACACTTGATAGATACACAACAAAACCATCATAGATACAACCGGTGTATCGGTGGTCGCCTGTTTTGATTGATCCAGTCTCCGTGTTTATGCTTTTCCCTCGTTTGTTTATTTTCTATGAATTTTCTTCTCTAGTTCCCCCTTTTTTGGAGTTGATGCGGATGCCAAACAAATTTATGGTTTTCCACTTGCCTCTCGTTTGATGCTCGTCAGAGGACAGGTTTGTTTGAATTCGAAAAGGGCACTCAACTGAAAAAAAAACACGTATCAAGGTACTGTCCAGTTACTGTTGTAGCGAAGGACCAGCAGAAAGGGGAATCAAAAACAAAACTCGATACCAAAACAAAGCACAAGTTATAAAAAAATACCGACCAAACAATTTTTTATTTTTTTGTATGGATTGCACACGCACAGAGGTGCTCAACTTGTATACAATGTTACAGTATCTGCGTAGCTTCAAGTTCACTTGTTTACTTTTATGTTGTTTGTGTTTGTATTCCAATTAGATACCGAACCGAAATTCCGCTTGGAGATACTTTTTCTTTTACCGCGAATTTGAGTTTTATTGAATTGGAAATCCACTTGAATGCAAAACGTACACCTAGGCATCAATTATCGACCATATCTGGCAGATGGATTTTTATTGCAGCAATAGATGCAGTTAGATGACATTTAGATTCACACACAGAACGCAGATGATTATGTTGCATGGCAACCGGCATAAACAAGACTAATCGGCGAGATACGGTAACACTTCGTACAGACGGCATCATTTTGGCTTGTCTACGCTACGCGCTGTGACGAACGGTTCCAGTCTCACTGTGTTTCTCGTTCCCGTTGTGTGCGCACAAAACTGAACGTTAGCGTGAGGGAGTGGGAACTGGCTACAAGAATCGGTTCGGTTTACTCACACACGTTTGATTGAATAGAAGCTTACGATATTTGGAATATCGTAGGAAATTGTTCACACAAATCTTCATTGCTGTGTTTGCGTGTGCGGGGCAGAGCGAGAAAGGTATTTGTGTTTTGTGAAATGGTGGAAAGCAACGAACTGTATTGTTTGCCGGTTTCTGTTGTTGTGTGACGTAGCCATTTGTTTTGTTTCATTTCGAAACGGTCCACCTGTGCAGACTGGAACTGGAAATGGCTAGTTTGTTATTCGGTTTGTATTTTTATTGTATGGATTTGTATCGTAAAAATGATGGCTGGGGAAATGGTGCAGATACAAATACGATATAATGGAGGTGGTAGTGGAAGTGGTAGTTGTGGTGATGGTGAATTTATAAAATGTATCTACAACATGCAGGTTTGCACGTCGTGCATCTTTTTTATGAAAGCCAAGAAAAAACTGGTTTTTAACGTTTTCGAGTTAAGCATTTCGAGACTCGTTCGGCGGTGATATTTATAAAATTTGAAATGCTATGATCGTTTTATCACGACATGTCAATTTGCATAATGTGAATACAAATAGTCAACAAACGAATGGGAAGAGCGAAGAGGTGATCATAATAATAAATAAAGGGGTAATCTCCACTGTGTAAAAAAAAATGGAAAACTTTGGAAATTTTTTCAAATCGGTTATAGGTAGATAGGTGAAATAAATGTAGGTATAGATGCACAAGGCACAACTGCCTAAACAGGTATTTTCTTGGTTCTATTCATGTTTATTGTCTCTAATTTGAAAAGTTCAAGGACCTTGTTAGTTTTTCATAATAGGTAGGTATGTAGGAATAGGAATTAGGAACCCCCTATTCGCTATGTGAGATATAGGAAGGTAGGTAGGTACCTACTCATCTTAGATAGATTATGTACGTCACGTATCTAGGAATGAGTTGTCATCATGATTAGCGACACGACAAATTATTTGAAGAGTTGTTACAGAAAAATATAAATACATACATACATAATGTACCATTTTATACTAATTTCATAGGTGCGAAGGTATTGACTGGGTTAGCATTTTTTAACCGGTTTTGGATGGTTCAAATCCGAGCGGTATCCAGCCACTTAGACCACACTGCTAGATAATGAAGCGCTACCGTTCTGCGTTTTATGGACCGAACACAGTTTTAGCGGTGTAACAGCAATCTTTCCTCTAGCTACTGTCGCAAATTTTTGTCAAATTTCCTAACCTTTTGGAAAATAGTGTTGTGTTATGGGCCCCAGCCCCCGGTTTTTCAATAAGGACGGGTCGATGTAAAAATGGAATAAAACAAGCTAAGTGTGCAAGGCCCATGAATGTCATTATGAATGAAATATAATATAGTAGATAGGTATTTCATATGTCCGGGATAACTTTAAGGTACGTACCTACTACCTCGATAATATGAACCTCGAAAATGTGAATTTTCCAAAAATGTGAACCGGAAAAAGTTAGCATTGCATAATTATCTACTCTAAAATGTGAACTCACTCAAAACCAATTCCTGATAGTCAAACTTCCATAACTCGAACTTCTTTAAGTCGAATTTCTACTCGAAGTTTTATTGAGAACTCTGCGTTTACAACTTTTCAACTTTTGGCCTCAATAACTCGAAGTTTCCACATATTTTCTTTCATTTTGAGTGTTCGATATGTGAATTTTTATTTTATAATTTACCCCTATTTTGGTTAAACCGTCCCGTCTGAAAAATCATTCATTGATGTCTTAAAAATGTCTTACAATAGATAAGTGATAAATCAGTCATTTTAGAGAAATTACAAAGAGGAGTAGCGAAGAATGTACCTACGGTGTCTTTAAATCTACGATAACTGCAATAAAAAAAAAACTCAAAAAAGCGTTTGGATTTTTATGATGGGAATGAGGAATCTTTATAAATGAAAAAAGGAAAACTGTCACGTCCTCCGAAATGCCCCAAATGGAAGTTGCTTTATTTGGGTGGCTAAAAACAGCTTAAGAAGAACATACCTCTACCCGTTTTAGCTGATTTATTAAGAAGCAAATCTAATTTTTTTATAGGAGGCGCAAAATTTTAAAACCAGCAAAGGATAGGTTCAAAAATGGAGCTATACATGAGCTGAGAATTCTAAAAATATACGTTGAAAATTTGTCAACGAATCAGGAGGATGTCGAATCATTTTTGGAAAGGTTTCATGCTTACGTAAGGGAGCAATCGCTCACACCGGAACAAATCTACAATGCCGATGAAACGGCTCTATATTGGAAGCTTCTTCCGGACACATTAAACTAAAACCTTTCATCATCGGAAATTCGTCTTTATCTCTTTTTAGGTCAAAGTTTTTAAGGCGCCTTGAGTATCTACAATACAATAGCTGTTCGGAATGAACATTACATCTAGGTCTCAACAGGCTACACAAAACAACCAAAATAGAAATATTAAGTACACCGGCGACAAAAAGGTCAAGGGTCTGCGTGGTTCCCGTCTCAAGAAAATTCAAATTCGCCACACCCAGATTCATGAGGGATTTCCTTCGTGAAGTTATCGGTCATGCTCATGCACCTTACGAGAAGAGAACCATCGAATTGTTAAAGGTGTCCAAAGATATGAGTGCCCTGTAGTTCTTGAAGCGACGATTGGGAACATACATACATTCACTCCAAGAGGAAGCGTGATGAACTCTCTAACATCCTCACCCAAATGAGGAAGACCCAAGCTCATGCTAAGTAAAAAATCCTTTTTTTAGTCTGAACAAGTGAAAATAAAATTATTAAAAAAAAAAGTTTTAAGTCATCTAAAAATGTGCCTCGGCCCTCGACGCTCAAAAATATTTTTCGGTTAAAATTGGAGTTCTCTTCCGAACGCCCGAAGCTCAGTCAGCGAACAAACGGCGTTGTCTTTTTTCTATGGTCATTAACTTTGAGCTTCTGGGCCAGTTGGATCTTGTACCACTGTAGGCCCAAGTCCCGACGCAAAATGCGCCGAGTTGAAGTTTGCGAAACGCCGAATTCTTGTGAATCACAGTCTGAATAATAAACACCAGATTAGACGCTACCAAACAACATGGTCGCCACAGGCTGCCTAAAAACCCTTTAGTTGAATTGTGGTCGGGTTTATTTTAGAACGTAGGTCAGTAGGTGCATTCCTAGGCTCGTTTATTTGCGGCAGCGAATTGTGGATGCCAATTGCTAAGGCTACCGGTGTCTGCCGAGCCGACTCATGTCAACCTGCCATAGTATAGATATTCGTTTTATAGCTTGGGGAAAAAACCTAGTTAACCACAATTACTCATACAAATTGTAAAAAAAAAACTATTTCTAAGTAATTACTCAGTAGACTATAAAAACTATTCGACAAGACCTCTGGCGTAACATCATATGTATTTCATCATCGTATCCCAGCCCCTTATAGCCGTCCAGCATCATGATGATGCGTATATGGATGGCTTTAAATTAGAAAAGATCACCGCGTCCCACATATAGACAGACATAGCTGCAGCAATTCTGTGCTACGATTACATTTTTAGCTTTCACTGCTAATTCACTTATTGAATGATTGTGTCATCCGGATCAGAATCATTGTCATCAACGCATCATACCTACACGAATACATCACTTGTCGTTGTTGCTTCATGCCTTCTCACTCTGAGACACCATCACAGAATCAGACAGTGGTAGCTAGATCCAAATCCAACTGTGTATATGTGCTCATATTTTATTAGTTTTCTGACGTTTTTCTGTTCTGCTCTTTTATTAAACCGCCCTTGAAAGCCAGATGTGGCGATGTGTGACTGACCTATGTTGATCCGACAAGAATAGCAGAAGCAGATACAATACAATAGGCATTTCGGCTATAGAAAAAAAACAATAAGTTCAAATGTTCAACATAGATACCTACTGGTACTGATGATGATTCGAGGGAAATAATCACATTGGCAGCATCTGTGCAAATGTGACAACAGGTCCATGTTTCATTAGAGTTCACTATATGAGATACAAAAAGAATCTACCATCAGATAGCATAGGTATAGCAGGAGTACTCTCCGCGACTAGAGATATGCAAATGGTTCGCGTGCTTGCCAATATAATATACATTCCTCCGCCGCTGGTGGTTTTATGGGAACTCAGTCACATTTGTGTACTACCACAGATGGAATTATGTCGATTATCGGAGCTTCCGCAGTGGCATGGCTGCGTGGTGCGACGACTTCAGTAGCGGATGGCGGATGATTCGCCATCCGCCATCATTTGCTATTCGCATTTTGGCATCCGCTGCCGCGCCGTTCTCCCAGAGGGCATATTGGCTTGGCATACATTTCCAAAGATACAATATAGAAAAATGAAAAATTGTGCGAACAGGCGCATACCCAACCCACATTATATTTGACTACAACAAGGGGTAGTGCGTTTTGTATCTTCCTCTTTGTTTTTTTTTTGCGAGATTTTTCATAATTTTTTTTTTTTTTGTATTTGCCAACCCTCCCTTCGACAACGATTTATGAATTAAACATTTTTTTGTTCTGTCCCGACCCGAGCTCGGCTGCGAGATTATTTTCCTTGTGCATGAATCATTCGCATATGGTCCAGTTACAGTACATATACTATAGTACCGTTGTACGAGTACGAGACTATACAATTGAATTTTTATGGAGTATAATGAACAGTGCTGCTAACATGCTGCCGGCCGGAGGCGGCGGCGGTGCCCGCGACAATGTCGTACATTGGATGTACTACACTATAATGTGTTATGGTATGGTTACATACGGTTATGGTATAGTTTGTAGGGTCATTGGAGCATTGGGGCTGACCTTTCGTTACACAAAAAGAACGAAGGGGTGTAGGTATACAAAAAAATGCGAGCAAGAAGTTTCGAAACTGTAATGACCACATGTTCTGGATTCTGAATCTGAATGCAGCATGCATTTCTGAGATTTTGATTAGGTACCCCCTAATGGAAACATTTTCAAAGGTAATTAGCGCCCAATTTACTGGGAACGATTTCAAAAATATTTTCTTATTTGAAGTGAGAATTAATTTATAAAGTAGTATGACCTACATAGGTATAGGTAGGTACCTGAGATACTTTGGTGTTTGAACAAACACGTTACGTTGGTTTTGAAACTATTTTATATATCCTTAATTATAAGTAGGTAAGCTTTTAAGTTTCAGTCTATAGATAGTCTTCAATTTGCCCAACTATATAAAGTCATCCGCTGCCTCTTTGAATCTGTTTTAAATATAAGCAGCATTTTTTAAGAAAATATTGTCATTTTATCGCCCGAATACTAGAGCTCATCTTTACTTCTTCGCATCTTTAGTATGATTATGTAGCTTATACGACCGCAGACGAAAACCTGTGTTTCCACATCTCTTGCAAGACAACGTGGATGTCGGTCAGCCCTCAATAACGAAGAGTCAGATTTATCGTATTGCCAACGACCGGAAGGCATTTTTCACTTCATTTAAAGCTAGCTGTTCCGGCTTTGCTCTTGCCCAATAATTTCGTCGCTTTGATCTGCATGAGCTTTAGTAATTCTACAGATTTTCTCCGATCTAGCTTAGCCCACAGAGCCTTTGAGACCCTGTGCCTTACTATATCCAACCATCTCTGATCTGCCCAATTTTTAATTTTCTCGGGAATGATTCTCTTGGCCATGGCTATTGGTGGTCTTATGCCCTCAATACTTTCGTTAAATGGAAGCTCTGCTCCGGTTTTGGCCAGAACATCAGCCCTTTCGTTACCCTCAATATCACATTGTCTGAGTACCCAACATAATAATTATATGTCTTCGGCTGCGCCAGTTATAAGTAGGTCTTAGTTCAATTAAAACTCAATAACGTTTCAAGTCTATGATTTTTTCTATATTAATGTTTTTATAATTTTTTGAAAACACTTCAAAGTCTAAGTATACTACATAATAATATGAACATTAGGTATGCTGACATGTAGGTATATTGTACATGTACCTACATACACTAGGGCTAGACAATGATAAGCAGATAATGCACATGAGCCTTTCTTTTATGGTTACGTCGATTGGCATACGTTGTTGACAAGCCAATCTGGTTATTGATGATAATGATGATAATGATGATGATGATGCTTGTTGTCAGCCTTTGTTGCTATGTAACTTTGTTGGATATTGAATTGATCCCATATCAAGTAGATCCGCGTTGAGCACGGCCAGAATTTCTGCCTGTAACACACTACATGTATCCGGAAGTCTTAATGACACGTGTAGGTCTATATCCCTAGAGTATATACCTGACCCTGTACCCACCTTAGTTTTGGAACCATCCGTATAAATCGAAATTTCATTATCTTTCGAAACCTCATTCTTTTGCCAGTCCTCCCTATCTGGGTATTGTACTTCGTACGGAGTGTCGAAGTCAATTTCACCTAAGCTTTCATCTGTTTTATCAGGGATGTATGAGAAGGATTTCCTTAGTATGGAGCTATATCCAAACTGTCTGGTTATTGAAGAACCCAGCGCTAGTTAGCCGAAGCGCACTATTACCTGCTTGAAGTTTTATTTGTAGGTCCAGTAGTAAAAGATACATAAACGCCTTTAGTGCAGCTGTGGGTGTAGTGCGTAAAGCTCTCCACCAAACATTAAATGTACTTACAACGAGCTAGAAAGCACTAAAAACTGCGGACGTTGATAGGCTTTATTTTAGTTTGGACTTTAAATCTCTGTGTGGGCGTAGTAGCGCAGTGGTTAGTGTGCTGGACTACTGCGTGAGGGATCCCAGGTTCGATCCCCGGAAAAACACAAATTACATCTTAAGGTTTTTTTCTACTGCGCCACCTCTCGCGAACGTCTGACAAACATCCGAGAGTATGACTGTCCTGAAAAAAAGCTTCTCAATTCAGCCGTTCGGACTTGGCATAAAATTGTAGGTCCGTTTCATTCGTCCCAAAAATAGAAACTCACACAAAACGAATGGTTGCGAGCTAGGCCTAGGGTGCCTACCGCCTGTTGCGCCACCTATTTATTTTATCTTTAAATCTCTGTACCTATTATTAAAGCTTTACAGAGCACACACTAAAGATTAATGTTAGTTAAGATAAAAGTCAGTTTAAGCAAATATTTAGCGGCTTATGTCTTTGTATCCCTATGGGCTGTACAAATCTAAAGGCTAAGCTCGAAACGAAAATTGCAAGGACTATAATTATGGGAATATAACTAAACGATGGGTTACCGAAATCAAATCCAGAAAAGAAAGGCATTGGCATTTTTTTCACCAAATTACCAATTACTCCAAAACCAGTCAATGTATCGCTATCGTTGCTATTTGTCGTTTAAATATTTGATGTTGTGTGCAAATTTCAGCCTTCTACGTCAATTAGTTCTTGAGATAGACCAAATTGGCTGAGTGGGTTCGGAAAGAGACGGACGAACATCGTAGCGATAATAATAAGGTTCCGTTTTGTCCCTATGGGAACGAAACCTTAAAAACCAGTCCCTCTCAGTCTTGTTACTCATACACATGATGTTATAAATTGGAAAAACAGGAAGCCTAACAACTGGGGATTCTAGCATCGAAAGTGTTTAATTTTTCAAAGTGGTACCTTTTTAGATGTATACATAAATGTACAATATAGGTACATACATATTAGATATTTTCCTAGGTAGGTACCTACCTACCATGCCCTTCACTTTCTACTTGGTTTTTGGAGTACTGAATACTCACAACCAACCCATACCTTTGAACCCATAATATTCATCCATCAATTGTAATTTGTACAGTCACCTACCATCACATCACCGCATAAGGCAGCCTCAAGTAAACTTCAGAGACCTCGAGCGAAAACCTAAATTCATGTTTTACTAATTTTATTGCACGCCGGCTGCCGGCAGCCGACTCAAAAACTCATTCTCATTCTCTATTCGTATAATTAACATTCTGAGCCAGAGTTCATTGGAATTTATAATTTGTCGCGATACCTTTTGACGCTCTTGCCTATACCCAAGTTTGACAGTTTGGCGAAAGAAAAAAATATGAAGAATCAAACAATTTGAATTTCGCATCTAATTACTGCAAAAAATGCTTCTCCTTACTTCGTGGAGTACGTATCTTTTTTTTTTATTAAAAAACTTTTTTATCTCATGTTGCGTCGCGGAAACTAAATTTGGAAGTCTGACAATTGAAATTACTTCATCATCATCGTGTGTCTGATAATTAAAATGTCCCCACTCCCCCGATGATATTTCGATTTAATATATATTTTTTTTCCTGTCGTAGAAAAGTGTATAGTGTATGGCTTACACTGAGAATCTATAGAACGGATGACGGCGTCCACGCAAAAAGGAAAACTGACAACAGCGAAAGCAGCTAACAGCGACAACGACACGGACGGAACGGACCTACAATTGCATGTGTCGGATTTGGATAAGACATTAGCATGCAGAAGACATTTGCCATGCTCTCCCCCACTTTATACCATATAGCCATCGTCGACGTCGTCCTCGTCATTGTCAACGACTGCGACGGGTGATGATGACAATGATGATGATCATTATCATTCAGTTGGGTATCCGTGAGATAAATGAAAAGAAAAACTTTTAGGCGCACATATAAGTCACATCCAATGAATACCAGATATACCTACGAGTTTGCTATCTATGCCTAGGCTTTACACGTCATTTTAAGTTTCAAAACACAACCGCCCTCTTCCATTTTACCTCCTCCTGATTTTGCAAATTCTACATAAGGAGCAAAAAAAACCGACACGATTTCGCATGTATACAGCTTACGAAATGAGGAAAGTACTATAGTCTCATTTCTTCCGAATAAATCGCAGACGAAAGATAAATTGGGTAAGGCAAGTGCAACTTTGAAGTAGGTATCCAAGCATTATTCGAAGATATTTTCTGTATCGAATGTTGGTATTGAAATATTGATGGTACTCATGCATGATCCATTGTAAAATCGGTTATTCAGGATATTCCTTCATCATTGCTGTACCGGATGTGTATGTGTCTGTAGTTTTCGAAGCGATATGCCGAGATTCAGTTTGGATGGAGTATCTGAGGTACACAAGCGGATAATGTAATGAGTTATGAGTTCAAACATTGAAGTGGTTACAGCAATCAAAATTTGATTGCCAAGTTAATAAGCAAATAAAAAACAAACCCACCACTTCTTGTTATTAAATTCTTAATTGGGATTGTTTGTAAACAAAAAATCAAATTGGTATTTTAGTGCATAACCATGGATAGAAGAAGTACCTAACCTATCTATATAGAGAAAGCTCCTTTAGATTATGTTTTACTGGGGCAATATTCTGTAACGGAGCAGTGCTAGGAGTAAAAGGTTAAGAACGTTTGATGTTCCATAAGAGGCAATTTAATCGACCGTCATTATATGGATTTTGGGAACTTAACAATCCATTTTTTGGAGCTTTCAGGATTTTACAAGTCGACTTGCTTCTGCAAAGATACGATCAACACTCGACCTAAGCCCCTGGGATAGGGGGATAACTAGCTCGAGATGCACGTTTATCGAGGCCCATCTTTTTTAAACCCAACTAATGAAGGCAGTTAACAAAAGATCGAACTAGCTGCAGAAGCTTCGAATTCGAACGCAAATTCTGCGAGTGATTTTTGGTCCCATTTGCGTTGACGGGCTTTGGATGGGGAGCTCTAACAGCGAACTCTACGAGCTGTATACAGCGACATCGATCTGGCCAGAAAAGTACGTATCAGTCGACTAAGCTAGGACATGTAGAGAGAATGGACACCAACGTTCCGGCCCGAATAGTCCGGAACTCGGAGGGACAACGAAATAGAGGAAGACTTCGCCTTAGGTGGCACGCACAAGTGGAAGGGGACCTCAACCAATTTGGAGTGTGCAACTGGAGGCGGTTAGCCAAAGATCATGCTAACTGGAGAGGCGTGTTTGTTGAAGCCCATTTCCACCCCGGACTGTAGCGCCACAAGTAAGTAAGTACATAAGTATGCCGCCCCATTTTTTTAACGATCCACCCTCTGAAAGCCACTAACTATAGATGTAGCTAACTGAAGAAGTATTTTTATCTTTTTTGTATCGATAAATGCATTAACAAAGGTTGGTAGAGGTCCATAGATTCGAAGTATGCAGCTTTCTCAGATGAAGCAACTCCGCTCAAACCGCGAACGGAGAGAAGATATTCCTAAATTTGCTGTGAAAATGGCAACCGTTGGGCACAGAAGACAAGTCGCTGATCTGTGCTTGTTCTATAGGTAGTTCCATGGTAGAGGTTCCGAGGAACTCAAAGACATTATCCCTCGAAATGCAACTTTTGGGCGCCCCACACGACAGGATGCTGGAGGCGCGAAGAATTTGTACCTAAATATATTAAAAAAAGATTGGTATACCTAAAAGAGTATAGCGAAACATCACAAATCTGCAGGCGAATTGTTCTGGCGGAATATCCACCATAATGGAGGTGTCAAAACCAAAGATAGTGTACTTCCTTTCAATGAGAAGGACTTCTTGCGCAGATGAAGCGGTCACTTTTCTGAGTTGCTCAGTTCAGAACAGGGCATTGAGGATGAGCTGACAGAACCATCGCATCGTTTCGCAGGATAAGAAAATAATAGAGGAAGTGATTTTTGCGATCATATCGCTAAGTTGGATTTTCGTCCCAGAAGATACAGGCTGCCTAAATGCGATTCCTTCATTGTATTCTTGGGATAGCTAGCAGAGATCGGATAAGGAACATCAGAAAATTGAGAGGTTCATACTTTGGTGGTATGACATTTTAAACAAACGTCCCGAACTCACATTCCATGACATGCTTTGGAATCCGTGCCATCAGGCTGGCATTCTTTATAGGTAGTCCTACGATGAGATGTTTAGGAAGCTCTCCTCCACCCGTACGGGGATTGCCCTTGATGATTTAGAGTCGGTGGCGGAGGAATGAAAGTTATGGAGGTTTCATCTAAGCATCCTTAACACACGACCATATTAATAAAAAAGCGGGACATTGTAAATGATAGAATAGTTTTTTAAGTTCAATTCAAATAAATAATGGGTGATTTTTTAAGCGTTTGTTTTTTATTTTGAACTAAAAAAACAAACAATATTTGTAAAAATGAATAAAATTTTTATTAGGGTCGATAAATCAATTCTTGCTGTAGTGTCCTATGCTTAGAACATGATCACACAAGTCAATTACGTTCAAAGAGTAACATCTGTTGTCTCTCTATAAAACAGCTTAATCCGCATTTCTGCAGTCAGTCAATTCTTAGATGTGGTGCTGAGCACATCTAGTTGCTGCCGATCACCGGTCATTACACTTGCCATTTACTTTTTGAATATTATTCTGTGGAAATGTGGACCGCGAATACGTCTCAAGTGGTCCATCCGGAATGTCCCTACTTTTTCAACATATCGATTGGTACCTTACCAATAACTCGAGTTATGTTGTCTTCCAAGGCGGCAATAGTTGCTGGGTTATGCGTATAGACGAGAGACTTCACATATCCCCACAAAAAATAGTCCAGCGGCGTCAAATCGCACTATCTTTGCGGCCAATTCACAGGTCCCAAACGGGAGATGAATTGCTTACCAAATTCGCCTCGCAATATGTCCGCATGGATTCGCGACACATTTTTTACTGAGCACAATTTTTGGTAATGAAATTCAATAACTTGCTATACAGTTGTTCGGCCGTATCCATGGTCAAATGGCAATGCTAACTGAGTATTTTTTACTTTGACACGTGTAACGAATCACGTGTGAACTGTCAAAAAAATCTGGCTAAAAACCAAACTGCAAAAAAATCACCCTTAGTTTCTGTACCGAAACATTTTAAAAGAAACCTTCAAAAATATCCTATTTTAGAAAGCAACTTAAATTTAGTGCATGACTGGGTTCATTGCATTCCAAAAAAGTCGCGACTGGTAGGCCTTCGTCAGCCTTGGCTTATAAGTTTGGATATGGCTTCACCCTTGGTTTAAATCAGGGTGAAGTTTGTTTTTTTGCCCGTATAGAGCTGTGACCATGAACAGCTAACTCAGCAGCATTGGTTTCTGTGCATTGCATTGTCCGCAACCAGCACTAAGGAGTTGCCCTGTGGTGAAATTTTTCATGCCACTAGTGTTGCTGTCATTCCTAACAGCATTCATTCGTCAGTATCCTCCATAGGGGTATGCATTAATATTGCCTACGCATCATCTCCATTGAGATCAAAATATTTATTATTGTAACTTTTCAAATGTCCATCGAAAATCATCCACACCTGGCTTTCATTACAGTACACCTACACACCCGTCCAACTTTATCTATCCGTCCGCACGATCTACCTCAACAAAGCCATTTCAATAACGTTCCCCATTGATCTCGAAGCCGTTTATAGTTTGTAATTATTTCTTTGTTCCCAGCAACTGATTCCATTTGCAAACCCACCCTCTCGTGTCCCTGCACCCTGCTAACCCCAGAAACTAAAATAGCAAACAATAGTCAACTATACTGCATTCCGCGTCCAATCAATCATCAATGCGGCAGTAAAGTGCAAATTCTACGTCTATACTGCTGCTTACACTGTTGCCATTGCCACACTTGCAAAGTACACACTGCTGCCATTAACAGTGGCACCCGACACGATGTCGGCCGAAAGCGGCAGTACCAGTAGCAGGCTCCATGAATTGTGTCCCTATAGTAATTTACCACCTGATTTACATGTTGACGTACAGGTACACTACGCACTCCCTGCTAGGAGCTCCTCAAGTGGTATACGTTGCACGTTTGGTATAGCTATCCATAGCCATGTGTCTGTCCATAGTCGATCTCTTTGCGAAATCCATATCCATCTATGCATGTACGGTGCTCGTGGTCGTAGTCGTACTTCTTCGTAAAATACTGGAGTTGAAGCCTCCGCCGGTCCGGTCCCGCACTCCAGCACGAAAATGGTTAAAACTTCCGGCTCTCGAGTTGCGTACGTTCGCAGACTATTAATTGGCCAAAAAGATGGGGTGTTGTGTACACCTTTGGTGTTGTTACAATCGGCGCAAAGAATATATCGTACTTACATTATTCGGACGAAGGAAGAAGAATGGCAGTGAACCTTTTATAAATTTTTGCTGCTTTAGCGAAAATCGAATGCAAACTCAGAATGCAAATGTTTAGGAGGAAATTTATTTTCGTATTTAAGGTTTGATGTTTGTATTTTATTTATGGGAATTAAATTACCCACTTGCGTGAGGGGGAGGGCCAATGAATGTGTTAAGGATATGAAAATATGAGTTTTTTTTTTTGCTGTTTGTTAATAATGCAATCATTAATCATTGCAAGCGCCGCCGCCGCCGGGGAGGATATAAATATTAATTTTAGACATCATTATCAAGACATGTTTATACGGTTTGGAAACTTTTATGGCAGATCCTGAAAGATGATTTTTATACAATTCAAAAGGTGTATACAGTATACCTTGAAAGGTCACTATAGTTGAGTAATGGAGACTTCGTGTTTGGAAGAATTTTAGGACTTTCCGATCTTATGATGAGGGTATCTTATTTTTTTAATGTTTTTTGTAATATCTGTGACGCATCATTGCCCGTTTGTGTGAGATAACAATCGCATAGGCTTGCTCTAGTATAAAGCGTTCTATAGCTGATAGTATGAGATATCTTCTTATACACACTTTTTTCTCTTTTAGATTGTACAACCTTGTACTGGTAAGTCCTATCTGTAGTTTAATGGCAGCAAATTCGGTCTTGGTTTGAGTATAGAAAAGTCTTGTTGAATAGGTAAGTCTTTTGTAAACAAAAATACTTAAATAACTTAACTTCTTATTCATTGAATTCTCTTTACCAAGCGATCCCAGTCTTGTAAACTTCGACCGGTAAGCCTTCGCCAGCCTTGGCTTAAGTTTGGATATCGCCTCACCATTTATTTGTAGGTCAGCTAAAGTTTGTCTTTTGCCCGAATAGAGCTCTGGTTTTTATCTCGTTTTGCCTTCCCCTCGTAAAAATGAGTAAACGTTGCGTGTTGTTGCATTGGTGGACCAGCTGTCTAAATACAGCTTTGCGGTGCTGTAGATCACGAAAATATTTTCTACCGTTGAGTGCCGTGGTCGAAAATCTGCTTTTCATTCACAAAAAATCCGTTTGCCTCTATCCACAGTGAATATCTTTGAATCTTTGTTATAGTTGAGGTTTGAGCTCACCTCGCATAAACAACATAGTCATATTCGACAATCTAACAGCTTTAGGTAGAGATATAACAACTTTTTGGAAGGGGCCTATTACAACTTATGCCGGGTCCGAATGGTTGAATGGAGTAGCTTTCTCAGGACGCTTATACCCTCGAATCCTTGTCAAATGAGGTGTTGGAGTAGAAAAGACCTTAAGTAATTTGTCTTTTTCTGGGGAACGAATTTAAGATCCCTCCCTCAGTACCTATGCCAACCACTGAACCATCGCGTCCATCGAAAGTAGGTATAAACTTTTAAGACTTGCATTGAACTTGGAATGATTTGTCAAAGTAAAGTGTTTATATTACCTATGCAGTTCCTTGTGGACTAAATATGGGCTGGGCTTCAAATTTTAAGCACCCTAATTCTCAGAGTCATATCATGCTTCAAGTTTTTCTACCCGTCTTTTGAACCCTACTAAGTTTGATAACAAAGTCACGATAAAACGTTTTGTCTGATTCTCAGACTAAGGATATAGGTATAGATACGCATTCAGCATGGAGATGGATTTAGCCAAACAAAAAAATAAATTTAAGATCACTGGCCTCCAAAGCCTGGAGCACATTCTGTACTTTCATACACCTGACATTGTTAACAGATTCCCACTACCTAACTAGATATATAGATGCCCCTATCTCGATCTACATGTTGAAGGATCATTAAAAACTCAGCTGAAATGGCAGGGGCTGGGACACCTAGAGCTAAAAGCCTTTCTATCGCAGTGTTTTTTTTAAATATTGCCCAAGGAAAACAGAGGACTAATTGTAAATGCCTTTAACACTAGATGGGTTATCTTCGACGAACATCAATTTAATTTTTTAGATTTTGTCTTCGATCTTCTTTCCGATCGCATTTTCTCTCCGTGTTACACCAGCCATCTCTAAGGTCATCTAGTTTGTGGAATTTCGTCGAAAAACCTATTTGGGTAAGTCTTGTTTTTATCGAAAAATGGTCCAATGTTCGTCGAAACGACGAAGATTACCTTCTACGTAACTTTTAGTGTTCGCTTCGACCTAATTTGTATTTAAAAAAAAAAAAAAAATTCTACCAAAATTAACGAACAATAGCTATTTTCATATTGTCCTTTAAAAAATTGATGCTTAACCAAGTAATCATACGATACGTACAAGGAAAGCATATGCTGGGAATGCACTTTTTTTTGCGATAGATATATTTTATTTTTGTTCTTAAACTGCTAATTTTTAAGTTCTTATGATTTTAAAAAAAGTATGAACTGTTTTCAAAAAACAGATGTTCCAACACATTTTGATTCCAATTTTACTTCGTCGATTCGACGAATGATTACCTTTAGGTCTGAAACACACATGCGATTTGAATCGCGCGACTGCTTAGTCGCAAAAAATGAAACACACACATTTCAATGTGAATGCGCGCACATAATTTTGGATTTTATGTGCGCGCATTCATATTGAAATGTGTGTGCCTCATTTTTTGCGACAAAACAGTCACGCGATTCAAATCGCATGTGTGTTGCGGCCTTAATGTACTAAAAAATATGATTACCTTTCTACGGTTAAGAAGGTTTCATAACGATTTTGCACTAAGGCGTTTGATCACCTGCTAATGTGTTGCATGGAAATTATTTCGAATACTGTGTTTGTGTATATAATGCTTTGTGTAATGCTTTGCGTTGCGGATCTAACTTTTAGGACTAAAGATAAAGACTGCAAAAAGACCGAACCAGTTCATGATTTCTGTAAGCATACACAGATGTAGGTAGTTAAGGGCCGTTTTATTCACTATTGATCAACTTGCCGAAAACTCCAAAGTTACCCAACTTCGAAGTTGATCTTAAATCGAGAGTTGAACGGCAAGTTGAAAATTGATTTTATTCACTACATTAATTTGCAATTTCGAATTTGAAATCCTAAAGTTGGCCTACCTGCAGTTTGTAAAATATCCCTGGGATATTTGTGACAGATGACACACAATATGTCAGTTCAATCTTAGATTTGCATTTCGCGCGTAATTTCAATTGTGTTTCAACGTTATTTTCCACTGGGCAAATCAGATTTAAATTTCAGTTCTCAGATTTTTTGTGCTTTTGTAAATGAATAAGTTATTATTAGTGCGTTATTAGACAGTACATCAGCTGAGCAAATTGTTTTCGTTTGTCGATGAAAACATATGAACTTAATATGGATAATTACATACACTGCAAGTCATAAGATTAGAAGCAGGCATTTTCGAAAAGTAAAATCGATATTTCTCCCGTTCCATGATGGATTAGAACAAAACGACTATGGTAAATGCGAGACTATTTTGTTAACAACAAAATATAAAATTTGTGTTTAGGAGAGATTTAGCTAACGGAACTTTGAAGGCAAATTGTAAATTGAGTAAAGAATATGCGGAAATAAATCAGGTCATTAGATTAGAAGCAGTGAACAAATCAACGTTTTTTTTTTAAGTGATTACTTTTTTTTTCGGCTTAAACGGTACATTTTATAAAGTAATTGTTCTTGAATGAGTGTTAATAAAAATGGACAAGAAAAAATGTTCAACAGTGGAGGAAAGGGCAAGAATAGATGTTTATTGCTCTGTAGGTCTTTCATGCCGTGTTATAGCCCGAAAAATAAAGCGAAGTAGTCATTGTGTCAGCAATTATTTAAAAACACTTCGTATTACGCAAAAAATTATAAAGGAACCACTTCTTCTGCCTTAACACTTCGCGAAACGCGAAGAATCCTTAGAATAGCGTCAAATTCAGCATTATCGGCAGCTAAAATTGGGGAGAAATCTAATGTTAAGGCCAGCTTATCCACTGTTACCTGCACAATTCGCCGTGCTAAAGACTTAAAGCACCTGAAACTTAAGAAAAAACCACCACTTAATGACGCAAGGAAGAAGCGACGCTTGTGTTTCGCGAAAGATCACATGAGCTGGGATAACGCCTCCTTCTCTGTTATGGTGACGGTTTAAAAACCGCTCCTTATTAGTTGGAGCATCATCATTGTCGTCCGCTTTGAGAGACGAAAACGATAGATGAAATCACGGTCATCCCATTTTTCCAGTCCAACACGTGGTAGCATCTTGTATTGGCGCCTCTCATGTACCAAATTAGTATCTAGTCTACCTCCTCATCATCTTCCCTGCTCGAAGACGATGGCCAATTCTCCGAAAAATAGTTTGCACGCTGCATTATTTCAATTTTAAAAATGAATTATTAATTTATTATTTTTGACACTTCAGAACTGAAGTTTGACATAAAACCCCAAGTTTGCTTCATAACATAACTTCTACTTTTTCGGGGAGCTGAGCGAATCCAAAGTTAATCAACTCTTGGTTTTCTCAACTTCGGAATATCCAAAGTTGAGTGAGTCAACTTCGAGTGAATAACAGCAATTTCTCAAGTTGAGAATAAAAATCCCCAAGTTGTGTTCAACTTGAAGTGAATAAAAGTTAATCCGCTAACTCGCTCTCAAGCTACTATTACACATCAAAAAATCGTGTCAATTTTTAACACGCTGACGTTAAAATTCTGTCCTTAAGCTAAGTGTCGACAATCTGACATCATATATTGGCGTCAGCATGTCAAAAATTGATACGATTTTTGACATATGTAATAGTAGCTTCATTGTTCGCTCCTTTCCCGCAGTTAAATGTAGTTTTAAAATTCATGTTCACTTCATTCGACCACCACTTTAATCCCAAAAGTGACACATATAATATCAGTGACAGTCTCTTTAGGGACATTCGAAGTTTTCCGACTCCACTAAAGCACTTTCCTCATATGTACCTATAGGTTTTGGGAAAGAGATTTTCAATGTCAAGGGGATTGAAAATCTCTCTCCCCATGACCCATGCCATACCGAATATAGAATTCCAAAAAAATAGTCCAACGCAGCAACCCGATATCAATCAATGAATTAAATTTCGCATTCTGTATAGTGACATATTCCTACAGGTGTCCTTGCATTGTTTTGGCTCTCTCACCCCACAATTCGCCCACTATTAAACTGCTGGTGCTGTACTGTTACAATATTCCATAAATAAAGTCGAAAACTCTCGAAGAATTACATAAAATCATATACACAACAGACCGATAACCACCACCATCATTATCACCAACAACAACAACTCAGTATACACTGTTATAAACTGTGCTATTGTCCCATTCTGCTGCCACAACAATTTCTCGCTGCCAAAGAATGCCGGTTTCCAGATAACCCCCGCCGCGTCACGCTATACCCCAAAATAGCAAAATCACAGCCATATGTTCGGTTTGCCAATACTACTTTGCACCACTACCACTTGATGGGGATACTCTTATAGTATCAAACGAAATTTGTGAACCCCATCTTTGTATCCATTGTTTTGTATACGTAGTCGTTACTCGTTGTCGTCTCGCGGACAGGACTTGCGCACATATACGCAACCAATACACCGATTCAGGGCCACAATAGCACCAGAACAGTATGAGTACCGTTCAACAACAACGGAAACTGAATTACGTTAGCGTTGGGCCATTGGGGATACTCTACACATCCATATAGATGTACGTGTGTATGGGGAGAAGGATAATTGTATATCTATGCTAAAGTAGCTACATCTAGCTTGCTATGGGAAGCTAAAAAGCTCCTAATACGTTCTTTAGATATTAGATTAGGTGTACCATGAAATTTGTATGCGCGAATAAGGACGAACGACTCGGTGAAATACCATAGGGAGAGCTAAACGAAAACAGAGCGATGTACTAAAAGTGAACTAGAAATAGAAATAGAATAATACAGATACGGATACGTATCTATATGTAAATTCCTATATAAAATTGTTTATTTTGCATCTGCCGGTGGTGCTAGGGAGGGGGTTGAGGGAGGGATTTCAGGGAACACGCGACGATGGTTCTATGGAAGTCCTGCGAGAATGGATGGTCTGTGCGTTTTCTCTTAAATTTATGTCTCGAAGCAACAATCGGGCAGACATTACCTGAAATCCATTTGCGTCGGGCCTTAAAGCCACATTGAGTTCCATTAATATCCTTAAAATCCTTTTCCTATTAGTACACAAATTTTGATTATTCACTTTTCACTCTCCGAAAAGAAAAACACTGATTCTATAGATTTAAAACTATATTTTAAAGCAAAGTCCCGCTCTATGGCTATTGTTGTCTATACACAGATGTTTCCAGTCGGTCGGGTCTATCGAATTTGCCGGCTTTGTATAATGGTTCCAGTTTCACGTGTACGTGAATTTGTTTTCCCGGTTGTCGAAGGACTTTTGGAAAATGCCGGCGTATATTTTACTCCGCACTATGCATTTCCACATTCAAAATGCGTGATCGGCTGGAATTTTGGGGGTACCTACATCAATCACTATATATATACATATACAGCAAGGACTCTATTTTCACTTCTTCACTATATAATACACAAACACACATACCACACATACTATAGTAACGCGCGAAAAATGATAGTTGTATGCCGAACATATATTACGGTATAGTGGTAGGAATTTATGAGTTTCCTTATAGGGGGGTGGCAGTTGGGAGGACCATATGTATTTTTCAACAACAAGCAAACCCGGCGAATAGAACCGGAACAGAAGAGAGGCAAAAAAAAACTCGAAACGCAGCGCAATGACCCGCCGGCCTCGAACGTTGACTCGTTTCTGTTTAATGTCGGGTATCTCGGCGGTTCTCACAAAAACGCCATCAGAAATCGCGCTCTCTGGTGGTTTATTGTGCCGATGGAGCAGGAGCAGGAGCATCCTTCTTGGAGGGGTAGTAAGAACCGTTTCGTAACTTTCCAGTATGATGTGATGTGGTAAAGTTTTATTACGTCATTGGCGGCAAAATGTCCTGCCAGTGTTGAGCTTTCTAGTGTGCGGGTGAGCTTTACGTGAAATGGCAGACGAAATAGTACGGAAAAAATGACATAAAATCCCTACTATACTATGAAGACATTCCTTGGGTTCCCTTCCGTTCCGTTTTCGGTCGGTCCTGCTATAGTGAGCGGGAATTCTTGTTTTAATAGTTGGATGCGGTGCTTATATTGTACTATTTGTTCCATCACGAGGATATCGTCTGAGAAATGCATATAGTACAATGTTTGTGTGAGTGTATTGGCCTGCTGTGCGAGGGTGAATGTTGAATGATACAGGATAACGTATCCCTAGAGTGTTGTATAGGGGTCTTGCAGATTTGCTACCAGTTTCTGTAAAAATTAGTCGTAGTTATGTACGAATAACTAGGTGTATGGTAATGGCGAAATGAATATCCTCTTGCTCCATATTTAAAAACAATACACACAGTATGGGGTGAAAAGTGTTTCCAATTTTGGCAATACAGAAAATTGATATCCAAGGCTATTATGAGGACATTTTTTAAATGTACATAGTTTAAGTCGTAGTCGTTCAAACACGGTTAATGAACGAAACATTGCTAAAATTTGGTACCCAAAAACCCCAAAACATGTATGTACCTATATAGATTAGATTGGTTCGGCTACATTGATTGAATGGTGAATAATAAGAAATTAGCCCCTACGTCATTGAATATACCAACCTTACAAAAAGTATAGATGGCTGTCAGCGCGCCATATTCGATACCTACCTTAATTTTTTCTGTAGTAGGTATTTAACCCTCATAGCCTCGGATAGATGAGGCTTATAGAATTATAGGTGTTGCTACTCTGACTAAAAGTAATAATAATAATATGTCTAGGGATATTCAAACTAGGCAGGGAATAACGCTCAGGACACTGGAGACTGGACGGAATATTGTTGGGGCACTGTTTTCTTAGATAGACCATATACTAACTTCAAAGACCTATTTTGATTCTGCAGGGAAATTCGGCTTTTTTTCAAAGCCGAACAAGTGCTTAGTTTTTCTCTTAGCTTAAGCTACTGAAATTGGTTTTCTATAGTGATCGCAATGGGCCCTTATGGTGCCAAGTGCCGTAAGAGCCAACTCTCTCACTTTTAGTCGACTGTGTCTTGGTCCTCCTATGTTAGACATGACGCATGAAACATGCAAGAGCAGCGCTCGCTTTTTCAGCTTTGTGGCCTATGTACCTATCTATGTGAGATGATTCTTGAACGGCAGCCTCACATCTAGTATGACTTATGTGTGGTTTGGATTTAATTTCAAATCGCAAATCGTAAATTTGATTGTTTCAATTTGTTTCCTGCTATGAGCCCCGCTTCTGTCTTGTGCTACGCTAGAAGGCTGCTGAGGTATCGTACGAAACGATCCTTATCGTTTCATTTTCAATTTGCTCCATTTCATGAAGTAATTTAGTGGTACCAACGATAGCAATGTCATCCATAAAACCTACAATTGTGGCATACACTATACGTGCCACAAAAATGGTCCCAGTACCAGTGCCGTAGCCAGGATTTTGTTTCCGGGGGGGCTTGCTATCAGCCACCCTGATATTCTCAAAAACCTGTAAAAATCAGAAAGTGAGATATCAGAAAGTTCTTGTAGGTAGGTCATGGAAGTAATGACTTCCAAGTGTTCTGTTTCTCAAGTGGCAGAGGCTCGGGCAGTGACAGAGGAAGTGAGGTGTGTCCTCACGAACCTGTTCGTCTCCGCAGCCTCTACATAACCTCGTCATCTTTGAGATTTAGTTTCATTGTATGGTTTCTTAGGAAGTTATGACCCGTTAGAGCCCCTACCAATTTAGACAGCGATGACCGGTCGAACTGTAGGAGGCTTACAGAGTAGTGGCTTGATCGACTGCAGTGATAGATCATGATCCATTGCAGACCCATTTCTCGCTAGTTCGTCGGGCCAGAGAACCTTTAGCTCTTCGTTTACACCAGTCCCTTTGCCTGTTGTTGTTTTGTTGAATTAATCAATTTTGGACCCACGAGTAAGTGGGAAGGGAAGGTCGTTCTGTACTCACCTCCTGTATACAGCAAGTGAACTTAATCGTACATTCTCCATAACACTTCGGGACACTCTTTTAATCCTTTCCATAGTTGAAAAGGTTCTTTCAACACAAGCTGTGGTCACTGGAAGCGTGGCCAAAACCATAAGCAAGAAGTTTATAGCTCTAAAGTAAGTCTTGTCACATATGTCAAGCAATTTCAAAACTTCGGTAGAAGGATCATGTTAGTTTTTCCATTTCGTTCAGTAGCTCAACTGCAGCAATACCTGGGAGAAGAGCTAGAAACGATGGTAGAACGGCTTCGTTGACCATGAATCTGTCCGTACGATGTTGTATTAACGAATCTATGCAAGGAATCAGTATATTATATACTCTCTAAAACAGGCTTCAGTAGGTAGAAATGGTTTATGGATTGGAACGCGTAGTTTGTTTCAATGAAGTTCTTGGAGCTCTTAATTCAACTTCAAAAAAGTCCACGGCAAGTTAGGACGCGGATTGAAAAGCCTCTTCGGCATTTTTTCTGATGTTCTTAAGAGAATTCAGAACTTCTTTTGTGCGATCGATTTCAGAAACGAAATCTAAGAATTTGTTCTGTAGGAAAACTGATAAGGACAGCGTTAAACTGAACAGTTTTTCGCATACAATGAGGCTTACTAGGAAATCACGTTTTTGGACCACTGTCAAAAGTGTTGATGCTTTCGAAATCATCACCCAGGTTCTGTTCGTTATTTCTTCAAGACTTATTGAGATGCATTTGAAGAGCTCTACAAGGGAAATAATACAGTCATGCCTTTCAATGAATCTTGTTTCACAAAGACGTAGAAGTCGCGTTTTTTGGATCTCTGGTGAGTGTTTTTAATGACATTTTGGAAAGTTGCATAACTACAGCCTAAGATCCTCTCCTGTTAATCTCTGTCGTTTCCAACTTGAGGTCGTCTTTCTTCTGGCTCATATGCACAGGTTTATTCTGTGGGCACAATTCACTATATACTATAAATAAATTCCTTCTTCCACCGCATTGCCTTATCATCCATTGTAATAATTTTGTCGAAGTCTTTGATTTAAATTAGCATCTTTGTGACAGAGTCCTAACTTCCACTTTGGCCCAAAGAACCTTTTTTACTGAGTTGTGGAACATTCTTATTTAGGGGTTTAGTATGTTTTTGAGCTTTAGCAGAAGGTGACCTTCTGTTGTCTCGCAATTTACATTTTCTCCATACTCCTTCAACTTGGGGACATTATGAACCTTATCGTAATTTTATTACCAAAAGTATCAAGGCATTTCCTGGCGTTTTTTGGCTTTTAATTTATTTTCATGGTAGGGTTCGTCTTTCGCACCATCGATCGTGTTCTTTGTATTTTTTGTTACGGAAGGAGTTCTTAGTGGACTTAGTGTATAGTGTTCCCTACTATCCCTGGACCAATCGATAGAAATGGCTGTAAAGTTACGGTATTATTTTCTATTTATGAGCTTGAGATTCTTGTTGAGGAAGTTCATTTTTCGAAGTAAAACGGAAATGGAAGCAACTTCTCAAGTAGCACAAAAGTCTACAATACACCAAAATATTTGGTGTATTTTATGCATTTTCGTGATATGCATTTTCAATATAAAAAATACACCACTTTTTAGTGCAGTTTTTGCACATTTAATTTCGATTCAGTGTAAATAATACCGTGTTCTCGTATATAATTAACACCGGCTGTACAAAAATTATACCGATTTTCGGTATATGAATTGTGCTAGTGGTATAAAAATTGTTCTGGTTACTAGGATATAATATACTCCAGAGGTGTATATTATGTACTGATAATTAGCTCAAATTATACACCAATGGTAAACAGTTTACACCACATTTTGGTGAAAAACTTTTTCCTTGAGTGTGAAAAATACACGATAATTCGATTGATAAAATACACCATTAGCGTATTAAAATCCTAAACTTAGAATTTATTCTGGTTTAAAATTTAAGCCGAAGTTTATTTTTTCCATCGGAAACAGAGTTTGAGCTAAAATTTACACCGTTTTTTATTTTTTGATGAAAGATGTATCTGCTAGAATTATAAACTCATTCTATGATTCTAAGTAGGTATTCACATTCATAATATAGACGTAAGAAAATCATGAATAAATATCAATGTGAGTGCCTAATTTAACAACGAAGCCCAATCTGTCGATTTATTTTCTGTCCTACCCCGTCTAAAAATCGAGCGCCTCGAAAATTTTAATAATTAAAGATTTTTTATTCGATGCGTGAAAATTAGTTTTTCGAAAATTATAATTTTCTGGTTGTTTTTTAAATTATTTAGAGACGTACTCTAAAAAACGAGTCAAAAATACAAAAAATGCGGCATGATTAAGTCGATATATATAGTAAAATAAACAATCATTGTCTTCATTCTAAATATGGCGGCCAGCCGAATCTTATTTTTTCCTAATATTCCTTGAAAAATATGGCCGTCGTCCAAAATATACACCAATTCCTGAATTTGGATATAAAAATGCACCAATTTAAAAGAAGAAGGAGAAAAATACACAATTGTAGAAGTTATATGCAATATTTTGTTTTCGGTGCATTTATTTTGCTGGAAACTGTGTAAAATATTCACTGATTTGTAGCATTTCGTGAAATTGATGCAAAAAATGCACCAAAGTTAAAGGAGAAATGAGAAAAATGCACCATTGTGAGAAATACAGTGCGGTTCACTTGTTTAGACGCACACATTTTATTAAAATTAGGCAGGAAAAAAGTGTTGAATTTTCAGAAAAGTCAAAAGTTGAAGCTTAACTCTCGAAACGCTTTTGAAATCGTGAAATGGCTCATAAAATAGCTCGAAGTGAAGACTTGATAAGAAACTTTGTAAACAATAGAGTATCTTATGGAAAGAACTACAAAGCAAGGATCGTGAAAGTTTTAACACCACAAAACAATCGAAAATTGTAAAAATAGTGCCTTATGGCGCTCAATTTACAAACAAAATTATAGAATTTGCTGGTTTTTTTTTGTAGCAAATCCACTTGCGTTGTGCTATTGTCAATGCTTTATACCCAAATTTTACAAAACTACAAAAAAAAAACCACCGCCTAATCATGGATGCAAGAAACCCAGGCCTTGAATTTTCAAGGTCTGCCATGGCATGGGATATGAACATTAAGGTGGTCTCCAGAAATTGAAGCAAAGACGACTTTTCGAACAAAAAGGAGTTTAACTTGGATGGTCCTGCAACTATAACTATTACTTTCATGATCTCCACAAAGAAAATATGTTTTGAACCGTCATCATTCAAAATTAGGGGTACTAATGGTATATGTGGTGCAATTTCATTCTTCGGCGCTTTTAAATTGGAAATCGTTTCCAATAAAATATTAGTATTTCTTGCAAAACTGTTTTTTGGACACAGTTTTTTCCGTAATAAAGCACCTTTGTGGACTTATTCCATGGATATTCCAGAAGGATAACGTGCATATACGCACAATTCACGCCTTGTTAAATAATGGATTGTCAGTGAAAATATTAAAATATTGCACTGTCCCCCACATTCGCCTAATTTTAATTTTATTGAAACTCTTGCCCCGTGAAATTTTTTGAAGCAACAATCAGTATCAACTCAATCAAGAGCTGATTGTAGCGATCAAAGCTTCTTGAGAAAATATATCCTTGAATTACCTACCTTCAAAGTTCATTATGGCTCTTTGAAGAATATAACTTTTGAGATTATATCCAATGGTACTGCCTCACACATTATTAAAATAACTAAAAATTTACTAAAATAAATAAAAATATTGCAAACAATTTTGGTGTTTTGTTGTTTTTCGACTTTTTAACAGGTGCGTCTATTCAAGTGAACCAAAAAAAATATGCACACGTTTTGCATGGTGTATTAAGAAATTAGTAATGATTTTTTTTATAGTGTATGAATGTATCTTTCTGCCAAATAAGTTTTTTTTTTTTCCTTTGTTCCACATAATACGAAAAAAACAAGAAATAAATCGTAACTTTTGTACGCCTAAACAAGTGAACCACACTGTAGCACTAATATTAAGTACACCGAACTCGGTGTGGTGCATTTTTTACCAAAAAGTGTATTAATTACACCAAACTCTCTGTGTAGTGTATTCAATGGTGAATATTTTACCAAATGGTGTATTAAAATCACCGAACTCTCAGTGTGGTGTATACAATGGTGCATATTCAACCAATGAGTGTATTAAGTACACCAACCTCTGTGTGTGAATTTTTTTAACCAACAAGCATTTACTGTGAAAAAAATATACAATGGACGAGATTTTCTTTCAGAACAATTTATATTTCCAAACATTTTTTTCAGTTAACAAAATACAAAAGTAGGCCAAAATTGGAATTTGCTACTTCGGAAGAGAGGTAATCCGTCAACATTGAATTTGAGAAGAGCTTGCATTGTTTGATTTAATTGACGAAATGCAATACGGAAACAGTTCAATGCCATAGCACCAATATCCCATTGTATGTATAGCAATATTCCGTGTTGTATGGAGCAAAGTACGTGCATCTTTTGGCAGTTCATTTTTTCCTTCAGTTCGCAATAAAACAGCCCAATCAGCTAATTTAGACATGAAATGAATATGTGCGTTCACATCATCAATGACGGAATCTTCCGAAGACAGTTCCAATTCGCGATATACAATTTCCGCAACTTCGTCATTATCATCCAAATCATCATTCGAAATTGATTCACTTGATATTTCATTTGCCTGTAATACATACAATATTAGGTGCATTTAAAATAATATTTTGTCCAGATAATGAACCATTTTTAGAGTTTTTGGGCCGAATATAAAAGTTGATGTTTCCCCAATTTCCGAATAAGTTTCAATGACTTTGCTGGATGTTGTTAACTGGTTTGACAATGTTTTTAAATTTGTTTAAAAAGTTTTCCCTTCTACGATAACACTTCAAATAATTATTAAACTCGAGGTACTAAATTTTGTTAATATTTGTTAATTTAAAAAGACAGTGCTTGTTAAGAATGCAGAGCTCGTTAAGAATGAAATGGCGACTGAATAACTTCAATAACATTTTGTTGTTTATTTTTCACACTTATGTAGTTTGGTGTATTTAATTTCCACAGGGTGTAAATCCTTCACCGAAATATAGTTGGCCATTTAAAATGGTGTATAATATCTACAAAATATAGTGTATAAAATATGCCATGTTGGTTGGTTTCAGAATCGAATAATTTTATGCACCATTATTGGTATATTATAAAAACAGCTGAACATCGGTTTATTTTTTGCACCGAATTTCAAAAGAAATGTTGAAATTTTGCACAGGAAAGACAATGGTGTAATTTTTATACCGATAATTTTGACAGATACACCAAAATTTTGAATTTTTCTTCAGGTTTCTCAATTTTGCACCAAAATTTACGAATTTACACCAATTTATACACCAGTGTGCTACTTGAGTTATAATGTTATGATGTATATTATTTTTCAGTATAATAAAACTCACAAGCTCTATTTGCTTTCCTTGCTCTTTCAAACCCACCTATCTTGCGCGGTGCTTTGTAGGGAGGTCGAGGTCCCATGCCAAGTGATCCGAAAACGTTCAACAAGCCCTTGTGACCTTCTGCAAATACTTATGAAGGCATACCGAACAACGGATGTAAGATCGGATAAAGACTCTGGAAACGTAAGAAAGACAAATAGATCGAAAACATTCGAAAATCAATAGTGGCTGCCTCCAAATACCAACGGATATATGATAAATTGTAAGGGACTAGCATAACACTTCTTGCATCCAAAAAATATTAGAAAATACTATTTTTGAAAGGAAACCCAAAAAAATATTATTTTTTTAATACATTTTTCGGGAAAGGGGAGCCCAGCAGTATGAGAGATGCCTTCATATAAATGTTGGTTCTGGACCTAAGTTGTGGTCCGCTGAATATATGTTTCTATAGCGAGCTTGCGAATATCATTGTATACATAGTATCCAAGCTAACCGATAGAAAAAAATTTGACTGACGTTCACGAAACCGTCGAATCTTGAACTTATTTTTGCCTCCGTCTATCTACCTTCCATTATTATATCCTTTTCCTTTGTATGTTGAATAAAAATAATATGCAAAAAATCTGTCAAATTGCTAAAGAATTTTTCGTTCAAAAAATAAAATGGGATATTCGAAAAATCAAACAATATCCTTGCACACTGTCGGCTGGCGCTACCCAAGACAATCTGTACCTTTCTATTGAAAAGTTTCAAATGACCCACTTTAAGTTAAATAGAAAATTTAAATTAATTTACACTCCCGAACCGATTTGTGTGTGGTGCTATGCGCGCGAAATTCCTCGAAAAAGCGTTTAAAAACAATTTTCCCTCTTAGCTTATCGTGGCTGCAGAAAGGCAAACAGACGACGACAACGACAGCAGGACAAACGCGAACATCTGAAAAACTCATATTTCAAAGCGGTCCTTTCAAATTTGCGTTGTCATTATTAATTTGAACGCATCAAGTCAACACGAAGAAGAGCGTCGTAGACTGGTTGACACATACCGTTTAGAAGTGAAAAACAACATCTGGGTGACAGATAGCATTTGCCTTGGCTTTTGCTTCCTTTTTCATTCGTTTTTTTTTCCTTGTATTTTCTTCCGAAAATTAACCCGGTTAAGGCGATGCAAATACCAGTTTTTTATTATTATTTTTTTTTTTCGTTTTAGTTTGTCTTGCCCTGTGTCGTCCTTTATCCTTTTTGCCACTTTGACATAATATATATACCTTTTGAAGATATTTTCTATTTGAATATGCCCGACTGACTTGGATATCTATTATCCTTTCTTCCGCTTGTTGTCGTTATCTGTGTACCTCAGGTTTTTAAACGCAACGCAAGGTGACAGGATATTTGAAATTTTGCAACCCCTCTATTCCAATGGACTGTGACGTATAGTTGGATGGATGACGCCGCCTACTAGCTTGAATATTAATGGAGCTAAGTGGATTAGGAAAAAGAATGTGTTATCAGTTCTACTCCTTTTTTTCCATGGGTCCTTGTATAGTAAAAAGTAGGTATAATACCTACTGTAGTGTCATCAAAGCGAAAAATTACTATAGGCCTATCAGTCAATGCCAACTGAGAAGATCTGACAAGAATTAAGGTTGACAGCTTTCGTTCATTTTTTTTTTTTTGTGGAAAAAAGGGGTGAGCCAAGAATGTGTTAACGCCTTCGGTGGAAAGAAAGGTGAATGGATGCAAATTGATTAACAAGAGAAATTCCGGTAGTGATTTGGACTTGGTAAGGGAATCTCGCATGAATAGAAGGGGATGGTTTTGTCATTGACTCCTTTTAGAACACCTTCTGTGGATAGGATAGCTGCTTATTAGGATGTCAAATGCAATAATGGCGATTTTACCTGATGAGTAGTTAATTACATTCTTAACTGATTGAGCTAATTGATGATATTATTTTATTGATGAATTATATGTCATGACCATCTACACCAAATTGTGGTGATTTTTATATTGCTTTTCAGAATTGCAATAGATTGATTTTAGCTGTCATGCAAGCTAATCCACTGATCATAAGTCGAAAACAAGGCAATTCTAAGTGAGACAACTTTTGAAGTTGTCAACATTTGCCCTATAATGGCTTTCGGTTACCTGGCAGTGGAATACCAGAGTTATAATTTCGTCATCCTTGCAATAGCCGTTCGGTCTAGTCCTAGAGCATACCTATACTAGGTATGCTAGAAGTGGCTTTAAAAAGACATAAAACCAAAGAATCTGAACAGAGTTTCCATATCAGGGATGTGTCTTGTCGAAATTCAAAACTTTTTATTTTCCGACACGACTGAAGGTCCATTTCTCGTATAGGATTATTTTTATCCGCTATCAACTGTCCAGAAGCGGGATTCAAGCTGATATCGTCTACTCCTTTATACTCAACATATTTTAAAAGGCCGCTAAAATCTCGAAAGATGTCGCACGTTAATAGACGGTGACATCGATTGCGATGGAGTAATAATAATAATAATAATAATAATGAAGATGGTTTAGTGCACTGCGACCTGGTGGTCTATTGTGCCCCATGCTTATACATTGGAAAGGTTCATGCCCTTTACCAGAGCCCCATCGCATTACAGTTCCGTTAAGAAGCGTGTTTGAGGGTTTTTGCTCTGTCTTTAGCCTTGGCAATAGTATAGTATATTCTTATCTGTTATCTGGTACTTGCCCAGATTTTTGATCTGGGGTTAGTGCCCCACAGGATTCAAGAATGTGATCTGAGGTTTCTGCGTTCTCATCACAGAAACTGCAGAGACCTTCTTCTGATAACCCCATTTTCCTCATATGTTCCCTCAGTCTCAGTTGGTTCTACTCTCTTGGTATTTCATATCAAAAGTCACTCTGTAGCACGGGTCTTCGTCTGCTTTGCTGTCCCTCAGGGGTGGACTCAAAGATTCTTCGGGCTAGTGCGTTTTTGTCCATACGCTCCACATGACCCAGCTATCTCAGTCGCTGCATTTTAAGCCAACGTCGCTATATAGCCCGTAAAGTTCGTCGTTGAATCCCCTCTTCCTTAATCTTTCTCTCAAAACTCCGCCGCAATCGATGTCACCGTCTATTAACGTTCATTACGATTTGAATTAAGTAGGGTGGTTACATTTGATTTCTAATCGCTTTTATAAGAAGAGGTTTTCATCATCTTTCGATAAGGTCCATGCTTCTGCACCATACAGCAGGACCGGGGTAATTAAAGTCTTGTAAAATATTTCCTTGGTTCTGTGAGAGAGGGCTTTACTTCTAGATGCCTTCTTACCCCAACGAAAGAGCGATTGGTAAGAGTGATTCATTTCTAGGCCGTTGTAATGCCTGCAAAAGCGCCATTGACAGCTTGCTGAGTTCTCCTAATAATGTCAATATCATCTGCATATTATGGAAGTAGTTGAACGAACATTTAAAAAATTTTACCTTTGATGTTGGCTTGCAAGACCCGTACATCGTACAATTGCTTCAAGAATGAAAAGAAGTTATATGATAGCGCGTCAACTTGTCTTAAACCTTTTCCGACTTCAAAGGGTTCCGTGGTATTCTTTTCCACTTTGACGGAGCAGCAAGCTTTCTCCATCATCATCCTCCACATACGGATGAGTTTGGCACGGATGCTGAAATTTGACATGGCGCTGTATAATTCGTTCGTACACATACGCTATCATAGGCGACCTTAAAGTCTTTTTTTTACTGCGTTTTTTCTGCCCGAGTGTGAAGATTTGTTTGGTGGTTGACTTTCATGGTCTAAAACCGCACTGATATCGGCAGATCAGGTTACTAGCGAAAAGCCTTAGGCGTTCACACGTATAGCCGACAGGAACTTATACGTAACATTCAGGAGGCTTATTGCTTCCCTTTCCTTCTTGTGGATGGGGCACACGATGCTGAGGTTCCATTCATCGCGCGTTACCCGCGGCGCGCGCGCCGTCCGCTTGAAACAGCTCGGCTGGGTAGGCCATCTGCTCCATCAGCCTTGTTGGACTTAAGTGTGGATGTCACTATCCTTAACTCATTTTGGTCGGGTGGACGGAAATTACCATACCTTCGTTCATGTTTCCATCTCAAAAAAAGCATAGCTAATAAATAACTCCAACTCTTCATAAGAAAGGATTCCGCAAAAATTATCTTAAAAATGTCCTCTTTAAATTTAAAGCTCTAACTCATATTAAAATACTCCTCAGCCCCTCAAGTAACTTCATACGGCATACGCATACGACATACGGCATACGGACATACCCGATGGTAAAGTTTTAAATTACAAATGATCCACCCAATAGTTGTCTACACATGGCCCGTGTATAAAATGTCTCTTTGGTTGACATGGCAAAGGGTTCTCTAGTCCTAGTGATAAATTTCACCATGATTCATAGAAAATTGCCTGTGGCCAAATCAAGCCGAAACCCAGTATCATGCCGTTGTAATCGCTCACTCTTTACAAATAGAAAAAAAAGGGTAATGCCGTAGGGACATCGATATCGCCTATCTACTTTCTATCAGTGTCAAATTGTACTCCGGTCTGAAGAAAATTTCCAAAATATTTTCAATTAAAATTCTTTTTCTTTTAAAACAATCAGCGATAACTCCACAACAAGGGACGAGGTTAGCAGTAGCATCCGCCGAGTTGATATCACTGATTTACATTGCATAGGTATTTGTGCCAGTTCCAGAGTGCCATGGTAAATTATTATCAGCAAATATTTTATTTCGATATGTCGCACTTTAGGCATACTTTATTCCAATAAAATCTACAGTCGGGTTGAAAATGCTTTCGTCGGTTACAAAAATATAAAAATTTTTTTGAGATTTTAGAAAATCGGAAATATATTTTTTTAAGAGCCATATTAATAAAAGATACTATCCAATCTTCATGTTTAAGCTGGTAGATGAAAAGTGAACTTATTCGATTGGGAACTTTTCTTATTAATAAACAAAACATATTTGTTTATCCCTATTAGCTAAGGAATGCAAAATTATTGCGGATGATTAGAAAGAATGCAAATATTTGGAGGTGATTGGAAATGATTGGAAAAAGGAGGCAAATAAAATTTGATTGGTAAAAAATTACTGCATACCTTACTTAAGGCAGCAAGTGACAAAGAACAGAAACAGGAACAGAAAAAGAATCGCATAGATTTGTAACAGAAATTAGGAAGAGAACTTTTTTTTCAGCAACAGAATTTAGCGACTGATTGTTTCTGTTGCTGCCGACAGAAATGCAATTTATCATGGGAGGGAGGGAGACACTGAATAGACGGCAGCCATGTTTTTCTGGATCTGTTTCAGTTTTGTGTAGCTGAACGAGCAACGTAAACAGAAACAAAATTTACTACTGAACAAAAAGGTTTCTGTTCTGTTTCAGTTTCTGTTCCTATTTCTGTTCTTTGTCACTTGGTGCCTTTACTTAGGTACTTAAATAGCGCTACAGTCCTAAGTAGACCTGGGCCCCAACCAACACGCCTCTCCAGTTAGCCCGATCTTTGGCTAGCCGCCTACAGTTGCGTTGAGGATTGAGGTCTGCTTCCACTTTTACCACCTAAGGCGAGGTCTTCCTCTACTGCGCTGTCCCTCCGGGTTGGAATTGAAGACTCTTCGAGCCGGAGCGTTGTTGTCCATCCACATGGTCCTCCATCTTAGTCGACTGATACGCACATTTCTGACTAGGCCAATGTCGCTGTTTGCTGTCCTCCTCTTAAGCCCGTCAATACAATCGGGACCGAAAATCACTCGAAAAATTTTGCGTTCGAAACGACCACGAAGATCTTTTTCCGCCTTTGTTAACGTCCATCTTTCAGGAATGGGGTGATGAGGGTTTTATATAGAGTACCTTTAGTAGGTATTTCTTGACAAGGCCTTAACTAGTCAGTTGCCTTCTTAGGCCAAAGAAACAGCGATAATACTTGCAACCGCACCAGTAACAGTCAGCTGCTTTTTGCCAATGATGTCAATATCAGCATTTGCCAGCCCCTGGAGTTGGCTTGCGAGTTTTGCACAATTTTCTCAAGTATGCTGTTGAAAAAGTCACATGACAACGCACCACCATGTCTAAATCCTTTTTTGAAAACAAAGGTGAGAGTATTTCCGACCTTTATGGAGCAGCGAGCGTTCTTCATCGTCATGCTGCACAATTGCACAATCTGACAAGTTTGGCAAGAATGACAAAACTAGAAATGGCTCTGTATAGCTCGTCTCTATAAATGCTGACACATGTGCCCTTAAAATCGATGGACATTTGGTAAGTATAGATATGGTCTTCTTGGGTCCATATCGATTCCAGGATCTGCCATAGTGTGAATACTTGGTTGGTTGTGGGCTTACCAGGCCTAAAACTACATGGATAGGGACCACTCGTTGATTGATGAATCGTTTCAGGCGTTCATACAGTACAGCTGATAGAATCTTATAAGCAATATTGAGGAGACTGTTGCCTCTATAGTTAGCTCAGTTTAGAGGGTCTCCTTTCTTGATTTTCCAAAGACTATAATAATTTGTATAAATAAGGCTAGAGGTCAGTCACTGGAACATGGCTGGAGAGGTTTAAAGTATTGGCGTTTCTTTTATGACCAGCTATAGGTAAGTATTTGGTTTGCTTCAGAGGAACATAACCTTAAACAAATAAATTAAACTAGGCTCATCCAATGGCCTAAATTTCATTTCAATTTCAAAAAGGGCCAGTTGTAAGACTCTCTTATAAAGTCTCCTATTAGGAACTTATTTGCCAGATAAACATTAACTTTTGGTTTCGAAGGTCTCGTATATAGTGTTATCTGACAGATAAACTCTCTGATAACCTATCAGACGGTGCAAATGGCTGTTAAATCATTTATCGGGAAGATAATGCAACATTTGAATTGGGACTAAATAGTACAGCTTCAAAGCATTTTTTTCATTGACGAGCATAGATTGCAGTCATAAGTGTCCTTGCATGGGTTTATTTAAATTTTTAGAAAATGAATTTTAATATACAGAGTATATTTTCCCCAAAACTAGCTTATTTTGAAACAATCGACGATGAAGATCTTAGAATTCGATTCAGGCTTACCAAAACGGCTGTAATAATTTATTTTTGCATTAATAGAAAGCAACCTTTATCTGTTGGATAGCGTTATGCGTCAGATAACTTTTTTAATCTTTATCCGGAACATTATACCGAGTGAGACTGTGCTGGGTACCAGGACACTGCGGTATAGCTGGAAATGAGCAGGCTGATGAGCTTGCGAGAAGAGGCGGGGAAATGTTAGATGGAGGAGATGTGGATATTAAACCACCTCCCTGCATCATAAAAAGTGATATTAGAAATAAAATAACTAAGGAAGCCGACCGGAGGTGGGAGGGCCTCACCGGTCACGCAGTATCTAAGGCACTTTGGCCGAAATACGACCGTAAAAGATCTAGGGTAATCCTCAAACTAGGCAGGGAACAGCTCAGGACACTGATCGGCATATTATCAGGGCATTGTCTTCTTAGAAAACATGCCAAAAGGCTCAGGCTGGCAGACTCGGACAATTGTAGATTCTGCGATGACCTGCAAGCCGAAGAGGACATAACACATATACTTTGTGAATGTGAGGCAATATGTCGTAGTAGAAGGAAATTTCTGGGCAGGTACTTCTTCCAACATCTAGAGGAGATAGACAATACCAACTACAAGGGGCTACTTGGTTTTTGCAGGGAAATTGGGGTTTTCTCAAGGGCAAGTGTTTAGGTGTTTTTCCATTGTAGGTCACTGCAATTGGTTCCCTCTAGGGATCGCGATGGGCCCTTTTGGTGCCTAGTGCCGTATGAGACATCTCTCTCATACCCCTATTTAACCTAACCTAACCTAACCTATCCGGAACATTTGTATAGAATAAAAAGGTCTTTCAGAATATCGTCAATGATTAAAAATTCATAAATCAGGTAGTAAATCGCTGCATTTTAACCATTCTCACTTTTCAACCACACTGTACCTACATTTAAAGAACTGAGTTGGTGCGGTACTATACGTTTGGTGAGCGAAAGGAAATCCTCCACCAACAAATGCGGAATGTGAACGAATGAACGAAATCTCATTATCTTTGTCAGCGGACATCAAAAAGGCAAACTTGGCCGACAGATTTAAAATTGAATTTCCTCCAGCTACTCGTAGTCGTGTAGACAGTATGCGTTGCGTATACCCTCCGATATTGTAGACATCGATATCGATGTCGACACAAGAAATGAAAGACGGAAGGATGTGTTCTCCTTCGTTCCTGTCCTTATCCTTATTGGCATTTTCTTTACCATCGGAGATGTCGCTGTCGCTGTCGATGTCGATGTCGATCTCGACACTATGTCGTCTGAGCTCTGTCGGCTCCCAATATGACAGCGACAGAGTGCTTCAACTAAATTCGGATCTATACTACCCACAAAAACTACGTTGCAGCCAATCAATGTTATCCGGGGCTTTCTCCTTATCACATGGCATTGAACGGAACTAATTATGAGTAGTTTCCGGGGTTCTTCCAGAGTACTTCCTTGGGTATAGGAAAAAAAAAATCAATTTCTGACTGACAATCGACTCATGGCTTAAAAGTAAAATATTCATGGGAATGGAATTTAATTATGAACAGGGACAGACTTCATCTCATAAAGTATCCGAAAGGAATGCCAGAGATGAATGTTATTAAATTCGTTTCCTAAATAACTTTAGATCAAAGTTCAGACTTTCATTGCTGATGGGGCAATTGACGGTAATGCATAACATACTTTGTCGTTATCTACACTCTGAGTTGTCCCACCGAACGACCGACGACGATGGGTGATGGACATGGAACGGCTCCGCGTCGCTTACAGGGAGAGGGTTCAGTTCAAACAGTGTGTTTCATTTTTTTATACTTCTGACCTTTTAATTGGTGACTAATGTTGCCGCGTAATGCCTATGCACCCACTGGTCGTGGTCATTGTCATAACGACCATCATCATCGTCGTCATTATTAGCGGCCATTGTGTGGTGATATGTATCTTTTAATCTAAATGAGCATACATACACATAGGAGGGCGCTTTAACTCTTGTTTATGGAGGTATGATCAATCATTTAGCATTAGCCGCTTGTGGATTTTATATGTAATATTAAAGAAGTTTCTCATAAGGGTTGCGGAGAGGTCAATGAGTACCGAGTCATTGCATAATTGACAATTAACGGGCCTCTAATTAGAGTGAATGTGGGCAGTGTGTTAATGAGGGACTCATTTGTTGTTAGCTTATAGATAATGCGGGGAGATGTTGACTGTCCTTAATGAACATAATTTAATTTTGAAAAATTTGTTATGAGTACGGGGGGGGGGGGGGATTTTTTGAGTGCCCACCCCACTGTCTGTTCTTTTTGAAAGGGGTTCTGCAGCACCATATTGATATGTGCTGGAGTTTTGTATGCTGATATCTTTACCAGAAAAGACTATAGGTAAAGTTAAAAGTGCGATTCCCCTTTCCAAGGTATTTCTAAAAAGCAGTCAGATTAGTTTAATCTTTTAAAATGTGTAAGTGCATTCAGAACATACCCAAATAACGCATACCTTGCTTTTGTCATGGTGCGAGCAGTGGTTAGTGTGCTGGACTACTGTGCAAGATGTCCCACGATCGATCCCCGGGAAAACATAAATTACATATTATACGTCTGACAAATATCCGAGAGTATGTTCCGAAAAAGCTTCTCAATTCAGCCGTTAGGACTCGGCCTAAAATTGTAGGTCCCTTCAATTCGTCCCAAAAATAAAAAAAACTCACACAAACGAATTGATGGTGATCCTACTTATAGCTACTTACTGACTTATATTAACGCGCTTTCAACCCATGAAGAGTCTCTATGCTTTAATCACTGCAACCTTCTTTCTTCTTCAATGCCCAGTACATTCCTTCCAGTTATTCAGATAACGTGACTTATAATGGACAATAGCTAAGTCCTTTAAAAGGAGGTTGAAACTATCTTGTCGTTCAAAACAGAGGGGTTAAAAAAAAATAAATAAATAGGTGGCGCAACAGGCGGTAGACACCCTAGGCCTAGCTTCTCGCAACCATTCGTTTGTGTGAGTTTCTATTTTTGGGACGAATGGAAGGGACCTACAATTTTATGCCGAGTCCGAACGGCTGAATTGAGAAGCTTTTTCATGACAGTTATACTCTCGGATGTTTGTCAGACGGTCGCGAGAGGTGGCGCAGTAGAAAAAAACCTTAAGATGTAATTTGGGTTTTTCCGGGGATCGAACCTTGGATAGTGGGATCCCCCGCACAGTAGTCCAGCACACTAACCACTGCGCTACTGCGCACACAAACAGAGGGGTTAGGATTCGTAAATCCTCTTAGCTGGAGCATTATTGTCCATTCGTTAGTTTTAGCCAAGTCGATGTGTTTTAACTTTTTCGACTACATGCCATCTTGGTGTATTTCATAGAGTTGGCAGTTGCATTTACTCTTAATTTCGGTATCAGTTGCCCCTTCCTGATCATTGTCCAAATTGCGATAATAATTCTAGGATTCTGTACAGAACATACTTTTCGTCATTCGAGTTAGGAATTTTGAACTCATCAGCTTGGCAAACCGACTTAACAGCTGCCTTCTAAAGTTATTCTTCACCGGATCTTCAATGGGTTGTCATTAGTAGAGTTGATGTTTTCTCCGAGGTAATGAAATCCTTATACCTACATCGAAGCTGCTGCTTTCAAGCGTTTAATAGTTATGTCCTAAGCGGGTGGAGATTTTTTTTTATTGACAGCACTTTAGCTTTCTCTGCCTACACTTCAACAGCGAACAATTTCTCATTCTCTTCAATCGTTATACCAGCCCCTTTTACGGTTCGCTTGGAGAGATAATGGACGCCATACCCGAGCAGTTGAACGGATCTGTTGAAAAAAGTACCTTCCGTGCTGATGTTTGTATACCTGGCTAGTGAGTGTGCACTATCTGCCACAGAACGCGGTTCAAGAAATTATCTGAGAGCGCATCTCCTTATCGAAATCTGTTGTATTTTTTGAATATGTGTAAGTGTATAGTTTAGAAGATTTACTATACCAAAACGTTGCAAAACGTATCGGAATTAGGCCATTAAGCACAGATATGCCTCGATTTGTCGATCATCAACGATACCTATAAGATTCTATCTACTGCACTGTGTTAACGCCTGGTATCCCTGTTTGGTATCTCTGACAAACTTGCCAGATTGTGCATCAGCAAGACGATGAAGAACGCTCTATGTTACATAAAGGTAGAAAACAATCGCACGGAGACCTTTGATGTCAAAAGGATTTAGACAAGTTGACGCGCTGTCATGTGACTTTTTCAACATATCATACTTGAGAAAATTGTGCGAAGCTCGCAAGCCAACACCATGGGCTTGCATACGCTGACGACATTGACATCATTGGCAGAACGCAGCGAGCTGTCACTGGTGCCTTTGAAGGTATTAGCAGAGAATGGACAAAAATGGGTTTAGTGGTGAGTGAGGGCAAAACAAAATAAATGCTCTCAACATAGAACGTCACGATAGATATATAGCTATATAGCTTTGAGGTGTTTAGGGACTTTGTCTACCTTGACTCCGTTAGAAACTCTGACAATGACACCATACAGCAGAAATCAAAAGAGGAATTACTCTTGCCAACCGCTGTTTATTTGGCCTAAGAACGCAACTGACTAGTAACGCCTTGTAAAGAAACACTAAGGAGACTCTACATAAGACCCTCATCATCCCAGTCCCAGATCTTATTGGACGTTTCGAACGCAAAATGTTTCGAGTGATTTTCGGTCCCGTTTGCGTTTGAAAACGCTGTAGAGGAAAACATTGCCTTAGGTGGCGCCTACAAGTTAAAAAGGGCTTCAACCAACTTGGAGTGCGGAACTGGAGGCAGTTAGCCAAAGATCAGGCTAACTGGAGAGGCGTGTTGGTTGAAGCCCAGGTCCATCCCAAACTATAGCGCCGCCTAAGTAAGTAAGTAAGTATGACTCGATGGTTCTTTCAAGATGGGACATATTCGTATCGTATATGTGAAGCTGGTAGTGCATTCTTCGAGTAGTCTTCTTCCATCGATACTTGGTTCTGATTTGGTATGCATGTTCCGGTTCCCCAATAAATCATCACCTCTGTAATTGAGAATTTGTTTTGGTAACCCATTAGCGCCGGGAGCTGTAGCTAGTGCTTAATCTTTTTGTAGCTAAAAAATCTCATCCTCTTTACAGGATGGTGGGATTGGTTCTTCATTGACTGGGCTGGATGCTTTTCTTGCACTAAATTTTTCCAATGTGCCCTTAGAAGCTCTTGGAGTTTGATGTTTTAGTTTTACTCGGTTATCTCTAAGGGGTTTCGGGTCTTGGAGCTGACAGCTAGTTTCTTGAATTTTTTATTAAAACTGTTATGGGTTGATTTCGATCGCGGAACTTTTCAATCTTCTTAATCTGGAAGACTAGTGAAAACTTCACATTTTTATAAATTCTCTTTACAGGCTATTTTTATGACTCTTTATTCTAGGTATTTGCTCATCACAGTTTTAAACTGTATAGCATTTTAACGTGTGCATGCATATGGGCTCTATTTCATGACACTATGACAGCCTACAATAGATTCTTTTAAAACTTGGATGATACTTGCGAAACAGTAACCACTTCTTGTTGGCATCTGTTGTAATTGAATGCACAGTGGAGTTTTTTTTAATCAGACCACGCTCTGTAGACTCCGGCTAGTCTACGCTAGACATCGAACATTAAATTTTATCTTCTTTTTAGTTTCGAGCTGTTTGGCGTTCGAAAATCGAGCTCTGTATAGACGAAACAGGAAAGTGATCAGCGGCATCTAACACAACGCGACAAGTAGTTGTAGAACAAGTGACTATCGACCACTCATACAAAATTGTGTAGGTAACGGAAAACGACAAGTCCGTGAACACATCGACAATTGTAGCAATGAAAGATGACAAGTGAGAAATTATACAATTTCCCTCTTTCTGTAACAGAACATAACAAGTGTGAACGTGAAGAAACACTTTTTGTCCGCCGTGATTTTTGCCATCTTCACCTGTTAAACCCTTGTCGAAGAATGCCGACAAGACAAGGAAATTTAATTCTTTTCACAAGTGAAACGGTTTACGTTCTGTTACAGAATTAATTTGTACTTGTCGGACAAGCATAGTTAGACAAGTGAAATTAGATTTGTCGACTTGTCATGTTATGTTATACCTACATATAGGCCCCAAATATTACTCCTCCCTACCTATTGTCTAATAATATTATTTTTTGTCATTAACCCTTCCCATCGTCGTATCACTAGTTTTATCAACATCCTTCGCAGATCATAAAATAATTACTCCTCGTAAATTGCCAGTCTTATTTTTATGTTATTTTTCTTAACTCATTAGAGACAATTCTAATATACGATTTACATATTTTTGTGAAGCTTCCGGCTAATGCAATTTTCACATAATGGCGCCAAAATTATTGAAATATTCAATTCAATTAGGGTAAGTAATCAAATCATCCCTACAAAAACACACATCCAATGAACTTGCTTTCCATTTAAGATTAATGCCGCTTGAACACCACCAACACTTCGGACACGAAAAGCTTGCCTAATAAGTGGAAACGAATTTACGGATCGTATATGAAAAGAAAAACCGCCCCATATTTTTCTGGGCATAATTTTTCCTTCATGAATTCCAAATTTGGCAGCGTCTTTAATTTCTTTCCTTATCAGATGTAGTTCCGGGCAAAAAAAAAAATATTTAAACACAATAACAACATAAGCTTAGAATTATCCATATCCACCTGGATTTGATTTCATTCCCCCGGGAACTTCAATCCTGCACACTACCATAAAACAAATTGAATGTAGAAATCTCTTCGCCATTATACAAATTACCCTAATGGGATCAACACAAATCAGGATTTATTAGATGCTAAACTCTCACTGCTCACTGCACAGCATATCTGTGTCGCATCCCTATACCTTAGTGATGTTACTTCTCAATGACACAGGACACATCCTTATTTTGGCGGTGACGCGACACGGTGAGAAGCTGTGCTTGCTTCTCTCGCTTGTATTTATATAAATCATTGTATGTTCCTTATTCCGACAAATTGGACAGAATTAAAATCCGACTTTCCATCTCAGGTTGGCAAAAAAAAAAAAAACACAAAATGCCTATAGGTACGCAGAAAAAAAAAATGAAAGCATAAGAAAATGTGCCCTCCTACTACACTGCCACTCAGACGGAGTTGTAAGGTACTTTTGGTTAATTTTGTTCTTTTCATTCATACATACTACATCCGTGAACGGTGAGTTTCGCAGAAAAAAAAAATATATATAATAATAAATTGAGGAGATTTCATTTTAGAATATGAAACCGGATGGGTGGAATGCCATCCTGGATATCAGAGGCGAATGGGATGCGAATAAGAAAGAACATCGGCAAGCAAAGGATATTATCCACTTCTTAATATGAAACAAAATTCTGTGGGCAATGTTGGCAAATATTTCATATTTCTGAGTAACATTTTGAGTATTTTTTTTTTTTTGTGTTCTTTACTTTTTGTTCTTCAGTGCTGCACTCATACCTAGCTACTCCTGGATGGGGGGGATGATGAAAAATCCAACAGATTGCTAGATGGAATAATGGTAGGCTCTATCCGGTGTAGGAAACGGGAGAAAAGACATTCGAAATCAAACAAAAGACCTTTCGACGACAAGTTTGCGATTCAAAATCCAAACTAAAGAAGCTGCCATCGAACTATATAATATGTGGATAGGGAACCTGCGAGCACACTTTCACCATTACCACAGCCGTTGTCGTTTGTCTGTTCTATGAACAAGGCAGTATTATATATAGCAAACAGGCGCAAGGCAAGCAGACATTGAGCCTTAGGCCTATGGCCAGGATATAATACGTTTTTTCTGTTTCACTCATACCCTGTTTCTGCATGGAAGGTTCGGGTGAATGCAACCATCTAATGGGTGATGCAAGTTGGTTTTTTTTCTTCATCGTGTTTTTCAATTTACAGTGCAGCCTATCAGTGAGTTGGGTAAAATGTTGGAAATTGTTGGAAACTATGAGTCAGTAATTTTTGGTAGTTCCTAAAACTCCACCGGGATAGAGAGACATGAATCGGTGAATGCAGTTAGCTGTTGAAATTGTTAAACCCCAGATGGTCCGATAATTAAGGCAGCAGCAAGTTTCCATTCTTTTGCAAGGGGCTTTTAGACAGCAACTTAAAAGATTGGGTTGTAGCGAACGCCTACCTAACCGAGTGTCTTACACTCGGCCATATTGGTGGACATTCCCCTCAAACTTAGGAACCATCTCCTCAACACCGATTGTCGGCTACGGTTCGGGTTGTGAGAGGGGGATGGATAAGGTGACAGGCGGTGGGCACGTCTTGCGTTGAGCACGGCTTAGCTCGCCGACCGGGTGAGTTCTTGCCTGTCCTTATCCTCCATACAGATTACGTGCCTGAAAATCTAAAATAAAAAAAAGCGAAAAAAAGACAAAGAAAAGGTTGATAGAAAGTGAAGAAGTGGAAAAGGTGAAGCAGACAGAGCAGACTAGAAAGGATATAGCTGAAAAAAAAGAAAAGTGTGAAGAGAAACAAAACAAAAACTGGTTCCTGGGTGGCAATGGAACCATGGCCTCGTGTCCCTCCCTTGTGGAATATTTCGTCCACACCTTTGGTTGCCCTGGGCCTTCATTTGAGCAACCCCCTAAAATGCGTAAACCTAAAAAAAAACCAAAAAAATTGCCTTCCCTCTACCGCCCCATCCCTGCGCACATCAGCCCCTCTCGCCTCTCACTCTGATTAATTAATTATAAACTCATGATTGATTTATAATTTACTATTCACAAAATTATGATTTTTATTGATCATTATAAGAATTTTAATACAAAATTATTATTTTTTTATTTAGGTTGTAACCTTCATATGCGAAAAAAAAAAGTTAATTTGGAACAAACACAACAAGAAACTCATACCCTTTTTTCTACCCTTCGTTGGCGCCTTTCTGCGCTGTGATGACGATGTCGGCTCCTTTCCAGCGTGCACGGTGGTCGGGGTAACGCGATGTAGCTGTATGGATATTGTTAATATTAAGGCAGAAAATTGGTTATGAATACTTAAAAAATTCAAAATCTACTGGAGAAACAAAATTCATAGGAAAGTTACTTTATTGTTAACAATTATTGTATTTATTTTTTTTTTCAAATTCAATATTATAATGATTAAGACATAAGTTAAGTAAGACACTTAATGTATCTTGAATTTTCAAATCAATGCTCGAATTTATACAACCATGTGTTTGAAAGTTACATTAAATTCCATTACTTTGGCACACTTGTTTCAATTTCAGATATATTGATTTTCAAATAAATGTATAAAAGTTTTTTTTTTTTTGTGTCTTTTATTTTTTTTTTTTTTATTTTTTTGTATCTAAACGTTTATGTTTCCATGTGGCGGGGTGCTCCTGCGGGCGGCGTCTTGTGTGAGCTCTTGTGACTCGTTGCTGCAGATAAATGGCGGGAAAACTGGAGTTTGGGCTTGGCTGGAGAGATTTTCACTAGGCGGTTTTGAATTTGTGGGCTTGTAATATTTTTTTTCTTTTAACAATGTTTTCGAAGGATTTTACGAAATGATATATCTTTTTTTTGTTTAACACACCAGAAATTGTTTTGCTTTATTTTTAGTTTTTTTTATGCCTTTTTACTTTGGCTTGTTAATTTTGTTCTTTTTGTTTTTGTTTCACTGGATTTTCGTTCGGTTTACGAATTTTTCGTATTTCAGAAATTTTATGCTTTTCGGAAGCTTATTTTTTTACTTTAAATTTTACTGACTGTACTTTTAAACCAAAAGAAAAATTATGCCACACCGCACTCAAAAAAATCAAAAAAAAATTATTTTGCCACTCTCGGCTTTTCGCCTAACTACGCCAGACTCCCTCAAAAACGTTTTTGCCTCCTCTATATAAAACCTCCCCCACGCCACACACACACCAACGTAGTCGCACCATTCCAATCGCCTGTTTTCGGCCAATCAAAAAAAAATAGAGAAAAAAAATGTATTCTAGCAGTTTATACCTAAACTATTCGTATACACTAACTGCGCGAAAAGTCTATGCAGTGTTGCCAAGACGGTGATAAAACTCTTACACGGCGCATTGCATGACCATTGCACAGGGTGCAAACTGTAGGGTGAATGGTTTTGAGTTATCAAATGGGATTCATTAAATCGTTCCTTGTGGAGACCAACATTATTAAGTTTATCAACTGATTTGAAGATTAGAATGATTATACGAACATTTATTGTCACAGCAACTTTGACAGACACAGTGCACTTTTTAGAGCCACTGGTTTTTAATGGCTACCACACATCTTCAGAGCAAAATCGACAGCGACGTTAGATCTAAATTCGAGAAACTATGGTGATAGGCAAATGCTACCAACGTTGAGGGTGACTTTTTCAGTTATCTCAGCTTTTGAGACTGATGACATTCTGCAGTATTGCGTTGCCAGATACATACATCACGTGGACTTCAGTAACTTTCAGTTGTTTCTGAATCAACACGGCGAATCAAGAGCCGTAGCCTTGGACATATCAAAGGCATTTGACCGAGTCTGGCATAGAGCCCTATTAGGCAAGTTAGCGTCTTATGGATTACCACAACAAGTCTGCGGATGGATGCAAAATTTTCTTCTGGGAAGATCGATCCAAGTTGTTGTAGATGGTGTATCATCTAATTCGTTTGCTATAAATGCAGGAGTGCCCCAAGGATCTATTCTATCTCCAACTCTATTTCTTCTGAAACATCAACGATTTGCTTGGATCGACAAATAATAATATCTACAGCTTTGCTGATGACAGCACTCTTATATCCTCCATCTCGAACAGTGGGCCTTTGAATGCGGCTACATCACACGGTCAGAGATGTGAACAAATTAGTTTTCTAAATGATGATCTGGACAAAATCTTGAAGTGGGGAAAAGACAACTTGGTTGTATTTAATGTAAACAAGACACAGCTCACAATATTTTCTAGGAAAAATGCATCAACAGTTCCTCAGATCCAAATGGATGACCATCCAATCCATCCCAAGGACTCAATGCACCTTCTAGGAGTCATAGTCAATTCGGGAATCACATGGCAGGACCACATTTCCTATATCGCAAGATCGGCGTCCTCTAAGTTGAGCTACCTATTTAGAGCAAAGAGGTACTTTAGCCCCAAGCAACTTCTCCTTCTCTACAAAGCTCAGGTTAGACCAGGCCTGGAATATTGTTCCCATATATGGAGCTCGGCCCCAAAACATTCACTTAACCTACTTGACAGCATACAGAGACGAGCAGTTCGGGTTATTGGAGACCCTACAGCCTACACTCACATCGAATCTTCAACCGTTGGTGCACAGAAGACAAGTCGCTGACCTATGCTTGTTCTATAGGTACGTCCATGGTAGATGTTCCGACGAACTCAAAGACATTATCCCTCGAAATGCAACTTTCGGGCGCCCCACAAGACAGGCTGCTAATGCTCATGACCATACAGTTCACTTGACAACCGCGAGGACATCAACTTTCCAAAACTCATTTTGTTACAGGACAAGCAAACTTTGGAACTCACTTCCTGGGGACATATTTACAGAAGTGTACAATTTGCAGCAATTTAAGTGCAGAACTAACATACATCTGTAAGCATCTCGGGGCGCTGATGAAGCGTTATAGGTTCGCCTTTCCCGAGAGAAGTATTTAAAAAAAAAAAATTTAAAAACTACCTATTATTCCAGATAGGCCATCCGATCACGGCTCATATCGTCATCGTATAGCGACGATTTACGTGTTATGAGAGATTCATATATGAGTGTTAGGTTACGTTAGGTTATAGAGGAGCAGTTTGCAATATATTCAATTTTTACCCAGAAGTCATTGAGGCCCATTGTTATTACCCTTTTGCAGTACATGATGATACCATTCGGATCTGTTGATGAATCTTTTTAAATTTGATAGAGGTATCGTTGCTAGATGTTCCAAGCCGTCGAAGAACCGTGCACCCATACAAGAGTAGCGGCATTCTTGGAGGGCTGGGCACTGGGCAGTGACACAGGAGATGTTCCACAGATTCTATTTCCTCTTCATCTCTGCAACTTCTGCAGAAGTCATTTGTGAAGATACCTCGTCTGACTTTTTAGTGTCAATTGCAGTAAAACTGGGAATGTTGTTTCATCGTTCCTTAGGCAAGTTGAATGTGACATTGTCAATATCGCCCTTATCTGCGTTGAGAGCTGGTAATACTTGTCTGTCAGCTAATAGTACGTCCATTTGAGAGCCGTATCTGGCCAGTTTAACTGCTGCCTCGTTCCTTTCTACACCAACATGCGCAGGAACCCAGCACAGTATTACTGTGTGATGGTTTAATGCTCTCATGATGCTTGGCTGTCCACGCAGAAGGTAATTTCCATTGCTGGTAGTTCCCTCGCTAAGACAGTTTGAGCTGCTTTCTTAACCGCGTAGATGTCTGCTTGGAAACGCTGAATTGGTCTGCCAGTCGGTATGAATGGCTGATGTTTAATTCCTCTGAGAAGACTCATGCACCCGTTCCATTCTATCCGTCTTTGAAGATGGGTATACCGTACGATACCTTTTTCGATAGTACTCGGGAGAGCCAGTCCTTCCTGTCCGGTATATACAGACTGTAAATTTCTTGGTAAAATCATACCTCATTCATACGAGTGTTAGTCGCTTATCGTCGTTTAAGATAATTTTCATTATACGAAAGAATACAAACACAAAATTTGTTGCTATATAAGGGATGGCTCCTAAAAAGTATAAGGCGCAAGTTCCAAAATCGAACCGAAAATGATTGGTATACGAGATTGTCAATGAGAATATGAACTTTCGAGTTACAGACAGACATTAAAAAGGAATTGAGATGGTCGAATTACCGCGAGCGTCAATGTTGTGAATTTTACAGTGAGCTTCAAAAGTGAGTAAACCTCAATTTGTCTATAGAGTTTGGAAAATATAATTTCTTAAATGTCTATAAAATATTTTATCCTGTCGAAATGAAATGCTGTTATTGTTATTTCGGTATCAAAATTTCTACAGCTTGCTGATTTTAAGAACTTTTTCAAAAGAACGTATTCGACGAACGTAGTGACCGTCAACACTGTACCTCTACCTACAGGATAAAGTCGGCAAATATGGTACCCCTTTTTGTTTTTGTTCTTAACTCAGAAAATAAACAAGATTGTTATTTAAACTAAAATAACTTTATTTTTCAATTCATTTAAGAGCGTAAAATATGAACATTAAAGGAATTCAGAGTTAAAGTTTAAAAAAATATTAATAAAATACATATTAAATAAAAATATTAAAAAACTTTAAAAAAAGATACATAATAAAAATAAATAGGCGGCGCAACAGGCGGTAGACACCCAAGGCCTAGCTTCTCGCAACCATTCGTTTTGTGTGAGTTTCTATTTTTGGAACAAATGGAAGGGACCTACAATTTTATGCCGAGTCCGAACGGCTGAATTGAGAAGCTTTTTCAGGACAGTCATACTCTCGGATGTTTGTCAGACGTTCGCGAGAGAAAAAGATACATAATAGCACAAGAAAAAATTCAAAAGTAGGTACCCAACCACGCAGATTCGAAAAATCATTTTTCTACAGACTCTTGATTCATTAAATTGATTTTTAAAACATTTCACTTTGGAACGAAGCTATTTATTTTTTTTTTCTTTACTTATAGATTATATTGCGAATTTTAAATAATGCACACTGGAAAATGTATACACTCAGAAAAAAAAAACGATCTAAAATCAGGAATATCAGTGTCATTTCAAACCTGTTCGTGAACGAAAATATGGTAATCTCGGATAATCTTAATCCAAGTACAAAAATCTTATTTTGATCTCGTTTTTTCAAGACCAACAAATTTTTTTTTAGATTTTTAATAAGCTTCAAAATTTTACTACAATCCTGTTTCGGGATTATTTTAAGAATGTTCGTTATTATTTTAAGAACACAAAGGCTACGTTTTTTACCATTGTCAACTGAAATTAAGCTCGAACATTCTTAAAACAAGACCGAAAAAAATTCGTTTGAGATTTTTAGTAGGTAAGCCTAAAAATCTTGCATTCACTTTAAGTATTGTTGCGCTTGTTTCAATCATTAACAAGCTTGAAATAAGATTGTTTTGTCCTTTATTTGTGTTTCAATGTAATCTTTTAAGATTGTTTCGGGTTATTTCAAGAACAAAAAACTCAAAATTTTGGCGCTCATTTGTGTTTCAATGTCATATTTTAAGATTGTTTCGGCTTATTTCAAGAACAATGGGTGTCATATTGTAGCGGTGCAAATACTAAGAAACCCAATGTATATATGTGGTAGATAATGAAACGATACAATTAGTACCTATGCTTATAAATAATGAAAAGTTAGACTTGAAGATAGTCAAAAATTATGCAGTATATGCGAAGTTTAGTTAAAAATGTAAATGACAAGTTATTGTTCAATCGGGACGATTGATTGTCAGGATGGCTGAATTGTAGCGGTGCAAATACTAAGAAACCCAATGTATCAGTAGTGTGTGTAGTATGTAGTAGTAGTTGACAAGCAAAAACATGTTTCGCTACGATGAATGCCTGCAGCAGATGAGTGCAGTGGCAGTTGAAGAGTGGCCGCGTTGACGAGAGGACGATGATGAGTGATATTAATAAAGAACTGATGAAAGCATGTTGCTTATGTGGACGGGACGCGTTTTAGTTTAAAGTACATAATTTATAGTTAATAAAGAATGTTATAATTTAAAGCTGATTGACGTTGTTTTAATGAAGATTCGCTCGCCTTTTAAATCCTTACAATATTAAGATTTATTACATAAGAATAACAAAATCTAAAATCAAGCTTAATCATACTAGATTTTGGCTTCCGATTTTGCTCTGAGTGTAAGAGCGGATTTTTGATGTTGAATCGTGGCATTCAGGATAGCTCCTCAATTAGAAGGACACAGCGAAAATGTCTCTGTAATGTAAAGAACCACGTATAAAGCTACGATTTGTATACCTATATCGATATAGAAACTCTGATCAATCGTAGAGAAATTAGGAAACCTACATTTGGACATTCCAGAGACAAAGTATCGCCTTCAAACATCTCCATTGACTCTTCTACATTCACCTGTCTGCGCTCAACCCAACCAAACACCCCACGGGTAACACTGTAGAGAATTTTAAGACAGAATTTTCAATATATTCCTTTAAATCTTCATTTAAGCCAACCATACTGCTTGTAAGAGAGTTCACAAGTTGGTCATTATTGGCCCGCACGCTACTTGAAAAATAACAGGTTCGCAATTATTTGGCAAGTTGATTATGTCAGATGTTTTCCATTTCCAGATATAGATACCTATACTTAATCTAGTGAAGAGTTCCTTTCTTTCTGAACTTAACTTTTCTATACAGACATTAAGCTTATTCATATTATAGTTTGAATGACGTATACGGTATAATGCCCATTTTGAAGATAAAAATCACACTTCAACGGTTTCCAGGTGAATAGAAATATTATTCCAAACATCAACATTCAACATCAAAAAATCCGCCAAAATGCAAAGCAAATCAGTCAAATGAAGGCCTTTCCCTAATAGTCATTGACACTGACAGCCACCACTGTCACAATAGATTTTTCAATCTCTCTCTGCCATGTTTTTGTCATTCCAGACGAGCGCGTATAATGCAAGAAAATTAAATCTTTTCTAGAGAATCGAAAAATTGTATTATACGCAGTACAATGTGCCTACTCTTCGAGTTCTAATGGTTACAGTCGACTACCAGGATATAACCTCAGGTCTGTTAGTTCTTCATCTTCCACCTCTCTACTTTCATCGTCGTCCAACCATACTTACTCTTATGCCTTCCATTTTTTTATTTTCTTTTTTTTTTTCACCATCATCATCCTCTGGTTAGCAACAAGATGAAACGTAGAGCTAAATTTCGAAAAGAGAACTTCACAAGAAGAAAATACTTCCCCCAGTCTCTAAATTTCAAAGCACAAGATGAAGAAAATCGAAGAAAATTCCTGCCTCATTCTTGCCATTTTGCCGTTAGGCATATCAAACCCAGAGTAGGTAAAGAGTATACCTTAAGAACATGTCCTTTCAGTGATTCGATGCGATATCACAACCAGCACAATTCACTTAACCAGCCAAAGAAAAAAAAAATGAAATTTGCCAAAATGGATTCGGTTCGTTTTCCCAAAAAGTCGGCGAGCCAGCAGACTATGTGCAGCTATGATATACTGACAAGACTGACGGTGTGAGTTTCTTGCTAAAATGCCTCGGCGTATAGTATTGAAAAATTTACGAAGGACTACAAAGTTTTGCTTCATTGCATTTGGAGTATTCGAAAAGGGGAGAGGTGCACGGCGCGCACCGTATCTAAGGAGGAAGTGGAAATTTCAAATTTGTCAACGAGTTTTATATAGTGAACGTCATTTGAAGCAATGCAATTTTCAAAGCACCAACAACATGGAATGTAGCTTAGAATGCAATAAAGTTAAAGACTTGCATTTGAAGTGCCACCGCAAGCTGCCTGCATAAGGTTTTTTGTTGGTGGAAAATTTGATTTTCCTATAGGAATCCAATTGAGTTTCAGAGTTCTAGATTGATATGTAGCTAGGTAAGATGCGAGTATATTAAGTGAATACTTGTTGGCCAATTCAGTTGCCAAATTAAATATTCTCATCGAAATGTCAAAATAAATGACCTTTCGAAAAAGTTCGGAAATGAGCTCTTTTTTTACTACATTACTTGAGGATAAGTTCTAATTTTGTTGTCAAAGATACAATTCTGTCGCACTGGCAAAAAAAATTCTTACCGTCCGCTTTGAAGTAAAGGTTACAAAAAATCGTTAGGCAATCAAACTCTTTTCAGAAGACTCTTTGAACGATGAGATCAGGTATAGGTTTAGTCTTGGACTAGGGTATACCATAAACTCGATGGTCAAGTGAGTGACTTATATATGTCAAATATTAGAGGAGTTAAAAAAGTTAAAAAAAAAATATCTAGAAAGCTAGACCACAGCTAGAAGTGAACTTCGTCAAGCTCGATAAAAAAGCTATGGGCCGAAAGTTACATGTGGAAACGCTGTTGCTATTTACAAAATTCTTTTGAGAAATATATATTTGGATACTACCTACATACATACCTCGTTAAAATGGATAGTGACTGAAACAGACAACTGGGTTAAATTGCTGCACATAACACCTGAAGGTGGCGGTTTTTCTTTATGGAGAAAGACGGCTGACCGAAACAGTCTAACCCACTAAGCTATTACCTCGGGATGTGTGAAGGTGAAGTTGACTTATGTTTAGTCAACTCATCCAAGTGGTGGTTATAGTCTTTGGGGGAGGCGAAGGATAACCGAAGCAGTCTTAACCACGCTTGTTGTTAAAGGCTGACAGTCCGGTTGTAAGGAAAATGGCTTTTACAAATCAGAGAAGGATGTGAAGGATGTATGGAGCAATCCGCTCTACTGCTTAAAGCTGAAAAGAGTGACATTCGCATCTATGTGGAATGTTCGAGACCATCAGAATAGTGCGCGCATGCGGATGAACAATTCGCGGAAGTCTTTAAATGGTATCAAGGTAGTACAATGGGGTATTGCTATAACCAAGAATAGCGCTTATATAAATGTAAATTTGTCATGTACCGTAGACTTAGAGAACACGTTTTTAGCTACGACGAAGACTAAACTCGTCAACATCAGCTTGATATAGGTGCTCAGGAAAAAGATTATATTTTCTATGGTCTAGCAATGACTTAAGTGCGACTTTAAGCAGATCTTTGATGATTCCAACAACAGACTAGGTAAGTGGGGCATCTTTGGTAATACAATGGAAAATCCATCAAAGACCACGCCTGGAAACAGACTTAGGCTAACTTTGTTGCCACATGAGGCTAGGTCTTCATCTACAGCATTGTCCCTCTGTGTTGGAATCGAAGCCTATTTGGGTTAGAGCGCTAGTGTAAATTAGCTTTATATCTCCTTAGCCATCGCTAACACGACTGATGTTCAATATGGTCGCAATAAAAACACGCTAAATAATTTTAAGATTTTTACGATTCTGATTGGGTGATTGCAGGCGGCTTCTATCACCCAGCCCAGCTGTCACTTGACGTGAGCGGGGTTGCCAACGCATAGGCGTAGTTGCTTAGCGAGTCTAAACCCCCCGCGACATATCCTGAGTCATCTTACATGAAACATGATATATGACTGATGTTGAATTTTTAGACTGTCGTTGTCGCTGTACAAGTGTACACAGTACAGTTTATACCTGCATACAGCTCAATTCCTGCATACAGCTCAAATAGTTCGTCGTTGAATGTGTTTATACAAACTCCATCATAGCATACGGGACCAACCATTTTACGAAGAATCTTTCTCTCGAAGCGACCCGGGATATATACAGTGAGCGTCAAAAGTGAGTTAACACCGATGCTCTTTTGAGTTTTCTTTGTACATCCCCTTTAGATAAAGGCCAAGCTTCATAAAGCAGTACTGGAATGATCAGGGTCTTATACATAATCTCCTTAGTTGTACTTGATGGGGTTCTACTACTCATTTGCATACTCTACTCAGTCCAAAGAATCAGCGATTGACAAAAGTTATTGTTCATTTAATATCTTCTTAGATGAGTTCATAGCAGAGCCCAAGTTGACAAAGTTCTGTTCTATGGCGACGCTCTGTCCTATCAGTCGATGTCCCTTCTTGATGACAGTAGATATACTTGGTATTGCCTTCGTTAACCGCTAAACCCATTTTAGCCACTTCCATTCCTATCCCTGCGAACGCACCAGTGACAGCTCGCTGTGTTCTACATATGATGTCAATGTCATCAGCATACCTATTGGACGGACTTTCGAAAGTTCATGCTATATGTGTTGGCCTGTGAGTTACGGACAATTCTTTCAAGTATGATATTGAAGAAGTCGCATGGCAGCGCGTCACCTTTTCTAAATCCTCTTTTGATGTCAAAAATTTCGGTAAGGTCGTTACCCAGCAGGGAGCTTTCTCCATCGTGATTCTGCACAACTTGACGAGGTTGCCTATAATGGAGGATTTAATGGATCTGAAAGGCGTTAATCAGATCGTTGACGAATAGTTTCACACATATATTCAATCAAATGCCTATACCGCATTTCTTGTAGGTATGCTATATCAAGAAGACTGATGTCTGTATAATTGGCACGGTTTAGAAGGTCTATTTACTTGTGGACTGGACAAAAGGTGCTGAGGATCCACTCGGCTTGAAGTTGACGGCCGTTTGATCTAATGCAGTCTTGTTGAACTTGAGTTTTATATCTCTTGCTACCCTTACTTCAATTTGGTCAGGTGGACGGACATTTTTGACTTTCATCGTCCAAATTGAATTGTTCGTTCTGCCTGACAGGATGATTTCCACTGTCTTCGGCTCTTCGCCATTTAACATTCTGCTGAAGAATTGCAATACCATTACCACCTACTGTGACTCTACTACAAGATTTCTTGGCTTATCTCTACGGGTCTCTGTTCGTGTTTTCGTCACACGTTCTTTTTCCGAACATTGCTCCTGTAGTGGCATATGGCATATCTCTATTTATGTATGTGTGATGGTGTAGATTTTAGTGAAATCATTATACCCTGACAAGTAATTTTCTTTACCCCATTCAAACTCATGAGACATTCGAATTATTGTTGTTTACGTTATAATCGTATTCATACAGACGCTTTTTTCGTCCTCTGAAAATGGAGTAACGAATGTCATTAACAACTACCTACTCAACCGATTTATTTAGAGATGTAGGACTATAGGAGGTGGAAAAACTGGGCGATATTTTTTAAATTGAAACTATTCACCATTAAAAATTTCTCTTTCTATCACACTGTTTAAAAATAGCTAGCTTATCTCTACGGACACAAAACAGCACGTGCTGTGGAAGAAAATCATGTCGAACAGTCATAGAGTTCCACACATCCGGAACTAAAAAAAAAAAATAAAATTTAAAGTAGAAAAATTAAGTTTCCAACTTCTGCATCTGGAAATTATGCTATGTAGACCGTAAGAACCTCTTTCTTAAGTCTTTGCAAGCAACGTTCACACTATTATAAATCATCTTAAATAGTACACACGGGGAACTCACACCCCCACCCCCACCCCCCCACATCGTTAATGCACTCATTCAATTTTAATTTTCATCCCCCTCAAGTGCACTTCCCAGCTGCAAGCAAATGGCACAATTTGACACACAAACACACATACATATCCACTCGCACACAGAGACTTCAGCCCGAGCGACGCCTCTTGGATGCAACTTTTACCAAGAATAGACTCTCAAACGAAAACAAAATTTTAATTGATTTAGAAATTAAATGAACATTTTCCACTTCTAGCCACTCACTCACACACAATGTCTAGCATATTCGTCCTTAAGGCAAACATCGCCTTTCGCTCTTATATATACCACATGCTACCGCATTTTTGTTATCTTAATCTGGATGTTGTTTCGAGAGCGGGATATACAATCGGGCCAAAAGAATGTACATAGATATTTCTGCTTTGAAGATTGTCAACAGCTCGCCATCGACATATTCAGCAGCATGTAGCTATTAAATGTCGAGAAAGGACAATGGAGTGAGCAAAAAGTCAAATGACAAGCACAATACTACAAGAAAACTATCAGGCAAGCAAGCGCACCCTTAGATATAGCTCGATGGGACGAAGGGGGGTTAAGAAGGGTTGTGTGAAAGTCTTAAACGCTTTCCATGCACCGGCTCTAGCTCCAGTATGGTACGCTTGAGATGCACATCGTATCTGCTTGCAGTTTGCTGTCATCCTCTTGCACTTAAGGGCGGCAAAAGGGTTTTTCTATAACAGCAAGACGTTGTTGTTTTGGTAGTCGTTGTCGTTGTCGGCGACGACGATGCACACTGAAAATAATGATGCTCCTCACCTCTTAGGCATCCTTTATTAAAGAAGGAAGGTCTTTGAGGAATTGTACAAAAAAGTGCATAAAACAATTTATCGAGTTGACTTTTATCCTTTGATGTTGTGTTCTTGCTGTCGCTCTTCTATAGCGACACGGGTGTGTGAGTAAGTACTTATCGAAACTATCAGGCACATGCACACACATACATTTGTACATTATAACTGTTTGCATCCGGTTTGGAATTAAGTTAGAGCAGTTTAAGATGCTCAGGATCAGGATGTCCCCTGAGAGATGTCGTTTGAGAGATATGTAGGTATTTATAAAATTAACTAATGAGAGTTAATGAGGCTTTCAAGGTGTGGATTCTCTTCTCGAAACCGGTACATTGAGAAGCGAAGAACTTGCAATTTTAGCTGTTAAAGCAGCCAAAGAACACTCTTGGAAGGAGTTTAGCGAAAAATGTCAGCGTGATCACAGATCTGCAAGTTCTGGCGGACTATCCGCCGTCTTAGAGGAAGGAAGTGGAGTATTATTGAAGGAGTCAAATCCAAAGATGGTGCATTTCTTTCCACTGAGGAGGACATCTTGCGCAGATGGAACGAGCACTTTTCTGAATTGCTCAATTCAATCCAGATCCAGGGGATTGAGGATGACTGATCCTTCGCGTTAAGCAGAGCGGAAAATAATCCCACGGTAGAGCAAGTCACTTTTGCGATCAAAACGCTAAAACCTGGCAAATCGGAATGGATGAAATCCGTCCAGAAATGCTCAAGGCCTTAGGTGAAACGACTCTCGTGTCAAAAGTGACCTGGGCAATGCGGCGAAACACCCGGTGATTGTCAGACGGGTGTGGGTGATCGTTCCCCTTTTCAAGAGGAGAGATGAATGGGATTGCACCAATTATAGGGGTATACCTACCAGTTTTAAGTCTCCCCGGAAAAGTCTTTGCCAAGGTGCTAGAAAAGCGTTGCTGGTCGAGTCACAGGGGATGAGCAGTGCGGTGTTCGTCCGGCAAAAGCACAACCGACCATAGTTATTCACTCTAAGAATAGTCTACTTGAGAAGGCTTGGGAGTAGAGTAAGTTAGGGTAATATGGAATACTGCTTTTTTATTGTGAAATTACACCCACATTTTTTGGACCAAAGTTCTCATAAGCGTTTTAAAATGACCTATGTCTATCCAGGTACCTAAGCCAAACTTTGCAGAACATTAACACTTACCAATTTTGAGCTATGGATTTTTATGTAAAAAATGCAGATATCTTAATTCCACAAAATGTGCGGGTTATATGGAATATTCCATATTACCGAGATTTAGTTGAATATGGAATATCCCATATTAGCCACATTCGATAATTGTTCCTTTTTCTAATTTATTTTAATTATTTATTTTTAATTATATGAATGTATTTCACAATATTTACAAAGATATTGCGTTTTGAACCACTTTTTGTGCGAACACATGCTGGATTGAATGCTTTAGTATTTGTCATAACAAAGAAAAAAAGTGACGGCAATATGGAATACCTACTATTCCATATTACCAACATTAGCTATTCCATATTACCTCATTTTCGCATATTTTTGAAAAATAGTAAAAAGTCACATGCCACTTATAATTCTTTTAAACAAAAAGCAATATATGGACGTCCAATTTAACTGCTTTGGAGAGCACAAGTTTTTATATCCAATTTCTTATTAAAAATATTTTTTTTTATTTACAAACATCACAGCATGAAAAGTTTTGGTTGCAGCAGTTTTTTAAATTTAATTTTCTTTTTGTCAGTTTGACAGATATTTGAAATCGAGTTCAAGATTACCAAGATTTCGTACAAAATCTAAGTTCTGAGTGTAAATAAAAAGATGTCGGTGTAGTAAATACAGAGAAACGGGGGTATTCCATATTACCCACGTATTCCATATTACCCTAACTTACTCTATTCTACACCTGTTTATACGCATGTTTTATAGTTTTGGAAAAAGCATACGACTGAGTCCCTAGAGGTAAGTTCTGGATAGTATTACAGCTACAGCAGTATTGAATTTTCATCTTTTTACCCAAAGTGTTTATACAAGCTGTGTTCATGTAGTAAACGGCCGGCGTTAAGTCCATATACTGCCATGAGCGTTGCACTTCGCCAGGGGCACGTTTTGTCTCCTCTCCTTTTCATACTTATATGAAATGTATGTTGCATCGCAGTCTTGGCGAAGAACGTTCCGAATTATGGGAGATCTGAGGGTAAGTCATTTGCTTTTGGCTAATGACTAGGTCCATCTTAGGCCCTCTCAAACTGAACTTCAACGCGCATTCGATCGGTTTGTAGACGTTTGTGTTGAAGCTGAGATGGAAGTTAATGTGAACAAATCTGAAGTGATAGGTCGTCTCGAAAACACCTGTTAAATGCTCTTAGCATCTAGTGGAGTCCCATTGAAGTTTAAGTACATATTTCGTGGTCTTATTCACGAGTGATGCAAGGAGCAAAGCTGAGTTCTTCTGAGGATTGGTGAGCCTGGGTCAATTTTAAGACACCTTGGTTTATTAGGAGGACTGAAATTGGTGTCAAAACTAACTTGTCAGCCTTTAATTCTGTGTTTTGTTCCAAATTTTACCTGTATGGTTATGAGGTTTGGGTAATGACCGAAGGAATAAGATCGCGGGTACAAGCTGACGAAATGAGATTCCTCCATTCTATTGCTGGTGTGACTCATTGTATAAGAAACACTAATACGTGAGGAATTCAATGTCGCGCAGCTACTTCACCGGACGGAGTGTTCCATGATCTGTGGTTTGGTCATGTTAAACGCATGCCCCCCACCAGGATGATCCCAAGACGTGCTATGGAATCCGTACCATCAGGCAGGCGTCCTCTAAGTAGACCCCAGGATAATAAGATCAATTCCATAACAATCTCTCATCTACCCATGTAGGGATTACTTTTGATGATTTAGAGTCGATGGCAGAGAATGGAGAGCTATGGATGGCCCACTTAAGCAACCTACACCCGCGACCCACACTGAATGAGATTCAGAGATATGTATGTACATACTACAAAATATCGAACTTCAAGCGATAACTCTTTTATTTGTTGCGCAGTTCCTCAAAGACCTACCTTCTTTAGCAATGAAAGCCGAAGATATCACAAATGCTTGCATACCTTCAGGCTGACTTTGAACTATGTAGTATAGTGATTCTCGATAGTTTTGCCGCGTTAAGCTGAGATGAGAGTATAGGTAAGGCGTTCCCCGAAAGAATAAGAAACTCGACAGCTGTACAAAGAGAGGTCGTATATTATATATAGCTATAAGAAGTTCCAATGAGGTTCTTTCGAAAGACTCTGTACTCTGTTAAATAGATGCACATGTAGCTTACCATTTCGCTAGTAACAGTAGCATAAGCGTCTAACCAAGCAGCATCCCAACGTAGCAACGTAGTCTTACGTAGAATAGGTAATTATTTTTTTTTACAAGGAATGCAGGTAGTACATACTTAAGCTGATACAACATAGGAGGTGTATATTATAGCTCAAAGCTTATAATCTGTGGGTTGGGGTTCCGTTCGTAATGAGTTTTGCAAAATCATACCAACCTCTCAAGAGTCACTTCTATTGTCTGAGTGAATTGACGTTAAATGTTCAAGAGTCATCGTATTTCCAAAGGACTTTGCTATATACATAAGTACATATGTATACCTATACATTTACTTCGAAATCCGACAACAGCAACTAGCAGTGAAAACGCATGAAAAAGGATTATACGCATCACTACACTTTCAGTCGCGATGTCAACCATTTCCTTAAATCTTATAAATCTCCCAACCCGTGCCCGTCTTTCTTCCTGCTCCCGCAGCCAGTGAACTTTATCTGGGTGAAGCGAGGACGAAATAAAAAGCGAAATTAAAAACCATCTGCCATACAAAGTCGATGACAAATGTTAAATTCATTAAAATTAAATACCAAACATTCAACATGTCTCAGAGAACTCAGAGCTTCAAGAACTCGACATACCACCACACACCGTCATTGCCATCATCTCCCACACCCCATTGCTACTATACCGCAGCAGCATCCTTATCCCGCCAGCAAACGATGCGACGATTTCCATCGTCATCACTGTCGTTGTCGTCGTCGTCATCCCCCCATCATCGTTTTCGCTTTGCAAAAAGGATTCTGATGTTTTTTTCATACCTAAATGTTCTCCCAGCACTCCCTCTTGCTAGGAACAAAAAAAAAATTATATTTTATAACAAATTCTGCGTGAGAATATACACATTCATATTGCTTCCAGGAAGCGTTTTATTTTCACTTTGGTGTTGAATTTCATTCGAGATATATATTTCATAAAAAAGGAGATTTTTCTTCATCTGCGCGCCGCAATCCCTATCTGCCGAAGGAGTTTCCGCTTAAATTAGAATTTCTTTTGTGAAATTAAAGAAAACAAACGCCTTCGGGAGTTTCGTATTTTGAGACAACAAGAAATCTGGTTTCCTTTGTCTTGAAATAGACAATTCGAAAGGACGCGACGGAAGGGATGTGTAAGCGTGATATTTGATAACAGGGCTCACACGTTTGGTACTCAAAAACATTCATTCGACCTGAAGAGTGGCATGCCTGTTGGAAATATGATAAACGAAAATATGAAAATTGGACATGTCAAGTTTCTGGATGAACCTAATGATTTTGGCAGTTACTATAAGCTTCAAGCTTATCTACTCCTTGAAGTAAATAAGGACAAGAGTAAGTAGGTACATGTTATCAAGAAACAAACATGCATCTGTCTATGGCCTTGTACAAAACATCACTATTGATAGCAACAATTTCGAGGTAGTTAAGGAGTAAACATGAAGTCCACGAAAGGCACCGGATCTCCACTCCGGCGAAGAATTGCCCTAGGAAAACGTTGCTACTTCGGTTTGGCAAAACAATTGGGTTGAAAACTCCTAACGCGAAGGACCAAATGTGTCCTCATCAAAACCCTTATCCTTCCAGTTCTGCTTTATGGCGCCGAGTGCTGGACGATAAGCAAGAAGGCAGAGCTGATACTGGGCTCCTTAGAAAGAAAAATTCTTCGGCGGATTTTTGGTTCTGTATGCGAGGAGGTCGAATGGGGGAGAAGACACAACCGCGAACTATAAGAGCTGTACCAAGATGTGGATGTAGTCAAAAAAGCTAAAACACGTCGACGACATTGGCTCGGTCACATGGACAATAATAACCCGCTGGAGGGTCTTCGAATCCCAGCCCCAAGGTTTGAGAAGACGAGGAAGACCGAACCTCCGTTTCAAAGAACAAGCCATCGCGGATGTCAGGGCGCTTGGTCTGGACAGGACAACTGGAATCATAGTTCCGGGGATCGTAGACGATGGAAGGCTGCAGTGTCTCAGGCAAAGGCTCTACACGGGTCGGGAGCCCGATAAGTAAGTAAGTAAGCTTATCCACTATAGGTTGACCTGTATATCTATATGCTATATCCCTTTGAACTGCACATTGTGCTCGTATTTAAGTGACATTGTTGAATTGTTACAATATAATAGTCTTGCCATCCAACGTATATAGCTATAGCCTCAAAGGCTATAACTTCACTAAAAATGCACACGTAATTTCTATGGTACCTTTTCGAATTGACGTTTAGATACATATCACTTCCTTTTTAGCTGACGTAGTAGCAGTTATATCTAACTGTATCATATGAGTAACTAAAACACACAGTTCAATATTTAAAAAAAGTTAATCAGACTGTATAAAGCCTATATCGCTCTTCCCGATAGCTACCACCTAACTAAAGTCTTTCCAAAAATATTATCCCATTTTTTTAAATAGACAAGACTTGTTCAGTCTTTTGTAATTTGGGGTTTAGAGGGGAATCTCAAAGAAGGATGCTCCTTAACACTTTTTATACAATATTTTCTCTAACCTTGAAAGGTTATTTGGAGTCTTACTTAAAAGTATCACAAAAAGTGTTACGGTTGTCCGTAAAATACCTTGCTAGGCAAACTTAGAAAGTGCCTTTATTTGGCTTAGGTCTAACAGTTCAGTGGGCAATCGATCATGCTTCGATCGGCCGCAAGGTAATCCTTAGGAAGACCTTATTCCGACCTTCCAACATAGACTCGGATCACTCTAGGAACAATGTTCATAGAAGTTTTGGAAAAAGTTAAAAAAATGTGTCAAGGTTCGAACCCGAACAGATACCTTTAGACATGAGTAGATTAACCTTTTAGTAGAGTTTTGGAAATATGAATTACGTATAGACTGTTAAACGGCAAAGTAGACCCTAATTCCGCTGTCAGGCCGAACGAACTATATTCAAAGCCTATACAATGAAAGCCAATACTTCCGGGGGGACGATTTGGTGGAGAGCAAACTCTAACTTATCTAGTAGATTCTAAGTGCAGGAAACATGCATAATGAATGGAACTGCAAGACGGGAGAATCGCCGTATGTACTGTGTGAACGTCTGAAAACGTTTGTTAGCGATCGAATTAACCGCTACCAGTGCAGTTTTTTTCCAGTACATCTATGTCCACAAATGACCAAATATAAAAATGACCACAGATCCTGGAGATAGCTGAAGAAGTCCAGATCGATGCTAGCCGTCTTTTATCAATTTTAATCGATCTGTGTCTAGTATTGGCATCCCTGCCAAATTCGTCAACTGGGCCTAATGACTATGGAGAACGCTTGCGGCTAACTACTCCATTAAGGTCGCAATCAAGTCGACCAAAGACCTCTGATGTCAAAAAAGGATTTCATCATGTACTTTAAAAAGTTGTTCTTAAGCCAACACAATTTTTCACTAGTTTGTATAATTACCTGCATCAGCAATGACATTCCAATCATTGGCAGAGCTGTGCAAGCTGCCACTGCCGCATTTGGATTGAGACAGAAGCGGCGAAAATCGGTTAAGTCGTGTAATGATGGTAAAACCAAGTACACACTGTCAAAAAGATGGTACACATAACATCAACGAATTGGTCGAAATGTCATAACATATAGCCATAACTTCAAGGTAGTAAGGGATTTTATCTACCTTAGGCTCCGCTAGGTGTATGGGGTGCACAAGAGGTAAAAGGAACCTCAACGGACTTGGATTGCGGAGCTTGACTCAGTTTGCCAAAGATCGTGCTAATTGGAGAGGCTTATTGGCTGAAATGCATGTCCAGCGCCTAAGGAAGTAGGTATAGGTACATATGTAAGGAAGTAACTTCAAAATGTCAATATGTGGTGGTATAAAACTCTAGAGCCCATATCAAGGAAGATGAGGAATTCTAGTATATTACTTACGTAATGGAAATGTTCTTTATTCCATGACATGATTAAGACACTCTATATACTATATCCTCACCGAAAATACACGATTCATCTGCATAGTTAAACCGCAACCTCTCCTTAATAAAATTGATGGAAAAATTATTAAAAAAATAAAAGGATACAATCACATCATAAATTCTATGAATATGTATAAAAAAAGACAATTCTTTATTTAAACAAGGTAAGGATAACAAATAAAATCCCTAACGCGTTATGGGCCAGGTAATTGGACATCAATTATGGTTTCGTTACACGACAGCGATTAGTAACAGTTCGGACTCGCTCTACGATTTACCAATTTTCCAATACCAATCAATCCATCAATCACAAGTAAAAAAAAAATGTATCCCAACTGCGGATATAAGTATGCAATATGCATGAGTGTGTGTGTGAATGTGTTCTGTTCATGTCCATGATGAATGGACATGAAAATGAGAAAAATCCCTGCAACCCGCATTCGCTTCCTGATACCATAGATATTATACTTTTACACACACACACATATCGGATTGCAGTATAATTTATTGATTGTGAGGAAATCCTTTGAATTAATGAAACGGAAGCGGGTTCTCTTATACGACCCAAACGCAAAATAGTTGGTCTATTTTTGAATAAACAGATTAATCTTTTTCATACTTAAATTTATTGTGGTTGTAAATAGTTATTTATTTAAAAATATGTGTGATGTAATACAGTAATTATTCTTAGTAAATTAGGCCAAATGAAACAAAATTTAAAAAAGCCACCGTTACGATTTTCTCTATTATCTCAAACAAAGATAGGTGCATAAGAGTTGGTCTACTCTCTTTTGAATGCAAAATTCTTGGTCTATTACTATTTAAATAGTGTTTTGGTGAACCGTTATGAAAAAAATGGCATAAACCCTATTTGATGTTGAATGATCTCTGTTTTTATGCAAGTAGGCATCAGTTTCACCATGGCGAGTGGCGTTGCATTATTACGAGTCCTAAAAGAATCGATAATTAAGGCATTTAAAACGGGATTGTCGAGTTATAAAATTGCTCAGAACGCTCATCAGTGCAGAACATTATTACAAAATTCAAAAAATTGGAAAATGTTGAGACAAGTAAGAAAACTGCGCGTCCACCTATAGCAATACCTCGTTATTGCCGGGTTTTAAAGAAAAATAATAAAAGAAAATCGGCGCAAAACTGCTGCAACAATAACTGTCCAATGGAGAGAACAAATTCAAAAAAGCATATCGATCGACCCTCGTAAGCGGACGATGAAAAAAATGGGATATAAATTTTATAAGGTTTTTTGAATTTTACAAAACATAAAGCTTCTCAATTCATTAAAAACACAGGCAAAAGAAAAACTACTTTTGATACCTAAGCAGAAGAAAAAACGACTTGAGTGGGCCAAACAACGCAAAAACTGGACTTTAAGTCAATGGCGGTCTGTTATTTGGAGTGATTAGTCCAGATTCGAAGTCTGCTGCCAAGTACCACGACATTTTAGAAGAAGAGCTTCTTTCATCAATAACTCGTCTTCAACCAAGTGAGGGAGACTATATTTCCCAACACGACGGTGCTTCTTGCCATACTGCTAGATCGACAATGGCGTGGTTAACTGCTGAAGGAATTCCTTTAGTGTAATGGCTTTCCAGCAGCCCTGACCTTTCATCAATCGAAACTGTTTGGCATAAAATGAAGCAAAACCTGCGACAAGAACCAGCTCGGACACTTCCAAAATTAAGGGCCAAGATAACAAATATCTGGGAAACTTTCGGCTCCGAAGAGTGTCAAAAATTAGTTGACACTATGCCACGGCGCTTAGAAGCTGTTATCAATGCCAGAGGTGCAGTAATACAGTGGTAAAATGAAAATAAAGACTGGTAGACTAACTATTTTGCGTCGTAAAAAGTCTTCAACAAGTTATTCAGTTTTATAAGCTCACTCCATAACATTATTTCAATGAAGTCGCCTTCTTTTTATCACCTTTATATATTAAGAATAAATAAATCTTTATATTATCAACAAAAAATTGTGGTCTAGTTGGAAAGAATTCAAGAATCAGCAAATGTTTTTATTTTATCTTCGGTAGACCAACTATTTTGCGTTTGGGCTCGTAGTAATGGTCTGTACTATTTATTCCTGCACATCAGCAATTTAGCCAACAACAATAATTGTGCCTTTTATTAAAAGGGGAAACACACGCCGCTCAATTAACATCTCAAATTCTCATTGTATCCTTGTATCTTTTACTCATAAAAAAAACCCGCATCTGTTGGTTTGATGTCTATAACTTTCAACTTGACATTGGCATTGCGGGACAAGCGTTCTGTTGAAATTGTGATTGATAGGATTGGTAGGATATACAAATGTTAGTAGTGTACCTTTTCAGTCGTATTTGAAAGTAATTTACAAATATCACCCTTGAGTGGGTCAATGAACACTGAGCAAGCAGTTGCAGACAAATTTTATTGAAATCATGCGGCTGTTAAGTGCTTATGCTTTTAACATTCTATTTATTGAACCACTAATAAGGACGACATAATGTCGGTATTTCCAAACAAATATTCAACGTGGTCATGTATTTATTGTGACCGAACCACCGAAGCATGCACAGATCCGTTTGGGGAAGTAGCTGCTCGGAGATGACACAAAAGTAATTATGTATAGCAATTCACCCCAACATTTCAGTCATATAGTGAAGCGACCCAAGATTTGCAGCCGTCGCAGTATTCAGAGTCACAAGGATTGAGTTGAGAGTGGACATCAGTGAATTTCATACCGCGATATAGACGTGCCGACACCGACTATTCGTGAAGCGATGGAGCTGAGTAGGCTACCCTGAATGGTAAGACATTTTTACAAAACCTTTTGCTGGTAGAAACCTAGTCGTGACTTTTTTGCTTGAGGTCCCCGCACGACAGACTTCCGATTAAGAAGATCAACACTGTTGAAGAAGACCTCGGCTAAGGAAAGCCAAGCGATTGGTGACTCTTCTGCGTTTATAGAGATGAAACTTCTGAGCCATCAATAGGATATTCCCCGGCTGCAAGAAAAGCCTTTAACAGTACCAACCTCAATAAGGTTCAAAGCAGGGCAGGCATGGGCACTATACATACAAGCATTCTACGGTCAACACCATATCTGACGCCATCACTATCCGCTTGCATCTTTTATCTCTATATACTTTCACATTACAAACATCACAGCACATAGCGCGATCACCAGTCAGTGCTGCAGGTTTGCAAGACCCTCCAGCCATAACCTGCTATCAAGAAAAAAATGCACTACAAGATTATATTGCCTGCCTTAATTATAGGTACCTAATCTAAGGTTGTCAATGCCAGCCCCATAGTCGCTAAAAGGAAAATACCGCCATTTGCTACACCTTCTTTTGGCGGTACACATCTCAGAATCTCTGATAGCGCAAAATACTTAGTACTTATAGACAAAATACTAAGCTGGAAATTGAACACCAATGAAAGAATCAAAAAAGTCACAATAGCCTTTTATTCCTGCAGCAGAATCTTCGAGAAAACCCGGGACATCTCCCAAAATTAAGCTCTGCATGTATACACGGCTATAGTAAGACCTATATTGACCTACAGCAGTCTCGTATAGTGACAGGCAACCAATATGGACACTTACATAAAGGCGTTAACAAAAGTTCAAAAACCAGTGTGCATCACTTAGTACGATGAGGACAACGCCAACTGCAGGACTTGAGGCTATCCTCAACCTGCTTCCGCTAGACATTCTTATACAACTATTGGCCGCAATTAGGGCCATGAGAATCAGCCAATCAATAAACTGGAAATTGATCGAAACGGGACATCCGATGATCCTACAGAAATACCTCGGCCGTATACCTATCACGGTCTCACGGACTACATCACGCCTTTCTCGAGCCCCTATCCCAGCAGAGAAGAATGAAAATGAAGAAGAAACCATGGCCATGTGTACAGATGAATCTGAAATGGACACTGGGGTAGGGTCAGGCGAGTCTTCTCCGAATCGTTGGGTATATATCAAAATCGATACGACTCCCCGACCATAGTAGCGTCTTCCAAGCAGAGGTCCTAGCAGCCTGTGAGTCTGTGGTAAGGGCAATATGTACCACCTGGAGTTAATACCTTATATTTATTGACAGCCAGGCAGCAATAAAAGCTATATAACTGCACAGAAATAAAATCGAAGATTGTAAAGCGCTGTCGTGAAGAACTCAAGGGTCTTGGTACATGGCACAACGTATTGCTCTACTGTGTTTCGGGAGGCATTCCAGACAATGAAAAAGCAAACGAATTAGCTGAACAAGCTGATCCCTTTGTGAATATCCCGCTTTGCACACTCAAGCTTGAAGCTGGCAGAAAAGCCACATAGGCGAACGCTAGATGGGCCACCTTAAATACTTGTAATACCACAAGAATGCAATGAGACTAGAACCGAGAGTATCATACGGAAGGATAGGAAATCCCTGTCCACCCTCGTAGGAATCATATAACGAGACTTAATACTCTGCGGTACCACATGAAGAAAATGGGCTTAAAGGAAGAAGAACTTTGTAGAGGCTGGGGTGATGAGGGAGCTCTTGAGGACACAACCCACTTCCTATGTCATTGCCAGTGCCCAGGTTTCCAACATACCAGTAATAAATTTCTAGGGAGTCACTTCATCCACGAACGAACTTTTCAGCACATCAATAGACAAGATAATGTACTTCATCATAATCCTCAGGATGGTTTTTGTGTAGCAGCGTCAGTAAGTAATTTTAATACAGGGTTATAATGGATAAGAGACGGGCATCACAATGCGGGTCAGTTTTGACCTGAGTATGGCACGGAGTACTCCTCGCCAGCCCACAAACCTTACCTAACCTAGCCCCTGTTGCTATATGAAGGCATTGGCTGATTTTGCTGTCTTAAGTGGCAGAAGATCCCTTATGATCTCATTCAGAAATGTGGGCTACGAAGCGTCAGTATGTAAGAACATCATCCTGAGATTGCTGTCTCGTAGATGTAATCTCTCATTTTGGCTCCATTCTTGCAGAGGCTCCCTTCGACTTTCACATTCTTCCATACGATTTTAGGTACACATTCATAGATCACTTTATCCTATCTCCCGAAGAGGTGAGATAGGTGCGGTGTTTTACTTAAGCCTTTATTTTCTGTATCGATGTTGGTCCAATGAGTAGCTACTGAAATACCAGTACGTCACTTCAGAGCCCTCGAAGGTCTAACAACTAGAGACAGCCCATTTTGGGCGATATGTAGCTTCAAACCATACAAATCCTTTGAAAAAGAGGGCAGTAGACCAGCCGAACTATGTGGAAATAGCTTCAGAAAATTATCATCCTTGATATGGAGAGAAGTAGAAATGAGTTTCGTATCCGCATGACCGGTAAAAGCTTTTATGTAAGTTTGAAACGGTTTGCGTCTCAACATGCTTGCTGTGAAAGTAATACTGTGGAAACGATTCTGCCTACGCCTACGTGTACCTATACCTACCAACGATGATCTTCTTTATCTCAAGGACTGAGTTCCTAGAAAAAGAAGGGGGTTTCAGTGATGAATGCTCTGAGCATAGATAACTCATTTGGTGAAAAGGATAACTAGTCATATCGCAAGTATAGTGAAGTTTTAGCTATGGATATTGGAAAGTGTTCTTGATGAATTTCAACAGAGATGAGAATTCCTATGACATAGGAAAATGAACAAGGAAATACAAAGCCAACCCAACAAAACTGAATAGATTAATAGAAAACGTGAATTTGAATTGCATTGAGATACCAACTCCATCAAGGGTTGCCTTCAGGGTTAGGGGCTACAGCTATACAGGTTAAGAGAGATATAAAACCGTATTCCTCACATTGAGAAAGATAGTAATTTATACCTTTAATGGACGTTTAATGAGGACAACATGAGTACAGAAATACTATGGAAACGGAAGTTGGTCGCCATCTCCATCATCAAACTGTCATCAACGAATTTCTTAGATAGGTATAGGCTGTTTCAAGCATGTCAAAACGACTGAGCCCAATCTTGGTTGAGGTCGTCCCTTAGGAAAAATAGAAGAACTGGAGAGGCAGGACCTTATTTGTTGAGGGTCCACATCGCAGTATGTTTTAAAAATGAAATCATTACAGAGGTGAGACGAAGAATCATGTTCTCTTGCATAGCTGTATCAGAAGCATTAGGTGGACGTGGGTGCTTGCCTTAGATGGCGAGTTCCATTTGGAAAGGTAGCCCAACCAAATTGACTTGCGTAGATGGATACAGCTAGCTCTTGATCAAGCTGGTATCGGTGTGCAAGACTCATATTGATTCCGAACTGTGGCTAGAGTACAAAGAGGCGATAAGAACATTGTTCGGTATATCAAAGCGAATTTAGTCAAAAAAAAGTGACCGTACGCATTTTCAAGGGAACATCAATCAACTCACATCGTGTTACAGTCACAGTAGGTAGAGTCGACTAATTGATTTATTAAAAGTTTAACATGCGGGCTCCTAATCGAATACGAATCGCGTGAATTAGTTCAATTCAAGCAATGCTCATGGGGGTGACCCGGCACCCGGACCACATAACGCACAAACCCACAAACAGACATCAACCCCAATTAATGACATGCATTGTCCTGTCGCCACCCTAATATAATTTCCTTCCATTGGCGTCAATAGAAGACACTTTATGGTGATGCTAAACGCTAAGGGATACTGAAATGATTTATTCAAATGCAGCCATGATTGGTGAGTTCTTCCCTCGCACTTCGCACACAAACAGAAACACGAGAGATTTGTTGGATTGACGAGTAGGGCTATTTTATTTTTGTTCGTTGTTACTGCAGGTTCTACAAGATTACTCATTTTCAAACGATGACCGCATTTATGGTCACGACATGTTGCGGCATTGGAGCCGGAGGACATCGTGGCGTTGACTGCATGTGGATGACACATTTGGTACTCCTCAGGTTGAGGTGAGCAATAGTGAGGCGTGCCAAATTAAGTCATGAGAGAGAGGAAACTTTTTTTTACTATACATAAACATACATATCTACCCCAAGGGACAGCGCTGCACACACAACAAAACACACAGGAAGGGGAGTAGTACTAGTATAGTAATAGAGTTTTTTTCTTGAATCCTTTTCTGAACAAAATTTGTTCGCATGTCAATGACACAAGAGGATTTGTGAAAAGTTTAATTACATTTGCGGAAGTGTTGTGCCTGTAGTGTGATATTTAACTCGTAACCAGGTTTAAATAGAAGCTATCCTGTGCAGAGCTAAGTATAATACAGTAATGGTGCACATTGCGCTGCACAAGGGCGGCGGCGGCGGCGTATATAATGTGAAGTAATTAAAGTTCGTTTGGGATTAATTAAGCAGAGATGTTTTCGTGTCGAGTCGTGATGGTCAGGTAAAAGCAACATAGACATGAATGTTGGCGTATAGCATTGCTAAGTCGGAAGGACTCTCTTGGTGAAAAGTTTTAACTGCTTTATAATGATGACTGAGTGTTGGCAATTCATTGCATAAATGTAAACAAGAATGGAAATTATTATTAAGAGGACACGGGAAGTAGTACAAGTTTATTTAGATGTGTTAGATAGGAATGTCTGTTGGTAGTAAATAAGAACTGTTAACATTTATAATATGTACGACAGAGAATGGGATTTTTAGATAGATATAGAGAGGTTATTTCTGGTTTTGTTCACGAGGAGTAATTTAGTTAAATAATCACAAATGATATGAGTTTTATTTATTTATTGTAAAGAAGGCGGTACGTAACAGCCTTTTTAATACATTTGGAATAAGAATATAAAACAAAACAAAAAGTATAAATTAAAAAAAATAATAGGCATTAAAAATAGAAAAAAAAAAAATAAATAAATAAGTAAACACTGTAGTAAGAAAATAATGTGACTATTTTAGTATGGCCACCGGGAAGACTACGAAAACTTAGGCGCCAACAATTTATAACGCTTTTTTGTATAGCGATGCCAGGTGTGGGGATTTTTCCACATTTTGGGAATATTTTAATCAAATGGGGAAGAACATACTTGAAATGGGGAAAAACCAAATTCTACTTTTTCTTTATTTATTGTAAAATTTAAATGAAATTCTCTCTCATTTAAAAACCATTTAAAAACACAAATATGTATTTCAAAAACTACTCCTATTATGAACCTGAAATTTGCCTGGGGACGAACATGTTTTCCAATATTTAGATATCACTTCAGCCACATTTCGGCGTTTGCTCCCGCGCAAGCAAATTTAGTAGGTACTGTTCGCAGGAAAAAGCAAGTAGTGCATGCTACTTGAAAGGACAACAAATTTTGTACTGATTTAATGTTGTCTGTTGTCTTCATGCCATGGGATGCATGCTGACAAATTCAATTAGGTTGTGTATTGTGTGTAATGCCTAAGAACTGAGTTATATTGTCGACAGCTTTGTTTGAGTTCAATCAGTTCGCTTAATTATGTTGGAAATTAAAAGGACTGAAAAAGATTTACGAAAGAAAGGTTTATTTTCATGATGTCCGTAGGGCCACAAGCACGCTATCATAAGAGGGGCGGTTCCTAAAGCATCTATATCAGAAGCCAAAATCTTAATTTGATAGAATTGTCCCAGTACTCGCTCGACCAAGTGTCACTACATATTTTTCGGGTTGGTTGACACGAAAGATGGCAGGAAATTCCAAATGAAAATTTAAAAATTATGAAATGCAATCCGCTTGGAATGACATTTACTCTTTGGAATACTCCTAACCTATAGTGGGTAAAAAAAAATAAATGCTTGGCGCAACAGGCGTGTAGACTTCGACCCTAGGCCTAGCTTCTCACAACCATTCGTGAGAGTTTTTTTTTTATTTTTGGGATGACGAATGGAAGCAGGGACCTTCAATTCTATGGCGATTTCGAACGCTTAATTGAGAAGCTTTTTCAGGACAGCTGTATTCTCGGATGTTTGTTAGACAGTGCAAATCGAAATGCAAAATGGGGAAAAACGCTTATTTTTTCCTTTTCACTGAAAAAATGTGACAAGTATAGGAGGTCTATCTCGCTCCGTTTAGACGGGAGAGGAATAATTTAAAAAAAAAAATATACATACTTAAAATGAAAAATGAAATATTAAAAATAATGGCAACACTTACAATAAAAAACTATAGCATTTCTAAAAGCGAAGAATCTGTTATAATTTTTTTATAATACAAATTTAAGTGCTTGTGTTAAACCACGATTGTAATGCCCTTGGCATAGGCATAAGCACTAAGCAGTATACGTTCTTTGGTAAATAGTATGAACTGAATAGGTCCCAATTTAGAACCTTGCTTTTTTCTGCACCTTGACTTTCATCGTTTTATCAGTTTGGTATCTCCTAAGCCACCTAAGCTCCTAAGTGACTCCTCAGCCCTTACCTCTCTCGCGACTTATTGCATTGTTCGCTGTCGTTGATGTCAATTTTTATCCCATAGCTTGGATGTTTTAGGTAATTTTGCAAGATAGTACGTGACGTCTTAACTGTGGCAATATTACAAAACTTCATAACACCGCTTCGCTTTTTACTTCCTTAAGCTGTCTATCTTCATGTTGCTGAGTTTTCATTGGACTGATAACTGATCACGTGAACAGTTTACTCAGTTCATGTCCGTAATACCGACAAATCAAATCAAGAATTTCTTGACTTACTACTAAGTTGACGTCTATTTGTGGCAACATATTAGGTCTGTTCCTTTACTTTTAAATCTTACGAAAAAGAGAGCGGAAAGGTATGAAAATGGTATCAGAAGGCGGGAAAAAATGCATGTAGCTTGGTTTCTCTTCTCGAATGCATATATAGTTCAGTCAGGAAAAACTCTTCCATATCTGTACTTGGATTCATAGTCATACTCACATGTAATTTATGGAAAAACAAAATGCATCTGTCATTTTTCATAGTTACTATAAAAGCGCTCCCTAACGTTTTCGTAAGTTTTTCTCTTTGAGGGAGACTTCATCCCCACCACTGCCATTTTGACAGTCTTTTCCATTTTTACTTTTCCATATTGTGTCTGGAGAACTCAGTTTTGACATTTATATTGTCTTACTTACGATGGCTAGATTCTTGAATGCGACCAAATGGGTTAAAACAATATTTAATAGCAAACAATGTTGCATTAACAGCAGACTCGAAGACAGTTCGATTTGAGAAACAGTCGAGCGACACAACAAAGGGGAGTACTATATTCTTTCCTATGGAATATCTCAATCAATAAAATTCTTAAATCACTTGATGGGTAGTCAATGTAAATTCTGAAGGCACTGGTAGCAGATATCTATTCCGTAGATCCAAACCTGAAAGTGGGTCTAATGTCTATACGACTCCCAGATATGAGTCTCCTTCAATCAGAAATTTTGGCTGTTCTTCAGGCGGCAGATCAATTGCGGATGAGATCTTATCTGAAAGAGATATATCCATCCTAACTAATTCTCGGAGCCATGCCAGCCACAGTTAGTATATATGTAGGCTCCGATAATCGATAACTTCTAATTAAACTCTTCAATTGATGCAACTATTTCGTCACCAATTAATCTACAAGACATCTCAACGTAACCACGAAATCCCCTTGGGTCCAATTACAGTCTGCCGAAAATAGTCTGCAAATCATATGTCATCAGGATACGCCCATCTTCATATACCTATACGACGGACGCATTCGTGCTAGACCATGTGTTTGCTTTTCTATTACTATAGTGTGTCGTCCATTCATCGTCCATGCTCAGTCAATCTACTATCCATTGCCGACGTCGGTCGTCATCGTTGTCCTTGCAGATTCATTCATCGCTCTGCCATTACACACCGTTGGGAGTCCCCAAACTACATACAACTACACCATACTCGACATACCAGTCATTTGCCTTACTGTGGACCAGCAGAGTTGTTAAAGCGCGATAAAGTCATGTTACGCACGAATTTATGATGGCACAACGATGGTTTGGTGCCACTATACAAACATATAGCACTAGTACTCCTTCTACTACCGCCGCCGCCGCCGCTTTGAAGCACTGCCTCTGTGACCCTGTACACTTATAATGGTTAAATGCATTTCGGCCGTGGATCCACCATCACCCCATACCCCCATCGACCGCCGATTAACATATGGCGAGGATAGTGCTAGTTAGTCAGTTCGTTAGCTGGCAGATGTGCCAGCCATCAGGATGGAGTGCACGGAAGTTGGGAGAAAGGTGGTGCGCGGTGCATGCTCATTGCAGAAATGTTCGCATATTTACAGGATTTTTCGGTGAACACGGCCCCACCTCCGATCCAAAGCACACCAATGTAAACCGGAGTTTACACCATGAACAAGCATCGCTGGATCTACATCCTGCAAATGAAATGCCATCCGGCTGGGACGCGGACGATAGTGGGAATACGTCCTATATATACGCACGCGGGTGATTGTCGATATATGTAGTGATGCACGCTGTGGCTTGTGTTAAAGGCGCATTCTGTTGTAACCTCCTACTGCTTTTGGTGTTTTATCACTGAATTTACTGCCACTGTTGATGGTGCGCCTGGGCCTGATGATGGGCGTGGGGGTGTTCTGCTGATCCATTCTCGAAAAATAGAAGAGTGGAAGTCATCGATGGGACACTTGGCACCAGTTACTGGATTCGTGTTATTGTTGTTTTTTGTCGGTTTGTGGTGGTAGTCGGAGCCGTGTTGTATGGATGAAAACGGATATTTAGTTAAAATCCTGCCCTGACGGAAGGTAATGTGATCCAATTTGGAAGGCTTTTGTGCCAAATATTGGATTAAACAACGAATGGAATCAAGGTCACCTGGTAAAGTCCATGTGCTGTTGTTTGAGGAAAATAATTGCAAATTGATATAGTTATAACTATGAAACGATGGGAAGTTGTACCACGTTACAATTTAGTACTAACTGGTGGCTGTCGAAATGCGATCTAAAAAAAGCTATAAAAATAAGGAAAGACAAAATGCCTTAGGCCTTAGATATCTCTTCAAGGTTATAGCCAGCTATATTATAAAAAAGATTATTCCACCGGTTGAATAAGAAAAAAATCTCAAATATTTAACAATTAAAATTCTCCAATGCTCTTAATTTTTGAAGTTTATTCCCTCATCTTATTTGCCCAACATACCGACAACAATTGTTGTACCCACCTGTATAAGCACACTCTTTGCAACCTCCTTGATATCGTTCCATAGATCACTCCAGAATCCTCTACTTTGAATGTAATTACAATCAATGCATGTACCGGCAAATGATTATGCTTCCTCGATAGTGACGTAGATGCCGTCGCTGAAATGATAACAAACACCATTCTCCTGGGTATGAGATCCTTTATTCCTAACAGAAGAAAGAGTATTATACCTAAGGAGAATGCTTGGTGTGACTCGAGCTGCAAAGAGGCTATCAGGTTGAGAGAGTTGAGTTTTCGGGCTTATAAAGCAAACCCAACCGAGGAAAACCGAAAAAAGTTTCGACGAGTCCGAAATGACTGCAACTCCGTGATACGACGCGCAAAATTTTCACATGACCAAAAGCTACGCCAAAAAATACTTCACTGTCCCAGTGGTAGTAAACAGTTTTGGTCATTCGTGAAAAATATTAAGAACTCCACCACGTCGTCAATTCCTACACTCGTTTACAATGACACTCCAGCTGTCAGCTCTTTGGACAAGGCAAATCTGCTGGCGGCGCAATTCGCCGCAAGCTCCAACATCCCAGATTGCATCATGTCTCCACCTGTGCTTGAGAGCGTCGAATACTTCATGGGACAAATACATTTTCGCACTCGCACAGTAGCAAGAGTATTAAAAGATCTTAACATTCACAAATCCGCTGGTCCAGATGGTATATCCCCCATAATTCTGAAGAGGTGTTCTTCAACGCTGGCAAAACCACTGCGTAAGCTTTTCCACTTGTCCTACTCTTCTGGACTCTTTCCGAGTAGATGGAAAATTGCATTTGTCCAGCCCGTTCCTAAAAAAGGCGATTCTTCTTCACCCACCAACTACCGACCCATTGCACTTACGTCCATTCTTTCCAAGGTCATGGAAACGCTGATAAATCGTCAGCTTATGAAATATCTTGAATCACGAAAACTTCTCAATGACCGACAATACGGTTTTCGTGGCAGCAGGTCCACTGGTGATTTGATGACTTATCTCACCGAAAAGTGGAACCAATCTCTCCACCACTCTGGTGAAACGAAGATTGTTGCGCTTGATATTTCGAAAGCATTTGACAGAGTTTGGCACCAAGCTCTTTTGTCGAAAATGCGTGCCTATGGGATCGACGCGTCTCTTCTTCAATGGATTAGAAACTACCTTTCTGGCCGTTCAATTCAAGTTGTGTTGGACGGTTTCAAGTCTGCAATTCACCATATAAATGCTGGTGTTCCCCAAGGCTCTGTTTTGTCTCCGACACTCTTCCTGATATTCATCAACGATCTCTTGTCTGTTACTTCTAATCCAATACACTCTTTCGCAGATGATAGCACCCTTAGTTTTTCATATTCGTTCCTTGACTCACGTCCCTGCTCTTCGGCCGTGGAATTGGAACGGCAACGTATGCTAAACACATTAAATTCCGATCTTGACAGCATTATAAAATGGGGTACAACCAATAGAGTGGAATTTAATGCTTCCAAAACACAATGCTGCCTTCTATCATTAAAGCGAAACCTGAACCCTCACCCATTATCCATGAATGGGACTTGCATCGACGAAACCGAACGACTCTCCATACTCGGTATGTGTGTCAACGACAAACTCCGTTGGAATGACCACATATATGAAGTCGCCAAAAACGCTGCGAAATGTCTAGGTTTCCTCAATCGATGTAAGAAGTACTTTACACCCTCCGACTTAGCTTCAATATACAAGGCCTTTATTCGGCCTAAGCTTGAGTACAACGCTCATATCTGGTCAGGTGCACCTAAAACTTCATTGCACCTACTAGATAGAATTCAGAAGCGTGCGATAAAACTTATAGGTGATAGAAATATAGCGGCGTCTATTGACCCGCTCGAACATCGCAGAAATGTTTCTTGCCTTTCCTTATTTTATCGTTATTTTCACCACCAATGCTCTGATGAAATAGCTAACTGCATTCCGCCCCTTCAACAATTTTCTCGCAACACCCGTCACACATCGAATGCACATCAGTTCACCCTTAAGCCTACCTTCGGACGTACTGTTAAATATAGAGATTCTTTTGTGAGTCGAACAACACGCATGTGGAATGCATTGCCTCACACGGTTTTCCCCTCTCATTACAACCCACAATTGTTTAAAACCAATGTGCACCAGTACCTTTTCTCTATCCTCCCTATTAACCCTTCCACTCGTGCTGTGCATTAGCATTATAAGGGAACAAAAACCCCTTGAGCACCAGTTAATTATAAAAAAAAAAAAAAAAAATTTGGAGTTTACGGCTCGATAAACCAATGTCTTGAATTCCGGATCTTCTAGTTGGCAAATTCCGAGCTGCTCTCCAGTTTTTCATGTACAACGGCTGACAAATCCGATAACGATATCTCCCCAAGGCAATCGGCAAGAAAATCTCCACTTATCACTGGCGAACTAGATCTGATTTGTCCCGCTGGTTGCTTCTTCAGCAAGTTGTGATTAAAATCCTCAGTCATCTTGGCCAAATGAAGAATAATACCTTTCGCATCAATTCCTCGGCGATTGAAGTAGTCAACTAAATCCTGGACCTCCTTAACACTGACAAAGTCCTCGACAAGTTGATTAAAGTCCAGATCATCAATATAACGAAGACCGGGACGGACACTTGGATCGGTGGCGGCATACTTTTGACCGATTAGAACAAGTTGTTCCATCGGTATATGGCTGGCGATGTCATCAATATCAGACTGAAGATCAGCCGAAATAGCGACAGCTGCCAATAGGACACAAAAAATAGCTTTATACATCATACACAGTTATTGTGGTGAAGTGAAACTGATTTACTTGATAGCCAGCGGTAGTTTATATTTATATACTCGGTGTTATCGGCCCTCATCAGTCTTTAAGTGGCTAGCTCTCAGTGTTTATCTCCAATTAAGTAATTATTTACAAGTAAATATTTACAATTATATTTAGTCTAGAAGTGGATATTTTGAAATTTAATTATTGGCAAATTGAACAAGGTATAGGTCTAGGTACCCTCGACGTCTTAGTGAATATTTTTAGTTACTGTCTAATCGAAAATTGTTTGCTTTTCTTAATTAAAGAAAATTTAGTCTTTTTTGTATTAGTCTAAATATGGCGTATAACATCCTTTAAGGTGTTACGAATATTGAACCTCTTGAAACCAGATTGTCGACGAATTTATTGTAAGATGTAAATTTTTGGTTTGCCTGCTTATTGAATTAATTAGGATGACAAAAAAAATTCTCTAAATGGGACAAACATCAAGAATCTAGTCATTTGTAAGTCAACTTGAATTGTCTGGACTCAAATTTACCTGAACGCAAAAACTAACTTGAATTGTCGGTATGTCACTTCTTGACAATTGTATTTTTTTCTCAAGGCGTTCTGACTGGTCCTCTACGTCAGGGAAATCGAAATGTCAAACTGCGCTCTCTCATTCTGTCCGATAACCCACTAGAAATGTCAAAACTGAGTTCTCCAGAAATTATTTTGACAAAATAGACGCCAACTTAGTAGTGAGAAATTCTTAACTTGATTTGTCGGTGTTGCGGACATAAACGTCAACTGAGAAAACTGATCACGTGACCAGTTCAGCCCAATGAAAGCTCAGCAACATGAAGTTAGAGCGCTGTCAGACTTACGTAGATTGATGGTATTGATGTTCGATTTTGCGATTCTTACCTGTCTGCTTTATTTTAATTATAGATGTGGCGGGGGTTTTAGACTCTGGATTTTGGTAGCGCAAGATTTCCACGAAAAAGGGCGATCTCATTTTGTATGAAACTAAAATGGATAGGACCAAAATTGAGAGGCATTCATATATTAATCTCTCATCCGAATTAAGTGGCTGATAGGCATAGGTGATGTATTTAATTCTAAATGCAACAGGGAGGAATGAATGAGGAAAGAATAAAGAAAGAACTAAATTCGTTGAAAGCCCGTGGGTTGGGTTTCGGGAAGAATCTATAAACTGGCTACACTTAACGAAAAACATGTGCAAAATTTACCTAAATCGAGCGCAAACTTTCATAAGTCCTAAGGCCGTTTTGAGCTTACTTAGTTTTAAGGCAAGTTGCGTTAAATTGCTTAGGCAAATACACTGTCATATTATCAGTGTAGAACTGCCTTAGGTATAGCTTGAATCATCCATGTTTGCCTAAGGCAATATTTCGTAAGACTAAAGTGATTCTTGCCAATATTTTTAGCCAATAACTTTGCTGAATTGCATTAACTACTAGGGAAATAATAAAATGTTTTTGCCTTCGAAATTGCCTAATTTTTGCAAGATTGTTTATTTGCTAGCCTAAATTACGTTAAATTATAGATGGCTTTTAGCCATTATCCTAATTTAAAGTCAAATTATTTATTTTATTATATTATATTTTATTTATATACCGGACAGTTTCACATCGATCATATTTCTGCATATCCCACAGCAGTCACCAGTTTCATCCTAAGAATCTGTAGGTAGATAATAAAAAAATAATTTTTTCAAACAAAAATTTCTTTGTCCTCGATTTTATTAAACAAAAATTACCTTCATTTTTAATTACATTCCTCGACAACATTTGTGTTGAGCTTCCTCTTTTCTTGGACTGAATAAAAAGTTGTTGACAGGGGCGTAGCGAGGGGGAGGCGTGGGAATATTTCACCCCCCACGCTTTTCAAGAGTCGGCAAATAAACGAGGAAATTAGGTCTGAACAAAATGTTAAAATTGAAGAAGTGAGTTTGGATTTTCATTAGGCTATTCAAGAGTCGGCAATTCAACCAGCAATTTTCAAAAATTAGGCAAATGTACACCTACAGTTGGCATTTTAAAGGTTCCACATGAACTCCTTAAAATTTAGCTAGTTTCGATTCGATTTTAAAAAGGACGGTCGGCATCGGCGAATATGCCGACTGAAATCCTTAAAATTTAGCAAGTTTTGATTCGATTTTAAAAAGCATCGGTGAATTTGCCGACTGATTTTAAAAAGAACGGGCCGCATTTCTAATTTGAGGTTAAATTCGAAGCAATATATTATTCGCTAGTTTTTCGCGACAACGGGTGTTTTCGTTTGTGGAAAAATTTTTAGAAAACGAAATTTCGTTATTAAAACTGTTTATAAACTTGTTTTCTGATGGCTGAAATTGCGCCTCCCATACAAACAAAAACAATCAAAATCTTATATCCCGAAGACCACCGAATCGATTAAGTTCAAAGTTACAGGTGAATTTAAGTATTGGCTCGGGGTATTTCCTGTGAAAATTGGTTAAAATTAGACAAAGGGGCGTGGGACCTCCCATACAAAAAACATCTTCTATGGGGTGAAATTCGATGACGTTAGTTATAACTCGATAACTGCTGCGCCGATCTTCATGATTTGTATTCAGTCGGCAAGTTCATGAAATAAGTCGGCATTTCAATGAAAGTCACCCCCCCAAGGCTCGAACCCTCGCTACGCCCCTGGTTGTTGATAATGAACGGAGAGTGTTGTTTTTTTATCAGCAGTTAAACTATTGAAATTATTGCTAAAACTCACCTTAATATTGTACTCTGCAATGCAAGTCAGTACGCAGTTTGAATTTTGTAATTTTATAATCACGCATTGTCGCTGTTTTGTTTAAAAATGTATTAAGCACACAATAAAAAGTTTGCTTTACGGGATACTTCTTTTTACCGGATTTGAAATAGATTGACTAATTTTGGACGCGAATTCAACTAAGTATTATACTTCCGAAAATTACCCCAGGCGTAAGGCAAAATTACATTAGGCTTAATGCAACGTTGCACAGTTTAAGACAATTAGATTTAAGGCAAAACTTATTTAGCCCTAAGGTGAAATGCAAATGGTGAAACCAGCTTCCGAAATGTTTAAGAAAAGTTACCAAAATTACTTAGTTTACCTGACAAACAAAGGCAAAGTTAAAAAAAACAAAACATGTTATTTCTTGGTTAAAACTACTAAGCATTTTTAGCCAATTCAGCCTATTTTTCATTAAGACATTATTACACAGGATTTTTCTCTGAGTGTATACACAGCGATTGTAAGTTCAATTCTGACCTATACTTCGGTTGTTTGCTGGAAGACAGTTAACAATATATCCTACATCTAGAATCTGAACAAGGATTGCTTGTGTACAATGGGCTTACTAAAATCCACACCACAACTAGGCCTGGAAATATTACTGAGACTATACAACCCATCGCGCTATAAACTAAAAGCGTATAGCATCGAAAGTTGCTTTTAGAAGCGATATGAAAGTTTTTATCTCTCGGTCACTTCCGCATACTTGACATATTTTCTTGAGTGGACTTATGTCAATCATGGATTACATGCAACCAATCGATGACTTTGAGAAGAAAATAAAACTCGGTATACCCGACAGACTGCACTAAGCCTGGCTCCAGTGTAAAAGGAGGTCTTCACATGTCTGAAAGACAGAGAATACAACATTAGCAGAACTAAGAGTCAGCCAATCATACTGACTAGCAGATTACTGCAGTGTTTTTTGGGCTAAGATCTACAGGTAAGCAGGCACGATGCGGTTCTGAATTGGACAAGCTAAGAGACAAGAGAGCTTCATTGATATAATGTATATTACATTAAATTTGGCTTGTAATCGGCAGTTGATAGCATAAAATTGCAAACATCCTTTGAAAGAAACCAGACACTGGCATCACTGGAAGCATGGCCAAAAAGCTAGTCATCTTTAAAAAGAAAATGATATATGCAGAAGCTGCGGGCCCGAAGAGCAAATAAAATCTTTGCAGGTCTTGCAAGTCCCTATAAATGAATAAATAGTTGGCGCAACAGGTCCGTATCGGCAGCTACTATACTTCGTTGGTGTCAATTATTTTAGACGAATGGAAGGGGCCTACAATTCTATGCCGACAAGACAGGCTACTTTTCCGACCATCACGAGAGGTAGCACCAGTGGAAAAAACCTTAAGATGCTATTTTGTGTTTTTCTGAAGATCGAACCGAAACTCCTAGTTCAGTTTAACTAACTGAGGTACCTAAAATGACCTGATGTTTGATAAATTAACTAACGACGAATTTATGTTCAAATTGTTTCCGAATGCTCAAGTTAAATGCACAGATAGAGATACCTACTCCCCGGCATAAAATTGTAGGTCCCTTCCATTCGTTCCAAAAATATAAACTCACACAAAACGAATAGTTTCGAGAAGATAGGCCTTGGGTGCCTACCGCCTGTTGCGCCGCCTATTTATTTATTTTTTTACCCCGAAAATCGTCCTTTGTAATCATTAAAAAAAACATTGGTTCGCATTTTAGTAAAATTTAAAAATTTTCTTACAGATCTTTTCAATGAAATCTTTTTGTGCACTCCGAACTCCGATTTAAGGATGCACGTATTATAATAATGCTTCAAATGTAAAACTTGTTGTCGTTCTCACTTTAGTCAACACCTCCCCATCTCACTGCCCAGTCTATATCCAGTATCCACCCTCTACCATTGATATTCCATAATATTCAGAATATCTTACCCAAGGAATGTCCAAAATGGATAAACTGAATCTACGGAAAAACCACTACAGGAACAGGATTGACAATGCCAACAATGAAAGGGCCAGCAAAAAAGAAAGACATGGTATACATACATCCCAACATGGAAAGCACACAAAAAAATACCATCAGAATTATCCGAAGACGAACTAAGAAAAACTGAATTAAAATCACTAGAAGACGAACCATGAGAAAAGGGCTATCCATTGAACGAAGGACACGAACACGGTTTATCAGAATGAGGTGGAGGCTGGGCCGGGGTGATATGAAAATATGCACGCGTGGTGGTGATTACACTCTCCACAAAGAATGAATGAATGTCCGCCTCGACTTGACAACAACAACGAGAGAAGGGTATATATATGCACAGGGATCTGGAAAGAAAAAAATCCTACTCTAGGTTCAGGACGACGATGGAATTTCTAATGGAAAACTGAACTGAAATTCTATGGCGACGGCGAACATGACGAAGGGATTCCTTATATCCCAACTTTAGTACATCCATCTTCTCTAAGAAATGTTACACCACCACGACGATGTGTATACATCACCTCGTAGACTCATTCCAAGGAGACAACATCATGGACGGTAAAAAAGGAATAGATGCCTCGAAGAAGGGCGTTTAGGGAGACAAATAAGAAAAAGGATAAACGTTGTCCAAGTTTGAATGGATCATGGCGTAGTTCTGACAGAAGTCTTTATATCCAAAATCCATCCGGAGGTTACTGAATGAATTTGTAATTGGATTTCTGTCCCATCTCCCTTGGTTTCTGTTATCAAACAGGACTCGACGAGAGAAGATGCTTCAGCTAAGGAGCCCTGGACTCAGGAGCTGTTGTTTTTTTTTTAGTCATTCTCATTTTCATTTTTTTTAGTCTCGCAGTTAGCTATAGTGTTGGAAAGATGTGCGATAAGATAGAAAGGAACGAGAGGAGAGCGAGGGATAGCGCGTCGGAGGATATTCGGCTATTGAAGATTATTGAAGGGGGATAAGTTTGCGGTTCTCACTGATTTGCATAGAAGGATACGACCGGACGCGAAACAAATAGGAAGGATCATGCAGACAAGGAGACATAATTTATACTCCGGTGATTTTGATTTTGATTCTGATTCTGAAGTTGAATAAGGACGAGGAATTATGATTTATTTGTTTCTGAGTTTTGGTGAGCATATGGATAGGTGAAATTTTGAACATATTTATCGGAGTTTGATTTAATTTCGAAGAAAGCGAGCGCAGCATACATGATTGGAGTTGAATAGCTGCCTTTCGGGATACATAAATACAAAATGAGTCTTATTAAAGGGACAAGCAGCAAGATAATCGGATATTTCATATTCAAATTTGGCGCAGTTCCTTAGTAGTTATGTACTGTGCTGCACTACTGAGCGAAGGTTCTCAGGTTCAATGCCCAGAAAAATACAAAATTACATAGCCACCTTTCGCGAACGTCCGACAAACATCCGAGAGTATAACTGACTTGGAAAATCTTCAGAATTCAGCCATTCGGCATAAAATTGTAGGTCCCTTCCATTCGTCGCAAATGAATGGTTGTGAGAAATTAGGCCTAGGGTCCCTATACAGTCAGCCCTGATTCGGCTGATCAAAAAAATCAAAGTCAAGAAAAATATTAAAGATGCATATATAGGATGTTGACTGGAGCGATGATGACTCTTTAGAGCCTAGGCAATTCCACTGTCACACCAGATCGCAGGTTTCGCGGACTCTTCATATCTTTATTCAATTTTAAAACTTTAGATAGCACATACAGAGCTGCAATGACAGCTTTAATATATTTTCGGTCGTCTGTCCGCGTTCAAGAATCTTCTGTAAGCCGCAATCACAATATCACAATCCAAGCCAACGCGGTGACCTTATGCTGGGTACCAGGGCATTTATGAATATTCTGGGTAATTATAGCATTCCACGACGTGCTATGGAATCCGTACCATCGCGGGCAGGCGTCCTCTAGGTACACCCAGGATGAGATGGCTAGATCAGGTTCATAAGGTCTCCTCTATGCGTATGGGGATTGTCCTTGATGATTTGGACTTGGAGTCGATGGCGGAGAAGATCGAGAGCTGTGAAGGGCCCGTTTGAGCACCCTATACCCGCGCCGCGACCCACTTAATGAATAAGCGGGACAATGAAATTGAATGAATGAATGATGAATTAACATGCGGATGAGCTTGCAAGAAAAGTGTCGAAAATACTCGTATACTTGGCCTTAAAATCTGTAAGAAATCCACTAAGAACGCTTGCAAGAAAGATTGACATTGTATCCTGGTGTATAATAAATCTACGCTGGACCAATCTCAACATACCTCCAGACAAACAAAAGAATTATGGCCAGAGGTGTGCAAAATGAGATCTAAATTCATGATCGGACTGAGCCGCGAAAAAAAAGTCGCTTTCTTCAGAAGCTGTAGGGACGTTGAAGAAATAGAATCAGCAGACAGAGGATTCCCTACAGCTACATATACTTCATCGATAAACTAGAGGATATGGAGAATGTGGATCTTAAAGAACTTCTGACATTCATACTCAAATCAGGGTGGTTGCATAGTAGAATGACAAGCTGGGGGTTATAGGAATCATCACGATCGTATAGGCAGGGTTTATAGACTACGAGACGTACTCAGTTCGTACCTTCGCATTTAGGCTCCCATTACAATTACAAACTCTCCGTTCGAATGGCATAGTTGTCAGCTGTTTGTGCGGTAATTAAAAATATTGAAGGCAGCAAAGATGGGTCTGTCTGTCAATAAAGACAAAACGAAAGAAAGAGTGTTTTGCTTAAAGGCAAATTTGTAAGGTGGAAGCTGCTTTTTGCTTATTTTGGCATACCATACAGCATTCACCATGAATAGACTAACGATACACGGGCCATGCTGACCAAGAAGATGGCAGAAAATTAGACTTCTAGATTGCGTTTCATTCGACCTAGTCGCTGCGCCAATGCCTGAAGTCAATTACGTATTGAGACACAAATGCAATACAACTTTCTTTCTAATAAAGTCAGTACCATATGACCATTGTGAATTTCCTTTTATAGTTTTGCACCTACTAGAATATCGGCGACGGCGACTCGTGCAAAACGTTAGGATTGAACGATACATCTTCGAAGTAGTTAAAGACCTTTTCTGCCTAGACTCTTCACATTTCATAATATACCATCCAAAGCAGAAATTAATCGGGCTAAGAATACATCTAAGAAGTAAACCTTATAATCAAGGAGATATTTGTACTTTGCAGATAAGCATGAACTTTGAAAAAAAGATTCTTCATGCGATATTCCGTCCAGTTTGTATCTATGGGCTGTGGAGGAGACGATTTAATTACACACTTTATAATTGATGTATACAGGGACGCTGGCTGATCTGGTGAAATAGCTAGAAATGCAACAGCTGGGGTGGATAGTTTAGGTTAGGTTAGAAGAGGGTGTGAGGCACTGTGCCAGCACTGTTGCCACTCGGTGATTCCCTTCATTTCAAACAAAACCCAAAAACAATCGTGTGGACTTTTCGTCTTACTGATTGCCTAAATCATTTTTAGCAGAAGGACGAGACATTGGCATACAAAAGGATGGATCGTCTTTGTTTCTTCCCCTCGTCTTCGAATTTTTTGTATAGATCGTTATTTTTCTAGACTCCATTTGCGGAGCATGGTTTTAATTGCCCAGAGAGCATATGAGCATTTTTGTCTATAGAGTCATAAGATTCTTTTTTTTATTTTCTTGTTAATCCTGACCATACAAGTACACAACTAGGGCAGTTTTGCAGTCTATTTTGAGAAACTGGTGGTGTTGGTCTCTCAATGTACCAACTGGTGGCCTTCTTGTTTTGTTCGTAATGAGAGGAAGATATGTCCAAGAACCCAACAGAGCTTGATTATTGTGGGTGTTGATGCTCTTTAAAGAGCTTTGACAGTTCTTTACGATTTGTTGGATATATAATTGCTTAAGCAATTGGTAGGTCACTGGTCAAGTTTTCAAACTCTTATATATTGTACGATATAATAAAGTTATAAACGAAAAACTTGCCAAGTAAACCTACCAATTGCTTAACATTTAACCTTCTTAAACTAAGATCTTGGCGTACATTTAGATCTCATTACTTTTCGTGGCTGACGAATTACACACTTTTTGTTCTATATAACAGAACTTGGCTCTTCTTTTACATTTATGTTTTTGGTGTGATTTCACTACTTTTTGCGAAGTTTTTCCTTATTTGATTTCACAAACAACGTTGAACGTCTTTATTTTTTAATATGCCAACAGACACTGGTTACCACTACCGTCACTTTGGTTTTCTTTCTAATAAACTATTCATTAAAATTTCAATCAGCAGGTAGATTAATATCTATTCATATGGGCAGATTCCACGCCCCTTAAATGGAAAATTTTTAATTTTTGATATTTCTCGTTTCGTACAATGCAAGTCCTGTCGCTCTACCAAATTTCAACATTCTACGGCAATGGGAACTGACCCAAATAAATAATGACCGATTTTCAAAAGTGGGCGGATACCACGCCTCCTAAATGGAGAATAATACATTTTTAATTTTTTTCTTTCTGCACACTGCAAGTCTCACTGCTCTACCAAATTTCAACATTCTACGGCAATGGGAAGTGGCCCAAATAAATAATAACCGATTTTCCAAAGTGGGCGGATACCACGCCTCCTGAATGGAGAATATAAAATTTTAGATTTTTTTCTTTCTGTCCACTGCAAGTCCTACCGCTCCACCAAATTTCAACATTCTACGGCAATGGGAAGTGGCCCAAATAAATAATAACCAATTTTTAAAAGTGGGCGTATACCACGCCTCCTGAATGGAAAATCTCAAGTTTTGGACTTTTCCCAGTGTATGCACCACAGGATCTAGCATTCTGCCAAATTTCACGATTCTAGGATGGCCGGAACTGCTTCATAATTTTGATTATCATCATCTAAGTGAGTAAGTGAGTGAGTGAGTCAGTCAGTTACGGTTTTTGCGATTTTTGAAGTCCTGTATGTTGAGAACCACTAATGCTATAGAAATGAAATTTGGTGAGGACCTTTGAACCTGAACCTTTTCAATGAGCACAGTAAATGTTTCAAGTTTGAAGTTTTTGGCTTAATTGGTTCCAAAGTTAGAGGGGGGTCAAAAACCGCCTGAGTTTGTTCCTGTAAAAAGGGTAAGTGCCTTTACTAGAGAACTTGGCTGGGGCACTACCGTGCCCTTTGATAATAAATCTGCTTCAAAAACCTTAAAGAAGTCGGGTATTCTCCAGGTCTGCTTTATTTGCATTGTTTTTGAGTAGACAAGTCTCTGAATAGACTGGACTCTATTTTAGATCCATCGATGTATACAGCGATTTATGTAATGGTCGCTTATAGTAGGTACTCTATTTCTTCCCATTGTTTTCTTACCTGTTCGGAAGAAATTGGGAATTTTGCGTTGAAGTACGGAATAATGAAGTCCGTTGTGGCCTTGATGCATTTTAAACCGGTGCTTCAAGCTAACAGTTCTTTGAACATGGATACAAATGTTCATTGTTTGCACCCTTCAGAAGTGAAGACTCTCTTAGTCGGAGAGCTCCTTTTGTTAAGGCAATGGTGCGTTTAATAAAAAATGTGTAGGGTGATAAAATGAAGGATAATTTTCAGTCCAGCCTGGTGGTGTCCTTCTTGAATCTTTTGTGGTAGGTACTGTAAGATTCAAATGATGGTGGACTAAGCCACATGAAGATTTTGGACAACAACGCAGCAGAAGACCCCATCTTAGATGCGATGTGCGTATAGGTATAGGCAAATATTATAAATACGATTCAGTGGAATATAATATTGTATAGCAATGTTTATAGACTTAGTCAGTAGTTCCTTCCCAATATACAGCACAGATCTGTGCCTTCGCTTTTTATTTTAATCCATAGCAGCGTAATCCCCAATAAGCGTAGGGCTGTAAGAAAATCAAAGAAACACCATTTGCACTTGTACATATCCCAGAATGAAGAAAAATAATGAAACAGAATTACTGCCAAACCATTAGATTTACCTCAATTCAATTCACATCCTTGAAACCTGACTCATCTCTCCCATGGCTTTATCAAGTGTAATTCAATTAAAATCACAACCAACACAACTAATTTCATTCTAAGCAGACTGTTTGTCTATTGTGAGATCTCTATCCTTGCTGTCTGATATGTAGGTTTTTTTTTTGTCCTCAGTCCTTCCCCCAGTGAGTGCACAATTTTCATTCGCCAGTGTAAGCCGACCTCTTACAAGACGTATACTATGAACAAATTTACTTTGCAATGGAAAAACCTGCCGCTGTTTCTTTCAGGATATAAAAGCATTAGTGTAGCCACCATGGGTTTATCCCATTTGCAGTGTCAGTGCGATAATTGCATAGTCGTGAAGGATACCCACAAGGAGGTGAATAATCTACTAGACGTTGAAATTTCCTTTTTAGTTCTTTCTATACATGTGAAAACTGATTAAGGACTCAGACAGTTCGTTTGGCTGTTTAGTTTAATGAGACAAAGCATATAGCGCTTAAATTGTGCGCCAACAAAGGTTCAAAAGTGAAATGCTGCCACCGAAATCGATCAAATTTAGCAGTCGATTCCAATCGTATCAACAACGCGGCTTGCCACCGCACACATTAGTGTAAGGTAAATTCAATTAGCAGCCTATTTTCACTAACCAATCTGTCCCAATATAAAGGCAAACACAAACACTCACAGTCCTAATTGAACGCCAGAAGAGCCCTTCTCCATCGCTCGCTTCTCGGTCGTACACATCACAAAAGGACATATGTTTTGGGCAACATTCGTTTCGAGAGTTCTCTCGACTGGATGCCATTAAAAATGGATAAATCAAGCTGTGGGTGGGTCCATGAGGACACGCTCTTTATTCGACCGTAAATTCGGGTCAGTAATTGTGCCAAAATATTGTCAGTTAACCTGCATTCGGGTCGATTGGAGCCTAAAGCAAATTTACAAATTTGCCTATATATGTAGGTGATGCTATTGTGTTTCATATATATTAATGCATGATACGAGTACATGCATCGCATGGCTCACATGCGTAGCGCGTATAGTTGCGGTACCAAATGTTGGCTAATGGATGGTCCTCTTTCAGAGAGGACAAACGAATGCACGTAATGAGTTTTATTTTGTGGAAAATTAAATTTGGTTAAACATTGTAAGCCGAAGTCATGATGATTACATGGTCATTGAGTATATTGGTTTTGGGCACAGAGTGCTATAGCGGTACACATGTTTAATTTAAAGGCTTCATGTGCGTGGACCTCTCTTTAAAGGGAAAATAGGAAAACCATCGCAATTGTCTAAAGATCAATAGAAAATAAATTAAATTCGGACAAAACTTCCATTATTTCTGGTAACAGGGCTGTCATGCTGTCACAGTCAGAAGGTGGCAACATAACATTCACGACATCTACCTATAGCGCGTGGGCCTAGAAAATATATTGTGTCAAAAGGGTCAGAAAGATCAAACTACTTTCAATCATAAACATATTTATGAATTGAATAACGTTGGAGTGTACGATTGTCATCACAATTTGTGTTGGCCTCGACTCCAGAAAGATATTTAGGCTAGTCAAGATTCTGTGCTTTCAGATAGCATGGACTTATTTCCGTAAAGGGCAGGACATTATTTAAGGAAATAATGATTGCTCTCCGTAAAGGCAGAGTATAACTTGAAAAACACCGACTCACTTTAGCTCAACTTTCCAGATAATCTTAGGTATTGGCCCAGGAGTGCACTTAAGAAGATTGGTCAAAAATACAAAAATATCTTCTATGGGGTGACACTCGATGACGTTATAACTCGATAACCGCTGGGAGGATTCCCTTGATTCTTTTTTCTATTTATTCTATTGTTCGTATTGCTGTAGATATTTCAGGTTTACGGAGAAAGAAAATTCCAGGAAATCAATCTATCTTTATATATATAACTAGCGGACCCGGCGAACTTCGTCTCGCCCCAATTTAACGCCTTCAGATAAACTCCAGACTCCAGAGTGATAATAAAACACAGATACCTAGTTCAAATTTCAATGTGATTTATTTGAATTGAATCGAAATCAGTAGAGAACGATGTGATAAACAACGTTTTTCGATTTGTTTTCCGGCGCAAAAACAAACAACGAAGACGGTTTGCCAGCCACGCGAACAGGCAACGTACAGCTGACCGTGCGAAAACCAGGGAAATTCGAGATTAATCCCACAGACTTCCAACGATTGACCTTGCAATTTATTGATTTTCATCGCAAAAGCCCATCGGACGGGGAACTGAATCCGCTTGAATTGGAATGGAAGATCAGTTAGAATAATTGGAATTCGTGGGATAAGGACTTCCTTTCCTTTGAATCGGAAACGATATCAATACAGTTGAAACATCAACGGGAATTTGGCCATTGCCAAGCGCCAGCTGGTTAACTTCTCCACCCAAAATGCAAGCAAAATGTCTTTTATAACAATGAATTTCACAATTATCCGAAATTTTTCAAGCTCCATAACGAATTTTCCACCTTTACATCGTCCAAAATCATCAAATCATGCGATAAAATGCAAAATTCTTTCGAAAAAATTCAAAATCTTTGCGTTTTCAGGAGTTTTCTATTATTCCATTTGAAAAGCCATTCCGTAACAATTGCACACAAAATTCCATACAAAAAATCAATTTTCTATTTTTCCAATTTCCAGACTTTTCCGGAGGGTTTTCCCAAAATTTTCTTTCAGAAGAACCTTCTCCTGGCGATTACGAACAACTAAAAAAAAATGTGAGCCAAATCGGTCCAGCCGTTCTCAATTGATGAATTAGTATACATTTTTGCCACCATTTTTATATTATACTAGCTGTACCCGCCCGGCTTTGCCCGTGCACAGAAATTGTATTGCTTATAGATCTTAGATAATAATGTTCATTCGTAAAATGCGAAAAATGAGAATAAATCGATTTTCTGGAATTTTCTTTCTGCATAAACCTGAAATACAGCAATACGAACAAAACAAAAAAAGAATCATGAAAATCGGCCCAGCGGTTATCGAGTTATAACGTCATCGAGTTTCACCCCATAGAAGATGTTTTTTGTATGGGCGGTGACACGCCCTTTTATCCAGTTTTTACCAATCTTTGTAGTAACACTCCTGGGCCAATACCTAAGATTATCTGTAAGTTTCCACTCGATCGATTCGGCGGTTTTCGAAATATACGATTTTGAATGTTTTTTTTGTATGGGCGGTGCCACACCCCTTTGTCCAATTTTGACCAAACTTCACAGAAACCGTATATGGACCAATACCAAAGATGTGTGAAAGTTTGGTTAAAAACGGTAAATGCGTTAAGGCGTGAATCGACGACAAACATTTTAGGGCTCAATTTTTATATACATATATAGATATAGATAGATTCTTCTGTACGTGTTTGTAACCGAACTCCTCCTAATCGGGTGGATCGATTTTAATGAAATTTTGTGTGTGTGTTTGAATGGGTCTAAGAATGGTTTAGATTCACAACCCTGTAGGTGGCGCTGCGATCCGATTCCACAAAATTTCAAATAATAAACACTCAACAATAAAAAAAATTTAAAAACCAAGAATAAGCTCATGAATAAAATTTCAAATAATATACACTCAACAATGAATAAAATTTCAAATAATAAAATGGCCGCAGGACAATTGACGGCCAATGAAAATGTACGAGCAGACAAAACAACGTTTGCCGGGATAGGGTTCAGGAAGTTTCTAAACATCTTTTGTCCAGTTTATCAGATTTTTCATTTTCCAAAATTCCCTCATTACAGAGAACCCACCATAATTTGGTTTTGTCCCTAGCGCTGAGTGTTTGGAGGGCATTGACGCAGTGCAAGACTGATTTGGACCCAATGATGTGTGAGCTAAAGGTGGTTTGACCGAATATATACCTACATGAAAGCGCATTTAATGACAGAGTTGTAGATAAGGTATGCGGATCAGTCTTCGATGGTATAAGGCTCCGCCTCAAATATACTTGGGCTTCTCCCATTGGTATTGAGACATTTTGGTTTGGTCATTCGTAATTTTGGTAATTTTTAATTGGTATTGCTTACATAATTGATTTATTTTAGCTCGGTATAACTCTGCCCTCTGAGGGTCATCCTTCAAGATTGGATATATGTTATATATGAGATTTCTGATCCCTGGGAATATTTCAGGATATGATTTAAGATAAATCCGCAGTAGTAATTGACATCGCATCCGTTACCCATATTCGTCCTGGTGACACAAAACAGGAGGTAGATACCAAATAAAACCCACGAGGAATAATATAGAAGTTCAATATATGCCATCGCAGCACACAGACATACACAGAATAACTCTATTGACGAACCAATTTGAATCGCCCCAGCAACTTATTCTTCGATCTGCCAAATTGTGAATAGGCCAATCAATTGTGTGTTAAGCGTTATGAATACCAAAACCCAAATCTAAACGGATGTGCGTCTGCTGCCGCACCGCATATACCCGCTCTTGGCACTCGTACATAGGCATGTGGGATGGTTAGCCACCATCTCGCCGGATTAAGTCCAAATACGATTTCGATTTCGATTTCGTTTTGAAATGTTCACCCGGTTGCCCCAGAGCCGTGCGTGCGTATGTATAGTGATAGTGTATACATAATATGGATATTCACTATACCAAATTGAATGATGATGCCGCATTTTAGAATTCCCAGGACAATACAGGGGGTGAGTCATTTCCTAGGACACAACCAAAAAAAAAAAACAGAATCGAGCAAAAATTCCTCATCCACTTGTGAACGAAAATGCTGGGAATCCTTTCAGTCATAGCAATAACCTAGTAACACATATAAGCACAAGACCTTTTATCGCAAGCGACAAGGGCGACATAGGCACACAAGGACTACTTCACATACAATAACAAAAAGAAACCAAATAAAATGGATAAGCGCAAAAAAAATAAGCAAAACAAGCGGACTTAACTAAACACAGCTATGAGCTCACTCCCCGGTCCCGAAGGCTGATATAATATCGAACGGATCCTGGCCAAAGTTATGTGTTAGCTAAACTGTATTCTGTCACTTGTGAGAATGCTCGCCTGTAATCCTGTGCTGCAGGATTAACTGGTAGTTTGGATGTGTGAAAAATTATTTTCTGGTCGCAAGAAGAAAAATAAATAAACTTTTCGTTTCCTTTCATTTTTTTTGGTTTCTTTTTTGTCCTTCACGCATCGGCAAATAACCATTGAAGAATAAAATTTGTTTTTTTTTTTCTGTAGCGAGCCCCCCAACCTACAAGCAACCCAAAGCACCCGCTGTACTCAGTCATACACTCAATGTCGTGTGTGAATCAAGAGTGATGTTTGGTTAGGAGTGGAAAATTGTGTCGAAATGTAGCTGCTACACCAATGTAGGGTATAGGGGGCGAAGAGAACTTGCATCCCAAGGGATACTAGACAGGTTGGGTGTATTAGGATGTGAATCGTGAATGGCGTTGGCAACAACTGTGAAGTAAATTGAATTGAGGAGAAAATAATCAAATGTGTGCCTCGTCAACAAATGAATAGTGATGGTGATGATGTCGGCTATACACGTTCCTGATGAAGGCGTGCAATTGATTATGGAAGACCGTTTGTGACTTTGTGTTGGCGTACTTGTGGTGAAGGTTTTTATTTACTCTCGAGTGTGGCGTAGATAGAGTTGGTTTTTGAGTTGTTGTTTTTTTTTTTTTGATAAATATAAACGGAGCGATTTAAAGAAATATGTTGAGATAGTCTTGTGAAAGATACTCCGCAATAAGAAATAGTGTGGATTCGCTGTCTACTTATACTGAAACAATGTTATGGTTCGGAGTGCTTTGAATCAAGAAAACTCTTCAAATACCTCGATTTTAGTTAACTTTCGCGTTAGCCATCTGTTTTCGATTGGAATACTTGAAAATACATTGATGATGACCCATTCGGTAATTATTTTCCAAATCTGAGAAGGCAAGGACGAGTTTCAGACAGAAGATACTTCAGTTTGTCCTCCTCACTGGTGATCCCATTGTGTGTCCCCTTTTTGTCGAAGCAAAGCAAAGGTTATCGCCCGATGTTCTTTGGCTGCAATTTTGTTTTTTTTTATGAATTAGAAACACTGATTCCGCTTTTGAATTATGTTTATTTGATGTCTTTAATTTGTTCTATTAGGTCGAGAAAGTAAGACATATATCGGCTAAGTGACCGCCCCCAGGGCATTTTCCATCACATTTCATAGAACTTCCGGCGATAGGTCTTCGCATTCTTGACGGATATTCTCTTTATCGACTTTAGGAGTCTGAAGCTTACTGTTATAGGTCTGTAAATTCAAGAAAAAAAAAAAAACCATAAAAAGATACGGAAATGGGCCTCGTCGCTCATGATAATATTCGATGAAAATTTGTCTCCCTGTGGTCGAGATAAAGGATGGCTTGAGAGTAGGTTACACGCGCTTGGCGGTCAACAGCTAAAAGCTGATACACTGCCTGTACTTTGTAGGGGAACATCTTACAGTCTTTCACCAAAATTATCTCTAAAAACCGGCGCGGCGATTTGATGTCCAATCGCGTGACATGTCGTTAACGTGTATTTGGTATCTATATACTTCACAAATATCGAAGTAGAATTTACTTTTGCCGCCATTTGCAAAAATGATAGCATCTTCCGATAGAGTGATAACTTTCTTGCTTAACTAGGCAAACTTGTGAAAAGCAGAACGTAGGTACTTCGAAAACTGTCCCGGAAATCTAAATTCGTTTTTTTCATCACTAACAGCCGAATGGATTTGGCAGTCATGTCAGACGAAATCATGGCTTTCTATAGATGCAACTTTAGTCGGCTTCAAAATCGATAAAGCATTTTCGGTACCTATCGATGAGTAGACATAAATTATGTTCAAGGATCTACAGTAGAAGGAATATTTATAGTCGATTGGTGGGCGTAAAACTGTACCAAGATAATTGGGTTGTTACCCATAACTACATATCTGTCGATTTAAAAATATAGCAGTCAAGATCTTGTTAACGATATTCAGCAAGCTGACTTCTTATGACTGAAGTTGAGTTTACACTTTCGTATGATCTGGAAAAACGAATATTAGATTCCATTCTTACTTACTTTACTTATATATAAATTATATATAAATTTTCGAGAGATATTGCCTCAGTTTTTTTCGCAACTTCCGCTCGGAGTCGAGGTTTCCTTCCTCTTCCAATTCGGTTTCAGCAGTTTCGGCTAACCCCTCAGCGCATTTCTGCACCGCGGTGTCCACCTCCACTGACGATTGGCCAGCTAACTCTTTTGGTTTCCCATCAGAGTCCATTGACCCCTCGAGCTTCGTCGGGTTCAATCCAGCGCCTTCCATCGCCTTCTCGACCCCTTCGAAACCTTACTTTACTTAAGGTGGCGCTACAGTCCGGGGTGGACCTAGGCCTCAACCAACAAGCGTATCCAGCCAGCACGATCTGACTCCAATTTCGCACGCTAAGTTGGTTAAGGTCCCCTTTTACTTGCGTGCACCACTTGAGTCGCGGTCTTCCCCTACTGCCCAGTCCCTCCTCGGGTGTGAATTCGAAGATCCCGTATTCCATTCACCAAGCCAAGATTTATGTTGGGGCTAAAGCCTAATGACAGTGATGTTGTGCGGAACTATGCAGTAGACGCTACTTTATATAAGCAACTAGCGGACCCGGCATTCCGGCAAACGTTGTTTTGCCTGTTCGTACATTTTCATTGTCCGTCAATTGTTCTGCGGCTGTTTTATTTAACCGATGTGTCCGGACTGATTCTGTACTCCGTGTGTTTCGACCGATATTTCCTCAAACATGTGCCCACGAATTTTACTGTCTAGACATATTTTTTCCCATGACTGTCGAAGAATAGCGTTTGAAATGAATTTTTTTGTTATGAGAGGTGTCATTCATAAAGAGCTGCTATTGATAGCGCTGACATTATCTGCGATCCTTGGCATATTGCTTTCAGTTCCCAGGTCAAACGCAGGTTCGGTGTTATCCCAAACCCAGGGAACTTTGACTCGAAGAGCACTAACTGGATCAAAAGGCCCACTGCCCACTGGCAGCAAATGCCTACCGAACGGTGTCGAAATTACTAAAATTTCATCGAAAGGGTACCTTAGAGAGAAATGCAATAGTCGAAGAAAAGGATAAGCATTTAGCAATAGACACCATGAAATTTTGGACCGATATGTTGATGTACATTATAATTTGCTGATTGTATTGAGTGAAGGCACTTGCATTGCTTGTGAAGTATAATTTGTGTTTTAGAGTGATGATCAAACAGTTTTAGGACCAATTCCCACAAAAATTAAATTAACATACAACGTCTTCTTTCCAATGTTTGTTGCGGACATCTAACAAACATCCGAAGGTATAGGTACCTTCGGAGAAGGCTTTTCAGTCGAGGCAATAATTGCAGGCAGCATCAATTTGTATAAGTACCATTCGTCCTAAAAATAAAACTCCCACAAGAGCGTTGTAAAAAATAAGACCTCGATCGAACTTACCGGCTTCATCTATGTCGACTGAACAGGAGTTTTTCGTCCTCGTTGAAAGACTAAAATGGTAATTTTGCTCGTCAGAATGCAGAGGTTTAAAACATAGGATTTTCTTGTGGCACATCAAGACAGTGGCCCGGATTGATGTCACCGTAAATCTCCCATACCGAGTTCCTTATATTTACAAAAGTATGATAAGAAAAAACCAGAATGACCCTCAACTACAACTCCATCGTATCGACACAGACATCCATTCGCAAACGCATGCTGCGAACATAATTCAAAGTGTTACTCCGGAACTGCCACCGCACAAATGACGAACACAACAGTTGATTGCCACCCTTCAGCCAATTCACCATACAGTCCACCACTATTACCGAGACGACATTTCGGGGCACAGTTTATCATCAGGCAGCGCGGCCCAGAACCAGAACTCCCTTCTTCACTTCACACTTCACCCGTCATAGAAACATCACACTGGCCGACGCCAGACCGCCCCATCACCACCAACACTGGCTCCGCCATCATCGTCAAGTGAATGTGAAACACTCATATAAATTATTTTTGCATTGCATGCATATCCTTTTTCGGAAAGAGCTATCCTGTCGCAGGAGTCCAGCAATAACAAGCAAAGCCAACTGGCCCGGTGGTTGCTCAATGCTCATGTGTGTGTTTCCAATGGGAAATTGTTTCATAAATTCTGACGAAATACCGGCAACACGCGGTTTGGGGTTGTCGGTTCGTCGTCATCGTTGGAGTCTCTTCCCTCTCGCTGTCATCGGCGAGATGATTTATCGTGTGAGAGGCTTGCATCGGCTTTAACTTTTGTTTACACTGCATTAGAGACGAGTACCGAACCGGATCGCTGTCCGAACTACCGAATATATGAACGAGGAGGATTCTATACGCATCGAGATACTCGTACAATTGCGAGAATAAATTGCATCCGAGATTCCATAGCAATCGATGTTGGACAAATTTATTTTCCATTTGCACATTGGTTTGGTGAAACGGAACACTGGTATTATATACCTGACAATCCCAATGATCACCAAAGAGTCCAAGATTGAATTTTCGAAAACAATTTGAGTGCTGCATTCCAGAGCAGAACAGCAGAACAGAATCGTACAACATTTGTATTCATCTATTTTTGGGGCGGACAGATTGGCATCCTATTATGATGAATGTGCTTGTGCCTACACTTATACTGATGCGATGACGGTGATAGATACATTTCCAATGAATAGTCAAAGGATGTAAGTTTACATAGGTTATTCGGTATAGTTATTAATGCTAAACTGTTGGTTTGCCAATGGAATGATTTGTAAATTGTTTTGGTTTTCAACGGAAAAGATGGATTCAATGTCATCCTGCTGGGTATAGGATATCTCAATCAGGATTTTGTATGTGTATTGGCATTCGTATAATGAGAATATGTTTTCAATAGCATCGTTATTTATGGAAAGCAACCTTGTTCCGATGTGCAATCGCTTTTAAGTAATAATTTAGGTAGCCCTGCAAGGACATAGGACTTTAAAAAAAGCAATTTGTCAGCAACTTGTAGGTATACAATTCACATCTATACTTGAAACGCATCTGACAATATCAACAAAAAGCTTCACCCTTCAAGACAGAGGATGAGTTGCTTCGAATTATTTTAAGAAAAACAAACAAACAAAGTCTGGAACTAACACAAAAGAGACAATTGCAGACAAAAATTCCTTAAACAAAATAAAAATTAAAAGAGTAAGGGACTGACACTTCTAATGCGATGAAACATGAAACTTTATAAGTTAAAAAGTGATGGATCATCAATAAAAATCCCAAGAGTATGGCATCGACTACTTACCTACTTACTTTAGTTAAGGTGCCGCTACAGTCCGGGGTGTACATGGGACTCAACCAACAAGCGTCACCAGCCATCACGATCTTTGGCCAGCTGTCTCCAGTTTCGCACGCCAAGTTTGTTAAGGTCCCACTACACATGCGTGCGCCACCTGAGTCGCGGTTTTCCTATACTGCGCCGTTCCTCGGATGTGGATTCGACTAGGCTTTAGTAATATGAACCTATCAGTATTGGACCAGCTGAAGGATTTGTATCTTTACTTCGACACATGGGAAACCTGGCTAGAGAACATCGAGCAATAAGCTGGCTTAAACTCTATGTCAGAGTAATGGCTATACACGAGCGAAAGGGTGTGGGATATAATTCTGTTAGAGCTAGCAAACTTGAACCCGTAACTTCGAGAGACTGCATAAGTTGAATGAATCACTGGCAATGTCAAAACGGACCTAAGTATTGCTGGGAAAATTAACCTGCCAATGCTCGATACTATCGCTCAACGGACCCTCTGACTCTACAGATCTAAGACAAAATGAATATAATCAAAGGCAACCGGCTTTATCCAATTTTATATATGTATCTTTGGACTTGGGTAAAAATCCTCATTATCGAACAAGAATATCGCTATCTTACATCATCAAATCTGAACTAGTCAGGAGCTGCAGCACAATGCGCTCAGAACCACGTCAGATTGTGTTTTGGGTACCCGGCACTGTAATATTAACCTTCACCTTGACGGTATACACCCGGGTGTAGATCCCAGATTTCACCTCTAAATATCTCAGTTATTTTTTTGCCAATTCTAAAATCGTTTTAGCTCAGTGACTGAATTGATCTGTACTCCCGGAAAAGAGACAATAATGAAATTTTTTTAAAATTATATTTTGCAGAAATTTCGAAATGTTTAGTATATTTTCGACTACATTGACTGTATACACCTGGGTGTAGATTTACATTTACCCGAAGTTGTATGTAGAATTCGTCTTCAAAGATTGTTAAATCGAAGGATAATATTGACAATATGCACGCACAAGTAGAATCTTGTGTTTGTTTGTATTGCAATCACTTGTTTCTGTAGTAGGTAAATACTGTAATGTTCAATAGTTCAATTAATGAAAGACAATTTCTACACCGGGAAATATTTTTGACCCAAATTTTCGTATATTTTATAATTTTTCGTAAAATCGCAGTTTCAAATAATAGTACCTCTTCAAAATTGTTGATTCAATGTCAAGATTTTTTACCAATTCAAAAAAAAAATGGCTCGGCGAAAATTTTGCAATTTTTAAGAAAATCACAATCAACTTGATTTTACGACAGTAATTTTAAAATTAAGCATTCAAAAATGTTGTCCTAAAATATTCAAAGAGATAGCTATGTCATCAAAAATTCGTAAAATTTTAAGTTATAAGGACAACGAATTATGGCATTTAAGAATTTTGACGCAAAATTTGGATCTTAAGATTTTTCATAAAAACGCTTTCAGTGCGAGCTTGGGACAGCAATTTCCAATTGTAGTACCTATTTCAAAATTTTGATTCCATGCCAACATTTTTGACCTTACCAATTCAAAAAGATTGGCCCTGCGAACTATGTCCCAACTGGAATTGGAACTAACTCCCACTAGAGACACTGTTGGATTTGGAGTTTGGGAGCAAGTTCATTTGGGACTTTGTTCTTTATGAGCTATTGGGTTTTAATTCATTCTTATATTGGGACTTTGTTCATTCTAAGTTGGGTCTTAGTTCCTAAAAATCATGGGAGTTAGTTCACATGAAAAATAATCAAATTTTCTGGGACTTATAGTTCGTTTTGGCTAGTGGGAGTTAGTTCCAGTTGAGACTTAGTTCGTAGGACCCAAAGATTATTCGTCGGAAATTTGGTAAATTTCAAGAAAATCAAATTTAAATGCTCAATATTGTTGTTCTATTTTTAAAACATTTGACATAAAGAATTCATAATTACATTGCTTAGACTGATCCAGCCTGCGGAAACAATTATAAAAGTTAATTGGACCGAAAAACTCACTAAACAGCCACTTTTATAATACCAACGTACATCACTGATATCATGTCTTTGATGAGACATATACATATACATATATAAAACCACCAGGCGAGCTTATTTGACTTTCAAAGTGTATGACCCAACATTCATTTCAATGATGAATTCCCACATACCTGGTCTCGCTTCTCCTGCCTCATGGTCAAAATATAAAATCACGGTCATATTTCATAATAACGTATACTTTTTAATTAAGGCGCCATGAGAAATTCCTTCAACACCCTGAAGACATGACGAAAGTCCTTCCAACTTGCAGGCTCGTTTAATACTCCAAATACTCATGCCATACCTCGCTGGCCCTCCCCCACTATACCAACATACAAACAGCAGTGCATACAAAATGGAAAATAATAACAAACAACTCACTTATCCTTTTCCCTGGGAGAAAGAGCCACTAGGGTTGGGGTTTCGTCGCTTTGTCCTTGGATAACGAAGTACATCAGACCTGACAGCTGGATGAGGAACTCCATCCATACATCGTTTACTTCAAGTCCACCCAGCAGCCCCATTTCATCCACCCACCCATCAACAACCCAAACAAACATCTCCGCACAGCGTGGCGTGTGCACCCCCATTGTTGTTGTTCGTCCGCATATAACGTCTTTCCTTATTCACAACATACACACATCCACACACATTCATTCGTAAAAAAAAGGACGAAAAGTGAAGACACGTCCTTGGCTATGTGTACATGCTATGTCAAGGCGAAAACATTGTTATTTTGCCTTTTTGCAAATTCAAAACAGGACTCGTCGCCAAAAACCCCCAAAAAGTACTAAAAAAGAATTCTAAAGAGAAACCGTTGGATCTACGGAAAACTACAACAGAAAGATAAATGACCATTACGACTGTCTGTAAACGAAAATAGTTCATTCGTCCTGTGTATCCACGTCGTCGTAGGTCGTCGTCGTCGTCATCGTGCGAGTCGTTCCTTCGAGTAGGTGTGTGTTTGTGTATATTGTGGGAAATAGAATGAAAAACTAAATACTAACTCCTGTTAAGTTAGATGGATAGGTTGATTTTATTAAAGGAACAAAAAACCACATACACCCTCATTCACACGAATAGAGTTCTTAACTATAAAGATACAAAAAAAAAAAAAACAAATGGAAACAACAACCTCTGTAGAGTGCGTTAGCATTTAATTGGGACTTACGATTACGATACGACTATTGAAAGGAAAGCACAACACCGTCTAATCTTCTCAGCCAACGACATCAACATTTTTATACTTTAGCGAGGGAGTATCTACCTATACACATAGAAAAAAAACACCCTGTTGGGTCGCGCTAAAGTGTTAATCGTTATACCAAAGGGTATTAGCAAAAATCAGTTGAGCATAACGTATAACATAAACATTATGGCTCATGCGTTAGAACATTTAAGCAAACTTCTATAAGAACCTTTTTAGTATGTGAAAAAGTAAATTCTCTACATTTACAAAACCAGGTACTGTGAAAGCTGTATTCACTTGCGGACAGCTCCGATAAGCGGACAATTCCTTTAGATTGGGTTAGGTACTATAACCGCATTTTCAAAATCTCGAAAACTAAAATTTCGCATGTATGTATGGGGGACATGCACCGCCCCCTCCTCTCCTCACTTAGGGTCACAGTTGGATTTGAAGTAGGAGTGCCAGGTTGGATTTTGATAATGCAGAGATTTTCCTCTTACGAGATTTCTGTCTTTTAGAGGCAGATTTTGTCGGGATTTATTTAAAAACTGCGAGATTTTATTATTGGACATTTTGGCTTGCGAACAGTCGTACCGCTCCCCTTAGATTAGATTAGATTAGATTAGATTAGATTAGATTAGATAAGATTAGATTGTAGGGGGAGGTGGTATATTGAATACCAAAAGGAAAGGAGATTGATTGCTCTGTTTTATTGGTTGTGGGGGTCCGAGGGCAAGTCCCAAATCAGACTCTTCGTCCTTCTTGTATACCTTGATGGTAATGGTATCGAAGCCGTATTATTTAACGCCTCCAGTCTTGGCCAAAGGAGCCAGAGATTCATTATTGATGACAATAGGTCTGTTTTTTTCCACATCTATCTCAGTGAAGTAAAGTAAAGTAGGATTTTTAACACGCAATTACAACAACTATATAGAGTCTCGAATGTGTCAAACAGTTCGTAGTTGTTGTAATTGCCTGTTAAAAATCCTACTTTACTTTACTTCACTGAGATGGATGTGGAAAAAAACAGACCTAATGATTGCACATCTACATATAAAGACCCCTAGGTTCGTCCAGCTTTGCGACTTTCCAGTTATACATCGGCAGCTCAGGATTGCTTGTCTTTATGATCTCAAGGATCTTTTCGGAGGGTTCGGCTGGGATCCAAACGCGAGTTCTTGGTCGGGATGGGATCTCTTCCTTCGCAACAACCTCAAGCTTAGCGCCTGGTCATACCTCACCCAATATACTTATAGCACTTTTATATATGTCGTAAGACCTTGGCTCGTCGCAGGCGATTAGCTTGACGTGGCCTTGATTTCAGCCACCATCGCAACATCGGGGAGGAGGCGCCCTGGATTCTTCTTCATAATATCCAGAAAAACGGATGAAAGTTTAGGTGGAATCAACTTCCACTTGTCTGGTGCGATTTATCCATCTACGTCGCTTTTGTCGATGACCGCCAACACTAGTTTGTCTGTAAGGACTTCGCTGTAGGGTTGGATGGCCTGGAAGAGGTACTGGTGTTGTGTACCTTGGCCCTTTTTGGTTCCGACTCGGATTCCTCCAACTATCGCTCTCGGTTTGACGTGGAGTCGCTGCTCGTCCTAGCTTCTTCGCTGACGATCTTTTGGGCCCATACTAAACGGTCGTTCATCATGCCAGTTCTTTTGTACTCCGGTATATTACCAAAGTACTCCAGAAGACGGCTGGCTGTGCGACGATATTTGTACGTTTTCTTTGAGGAAGCAAGGCTACGCTTTGTTCCCGAAGAGTCCCTGATGGAACGTGGGAGGGTAATAGTACCCCTGGGCTCCACTCGGCTACTGGAGGTAGTTGAACCATGTGATTAGCCATTTTCAGGCAGGCGCCCACGAGAAGGACTGAAGTAAGAAGATTTTCGCCAAAGCCTAAATTTTTACAGTATACTTTCTATGGGGTTTATTGGTAGCCCGCATTATGGTCTTGGCATGTTGAATTGAGATGCGGGTCCTGGAAAATTTGACTGCTTTTTCATTGCCGTCATATACACTGGATCCTGGCACCCATATCAGGTGGACTTTGTTTGTAGTGGCCCAGTATTTGTAGGAGTTGAATCTCAGACCAGTTTTGGTGTAATTTCAAAGGCGTTTATTGCAAGTAGCGCTGCCCTGATATCGGAGGGAATGTAAATGTTCTTGTTTGTTATAGATAGACCTGTTTAGATTCTCTCGAGTGCAAAGCTCTATTCCAGGAATTCTAGCCTAAAATACGGAGTTGCTTGTATCTAGATGCGGCGCCAACTCCTTCTGTTGTTTTGGATCCATCTGTATAGCAAACATGTGATGTGAGTCCTTGGCAAATGTTAGTCGGTTCTGTTCCCAATTTAGACGGTCAGGAAATATAACCTCACAGTTGTGTCGGAAGTTATATCGTGGTAGACATTATTATCTATTAGGTGTATTCTGAGTAGCTCAATTTTTCTGGATTCTTGTAGAGTGGACTAGGTTGGAATTATATTCATCTTCTGTTGTGGGTATTAATCATTGCTTCTTTCATGAGTTCTAGATGAAGCGGTGCAATGTATAGTCTCTGTATTTAGTTGAGTTTAACCTGTGCTAACCTCTGCCTTGCTTTATACAAGCAAATGGCCGACGAGGTGGCTGCATACGTGATGATAGCTCTCGTTATTGCTGTCTGCATCCACAGTGTAGGCTCTAAGTAAAGGCTATCTTGCCATAGATATATTTTCTCTCCACTCTTTTCTTCCGAGAACTAGTCCAGGGGACTTCTCACTAATAACATACTTCTGCCCAGTCAAAACTTCTTCGAATACGTACACGTCATTTTTGTTGGCCCCACTGTTGTTTCATCCTTTTGTTTGTTGTTTTCAAGTTAAATGTACAGTTGTGCTCAAGGGGACAGTATTGATCCATCTCTCATAATACACACAATCAATCAATTTTCGGCAGTCTTCCACTTCATCGTTCCTGCTCCATCTTCTCGGTTTGATGTTTCGTTATTGTTTGCCCAGTAAAAGACAAATGACGACCAATGTATTTGCCTTATATCCATCCACCCTCTTTATGCCTGTCCTGTGAAACATCGAAACTGTGAAATATCCTTTAGTAGTTGGACAGGATGGGCCTATATACTATACAAGGGTAAACAACATCTATAACAAATGACGCACATTGTATCTAGATATACAGAATGAACCTGTTGTGACGGCGGCGATGGCGACATCTGTACCATATACTACTCCTAACTCCAGCACCAACAGCCTGTGCGGTTATTTTTCCTCGATTTTTGTTGGTGGGGGTCTAGTCCAAATCGTATGGAACGTAAAACAAAAAGGCCAAATAATCCAAGCCAATTGAAGGAAACGTTTGGTCGACAGTGATAACAATTCTTAAGAATTGAATTTGGGTCAGTGGAAGTGTGCTTTCGGAACCATCCATACGTCCATATGGGACCCAGAATGAGGGAAGGCCTCGACGAGTCTGGCTGTGAAATTAATATGAAGCGATATTAATACGACGCTAATGGAGAGCTCTGAGCAGAGAGACAGAAATGGAATCCGATGGACGACTGCATGAGTGGTGATATGTTTTCGTAGATAAATAATCGGGGGGTAGATTTATCAACCCAGTCCGACTATACATAGGATTTTCTGGCTTGATTGTTTTCTGCAATTCGGCAGTTCCATTCGAATGTGCGAGCGTGTCTGGTTGGATATTCTTCCACTGCTTCAGGCTTGTCGTATCCAATTCCCTAATAAATGAACAAGATTACGGTCAAATGATGATAAATACCCAAAGGAACTACTTTATTTGGCAATGGGATGTCGTAATTAATTTTAGCAATTTAACTTTCGTTGTGGTGGTAGTGCAGCGGTGGTGTGGTGTGGCATTTGATATGGACATAGCCTGAATGGTCACCGTCACGGTAGAACACATTTGAGAGTGATGTAAGGTGATGCTGTCGCCTAGTAGTCAATCATAGTGTTCAGTTTTTGATGATTAGCGATAATGATGGTATATTGAATAGTTAAGGTTGTCCAGGATGAAACTGAGAAAGACTTGTGTCAAAGACATTTGGTTTGTAGTCCTTTTCCAGTGGTTATCGTGCTGGGCTACTGAGCGAAGGTCCCAAGTTCAATTTCCAAATAAAGCCAAATCTCGAAAGTATCACTGACCTGGGACAGCTTCTCATTTCAGCCGATCGGACTCACCTTAAAACTGTGGTTCCCCTTCGTTCGTTACAAAAGTTAAAAGAACTCACCTGAACGAAATATTTGAGAAGCTAGGCCTAAAGTCCTATATGATAGGCACAATAGCGCTAAAATCGTATTCTTTTTAATAATGTGTAAACTTCTTCACCTGTGCAAAGAGGCAAAGAGTGCCTCTGAAGTCTGAACCTTTCTAATGATCGTTGAAGTTCAATCTGGATGGACACAAGGTCCAAGGACAACCAAGCAATCGCACGACATATTGTTATTCAATCCAATCTGAACCGTTGCTTGGCACGGCTGGCTGTGCAGTAACATCTTTCCAAATGAAAAAAATAACTACAGTTAAGTAATTAGTAAATAGATAAACAGTGGATGCAAAATCCATTCGAATTATAAACCGCTCAACTGTTGTCTACTTGATTTCGTAATCATGGCGTCTAAATATTTCATTTCCTTTTCATTCAACTTATCATTGACAACATCCATACATCAATTTCCTGTTCTTCACCAACCTACCCACTCACCTGACGATAAGGTAGTTCGAGAGTTTCTCTATATTATCACAGATGTCGCGATGCGATTTACCCAAAGGGTTCATGTCAGTGATAGAAATGGTATGGTAGATTTATCAATGCTGCCAAGTCTTGTTTGGAATAATTTTCTTGGCTGACGAACGGAAAAGTTTAAAAATGAATACATGAATACAATGTGCATAGTAAACTTCGTAAGTTTTCGACATGGTAAATGAACTGTCAAAATTTGTATGGAAAATCATTGTCTAATCCTATTGTCTAAAATAATATTCGATGAATCTGAAGGGTGTAAAAATGTAGAATGATATTATTGGAAGTTAGGTTATTGATTATTGATCCATGAATTGAAAATTTAGCATTAAAAGTCATATTTTTTTGGGAATCTATAGCTAGCTCACTTTTACTTTTACATGCATAACTGTTATACTCACTTTTGGTTATGTTATACTCACTTTTGGTTTTACATGCAAAATTGTTGTACTCACTTTTGGTTTTGTTATACACTCACTTCCCAAAAAAATACGCCTACAGTAAGTAAAGATAAATGAAATTAGATTGCAGTGAAATAAACGTTTTTTTTTTTTAAATTATGAGAACAGAGGAAGGTAACATTAGGTAATAGGAAAACGTGAAAATACATATAGATATAGCGCCGTGAGTTCTTTAGTAGAATTGAATACTACACAAAAAAATTTATAAATGTACGTTTTTATAATTCCTGTAGATATAATTCGTCGTCCCGGGTTAAGTTTTATAATTTTAGGCAGACTCCTTCGACTGTGTATAACTGTATATCTACACTTACAAAGGGTGGGCCATCTAGTGGTTTGTTTTTAAATCATAGGTTATTTTTTGACACTGACGGCTAATTCCCGTTCGAAATCTTGACAGAAAGTCAGTATCCTTCCGCGGAACGAAATGAGTCGCTTTAAGCTTGAACAACGTTGCGAAATATTGAAAACTTAGCCTACTGTACGGAAGTTTCTGCAAAAAGTTCGTGAGACTGGTATTCTAGTGGACAGCACTCATGGTCCCCGTCGTCGTCCGGTGCGCACAGACGAGAATGTGGCAGCTGTAGCCGAGAGTGTGAGACCCATTTTTGGACCATTTTTCTTCGAAAATGAGCCTGAGAACAACGTTTCGGTCAACGGTGGGCGTTACAGAGTCATGTTAACCGACTTTTTTTCTATTGAAACTGAAGACATGGATTTGGACGACCTCTGGTTCAGGCAGAATGGCGCGCCATGCCACAATCGACATTTTGCGGACCAAATTCCCAAATCGTGTTATCAGCCGTCCTGGCGATGTCAACTGGCCGCCTCGGAGCTGCGATTTGACCCCTTTGGTCTTTTTTTTGTGGGAAACCGTGAATTACCGATGTTATGCTAACAATCCGGAAACGATTCAATTCACTTAAGACCAATATCATCCAAGCAATCCGTGAGATACAGCCCGATGCCATCAACAAGGTCTTGGAAAATTGGAGTGACAGAATGCGCTACTGCGAAGCCAGCCGAGACAACCACTTGAACGACGTTGTGTTCCATAATTAATGGGAATGTTTCCTCTTACTAATAAAGCCATAATACATGGGAAAATTATAATTTTTTCATTTTATTGCATTTTTAAAAAGTAACCCTGTACCAGCGATGACACTTTACTCCAATTGGAGTAGATCTATACTCTATACACTTTTTCATAAATTTCAGAAATCTACTCCCTACTTCACTTATTTCTAATTTCCCATTATCTACTCCAATTTCAAATTTGTAATTGTAATTGTAGTATGGCGAATTTGTAGGTAGAAAACATAGTGATCAGATAAAAAATAACTCGGAGCGTAGACAAAATTCGAAACATTGGTAGATCCAATATAAAATAGATATATCTTTTGGGCTCTTAATGTTAAACCAAGAGTACCTTACGAGGACTTGCAGTTTTCACCCTACAATAAATTCCCTAACTATGACTGCTAAAAGCAGGTATGTAAGAAATATTGATCGATCTTGACAGAAAGTATATGAGCGCAACAATAGGTGGCACTACCGGACACTGTCTTATGGGCAAGCATACAACAAGGCTTGACGTATTCTCAAATCTCAAATGATTTTTGTAGAAGTTGTTTGGACGAAGAGGAGGAGGAGGAAGGCGACCGTTCATCACTTTCTCTGAACTTGTCCGGCTCTCTCCCGAAAACAGAAACTCCATTTGAGAGCTTTCTATTACAACGATCTAACAAGCCTAGACAAGACATACGTAATCTCCTAAGCTTCATTAGAAGCTCAACGAGTAGGACGAAAGTTCTTCTAGATTCATGTGGTATCAGAAGACGGAACCTTATAATGGTCTAAATGTATCGGCCTTTTGTCGGCAGCCATTTCAACCTAACCTAACCATGTATGAAATATTGGTTTTAGTTATAGAATAGAATAGTTTGGGGACTTAGTCACGAGCCATGCCCTATCATTATATTCGCAAAATGCAAACATTTCGGCGTTCTACCTTGAAAAAGGTATTTACATTGATGCTTTTTGAAAATCTACTCCCGTTTTTTCCTATCTACTCCACTTTTTTAGGCAATTCTACTCCAGAAAATTTTTCAGAAGTGGCATCGCTGCCCTGTACTATACCTAGGTGTAATTTGTTATGAGATTCACTTCCGCAGAACTAGATTTTACAAAAATGTCAATACAGCGCTGTCAACTTATACTACACACTGCAAGTGTCACTTTTCGTACTAACATCCATGGTCGCAAAAATAGTGGTATCGATACCAGCAGTGTGTCAGAGGTACCTACATTTTAACGTCAATCTCAGCAAAGTAAAGTAGAATACTCATCACGGAGTTACACAACGAAATACTTCGCAGCGATTGGATGCTAGAAGGACGTTGAATTAAATCAAAACCCTAGTCTTACTTACTTACTAGATGGCGCTAGAGGCCGTGGTTAACCTGGGCCTCAACCAATACGCCTCTCCAATTAGCCCGATCTACCGCCTCCAGTTTTTAGAGTTCGCTATTAAATCTCCTCCTCTAAAGCCCGTCACCGCAAAAGCGTCCGAAAATCACTCATAGAATATTGCATTCGAAACGACCAAGAAGATCTTTATCCGCCTTTGTTAACATCCTCGCTTCTGCGCCATAGAGCAGGACTGGGATGATGAGGGTCTTTTAAGAGTCTTAATAATCAATTGTTTCTTAGGACGAAGTAACAGCGGTTGGCAAGTGTAATTCTTCGCTTGATTTCTGCTGTGTTGTATTGTCGGAGTTTATAGCGGAGCCGATGTAGACAAAGTCAATAACCACTTCAAAGTTGTAGCTGTCTATCGTGACGTTCTGTCCGATTCGTCGATATTGTGTTTCCCTTCTTGTTGACAGCATGTACCTACATATTTTGTTTTGCCCTCATTCGCCACTAAACCAATTTTTTGCATTTCTGTGCTAATATTCGCAAAACGCACCAGTGACAGCTCGCTGCGTTCTGCCAATTATGTCAATGTCGTCGGCGTATGCAAGTAATTATACACATTACTTTTGGGAAATTGTGCCCCTGGTGTTGGCTTGCGAGTTTCGCACAATTTTCTCAAGAATAATGTTGAAAAAATCACATACTGACAGCGCATCACCTTGTCTAAATCCTTTTTTGACATTAAAGGTCTCGGTGAGATTGTTTCCTACCTACGGAGCAGCGAGCGTTTAAGGACAAAGTAGTGTCTTAATCGCAGTGAATGATATCCGAAAATGTTATCTTTAAAGCCTTTGCCGGGATCGAAGGGCCCCCCGAAAATGATGATGTTTGAAATGTTTGATGGATGAGTCTCGTAGATGAGTTGTATGCGAATGAGAGGACCAATGACGTGTTGATCCGCCTGAAGATATTCACCCCTATCGTGGAATCCGCCGGGGGGAATTATTCACGAAAAAAAAAAACATTTTGGTATCGTCGAATCGGCAAAGTGAACAGTTCCCCGTGTAGGTAATGTGAATGAGTTTCACTGTATCGTTGAAAACGTTCAAATCGAATTTTCCCCGAACAAAATGACATTTCTTACCCGCAACAAAATCATTGTAAAAAAGCTGCGTTTTTAAGCCGAACATTTGTAATAAATCTGTGCAATATTGAACTTTATTAGGTAAAACAAAAAAAAACATTCTAAAAACACATTTCATCCGGCAGCTCCATGAAACCATTCACTGCTCCTCTTAACCTGTCTCGTACTCTTCTCTGAGAACACCGCTCATTTCGTTCTTCCTCTTATGTTTCCAAAAATGGAGCTATCGTATCAATTATTATATCAAACACTTTATTTTTTATTGAAATCACTTTTAAAACACACTTTTTATATGCCTCCGGTGAATGCAGCTACACAGATTTGTGTTAACAAATGAAAGCCGTTTGACAGTGAAACTACCTTTCCCAAAAACGTGTCGATAAGGAAACGTTTCCGGCGGATTCCACGATAGCAGTAGAAAGTGAAAGGGAATCGAATATGTGAAGTGAAACTCAATTCCGACGGATTCCACGATAGGGGTGATTGCTGATTATAATCACCCCTATCGTGGAATCCGTCGGAATTGAGTTTCACTTCACCTATTCGATTCCCTTTCACTTTCTACTGCTATCGTGGAATCCGCCGGAAACGTTTCCTTATCGACACGTTTTTGGGAAAGGTAGTTTCACTGTCAAACGGCTGTCTTTCATTTGTTAACACAAATCTGTGTAGCTGCATTCACCGGAGGCATATAAAAAGTGTGTTTTAAAAGGGATTTCAATAAAAAATAAAGTGTTTGATATAATAATTGATACGATAGCTCCATTTTTGGAAGCATAAGAGGAAGAACGAAATGAGCGGTGTTCTCAGAGAAGAGTACGAGACAGGTTAAGAGGAGCAGTGAATGATTTCATGGAGCTACCGGATGAAATGTGTTTTTAGAATGTTTTTTTTTTTGTTTTAATAAAGTTCAATATTGCACAGATTTATTACAAATGTTCGGCTTAATAACGCAGCTTTTTTACATGTACATTTTCTTAAAAAAAATCCTCACGATCTGCAGCAAGTAAGAAAACCTATGAAATCCGCAATGATTTTGTTGCGGGTAAGAAATGTCATTTTGTTCGGGAAAAATTCGATTTGAACGTTTTCAACGATACAGTGAAACTCATTCACATTACCCACACGGGGAACTGTTCACTTTGCGGATTCGACGATACCAAAATGTTTTTTTCCGTGAATAATTCCCCCCGGCGGATTCCACGATAGGGGTGAATATTGATGTTGAATCGGTAAGGTAGTGTCCATAGATGGCTAATTTCTGACCGTTTACTTTTTAATGGTGGGCCTCGACATATAGTTATCTACTCCATTTTTAACGGAAAATATTCTCAACTTCATACCTCGAAGCAAGAACTTGCCATATGCAGATCCGTCAGGGGCAAGGTTTATGAGTATAACGGGTATAATATATTCCGAGCACTTTTTTTGGTTTCGTTCTGTCAAAAAGCATGCTTTTTCATTCCCTTGTCCGCCATGACACATTCGCGCTTATACTATTTCTATAGGTACGTTTATTGACAGGGGTCACAATTGTTTAGCATGTAAGTACATGCCAGATGCGAAATATAGCTAAGTTATTACCTTCTAGAGTACCTACTGTGCTTAGGAGGCCTTCCATGCCAGGGCTATTTCGTCTTCTGGTTCACTGTATCAAAAAGAAAGCTCAAATAAAACAAGACATCATCGTACAATGTTTCCATCTTATATGCATTATTTTGTTTTATTTTCCTAATTTTAAAATATTTCCACTGATATGAGTTGTGATGGTTGCAATGATTGAATGATTATACAAAACCCAATAATGAATTACAAGGGAACATCAATTTTACATATTATGCATGTGTATGTGCAAAGAAGGACTTGGGGTCGGGATCGGGATGTACAGTACACTCATTGTTACCTCTCAGATATTTTTCTTATCATTATTACATGTTTTTTTTATTATTAAAATTAAAATAATTACATAATCAGTTCTTTTCCAAAGATTTTACTGTGTCGATATGAGTCCATGCTAAAATTTTGACTCGAAACTGCTGCTTACCATAAAATTCGTATCTTCTAAGTATTTTTGCTTAAAAATTTGTATCTACTTACACTTAAGTAGAAGACCGGGGCCTTCTTCGCAGGATCAAAACAAAACGAAATGTACTCTAATCTCAATTTAACAACTAAGCTACACAAAATTACGTTAAATGCTGTAATCTTAAAGCCAACTGCAACAGCTTGAAGCTATCACTAGTCAACGGCCCTCAGCACACCCTGCGCAGAGGCACTATCACATAGGAATCCGCCGGACCAAGAGATACTCGGAGAATTGCTGGCCTTCGACACCGCCCCCGGTGCTGGCTTCGATGGTGAAGCCGGCGTTCAGCAATCGTGTTAGCACCTGCACCGAATTCAGTTTGCAATAACCGTTGAGTGGGAAGCGGATGATTTGACGCCAATCGCCTTGGTTCCAGGATACCCCAGTTCGGCTGGCCTGTGTACCCTGATTGGCCTCGGGAAAGACCTCATCCAGCAGTGACCGTTCGGCCGACAGCATGATTCGCTCGCCCAGGTCTGGAGAAATATGCAGGGCAACTACTTCGTAGTTGTATTCGGCTGATCCGATGCGTGGGGATGACTTTATCCTGGCCGGTGGTGGAGGCGATAAAAGATAGTTGCCATTTCGAACACGATCCTTTCGCATGGTCTCCAACTGTTTTATCATTGCTAGAAAAGGGACGTGAAATATTGTAAGATAGGCCAAGTAATTTTTTATCATAAAACTTACGTTCAATTTCAAAGTATTTGGCCTCTTCCAGGAGTAGCTCGAGATCGGGAAAATCATCGGCTATCAAGAGTCTCGAGTTTCGCATGAAATTCAGGACATGTCGGAACATTCCGCCATCGCGATCAATGAAGTAGTGCTGCTTCAGGGAGTCCAACACAATTGGTATAGAACCGTTGAAAAGTCGAGCCAGCTTCGAGTCGGGATATTTGGTAAGAGTCTCTAGGGAACTGGTGTAAATCGTGCCACCTACATCGATGTGCACTGGTGCTGTGTACCGCGATGCAGCTGCAACGCATGGAATTCCAGTTATTGGCTTATGGTTGGTGTGTAGGTAGGAGTTGGCTCCAGAAGATGTGCTACTACTGCCACCACCGCCGCCACCACCAACTCCAACAGGTGGTACCGATGAACTGGCCGGTGGTGTGGGCGTGGGTGAGGATGAATTGGAGATTGTCGGTGAGACCGTTGGCGATGCACTACAGATGAGTAATAATAAGTCTTTTGATGTTGTATTGAAAATATGATTTACGCACCTGATTTTGATATCATTCCTGGCGAATATTCGACCGGTGGATGAGAGATCTCGGGGTTCTATGGATTTCACGTCTCTTTCTCGTTCTCGATCCATATCGCATTTTTTCCTGCAAATTTAAAGGAAAGTTTAATAAATTTGAAAAGTCATCTATTAAGAAATTAATAGCAGATAAAAGAGACCCTTCTGAAGAGCCCAAAAAATAAGATACATTTTTATTGAGTATATTGAGTATTGAGTATACCCAACATTTCATTATGCAGCATGGGGATAGGGTAGCAATTATTTAAAAAAAATCAGTTTTCGCCGGAAGAAGCTCAGAAACCCCTTTCACGGGGCCCACCTATAAAAAGCTGGGAACACATAAAGGATATATCATATTGGTCGAACTTCCCAGGTTTAAGGCAGCCCAAACGAGCTATCTAACCATTCAATCACCATGCCAACAGGATTTTAAACGTGAGCAGGGTTGATATCAACTTTGCTCCATCAAAGTCGGCAAGAACACCACCGAGCCATTTGATGTCGAAAAAGGTTTGAGACAAGGCGACGCGCTTTTATGTACTTTCTTTAATATCGTTCTTCAAGCAATTGTACGAAACTCACAAGCCAACACCAGAGGTACAATTTTTCAAAAGTCCGTCCAACTACTTGCCTATGCTGATGACATTGACATTATTGGGAGAACGCGGCGAGCTGTTAGTGGCGCATTTGCAAGCATCGAAACGGAGGCGGCGAAGATGGGTCTGGCTGACAATGAGGACAAAACGAAGTATATGCTGTCAACGAGAAAGGACTCTCAACATCGGCGACTCGGACAAAACGCCACCAACGATAATTTGCAAAATTTAGTGAAATTTGTATTAGGGTCGATAAATGAATTCTTTCCATTTACTTTTTGAATATTATTTCGTGCAAATGTTGACCGGGACTATGCCTCAAGTTGTAAATCCGGGAAGTCCAATTTTGGCATACTTTTTCCAACATATCGCCTGGCATCTCACCAATAACACTAGTTATGTTGTCTTCCAAGGCGGCAAAGCGTATAGACGAGAAACTTCACATATCCCCACAAAAAAAATCCAGCGCCGTCAAATCGCACAATCTAGGCGGCCTATTCAAGGGTCCAAAAGGTGAGATGAATTCTTCGAAAAAAAAGTGGAACTTCTTCGAGCATTTCTAAGGCCCATTCAGCAAATGTTCGACGTTGTGGCAGGTCGCCTGGCTTCAGTTCTTGCACCAGCTGTATTTTGTGTGCTTTTAGACCAAGATGAAATGCGTGAAATTTTTCACGTGGTCACATAACACTGGTTGGGTTGATACGGTAGCAATATTCTCCTCTGTACACACTCGACGCAAACGAGTCGGTGGTTTAATGTCCAATAAAGTGAAATTGGTGCGAAATTTGGTCACAATGGCTTGAATAAAATGGACGAAGTGTTCTAAAGCACTTTTTTTGGTAATTGTTCTGTACTAAGTGTTAATGATTACAAACATTTCCAATTTACCCTATTTGTAATTTTTCTGGAACTCAAATTGATACTCTGTTCCTGTTCGCTTCTTGTTTTATATTAGTCTTTCGTATAAGAGTTGTTTAATTGCTCTATTTTGTTTGATTTGGTCGCATATCGACGAGCGCATAATAATTCCTATGTTAACTTAAATTGTCTTATACTTCTTTTATGTCGCTCTCTCTAATTACTCTCTAAAATTCTCAAATATTGTTATTTTCTTTGTTTTACTTTGTGCATTCATTCGTTCTGGTTAATGATCGATATCGATGTTGTCTTAGAATCACTCTCTCTTGTAATGGAACGAGCAACCAAGTAACATCAAATCAATTCTCGTATGTACGCTAAGCCAATAAAATTGTTAATTTATTGAATCTCGTTCGACTCTTATTTGTGATAATTTAACAATTCATTCGAACCTTTAATTCGTCCAAAAACAGTAAAAAAATTCAATAATTTGCCAACATTGTTCGGGCCGTGCGTAAGTCTATCCATCGTGAAATGGCAATCCTAACTGAGCAAGTTTTGCTTTGAAACGGGATCATGACGTAATTTCGAATGACAAAAATCTAGAAAAGTGTTTTTTTTTTTTGAATCTCGAAAGCAAAAATCTCGAAAGACTATAGTATCTCGAAAAAATCTCGAAAATAAAAAGTAAATTCGCGATTTTTTTTGCACCCATCCCATAGCCAAACAGTAAACCCAAGCAGGGGGATTGCAGGGGGGCAGCAATAGCAGCATGCCCCCCATACGCATCTCTCTTTTTAACAATATTTTTAATATTAATTCGAGATTTTTCTTATTCGAGATTATGTTTTCTGTTTTTTCGAGATTTTTACATTCGAGATTTTTGCTTTCGAGATTTTTTTTCGAGATATCGTGGTAAACCCCTTTGACACGTGTCACGATCACGAATCGCTCGCGAACTGTCAAAAAAATCGGTCTAAAAAACCAAACAGCAAAAAAAAAAACAAACACCCTGTAGATAAGGAAAAAAGTAGGATCTTCAACATGCAATTAACTACGCTCTACGGAGATTCACATTTTGTATCTATCCCCTAAGAACCAATACCCGATTTCACACTGCGAGCTTAAGTGTCGATCCAAGTATAAACTCAGGATTAACACAAATTTGGTTTCCACAGTGCAGGTTTAACGATAAACTTCGTTTAAATAGTGCCTTAAGTTAAGCCACCGACTTCCGTGGCTTAAGTATCAATCCAGAGAGTACATAATTGCCAAGTGCAATAAAATAATATTTATCTCAAAGTTCTCTGAGAAAAGCTAAATACGCAACAATATAATTATGTTTGGCAATGCTGTTCAAGAGAAATGTCAAATTATCTCTTCGTTGTTGGTGGAAATACTCTCTAGCATTGAACGGCAACAACATCGACATGCTTCGCTTCCACGCACACTCGTAGTTTTAGATGGCACACACATTCGCATACAGTCATCAGGTTTGTGTATTCATGACAAATGGTTCACAATGACACTCAATTAGTGGTTTAGCTAAACCAAGTTTAAATATGGACTGTGAAAACGAAAAATACTTAAGCTAAGTTTATGTTCAATCCTACACTTAGCTAAGCCTAGGATTAAGCTGCCACTGTGAAATTTGGTATAAGAGAAATAGTTCAAGTTCACACCTTTCTGGTAGATGTATTCTTTCTAGTAACCTGTTTTCTGAACCATACAATTCCTGGGTACTAGGAACGTTGAATCAAGTTAAAAGTCGAATCATACAACAAATATGTCAGTTTATACCTCTTTATCAGAATATGCTTTCATAAAAGTATTTTATGAAAGCATATAAAAAAGAAAAGAAAAGAGTCCATCCATATCTGGCCGTCTATCTGTCTGTCCGTGACTACCTTATTTTAGGGCCTTAAAGTATAAAATCCAGGAGTTAAATTTTCATGCATAGGTTAGGTAGTCTTCTGCACCAAATCCAAATATATTTATTTTTTAAGAACCCGCCTAAAATCAAAGGCTTCTTTCTGTTTTTAAGGACCATAAATAAAACCCATAAATTAAAAAAAAAATTGCGCTCTTATATTTTTGGTAGTTTTTGACGCATTTTGAAAAATCAAGTAAAAGTAATATCTCTCCTACTCGTTGAACCATTTTGAGCTTCTTCTGAAATCTAGGAGGCTTTTGATGTCAATGTTTGTCCGTTCACCTAAGTCGTTATAATGCAAGGCTTCTAGGTGAATCTTCCTTCTACGGGAAAGAGCTGGGCAGGAGTAAAGGAGGTTAGGAATATTTTCCTACTCTTCTTCATCATATAGCTTCTGCAAAGGTCATTTGGAAAAAAGCATAGCCTTATGGCGTGCTTTCCTATTAGGGAGTGCCCAGCCCAGTAATGATAATGACACCTATGCAGTCTGTTGAGAGAAATCAATTTCGTAGAGGGTTTTAAATCCAGCTTAAGCCACTTTTTTTTATCGGTAGACATGTATTGCAACTTGTCCATTTAAGATTTGCACTATCGATAGCATCCCACTTTAATTTTTGTTTGCAAGTAGAGAATGGTATGCTCAAAGTGCCTTAATCCGGCTTGATGGGTATAGGCACTTCCTATTCTGGCAAGTTTTTCGGCCTGACAATGTATCTATGACCCGGTACCAGAATTTGTTGTATGTGTTTTTTATATGCATGTAATGCATATAAACAACACATAGTACATGCATATATGCATGTATGCATTTATTTAGTATCAATTTATTATAATTGTAGGACATACCTCCATTGTTCTTAAAGATTTCAGAAATAGAAATCTACAAATTTTAGAATTTTATAAAATTTGGGATTTTTAAAAGCTTTTATAACTCATAAACTAAGTACCTATATATACGAGAACGCTATCAAATTTCGTTGATGCTTGTTTGCCTTTTGCATTTTAAAGGAATTGATTATCTGAGCAAAATTCAATTCTTTCAAGCCGCACCTAAATTCACATATTTGGAAAACAAGCGAAAACAAAAGAATTTCCTGAAAATTGAAAAAGGCGAATTTTTATCAAGCTTCCTAACAAGATAAACCTGACGAAACTTACATCAACTCAAGTGGAGATTGGAGAAAGGTGTAAAAGCGTCATAAGTTCTCATTTTCCGAAAGATGTGTTAAAATAAAGAATTCAAAACTTGGAGCTATATGTAGATATGTAGATGCGTGTATGCCAACCGCCAGCGGTCACCAAAAAAAAAAAGTCAAAATCATTCTGCATCGAGTACGAGGACCTCAATTTAGTGCTCGATATTTTTTATTTTTTTTTTATTAAATTCCCTGCCCATTTGGCTGACACTGCGACCTAACAAGATCTATATTGTATCGAAAGGGATATGGTTACTCTAACAGACGTGTGACCTCCCTAGTGAAGGCCACTATATCCTTAGTAGCGGAGTTCCTGAGCTCTGCTGGTAAAAGTATCTCCTTGTTGAAGACTCGTTTTCTTAACCAATGAAGTGCCGAGCAATCACAGAGAATGTGTTCGGAGGATTCTTCATCCTTAAGACAGAACCTACATTCTATCTCCGGGCACAAATTCATTTTGTTAAGATGATATCTCAAGCCACAGTAGTGCTCGATAACAAAGGGTTTCAAATCGGGTCCTCCTTGCATCTGGATTGATCAAATCAATATTTTGCGGATTGCTATTGAACAAAATATTGAGTTTGACGTATAGCCTATCACTCGAGATGTTGTTAGCCAACATCGCAACAAAATAGTTGCATTTATAAAAGGTAGTACTTAATTGACTTATACAATGGTTGGTAAATTGGGGAATCTAAGTTCCGCAGGGGAGTACACCAAGGTTGCATTCTGTCGCCATTGTTGTTTTTTATTATGCTATCAGCCATGAGCTTCAAAACGGGCGGGTCTGAAGTGACTAAATTCACCCGAAACCATATAGACCTACACAATACGGCCCATTATACTTAGAAGTACTAGATTAGTTTGTCTTTCCATTTCATTTAATTTACAGATTTTTAGTAATCTCCGAATTTACTTCACTAAAACCTGTACTTTTATCTAAAATATGAATAAAATCCACATCAGATCTTAAAATCAATTCAGCCAAGAGTTCTGACAGAACAGCAGGACCGCATGTTCGTTTATTTAACTCTATACATGCATCTCAGTTCCTCCCAGGAATACCACTTGTATTATCATGACCAATACACCAAATAAATTGACAAAAATCAAACCCTAAGTGCTTCCAGAAATCCAACCAACTACTGGCGTATTTCTTCAACGTACAATGTTACACGCAACTATACTGCGAATAAGGGTACCTACTCTTCCAATATCCCCAGTACCAAGTTGTCTAATAAACCCCATTCCCATGTTAGCTGCATGGGATCCAGTCTTCTTGATATATATTTATATGGCTCGTTTCTCATAGTATATGTATATGTATGGCTGTTTGAACATCATCATCAGATGAGATTTAATTCGAAACCCATCCAAATTGCCAAAGGGACCAAATTCTCCTTAACTTAGCCCGAAGGATTTTTTTGATTTGTGTACTCAGACTCAATGTTTGTATAGGTTCACATTTATATTTTTCAGCATGCACACACACACACAGACATTATAACAAGACCCACTTGGGCACACATGGGGAGTCGTCTATATTGGAAGAGGTGTAGCAGAGGCAGCCAAGCCAGCTAAAGCTCATATACTTTAAAATTGAGATAAGGTTTTTGCCTTCAAAACTTTTTCAAAAAAAAAAAAAAAAAAAAAGTATCTTCAACCGAAGTGAACTGAACCCAGGAGCACAAGAGTACAGGAGAGGAAATGATTGCCATGCGAGAATACACTGGGCGAGAGTACGCCACTGCCATCAGCCATGGGTCGATCTCATCCTCCTGATGGCAGCATCCAGCGCCAGGCAAGTTGGCCCACTTGAATCCTACCACCTCTGGCGGTGCCATAACGTTACGCTTAGGTATATGGGTTTCTTCTTCTTTCTTGTACCGCTTCATGTATATAGGATTCCCAAATTGGGTGGTGCTTGGGTGGCAATGTCGGATAGACGAACAGATTAGCTGCGAGGCGAATTTTGGGAGTCGTCGGCAGAGATAGAGAGAGAGGAGAAGGATCCCTGCGACAAGGAGGAAGTCGTCACATGATGCGGCCAACAGCCGGGTTGGGCATGAGAAAGATTTGCCCTTTCCAATTCTTCATTCAGTAACAGAATGTATAGGAGTACGAACAGAGAAGCAGAGCAAAAAGCAACAAGAAGTCAAGCATCCGATGGCGTTTAGTATATTTGTAAACATATTAAGATCTGGAAGTGCGGTTACCAAAGCTCCACTTCAGTGCACTGCAACTGGGCTGAGGCGGTGGGGGGTGGTAACCCACCCTTACCAGCGACCATTTCCTCCAAACCCCATCTAACTTTATTTCTTGCAAACAACTTTTTATAGTCCGCTTCGGGGGTTTTGAAAACCCAGCGCACCCACACAGACACGCGTCAGGAAAAAGGTTAAAGGGAATATACATGCAGCCGGCACGGCGCGCGGGAAGAATTTGGGTCGTGTGTGTCCCTGGAATCTCATAGAGCACACCACTGCCTTGCCGCCCAAGTGCATGTGAATGTTATTCCAATCAGAAATAAAGTTTCCCAGGCGTATTTATGTGCCGAGATATGCCAAGTCGATTTAAAGTTCCTCCAGGAGAGTCAAAGACGAAGGCTGCGGCAATAACTCCCAAGTATATACTATACACGTCGATTCCCACTGAAGCGTCGATGAGTGATTGCGTTGAGGTAAAAACGAAAACCCTGGAACGAGTGGTCGCAACACATCAATCCAACGAGCAGCAGTTAATATAAGATCCGAGATTTCTGTATGTAACGCACACATATCGCTGGTGAAGAAAAGTTTGGTCTCGCTAATGCTGGAGGAGCGCGCACGATTCCTGCCGCAGGTGGTTTTTCGAAAAATCTTAAACTGACTTTGAAGCAATTTTGAGAGACGTGTGTATTTCGCAGAGGATGAAGGGTGTATCTACTCGTATATAGGGTATGGGCAATTGGCCGCATCTGTATCTGGAGAGAAACACTCATAGTCGGATGTGCGGTGGGTGTAGATGCGGTGTCAGTGTGATTATTAAATTTATTATTGACTTAGGTATGAGCTACATGAGCCAATTCAAAGTGGAATGGTCCGCCTTTAGAATATTTTCGTTGAAGCAGTAGGAGAATATGGAAAAATTGGATTTCTTTAGGCCCAGAATTACATTTCAAGTTATTTTTTAAAAGGGTTTAAAATGCGCGTGTAAATAGGCTGATCGGTGGTTATACCTCAGGTGAGTGTAGTGAGAGAAGGACAAGCTATTTAAATCGTTGATTTATGCAAGAAACTTTGACTTGGAGGAAAGTCTAACAGTCCTAGGCAACCACAGCATGGGTCGTATCTATTTCTTAAAAATTCAAATAGTGGCAAATGTCCAATCTTGTAGCTTTTGTTTGGACCAATTTTCATATATTGATAATATAATTGTCCGTTAAATGCAATGAACAATTTGGCAAACTAACAACTCCAACTCTGAACAACTCTTTGGGCGGGGTCCACTCCATGAAATCTAGAAAGCTGTTGAATTAAGATCTGGTACAAAATAAGCCCAATTATTTTCTACATCACGTGGCCCCGAAAAAAATTGTATAGACCAAATCTAAGCATTTTTAATTCCCTACTGTACTGACCTAAAAGGTTTTAAAATGTTTGGTGGAATACATCCTCAAAATGTAGATAATCTTTCTACGAATATGGTTTGGGCTGTGCGTTAATGATTTGGTCAGTATAGCTACATGTATTGTAATCTTCGTATTTTTTATCCTGATGTCTCCATCTTTATATTTTTTGAATGAGAGTTTGACACCTAGAAAGCACGATTAATATACAAGAGAAGAAACTATTTTTGGTTTTGTGCAGAAAGACGAGCATGAACTTAATTTTATAAATTCATTTTTCAGTGCAAAGAAATTCCCATAAGTGACCACGTGAGTAAACGAAGAATCTATTTCAAGAGTCCTTCGAAAAAATACAGGGCTATGTCGCATAGATATAAGAGGTCGCAAATTCTACCCCCGCTTCCTCTGGAAATTTGTATTTTCTTCTTTCAAGTGGGTTCAACAAATCGCAGCTGATTTATCCGTCAATTTCAACCGGCTCGTCTGAATAATTTTGACAATAATTGTTTGTACACTTTTTCCAGTTCGTTGTTTAAGTAAATATTTTCCTGATCTGAAAATTCGACACTTGCTGAATATTTTCTAACAATTTTCCAAGATTGTCTTTATTTGTATATTCACAGAAAGTGGAAAATTGTAAAGATGTCGAGTTAGTTATTTATTTTATGTTACTAGTTAAATGGACTATTTTATTTGACGTTTAAAAATTCATACATTTTTTTTTTTAACTTAGTCTATAGGGTTTGGCCTTAGACCGTCTACCAGATTGACATTCAAATGAAAAAAAATTAATTCATATTTCTTATATGTAAATAAATATATAATTTTTTATAGTTTGTATTTCTTTAAAACATTTCTTCAATTATGCAATTTCTGTAACTAAGTGCGTTCACTGATGTGTAATTGTAGAACAAGTTCCAATCTCTACCACCATTCAATAGAATACACAGTGAGCGTCAAAAGTAAGTCAACACCAATACTATTTTCATTTGCCTTTGGAATTTGATAACAATTTTTTTTTTAAATACCTATTTGTAAATTATTTTTTGCTGTCAAATTGAAATATGTTTTGTTATTGTTATTTCATTACCAAAGTTTTTACAGATTGTAGATTTTTAAGACCTGTTTCCAGACCCTAAAGAAAACTCAAAACAGCATCGGTGGTCACTCACTTTTGACGCTGACTGTATGTATTGCTTCCTCTAACCCAAGTGCCGGAACTTCGAAAAAGATTATGCGATGAAATGTAACACATCCTCTCGCTCCTTGAGATTACAAAGTTCGCATAGAATTGGAAGCTCTGGGCGGTGTGGAATAAAGTTCCGTTTTAGAAGTTCGCCTCTTACTTTGAAGATAGTGCTATCTTCTATCTTGTCTGCTAAAAAAATGAGTCCTGTCATTTGGGTAATAGTTAAGGTTGCTGTAGTAAGCTCTGTGTTTGGATGCTTGGGCTTCATTTGTAAATTCGTCATAAATTCGACGAGACCTAAATGCAGTTTAAGGGTATCCATGAACAGGGGTGCTACTCCAGTCTCCAAGTGTAATATATATTTCGGGGAACTGTTTGGAATTTTAAAAACCCTTCTAAGGAAATATCGAATAAACTTTTCCACAGCTTCAAACAAGCAGTAACTCCAAACTGCAAAATTGAAGACGCTGTCGCACGGAATATTTAATAACATGTCGAGTTATAATTTGTCACCTTCTATGAAATAGGGTCCAGCTCAATACGCGCAAATGGTAGACTCTTGGGCAACTGGCCGCGAAGTAGGTGGTTCACTTCCTACCAATGAAAAAACATAAATGTATATGAAGGACTGGTTTCCTGTGTAATTGCGACATTACCCGGACTTGTCGAAATGTACAAAATGTACTACCCACAGGAGCCTTATTCTGCCTGTTCTGTTTTTATGACCCCGAGTGCTGGGGCTCCTTCGAAACAAAAATTTGTCGACGAACTTCGACAACATCAAGCTTGTGGAATGAAGATTTTCTTTGCCAAGAGTGCTCCTTCTTTCCGCCTTTCCAATTCATTCTGATACATATATTGGTGTACACAGTTTTCGTAGGTTCATATGCAAAGCATTGACATAATTGCATATAGCCTTATATGCACATATATGCATTTGGTCATTCCAAAATGACGATGACTCTCATTATAGTGAAATGAAAATGTTCCTTGTGAAATAGTAAGCTCATCAGTACAAAACCACAATCCACAAACATTCATATCATTCTGCATGATTTCCCTGCATTTGCAGAACTACATATATACGCATAACGAATTTATTAGTTCCTGCGACAAGGATACAGCCCCAATGTTTCACTATAAGAGAGTTCTAATCATTTGGAAAAAGGATGGACTCAACGTTATCCATATTTCGATTGGATTTTTGATGTGGAAACGAATTCGATATTCATATTTTTGGTGTCTTGTTGAAAAGACATTTCAAGGAATCGCATATGTGGTTGTATATGCATGTAGAAGGATCTATCTCATCGTTGGATATTTATGTCAAAATTGAAGCGATTTTCAGAAGCCATCTTTCACACTGATGCATATTGACTCTTAATATCGTATATGATGTGTAATTGGAGTGCAGAGAATAATCCTTTCATTTGTTTGAACGGTCTGTTGATTTTCGAAAAAGGACTTTTCGCTTTGATTAGTTATAAAATAACTTAGTATGGAAATAAATTCAGTTTGATTAGAAAATGAATTGTAAATGCATTCAAGTTGGCTGTCCATGGAAGTAAGTATAATGAATGTAGTTGCGTATGAAATCTGAGAAGAATTCTTCGTTGCTGTTGAAGAAGTTGGATTACATTAGATTTGGTTGAGAGGTGGGACTTAGTTCTCATATCACAGCGTTCTCAATTGGTCGTACCTATTTTAATGTCTTCGTGTTAAGGTTGAAGACGAAATTACCCATCAATTTATAGCTTAACGAACTGACAGACATTTATCTTCTGCCTCAAGGTAGGGTGACGCTATAATAGGGTCTCCACATTTGTGCAGTGAAAAAGTACATACGTTAATTATAATGAAATCATTCCTCTGAATGAAAGAAATGAAATGTTTAACAGAAGATCAGTGAAAGGTTATTTCGGTCTTTAAAAATGAGGGACAATACCCTCCTACTTTTAGAAAACTAGTACCTAAAGATAAAATACAATCAGCACCAAAAAACAAAGGCATTATGCCTGTTTCACAATCTAAGCTTAATAACAAGACGAGAGCGAGGCGAGAAACGCTGTGGTGACTTGGTGAGTTTTTCTAACAGCGAATAGAGGAAGCACAAGTCTATGGCCACTTAGATTTTTTTTACAAAATAGAGCTTTATTTTTTTAGTATCTACTATTCGATCCAGTTTGAATAATTTAAGACCAAAAAATTCCCACCTACTTAAGGTTTGTTCGTTTAATTGTTCTACTCAGTGATGCCAACTGAGGCATAATTATGCCTTTCAGTCATAATTCCGATGCTTGAAGCATTGAGGAATAATTTTGCCAAAAAAGGCTTAATTTTTTGAGAAGTTTTTTTTATAATCAACCCGTAAAAATTAAATTTAAATTTAGTAAATCTGGTACTTTGATCAAAGTCGCTTCACAAATTTTCAGTTACCACTGTGCGTCATACACCAATTTCCAATTCTCTACTAGACTTACACTAAACCAATACAAGAAATGTGATATGGTGTGCACATTGGATACGATTTTGTATTGCACGTAAACGTATGAATACTGGTCGTACGAATTGAGTGTGAACACCGAATACGATTTTCTCTTTAAATAGGCAGTGTCCCGGTGACTTCGATTTTGTGCCTGAAGAATAAACTGTATATTGAAGATAATTTTCTTCTAACTCGTAGACTGCGGCCGGCGGCGTCGTCACTATCGTAGAACCGATTACCAAAAAGGTGCGCGAAATATTATGGAAGACTTACATACTATATAATGACCCCATACCTACTGTCCGTACCCCGTGTTCCATACACCTTTTGTGTCCGTAAACCAAGTTAATATATTTTCAATGTTTCATTTAAACGCACGAAAGTGTTTAAGAATTCCAATAAGTTCGGATTATTTTCGGAACTACACGTACGTATACGTACGACTAACTCGCATTCAATGTGCGGTGCGGGCTCCCATAGTAGGTAACTACTTCTAGAAAGTCGGGATCGTTTGTCCGTTTTCGTATCTGAGTCAATTCGTAAGAAAACGCCTCCAATGTGCGGCCGACCTTCAAGTTTGTTTTCGTTGCTTGTAAAAGATAAATTTTAAAAAACAGTTTGTAATAGTTTATTTTAAAGATGAGTTAAAAATAGTTTTTGTTTTTCATAATTTTAGTTACAAATACTACACATAATGTCTTAATTATTGCGCAAAAACGAATTTTTCATAAAGGCATAATTTTTTTCGGTAATTTTTACTGAGCATAAAAACTTCGATCCGGGTTGGCAACACTGGTTCTACTTTTACTTCGTAAATATTTATCAGAAAGATCAGTGTATGTTTGGGTTTGGGATAGGACAGAACTCAATGAAATGTTATACATACTAAGTTTCACTGGGGAAATTGAGGAAATTCGGAAAATATTTCCAACTATCTACTTCAAATTTATTAAATTTATCAAATTTCATATACATTTTGATATTTACAAATTTGATAATTTTACATTTTATACTAATTGAACATCAAATGTGAATAATTATTAAACGGTTTAAATACACTAGCTATATCAACAATTTATATATCCAACTAGAAAGCGTCTATGTAATTTGAAATTTCGTAGTTAGTACCTTAATATGCGATTAAAAAAATCAAGTTTACGAAATTTTACGGTTAAAAACAAAAAATAGCATAAATAACCATATTTAGTAATGAAATTTGGTGAAGGAAATGACCAATCATCAAGAAATCAGTTAGAAACAGACTTAAAATATAGGTATACATGTTCGGAGCAATGTTTGTTTAAACAAATAAGAAATCACCTTTTCACTGTCACAGAAATGCCAACATTATCACAGATTTATTTAAAAATGACTGCAACTTCAAAAATAAAACAAAATGTACCTGCCCACGAAAAGAATGAAGCCCTGTTTGCTTAAAACCCTTTTGGTATTTTATGCCATATGGCAACACGAAAATTCATATCACCCATACTCTCTCTCTCTCTCTGACTATATTTATACCCGGTACCACACTGTGGTGAGGGTATATTCACTTTGTCATTCCATTTGTAACGCCCATAAGGAGGCGTTGTAGGTATGACAAACTATATATATTATTGATCAGCATCACTTTCTTAGTCGATCTAGCGATGTCCGTCTGTCTGTCTGTCCGCACGATTACGGCCGTAATTTAAGAGCTATCGACTTGAAATTTTGGTATGTAAGCTTTTATCCACCAAACTGAGGCTAAGTTCGAAGATGAGCAAGATCGGATGAAAACTACTACTACCTCCCATACAAAAATATCAGAATATAAATAGCTACAGTAAAGATAGCAAGTTTAAACTTTGCACATATTGTTTTAATAATATTTAAAAAATTTTGACAAAAAATGAGCTTGGTCGAATAAAAACTACCCATACCTCCCATACAAATATATATAATTTTTTAATAGTACTAAAATATTTTTATTTTTTTTTACAATAATATAGTACCGGGTATTTGAGCTTCGGCATAGTCGAAGATAAAGATAATTGTCTTACTGGTTTTTCTATGTTTTTTAGTTGTCGTAATTGTACTTTTAGCTCTCGTGAAAGATCGGTCTGCAATTGAGTTAGAAATTTTTCGTCGGTAGACTATTTGTATTACTTCTTTTTTACATTGATAATTGTCAAATACATTATCATTTTTGATTTTATTTGAATGAATAATAGCAGGTACACAATTAAAAAAATTAAATAAACATATAAGTTCCGTCTTTTCAATTTGTTATACCTTATATATATTATATACCAACACATCTATGCATAAAAAATAAATGTATTTTTGTTCATAAATATTCTTGAATATCATTACTTTTTAATTTAGTTTGATATAAAAAAAAATTACTTAGATTTTTATGAATATTTTATTATTTTTTTTTAATATTTTTAATTTTTTAATTATTTTTTATATTTTACGTTTATAGGTAGGTACATATATTATATGTTTATTTTGGAATATGCTTAATTTTGAATTTGTAATTATTGTAATGTTTGAAGTAAACAAATTAAACCGAGTATAAATGCAACAATGTATTATTTTTTTATTTCTATGCATTACAAAGAGCTTCAAATTGTAGATGCTCATCAGGAGGAATTCATGGATTTTTAACATTCGGCAACAAGTGAAATAGAATATATAATTCAATCTGTTCGCCCACTATTTATAAAAAAAGATACCAAATTAAGGGAAGCCATACCAGTACTTGAGCGTGTATTGGTAACACTATGAGTCGATTTATTTCCTCCGATATCCAATGTTCTGTCATGTGGACTCTCGACAGCTACTCGCAAAATACGAACCGTGTTGGGATTTTGAGAGCTAAACTCCGATAGTGATACGAACATGTGTCCACTTGCGAGTGACTTTCAAAAGGCTCGAATCTCGAGAGTAAAAAGTAAACTCTCCGCGAAATACTTTCAATACTATGTCCACTTGCATTTTTACTCTCAAATGGACAGGCACCTTAGGGATGATAATGCTGAACCCAAAAAAAGTAGCAAATTGAAGTAGATCTACTACATATGAAGTAAATTATCATCTCTGGCACCTTTACAAAGTTCTAAGATTTGAGAGTAAAAATGTCAACATTGTCTAGTGCTCGTGCGATATTTTTTCGATTTTCTGAAACGGTTGTGTTGCAAGGTGACGAGTATCAGCTATAATTGCATAAAAAAATAACGGAAATAATAAATGGGACTAACTTTAGTCGCACGCTAAAAATACTGATCGCGCCAATAACGTTTTAAAATATATATACTGATGCTAGTTGTCATCTTATTAATTAAATTAAGCTCTACTATTACACATGTTAAAAATCATATCAATTTTTTACATACTGACCTCGATATGAGATCCATATTTTGTCTACGCCAATTTTAGGATGGAATATAACGCCATATTGACATCAACATGTCATAAATTTACACGATTAACTTTCAATGCGAAAGAATTGCAATACGATAGCGAAAAGTCATGTAAACTCGTTCACATTGAAGGTTATTTGTGTGATCTATTTTCTGCGACAAGAATTGACATGGAGGCGGCTATCCTTACAATAATTACAAATGTTTCACATTCACAATTCACAACTCTTATAACACACACAACATAATAAAAAAAAAATGAAAACAAATGATCGCCGCACTAAGCCATCGCCTTGCCGGAGGGACTGCCGAGCAATCTCCTCTCTCGTCGCGAATAAATCGTATTTGACCAATTTGCCATAAAGCCGAGTCGAGTCGTGAAAACTCATTCGAACCGCGATTCTCAGGCAATTTTCAATGTCGGAAATGTCGCCCCACGTCCTTATGTTGTTCTTCTCCTCGCAGTATCTTGTTTTCGGATGTGGTGATGGTGGGTATCGGTATCGGTCCCCCTTTCCCTTATATTTTTTTTCTTGTTAAGTATCGTTAAATGCCAATTGCATGAATGCCCCATACCATAGACTGAATGGTGGCATTCGTCGTCTGCGTCGTTTCTGCTTTGTAAAGTTGTATTTGACCGCGGGGCAATTAGCCAAACAATTCGTTGGTAGGACAGGGAGGCGATGCGATGGGTGGGAAAAATTCGTTTTTTTTTCACACAGAAAATTATCGTCGCATAGTCGTTCGCCGTCAAATTGTCTCGTGACGTCGCGTCATCGTTGATATCCCTTTGCGTTTGCATCCTTGCTGTTTGAAGTGTCGATATGTTCCGAACACCGAAAGTGTGGGTTCTGTATTAATTCGATTGTTTATCCACTGCCAGTGCTGTGCTGGTATTATTATTTTTTTACGTGGTGTGGTGTGTTCTTTACACTCTGTTTACAATGAATAAGGAGGAGGGTCGCCGGTCGCACTGAAGGAGACGACATCGAGGAGAATGGTCAACCAATGTTTGCAAGAGTTCTCTTTCACTCGGTTGGTGTCTTTAACAGCGAGATAGCCCGAAGGAGCTTAACAGTAAATACTCGTCTTTCGTTAGGTAATTTTAAAGTTTTCTTTATTGTTTCCCATTCCCACATCACCGAAATGAAGAAGAACGTGTGTGGCACACATTTTGCTGGGTAATTGGGAGATAAATGAAGATAATGGCTTTATGAAGAGGAGAAACGTTTAACGCTCAGTGAATACCTAGGTTTAATATTTTTTTTTTACTCTTTTTGTGAGTGCATTTACTGACTCAGGTAGTCAGGTGCTGTCTTAGTATTACTGATATCTACTATGTTAGATTAAATAGGTTAGTAGGATTGCCATATAACACTAGGTACCATCGCGACATCTGTGTTCACTGTTCAGGTAGTATATTAACAGCTGACACAAATGTATCTATTAATTAAAAAAATAAGAAAATTTTCGCAGTACATAACACTATGTAATTCCCTACCGAAGTAAGTTTACGATGCTGCCCCCATGCAACCCCTCTCATTGGGGTCACTGGGGATTTGGAGTAGGTGCGAAGTTGGATGTTATGAAAAGTTTTGTAAATCTATGCGAAACTTTACATTATACCCAATTCTCATATGGGGAGTAGGACTTATTCTAGAGTTGGATATGTATTAGTTCCTGCAAATCGTGGGAGTTAGTTCGTAGGGCGCAGTGGCTCAGTGGCTCAGTGGTTAGTGTGCTGGACTACTGTGCGGGGGTTCGATCCCCGGAAAAACACAAATTACATCTTTAGATCTTTAGGTTTTTCCGCCACCTCTCGCGAACGTCTGTCAAACATCCGAGAGTATAACTGTCCTGAAAAAGCTTCTCAATTCAGCCCTTCAGACTCGGCATAAAATATTGTAGGCCCCTTTCATTCGTCCCAAAAATAAAAACTCACACAAACGAATGGTTGTGATAAGCTAGGCCTAGGGTGTTTATACGCAAACTATTTATTCTTTTTTTGTTCGTATAGGGCCGTCCCAAACATTTAATTTATTTGCAAGACCGTGGCGTAATCTTTAGTAAAAATGTTGCGTTTAAAATATCACATTCAATTATTATTTTTCTTACGTAGCATAGCTAACTCTGTCTTCTATCCTTCTATGTGTCTTGCAGCTTTTTCTATTGCCAGGATTTCAGCTTTTGCTAACCTTAAAAAATGTCTGGTTATCCAATTCTTCCAAATATACCTGCTGCCGTACCTGTCTTCATTTTTGAGCCATCCGCGTAGATTTTAATAGGTCGTTATAAACACTATTGGACTACCCAGTATGAGATTAGTATTTTGATGTCAAGATTGAAGTCATTATAGGCGACTATGTATTGGCTGTTAAGCTTTCCGACTCCCGAGTTATATGATATCCTCTGAACAATTATATTAGAGTAAGAGCTAGCAACGTTTTTTCTCAAGTCATTTTAGCAAGGCTGTAACTTTGTTATATATAGATATCTTCCAAATTCTAATGATAAAAAAAACATTTTTTGAAATATTTCAAAGTTGGAAAACGATTTGCTGTATAATTTGGAAGTTATGCACGTTGGGGGAAAAGAAAACAAATATAGGGTGTCCCATAATTCACGTAAAATTTGAATTTTGCGTCATTTACTAGTTCATTGATGTCAACGATAAAAAAGTTAATAATGTGACAGCTGACAGTTTAGGCAGGGCTAGTAAAAATGGAGCGTTATACGAAAGAACAACGCATTTTCATTGTTGCCATTTAGTAACAATTTATGGTGTTCGTTATCGTGATATGATAACCCAGTTTTTAATGCCTAAATTACAAGATATGGATGTGATCAACATGTATGGTTTCAACAAGACGGTGCCACATGCCATACAGCCGAGAAACAATTCAATTACTGCATGAGTCATTTCCTAATCGTGTAATCGGCCGTCTTTGCGGTTAGAATTGGCCATCAAGATCTTGAGATTTAACGCCATTGGACGCCCTTTCTTTGGGTTTTTTTGAAGTCAAAGGTCTATGTTCAGCCACATTTATGCGAAACGTCAATAGAAAATTTCAATAAAAGAATACGTACCAGCAAAGCCGTGGCGGCCATTTATCCGATGTGCTATTCCTTACATAACCCCAATCTGTAGCGTTGCCATCCGTCCGGGTTTTCTCGGACATGTAGGTACTCTTTTTCGCCTATGCGGGGAACGTCCGGGATAGCTTTTCTAGACTGTTCGGGTTTTTAATTTTTTCATCGTCAAGAGAAAAGAAAATTCGAAATTAAAAGATCTTGAAAGTGTCAATTTTATTCCGGCTTTTTGTTAGTGATTTTGAATTGTAACTTGTTGCCTCTGAATTCTGCAACATATTACTGTAGATAATACCAACTTTGGTAATTAACAAAAGAAAGGTTCACGGCCTTGAAACATGAAGTACCTACCGCAATGAAAAAATCGATTTGTAAAAATAGTACACGCATTGTGGTCCTAGTTTTGTACTCTTTTGTAGATCCTATTTTATCCGGAAAAGTCAGGGATTTTCATGCTTGATAACTACTTTCTTCAAATGATTTCTGGCAACCCTACCAAGCTGTATACGCAACGCCCTTCGTCCATTTTTAACCGATCTTCACAGGAAAACTCCTGAGACAATACCTAATATTGTGTAAAATTGTGAGTTCAATCGGTTCGGGCTTTTCGAGATAGGTATACGATTTTGAATGATTTTTTTTATATTGGAGATGCCACGCCCCTTCTTTTGTTCGTAAAATCTTAGCTAAACCGTTGCCAGCATTAAAAAAAATTAGTCAAATCTGGGTCCGCTCTGGGATAACCAACGAACAGCATTTCATTTTTATTTATATAGAAGACTAACCCCATAGGCCCTAACCCTTTTAGTGCTACCTCGCTCCGCCTTCACAGGCTAGGCCTGGCTACTTTTTTTTGTATTTGAAAATAGAAGCTCCTATACGTCAACCACTAATTACGTTTTTAGTCGGATAGGTGGTTGAGTAATCGATTTCAGAAGAATGCGCGTCTTCTTCTTTTAAAGGTTGAACATGGGCCTCACCTCAAACAACAAGACTCTTCGGGCTTTTGCTAACTGTCTTCAGTTGAAGTTATTTAAAAATGACATTTGGCTGCGTTCATTGTTGTGTTGTGTATTGTGTTCACATGGTTCATCATTGTTGACAGCCAGTAGTATTTAAAAGTACACCTTTAGGCCTCATTATTGGTGATTATATGAAAGTGTATCTTAAAAAACTTAATATGAATCTGCATGGACAACATTTTTTCATTAACATGGTTCCATTCTTGCTCTATCCTATAATTTGTTTGTTGGATCTGAATGATAATTTGTGCAGTCAACTCTTCCGAAATACGTCGGCTTGTGATTGTGACTTGATCTGCCGTAGATTTAATTTAAGGGAGGAAAATCGGTTTTCCGAATTCTACATAAATAATTTCCAGTTGATATTGATGTCAGCTACAATGTGACGTCTTCCTTTAGGCAAAAGCGCACACGTCTCAGTGGGTACCATATAAAGCACGAACGTAAAACAACAAATCGCTAATTGAAGTCATAACAATGCCCCCCCATCATCGGTTAGTGATAGCCGAGAAAATTACTCAAAGGGGAGACTTGCACTTTGCACAACACAACTGCGTCAGTAGTGCTGCTCAACGAAAGGTGTAATTCAGGAGCACATTAGCAAATGTTGCAATTAAGTGAAGTGTAAAATTACACACATCTCCGTTGCCGATGCCGTCATTGCCATTTGCCAGTTGCCATTTGCCAATATTATACAGCACGCACTTTCAATTATGTCGTTCTCTCGCTTTGAACAGAGTAGTTGTTGAGAAGGCATCCGGATCCAGATCATTACTTTTTTTTTCATATATGGGAAACTGTTTCTGTGGCAAAGGCTCCTATAATCATTCCGCATGATTAATTTGAACACAAAAGCGCATCGTTCACCTTTCATCTACAGTGAAATGGATGCACTTCACCTCACACACCATACACCGAAACAGACAGACAAATACGTTAATGGGTTCGTTCAGTTGTGAAATCTGGCATTTGGCAGGATGTAAGGGTAGGGCCTTCTTCCCTCATTCTCCATCGAACTTGATTCCTCTTAGGTTTTGGGGGGGAAATCGAAAAGCCTCTTCTCTAATAATATTTCTCTCTCAATTAGCGAATTTTAGATTTTCAGCTTGAATATCAAATTTGGTCGATTAGAGCACTCCTCGGTAGTCAAAGTAAGCGTGCAATATTGCAGCTCTCAAAACAGTGTGTGCAATCAATTCGGTGTGCACTTAGCGAACGAGAGTGCAATCGCAAATGCACAGCAGTTTAATTACATTTTGTGCGGGAATGGAAAATTAATTGAAAATCTAATGGAATTTAATATTTCATGTTTTATTGAGAACTTTTGCCAAATGAAGAGGATGGGGGTAGGTTTTGGGGGAAAGGCTTTTCATAGGGTAGACACTAGACAGAGATAATAATTTTGTCAGTCGACATATTCGACATAGATATGGCTCTATCAGAATCTGCAGAAAATAAAAATGTTATTGCATGTGCATACATATTTTTTATATTTTATTTTAGACGCACGTTCTGTTTAAGACATTAATTATTAATCTGTGCTGAATCAAAAACAAATTCTTGTCTACCTAAAAACGAAAAACCTCAAATAATAGCGCTTCATTGCAACCAATGAGCACCAGTTGCCGCGCGTACATGCCTACGTTCACCCAGATATGGCTAATGAAGCACACACCCAAGATGACAGGACGAATAAAGCGGTATTAGAATATTACAAATAGGTCCAAGATATCAAATAAGGGCACTGTTTGAAGTAAGGCCTGTAGGTGGCCAGTTTGCGAGCATTTGCTAATCGGGAACAGAGAGTTTCCCATCAATGGTGCCGCAAATCATTATAGGGTTCAGGTTCAGTGGTGAAAGCGCTCTTCTACACCCATGAGGCACTAGTGGACTACGGATTTTCGACAACAGCAACGAGTTACTGTGAAATATCGATTATAGGGTCTTCAATAAAGGAAAAGTGTTTTAAAACTTCGTTGCGGATGGTAGGAAACTCTTCATGTCAGGACCTCGTCATGCTTAGGGTGACCAGATCCATGCCCACCAAAAAGAGAACACCTTCAAAAATGTCAAATGAAAAACTGAAGAACAAAAAACAACAACCAAAATAACAAAATGTAACATTTTTTTTTAATTCATTAGAACAAAAAAAAAACATCAATTTTAACAAATTCAATAAAATAAATAAAAATAAAACTCAATTCTAACTTTAACTTATAAATAAAAATAAAATAACGGCGCTGATTAAGTTATTGGCTCTATTTATCCTTTGACCGTAGCTATATTTTTTTTAAATATAAATTTTTTTTAGAATAGGTACCTACCTACAATTCTGAGCAGGACATATTTCTAAAATTCTATTTACAAAAAATAATCAAAGGGCACGGTAGTGCCCCAGCCAAGTTCTCTAGTAAAGGCACTTACCCTTTTTACAGGAACAAACTCAGGCGGTTTTCGACCCCCCCTCTAACTTTGGAACCAATTAAGCCAAAAACTTGGAAGGTTAAATGTTAAGCAATTGGTAGGTTTACTTGGCAAGTTTTTCGTTTATAACTTTATTATATCGTACAATATATAAGAGTTTGAAAACTTGACCAGTGACCTACCAATTGCTTAACATTTAACATTTTTAAACTAAGAACTTGGCGTACATTTAGATCTCATTACTTTTCGTGGCTGACGAATTACACACTTTTTGTTCTATATAACAGAACTTGGCTCTTTCTTCTTTTACATTTATGTTTTTGGTGTGATTACTTTTACAATTTCGGCTTTATTCTGCTTTCTATTCCGTTCTTCAGTCCATTGGCTCGTCATCAAAGATAATATTCGCTCAACATTTTACAAACAAACTGTGCAATTATGAAAAGTTCAATGTATAATTCAATATTGTAATTTTCCTTTAAGTATTCTACCCATATTTCGTGAATAGGTGCAGTTAAAAAGTTATCATTGTTTTGTTCTTGCTATACAAATATTTTTGGGATACAAAATTGGTCAAACAATTTATTTTCGTTTAATTTGACACCTTTGCAAATTAAGCAACGAATTTTCGATATCGATCCAGTTGGGAATTTTGTTTAAATCCATCCATGTAAAATAATCAAACTCATCCAGAGATTCGGCACACCTCTGAAGATATTTTAAACACCTTGAATAAACTCCTAATACATTTTTTCTACGTTTAAGGCATCATTTTCATTTACACATTTAACTATACAAATTTTAGGTCGTGTTCAGTTCATACCAGAAAGATGCAGACAATGTCTGAATTAGTGTTGAAAAAAAGTTTTGTTGTAGTTTTGTGGTGTCGAAAAATTCCGTAAATTGAGAAATCCCAAAAAGAGGACAAATTGCATATTTTTTCAAAAAGATACCGGACATTTTTTTTAGGATAAAAATAGGACATGTCCTCTTAAAAGAGGACGTCTGGTCAGCCTAGTCATGCTGAATCCTCACAAGTTGCAGGGCCCTGAAAGATTTACTAGACATTCGCATGCATTCCGATATAATTAAGGAAATTCGCATGCATTCGAGAACTGCCATGTTCGCAGATTGAGAGCTAGTGAACTGTTAACTCATCGCCATCTGCCCAAATTATATTTGTCAAGGTTCCTCCGTAATAGTAAGCCAAAGATAGTTACACGAATACCTATGTTCGGAAGGATTCCAGGAAGCGAGTTCCAAAGTTTGCTTGTCCTGTAACAGAAGGAGTTTTGGAAAGTTGATGTCCTCGCGGTTGTCAAGTGTACTGTATGGTCATGACTCATGATCATGAGCATTAGCAGCCTGTCTTTTGGGGCGCCAAAAGTTGCATTTCGAGGGATAATTTCTCTGAGTTCATTGGAACATCTCAACGCATTATAGTCATTCGGAAAGAAACAAAAAAAGGTATTTTTTCGAATTGGCAGTAAAGTAAAATCTAGCCTTTTATTACATTTGTGAGAAATAAAAAAAAATATTTTCCCAAAAACTGAAACTAATTTTATTTTTCGTACTCATTTTCGTATTCTGCGCTTCAAAATCTATACTCTGTAAGAAAAGTTACTTCGCATAAACAATTTCAATTGAATAATAAAAATAATTGAGAAAGAAATCAATCAGAAAATAGCTTATTATGGTCGCTCAAAATTTCGAAAACGATATCGCCCAGACGATAATTGTCATCTGTGATTTGCACCTGGCATTTGGCACATTGCTGCGACAAAAACCGACAGTAATAACATACTTAAAAATTTATGAAAACAAAAGAGTCGAGTTGCGAACTGGAGAGCTAAGGGAAGTTCTAAAACTTCTTGTGTCATTTTCGGGCACCAATGTTCGTAATAATGCCTCAATTTTTCAAAGCAAATGCTTAAAATTTGCATATATTAAGTAGGTATGTACTAATTTTAATCTCACAACTTATCACATCATTCTTTGTTTATAAAATACGGTAATTAACCCACAACTATTTGACCTAAAGCACCTCATCTAATCAACGAACGGCCAAGACACTTCACACATACAACTATAGTACTCTATTGGCATTGACCAATTTTTTACTGCACCAGAACTATACCTATCCTATCCTACTCAACTTCGGTATGCCATAGTATCTTCAAAAATCTATCCCCCGGCCAACATTGACATTTCATTCAATTCAATCTAAAATGTGACGATGACGACCGACGCGACGATGTACACAAAGATGAGGCTATCGACAAAGATCTCCCAGCACACATCACATTTCTACCATCTCATAAGTTTGCAGTTACCGAGCATAGTGTGGCTCTGGCTATACGTTGGTATATTTCCCAGGACGACGAAATTATCTCAATACTACACGGCGGTAGATTATTCGGGAGCCAGCGGTACCGGTACCGGTGTATCCCAAACAACAGTCTTTTGTTGAACTCATATGCAACACACTGGGGGTACGTTCTGACTTCGTCATATCATTCTGCGCAGCCCATATAGATGAATGCAGTGCACCACACCACCATCACGTGGTGTGGTGCACCTTCCTCTTCCAGCTCTGAGTGGATGCTAAGAGTTTTGGTTCTATCGTTCGCATTGCCAGCGGCAATCCTTTAGATTTTAGCTCGGATCTACTACACTTGGACGCCCTCGCCTCACTCCTGCTGTGCTGCGCCCAGCATCAGGAGCAACAATAACGATGACGGCGGTAGCGGTAGAATATACTCCAATTAAAAAAGTTAGAAATTCCATCAAAGGTCATAGGCACCTGAGCCTATTCGTTATGCATATGGATCCAGCACATGGCATCATCATGCCGACTATGACTACGACTACGACTACGACTATGATTATGACGACGAGAAGGATGTGGTCCTGTCTTGGTGGTTGATTATGTTGCAGGAACACACACAAAAAGGACACCCACTCGTTCACTAACTTGACTTGATCTCTCGGCGCGCAGTGTAGAAAAAATCTTCTATTCTCTTTCAGATATGGAGAGGTATACCTGACACCCTCAGGCGGTACCCAAGCGGTGCAGGATGCAAGGTTGAAGAACTAGAGTACAAATGAGCCATACTGCCAAGTCAACCAAACCACCCATAGCCGCCCAGCATTGAGCATAGAACGTAGATACTTTCCGGTTCCGTATGGCGTATACTCTCTCTTGGCAGTGTGTGTAGTGTGGTACCTACGACTACGAGTGGATTTCACAAGTATCTGGTGGATTTATGCCGAAGGAAAATGGTGCGCCCAATCAACCCACTACCTCTCCTCTTCTTAGCCAAGTTCGGCGGGTGTGTTGTGTAGTAGTGTCGTGTACTCGTATTTGTTGTAGTTCTACTTGGGTCTGGGTTGGATTGTGTGTACTGCCTGCTGTATTTTATTGCCATTTCTGCTGCTGGTGTTGCTTGGTCTTTGCCAACTACTCGGCTCCGACGTTGCCGCCGCCGCCGCCGCCGCAGCATCTCTCCATATCCATACTTATATACATATAGCGTTCTCGGTGGGAATGTAACATGCCAGGGAGAGAGGAATCATTTTCTTTTTCAATCTTTTTGACGTAATTGCTTGTTTGTTCCAACCGCTCCTCGAGTCCCGAAAAATGCGCCGCCGGGTCTAATTTGGGTAGAAAAACAAAAATACTTATATAGCCGGGGGCGCTCATCAGCCCTAAGGGTAAAGTTAAATTTTCGTTTTACTTCATTTGTCGTTCGTAACGCTGCCATTGTCGTTGTATTGGTGTACTGCTAGTATTTTATATACGCTTATACCCCGAGTTGGGTAAGAGAGTTGTTACAGACGTTTTTCGTTGCTGGTGTTACCAGAGGGCATGTGTGCTCTTGGGGGAACATGAAGATAGAGTATACCGATCCCTGCATTTTGTTTTCTTGGATTTATTTTGAAATTCATAAGAGAAAACAAAAAAAATAAATCCAACAAATAGATACAGAGAGAAGGGGATATTTGCCTTTCTTTGCCGGCAAGAGGTTTTGGTTTTGGTACTTTTCTATTGCATAATGGAGAGTGGCTTGTGTGTGAGTTCTGCTATAACGAGGTTCGGAATGTTCATCATGAATTAAATAATCATGGGCTATTAGCGGAGGTATGAGTAAATATGGGAATACAAAAGGTAATACATTTCATATAGAGGGGTTGACTTCACTTATCATGGTAAATAGAGGTGTTTGACCTAGCAAATGGAGATTGGAATTGTTTTTCGAAAAAATTATTGCCTCCCACGTCGAGAATTATGTAATTTGGAGGGTTTAGTTGAAGCTTTATGACTAATCACAATGGATATACCTACATATTTTATACTATGCAATGCATGGATGTATGTTATTTTACGCGAACTAGATTCTGGCGGGCGTCAATGTCAACAATTATAGGAATAAAATTAAATTCGAAGAAGCTGTTGGACCATTTCAAACAAAATGAATTTTAAACAAAATTTATCTACCAAAAATTGAGAATTTTTTGAAAAAATTATATAAAATTATTTCATTTTCGTTTTTCTTCTGAATTGATAAAATATTGAAACTGCGCCTTAAAAATCATTTTGTGTTGTTTTTAATGGATTTGAAAATTGTTTCAATCAGTTTAGTATAAAGCTAGTATTAGACGATATGTTGAATCAGCATACGTATGCTGAAAATTGTGTTCCAATCACAACATATCGTGTAAACAAAAATTTTTTGTCATCAAGTATGCACGACATGTTGTGATTGGAACACAATTTTCAGCATACGTATGCTGATTCAACATATCTAATACTAGTCTAATACTGGCTTAACTACTGAAAAAAGCTCCAGTAATGTGAATCCCTCTAAAATTCGAAAACGCCTTGTTTTATTTAGTTCACATTATCGAGGGACTACTGATCTAAGATGTCAACATTTGATATTTGGCGATATTTTTGGAGATGCTACAAATTACCATTTTTATACCCTCCACAGGAAGGTATATTCACTTTGTCATTACATTTGTAACGCCAAGAAGGATTCACCGGAGACCCTATAAAGTATATATATTCTGAATCAGGATCACATTCTGAATCGATTTAGCCATGTCCGTCTGTCTGTCTGTCCGTCTGTCTGTCCGTCTGTCTGTCTGTCTGTTGAAAACACGATAGCGTCCAAACGAATTGACCTAGGTGTATGAAATTTTGTGGGAGGACTTATTTTTACCGTCGTCAGGTTGGTATTGAAAATGGGCTATGTCGGTCAAGTAGTTCTGGTACCTCCCAAAAAAAAAAAACACTCTTGGACCCATGTGTCTCTCTATCTATTTCAATCACGATAGAGTCCAAACGAATCGACTAAGGCGACTGAAATTTTGTGAGAGATTTTAATTTTACGGTTGTCAGGTATGTAATAAAAATGATCCATGTCGGTAAAGTAGTTCCGTTACTTTCCATACAAAGTCAATATTCGACCAATTTATCTCTCTAGCTGTTGGAACCACCATAGCGTCCAAACGAACCGACTTAAATGAATAAAATTTTGTGAGAGGACTTCTTTTTACCGTTGTCAGGTTGGTATTAAAAATTGATTATTTAGCTCCCATCACGATTCCGTAGTTAAAATTGTACCGATAAGTTGAGCCTTGCTTTTTAAAATCTAGTCATTTCTGTGATCTAATCTAAAGCTGGCTAAATCCTAATGACCCGTCGACGGTGCCCGTTTTGGTATCTAGGTTCTGTCGATATCGACTTTGTACGTGCCATTAATGAAAATCGAAAATCGTATCCCACTTCTTAACTTTAAAATGACCATGTGTCATTATATAGTCTCTGATTATGAATGGCTTTGGCGCCGCATATAGATAAAATACTGGGATGGTCGCAGCTTGTCGGAATTCAGTTTCAGATAGGTCACAAGTTCTGTGGTTCAAAAAGAATAATATGATTACAGAAATACATACGGAATCCTTATACATATCTTTACCATGAGCCAAATCGATTGGTGAATGGCGAGGTCTGCGTAAGTCCTCTTGTATAGTGCTGTTCGATCTACTATACAAAATCAGCGGAAGAGTTGTTGAAAACTGCTGGTTCTTGTAATAGGTACATGACCATTTTCGTTTATGCCATATAACAGCTACCTATGTAACTTATTCCTTTGATCTTTGGTTATAGAAGGAAAATCGGCGAACCTGCACTACTTGGCCCTAGATGCGAATGACGCGGTGTTTTAAAAAAAAAGAACGTATGTGTTTGAAAACCAAGTACATATTAAAAAAAAAATCAAAGAACGTGTTGCGACGATTTGTTAAGAGGGCAAACAATATAGGATCGGAAACCAGAAGACTATTCTGTAAACAATCAAATATCGCCCAGAGTAATAAATTCGAATAGTCTACGATGGACGTGTCGGATGGATTAAGCATCGAAAAGGAAAAATCGTAATAGGAAATTTATGTCTGCAAACCGAATAGGACCCATCGAGGTCGATGAACTCGTTAACTACCACGAATTTCCTGCTATACTACCAATAGTTATAGATTTGTGTTTAGATAGGTCTCTACTACTCGTATTCGTCATCTTGTGCTGTATTATTATCTTAGGATTTAGGATATGAAGTTCCTTTGTATTGCATGTTTAGCTATTGAAGAGTCACCTTTTCGAAATGTATGTTCGATCCACTGCCATTTTCGTCATCGAATGGTAATATATATTGGTTCCTGATCCGTTCCCTTATGGAGCTGCCCGTTAGAAATGCAATTAATAAATAAAATAAATAAATAAATAGGTGGCGCAACAGGCGGGTAGACTAGACACCCTTTGCCTTGCTTCTCGTAACCATTCGTTTTGTGTGAGTTTTTATTTTTGGGACGAATGGAAGGGACCTACAGTTTTTATGCCAAGTCCGAACGGTTGAATTGAGAAGCTTTTTCAAGACAGTCATACTACTCGGATGTTTTTCAGACGTTAGCGAGGGGTTGCGCAGTAGAAAAAACCTTAAGATGTAATTTGTGTTATACCGGGGATCGAACCATCGAACCTGGGATCCCTCGCACAGTAGTCCAGCACACTAACCACTGCGCTACTGCAATTAGTCTGGGCTAGGATATTTAGATCTCGTAGACACAGATTTATTAACGTTTGAAACTTTCTCGTGACAGTTGCACTTATTTTTCAAGTTCTGCACCTAAAATAGCAATATCGATTCGTCAGTATGTTAACGAGATATTGAGTCCATCGAATTCCTCCGATTTCTGTCGACAGAGCGGAAGAAAGCACATCGCTATTCGACATTAAAAATAGTATTGGTGAGAAAATGCATCCTTGACGATTATCACTTTGGACTTTAAATTCCTCTGACAGCCTTTCTCTAGATATGCACAGTGGATTCCGCTTTATTGGGACACCGGATAATCGGGACACCCGCTTAACTGGGACAAATGCTAAAGAACGGAAACGAATGCATATTTTAGATTGAATTTGTTTCGCTTATTGTGGACAGCAGCCGCTTATTCGGGACATATTCATCACACATCTTAACACATTTTGACACAAAAAATATCGCCACATTGCTTGTCTGTCTATTACCGAAGATGAGAAAGCATATTGACCCAATGCTATTTAAGTAACGCCATTTTCTCGTGGTGTTGTGCACCTTTTTGTCTTTTGTGCAGTTCTAGAAGTGTCAAAGTGTGTGCAAAAGCGGTTTGTTGTTGTTTTGTCAACGTGGCTTGCTATTAGTTTCGTTTCAGTAAGTTGCCGAGAGAAGTAAATCGACAAGTAAATGTGAAATAATCGACATTAGATGTCAAATAATTTTTTGTTGTTTTTTTCATACTTCATGATGATTTCGTATTATTGGGACAGCCGCTTAATTGGGACAAAACAGTCTAGCCCGAAGTGTCCCAAATAAGCGGAATCCATACTGTATATGCAAAATGTAAACAGTGGTTTTAGACTGCGGGTAGGTGTTTTCCTTTAATGAGAGAATTTTCGGTCTGGTATTGAACTAAGAACATTTGCTTTTCCCTGCAAGAACAACTCAAAAGCACCAAGTCGTTCTTAATACTTAATGCAATATTTAAGTACAAAAAAAATGTATTTCATTGATTTATGGTTGTAAACGAGTATTTTTTGAAGTAACTAACTAAAAAAGGGAAATTGGGAAAAAGAAATTATTGGTGTAAAATGCGTAGGTACTGGAGTCGAATCGTCGCATCCGTAAACTAGCTAGACGTTCACCGAATTAACCGATTTTACAAATGAAGCAAAAACAAATTCCGTCACGTATTACGGATGAGACGATTCGGCCCCTGGTCGTTAGAGCACAAGCCACTGCATGGATCTATTTAAAATGTTCAATCTAAAGTACTAATTGGTTTTTGGATTGCACTCTAAAGGATGTTTATTTTTAAGAATATTAAACCCCATTTAATTAAAAAAAAATCATACAAAAACCAAACAACCTGACAGGGTATAAATTGTAGACGCATATTTCCGCAACTGCCTGTTAGTAACGAGGTTAAAGAATCAGGATCGAATACTGGAACTAAATTATTCGATTTACCATAGATTTTCACAAAACGGGCCTGAAACTCTCAAAAGGAATAACTTTATGGTGGAATATTGAAAAAGACTTGGATGGCGCAGAACAGTGATTTATTACATGGCGTTAATTGATGCCAAAAATCATTATTTTGAGTCTTACCTTTTTGGGCAAGTCGGCTCCACTGTCAAAGAAGTCCGCTGATCCAATGCAACAAATGATGTCCTATAGAGAGGAAGAGCACAAATAAAAACACAAAAGTCAGCAAATTTGTATCTAATCCCTAAACGAACAAAAAATTCTTATTCATTTCGACACCACAACACTTTCAGTACATAATACAACAAAAAAAAACACCGTTCCCCAAAAATCTCTTCCGAAATAAAGCAGATAAAAATTCAAATTCAAAACACACATTCGGCGAAGCACGTGCTTTTTCCCTCTTTGTCTGGTTTCGCTAAAACATTTTCCTTGCAATTTTTTTCTTTTTTCTCGAATATGTACCCGAAATAAAAACGAAAAACAAAAAAAAATAATAATAAACCTCTCTACACCGCTTGTCTGAAGGTCATTGCAACAGAAATACACGAACAAAAAAAAAATCACGCGAATTCCGATGGAGTAACACCCCAACACGGATACGGGATACTGGATACACAAAGAGGAAACAAGCACATGTCAGACCGACCGCGAATTCAAAGATCATCCGGAACCGATTTATTTTTACCTGACTTGCATTCGAGCCGAACGTCTAAACTAAACTGAAGCTGTAGCCAGCACTGAGAAAGGACTAATGTTGCTTCGTCGTCGGGAAAATGTTGTCTGCAGATGTTGATGGTGTAGGTTGGTTGATGATGGTACTTTCTCGGATGCTGCGTTGAAAGAGAGTTGCGCACAAAAAAAATTAAATCTCTCTATGTTTTTGTTGGGGTTCTCTCTTAAATGCCCAAATCTGATATGAAGATTTTGTTGGTCCTTTTCCGACCAAATTCAAATGACAACGGTTTTTCAGCTGGAAAAAAGAAGGAAACAAAATTCAATAAAAAATCATATTCAGCGCATAATTGCCAATAAATATTCTAATGAGACTTATTCGCCTGTATTTATCGAGAATTTCGAGTTTTGTTTACACCTGCTTAGAGGCACACTAACTTTTAATACCCCAAAGAGCGCTGCGTACACAGTTAATCGTTTGCTATTGAATTTGATGAATATTTTCATTAAATCGTTGATTACAGCAATTTAAATAAACAACAGCAACACACTATTTTCGGGGTATGGTGATGGATGATGATGGCAGTGGGTGGTGGTGGGCTTCAGTCATTATGAGTGGGGTAGAAATTTTGTGAATTTACACTGGTATGTATGTACGTTGTACGAGTATCTATCATACGGTAAATGAGGTAGAGGCTTTTTGTAATATCGAATTTGAAATGTTTTATGTTTAACGCTTAAGGATATTTACCCATTGGGCTTGTATTTAGTTATTTGCTCGTTAGATGTAGTATGTCAAATTCATTTTCGTTGCGGGGCAAAAATTCTGATGTAAAGTGGAAAACACCAAAAATTCTCTATCTATAAGTACGCATACCATTAATTGTGATATTTAGATTAAAATTGACACAATTTGGCAGCTGTTTTTAGTAGCAGATATATGGAGATCGGAGATTTATATGGAAGGCAAACATGAAGAACTCGTAATAAAAAAAAAGCATGTACAAAATTATCTAGAAATTAGAAACTGTGATTTTAGCATTGCAACTATGTACGTACCTATTATTTTTGTTGACCCTTTTGGTACATATTTTTTGTTCAAAGTTTAAAAAAATATTATTTTTCTTTTTATTTCTACGGAGATTCCTACTAAAAACATTGCGACATTATTTTTGGTAAATATTGGTTCTAAAGTGGTTTTTGGGGACGTTGCCATATGACATCAATTGTTTCAAGTGGCAGCAGAATAAAGTACATAATTAAAATATTTTTTTTTAATTTCTTAGTTTTACAAATTAATTTTTAAACAAAATTGAAAAGAAAAAAAAAGGATTATTAATATTTTTAATTTAAATGTATTGTAAAATAAGGATTTTTGAAAATATCTAAAAAAAAAACACATATTTTCATAATGTATATGTATAAAATAAAAAAACCAAATAAAATAATAAATTGTTGCATTTATACTTGGTTTTCTTTGTTTACTTCAAACATTACAATTACTACAAATTAAAAAAATAAGCATATTCCCAGATAAACGCGTGTATTTATAAAAAATCAAATAATTAAAAAATTAAAAATAATAATAAAATATTAATAAAAATCTAAGTAATATTTTTTTTTAACTTAAACTAAATAAAAAGTAATGATATTCAAGACTATTTAGATATGCATTAAAATACATTTATTTTTATACTATGTAGGTATGTATCTATATATATAATTTTATTCATAGAAATTATGCCTTAAAATTAACCTTTAAACAATATTGCTGTCATTATGGCAACGCAGAAAAGAAAAATTGTGCCAAATTGAAAAGACGGATGTTTATTTTATTTTTTTAATTGTGCGCCTGATAATAATCTCTAAAATAAAATCGAAAATGGTAATGTATTTGACAATTATTATCAATTTAAAAAACAAGTAATAAAAATATGTAGTCTTCCGACGAAAAAATTCGAATTCAATTGCAGACCGATCTTTCGCGCTAAAAGTACAATTACGACAACTATCACCCATTTTTTTTTTTTGTTCTAATGATTAAGCAGATATCTACTTTAAGAAGTAAATCAGAAAAAAAAAATGGAAAAAATATACTCAGAGAAAGAGAATGGTATAGTTATGAATATTCGTGATCAATTTGGCATCAAAATACCGATCGGAAAATATAAAACTATTCGAGGCGACAAAGAATTCAACATAGGACGATTTTTTAAGATATTGCATCGGTGGCACCATAGGTTGTTTGGCACTTTAGTGCGCGTTAAATAACTTTCATACCACTTCGCCAACATTCCATCATAAATGATCACCACTTCTGTGCCACCTGCCACTTGCTCACCACTTCAATGCGTGCCTTACTTTAGAAAATAGAATGCCCCTATTATGTAAGACAACTCAACTTAGTTGACTTAGTTGAAACTCAACTTAGTTGAGTTGAGTTGTCTTAAATTCAACTCAACTTTCACACAACCCAAACTAACTAGCAACTTATAGACAACCACTACCATCTTTGTTGTGTTTTGAGAGACAACTTTTCTATCAAGGTTGTGTATTACAATACGGACAATACCGAATTTTGAATTAAATAAAACCAAGAGACTCAACTCAACTCAACTGTAGTTACACAATAGGGGTTATTCTGATGACTCAAGCAAGTACATTGTATACACATTGCAGTTGTAGTCCATAATGTAATCCTATTGGAAACCGGTCTGCTATTCTTGTACATTTTAAAAGTAATGTCACTTCAAAACCAATATCTCTCACATATCGTCGCAATACGAACACTCGCCGTAAACTGCAAATTTTTAATGAAAGATTTAAATTATGCACATTTAATTCAGCCAATATCTAACTTAATGCACTAACATGGAAAGCAATTCTGTTGGATCTGTTGACCATCATTGACTGATTCATCCGTGAAGTATTTAGAGTAAAAGATTATCAAAACCTAACCTAGAACAACTATAAGAAGACGTGCCTACCTCATTTAGAATATCCCCAACATTGAAGGTGATTAAAAGAGCACTTTGGGGAAACATACTTTATCAATAAGTGAAGTCATTTCAATCCTAAATGACCAAAATTAAAATATGTACACGTGTGGCTACTTAAAGTCATACATATCTCGAAAAAAAAAATCTCTAAAGCAAAAATCTCGAATGTAAAAATCTCGAAAACAAAATCTCGGATTAATATCATTGTCTCATAAATTAATATTAATTCGAAATTACTAGAATATTTGAAAAAAGAAAAACAAATTTTGAAAATGTTGGATGAAAAGGAAGAAAAGAGCTTTTCGGGCTACCTTAAAAGCCTTGCATATAATTCAAATTTGTATGTTTTTTTTGTTTTTTTTATGAGTTTTTTGCTTTATGTTTTTTATGTTTTATTCTAACATTTTTTATTTTGTTTAGTTTGTTGTATTTATGTATATTCGATTTTGAAATTATTATTTTGTTATAATTAATTATCTGTTATTTTTGTTTTGTTAAATTTTGATATTTTGTAGATGAATAAATTATTTGATAAACAGAACATATTTTATATTTTATTCGAATTTTATCTCTTAAACTAGATAAAAAAAATCTCGAATTTATCTAGGTACTTTTTATTTTATTACATTCGATTTATTTTATTGTACATTCGAAATTTTTGCATTCGAGATTAAAAAAAAACTTCGAGATTTTTGTACATTCGAAATTACGTCATGATCCCGCATTTACGCCACAAACAAACAGACAAACAAATTTATAATAAGTAGATATTTCGAATAATGCCTCTTGGTACATACTTCCAAAGAGAACAAGAAGTAAGTAAACTTATATTTCCCTAATTCATATGATGGCCCTGATTGGAAGATGAAATCTTCCAACGAGGAATGGAGGCCTAAAAGTTGTAATTTCTGTAATTTGTGTTGTCGCAGGGTGGAACTGCATTTCTGTGTTCGAGTTTTTCTTTTTGTACCAATATGTTGTCTTCTGATATACATATATCTATTTTAAATTTTGCTTTAATTTTAAACATTTGGAAAATTCATATGCTGACACTGATTTTGCAAAATAAAAAATCTTCTAATTCACAGCACGAAATTTATTGCAAAATTTAGGCAGATTTACAATACATTCGAAATGGAGAAGCCATATCGACTAATAAAATACAGACATTTCTCATATAAAAAAAAATACATCCTCGCCATAGTAGGCACAGTGGCCCAAATGGTTAGTGTGCTAAACTACTGAGCGATCTTCTCTGGTTCAACCCCCAAAAAAAAAGTCAAGGATTTTCTGAAAAATATCCGACAGAATAACCGACCTGAGAAAGCTTCTCAACTCAGGCAGGCGGGCCGAATCCGAACGGCATTAAATGTTAGTCCATTTGTCCCAAAAATAAAAACTCACACAAAACGAATGGTTGTAAGAAGATAGACCTACGATCCTATATTATTCCGTTTCGCCCACTATTTAATTTGTATTTTTAGTTAATTTTCCAATACAACACCAGCAGCTGTATTTCAATAATAAATATTCAAATCTGGTCTTCTGTGAAAAGCGTTTACTCATAAGCTGCTATTCATTTATCGCTTTCTCTAAGCTTTAAATGGCTTATAGTCCAAATCATATATCTTCTCTGTTTATAAAGAATTAACAAATTAAAAATGTGAATATTGTACAAAGTTAACGAAATATATAGCTATACGTTTATCAACTTTTTATATAGTGTACAATGAAATTTAAAAAGCATTTAAAAAAAAAGCCTCTGCATTCTTTTGGTGCTGAGCCTCACTATTTCCCAGTAACAAAATGACATGTCCAAAGGGGAAAAGTAATTAAATTAATTGCATAATTAAAACGAATGAAACGCAAACATTGTTGGTTTCTGGTATCCTGCACACGTATGTAGTGTGTGAAAATTGTGTTGTTTCCACCCACAAAATGAGTGATATTATGCCTGCCTGTTGACTTCGTACAAACGCGTATGTCATATGGTGTCCATTATGAAATTGAAACTCTTTTACTGTTATTGATCATTTACTTGTAACATCAACTGGCTGTCAAGTGAACTTGCGGTGAAGGATATCTTTAATTTCCCCGTGACTTTATAGCTTTCCCCCATCAGAACTTGTCCATGGCTGCAGTTAAAAGTCCAGAAATTTGGCATATATAGAATCTAGTACAGAGATCTAGAAAGATGGATCTTTCCATATATCCAGCTTTTATTAATTCTAGAACAGATTTGTTGCTTAGGATCATAAACCGCATGCGAACACAGTTGAATGAAATAAAAATGAACATCTGAGATGCACATCAAAACTACCTGAAAGGTCCAGATAAACGTGTAGGTATGCACTGTGCAATTATAACGAGTGTCAAGATAAATCTTGAATTCTGTCGTTCATCAACTGTTGAATTATGATGGGCATCCCAGAGAAAAAAACCCTTCTTGGATATTACTCCCTTTCACACCACCAACAACTTTCGAAATCAACAAAATTTCAGTTTTTCCCAATTAAATGCTGACTGAGCGAGCGTTTCACCAAAACTTGTCAGCCCTCTGGGCTAAACTTTGTAAATCAGCGCTCAAAATATTTAATAAGAAAAAAAGGAAAAAAAAAAAAATGTTAAGACACGACACAGCCTCAACATTAAGATGACGGCATTTAAATGACCTTTCTTCTGCTGTGCGGTCAAATTGGCCTCGGTATTGATATACAATTCAACGGTTTAAGGTTTTTTTTATTTTTTTATTTTTTATGCTGAACTGCTTACATACACGTACGTATACATATGTAGTTTCCAACTACACACAATCGCTCCTTACCCTTAGGGAGTCTGCTTTTATTTATTAGTTGAGGCCACGTATAGGTATATTCGTTATTGGAAGATGAAATCTTCCAACGAGGAATGGAGGCCTAAAAGTTGTAATTTCTGTTTCTCCTCGGTGCTGCCGCAGGGTTGAACTGCATTTCTGTGTTCGACTTTTTTTCGTTTTTTTTTTTATTCTCTGTTTGGCTTTTTGTACCAATATGTTGTCTTCTGATATATATTTTATATTTTGTTTTAATTTTAAACATTTGGAAAATGACAGCAAACAGAGAGGATTTGTATTGGGTGGGATTTTTCGTAAGAAGTGTACACATACGCCTTCCCAAATAAACGTGTAAATAATCCGAAGACAACCATCGCCATTGGCGACTTTCGTAATATTATTTTCACTTCAATTTAAAGGACAATATACGAAAGTTGGAATGCATGGTTTTTTGTTATATTATTCGAAGTCAGCAATAAGGTAAAATAATGGAATAGCTTAAGGATATATTGAAAATTTTGGAGGTGAGGCAGCGTGCTAATGCGGATTAAGCGAATGACTTAAAGGTGGATCGAATTGTGGTGAAAACATTTCATACCTATATATAAACGGGGATTAGTGTGTCCTGAGTGGTCAATTATGCACTTTGATTCGGATGAAGTTATCGCTTTTATAATCGTCAGATAAGTACCAAAAACATATCTACAGAACAAATATGTATGAGCATTATTAATTATACAATATCTACATGTATTGTAGGATCCCCGGAAAACACAAATTACATCTTAAGGTTTTTTCTACTGCGCCACCTCTCGCAAACGTCTGACAAACATCCGAGAGTATGACTGTCCTGAAAAAGCTTCCCAATTCAGCCGTTCGGACTCGGCATAAAATTATAGGTCCCTTCCCTTCCATTCGTCTACTGCCTGTTGCGCCACATATTTATTTATTTATTTATTTATTTTTTTAGTCAAACATATAAGGCGAAAGAGAAATGGCATTGCTTCAGGACTACAAGCGGATCAACTCAAGGATCACTTCGTAACCCTCTTAAACGCAGAGCAATAATCAGCATCTTTACAATATGCAAATTTGTAGTTGAATTTTTAGATGCACCATTCACGGAAGCCGAGTTGAAGGCAGTCATAGACAATGCGAGAAAGAACAAGGCGCCAGGAAGTGACCCATTCGAATACTACAAAAATAGTACACCAATATTTTTAACATTACTAACAAAAGAATTTAACAGAATATTTGAAAGTGCGGATGTCCCTGAATGGTTTAAGAAATCTATAATATACCCGGAGTGATCTTTAACCGAATTACTCAGTGGGTGGAAAGGAAGAAGATCCTGTTAGAATTTCGAGCGGCCTTCGACAGTGTAGCACGTGAAGCCCTATTTTACAAGCTCCATAGATTAGGAATGTCTTCTAAAGTTATAAATGTATTGAAACCATTGTATCAAAGTAAATAGGCATGTGTCTGCGAGAGTATAAATATCTCGGAGTATTAATTACACCGAACCTAAGCATGAAGAAGCATCTGCAAGCCAAACTAGGCGGAGCTAAGCGGGCAATTGGTTCAGTTTGGGGTAGTTGTATTAATAACAAGCAGATATCACATAATGTTAAACAAAAAATATTCCGCGCAACGGCGACCTCAATTCTATTTTATGGAGCGCAAGTCTGGGGCTATATCTCCTTGATTGATGTACCTACCCAATGTCTAGCTATAAAGAAGAAATTCGCATGCATGCATTCGATGTACATATATGCTTTTGGACCGTAAATTCGCATGAGAAACTATGCGAATCTACACACTATTTCGGAAACTCGCAACGAAACTTTTGAAAATAAAATAGTATATGCGAAATTCCTATCTATTTGCAGAGACTCGCATGTATGCAAATATACACTTTTAGGTAGCAGATTCGCATGTGATAAATTTCCATATGGACTATGGACTGATGACAGAAAATGAAACGTAAGGTAAATTCGCACCGTAACTTATTTATTCCACTATGAGTGTAAAAGCTCCGAGTATTTCCCAGTTCACATGCTTAGAAAAACTTGATTTTCCCTTTTATTAAAAATGACTGAAAAGTTCTTTGGAGTGTGGAGGCAAGACCTTTGACAGAAAATGAACATTATTAGTATCGAACATTGCTCGACTGGACGCACGTTTTTTCCTCAAATTTGGGAAAATGTCGATTTATTTATTTTGTGAATTTTTAAGTTTGGCATCCTTGTACAAATCATTAAAAACTGAACTACATATTCGGCCACTTGACAAATTTAAAGATTTTTAAGAATTACTTCTAGTACGAAACCACGAGCGTGGATTTTTTACGGGCTAACAGAAAAATTACAGCTGGATGGCGTTGATGGATGATTGGATATGTGGTTGGTTGGAGATTGGAGTACAGGTTGTGTGACTGCAGTTATATTTTAAAAATCATCCCTGAAAAGAATTCGAGCGCGCGGATTCTTTTCAGAGCTGATTTTTGAGCACATGCGAATTTCCGGCTCTTTTATAAGATTCAGGAAACTCGATTGCATGCGAATTTCCGATATAATTAAAGAAATCTACAATATTATTTCGGAAATTCGCATGTGATTGTGCATGCGAATGTCTGGTAAATATCCTTGATTATGTAGTGCGAGTCATGCAGATGGAACCAGAAAGGATACTAAAGTTAGTGCTTTCTCAAATGCTGCAGCACGGGGGAAAATGCGTTGAAGACTGAAAGTCGTACTAAGAGTCGTACTAAATGACCATCCGATTTCGGTGAAGCAAAAATTTAACATCTACCTGGAGACGATTGGTCATACAATTTATGACAGATATGTGAATGAGGCACAATTGTCACTATACCGCGTATATTACAGCAAATTGAACCATCACTTACGAGACAAGTCTTATTTTCTGGACAATAATTATATCAACTGATAAACTGAGCACTATCTTCCAAATAAGAGGGGAACTGATTTAATTGAATTTTGTACCGCATCGCCCGGATCTACCAATTTTGTTTAGCCCTTGCAATCTCAGAGAACAATTGGATGTGTTCCACTCTATTGCGATTTGCCCTATATTAAAAGAGTTCCGGAAAATGTTCTTTGGATTACACGTGCTTGAGCTAGAGGAAACCTTGAACATACTAAACGGGAACCGAGGATGGGAGGTACTTTATAACTATGCTGTAAATGCACTACGCCACAGAAAGTGTATAATCGAAGAAAACTTTTAAAGAAATCATTAAATATTTCAACACAATAAAAGAAACTTTAAAATGTATTTGTTAATAATTTGTCAATCTGGTAGACGGCCTTCAGCCAAGCCATATACTTAGACTAAGTAGGTATCTATTTAAATGAATTGGTTTTGTTTCTGAATTAAAGTCATTATTAACTATAACTAGTAGGGAGAGTAGGGAGAGACAAATTTTCTCCAATGATCCGTTTTTCGTGGTATCACAATGGACCGATGCTGGTCTAAGTGTGTTGGCGTTTCTTAGCTGGCAGCCACTTCTAACCAAATCAAACCATACACATTCCCAGTCTTTCTTTATTAACCCCTATTCAGCGGACTTAAAACAAATTTTGTTATACTTCGAAGTAGGATTGGCATATTTAAAAAGTATCTTCATCTTTTTAATGGCAGTGTCCGGATGGACTTGAGTGGAAAAGGAAGACTATTTTACTATTAATGTTATTTATAAATAATATAAGCAAAATACGGAACTACTCGGATTTTTATGCAGAAATTTTAAATACGTTATTAGTTTCTTATAGAAATAAAATTTGTTTAAAAACTTGAATTCAAATTTAAACACAAGTTTCTTATAGAAATACAATTTTGTAACAAGCTTGAATTAAAATTTAAGCATTTCCTATAAATTGTTGATTTATTTAAAATATTATTCAGTACCACATTATAAGAGTTCCTTATTGATCACAAAATTATTACTTCCATAATTAATTGTATTTTGCAAAGCTTGTGGGTACTTTTCGCCAGTATTATCCATATCCATATCATTAATTGCCGTAGGCGAGCTGGCTCATAGGTTTTATGTCCCTCCTATTCGCGTTAAAAATAAAACTCACACATTCGAATGATAGTTACCTAGGCCTAGGGCGCTATATAAGCATGTTGCGTTTATTCATTTTGCTTTTAGTTCATAATTCCGTTGAATTTAAATGTATGTACGTTGTTATACCGCCGATTGTGAACTGTTTATAAAAGTTCTAAGCACTTCCATTGCAATTAGTTTTCTTGACTAATAGTAGGTAAATGTATATCTCAATTAGACAATAAAAGAAAACAAGAATTGTATTAAACATTTTGGTCTATTTTAAGATCGGACATTTTGAGCTCATACCGTTTTGGTATGGAATGAAGGTCATGTACAGTACACTCTAGGCACATAGATATAAGGTAGGGAGTATTTCTTGCATCGTTTGAGATAACCTAGGCATTGGCAGAGTTCAATACGCTTTTGCCTAGCTAGTCAACACTCAAAAGCCTGAAAGTCTTAAGTTCTATCATAAACTGTCACCTGTACCTAAGCACATTCACCCTTTTCTCGTTGACTTTTGTCGTAAATGCCTAATATGTACATATTTAATTTCGTTTTCAAGTCAGTGTTTGTAACTTTTTTGAGACAAACGATTTGAAATTACAGTAAACACATAGAAAAATAAGCGAAATCGTTCGAAAAAAAAATCTGAATATCGTTTTTACAACGACACGACACATGAGTCGTATACGACAAACGCCAACGGGAATAAGGGTGATTGTTCTTTATGTGCTCTGTATATAAGACTTTCTTTCTGCAGTGAATAAGGCTGTATATAGCATTGTGCTATGGAAGCATTAAATTCGACTCTATTGGTGGAATCCAACATTTTGAATGAAATTAATTTTTATAATTCTACGGGCTCGAAGGGCTCAAACTTAAGTTCGGTCTGAAAACATAAGAAGCTGAATTGCAGCAAGGAAATCATTTATGAAAATCCGCAATAAAATAACGACTCAAGGAACATCAGCACTAAATATAGTGGTGGAAAAATAATAGAAACAAGCTTGTTCTTCGTCGCTTATCGAAAAAATAAAATGATTTCGGGAAAAAAGACAAATTAGACCCATACAATGTAATGAAGAAATGTAACATTAAAGTTTTTAATAAAAACAGAAGAGAAATAGTGAATAAATGTCGAGTTTTTTTTTCTGTGACGAATTAATTTACAGTAAAGGTGTTTCATATCCTTGGTCGTAGCGCCCTTATCTATATCTATATACATATAATACATATAATAAAACTGTAGGACTTTTCTTTGTCAGCTAAAAACTCAAAAACTACTGGACAGATTTCGATGAAACTTTTTTTAAAATGTTCCTTAAGACTGTGAAACTGCTATAGGCTATGTCGTTTATAGCCACGTCCTTAGGAACAGTTTTTAGCCAAAATGTATTTTCTGAAGTGAAAATATATACGTAGACATATACCTTGCTACAAATGGATGTTTATACTTTTGCGATCGGCAAACAAAAACAATGTAATACAATACATTCGAAAAGGGTTGATTTGTTTTCGCAGTGAGTGCTATGGTCAGTTATATATGTAGGTATGTATATTATGATCGAGAGACGTATAATACAAAATTTCATTTCAGAATTTCATTCGATAAGTGGTACGGTAACAGTGTAGGGTTGGGGTAGGTACTTAGGTAGTTGTTTGGATTCCATAGGAAGAGGGAAACAAAGGAAATTAAAGGAAATGCAGTATTATAAACAAGTAGCAAGATCAAGGAGAGGGAGGGCGATGCAGAGGGTGCACATTATGTATCCAATACATTACATCCATTATCGATATCGCCACGCCAAAATTGGACAAACGGGGGTCATGCATCCCATACAAAAAAACATCTTATATGATTTTCATGATTCTTTTTTTGTTTTTTTTTCGTATTGCTGTATATTTCAGGTTTAGGCAGAAAGAAATTTCCAGAAAATAGATTTATTCTCATTTTTCGCATTTTACAAAAGAACATTATTATCTAAGACCTAAGCAATACAATTCCTGTGCATGGGCAAAGCTGAGCGGGTACAGCTAGTTTTTAATAATTGCTTCACATCTTCGTCCCATGGAATGAACCAACTTGGTACAACTTTCGGGAGTTATAGAGTGCCATGCATTTTGAATAATTGACCACAGTTCGTCCTTGTTTTTGGCTCCATAGATGTTCTATCGGGTTAAGATCAGGAGATTGTGATGGCCACTCCATAACATAGATTTTGTTTTTATGAAACCATTCTTTGGCCAACTTTGAAGAGTGCTTGGGGTCATTATCCTGCATAAACTCCCATTTAATAGGCATGCCCTCTTCAGAAAATGGCAGGATAACAGTGTTTAAGATTTCCACGTAGTCTACGGCACACATTTTATCCTTTATCATGAAAAGTGGACCAACCCCAGATGCTGAAAAGCACCCCCAAATCATTAAATTTCTCCCGCCATGTTTAACTGTCTTCTTTGTCTATTTCGGGTCGAATTCGGAATTCTTTGGTTGTCTGACGTACATTTTACCATCTTAACCAAACAAATTGACCTTGGTTTCATTCGACCATAAGACGTTATTTCAATTAGCATGGTGGAGGTGTTTGTTGGTGAAACTTAGTCTCTGTTTAATATTTTTATTGCTGAAGTATGGAACTTTTCTGGGACTTCGTCCAGGAAGACCTGCTTTTTTTTAATCTATTTCTTATTGTACGACTTGTTACTGGTATGCGTTTAACTCATTTTGTAGGTCTGTGGAAGAAAAATATGGTTTCTTCTTGCATAGTCGTATTAAGAGTTTGTCAAATCGTGGAGTCGTTTTTCGTTTTCTGCCTCTGGTTTCTACCTTGGAACTTGAATGGATAGCTGTGAATACCTTTTATACCTTTTTTTGCAGAACACTTTATGACCTTAGCTATTTCATCCATTGTTTTGACGTCTTTTCTTAGCTTTTCTATCACCTCGCGCTCATAACTGGTGCAATGGACTCCAAGACCAATTTTAACAAAATGTTAATTTCATATAGTTTTAAGATTTTCTTCTCAAACAACACTAAATTACAGGATAAACTAATTTAAAATTAAAACAAGACCGGGCTTTACTTCAAAATCACTGATGCCGACTGTATGTGGTAATCGTTTGTTTCTATTATTTTTTCAGGCAAAATAACATTTTTGCTCGCAATTTTTACTGTTAGACGACAACCAAATCTGATAAGAGCAAATTGATGCAGCATTTCAAAGTACTTTTACGTAGCATTTGAGTATAGAATTGATTTCGGTGAAAGACCAAATTGTATGCAGTTCCGGGTGGTTATATTTGTTTCTATTATTTTTTCCATCACTGTATATGGTGAGTTTCAAACTTGAAACAATCCGAAACAATTTTGATTAAACCTCCGCGCCGCACCAGGAAGATAGTTTCGAATCATTCTTTCGTGATCTGCACTGCAGGTCTTTATCAATATTGTCTCATACAGGAGTCGCAAAAATGTGGAGAGTTTTTCTATCTGATGAGATAAAAGTAAGTACAATCTGCTTACGACCCCCTCCATCGAATATTAGAAAATTAACAATGTTTGCGGCCTCTTAAAAATATTTCGACTTATTCAATACAGAATAACAGTTTATTTCAAAATAATACATTTTCCAAAACTTACCTCTGAATTTATTTTGACGATTATTTCCTTCAAAATGCTGTTCGTCCTGAACCCAAGTTATAATGTCACACAAACACTGTTCTTGTCCACCTTCGACATGGAAAAGTTGAACATAAATTCTATTCCACCATAAAAATAAATTTCCCTCTACAACACGCAAAAATCCAGCTCGTATCGCCGCGCCGCGCACATACATATACCCACTTGGCACACACAATAGTTAGCCGCGTTGTTTAGAAATACGCAACAGGTATCTAAATATCCTCTAGCGTTTATATAACCACGTGTGCTAATGCATTCCAACACAGAACGTGAAAACAATCTCACAATAACGTTCACAAGATAAACAAACGCGACTTTAATACTTTGCTAGCGGTAAGCTCACCAGAAGCGGAACCGGAATTCTACGATTATGCGGATGTGCATAAAAATACTCGTTACAATTTTAAGTTATTTTAAAAACAGCTGTTATTTTGGTAAAGAGCAAAGAAAAAATAACTTGGAAACAAAAATACGAGTGAATTTAATTCAGTTCGGGGTTTAATATTGCCATTGAAAATAGTGTACCGAAGTTTGGAATTAATTCAAAAGGAGGTACTACCACCAGCACCAGGCAACGGTTCAATGTCGACTGAGTTTCGACATTCTACCAAGTGGAATGCTGCTGCATAAAATACAGTTTTTGTTTTGTGTATCGAAATCTGTTGGATAAATAAAATGCTGAAGAGAAACTATTTGGTTGTATGGAAAATGAAATGGAGATTTGAGATTGAGATGTTGGTGTGGTTTGGTGATGATGAAGTCAAAATTGACTCTCTTGCGAGTTCTCTTACTATACTATATGCTCTGCGAAATTATACTTCTATTCTATTTCTATCTAACATAACAGAGATTTGTTTTGACTTGATTTGGTGGGCCGCTCGGGTCTTTGGTACTATTTTAAAAAAATCAGGAGAATAATCCCTTTTTAGTGCGGGTTCGGGTTGTCTTTGTGAACAGCTTATAGAGCAAGATCCTTTTATTTGACTGAAACAATTTTTATCTAAGGATCCGGCCGAAATCTGATAGCTGAGTGTTGTACCAAAAGGGCAGACACTAATTGGTGCCAACCTGGTGATGCCCGGTGCTAACACTCTTACTGTACATCAATTAGTCTTATTATTCCTTCCAGTGGTAGCTCCTGAATTCTGATACTGGCCTTGTTCATCTGGATTCGTTTTACTGAACTTATACATAAGTGCGAGTATTTATTGTAATGAAGTCAGAAATAGGATACAAAATTTATAAAAGTTAAATAAACATAAAAACAAGGATTTATATATAATACAGTACTTTTCATAAGAAGTATTGACTCCAACAGTATTAAGAAGCAAGAAAAGGGCACCGCAATACCGGTCTGTTAAAAATGTCTTACTGACAATCAGTGGCCGAGAAAGTAAAAATGGTCTTCACTTTGAATGAACTGCAGCATCAATAGTCATCTTAACAGTTTGTCCTGACTTATTGGTGATCAACACCCACCCAGCCCAAACGGTAAGAGCTAGGGAGCTGATATTTTAAAACTTTTCATTTATTGTCAAACTCAACACTTAGAAGTTATTCCGGGAAATTCGAGCTCCAGAAGGGCGAAAAGGGGGTTTAAAGTTTGTACTGGAAAGTTCTTATTTTTCATCCGATAGATTTCAAACTCGGTTTGTGTACTCTATATAGTAAATGAATAAAATCGCTTTCCCAGATTTTGGAAATTTTGCTTGAGGCCCGAGTTATTAGCGACGGGAAAGGGGGATTCAGCAAAGCACACTTGGTTCTTCTGTAATGCGTGCGAAACCGCATTTAATAATAATAGTGATGTAATTAAGCCTTATTTGAGCTCATGGAAGTATTTGGAACTGAAGACAATATGGATTTTAAAATAGAGGTGGTGGTGGAGGAGATCTATTAATCCCGGATCGGGTTATAAACTAATAGTTGCCGCAACTAGTCCATACAAGATCCCTAGCCTAAATTGTCTGTGTAGGTACCTAAATTTTATATTTTGATAAATTAAAGGAACCATACCTATCTCGTGCCGTATTCGAATGCTTGAATTGAAGAGCTTTCTCAGGACCGTTATACCCTGGGATGCTTGTCAGATGTTTGCGAGATATGGGCGGTGGACAAATCAAACCTATTGAGTATGATCTAAGCTATGAAGCTTAAGCCTGCGACCCTAGGCTCAGTAATTTGGTCCTTTATACCGACTTATATAAAAAAAACGGAGAATTGTTACGAATAAGCATCGGCCAGGCCATGGTTTGATACCCTCCACTGTTTAGGTACAAGTCACGCAAAATGTTAGGCATATGTGAGTTAGTACATACACAACACATGGGTCTAATATTGGTTTTGTATGGGAGGTACCAGAACAACTCAACCGATTTAACCCATTTTCAATACCAACCTGACGGTAAAAATGAATCCTCTGACAAAATTGGGTTCGTCTAGGTCGATCCGTTTAAATTAAACGTTATAGTGTTTTCAACAAACAGACAGCCAGATGGACTCAGAATTTGATCCAGATTCAGAATTATGTACATAAATATAGGTCCTTTATGGGGTCTCCGATGCCTCCTTCTTGGCATTAGAAATGTAATTGCAAAACGAATATACCATTCCTGTGGAGGATATAAAAAAACATGTTGAGGCAACCAAACCATCGGCGGAAGATGACTTGGTGGATTGGTGGAGAGCATTGCCAACATTGGTCAGAGGACAGTATTCCTTGGGAATTGAACCCCATCTAGAGAGCCTAGAGAGGGTTACTATATAAAATTCATTCGAGAAGATGCGGATATCATGCGGATATATGATTAGAAAGACTTAGTTCGTCCCTACAACCTTGTTTTCTATGGCTTTTTCTGGTAAATAAAAACAAGTTTCTAAAATGAGAACTATGAGAACTATAGAACTAAGTGCCAGACTTAGATCAATGTAGATCCGTTGCGATGTCCTAGTGGCTTATGACTTCCACACTAAGGAAACCTCAGGTATGGTAAACCATCCCGACGTATTTACAAATTTAAGTAAGTACATAGGTCATTAATGCATCTATTCCAAAGTTTTTCTAAATCCTCGAAAAAGTAACTGAAAGTTTTTCTAAATCCTCTATAAGAAAAAGAGTCCACTACGCTGGGTAGTGGCAAAAAATGTGTGGGGTGTCCTCATTCCTCATGCACCTCCTCATCACCGCATCCTCTGACCGGGACATCTGTAGGGATAATCCGGAACGGAATGAGGTCCGGGGCAGAATGGGATTTTGTCAATAACTTCTCTTGCTGTCATTCAAACTTGACAAAAAGTTGATTTATATCTCAGTAGTGTGTGATCTCCCGAAAGCAAAAAGTGTCGGACGCGTCGCTTTGTGAGTTTTTTAGCTGTATAACAAACGGGTTTCTTATCAGTCACGTTGCTAATATTGCAATTTTTATTTCAAGGTAAGTGGAGTGTTTTTTTCTATTTTTTTGCCGTAGACTAATTTTATTAATAATTAGTTACTAGTCTTTTTTTATTTCCACTCGGAAAAAACTAGTATTCCTTGTTTAAACACATGGTTGGGGTAGAACGGGATGGGGCGGATTGGGATGTCAAATCCAAGCCACTTAAGAAAAAACAAATATATTTAAACAGTCAGAAACTTCAAATGCTCTAAAAAAAAACTGCTTCAAATAAAAGTTAAAGTTAAATGATGTTTTAATTCCTAAATTTGCGGTAAATATACGGTGTTAAGGCAAAACTGCCCCGTTCCGCCCCGGGTTTCCCTATTCATTCCCATTTTCTTAATATGGTATTTCAACATATTGTTTCCGGTGATATATAATGCCCACAATCAAGGACAATGATTTCTTATTCAAGTGTAAAATTACATAAATTAGAACTGTAGATTTAACTTCAATAAAAACAAATCAAGCACGTGTCAATTATATAGAAGTATGGTCAATGTGTGCTTTTCAGCTTTTTTGCCAATTATAAGCGCTTCAGTTAGTAAGTAGAACAACATTGAAATACCATTCAAGAAGAGTATTGAAGAATGGACAATACATCAAATGATATCATTCAGAAAGCATCAATTTTACTAACGTCTTCATCTTTCATCTCCAACAAAAAATGAACGTCCGATAGAACAATGATTGTATAAAGTATACGAGCAATTCATTCTCAAAACATATCGTCGACCTTGCTTCATTTTCAAATCTGGGCCATAAGCGTTAATTATGGCCAATTAAACTCGAATAATGGTCGCATTAATAAATCATGTTGCTTATTTTCCTTTTCATAATTTTACTACAGAGTCAGACACAAAATACGACGAAATGAAAATGCTTCTTAAGAGAGTTGGTATAAGGAATACACCACTACCACACCGAAGAGAATATAAAATTCTCTTTTTTTTTCCATCAGTCTAACCAAATCCATTCATTTATAGCTTGATTTGCCAGTTGCCATCATAACAAACACAATTCCGAGTGCATTCGCTTATACACAGCTTTAAACGACAAAAAAAAAATGGTCCAAAGCAAACAAAAAAAAAAACAGGAAATATCCTTCCCTAATGGTAAACAATTTGTCCACAGTACTTTTGTAATACCACACGCCATCTTCATCTTGGTCACCGGACTCACCCACCATCCTCGTCAGCGCTTCATCACATCAGCCACAACAAAGTTAGCCACACCACCCTCTCTATCTATTGCTATTGCGCCGACAACTCCTCCACCCCCCACCCACCCCTCTAACAAGTTATATGCATTTGGTTTACTCCCCGTCACATTTAACACCAAACGAACGTATGAAATTGTTCCTGCATGTAGGTACGTCACTGTACCACCTCAGTCCTCACCCACCTTCCTTCACCAGATGGCTCTGCAGATGATGTTGCTGCTGCTGCTGCTGCCGCTATCGCCGGAGGTGATATGGTGCTGGTGGTTCTACAAGGAAAAAAAGAGAGCGAGAGCGGGTTTTGTGTACCTCGTAATTATAATATTTCATCCCATGGATAGCCTGCGGCTCTACAGAAATGATGGATTTTCGAGTCTGAAAATAATATAGCATACCCCCATACGCCTGGGGTTATCCGTATAGCTGCGGGCACACCGAATGCTGATTATGAATAAAATTTCACGTGTTCCGTAGCACTTTTCTGTTACGAAATGAAAATAAATGTGCCTGTTGTTTCACTTTGAGGAAATTGTTATATGTGTGACAGTAAATTGGGGCCATTTGCTAAATTATAATTTATGAGCATCAGAGTTATAAAATTAAATTATAATAAATACTGTGTTGGCAGTGTCAGTACCTAACTATTTTAGTCTAAACAGGCTTTTCGTTCGGAAAAATATGTGCTGAATTCTTTATTTTTGTAACGGTGTTTTGGAAATTTTAAAACTTATCACACGAACCAGAGATGAATGTTTGCTTTCGGCATTGTGGTGATCTTGAGGAATAGCTGTGAAATAATATCGCAGTGACGGACGCCATGCTATCAGTAGCGGCACGTATTCATACTAACAAAAATTAAAAACAAAAGAGACTCTACTATGCTGCGCCCTAAAATATATTTAGACAACTCTGAAATACTAAACCCAGTGTTAATAAAAATCATAAACAAATCCTTTGAGAAAGGTATTTTTCCTGACTCGTGGAAGGAGTCTATTGTAACTCCTAAAGTGGCAAATACAAAAAAATGTAACGAGTTTCGAACTATCAATTCCCTACCACTATATGAACAAAATCGTCGAGAAAATTGTGTTTAATCAATTAGATGACTACTTCGAAAGGCATAATTTCATAATAGAAGCCCAATCTGGTTTTAGAAAGGGACATTCATGCGAAAGTGCACTAAATTTCGTACTGACAAACTGGAAAGAGTCTATATCAAAAAAGAAAAGTGTATACAGTGTCTTAGATCTAAAGAGAGCTTTTGAAACGATAGACAGGAATATTCTTATTCAAAAGTTAAAAAAATACGGTGTTGTGGGAAAAGAAATAAGATGGTTTGAATCACACGCACTCAAAAAGTTAAAGTTAATGACATTCTATCAAATCCGAAAGAAGTTATGCTTGGGGTTCCGTAAGGATCAGTTCTGGGGGTACTTTTATTCCTTATCTACATCAATGATATGGAACGTGTGCTAAAATATTGTCAACTCGCTCTATTCGCTGATGATGCCTTACTTTTCATCGATGGGGAAGATATTGAAGACAGCCATAGTAAAATTCAAGAGGACTTAAATAGAATCTACGAGTGGCTTTGCCATAACAGATTAAAAATAAATGCCAGTAAAACTAAATGTATGATATTGAATGACAGATCTAATTTTAATGTGAATCTTAAAATAGAAAACCAAGTTATTGAAAAAGTTCAAGTGATTAAGTATCTTGGAATAATAATTGATTGTAAGTTAGACTTTGAAAACCATGTTGATTATATGTGTAAAAAAATTGCAACCAAAATTGGATTTATGCAAAGAATAAGAAAGCAAGTGACGACCCCAACTGCAATTAAAATTTATAATGTTATTGTGAAGCCTCATTTTGAGTATTGTTCAACTGTTCTGTTTTTGTGTAATGAAAGTCAGTTGGGCAGATTACAAATTTTGCAAAATAAAGCAATGAGAAATATAATAAAGTGTAGTAGGTATACGTCCATTGTTTCTATGTTCAGTATGTTGCGATGGTTAAACTTGTTAAACAAAGAGTTGTAATGAATTTGTTAATTTTTGTTTTTAAGATAAAAAATAATACAATGCCAAGATATTTAACTAAATATGTCCGTTATATTTGAGAGGTCCAACCTTTCATTTTAAGAAACATGAATGACCTATAAGGTTACCAAATTACGTAAAAGCAAGAGCTCAAAACTCACTCAAATTATATAATAAATTACTTTAAAATCTTTTAAAAAATGTGTTATTGAATTTGTAAAATCTAATATCTAGAATCAGATCAATGTAAAAATGTATCTATGTTAATAATAGCTTTCGACGCTAAATAATCTATAGATAGTTATCTATCTATCTATCTATACAAAACGTTAACTAAAGACCACGCAAATTTTTTTTAGGGTTACTGAAAAATGCTAACCAACGCAGGAGGAATACATACTTAAAGCATCAGTTGAAGAGAAGTTGGCAACACTGTTAAGCATTTTGTGGTTGCTTTATACAAAGTTTTTCGATCGTTTGAGCCTTCTTCTCATTTTTCCTCTTTATTTTTTTTACAAACCTGAAAATTTCCGAATTTTAGTCAGTTCATCTGTCAGCGCCTGTCATCGTCTGTCAGCTGTCAGTCTTATTTAGACAGATTATACGTCATGAGAGCCTTCCTGGGGCTCTGGCGTCCTCTTTAAAAGGAGTATATTGTACCTTCCTTGGTGAGATCCTATAAGACATCTTTTTACTTCGGAGACAATTAGAAAGACAAAGATCTTCTCTGCGGGTATGTCAGCAAGATTTGCTGAAGTAACGATTTCATCGCCAAGGATATTCTTTCTGAGACGAAAGAAAGCCGGACATTCCATGAGTATCTGAAGAGAGGATATGCCACTCTTAAGACAGAGTCAACCTTCAACATGCCGGTTCCCGTAAGACGCCAATTCGGTGAAGATATTTTTTCATGAGGTCAGGGCCACTGATTATTTCTTTAAGGATACTTACATAGGTTAGGCGTCTGTCATAGCTGTAAGTAAAATGCATCCGTAAAAACACGAAACAGAACAGAACTAAATCATCTAACCCCAGCATTTCATATGAATAAAGTGGAATACTTTCTGGAATTGACTGAGAAGTTAAGCAGAAAAAGTTCTACACACGGAATAAGAAATTAATTATTTTTCCAGAAAATTTAGAGACCAATTGCTTAATCTCTTTCTCTTTTTATGAACTAACTTTATATGTATAAAGTTGAGGTGATCCAAAAAAGCAAACCATTTTTTTCGGCTGCATTTTGCTGATACATAACATAGCTATAACCGACACGCCTTATTTTTGTCCAGATTAATGAGAGAGTAGGATTTTTCTGGGAGAGAATTTTGTGAGGAATTGTCTGGTGCAGATCTGCCCGTGCCCAGTCAGTCTTTGTAAGCTAGTACATGTTTTGAACATAATTTACGCAAAACTAATATATATATTTAAACAAAAATACAAAGAACCTACTGCCTGAAAAATTGTTCTACTGTACAAATGAATTTCTCAAGCCCCCAAACACTGGCCATTGGCCAACCTAAAATTTTTGCTCACAATGGCGCTATTTGCTTTACATTGTAAGCTTGTGATAGAATTTTGCAGAAAAATGAAATGTGCTTCCATCTTGAACCTTCCAAGAGTTTCATCTTCCTATTCGTCAAACCACTACCAGCAAAGTGCAACCTTTCTCGATCTCGACTACTTCCATACAATATTCTCGGCAACAAATTGCCTTAGGGCGATTATTTGACTCTCTTCCATTTTGTCTGCATGCCATTCGCTCTCCGATGGTCCCCATGATGATGTTGGATGTTGCTCTATGGTTATGCTTTTCCTCATCTTGTTCTCTTACTCGTCGTTTGACTCAATAATCTTTTTGTTAGTAAGAAATTTTCTATGAAGTTTCCTTCATAACACAACCATTTTCCTGTAGTTGCGCTGGGTTTTCTATGAAATGGCCGGCGGGTAGTTTTCCTGTTGTAACTATATCCCTTATACCAATTCCACTAACACTCCCGTCACCTATACTCCGGTACATTATTCTGTGGCCATGCTTAGGGTTAGCATATAGATATTCGTCTCGTCCCTCGTTCTTAGCCCGTTGGCGCGCACTCCCACCTATTCCAATGTAACTCTTATCCCTTTGCATCATAGAGCCAGGGAGTAACTTTTTTTTTCTTTTTTTTGTGTAGTCAGAATGCCAGTGGTGGTGATGAGAATTTGAATGTAGGATCTGAATCTCGATGTATCTCTTGGCCGCATCATCATCGTATAGTGTGCATAGGTAAAACTCGCAACTGTGGAATGGGGTGGAGAGGGGTTGGTTAGAATAACAACGGAATCCCTCAAGCTGCGATGGAGGCTCTATGGATATATGCATAATGTGTGTATAGTTCCTTCCATCACCTCGAATTGTGTGATGGAGTGACGCGCCTTTGAAGGGTCGTGTGTGTGTGGGTGAGTAGTACCTGCATCTTTGCGAGGATAATAGGATCGCCTGCTAGATGATTTGCCATACGGGAGTCTAATAGATAAATAGAGTCATTGGTTGACATGCAGGTACTACTGGATGGTGGAGCAGTGCTGCGTGACTTTTAGATCCATCGTGCTGCAATCTCGTCCAGAGGCGTTTGTATAGCGGTTCAAGTTTTCGCTATATTGTTTGTGTTATTTTACTTAACCCTGAGTGCGATAGGACGCGACGACGAACGTATTCATATTCTAATTTAATTTTGATTTGCGATATCAGTTCCAGACGCGTACATGTGAAGTATATCATGCGATTTTCGTCTGTAGCAACTATAGCAACTTGTTGACGCATCCGAGGTGGGTACACAAGGAAATGGGTATATGTGGTGTCACTTTTGGAATGGAAGATTAATAAGGAGCAACGTCGTTTTGCATTTACTTCAATAGGGATTAGGCGCTTAAGCTTAGAACTAGTCTTGTTAGTGTGTAGCAAGAGTGCAGCAGGTCTACCAGAAAGAAAACCCCTCAACTGCCCCAAATACAAAGAATCAGTCTGTTTAACATCGCGTTCATCACAGCTACCACATTTGTGAAGTGAACACCCGAAACCTGTCATTAAAGAATACATTGATCTCTATCAGAGACCGAGAAAACCCTCCTTTTCGACAAATCCTTTAAAAAATACAAGAAGTCTCAATACAAATTTATACACACCAAATCATACTTGGAATTACACTTGCCAACCGCTGTTTCTTTAGCATAAGAAGGCAACTGACTAGCAAAGCCTTGTCAAGAAACACTAAGGAGACTCTATATAGACACCTCATCATCCCAGTCTTATTCTATTGCATGAAGCATGGACGTAAACAAAGGCGGATGAAGATCTTCTTGGTTGTTTCGAATGCAACATTTTTCGAGTGTTTTTCGGTCCCGTTTGCGTTGACGGGCTTTGTAGGAGGAGATTTAACAGCAAACTATACGAGCGGGCCATTAAAACAAATAATTTTGATGTTTGCATTTATGGTTTACCTTCTATCTTATCGGCAAGTTTGTTTTAACTCATTGAATCGAAAGAGGGCCTCATCCTTATACAGAATTTTGTCAAAGTTAGTAATACTAATAACCTTGAACATTGTATCAGCCAACAAGTTATGATTAACTGAATCATTATGATTTTAAATCCCGCATCAATTCAGGCAATTGTTGACCATATTTGTGTGTTAAGAAGCATTGTAAATTCCTTTCTCGCTAAAAGTTAAAAGCTGTACACGTCGAATTAAGGGCCGCGTTTGATATAGTTGACCGAAACGTTCTTCTGCTTGAACTTTGTTAAATTATGGTAAACTGGACTCTCTATCAGAGTGGTTCCAGACAAAATCAGTAGTCAGCCAAGGTTGTACCTTAAGCCAGGTTCTTTTTGCGCTATTCATGTGGGATATTGGTGACTGCGTACCAGGAAGTATTGAATACGCCAGGGACACATGTACACATCTATTATATTATTAAAAGCCGACCCGATTTCTTGTGATAGTCATTTACCCTACTTAAAGAATACAAAATCCATTTTTCTTTTTACCAAATTGAAGCTTACCACTCATAGATGTGTTATGAAGAATAATTATTTGAAAAAAACAGGGGTAGTTGTTTGTTTTTCATATGAAGAGGGAAACAAAGGAAATAAGAAGCAGTATTGTATGAACATGGTCATGGAAAGGGAGGGCGGTGCAGAGGGTGCACATTATATTTGTTGTCTTTCATTCTCCATTGGCGTAGGTATATGGCGATCCGATACTTTTTAAGAAGTTTCACTTCTTTCACGCGTACCGACTTCCACGGTCCCTGGATGGTTTAACTTTAGATTCACAATTGGACCCGGTAGGTGGCGCTGCAATCGGGTTCCAGGAATTTTATTTATTTCTTTCTAAACGCCTGGACCGATTTTGCTGAAATTTGGTGTGTGTGTTTGAGGGGATTCCTGGATGGTTAAGGACCATGTAGGTGGCGCTGCAATCGAGTTCCAGGAATTTTATTTATTTCCTTCTAAACGCCTGGACCGATTTTGCTGAAATTTGGTGTGTGTGTTTGAGGGAATCCCTGGATGGTTAAGGACCTGGTAGGTGGCGCTGCAATCGAGTTCCAGGGTTATTTCCTTCTAAATGCCTAGACCGATTTTGCTGAAATTTGGTGTGTGTGTTTGAGGGGATCCCTGCATGGTTAAGGACCCGGTAGGTGGCGCTGAAATCGAGTTCCAGGAATATTATTTATTTCCTTCTAAACGCCTGGACCGATTTTGCTGAAATTTGGTGTGTGTGTTTGAGGGGATCCCTGGATGGTTAAGGACCCGGTAGATGGCGCAGCAATTTTATTTATTTCCTCTTTAAATGGATGGTTTATAGTGGGTCAAAACAATACAAACCAAAACAAAGCAAAGCAAAACAAAACACAGTTGTTGTGAAATAGAGTGCTTATGTACATAATGAAGGTGAAGCACATACTCATTTTTTTTGTCGTTCTGCATGCATGTTGCGTTGCTTTGTGTTTAAATGTATGGTGGTCGAATTTCGACTACTGGGTGAGCCTAGTTTGAACTAATCGCCGAGTCCGTTCTATTTTATGCAGCTCAAGTTTGGAGAATTGAAAGGTACGATACGGCTAAGAAACTACAAAGATATTATTAAGCGCAGTTTTCACCCGGAAACACCCCAAAACTGGTAGTCCATTTTTTAGAACCTTATACAAAAATTAGATCTGCAATTTATTGAATTGTGCTGTAGAGAACCAGCGAAATCAACACATATACGAGTTCATAGTCGATTATACAGAGGTGATCTAAATTATGGTTAGGCTTCGAGGAGTATTGATCCAATTAAATGATATACCACATAGAAGTGAACTACTCGTCCTTTGTGGTATTATCATAGTATTGCAATATGGTTGCTGAAAGGGAGGGTGTCTTTCATTCAGTGGCTACATGCCCAACACTGCGGGAAACAAGAAGATCAAGTAATCGACTACATCAATGATTTAAATTTGAATGTTCCAAAACCATACGGATACTGCAAAACGACACTAAATTACCGAAACAGGAAAATCACAGAGAGCTCCTCTTTTTGGGTGATCTAACTTTTTTTTATGCAGAAAATGTGGCGGTTTGTAAGAAAACCCAACTAGAAGTTCCGCTTTATTACCAGAACTCATTTGACCTGGTTTAAGTTTGATGTTTATCGAAGTGGAGAGTTTAGATCCAGCCTGGTGGAGTTCAAAAAGGTTATCAGTTCTTTAACACTACTTCGAGACTTCCTCGAGGGATGCGAAGAAGGGTTTTCCCAGAGACCCCAAAACTGGTAGTCTAGTCTAGTCCTAGCGCATAAGTAGTGAGTGATAGTTTCTTTTTCAGTTGCGTCGTTAAAACTGCGACAGTGTGTATTATGTTCGATGTCTAATCTGGCTGCTTGGTCCTAGTCCCCTATAGGTCAGGTGGCCTGTGGTGATCGCTGTTATTCTAGCTATATCTTTTCGTGTTTTAATCAGGGGGTGGGCTGTTTTTTCCCCACAATAATTTGGCCACATCTTTCTGGATATGGTACAGTTTGTTAGACTCCTCCACCTGAGATTGGCTATCGACAGGGATTCTGAGGAATTTTTTGCTTTGAATGCTCTTATTGGAATGTTGACCGATTCCGCAAGTAGTGAGCAGTGGAGGATTTTACCTTGCCTGATCCGATATAGTGGGCGTTCCTGTAGGCTTCAGACTTTCAGAGGTCCCACTCTGTCAAACTTCTCGAATAATGTTTGCGAGTAGGTTAAAATATCACCCGGACTAAAGCACAACATGTTGAATATAAAATATCCGTCAAAATCGTATTGCTTCGATAGATACCCCCGCACACTTTAGGGGAAAAATGTTGATGCACTTTGCAAAATTTAATGGATAATCTTATCCTGTGTAAAATTTATATCGAAGTGTAGGTCGTAAGGCCCGTTTCAAAAATGTTCCTTGTCTTGAAATGGATTGAGAGAGATAGGGTGTGAATTGTAAATAAAACCATAATATTTTTAGTTGCATTGCATATCCGGATGACCAAAAAAATATAATAATGTCACATGGTATAATGGTATTGCCCTGAAGTCAAGCGTATGATATATGCAGGTGTAAAAAAAGACACGAACAAGATACCTACTACATGTAAATATTTTTATTCGTAAACTTGTTTCAAACCATTGAAAAGGCAGATGGTATATGTCATGTCAATCAATATATTTTTCCTCTGGCCGGAATGAACTTTGTTCTAGGAAAAAATAAAATAAAAAATATTTAAATTTCGAATTTGCTCCAATAGTTGAAAACTTTTAGCTTTTCCATTGAAATTCCACGTCAGTGCAGTATCTCCATGAAACCCAATTAAAACACCATACCCTATCGGGCGTGAAAAATATGGACTTTAAGAACCCTTATAAATCATTTTTATAATTTAGTTAAAAGTCCATTGCGCTCAGAGGCAAAAACCGTATGCATTCGAATAAATAATAAAATTCAGTATTATTTGTGTACAGGATTTTGTTTCATTTATTATATTCCATTTCAATAGTATTACTGTACTTCGGGCAGTTAATTTATTTCATGAAATGATTTTTTATAAAAAAATAAAAATAAAATAACCCTCAGGGAGTGATTGTGTGTTCAAAATAATAATAATAAAAAAAGTATTAGCTGCATAACATAACTATTGCCCCCACCATCACAGCGTGCATGTGTATATGTAAATATTTTAAAATATTTTGTATTTTGCTGGTATGTATGTGTGTGTGTTCAGTGCATACTCCTTTGCAATGCTGTCACAGGATCAGCAGGAGTTTTATTTTATGAGAAAGGCCTCCTGTGTTTAATCCTTTTTGTGCATTCATCGCTGGCTATATGGCTAATGGTTGTTGGGTCTACCACCCAGCCGCGATAAACCAATGATGCAGTTTTTGTGCAATTGCATCACCACTCATCATAATCCTTCTTGGTCGTTATTTTTTTTCCCCCACCTCCCATCGATGTCCAGGGACTACGTTTTTTTAGTTGGCATAGTCCTTTTTCGAATTTTAATATGCTTTATGTTTTGTTTTTTATTCGAATGTTTTGGAATGAAATATGAAAATAGTCTGCATTTAAAAACATAAATGTTTCCACTCGGCTGCCTGATGCAGGATGCTACGAGTATACATATACTATGTAGGTATGTATAACTTGAACATCCCTGGTGCATTCGCTATGAATTTCGTCCAGCTCCACCATCACCATTCTATGCAATTAGTTTTATTTATGCATTAGATGCAAAAATATAAATTTTTGACCATCCAAATGGATGAATGGTATTGTGTTGGGGCTGTCGGAACTGTGTTGGGAATGTTGTTGTTTTGTTTTTTGTGTTTTTTTGCTATGCCTGAATCTACCGATGTTAGTTAGTGTCAACGTTATTTTAACGTCCATTCAATGTTTTTCGAAATAACAAGCTGACGGACAGACACTTTTCAAATGGTCCCAATTTATTTGGCCAAATAAAATGATAAAAAAAAAAACAACATGAAACTGTTGTTGATTGTTTTTGTTTTTTGCGCATAGAAAAAATATTAAAAACCATGCCTGTCACTAGGAGAGTGTGCATTTGGCGTGTATATTATGATGGCGGCAGCAGCAGCTACAACGCGAATGTGTTTTGACAGAATGAGAAAATATTTGAAAGGACGGATGGAATAACACTACAAAAAAAAAATATTAAAAATAATAAACCCAACGCGACAGCAAATAATAATTTGTCGCGAAATGAATGCAACTGACAGCCACTCATTTGTGGAAACGTTTCAAAATCAAATGCGGTGATGAGCTTCATATAGTTGATTTTGCGAAGCTTAAATAGATCATTTTTTTAAAGAAAGCATTCAGTGTTATTGAATCTGGTATTATGTACCACTATCGCCACTATAGAACATCATTACAGCACCAGTAAAAAAAGCGATTCTGATTATTTAGAAATCAACTAGCCAACGCGTGTTGCATACAATTTTTGAATACGGCGGCAAAGGTGATTGATTTATATAGCAGTAGGTATGAAAGAATAACTCAACCCAATTTTTAATTGAACAATATAAAAATGGAAAGACATTTTTCTATATCTCACCCTTATTCCGAAAAGTACCCAGTTTTTTTATAACACCTTTCACAGGCGAGCCAAGATAATGTTACATCATAGGGCAACACAATATTATGTCTAAACGAAAAAACCTTATTTACACAAAATTGTATAGAAGCTGGATAAGCTAAACGCGTCTGGTGGTTATATAGTACCTGCAAAAAGTTTTTATTGTATCGAGATGTCATATTGATAATGTTAGTGTGTCTACTATACGTTCTGGCTCTCAATGACGCATATTTAATCCTTGATGACTAGCCGCAGAGGTATCTGCTGATGTGAGGAATTCTAGTTTATAGATTTTGTTTTAATTTGTGGGTGATTGAATCAATCCGCTTTGCTGCTTGATCAAACTTCAATGGAAAAGGATATGGAGGGTAACCGTAGCAGTCTGGCCGCCCCCTTTATGTCCTTTGACAACCCGCCCACAAGACAGAGACTGGTGCTCAGCGTTCCCTCCCGTGCTACTATTGTACTCATTTGCTGATTTTGAGTACATTTTTATGAACTGAGTACGGATACTACTTTGAAGCCGTCGCGTACTACTATTTCATAACATATAAACATAATTCATTTTTATTTTTTTCGAAATACATAATATTTTTGTTTCCTAAAACTGAAACTTGAGGAGTACTTAATTACTTACTTTTAAGGACCTTTTTACTTTCACATATAATTTTAGTATGAACTATCAATTTCATAGATTAAAAAGTGTCCAATTATAACACAAAATAACAAAACGTTTTATAAGAGAACAAAAATTTACTTTATATAGTGAGAGATTTGTTTTCTTTAAAAGTTGTTGAAATGTGCATAATACAATAATAGTACGAAAAAGAACAATGGACATTATAGTGCAATTAAAACTGTAAGCTACGTAATTCTAATGTTATATGTACCTACTTTTTTTTAAAGAAGATGTGTAACTTACTCAATAAATATTATTTACTCATGGAGCTAGAATGGTCAAGCACTGACGCACTAAGTAGAGTAAACTCGGTTACATAAAACTTTCAGGAATATGAGGATTTCTTCGATTTTCAACTATTTATTGGAAACGTTGAAGTTGACTCTGTATACATTGGAACTAAGTCAAAGCTTCAGCAAAGTCCAATAATTGACTGGTGAATCTGCCCACTGCCTTTTTGATGTATTTTCATACTATTGGGGAGGTAACTTCTATGTTTGCACAATTTTTGCAATGCTTTTCGTATTTTGCATTTTTTCAACAATTTTTAAAGAAAACTGTGAAACTGGAGTCGAGGCCACCTCAAATTTAAAAATTTGTGATGACAATCGTACACTCCAAAAATGTACTCATATCATAAATATGTTTATGATTTGAAAATAGTTTGATTAAAATGGTTTTGTTTTCATACAAATTTATTTGATGTTTAACAAATCAGATATAATTCGCTATGCGAAACAACATACATATTGTTATGAAATAAAGGAAAACTAACTTCGTCTTTATTTATTTGTGAATTTGTAAAAGTAAGAAAACAATTTATATTGGGAGATTAAAGTCGAATTTTCTAGAAATTAATGTTAAGAAAATACCATATAGCTAGTCACATTGGTCGGAATTATAGCTTTTTGAACAACGTCCCTAATACATTATTAGTCTTAAAAGTTATTGTTTGAATATACGAATTCTAACCGCTTGGAAAAAACAGCTCAGTTTATTATGATATTTTTTAACTAAAGAATGTAGTCTCAAAAACAATAAAACTACACCTTAGAAATTTATAGAAAAACAAATCATACTATAAAAAAAAAAATATATACATCGCCACACCACATTTAGGCACTATATTTATCAAATTTGTCTGTCAAAATCAGCACGGTCACATGGTGTTATTACGTCAATAGATTACTGATTGTGGAATTTGATAGAAATTTTAATTTTGACCACTTTTATACTTATAACTGGAAAGTACACTTTAGTTTAGGTGCATTGTGAGACGTACTACCTTGGAAGCCATTTGAGTACTATTTTCCTCCGAGATGAGAACTCTGCCCAACCAAAAGGGAGGGAACGCTGCTGGTGCTGAGTAGAATAGATTGATTGAAGTAATGCACCCTATACTTGGTACCTACCGAAAGAAAGGTCGCGGTTTGTCTTCGGGGAAAAAGACGAAGGTTGATCGAAACAGTCTAACCCCCCACCTATAGCCTCTTGCAGTCCGTTTGTAAGGAAGGTGGCTGCTACGGATCAATGAACCAGTTGTAGGTACAAACTGTAGTCTTTTTGAAGTCTTGTATAATAACTAATATGGACTGCGATGCTGTGTAAAGCCTGATATATAAATACGTACACACTGCATAATTCTCATCAAGGTAAATATTTAAAAATAAAAAAAAATGTAAAGCAAAGGAATATGTGTGCATGTGAAACCTCATACGGCAGCAATAATATCAATATGATAGTTACGAAATCATGCCCCAGGGAGGAGTATTCTCACCCCCTAAAATTGTCCATCGAATCAAAAGTAATAAATGAACTACTGACAATTCTCAGTAATGCTATCTTCTATATAAAATTCGAAGACACAATCTCGGATCACCACCAGATGGCTCTGAACATAGTTGCTGAATGGTGCAGAAAAGTTGGCACACTGGATGAAAAAATTACATGGAACACTCACCTTACTGAGACTATCCACAAGGCCAGGATCTCTTTATAGACCAGCAAAAGTCTACTTGGTAAAAATAGTGGAATTAACCCCACAATGATTTTTTTTTTTAACCCCACAATGATACTGTGAATGAACAATAACGAAACCTATCATAACGTAGCCAGCCGTCACGCCGGCCGGTTGGTGGGTGTACAAAGCGGTGCAGGGAAACAAGTCCCCGGGAACTAAGTCCACTGAGGGACTCAGTTCCCAGCTGATGGGAAATAAAACCAATTTCGGGAAGTGGACTTGATTCCCATGTAAGGTGGGAACTAAGTCCTCTTATGCGAACTGAGTACACATTCAACAGTTTAATAGGTATGGGGGGCAGGCTGCCCCCCTGCAACTCCCCTACTTGGGTTTACTGTCAGATTAGTTCCCGGGGAACTGTTTCCATGCACCGTATAAAGCAACGCAGAGGTCAGCAAAGACTAAACTCAACAAAATACAAAGATAACTTGTGTCTGTGTAGATAACTGATGAATGAAAACTGCACTAGCAGCAGCACTAAAAGTTAACCTAAACATACCACCACTTCATTTAAAACTCATGGAAGAAGCAATGGTTAATGAATAAACCAACATTTGCTAAAGACTTACTATGTACATATTTATATTTTATACAGACGGATCCAAAACAAATGAAGAACTTAGAGTCGCAATTATGATCCTCGCACTAGACCATCCCTATACGCTAGTATGGATACAAGAAGTTTCGTATACATATTAGGCTGCAATCCATGCGATAGATCCTTGCATCCGAGAGAACCTAAACAGGTCTAAAACAAACAACATCAGTATATCACCTCCCACTACAATATAATCTAATCTCCTTATGAGAAATACTCGTTTTAGCGTTAACCCCGAACACCAACAAGAAGATATGTTTGAATTTGAGTTCGATTGCGAAGCTAGATAATTTTGGTAGCTTTCAACGAAATACAATTCATATACATATGTACCGATTTATAGGTGTACCTCGGACTGTATCGATAGCTAACGTAATTGAACAGCACTTGTCTCTTAAAATATATAAGAATAGGTACTACCTGATTAAATACATTATTATTAGGTATTTTCACTTAAGATAAGAAAAAAAAATTCCACGACTGGGTCGCACGTTACTTTCTCGTCATAGTAGTAATATGTCAGGTCTAGATAAGATAAATAAGATTCGATTTTGCCTCGGGGTGTTAACCTACAAAAAACAGACACGAACGAAATTTATTTCAAATCTATTGAGCGGAATTGTCCAGATCCACTTTTTTGGGTACCCTATATTATTTGCGGCGCAGTAGCGCAGTGGTTAGTCGACTGGACTACTGTGCGAGGGATCCCAAGTTCGATTACAAATTACGTCTTAATGGCCGATTCACAATACAGCGAGAGAGCGAGGCGAGAGCGAGATCGCGTCTAACGCGAGTTGTCAAATAATTTCCAATCATAAGCAACATTTTAAGACAAAGATTGAGTTCAGTCATTAAGTTTAAGTGCTCAAAAAAAGCAACAGAATTTTTTTCGGTAGCATTTTACTGATAGTTATAGCGACTGATGATAGAGACGCCTGAAAACTGCGAATTGGTTGTTTTTAGAATATTCAAACTGCATGCAATAGTGCTAAAAAAGCAATAAAAGTGCAGCTCTGTTTTATAAAAAAAATCGAAGTGGCAATATGGTTTTGTAGTTTCAGTGGTCCCTCTATTCGTTGTCAGAAAAACTCGCCGACGTACCACGTTTCATTGTGAATTGCCGGACGAGGTTAAAGCGAGAACGCGCCTCGCTCTCGTCTAGTTATCACGCCCACATTGTGAACGGGGCATAAGGTTTTTTCTGCTGCCCCACTTCTCCCGAAGGTCTGACAAACATCCGAGAGCATGACTGTCCTGAAAAAGCTTCTCAATTCAGCCGTTCGGACTCGGCATAAAATTGTAGGTCCCTTCATTTCGTTTCAAAAATAGAAACTCACACAAAACGAATGGTTGCGAGAAGCTAGGTGTTATTATGTACTTGTTATATGTACTTCCTTTTCTAAGACCAGGTACAAAATAGTTTTGTATACAATAAGACATTAAGGATCACCCATATTTCTAGATGACATATAGAAACCCAACCTCTAAAATTTTCTTCTTTCGTGGCAACAAGTTAAGCAATTGATTCCCACCGCGTCATACCAGAGCGAGGCAATAACTCCCTCCACAGTCGCTGACACCTTGCAATTTTCAATTTTCATCGAAAGTGCAACGACAACGCTAATCGATGTTTAGTCAACCACGCTAAATGTCAGATTGGCGGAAAATTAATTTTCTTATTTAGTTATCCATACACATATATGTATCTACCGCCTCCGTGTAGTATACATAGGTAACCGCGTATATACCCGTATCTTTGGCATGATTGAGAAAAATCAATCACAGCTAGGAGTTGATATCATGCTCTCATCTGGTTCGATTTTACAGCAAGAAGTCATTTTCATTTTCAACACTGCCCTTTAAAAATGCTTGGCATAAAATGTACGGCAAATGGAAAAACCACTGCGCCCATTCACTCGAGGAGAACAATAAACATAAGGACATGGAAAATCCACTCTTGGCAAATATTAATCACTTGGTACATCGGGACGAATTAACTTTTAAATTATGAAGCAGAAATGCCAGCCTGTGCTTGTTATCTGCGTTACCCTTACAGCTTTTGTAAGCTTTATCACCCCGAAGCGATTTTTAATGTTTCAACAGGCTTGAGATGCATTTCGAATTTTAAGTTGGTTGGTGGGTAGGTATTCCTTTATTCGATGCATATATATTTATACCGAGATGTGTATTGTGTATATTATGTTTGGTGATATTGAAAAAAAGTGACGAATTTTCCAGAGTCTCCTTATTTTTAATTTTTCTTTTTGCATCTGTCGTTACATTATTGGCTTAAACTCATACCTTTGTGAGCTTCACTTGTCATATAAAATATACAATCCATACTGTCGATTAAATCACATCAGGACTCAGGAGTGCACATATTTTCGACACGAAAAAAAAAGCTATATCTCTTAACCATGGGAATACCAACTTTACTATGACATCATAGTGATTGCCGTGTTACATGAAATAAACTTACACAAAAAATAAAAACATATAGCTACCTATACACGTAGACAGAAAAAATCATGTCCGTCTGTCACGCAGAAATGCACTTCGCCAACAAATATTAAAACCGCAATTTAGCCAAAGATTGACACTCTGCTATGCCCATGGGGGAAATAATTTTCATATTCGAGTTCGAGTCCGTTATTTGTTTTTGTTTTTTTTTCGAAAAACAAATTTCATATCATATAATAAATGTGTAACCGATTTCAGATTTCTCATATATGATGCGTTCCCTGGACCGTTCACATCGTTTATGGGCGATGCGCCCACTCCAAATTACCATCATCTGCAGTGCCATTATATTGCATTTTTCACGATTTCCAATACTCCAGTCCAAATGCAATAAATAACAGAAATATGAATAAAAAGAGATTTGCAAAACAAACATTTTCGATGCACGTAGAAGCAAAAAATGAAAACGAAAAAACCGCGAACGATTTTCAGTTTATTTTTTTGAATGACATTTCACTGAACACATGGTTCAGAATTATTTTTAACATTAGAATGAAAAATTTAACAGGAAGTTTAGTCTTGTGTAATAAGAAGATATTGGTAAAAGTGGGTAGTTTCCTTCAAAATTGGCTTTGTAAACAGTTTTTTTTTAATAATTATTCAGTTTTTTGAGTATTGGAGGGATTTATGCAGGATAGATTAATTTATAACTTTGCCTAAAAAACTTTGATTTACCCTAAAACTTAAACGTACCATTATGTAAATAGTACCTATATGCCTAATCTTATTTTTTCACAAGCGTAAAAACGATTGCAAATCGAAAAGAACGAAGTTAAGTCATCTCATTTTAATTTTTTCTTAATTCGTTTTCGTTTCCCATTAACTTTTAACTTTTTTTTTTTTTTTGAATTTGAAATAAACAATTAAATTTAAAATAAGTGTCCCCCAACATTTATAAAAGTGGTCAAGGAATTTTTTTCATTGGTTTTGAGCAGCTTTTTGCCCTAGAATAATAATATAATTTTTTTAACACCAGATGTTATCGACAACATTTATTTTTATTAAACAAAAATTAAAATGTAGTCTTTACTCCACACATTTAAAAAATAAGAACAAATAAAAATTGCATATTACGTTTAATTATAAATAATTTAAAAAAGGAACATGTTTTTCATCTTTGGGTTTTGGAAGATTGGGCAAATAAAATAGCATAACACAAATGCATACACAGTCCTAAAGTTATTTTTACGTCCTTTCAAATATAGGAAACTTCCAAGTTAAGTTACCCTTTTTATTTAACACATTGCAAACAATTTCAATTTGGTTATCTAAGATCTAGGCAGTATGTTTTATTGCATTTTTTTTGCAGTGGTAAATACTTCGATCGTTTACTATAAAGCAGACATCTTAGGGCAAATTAAAAAATTCGTACCGCCAGTTTCACAGTGGAAGTTTAAACTACACTTTTAGTTTAAACTTCAGTTCAACAATTAATTCAGCTTCACAGTTTCGTTTAAAGCTCAGATCACTTGACACAGTGACATTTCAATTTCAAAGCTGTCAAAAACACAAATAAATATTGGACGTTGCTAAGCTAATACCTACTGTACAATACTGCCAAATTCTAATCATTAATTTATGCCCAGTTGCACAGTCAGAGTTTAAACTCTCATTTGGGTTTAAACCTTCGTTCAACAAATTTTGGGTTTCACTGTGTTCGTTTAAACTCAAAGTGGAGTTCAACTCTCGGTTTAAGTTAAACGGCTGCATTTTGCCGTTTAAACTTTCGTTTGACAGCTGTTATATCATACAGAGTGATGAGAGAGAGAATATAGGAGATAAATTGTCTGGGTGCTACACTTCTTGAATTTATATGAGTGAAAACTAGAGTTATGATTAGTTTCAGCATTACTGCGGTAAACCCATTGTTACAAAATGTAATCAGAAAATTTCAATAGATTTCCAACCAATATACTTTTCAAGGAAAAAAACCTTTTTTTCAAGTGAACATCAGGTAGATTTTACCCCAAACATAATGTAGGCAAGCGTAAATAGTACCTATTGAGGTTTTTTCAATACAAATTAATTAATTCAGTGTGTGGAAATGACGATTATATTTTTGTAATGCTACTATTTCTATGATTTCTTTAGATTCTTGGCGAACAAAATTATATCTATACATAATTACATACTCAAATCTTTATTTTGGCTGAAACAAGAATATGTACACTCTATGCTTTATACAATGCACATTTCTCGGAACAATGCCTGTAAATTTGAGCTTTTTCAGTTAAAAGCTTTCGGAGTTCATACAATTTTTGTATACAGATTTAGATTACATAATATTATGTTTAAAAAAAAGTACAACCGGAACAAGATAGCACAGATTTTTGAAGAAACACCAGCAAATAACTTCGCGCGTACCTATTTCCAGACAATGACCCTAATTAGAGTATCATAAAATCCTTTCAATATTAATTACCCTATTACTGGCAATGGATAAATGGGATGTGGTAAAAACCGAGCGAGTGACAAGAAGCAGTACCTGTGATCGCATCCGTCAGGATGCCCACTACATTTCAACAACTAGGTACATATTATTATTATTGAAAAAAATAAATGAATTACTGCAATAATTAATTGGTGAAAGTAGATGACAGTTCAAACATGTGTCAAAAATAAATCAATTCACTGCGTTAATACCAAAATACATAATGTAATAATATTGCACACATTTCCTTTTATTTACAAATGGTAAAATAGATAAAGTAGAGAAAAGCAATAACCATTTATTTGATCAAAAGTGCGCTGGTAGAAAAATATCCCCTTAAGGGAAATTGATCTGCGCTTCCACAACTGCGTTTAGCTAACTGGCAGATTATTTTGAACGGTGAAACTGAACGAGTTAAACCAAAAGTTTAAACTCTCACCCCCAGTTTCACAGTAGGAGTTTAAACTACACTTTTAGTTTAAACTTTAGTTCAACAATTAATTCTGTTTCAGAATTTCGTTTAAACCTTGAACAGAGTTCATTCTATAGTTTAAGTTAAACTACAGTAATCTGCCGTTTAAACCTCAGATCAGCCGATTGTCAAAAACACAAATATTTGACGTTATTTTTCGTATTCTTTGAAAGCAAAGACAAGGAACGATTTTAGAAAAGTCGTATAAAAGCTAAGTACTGTACAATACTATCAAATTCATTCATTAAATTTACTTGAACTGAGTTCAATTGAACTGAAGTTTAGATTATATTGTGAAACCGGACGAGTTGAACTTCAAATTTAAACTCACGTTCAGGTTCAGTTGAACTTTAGTTTAAACTTTCAGTGTGAAACTGGGGGTCAGTCAGGTTTAGTTAAACTTCAGTTTAAACTCTGACTGTGCAACTGGGCATTAGTTAAGCTGAGTTCAATTGATCTGAAGTGGAGATTTCATTGTGAAACCGGACGAGTTTAACTTCCAAATTTAAACTCAAGTTCAGTTGAACTTTAGTTTAAACTTCTTACCCCCAGTTTCACACTGAAAGTTTAAACTAAAGTTCAACTGAACATGAACGTGCGTTTAAATTTGAAGTTGAACCCGTCCGGTTTCACAATATAATCTAAACTTCAGTTCAATTGAACTCAGTTCAACTAAATTTGATGAATGGATTTGATGGTATTGTACAGTACTTAACTTTTATACGATTTTAATAAAATCGTTCCTTGTCTTTTCTTTCAAAGAATACACAAAACAACGTCAAATATTTGTATTTTTGACAATCGGCTGATCTGAGGTTTAAACGGCAGAATACTGTTAGACCGAGAGCCCGCAGTAAATTTTGGACGTGAAAGGCAACCGGATGAATTTTACATAAATACGTTGCTCTGATGCCCAAGATTTCAAATATGCCCGTCTGGCAGCGCTTAATGGCAGCTAAAGCATGCAACTGCATCTTAAAAATGCGCTATGATTCACAAAAGGAATAAATTGGTGCAACCGCTTGAATCTACTACCAAATAATAGAGAATGGTCCCCTCAGTACAAATACATGTCTCCAAGACGTTTTAGGTGTCGCCAAAGCCCTGCCAAGACAAGACAACTGTCAACGAAATAAAAAAAATACCACGCCTTGTCACGCGCAAATGAATTCTCCTTATTGAACTGTCAAATTACATTTAAGATAATACGATTTACTGAACTCTGCAAAATGTCCAAACCCTGCTCCAAGGTGATTCTCCGGGTCCGTTTTTAGCGGAGAGTCAGTTATTGTGACATCTATCGTAAGGTGGTAAAAAAAATATACCTGGATGTATGATTCAACAGAATCTGCAATATAGAAATATACATAGTTACATACAATACATACAATATATTTAATTATATATTCTTGTCGAATGGTGAATGTCGAATGCTTGGATATACAGGGTGGGCCAAATACAAGTTTCTTTTTAAAAATGAAATAAAATTAGCAAAATTACATTTTTTATATGTATTATGGCTTTATAGTCCAGTAGAAATAGGCGTAAAAATGAGAAAAAAAAAATAATTCGTTACAGCACTCTGACAGCGGAATATTGTAGAGCAAGCTCTTGTAAGACTGGACAAAAAAATCGAACCGACAGCAGCTATCCGGAGTGCAATGGGGTGCATTTTTAGGGGTTGACAATGGTTTTTCGCGATTTCTGGCTAAACTGTGCATCGTATCGAAAGAAGTTCAATGTAAAAGTTGTAGGAAATAAAAGGATCTACAACTTTTGTACTTACCATTTTTACCTTAACCTCAAAATTCTTCGAAAAAATGGCGGAAAACCGGTTTTTTGGTTTTTAATTCTTTTCTTTGACAGAAAAACGTCTATGAATCTGAAACTTGGATAAAAGATACTTTTTAGTGTTGCAAAAAGGCAGTAACTTTTTCAGACGGAAATATTAAGAGGTTGTTGTTAAATTTAAATTTTAAACAAAAAAAAGCGATGTTTTTAACTGCGATTCCTCTTAAAACTACACCTCCTACGGAGCTATGTTTTGGCTCACTTACTCGTTGTTATATTTACTTTCGATAAATGGTGAAGAAATGGTATACTGCAATGGAAAAAATGACCGGAAAATTGAAAAACTCTAAAAAATCGCTTTTTTCGTAGTAATTTTAATATTTAATTTAATTAATTAACAAAAAAAAAAGTATAGTGTGCCAAATTGAACAAAAGTATTAATTAAAGCCCTCTTCATCTAATCTTGCTCTCTTAGCAGAGTGTTGAAAATTTGCTTCCTCAGATGCAACAGAATTGAACGATTCTTCAGTATTTTTGACAATTTCATTGAGTAGTGTTTCAGTTTCAGTACATTGATCTGTTTCCATTTCTTCAGAGTCACTTTCGTATATAGAAATTTGTGGAAGTTCAGCATTTGAGCAATTTTCTGAATTAAAACAATTTAAGCACAAGTTGGTACATTTCAGACCATGTTTTCTACATCCGCATTTTAAAGAAGCACAACCCTTTTCACAGCTGCAACAAATAGTTCTTAGGATATGATCGGGTATTAATTTATCATCTGTGATATTCGGCTTAATGATACCTTCCGCTGTTTCTTTCCAACCCCAATCTGTTGCGATTACTTCGTTTCCAAGCCATGTTTGAAGCTGACAATATGCTCTAAAACAATGCTGTTTTGCTGCCCCTGTTGTTGGTGGTAATTTTTCCAATTTAAAACTTGATTTAAACGTCGCTGTCTTATACATTTCAAACCGTAAATCATGCAGAGTTAAATCTTGTTTTTTACTGTAAATCCATACTATTAATTTGCTACCATTATCAGCTATCATCTCTTTATCAGCATTGTTTTTGTAAAAGATATCAGCCAATCGAGGAAAATCTGTATTTTGTAGAATTGTTTTTATTGTCATTACTTTTCCTTTTCCTGCAAATCCAGAGGTAGTATCACAACCAGTAAAACAATGAAGCAATGCCAAATACTTTCGTTTCGATGGATCTGTAAAGCTATTAGACGTGTAAAAAGAATCGCGAGCATTACCAGTGGATGGTTTGTGAAAGAGTATATCCAAATTTTTTTCATTTAGCTGATTTAAGAGTATTAGCAGATCAACGTCTTGCCCAACAACTATCACAGTTCTATCATTTGTGGCGACTTCAATTGCTGTATTTATTATGAGGGTATCTGCATCTTCTGCTGCCTGTCTACATAGAAATCCTGCTGTTTGAAACTCTTGCGATACTACTTGTATTAATTTATTTTTATTACATTTATTGGCTAAAAATTTTTCTTGCAAATAGGGTATAATAGTGTGATCTTGAAAATCATTCATATCCGGTACCACCACTAATTTTTGACGCCGAAGACGTTCTGTCGTTTTTGTGGCAGCCGAAGTGGCCGTAGACGTCTTATCAACATTAGGGTATCCATCAAAAATGAATACATACATCATATAGTATAGGCCGGACACGCAGACGGGACCGAGACTACTACTCTTTTTTTTTCACTCAGTAAAAAATTACCACGAAAAAAGCGATTTTTTAGAATTTTTCAATTTTATGGTAATTTTTTCCATTGCAGTATACCATTTCTTCACCATTTATCGAAAGTAAATATAACAACGAGTAAGTGAGCCAAAACATAGCTCCGTAGGAGGTGTAGTTTTAAGAGGAATCGCAGTTAAAAACATCGCTTTTTTTTGTTTAAAATTTAAATTTAACAACAACCTCTTAATATTTCCGTCTGAAAAAGTTACTGCCTTTTTGTAACACTAAAAAGTATCTTTTGTTCAAGTTTCAGCTTCATAGACGCTTTTCTGTCAAAGAAAAGAATTAAAAACCAAAAAACCGGTTTTCCGCCATTTTTTCGAAAAATTTTGAGGTTAAGGTAAAAATAGTAAGTACAAAAGTTGTAGATCCTTTTATTTCCTACAACTTTTACATTGAACTTTTTTCGATAGGATGCACAGTTTAGCCAGAAATCGCGAAAAACCATTGTCAACCCCTAAAAATGCACCCCATTGCACTCCGGATAGCTGCTGTCGGTTCGATTTTTTTGTCCAGTTTTACAAGAGCTTGCTCTACAATATTCCGCTGTCAGAGTGCTGTAACGAATTTTTTTGTTGTTCGAATCCTATTTCTCCTGGACTATTATTAGTAAGAGCAAACATTCATATTAATTATGGAACACAACTTCGTTCAAGTGGCTGCCTCGGCTGGCCTCGCAGTAGCGCGTTCTGTCACTCCAATTTTTTTTCGGGCTGTAGCTCACGGATTGCTTGGATGATATTAGCCTTAAGAGCTTGAATCATTTCCGTATTGTTGGCATAACATCGGTCATTCACGGTTCCCCACAAAAAAAAAGTTAAAAGGTTTCAAATCGCAGCTCCGAGGCGGCCAATTGATATGGCCAAGACGGTTGATAAGAAGATTTGGAAATTTGGTGCGCAAAAGATCGATTGTGGCATGGGTTGTGTGGCATAGCGCACCATCCTGCATGAACCAGAGGTCATCCAAATCCATGTCTTCAATTTCAGTAAAAAAAAACAAAGTCGGCTAACATGGCTCTGTAACGCCCACCGTTGACCGAAACGTTGTTCCCAGCCTCATTTTTGAAGAAAAATGGTCCAATGATGCCACCACTCCACAATCCACTACAGCAGCCACATTCTCGTCTGTGCCACCGTACGACGATGGGGACCATGAGTGTTGCCCACTAGCATATTAGTCTCACGAAACTTTTGCACAAATTTGCGTACAGCAGGCGCGAACTTCGGCCAAAACTTATTTTCAAAAAACGCACTGTTTGGGCTACACAGCACTCACTTTGGAAATAAGTTTTCAATATTTCCCAACATTGTTAAAGCGTAAAGCCACTCTTTTCGTTCCGCGGATGTACGGTACTGACTTTCTGTCAACATTTCGAGCGGGAAACAACTGTCTGGTGTCAAAATAACGTATAATTTAAAAAGAGGCCATTAGATGGCCCACCCGTTATTTTCCACCTCCGGGGAAAAATAAGAGTGACAAGTGACAACGTTTGATTGACACGAGAGCAAAAAAATGGGAAAGTTCAAAGCACCAATTTAGTAAGTCTGACAGCTGGCCTAAGTAATGACGTCTCTGACTTTTTATTAGCCTATATTGATCATGTGAACAGATTTTTTGTTGAAGTATACGGAGATTAACCGAATGGTTCGACGAACCAAAGTTAATAAACACACGGAGACATCGATTGGACAGAACACAGAAGAATTTGAATAAAATATTGACAATTTATGTAGAGAACAAAAAATGTACCACTTCGTGGAATTGTGCCATACTATGACAAATGATTTACCCGATGATTTGCCAAGTAAAGGATTTCTCTTGACATGATCACAGACTCTAAGAACTTGATGAATCATGCTACGATGTCTTCTTTACGCAAATTACTCATTAGGAAATGATCATAAGAATTTAACGTAGTTTGTCGCTAAATTAAAATCTAGCGAATTCTGGCGATTTTTCACTACCAAAACCTGCTACTACAAACCCTATCAAAAAAGGGTTGTTGATGAAATATAATTTTCCAAAATCTCTTTTCAAACAATAAATAATTCATAAAAATCGTATCATAAAAACCGAAGATATGAGGTAATTAAAAAACGCAAAATTAGCTACCATACTTCTTTTTTTTTACAAATATTCCATAACAGTGAGATACGTAGGTATGCATTTTTTAAGTTTACCGCCAAAAGTACGAGTGATTTTAATTACCATTATAGAAATAAGAATCACCACGCGCCATGTTGCCACTGGGTGAAGTTAAATTGAAGTTACAAGAAGAAGAAAACGGATAAGTTCTAAATTAGCGAAAAAGGGATTTTGGTGAGGGATTAAATAAGTAATTGTGTAGGTAGGTGGGAGATTTTTGCATAGGAGATTTAGGAAAAAGAGAAAAAAAAGAGAGATTATGTTCAATAAAGGATTTTCGAAAAAGGAATAACGATAAATGGATCCCAGTTTGTAACTTTTAACTTCCTGCTTTTTTTCCAAAAGGTTTTTTTTTTGTCTTTACTTGAATTTGTTTTTTTGCTACAAATTTGTTGATTGTTTTATTTTTTCATTTATTTTATTCAATAATAATTTACTTTTAAATATGAATATGCATTTTTTAAAAACTTACTTTCAGCTTGATATTTTAGCGAATTCTAGCGGATTTTTGCGATACAAAAACTAACATTTCTAGCGGATTTTAAGTTGTGGTCTAGTGTATTTTTTTGTTTTCTCTTAGCGGCAACACTGGGTGTTCTACAAATTGTATCTCAATGATTGAATACCTTACAGACCTTGCCAAATAGTACACGGATGGTTAAATATATACGGTGGCAACAGAACGATGAAATACGGAAGAAATTTGAAAAACAGAATACATGAAAATGAAAAAAAAAAAAAAAAGAAAACTTTTTAGAAAAAAGCCTAAAATTTAGAACAGATTGCCTTTCCTTTTTTCCTAGAAAAGAAGGCCAGACTTTTTAATAGAACATTTTCTGGTTTGTTCTCGAAACTATTATACATTTTGGCGTAATTTCCAATCTTATGTAAAAACACAATTCGTGGATATTTTTCAAATTTACCATTATGCCCATTTGACCACAATTGCCGAACAACTCTCCTTTTCATTTGTAAACAAATATTCGATGCTCTGACGAATTACTTAGAAGAGTAACATCCGATTATGCATATTATTATTTTCAGTACATTTGCCCAACATTCACCCTTCCTTAAATTTACCTTCTTTGATCGTCACAGTTTTCTTACCGAAATACGAATTACTATAGGGCAATAAATATGTAGGTACATAGAACAACAGATGATCCTTAACTCAATCGGTTCCCACGCAATAAATGTAAACTATAATAACTCATATCTATACCCATTCCCCAGTCCGATTTAATAAGCCATGACCTTTTGAACTACCACTCCATCCACCATTGTGACCATACTCTCGAAGATTTAACCTTAACAATGTATAGCTCCTCTTATTCAAATGGCTTATGATAGTTCACACTGCTACACGATGTTCATCCCCTTCAAACTTTATATTTTCATTTATGCACCGCATCGCTGTAGGCGCATTAAGAATCCCGGTTCCAGGCCCACAGTTCATAAGGAGAGCCTCCTGGCCCGAGAAAAGTTTCAGGCTAAATCCAACCTCTTTCACATCTGACACACACACACAGACACACAGCCAACACAGAGCATCTCCCTGAGTACCGGGAAAAAAGGAGAAACTAACGAGGGAAATCTCCTTGTGGCACTGCATACACAGGGCGAGCCAACACCAAGAGCTGAAGCTGGAGCATCACTACCCAGTACCCGAGCGCCATCAGAGAGTTCAGCTCTCCTCGTCAGTGGGTATTACAATAGGAGCATAATGTCCTGGAGCCAAGAAAGCGGAATGATGAAGGAAAATTACAGAAATAAATTCATTCCGAATCGTCCCGTAGGCACCAAACCACTGACAAATGCTTTTGGAAGTGAAATAAGGGGGTGGTGGTGGCGGTCGGTGGTGGCGCGACGACTGACTGAGGCAAAGACGCACTGCTCTTGTACATGTGCTGTATCTACTGCTGTTGGGACTTGTTGCCCCAGTCTATGAAACGGCGTTTTGTAAGAGGTGTGGGAGGATGCTTAAACTGTACACACAACCGTTTTTTTTTTTATTCAAAGTACGTGCAATATGGGCACACATACAGAGAGACAAATGTACACATCCCAGTAATCAGCCGACGGCCACAAGCGGGTTATGTAGATATAAGAGCGCCTGGCACATTGGATGTAAGTAATCAGAATTTAATTGCCTAAGGGTCACGGTCTGGTTGGCCGTCGGCGGATCATTTTCTATATCCTCTCGTAGTACTTTATCTACCCAAACTCGTAGAAGTTTAAATTCATCATTTTTATCGCCTGCGGGATCCTTTTATGTGAGAAGGTAAAATATGATATGGAAGAGTGTTGTATGTGTCCACTGGATTGGGGGTTTTGGGTCGTCACAGTACAGGAGGTCAAAATTGGAAAAGTAAAAATGGAAAATATTGTATTGACTGATGGTAGGTACCAACAAGATTAACGGTTGAAATGGGTATAATGAAAGGACACAGTGAATTAAGTCAACGGAGTTATAGATATACACAATAGGGAGTGATACTCGTATATCAAGTGATTTAATTAATTTTGGGGTAGGTAGTCGTAGTAGCTTGCTTGGATTGGGAAACTATAAGTTACCATCACGAATACGAATCGAATATAGAAGACCGTTTTTGGATGATTCACTAGCTCAGTTGAATGACGGAATTTTCATAATTGAATTATGTAGTTCGCCTCGTAGCGTAAATATGTTGATAGACTGACAGAGTTGAATAGTTTGGACATTTAATACACACACTGTTAGTTTGCTAGAAGTAATTTTCGAATATTATTTTAATTGGTGAATTCACCAGAATTTTTAGTTTTTTGATACTGTCAAAACAGTGTTCCTTAAAGGCAACTAAAACCGGATGAAAAATTCAAAATAAAACTTTTAAATAAAACGCCACTTTTTGCAGCCTTCACTGTGTGCCTTTGTGATGAGCTGAGTTGAGTGAATTTAGAATAAAGAGAGCTAATATTGTATGCAGATACTTTGCAACCCCTTTTTTTGAAATTGAGGGTGATTTTGCGGTTGTTATGTAAATTACAGGTAAAGGATTAAAAAGGGATTGAATAGGGCGAACAGATTAACAGATGGAGATGGGTTGATCGAAAATTGTATTCCAGGATTATAATACCTACTTGTTTGCTTGGCACACAAAACAAAAGTACTACTTCTATTTGCCGTCGGGATACGTTCAAACATATATTTGTATACGTTTGAGTAGGTATAGGCTTCTTTTAACTGGAGGTATTATGACTGGTGAAGAAATACTATGGGTAATTGGAATACAGTGGACTAATCAATTCAAAATCCGTCATAAAGAGCTTAGAATAAAACTCATTTCGGAATCCCGGCTATAGTACTCAAAAGCTGTCCACCAGAACTTGCACCTGTAAGCTTTTTAGCATGTCGTACTCCCAGAAGACGTTTCCTTCTTGCTGGAAGACCGCTCGCATTCAACCTATTCCAAAGAAAGGGGGGAAATGTCTGCCACAAAACTATCGTCCAATAGCGTTTGTTACTGCCGTAATAATGAATTTTTTATTTTTTACCTTGAAATTTATTAATAACATTTCTTTAATCCTTCAATTGTCAATATTAACTGAACTAAATTAAAAGAAAAATATATAATCACCCTGTATCATTTAACGTTGCTAGCAATGCCGCTTTATAACACTGTCTATGTATATAACATAACTTGAATTCTTTAATATGTATTGTATGTAAATAGTTTTCTTGGACATATAAAAATCCATTTGACCGAGTCTGACACAGAGCCCTATTAAGCAAGTTAGCGTCTTATGGATTACCACAAAAACTCTGCGGATGGATGCAAAATGAACATCTGGGAAGATCGATCCAAGTTGTTGTAGATGGTGTATCATCTAATTCGTTTGCTTTAAATGCAGGAGTGCCCCAAGGATCTATTCTTTCTCCAACTCTATTTCTTCTCCACTTCAACGATTTGCTTGGACTGACAAATAATAATATCTACAGCCTTGCTGATGACAGCACTCTAATATCCTCCATCTCAAACAGTGGACCTGTGAATGCGGCTACTTCACACAGTCAAAGATGTGAACACATTAGTTCTCTAAATGATGATCTGGACAAAAGTGGGGAAAAGACAACGTGGTTGTATTTAATGCAAACAAGACACAGCTCAAACATTTTCTAGGAAAAATTCATCAACAGTTCCTCAGATCCAAATGGATGACCATCCAATCCATCCCAAGGACTCAATGCACCTTCTAGGAGTCACAGTCAATTCAGGAATCACATGGCAGGACCACATATCATATATCGCAAGATTGGCCTCCGCTAAGTTGAGCTACTAATTTAGAGCAAGGAGGTACTTTAGCCTCTACATTTTATAGGTTAGACCAGGCCTGGAATATTGTTCCCATATATGAAGCTCGGCCTCAAAACATTCACTTAACCTACAGCATACAGAGATGAGCAATTCGACTTATTGGAGACCCTACACTCACACCGAATCTACAACCGTTGGTGCACAGAAGACAATTCGCTGACCCATGCTTGTTCTATAGGTATACTTCCATGGTAGATGTTCAAAGACATTATCTCTCGAAATGCAACTTTAGGGCACCCCACAAGACAAGCAGCTAATGCTCATGACCATACAGTACACTTGACAACCGCGAGGACATTTCTAATTTTCTAAAACTCCTTCTGTTACGGGACAAGCAAACTTTGGAACTCGCTTCCAGAAGACTACAATATGCAGCAATTTAAGTGCAGAACTAACATACATCTGCAAGCATCTCGAGGCGCTGAAGAAGAGTTATAGGTTCGTCTTTCCCGGGAGAAGTATTAAAAAGAGATATTAGCCAATCAGTTTAAGGTGCTAGTACACGACATGTAGCAAGTCTCAAACGTATGTCAATTTTTCGTCAGCTCATTATCCCAATGGATATATGCCGTGTACAAGATTTCTTTGTGCACTCTCTGTTGACGTCAGAGCTACATACGTATATGGCTTGCACCTTTATAAACTAATTCTTCCAGACCTATGCAAACATTTTTCAGTCTACAGGGACAAATCAAACACTAAACATGGTATGAAATTCCAAAATAGGACCAAGATTGTTCGTCATTTGGGTTAACAATTCCTTTCCAGGGTTCATTTTTACGACAAGCAGTAAAGCCAAAAATTATAAGTGGAAATGCATAAACAGTGAATTACACAGATTTATATTATTTACGTTGTTGAAAGGGTTGTAGAAATCAAGAAGCAACAAAAATGTAACATAACCTAAAGTAACGCTATAAAAAAATATGTGGACTCTTTATAAAAAATACCAAAATTTAATCGGTGAACTTAAAGTCGACCTAGTAGAATGACATATGTTGATGGTCATTAAAATTATTTCAAATCAAGGAACAATTATAAATGATGCGCCTTAAATAAAAGTATAAGAACTCCTTGGTATACGTATACTATAACTTACAGTATAAGAATAATATCAGTACCAGGAAATTGTTAAATAAAAATACATATTATAGGTAGGTAGGTGTGGCGGTTTATTAGAAAACCCAAGTAGCACTAAGTGCCGTTTTGTTACCACAACTCATTTGACCTGGTTGTTAAAGTTTGTCGAAGTGGAGATTTTAGATCCAACCTGTGGAGTTCAAAAAGGTTATAAGTTCTTTGATGTTATTCTTCGAAACTTCCTCGAGGGATGTGAAGAAGGGTTTACCCAGAGCTCGGTGTCTAGTCCTAGCTAGTGCCGGACAGGAGCAGAGGTAATGAATGATGGTTTCTTTTTCGGTTGCGTCGTTACAACTACGACAGTGGGTATTATGTGGGATGCCTAATCTGAATGCATGGTCCCCTATAGGCCAGTGGCCTGTGGTTATCGCGATTATCCTGGCTATATCTTTACGTGTTTTATTCAGAAGGTGGGTTGTTTTTTCCCTGCTATAATTTGGCCACATCCTTCTGGATATGGTACAATTTGTTAGCCTATTCCATCTGAGATTGGCTTTCGATAGGTATTCTTCGCAAATTTTTGCTTTGACTGCTCCTATTGGGATGTGGACCGATTCCGCAAGTGAACAGTGGAGGCTTGAACCTCGCCTGGCCAGCTCGTCAGCCTGTTCGTTTCCATAAACGTTGCTGTGGCCTGTATCCTGAACTGATCAAGCGAGGCCAGTTCCTCTCGGCATTCTAGTACTAGTTTTGAGGTTATATTGACTGAGGCGATAGCCTTGATCGCAGCTTGGCTGTCAATGAAGATGTCTATCTTTTGCTTCGGAGCTATGTCCGTGTGTAGTTTGATTAGGCGACAGGCTTCACGGATAGCAAGTATTTCCGCCTGAAACACACTGGCTGAGTCCGGGAGCCTGAAGGATTTTGAGATGCTCAGAGACTCCGAAAAAACACCCGCACCGACTCCACAGTCCATTTTTGAACCGTCCGTGTAGATTGTTAAGTTCGGGTCCCTGTTCAACTGTCCGTCCTGCCAGTCTGATCTTGAAGGGAATTCTACTTCAAAGTGTTTTTTGAAGAGTAATCTGGAGGTGATATAATCCGTTGAGGATGGTACTAGCTCTCTTGATAAGGAGAGCAGAATATTACTATGTCCGTAGGGTCTCGCATACCAGCACCCCGACTCTCTGAGTCTGATCGCGCTATGTATTGTGATGTTTGTGATATGAAGGTCTAAGGGTAATAGGTGCAGGAGGACTGTGAGGGCGTCTGACGGCGTCGACCGGAGAGCGCCTGTAGTGCCTATGCATGCCGTTCTTTGGACCTTGTTGAGCTTGGTTATGTTGTAGGCTTTTCTAAGAGCCGGCCACCAGACTACTGACCCGTAAGTGAGGATTGGTCGTACTACGGCTGTGTACATCCAAAGGGTCAGTTTTGGTTGCAGGCCCCATCTTTTGCCAAACATTCTGCTGCAGGCATAGAAAGCAATGCACGCTTTCTTTACCCGCTGTTCAATGTTCAGTTTCCAGTTTAGCTTGGGATCCAGGATCACTCCCAGATACCTAGCACTGGAGGATAATGAGAGCGGTTGGCCGTCTAGGCGAGGAAGTGTAAAGCTGGGTATTTTGGTCTTAGTGGTGAAAAGCATCATTTCAGTTTTGCTCGGGTTTACACCGAGACCGCGCAACTTGGCCCAGGTGCTAACCTTCGACAGAGCATTCTCCATAATTTCGCTAATTACGGAGAGAAACTTTCCTGACACCAATATCACCAAATCGTCCGCATATCCGACTACCTTGATTCTTTCTCTATCTAAACTGTTGAGTATTTTGTTCACCACTATGAGCCATAGCAGTGGTGAGATGACACCTCCTTGGCGTGTCCCCCTGCTGGCGTACTTGGTTATGTTGCTATTTCCTAGTGTTGTCTGAATGATCCTGGTGTTAAGCATAGAAACAATCCAAAGGCTAAGATGGTTTTCTATTCCTAATTCCGTTAAGGACTCCAGAATCGCTTCAGTATGTACGTTGTTAAAGGCCCCTTCTATATCTAGAAAGGTCGCTAAGGTGTATTCTTTATAGTGTAATGAGTTTTCGATTGTTCGCACTACTTCATGGAGGGCCGTCTCTGTCGATCTTCCTTTGAGGTATGCGTGCTGTGATTTTGAGAGTGTTGGTTCTATTGTGCTACGTAAATGGTTGTCTAGGACTCGTTCGAGGGTCTTCAGAACAACGGAGGTCAGGCTGATTGGTCTGAAATCTTTCGCGCTTTCGTGACCGCGTCTGCCAGCCTTTGGAATGAAAATCACTCTTACTTGTCTCCATGAAAGAGGTACATGGTTATTGAGTATACAGCTTCTAAAAATCGACATGAGCCATGGGAGTGTCAAGTCTTGACATCTCTGTAGCATAATGGGCAGGATGCCGTCGAGGCCCGGCGATTTGTATGGAGCAAAACTGTTCATGGCCCAGGAGATTTTCTCCTCAGTGATAATGGATGTTATGTTTCCCGGGGCGCAGGGTTGCGGACGTTGTGAGTTGCTACACTCTGGAACGTTGTCTTTGCACCCTGGGAAGTGTGTATTTAGTAAGAGCTAGGGATTCTGCCGCTGACTCGGTCCATGTTCCATCCGCCTTTCTCAGGAGAGAGGGGTTGGAGTGTTCTTTGGACAGTATTTTGCTGAGTCTTGCAGAGTCTTTTAGGGTTTCGATTGATTGGCAGTAATCTATCCATGACTGTTGCTTGGCCACTCTGATAGATTGCTTGTATATTTTAAGACAGTCCCGATAAGGCTGCCAGTATTTACAACTGTGGCATATGTTAAAAGTCTCTCTGGTCAGCTTTCTTAGCCTGCAGAGTTCATTGTTCCACCACGGAGGGAGGGTCTTTTTGCTGTATTTAACCGGACACGAGACTTTGTAGGCTGTGCTAAAAGCTTTTTCGAAAGTCTGTACTGTTGTGTCGAGTTCTGAGGTCGAGGTTATTATTTGAGGTGGAGATTTGTGCAATTTGTTTTTAATAACTTGGCCAAACTTTGGCCAGTTAATTTTTTTGGGGTTTCTATAGGGTTTTGGTTTCTCAATCTCGAGATCTACATCGAAGAGTATCCAGTTGTGGTCTGAAAAAGATTTCAGGTTGGATACTCTCCAATTTCCTACTTTCATATTATTGTTGTTCTTACCGAGTGTTATATCTATAACTTCCTCCCAACCATTAAAACTATCCGTACTAGGAAAGATAAAGGTTGGAGTGTTACCTCTATTGTATATTGATAGGTTGTTTTCTATAAGGTAATCAAAAAGAGACTCACCTCGTTCGTTAGTTTCCGAGCTACCCCATAGCGTATGTCTTGCATTGGCATCACCGCCCATCAGCAGGTCGGACTTTGCTTTGGTTACAAGCTCCTTAAATTCTTCTGGTGGTGATCTTCGGTCGTGTGCCATGTATACGGACGCGATTTGCAGGTCCGTATCTCCCGCATTCTCCAATTTGACGACTGTCAAATCGGGCGAGCTAAAATTGGGACATAGAAAAGCTTTAATATGTTTTTTAGCTAAAATGCAGGTTCTTGGCTTACCACTGTTGTCTTTTTGGTTGTAGAAAAGGTTGTATTGTTTGTTTCCTAGGCCCTGTATTTTGTGGCCTTTTACCCAGGGTTCTTGCACAATGCTGATGTCGATGTTTTCCTCACTGAGAAAAACCATCAGATTAGCCGTAGCACACTTGGAGTGATGCAGGTTAATCTGTACGACTTTCAGCATTGGTGTTTTCGGTTGTTGGATTTGTTTGGGCTGTAGGTTGGATGGTGTCGATCAGCATGTCCTCCAGCAACTTGCTGGCGCCGTCGACTGCATCTAAGTCGTCGATCTGACTCGCTGATCGGAAGATTTTTACCTTTGCGTGCCTGATACCGAAGCGAAGTTTGCAGCCGATCTTCTCGATCAGGTCCGCGCTGCCTTCGGTTATCAATAACAGGAACGATAGGGTATTGTTATGGGGTTCCTCAGCTTTGATAACTTTCCAGTCATCCATGGGAACGCTTGGGTTGTGGAGCTTTAGGCATTGGATTAGTTTGTCGCTGTCAATGGTCATATTCATACATATTATAACAAATAAACAACCATCACGACAATATTCGAATGTAGATGATCCACCTTCACCCACATTCAAAAATTGCATGCGACTATACCTAAAAGAAATATACACCTGTTTCCAAGTGCCATATCGATGACTTAGCTTAAGGTTATATTGCACACCTCCTAAGCATTTCTATCCGTATATATGCTTAAAGTCTTAGCCAAACTAATTATTACCCTCCATATACCCAACCCATTGTGCACTTTCAAACAAAAATCAATGAATAATTCATTCAGAGCACAAAGTTCTCGACGCTCCAAAAATTGACCGAAAATTGAATACATGATCCATTACTGTGCACCACACAACTACCGCCCGCAAAAGAGATATTTAAATTTCTTAGACAAAGCCGGCAACCAAAAGTTCCATCCGACACGATAAACACACACCTATATAGCGAAAGGAAAATCCACGACGGAACTAGCCCGAAACCGAAACCCCAATATTCCAACGACGACGACGAAGTATATTGTATAACTCATGGACAAGAGTTTCGGGCTAAAAACAACAAGAACACGAAGAAGAGGACGATAGCGAGAATACAAGAGGGAAAAAAAGTCTAGCTTTACCTTTAGCTTCGGTTTCACCTTGAGGCCCAACCGGGCCAACCCGAACGAAATGACATGGTTTCGCAAAAGGAGTACAAAGGTACAGAGAGGTGAGCTATACCTGCTCCTGCATGTGGTGTATCCCGATTTCGTCTTTCTTGGATCTCACACCCGCTTCATCTCAACCACCACCCAGCTAGTTCTTATATTTTCCAATTTGTGTTTAAGCCTCAAGGCGCTGGCGATGAATTATTTGTCTGCAAGGATAAGCGATACAAAAAAGATTGCCCAAAGGATTTCTTCAATTTTTCCTACAGTGAGGGTGAGACGCTGAGAGAGAGTTTTCAGTTTTTTTTTTTTCATTATTCTACCCCAACGGGACTTACCTTAAGGCTATCATCATCGTGATGCTGTATAGAGTGTATACAGAAATGGAATTCCTTCGAAACAATGATGGACTCCTCAGCAGCAAACGTTTCTTCTTGGCACACTATGGCTATTGCAATGCTATTGTGTGTATGGTTTCACTCTATGGTGCACCACTGAATATCTCCTAAAGCTATTCGCCTGTGTTGTGCTCTTGCTCCTTTCTGACTCTCAGGACTACTGCATCAGTCAACCATATACAAATGCTGGAAATAAAGTTTGGGTGCGAGACAGAGACTCCGATCCCAGTGAGGGAATAATTATATGAAACATGGACTCTTTGCATCACATAGAAACTCTACTGAACTGGGATTTTGGAATAGGATTCTTTCTTTGCATTGTGAAATGTGAGCATGGATCGTTTGTGTGGGCGAATGCGGAGTATTAGGTGCTGCCATTTTATAGCAATAGTTGGCATCACGCAGGATCGAAATTTCCTTAAAATGCAATATTTTCAGTGCGCGGGAGTAGATAAAGAACGCGTTCATCCCTCGTTCGATCCTACTATAAGGCGTCAGTCAAAAAAGAATTACATGAACGTAAGCTAGTGTCAAAATTAGACGTAATTGTGGTGCCGTCTTAAGCTATATACCCGTTAAATTAAGTCGATCAGTTTGACACTTTCGAAGACTTAGCGCACTAAACGATACCATACCAAGAGGGCGCAGAGGCTCAGTCGTAAATGTGTTCAGATACTTAGCAAGGGATTCAGGGTTCAACCCCCAAAAAGCAAAAAAAAAATATTATAATACTGAAAGTTCTCAAGGAGAAGGTATCAAATGTCCCTATTTTTCGTACAAAAAAAACCTCATATTCAAAAACGGATATAATGAAGCTGAAGCTTGCTTTAAGGACATATTACTCAGTTTGTTATAGTTAAGTCTACTTAAAATCTCATGATAGGAAAAGGAATTGATTTTCAAAAATGGCATCACTGTTCGTGGCTCACTTATTTACCGAAGAGGATAAACCTGCCTTATTGTTGCTTATGGTCATGCTGCCTCACACAGTCGCCTAACGCATTCTGATACACTGAAGATGTAGAAGAATTAGAAGAACTATTGTAAAACTACGTATGTAGGTATACGTGGGCTGCACGTCATGATACAGTGCAATATTTTTCCCCCATTATGTTTTAGAAAAGGATATGTGAGCATGGACTTCATAAATTTTACTTCGATATTGGCATTCAACTCTTCATTCCCCTTTCGGTAGGTACTTCCTTTCTCGCCTTCATTTCAATGAATGGATTTGTTGTCGGTATGTCGCTGTAGAAGTTAAGTCTTGTAGCTGTAGGTACCAAGGGAGCTGTACCCACTACCTATACCCACTCACTTTGAACATTAAATACGGTTACAATATGATGCCTGCTTTGAGAGGATTGGGCGATGACTGGTGTGTGGTGTGGTGGTGGTGGTGGGGGCACAAGTAGACTGATTTCCAACAATGAAATGATGAAAACAGAAAAGCTCACATATCCCTTGCAGGTATTATCCCAGGATATAAGAACATATTTGAATAGACGTTATGAAGTTTTAATATCGCGCTGGGGATTTGTTTAAAAACACAGCTCGAGGATGGGGTGCTCGAAAATGAATGGATTCGTTATAGTATATAAAAAAAGAAACAATATCCTCTGCAGGTTATGGAAATTAAATTTCTAGCTTGCAACAAGTTAACTTTGTCTCGAGTCGTCGAATGATTTTCTGAACTACTGAAATGACTGATGATGTATGAGTATGAATTATGTGGTTGTAGTTAGATGAGGACAGGGAAAAAACTAGGTACTCTCAGACTATTTATGTTTCAAATTCAAATGTTGTTTAGTTAGCTTGAAATTACGTATACTATACACTGGTTTTCACTGTCGTTTCTTGCAAATATTTACCAACCATTTTTCTTTGTTCCGCTTCATTTAACCGGCACCAGAAACATCGAGGACCGGGACTATCTGAAATCATTTTCGAAAAGGATTAAACAAAATTAAAATTGAGTTATTTTATAGAAGCATTTCTAGCAGCTGCATAATGGGCGTCATGTATAGAGAGCGATAGGACAAGAAGATAAACCACGTGGCCACGTCCGGTCAATGAAGAACCAGTTCCACCACCTAGTATAGAAGAAGTTGGCTTAGCTATAAAAAACTTAAGAAAAACAAGGGCGCAGGCTCTGATGGTTTACCAGCGGACCGCTTTAAATATGGTGGTGATGTTTTGATAGGGAGCATGCATCGAATCATCAACCAAGTATGGGTGGAAGAAAACATGCCGATGAACGACTATCAGCTCCATATGCCCCATCTACAAAAAAGGCGATCATCTGTCTTGCAAGAACCATCGAGGCATATCCCTGCTTTATGTCGCATACAAGATCCTATCGAACGTACTGTGTGAACGTCTTAAACCGTTCTGCAACACATACTAATCGGCACGTACCACTGTGGCTTCCGACCCGGCTGATCGACTATAGACCAAATGTTCACACTGAGGTAAATCCTGGGAAAAGACCAACGAATTTCAAGTCGAAACTTACCACTTATGCATCGACTTCAAAGCCGCATATGCCATATGATAGCATACATCGTCCAGGAGCTCTATATAAATGGCGATGGGCGAATTGGGAATCCCGGCAAAACTGTTTCAGCTGTGTCGCGTGACGCTGGAAAACACGCGCTGCAACGTGCAGTTTGGAAGTCGCTCCTTCGAACTATTTCAAACATGAACCGGTTTTCGGCAAGGAGACGCTCTATCATGCGACTTCTTCAATCTCGTACAGGAGCTGATAGTGCACGGGGCATGTGTCGACACGGGAGGCTCTATCTTCAATAGGTCCGATCAGCTGCTGGGGTATGCGGACGATATTAGGCGTATTTTTTTGAAAATGTATAGCTAACTCACTTTTACTTTTACATTCAAAACCAAAATTGAGTATAACAAAACCAAAAGTAAGTAGTATAACAGTTTTTCATGTAAAAGTAAAAGTGAGCTAGCTATAGATTCTCAAAAAAATACGCCTATTGTCATCATCGGTCGCTTGTTGCGTGCCGTGACCGTGATAGAAACATTCACGGCGATTGAAGAACAGGCGAAATCCGTTGGCCTTGAAGTAAATGTGGACAAAACGAAGTACATGCTATCAAAAAACAAACAAGCATCTGTCCACCGCCTAGGACAAAACGTCACTACTGATAGCAACAATTTCGAGGTAATTAAGGAGTTCACCTACCTCGGAGTAAACATGAACTCCACGAATGACACCCTAGTGGAGAACCGGCGCTACAAAACCCTTATCCTGCCAGTTACGCTTTATGACGCCGAGTGCTGGACGATAAGCAAGAAGGGAGAGCTGATACTGGGTTCCTTCGAAAGAAAAATACTTCGGAGGATTTTTGGTCCTGGTGTGCGAGGAGGGCAAATAGAGGAGAAGATATAACCGGGAACTCAATGAGCTGTACCAAGATGTGGATGTAGTCCAAAAAGCCAAAATACGTCGAATACATTGGTTCAGCCACATCGAGCGAGTCTTCGAATCCCAGCCCCGAGGTTCGACAAGACAAGGAGACCGAATCTAAGTTTCAAAGATAAAGCCATCGCGGATGCCGGAGCGCTTGGTATGGACAACTGGAAGCAGCGTACTTGGGATCGTAGAGGATTGAAGGATGCAGTGTCTTAGGAAGATACTCTTTACGGGTCGGGAGCCCGATAAGTAAGTACGTATGTAAGATCATTTTCCTATATGCTACCATGAATCTAAGAAATAGACGTGACATGACGTATCCTGTTGTTGCTTTACGCTCTGATGGCGATTTGTGTGAAGATATTTTTTTCTTTGCTTTCGCTTTGGAAGGTAAATATTCTTTGTAAAATGTTCGGTCGTATTTGCGTTGACGGGCTTTGAAAAATTAAATTCAACGACGAATCATAGGACATAGGAGGTTTACAGCGACATTAACCTTTCCAAATTGTCGATCAGTCGCCCGGAGAGTAGTCGAGCCTAAACCGGAAGCACCTCAGCCTACTTGTATTGCGCAACTCGAGACAGTTAGTTGACGTCTTGAATCACTCCTAACTTTAGAGCTGTTTTATTTCTTTCCACTGCACTCTTTTATTTCTTTTTTAATAGTATCGTAACTCTGTCTTAATATTATTACCATTCCTTCATCGTCTGTAGCATGATGGAATAAGTATAAGGTGGTCTCGTCGGCAAAAAGTAGTCCCTTAACGACACGTTTTTCTCTTTATTCAGCGTAGTAAGTGTACGTTAACGAAGCGTTAAGGGACCAAAAAACGAACGAGTCGGCAGCCGACGAGACCACCTTATACTTATTCCATCATGGTCTGTAGTATGTCCTGCTGAATATATTTCAATACATTATTTGCAAATAAAAATAAATGAGAAAATCCTGCTAAAAAAAAATGTAAAGAAAGGTGAAAAACCTTACTCGAAATCTACAAAAAAAAAAAAAAAAAACCATCATTACTTACGTCATCAGCATCAAAGTAATTAGCCAAACAATCCTGGTTTGCAATTACAATATTTAAATACGAAATTCCAGCGTTTCATCCTGAAGGTGTATTTTTAATTTTCTCGAAAATTTTCAATTTAGCATCTTTTTTTTTTTTTTAGTCTCGGGCTGTCGCCTCCGAATTATTTCAAAGCTACCCTTTCTAACAAACGGTTTCGTTCGAATGCAATCAAAAAAAAACTGACCCTTCTACATAGCTCGCGGCGGATCCAATTAAAATTTAGGTCAACAATTTTTTTTCTTTTTATTTTTTTGATACTACTTGGTTTCTGTTTTTGGTTTACATAGGTATAAAGACGGGTAGTACTGAACAAAATAAAATGTATTTCAGTTTGTGTTAAGCCCTTCTTCTTACACCGGCCTGTATAGGTACGATACAGTAGCAGAGGTAGGAATCTACACCAGTTGCTGGAGGCAATTTATATTTTTCTGGTATTGCTGTTTTACTGGACACCTTTTCAGAAATTAATTATCCATTGGTAACAAGTAATTTGCTTTTAAGGGAATACTTTGGGATATATTAGGAATCGATTTTAGGGAATATTAACTAATGGATTCTGAATTAGCAATTACCGGTACAACAAGTGAAGTTTTTATATATAAAATAAGCAACTCAAGGATGAAATGCAACTTTCAGGAATTACTGTCATTTCGAGAACAATAATTCAGGAGCACATGTAACCTCAACTCAACGTCCTCAAATTAACTTAATTATTTAGAGATAAAGGGAACTTCACCTCCAAGCAACTTCTCCTTCGAGAAGTCATAAGTTTGAAAATTGTTCTTATATAAATGGAGATTGAACCGTAAACATTTAGTTAACTTACTTTGATAAGGAGATAAATAGGTAGTTCAACTAAGTGGAGATCCTACACTTAGATGGAACTATAGAAGGTATTCAGGCTTTTCAAAGTTAGATGTTCCGACACACACTATATTCGCAATGCTTTAGCGCCCTATAAGGCACACAGCCAATGCTTCAAACAATTCTAATAGTAACTGTAATCAATTTTTTTCAAAAATCTCTTCGCTAATAATTTTTTATGATTTTTTGAAAATTGCTAAAAATGACTATTTTAGCCACTTTTCCTCCTTTCAATTTTTCTGAGATCATCCCATTCAAAAAATAATAAAAAATATTAGCGAAGAGATTTTTGAAAAAAATTGTTTGCAGTTACTATTAGAATTGTTTGAAGAAACTTTTTGCATCAAAACATTTTTTTGGAGACCTAGGAAAAAAGTCAAAAAAGGTGGCTTTTACAAAAGTCCTAAATTTTCAATGGGTACTTAATGGGTTAAGGAAAGTTTTGTATCATTCAAACGGAATTTAAATGACCTTTCCATTGATTCCAATCTACAATTGCAATAAAAAACCAGCGTTTAGGCTGCGGGCCTATCATTGTATACACAGGCGTACGGACGGACTGAAACTGAATAGCGTGACACACTTTTTTGAGTTCCCCTATTATCCTAATAAGAAATGATTAAAGTAGCTTGAGCTTGAGTTCAAAATTTCGTACGAAAACAATATCTATCTTTCTCTTAGTATATACGTATAGGAGAAAGTTAAAGGAATGCCGTATCAGAAAATTCGACTCCTTCAAGGCTCATAGTTCGGAATCCGCGCTATGCCTTTGGAAGTTTACGAGCAAAGAAGAGTAGGTATGCGAACTTAAAAAAACAAAACTTTTCATTTAACGTCACTCCTCTGTTCAACTTATTTATGGGAATCGCCGTTTTCAAAACTGAGTTATAAAAACCAAATATGATAACTGCATGTCTGAAGAGAACTTGGAAACCTGTTTGAGATTTACAAACTTAGTGGACAATTAGTAGTGTCATGATTCAACTTATAAGAACTGCTGAAATTCTTAAATTTTCAGGGTACAGTAGTAATGAAATATTTTTGAATTTTTTAAATAATTTTGAAAAAAAAAAAATACCGACTACAATTTTATTTCTAAAACAAAAAAATAAAAAAAAATTAATTTGAATAAGGTATTGTGACCGATATTGCTAAGTGGACCGCGAAGTTTTATAAAAGGTTAGTAGTAGTCCGTCACCAGAAACAGTTTGCCCACCCATGATCTACATATTTGCCCATTCTCGCCCCTAGCCCTAGTAGGTCTGTTTTCTGTTGCCCACTGATTCCAAACCAAACATGCTAGAGACTTATTTTTTTGTTTAATGGAGTCACCTTTCTGCTCCGCGAAATCGAGTTCCAAGTTGATTCGATTGCTTGCTTTAGTTCAGATATACTCGAATATTGTTGTATTGATCCATTTTCGATAATTCCAATCCGGTGAGTGGGGCGGCCAGTTTAAAAAGTCCACATTTTGGCTCTCTATATATACTTACGTTTTAACTAATAAATCCACACAGAGGTACAAAAAGGTTATGTTATGGAAAGGCCTCTTTAAATATACCATTTTAAGACAACGCATTCATTGTAGTTGATAAAAATTTTAATTTTCAGGTGCTATAATACCAAAGTGGCCGCACCTACAACTTCACACTGGTCCAAATGATGAGTTTCTTTGCGAAGGTCATGGAAATAGTAGGTACCATAGCCAGCGGATCCTTTCAAATGAAATGTTTTCGTCTGAAAAGACCAAAACAATGCCACTCGAAGTCTAGGTCACATTTCGGATTAAGGGGTGTCTTCTTTTTGATTTTTAGAAGCTTAGCCATAACTCGACTAATGGTTTTGACACTTGCCTTGATATCACATTTTTCCTTGATTTTTGACGAGCCGTGAAAATTGTACGCTTTTTTCGTATAATTCGCCTTTCAAGTTTTATTCATAAATAGAAAATACTTAAAATATGCATATGTAGGAATAATGTGTTGGCTCCTCTCGATTTTCTTACCAATTTTGGCAATAGATAAGCCAGCGTCCTTTACAGAGTTAATTTGTCCTTTTTCAGCCTTGGTTAAGGTTAAGACTTTAAACACTTATAATTAACAAAAAAATCGGTCAACGAAAGATATGAGTATAGGACTCGTGCCAAAGATAACGATCAAACTAAATGCATGTTATATACATTCATGTGGTCAAAAATGTTGTCTAAATTTCAACGAATATCAAAAATAAAGTGGAAAAAATATAAAAGGGCTCATTTGCAGAACTTGCAATTTGTCGCAGAGAGAAAAAAAAGAAGAGTTGCAGAAAAATATCCTTTCGAGGTATCTACTATCTATATATGAGTAATTGCAATAAAGAGAGTGTACAGGGTGTTCTCTTCAAGTGGCGATGAGTGTATACTTATGCATAGGAAATAATAAATGTCTGACGCAATGTCGCCCGCAGGATTGCCAATTTGGTAGTAAGTAGCTAATTTTCTACAACCAAATTAGTTCGATATATATAGTCGAAGCTATACTAAAGCGCGTTAAATGTTGTACTTATATAAATTCGGTTTCACCACTCCCACGTTGAAGAACTGCAATGCAATATGCAACTACATACATATAACCGAACCGTTGAACGACAAACACAAATTAATCAAAAAGTTATTCCTTCATTTGCATATACCAACTTTTATGCTAATATTGCAAGTAAAACTTTCCAGGCACAATAAAAAAAATATGTTCACCCAAAACCACCCTAAGGGTACAAAACGAATAATAATATAAAAAAAAACTACACATTCCCAGGCATTCTACTCACACTCGCTCATAGCACACCTTTTGTCCCGATACCACAAACTGATTAAACTGCTTTTAGCATACATTTGCTAGCCTCATTTTTCACGGCGAATATTATTTTCCAGCCCACATTGTCGGCATCTTCCATATATAACGAGAAAATTTATTTCAACAGCCCTTGGGCGTTCCGCAACAGAATTGCCTCCGGTACACATCTCTGTTGCGCGCACGTTTCTTTGGCCTCTATACGAAAGGAACACAAAAAAAAAACAAAAAACAATTCAAACAGCAAACTATATACATATGTAGGAATGTACATATGTATGTAAAGTGCAAAGTGACCATGGTATGTTTTGCTCTCTTTTGCCACCTCGGGTATTTTATTTTCGTTAATAACAATGTAGCGCAAGAGCCCAGGTAGGAACAGGCTTTAAAAGCCTTGCGGCTTAACTTCATCTGAATACACATCTACCATTTGAGTTCATGGACCCTCTCGTGTGCACCTACATAATACAGATACTATATGAAGCTGGACAACACAGTCGCATGCTCTCAAAATTCGTAATAACTTCCTATAGCCAAAGTGCCCCGGCGGAAGTGTAACATCAGCAACATTGCATAGCCGAAAAATAAAAGACGACCAAGATGAGTGCCCTGTGGTCCTTGGGCTGTTTGTTGCAGATACATTCAGTGACTGCTGACTGCACATGCGCGTCTGTGTGTATCTAAATAAATATCTCAAAATAAATTCGCGAAGCCCATGTGGCAATAAAATAAGTCCTCATTAGAAAATGGCAGCTTTATGGACGCAGCAATTGGAAGAGTGGCAACTGGCAAGTTGTGTGTACTTTTAGTACAATGTATAGAGGCAATCTGAGATTCTGGATGTACTTACAAATAAAATGCCTACCAGGTAGAAATTCCTCGTGATATTGACTAACGTAGCTACGAGTATGAAATGTGGTACCGCTTTAAAGGAAATCTTTTGTATATGCAAAGCGTTGCACCAAGGACAACAGTCAGAATGGCGGGTGGCTGTGACGTAAAGTGATAAAATATGGTCTAGAATCGAAGCCAAATGCAACGGAATGATTACAATAAATTAAAAGTTCATCGGAAGCTTAGCGATTAATAATGTTGACAAAAAATGTTGGAAATTATAAACGAACGTTAAAATCTCCATTAGCTATTAGAACGCCTACAGTCGAAATCTACATAATATCCTTCCTCTTCTTCCTAACCAAAGGCGGTTACAATATGCGTAATTGCAAGAATACCTACCAGAAAAAAAGTCTAATTCCAATAACCGCTCATAAAAAAGTCAACGATAGCCAAGTAAATTATTATTCCCCCACTGAAATATCCACAGGCCCTGTGATGAGAACACAAGTTAAAATTTCAAGCTTGTGATACAGGTCCTTCCACACCAGCGATAACCAAGGAGACGGAAATATTTTGGGTACTGCTGGAAGCCTAAAATGAAGGGCTTAACATATTGATAATGTGTGGCATAATACCCCAGAATGCGTTTGTGGGTGTGGTGGGTGGGCTCATCAGTAGACGAAGACGAACCACCACATCTGCCTAGACGCACAGCTTACTCGATGTTTACCGAGACTATCATGTTTTTCACAGACTGTTAACTATAAACTTAAACGTGTCTTCGGTCGAAGACAAAAAACCGTTTAGGATTTATTTAGCCGGATGAGGGGCTTAACGTTAAGGCGCGTGAAAGGTACCAAGCAAAGCCCCAGTATCGATCCAGAATTCCTTTTTGACGAGATCACTGGACAAACAATCCAGTAAGAGTCAGAACTTGTAGATTATGCAATCCCAGGGAAGCATTCACATCCACCTTGAAGATTAAAGACTAGACTTCACTATCAAACTTATGGTGCTGGGTGCTTAAGAAGTCGAGGAATCTACATCCATCTCTGAGTGTTTTGCAGAACAATTTGAGACTTTCGACAAGATTATCTGTTGGACACTACATTATATATGGCACCACGCCAAGACATGCCTCGACAGTTTTTGCAAGACAAACAGTGCAAAGCCGTATGGCCCGCAGCCGGTATGGCTGTAATTATATTTAGTGCGTCCGCTCTACTAAAACATCATCACCTTTGCATTTGAAGAGCTACCCAGGTAAACTGTCGGAAGGTGCCTGTGAGGTCTTGTTGTTTAATTTCTTAGCCAACGTCTTCTAATGGGTGGTGGAAATGGACATGGGGACCTCTACGCTCCAGAGACAAAGCGTTCCGCTTTTACAGTCAGCGGCCAATTGATTGGCTTACTCTAAAGACCTTTTGATATTCTCTTGATCGCTAAAAAATTTCTTGAGGTTGCAGACTGTTTCCTTGGACCCTCCTATTTCAATGATTTTCTTCTCATTTCTTTTTTGGCGATATTCAAAAGATAATAATCTCATTTCGGCATTCGCGGTCTTATTCTTTCGGTTAATACCCAAACCTCATGACCGTAAGTGTTGGAACAAACACCGAATTAAAGACTGACAACTTAGCTTTGACTACTAGCTTTTTTTTCTACTGCGCCACCTCTCGCGAACGTCTGACAAACATCCGAGAGTATATAACTGTCATGAAAAAAGCTTCTATTCAGCCGTTCGGACTCGGCATAAAATTGTGGGTCCCTTCCATTCGTCCCAAAAACAGAAACTCAAACGAATGGTTGCGAGAAGCTAGGCCTAGGGTGTCTACCGCCTGTTGCGCCACCTATTTTTTTTTTTTTTTTTAACTTAGCTTTGACACCCAAGTTCAGTCCTCCTAATAATAGAATGACCAAGCTGTCTTAAAATTGACTCAGCCTGACCAGTCCTACAGGAAAACTCAGCATTGCTCCTTTAGAGTTTACCTCGAGGGACTCGGTTGTATACTTTCTCCAAATCTACGAAGCATGCGTAAACAGGTGGCCCAAGACTTCTCAAGTACCATTCTGAGAGTGAATAATTGGTCGCTTGTGCTTCTGCCTGGACGAAACCCGCACTGCTAATTTCCTAATCATGACTCAATCACAGCTCTGCAATGCGTTTCCCTTTCCAGCACCTTGGCAAAGACTTTTCCGGGGATACTTAAAATATAAGTTTTCTTATAACAATTATACTTCCGAACAAGAGATGGCGCAGTTGAAAAACTGTATAAAGGTGTTATTTGTGTTTTCCAGGACTTAAACCTGAGACCCCTCATTTAGCAGTCCAGCGCAGTAACCACTGAACCACATCGTCCATATTAGGATATCCTGCCATTTTTTCCGATAAACATGTATCTATAAAAATCATTGGGTCTTCATCTGGTGCGGCGGTTCATGTAATATTACATGGGCTCACAGGTACCTCCCCTTTGTTCTTTAGGACCATCAGCTGCGATAGAACCACTGGTTTTTGATCACGGGCTGTGATTTCTCAAAGACTGAGGTTAGCTCGTCGGACTTAGACTTAGTCGTTATTCGTTAGTAGTCGTATTCGACCAAACTGGGTCGTCTAGATTGGATTGGTAAGGGCCCTAGGATTTGCAAATTTAGCGATCACATTTGAAATTTGTTAATGATGTAGGTATTATTGTTTAGACATTTGTGCAAACTAACGTTTCTCTATATATTTCTGTCTTATGTAGTTAGTATCATAACCAAAGATATTACTATTTGCAATAGCTGTATATCTGCCAATATACATAAACAGTTCCATCATTTAGTAATCACATTCAAAGACAATTCACCCCATTGGCATAATTCAAACTGGTTAGCGCGCTTTAAAATCTCCCATCGGGTAAAACTCTTCAATTGCCGGCGCTCCGATATTGCCCACTTTCTCAAACTATACAACGGCAGCAATAAGTGTGGCGCTTCTTAATGATACGCTTGTGAAGCCTCGCGGAGCCAATAAGGTAGTGTGCTAAGTCAATTAGTTCGCATAAAACAGATCCTCTAATGACAGAGTGCATCTGTTGCTCTGCACCAAGCCAACCCAAACCCATTGCAGATGGAGAAACCAGTTTCATGTCCATGGCCAGGCCAGTACCAAAGCAACCACCAACAGCACCGCTACCGACCGCCATTTAAGAGGGGCGCGCTACACTTGCGTGTGGTGGGTCAGGCATCAGGCAGCAGCTAGTAAACAACTTGGAGGCGACCGCAGTTGAAAAGTGATGATTACGCCGTATAATCATTTAATTGCCCATCAATTTAGTGATTGCTTCTTCCAGGATGTGCATTAGTCACATGGATTCAAGCAAACCGATGCAGGGAGCAAAACACCGCAACGCGTTCGCGGTTCATTTGTTTATGTTAAAACTCCAAAAACAATAAAGTTTCCCGCAGACAGCTCTCTCTCTTCATGGTCACTCGCCCAGTGATGGGGGCAATCCGGAAAAGCGCAACCAGACCAATGGGCGAATTCTAAAACACAACAATGAGGTGCGACAATGACCCTGGGCGCGCAATCCTTATGCGATTAGAATTCATCGACACAACAGCACTATGCAGTACACCTCCAATGGAACCGCAAAAAAATTGTGTTGCCTTTGTCCAGTGGAAATGGACTGACATATGGAGTGTGTACTATAGGTACACCATTGTTATGGTAGAGCTGATGTTGACATCAGTTTTGGTTAGGAAACTTTCGCGCGGTTTTATGCGATGTCAATAGATTCAGAGGAGGGGCGCATGTATACAGAAATTGGGCAATGTGGGGTGATTTCTTTTTTTTTTTTGTGATTGGCACTACACCATTTAGAATTCCATTCGAGGAAGTGATGAACAAATCGCAAACAAAAGAAGTGCATTTAGGAAACAATTGGTGGAAATGGAACGAATGCAAGTGGTTAACACTTTGGAGACGTGTCCTGTTGTCCAGTTGTGTGTGCGTGTGCATCATAGGGTGGTCATTATAATTTTTTTACTGCATATTATAATATTTGTTGATACCGCGTTTAAGAAATGTAATGAATCAACTTTTGTTGCTAAATCCATAACATATCCAAAAGATGACAGTTTAAGCACGAATATAATTCACTGATTTAAGTGGCATTTTGAAGAGCAGACAGTTCTTAAAATAAAACTGTAATAGAACCCGTACGGACTCCACCGAGATGTATACGAGGCAAAACAGTTGAGGACGAGTCACGGGTTGGGAAATATTTGAGGCATTTTGCTAGAAGACGCATGTGCTGTAGGCGTAGTAAAAACTCTATGATTTCAAGTATTCAATGATCTCAAGCATAAGCCGGACGTACGAGTATAAAGCTACTATTAAACATGTCAACAATTTACACGATTTTTGACATGTGTAATAAAATCGTGTACATTTTTTTCACCCTTTAGTAGCTTAAGGAGCTGCGCATACAAATGGTATTGTGTCTTCACTATATTGGTACAAGACGCTATAATAAAATTATTTTCTCGCGCATTTAAAAACAAACTGGCTCTGCCCAGATTACGACAGCCACAAGGTGCTCTCCCAGTATTCTGAAAGTTAGAATATACCGAATGCGGATAGCCAACACCTTTAAAAATAACTATACTTTGAGAAAGTATTATCGAAAAGCTGTCAGAATCTTAGCCGATCACGTATAGATGGCTTTCGATCAGACCCATTACCACAGAGCTGGGTTGCACATGAACCCTCGTGGTGGACACTTGGTTTGAAGAAATATGTTCACTTTTAAATGCAACAAAACAAGATGCGTATAAAGCGGAACTTGGAAAGGGAACTAGAGTAGCCCGCGAGCTCTAATAGCAAAACAGACGGGAGGAATATCGGTTTTTTCAGGAAGCAAACGAACGAACACGAAAAGCGCGTGAAACTGAGAGATGTTATTCCACAATAAATTTGCGGAAGTTTGACCAGAATATCAAGAGAACGTTTTAGGGCAGCAAATGCAGTACATAGATCTGTAAAGACGAGGAAAGATTCTCATAGTAGAATCACTAAGAAAGTGGAAAAGTTATTTCTTTAGACTCTATAAGGGCGATGAAGATCAGAATCTCGCTTTTTAGGTAGAACCCATCATTCAATATAGACGACGATAGACAAAACTTCCATCCACCTGATTAGAACGAGGTAAGGATACCAATATACAAGCTTAAGACCAACAAAGCTGCTAAGTCCGACGGCTTACCTACCTACGGATCTTTTTAGAGCAGCTTCAAATAACTTGGTAGAAAGCCTGCACCAACTCATTTGTAAGATTTGGTTAGAAGAATGCATCCTTATTGAATGTAGTCTTAGCATCGTTTTACCATAAGAATGGAATTTTCCATACTTTCATGCGTTTTTGCGAGTATGGAAACGGAAGCGACTGAAATAGGCTTAGCGGAAGGATGACAAACTTAAAGTTGTAACTGTAAGGGATTTAGTCTATCTCAACTCTGCCATCACATCTCAAAACGAAATCTCACACAAATCCACACAAAAATTATCTAATCCTTGTTCATTGCTCTTTCTTTGAGCGACTAGGCAAAATTGCCGTAATGATGCTTAAGGGAACTCTATATACGACCTTAATAATCCCGGAATTATATGAAACTCATAGTTAAAGCTTTGGTTCGCTCTAATTGCAGCCTAATAACAGTATAAGCAAGTAAGTAGTTGGCTCGGTTTTGTCCTATAAGTAATTTCCTTGAGCTTTAGAAAGATCAGCGAAAAGGGCGTAGATTTGAATGTTGTACGAAGATCTCGTTGACAATGATACCGTCATTATAGACCGTATCCATATAATGCTGTAGGTTGAAAATTTGGACTGTTTCTGTAAATTAGCCCATACCTGCCTGATAAAAATCCGCATCCAATTAGACAGTGTTTTAGTCTTCGCCAGCAGTTTCCATTTAGTATAGGTAACTCAGTTGTTGAGTTTGACTTTCAAAGCCTAAATGACCTCCAGGACTAGCCTTATAAAGGGTTCCTCACGTTATATAATGTATATCTGCGTTGTCGTTACCTTTATTGCGATTAGTTTGTTGCTGCCTTTAGTATGTAACCGTGTTTTGCTTAATCCCTTCGCTTCTGTATTTTTTTAACAGCGCATCCATCGTCGAAGCTTCCGTTTCTAAAGGCAGCATTGACAACTCGCTGCAATAAAATATACATCTATTTTATCAAGACTTATAATACAAGACTAATCAACTTCCTGTCTGATTTCAGGTATAAACATTTTGGTAAAGTAGAACCAATCGCACCCTTTGAAGCAATTTGAATTTATCCTTCTGGCACCAGCGTTCCGAATTGCAACTCTGAAGGACACCTTCAATTGGACAGTATGCAATCGAAAATCTTCAGGCAGATAAAACGAATTAAGATTTAGCCTGCAGGTGAAGCATTTCACAAAAATTATGCAGAACGTATACGAATGTGGTCCTTCCCATATGGACCGCCGCCGCGATAAAACTAAAATCCATTAAAACCTTTGACAAATCTTCTTTTCTGTTTTTTTTTTCTGCCAGGATGTGTATGTTCTACATCCGCTATACCGACTAATCTCCCATGCAATTTGTCTATTTCAGCCGCCCATAGCATAAAGGATATCTTTTTTTTTTATTTGAATGCGAGGATGCACCCTCTGTACTGTATCCCTTAACACTTTAGTGCCAAAAAAAAAGAATGCAGAATCCCTTCGAGCAAGTACCCGCACACATACATTCACACCGGCAGCACCGTATACGATTCGCAATGAATGATAGAGTGAAAAATCCCGTCCCGTTTGTCCGTTTTTCACTATGACATAATATCATCACATTTTAATTGCGAAATATTAAAAGAGATGAAAAAATTGGCTGAGCCTGTGGGCACTCATCTCCCACATCCTTCTCTGGGAGAGCGAGAGATACTAGATGGATTCGCCTGAGTCCGCCACCGCCACGCCAATGCATATCCTTACTATGTGATGCACACGCTCAGCGGCAGGGGTGAACTATACGGTACTCCTCGCTTGGTATCCGGAAAATGGCTCATATCTGGAACTCGTTTGCATGCACTCACATTCAAATGAATGTCTTTCCCTTCGAGTGTTGTTGGGGCTTCCATGATTTTATACAGCCCTCACTATTTTTTTTTTTTTTTACATTTTATTTTTTATTTTAACTTTTTTTTTTTTGTTTTTTATGAAAATGATTTTGTGACATAAATTAAAGCCGCAGGGCAACCAAAACACTATTAAAAATGTTCATAAATTCACTCTAATATGGGAAGTGAGCGGGTGAGTGCAGTTGCTGTGCTGATGGTTTTTTTGTACCAAACGTTAGCGGTCGTTGAACTTTTTTTTTTTATCGCGACTCTGTGCGTTTGACACAAAATGCAACTTTCATACATTCGCATTTAAGTTTACTTTTTTTTTAATTATTTATATTTGAAGGTACATATTATGAAATGTTTACAAACAAATGCTGCTGGTTTTTTGAATATATGACAGCGGAATTGCCTGTGGGCAATATGTCAGAGTTCATCTGATGTCATAATTCCTTTTTAGTTCAAACAGACCAAAAACATAAATGTAAAACAAAGAGCCAAGTACTTCTAATAGAACAGAAGAAAATGTGTAAATAGTCGGCCACGATTCATGTGATTCATGAAGCCCTATCTTGAGAACCATTAATGGCACAGAAGAGTTGAAATTTTGTGAGGTGAACCTTTATAATGAGCTTTAAAGTTTTTGGCTGAATTGGTTCCAAATGTAGAGAGGAGGCAAAAACAGCCTGAGTTGGTTCCTGATGTAAAATGGTGCCTGGGCACTACCGTGCCCTTTGATCAATAAAATTAAGCGCTTAACCCTAAATCCGTGTTTGGTGCACTGAGTGCCCCAAGCAATTTTCAAATCCAAGTTTAACGTATTTTTACTACGCAGCTGCCATCTACATCTGAATTTTCTGAAAGGTTCGTGCCTTGTATGCATACAAATAAAAGAATGAAACTTGCACTTGTGTGCTTTACCGTGCGGTTATTATTTAAAAAAAAAATAAGATTTCGTGTTATGGTGCACCCAGTGCCCCACAGTGCTTTTTGTATGGAAATCGCTGTTATTATAATTTTATATTTTCTGCCATGAATTAGTATCTATGTGTATTTTGAATTATTCATTTTTTTATTCATTTTTGAATTATAGGCATTGAGCCTATACCTACATTTTTGTGTGTAGTAGGTGCTTTTGAATTTAGAATATAGTAGACGGTTCACAGGTTATACAGATGGGCAGAAACAAACTAATTATTTTTATTCCCCAGTAATTTTGTATAGGATAAAGTAGGTAATTTTCAGGATAAAGACAAGAAGAAAAAAAGCTGTAAATACATATACATACTAACAAAATCGTGAAAATATTGGAGGCTCCAATTTTGACCAATCTTCACAGGAGGACTCCAGGGCCAATAACTAAGACTATCTGTAAGTTTGAGCTCAATCGATTTTGTGGTTTTCGAGATATACGATTTTGAATGTTTTTTTGTACGGGCGGTGCCACGCCCCTTTGTCTAATTTTGACCAATCTTCAAAGGAACACTCCAGGGCCAATAACTAAGATTATCTGTAAGTTTGAGCTCAATCGATTTGGTGGTTTTCGAGACATACGATTTTGAAGGTTATCTTTTGTATGGGCGGTGCCACGCCCCTTTGTATAATTTTGACCAATCTTCAAAGGAACACTCCAGGGCCAATAACTAAGATTATCTGTAAGTTTGAGCTCAATCGATTTGGTGGTTTTCGAGACATACGATTTTGAAGGTTTTCTTTTGTATGGGCGGTGCCACGCCCCTTTGTCTAATTTCCACCAAACTTCACAGAATAGCCTTCGTGCTGCAAACACAGATTTTCTTAAAATTTGAGCACATTCGGTTTTCTGGTTTTCGAGATATTCTCTTTTATATATATAGATACAATTATTTTTTGTAAACCTTCTATAATTTTCTATGAAAATAGGAAGGGGGCACAAAGTGCCCCTGAACACGATAAACAAGATTTTCAACAAACACGGATTGAGGGTTGAGTGAAATTTTTTGAAATAGATTTTTTTTTTACAGATGAAGTGAGAGTTCTATATGAAAACTTACATTTCTGTAGATATCATTTCTCTCTATCTGTTCTAAATCAATATCTAACAAAACATTAAAGTGAATTACGCAACCACTTTGTTAAAAAAAACTTAGTGGAAGAATGCGGAAAACTGGCTTAGTCCGTCATATTCAAAAATAATTATAACTAAAAATTTAATTTCAAACAGGAAGGTTCTATATGGACACTAAAGAACTTTATGCAAAATTTTTTTTTTTTTTTATATAAGCGTTTCATTTTTAACATAATCAATTTTTAAGTACCCTTCACTTACCCTCATCGATTTTGCTAAAATATTTCAAAGAGGATTCTGTAGTAGCCACGAAATAGCATTTTAGATTGACAAAAATATTTATAGGCACCCTAAAAATACATACTTAATAAATTTAACAAAGTTAAAATTACACAAAACTGCAAATCCTTTGTTTTCAATAAAATATGTTACTAATATTAAAAGCACTTGAGTTGGGTTTACTTCATAAATTGGCCATATATAATTTTTATTATTTTCATGAAAAGAATTATCGGTTAAATTAAAAAAAACTTTCGCTTAATCTAAGACCTATCTAATTACCTGCACAGAAAATTATAAAATTAAAAAATCGGTACAATTCCTTAAGAACCTTACTTACCTACTTAAAGTATTGGCGCTACAGTCCGAGATGGACAGGGGCCTCAACCAACAAGCGTATCCAGCCAGCACGATCTTCAGCCTTCTGCCTCCAGTTTCACACGCTAAGTTGGTTAAGGTCGCTTCTTCCACTTACGTGCGCCACCTGAGTCGCTGTTTTCCTCTACTGCGCCATCCCTCGAGCTCGGATTCGAAGATCTTCAGGGCGGAAGTATTCAATCTATATGACCCATCCACCTCGTAATATAATAACCAGTTCTCTAAATTACATCACTTGATGACTGATTAAAAATTACACGAACCTGCAATCAGAAAAAAAACGAGCTAAAATCAAGAATAACAGAATATCAAGCTCGTTTGTTGACGAAAGTATGGTATTCTCGGAAAATCTTATTCCAAGTATAAAAATCTTATTTTGAGCTCATTTTTTCAAGACCAATAAATCGTGTTTTTAGATTTTTAGTAAGTCTAAAAATAAAAATCTTACTTCAATCCTATTTCGGGATTATTTTAAGGATGTGGTTCTTACATTATGCGATGCCTTAAACAATTTTATTTTGGTTATTCACGATATAAACCTTTGATCTAAGATTGTTTCGGCTTATTTCAAGAACAATTGCTGTCATATTAAGATTTAGCACGTAAGAATTAAAAAATCTAAAATCAAGCTTGAGCATACTAGATTGTAGCTTGCGATTTTTTGTGAGTGTATATAATAGTGTATAGCCTAGGAAATTTGGATTATAGGTACAGATTATAATATTGTGCTCATCGTATGGTAAAAGAACTGATGGGACAATAAGAAAATCTTGCAGCTATTCAATGGAACCATCATAGGTACCTTTGTGAAGAGGCAAAATATACGCATAGTTACCTATACCTACCTACCTTGCCTCTGCCTCTGTGTTCAATAACCTAGCAGAATCCTAATGGTCAACCATAAATGTGAATAGCTAGTTCCAAAAATAATATACAATATTTTTTAAATATTCGCTAATCCATTTAAAAAAAAACCTCATTGGCAAAAAATCGTTTCCATCATCATCATTTTCAATGTCAATTATAATCACCGGTAAAGGATATTCAAGTGGAACCTCCATAATTTTCCAATTTTCTTTATATGTAGACTCCATAAGCCCTCCAGTCTTCAGGAATTACCGCAAAACTGATTGGCTCAAATATAGGACAACTCTGATTAATACAGTTTCCCCCGATAACCTTAATCCTCCCTGTAACCCCCAAGAACTTGACAGCATGGTTGAGACCCTCACCTTCGCTCTCAATAAAGCAATGACTTCTTCCTGTCCGCTGGTCCAACCCAGAGGCAAGAAGAAGCCGCATTGGTGGAATGCAGGTCTAGGCCCTCTTAGAACTAAATGTAGAAAACTATTCAATAATGCCAAAAGTACGAGAAACGCGTTAGACTGGGACTTGTACAAGGCATCACTAAATATATATAAAAAAGAATTGAGAAAAGCCAAACGCAATTCTTGGAGACTCTTCTGTGACAAAATAGAAGAAGCCTCTGAGGCCTCAAGGTTTAGGAAAATTCTCTCCACGAATCCAATAACACCCAGCTCCCTCAAAAAAGACGATGGGTCCTGGACGACCTCCAGCGAAGATTCGCTCAATCTACTGCTTGATACACATTTCCCAGGCAGCTCCCATGTGGTTAGCAACTCGAACTTCAACAGTCCATCGCAACCAATAACCACCCCTTCAAATATAATTACACAAAGAAAACTAAACTGGGCAATCCATAGCTTCAAACCATATAAATCCGCGGGACCTGACGGCATAATACCTGCCGAATTGCAGAAATCATCGGACATAATCTTGTCGATGCTTCAGACAATCTTCAAAAGTTGTCTCGATTTAGTTTATATCCCAAAGATATGGAGAGAAGTTAAAGTTGTCTTCATACCCAAAGCAGGTAAATGCTCTCACACAAATTCTAAAGATTTCAGACCTATTAGTCTATCATCATTCCTTCTTAAAACACTAGAACGACTGATTGATATCCACTTACGCAACAGTATCGATAAAAAACTACTGTCTGCGGCCCAGCACGCATACTGCAAAGGTAAATCAGTGGAGACGGCATTACACACTTTAGTACGTAATATCGAATACTCCATGTTCCATAAGGAGTACACGATGGTTGCCTTCCTTGACATAGAAGGCGCTTTTAACAATGTCAATACATCAGCGATAGCAGATGCGCTTTCAGCTCTGAATGTCGACAGCTCACTTGGCGAACTGATCAATCTCAATGGGTGAGGTGTCCGCAAGAAGATCTGTTAGTAGAGGCACTCCGCAAGGTGGTGTTCTATCCCCTCTTCTTTGGAATTTGGTGGTCAATGAGCTATTGATGATCCTGGAAGGTGAAGGATGCACGGCGATCGCTTATGCAGACGATGTTGCTATAGCCGTCTCAGGAAAGCAATTAAATACTCTAAAAGAACTCCTACAAAATGCTTTAAATAAGCTAGCCAGTTGGGCGAGTCGTTGTGGTTTAGGTGTGAACCCCCACAAAACTGATCTGGTGCTTTTCACCAGGAAATATAAAATTCCGACAGTCGACCCTCCCTCACTCAATGGTATCAACCTAACTTTCTCTGACAAAGCTAAATATTTGGGGCTTATCCTGGATAGGAAGCTTAGTTGGAAACTTAACATCCAAGAAAGAGTCAAGAAGGCTACAGTAGCACTCTTCTCTTGTAAAAAAGCTATTGGGAATAAATGGGGTTTACAACCTCGAGTAACCCACTGGCTCTATACCTCAGTTATAAGACCGATACTCACCTATGGGATAATTGTCTGGTGGACAGCCTTGGAGAAGGCCACAAACCGCGACCATATAAGCAAGGTCCAGCGCACAGCTTGCATGTGCATAAGCGGTGCACTGCGCACAACACCCTCTGCGGCGCTAGACATATTGTTTCATATATTACCTCTAGCGACAAAACAAATTTGGCCTAAGCTGGATTTGAAACGCTCTAAGAAATTGATCTCTCTCAATAGATTGCATATCGGCACCACAATAGGTGTCATTACTGGACACTGCCTGATAGGCAAACATGCCGCAACGCTGGGCCTCTTCGCAAACGACTTTTGTAGAAGCTGCATGGACGAGGAAGAGGAGGAAACTATCTCTCACCTTCTTTGTTCCTGCCCAGCTCTCTCCCGCAGAAGGAAGCTTCACTTAGGAGCCTTCTATTACAACGACTTGGGCGATCTGACAAGCATATCGCACATCAGAAGCCTCTTACGCTTCATAAAGAGCTCAAAATGGTTCAACTAGTAGGGAGATCTTAGATCCTTCATCGTGGCATCACAATGGACCTATACTGGTCTAAGTGTGTTGGCGTTTTTAGCTGACAGCCACTTTCAACCAACCAACCAACCAACCTCCATAATTCCCAATCTTTCATCACAGACTTCAAATTGTCAGGGACAATCCTTAAACAGTTAAAGGGAAGGTATCAAGCTCGAGCCAACCATCCAACCTACCCAGAGACGCTTCGTAGATGCAGGTCCAAATGTGTCCAATTATTTGACATGTTTCTACAACATTTCTAAAATCCGGCTTAAGCGAATTTGAAAAAACAAATCTAATATTTATTTTACTACTATATGACTATTTTTCTCACATAATAAAATATTAAATCTTCTCAACTCTAATTTGGTACAACAAAAAAAAGTCCACGTCTTCTCCTTGTGACACCACAGAGTCATCGTTTGCCTTCATTATTTTCGTAACTGAACACTGCCGAAGGCTGTTGTCTCAATTTTCATTTCCACGGAGAAAATTAATAAACCAAAAAAACTTTTCGCTGTCTTTTCGCCATCGTACTAGTACCAACCACGCGTCTGATATCCATCATCATTGTGTCGGAGTTAGCAAAAAAAAAAAAAATCTGAAACGACCTAAAGATGATTTTCTCGCACCAGCATACACAGAAAAGCGATCCCCAGTCACCACCGCACTAAACAGTGATTTTCCAGATACAAGGAATACAAGAAGCTTAGCATGTATTGTCTGGTAACCCTTCCTGTACAGGAGAGTAACGCGAAATTCAAGGAAGAGATGGATGATACGCTTTCAAAATTTTTATTATTAAAAAACTTTTAAATTTTCGGGTGAAAAACTTTGTTAACATCGTCTCCGTCATCGCTGTTTGCACACCGACAAAGCGAACCGAGAGGCATCAGCAACAGGAATCGAACCCAAAGTATAACACTTGACGTTTTGTTGAAATTTCGCTAATTAGATAAAAGTTCTTCAGATTGTTAATGACTTGAGTCGCTTCCCATTTGTAAGAAAGAGAGGGTGCGGTGCACCAAACCACTATCAAGTAAAACCTTTTTTCTCTTTTTTTGGGATGCGATGATAAGGGTAGGAAGTTTGTGCGTTAGATGAACGTTTGAAATTTAAATTTTCTCTTGTTGATGCTGATGATGAGTAAATGTATCTGCAGGGTTTGTTGGCAAAAAAAAAATGTCTACGCTACGTTTTCGCCTTAAAGTTGATTAAAAGTCATTGGTGTTTGTAATGTGCCTTATTAAGTGTTAATAAGGTAACTAATAACTGAAACTGGCTAGGGGAAGAAAGTTGCGAACTTTTCGAAAATCTTGGTATTAAGATCAAGAATTCCTAATTTACATATTTGACAGGTTTATACAAAGTGGTTGAAATATATCAACACATAAATTAATTTGATATTTTAAAAAGGGTAGCTACTCTAATAAAAACCTTTTTTGAATATGGTACGTCAATAAGTGCTTAACATTTTCTTGTTGAACCTATGTACATTTCGGTCAAGATTTCAAAATTCGATAAGTTAACACCAGGTACTCATAAAGGAACAAGATTGTCACCATATCATCGGAACGTCTACCACAAAATGAATAACGATAGATGAGAGTTGTGAGGCCCGCTATAGCTCCAGTGGCGTAGCGAGCACAACTGGCGCCCGAAACACTTTTTAGACAAAAAAAATCTAGTTAAAAATATAAAGACTACAATTGGATTCGAGGATACCTCTCAGTCATTAGAACAGTTTATTTCTGGATTCGGGAACTACATAATACCTTTAAATAAATAAATAAATAGTTGGCGCAACAGGTCCGTATAGACACCCTAGGCCTAGCTTCTTATAACCTTTCGTTTGTGTAAGTTTTTATTTTTGGGACGAATGGAACGACCTTCAGTTTTATGCCAAGTCCAAATGGGCCGAAATGAGAAGGGTTATACCATGATGGAATAAGTATAAGGTGGTCTCGTCGGCTGCCGACTCGTTCGTTTTTTGGTCCCTTAACGCTTCGTTAACGTACACTTACTACGCTGAATAAAGAGAAAAACGTGTCGTTAACGGACTACTTTTTGCCGACGAGACCACCTTATACTTATTCCATCATGGGTTATACTACTCACAACTCTCTTAAATTTGGCAAAATTTAAGGCCATAAGTAACTCAAGAGAAGCTGTATCACCTTTATTATTATTTTTATAAATTGTTTTCCGAAAATATGTTTCCAGGAAGAGAGTTCCAGAGTTTCCTAGTTCTGTATCCAAAAAAAGTTTTGCAAAGGTGACATCCTCGTAGTTGTCAAGTTCCCTCATATTTTGTTCGCAGGTTAGAACATTGTGAATACTAGTACCACCTAACTTCTTATTAGGCTATGGCAGTGGGCTGTGGTTTTTTTTTATTAGTATGAGTCGCCCAGCACTTGGAATCACCTATTTAACTTAATTTCATTTTTTAGTCATGCAACGTCTCATTCGCTTTTGATTTTTTTTTTTAATTCAGCAAATAAATGTCAGTAATGCCTATCTAACATTTTTTACCAGGATGGCGGAATGAAATACGGTTTGGTTTGACCAAATAAGCGTAAGGCTTGCTTGCAAGCTCTATAAGACGGTATTTAAAATTTAGACCAGTGTTAAAATAAATCAAGTTAACAAACGTTTGATTGAATTTCATACGATAAATGTCACAACATTTTTGGTACACACCAGGCGATGTTTCCGATACTTATTTAATGAATATGTAGGGGAAAGGTCGGAACACTGAGACAGTCCGAACAGTGAGACACTCCATTTCATTCATTCCAGACATGTCGATTAATACAATACTGATTATTTTTCATTCTGCACCTATTGTTTCTTTTCCTAACAACAACCAGCTGCGCCTGTGCTTTCGGTATGTAAGAACCTAAAAAAAAGGGCAGAAGTATTTTTTTGTATGTTCCTAAATTTTGTGTAGAAACGTCAAATATTCAGATATTTTTTTATTTTATTGTTAGTATTATGTTCTTTAATTGTACAAACAAAAATTTACGATACTCTTGTCAGTTTTTTACGAAAATAATTTTTTCTTTGCAATGATGAAAATCAAACAATGAGACAGATTCAATGGACGAACAGTGAGACATGTTAAAGCGATGGAAGAAACCTCAAATAATTATTTTTTTGTTTTATTCAACATGAAAATTATTTTTATTTATTTTTAATTGTATTGCTATTAATTTTCATTAAAAAACAAATTGAATTGATTTGATTCATTAAAAGCCTTTTTAAAAAATAATATGAACAGTCAAATGTGATTGAAGTTTTTTTTATTTTTTTATATTTATATTTTTTGTTGTTTTTGTTCTTATTAATTAATAAGTAATATATGTTGGATGAATAAAACTCATGTATTTTTTTGATAAAAAATGTTTAAGACGAGATTTTATTGGAATTATTGTAGTGTCTCACTGTTCGCCCTACGTTGTCTCACTCTTCGGACCCCCGTCAAACAGTGAGACAGTTTGACCTTCTTCAACAATTCAACTTATGGTGAAGTAGTTTTTGAATTATTCGCTAAACTTTGTATGGCAAAATACAGCGGAAATATGTCGTCAGATACCACAAAAAAATTATTTTGATAGCTCTAAAGTTTTCGGAGATATAACCGTTTGAAAGAAAAGTGTCTCACTGTTCCGACCTTTCCCCTACATCATAATTTTATTGTCATTGAGCTCGTTATCATTTTTTGGTGAACCGCCTTTTTATTGGCTCATAAATATCTCTAAGGGAAGGCGCACACGAAAGTGGTATGGCGGTGGCGTGGCAGGTGGCATCTTTAAAGCCTATGTAAATTAATGAAGACATCAAAGCGGATTGGAGGCGACGCGACGTGGCATTTTTCATGTGGTGTGGTGGTGCTACTTGTCTCGAACAAGGCGACGAAGTGGATTTATAGAGGCATATGCCCTGTAGTGTGAAGGCATATAATATTGTAGAGGCGTATTTTTGTTTACCCGGAAACTAAAACCATACTAGATGACCAAGAAAAATTTTACAGACTGATTCGGTGGCACCATACGTTGTTTGTCAACGTTGTTTGCTGGGTAAATCACTTTCATACAATTTCGCTACCATTCCCTCGCCACACCACTCATATGCCACCTGCAACTTGGTCACCACTGTACTGCCATGCTACCCTTGTTCACCACTTCACTGCGCGCCTTATCGAAGGAAGATTTGCATGCATTTTGACTTTCTTTCGGTAATATAACTACGTTATGTCATTATTGATTTCAAGGCTCAGGAAAGACGCCATCCCGAGGACACTTGCCTAATAGTGTAACCTTACGGAGTAGGTACAGGTAGAGTAGAGAAATCAGTGGCATGAGGCACCCAGGCATGATAGAACCCCTGCTCCCCACTCCATCTAATAATGGGGGATTTGTCATTAAAGAACGTACTCCTAAATTTTGAATAATTCATTCAGAATATGCACATATTTAACGATTCAAAACTTCCTTCCATTGCGTGCGATTTTTCTCCACCTCCAGTCTGGAAGAACCTACCTATACCAACTATAATAAGAAAACAATTTTAATAAATATTTAAATTTAGCAACACCACACCAAAAGCGCCCTCCAACCTAATTACAAAGCCACAACAATCACCCTTGCCTAATCGAATTTCACAGCTTATAGATTTTCCCATCTCATCCTGTGTGCTGATCCTTTGATTCTAATCCAAAAAGTTGTCATCAAAAATATACAGCCTACAAAGAACCTCCGTCACACGCATGCAGTCACATCGCACATTCAACTCCATCACTTCACATCGCATAATCACCATCAAAGGCCCAATATCACATCCTTTAAAAGTCAATTTACATGTTAACGAGGAATTTAGTTCTCGCGCTTTGGCATAATTTCGCACCCATGGGCTCATAACGAACGCGTGCGCCCACGTGCGCCCACCGCGATTGCCTCGCAGTCGCAGTCTCCCACTTAAATCGCAAAAAGCCATTCAAAGTCACTTTTATGAATTATCCTTAATTGTATCTGAGCAATTAAATTCCGTCCTAAAGAGGTTAGAACAACGACAACGGAGACGATGATGACGACGACGACGCGACACGACGATAAACGCCGCCAAATGCACGACTGGAAAATCAAATTGTTTATAATTGCATCGCATATGAGTGGAAGTGGATCTGATGTAGGTACTGGTACTGGTACATATCTGTGTTTTAGACTTTAGCTTCGGATATACTGGGGCTATACGTTTCTTTTCGTTTATCATCGTGAGCGAGGAATTTTAATTACCCAGCATGGTAAATTCGTTTCGGAGGATAGAAGCACCTTTTGGCGCTTTTCTGTGATTGTATCTCGACACGAGATGATGTTGCCAGAGATAGTATAACCGAACGAACCTAGCGGCCGTCCAGTCTTGTTGTATCATCGTCGTTGTGTAGCTTCTGTGTGTTGTTGTGCGAACGCAAACGGTTTTATCATTTAAATGTAAAACAGGATGCCAGCAGTTAGATGGCCTCCGGTCACAATGGGAAGAAACATTAGAGTAGTGCTTGGAGGGTGGTATTGGCTCTGTGCAGTTTCCTATATATGCGCCATCTCTATCTGATATGTGGTACCAGACCAGTTCTTATTCTCGTTTTGCAATTTCGAATTTTGCGCCCCAAGGCTGTCTTTAAGGAGTTCTCTGTGTGTCTTTGTGTGGGTGTATTTGCGAGCCTTTGACGTTGGCAGATTTAATAGGTTTGCAGCGAGAGAGAGACAGAGAGAGAAAACGAGCAATACTGGCAAGACGCCGCAAGGTACATCATCGAAATCCGCCCTAGGAGTTTTAGGTGGGTGAGCAGATATTGGTAGCAAGACGGAGATGATACTAGCTGTATCTGGATGCTGATAAACTAACCAACAATGTGCTCGTCGAGTTGATGAAAGAGGGATAGTGATGGAATCATGAAAGCAGTTATGAGTTCGGATGGTTGGTTATTTCAATTCCATTATTTTGTGGATACTGCAATGACTGCCGATGGGCGATTTGGTGGTACCTTTCCATTATGACGACTAGCAACCTCATTGCAAGACATATTGTTGGCCAAATTAGCAAACGAAAATGGATATCTGCATGCAAATGATAGCAGCATTAAAATATGGCTTCCATCCATTTGAATGTTGAGATGTTGGATATGCATATATACGAGCATCTTAGAAGGTGTTAAACGCTAGCACTCCACAATTATTACCTGAATGAAGTTGCATTGAGATGTCTTTGGATTATGTTCTACATAAGTGCTCCATTCTCAGAATATGTACGATTAATGTATGTTGCAAAAAAAACTCCAGAATTTAATCTAAGTGTTCCCATAAATCTGAGGTTTGTAAATAAATATTTCCACAACATAATCGATCACAAATCTACTAGTATATATTTAAATGAAAACCTTAGGCTTTAAAAACTTTCCCGCAGACTTTGTCCTGCTCCTGCCCGAACTTTGGCTTGCTATTTTAGAAACACAGCGAATCCTGGAACCAGAACACAGCACCACCTTTAATAAAATAAGTTAATAAATAGATAAATAGCGCAACAGGTCCGTATACGCACCCTAGGCCTAGCTTTTCAAAACCATTCGTTTGTGTGATTTTTTTTATTTTTGGTACGAATGGAAAGGACCTACAATTGTATGACCACTCCGAACGGCTGAATTGAGAAGATTTTTCATGACATTTATGTATACTCTCGGATGTTTGTCAGATGTTTGCGAGATGTGGCGCAATGGAAAAAAACTTAAAGCTGTAATTTGAATTTTTCCGGGGGTCGAACCGGGGACAGTAGTCCAGCACACTAACCACTGAGCTACTGCGCCACCAGCAGCGCCATCGACAGGGTCCAATTGTAAATGTAAACAATCCATGGGCCCTCTCAAACAGACACAAAAAATTCCTGTAACCCGATCGAAGCGCCACTTAACGGGTCATTGTGGATGTCTTTTAAGTTGCTCCTTGGTGTTTTCCTGAAAACTCCATACTTTTCTAAAGGTTTGATTTTTGAATTGGCAACATTTTTCCAGCGAAAACTAATTTGACAGCTGACAGCTTATTTGTGGTCATTTTGGGTTTGCCATTTCACCGCGATTAGAGCTGCATTCTGGCATTTCGCCATAAGTAAACTTATTAGCTTACCCAGGACATTATTCCAATCATTCCAAAGGGAAACCGATTTCTCGGTAATTTTGGTATTTTCCTAGTTTTCGAACGGGTTTCCTAGTTCCTTATTCCTCATTATGTTCCACAATAACACATCAATTCCCACTACCAACATCTCCCTGCAATAAGAAAATTAAATATGAAAGCCCAACTAACAACAAGGAACAAGCAAAACGATAGGACTTGATCACGTAATAAAGTGCTGTCAAATTTGCTCAAATCAAGACCAACGAAACCATCCCGCACAATTTTTCGCCAGCATCCTTGCCGCGAAGGAATAGTAGATGCTGTCGCGCCACTAATGGCGCAATAACACAGCTGATAACTTATTAAAATTGCTGACACCTGAAACCAAATCGCCCTATCACAAGCTCACTCTGTGTGTCGCTATTGAATGGTACCGAAGGCAACAGCTATACAGCGCCAGAGATGGACCGAGAGAAAGAGAGAGATCGTTTCGCAAATATCGGGCTTATTGGTTGTTGGTACCGTGCCATGGAAATCGACTAAGCCTGAGGCGCCTCATCGCATTATTACTTTTGGATGTATTTTGTTTATTTTTATTTTTTTTTTCTTCGCTCTCGGTCTAGTTGTTCTGTATTGCGCCGTATAATACGTACGGATACTCTAGGAAAGGATAGCAGGGTGTAACGTGTGCATAGCGGATAATATTTGTGATGGACTGGAGGTGTATTCATTGGTCTTGGACGCACATAAGCATTTATAATAGTGGCACTATATTAAGCTGGTCAATAACAGCGTTTGATTGAGGGGCAGTTTTAGCATTTTGAATTTTGTGATATCCCCTGCAGTTTTATTTTCGGACGAATGGAGCGGCGGATGCGGATTTCACTGGGTATGATGTGCTATAGCAGAATAAATTAGAACCATTCTGGAGATTTAAATGTGGTATGGACTTTATTTTTTTATCTAATCCAGAAAGGGATTATGTATGCAATTATTTAGAGAGATGAGTTTCACACTTCCCCTATTTATGAGAAAATTGTTACAAGAGACCACTTCTGGAGACTATTAAAAGGCGAAGACGATTGAAATTCCGCTGTTAGGCAGAACGATCCATTCAATCTAGACGATGATAGTCAAAAGTCAACATTTCCATCCACCCGACCAAAACGAGGTATGAATAGCGATATCCAAACTTAAGTCCAACAAGGCTACTGGAGCAGATGGCCTACCAAACGAGCGGTGACGTGCAGCATATAACTTTGTATGGAGCATGTACCAACTTATCAGCAAAATTTGGTCGGAAGAGAAAGTAGGGAGATACTCTAAACTGCGCCGTTTACAAAGGAATAAACCTCCTGAATGTTGGGTGTAAGATCCTATTGGCTAGACTGTGTTAACGCCTTAAACTTTTCGACCTAATCGGCCTATATCAGTGCGGTTTTATGCCAGGAAAGTCAACCATCGACCAAATCTTCACACTCCGGAAGATCTTAGAAAAACGCAGGCTTCCCGTTCAGTACACACCATCTCTTTATCGGCTTCTAGGTCGCCTCTTATAGTGTAGGGACAAATTGTAAAAAGCCATGCCAAATATCGACATCCCTGCCAATCTCGTCCGTCTATGCAGGACGACGATGGAGAAATCTCGCTGCTCCGTCAAAGTAGGGAAAAACGCGGTATCATGTAACTTCTTTAACATCATTCTTGTACGCAATTGTACGGAACTCACAAGCCAACATTAGAGGTGCCTAACATTTTTCAAAAGTCCGTTCAACTATGTACTTGCACTAGCTGACCCGGCAAACGTTGTTCTGCCTAAAATACGAGTAGTTATTTTAAATATTTCATAACTTGTTTTTGTTAATAGGAATGAAAGCAAATAGCTTCAGTGGTTCAGCGGCAATTATCGGACTTACATACGCACCAACAACGTTTTTATATAATATATTTAGCTGAACCCGCCCGGCTTTGACCATGCACAGGAATTGTATTGCTTAGGTTTTAGATAATAATGTTCTTTCGTAAAATGCGAAAAATGAGAATAAATCGAACAAAACAAAAATCATGAGAATCGCCTCAGCAATTTTGACCAATCTTCACGGGGACGCTTCCAAGTGAATACCGAAGATTGTCTGTAAATTTGAACTCAATCGATTTATCGGTTTTCGAGATATAAGACTTTGAATGCTGTTTTTGTCTGGGCGGTGCCACGCCCCTTTGTCGAATTTTGACCAATGAGCACTCCTGAGTCAATACCTAAAATTGTCGGCAAATTCGAACTCAATCGATTCGGGGGGTTTCGAGATATAAGATTTTAAATCATTATTTTTGTATGGGCAGTGCCACGCCCTTTGTCCAATTTTGACCAATCTTCAGTTTGAGGGCTTATAGTTCGGGGCAATTTTGGATTTTTCAAGCCCCAATATTAAGGGCTCTAACGATTTGAACCAAAACTGATACTTGAGTTAAGGTAGACTAGTGAACATAAAGTCATAACTGCATACCCAAGTTTTCGCTAGAAATGCAAATAAATTCTTAAATTACTTTCGAAAAATGGATTTTCTCGAAAACGAGACACGAAAAAAATTCACTTTTATTGTTATGTAAGTTAATATGGCCATTCTTAACGCGATATATAGCGAACTCCAGTTTTTTATAGAGTATCGCAAAATGGGTTCTTCTAGTAATTCTGTTTTTTTTTTTTTTTAAATTGGGGTTTCTATAATTTACATGAAAACGGTAATTGCTGTTATTGACATTTATGAGAATATTGTTAGCTACATAATCTGTAGATATATATGAAGTTCTATTAATGTGGTTAGGGTGAAAACGGAAATAACGATTTTGACCAAAAAGCATACTTAGAGTTAAATTTACGTTGTTATGACTGCGTCCTTTCTTTTCTACTGGAAACAAAACTGCTAACATCTCAAAAACGCCATTTTCGATATTAATTTAAATATTTAGCCATGCCGGCATTCACAAGAATTATAATCATTTGTCATCTATATATAGCTATACCATTGGAAAATATTACTTTTCAAACAAAAAATATAAATATTTGTTACCACAAATTTTGTTTGTTTAATTTATTGAAAGCACTGTAACTTCATATAAGCAAATAAGAGAGAGCCATTCAATCTCTTTACACAAACTGTAAAAGCTCTGTTCGGATAAACGGCGTTAAATCAATACCTTTCACCGTGGGCGTTGGACTTCGCCAGGGGTGCGTCTTGTCTCCTCTCCTTTTGATTATTTATATGGACTGGCTGTTACAGCGATTAGTAAGGCCTTGTCGAGAAACACCAAGGAGACTCTATATAAGACCCTCATCATCCCAGTCCTGCTTTATGGCGCAGAATCATGGACGTTATCAAAGGCGGATGAAGATCTCCTTGGTCGCTTCGAACGCAAAATTCTTCGAGTGATTTTCGGTCCCGTTTGCGTTGACGGGCTTTGGAGGAGGAGATTTAACAGCGAACTCTACGAGCTGTACAGCGACATCGACCTGGTCAGAAAAGTACGTATCAGTCGACTAAGATGGCTAGGACATGTAGATCGAATGGACACCAACGCTCCGGCCCGAAGAGTCTTCGATTCCAACCCGGAGGGACAACGCAGTAGAGGAAGACCTCGCCTTAGGTGGCGCGCACAAGTGGAAGGGGACCTCAACCAACTTGGAGTGCGCAACTGGAGGCGGTTAGCCAAAGATCGTGCTAACTGGAGAGGCGTGTTGGTTGAGGCCCAGGTCCACCCCGGACTGTAGCGCCATCTAAGTAAGGCTGGTACAGCGCAGCCTTGGCGAAGAACATTTCGAATTGGGAGATCTGAGGATAAGTCATCTGCTCTTTGTTGAGGACTTGGTCATCCTTGGGTCCTCTCAGACTGAACTCCAGCGCGCATTCTATGGGTTTGTAGCCGTTTGGGTTGAAGCTGAGATGAAGTGGATGTTAGTGGAGTCCCATTGAAACAGGGGGAGAAGTTTAAGTATATCGGGGTCTTATTCACGAGTGATGGAAGGAGCAATGCTGAGTTTTCCTGTAGGATTGGTCAGGCTGGGCCAATTTTGAGACAACTTGGTCATTCAGGAGGACTGAAATTGGCGTCAAAGCTAAGCTGACAGTCTTTAATTCGGTGTTTGTTGCAACTCTTACCTATGAAAGAATAAGATCGCGGATACAAGCTGCCGGAATGAGATTCCTCTGCATTGGAAATACCAGAATACATGAGGAACTCAATGTCGAGCAGCTACTTCTCCGGACGGAGCGGTCCATGCTTCGGTGGTTTGGTCATGTTATACGCATGTCCCCGACCAGGATTCTACGACGTGCTATGGAATCGGTACCATCAGGCAGGCGTCCTCTAGGTAGACCTAGGATGAGATGGTTAGATCAAGTCCATAATCTCTCCTCTACCCGTATGGGGATTGCCCTTGATGATTTAGAGTCGAAGGCAGAGAATCGAGAGCTTATGGAGCGTCCACTTGAGCAACCTACACCCGCGACCCACTTAATGGACAAGCGGAAAATTAAATGAAATGAACAAAAAAATCTAAATACCGGGAGGATAAAAGTATGACATTACCCAAAAACACACCCATAGGTACCACGTTTCCTTTTAAACCTAATAGATAGATATAAATATCTCTTCAATTTGATAAAGTGAATGGTTCTTTGCTTTCCTGACAGCAATTTGCATCTCATAGAAAACTTTAAAACTTCCATTGTCCAAGTAGAGTTAGCACATAAACATATTGATGTGGTAAATAAATTGGAAAATTTAAGTACAAAAACTTATTAGAGACCCGAGGCCATAATAAATATTAAACTGGCATTTTATAGCAATGTAATTGCTGTCAATTGGTCATCGATTGTCCGAAACGAGAGTAAACTAGACCAAAATTGAGTGTGTTTGTTATTCAGATGCTATTTGCATTTGGTATGGAGGGTGCGCTATTTATTTGGGAGGGTAAATTCCGAAGGGCGGGATCTGTTATGTTTCACGCATTGACAACGTATTTTATTTATAATGCATAGCTGTAGGAAGTGTATAAAATGTCTGATTTTAATGATTGAAAAAAATGCATAGAAGTGGCAAATTAATTTCCTTTGAATTGCCAAACTATCCCATTACCAGGTGCATGTAGATACAAAACTCGTCGTTCGATTTAAATTAGTTTTCCCTTTGAACAAAGTATAGCTATTCAATGACCAAATAAAAAATAGCTTCGATTCCATTATAAAAATACTATAGTATGTACATGTACATTTCCTCATTTTTAACTAAACCCAACAAAAAGTCCTGTCTCAATCGAAATTAAAGTTAAATATACTGATGGATGGGAATTGGAAAGAGGAATGTTCAATGGTTCCATGTTTGATTTGCTATCATCACATATCATTGTGTCGTCGTCGTCCTTCACAGTCTCTTGTCGGTTTTCGTTCTCCTTATCATCATCGACTCAATGAACTTTAGCAAATAATGAGAAGTAGTCCTTGATACTAGAGTGTATACGTTTTGGACGATTTTCTTTTAGTGAAGTCGGCACCAGCACTCCTGTGTCGCAGTCGCCACCCCTTCCACATTTAATTCATCGAAACTTCATCGACTAAAAGTTACCAATAACATTTAACTTTCAATTGTAATTTCGATCGGCCTCAGGCGATGGGAAACTCATTTTCCTAGAGTCTTTCGAATGTGTGGCTAAGCGGATGCTGAGGTCGAGAGTCCGGGACGAGGTATAAATGTACACATATTAGGATTCAAGTAAAAAGGACTTCACATGAGTTAACATTTTGATGTAAAGGCATCTAGCCTTTTGGGGTTTTCTTTGCTTTTATATATAAACTGTATGTATAAGTGTTTCCATTTTTTGTGTGTCCTTTGTTGCTAGGGGGTATTGCTGAGTATTATCGTGGGTATTTCACTGCATACTTTCAGTGATTAAAAAGCAAATACATAATACAATACATATTGGTATCTGTGTTGAAAGGGTTTAATTGCATTTTTTCGAAGTTCTTGTTTAAGGTATTACAGTATTACAGTCAACAATAAATTTTCCTATAAGAAATCACTGGAAATTAACGTCCTATGAGTAAATGTTGGTCAGCATACCAAGAATTGACACATTTCGTGACATGTGTAATCGCAGCAAAATAACACTTTCATTTGAAGACTAAAAATGATTATTGGTAAGGCCCAATGATAATGAAATCCATAAAAAGCTGTTTGGTGCGGATTTAAGATCGGCCGGCCGGCGGTGCGGTCATTGCTCCGTACTTTTTCTTGAAAATGACGTTGGTAAGGCCATTACCATCAAAGGCGAGCAGGGGCGTAGCGAGGGTTCGAGCCGTGGGGGGGTGAATTTCATTAAAATGCCGACTTATTTCAGGAACTTGCCGACTGTATAGAAATCATGAAAATCGGCCCAGCGATTATTCACTCCATAGAAGATGTTTTTTGTATGGGAGATGCCAAGCTCCTTTTTGACCAATTTTTGACCAATCTTAACAGGAACACCCCTGGGCTAATACCTAAAGGACCATTCACATAAGAGCGACCAGCTACCTACGATCGAACGACTATTCGCAAGTTTTGACAGCCCGTTCACATGAGCACTTTTATAGGTCCCGGCAGTTCGCGAATAGGGTAGTTCGCGACAACGTCAGTATCAAATGAGAAAAAAAAAACAAAGTGACAGCTAAAAAAACTTGTAGGAAAACAAAGAAATTTTATATGGCGGGAGATAGGGTTTAAATTAATTTTGGATTTTTTGAAACAATCTCTACAAATTTATTTATTGAACTTTTGTAAACACTTTTAAGAAACTCTAAATTTCAAGACTGCAATGTTTTCAATTTGTATTTGGCACTTTATTATAAACTTTTCACAAATAAAATGGGCAAATCCTATCTCCCGCCATGTAAAATTTCTTTGTTTTCCTACAAGTTTTTTTGACGTTTCAGTGAAAGAGAAAGCGCACTTCTGAAAGAGATAGCTTCGCGAAATACCCTATTCCAGCCATCAGTTTTTACCCTCAATGTCTAGTTTTAGGTTAAGTTCAAACGAATGTTTTATCCGCTAGTTTGTGGAACCCTAATTAAATGATGTGGATTGCGAATAAATTTGACAATTCGCGCCAAGGGTGTTTTCGTTCACGGCAAAAAGTTTGTAATTCGAAATTTCGTTATTTAAACTGTTTATAAACTTATTTTCTTAATACAATATTTTGATGGGATAATTAATTATCCTCCTCTTGGCCCAAACACACGTTTGCCACGAATTGTTAAAGTTCGCAATCTACATCAATAAGCCGCGAACTAACGAATAACACATTCCTTCGAATTTAACCTCAAATTAGAAATGCCAACAGTACTTTTAAAATCGAATCTAAACTCGCTAAATTTTAAGGATTTCAGTCGGCAAATTCACCGATGCCCACCGTCCTTTTTAAAATCGAATGGAAACTCGCTAAATTTTAAGGATTTCAGTCGGCAAATTCACCGATGCCGATCGTCCTTTTTAAAATCGAATGGAAACTCGCTAAATTTTAAGGATTTCAGTCGGCAAATTCACCGATGCCGACCGTCCTTTTTAAAATCGAATGGAAACTCGCTAAATTTTAAGGATTTCAGTCGGCCAATTCACCGATGCCGACCATCCTTTTTAAGATCGAATGGTAACTCGCTAAATTTTAAGGATTTCAGTCGGCAAATTCAACGATTCGCCGATTTTAAGGAGTTCATGTGGAACCTTTGAAAATGCCGACTTTTGTATACATTTACAAGTTTAAAAACCTATACCAAATGGAAATCCAACTTAAGATCTAATTTTTGAAAATTGATCGTTGATTTGCCGACTCTTGAAAAGCGACCCCCCCACGCCCCCCCTCGCTACGCCCCTGAAGGCGAGCGCTACAGAACGATGCTAACCGATTTATTTTGGCCCAAATTGAAAGATATGGAGGTAGACGACATGTGGTTCCAGCAAGGTGGTATTTCTGCATGAACGATTTGAGGGTATAGTTATCTCTAGCAGAAGTGTCGTGAATTGGCACATAGATCGTGCGATTTAACTCTGCTAGGCTTTTTCTTGTGGGATTGCCTTAAGTGGAAGCTCAATGCGAATAAACCACAATCGACCGATGTCCTTAAACCCATCATAACCAATGCCATCGCTTAAATACAGCCGGATCTATGTATGCGGCAGATTGGACAACTCGGATCTGTGACAGCGTGAGAAGCTGCGGCGGACATTTGGACATGGTGTTATATATTCCATACAATAATGACATACATGGGCGTTTCAAATAAAAAAAGGAGTTCGTTAATAACTCACACACAGCTTGTTTTATTCCATTTCAACGTCGACCCATCCTTATTGAAATACCCTTTAGTGAATCTTCAGTAAGCTCAGCTTCTATTCACATATCTCTGTGCTTTGTTCCGTTGTGTTTAGAAGGGCGTCGAAAAATATTTTAACCTATAGGCGGTATAGGTAGTCGCAGTATGGAAAAGTTTAGGAACCCCTGGTATAGATCGTGCTTATACATCTTTGGTAAGATGTGATACCGCTAATGAAATGCCTTCAGGTATTAGAAGAACGTCTCGTCGCAAAAAGTCGAGAAATACACCAAAATAACCAGTTTATAGCACAAATCCTTGCTTTAGCACAAATCCTTGCATACTTGCAGGCTGATTCGAAGCAGGTAGGTATAGGTTCCTACAGCGATTTTTCGATTGATTTCCTCGGACGATATCATTTTGCGAGGTAATATAATTGCAGTTGTGGGCTGTCTCCACAGTTTAACAGTCTGACTAATGTTGTTTCCAAATTTTCACAATTGTGTGTCTTAGTACATTCCGATCATGCTCACCTCCGCAGGATTCTGTTTGGGCCTACTGCTAGAACTTTCGAATATTGCCCTTGCATTATATTGGATAGGATGTGACGGATTTGCGTGCTCTTCTTCTTTTATCTAAGGAATCTGTATTTTCCGTTCTATTTTGATCGTATTGAAGTTTGCGGGCTGCTCTCTTATCAGCTCTGGTTTTCGTCATGGCCCAAGGATGTGCCTCGTTTTTGACTTCATGCCCTGCCACCACTTCAGCGAACCAGGTATTTTGTTCGATATATAGTGGTACTTCTGATGGTAGATTGGCGATATTGTCCCTAGTCCTCTTGGGTTTGTGCTAACAAGGTGCTCGTTGAGGGAATTTGGCAGACGCGGTCGGCAAACATATCAAGAATACCATTCTTTACTCATATAAATGTATAAACAGTTCGAAAAGTCAACCAAAAATGGCCAACATTTACCGAAAACTTTACTTAATTGTATTTAGTTTGTTAAGCTAATCCATACCTTTAAGACTAGTTAAAGAACATAGAGTTTTAGCGTCCAATTATTATTCATAAAAATCGAAAACGGCGGTGAAAAGTCCGTATTATAAAATATGACAGAACTTTCTCTTACATCTTTGAATAATCCCTCCTTGGGCTGTATGATTTATTTATCCTATAACCATCTCCTTAAAATGTATTATTGTTTTCACAGAATTAATGGCTTCTAGGACTAAAAAGCTTAATGGAAACGCATTTTTCAAAGAAACAATGAAACATTATTCCAGGCGTACCAACCTATCCCACGTATTCAATATTTAAATAGACGTCTTCCTATAAAACACGAAAGGCATCCAATATCGCCGCCACCTGAGATAATCCTCTCAGCGTTACCACCTTGACTCTATTTGGCGCACGTTCTACCACACTTCCTTTTGCAAGATATGCAAATATGCTACCGCCGTAACAACAGTATTAGTATGCATGGAATGCAAAATGCACAAGAAACACACCCTACAAGCGAAGAGACAAAAAAAAAATGCAAGATCCTTATAGAAAAATTATGATAATCAGGATAAATAACAAAAAAAAAAAGAGGGGAAAATTAAAAGAAAATCCTTTCTCAAGGAAATTAAGCAAAAATAATATCGGATGCTAGTTGAAGGATGGTACTCAGCTATACACACAAAAAAAAAGAAGAAAATAAAACAGCTGCAGGCTAACTGCGGTCCAGTAAAGAAAAGAATATCTGCGTTGGGGGCATAACAATGTATCAAGTATCTATACAACAACTGACTGTGATGGGTGCAAAACGAGCCGTTGACAAACCCACCCCAAACCCCGACAATTACCACACCGCACAGCAGAAGAAAATTCTCTAGATGCGGGTAACACAAAAAAAAATTGCTCAAGGGACTTTCGCTCAGAATTCATAATGTTCATGAGTTTAATGAAGTGCCAATGGCGATAAAATATTTTATTATGGAAATCCTAAAGTTCCCATAATTTGTATACACTCTTCTCATATAATCAGCCGCAAAAGGCATTTCTCATTTACATTTGCTTTGCGAATACGTCAGGTTAACTCGACTGGCCGATTGATTCACCATGTTCTATTTGGACAAAATAATACTTACCTACATTTATGATGGACTAGGGCCTCAAACGAACTATATCTAGCCTCTTCATTTAGCAGGATCCATAGTCAGCTATACCTCCAGTTGCGGAAACCGAGTTAGAGGCCCTCCGGCCTCTACTTGCTCTGCACTCGGAAAATTGTCCAACCCGCTGTACAGCCATCTTAACAGTCGCGTTCTCGAAGTCCTTCATGAACTATCAGCACCGCAGAACCATAAATCAAAATTTTTTCTCGACTTTAACTAAGTCCATGCGATTCTTTACCAAACAGCACTATGAAGGTAACCGGACAGGGGTCTGGTTCTGGAGTCTTCGTGGAAAGCGAGAACATTAGACTACCTATACTACTTCTTAGGTAACCAAGCGTCTGTCTTCCAAGCGGAGATTTTCGCTATCCTTATGGCTATGCGCTATATTGTGCGACAAACAGGTTGAGGGCTAGAAGCATATGCGCTTGCAGTGATAGCCAAGCTGCACTGAAAGGGCTGCTTAAACCTCTTACCTCGTCCAATTTAGTGCTCGAACTCAAGCTGTCACTGAACTTGGTCGGAAAGCTAAACATAGTGAAACTTGTTTGGGTCCAAGGACTCCCAGGTCACACTTCTATCCAGGGAAATGAGATCGCTGATGAGTTTGCTAGGCTGGGTTCAGAAGAAGCTCATCAGCAAAAAGTTCGCGTCTTTCCTTCTGTCTCTCAGAAGAATCGACAGCAGACTGCTTGTGTGGGCGTCCTTTCGAACAAACACTTAAATGTATTGGGCTTGAGCGACACCATCATCTGTTCTGCTTGTGGAGAAGACGACGATACAGCGGAACACTACCTCTGTAGTTGTCGCGCCATTGCTCGCATCAGGTGGCGGATCTTTGCTCTTCATCACTGAAGCTCCTTCTCATCTTTCTTCGAAAGACGGGAAACCTAATTAACCTATTATTAAATGAATAAATGAAAGTCTCTTAAGACCACTATAGGCGTGGGTATTGACCTGGAGTATGTCAGTGGCTTAATGGTTAGTGTGCCGGGCTACTGCGAGCAAGGGGTTTTATGTTCGAACCGCGGAGAAAGTAAAATTATGTCTTAAGGCTTTTTTTCTGCGGAGTCAATTCTTGTGAGCGTCTGACAAACATCCGAGAGGATAACTGTGTTGAGTCGAGTGGTTGTGAGAAGCTACACCTATAGTCCTATACGACCCTAATGCGCCAATTTATTTATGGATCTGGAGCTCATGGACTGGAGCTCATGACTTGGTTCCAATCTAAGGTTATCACATAAACGGGAAAGTTTTCGTTAGACGTTGGACCCTATTTAATAGATGAGTTGGTCCCCTATACAAATTAATTCAGCGGTTTCTCACAAGTGTAGAAGGCAATAATGCGGCATTTTAAGTCCTTTTAATTGAATCGAATTTCTTTTCAAGTATACAAGTTCCGGGTAGTTAGCGTTATAAGAAATTTTGAGTGGTATGCCTACAACGGCGTTAGGCCTAAGAAAGTCCATAACGCCCAAAAATAAACAACAAGAAAAAGAATTTGCATGCTGCTCCCCTGCAACCCCTCCTACTTGGGGTCACTATCATATTTTGAGTATATGTGCGAAATTGGGTATATGGAAGGATTTTTTGCAGTGCAAACTCCCACCTACACCAAATCCAAAAGAAACCCCAAGCAAGGGGGTTGCATATTTGTTCTACTCTTTATGCATTTCCGAACTTAATATTTTGGACTTTACTGCTTGTCCCAAAAACGAACCCTGAAAAGGTTCAATTTTGCAACAACAATTATTGCCTAACGCCGGCCGCCTACAACAGAAGGTGTGACAAACTCTGGTATCTTCTTTCTATTTCTAAATATTACCAATAAAACATGAGTCCTCTGTATCCGCAGTTTAAGCGTCAAGTGGTTTTATGGCTCAGTCAATTTGTTCGCTACGTGTGTGTTGGTTGAATTTTAACTTTTGTCAACGTCTTCAGGACTTTAACATAAACAGTGCTTCTGACGCTTCTATTTCTTAGCTGCTTAGCAATCAGTATAAGCAAAGGCCAGGAGGGTCCAACCATCATGCTTTCATCATTTTACAGACACGTTCTTCTCCCAACATCATCTGTGAAAATTTAAATTATGAAATACCGGACAGAGATCAATGCGAAAAATACAACTGTCTATGTTCACGGACACCTCGAAAAACCTGGAAGCAGTTGGTGATGGGGTTTTCTCAGAAAACCTAAATTTTAACCATTCCTTCTATTTTTCGATGTATTGCAGTCTCTTCCCTACCGAAGTCACACAGCTATTTTTTAAAGCCAAAGATTTCCACGAATCCTTAAACAACCTCAACCTTTGCTGCATTCCTGGTTCACGGTGCGATCCCTTCTAGGAATGGTGACATGGACGAAATAACTAGATCAGGCTCCTCTGGTGACCTTTGTAATACCTAACATACACAATTATGTATGGCAAGACTCTCCAGGATGTGGGCAGTCGCATGCTCCCAAAAGTTGATAAGAAGTTTGCGGCATTTCTGCTCAGCTTATTGGCGTTCTTACGGAACACTTTGCTTTTGCTAAGCATCTTATAGTGCGCTAGACTTAAGTAATGTCTCTATCTGCAACGCGACAGAAGGCGACGACGAAGATACTTTGGACCATTTCCTTTGTTATTGGCCTGCCTTTGCTCGGACCAAGTGGCAGATTTTTGGGCTGATGTTGTGAGTGCTGATGCTGTAAGCTCCTCATCTCTGAATTGCATTCTCGGCTTTCTTCAAAAGTCCAGTAAGGGTATAAATTTGTTTCCTGGGAGTACAATGGACCAGTTGCGTCTTAGTGCTCCTGTCGAGTGTTTCCTAACCCGGCCGTCTTTCGAAATTTTTGTACATTCGAGATTTTTGCTTTCGAGATTAAAAAAAAACTTTTCGAGATTTTTAGCCTTCGAGATTTTTGCCATTCGAGATTACGTCATGATCCCGGGCCAGTTTTTATCGATAGCTATACTCAAAGCTATCTAACTGAGTTCTGAAAAAATTTACAGGTCAAACCAATATAATACTGCAGAGTTACCACACCCACACCATGCACTCATTGTCCAAGTGTTAAGATAATTAACCCCTTTTGCCATACAGCAAATGGGACATGCTAGTTTTAGAGTCGAGGGATAGAATCCCTCTTAACAAACAGAAAGTTTTTTTTCTCTCATAATTATAGTCTGCCATTAGGCGAACAACTTACACAATCGTTTACGGCTTATCGTTCGCAGTTATGAGCGCCGCACATTACATCCAGCAGCCCCAAAAGCGCTTGGTTTATATTATAGTTGGGTCAACTGATGATGTTCTTGAAACCGCCAACCAAATCCGAGAATTCCCGCTGGGAAACCGCACTGAACCATCAGCATCAGCAACCCGCGCACACCGCAATTGCTCTGGTGTAATTAAAAGCCCATCAATAATCTCGGTATCGCATTGCATCTGGCAGGGGTGGTGGGCGCAGGTCATTTCCTGAGTTTTATCTTCTCACTCAGAGTGGGGGCCACATAAGCACCCAGGCGCAAAGCACCAACAAAACAACCAGATCCAGACAAAAACATAATCCACACCAGTCCCGGCCATAAGCTGATGGCAAGAGCTTGTGCCGTACTCTCTCACCGTTTGTTGACTTTGCTCGCCTGAACTATTCTCCGACCCGATGTCGAGGAGGCAAATGATAAACCAGGATTTCTGGTCCACGTTTATGGCTACAACGCGCGAGGTGGCGGCGACGATGGCGATGGAACCGCATAACGAAACGACTGTGGACAAAATAGCGGATTATCTGATAGTTGTGTTGCAAATTAGTGCCCCGCTCTTTCATGGGCGCATCTGGAATTCTCCAGTATTCGGATGGTGTTGTGTGTACGGAATCTGGTGTTGTTCTCATGGCTCTGTGCAGCAATTATCCTCCAATCACTTGGGGGCCTTTGACACTAGCACCCAGTTTTGTTTTTCATTGCACCGCACAGTCAGTGATGCAGAAAAGCGGCGGGATGCTGCTGTTGCTGCTGCTTGGGCTGGCTGTTATTATGAGAGATGCAATTTTTGGGATGTATGTCTCGCACGATGTTTTGTTTATCCTCTGACGTATAAGTTTGTCTAGGGACTGTGTGTGGTGCTCCGCTTCACATATATAGCGAGTGGTATCTAGGCGATACAGTCATCTGTGACTCTCATGACTGATGGGCCACTCCATAACAAGGGGATAATTAAGTGATGGTGTTTTGTTTTTTCCTATAGCCAAGCCAAGCGGAATGCTGCGAACACATTCAAATAATTGAGATTTAACATTTGAAGTGAGCACACTAAATGTTAGACTACGAGTATGTTATCGCATTTTGTTATGTAGATGTAGATGGTGTCTGATTGTTTGTGTAGGCCTGTTTGGTAGCTTAATATGTCAGCTCTGTGCAGATTCTTCGCAGTGGAGGCGGCCAACATGTCTATTTATACCCAATCATGGAAAACAAACCACGAGATGATAAGACGAATTAAGCGGGCTACGGATATTGCCAATCCTGTCAAATTAGGGCACCCTTGGCTGAGGTTGGCAGTTCCCATATCAGGGAAAGATGCGCTATGCACCGCCCGGAACCTGCGAGCGGGGTTTCTCGATCAGGACGCATATTAAGGGCGCCAAAGCGAATTACGTAGCATTTGCATGAGGTAACGCTTTTTCGACCTTAATATGCATCCTGATCGAGAAGCCCCGGTCGCTGGTTCAGGGATATTTTGTTGACTCGCGAAGGTGACAGTTCCTGCTGGCGGTGTTTTTGATCACGTCGATCTTGGTGGTTCCGGATTAACCGGGTTAAGAGAATCCATGGATACATTGACTTCGTTGTTCTTAATTAAGACTGTAAAGTATTTTTCGTCGCGCTTCAAAACTTCGAAAGGACCCTCATAGGGCGTCTGAAATGAAGTCCTAAACCTAATCCCGTCTTTCTTGATGATCACAACTAAAGAGTTCCGAGTAGGTCGCCGGTCTGACAGATTCTCTTTAATCCCTTAATGGCTTCGCAAACTCAGTTTGAGGAATAGATGACTTCCTCGGCTGTAAAAAATCACTTGGTAACCGAAGGCTTTCGTCATAGGCTAATTCTGATGACGAAGTTTAAAGGTCCTCATACGGTCGACAATATGCACTCCCATCTGCATTTATCTTCAAGGAATTGTTTAGTTGCCCGTTTGTGTTCATCAGGAAAGACGGGATAAGGACTTTATTGCAGGCGCCATATGATGGGCCTTTCGAAGTTGACAGGAAAAGACTTGAGGCTTATTGGGGAGGCTGTTAAAAATCGAGTAGATATAGATGGGGTTCCTCGACATAGCAAACAGGTTCTAAAACTCTGGACATCGCGGATGGTTGAAAAATCTTCAATGTAGGATCAAGCGTTAGTGTGGATTGTGATTATGTTGAGTGAAAGCTTTAACTCTCACTGCGAAACTGTGCATTACACTCTTTTGAAGCATATTGTATACAGTATACTGCTAAATCACGCCTAATAGCATTCTTATTAAATAAAACCCTTTAATCCTTTTTCCCATAATAATCCCATCCCACTACAATGAAATAAACATTTTAAAGTTAATTCCCTTGCGAATCAAAATTCATATGTTGAATATATACGAATAGAGTAGCAAAGCGAAGGATTTCCTTATATCTCCTGAAGATAATACACTCCTTGAAAAGAATGTATACCGAACGTGAAACGTCCCCCCGGGGTGTTTCCCTTCGAAAACAGCAAAAACATATTTGTATAGACGTTATGAGATTTTCAGTTTTCATATTTTCATATTTTATGTCATGGCATGGCACATCGCAGAAAACTCGTCTTCTTCATGTCGTCTTCTTTGTTTTATCCTTATTTTGCATGTGTATTTTTATTTTTATTTTTTAATATGTGCTTTAAATATTTGTGAAGAGTTTTCTCACACATTTCCCATCCTTTTGGCTGTAAAACACTCAATTAGAGAGTCATCCTTCGAAATAGAGAAGAAATCTTTCTCTGGGACCTATACCTACACATTGTTAAATATTTGACAAAAGTCGTCTAATAATTTCAGAATGATGAGTACAGTTAATATTCTTTTTTGTTATGCGTACGAGTAAATTTAATTAAAAAATTTTGCAAATAAAAGAGTCAGACTATGTAAAAATGTACAAAAGTATTTATTTATTTATATTTAAGGTTTCTTTTACAGTATTATGATGTTGATCCTTTGGTGTGTGTGCATATTTGATTAATGATTGCGATGTCTTTGAAATAGATTTGGCTTCTTAGCTGGAGAAGTTTGTAATGCTGGCTTGCGAAGTGTTCCCATAAAGAACAAAGCGTTCTTTTTTGACTTGATGATGTAAATGAAGGGATGTGTGGCCTTGAACTGCTTTCGACGGAAGCGTTTCGCCATTACTGACATTATTCGGAGACCTATTAAATAAGAGAAAAAGTGATTTTAGATCGGTTTCTATTTTAGACAAAAAGATGATAATGTATTACATTTTTTTGTGATTTTTAATTGGATTTGATTTAGAAACATTATGATTTAATATGATACCAACATTAACTTTGTAATAAAGCTTACATGTAGGACGTAGGTATTGCCTAACTAAAATCAAGAACCGTCCTTCAGTAAGAATATTACAAGTGTATATAATAAAATGATTGAATCTCTCTGGGATTAAAACCTAAAATTAATGATTATGGTTATGTAGGAAATGTTTGAGTTTTTGTAACACCAAAGAGTTGTCTACTCAGGGTGAACGAGGCCGGTATAGGTAGGTAGGAAGCATTAATATCAATTCGAATATGGACTAATATCTGAGCCATTTCAGCAAATTTTACTTTTGAAACCATACTAAAGATTTACTCAGTTACACTTTTACCCAGATAGAAAATGGGGTTTTCGAGATATGAAGTTTTTTTTTATAGTAGCGCTATTGGCGATTGAGATATCGTAAGACGCTGTAGTCTTGAAAACATAAATTTTATTTCAAGTATGTATTTTGGTCAAAATCGATACCTAGGTATGTTCGTTTTCATGTAAAATTTATAAAACCAAATATAATAAAAATGCCTACAATCTATACATAAACTGAAGGAATTTTCGTTGTCTCTTAAAAACTCGAAAACTACTGGACAGATTTCGATGAAACTTTTTTTAAAATGTTCCTTAAAACTGTGAGACTGCTATCTATAAGTTATATCGTTTATAGACACGTCCTTTGGAACAGTTTTTAGCCAAATTTATATACCTACATATGCATACATAACATATTATGTATATGTACCTTGCGACAAATGGATGTTTATACTTTTGCGATCGTGCGACATGACAAACAAAAACAAAGCCACACTAGCATAGTACGTATCTATACATTTCTCGCATTCGAAAAGGGTTGATTTGTTTTCGCAGTTAATGCTATATGGTCAGTTGTATATGTAATGTATGTATATTGTGATCGTATGCCCGATGCCGGATGGTGTGCGTGCTGCTGTATGGCACGGGTTGGGGACTTGGTATATATTAATAATCTTAATAAGTGAAGAGTCCTACAAACCAGGTTTGGTTTTGGATACGTTTTGTTGTTATTGCAAAAACATTTAAATGAGTAGATATTTAAATTACTTTGGCCTTGGATGAAATCTTTGGATTCATTTCAAAAGGTATGATTTGTTTTTTTTTTTTTTTTTTTTGTCATATTGATCAGGAAAACGAAAAACAATGTATTCTATTTGCTTTGTAGGTAGCTATGTACCTACATAATAGGCGTATTTTTTTGGGAAGTGAGTATAACAAAACCAAAAGTGAGTATAACAATTTTGCATGTAAAACCAAAAGTGAGTATAACAGTTTTGCATATAAAAGTAAAAGATTCCCAAAAAAATACGCCTAATATTGTATCGTCTCATGTTTAAGATTGTAGGCCGGAGGGGTGTGGCGTTTGGTTGGAGATGTTCAGTTGTGTAATGTATGGTATGTATTTTATTGGTGGGAAGAGGCACACATTTGCTTTTGGATAATGTTTTCAGGAAAATTACTTCTTGATTTTGACCTAAGCGAATGAGAACTTCAGAGTTCGGGGGTGAAATTTATATTTTTTCTCCACGATATCGCCGATCGATGCTGATCTTTCGCAAAAATTATTTTTGTTGTTTCCATTCTACATTGATTGCATAATGATTATTTTGTAGGTATGGCGATCCGATATAAATGTACTTTTCAAGAAGTTTCACTTCGGGCATATTTTTTTATTTTGACATGCATAGCGCTTGGTAGAGAGAATCGTCTCTTCTTTTCTGCGCGCTTTGTATGCCTCTTGTTTCGCTGCCGGCACTCGTCGTCGAACCAGGGGCCTGTACCACAAAACAACAATTTAACTTTTTAACAAGTAATTTCTTAACATATAAATTTAACAGGCGAAGTTATTTTCTGTACCACCAAATTATTCGGTATGATAGTTAACGAGGAAAATTTCCCTTAACACTTGTTGTAGAATTTTGCAAAACTAAATGGTGATTCAAAGAGTGTGCGCGTTGGTAGAGTAGTTTAGTTTAGACTAATATACATATAGTTCAAAGCAGAATACAGATTATATGCACGATTAGTCGATTAGAATGAGGTATTCTCTATAATAGTGAAATATTCATAAATAGTAATCTGAAAATTAAAGCAAACGACAACCTAAAGACAAAAAATCTAAAAAAAAAACTGTTGTCAAATACGCCTGCCGGACGAAAAGCACATAGATATACCGAGTGGAGCAACGAAGTTGTATGAGCAGGACCTGCGACATGCGATAACAGAGTTTAAGTCCCTTAATCACATGAAGCGGGCCACTTAGGTACCTACTGTTTAATAAAATAATTACTATAGTCGCCTGTTTCACTACTTGATCAGACTTGGAGTTTTTGCTGCTGGAAATTGCAGTTTGTAAACTTTTGCTTTGGGATTTTTGTCTTAAAAAAGCAAAACAAACATTAAACAGTTTATAATCATGATTCGAACTTAATAGAAAATAAAAAAACACTAAAAAATCTCGAAAACCAAATCAAGAAATATAACTTGTTACGAGCTAGAAATTTTCTATTCATCAGTTAGAATTTTGCAACAATTTAACAGACAATTTTAACAATTGTTGTTTTGTGGTACAGTAACCAAGAATTCATCAAATTTCCCACTTGTTAGAATTTGTGTTAACAAGTGTTAAGGCGATAGTTAACTTATGTTTTGGTGGTACAGAAAATATTGTTAATTGTTAAAATTTGCCTGTTTAACTAGACTTGTTGTTTTGTGGTACAGGCCCCAGGGGTCTCGACTTTCCTAGAAGAAGTGGGTCGTTTCTGACTGGACTACTGAGCGAGGCCGCGTGTCATCTTCGTTAACCTTTGTCAAAGGCTTGATTACCTACCTATATGTATTTGAACCTAATCCACTTAATTAAGTTACAATACAAAAGAATACATAATATTATAATGCATCCCCTAAAAAAAATAGTTCAGACTGAAGGTATGCAAGCGCTTTTTTCTTCAAATATTTTCAACTTCTTCAACGAATAATTCTGGAACTGCCTTCCTGGAAACTTGTTCAACTGGCAAGTGCAGAACTAAGAATATCTATCTGCAAGCATATTGGTGAGCTGTTGAAGAGCTATAGGAATAATGTAAGCATAACAGAAATGCTGTTTTGAACATATTTAAGAATGAGTGCAGTAACTACATTTAGATGCTAATCTTGTTTTAATTAATATTCCATCATTATGATGATTTTTTTAACATAGTATGTAGATGTTCGGTCCAATTTTATGAACTCTGCACTCTAGGTATACATTGTTCAAAGTGGTCACATCAAAGATACAGTGAACGTCAAAAGTGAATCAACACCAATGTTTTCTTTTTTTAGAGTTCAGAAACAATTTTTTTTATAAATTTTATGCCGTCGAAATGAAGTAGTATATTTTTTTTTATTGTTATCAAACTTTTTACAGATTGTTGGTTTTTTAAATAAATGTTACAAGCCATTAAAGTTCACTAATTTATTCCACGAATTAAGTTCCGATATTTCTGAAAATCTATATAATAAAACGAAACAACAATATATTTTAGCGCTAGTTATATTTCAAATTATATCTATAGCATTGACTTATTATATATGGACTGCTAGTAGACGTCTTCGCGTTAGTTCCAACATAACCACTAGCCCTCTTGGTTCGGAGCGGAATAATTTGGAAATTCACACTTTTTTGAAGTGGCATCTATTGTTAACAATGCCGCAACAATTTGAATTTCAACCGTTTTACTTGCCAAATCCACTAACGCCCAATAGGTGTCTCTAGCATTCTATGGAGAAATCAAAGATGGGTGTGATCATTGGCTTCCTTTTCCAATGCCATCTACTTTAAACAGTGACGCAACAATTTGAATTTTAAATGGTTTACCTCATAAGTCCTCTCACGCCCAATAGGTGCCTCTAGCATTCTATGGAGAAATCCAAGATGGTTCGTCATTTTGTTTCACTTATTTTTCGCTCCGAACCAAGAGCGCTAGTTTATGTTGGCGTCATTTTCTGGGCAAAATTTGTATGAACTGACATTTCACTAGCAGTCCATATATAATAAGTCAATGATCTATAGATATACATTATATAGTATTTTATTATTATTAAAAAAAAAAAAGAATTGCCATTTGAATGCCATTTTATACCGCTTGTTGAAAAACTCCAGAAAACAGCACAGTTTTACGATTCCAAATAAGGTACATAAATGGATGATTGGCCGAAAATTTAAGGTTTATCGCGGAATAAGGCCCTATGAGAACGGCTATAAAGTGATAAAATAAAATTTATTTTTAATAATTGACCTGTATGTAATATCTGCATAGATGTTAATTATAGTTAATTAATGCAAATTACTATACGAAAGCTTATCCAAAACTTCTTATAGGCTTATTATTCTGCCAAAAAATAAAGCTACTTTATTATAATAGATGATGTAGAAAAACGATTTGTTAGCAAAAAACGTTTGAGGCAGTGATTGAGGAGGCCCTGGCACTGGGAAATGATTAATAAACATCGCTGAAATAAAATAAAACATGTGTATCGAAACAAAATGATGTATAATGTAAGTATCTACAATATATTCAGTTACAAGTATGAAACTAATAATTGTTACATAACATTAAGTATAAATATCTATGTTAGCCAAAAACCATGATATGTTCAAATAGGTAGACAACAGAAAAAGTAGGTATATTATGTAGGACTTGCGTTAGAGAAGAAAGGAGACCGACACCACTTTGTAAGCAACAAAAAAATAATTGTAGTTGTCATCCTATCTGTTGTATTCGGTAATTGCCTGTTGGTCTGCGATTACTTACGCCGAGAATATTTAAAATTTAATATTGATGGAGCTGTAGACATATTATCGCATGGTTTAAACGTCCGGTAACTACACAACCGACCAAATATTCACACCACCGTAGATCCATGGAGAAAACCCAAGTCCATAGAAATACCCTACACCCACTATACACATATGACAACATTTATAGAGGTTAGAAAGGGAGCCACAAACAAATTGGAGTGTCAGTTGGCAAAAGGCCGGGCTAACTGGAGAGGCGTAGGTATTGGTTGAGGTCCAGGTTCACTCTAAGTCCACAAACTGTAGCGCCACCTAAGTATGTAAGTAAACAATGCTAATTTTCAAATATTTATTTTACTTTAAAAAAAAAAAAACCTAAATGAAACTGGAAAATGCTACAAAAACGATGAAAAGATTCCAAAATAACCATTATTCAATCAAATCGTTTTGAGGACGATCTTTGTGGCAGTTCGTTGCCAATCATTAATTTGTACCTATAAGCCCATGTAGGTTCGCATGGCTCAGGCTCAATTTTCGACATTTTTTCCTGTCTTTTTTGATTTTCTATCCGGCCAGTTAGAATCTAGGTGAGCCTGCCATTTTGTTTAAACAAATTATCTACTTAGTGCAAGTAAGTGATGGAGAATTTTTGACGTTTCGTGTCATTTCATTAGTTAATAATTTCCAAGTAGCACTAGCGCTCTTAATAATTTGAAGAGAGTAAATTTTAGTTGGTTCGCAAATAAGTTAAAGGATCTTTGTCAAACGCCTTTACTTTTAAGCTTCATGATGGCGGTTGTTTTCTTATAAATTTATTAATTTAAAGAAACATAAATGATATGATCTTTGGTGAGAGCCTCAAGTTCCATTTTAGTATTTTGTCCAGGATAACCACAAGAAATTTGGAGTTGTCGGGCAATCAATGACCGTGTTGTTAAGGGAAATTTAACCTGTGTTTAGATTTCTTGTTTGGAACTACGAATATACCTTGCTGGTATTGAATTCTAGATCTTATTGTATTTCTCACTTCGTGTGCTTCATTAGGTATGATTTTTTGAAACCTCGCCAAATGGAATGTTGTGTGCATGTGATAAGAACGACATTATGATTTAAGCAAATTGTACGGAAATTCTAAGCCACTTGTTGCTTTCAGCGCCACCTGTTTGTTCACTGTGAATTGAATTTAGCCAGTTGCCATCCAGCAGCTCTCCGACTGGAGAGAAAATCAAGAGTTGCTGCCAGCAGTTGCCAGCGGGTTGTTGTTTTAATTAGCATGTGAAATGTGTCTCTACTGGCAACTACTGCCAACTACTGACTGGGGAGGTTTCATAAAAACACAACTAAAGCCTATTGTTTAACTTAAATACCAGGTTCTAAATGACAATTGGATGAAAACAATACTCCTTGCGGACAGTCACTTACGGGCTATGCTGGTACTGCAGTCAAATTTAACGATTTGGGTAATTTACGACTTTTTAAAATCGCTTTGATCCATTTTTAAGGTAAGTTTAGTGCTGATTAAACGTTTTTCGAAAAAAAATTAATTTCGTAATTTCAAGAAGTCAATTGTTAATGTACACTTTTAACGGTTTTGGGACCCCTTTTTATTATTTTCAAAAAAAAAGCCTTTGTCATATTGAGTTAAAACTTTAAGCGTTAGTAGAAAAAACAAACGTCTTATATTCACAACACACGGGAATGGAAATACCTTATAAGAGCTTACATTTGCAGAATCAGGCTGTGAGCGAGGGCATAAGCACCTAAATGCTAGCTAGATGTTATATAAATACGCAGGACTACTTACATTACTTCTCATTAAACATGGTTTAAATATTTAATAGCCTTCCAGCAAAAACAATTTTTCTTCCTTCATTTAAAAATAGGAATGAAAACGGCCTATTCACCAATATTTTCCGAGATTTGACTCGATTTCGGAGACCGCATCTAAATGAATCTTCTTCATCTGTCAAAAGAATAAAAATACATTTAAAGGTATGTAGCTAAATGTCCCTAGCTTATTGTCGCGTGCGTCCGTCAGCTGGATTTTACACAATAAAAATGAATATCTGCAATAATTTCCGATTCCCGACATATTCAGAAATTACTTTATTCCATATTCACTCTTATCATTATATTTGGTCCTTAAGCTTGCTTAAGCCTTAAGTTTGTGCAGGAGAGATGTAGGACTTGATGTGACCGTTTTTATAGCACGTCCGTAATACATACTTTTCACTGCTCTTTGTTCGAGCACTTGTTCCTAACTAACCAATTTAACCGGTGCGTCTATTCAAGTGAACCAAAAATATGCATAAGATTTTGCATGGTATAGGAAAAAATGAGTAAAACTAACGTTATGGGTCCATCATCAAGTTTGAAATTATGTTTGTTTTATAGTGTGTATGAATGTACCTTTCTGCAAAATAAGTTTTTTTTTTCCTCTTTGTTCTACATAACACAAAAAAAACAAGAAATAAGACGTAACTCTTGTGCGTCTAAAGGTGCTAGTACACGGTATGTAGCACGTGCATGTGCATGCCAATTTTGACGTCAGCGTGTGGAGCCAATAGATACATGCCGTGTACAATCTCTCTTTGTGCACTCTCTCGGGACGTCAGAGCCACATATATAATATGTGGCGTGCTACATACCGTGTACTAGCAGCTTAAACAAGTGAACCGCACCGTATGTAGTCTTCAGTATGTAGCATTTTGCGCGGAAATTTTAAGTGATGAGTCCACCATGAGCATGAGTAATTTAACCAGTCAAAGATCTAGGCTACCAACGATGTTTCAACTATTCAGCCTCCCAAGGTCCCAAAGTCCCAACTTTCAAAATACGACTAAAAGGAATAATTTCTTCCATTTTTACCATCTATAAATGAAATTTTTATGCGAAAATATTTTACGTTAAATTAGATGGATTCAAACAAATTTTGCGTTTATAATGTTTTAATTTTATTATTAGGTATTTAAATATTTAATAGTTTTCCAAAAAATATGATATTTCTCTCTTTATTTAAAATTACAAATAAAAATGATTTATCTGCATAAAATTTCGGAATTTTCATAGGCCTTCCAAGGAATGCACATCGTCCGAGCATTATCATAGCTACAAAAGGTAAGAAAAAATTTAAAATGTTAGTATTGTAGGTACAACTAACATTAGTTATTGTTTTAATCGAAAAAGTTGCCTATTAGAAAGTTGTACATAAAATACACGCCCAAAAAACACAATAGGTATATATACTGGGGATAGAAAGAAAATGGATAAATGTCACTTAGGATAGCGGACAATGGATGGAACTGACACAGAACTAAAATTAATTATTTATATGTAATTATAACAGAACGATATCGATGTCAGAAAAAAATCCGATATTCGATATAACTGTCCAAAAACATACTATATATTTACTGTGACGTTTTTTTCAATACTCCTAACTTTCAAATGCAAAGATGCAGTCAACTAAAATAAAAATGATTGCAACCTTTATCCGATGTGTTCATTCTTTTTAACAGGACTTCTGCTGTCAAATTTGCTGATTTAAACTGCTTATTGCTTAGTCATCGTAAGATAATTTTTTTACGACTCGACTTATTGCATTGCTAATCTAGTGATATAAATATTGATTTATATTTCCTTTTTTAGCCCGACATTAACCTATTCTTCAAAACTGACATTTTGCAAAGATACCTACACAATTAAAGGTTTAGTAACTTTCCAGCGAAAAGTGCACCTATCTGTTTATTGCCAATGAAGTACAAAAACGGTTTATTTGCAATGAATTTAATTTCTTCGGGTTCTCCCACATAAAAGATGCACATTTCTGTCATTATTAATGCTGCCAAAAATAAAAATAAAAATGAGTAAGTTAATACTGTTATTTAATCTTATATAAATATTTAATTTGAATAAGTAATTAAAGTGCGATAAACAGATAGAAATAGAGAATATTAAAACATTAGATACAGTACTGTTTTCACTACCACAATTATTACAAATATCCAAAAATTGTAATGTTTTTATTTTGGAATTCGTAGCCTCTAAAGTACCAGGTCTAGTGTTAGGGCTAGTTCTATATTCTTTTCTTATCATGCCATTTATTTCTGTATCAGTATATACTAATAATACCAAATTTTTAATTTCAAAATGTTAATTAAAATACCGGATTTAACTCTTTTGCCAAATAACCAAATTATCCACGATGCATTCATAAAAGCCTTTCGAGCTAACCGATTCAACCTTCCTTATTGCTAAATTTGACAATAAATAAATTACTGAATATTTGAATAGAATAGAATGCGCAAAGTTGATTACCAAACCGAATTAGCTTTTCCAACTTCTTATCAAAAAATACGCATGTACCTACATACATACTTACAAAATTACACATATAGCTACGTTTGTCATTTTGAATAAGTATTTATAAAATTTAAATATTTAGAATAGCTCCAACAAAGAGTATATTCATCGTTGTACTCTCACGAATGACAAACAAAAACGGTTGATTAGCAATAAATTTGAGTTCTTCCGGTTCCGCCAAGTCGTCGACAACGCCCCATGCTTGACATACGAATCCTACCAAAGAAAAAAGTGTGTATGTGTATAGTGATTCTGTTTAGAACAAACTGTCACTTACGAATGGTTGATGCAATGATAGGACAAAGAATAAAAAAACAACGAATTTGCAAACGTCTATGGGCCTGACCAATAATCATTTTTAACATCCAATTTAAATATTATTACGGTCACAATAGATCATTTTAAATGGAAATTTTCGCCATTGTGATTTCGGAAAAGTTAGTGTGAATACTGAAAAATGATTATTATTCGTACCGCCCCATCTATCTATCTATCTATCTATATATATATAAAAACTATGCCTTAAAATGTTTGTCGTCGATTCACGCCTTATCGCATTTACCGATTTTAACCAAACTTTCACACTTCTTTGGTATTGATCCATATATGATTCCTGTGAAGTTTGGTCAAAATTGGACAAATGGGCGTGGCACCGCCCATACAAAAAAGATATTCAAAATCGTATATCTCGAAAACCACCAAATCGATTGAGCTCAAACTTACAGATAATCTTAGTTATTGGCCCTGGAGTGTTCCTATGAAGTTTGGTCAAAATTGGACAAAGGGGCACGGCACTTCACATACAAAAAAAAACATTCAAAATCGTATACCTCCTTTACTAAAAACGTCTTCTATGGAGTGAAACTCGATAACGTTATATCTCGAGAACCGCTGGGCCGATATTCATTACTACTCTTTTTTTGTTTTGTTCGTATTGCTGTATTTCATGTTTAGGCAGACAGAAAATTCCAGCAAATCGATTTATTCTCATTTATCGCATTTATTATCTAAGACCTAAACAATACAATTCCTGTGCACGTTCAAAGCCGGCGGGTACTGCTTCTTCAACAGTCTTGGAATTGAAAGCCAAAGTTTTTAAAGTTTGTAACATTGATATGAATAATATATTGTCCTGAAAGTCAAGAATATTATCTAGGCAATCCAATTTCTGGTAAAACAAAAAATGTTGTGTACCACAGAGCATACAATAAACCATTTAACCATTTTGCACTACGAAGTGTGCACGAGCTACGCTAGTGTTTTTATAATTTGCCTTTGCCCCTAATCGATGACGAAAGTATAAATCAGACAGACCTATACTTTTTATAAAATAGTTTTCGTAATATGTAGGTCTGTGCAACGCCCTACCGCATTCGATACAGTAAAGAGCTTATACTAATACTGACAACGAGAACCTGCTGTACCAAATCTGTATGGTCATTGGTCATGTATGGTCATTAGGTCACTTGAGATATGCCCAAATTACACGAGATGACCCTATTTTGAGAACGGAAACTGTCATAATACATTATGACCACTTGGCTCACCATCAATGTCAAAAATATTAATATTGAAATTCTGTTTTTTTAACAATAATTTATATCGGTCTCTTATTAGAAGGTACATTTGCCTAAAATTTGTTTAAACTGTAGTGTCATATCAGAAAGAAAAGCTGTTGCAAAAAAGAGGAAAACAAAATTTGCATTAAGATTTAAGGCACTTTATTGAAAATATTTAGCAAGAAATTTTGCCATGAACTCATTTTTAAATCTATTCTATTTTAGATAACGTATGTTGGTACAAAAATGTGTGTGCAAGATTTCAAAAATTAACTGCTATAAAAAATACATTATACATATATCTACATAACTTGAAAAGTATTAACTAGAAATTGTAAAGGTTTTAATTTTCTTTTTCGAAATTTTATAAAATTAAATGTTTGGTAAAGTAAAAAAAATTCTCGCTATTTTTGTGGATAATAATATAATTATTTTTTTTTTTGTATTAAGACATAAATTCCACACAAAAACAGCTTTTCAAGCATAATTAAATAATTCATGCCAAAATATAATAATAATTATTTATGTGTACGAATATAATACAGGAAGTAATATTTTAATTGATCTCCCTTAAATGTTTGATAACTTTCCAACGAATAGTATGTCCCTCATATTATTCCATATCAGGAATACAAATGGTTTATCAGCAATGAATTTATTTTTACGATAATTTGGAACGAAGGCTCTTTGTAGCGTAATTTGCAATCCTGGATAAATAAAATAAACATTGCTTTACTTATAGTATAAAATAAAAATCTCCACCTAGGAAGCAAGGAATAAGTTTATGTTCAATCCCCAAAAGAGTTAGAGAAGTAGGCAGGCAGTATATATAGCAGATTTAGTTCTGACGAGTGTTACCATAGTGAATTTCAGCGGAAAATGTTATGTTTTATGCAATTCCTATACATAATGAAAAAATAAACTTCTAAGCTTCATACTGAGAGAGAAATCCATACGATTGCTATTGCCAACAACGGGAGATAGTGCTGACGGGAAAACTTAAATATGAGGTCATTTTTAAGGTTCCGTTCCCACAGGGACAAAACGGAACCTTATTCTTTTTTTAAGATATCTGCTCTATTTGAATCTACGTGTTATTTAGCGATACAGGTATGTAATGTAAATAAACAATTATGTATGTGTTCTGTTAATATTTATTGTTTGTGTCGGGAAAAATACATGACGTGGAAAATAATGTACAGAAATTCACCTTTCATTTCCTCCAAATTTCATAAAATTTGGTTTTGAAATAACGCCGTAATAGGTACGACAAAAAAAAAATTAATATCATAGTGATGATGATGGTAAACAAATTAAGCTGTAAACGGCGAAGAGAAAGCTATAGGAAAATTGAATTTTCTCTAATAAAATGATAAATCTGATATAAAAATAAAAATCTATATTTGCTTTGCTTTTTTTTAAATCAGGACATATCGTATAAATTTCAAACAAAAACTTAAAAGTTTAAAAAATAATATAATAATAATTATTTATATGTTCGAATATAATATAAAATAATATTTTAATTATTGATCTCCTTTAAATGTTTGATAATTTTCCAACGAATAGTATGTCCCTCGTCTTATTCCATATGAGGAATATAAATGGTTTATCAGCAATGAATCTATTTTCGTCATATTTTGTATCGATGTCTATATGTAGCGAAATTTGCAATCCTGTGAAGGATAAATAAAACAAATTGGTCTAAAATAAAAAGTAAAATACATCTAGGAAGCAAGGGATAAGTTTATGTTTGCTCCTAAGATATCCCCAGAAGAATTAGGGAAGCTGACAGTAGCATATTTAGATCTGGCGAGTGTACCATAATGAATTTTAGCGGAAAATGTTATGTTTTATGCAATTCCTACATAATGAAAAATACCTAAGGTAGTATGTGGTATTTGAGTTGGGGCATACCTAAATACATCCAGATAATGGATATAAGGGAATCCATATTCTTTTCCGCTCATCCTCATAGCAATCTCATACTGAGCGAGAAAGCCAGGTCGTTGAGCGACAACTGTCGATCGTTCGACAACTGTGATTGTCGATTGCGATTGATATTTGTCGATTTGGCAGTCGCTTGGAGTCGATTTCAAATGTCTGGACGATGCTTTCTCTTGGAAGTGAAAACATTTTGTGCGTGCGTAGCTAAAATCAATCGACGCAATCGACAATGATCGCTAATCGACAATCACATAAGCTAGAAAAGCCAAAATATGACCGCATTTTAGGGAAATGTTAAATATGAAGTTATTTTTTGAAGGTTTCTAATCTATTTAAATCTACGTGTTATTTTAGTGGTATAGGTATTTAAATAAACAATTATGTGTTCTGTTATGTTTTATTGTTTGTAATAGAAAAAAGTACATAATACAGTAATTGACCTTTCATTTGGTCCAAATTTCATAAAATAACGCCGTAATCGGTATAATAAAAAAATAGATATAAAAATTGAAGTTCGGTCGCAAATCTTTCTTCTAAAAAAAATATCTTTCATATCATTTTGTATTTAAAATGCTTCATGCTATTTTCAGCCGTATAGTACTTAACAATGAGACTACGATTTTGTTTTATTCAACCATCGCGCAAAAAAAAATCTCGATACGCATGCTTGGGTTTACTGTTTGGATATGGGGTGGGCGCAAAAAAAAAACTCGAATTTACTTTTTATTTTCGAGATTTTTTTCGAGATAGAGTCTTTCGAGATTTTTGTACTTTATAGATTTTGACCCACTCGAGATTTTTGCATTCGAGATTTATCAAATTCATTTTCGAGATTTTGACCATTCTAGATTTTAGTTGTTCTAGTTAACGTCATGATCCCTAAAGTTATTTTTAAGGTACATATCTACTCTATTTGCATCTACGTCGCCTTTCACCTTTCATTTGGTCCAAATTTCATAAAATTCGGTTTTGAAATAACACCGTAATCAGTACGACAAAAATCGTATAGCTTATGAATAGAACGATGATAAACAAATTGAGCAGCAAACGACGAAAATAAATCTGTCGGAAAATTAAATTTTCTTTGATAAAATGATGGATCTGATATATTTATCTTTATCGATAAATTTTGGACAAGTGGGCGTTGCGCCGCCCATAAAACAAAAAACATTCAAAATCTTATTATCTCGAAAACCGCCAAATTGATTGAGCTCAAATTTACAGACAATCTTAGGTATTGGCCCGGGAGCGTTCCCTTGAAGATTGGTCAAAATTGCACAAAGGGACGTGGCACATCCCATACAAAAAACATCTTCTATGGGGTGAAACTCGATGACACTATAACTCGATAACCGCTGGCCCGATTTTCATGATTTAATTTTTTTTTGTTTTGTTCGTATTATTGTATGTACTAGCTTTTGCCCGCTCGTGCAGTCCTCAGGATTTGGACACAGAGATTCCTTCACAGTCAGTTAATTTCCTCTTTTATATTTATATATCGTGCAGGAAAGTACCTAAGAAGCAATTAGTATATCTGAAAAATATGTCTAACGCCCTATTAAGGAAAACAGTTCAAAAATTATATGATCTATATTATTGTGGGTGAAGCCCTGGCATCTCAACATAGATCATACTATAGCAGACTGAGCCACTATTAGGGGACAAAACATATTTTTTTTGCAGGCAAATACACCGATATGATGAGCACCATCTATAGACTAAGGGGGAACTCTTACCCTGCAACATACTGTGCAACGTATGCAACCGGAAAGATCGTTAGGATGTGTATCTACCACTTTCTAGCAGTTTGACCCCATTCTTACAGAATTCCGCTTGAATATCTTTGGAGTACGTACGCTTAATTTAGATGAAGCGAAAAGCATATTCAACGGCGACAGAGGTTGGGACGCATTACAAAGTTTCAAACTGATACGACGAACGGTTCGTGAGTTAAGAAAAGGGCCTCATTAAAAGGGGCATCACCAATAACTCGGGCCCAAGCAAAATTTCCAAATCGGAATGATTGATTATCTTTTTTTTCTTATAATAAACTACACAAACCGAGTTTGAAGTCAATGAAAAATAAAAATGTTTCCATACAAACTTTGAGCCCTCCTTTTACGCCTTTAAGGGTTGGGTTGGGATCTTCATTTTATATCCATATATAGATTTCAGGTTTACGCAGAAAAAAAATTCAGAAAATCAATTTTTACTACATTTTTCGCATATTACGAAAGAACATTAGCTGCCCTATCGAGGTATCCGTCGGAACGGAAAATTCTCCGATTTCATACGAATACGAATCGGAGGATTTTTGTTTCGAGGTATTCTTCCGAACAGCTTTTCGGAACTTCTTTCCGACAAATATGCAACGCACACTGGCGTTTCAGTGCGATAAAGTGCGTTTTTACCGATATTTTCGACAGCTTTATACGAATTTTCTTCCGATATGCTCCGACAAAAATTAGTTGCGGAATTTGTTTACTACGATTTGCAGTGAAGTATTGATAAATCGAATGTAATTTCAGTCTCCGACGGAGTATTCGTTGCGGAAAAAATTCCGTTCCGATCGGATACCTCGATAGGGCTGTAGATAAAATGATGATATCCCAAAATAGGATTAATCAATTTTTGCAAACATTCAAAATGTATTTTCTTGAGCTCTATAAACGTCACCTTACATAGATTTTTTTTTTTTCCAAATTTCAGGTCCTAGGAGTAAAAATTTTACAATGCACAAAAACCGAAAGTAGCTTATAGAAAATTATTCAATCGCTCGGATTGTATGGAATAAAATAATGGAAAAAAATATTGGGTATTTGTTATTAATTTTTTAATACTGGAAAAAGTTGTAGATTTGGGTTGAGCAAAAAGTGGCAGAAGTCTCATCACAGCCGAAAACCACTGGACAGTTTTCAATTAAACTTTTCTTATAATATTTCTTAAGACTTTGAGATGGTTTTACGCTATGTCGTTCAAAGCCACGTCCTTTGGAACCGTTTTTAGCCAAAATGTATTTTTTTCCCCGACTTATTTACTACAAAAAAAAATTCTGGGTTGTTCTTAACAGAAACAGGTCTGTTTTGTGGTGGTGGGTCTGGGTGCACTGCACAATGCACATGGAAGCTTGCGTTGTGCAATGTGCATGTAATATAATCAAGAGGGACGAAATGACTGGTGAGATGAAATCATACAACTGAAAGTGTGGTGTGGTGGTGTGAATGAATATTGCATGCGTTTTCAAAGGTGTTGAAGCTAGTATATCTAATAGTTTTCTCCATTTTGGTGTTTCATCTTTGTGACTGTCTCTTAGAAAAAGACTGGAAATAGAAGCATGCGATGTGCATATTATGCCAATGGAATGAATGGCAGCAGTTACTATGATTATTTTAGGTAAATTAACTAAGCAGAGCTTATATTTCACGACTCAAATGAAGTGGCGGCCACAGCTAGTAAAATTATAAATCGATGTTTGTTCCGGAAATTTCTATTCCTAAGTTTCTACCTTTTTCGAACTAAACTTTCATTTTTAAAAGTCGTTAATAAAATTTACTTTTCATTTTTATTTTAATTTACGAGTAAGTATACAAACATGGAAATGGTATACACAATATTTGAGTAAAGATATAGGAATAAGTATATATAACATATAGGATAGGTAGTAGATACAGTATGGACATTTTGAACGATCCTCTAGAATTTTAAAAGTTTTCCAGAAAAGATTATGTTCCTCTGCTTATTCCAAATGAGGAAGATGAATGGTTTATCAGCAATAAACTTGATTTTCAATTTTTTTGGAATAATTGCGCTGTAGCCCACGGCAATAATTCCTGTCAGGGAAAAATAAAACAGAAATCAATAAAATTATTTATAAAAATTAGTTACAAGTATGTAGCGAACATTGAATGATATTTTGTTAGTTGTTTTTAAAGGAACCTACAAATCACCCGAGTAAGTACAAGTACAGTGACAGTATAGCAAAAATATGGACCCTGACTAGTTAACCGCGTGAAATGGTGAAGAAAAACCACACCAATATGAATAACGATTTTAATGGTGGATAATTGTATAGGTACATACCTTGGAAAGTTTTAGAAATAAATTCTGAAATGTGTGGATTTTTCGCGAATGCTAGAGTTGGTTTTATTGTTGTGTTTAATTTCATTAGGTTAATGACTTTTTTACTGATTTTATTTCGGTTAATTGTTTATATGCAAAGTACGAAAATTAATAATGACCAACAAATTTATAATACATTTTTTTAAAGCAATTTCGGTTTTAATTTTTATTTTCTTTTACAAAACAACTAATAAGAATAATTGTATAGTTTGAGTATTTAGATAAAATATTTTATGTCTGTGACATTTTAAATTTTTAGTAATTTTCCAGCAAATAGTATATTCGACAGTTTATTCCTAATGAAGAATATAAACGGCTTATCAGCAATGAATTCTGTTTTTATTTGTTTTGGGATATGAGCGATCCTTTCGATTGCAATCAGTCCTGTTAAGGATAAATAAGACAAGTTTTAATGGTTTTATCGTGTATAAATAGAACTATCTAGTGAAAGCACAACAAGAAATTATGATAAATGTGAAAAGAACCCCAAGCCGTCTATCACATAGAGATTTAAAATGAAAATTAGCTAGTTGGTAAAAATTACTATTGTGTGCGTGCATTTCGAAAATGAAATCTACAAAATGGGCCAAAATTATTAGGTGGATTTTAAAAATGTTTATTACTTTGAAACGAACGACGAAGCAATTATGATGCAATCATTTTTGTCTTCTTTTCTAGACTAGATATTAGAATTTTGAATAATGATACACTGAACGATAAAACAACGGATTTTCGTTGTAGAATCTCGCATTCGACGCAATTGGTCTATTTTAAGTGCCTCTGGATGGAAAGATGCCAACGTGATCCCAATTTCGCCAAGATGGAACTCCGATCAATCATATACATAGCTGGAAAATCAGCGTCCGGATGTTCTGAATGCAATGTAAATCCCGAAGACAAACACAACGCATCCCACTTGCGGAAAATTTAAAAAAAGGGATTTTAATTCTATTTTTCCTCATATTATTATCAATAAATTAAGTTAATCACTGCTTGCCACAAGTCGATTATTATTGGCCCGCACAGTGTATGCAAAGCTAAATTCAGATCACTTTATTATACCCTCTACTGGAAGGCATATATGTATTCATATAATATATTCAGCATAGACCATAGAGATAGAAGTCTATATATTCTGAATGAGGATCAAATCCTGAATCGATTTAACCATGTCCCTCTGTTGAAAACACGATAAAGTCCAAACGAATCGATCTAGGCGAATGAAATTTTGTGAGAGGACTTTTTTACTGTCGTCGTCGTCAGGTTGGCAATGAAAATGGGCTATACTGGCCAAGTATTTCTGGTACCATCCTTAACGTTTTGCATGACTTGTATGCAGTGGAGGGTATCAAATCGGAAAGTCGATAATGGTTATCATATAAAACGAACCCATATTACCGCTTCAATAAATTTGTTGGCTGAGGTTTCCAATATAAGAAATCGAGTTTTCACTTAAAATATTTTTTTTTACTTAAAAAAAAGGGTCTGGGTCGTTGACTTTTGGTAAATCGCCAACATGGTTTATTATAAGATATAAAAATAAATAAATAAATAAATAGGTGGCGCAACAGGCAGGTGTAGACACCCTAGGCCTAGCTTCTCGCAACCAACCATTCGTTTGTGTGAGTTTCTATTGTTGGAACCTACAATTTTCTGCCGAGTCCGAACGGCTGAATTGAGAAGCTTTTCCAGGACAGTTATGCTCTCGGATGTTTGTCATACGTTCGCGAGATGTGGCGCAGGAGAAAAAACCTTAAGATGTAATTTGTGTTTTTACGGGGATGGAAACGTGGACCTATCGCACAGTAACCACTGCGCTACTGCGCCTACCTTACAAGCCTTAAAGTTTTAACTTTGGGCGATTTGTATTTTAGTCCTAATATGTAGATGTCACCCATAAACTCCTTAAAGTTTTTCGACAAGTTGTCGGTTTTTGAGGTGAAACTTCTTTAGCGAGGCGTGAGTTCAAAAAATTTAACGGAAATCAAAGTGAAACGCAAATCAAAGTGAAACGCAAATCAAAGTGAAACACTCTTTTTACTCCTAAACGGCTAGAGCGATTTTGCTGAAATTTTGTGTGAGTGTTTGAGTGGCTAACAGGATAGTGTAGATTCACAATTGAACCCGGTAGGTGGCGCTACAATCGGGTTCCATGATTTTGTTTTACTCCTCCCAAACGGCTGGACCGATTTTGATGAAATTTTCTTGTGTTTGAGTAGGTCCAGGGACCCATATCGCTACTATAGAGTGAATTGAATTGAATTGAATTGAATTTATTGGATAAAGTATAATTTCACATTAAGAATAATCTTATTTGCTGTGAGTGGCTTAATTAAAACAGTTTAAGTACAAGAGTAAGTAGTCATACAAAATGAGTCTCTAAATCAAGTTTACAAATTTAATGGAATGACAAGTTTAGTTTAAATAGAGGTATACGTTATATAAAAATTAAATAATATAAGTTTTCAATATTAAATGTTCTAAAATTGAATAAGTTTATGCATAATATATTTTATGTATTTCTACTGAAGTATTTAAAAAGATCAGTTTTAAATGTGTTTGCGTTTGTGATTCTCCTGAGGTGTATGGGTAATGAGTTCCACTGGCGGGTGACATGGACAAAAAAGGTACGCTCGGACTGTATACAGTTAAATCTCGGTTGTATTAAAATAGTTGTTCTTTGAGAATTGGGAAAATTAAGCCTGTTGAACAAGTAGTCTGGTTGATGTGATTGCATGATTCCAAAAAGTAGTATGAGTGATCTGAATGTAATTAAATCATCAAATCTCAACCCTGTTATTTGCCTGGAATAAGCAGATATATGGTCGAAATATCTTTTGTTGAAGACATATCGAGCCAAATTATTATATATTAAGTTTAATTTCCGTTTAGCGTTGTAATCAACACTACAAAACACTTCACAACAGTACGTGAGGATAGGCAAAAGTAAGGATTTTACGAGCAACATTTTGGTAGTAGTTGGAATATATCTTTGAGTTCGCCAAAGTACCTAATCGTAGACCATAATAGACTTTTCCAACAGCTGTTGCTATATGATCAGTCCAGGTAAGTTTCTCATTGAAAACGAGACCCAAATTTTTTGCAGTATGGACGTATTCAATTGATGATGTTCCCAGTTTTATTGGAGGAATGCTGGAGGTGTCTAAGCGCTGCTTATATATACATAATGTTTTTGACTTCCCCGGATTTAATGACAGGGTGTGCTTAAGAGCCCACTGCTGAATAATTTGTAAATCCTCATTTATTTCCACTGTTGTTCTTGAAATGTTTGTTAACGAACAATTACGGTATAACTGGACATCATCGGCGAACATGTGAACTGAGCAGTGTCTGAATAGTCCAGGAAGTTCATTCACATATAAGGAGAACAGCAGTGGACCAAGGACCGAACCCTGTGGTACACCTGCAGTTCTCCTAAGGAATGAAGACAATCTGTTGCCCACTGCCACACATTGCTGACGGCCAGTCAAGTAGGAGTATAACAGTTTTACTGCAAGTGGAGACAGTCCAAAATTATATAACAACTTTTTGCAGAGTTCTATGTGGTTTACAGTGTCAAACGCTTTTGAGAAATCAAGCAGTGTCAAAAATGTGCAACGGCTGTTATCCATAGCTTTACGAATGTCATCGACAATAAGCAACAACGCCGTTTTGCAACTTCTTTTTGCACGAAAACCGGACTGAGCGGAACTTAACAGATTGTTTGTAAAAAGGTACCCTTGAAGCTGCTTAAGTATGGCTTTTTCGAATACTTTCGACAAGAACGGCAATATGGATATAGGTCGGTATTCTGTATTTACACCATTCTTGGACTTAGGTATTGGAAGTATTTTGGCTTTTTTCCATAAAAGAGGGTACTCGCAAGTGGTAAGTATGTTATTAAATATGTAGTTAATGTATTTCAAAATACTCGGAAGAAGAAGTTTTACAAATTTAGGGTTGATATCATCTAATCCTGTAGCATTTGACTTGACAGATAAAATTGCTTCAACTACGTCTTCATCCGTCAAATTGTTGAATTTAAAATCTTGTTCATTATCATTATCTGCTCCTATTTGCCAAGGTAATCGAGTTTCGAAATTAATAATTGACGAGTTTTTAATACTTTAGCCGGAGAAGACTTGTAATACGACTATTCACTCTCGAACATAACTCAAGAACTTATGATAGAGTGATTTATATAAGTGAAGTGATTTGAAGGAGATTTCACTTCAGTAGTGTTCTTATGTAGGTGAGGCACTATATAATACTTCAGAAAAAAAAATTACTATAAATATTTCTTTAAAAAAATTTTATTTCTATTATTTCGAAATTTGTTTGTGTCGTATTTTTCAGAGTCATTATTGCGGAACCTATAGTAAATTGCACTTAAAAATGTTTATTACATTATTACCTTCGTAACTGCATTATAAATGTGTGTAGTATCTATAAAATGTGTTTATAACATTATTCAAACTAATTCTATATGCACATCTATTTCTGATATATATTTTATTCTATAACAATTTTCGATATACATATGTACATATATTTAAAAATATATTTTACACAAACAAAATATGTAGGTATTAAATTCTTAACAATTTGCCTGCGAATATAGTACTCTTTTGTTTATTCCAAATGATGAATAAAAATGCCTTATTAGCAATGAATTCGGGAATTTTGCGTGGTCTGCACCTTTTGATGAATATCACTGCTGTCAAGGATAAATAATATATTTAAATATGTATGGTTATGGTGCTACAAAAATAGGGAATTACAGTAGTTAGTATGCGAAAATACCAAAATGAAGCTTATTTCTATTTTACTGATATGCGGCTAATTTTTAAAAATCTGCACATTGAACGTATAACTGCACAAAGACCATTATTATTTAATACAAAATTTATTAAATATTTAGGTATTTCTCAATAATTATGTACCTATTTTAGTAAATAAACATTTCAAAGAGTAAATATACATTGCTCGTGTAATATTTTTATATTTTTTTAATGTTTAGGATTTTCCCGGTGAACAATGTACTTCTCCGTTCGTTCCAAATGAAAAACATAAATGGTTTGTTGGCAATGAATTTGTCTGATTTGTGACTCTTGTCAATGTAAAAGCAACGTCTGCGCATCTTCGCTACTGCCAAAAAGGAATAAAAGAATATTTATTACAAATAAATATTACAATGTAATGGATGGGTAACTGTATTTTTGTAGTCTACAAGGGTATTATGCGCCTAAAGAAGTTTGCATATTTTCTACACGGAAAGAATGGAATCTAGAAATAATTTTGATTCAAGAAAAAATTGAACCGTGGAAGTTTAAACTACACTTTTAGTTTAAACTTCCGTTCAACAATTAATTCGGTTTCACAGTTTCGTTTAAACCTTGAAAAGAGTTCATACTGCAGTTTAAGTTAAACGACATTATTCAACCATTTAATTTTCAGATCACTTGACACAGTGACATTTGAATTTGAAAGCTGCCAATTATCAAAAACACAAATATTTGACGTTGTTTTACGTTTTCTTTAAAAGAAAAAACAAGGAACGATTTTTAGAAAAGTCGTATAAAAACTAAGTAATGTACATTGTACAATACTCCCAAATTCTGTTCATTAAAATTAGTTAAACTGAGTTCAATTGAACTGAAGTTCAGATTACATTGTGAAACCAAACGAGTTTAACTTCAAATTTAAACTGAAGTTCAGATTCAGTTGAACTTTAGTTTAAACTTCTACTTTGAAACTGTGGGTAAGTCAGAGTTCAAGTACGACGAATAGCAAGTGAAATATGAAATTATTGCATCATTTGAAATTGTCGATTTTGCGACAGGGGTACAGGGGTATTAGGGGTAATTACGATTCGGTGTATCAGGTCTAGTATCATTGTGAAAGTGTAAAAGTGCGAAATTTTCTTACACTATAACAACAAAATATACTAGCTACACTTTATACACTTTCACTATACCCCAGACCTATAGTAACAACAAAATACAATAGTGTAAAATGTATTAGTTCGCAAATGTCAGTTCGATTTCTAATGTTTTTTTGTATTGCTATAGAGATTAGAAAAAGTGTGCTCACGATGTGATAAAAAAACCAGTAAGACAATTATCTTCGAATATGCCGAAGCTCAAATTCCCGGTACTATATTATTGTAAAATAAAAAAAAATATTTTAGTTTTAAAAAATTATATATTGGGTATGGGTACTTTTTATTCGACCAAGCTCATTTTTTGTCAAAATTTTTTAAATATTATTAAAACAATATGTGCAAAGTTTAAACTTGCTATCTTTACTGTAGCTATTTAAATTTAATTTTTAAAATAAAAAGGTATATAAATCTGATATTTTGTATGGGAGCTAGTAGTAGTTTTCATCCGATCTTGCTCATCTTCGAACTTAGCCTCAGTTTGGTGGATAAAAGCTTACGTACCAAATTTCAAGTCGATAGCTCTTAAATTACGGCCGTAATCGTGCGGACAGACGGACAGACAGACGGACATCGCTAGATCGACTAAGAAAGTGATGCTGATCAATAATATATATAGTTTGTCATACCTACAACGCCTCCTTATGGGCGTTACAAATTGAATGACAAAGTGAATATACCCTCACCACAGTGTGGTACCGGGTATAAAAATACAATTTCACAATTTTACTAGACCTAGATACACCGAATCGTGAATACCCCTATTATGTTATTGCCTAAATGTATTTTGTTTTTTGTTTTTTTTCGACTTTTTGCCACCTCAGAAACATAGATTTTCAAGTATTCCTTGAAATTGTCGATTCAGAATTTGTTTTGTTTCGGAAATGTCAAAATTTAGCGCCGATTTAATGTACCAGACAATTCTTTCCCGAGCTAAATCAGTGAAGACTTATTCCGGGCCGAGTATAACAAAATTGTACGTAGTACGTATAACACACAATATAGTTATACCCGACTGACATTTAGTGTCATATGAAAAATATGAAACTAAGAATTTAGGATACTGCTTTGCTAAATTTTATTTTTGTAGACATTTTTGTAAGGGAGATGCAATTTAGCACGAGCAGGATACTGGGCTTAACAAAAATATTAACAAACAAAATCAGAAGCAATATTATTCAAATAGTTCACATACTTTAAAAACATACTGTAAATGATTGAAAATGTTACGTATACGACCCAGTCTACCACCAGCTTTTGTATTCTATATTTTGTGATTTAATGAATACATTTTGGCCTTATTAAGACTCATTTAGCCCCAGTTTCACACTGAAGGTTTAAACTACACTTTTAGTTTAAACTTAAATTCAATAATTATTTCTGTTTCAAAATTTCGTTTCAACCTTGAACAGAGTTCATTCTATAGTTTAAAGTTAAACGACAGTATTCTTCCGTTTAAAACACCTCAGATCACCAGCTACCCATCGTTGACTGACTCGGTGAGAGCAGATGTTTATTTAAGCAGGGTGCCCTAACAAGCTTGCTTAATTCTAATTTTCACACATTTAAGGGGGACATGAGAGTTTTCATTCGCTATAGGGGTGCATTTGGTGGAAAAGCTTGATTACTAGTCATACAGGCCAAACAAACTTTAGGTAACTAAGGAACTTCGTGTGAGCTCCATCCTCTCTTAACGTCAAGAAGTTGACCCACTTTTTTTTTGATGAGTTAAATCAGAATGAACCCATGGTAGATAAACCTTAGCCACCAGTCATTGTTGGGTAATAAAAAGCAATTACATAGATATTAATTAAAAAACAAACTTTCAAAAAAGATATTCGAATTTTATTTCGTTCATATATATTTTTGTTTACAATTTTCAGTTGTTATTAGTACTTTTTTCTTTATTCAAAAATGTAGCTTCTTTCCAGCAAAGAATATGCTTTCCTTATTCCAAATGACATAAGCAAATGGTTTATTAATGATGAATCTTTTCGGCAGCAACCGAGGGCCTAATGGTAATGAACAAAAACGAATTGCCATCGCTATTTGAAGATAAAATAACATAACATAACACAGTGTTACAACGTATAATCTATATAAATAAAAGGAAATGTTAGTATGTGTGCCATGTATAGTATAGTCCCAAAAAGGAGTTAACGGATTTGCTGAACTAACTGAACAGTTAGTTCATTTTAGTGCCGGCAGGGTTTAGAGAGAGGTTTAAATTAAATCTGATAGGTGGGGCTACAAGAACTGAGGATTCGAGGTATGTATATGTAGCAGAAATAGGGTTAAAATCAATTTTCCGCTATTAAGCAGTTTTATTATGAATGGTTGTCAATGTGCCTATTTATGGTTACAGTGGTATCTAAAATGTTATTTTATATAATTGCAAATTTTAAACCCAACACTAGAAAAATACTTAAATAAGGGTTTAATCACTTGAGTGTTGAGTTCACTAAAAGTTGAGTAGATTACTTCACATAAACAGTAATAGATTTTTAAGAGATCGCACCTATAACACAAGGCGACAAGTCGACAAGTCTTACTAGTGCCTGTTAAATTTGTTCACACGTGATCAAAAGGTCAGCATAGTGCTTTGTTGTACTTGCCGCGTTGTGTGCTAGACCCCCTAGAGTAAAACAAATTCCGTCATTATATTGCTAGTTTATAGAGAAGACTGGGCCCTGATTTCTTACATTACAAATAAAACAAAATATTTCTATAAGTAGACTTTCGCACCTTATACAAAAAAATGTTAATTTATTCTTCAAAATTCTTTAAATTTAAGATTACTTCCAGTGAAAAAGACCTCGCTATTGTTCCAAATGACATAAACAAATGGCTTGTCTGCTATAAACCTTTCTGGGGGTGGTGGAGACCTCCTAATCTTTCGAGGCGTTGCTGTCAATGGAAGATAAATATAAATTATAGATTGGTTCTGATTATTGATATTCCGTTTAAACTTTGAATGCTCATGTATGTCAGCACAAACGATTTAATTGCAACACCGTAAAATCAAAGAACAAATTTATTAATAAACATGTGTTAGCTTTTAGTGGCATTTAATAGCGTCGGGATAGCTTAACTCGTCGAATTTTGCGAATAGGGTAAGAGTGACTTTCTAATAAGAAAAGCTTTTTCTCAATAAAAAAAACTGAATAGAAAGCAAAAAAAAAATATGTATTAAGGCAAAGTATAAACTTGATTAATTAAATTAAGCAACTTAAATAAATATTAAAATAAAACTTATACACAAGGTTCTATTGTGAAAGTTTCTATTCATGTTGAGACGCTAGGAGAGACGGGATCATGTCACAAGGTCCGTAGAAATTTGAAAAATCTGAAATCTGGAGACAATCTGACAATCCGAATAGAATACCACATAATAGGTATGTTCCTTCACTTTTAAATCTTAATTTTTACGCATTTTTAATCAATATCGTTCCCCAACTCGACAATTTTGTAAAAGAGAGTGGCTTCGAGAGAGCAAGATATTTCCCCTCCACTGGTAATGTTACTAGTTTTTACTCAACAAATTTCTTTGAGTAAGATTTGAAACAACTGTCAAATGTCTCTTCTCGAATGTTTATAGTTCAGTACCTACACTCTTCCACATACTTGGATTCATACTTACACGCAATTTATGGAAAAACAAAATGCATCTGTCATTTTTCGTAGTTACTACAAAAGCGTTCCCCAACGTTTTCATAATTTTTTTTTTATAGAGAGCCTTCATTACCACCACTGCCATTTTGACAGTATTTTCCATTTTTACTACAAAAGTAAAGGAACAGACCTAATATGCTTTGAGCCTGACAGGGTCAGCTTTTAATTCTTTAATGCTTAATCTGTATTTACGCCGTCAAAAATATATTAATACAAAAATAGGAGACGGCTATGTTTATTTCATAATGGACAGAAATATTGATATTGTAAAAATAATGGACCAAACATATCTCTAGTTTGTGAAACGTAAGCATTTGATCATGTCAACTTTTCTCCTTTTTTTTCTTTTGTTTTGACATTTGCCAATAAACATGAAGGTGCATGCTATTAATAATTATGGAAAATTTTATAACATTTGCGGCAATTACAAGAACTGAGGATTCAAGGTCAGAAGACAATTAAAATCAAAATTTTTACTGGATTTAAAAACAAAAATAAGTGTTTTTAGTAAATTCATCCCTGATACAAGTGTTGTTCTGAAGCTGAAAAAAATGACTTGGCATAACTGTTCATTATATCCCATGTGGGTTTGGCATGTCAAATTTCGCCAAGGCTATCAAGTTGCCTATTTAGCCCCGGTGCACACTTGCGTTTTTTTAACGCGCGCTGCCGCGGGTCACACACACGCAAATAACGCATGTGTGCACCGGGCCTTAGGGTAACTGTGGCATGTGTAGCAAAAAATTGTAATTGTATACATTTTCAAATTATAAACACAACACTTCAGAACAATACATGTGCCTCGAGATAAGTCCAGCACCTGATTTCTTGCAACATAACATTACAAATAAAACCAACTATTTTCTATAAGTAGACTTTCGTACCTTATGCAACAAAATTTAAATTTATTCTTCAAACTACAAAGTCTTAAAATCTAAGGTTCCTTCCAGTGAAATAGATCTCGCTTTTGTTCCAAATGACATAAACAAATGGCTTGTTTGCTATGAACATTTCTGGGGGTGGTGGAGCCATCCTACACATTAGCATTGCTGTCAATTGAAGATAAATACAAATTATAGATTGATATTGATTATGATTATGACATTTTGTTTAACTTTGAATATATAGGTAATAAATACACACTAATCATGTATGTCAGCACAAACGATTTAATTGCAACATAGTAAATTAAAAAAAAAACAAAATGTATAGCTTTTACTGATATAATAACGAGAGGATAACTTAACTCGCCGAATTTGACCTGCCTAACTCATAGAACTTTTCCGAAAGCTACACAAACACATATTCCCAATATATGAATGAAGAGAACAATTTGGCTTTTTGCTTTCGATTTGGACGTCAGAACTGAGAGTGAGAAATCTGAAATCTGAGAGAGAATTTGAAAATCCGAATCAAATACCACATAATATGCTCTGAGCCCGACTGTGTCAGCTAATGACAAATGTATTAGCATGTTTCATACAATTTGATGCAGTGCTGCAATGCGTTAAGTGATAAAGAGCGGTTATCATGGAGATAAAGTCTGTTTATTAATAAAAAAGTTATCAAACAAACAAGTCCACTGTCCGTTTGCTTTATTATTATCGCTGTATGTATGTACAGATTCGAAGTTGCAGAATTATCTACTTGGTCGGCGATATCGTTAAGAAACTTTTAAAGGACCATACACATGAGAGCGAACGAATGAATTGATGAAATGCAAACAAACCACTTTTGACGCATTTATGAACAGAAAATTGCTCATTTTACTATTCCAAGAGTAGGATAATTAATTATCCCATCAAAATGTGTTAAGAAAACACGTTCTAAAACGGTTTAAACAAAGATATTTCAAATTCCAAACGTTTTTCCGCGAACGAAAACACCCTCGGTGCGAATTGTCAAAGTTTATTCGCAAGTCACATCATTAAACCGCGTTCCACAAACTAGTGAATAAAACATTCGTTCGAATTTAACCTCAAATTAGAAATTGCTGGGAGAAACTGATGGCTGAAATTCGCGAACTGCCGCGACCCTCTTCAACGGACTGTCAAAACTCGCGAATATTCGTTCGTTCGTAGGTATAATTGGTCGCTCTCATGTGAATAGTCCTTAATTGTGTAATTCTTCTTTCTGTGTGTTCACTCTTTGAGGGTTTTATTATTCTGAATTATTTTCTACTAGCTGAACTCCCGCCAGCTTCGCCAGGCCTTTCTTGCTTTTTTAAATTTATTTATCTTTTTTTTAATTTTTTTGTCCTATCAATCACCGTAATTACCGACATTTAAAAAAAAATCAATTAATTAGTTGAAAATTACGGACGACAGAGGGAAACATGCAGTTTTTTCCACTTTGTTTTATAGGTATATAGACATTCTCACCGCTATGGTAAGAGGCAAGGAAGTGACATAATAAAGAATCAAATTTATTCTTCAAAATACAGACTCTTAGGTTCCTACCAATAAAATAGATCTTCCCTTTGTTGCAAATGGCCGCGTTCCATTGTCATATCTAGCACATAATATCCCTGATGGAGGAACGCTGGCACTAGAGATCTAGCGGCAGCGGCAAAGTGACATTCGAACCAATTTGAATTCCTATTATTCCATCTTCACGAGAGTCAAAAATGTATTTTGTGCCATCATGCCGCATATTATTACATAATACAATATAATTTAAATAAACAAATACAATGTATAGTAATTACATAGAAGTTTGAATTACCATTTTACACCAAATTGGAAATATTTGACTTCTGCACTTTCACTTTTATTTTGACAGTTCGTTATTTTTTTTTTTTTCAATCTAGCAGTTCATTTTGCGCTAGATTGAAAAATTTCCCAGAAAAGGATATTTCACAAAATGTGCTAGAGCTCTAGCGCAAATGGTAAAATGTCAGTTTTTTTTATATGGAGTTTGGCATGCCGCTATTCATCTAGCGGTCAATGGAACGCGGCCAATGACATAAACAAATGTCTTGTTTGCACTTCTTTGGAGGTGTAGTGTTTTATATGGAATGCTTAGTGACGTATTCCTACACACCATCGTTGCTGTCAATACAAAATGTTGACAAATGTGTCTTAAATTGTAGTTTTACATTTTATTGTTTTACAATTTTCTGTTGTTGAACACCGTTCCTAATGCAGCGTTGTTGTTGTACAAATTTATTCTTGTTTCTAAACAGTTGGAATTTGTTACATTAATATGAATGTTCCCTAAAGCATCTATGTGCCCCATGTTCCCATAATTTGTACCTATACCTACTCACCATTTCGAAATAGAAGCTACATACCTTCATTGCAAAAACTGATAGCTTATCGAAGGTCAAATTGACAAACAAATATAGCAACAGATGATAATAAAAATACTTCTATAGCGGGATGTCAGCGATTAATACTAAGAAATTTATGGCTTTGCTGGCCGACGATGTATCAATAATAAAATCCCCTCAATACGATTATAAGCCGCTATCGTTAACCATATCAGATACAAAATATTGATCAATCATTCTATACAACTTTAGTTATTTGAGCAGAGACTAAGATTACTATTCCGAGTTGAAGTATATTATGTAAATTAAAAAATCATTTTTCTGTCCGTGTAAGCCCAATAGCAGTGTGATTAATGGCAAATGTATTGCACTAGATACTAAAATAAGGGGTTTCAGATTCACCCCGCTAAAAATAAAAAAGGTAAGCATTCAATGCTTAAAGAGCAAGTAATAGGGCATCATCAATCACATTTAAATAATTAAGTAAAATATATTGAACCATGAAATCAACTCATGCTACCCTACTCTTATTCCTTTTATCAAAATTGGCATGAGATTGGGATTCGAATCACGTTCGCAGAGCTCCTCTGATAGCACACTACTTAAATTATTTTTATCAAATACACAAACCTAGCTGTATCAATTTATCGATTGTAGTTTTCGGTTGCAAAGTCAACTTGTTAAATAATTAATTTTCTAAAATAAACAATTAAATTGTACAATTAAAACATTATCCGTGATTTTTTAGAATGCAAAATTGTTTGAGTTATTTTTTTCCCGTTTTCGTTGACGGCTTTTACCAGAGATTTAACCCCGAACTCTAAAACACCTGGTCAGGACAATGCAAGTCAGTCATCAGTGGCTGTCATATCCAGTCCAGTTGGACGGGGAATCTTAACCAACTTGAGGCAGCTAGCAGTGGATCGAGTTGGTTGGAGAGGCAAATGTTCCAACAAAGAAGATGCCCATGCTCCAATCATATAACAGATAAAAAAACGGTCTGTCCAAAGTAAATCTTGTATCTTGATTGGGATGGCGTATACAGTCGGCGTAAATACCTATGATTTAAATTAAAAAGGGTGATTTTTTTAGACTGATAGAAGCTTCAATAGACGTTTCTGTTATTATTTGACAGATAGATAGTTTTTTTACAATTGTGTTTCATGGAAAGACTTAAGCGGCTACATCGATATTCAATTGTGGAAATGATGACTGTTTGTTCCAGTAAATTGACTGTTATTTTTGGCTTTAGCCATGTAACAACCAAACGATTAATTTATTGGAAGTCACTATACTACATTTGTTAAAAATTCACTAGTACTCGTAGGGTCTAAAACAAATGAAGGATTTGAGGCCAGGAGTGTATGGAACGACAATCAAACTTCCCTTCACGCAAGTTTGAACAGATTATGCTAACGAGGAAGAAAAATTAAAATTTTTTTTTCCACACAACTCTGCGAACAACTGCACAAACAACGGTTCATCAGCTGGAAAGCTTCATTAATAGACAAAAACATAAGGTAAAAAAAAACACACCAAATAATTTCAGATAGGTACAGTAAATAGATGGATGGGGGGGGGGGGAAGTACGATAACTTAGGCGCCAAAAATTAATAACGGTTTTTTGTAGAGGGGTTAAATACAAACATTTTTTATTTTATCCCGCTTCGTTTAAAATGAAAATAAAATATTAAAAAACAATGACAACACCTACAATAAAGACTATTGTGAAAGCCAAGAGTCGAGCCGTGACGAGACTCTAAGCCCAACTGTGCTTCAAAAAAAAACTGTTAAGTTGAAAGTTAAGTATTTAAACACTTGGCAATGATTTTTGGTAAAACTAATTTGATTCTACTTGCGTCTGTTCCCGTACTAAAAAAGTAAAAAGCATTCGAAGTTTTGGAGTTGGACCAAACTTCTTTCCCGTACGCAATAAATGGACAGAAGATAGCCACAAAAAAGGGACAACACATTATTAATGCCCCTATTATGTAAGACAACTACAACTAAAGTTGAGTTGTCACTTGGTTTTATTTAATTCAAAATTCGGTATTGTCCGTATTGTAATCCACAACCTTGATAGAAAAGTTGTCTGTCAAAACAACAAAGATAGTAGTGGTTGTCTATAAGTTGTTAGTTAGTTTGGGTTGTGCGGAAGTTGAGTTGAATTTAAGACAACTCAACTCAACTAAGTTGTTGTCTTACATAATAGGGGCATAAGCCTTCATAAAAAAAACTGTTAGATATGATTTTTGGAAATAGTAATTTTTCATTTCATTTAAGTTAGTTTCGCTTTTGGGATTGAATAGTGAAAAAACGTAAGGGTAGAGGAAAATGTCGGATTAAATCCAACCATCTCATCCTGGGTCGACCGACGCACGACGCACGTAGAGGAGTGCTGCCTGATGACACACACCGGTTCTATATCACTCCTTGAATTCAAGTTAGTGACGCGTTAAAAAAAAAGAATAAATCCTTTAATTTCTTCGGAGACAGCAAGAATGAGAAAACTGATAAATCTTTTACAAATTTGTAGCTCAAGGCTTTTCCGCACCTTTTAGGTATTTTGTCTCTGTACGGAAATTTATTCGCAGTATGTACGGAAATTTATTCGCACTAGAAGAAGTGCGAAATGTTGGCCCAAAAAGTACCGGTTCTAATCTAAATCATTCTCTCCGTTACTCCGTATCTGCCAATGGTTTCAAATAGCACACTAAACAGTTGTCATTACCAAATATAGTTTGATTGAAATTAAGCAGCAGGTTACTTTCAACAGAGTTGTTCGGCTAGGTACTTATACCTGAGTAGATTTGGTTCTCTTATTTTTAAGCAATTTACCTACAAGACAAGATGACTCGGTTTATTTACAAAAAATGTAACCAACCAATTTTTCTACGTGCTGTATCGTTATGAAGTATCGACAGCAAGATAAAATAGAATAGATCGGGTTTATATAATAGAACCCCTTCCAGTTATCATCGAGTTGTTGACGTGTCGTTTAGATGCTTTATCGCGTCAAACTTTTTCGTAATTATAACATTTAAACGAACATCATTATATTCAATAAGGATATGATTAAGATATTTAATAGTTGGCAATGATATAAAGTGACATCATCGTTTAAGCATGTCGTCGTATTGACGACAAACGGATAATTAATATTTTAAAATGAATATCTTATCGTGGCATATTTTTTGCAGTTATTATTTTCTTAGATTAGAAAGATTGTTGTCGGTAATTAGTTTTATTTGAGGACTGGATTTATGGTAGGATGACACATGCCTGCTCCGGTTGTTTCAAGTGAATTGAAGTCCAACACAAAATAGAATTATAAAGTCTAGGGTCAAATATGGACGAAAATTAATTTCTTTGGCTACACTATATCTAATGTGCATAATGCAATAATTTTACAAGCTCTCTGCAAAATACGAATAGAATACACTATAATTAGTTTTTATTGGACTAGATTGATCATGTAAACAATTTTTAAGGCCTATTCATATGAGAGCGATAAAATATCTATGAACGAACGAATATTTGCAAGTTTTGACGGTTTATGTGGTTTTTTTCCATTGGGAAAAAATCACTTTTTTTTTATCTAGATCACTTCTCATGTTCCATTGCGCAAAAAAAAAATAGTTTTCTTGATCCGGATCACTTTTTGCAGATCTCGATATTTTTCGAGATTTACACATTTTCTCTCTAATACCAATATATGTACTTTGCACAGCTGTTTTACGTCATTCAGAATTTGTTTTCAAAACAAAATTATGAAAAGCCTCTTGAAAAGTAATTATTCAGAGTAAAAACGTAAATAATGGACATGGTCTTAATTAAAAATCGTTAACAAAAGTCCAGACAAATCCAGTCGAACACCAATGCTCTTTTCATTTGTGTTTGGAGTTTAGAAACTATTTTTTTTTTTTAAATAATGTATTTTATGCTGTCGAAATGAAATATGATTTGTTTTTGTTATTTTGTTATCGAACTTCTTACAATATTTTGTTTTTTTGAGACATGTTTCAAGACATTACAGAAAACTTAAAAGAGCATCGGTGTTCACTCACTTTTGACGCTCACTGTACTTACACGCTGTTAATGATAATGAAAGCAATATTTAGGTTCGTTCGTGTACTTTCAGCGTAGAAAAATGAAAAATGTCAAATCTCAAAAATCGAGAGAGAAATCTCTCAATTTCCAGAGAAGTAGGTACCTGACCAGTTTTCTTACAAAAAGTTTAAGAAATGTCATTTCGACATTCAAAAAATAAACGTTAACGGCAGAATCTATAAAATAAGTTGGATTTGAATTTTTTATAAGCTAAAATACCTATTAAACCTACCATTTTGAATGCGCTGATATGTTCTAGGAGAACATTCTATTACAATTTCTTCCTCCGACATCGTTGAAGACGAAAATAAAAGGAGTTTTATTTTTCAAACTTTCAAACTTTTTCAAACTGCCACTTAGATGACAGTTTTCATTTTTTCATTTTTCAGTAAGTCGAAATTCCGCGAGTAGAAAATTACGAAAAAATGAAAAGAGGGGAAATGGATTTCTCTCTCATTTTTTTCAATTTACTCAGTACGTGGTCGCATTCGCACAGTTTCTTAGCAAAGTTTTAATAATTTTACGTTTGCAAAAAAGTACCCGAACGAACCTATTGTATTGCAAATGGCAAATTTTTTGAATTTGTTGACTGACAGCGACAGTTTATCATCATACTCTGTTGACGTTGAGTGTTCGTGAATCCATTGTAAATGTAACACCGCGTCTCCACGAGCAATATTTCATAGAATGCCATATATCATGCTATGAGAATTGCTCGTGGAGACCACAAATAGTATTCTATGAAAAATGGTATTCCATCTATTGCTCAGCTCATAGCTTGCTATCGATAGTATTCTATGGGGTGTGCTTTCTTTGTCTGACACATGTGTTTTCGTGTGATGCACAAACCAGTATGTGGTTTGTGGTGTGAAGACTATGGAAATAGTAAGCTATGAAATGCCCACCCTACATTTTATTGCATACTATCATTATTTCTTTCTATAACACCGCGTCTCCACGAGCAATATTTCATAGATTGCCATCTGTCATTTCTCATAGAAAGAAATAATGATAGTATGCAATAGAATATAGGGTGGGCATTTCATAGCTTACTATTTCCATAGTCATCACACCACAAACCACATACTGGTTTTTGCATCACACAAAAACACATGTGTTAGACAAAGAAAGCACACCCCATAGAATACTATCGATAGCAAGCTATGAGCTGAGCAATAGATAGAATACCATTTTTCATAGAATACTATTTGTGGTCTCCACGAGCAATTCTCATGGCATGCTATATGGCATTCTATGAAAAATTGCTCGTGGAGACGCCGGGTAAGAAATGACAGATGGTAAGCTATGAAATATTGCTCGTGGAGACGCGGTGTAAAGCCATGGCCAAACATACCTTCCCATGAAAATGATGTCGTGCCAGACAGGTCAATTTTTAGGTTAGTCAAAAAAAGAAGGGTAGATTACACCGAAAATTCGTTCTCTTTTCTACCCACTCAAAATCGACCTGTCTCACCCGACACGACTTGCATCGGAAGGCATGTGTAGCCATTGGAATTGACACTCTATGCCTGTTACAGAAGGCGTTTTTCTTTTTTAGTTCAGAGCGAGCGTGAACTGTCAAAAAAAAAGTTCGGTTTTTTTTTAGCTTAGAGACATCAGAGCTCAGATTTTGTGTTTCTTTTTCGCTCAGAGAATGTTCAGAGCACGTTCAGAGCGCGCTCTACGAGCTCAGAATAAATTGACTAAGGACACTGAGTAAAAAGGTGATTACGCACTTTACAGTCACATTTGACAGAAAAAAAAACAGGATAAACAAAATAGTTGAAGTGGTGGACGAGAGTTGTTGTTCTGGCATAGAAGGTAAACCAAATTTAATAAATATGAAATAATAAACAACCGTATGACGGCTATGTGCTCAAGTGTGTTTCATAAACAAATCAGAACACTCCGACCACGCTCTGAGCACGCTCGGTTCAGAGCGCGCTCATAATGCTCGAGCTCTGTTCAGAGCTGAGCTCTGAACTAAAAAAGAAAAACGCCTAGAAATGTGTTAAGTTACTATGTATTACACATGTCACCAATCGTACCATTTTGACACGGTAACGTCAATACAACGTCAGATTTTGTTTTTACGGTGTGTGTAGACAAAATCTGACGTGATTTTGACGTCAGCATGTCAAAATTTGACGCGATTTTTGTCATGTATTACAAGTAACTAACTTGTTGTGTTGTGTACCCACAGCCCAGACATATTCTCATTTTGGACAGGTCCTAAGATATGTCACATAACTTATATTCTCGTGTTAAGCAAACTTATAAGATTTGTAAAACAATTATTGTCTAAAAATCTTACAGTTACATTATAAAGCTTTATTGCGACTCGTGCGACTCGGACTAACGACCATGAACGCCACATTCTTCCAACCAATGCGTCCAACGTTCTACTTTCTTGAAAATTTGATTTATATTTGTATTTTTTTTTTTTAGAAATTTATTTAAAAGAAAATGTATGTAACATTAAAATTGCAGCTAAAAGATAAATATATCAAAATATAAAAATGTTTAAATACTGTAATAAATTCAGAAATGTAAGGGCAGTCATGTGAAATCTGTAGGAAACATCCAAAATAAAATCGTTTATTCATCGTTGACGAAAGTTCCAGCAAAGAGAATGGAGTTTGCATCCTTGATTAAATAGATGAATGGATGGTTAGCCTCGAATTGCAACGGAAGCATCATTCTCAACATCATAATCATTCCTAAAAGTGTTTAATTGTTGTATAGTTATTTTCAAAACAAATATATCAGGCAAATTGAATATGCGATTGTCTTTATGGATTAACACAACAACGAAAACAGTATAGAATCAAATTAACAGTTCCTAGAAAACGGGCTTCTCGCGAATAAATGTTTGCAGGGAACGTTTCCCATTCAGCAATCTGATATGCATTACTGACGGAGTGGCAGTTTCCATAGGAATTTATTCACAATAGCACCGAATGGCAGCTAATACATGATGGTAAACACAGGGGGGGACAAATTCAAAATGTGTGTATGCAGAACTAAAACTCCAAGATAATTTGAAAATCCCAATTTGGGTAAATCAAATTTTATATTTATTGTTTTTTTTTTATTGAATGAGATTGGATAAGACAATAATACTAAAACTAGAACATATATTAGAGATTCAAGTCAAAAATGCAGCGATACAATAAAACAGAAAAAAAAAAAAAATAACTTTAAGGCAATGCATATTCAAGCTTAACTGTTTTTACAGTATCATATTCTAAAATTCATCATGAGTTTTGTGAATCAAGCTTTCTGGGTGCACATATGCACCATAGAAGAGAATCGAAGTTCTACTGGGCCTGCCAGCTATCAAGGCAAATATGAATGGATGATCGGCAATTAATTCGTTTGGTTGTTTGAAAACATGTAAACTGCGTTTTAGGCGGATAAGACAAGCTATAAAAAGAACAGTGTTTGTGTGAGTTACAAGACAATGACAAGAAAAGCAAGATAGGAGAAGACATGACGAAAGTCTCATTTTAAGAGTTCAAGTACTGTGATGTAGTATATTATGTAGGAATGAGGACAGGAAAATTGTGAAAGCGTTGTGTTGCATTTTGTTTGAACTTACCAGTAGCTGCGGCAGCTTCGGCTCCTTCTTCGTTCACTTCAATGAATGCCTTGTGGATAACCTTGGAAACTTGCAGAGGCTCACCTGAGGTAAGAAGATTATCGAATTCAGCGCTGTTTGAGAACATTTTGTTCATTCCCAACTAAAAGAAACAAAAAAGTGATTTATTAGAAATGAAAACTAAAGAAAGGGAAGCGATAAGAGATTGTATAAAATCAATAGCAGCTCTATGTCCTACCCGTCACGAAAGAATACCCAATGTACCGTAGTTTGTGTCCAAAACATGCCTGATTGCAACCCAGAGAAGACACATTTGGATTTTACTCAAAAGTGGACATAGGAGACGTGCCCACGAGCGAAGGAGAACGATGGGACGTGCGATGTCACCAAGCTCTCGGTAGCATCATGTTTGTGACTCGAGTTCGTCTATCTTTGTTGTGAGTACAGTCAGTCGATACAACAATTAGCCCCAGTCCAGCTAGCTTACACAGCCGTAGAAAATCATGTTCTTGGATTTTGCGATACGATTAGGCGGGTAATGCGGATGAGATATGTTAAGGGCTATCTATTAGAACTAAAAAAACAGCCAACTGTTGCAATCTCCTTCACCCAAGCTGAATGGTCCTCTTCAAGAAACAACTTCCTTGATAAGGTTACAGAAGGGGCTTATCTAAAACTCACTAAATTCAACAGACTACAATTCTATGCCGCTTCAGCTGCCCCAGTTCCTTCTTGCAATAAATACAATTTTCACCCATAAGCCATTGAGGCCCAATGTTATTACCCTTTTATAGTAGGTACATACATCGAACATGACAGGACATGCAACTAACAAAACCATTCGGATCTGTTGATGAATTTTCTTAAATCTGGTAGAGGTATCGTTTATACAACGAACCGTTCAACCCATACAAGAGTAGCGGCGTTCTTGGAGGGCTGGGCAGTGACACAGGAAACTCAAACACTATTTCCTCTTTATCCCTGCAACTTCGCCAGAAGTTGTTTGTTAAAATACCCAGTCTTTTGGCCATGTTTGCAAGTGTTTGCAGTACTGCTTAGCAGTCCACACAAAATGTAATTTCTGGTAGTTCCCTTACTAAGACAGTTTCAGCCGCTTTCTTACCCGCATAAATCTCTACCTGGAAAACACTGCCCAGAATTGCCAGTCGCTATGAATGACTGATACTTAGTTCTTCTGAGAAGACTCTTACCCCCTTTCCATTCTCCGTCTTCGAGCCATCTGTGAAGATTGGTTACGAAGTACTCGGGGAGAGCCAGTCCTGCCTATCAGGTATACTAGCTAGACTTTAAATGTCTTTTCAAAGTCATACCTCGGTTTCTTGTTGTCCGTGTGTGGCTCTGATCCGTCCGCTCTGATCAAAGATGTGCGATTCGGGCTTCCAAATTTTGTTCTCTCTTAGTCTGAAAGCATCTTTGGCTGCCACGTTCTTAGTGTATAGCTCGATGGGTTGTAGGTTCAGCAACGTTTGTAAGCCTAGTTGTGGTGTAGATTTGAATGAACCCGTTATACCTATGCAAGCAATTCTTTGCACCTTATTCAGATTCTTGAGGTAGGATTTAGTATTAACAGCCTCTGTAGAGTTGTTTTACCACGGAACAGAGAATATAGCTGCCAGTTCGTCAAAAAAGTTAGCCGCTTTCATAAAAAACTGCGGAATCATAGATAAGCTTCAAATATAACAGGGTCCGTGGTGATTCCTTAGTATATACGCTACTTTTTCTACTACTACAACAATTTCAATACTGTTAGTTAAAAACTGAACTAAGTGTAGAGAGTGCACAGTACTGTATCTGGTCTTTCGATCATATCGGTGGAAGTGAGGATGACCATAATACAGTCTCTAGCTCGAATTACAAAGCACGCCCTCCGAAGATCAATATCTGCCCACATATGGAAAATAATAGTACCCAGTGGTTGGAATTACATAATGTACAATAAACAAGATACGAGGCGGTGCTCAGTTGATAGCCAATTTAAGTGTTTGCTTTTCGATAATAAATTATTTGTTTAAACGACAGGGTGTTCTTGATTTGAAAGTGATATCGGTCTGCAACCATTTAAATCATAGTCCGAAAGTAAAAAGATATCTCACCAATATGTCGGTATTTTTATAATCTATTTCTATAGTTAAAAGTGAAAACGCCCAATTTGATGTCATCTTCAATACGAATGTATTTGAAAAATGGCCAAACATTCAATGATCCACCTGCAACTTAGCACTTCATTTCATCTTTTTTTTAGAATAAATAAACGAATGAGAATTTATTTATCTAGGGGAAGATGGATCGCATTTCGGATGGAATAAGTGTGCCATAAAAACAATCGACTAGTGTGCAAGCGCTGAAAATATATTAAACATGACGTTGACATATGGCCAATTTGCATATCATTGTGAAATGTTCCAGCAAAGCAGCTGATGCTTACTCACTTCTAAAATAGATTTAACGCTCACCCACTCTAACATTTGGTCAACTTTAGAGGTCATCGGGCATCACCATAGCAATCCGAATCCCAACCAAACGCAAGTACAAAGTAAAATAAAAATAAAATATACTTTTGCCCGGACTAATGTTTTGGAAAAGGTGGGTATAGCTTATGTAGTCCCATTTGGTGAATGAGGACTGTATCGCGATGTGAAAACATTTCCGTTAGTGGATTTGTAGTTAACGACTGTGTGGCAATGTGGATAATAACCAGTGCCCGCAATATAGTTTCAACATGCCAAGTCGATAAAGCAATGAATCGACACTCGATAGTGAAGCAACAATTATATAGGTAAATACTCTGTTTCACAAACAATGAACAATAGAGCTGATGACGTAATACTGAGAATGAGAAGCTTCTTAAATTGATTGGCCTGTTTCAAAGCTTTTGTGTTTTCTTGACATGACAAAACAAAACAAAAACAAACATTCTTTAAAATAACTAGCGCTTTCTGTACTACATGATAGCCGCTTTTATTCGACTGGTGTATAGTCGAAAAATTGTCCAACTGCACTGATTTTTGAAGGACATTAAGGTGTTTATTATTATATAAACTTTTGGTAATTGGAATAGTCTGTCGCTCGTATTTTTTTTATAAAACCTAATCATACATTTATCAGAACATTTTAAAAATACCCGGCACATGTCACATCGAATTCGTAATCACCGTGATTAGATAAACTCAAAACTATCGGTATACGTTAGAAAAAAACCCAAACTTTGGTGACATACATCATACATTTTAAAACTTGCAACTTACCTTCTTCAGTGGTTCCGTCAGCTCAGACTCGAATTCAACCTTAAATTTGGGGAATTTCACAATGACCTCCTCGACGCTCATTCTCTCGGTTAAATCCAACAAATTGATGTTCTTCAACTTGCTTTCGAGATCTTTAAGTCCAGTACGCGATTGTGGCAATAAAACCAACATAGAGAGATCCGAATCTCTATAGGGCATCTCGAGTGCACTACAGTCGAGATCCTCGAAGAACCCAAAGTTGTATTTAGCCTTTCCATTCATCATTTGTACCTTGACACTATCGTCTTCATTAATGAAGAAATCTTCTTCTTCGGTAGAATCCTTTTCGAATTTCTTCTCCCAATCTCCCTTGAAATGGATAGCATTGACCAACACTAACCGTGTGGACTCATCCAAGCTATCGGGCGAAATGAGATCCTTAATCTTTTCATTGGTCTTTCGCTCCACCCATGTATTGATGGTTTTCGCCGCAGGTGCACTTGCAGAGAAGTCAATGGCTTCGGATGATGAATGGAAGCTTTCGGTGGCAATCTTATTGAATTCGGGATTGATTTCATAGCCCTCCTTCACGTAAATCTTGTTGGCGATCTTTAGCAGCGACGAATTTGCGTAAGTGTCAAGTACTCCCTTGAAGGATTCTCCAACCAATGCACGATCATTTGCAACCAATCTCAATCCGGTGGCCATTTCCTCAGCGGTTTTACCAGTAGCACCGGCATAGGCTAATGCGACGCAAGTCTGGATAGAGAATGGCGAGAAGATTATATTTTTACCAACATTAGCATCGGCTAGAACGTTGTAGAAATCAGTCGAGAACTTAGCACTGTTCTGGGCAAACTTTAAACTCAGATCTGCCGACATTGTTTTGGATAAAATCGAAGGCAGTAGTACGAGAATTAACGAAAACAATTTAACTGTAAATATAAAAAGAAAATGACACAACGATTAATAAAACTGTGGCGAAAAATACTGCGGAAATAAGTAGAGAGAGACTGCGAACTTGCCTCGCCTAAGACAGCGGGAATAATGATGATTGAATTATGGAACAATTTAAATTCAAGTCCAATGTTTTGGTTTTGGCTTTTTGGGTTGGCTGGCTATCGCTTGGCATTCAATTTGAATAGATAGAAAAAACACGTAAGCAAAGCTTTTCGATTGCCGATGCCGGTATTTTCCCGTCTTATATTTTTATTTTGATCGCCAGCGAATGACGAATAAAAAAAGACGAAATATAATATGACTCACAACTTACACATTTATGTTTATGAAAGTCACTTAGTTCTGCCACAAGCATTAGCTTCTGTTATTTCCAAACTCTAGTATCACTATCTGAATAAATCGAACAATTTATTTACAGACCAATTATAAAATGAAAATACATATCAACTTCTAAATATTTTAATATCTTCTGAAATAATAAACAAGACAACAAACTTTAATATGACGTCGCTTTAATATTGCAAAGTGACAGCTGATAAGTAATGTCATGAACAGTCATAAAAGCTCGCAACAGAGGTACAGTCTGAACGGAAAACTTTATGAAAGAAGATTAGTTTTAAGGGCACATTCACATCGTGCGTTTACCCAAACAAATTTATTTACCAACAAAAAATACATAGGTACACAATACAAATGCCGTATAGCAATTATTCTTGAACATAATGTACATATTATTTACAAACATACATAAGGCGTATTTTTTTGAGAATCTATAGCTAGCTCACTTTTACTTTTACATGCAAAACTGTTATACTCACTTTTGGTTTTGTTATACTCACTTTTGGTTTTACATGCAAAACTGGTATACTCACTTTTGGTTTTGTTATACTCACTTCTCAAAAAAATACGCCTATAATTATAAAAATGAAACAGTCCACATGATATATGCGTTCGGCTTGAACAGTTAATACTGTTACGATTGACGTTTCAATCAATGACTTTCTGGACTTTTGTTTTTCTTTAGGTATGATTTGTTTAAAGATTACATATCGTATTAATTTTAGCGTATCTGTTATACATATATACAAGAACTTCTAGTGCAAATTAAGATTTTATTAGTTTTGGCAACGGTTATGGCATCACATGTAAACATTGGAAATAACTTCATAGTATTTTTTGTTCTATTAAAAAATAAATGTATTAATATTATTGTACACGAGTACCTACACTCATTTCGCATTCTACACAACAATAATTAGTGAAATTGACCAAATAATATTGATCTCACAACAAATCAAATCAATTTCCAATTAGGGAGAAACAACACAAAACAAAAATGTCATCTTATGTGAAATTTGACATTACGTGGGTTTTAAACGGGCTAAAATCGGATTAACAATCGGTTTACACTGTTTTATATTCGTTTTTAATCCAGTGGGTTTAATGCGTGTTTTTGAGTGAATATTATGGAAATAGGTTTAAATTGTCGGGTTTAAGAAATGCGGATTAATGATCTGCTATAAAATTAACTTAAACCTGATTTACACCCGGAGTGAATAATATGGCCTTAGATATTTATCTCAAGTAGAAGTGACTTGACAGCATGAGTTCATATTGATACATTTCTGGTGATTTGCACTACTAGTAAACTGCTTTAAGCCCTATTCTCTTTCAGCGAGGGGGTATCTCTACTAAAAGAACTCTGAATCAAACCGAAGGACCAGACAGTCAACTGCCAGGTTTTAGAACTTTGTCAGAAAACATGTTACTCTGAATTGTTTAATTGGAAATTCATCTGCTTTACTTTGCTATGAAGATAATCTCAATCTCCATCACTATCTCTATAAAATAAAATAAATAGGTGGCGCAACAGGCGGTAGACACCCAAGGCCTAGCTTCTCGCAACCATTCGTTTGTGTGAGTTTCTATTTTTGGGACGAATGGAAGGGACCTACAATTTTATGCCGAGTCCGAACGGCTGAATTTTTCAGGACAGTCATACTCTCGGATGTTTGTCAGACGTTCGCGAGAGGTGGCGCAGTAGAAAAAAACCTTGATGTAATTTGAGTTTTTCCGGGGATCGAACCTGGGATCCCTCGCGCAGTAGTCCAGCATACTAACCACTGCGCTACTGCGCCCACTATCTCTATACATTATAAAAATATTAAATTGTGTACTCTTCAAAAAGTCGAAAAGTTCTGCACCGATTGAGCTCGAATTTTTTAGAAAATCTTTCTGTGAAGTTTGGTCAAAATTGGAAAAAGAAGCGTGGCACCTCTCATATAAAAATAAAATTTGCAAACGCTATTTCTCCATACTTATGGGAGCTAAAGTTGGAAAACTTCTGGAACATTTATGTGTATTAAAATTCCTGAGCACGGGCAAAGGCGGGCTTTATAAATATGTATAAAAGATGAAACTAACTGACTGAGGGCTGCTCGAGGGAAGCCGCTGGCAAAAGCTGGTAAATAAATAAAATAATTAGTTGGTGCAACCGGTACGTATGCTTATAGGCCTAATTTCTCACAGTCATTCGTTTGCGTGAGTTTTTAATTTTTTTTTTTTTAAATAATGCAAGGTAGTATTTTATGCCAAGTTTGAATGGTGTAGTTGTAGATAATATTGAGAAGCTTCTTAAAACAGTTTTACTCTCATGTTTGTCAGACGTTCGTGAATGGTGGCAGGGTGGAAAAACTTTAAAATTAAATGGGAAACATTCTGGTGGAAATATTATTCCCGATAGGAATATGAAATGCTGAATGAGTGGGTTCACTTGGTGAATCGTTTTTAATCGATTGTTTTGTGACTGGGTTCAGTCGAGTAAATTTTAATTTTTTTAACATTTTTTTTAACGAAGTTTAAGTTTTAAGACAACTTCTAGCCATTTCTCTTTGGCTAGAAGGATTGACCCAGAAGTTGAAATACTTGAGCCAAATTACTCAATTAGGTACTTCAGCACAACGCTGTGAGACCCATCCCTCAGTCCAGCACACTACTAACCACTGCGCCACTAAGTTCGCACTCTGGTGAGATAGGTTTTTGGATTAAGTATCAGTATAAAAACGTTCACTTTGTGTTAGCATATGGGACAAGATCTAACGTTTCAAGGATTTTCAATCCAATCCCCAATCATTATTGTATAGTATAATATTAATAATATAATGAGCCCTAGGTACCAATAATCATTTTTATCTTCAACTTAAATATTTTTACGGTCACAATGGTTAATTTTATATACGGAAATATGGACTTCGTAAAGTTAGCCTGGACAATGATTACTTGCACGGCGGAATGTTAATATAGGCCTTACCAATAATCATTTTTAACATTTAATAGATAATTTTATGTGGTGTTCATAAGTTCATAAAATTTAACCTGGCCACTAAAAATGATTGAGTACCTATGTATTTTTTAACTTCTACGTGCCTCACATTGGGCTCGTTACATTGATCGCTAGATGAAGTCATAAGCTAAGAGTAGATAATGACTTTTTGTCCTAAGCAATGAAAAGGAGAGGAGACAAAACCCACCCGACAATGGTCACGACTTTTGGACTGGTTCATATCATGATCATGAGACTCACTTTAACATGATGGTAATAAGTTGACCACTTCTCTCTTAATAAGACTCGTAAATCGAGAACTCCTTAAAATTTTAAACTTATTTTTATAATTGGGAAAAAAATCAAATCACCCTCATTTTTAATCTTCAACTAAAATATTTTGACGATCACAATAGATCATTTTATTTGGCAATTTTCGTCATTATGACTTTGCAAAATTTTGCCTGGAGACTAAAAAATTGTTATGCAATTTTTCTCAATACTGCAAATCATGAACGTGAAGTATTATGTAAGGCAGTTTCTGATCCTGATTTAATAATAACTAAAAGCGACGTTAGAATTTAATTCTGAATACAATTGCGAAACATAAAACAAGATTAACCTGTACATTTATATTTATTGGTTAATAAATAATAATAATAAAAAATATCATCATCGCCAAGAAACTTTTCAACGAAGCAATGTCTCAACTCTACTCATTTCGTAAATAAAATTATTCTACTTCTGAACAGAAGTAATAAAATCAACTAAATCAACTTACTTAAGGTCACCGATTTTGACATTTTGAAGACGATAACGGTCACTAAGCACTATATTAAATGAAATAACACAACACAATTTTTTTCCACTTTTGCTCTGCTTTGTAATACAAAAAATATTTTGTATAACTTATAAATTTCACTTAGGTGCACTTAAACAAATAATAAGGATCCTTATTTATTTAGATTGATTAATTTTATTTTTATACAACCGAAAACCGATTTTATTCACAAACAACCGTCAAATCCGCGGCACATCGTTTAGATATTCCGACGAAACTGAAAATATTTTTTCACAAATATAATTATTGTACTTGGAAAAAGTATACAGCAAATACGTAAATACGTATGTATATCATAAAGACTGGTTTCGTTAGTAGAGCTTATCTCTATGAGATTGCTATTTTATTTTGGAATTTAGTTTCGATTTAAAGATGCTAGGCACCTTTATTTTCCGTTAGCTAAAAGGGCATATTTTAACAAAACTCTCTTGGAGGAAGTCCTTTTATAGAAAATGCAATCTAATAGTCAAGATAGTTTGATCGGGTTCTTAATAATAAAGATACTAAACAAGACTTGTTCTAATCAAGTTTAGATCAATTAAACAACATTAAGCTTTTCATGAAACAGGTAAATAATATTACGTAAGGTCCATAAATATGTGCAGTTATTGATTACTCCCATATGTTGGTACCACTAACATCTTATATTTCACATCTAGCGGTTAATAAGAGCCCATTATTAAAGCTAATTTGAGTATTGTCCTTGAAAATATATATCGCAACTGAGAAAACTTGTTATTATTAATTGTTGTATGACGCAAGATTCTTTATGTTAAAATTAATATTTAGTGCTAAGCAGTAAATACTGAAATCCAATATTTTGAGTAAACACAACTCATACGAATGGCTTTAACCATAAATTAAAACCGACAATTAGCTATTTCAATGGTTAGGAAAACTTGTTGTGGTGGTTCGTGCATTTGGAGAATATTAGATACTAATTTAATGTTAAAGAGTTGGTATTTAGCAATACATCCTATATAAGACGGATTTTTTTGGGAAGTGAGTATAACAAAACCAAAAGTGAGTATAACAATTTTGCATGTAAAACCAAAAGTGAGTAACATAACTAAAAGTGAATATAACTGGTTTGCATGTAAAAGTAAAAGTGAGCTAGATATAGATTCCCAAAAAAATGATTATTGGTAAAGGCCCATAGTCTCTGGCGGGACAAAGGCCATTTTTAACCTTCAGCTTAAATAAAATTGCTGCTCTTAAATTGCTGCAAATTGTATACTTCTGAAAATATATCCCCAGGAAGTGAGTTCCAAAGTTTGCTTGTCCTGTAACAAAAGGTGTTTTGGAAAGTTGATGTCCTCGCGGTTGTCAAGTGTACTGTATGGTCATGAGCATTAGCAGCCTGTCTTGTGGGTCGCCCAAAAGTTACATTTCGAGGGATAATGTCTTTGAGTTCCTCGGAACATCTACCATGGAAGTACCTATAGAACAAGCATAGGTCAGCGACTTGTCTTCTGTGCACCAACGGTTGTAGATTCGATGTGAGTGTAGGGTCTCCAATAAGTCGAACTGCTCGTCTCTGCATGCTGTCAAGTAGGTTAAGTGAATGTTTTGGGGCCGAGCTCCATAATTGGGAACAATATTCCAGGCCTGGTCTAACCTAAGCTTTGTAGAGAAGGAGAAGTTGCTTGCGGCTAAAGTACCTCTTTGCTCTAAATAGGTAGCTCAACTTAGCGGACGTCGATCTTGCTATATAGGAAATGTGGTCCTGCCATGTGATTCCTGATTTGACTGTGACTCCTAGAAGGTGCATTGAGTCCTTGGGATGGATTGGATGGTCATCCATTTGGATCTGAGGAACTGTTGATGCATTTTTCCTAGAAAATGTTGTGAGCTGTGTCTTGTTTGCATTAAATACAACCAAGTAGTCTTTTCCCCACTTTAAGATTTTTTCCAGATCATCATTTAGAGAATTAATTTGTTCACATCTCTGACTGTGTAATGTAGCCGCATTCACAGGCCCACTATTCGAGATGGAGGATATAAGAGTGCTGTCATCAGCAAAGCTGTAGATATTATTATTTGGCGATCCTAGCAAATCGTTGATGTGAAGAAATAGAGTTGGAGATAGAATAGATCCTTGGTGCACTCCTGCATTTATAGCGAACGAATTAGATGATACACCATCTACAACAACTTGGATCGATCTTCCCAGAAGAAAATTTTGCATCCATCCGCAGATTGTTGTGGTAATCCATAAGACGCTAACTTGCCTAATAGGGCTCTATGCCAGACTCGGTCAAATGCCTTTGATATGTCCAAGGCTACGGCTCTTGATTCGCCGCGTTGTTCAATTGCTTGCGTCCATAAGTGCGTTACGTAGCTTAACAGGTCTCCAGTGGAACGACGGTTGCCTTATTGCAACGGAAATTATTTGTAAGAATTATTAACAAACACTGAAAATAAAATACCAGTCAGCCACAAATAATAGCTAAATAAAAAAATATTTCAAATTCGGTAGATATCTATAGACATTAAACACTTTTCCTGGAAACTCTGAAATTCATTCGAATGAAAACTATAAATTCGAGCAATTCTTGATTCGACCGAATTCCCAGAATTGTCGTTAGTATGAATTGTCATGGCTTTATGGTAGAATTTTACGTACCCGATTTATGTCATTTTCTATCACTCTTGCCAGAACTTCCGGCGATAGGCCCTACAGTTCTTGGTATAGATATTCTCTTTGACATAGCCTCGTGACTTCAAAAACTGCACATAATAAAGAAGTCTGGAACGGAAATCGCGAAAACGAGATGTTAGGCCTAGACGAAGACGAACCTGAAATACTGCCCTTAGAATTTCGGTTGTGTCTCGCCCTCTTGCAGCATGCGTATGCTCAGTCCTGGAGTCTGGAGACCATCTCAGAGTTACAGAAAATAAATGTTATAAATGTAAGTAAGTAATAAAGGGTGTCCCATAATTCACGCAAAATGTAATTTTGATAGAAAATACAGATTTTTAATTAGAAAGCTTAAATTTTTTATTGATTCCTAGAGTAGGTACACAGATTGGGGTTATGTATGGAATAGCCCATCGGATAAATGGCCGCCACGGCTTTGCTCGCAAGTATGTACTCTTTTATTGAAATTTTCTATGAAAGTTTCGAATAAATGTGGCTGAATTTCATTAATTCAATTCAATTTCCTCTTTCAAGGTGTTGGTGGTCGTGGGGTTGTTTGCATAAACCTTTGACTTAAAAAAACCGCAAAGAAAAAAGTCCAATGGCGTTAAATCGCAAGATCTTGATGACCAATTCCGATCGCAAAAACGGCCGATTACACGATTAGGAAATGGCTCATGTAGTAATTGAATTGTTTCTCTGGCTGTATGGCATGTGGCACCGTCTTAATGAAACCGCATGTTGGTCACATCCATATCTTGTAATTTAGACACTAAAAACTGGGTTATCGTGTCACGATAACGAACATCATTAATTATTTCTGCCAGAACAGCCGCATTTTCGAAAAAGAATGGTCCGTTAATGCCTCCAGCCCAAAATTCGGACCAAACAGTCACGCGTTGTAGATGCATTTATGTCTCAAGAATTACTCGTGGGTATTTTGAACCCCAAATGCGACAATTTTGAAGATTAACGAAGCTATCAAGATGAAAATATTTTGTTCGAAAATTGCGGACTGTAGCTGACAAACCTTCATTATTTTTTAAATATTGCTCAGCAATGAAAATGCGTTGTTCTTTCGTACAGCGCTCCATTTTTACTAACGGTCAGCTGTCACATTGTTATCTTTTTTTTTCATTGCCATCACTGTACTATTAAATGGCGCAAAATTCAAATTTTGCGTGAATTATTGGACATCCTTTATAAAGCTGACTTTACATTTACATTATCGCCTTTTGAAATGAAATAATGGGTCTTACAAATAATCATAATATTCAACATTCACCTTGCCTTGCTTGCTATTTTGTAGATTATTTTATATGAACATTTCGCCATTTTAAGTTAGTTAATTTGAACCTGTACACTTACTTTTAATACCGCACAGGGTGGTAGGTATACGAAAAGCTGTATCTCAGTCTCAAATCTAATTTCTCTGAGTTTTCTTATCCGAAAAAAAAATTAGAGACACATCGCAGGGAAAGACATCGATCTGAATAGATCTCATTTGTCGTAGGTATGCAAAACAAAAAGCCAAATCTCAATTAAATGAGATAAAACTAGCAAATTGTTGAGATTGATTCGCTGATATTAATTAACGATTTAACGCAGTTGGGCCTTCTTTTTTTTCTGGGGCTACGCGAAATATCGTGTTTACGCGAACAATCCCCAATTGAAAACCAATAAACGTCAAGCCATGTCAAAAGGATTTCCTGCTGTAACGTGGTGGAAATTTAAATTATAGGCTTTTTTATTTTCCCTCCATGTTGATCCTTGATCTATGTGGATCTACATAATATATATCATTGATTTCCGTTATTAATTTCGTTACTGTTGGTTGATGGAAGAAAATAAAAAATGCCGGATATTTGTTTTACATATGTATAATGGAAAAGTTCAAGAAATTAAATTGGAAAGAAATGGCATCGAAATCTTAAACCTTTGTGTTTTTTTTATTTTTATTGATTTACATTTATTGACATTGGATCTTACGTCCATCACATAATACATTCTATAATATGTCATTTACTTCTCTCATTACTGTCCAAGAAATAGTCTGTGACATCCGGATCCGGCAACAAAAAGTTTGATAAAAAATGTAAACAAGGGCCAATGCTGTTATTTAGTCTATTTCTATAAAAGTTGACACATTGAAGCTTGTTAACTTCACCGTAGCGTCATCATCATAGGCTATAACTCATATAGCAAAAAATAGATTTTGTTCAGTACTACAATCTAATAGCGATACCGCATTCGTGCAATCTTATCAAAATACTTAATTAAAAAAAAATTGACTCATCCAAACACCTGAGCTAGTAAGGTAGTTGATAAAAATACCTTGTGCTAGTTAAAAGTGTTTGTGGTACATTTTGTGCCTAGCTGTCAAAATAATATTGGTAATAATAAAATCAAGCTGTGATAGACCTAAATTAATTCATTTTCATAAAAAATATTATAAATGAGTTTATTTTTGAAAAACTAATCAACCTAGTTCTTGTAAGTGCAAACTGATATATCTATCTAAAATTTATCAACGAAAAGCCAAAAACAATTCGCTTACATTTTATCCTTTTATGGTTGTTTTGAAATGGTAATGGAAAATGCGCAACCCATTTGACAAGCTAATAATATTCGGCTGACATTTAGAGATTCATTCGGACTTTCTGACGGAAAGTCGATCGTGGACCCTCTAAATGAGCATGTTATCATTCAGTTTTTTTTCTTGTATTCTCTATTCTTAGCGGACAACTCTAGATGCCGCTATTCATCTAGCAGTAGAACGCGGGAATATATTGCTCTTCCAGTTTCAGAACTTTTATCTATTAACCATAATCTGATTGTCACCATATTGATTATTTCCGTTAATATAAATAATTAAATATTGAGAAACAGATAATATACAACCCTATCGTGGAATCCGCCGGGGGGGAATTATTCACGGAAAAGAATATTTTGGTATCGTCAAAATCGCAAAGTGAACAGTTCCCCGTGTGGGTAATGTGAATGAGTTTCACTATATCGTTAAAAACGTTCAAATCGAGTTTTTCCCGAACGGGAAACTGCTCAGTTTGCGATTTTGACGATACCAAAATATTCTTTACCGTGAATAATTCCCCCCGGCGGATTCTACGATAGGTGTGATAGTTTTCGGATCCACCGGTAATAGTACAGTATTGCCAGCGGAAAAAAAAGATAGCAATGTGACAGCTGACTTAGTAAAAATGGAGCGCTATAAATACGAAAGAACAACGCATTTTCATTGTTGAGCAATATTTTACAGACTGGGCCATCCAGATCTTGCGATTTAACGCCACTGGACTTTTTTCTTTGGGGTTTTTTGAAGTCAAAGGTCTATTCAAACAAGCCCACGACCACCAACGCCTTGAAAGAGGAAATTGGGATCTATTAATGAAATTCAGCCACATTTATGCGAAACGCGCATAGAAGAGTACGTACTTGCCAGCAAAGCCGTGGCGGTCATGTTTCCGATGTGCTATACCATACATAACCCCAATCTGTATACTTAACGCTCGTATCTTTTTGCGGACAGAAAAGGGGATATATGCCCGAAATTTGGAGATTTCAAGGGATATCGCAATTTAAAAAAGAGGATATATAGGGGATACGTTTTTAACTTGTTTTCGCACTGAAATTGATGAAATTCAAGAATGATACTATTCTATACAAAAATTAATGTATAAATTGTATATATGTGTTTATGTTTAATAAACAGCCAACGCGCCATCATCGCCGTCGTCGTCGTCATTCGCATCTGAATCGTTTTCGATAGCAATAATTTCTCCACTTTTGGTTTTCTTCTTTTTGTCTTCTGCAGCGATTGAACGAAGCAATTCAGGCTTCGTTTTCAGAAATTTGTACAATTCAATGCATGAGTTGAGTACTGAATATTACATTTTACTGTGAGAATTGCTTTTAACGTATTGATTTGCAATCGAGTTTTTTCATTGGTCCAAGGCTTGGTCATCGCAGAAAAATAAGATGAAATAAGGCCCCAAATCTGACAGTAAACCCAACAAGGGGGGTTGCAGGGGGCAGCATGCCACCCCATACGTTTTCGTTCTTTTGGGACCTTATTTCATAATGAAATTTTACCCCAAACTGAAGAAAAAAGCCCCAAAATATGAATTGTCACCCCAATTCGAAGAATTTTACGCAATTTTTTGTTGTTGTTGCCTTTCATGTAAATTTTTGGGGTGATTTTTCCTTTTCATTTGCCATTTTTCATTGGGGCCAAATTTCATGTAGCCCAGAAAAGACTCGTTCCACCGATACTGTTGTTCGCGGCAAGCACAAAACGTCGCGTCGCTCGGATAAATTAATGTGTTATGTGCAAAATTGGGGGTTTTGAGTTATAAATGCAGTTTTGCTTTCAAAATTTTTATTGTTCATCTTCTGAAATCCGTTTTTCGATAGCTATCTTAGTTTTCAAGATAACCAGCTACCATTTTGTCGTATGTGCAAGGTCACTAACGTTTCATATTTTTGTCGTATGTGCAAACATTTTTGTTTTCTCATTACCAAAAAATAAAGTATTTTATTTGTTTCATTTCAAATTCGATTTGTTTTTTGTTTGTCGTATGTGTTAACATTTTGTCGTATGTGTTTGGGTGACAAACACATTTGGTGAAAACGTTACATACGACAACGGCATTTTGGGAAACATTGCCTCTAATTTCTTACTGATTTAGAATATTGATCTGATTTATCAGTTGACAAATGTTTTCTGCATAAGTCATTTAATTTTTAAGGAAATCTACCGTAGGAAATCTACCGTAGGTTTTTGAAAAAGTATAGTAAAATGTAACATACGACATTAATTTATCCGAGCGACGAAAATGTATTCATTCCACCAACATAGCGATTTCGTTGTGCTCACTATTTTCTGCTTGCAGATGTTTGAATATTTCCACCAGAAATCTGCTATGGTGAAAAGAGGAGTTTATAGGATAAAAAAGGGATTTTGGGAGTTTTCAGGGGATAGTTTCTTTGACTTCGAAAAAAGGGATAATCCCCTAAAAAAGAGGATAGATACGAGCGTTATGTATACTCTATGAATCAATAAAAAAATGTCGCTTTTAAGCGTGAATTATGGGACACCCTTTAAAACATATAGCACAGTAAATTACTTTGAAATTTGATTTTGTTGATCGATTGGTGCTGCTTCCTTCAAATATTAAATGAGTTCTAAAATATAAAAGTTATAGTTAAAATAGTTTGAGCTGAATTTGTTTGGAAAAATGCGTAAATCGTTTATCCTTTTTTTTTTTTTGTGAGAAATTGTGTCCGGCAGCATTGGCGATTAAATGTGGATGTTCGAAAGAAGAGTTTCTTTAACGGACAATGCAGTTAATATCCGCTTCTCGGATATTCCAATTAAGTATACTTAAGTTAAGGATTCATTTTTCCTCTTCAGAGTCATCAGGGGCAGCAGGATCAACAGGATCAGCGTACATAATTAAAATGTGTCATAATGCTCTCAGCCACTATATGCACTTACGGAATAACTCCGATTAAAATTTTCTTCGAACTGCAAATAGTACTAAAAAAAAGGCCATTATATTTATGCCATCTTATCAATTCAATATTCAATATCGTTATAATAGTCTTTAACAAAATGCACACAACAAAATCTTACGGTGATTTATGTTATACAGCATTATAATTATGTTGACAGATGAACACAGATCATGATACTCATACAACTACCTATAGGTATACAAGATATTGCAATTATTCACAATGTCGTTCATTTCTACTGTTCTTCGGTGTTCATCTGTCAGCAAATTATGACGTCAAACAAGCACAGAGAAACGGAAGTACCTACAATCTGTTATTTAGTGGAATTTTAATTGATGTTAAATTAAATAAGTAGTCATATATTTTCTATTTATTTAAGCTCATTGTATTGTGGTTCACAAAAATGTAACCACCTGTACATTGATTCACAAAGATTAAGGCGGTACTCCACTTTATAATTTATTACAATTAGGAGACTCACAAATCAATCCAACATGATTTGATACTTTAAACTTTGAAACTTTGCGATTAAATTATTATAGGATGACGCAGTTGATATTAAGAAGTAAGAATAAATAATAGTAATAAATGGATATACATTTACTGTTACCTGTATTTTATACAACAAAGTGTTTTTATAGTGGCCATTAGAAATTAGCATATAGTTCTTAATATATTTCTTTATAAATGGTAGATAGAATTTGATTAAATGACAGATGACACGTCTCATTTGATCTGTGTTCAAAATGTACGTAGATACTTCATTGCCATTCATGATTGAGTGCCACCATATTTATCAAAATATCTGCAGTACCTATTAAGAAAAAATCATCACAAGTTTCCAGCTTTTAAATAAATACTAAAAAATAAAAAACCTTTCTCGTGTCAAAAAAATACATTTCAAATGTGTAAATGTCATTTATGGCGATTTCCAAAATCACATAACACTGTTGACAGTTCTGTTGAGTAGTGTAAGGGTCTTTGGTTCTAAATGTACCAAAAGCTCATAATAAAGTTACATACACATTCCTTTCCTTACAATGCCCTATTTGTTTACACAATATATAAAGTTCACCATGATCGATAAAAGTGCGCAAACGTTTTTTAGTTTAAATAAAAACTGTAAAGTGTTTAGTATGATAAGCCAAACCAAGCTATATATACTTGCTGTTGGCTTATAACTAGATATATGTGAATCGTATATCATCAGAGTGACACAACATTGTTTAATTACTATCTACAAACATTTTACGTTTTTCCGGTTTTCTTATCAGTTTGTCTATTCATTCACTATCCGTAAAATAAGTGAACAAATAGTTTAGCTATTCAGTTTAAAAATCAAACAATCCACGATCACAGACGATAAAAAATCATCAAGTAGTGAGTTTAACATCGGCAATTTAAACAATAGAATACGCAAATAACAATAGAATGAATAAGTATAAAAATGCTACTATATTTTTTTGCAAAATTATCATAGGTACTTGTTCTTAAAACTGTCGGTGATCGGTGAATGTTGATGAGAATTATTTAATGCATTCAGTTATTCTGTACTAAAATGTCCTAAAATTCAAAATGTCTATGTACCTACATTATGTTTTTATTTCAGCATTTGTAAGGCCGCTCCCTAATATGTAGGTACGTGCGATATACAGTGAGCGTCAAAAGTGAGTGAACATTAATGAATTTTTCGTTTGTTTTTGAAGTTTAGAAACTATTTTTTTAAAACCAATATAAAGTATTTTATTCTGTCAAAATGAAATACGTTTTGTTATTATAACTTTTTACAGATTTTTGGTTTTTAAGAACTTTTCAAGACCCTAAAGAAAATGTAAAATAGCGTTGGTGTTTACTCACTTTTGACGCTAACTGTATTTTCTATATCGTTCCACTCGGTACACATTCGGTATAGATTTTACTAAACAAATGATATTCATATTATTAGAAAAATAAAATATTATGCCACCGAAATGTTATGTTATTTTGTTGAAATTAAAAAAAAAAACAGAAAATTATTACCCTACATCAGTTTTTGTGTTCAATCCAAAAAAAAAAAACAATATTTTTGGGATCGAGAGCAATTGCGAATCTCAATTGCTAATCTCAATTTTTTCTCTGAGTTACTCAAGATTTACCAATAAAAGTGCGGTTGAGTTTGACAGCTGATGGAGTTTATTTACGCGATCCCAAAATTGTTCAACTGTGTACATTGAAACACATTGCTCGGGTAGGTATCTACTATTTTTGTTAATTATTGTTTTACAGATGGTTTATAAACCATTTTAGGCGAACATTTGAAAAATAAAATGTAACCACAGCTGTCAAATCGGTTGTCGCTGGAACAAGTGTTGCCAATTCATAAAACAAACCTATAAAGAAAAATACCCAATGGCACATTCCAATCGTTCAAATCAGAAAGTGATGACTGATGATATACGAATTCGAGTAGATATTATTATACATATTAGTATTAGTATTGGTTTGCTATTTACTTTGTGCGGTGTGGTACAAAATTACATTTGAAACATTTTTTATTTTATATAATCTACTACAATATTTTACTTCAAAAATTTAACGAACGACAAAAGGCGAAATAATTGCGGCTTGGTAACATCTCGTTGAAGCTTTAAATACTTAATATATCAGGTACTGCACCGACATATCAGGGAGCGGCCTGTATAATGTATTGACCTTTATATTCGTTCTGTCAGCATTTTCTCTGATATTCATTCATTTCATTCATTCATTTTCAATGTCCCGCTTATCCATTAAGTGGGTCGCGGGTGTAGCGTGTAGTTTGCTCAAGTGCACCCTCCATAATTGTCGATCCTCCACCATCGACTCCAAATCATCAAGGGCAATCCCCATACGGATAGAGGAGAGATTATGGACTTGCTCTAACCATCTCATCCTGGGTCTACCTAAAAAACACCCGCCCGATGATACGGATTCCATAGCACGTCGTGGAATCCTGGAAGGGGACATGCGTCCAACATGACCAAACCACCGCTCCGGCCGGAGAAGTAGCTTCTCGACATTGAGTTCCTCACGTACTCACGATCGTGATTCTTCAAATCATTGACATACTATACATGGACTGCTTTAGCAGCCAATTTTTCGTTGAAGCAAACATAAGCACTAGCCCTTTTGGTTCACGGTGGAGAGAAACGAAAACACTCAAATGTCATCGAGCAATTCGTGCGATTTGGTTTGTGTCGAGGTTTGTGTGCTGAGTAGTGTTGTTATAAAGATTTTTTCTAGATCTTACATATTTCGGTTTCATATCTTAACTCATCTTAAATGTGAGTGAACAGTACCTAAATCGCAAAAACGCATCAAATTTTGAGATTATGGCATAAATCTCAACCAAGTAAACAGGTTCAATGTAGTCAAACCATTTTATATCGCGGCATGTCAAAGTTTTTTTTTCTTCGAAAATAGGTTAATAAGTAGTGTTTCATAAGGTTATAAATGTAGTGCGAGTGCACATATTATTATTATCTCCAGGTTAGTAAACTACAATGCTACAAGTTTGAACGAAATAATAAAAAATAAACAAATTTTGGAAAGACCAAAATTGGGTACCTATGCAACTACCCTATTCTCTAGTCAAATTATTCTAATTTTAAAATTTACCTAATTATAAATACAACCCGTAAGTGAAGTGATAGCACTATTTTTAAATTTTCGTTCTTTAGAACTGACTTTGAACGCCATATTATTTCAATTCAGAATTTCATTAAAATCGTTAATTTGTATTAACTTCGTTTTTCCGACAATGAATCAGTTTGTGTTCATCTGCTAGGAGTGTTATAAAAAAAATAAAAAAATACGCAACAGGCGTGTAGACAGCCTAGGCCTAGCTTCTCACAATCAATCGTTTTGTCGTACCGTGTAATGTACATAATATATTTCTACGCGGCATTTGGCAGATATTTTTTGAAGCCAAATTGAGACTTAGAAATTGTACAGAGAGAATTATTTACCATAATTCAGTAACTCGATGCTGTGCAAGTCTGCGACTGCGAGATTTGCATTATATAGGTAGTTTTATAGTATCATGAAACAGCTTTGTATTTATTTTAAACATTTGTAGGCAAATAACGTTTTTAGAAATCATTTAGAAAGACTTCTGTTGAACTTATTTTTGGATCGATATCCTTGACAATTTCCCCAAACTTTTAGCTCTACCGTACTAGGTCAAAAGTTAAAATCTTAACATATCTTATTGTAATTCTACAAATCTTAAAAAATGCTCTAAAAAGGAGTGAATATCTTCTCATCTGGAAACCTCCTCAATATCTTAAAAAATAAGATAATTAAGATCATATAACAACAGTGGCTGAGTGTGCCATACTGCCATCTGTTATAGAACCAATTAGAAACCACCATTACACGACAAAAACAATAACGCTTTTAAGCGTTATTAATTTATTTTATTTAAAAACTAAGAATTTTTAAAATTAAATAAAACCACAACAATAAAAAATTAATAATCGTTTTTTATCTCCTTTGGAATCGCCGCCGTATACAAAACCTATAATCATAATCATCGTCATTATATTTAATATTATCTGATGTAAAGAAAATAAAGGTATACAAAAATATTATTTAAATGTACTTAGCTAACAAAATGTTGTTCACTTACTTCTCAAAATCAAATGCATCACTTTAATTTTCGAGAAAACATCAGAATATTTCTTATATATTGAAATTTTATTATTCGTTAGCATTCTGGAAGAATGGCGGAAACTTTATTTTATTTATTTTAATTCATCTTGCTAGGTACAATATATAAGATGTGAAAAGTACAATTCAAAGAAATTATTAATTTCAATTATCATAGAAATGATTAACATTAATACAATTGAGAATCCTTAATTGTTTAATTGTTTATAATAATCTTATTAATAATAAATATTATTATAAATTAATTTATGAAGCGTTCTTCAAAATAAAGTATATTATAAGACCCAGCAAAATTAGTTTGAAGACACTATTTAGCTAAGCTTAAAAGCTAGAGCTAGTGGCGAGTGTCCCTTCAAAAATATAAAAATTAATTTGTATTAAAATTGTGTGCAGGGTGAAAAGGAATAGAAGAAGTGAATAATTTTATTGTTGGAAAGTGAAAACGGAAAAAGTTTTTTTTTTTTTTTTTTGTATTATTGTAGGGTTATTGAATTGAAGATAATATGTGTTCAATTTGAGTATGATCATGATTAAAAAGCCAAGATTTTACTTTGTTTAGGAATGGTGACAATTTTCTTATACTTCTGATAGAGAAAGGTAATTTGTTCAAAATTGACGGAGCTACTATTGTAAACAATTTTTAAAAGTGCATTTTATTGTATGTGGGGGTATTGACCAAATTGTTGGAATTTACACGCACGTTATGTAACGAATTTCTTCTAACTGTAAGATAGCCACTTCTAATAAAAAATAGTTTAAGAACTTTAAAATAGTAGAGGTGCCTTAGTGGAAGAACTTTTAGTTCCTGGAACGAAATGAAACTTTTGTGAAACCGATTTTTCTTGCAAATAAAACGCACATGTTTTTGTAAAATAAGAAGCGGATTGATCTTGTTCAAATAAGTCCCTCCCCAACAAGTTATCCCATACTGAAGCTTTGAGTGAACAATACCGTAGTAGATCATAGTTAGTAATTTTTGAGAGCAGTACAAATTAAGATTATAAAATTGCCTAGTGCAACACAATAGGTAATTTTTCAGTGCAGTAGTGTGATCGGACTAGTTCATCTTTCTGTCAAGTATTACTCCAAGGTATTTGAAAGACTGGACAAAATTTACCTGGAAACAATGAACCGAGCAGCCTTCATTAGGAACAAAGGTAATACTCTCATTTAAATTGAAATTGAATTTTTGACAGCCAGGAGAATGATAAAATAAATCACAATCAACTATAGTAGGCGACTCCGAGAGACTAAAGTACATTACTTTGGTTTTGTTGCTCAATACCATTTTATGAACAGCAAACCAGCGCCTTAGAATATCCAAGTCTGAGTTGATGTCAAAAATTAGGTTGAGCAGAGAATTGCAACCATAGGAGAAGGCTTTGTCATCAGCAAATGCTGTTATTATGCCCTTAAAAATTCTGTTTAAATATAGAATTGATAAAAATCAAGAACAGCAATGGACCCAGTACCGAATCTTGCGGAACACCAAGCAATATGTTACGTAGTTCACTAAAACACCCCTTTATTTTAACTTTTTGCTTCCTATCTTTTAAATAAGAAGCTAGCCAGTTATAAATAAAACCACGCATTCCTGCGTTCTTAAATAAAAATAATTTTTTTAGTGAATCTCAATATGGATTTCGTGCTGGTAGATCAACCGAAGATGCATTGCTGAAATTTTGCAGTGAGATATATGAAAACTTAAACATTAATCTGCATATGGCTGGACTTTTCATTGACTTAACCAAAACTTTTGACTTAGTCGATCACAAAATCCTATTGTCGATTCTAGTTTTGATTACCTTCTCGAATATTTTTGAGCAAACAGAGATATCGGTCTGTAATTATTTAGATCACAAGGGTCGGACTTTTTATGGAGAGGAATGACTTCAGCAATTTTAAGCGCGCTTGGATGTGATACAATCATTCAACTTATTTCGAAAGAAGTTACACCTTGTTTTGCAATTGCAAGTAATCCAATCTTTAAATCAATCAATTTTTCAAGCTGAGTTTGACACATTTTGAGAAAAACATTGCATTGCCATCTTTTAATTATTATAGCTCATAGTGAGACTTCATCGAATGACAAAATCAATTTACATGTAAAATATTTATTTCTTATACATATAAATTGTTTTCTAATGTTCTAGCATGTAAAATATTCATTTACCTTTAGTAAAGTGCACTTCTTAAATATTCGGTTTACCACAAAAAATGTAACTCACTGATATTGATATTTTTATAAGCTAAACTGAACTTTTGCACAAAAAAAAAATATACTCGATTTTCTTCTCCATTACTAGGCATGCATGACCTACATATGCTATGCAAGTAGGTCATGGGCAAGTACTGAAAGAACTTACCCGTGAAGTCCAAACAAATTTTATCATGGTATAATGATGGTATACCATACCCCATTTTCTTCTTGTAGCTTCATTACAAGTTGGTACTGCATGAACCTATTCCTAAGGTAATGACTTGCCAAATTCGCGACTGTGATGCGACTGTCCGAAACTCTAAATCTTATTTAAAAACCTTTTTCCAAATACATGGTTCTTTTCCCCAAGTCGCCCTGTCGTTCCCTTCAGAGAGAAAATATTAAACAAGATTTTAAAATACTTACAGAAATTAAGTTAGAAAATAGTATATTATATAATAGTGCTGTAGAATTAAATTAAATTGTAATTTAGTTTAATCTTTAGTAGAGTTTATAAAATCAAAAATAAAAAAAAAAAATAAAAAAAAATTGAACAAAAAGAAAATCATCAAATCAATTTAATAAATACTTAAATATATAGTTATTAATATTTGCCAGCCCCTTTAATATACTGAAGATAGTCACAAAATTAGGACGAATTAGAGAAGAGCCAAGTTGGCAGAACAGTGCAAAGTTCGAACTGTTGGTGAACGATCAAGATGTAACCATTATAAAATTACAGATTCAAGAAGAGTGCATTTTTATCAAATATCTGTACGAAGATACTGAAAAGGTAATTTAGTTAGACATGTTTATTTTAAGTTTAGAAACTTAACCGAAAATGTGTAACATCGTCACATCAATTCGCGAACGCCTCGGCTTCAAGAGTATTTCGCCAACACAATGGGAATCAGTTCCACGACAATTGGGTTACACCTGGGTGCCACCAGGTAATAACATCGTCAAAGGTCCAGCGTTACTTTGATAAGATCCCTCAGGAGAAAGTTCCAAAACTCAGTTCAAACGGTAATATGTAAGAACCTTGAATATTTACGTCTCTGTAATTATTCAATCAGCTTATTTACGGGTTTAGTTTGTCCATTTGTATTTTCGCTATTCTACGATACCCGGAGGCCCAGAGCTTAGCTTCATTGAGTGCCGAGGCCTGTGCTTATGTCTCTAATACATACATACATACATACATTTAGTTTAATCTTTAGTAAATAGGTATGTAATAATAATATTGATCGCCCAATCGTTGAAAATCCTTCTTTTTTTTCATACGACGTAGAATCATCGCCGAAACGATATTGTCGTTCGATCGTTTTGCCTAACGCTACTTTTTGTTTATTTTTTTTTTTTTTTGTATATTGTTTCCTACAAGTTTTTTGTCGTTCAAATAAAATACAAATATATAATGTGTCGTCAGTTTATGGAATAACCGTCTAAGCAAATTAATAGCTATAGAATATCCCAGATGGAAGAATGACAATTGAGCTCTAGCACCAGCTGAACAAAAATGAAAGGTTTTGTTCTGTTTTCTTTTCACTTCAGAAACAAATTTATTTCCCATGACATAAACTTACACCTTTAATCCACTTTACTTCGATTTTGATTGACGAACTCCATTTTTGTTAGTTGATTGGAGAAGTTTTCACAGAATAATTTATTATACTTACTCCCGGATATGTATTTTTTTTTTTAATATTTTTGTTATATTTAAGTCCCATACCTGATAGCGGGCGATTTTAATTAGAGTTGCTACTATCTTCCGACCTGCAAACTGCAATAACTTTTACGTTATCAATTCCAACCTTTAATTAAGGCTCCTGTTATATATAAATACAAAATCTCTTATCATATAAATGAAACAGATCATCCAATTAATGTCACCTCAAGAGCAGATAATGTATTTTATGCAATATAAACTAAACTGTCATTAGTCATAATAACCTTTTCCAATAAATTGCTATAGCACCTGATTACAGGTGATAACATAAAGAACCAAGCACCAATGTCCCAATTTGGACAAAGATATCTCCAATGATCATTGATTCATTTATGAGATTTTCAATGATAAGAAAAATTAATCTGCCCATGATGAAAGATTAAAATCGAATTTCTGCTTAAATTACCGATAATAATATTGTTGTAATCTGATGACCAATAGGGAAGTATGTATACGTATGGCTATGGGGAATACACAATAAATACATTATTATGTGTACTTGATGTGTGTGTTAACTCCAATTCAGTAAACGAAAATTCCCCCAGGTCAAATGAGCGCACATACGGATAGTACAATAAAAGCAACTTCCGAGTTTGTGAATCTTTTGATTATAAATACCACAGAACCTTCTGTCCAATTATTTAGTATTCATCGTGAATTCATATTCTATACAGCACGTAAACGGCTAGCTCTGATTTTCTTAATAAGCCGGGTCTAGTTATTGAATTGTCATTGTTTACCAATCCAATTATTGTATTGAGCCAATATGACGCCTAAATTATGTGAGTTACATACTTGTATTAGTGGTATTTTTCGGTTTGTTTTATTTGCTTATAATGTTAATGTAGGCAGTGTGAATATAGTCTCTGAAAATTGTTTAGGAAAATATTTATGAATTCAATTCATATCACTTCCAGATTCGTAATCTTTTTGCGTACCTAGATAAAACACTTCAGAGATAATAAAAAGTTTTGCCCCTAAGTGCATCAGTATCGATCGATTGCAGTACAGACATCAAAATTCAAAGTACATATTTACGTATTTTGTTAAAATAATTTATTACATATTATGTACCAGCTATTTCGAAGTTTAATTTTCAAGTTTAAGAAAGGTAATACCTACAAGGAGTTTGAATTAGTGGTAAATATTGAAATCTGGTAAGCCGTGCTAAACTAAGCATGAATGCATTTGCGAAAAATACATGGCTGTAGCTGAGGCCTATAATAACTCAAGGCGACAAGTACTTTTATCTATAGTACTGTGTATATCTACAAGTGCAACATATTTTCGAAACACAGAGTTGCAAGACCAAGATTCATACCATATATATGAAGCGACTATTACACATCATGTCAAAAATTGACATGTTTTTGTCATTTGTAATAGAAGTTTTGCTTGACGTGGACGCTAAGGCACTATGGCTCTTACAATGAAAGCCTGTGTTCGAAGTGAGCACTGGGGAGCCCTAGTCGAACACTGAGCTGGCCCTATAGGCATTTAGTAAGAGCGAGACAGATTTTGCTGTCAATCATATCTGTCATTTGGTTAATTCTTATTTTTATGAACTATTGAATTACTCAATTTTTAAACTGACAGATTTCAGGGTTAAATTTTCGTGTTCGACGTGAAACTGATTTTGAAAGGCACGGAAGTACACTGACACTTCGCAATGAGCACTCAGTAGGCACTAGGGCTGACCACGTCAAACAAACGTAGTAGCTTGATACCTATTATTCAATACACTTTATTTGACATTTTTTTCTATTTATATTTTTTATTTTCAACATTTTTAGTAATTACATTAGACACTTAATATAGTGAACTAATAAAAACCACACCTGTTCACTATATCCAAATTCTTCACTATATCGAGCGGAAATGTTTACCAAAGCTTAATTTTATAATAAATAAAACATTTTTTTTTTATTTTAGACTTTTTTTTATTAATTCAACAGTTTAAACTAAAAAACAAAAAAAAACATATAAGCTCTTATTTCTAAACACTTACAAAAAAAAAATTGTATCAATTTTTCAAGAAAACAGAAATAAAGATATAGTTTTGAGGAACACAGAGATAAATATAATTTTTTACAATAGTGAAAGAATTAAATATTTGAAAAATAACTTACCACCTTCATTTGTGTCTTCTTTAAATTTAAATTTAATTGCACTGTTTTTGCATGTATATAAGTGTTTCAAAACTAAAATATCAGAAAAACAAATGAATGGTAAATTGTTCTGAAAAATAGTTGACATGCAGGCGCATTGCAACTGAAAATTTGTTCGTTGAATTTTGTATAGAAAGTGATAACGTATGTACCTACGTACGGACTGAATGACGTAAATACATATTATATACATACGTGACATGCATAATACAAAAAAAAATACAAAAGTTGACGTATCTTCCACACAACTGATGCTTCGTTATCGCATAAAGGTACGAACTGTGATTTCAAATAAATTACTTAAGGGTAATTTGCAAAGGATCTTGAGAAGACTTCTGTAGTACACAATAATACTAGTTAAGTAGGTGAGAAAAACAGCTACATTGGTCGCACCCACTTGGTCCAATTTTTGACTGCCCAATTCTCTGGTAAACAAAGGTTGAGCACCCACAACAGAGCTTGATAATATTTATTTTTTTTTTAATTTCTAATCTGAAACTGAAAACTTTTATACAGTTAAATCTTCGGTTTATTTATTTTTATTGATATGTTCATTAAAATTTCGAAACAACAAAAATTTCAATCAAACTATTTTCAAATCATAAACATATTTATGACATGAATACATTTTTGGAGTGTACGATTGTCATCACAAATTTTTAAATTTGAGGTGGCCTCGACTCCAGTAATGCGTTTCGCCCCGATGTGGTGGGTGGGCTCATCAGTAGACGACCACCACATCTGATCTAGATTTCAACCTGCCATTTGGCAAGTGGATTGGTGAATTTAAGGCAATTGCACAACTTTCGTGTTTAAATTAACTGGATTTTTTTTTTCTTCAATTAAAGAAAAGATTTGACAACGTTCTGAGAGTTATTCCAAATACGTAGGTATAGACTAAATAAATTTGGTGGGGTAGAATTTAAATTTTGCGGTCTTTTTGTAGCTCTCTATCGGCCAAATGTGAATAATATTTCCGAATGATAAGGCGTTCAGGAATAGACGTATTAAATACTTAAATTTGTATAATGTATATTCCGGAATAAACATTTGAAATTGATAATGCTGTCTTTTTGTTTCGTTAATAAATGTTCCATAGTTCACAAGATTATTGTTGGGAGGTTGTCTAGATAGATAACGTTTTTTGCCGCTCAACTATAGGTTATCCTACTAAGATGTAACGTAAAGTAAAATAATGAAAACCAACAACCATACACCTAAAAGTCAAAAATTAAATTATTTTGTTTGTATCATTTGCATCGACATGACATTAATTTGTTCGCATTTCTTCTTTTTAGTTGCCCTGATTGCTGTAATTGGCATCGCTCAAATGGCGTCGTCCTCATATGTACCCGAAGCGCCTTCAAGCAGAGGTCTCTTTGCTGCAGATTTGTTTAGACAAATTTCGAAATCGAAAACCAGCGAAAATGTAATCCTTTCTCCCATATCCGTTCAAACTGCCATGGCAATGGCCTTCCTTGGTGCTGAGGGTGAAACTGCAACAGAATTACAAAAAGGCCTTCGCCTCCCATCTAGCAACAAAGAGACAGTAGGTCAAGCTTTTGCCGAGCTGCTCAAGGCAAAGAAGGGTGAAGCTGAACTCAGCATAGCAAATAGACTGTTTGTGAATTCCGGCTACCAACTTCGTTCTACTTTCAACGAACTGGCGAATAAGTATTTCAATTCTGAAGCCGAAACAGTGAACTTTGCCCAAAGTTCCGATGCAGTGAAAACCATCAATACATGGGTCGAAAAGAAAACCAACAACAAAATCACCAACGTTATGCAACCCGGATCGGTTGATGCTGACACAAGTGCGGTCATTGTGAATGCAATCTATTTCAAGGGCAAATGGAAAACACCTTTCAGCAAGGATGTGACACGAAAGAATGAGTTCTGGGTGAGCCAAACCAAGTCAGTTCAGACTGAAATGATGTACGGAGATGAACATTTCAAATATGCCGAATTTCCCGATTTGGATGCCACTGCTATTGAGTTGCCATACAAAGATTCAGATATTTCCATGATAGTTATTTTGCCAAAGGAACGTGATGGTTTGGCTAAGTTGGAAGAGAAGTTGAGTACAGTTGCGATCAATGAGTTGTCATCGAAAATGTTTGTGAAGAGTGTTGATGTATTTTTGCCAAAATTCAAAATCGAATTTACAACCGCACTGACTGATTATCTTAAAGCGGTAAGTTCTGAAAGATTATTCCTTAAGCATTTTGGTCAATTATTTACTTTTCCATCAGATGGGCATTCGTTCGATATTTGAGGATAAAGCTAACTTATCCGGCATTTTTCAAGCTGGCCCTCCTGTTAAGGTATCGGATGTTCAACATAAAGCATTTATTGAAGTCAATGAGGCTGGGTCGGAAGCAACTGCAGTAACAAGTAAGTTGAGAAATATTTGATGTTAGAAACACAATTCATAACATGTCTTTTCTGTTAGTTTTGAAAATTTCTCCAATGTCATTGGACCTGAATAAGAAGATCTTCAATGCAGACCATCCATTTGTGTTTGCCATTAAGGACACCGAGACCGTATATTTTGTTGGACATGTTTCTAAATTTTAAATTATGGACTGAAATAATTTAATTAATAAATAATAAATAAATCAATGGTACTACTACATAATACATACATTATATGCACACATAAGTACGTGAAGGACAAGAGATTAGTATGATCTGTGATACCTGCTAGTTTTCGGTGATGCGGGGCCTTACAAAAGACACTTAGCTGGTTGAACTTTTAAACATTCCAATCTGTAGGGCGTGATTGTGTTCTGCTTTTTGTATTTCTTAAGATTGTGTAAGGCAATACGGCGGGGTAAGTTGGGCCACCTGACTGAAGTGTCATAAATATTTAGCTATTGTCCAAATGGCCCATCTTGCCGAACTATCTACGCAAGTTCGACCAATATGTTGGGTAAGTTAGACCATTCCGTTGAACGTTGAAAATGAGATCCAAAAAGGACAAAACAAAAAGACTACAACAGAATTTTATTCAAAGCACGTCTTCTGATACAATGCAAGTGAGTCAGGTTTGGTTATTGTACAGGATTCATTTGTATATGATCTTGTTCATGCAGTACTTGTGGTTCTTAAGTAAATCGCGTGGCCCAACTAGCCCCGGCTTACCCTACTACACAAACTCTCGTTGCTCTCATTGCATTGCTCAACAATTATTAAACTTGATTGTATATTAAACAATGTTCATTGATCAACTCAATTGTTGAATAGACTCGTTTAAAGTAGATCAACTTGTGTGATTTTGTAAAACAAAAATATCCGTTGCTCCAGTTAGTCAACTGCATTTTCATCGTAGATGCTCAACAACTTATATTACTCAGTTAACTTATAATACTTAAGTCAATTAAAAAAACAAGGAAGAGTGTTATCATCGGCCTGGCCGATATGCTTTGATACCCTCCAGTACATACAAGTCATGCAGAATGTTAGGCATGTGAGTTATTACTCTTAGGTACAGAACTATTTGACGGATATAGCCCATTTTCAATATCAACCTGACACAAAATGTCATTCGCCTAGGTCGAATCGTTTGGACGGTGTCGTGTTTTCAACAGACAGACAAACGGACATGGCTAAATCGATTCAGAATTTGATCCTGATTCAGAATAATATTCTTTATGGGATCTCCGGTGACTACTTCTTGGTGTTACAATAATGTGAATTGTGAAAAAGTGAATTTACCTTCTTCTGAATGGTATAAACAAACGACGAATGGAAAGATTCTGCGTAAGACGGCACAAAGATTGCCTTGAACTCAACACAATACCCTTATCATCGACAACAAAAGTGGGCAACGCATTGAAATAGTAATGTGTAGATGTAGAATGTTAATTTGAAATGGGTGCTCAACTATAGATATATCGTATATGCAATGCATAAATGAAAGTCACGATGACCGAGATAAGTCATTTTTAAAAAATACACTTTGAGAACAAAAATGTTGATAGTACACAGCGCAAAGGACCCCCTAATAATAATAACTAGTTTGTTCTCTGTATGTAAGCAATCCTCTGTCAGATAAAAAGTAACTGAGGGTATATTTGGCCTATAGGATGAAATTTGAATCAGAGAAGATACATTGTTCATCACAAACTATTGGACCATTTAAAAAAACTAAAAAAACTAAAAAAGTAAAACTATCTTACTAATGAAATATTATATATATTTTTTATTACAGAAATATTATATAATTTAAATAAGAGGATAGAAAAAGCTACCATTAAAAACCTTCATAAGTAAAACCCTTCTTAAAGTTGTACCTTCCGATGGCTTACAGGGTGAAATAGTTTGTTCCGGATCTTTGTTGGGTATTCAAATAAATTAAATCTAGCCAATTCCCCAGACGTAATAGCTGAAACATAATAAGTAGTGAATTATTATCAACAAACTTTCTGACCATATGGTACAATAGATGCCTGACGTGGCCTTTGCATAGTCAGAATCTTAAAACAATGAAAACAGTCATTGTTTTCCCGTTCTGAAGATAATGTTGTGTCATTAGATAAAACCAAGTCATAGTCATTGTTATCATAGCCAACACACTATACACTATATACAGTACCATCTTTTGAAAAAAATGCGATAATTAAAACAAAAATGTATAAATGGTCATAATTTGTAAATGATATAATATACATATAGAATTACAACATATTCATATTAAAATTGCTCATGTTCTGCGACGAGGTTCACAAACTTCGTGTGTATTAACTAAGTTTGTGACCATCACTCTCGAGTTGCGTATGTCATTAGGTAAGGTATACCTTTCTGTGTTGTTTTTCACGGATGTACTCAAAGACCCATCTAGCTGATGCTGATGATGGTGATATCCTTACCATCTTTTTCGGTGTATTTCAAGTTTCAGGTCAACATTTCTGTGAAGTTCGTCGTTAAATCTTTTTCTTTACACTTCATCGATACAAACTGGGCCGGATATTACCCGCAGAACCATTCTCTGAAAATATTTCATATACCCTTTCGACAAACTCTAGTGTAATATCTCCTTGCTTCTATGGGACTTCTTAAATGCCTTCTTATACCCTATTCACACCAAGCCGAAAACCGAGTTTTCGTCAAAAAAGTGGATGCATTCACACCGAACACCAACTCGTTTTCGTTTGACGTTTCAATTAGCTGTGAACGTCAAACTAGTTATGCTAGTTGCTAGTTATGCAATTATTGTGGCGACTAAACTTTTATTTTAGTTACTAAACTTCGCTCGTATTGACTTAATATACAAACAAAATTATTTAAGCTACTTGATAATCGTTAACTTATGGTTAAATGGTTAAATAAAATAAAAATCAAAACATCTGAAAATACCATTTAGTTGTGGCAGGTAGTGCTGCCGTTCTAAAATTATAGAAAAAACTGAATAATTTGCTCTTTATGGTGCAAAGATACCAAGAGATTCCACATTTGTAAACAAAAAACTAGAAGAAACGACAGCACTGAGAGAGAGAGAGCTATCCTGTCAGCAGTTTTTCTGAGCTCGCTGAATGTTGCAAAAGGTGTGTCTGCTTCAACAACCCAAAGATTGTACTCGTTTTCGTGGCGTTTTTATGGAAAACGACCTCAAACAACTCGTTTTGAAAACTGCAATATGTATGGGAAAACTTCTGTTTTTGATGAAGTTTTCGACTGTTTTCGCGAAACCCTGTTTTCGGCTTGGTGTGAATAGGGTATTAGCTCAAAAAAACCCATTGACTATGGAGCGATTCATTGCTTGATGGGTAGGGGCAACTCGCGGAATATTTTTGGCAATTTATCATTTCGCCATAATCATTTCGCAATTTGTGTCTTGCTTTTTAATTATTTCGCATTTCATCAAATAGCAAATTTTGTTAGGCAATCTTTCATTTCACTTTGTAACCATATCGCAAAAACATCATTTCGCATTTGTCATCTCGCAAATTTTTATCTTGCGTTGTGATTTGTTCGCATTTTACTATTTCGCATTGTATTATTTCGCGAAATGTTTTGTTTTACAATCTATTACATGATATAAAATTTCGCTATCGCTATCCATTTTCCTAAAGAGCGTAACCTCACTTAACAAAAAAATACAATATCCAATATCCATATGAACATTGAATACATATATAATATGTAATACAAATTAATATAGTTTTATATTAGAGGCAAGTGCTTTTAATAAGCCAAGATCGGAATAGTATAATATCCAATATCCAAATTAGCAACAGTATAATATCCAAAGTGCTTCCTAAGCGAAATGGAAAAGCGCGGGAAAAACATTGCGAAATAAACACGTTGCAACATAATTCAAAGACGGAATGGGAATTTGCGAGATAAACTAAATTTATTTCAATAAATGCGAAATAAAATTTGCGAAATAAAATTTGCGAAATTAATTTTGTCGAAAAGACCGGCACCCTTGCTTGATATCGACGCCTACCGGTCTACCTACATTTATCCGGCAACCTTGTTAGACTTCACTTTGGATACCGTCCTCCTCGATTCGTTGTTTTCGATTGGGCTGAAGTTTTGACCACCATTGTCCAGGTTGAATGGATTATTCTTCATATTCCAATTACTCCTCATGCAGATAATAAAAGAAAATATTCGTATTGGCTTGCGGAAATATGAAGTCATTATTCAAATTTCGAGATCTTGCTCATCATCTACTACAATTATATTTCTTTAGTATAGATCCCTTTTGTAGCTGTCAAACAATCTGAGAGATGATATTTTAATAGCGAACAGTCACTTTCAGGGAAGGGGGTTTCAAGTTTGCACGTGCGAAAATTCTCGAACGTATACGTTTGTATTTTATAATACAGCTCACCGTTCGGATGAGTACGGAAAAAAATTGTGATTAGCACTAATATTGCTATTTTTAAATGTTATCTAATTAAAAAAAAAATTCAGAATGAAATGCCTCCTGAATTAGCCAGACCATTTATTAATATATCATGCAAAAACTTATTGCGTGCCTAGCCTTACAGCGACTTTGTCTTGTCGCTAGACATACAGTGACACTTGTCCACCTAATATTTGTATTCTCGATAGTATCCCGCTTTAATTTTTATTTACTAGTAGCGATAGGTATGCCCAAAGTACCTTTATCCGGCAGGATGGTTTGAGTTGTTGCTAATCTGGTGACTTCATCGGCCCTACAATTCCCTGGAATGTCTATATGCTCTGGAGGGGATGGTATGACTACAAAGTTCTTGTCAAAATTTAGAGATGGGGTGGTGTCAGTGTTTTCGGCTGAGAATTCTAAGTTCTTCAGAATAGAAGCGTGGTCAAAGCCTTTCCTTGACCATTGTGAGGTTTTGAGGTAGCTCTAAGACAAATCGCTGCCATTTGCTTGCTATATACATCAAGGGGTAATTGATGAAACACTAAGTCCAGTGCCGCAGAGGGAGTTGTGGCTGGCAGAGGCTGTCCACCAGACAATTAATCCATAAGTAAGTATCGGTCTTATAACCGATATATAGAGCCAGTGAGCCCCATTTATTACCAATAGCTTTTTTGCAAGAGAAGAGTGCTACTGTACTGTAGCCTTCTTGACTCTTTCTTGGATATTAAGTTTCCAACTAAGCTTCCTTTCCAGGATAAGACCCATATATTTTTCTTTTTAGACAAAGTAAGGCTGATACCATTGAGTAAGGGAGGATCGACTATAGGAATTTTATCTGGTGAATCAGTTTTGCGGGCGTTCACACCAGAGCCACAACGATTCGCCCAGCTAGCTAGCTTATTCAAAGCATTTCGTTAGAGCTCTTTTAGACTATTAAAGTCCTTTCCTGAGACAGCTGTAGCAACATTATCTGCATCATAAGCGCCGTGCATCCTTCAATGAATTCATCTTTTGCAACCTTTGAATTCGTGTGAGAGCATTTACCTGCTTTGAGTATGCAGACAACTTTAACTTTTCTCTATATCTAGGTATACTAGGTCAAGACAACTAGTCAAGATTGTCAGGTAATGATAACAATGGCAACAAATGAATTGTTCACTTTTCATATCTATTAACAAAAAAAAAGGCGAACGAAACTTTATGTCTAATTAATATTTAAAGCATTTTGCAATGATTTTAAAAATTAAAACACAGTGCTATTCTATTGTAGGTGTTTCGGAGAGTGAGATTATTCGTGAGTGTACTTTACAATAGCCAGGACATCACTTTTTCAAAAGTCATTTTTTTCAAAAGTTATTTTTCCGAAACTTATTTGGTGGCAGAACGAAAACACTTTTAGAATTCTGTTTTCGACAGCTGATGAAGCGGTTTTCGCTCGAGTGAAATTTAAATTAAAAAATATTCAATTTGTACAGAGAAAAAAATATTACGTATACGACACAGTCACCCAATATAATTGCAAATCAACAAAACTATTGTTTTGAATAATGATACTGAGGGCTTTCAATTCCTCAAAAGTCATTGTTCTACAATTAAATCCAGGTTTTAGTTAATTTAGTGAATAATCGGTCGAGTTGTTAAAAAACAAATGCTAATATCAAGATTTACAGGCAAAAGAGAGAAAAAAAAGGCTTGACAGGAACTCGAACAAAATAATGGCCTGGGTGCCTGTATGTGTACCTGATGAGCAAACTAATCAGTTTTATTATTTATAACTTGAAATTGCTAAAACTGGAATAATTTTACTATTTTAATAAGGTCCGATAATGCTATTAAACGTAATTGACTCCTTATGATCTCTTGATGGTAGGTCTAATGTCATTCGCTGAAAAAAAAATCTAATACTCATACATACGTAATAATTTTCAACTAAGTGGCATCGCAAAACATATAAAGCAGCCGCCATTTTATGTATTGGAACATTTTTGGCTTTCTTTTTCTCAACATGTTGAGCATCCTAAGCCAATTCTTGAATTGATCGTTGAATTGACTGTCATTAATGATTCGGCATAGTTACTTTTCTTATTGTCATTATACACTTGTTAACTTTTTCATAATTCAGCCGTGTTCAATGAAAACAAATAGGTACAATTCGCATAAACTTATAGCATTGTTAGGTTATTACTTATGTCATATCATATACATAGTAGTTCCAAAATGACAAATATCACTGGTCAAAAGAAGCAACGTACTAGCGGTTGAACCCACTGTAAGTACATATTTGCGAAAACATAAACATTATTCACTACGATTTATCATTTTTTTCAAAAAAGACTTGGTTTGTATATTGAAACGTTGTTATTACACGTACATAATATTAATTGAATTACGATTCGTCTAACCTAACTACAGTCAAAGTGGCCAGGTAATCATTTCCGAAGTTTCTGGTCTTTTTTTTTAGCATTTTTGTAGATACAAACTAGTATTGTAAAAATATAAACTCATTTTATATATGACATAAGGTCTGTTCCTTTACTTTTGTAGTAAAAATGGAAAAGACTGTCAAAATGGCTATGGTGGGGATAAATTTTCTCTCAAAGAGAAAAACTTACGACAAAGTTAGGGAACGCTTTTGTAGTAATCATGAAAAATGACAGTTGCATTTGTTTTCCCATAAATTGCATGTGAGTATGAATCCAAGTATGTGGAAGAGTTTAAAGTGATTGAACTAAAATTATTCGAGAAGAGATAAAAGCCACATAGTTTTCCCACCTTCTGATACCATTTTTACACCAATTTGTTTCTCATATCGCAGGAAATCAAAAGACAAATGCAAATAGCCGTTACGCGCGTTTCAAATCAAATTTCAAATCATCTGTCAATTTTCAGGCGATGACAGTTGTTTCAATTCTTACTCAAACAAATTTGTTGAGTAAAAACTAGTAAGATTCCCAATGGAGGGGTAATATCTTGCTCTCTCGATGCCGCTCTCTTTTACGAATTTTTCAAGTTAGGGAACGACATTGAGTAAAAATTCGTAAGAATTAGTAAAAACTCGTAAGATTTAAAAGTAAAGGAACAGACCTATAGTGATTGTGGCGCCCAAATAAATATTCATACAAACAAAAGTATAACATCCAAAACAGTCCATCAACTATTATGCTCCTCTGTTATGTATATAAAAGCACAATTCTTATTTTCTCAGTGTCTCGTTTTGAGGGACTGTCATTGGGTTTATTTTATATGATCATACCACCACAAAAAAACGTGGCCTATTGTTTATCTCCGCATCATAGTTTTTCCAGTTAAATACGCTAATCAAAATTACTATAGAAAAAATATCTGATCGTCTTGAGCCCATTCTCGCCTACAAATATTTTCAGGAATTTCCTCGGCGCAGTAGAAAGTATTTTACCCAAACAACATTTCACTAGAATTTTACGAAAAATAATATTTTTAATCACAAAAATGTGTCCTTTTTTTTAAGCTTTCATTGATAATCGCAGTTCAGAGGTGCTATTTTTTTTTCTTGCGAAATATGAAATTGAATTAAACATCAGCAGATACCTACTGAGTAAATAAATAATCCACTAGGTTATCTGTTGCATGCTTCCCCTTCGATTCTATTCATCGCATTGATTTCAAAGTGCGATAATCCTGATAAGTAGTTGAATTTGTGATTATGTGACATCGATCATGGATGCAATACACCGATCTCACCAAGCGCCAGCCTTATTCGTACTTCCTACGACATGGGTATTTCCCATCTTGTTGTATTATGATAAGAGTATAGAACAGAGTAAAGTGCTTGTGTAGCTATAGCACGTTGGTCTGTCTCCCTTTTATAAAACTGTGTATAAATACTACAAAACGGAGAAACTTGTATTTCAGTTGGAATCATCTTTCCACCAGTTCCTCTAGTTCAGTTTGTCTGTGTATAATTTCGATTAAGTTTTCAACTTCATTCCAGTTGGGTTACATAGGAGGAAACAAACAATGTCCAATAAAATATGTAAGACTTTGCGAAAAAAAAAATGGTTTCTATTTATTAAGTTAAGAATTGTTTGTTTTGATTAATTGCGTGATCTGAGAAATTCTATTGCTCATCCTATATAACGTTCGCCAGTTTTAGTGCTTTATCGAATTAAAATGTGTGACGCTGTTCCTAGCGCCAGATACAACGATATTTGATTGAATACCTACCGGTTTTTAATTATATTCGTATACAATGATAAATCAAACAAAAAGAAAAAATTGTTAAGAATATTTTTGCATTGAAGAAACAATTTGTATTTGCCTTGGAAAAGGCAACTAAAGAGAAATTCAGATGAAAATTTAACTTCAGTGACGCATTAAGAAGGAGGTCAAGTTTCACCATTTTCGCATTTTGTTTTTTTTTTTTTTTGTTTTGCTTTGGTGATACTGATAACTTTTTTAAATACTTTTCCAATCAATCTGTTGTTTTGACTGAAACGTAATACACAGAGCAGAAATGAACCCTCAACCCGTGGCATTTTTATTAGTGATCGACAATGATTAAGTAGCGACCTTTGCTATTAATATTAAACGTGGATAGCTTTAGCTACAAAAATATACTTTCCCACTGGTGTTGAAAGATATAGTCATTCTAGATAATTGCTTAGCCGCCATTGTACTCAAAGTTTTTATAAAAAGTTATGTGAGGAGTGTTCGGCATCCATGCTTCGAAATTAGGAACTTTATTCAATAAACTGTTGATAAAAAAACTTGTCTCACTTCCTCTGTATAATATGTTTGACATTAGCCAAGACAGGCATCGCACTATAGGCAACCATTTTTTTTTTGGAAAATCCGGTAGCAACATCAACTACACATAATTAATCTTCTGAACATGCCAGTTGACCAATTGCAAACATAGATCGATAATCTTGTCATATAAGCTGAGTTGTGGTATCAAAACGGTGCTCATTCAATACTAATAGAGTCGGACATAGCCAAGCCAGACCAGACAGTCAGTCACCTTTACTGTGACATAATAATTCGACATAACAAGATTACGACATTCCGTTTACATTTTTTCACGTTCTCTTTACACAAATACGAAAGAGAGAACAAGTAAACGTTGTTGTATTGTGTTAACGATTCCGCCACATCTTATTCTTACTGTGCGCAGACACGTCACAAGACAAGAAATAAATACGTCATCATTGACATACTTATGGACTGCCAGTGAAATATCAGTTCCATAGAATTTCTGCCCAGAAAATTACGCCAACATTACTAGCGCTTGTGCTGCCAAGCGAAAAATAAATAAAACAAAATGAAAACTATATCTTGGACTTCTTCAAAGAATGCTAGAGTCACCTATTAGGCGTGAGTAAATTTGTCAAGGAAATCGATTGAAATTCAAATTGTTGCGTCATTGTTTACAATAGATCTCATTTCCAAAAAATGAAAGTTTCCAATTTATTTACTCTGAACCACGAGAGCTAGCGCTAATGTTGGAACCAACGCGAAGTTGGAAGAGTTTCTACTAACTGAACTACAATCATTCGAGAAGGGAAAAAAGCTACATTATTTTTCAATTTGTTTTTCATATCGCAGGAAATCAAAATACAAAAATGCAAATAGTCGTTACACGCGTTTCAAATAAAATTTCAAATCATTTTCAGTTTGTTTCAAAACGGCCAGAAGCAGTTTTGTTGTTCCATTGGATTTCAAAATGAGTGACTCCTCGAGTGTCACTCAATGGAAAACCACATTACTCAAAAAAATTTGTTGAGTAAAAACTAATAAGATTTTCAGTCGAAGAGGGGTAATATTTTGCTCTCTCGAAGACTCTCTCTTTTACGAATTTTTGAAGTTAAGGAACAACATTGAGTAAAAATGCGTAAAAATTCGTAAGAATTAGTAAAAATTCGTAAGATTTAAAAGTAAAGGAGCAGATGTAGTCGTCACAACTCACATGCCAAATAGGACAACAAATATCAAATCATCTGTCAATTGTCAGGCGGCTGACAGTTTTTTCAATTCTTACTACAAGAAATTTGTTGAGTAAAAACTAGTAAGATTCCCAGTGGAGGGGTAATACCTTACTCTCTTGAACCCGCTCTCTTTTACGAATTTTCCAAGTTAAGGAACAACATTGAGTAACAATTCGCAAGAAGTAGAGGTAGTAAAAATTCGTAAGATTTAAAATAAATTAACGACATACATAATTATGTCACTGTATGTCATATATTACCACTTTGTAATAGGTAGATGTTCCCGTTCCCTTACTTACAATTTGTACTAATTTTTACTCAAAATCGTTCCCTCACACAAAAAAATCGTAAAACAAGGCTACATCAAGCCTTACATAATACCCTTCCACTAAGAATCTTGCAACTTTTTAATCCACAAACTTCTTGCAGTAGGTATACAAATTGAAACAGATATAAAATAAATTTTATTGGACATTAATTGCATGTCGGTTGGCTTGACACTCCGTTTTGTTGCAGACCATTTACCAATATCCATACGCATGGTCAACAGTCAAATGACTCAACGTTCATTGACCGCGATCGGAATTGGTAACAACAAAACTGAAACACTACTTTCCCCAAGTAGTCGTAATCGCTATGTCCACATTTTCCACAAATTTAAGGAATCTTTGTAAAACCCGGATTTTTTATTCTCCTCAATTGGTAATGCATATTGCAGCAACAAAAGCATTTTGCGAAAGGGTCAAACACCACCAATAATAAAACAATTCTCTGACAGTCAATTATCCATATAGGTGTATTATTCGTCTTGGATGACATTTTTATTTTTCTTCTCGCATCTCTTGAATAAGTGCCTCACAACAACCACCAATTAGGTAGAATAGAGAAGAATATCCAGTCGCTATGCCCTTTAGTTGCAAACAAATTATCACTCTTCTATATCTGTCGTCTTCAAAATAATCTTTATTCCTTATTAAAAATTAACCAACCAGTCGCTATGCCCTTTAGTTGCAAACAAATTATCACTCTTCTATATCTGTCGTCTTCGCAGATTCTTGACACTTCGTTTAATTTATGTTTTTTACTTTCAGTTATTTTACTACTCGCTACCTTCCACTTAGCATCCCCTTTTATCTTGTGCCATAAAGGATGTTTCGGTCGATCCTACGATAGCGATGTAATCATTCAACAGGCTTCCATAAGTTCATTCACATTCACGGAACCCATCCCTGGATTAAGAGTTACTTTCTTCACTAGTAGACCTGGTATTTTACTCAGCAGAAATAAAAAAAATCCAGGAATCGGCGGGAACCCAACAGAAACCAATTATCCCTCAGCAACAAACAACTTCCCTGCAACCACTTACAAGCCAATAACTACCAACACCCCAGTTACCTCAGCAACAAACAACTTCCCTGCAATCACTTACAATCCAATTACTACCAACATCCCAGTAACCAGCAGTGTTCCGGAAACAACTAATATCCCAGAAACTAACAACTTTGAAGGAATCAACAATATTGCAGAAACCACTGAGGGGCCCTTCTCATCTGCACTCTTTCAGCAGATTTCAACTCAAAATGAAAATGAAAATATAATTGTATCTCCATTCTCCATTCAAACCGCCTTAACCTTGCTTTATATGGGTGCAGAAGGTAAGACAGCCGAAGAGCTGCGAACCGCACTAAGGTATCGATCAGCCGACAACCTTCAAATCGCTCAGAATATCTCCCATATTCTCAACTCCAAATCGGATGGGCCAGTTCAGCTGAAAATTGCTAACAAAATATACAGTGGCTACGAACTTGATCCCGAATTCAATAAAATTGCCTCGCAGTACTTTAAATCTGAAGCAGAAAAGGTTGACTTCGGGGACAGCAAAGCGACGGTAAACAAAATTAACTCATGGGTAGAGGAGAACACCGACAATAAGATTAGAGACTTGCTTAGTCCGGATTCCGTTGATCAGGAGACTACTGCAATCCTTGTTAATGCTATTTACTTCAAAGCCCAATGGTATGATCAATTCAGCAAGTACGCCACCACAAAGCGACCATTTTGGTTAAGTGCAACCAAGTCCGTTGATGTGGATACAATGTCTGGCGAAATAACCTGTAAATATGGTGAGTTTCCTGAATACGACGCCACGGCTGTTGAGTTAAAATACGAAGATAACGATACGGCACTGCTGGTGGTTTTGCCAAATAAACGACAAGGATTAAAGGAACTAGTGAAAAAGCTATCGACTGTAGATTTGAAACAGCTTTCGCTCAAAATGAACGAAGAGGATGTTGAAGTGAAATTGCCAAAATTCAAAATCGAATTCAATACTCAGCTTGTGCCAATTTTGCAAAAGGTATGTTGGGGCATTTTTGTATTTTTATATGATTACAAAATACAATATTTTTCATATTTCTTACAGTTGGGCATGCAAAAAGCTTTTAGTTATGAGGCTGACTATTCTAGACTCTTTAAGTCTAGCCTACCGGTAAAAGTTTCCGATGTAGCCCATAAGGCCTTTATCGAGGTGAATGAATACGGATCGGAAGCTGCTGCAGCTACATGTAAGATAATATTGATTTTCCTTTTCTTTCATTTTGCTAATTGTACTTATTTGTTTAGATGTGAAAACGGTTTATTTATCCAGCATTTCCAATCCAAAGATCTTCACAGTAGATCATCCGTTTGTGTTTGCTATTAAGGATAACGAGGCTGTCTATTTTGCAGGACATGTTGTGAAATTATAATAGAGTTTAAGAAATACCTAATAATATAAGGAATGAGCAAATATTTTGTAATTATTTATTATATTAACAAATATGTAGCAATATTATTTATTTATGATCTAGTTTAAATATATAGAAAATATCTACAAAGAAAGATACAAACAAAGACTTTAATGCATTAATCTACAACGTGGTGTATACCTACATAACGAAATATTTTAAAATTAAAAATTATATTTTGTTTGACTATTAAGTTAAGTTAATGGTACTTTATTAACTCATGAATATTAAATTATTTGCATACAAATTGTATATTTAAGCATGGCCTAGCCGTCTGCCATATATTTTTGTTTGACTATTAAAAACACAACTTGTGTTATATGGAAATGCATATTTTCTATTGCATGACTGACGGTAAGGGTCAGAATCAGGACTATCTAACATGCAAAGCTGATAGGTGATAGTTTAAAAGTTCAATTATCAATTCCGAATCACTATTGTCGCTAGATGAAATAGCTAATATTGGTAATAAATTAGCAAATTTTTCGCGTTTATCAGACATTTTAAATATAGGTACCTTCTTTTACCACTGCAATTTATGAATTACGACCAAAAAAATAAAAACTAAAAATGTCACATCGTATACCTACTGTAATTTATGGCAAAACAAAATACATCTGTCATTTTTCAAAGATTACCTACTACAAATGCGTTCCCACCCTAACTTTTCCACAAGTTTTCTGTAAGAGAAATTATCCCCACCACCTCTACCATTTTGACATTATTTTCCATTTTTACTACTAAAGAAACAGACACAGACCTACTAAAAGAAATTTGTTCAGTAAATACTAGTAAGTAGCTACCAGAAGGGCTTAGGAAAACAGCTCACACTCAAAGAAAAGTGATTTAACTAACTATAGATATAAAGACGAATTTGATCTTGGCGTCAACATTTACGTCTCTTTTAAAATCCCTTTGCCAACTTTTAACACTTGAAAAGAATCTATTTATGTCGTTTTCGATTGGTAATCCAGAAGCGTCCGGAAGAACTCTCCGCGATTCTGAATTCAAATCCAGAAGCAAATTTCTTTTCTTTTCAGTAGAAGAACTGCCAGTTGAGTCAGCAAAACGCCGACTTCTTCTGTCGGCAAGGAATTGACTACCTCGGTTTCTCCTGTACACTTTCATTCACTGCGGCAATGTTCTCGATCGATCTGGCCTTGCTTTGTAATACGAATTGATTTCTTACCGAGCCGGTTGTCTTGAATTCGGCCACGTTAGAAGTCGACTTTAAAGAGCCGCTGTCTGCGTCTGCGCAACGCGCCCAGCAACACTCATTTTAAATCGTGTAACTTGCAATAGTGGTTTGGCATCAGTGACTGAACAGTAAACCCCCTATATGAGACAGACGCCACCAACACACAATGGCTGCCACAATCTGCCAGCCCCAGCTTCGACCACGACCTGACCCGACATTTTTTTAAAATCGAGCTCAAAGCTGATGGAACGTTGTGTGCGTACCCATCTTGCGACGCCCCTAGGATAGCCCCACGACGCCCCAGGGCATCGCGACGCACAGTTAGGGAACCCCTGGTCTAGCACATAATCACAGATGAAGGAACACCCGTTAGAGCTCTAGCGCTATGGTAACAAAACAACAATGACAACTGGTTTTGTTTATACATAATTTACAAAATGTACAAAAATATGATAATTTCAATCGAAAAGTTTTTGCAAATAGTAAACTATAGTTTTGTTTTTATGGAGCTGAATATGAGTAGGATTATAGCAAGAATGAAATTTATCTTGATCTCTTAAAAGATAAGGATTTCATAATGTTCATATGTTTTTAAAAATAACATTATAATAACGAGAGATTATTCGCTACATTTGTTAAGATTTGGAACTTCGAATTGTTCTATAAACGCCAAGAGTAGGTAGGCAAACAAAGCTTTTATATGATGCATGCACCACAGGTGCCATAAGGAATAATTTGTACACATTTAAAACGCAAACTTTGTGAAACAATATAAATTAAAAATATATTACACTTTTTACTGACAAAATTCTTTGAACTTTGGCTATAAAATTGCTTACAAAAATTTTGTATAATTATAACACATTTTCTTAATACTTCAAATATTGTTATAAAAAATATAAGATCACATGCCAATTTGGCTAATTGTGCGTATAAATATTGTCTATTTGTATAAAAAAAAATCTATATATATCCATAATTGCACTTGGGATTATCATTAACTTCCAATCTCCTGATAGGAATTGTTGCCATATGACTTCTGAATGCCGTACACAATTCTGTAAAGAACACGTTTAGATTTCCTTATCGTAAACAACTGACCCCGAATATTGTGTATGTAAGTATACTTACGCCAAAAATGTATAGCATATTATAAACATAATACTGCTGATATAATTGAACGCTCCAGGATTACTAGTAATAGTTGCACTGTACACTGTAGTGTATAATGGTGCTGAAGCCAGAGGTGAAAGCGATTCCAAGGATGTAGTCAGAGCAAACACTTTTCCTAAAAAATTAAACCTTATTAGTGACAGACCTTAAAATTAGCTTACAACTTCTTACCAAGATCACTAGCCGGAGTGACATGGGATAGAATCGCTCGACACATGGGCCCAGCAACACCTCTTAGGGCGCCCAATACCGTGCCCAAGTACATTTCCCAAGAATACATGGCAGTGGCGCGTACAGTTGATTCCAAAACGCTGCAGCCGTATGCGATTAGAGCCATCGAAATGATAGAGACTCCCAGATACTATTGAATATAAAAAATACATATGTCATTTGAAATGGGCTTCTCTTAATGAATTTCTACCTTTCGAAGAACCACCATTCCCATAGTACTTCCTACAATTTGTATAACAATTCTAGCTGCATTGAAGAAGCTATAGTCCTGCAGATTCCATTCGAATCGTTTTCTTACAAAGAGATATGTGACCGTATTGTCGCCCTCTAAAAATTGTAAATAAAATTCAAAGATACGTCGTTTACCATTGACAATCTTCTTACCCATAACTAAAATTGTAATTGTCAGCGTAAGCATAACATACCAAATGATCGCACGATCATATTTCGGTCTACGTTCAAAGCAGGTCTTAAATAATGTTTTCGCCAAATCCCAGCGGAAGAACTCGCGAATCTTTGACTAAAAGTATTTTTATTAAATTCAGATTTTCCAACTGTCTTACTGATCTTACCCCAGTACATATCTGGTCTTCTGGCAAGCTCTCTGGAATAAAGTAAAAAACATATATAATCGCCAAGAACATGATACCAGTGGATATCAGAAACACAGTCAATACATTTGTAGCTTCGTACACATAACTGCTGGCAACAGAACCAGTTGTAAGTCCAGTTAAAATTGATGCTTCGTTTAGGACCATTCTGAAAAAAAAAAGTTTATATTTGTGCACCTACAAAACTAAAGGTATTTCTTACCGCAGAGCTCTGGACTTAGAAACGGCCACATCGGATATGTAACAATATATTCCTGTGATTAAGGCACATATTCCACCAAAGAAAACCGACGGCACTGAAGCAAAGATATAGTACCATGGACTGAGTTCAACGTGTTGTGACACAAGTGTCAGAATGGTCATTATAACGAAAGCAAAAAAGTAACCTGAAACGAAAATTTAAGACTTAACGGGTATGCTTTTATATCACAGTCTATCTATGAAGTACCAGTGAAAGTGAGTAGAATAATTGGTCTTCGTCCAAACTTGTCTGACCAAGGACCTATAAAAAGGCTTACGAAAGCTGGGATGATACTCTCTATCAATGAGCGGGACATAAGTATTTTCGTCACATATGGTTGGACTATTGTTTCGATTGCCTGCAAACAATAAATAAACAAATGAATTTGTGGAATCAAAAACCGTGATTTAGCCTAGCAGCTCTGTCCTCTAAAGTGAAGGCAGGCGCATACTTGTACCTTATTGTATTGCGATAGCAATTAAGAAATTGCCTTTCGCAAGATGTGGAGGCAACCAGTAGTATTCTATTACAGAAGTGCTGCATTTTCGAAAATATGAACCGTATCTGTAACGAACGTCTTTACTCTTTACCAGTAAAATCTTTGAGAAGTTTCGTAGGCACATCTCATTAGGTACAGCTGGATTGTGGAGGTCCATAATATTCTAAGAAATGTAGCAGTGTTAGTCAGCAGTTTTATTGCAAATATTAAAACACTCAGACTCGAATACTATTGGTCTATTGGAGGTAAAAGCAAGTAAAGGGTCCGCCAAATAACTTTTTTTTTTTTTGAAAATGCTATAAAAAAAACTACTGAATATTTTCTCAAATTTCTTTTTTTATTTGAAAGTACAATCCTTCCGGTTAATAATGGAAAATAATTTCATTCAAATGGCTGCCTCGGCTGGCCATGCAGTAGCCTACACGATCGGTCCAATTTTTAAGCACATTATCGATTGTGTGCAGCTGTATTTTACCAATGGCTTCACGAATATTGTCCTTTAAAGCGTCAATTGTCTCTGGCATGTCGGCGTAACACTTATCTTTTACGGCACCCCACAAATAATAGTCCAACGGTGTCAAATCGCAGCTCCGCTGTGGCCAAACGACATCAGCTCTGCGGCTGATAATGCGATCTTCAAAAACAGGGCGCAAAACATAGAGTGTAGCTTCGGCTGTGTGGCACGTAGCGCCGTCCTGTTGAAACCAAATGTTGCCAATATCCTCCTCTTTAATTTTTGTGAACAAAAATTCGTTCAACATGGCCCGATAACGATCGCCATTGACTGTAACGGCCACTCCTTGCTCATTTTCGAAGAAAAATGGCCCAATTATGCCTCTGGACCAAAATCCGCACCAAACAGTGACTCGTTTTGGGTATATCGGCTTTTCAATATATGCGTGCGGGTTTTCTGTGCCCCAAATGCGACAATTTTGCTTGTTTACATACCCGCTGACGGTGCTTCTCTTCTTCCAAAATCCGTACGCAATTTTCGCACACATTCTGCAACATTACCATGATTTTCAAAGTAATGTCGCAATATTTCCCAGCGTTGTTCAAGCGTATACACAACCATATTCGTTCAGCGGAAGGATAAAACTAATAATCTGTCAAATCAGACATGAGCTAAGTGTTACCATTCGCGAAATAAGCACTAGTTGAAAAAAAAAAACGTTAGATGGCGGACCCTTTAGAAACTCCCATTTTCTCAAATCCATGCCGATGTAGAATAAACACCGTCACGATTTTAATCAAATGAAATAACAGTAAATCCCAAGCAAAAAAAAAAACCTCAGCAAATTAGCTTATAGGATAATTTATTAGGTCTGTTCCTTTACTTTTAAATCTTATGAATTTTTTCGCAATTTGTACTCAGTGTCGTTCCTTAACTTGAAAAATTCGTAAAAGAAATCGTCTTCGAGAGAGCAAGAACTCCGCCACTTAATGGGTTGTATGCAAAAAGATGAGTTCAAGCTGTTTACTCACTTTTCTAATATCTTTCTTAGCATGGTATGCAAAAAACAATACACTGACCGAGTTAGATCTCATCTTATGAGCTCGGTCTCAAAGTGCTGAGATCGATGTAAAATTGAAAGCACGATGTGAGACGGAGCTCGTTTTGATATGCAAAAAGATGACAAAACGATTGATTGCATGAGTTCGATCTCACAAATAGTTAAGCATGGTATTTCTCTTACTCAGTTCATATAAAACAATCAAGATGACCAAATTTTAACCAAATTTTGTTACAAATCAAATTTATATAAATAAAAGGAGTCAAGTTAGTGAAGATTTTCGTCGTTTTGTAAAACTACTAACTGAAAACCCTCACACACACACGGTTTTTCTTGGATATTTGAAAAAAATTGCGAGTTTTTGTATATAAATAGGACATTTTTAGCGAATTTCTAACCTTTGGATGCGTCTGGCAAGGCCGTGGCGACAAATGAAACGTCTTGGACTTATGCAGTTATGTTTCTAGTGTTTCAGTCTACGATTAAAAGAAATTTTGTGTGGTTGCGTCAATTATTTAATGTTCAGTTGCGATTTTTTGTGTAAATATAAATAGGGCATTTTTAGCGGATCTCTAACCTTTGGATGCGTCTGGCAAGGACTTGGCGACACGTGAAACGTCTTGGACTTATATATTCGTTATCAAGGAGTTTTTCTCTAAATTCTAAAATAAAAATTAAGTGGTTTTTAATTAATTATTCAAAATTGGAATTTTTAATGCATTTCCACTGCGTCTGGCAGGGCTTTGGCGACACCTAAAACGTCTTGGATACATGTATTTGTACTGAGGGAACCATTCTCTATTATTTGGTAGTAGATTCAAGCGGTTGCACCAATTTATTCCTTTTGTGAATCATAGCGCATTTTTAATATGCAGTTGCATGCTTTAGCTGCCATTAAGCGCTGCCAGACGGGCATATTTGAAATCTTGGGCATCAGAGCAACGTATTTATGTAAAATTCATCCGGTTGCCTTTCACGTCCAAAATTTACTGCGGGCTCTCGGTCTATTAGGTATTTTATTAACAGAACAGAAATTTTGAAAAAATTAAGACAAGAATTATCACCGCAGCTGTCCTCGATGTTCCCGGAGCGTTAATTGATGGTGGTAGCTTAGCTTTTAGTTCAATGCTACTTACAGACACCCCTTGTTCAAATGTGTCCCGACTGTTTTGTTCAAACCTGCCCCAATAAGTCAAGCGACATAAAAATGTGTGCAAATATTTATAATTTTCATATTTGTCAAAAACCGTAACTTTATACGTTTTCAAATGAAGTTGTGCCTTAAAAAGATATACTTTACACAAAAAGAAAAGCTGACTATAAAATTTGTAGGTTCAAATGTGCCACACGTTCAAATGTGCCCCAGTCTCCCCTAACAATAACTAACCTCAAAGTTTGACAAATGTCACTTGTTTTGGTATTGGTGAAAGTATGTGCGAATCTCTCCTTCGAATCGAGATTCGCAAAAGTGATCTGAATCTTAAAAAAAGTGTTTTTTTTCCCCAATGGAACATGATTTTGACAGACAGCTGATTTCTAGAGAAGAAAAACTGCTCTGAATCTTAAAAAAAGTGTTTTTTTTTCCCCAATGGAAATCGACATAAAAAGGATTTAGTTCGTGATCCCAAATCACCTCATTTTTCATTCACATTTTGTTCGTTTAACTGATGTTGTGGCATTTCGGCCTTAGATTTTATTGACAATATATATTATCAATTTTACTGACAGCCATTAGTATGTACAATGTACATAGTTTATAGCTATTCTGATTTCGACATCATTCCTCATCATCATCATTTCAAACTTTATAAACACAATTCCGTTATCTGCAGTTCAACTGGGGCTGAATTGAATGCGTAAATCTATTGACTCAAATTCACAATCAGCGAACAAAGCAAAAATCATTCAGTATTAGTGCACTTTGGTTTCTTTTCATTCTGTAAACACGCGCGCACACGGAACAATGTAAACAAAGGAAACATTTTTTATTGTCTTTGTTATAATCTTTGCTAAGCTGTAATCATAATGCAGTTGGTACAATATTCTGATTCAATCAATTCAATATTCTACTAAATAATTTTTCCCATAGACAATTTAACAGATTAACGACAGAGTTAATTAAATGTACCTAATGACCGCAATTTGAATTCACTTGGCGGAATCATAATGCGTCAAATCTTTATGGTTACTCACAACTAAATTGGTGTTGTGTAACAATTTATAACAGAGTGCGAAAAAAATACCCTTTCCACCCATGCTTTCCACCTGTGTTAACTATGCAGTTTGTCCGAAAATAAAACAATGTCCGGTAGCTAACACAGGAAGCATCAAAGGCTTATATATAACTGATGTGGGTTTAACATAATTGCTCCAAATTGTTTTGGCAAATATACATTATATCAATGGCTGCTGTCGCTGTTAATGGTTAATGGCTATTGTTAGGTACACGTATATAGAAACCCTACTTCAATAGATATCATCTGTGGTTACGAACTCGATTAGCATTTACTGGCGAATATCGCAAAGAACTTTGTATAGTTTATGTTCTCATAACCTACCTACTCCAAATCTGCTCCAAATCCTACAGTGACCACAACCACAACCAGGGGGTTGCATACCTACATATCGCACTCTTTATGGGATTTTTGTAAAATAAAAATTATTAAAAGTTAATGAAAAAATATGTTATAGCCGAAATGAAATAAAAGATAGATTTTAAGTGAGCAGAAGAAGCAATTTTCAGTGAAATCTGCCCTCTTTTCTTGAACTTATTTGAGAATCTACGACATTCGCGCTCTATTTTTTGGGGGTTTTAATAGAATGCTAACATTATTGTTAAAGCAGGTAATTTGATACGCCATTACTAATTGCGTGGTATAATCAGGTAATATTTAAATCAGGATAAGAGCAAACATTTTTGTTTTGGCTGCCTGGTGTCGCTACGGTGTCTTGTTATCGTTATCAATTTAGCGCCACTTGAAATGCTATGAGTAGATACTTATTAAAACAGTGAAAACATAACATAAGACTAACCAGAGATGATAAGACTAAAGAGATACATAACTTTTTTTTACGTTGGTTACCGTTATTCGCAACTCATTTGGAAAACCGAGTCACTTTCGGAACATCAATTTTACTGCAAGTACATTTTGAAAAAAACAAAAAATTTCATAATTAAAAATCGGTTATACCTACGATACTTTGAGGAAAAATTTAATTTCCTTTTTCCTATCACGTTAAGAACGAGCATAATTACCTTAACAGTGAATTTTGTTAAAATCGTATGTACCGTTTTCGAGAAAAATCAAATTTTCAAAACGATTTTCAGGGAAAATCCCACTCATGTTGTAATGCATGTCTCTCAGCTTGACTGTGAGTTGTCGCTAAAAAAAAGTGTTGCCAATTTGAAAAACCTATCACTAAAAATTATTTCCTAATAGGTAGGTAGGTACCCTTTAATTGATTACTGTAACAGTCAACAGATTTTTCTTCTACGAATCAGTGACTATCTGTTATAATGTGGAAAGGCCAAAAATTAATATACACCAAGAGGAAAATAAAAAACATGAAACAGTGAATGACGATTGACGATGAATAATCAAGAATGCAGCTATTTAACTGGTAGTTCGCAATTCCAAAAATCAGTTGTAGATACCAAAAAAAACCGACTTACTACCCTGACACGTTTTCGATAAATAAAAGAAAATTTGAAGGAACTTGATTACGTTAAAGGATCCCATGAACTTTTGTTCTATTGACGTATACAGCGTTGACAAAAAGCTTAAGGAAGACGAGATATGCAACTATACCCACCTATACCACAATACCCGACTTTAGTCTACATAATTCTTCGCATGATATTTTTGCTTACAAGTTTTCGAATGCAACAAATAAACTTACGCTCGTTTCTTGAAACAAGAAATTTTTTTAAATTTCTTAACAATATTTCATCACTTTTTACCAATTTTGTCTCTTGCACGATTTTTGAGGCAATACAAAAAGGATATAGGTAGTAATGTTAATATAAAAATTAACTACTGCAACCGGTGGTGAAAAGAGTGAATTCATGAAGACTCAAGTGTTTTCGTGTTTTTTATTTGTAACGCTTGACGAGTGATAAAAATAAATAAATTAACATCTATACATATCTATTATATAAAACTATAGGACTTTTCTTTGTCAGCTAAAAACTCAAAAACTGCTGGACAGATTTCGATGAAACTTTTTTTAAAATGTTCCTTAAGACTGTAAGACTGTAAGATAGGCTATGTCGTTTATAGCCACGTCCTTAGGAACAGTTTTTAGCCAAAATGTATTATGCCATACATTCGAAAAGGGTTGATTTGTTTTCGCAGTGAGTGCTATGGTCAGTTATAATATAATATGTAGGTATGTATATTATGATCGAGAGACGTATAATACAAAACAGGTTTCATTTCAGAATTTCATTCGATAAGTGGTATGGTAACAGTGTAGCGTTGGGGTAGGTAGTTGTTTGGATTCCATGGGAAGAAGGAAACAAAGGAAAGGAAACGAAATGCAATATACATATAAACAAGTGGCAAGATCATGGAGGGGGAGGGCGATGCAGAGGGTGCACATTATGTATCCAATACATTACATCCATTATCGCATATCGCCACGCAACGCAGTAGGAATTTCATTCTGATATGACGTATCTATTTTTTGAAGTGAAAATATATACATACACATATACCTTGCTACAAATGGATGTTTGTACTTTTACGATCGTGCGATGCGACAGGACAAACAAAACAACACTATTTGTTTTCGCAGTGGTCAGTTGTATATGTAGGTATGTATGGGATGGGATGTTTGGGATGGGGTGCGTGTGGCAGTATGGCATGGAGTATAGTATTAATAATCTTCATAAGAGAAGAGACGTACATATAATACAAAACAGGATTCATTTCAGAATTTCATTCGATATGGTGTATGGTAACAGTGTACGGTTGGGGTAGGTAGTTGTTCGGATTCCATAGGAAGAGGGAAACAAAGGAAAGGAAATACAGCATTACAAACAAGTAGCATGATCAAGGAGAGGGAGGGCGATGAAGAGGGTGCACATTATATATCCAATACATTACATCCATTATTGATATCGCCACGCCAAAATTGGACAAACGGGGGTGACGCTGACGCCTCCCCTACAAAAAACATCTTATATGATTTTCATGAAAGAAAATTCCAGAAAATAGATTTATTCTCATTTTTCGCATTTTACAAAAGAACATTATTATCTAAGACCTAAGCAATTATTATCTAAGACCTAAGCAATACAATTCTTGTGTACGGGCAAAGCTGGGCGGGTACAGCTAGTAATATCTAAACTTCATAAAACTGAAAGCAGTTTACGACGATTGGTTATTGCAGGCCTACAAAATTGCGCAATGAATAATGCAAAATTGTATGTACTGTTATATGTATATGAAGATAAGCGGTGAATGAGGCTGAATTTCCTTGCCCTAATGTAAGGTTCACACAGTAAAAAGACTATGAATGTAGTCAGCGATTTTAAAACGTGCAACACGTGTTTATTTATCGCTCCTGGTTAGTCTCTCTGAGTAGGCGTATCATGCTCATGCATATCAATTATAAGGGCGAATGTATGACATCAAAAGATAAGATACCCTTGGTATGAACGGAGTAGGTAGGTTTTCAATAAAATTGTGTAAAGATTATGTAACCATCTTCGCACGCAATAAAATGATCGAAATGCACAAAAATGACAGCATGAATCACATTATGTTTTGAATAAAAGCATGCAAAACGGAAAAGAACATTTCCTGATTTGTTTTTTATTTATTTATTTTTTTAATGACGTTGAGAGCTTCGTATCTTTTAGCTTTTGAATAGTTCGAAGATTTATTCTTTGTGTAGCTTTATACCTACTCTAATGGGTGGAGCTTGATGGAGGGTCTTCCGATACATATATCATTTTAAATATTTCGTTATTTGTTAACCCAATACTATGAGGATGTTCAAGCGGGTTGCCGAACAATTCACGAATTGGCAATAAACAAATGTCACACTTTGCGTGATGCTGCGAATTATCTTTCTGGTAAAGTTTAGTAGGGGTAAGCGAACTCGACGTTATCTTAAGGGCAATGGATTACATTCAGAATATAAGAAGCAAGTGCGATGAGAGTTATCGTATAAGATGACTGGATGTTCTTTATACCTACAAATTTAAATTAGTTGATGGAGCCTTATATTATGTCAGACGAGAGACGATCTGATAAATGCAATTAATTTGAAGGATCAGTTACCAGTGACCTTATCATTTTGTACCTACAAATCCAGAACTATTCAGAGTTTCTGAAATATTCGGAAATGTCGGAACTTTTGTCTAACCACTTTTCGGTTAAACTCACTCATGCATGTCAAGTCAATACAAAATATAATGAATGTAGGTAGTTTTTATACGGGCTTTTAAGAGGAGAAAGCCATAAGGTACGAACACACATAGGTCGCAACTCCGGCTTAGTAAACCAAAAAAATAGTAGTACATTTTTATGTTTGTTTATCACACACTACTGTTTAAGCATACTAGTGTGAATTATCTTCTAATACTAATTCAAAATGTTCTTATCTGTTCTTTCTGCTCTGGCCTATTAAACATTTATGGGCAAATTTTACATTTTTTTTAATTGAATAGTTATTTGGAACTGTTTATAACTGCCCCCTTTTTACATCAACATAGGTAGTAATTCCACTTATGGCTACAATACGAACTAAAACCGCTTATCACCTACAGTGTGGCGACAGTCTTTTTGCAATAATGTATAATCATAAGCAATTCGGCGCTATACAACTTGGAATCTTATTTATCAATGTTTGCTTTCGCAGATACCTCAGAACGACATTTTTTTCTAGATAAGTCGTCCATAAAAATACATATATAAATAAATAAAAGCAGTACAACAATACTGGGTATACTAATCCTACTACATATTGCACTAAATTGTTTACCAAACTTACCTCTGACTCTGGGGTTTCAGGCTGTACGCCCAACAGTGGATCACAATCGGTTTCATTATAGTTGAATATAACTCTGCAGGCTTGGTAAAGAATTTGATTCTGGTAAACCGCAGCTAAAATTATAAATCAAAAGCAAGTTAGAATCATTGTAGGTAGATATATTCGTTACAAATATAAAGCGTCGAAGATTGTTAATTACTCACATGATAAATTCATAGCAAAAAATAACAACAGGACAGCAGGTTCCAATATGAACCAACGAGGTTTAGCTGTGTTCTCCAATGACTCAACAGCATTATTGCCGCTAACAGGTGAATTAGGTTCTGCCGGATCAAGTGCCACCTGTGATTGTGCGACAACGTCAACAAGACGTTCCTCGTCAGAATTCATTGTTGTACAGCAACTTTAACGCAGACAAAGTGACAAGGCAGTGCAATTAAATTAAAACAATGAACAATTCGCGATGTATAATGAATTCGCATATTTTGGTATATCAACCGATCGCGCACGACACCAAAATATGAGTCAACAAATAGCACAAAGTCGACAGTTAAATAGTCTTATCTTAAATGGTTTCTAACATTTTACAACACTGAGGATGGCAATCAATCATTTAAACGTATAATACTGGAGTTGGATAACTAGTCAACACATCCGCCAGACAGAACCATTTCCACTTGTAGCTAAATAGAATCTGCTTTCTCTTTTCCATCTTTGTTTTGATTTTGTGATTTCTCAACCGAAACTAGAAGTGACGGTTTAATCAGCTGACAAAGTGACAAATGACAGTTAAAGATGGCGGTAGAGTCAATTACGGCACTGCCATATAAATATATTTTAATTAAATTGGTTAAAAAAGTATGTAATAACGTAAAACGGGTAGGTAACCGATGAGCCATTATATGATTGGGGTAGTAACATTAACTAGGTACCTACCTTGAAGAAGTTGAACCGTTGAGATCCTGTAAATGAGCCTTATAGGCGTGTTTTATTGAACTTCTGTCTCAGAAAAGTAAAGTATAGTAGAATCATAAGCAGGCAGTTACAACAACTACACTTTGATTGAATCTTTCGAAACTCTGTGTAGTTGTTACAATTATTTTTTGCACAGCATATACAACTGTACCGATATCTGACTGCACAAAGGTGGAATTCGCGTGCTTACAGGAGAATAGTGCAAACTTAATCTAAATTGTAAACTTGCTTCTATTTTCTCATACACACAGTATAGTTATACGTATACCTAGCATGTATTGCCAACTTGGATTGAGAACGGCACAGAATCCACTCAAGAAGCACTTACACAATATTTATGTGGTACCTATGTATGTACTTTACTACAAGACAACTGCCAGCACCATTTATTTTGTGCATTTCAGCAATTCCATGGAGTCAATGAGAGCAGTTTTCTTGTTTAATTGTATTTCAGAATGAGTGAATTCCTGAGTAAACGAGCCATGATGATGCGAACTAGAAAATATTCCTGGTACATTCAACTAATAATTACCGTTAATGCAGACAAACTTTTTTCGATCATATGGATTAGGCTTTCAAGTCCTAAGTCCTAAGTCGATGCGGTATCGGCACATTCGGTAATTTATTACTTTCTTAGGTTCCATAGGTACCTACAAGAGATCTAAAATATTGGACAACAAAAAATTAAAACAGAAACATGTCACTTAATTTGTTTATTTTATAGATTCCTCATTGCAAAAAACGCACATACTACAATCTGGGTTACATCTAATACCTCCTCCGATCGCGATCTCTATCCCCACGGTCCTTATCTCGGCGCCGGTCTCGCTCGTCATAGCCTCCAAACCTTGGCTCACGATCTTTCCCAGAATACCTATCGTCTCGGCCAAATGCTCCTCCACCACCACCATAACGATCATCTCTACGATCGTCGCGTTCATACCGACGTCTGTCACGATCCCCACGATCATCTCGATCTCTCTCTCTATCCCTTTCACGTTCGTAACGCATGCAGTCGCGTTCATAGTCATTCACCTCCATGTGAGTCTTTTTCGTTTTTTTCTCTCTAGATCTAGACCGCGATCGCGATCGTTCTTTCTTTTTTTTGTTTTTCTTCAGTATATCCTTGTGTTTATCCTGCACTATATCTTCATCGCTTGCTACATCATCATCCAAATCCTCATCCAACGCCGAGACTTTTGGTTCCAACTCATTGTTCTCTTCGAGTACAGAACGTTTCTGAACGCGCGGTAGGATAATGTCGCACACACGGTCGCTCTTCAACAGTTCATCAATAAATTCGTCCATATAAACTATCTCGTATTGACCCCCACGGTTTTGTCGCCTTAACTTACGATTGTCATTGTACAGAGGTTCCAAATATTTATAACAATCCATGGAAGAGCCAGTGAGGCGCAGGTAGAAAGCACCAAGTGCACGAACATACTTGAACTCTTCGTTTTTTATAAACTCCACAACGATATCTTTTTCGGGTTGAATTTGAAGCATTTTTAGAGTCAAACAGAGAAACTGTGTAGGTTTTATGTTACCACCGTAAACACCTCCAACAAATCTAAGTTCCATGGCTTTGTCCACGAGCAGTTCTGCGGTTAGGGCAAAGCATTGCTCTTTCCAGTATTTCGAGTCGTATATACGGGATCGGATGATTTTCTCAATTAAATATTGCGGATTAGTTCCGTGGACATTTTTCGCTTCTTTAACTGTTCGATTTGCCATTAATTATAATATTATTAACTATATATTTATTAATTAAAGTTTTTACAAACAAATGCGAATTCCAAACAACATTTGGCGTATGGAAACTAATGACAGTTGTGATTTGACGGGCGGTATATGTCACAGTGGGCAGTGCCAGGTTAAAATATTCTCAAAATCAGAATGTAGTAGACATGCGTGCGATAGATATTTGTAGTAGAAAGAAATCTACAACGCTGATTTCAGAAAAGACAAATCATTGAGTGATCGACGCAAAAAAATGACAAAAAAGAAACAGGATAAGGAGAAACAAATCATCGAGAGTGCCACCACCGCCAGTAAGAGTCTTAATACAGTTATTTTTTATTCATTCACTATACCTACCAATAGACAAAATATTTTTGACAACTAATTCTAATTTACATCACTGAAAGTTGATGACCAAGAAATGGTTCTGTTGCAATGGTGGATTTATTCACCACACCACGCAAATTTGCATGACTTCAAAGAGAGAGATCCGTTTTTCCACAGTCAAGGCTAATGATATGTAAGAGTGAGACCAATTACAATCACTCAATTACAACAACAAAACAATGCTTGACACTTTCGAGACTCTATATAGCACTCAATTACAACAACAAAACAATGCTTGACACTTTCGAGACTCTATATATAGTTACTGTACCTACTTTAATGAGATAGATGTGCAATAAAACAGTCCTTATAAGAATGTCAAGGAACATTCGTTTTCCTTCTACTACAATACGAAACAAACTTCAACCCACAATGTACTAAACATAGCAATGAAAATTCCCATTAAATTTCCCTATTTAAATTTTGCCCTTGTTGTGTTGTTTTTGGTGGATGACGCATCTGTCAAAATTTTCATCTTCATATTTTTGTGATCACAAAAAATTATTAAGAGATTCTCGGGTTTCTCTAATTGCTAATTTCCTCTACCAATTCCCAGCTATTCGCTCGGTCTGCAACTCGAAATCCTTTGAACACCTTAGTTAAATTATAAGTAAAGCGTAGAAACAACTTAGAACAACATCCAAAATGAGTTTCTTTGGTAAAATGTTTGGTGGCAAGAAGGAAGTGGCTCCGACCACTGGTGAAGCAATACAGAAACTACGCGAAACAGAAAATATGCTAATAAAAAAGCAAGAATTTCTGGAATCGAAAATAGACCAGGAACTCGACATGGCGAGAAAGAATGCATCAAAGAACAAACGAGGTGAGTGAAATCTATAGGAACAATGGAAATTTGCGTCTTAAGCATGTTGAGTCATAATTTTCCTAATGATGGTGTCTTGCCACTACTCTAGCTGCTCTCCAGGCTCTAAAACGCAAGAAGCGCTACGAAAAGCAATTGCAGCAAATCGACGGTACCTTATCGACTATTGAAATGCAACGCGAAGCACTGGAAAGTGCTAATACAAATACAGCCGTGTTGACCACGATGAAGAATGCGGCCGATGCCCTTAAGGCTGCTCACCAAAATATGTAAGTAGCACAGGTTTTTACAAAGTAACATGTGAACAGCGTGTGTTTCTGTTTTATAGGGACGTCGATCAAGTACACGACATGATGGACGACATTGCCGAACAACAAGACGTTGCCAAGGAAATCTCAGATGCTATTTCAAATCCAGTTGCCTTTGGTAAGTCCACGTCAATCGTCTTTTTCTGAAACAAATTAATTAAGCAATGTAACTCTTGCAGGAGCTGATATCGATGATGAAGAACTTGAGCGTGAGTTGGACGAATTGGAACAAGAGAACTTCGACAAAGAGATTATTGGAATTGGCGAGCCAACGCCATTACCCGAAGTGCCCACAGACGACGTCAAAGAGAAGGCGGCGGGATCCAAACAAAAGGAAAAGAAACAACCAGCCGCCGCAAGTGAGTTCATAACGACCTTTCATGTCGTACATTTGATTAAAAAATCGTTTCTTTTCAGACGACGATATGAATGATCCCAGCATGAAGGAACTCTTGGCCTGGGCCGAATAATTTACTCCCCACTCAATCTTTGTATGCTTGGTATTTTTACAAACAAAGAAAAAAAAAAACAGAATAGGAACAATAAAGTCGCTAAGGTAAAGAATTATGGCAATTCTAGAATTTTTCACGAATTTGGATTAAAAGAAGAGGATAATGGTTAACAAATATAATTTTATTCCAAAAGCAAATGGGCCGTTACACATTTTAATTGTTTTTCTCACGGGCTTAACGCGAAATCTCTTTTCCTTTAGTTTACCCATTTTATGCAATACATTATGTGTTTATTCTTGAATTCCACTAACTATGACTGTAACAGTGATTTTCTTTTCATATTTTATTTAATTTACTCTTCTGATTTTCTTTTGATGAATAAACGTATAACTATAGCTTGTAATTATTTACATTTTGAATATTGTTGTTGTGGAACATGGGAACTTTGTGTTTATCATAAAATTTGTGCGCACAGGTCGAGTTTTCTTATCGGAAATGCGATAGCGACTGTATAATCGAGATTATGGCTTGTTGAATGAATCACTCAATTGTAAATTAACATTAGTTTTAATTATCTCTGATTACGACCACTGTTGATTATGGTATAATACTTCTTTTGCGCCCGAATAGTGTCGTTAAATTTTAAGCAGTTGACGTATATTTTTGAATCGATTCCTGGACTAAGTGTGGGTTGTGTCTTAAAACTGAAAGAGTGTTTCAGGGGAATTCCTCAGTTTCTATATTTATCTGTCAGAGATTTTGCAACTTGCTAACCTTTGAAAAGCTTGTTGTCGGGGAGAAATGAACATACATGAGTGACAATTGTACACACGGTAGCTTCAGATGTTCAAACATTAGCCTAGTACTTTATATCGGACATCTAGCACCGTGGTAGTTATAAAAATGCGTTCACAAAGAATTGAACGTTCTGGAGAACTAACACAAAAATTCCGATCCATTGTGCTACCAAACAGGAACCCATTTTTTGGTTTAGTTGTTAAGAAACTTGAATTAATCTTTTCTCTTTTCTCGCTTTTAATATTTTTAAAGTTACTACAGCTCGAATCCGGCCAAGAATTTATATGGAACTTAAATCTCTGTGTCGTATCAGCAAATGGCTCTCAGTCTTCGGTTGATTTCTTATATGATGCAGTTCTCAGAATTGAAAGCAGAGCCGAGTTAGGAAAGGTCATTACCTACTTTAAGGTTATGGCATAAGTCGTATTAGGTTAAATTCTGCTGACCTAAGTTGATAGACTTGAGTTTTTGCCATCCTTACTTCATTTCGTTCGAGAGGATGCAAGGATCGCCTTTCATCGTCCAGTTTGAATGGTTTGTTCTGCCTGAAAGCGGAATTCCGGTCGCCTTTTAACAGTCTCCAGTAGTTGTTCCATATTCTCAGCACTGACTGCGAATATTGAACAACTACTTAGCACTGACTGGCTCTACTACAGGTGTCGCAGTCATCGAAAGGAGTTGGCAGCACCGCGCGTTAAAAAGACAAATCACAACTAGAGGGACTCAGCACGGAAATAAAAGAAGTTCGCCAATTGGCTGGCCAATCAAATGTCTTCTTCTATATGCAAAATTACATTTTTTTACTGTGCGTGGGTGAGATCAAGTCAGATCAGAGCAGAGTCAGTCTTCGAAGAGCAGCGGCAACGGCAGGAACAATACAATTTTAAAACCAACGTAAATTCAACAAATACAAATGTAACCAAAAAACTATAAATAAAATACGTACAAAGAAGACTCAAATTTATTTTAAACGTTTTTACAAAGTTTTTAAAATTTTCCTCGCCGGTCGCTGCTTTAGTCTATGTTAATTTAAACGTCTCAATTTCGTCAAAATTATTGTCACCGTCTCGTCTACACTGTGCCGTTATCGCTGTTGCATGGTATTTTAACTGTGCCTATTGCTGTCAATGCAGGATTGTTGCTGTACTTTTACCGATCGCCATCGCCACTTGCAAGATTGCCTGCAGTATTTGCCTTCAGTATTTGCCTTGTTTTGCCGTTCTGCTGTGGCTCAATCGAGCTGCAGCAGCAATTGTAAGTACCGCCACACTTTACACAGTGAACATTTATTGTCCATTTGACTTTGCAGCCAGTCAAATTCACACGCCGCCATTTCGTTGGATATTTCGTCGCATGTGGCATGTCAAGTCAGCCGCGTACAAGCGCACGTATTAACAAAGGCAAAGCCCCTTTACGATACGGTAGGAGTTCTTCTGACAGTCGCCTAAATACTAATTCAGCCACATCCTTTAACAAGATGAATGAGGACCAACAGCCGCAACAACAGCCGCAAGGACAGCCTAGACCGCAAGGAGAACAGTTATTAACCGCACTAGTAGCCCAAATAAGTGCGCTCAAGGAGTCTGTGGATCAATTACGCACTGACACAAGCGTCTCGCAAGCCGAAACGCAGCGTTTACGTGAGACAGTCAACCGACATGCTGAGGGTGCTGGTTTGGAAATAAATCCACGTGTGGCCGAGAATAATTCGGTATCGTCAGGATCAAGAACCCAATCAACGTTACAGTCCCCTTCAATACAGAATGGATTAGCAGTTGTTCATCAACCCTACAAAAAACTGTACGACTTGCCATTGTTTTCGGGTAAACCAGATGATTGGCCGCTTTTTCTGGCCAACTTTAAAGAAACCACAGATAACTTCCAGTACTCTGCGATGGAAAACACAATTCGTCTGCAAAAATGTTTACAGGGCGAAGCCAGAGAAGCAGTGTCATGCTTACTTATTCATCCGGACAACGTGGAACGAGTCATCAAAACCCTTTCATTTCGTTTCGGACGTCCAGACCTGCTAGTAAAGGCACAACTGGCCAAGGTCCAACAATTTCCACCGTTCAGCGATGCGCGTGTTGACCATCTCATCCCATTTGCCACCATGGTTGAGAACGTGGTAGCATTTTTGGTGTCCGCCAAATGCGAACAACATCTAGCCAACCCAACACTGCTGGATGAACTCATCACGAAGTTGCCAATGACCAAAAGGTTTGACTGGGCAAAGCATGCATTGGATATACAGCCTTATCCCACGCTCAAGGACTTCTCCGCTTGGCTAACTGAATTTGCCAAAGTAGTTCAGCTTATTCCACAAAGCAGCAACGCCGCCGTTACTAGAACACAGCCGCCGCATCCACGTAGGCTGATGCACACAACTGAGAGGACAAACAATGAGCCCAGGACTACCGACAGAGTTTGTGTTTGTTGCGGGGGCAACCACCAGGTGAGTGATTGTGAATATTTCAAAGATTTAGCTATTGAAGACCGTTGGAAACTCGTGAAAGACAAACACCTTTGCTTCTCATGCATCAAACTTGGTCATGGCACTACAACCTGCCGCAGTAGAAAAAGATGCAATGAGAATGGATGTCGCAGATACCACCATAAGCTTTTGCACGAAGGATCCACTGAAATTTCACAATCAGCTCCACTGCGGTTGCATAATTGTCGCACGCTGGAAGAAAATGTACATCTGTTTCGCATTTTGCCTGTTATCTTGTCCGGTCCACGAGGAGAAAAACGCATATATGCCATGTTCGACGAAGGTTCATCGCTCACAATATTGGAAGACAAGATAGCAACGGAATTGGGCTTCACCGGTAAATTGCAATCCTTGGCGTTACAGTGGTTTGGTGAGAAAGTCGTTCACGAGCCATCCAGGTCAGTCGCCGTCGACGTTCGCGGAATCGAAAGAGGCGCATTGAGCTTCTCTATGAAGAACGTAAGGACCGTACCGAATCTCGGCCTGCCGACTCAGTCTTTCAGCAAGGAAGGGTTGCACTACCTGACAAATATTCCCGTCAGTGACTACAACAACGCCAGACCCGTACTCCTCATCGGATTGGACAATTGCCACTTGGGTGCTCCCATTAGTGCCGCCATCGAGGGAAAACGACATCAAGTAATTGCAACACACACAAAGCTGGGTTGGGTTGCCTATGGAGCACAGGTTCCCAAAAATAATGCCCGACCAATTGTTCTTCATATTCGTGAGGATGATGCCCTTGGCAAGATCGACGAATTAGTCAATTCCTACTTCACCGTGGAGAACTTTGGTGTTTCCAAATCAGAACGAGTCCTGGAGTCCGACGATGACACTCGAGCCAGAAAGATCATGGAAGAATCGACAAAACGAGTTGGCAAACATTTTCAGACCGGTCTGCTATGGCGACACGACGAGCTTAGCTTGCCAGATAGTCTACACATGGCAATAAAACGATTGCACAATATTGAAAACAAAATGCGAAGAGACCCGGAGTTTGCCGAGCAATACAAATCCCAAATAGCCAACTATATCAACAAGGGATACGCCAGGGAATTGTCTCCACGAGAGGTAGCAATCAAAGGTCCGCGAACTTGGTACTTGCCGCACTTCGGGGTCGTTAACCCACAAAAGCCGGAGAAGCTTCGCATTGTTTTCGATGCTGCAGCAGAAGTACATGGTGTTTCGCTAAACTCCGTATTGCTGAAAGGACCAGAACAAGCCAAGCCGCTATTGTCAGTGCTGTTCCAATTTCGCCAAGGGATCGTAGGAGTCGCTGCTGACATTAAGGAAATGTTTTCACAGGTCAAGATTGTTGCAGAAGATACAAATGCCCAAAGGTTCCTGTGGAGAGATGGACTTCAGGACCAGCCAATTCGCACGTACGTCATGTCCTCAATGATATTCGGTGCTGCATGTTCGCCTTGTGCAGCCGAATATATTAAGAACCTGAATGCCAGATCATTTGAAAGTGAGTCGCCCGAAGCCGTCAACTCTATAGTGAACAACCATTATGTGGATGATTTCGTTTGCAGCTTTCCCAGTCAAGTCGATGCTGAGAGTGTAAGTCTTGAAGTCAAGCGAATACACGCTGAAGGTGGCTTCACTCTTCGAAACTTTGTTTGCAACATAAAGGCTGTGCAGGACAAATTGAATAAGCCATCATGCCTTGTGGAATCATCAATGTACAGTGTCGAAGTAGATAAAGGCAATGAAAAGGTTCTTGGTATGCACTGGAACACCGAAGATGACACATTTCGCTTTCGACTGAACTTTAATCGAATTGCCAAGGAAGTCTTGCAATTATCGAGGCCGCCAACAAAGAGGGAGCTGCTTGGAATTGTGATGGCTGTTTTCGACCCTTATGGGTTTCTCGCTGACTACATCATTTATTCGAAGCTACTTTTGCAAAGCACATGGAAAGCCGGTATTGGTTGGGATGACCCACTGCCTGATCCCCTATATAACCGTTGGAAACTCTGGTGGACAGAGTTGGAGAAAGTGAGTCAGTTTCGAGTCAGTCGATGCTATTCGCCAAACTTATTAATTGCTGAGCAGATCGAACTACACATTTTTACTGACGCTAGTGAAAGCGCATTCGCAGCGGTTGGATACTTTCGCATAATACGGAAAGACAGAGTGGATGTGGCCTTTATAGCAGGCAAGACCAGGTGCGCGCCAAAGAAACTACTTTCAATTCCCCGATTGGAACTTCAAGCCGCAGTCCTAGGGAGCCGTCTACAAGTAACCATCAAAACGATTCATAACATCCACATCTCACGAGTAGTTTACTGGAGCGATTCTAAAACTTATATATCGTGGATTCAATCTTCAGAGCGCAGATTTAAACCTTTCGTCGCTCACAGAATCGCAGAGATTTTGGACGCATCGGACCCTTCGGACTGGCATTGGCTCCCAACGGATTTAAATGTGGCTGACCATGCCACGAGAGCTGCAAACCCCCCGGTTTTTACTACCAATAGCCGGTGGTTGTCCGGCCCAGAGTTTCTTCGCCTTCCTGAGCAGCAATGGCCACAATGTTTTGGGTTTTCCGTTCCAGAGATGCTTGAAGAAGAACTCCGTCCCAGAATTTTGCATATCTCTCAGGCAAGTAACCCTTTAATTAACGTTGCTAATTTCTCTTCGTTTTCGAAGGTAAGACGAATAACAGCCTGGGTTATTGAGATCCTTCGCATCATTAAGCCGTGCACGAAAGAGAATAGCAGAAAAGGAGCATGGAGAGTCAACTCGCTGTAGCAGAAAAAAACGTCACCGTCTTCCCAAGAGTGAGCTGACTGCCGAGGAAATCTGCGTTGCCGAAAAGTTCCTATGTCGCCAGGCACAGCAGGACAGTTTTGACCAGGAGATCTTCGCACTCAAAACAAACAAAGGCATACCAAAAACCAGTGCCATATTTCGACTCACACCATTCGTGGACCCAGACGGCCTCTTACGCCTAAGTGGACGAATTGACGCTGCTCTGTGTCTGCCAGCTGATGCGAGACACCCACTTATCCTACCACAGAAGCATCCACTCACCCAGCTTGTTGTCTACCATTATCATCATATTTTCCATCACCAAAACGATGCCCTTACCATCAACGAGATTCGCCAGCGCTATTGGGTCCCATGTATCAAATCGGTACTCAAGGGCATCAAACGTGACTGCTATAAATGCAAACTTGCTAGAGCCAAACCTGCAACTCCGCTCATGGGACAACTGCCAAAGGACCGACTGACACCGTTCGTTCGTCCATTCACATACACAGGACTGGATTACTTTGGTCCGTTGCAAGTTTCCATTGGACGCAGACGGGAGAAGCGTTGGGTGGCATTGTTCACCTGTCTAACAATCAGAGCGATCCACCTAGAGCTAGCTGCAGACTTGTCTACTGATGCCTTCGTTTTATGCTTACGGAATTTTATCAATCGACGAGGGACTCCAGTTCGTATTCGAAGCGATAACGCTACGAACTTTATCGGGGCGCAAAGGGAGTTGACACTTGAGTCAAGGCTATTCGACTTCGACCGAATTCAAACCGAGATGTCTGGCAAAGGAATTGATTGGAAATTTATTTGCCCATTAAATCCCAGCGAAGGAGGCGTGTGGGAGCGCATGGTGCAGTCGGTCAAGAAAGTGCTGATAGTGACTTTGAGAGAGGAGGCACCGCGGGTGGAGACGCTGCGAAGTCTATTGATCGAAGCCGAAAATATAGTTAACTCTCGACCGTTAACAGAACTGCCGCTGACGTCGGAGGAGGACGAGCCTTTAACCCCCAACCACTTTTTAATAGGAGGTACGAACTCTACGCAGACGCCTAATCTTGATGACTCACCTATATGTTGCCGGAAGCAATGGAGAATTTCACAACAACTAAAGGACCGTTTTTGGAAACGATGGGTCCAAGAATACTTGCCTATGTTAACAAAACGAAGTAAGTGGTACGAGGCAGTGCCGCCTCTAGAAGTCGGCAGTCTAGTCATCATATGTGATGCCAGCCAGCCCAGGAGTAAATGGCAACGAGGAAAAATAGTACGAGTCTACCCAGCCAAGGACGGACAAGTAAGAAGCGCCAACGTCAAGACTTCGCAAGGTACATTTCGCCGCCCTGCTTCAAAACTGGCTGTCCTACGAGTCGGTGGTGAATCTCTTCAAGACTTCACGGAGGGTGGGATGTCGCAGTCATCGAAAGGAGTTGGCAGCACCGCGCGTTAAAAAGACAAATCACAACTAGAGGGACTCAGCACGGAAATAAAAGAAGTTCGCCAATTGGCTGGCCAATCAAATGTCTTCTTCTATATGCAAAATTACATTTTTTTACTGTGCGTGGGTGAGATCAAGTCAGATCAGAGCAGAGTCAGTCTTCGAAGAGCAGCGGCAACGGCAGGAACAATACAATTTTAAAACCAACGTAAATTCAACAAATACAAATGTAACCAAAAAACTATAAATAAAATACGTACAAAGAAGACTCAAATTTATTTTAAACGTTTTTACAACAGGGTTTCCTTGTTTATTCTCTTCAATAACATTTTGGCAGGTACGAAAATGAAAATAAACATCATCTATATCGATGATCCCTCGGCAGTCAGCACCATCTAGATCTAGGGCCTATTAAAACTGCACTTGTAAGAAAGAGGCTTCTATGCGTCATACCCATTCGAGCGAACTCAATTTTTTTCTAAACTAGTGCCTGTCTCTAGGATTTGTTTTCAAAACGAATGAAATAAACCAAAACAACAACAAAAGTGATTACTACTCCCACAGAATCGCGAGAATCTTGCGAGATCTTTACAAGAAGTTGGTAGAACTGTATGGCTTTCGCGAATCACTGTACGTGCCTTTATAAAAATACATCACTGGCCAGATTACCGCTAAAATCCCGAGAGCATACTTCAAAAGATCGTAAGTAACAACCGCTGATTTTTTAAAAAATTATTTATCCGATTCCGAAATTAAGCGGTTGAAATATCTGCACTGACTACTTTTGCACCAAATGCCGTTCAGGTCATGAATCCTGGTAATCATTGTGTGTAATTTCTATTCGAAACTGCACTCAAATAGTGCTTAGATTGTCAAGTTTAATTGATCTTCTCTTGATCGTGTTCATTCGTAAATGTTATTTCGGTAATAATTGTCACCTTGACCCAATTGTAGTGTGTGCGTACGAACCCGACATTTTATGACCACAAAATACAAAACATTGCACTACAAACAAGGCGCATATATACGTGATTTGATAGACTCAGGAAAACAATCTCCATCAATCACTCCAGCCAACGAGTTTCCAGCACACTCATTTGCCAAGACTTTTGCGACATTTAGCCAAAAAATCACAAGCTTTTGTAAAATTGTATAATCTCTTCATATCAACTTAGCCGGTCGGAAATTTGCACGCACCCACCAATCGAATCATTACATCAAAGCTGCCAGCTGCCGCCGATGCGTTTCATAATCTTATTCGAAACTTTGTACATAGTAGGACTCACTTTCATTGAAATGCATATGGTGTTGGTGTGTGGTACCGATGACGATGAGTTGCAGAGGAACGCCGATTGAATTCCTAATTAGCTAATGGGGCCATGTTTTGTTTAGTCGGTGGCTTCTGTGCCACCGTAGTATTCGTTGTATCGCACTTTTAGTACATATTTTGAGTTATCGATCATCGGTTGTGAATTTGGAAAGGATTCAACATGAAAGGAGTTGGTTGCAGCCTGGTCTTGGTGAGAAAAACATTTGTGATTTTGTGCTTTCGCATCTATAATTTACTTCTGTGAAATTCTAGGGAATATTGTTGTTAGCATCCACTAGTAATGCAGCACTAGAAGCGATAGATCTCTCTAATCTGGATTTAAAGAATTTCCGATTTTTTAGGAATCTACCATCGCAAGATCCCGCCACCGCACCATATGCAAATCCAATTTTAGAGATTTTCCAAAAAAAGAAAGCTGTCTTTGATTACTTTGATCGACTGCTCTTTGGGAATTCACTATTTGGACCACCGGTTACGATAGAATTCCATCCACACTATGGAAAGGCATGGCAACCGTACTTTGAATATCACTATGGCCGGAGAGCTGAACGGCTAATCGAACTCTTGGGTAGTGGTGCATCGCCAGAAGAGCTAAAGTATTACGGAGCAATTCCAAAGGAGTTTGGTTCCTATCACTAGGATATTTATAATGCAATTCTGTTTTAAGAAAATGTTGTTATTATTAAGCTTTAATTAAAAAAGATGAATGCTGAGTGTGTAAATTAGTTGACGCGCCGTTTTTGTGTAGAAATGTAAAGGACATTGTTGCCACGAATGAATGCATCGCCGTACTTGTTTTTCAGCTGACCGTTGAGATATTCCTCTGTTTGATCAAGAGCAATGTTCATGTAACCGTCCAGGCAGGCTAGGACACCTATTATTCGGAAATGTTAGTAAGAAATTGCAACATAGTTAAGCCGGTTAGCTTTACCTCTGTAATCCACTCCAGAGTTTAATTTTACGACAACGGGACGTCCATGAATCTGATTGATAAATTGCGAAAGAGCTTCTTTGCGGGACATCTTGTTTCGTTATTTTAGTTTGTTCTTGAATAAATTACTTCAGAATTACCTAAATTGTTTTAGGAACTTTCAGATTCTTGGATAAACGGAGAAACCTCGATATTTTTTGTTTTATGAAATGTCATTATTTATTATGACAGCTGTCAAAAATGAAATAAACTTGAATTTTCTAAGCTGTCACTTTGAGAGTACAGATGACGCTGTCGTCACATGAAAGGGAACAATTTTCACATTCTCGTTATTTTTTAAATAATTTTCTGCCACAATTTCGCATTTACTTCCGAGATTAACTCGCATACCTTGACTTTCGATTACCAGACATCATATAAGTAAAAATATGCACAGCTATGTAAGCAATTACGAAAAAATAATTCCCGTTGATATGACATTCTGTTAATTGATTACCGTCAACATAGCATTTCCAAAACTCGTGCTAATATTAATTAAATTAAATTAATAATGTGGCACTCAATTATGAAAAAATATCCATAAACTTCAACTGCTAATGTTGCAATTCTGATATTCGATTGGGATTTTATTCTCAAATTCACCCTCATGTTCCATTGGGCAAGAAAAAGCACATTTTCAGATTCAGAGCAGTTTTTTTTTTGCTCTAGAAATCAGGGGTGGGATTCTGTAAAAAACGAAACGAAAACCGCTTTCGTTTTCAATAAACCTGTCTCTATCATACCTGTGGCAATAGACAGAGACTGCTATTGTCGAAACGAAAACATTCGATCGTTTTCGTCTTACACAATCTGGCCCCAGCTGTCTGTCAATTTCGTTTTCCATTGGGCGCAGAAAAATACCTTTTTCAAATTCAGTGCACTTTTGCGAATCTTGATTCGAGAGCGAGATTCACACATACGTTCACTAAACCAAAATAAGTGACATTAATTATTTGCATTTTTGTTCGTGTGTTTGGATTATTTGTAATCGTCGACACTTATTTACATAATTTACATATTTTCAAACTCAAACTCCACCGACTCTGAAAAGAAATCAAAATTCGGAAAAAGTGCCATCGATTTCAAAATGATTGGTTTTTTGTGCCAATCGAAAATAAAAATTGATCCAGAGCAAGAAAAAGTAAACGTTTGTGCCAAATTGAATACCACTACAGGGTAACGCATAATCTTCTTAAAAGCTTAAAGACAAGGTTTTATTATTTAATTTTAAACGTTCTTAAAGCTAAAACAACCAATTGTCATATATTTTCTAGATGCTATACATACAAAACAAATTGAATAAATAATGCTTTAAATTTCGTATCAGTGTATTCCTTCCAACGGCGTGTATGTCTTATATTGGTATAGTTCTGGACCTCCATATCCATAAAGCAGTTTGCCTCGTCCATTTGAATCGTAATAGGGATATCGATATTTCGGTCTAAAATAAATATTAATATCATAAAGTTTTAGTTACCTTAAAATACTGTACGTATTCAAATTTTACCTTTCAAAGTACTGGAAATTTGGCGCTCTAGGTTGGACTTGGACTGTTGACGATGTTAGTTGTACAATGCACACGAACATGACGATTAGCTATAATATATAAGGGAAGAAATGGTTATTTGTTTGAACAATTGATAAAAACTGTCAGATATAAATGCAATGTATGTAGTTTCATTACAAATTGGTCAAGGCGTCCGTATTAGTTACTTAATCTGGGAGGTAGTTTTATGGATATGACTTAGATTCAATGTCTTAATTCATGCAGTGGCTCAGTGGTTAGTGTGCTGGACTACTGTGCGAGGGATCTCAGGTTCAATACTTAAACTAAATCTTAACATTCTTTAAAATTGCGCCACCTCCTTCGAACGTCTGACAAACATCCAGGAGTAAAACTGTCTTTGAAAAGCTTCCTAATTCAACCGTTTTGGTTCGGCATAAAATTGTTGGTCTTTTCCATTCCTTCTTTTAAAAAAATAGTGGCCACAAAACTGACATTACAGGCGGGAACTCTATTGCTATCTACGAATTTCTTTTAAAGAGAGGTATCTCCGTGCATCTTACTTTGCTAGGAGGTCATAACGATAGCTGAAACAGTCAACTCAGTTGGTAAAAAATGTTTGAATTTAGCATCTCCTGGTGACGGTTTGTCTTCGGGTAGGGAGGGTAACCGTATAACAGTGTATCCCCTGTCTATTGCCTCTGATAGTCCATCAACCATCACTGAGGAGAGAGACTGGTGCATTGCAGAAATGTGTGGTTGAATTAATCAAAAATAAATTAAATTAATTGTATATTTATTACCTATATCAGTTACAGATTGGTTTTTAAAAGGTTTAATAGCCAATTCTCAAGTAGCACAAAAGTCTACAATACACCAAAATATTTGGTGTATTTTATGCATTTCCGTGATATGCATTTTCAATATAAAAAATACACCACTTTTCAGTGCAGTTTTTGCACATTTAATTTCGATTCAGTGTAAATAATACCGTGTTCTCGTATATAATTAACACCGGCTGTACAAAAATTATACCGATTTTCGGTATATAAATTGTGCCAGTGGTATAAAAATTGTTCTGGTTACTAGGATATAATATACTCCAGAGGTGTATATTATGTACTGATAATTAGCTCAAATCATACACCAAATGGTAAACAGTTTACACCACATTTTGGTGAAAAACTTTTTCCTTGAGTGTGAAAAATACACGATAATTCGATTGATAAAATACACCATTAGCGTATTAAAATCCTAAACTTAGAATTTATTCTGATTTAAAATTTAAACCGAAGTTTATTTTTTCCATCGGAAACAGAGTTTGAGCTAAAATTTACACCGTTTTTTATTTTTTGATGAAAGATGTATCTGCTGGAATTATAAACTCATTATATGATTCTAAGTAGGTATTCACATTCATAATATAGACGTAAGAAAATCATGAATAAATATCAATGTGAGTGCCTAATTTAACAACGAGGCCCAATCTGTCGCTTTATTTTCTGTCCTACCCCGTCTAAAAATCGAGCGCCTCGAAAATTTTATTAATTAAAGATTTTTTATTCGATGCGTGAAAATTAGTTCTTCGAAAATTATAATTTTCTGGTTGTTTTTTAAATTTTTTAGAGACGTACTGTTAAAAACGAGTCAAAAATACAAAAAATGCGGCATGATTAAATCGATATATAGTAAAATAAATAATCATTGTCTTCATTCTAAATATGGCGGCCATTCGAATCTCATTTTTTCCTAATATTCCCTGAAAAATATGGCCGTCGTCCAAAATATACACCAATTCCTGAATTTGGATATAAAAATGCACCAATTTAAAAGAAGAAGAAGAAAAATACACAATTGTAGAAGTTATATGCAATATTCTGTTTTCGGTGCATTTATTTTGCTGGAAACTGTGTAAAATATTCACTGATTTGTATCATTTCGTGAAATTGATGCAAAAAATGCACCAAAGTTAAAGGAGAAATGAGAAAAATGCACCATTGTGAGAAATACAGTGCGGTTCACTTGTTTAGACGCACACATTTTATTAAAATTAGGCAGGAAAAAAGTGTTGAATTTTCAGAAAAGTCAAAAGTTAAAGCTTAACTCTCGAAACGCTTTTGAAATCGTGAAATGGCTCATAAAATAGCTCGAAGTGAAGACTTGATAAGAAACTTTGTAAACAATAGAGTATCTTATGGAAAGAACTACAAAGCAAGGATCGTAAAAGTTTTAACACCACAAAACAAGCGAAAATTGTAAGAATAGTGCCTTATGGCGCTCAATTTTCAAACAAAATTATAGAATTTGCTGTTTTTTTTTTTTGTAGCAAATCCACTTGCGTTGTGCTATTGTCAATGCTTTATACCCAAATTTTACAAAACTACAAAAAAACCCACCGCCTAATCATGCATGCAAGAAACCCAGGCCTTGAATTTTCAAGGTCTGACATGGCATGGGATATGAACATTAAGGTGGTCTCCAGAAATTGAAGCAAAGATGACTTTTCGAACAAAAAGGAGTTTAACTTGGATGGTCCTGCAACTATAACTATTATTTTCATGATCTCCAGAAAGAAAATATGTTTTGAACCGTCATCATTCAAAATTAGGGGTACTTATGGTATGTGGTGCAATTTCATTCTTCGGCGCTTTTAAATTGGAAATCGTTTCCAATAAAATATTAGTATTTCTTGCAAAACTTTTTTTGGACACAGTTTTTTTCCGTAATAAAGCACCTTTGTGGACTTATTCCATGGATATTCCAGAAGGATAACGTGCAGGATATTCACGCCTTGTTAAATAATGGATTGTCAGTGAAAATATTAAAATATTGCACTGTCCCCCACATTTGCCTAATTTTAATTTTATTGAAACTCTTGCCCCGTGAAATTTTTTGAGGCAACAATCAGTATCAACACAATCAAGAGCTGATTGTAGCGATCAAAGCTTCTTGAGAAAATATATCCTTGAATTACCTACCTTAAAAGTTCATTATGGCTCTTTGAAGAATATAACTTTTGAGATTATATCCAATGGTACTGCCTCACACATTATTAAAATAACTAAAAATTGACTAAAATAAATAAAAATATTGCAAACAATTTTGGTGTTTTGTTGTTTTTCGACTTTTTAACAGGTGCGTCTATTCAAGTGAACCAAAAAAAAAATGCATACGTTTTGCATAGTGTATTAAGAAATTAGTAATGATTTTTTTATAGTGTATGAATGTATCTTTCTGCCAAATAAGTTTTTTTTTCCCTTTGTTCCACATAATACGACAAAAACAAGAAATAAATCGTAACTTTTGTACGCCTAAACAAGTGAACCACACTGTAGCACTAATATTAAGTACACCGAACTCGGTGTGGTGCATTTTTTACCAAAAAGTGTATTAATTACACCAGACTCTCTGTGTAGTGTATTCAATGGTGACTATTTTACCAAATGGTGTATTAAAATCACCGAACTCTCAGTGTGGTGTATACAATGGTGCATATTCAACCAATGAGTGTATTAAGTACACCAACCTTTCTGTGTGATTTTTTTTTAACCAACAAGCATTTACTGTGAAAAAAATATACAATGGACGAGATTTTCTTTCAGAACAATTTATATTTCCAAACATTTTGTTCAGTTAACAAAATACAAAAGTAGGCCAAAATTATAATTTGCTACTTCGGAAGAGAGGTAATCCGTCAACATTGAATTTGAGAAGAGCTTGCATTGTTTGATTTAATTGACGAAATGCAATACGGAAACAGTTCAATGCCATAGTACCAATATCCCATTGTATGTATAGCAATATTCCGTGTTGTATGGAGCAAAGTACGTGCATCTTTTGGCAGTTCATTTTTTCCTTCAGTTCGCAATAAAACATCCCAATCAGCTAATTAAGACATGAAATGAATATGTGCGTTCACATCATCAATGACGCAATCTTCGTCATTCCGCAACTTCGTCATTATCATCCAAATCATCATTCGAAATTGATTCACTTGATATTTCATTTGCCTGTAATACATACAATATTAGATGCATTTAAAATAATATTTTGTCCAGATAATGAACCATTTTTAGAGTTTTTGGGCCGAATATAAAAGTTGATGTTTCCCCAATTTCAGAATAAGTTTCGATGACTTTGCTGGATGTTGTTAACTGGTTTGACAATGTTTTTAAATTTGTTTAAAAAGTTTTTCCTTCTACGATAACACTTCAAATAATTATTAAACTCGAGGTACTAATTTTTGTTAATATTTGTTAATTTAAAAAGAAAGTGCTTGTTAAGAATGCAGAGCTCGTTAAGAATGAAATGGCGACTGAATAGCTAATTTCAATAACATTTTGTTGTTTATTTTTCACACTTATGTAGTTTGGTGTATTTAATTTCCACAGGGTGTAAATCCTTCACCGAAATATAGTTGGCCATTTCAAATGGTGTATAATATCTACAAAATATAGTGTATAAAATATGCCATGTTGGTTGGTTTCAGAATCGAATAATTTTATGCACCATAAATGGTATATTATAAAAACAGCTGAACATCGGTTTATTTTTTGCACCGAATTTCAAAAGAAATGTTGAAATTTTGCACAGGAAAGACAATGGTGTAATTTTTATACCGATAATTTTGACAGATACACCAAAATTTTGAATTTTTCTTCAGTTTTCTCAATTTTGCACCAAAATTTACGAATTTACACCAATTTATACACCAGTGTGCTACTTGAGTTACCAGTAAGCTTAGTACGCTGCTCAAGCTAAATTTTAGCTCCCATTAGGAGCATTTTCTCTAGCTAAATTTTGACAGATTCCTAGGGATTTAGCTAAAGCTTGGAGAAAAAAGTGGAGAGCAGCTAAAATTTAGTTTCGCTCGAGATGCGTACTTAACTTTAGAACCAACGAACTCAAAGAACTTTCTTGAACTATATCGTCCATTCGCGTACACGATTAGAATCGAATTCAATCGCTCTATTACATTTCTCGACAAGTAAAAAAAAAAAAAAAAACAAAATGAAATACAAAAAAGAGCAAATTAGCAAATTGAAATAAATATTATATGCCACTATATTTTATGAAAGTTTGGAGTAAGGGAACAGCTTAAGCAGTTTTGTAAGACTTTTATTATAGGAAAAAGTAGCACACCAAAAACATAAATTGGTAAGTTTGCTTGGCAATTTTTTCGTTAATAACTTCACTATATAATATAATAAAAAAATTGACCATGAAACACTCTAAATGAAAAGTTTTTATTTTTTGAATTTTTTCTTTTTGTAAAATGCGGGTCCTAACGCTTTTACAAAATGTCCACACTTTACGATAATTGCACGTGACCCAAATAATAATAACCGATTTTCAAAAATTATCGGATACCATGCATCCTAAATGGAAAATATAATTTTTTTTGTACACTGCAAGTCCTATGGGACTAGCTACCGATCTACTAATTTTTAACATTCATCGACAGACGGAAGTGCTACAAGTTATGTAATGATAGATATTTGCGTAAAGTTTTCGTCTTTTCCCAGTGCATACCTACACCACAGGATCTGCCATTGTGTCAAATTTGACGATTCTAGGGTGGCAGGAAGTGCTTCATAATTTTGATAATCTGTCAGTGAGTTACAGTTTTTGTGATTTTTTAAGCTCTGTATCTTGAGAATCACTAATGCTACAAAGTTAGGTAACTTTTGGTGAGGTGAACCTTTTTAATGAGCTTAGTAATTATTGCTTGAAGTTTTTGCTCAATTGGTTCCCATGTTAGAGGGGAGTCGAATACACCCTGAGTTGGTTCCTGTAAAAAGGGTATGTGCCTTTACTAGAGAATGTACATGTGCACCACTGTGTCCCTTGATAGGATCACTCACAGAACAGAGAAATGTTTGAAATTCAACATTTTGGTGGTGTTTTTATTATCTATCTCTAGACTAATTCTTTGACAGTAGCCACAACCTGTAGACAGAAAAAAAATATTGTTTGTGCAACAGTTAGGAACAGATCTACAATTTGATGCCGAATGCCCGAATCCGAACGACTGAATTGAGAGGTTTTCTCAGAAGAGTTGAGTTATACCGTTATACATAATACTCTATGTTTGTTTCTCGGTCAATTCTTCCAATGTATCGGCTTCGAATTGAAATTTAAGCCCAGTGAGTTGTACACCTCCTGCTAGCGTTAAATTTTAATGTAAGTGAGTAGAAAAAAAAGTCCAGAAATAACAAAAACAAAAATACATTTGCCAATGACATAAATATGTATGCGTGTCCATCTACTTATATTCTGAACTACACATTTAGCGAGCATTTATCAGTGCTGATGTTGTGGAGAAAAGTGCTAGGATCCTAGGCTTTAAGACCAATATAGCATGAACGAAAAAAATGTCTTTTAATTTTTTAATTGTACACGTTAAAGTTTAAAACTATTGGGGAATATGTTTTAATGCTAATCGATTCACTATGACAAAGGGAATTATTTGTCGTACCTAGTCAGTTTTTGCGTAGTGAATTACAGGTGCTTATTTATAAAGTTTAAGTTGGTGCAGTCATAGAAATAAAAAAAAAAAAAAAAAAAAAATAGTTGGTCCAACAGGTCCGTATAGGCAGATTGTCACAACCATTCGATTTTTTGCGAGTTTTTTTTATATTTGGGACGAATGGAATGTGGGCGCAGTGGTTTTTTCTACTGCGCCACCTTTCGCGACTGTCTGACAAATATCCGAGAGATCTAACTGCCATGAAAAGCTTCTCAATTAATATATTCTTTAATTTTAAACCACTATTTAAAATAAAATGGATGAGATATAGACTCCTCTCTAGAAAAATGCTTGATTTAAACATTATTTTTCAGAGTAGGGTAAGGTCGGGATAATTTGACATGCAGGAGGAATTGACACCAGCACTTTTCTGAAAAACTAAAACCCTGACAGCGCTTTAAATGATGAGAAAACGTAGTTAGTTACGATTGGTTTGAGTGATAAATAAACAATTGCTGTGGTCTAGGAGATAAGCGAAGTAGACGTCTTTTTTATTTTTGTGCCCATTTCATCTAACTTTTATGGTAAGCAATCCAACTGTAATATTTTAATTATGTAGCTTTTGACATTGAAAGTGCAATGTAGAGCACCTTCATTCGTTTTAGAATCATTAATAAACAATAGTTTATCTTGAGCACCATTACAAAAGTTTTTTTTTGTATTAGTCCCAAAAGTAATCAAAAGGGAGGATTTGACATTTTTGCTGAAGGAGGAATTGACAGAGTGTCAAATCCTTCTTTATAAGTCAAAATAAAAATTGTGTGGTAAAACAACTTTTTAGAATGTAAAAATGCCAAATATTTACAAGAAAAAACATCCCCACCATAACATCGATGAAACAAGTGTTTTAAATTAAGTTTTTATGAAAAGTTTTTTTCTGTTGGTCAATTTATTTTGTTATTTTAATTCTACGTCTTTAAACTTAAATAAAAGTAGACTGAACTAATAAAAAAAGATTAATATGCGTTAAAAATAAAAAAATTGTATTTGTTGATCAAAAAAGCAATATAAGTTGTTTTATTATTTTAAAAACGTCCTCTGTCAAAACCTCCTTCATGATAGGAGGAATTGACACTTTGTAAGGTTTTGGGAAAAACCTTACAACTCTGTTAAAAATATTTATATCGATTAATCATTAATGCTTTTATATTGCTAAAATGATATAGTAACTTATGTAAATTTTGAAAATTTGAAATTGTATTTGGATTTTAAGATATTTCCAAAATGTTCGTTAACGTGTCGAACCATCCCGACCTTACCCTACCTACTTATTGCGATGATCTTTAGTAGATACAACTGATTTCGGTATAATAGGTAACATCTTTGATGGCTTTCATTAAACTATGTAGTACATTGGATTTATCATTTAGGTGCATCAAAAATGCCTACATACATATTTCAAAGCACTGCATGTGGATTTTTTTTAAACAATTTCTAATGGAGAAATTCACTACATATTCGAAAATCAATTTTAATATACATGTCACAAATATTTTCATTTTCGCAAGCTCACGTAACCATAACTAAAAATCAAGTGCTATTGACCCAACCCAACAAAACTGTGTCACACGACAACTATACAAACTACTTCGGTCGCACTAATTTTCGTTCAGCCCAAAAACCAACAGTTACGTGTTATTAAAAAAAAACGAAATAAAATTGCACCAACAATCACTCAGACACGTTAAGTTATTCCAACAAAAAAACATAACGTAAACGTATATACAAAATCCAATTTACGAGTTCCATACGATAGTTTGTCCCTCTACTCGTACTCGTACACTGACACCAATAGCTATAAAAGTTACTGTTGCCAATCCAAGGTCGTTTTCAAAAGCCCAATTGGCCCATTAAACTGGAAATCTTCAGATTTCATGGCTCCGATGAATTTCACTTGTTAAATCAATTGGCACCAATGTTTGATTTTATTCTATTCATTCAATCTCATAATAACAATCGACTATTGACCGCTTAACCCAACAACTTTATACTATACACTCTTTCTATGGAAATTGTGTCATTTTCACATTCAATTGTTAATTGCGTGAAGAAAATCAAATCAAAAGAAAAGAAAATTGAAACGACCACGACGAACCAACGCCAACGGTTTCGATCACGGCGGAAGTGTGAAAGTACGAGTATCTAACAATGTATCTATTGCAATTATTGTTAACACAGAAGCTCTAAGTTAGACATGACATGATGGTATTTGCAACACTTACAGGAAATAACAATTTTGAAATAAATTTGGCCATTTTTTTTTATTTAAAGACAAACGTTGTATTGGACTAGGTACTTTAAAAAAACAACAATCGATGCTTTTCGTTTTGTTTTGGGCCAAACCCGATGGAGACGCTTACGTTGCGTATGGAACGTGTCGGCTTGTTTGAATACTGTCGCGATCACTTGGATACTAAATTCAAAGTCTGGCTGGCGATAGTAAGTGGCCCACCAAAGTGCCTAACTGTCAGCCGTGATTCGTTTGTGCGCGGTGCGCCCCATGTTCCGCGTTGCATGCGAGCTTAATGAGCAGAAGGAGAATATTTTTTGTTGTTTTTCCTCTGTGCATGTTTTGCAGAGAGCATGATGGATTACCATTACCTTACCAAGTTACCACTGCTTAGGGGTTATACCTGACGCGTGAGCTTGGCTCAAAAAAAAAAAAAAACCTCAACGTTCTGCCATTTTTTTACTTGTATATACTTAGTTGGAGAGGGGTAGATGGATAATGGGACGGCATCATGTCAGGTACCTAAGTGAGGCTAGACTTTTAGATTTTTTTTAAACAAATTGTATCCCCATTTTGACATTTGTGAATTTGTTATTTGTAAAATAGACAGTTTCAACCTGATGAAAAGTTTGTTATACTCAAATCTTGCAAGCAAGTTTGAAGCACTTTATCTAACCTTAGAAAAAGTTTTTTTTTAGTTTAGTTTTTTAAAGTATATTATTTTTTTTGAACTAAAGTTATGAGTTAAAAGTTGGAAGTGTATCAAATACAAATTGCGCGGTAGGTACTATGCTGGGTTTCCACTTGTCGATTTGAAATTGACAATTGACGTATTTTTACGTTAATTAAAAAATTGGCAAGTGGAAATAGCGAAAAATTGCTTGTCAAAGAATTGACTAACAGCCTGTCTTCTGTCTGCAGCTTCAAGTCAGATTCGACAAACAAAACTCAAATAGCGATAGCGATTCATTTCTTTTTTTTTTAAATTGTTCATTTGATTTTATATTTTAAAAAAGAAAAAGTTATTTGTTTTATGTACATTATGTGTATTTGCTCACGCGACGCTACAATTCACAATTGACAAAGAGATGAAATTTACAAATTGGCCAGCGCATAAGTGGAAATAGCTTTCAGTGAATTGACAAACACACTTGTCAAATTTTCAATTGTCAATGAACTGGACATAAAAGATAGCTGTCAAAATTTGTCAATCAACTGACATGTGGAAATCCACCTTTATAATCATTTTTTTGGGACGAATATAAGGAACCTACAATTATTTGTATGCAGAGTACGAACGCCTGAATTGAGAAGCTTTTCCATTACATTTATACCTTAAGATGTAATTTCTGTTTTTCTGGGGATCGAACCTGGGACCTCTCGCACAGTACTTCAGCGCACCAACTACTGAGCCACTGCGATTATTTATTTAGTCCCCCAAGTTAAGTTTTACGATCTCACAGTAGCAATTTTTTCCATATAAAATTATTTATTGTGACTTACAACAAACTTAAGCTCAAAGTTAAAAATGATTTATGTATGCCCATTCAGTTCATAATTTAAATTCAGAAATATCAGAAATTTAAGAAAACGCCAGTTTAGTCTGGCTCTGCTAGACAGCGCACTGACAACGATATTATGTATACGGTGACCATATTTTTAGAAGCCAAACCCGGGACAAAAAGAAATATGAAAATTATAGCAACAAACAGAAAAAAACCAAAAATCTTGTTTTCCATAATTCCATAATTACTTATTGAAGGGAAGACATAATCTACAAACTCAATTCTTCATGACGTAAAAACAACACAATAGGCACAAAACATGTTGCATACATTTGTCGTAGACATGTCTAAGACAATGCTCCGCTCCCGGTGAAACCCAACTTGAAAACTGTCTTTCAGTCACGTGTTCTTTAAAAGTATTTCTCCTGAATTAAGCAATGATGATTCCATATTTAATTGTAAATATGTACAGAAAAAAATAAGACACCAAATAGCCTTTCAGTATACTTTTTCAGATACCTAATATGAATACAGAAATTATGCGATCCGCGACCCCATAAGGCCCTAAAACCGATTTTCTTTAAGTCTGGTGGGTACGACGCGACGTCCCTACTAAAATTAAGCCCCCATCCAAATGTACCTTCAATTTCCTTAGCCTAATTTTTACATCTCAAGGGAAAGTATCACTATTCACATCGTAGCTTTAAATCAAAACAGGATACAGGAACAGGCTTCATAATTATTAATCTTTAATAAATGATTCGATAGTTGCCCTTCTAAATTTCAACAAATTTGTTTATGATCGTTTTGTGAACGCAAATCACCGTGAAGTCGCGAGTTTTCGAATTTTCCGCGAAATTTTTCCAATTTTTCTTCTGTAAAAACATTATTCTGACTATTGCGGCGAACATGTCGTAGACATGCTTAATACATTTATTGTGTCGTGTGCGAACTGTCATTGAAAATGTGCCGTTGTGCATTTCATGTTGAATAGTGGGCAGTTTATGGAAATGCATGTTTTTTTTTAATTTATAAAATATTTGAATAATAATTTAAAAAGTTTATACTAGAAATACGGGACTAATACGGGACTTAAAATAAAATACAGGACATTTGAACGTCCCGTACGTCTTTAAAACAAAATCGGGACAGTTGATTGAAATACGGGACTGTCCCGGGAAATACGGGACGGATGGTCACCGTAATTATGTACCTCTACTTAGGTACATGTAGGTATACGATACCTGCCAGAATTGCATTTTTACCCGTACTGTCATCAAAGTTATACCCCTTCCATGGACTTAAAGACGGTGACAAGAACGGAAGCAGGAGTCCTTTCAGGGGCAGTGAATACCAACTAGCCTTGAGATATCAAGTCGCTAACAGCTCTTTAAGCCGCAGAATTACTAGAACTAGGAACAATATCCAGTAAGCATATCGTCGTGAACATTGACAGTCAGTCTGTCAAATCAATCGAACAATGGGGAGCAACGTACTTTGCTTAATACAGCATTATGCGTATAAAATGAAGAAAGACTGGGGCTTTAGATCCACGACAATGTAATATAAACTAAGTAGGTGAAACTTGAGTGTAGCAATTGGAATTTTAATTGGACACTGTCTTCTCAGAGACGCACGCTAAAGGACTAGGGCTTCCACGGACAGGTGTGTAGATTATGTTTCCACTGTCGATGAGGAATCACATATAACCTGTACAGTGTGGGGTATGAACGGAGAAGAAATAAAATTCACCATTCGTCCTAAAAGTAAGAAAATCATACAAACGTATTTCTGCAAGAAACTAAGCTTGGGGTAATATTTATGGTATATGGACCTGTTGTGCCAAATAATTATAAGGAACTTTCAAAAGCTTTTTGGGGATCGTGATGAGATTTTCGATCTAAGAAATTATAGTCCCCCACCAACAGCTTCACGATGGGTCCACTAGGATGCCTTATACCTTGTGACTGTTCCCCTCATAACTTAGCATAGCATCAAGCTAACATAACCTATGGAAATATTTATTTCTAAGTTTCCGAGATAATGTTTCGTCTTATTGTCGAGTGATTGTTGTCCTTCACAAAGAGGCCGACGAGTGTCAGCCTTAGTTATGAGACGGCAGTTAATTCGTTGTGATCATGTCGGAAATAATGTCGAATTTATTGCAAATTTTTGTTTACATGAAAAAAAGTTTAAAACATACTTCGGGCTCCAGACAGCCATTAAAAAAATAAGACTTTCTTTCCGTGCAAGTAAAACCGACAAGTGCATGAGTACTTTTTTTCTGAATCAAACAAAAATGTGGATAGCATGTTTAAACTTTTAACTCAGAGACTCTGCAATCCGCTCAGATGGCTTAGTTGTGTCTCACTATTTCTTTATGTTTTTGGCTTTTTTTTTTTTGGTCTTCGTCGTGAACATTTCGTTTGCCTTCGATTTATTCTGCTTCCACTTTGATGAAAAGTGAAAGTTTTGTTTTTATCAACCGCAGACGACACAGCAATTGGAATGAGGTAGTGGTATCCGTCGTGGTAGCATGTCATTTAGCAGTCAAATTGGTTTCGTTCCAGTGAGAGACAATTCCATTTCCAGCCGTTTTCGGTGATTATATCCGCAGATACATTTTTTTTTGCAGTTTACCTCTTACTCGATAGACGTTCCAATGGATTGTTATAAGAAATGCGGTTTATTGCAAAGTTATGAGATTTCCGACACGTAGGTTAAGTTATATTATTTTGACTCGCTGCTGGCTAAAAGCCTCTGAGCAATAGATACCCCCAAGGCAGAGAAACAGGTGGGGCATCACTTCATCTTCAACGGGATTTTATGGATGATTACGAAACTTTATTGTGCACCTTGAAGTCTGGTTACGTATTTTTAATGACATGCGCGTAATCTGCCTACGCAATTTGAATTTGGTCCATTTGTTTGTTTTGGTTATACATTTGCAAACATAATTAAGTGGAACTTTGTCGTTTTTAGAAAATTGTTGACATATTGATTGTGTATTTTAAACAGTCTCACTTTCTTATCTTTTCACATATTATACGACTGTATTTATTTAATAATTTATTTTAGAAGTTTGAGACGATATTGCATTAAATTATAATAGTAGGTAATATGTAATTATGTTTTTGTGTAAGGAAAGTGCAGAAGGATATAGCTAATTGTTCGTTGTAAAGTCATCTACAAAAGTTCGTATGGCTTTATCAATGCTTTCTGGTTTTTCCAATTTGTATGAAGGTTTAAGACAGTGATTGACTGTTCGAAAGATGATTAGGTGGGACTTGTTGTCATGTTACGTGATGTTGGATTTAATTTCCTGATTTGTTAAAAATTGATGAACTTATATGAACCTTTGGAATGTGTTACTACCTTGCCATTGTGCATATTAGAGGGAGCTGTTTTCATTCACTTTATGGAAGGATTTGAGAAAAGACCTCGGCTTGCGACCTAACAAGGACTAGCTTCTTCCATACGCCCATACGATTATTTGTATGGTAAACTGGGGCACATTGGTCATTGTAATTTAACTGAAAACCCCTATGTGTAATCCAATAATTTAAACGACAAACGCACCCTTTTGACAACCCACACCATGTGTTGTAGTTTGAGAGTTCTAGCTAGTCGGAAAAAAAAGTTTTGGTTTTGTGTTTTTTGGCTCTTTCGTGTAATTTCGCACTTCAGGTAAGTAAGCAATTTTTTAATATTTATTTTGTTCAAAACAGAGAGATATTTTTTAAAGAATTTGTATAAGCTTTAAGTTAAACAAAACGAAATTGCTCAGTTTTAATTTTTTTTTTGTAAAGAGTAGTAAAAAAGAAAATTGTGACATCGGGGCACATACATGCCAGGGACAGATTCGGCAGCGATCTTTTGAATTATTTTGTTCCTAATTTTTCTGTTTTTATGTATTAAGTATTTTGAATTATTTTGTTAGTTTGTTTTTGTCATTCAACTAATCGCGCATCAACATCTCGAGATCTTTTGAATTATTTTGTTCCTTATTTTCTGTTTTTTTTTATTAAGTTTTTTGAATTATTTTGTTCCTTATTTTTCTGCGATAAGAATAGTAATTTTTGTATTGTTAACTATAAAATAGTATTTTATTTTTGTTAAATACATGAAATAATATAAATCAATTAAAGTTTTGTTTTTTCTTTTATAAAAAGCTTCGACGACAAAAGTGCCCCGAATTGGCGAATTGACTTTTTTTTTATAAATACAAAAGTTATATATGCCTTGAAGTTCTACGTAAATGTTTCCTATTTTAGTTTAAATACTAAAAATTGACGTTTCAAACAATGTATTAAGCATTTAAAAAATTTGAATAATTTCGTTTATATGATGCTTTAAACTTTTGGTAACGAATGTGCCCCAGTTTGCCATACATACACATTGATCCTTGTTTTTAACCAAAAATGTTGTTCAGTGGTAAGGTTAAATTTTGGTTGAACGGCTAACTCAATACGTAGAATGTCCAGATATGATCTGGATAAAGGGTTTAGGAAATCACACCCAATACCCAAATCGATTTGAAAATAACGTCCAAAAAATGCAAAACGTCCAAAAATAAACAACAAGATGTAAAAAAAGCCCAATAAGAATTTTCAGTTTAATACGTACTCCAAATTTAACAGCGATCTCAAGCAGGCGGGTTGCAGGGAGACAGCGCCCCCACCCCCAATCTTTATTTCGCTGTTTATGCATTGCCATTTAGGGCTTTACTGCTTGTCATAAAAACGAACACGGGCAAGGAAATGATACCTTAAATGGCGAATTTCGCAACAACAAATTGTACGAGATTTTTTAGGGCTTTATTTTCTAATTAATTTGGGTGTTATTACCTAACGCGCCGTGGAAAAAATCCAAAAGCCTTTATTAAGACGCCATATAAGGTATATTCGCTAAAAGTCACTGGTTAGGTTTGTTTTATGGACAGATGAAATGATTGACAGATATTTCCTCAAAGAAAGTACGGCCAGAATGTTACAGAATGAAAACCCTATAGATCACGATTTCTGACTTTTCGTTCCCCAGTTCTTACTAGATGGCGTTGATCTGGAAGAACTTTGGTTTGAACAAGATAATGGCACAAAGCGTGCGATACCGGATCAGCAATAGCAGAAGAATTGCATGTATGACATCGCGCCTGGACACGACCTTAAGCGAATTGACTTCACTGATGGACAAAGCCTCACTGCGCATAAGGACAAGACTCATAATATGATATTTCCATCCTTCCTGATCGCTACATTGATTCAGTAATGGCCAAAGTATATACATTTTTCATAACATAAGATGTTGTTACTGGAAAGTCTACTGGAACGTTTTATTTAAAGTTTTATTTGTCACAATCTCAAGACATTTTCAAGGTTTCTTAATGGTTTGGCAGAAACTCCAATAGATTGAAAGTAGGCATGTATTTGCGGTAGATAGAAACCGAAGTGAAATTAGAAACTAAATTTTTAGGTACATCAGCATATTGTGATTTTTGGAATAGACCAACGGCAACAGCTTACCACATTTTAAATATTACTTTCATTAATTATAAATATATTTTAAATATATATACCTATATTAAAAATATATAAAATATCGCTTTTCCATATACCAACACAACACAACCAAACAAATTAAAATCAAATCATAATCCAATGCATCTAGGAAAAGTTTTTCCGTTTTTCTCTTCTGCAATATAGGATACGACGATTGCCATCAAACTTAATATATACATCTTTTCTCCCTATTGCACTGGTGGTGGTAGCTGTATGTACCCAAGTTGATTGTTCCATAATGACGATAATAAAATCCTAACAACTAAAGCTTGCGCTGTCTCTGCATCTACTGCATCCATCTACAGCGTACGACGAGTCGCATAATGATTATGATTGCTTAAGAAGGACTGAGTACAGGATAATGATTTTCTCATAAATGAATGACTGCACATAGAGCGCAGATAGAATTATATTGTATAGTTGTTAAGCAGATGACAATCATATAAGCTCATCTAATTGTGCATGTTGTACTTAGTGAACACATATATACATACAAAGCTGTAAGAGTAGTTGCAAATTGCCATGTAAACCCACCTTTTTGGCCACCCACCCCACCCATCCATCCATCCACCCGCATTCGCATCCATGTATGCATATCTGATTATAGGATAGAGATGCTGCTACAATTTTTTTCATTCAGCATTGTCTCTTATATAGACGTTTCATACAAATGGATATACGTTATATTCTGACAAGGACGAAGGACGACTACAACGACAAAAAAAAGAAAAAAACAATTCCAACAAATTAAAGAACGATTATAATCGTTTAATTTTGACTTCATCAACGTTGATTACCCTTAATCAGAAAAGCACAAATTAAAAACTTCAAGTCCTGCGAAAAAAATGGTTACAAAGTGGTGAAAATGCTAATTATTACCAAGTGGGGAAAAGTAATGCCGCTGCAAATTACCGCAATTAGGGCGAGTAATGCAATGAACGCAAAAAACGTTTAAATGAAAAAAAAAAAAAAAATAAATAAAATACGTTTTCCACAATTATATGCCATAATGATGAAATTTAAAAAGGCTTTCCAATTTAAAAAAAAAAAAAATACTCAATCTCTCAAGGGGATGAAATGAGCTCTTAATGCGGGTGGTTTATTTCGAATTATTATAATAGGCTGAAACAAATTACGACAGCGAGTTTTTATGGAAAGTTCCGGAAGTGTTCGCCATTCAGTCGGCCGATATCCCTGATTTGTTGTTCCTGCCTGCGCTCTTGCTCCCTGCCATCGATGCCAACACCGAGACTTTCGATGAATTTCGATCCTCTGTATCCATTTTTCTGAAATTAAATGTAGTCTTAATATTTTATACGAACATGAGCTTTTGTGAATTGAATTTACCTCGTAGAAAAGAGCTCGACGTTGTTTGCTTACTTCTGGATCGAAATCCCAATTAGTCCTTTCGTGTGTTATTGGCTCTCCGGCAACATTGTTTTGAAGGGTTTCAGTTATCAGTCTGTAGATGACAGCGTCTGATTTGTGAACGATGGTGAGTAAAACACACAATGATATCTGGTTTGTAAAAAATAGACAAAAAAAAAAAACAATAAGATTCCCTTAATTTTCTTTTCTTTTATCAATTTAAAATTTATGTTTTATTTCATTTTCATGGAATTCATTGCTGCTGGAGGAGGATCAGTTTTTGACAGTTGAAAAATTCCTTTTCTACGACGATAGTGTCAGAAAATTAGCCAAAGACAATTTTTTAGTGGAATTGACACAAGGTCTCATAAAGTACTACAGAAGGTGCTAAATAAAGCGCATTATAGAAATCTTATTTTCGACTAGTTTTTGGAGCAGATGCGGCTTTGTGTTGTAAGTCTATACTTATGGTGAAAATGTAAACGTAATGATTTCAAGTTGAAACGGCAAATCACAATGAGCACAAATCAGCTTTCAAAATTTGTGTCGCTGCAAGGTTAGGTTAGGTAGGCCCGAAACACACATGCGATTTCAATCGCGCGACTGTTTAGTCGCAAAAAAATGAAGCACAAATATTTCAATATGAATGCGCGCACATAAAATCCAAAATTATGTGCGCGCATTCACATTGAAATGTGTGTGTTTCATTTCTTGCGACTAAACAGTCGCGCGATTGAAATCGCATGTGTGTTTCGGGCCTTAGTGGGTTGGTAAGGCACGAGAAACCTTTACGTACCACATGAATGTAGATCCGTTGTGATGGCCTAGGGGTTTATGACTCCCACACTCTGGAAACCTCTGAAAACATACGGATTGGTAAACTATCTCGAGGTATTTACAAATTTATGTAGGTCACTTATGGACCTGTCGGAAAGTTCATCTAAATCTTCGAAAAAGTAACTATACACAGGTCATTTATACTAATTCCCATTTTCTTGGTATGGCATTTTAGCATTTTATGTCGCAGTGATAATAGGTACCCACAATCGGAGACAATGATTTCTTGATTCTTTCAGTTTCCGGCTTGCTATATATATTGGCCACATTTTCCTGATTATGCAATCGAGCTTCCTCTACATCTCATTTGTCACCATTATTATTTTGTTCCCAATCGTTTGTCTGAGATTGAGGAAACTACTATTTCGATTGCAATAAATTGTTGTCTATGTCCGTCTCCGTGTCACAAACTAATCTTGTGTTTAAGTTCACCAGGATCGATTGAGGCGTTGCGATGTGCAAGTGAGACAAACAAGAAAATTTAATTCCACATTTTAGTAATAATCTACCGAAATATGCAAAAGAAAGATTATTAGATAAAAATCAAGAAAATCATTGAGCTTTGCGACAAAATCATTTTTTCATACCCCACTGCTGTGTTTCCGACCGGGGGAAAGGCTCAGCAACACACAAGGAAGTGCAAGTTTCATCATTATCGGCAGTGGAGGTCGAAGAACCTCTTTCTTTGCTACATAATTCACCGATCATTGTCTGCTTTCACAAATGCGATAAGTTTAACGTTCTTTTATAATAGTCGGCGACCAATGACAGAATTTTGGTCGGTAGCAACCAAAAATTGAATAAAACAGACAGGATGACAAGTACATTTTTGTTACTTCCTAAGTTTTCTTTGTTTCCAAATGGGTTCTTATCGAATTTAAAGAAATTAAGTAATATTTTTTAGAAGTTCCAGTTTCTTAAAAACGGATTCCTAAGATTTGGGTGAAACGTTATCCTTATCATTATTATAACCTATTTTTTTAAAGACATCAATTTTCTAAAACTTATGTCGTTTTCAATTGGTCATTTCAGAATTCTGCTGCGCAACCGACTCACTTGCATTTATCTCATTAGGTATCTACCTATATAAAACAGTTTGTCCTGAATGATTGGTGATCAATGCTGAAATTTATTTGTATATCCAAAGTGAACACTTAGAAGCGATTTGGGGAAATTCAAAGTCCAAAAGGCGGAAAGGAGATCGATGTTTTTTCTGGGAAAATTCTTATTTTTCATCCGATGGATAACAAACTCGGTTTGTGTTTGTGTACTCTAGTAGGAACAAATAAAATAGGTTTCCCTGATTTTGGAAATTTTGCCTGGGGCCCCAAGTTATTAGGGACTGGAAGGGGGATTCAGTTTGTATGAGAACAATTTTTTTTAACATATTTGAAGTACTTGACTTGATGTCGCACTTGTATAAATTTGCAAAAAAACTATATCCAATTATCTATGTGTAAACTAGTTTCTCCCCGCGGCTTCGCTCGCGCAGCCCTCTGGATTTTAAATATCCCGAAGGAAACCTTCCTCGAGCTCGAGCGAAACTAAATTTTAGGTGCTCTCCAATTTTTCTTTCCAAACATTATCAAGAATCCTAGCTAAATTTTTACATATAGTGCGCTGTGGACTATAAGTGTCATAAAAAATAGCTGTTCGTTGATAATAACTTCCTTCAACAATTCATAGACACGAAAAAGTGTTATATTTTCGTTGCACTTTCTTTTTTCCTTGTCTGCTATTCCTTGATCTCAAATTTAACACTTTCAAAGGATTTGTCATCGAGGTATTCATTGAATCCTTATTCATTAAATCCTTATTCATTTTCCACAACACAACACACAACAGGAAAAAAACCATTATTAACGGGCGAGCTAAATTGTGAAAGATTATGCAGTACAGTCTGAAATTCATTTTCGCTTAAATTTAGCTCGGCAAAATTTTGGGGAGAATTTTGTGTGGGAGTTAAATTTAGCTCGAGCAGCGTACTAAGCTTTATCAATGTTCAAAATTTCAAATTGATACGACGAATGGTTCGTGAGGCCTCATTGGGATCATTGGCACTAACTTGGCGCAAAGCAAAATATCCAAAATCTAAAGGGAACCTCTGTGCAAAATTTCAGCTTTCTAAGGGAAAGGGTTTCGGCTTATTTGTCAATTTAATTGCCGAGCATCAGTTTCATTCAGTTTGAACGTTTGAATCATGAAGAAAATTTAAATATATGAAAAGTAGGCGGGGGATTTTGAATAGTGGGAAAATATATGAAAAGTAGGGAGCGTTACAGAGTCAGTAAGGGTAAATTATATAATTAAAATGATAGTTGGCTTCGTATAATAAAAAAATGTTACGTATACGACACAGTAATCGGCTCGAAAAAAAAAATTTCAGCACATTCCTGAAAATCTCGATGAACAAATATACAAAATTAACCAAAGGAATATTTGGCACATAAGGTCCAAGGTCCAGCTTCTTACAAAAAATTGTTTGTGCTGTATTTTGTATCACAACGGCTCAAGCTTTCTCAGAGTATATTTATTAGAGTTGGGCAATTTAGTTCATTTGAGTGATCGATCAATTTAGTTCAAATCACGCTACTGAACTAGTTCGTTCATTTTAGTTCAATTTAGTTCATTTTGTTCAAATTCAGAGAAAATACAAAAAAAAAAAACTTTGCCAGGGAAAATATAAAAAAGATACACTCCCATGCACATGAATGGGGACAAGATTTTTCAATCATTTCATGTTGTATTTCTCTTTATAATTTCTAAATATGGGTATTTACCTTATGCATTTATTTAGTACATAGTCATATGCAACTTTTAGGAGCGAAAATAAATTCTCACAATTTTACAGTTATGTAGGTACTATATGATATTTTGGTTTTTCTTTGACCAGACCATGCAAAAAAAGTGAACTTTTTTTTGCATCACTTGAATAGGGACAGAGGAAATTGCTTTGCTGTGGATCAATTTATTGAAGCTTAATGTATTTTTGATTTTATTTTATTTCGCGATTATATAGCGATATTGCCAAACAAACTTGAATTAAGTAATTCAGTAGTTTCGAATTTTCTTAAAAATAAGTACAACAATGGAAACAACATGAAGGGAGGACCAAAACAGCTACTATACATCTGCTGAAAATCGACTAATTTTTGGAGAAGCATCAAATGCTCATTGGTCTGCCTCCCACATCGGATCAAATTTGGGAATCATTGGTAGAGTTAACACCGTAAGACGTGTAATTCGGATATCTGGATATTTAAAAAAATTCTAATTAAAAAAAACACCGCCTCTTACCAAAACTCGTAAGGAGACTCGCATGGTTTTTGCTCGGAATTGCATGAACAACGTTAGTGTATTAGTTTGTGTTTTTTGGGGATTGAATGCTAATATATACTGCAGCTTAGGTCTCTAGAACGCTTAGCCCATGTCTGTGTTATTGCAGTGCTGTCATATATTTCAATGTTTGGCTGAATACAATCGTCTAAATTGGCAATAGATTTGCTAGGTATCACAATAAATCAGAATATAGTTGACAAGTGCTCAATAAAGACTTTCTCGAAATAGACTTTCTCGAAATGGTGGAGGGTATACATACAGTCACTTTGAACATGTAGTTCCTTCCAACTCAATTCCTCATTTTGGTTCAAACCGTTTAGTGTTGTGTTTGAGGAACTACATTATTCGATATGGTTACTATTAAATAAATAGCCATTATTAAACATACAAAGCGTGAAATAAATCCTTCAAGCCGTTTATCGTATATATATCGGTATTCGGTTTAGCCTACATATACGATTAAAATTGTTTCTGCCGAGAATGGCCGTTCCATTTCCGAAAAAGAAGTCGTGTAGAGACTACCATCACTATAAGCGCGATGTAGATACTCCTGAGTCCTGATTTAGTATATGGATGGCGGTAAAAGGTGTCTACTGTCTTAACAAAAACAAATAGTGAATATCTATACCTAAAGTAGGTTATTTTCACTTTATTAAGTTAGGTTAGATGTAATTCAAAATACAACGGTCGACTAAATTGACACTCGGCTTTATCACATTGTATGGATAACCCCGCACAAGAATAAAATGTGGAAGATAACTTATACCCAAACAAAGACCTATTTTTACGACAGGTTAAAACTAGGGCATTTTTTTTAGCCCAATAAAAATAATAACACCTTTTAAGTTGTATAATAAATCAACTACCACTTATTTATATATAAATTTTAAATGAGTAGGTATAACGAAGGTTGGTATTATTCTCTATAGAGCCAAGTGACAAACGAAAGTGCACAGAATGTTTCCAATGTCATCCACCTAATATTGCCTTCACATCAATTACTGCTTGTCTTTACGCACCAACCTCGTTATTGACCCTGTAGACCATTAAAGTACGAAGTATCTTAGGTTATAGTTGAATGGCTCAATTGTTTTGCATTTAATTAAGTTTTAAACTATGACATCTTAATATATGTAGGTACATTTTTCAAAAGTACTTCACACACATAAACAAAAACAAAGTAGAGCTATGATACACTAAAAACCGGTGCCTGACATGACTTTTATGAAACTCCTTTTGTACCACCAAGTTCCACTTTCCACTTTTCACGTTAAACATAAAAAAAAAACAAGATTCGCATCGGTACCACTGAAGTAATACTCACTGTAATTAAAATAACTTTATTTGCAGTCATTTTTATAGAAAATCAAATCGTGCCTACGCTTAGGTACTAAAATAAATTATTTGCAGATAAAACTGAGGAACAAACTTTACACTATCTACACTGCTGGAGTGATCGCAAATTACTAAACGAACGACGAAAAAAATTACGTAAATTATTTTGGCTTTCATATGTGTATAAGCGACGTCACTAAATTGAACGGAAATCAAATCTCAATACCAGTTATAATACAAACAACATCGGCTGTGAAGTATCTGCATCTCGAATGTAGGTACGCAATTTTTTTTCTTTCATTCAGATATTAGGTATACGCAATCGCAGCACCATACTCGGAGTCTAGCGAAACTAGCCTTAAGACGCAGACGGTCGGTGCGGCAATTAAGCCGACGATGCAAGAATTCATGTTGTTAGTTGCTATTTAGTGAAACTGGTCAATTTGATAATTTCGTTTTGTGGGTTCTTTGTCGCATTTTGGTAAATGACCGCAATTTAGGTTGACAGATCATGTTTTTACGCTAATGTCGGGCGCTATTTTACAGATATCGAAGCTTTTTATGATACCCACGAAAGTTTCTGTTTCAAAGAGTAATTTATTTTCTTATTAGAAAAAGCTGTTTTATAAGTAAGGTACCTAAAATATTTGTGCAATAATTTAATAGGAAATACGCTCTGCGGTTCGATTAAGCTTTATTAGACTTTTCTCTAGAAGCATAGACTCATGACATAGAGTGGGCTACCAATAATAAGCGCAAAAATTTACCAAACCATCGTAGCATATGAACCACAATATGAACCGCTCCATTCGGAGAAGTAGCTGCTCGACATTATAAGCACCTCGCCTATTGTGGGTGCCGTGAAATAAAGTAGAAGGAAATAAGGTCGAATCGACTTTAAAAAAAAAAATTAAAAAATAAAAAATATAAATAATGGCGATGGCGATCGCACTTTGATAAGATCATTTCAGCGCACCTACTCCAAATCCGACAGTAACCACAAGCAGGAGGGCTTACTGCTTATGGGATTTATTTTTTAATTTTCGACATAATTTCCCTTTTATTGACCTTATGACCGTTTTTCTATGGAAATAAATTCGACCTAAAAAAGGTGCAATTCGAAGTTATTTCCAATCTGAAATGGAAATAAAGTCGATTCGACCTTATTTCCCTGGACTTTATTTGTTTTTTATTTGGTCTCTGCGAGTCACCCCAGCAATACACTGAAGGGATCTCATTTAAGCAACTTGTGATATTATTCATCGTCAGTAGGTATCCAAACACCGAATAACTTAGCTTTGACACTAAGTTCAGGTTTCCTGATAAAAGAATGACTTAGCTGTCTTAAAATTGATCCTTTCCAACGAATCCAAATAATCATCAAACCGAAGGGCGTAGTAAAGGATGAGCTCGTCATAGGTGGGCAAAAGTTCGTAACATCATTGACTAGACAAACTTGTTGAAACAGCACTCCACAGCAGCTTTTGAAGGAACCTTCAACAATGTCAAAACAGACACAGTTCAAAGAGCTCTTTTAAACCTTAAAGTGAATATCACTACACTGAAAAAAATATTGGTTGTCATATTGACAATCGGTGGTTGTTAACTGGAAATTGTCAAATTGACGAACAAAATTGTCGATATGATGAACATTTATTGAAAATATCAAATGCATTTAACAACCGGATAGTCAATATGAAGAACGGGCGGTTGTCAATTCTTAGTACCTGATATGAAAAAAGTTGTAAGATTAACAATCGCAGTTGTCAATATGACGTACGCACTTTCATTGTAATAACATTGAAGAATGCGTTTGTTGAATTGAAAATCGGGGTTGTCAATATGACAACCACATAAGGTCAGTATTTCAAAATTTTTATATTGATGAACTTTGTTGTAATATGGACAATCGCAATTGTCAATATGAATACTCAAGAAAACACGTTTAGGTTTATAGTTCACAGTCACTTTTGACTGTGAAACACATGATAGTCTCGGTAAACGTGTGGTGGTGGTTTGTCTACTGATGAGCCCGATGTGTTGGGTCATCGGGGCGAAACGCATTCTGGAGTGTGTATATGTGTATTATCAATATAATATGTTGACACTCCACTGTAAGTATATGTAAATTCTTTAATCTAGCTGGCAGGTGTTTTAAATTATGACGTTTTTATTTTGAAAATCGAATTCTTTAATTCAATTAGGTACATACTACGTTCATTAGATTGAAAATTGCGATTTTCATTATGAAAATCGAGTTCTTCAGTTTCACAACTATGATTTTAATTATGAAAATCAATTCCCAAAATTTAACGACTGCGTTCATCAAATCAACAACGGCGATTGTCAATATGAAAATCGAGTTCTTCAATTTAACTTCTGCGATGTTCAGATTGACTACTGCGATTTTCATTATGAATATCGAGTTCTTCACTTTAACAATTGCCATTTTCATTATGAAAATCAATTCAACCAATTTGACTACTGCGTTCATCAAATCAACAACGGCGATTGTCAATATGAACATTTAATTGATTCAATTTTAATTGACAACCCAAGTTCATCATATTGACAACTACGGTTGTTGGCTCAAAAATAACAACTTTTTCTTCAATATGACGAACTTAGTTGTTAAACTGACGTACCTTTTTGGTTCAGTGTATCACTGGATAATGTGTATTTTTAAAAATATACTATTCATTTCAGAATTAGGAGGTGTACGAACTAGGGTATCAGCATCTAACCATCTAGCGCATCACAACTGATCTACATGGATCTAAGTGTGGCACGTACAAGTTTCTATTGTCTTGCCAACCCATACTAACCTAACCTAACCTAACATCATTGCCAAAGGTTACTATAGAGAAGGTTTCGTTTCTGTGCAGGCTCTCAGTGACTCATACTTGTTACTTATCTAAGTATATCTGCGCATAATAAAATCAGTCATGACGTCAAACATATCGATTATGTATTCCTGGATGTCTTCAAGATCGTACCTGCGAATGAACGTCTAATTATTATTCATTAAATTATAGTAAAGAAGTGAAAACAAATCTCAAACACAAAACTAATTACACTCAACGACAATACGTACTTCATTTCTATCGCGTTATTTAAGGCATCCCCTGACTTTCTTCCTGTAATTGATGCTCCTCAGCTGGGATTCCAATAAAAAACGACTGTGTCAACATTTATCACGAATAAAATTAATTATTTCTTCATCTGATGGTGAGCAGCAGCTCCTCTGTTGGCAATGACTTTATTCGTCCACACCAGAAACACATTTTTCCATTTTCCCCAATCCTCGGATAAGCCACAGCCAGTTTTTTTTTTGTCGCGATCAAACCCTAACAGCGCTGGTTAGAGTTGAGGTTTTTTCCTAAACCCCAATCGTTTACGAAACTCCCCTGTTGATGTCACCAACATCACCTTCTTACTCACTCTTATCCGGTTGGCAAATTCGAAGTTGGATGGTATTTTCTTTTAGGGTTAAATATCTAATGAAAAGTAATAAAGGGAAAAAAGGAACAGCCCCGGTTCCACAAATAACAAACGGAACATCAAGTTTTACTCTTGAGGAATCTTAAAAAGCGAAGAGCGGATAAAGAATTGACTTTAGCAAATTTTTAATAAAATACGACATTGAAGTGGAGAATTTCATTAAAAGCGTATTCCACTGTTTGGTTTGTTCGTTCATTCGTCCTCAGAGTCATCGGGATCGGCATCGGCATCATCGTCGTCGTCGTCATCGTCATCGTTATCCTTGTCTATTTGCTAAGGATCCTGATTTGTGTTTTTTTACACCCACCGCCATCATATCATCCTTGCGGAGCCATTTTTTGGCTTTTGTCTGCATTGTGGCGCGGTCCTTTATTTCTTTTTCTCTTGCTGTTGCTGGCTATTGATAGTCGGCTGAAGGATTTCATTCAGTGCTTGTTATATTGGGTCGATAGCACACCTTTTCACTTCCTGAATGAAAAGGGATGAAAGTGATGTGCTACGACATCGACGTCGTCGATGGTTGTGGCGTCTCTGGAGGGGTGAGCGGGTGGATTGACAATGCAAACAGAATCAAATTCAATAAATTCGGTTTTTATTGGAGGGAATTTGGTTTTCTCTTCTATTTTTTTCCCTGCCCCATTCGGTGTGTTTACGTAGGAAGTCAAAGCGATGTGCACGTTTAAATGATATCCTTGAGGCTTGGTGGTGAAGTATAGTTTTGTGTGTGCGTTTGTTTTTCGTTTTTTTTGTATTGATTCCACTTTTACATCGTGGTGATGGCAATTTTGAGAGATTGTGTAGAGTTTATTGGAAAAAGATTGCAAATGAAATTGATTTCGAATATGTAAAGGTTTGAACAGTGCATATGCAAATATGACGTGAAATATACCGAGTTTTAAGCATTATCCTATGTTGTATAGACAAAAATGTCAATGTAAAGATGGCGAGTTTAGATTTGCTAGCGCATAACTGCAAATCGAACCCCTGTTGTTTTTCAAAATTTGGAAATATATTCGTGGTGAGAGTTAACCAAAGTCATCAATATCGTGAATACGCCAAATCATCACCAACTATACATGATCAATGACGGAGGCAGCAGCTTCGTATAACCAATTTTCCAAAAATTCCCAATTTTTTACTAGGAAATACCGTATTGACATCATCTGCCATACCTAACTTATGTGCTACTCAAATCTTAAAATTTCACTAGTCCATAATATTTTGACATTTACGACAGCTTTAGCAATGAAATTTAGTAAATAGACGTTTATTGCCTTTAGACAGCATTTAAGAAACTATATGGGCAGAATATTTTTGGAAGATCACCGCGAAAAAAAACGAAAGCCAAAAGACAAAATCTCGAAAAATACCAATTCGAGAATTAAAAACCGCCTGTTGCGCCGCGTCGCCTATTTATTTTTTTTAATTAAAATTTAACTTGAGTTGGAATTGTTTATATTTTTTCATAATGTATTTTCAAAGGCGACCGGGTTTGCAGTTCGAAGTCACTGAGTGAGAAAAAGAAAAGGTTACTAGGATATCTTAAGGACCATTCACATGAGACCGACCAACTATCTACGAACGAACGAATATTCGCGAGTTTTGACAGTTCGCGAATTTCAGCCATCAGATTCTACGCAGCAATTTCTAATTTGAGGTTAAGTTCGAACGAATGTTTTATTCGCTGGTTTGTGGAACGCGATTTGATCATGTGGATTGCGAATAAACTTTGAGAATCTGCGCCAAGAGTGTTTTCGTTCGCGGCAAAAAGTTTGGAGTTCGAAAATTCGTTAGGTATTTAACTGTGTATAAACTTGTTTTCTTAATGCATTTTGATGGGATAATTAATTATCCTACTCATGGAATAATAAAATGTGCAATTTTCTGTTTTAGTCGTTTTAATTACCTATCCCATCAAAATTCAAAATGTATTAAGAAAACAAGGCTAGAAACAGTTTCAATAACGAAATTCTAACTAAAACTAGCGAATAAAACATTCGTTCAAATTTAACCTCAAATTAAAAATGTCGACCGTCCTTTTTAAAATCGAATCGAAACTCGGTAAATTTTAAGGAGTACAGTCGACAAATACCGGACGTCCTTTTTAAAATCGAAATTCGAAGAAGGTAGGTACCTACATAAAAATAAACAAATATAAATTGGCATTTCCGAAAGGGGGAATGTTTGAAAATGCCGTCTTGTATACATTTACAAGTTTAAAAACCTATACCTAATAAAAATCCAAAACTCACTTCTTATTTTTTAACATTTTCTTCCGAGTGGTTTAGGTGGCTCAAGTTAATAAATGTAGCTTCCTTGATTTGCCGACTCTTAAAACCCTCGCTACGCCCCTGCTCTGTCACCAAGTTCCATTAGAATTTCGACTCATTTAAAAAAATGTGTCAACTATTTTCAGCATTATCTACCCACTTCCGAAAATATTTATGAAAACTGACATCTACCTATACCTATAGTAATTAATTTGAATTCAATCACCTCTAAACTTCTATACCCCACCTATCTATCATACTTCCAATACACACAACACACATGTACAAAATCTAATACATTTTTATCACATTTCACAGCTGTCACAGTGAGGACATAATGAATAAACTCATTTTATTGCTGATTTACAAAATCAAGTGATTGCGACTGATTAACCGACATCCAACCAATATTCATTCACTTAGACTAATACACTCTTGTTTATACTGAACTCCACCTCCCCCAAACTATTCATATATGGGACGAAATATTGCAGCTTTGTCATTTGCAAAAAGTTCCCATAATTAACATATAGCCATCCGGTTATTGCTGGAGTGGTTAACAATTTATTAAACAATTTTATGGTATCACCCGAAATTTGTTTTCCATTCTGACACTATTCTTTGTCTCACAATAATAAAGATAATCCACCGCAATAATGTGTCGATAATTTTATCAATATACATAACATCGATTATAGTGATTGTGAGTAATGAAATTTCGCTTTGTATAGCAATGAAGCCATCATTGTGCTATCAGAGATAAGTTGAATACATGTAGATACTCGGCGCGGTTCGATGGAGCTGCCGCTCTTTTATTGGATGGTTAATAGGTGTAAAACGGGTTGTAATTACAAACGCGAGTAAGTTTTGCGTTTGAGGAGTTATGTAATGAATTTGTTTATCCTCTAATAAATAGGTTTATCAGTTGAACTGTTTAAATAGGCTAGGTATGGTGTGTCAACCTGGTGCTATATGATCAACAAGGTAAAAGTTGTCAGTGGGATTCTGTTGAAGTATAACCACCTTTTATGAGTGAAATAAATTAGCTAGGGGACACTTTGTTTTACGCTTAACGAAGTATTTAGAGCTTATAAGACCTAGGAATTACAATAGAGAACAGACAACAGAAATAACAGCAACAACAACAGCAACAACAACAACAACAACAACAACAACAACAACAACAACAACAACAACAACAACAACAACAACAACAACAACAACAACAACAACAACAGAAGCAACAGTAAATGTTCATTTACTGGATTCTGCAGATATTACAAACTTTTATTTTACGGCCAACTTCGAAAGGCTGTGTTCGTTTTTAAAGAAGTACGGACCAATTATTCCACCAACCCATAAAGCACGCCAAACAGTCAGTTTTTGTGGATGTAACGGTGTCTCAACGTACACTTGAGGATTATCATCACTCCAAATACGGCAGTTTTGTTTATTGACGTATCCATTCAACCAAAATTTGACTACTACGTTGACCGTAAAATGGACGTAGTACGCGTATTTTATTTTGAACAGAACCATGATTTTCAAAATAAATTTGCACAATTTGGAAGCGTTGTTGAAATGCCAAACCAAACATAAAATAAATCACTTGACAGCTGACAAAATGGCCGCCAGTTAAAATAATGTTACCAACTTAAAGTTCTATACCTCTAAAAAAAAAACACCCTTTACAAGGTGGCGCAAAAGCTGTCGACATTATTCTGAATTTGGAATTGATGACCGTTCGGGTCCGACTTTTCCATCACTCTTGGAAGAACTGCCGGCGATAGGTCCTCGCGTTCTTGACATATATTCTCTTTGAGGGTTTCACGAGTCTGAGCCTTGTTGACATAGACTCGTGACTTCAAAAAAACCTCATAAAAGAAGTCTGAAACGGTTAAATCAGCTGATCTTGCCGGTCAGTGGAAATCACGAAAACGAGAGATTAAGCGTGGTCGAGATTCAGGATGGCTTGAGCCTAGGTTACACACGCTTGGCTTGCAACAGCTAACAGCTGATGCACTGTCTGCACCTTGTAAGGGAACATCTTACAGTGTTTCGCCTACATTCTCCGTTCTGACCGGCGATTGATGCCGAATTACAACTTCTTCAGCCACAGCTGCAATATATTATCAACACAACGGCTGCTCTGGGTTCGGCCAGACCTATCAGAATCGCGTGTTGTCTTATAATCTTCTAGGCGAGCGGCTAAAAATAGTGTTTGCCTAGTTGGTGTATAACGACCGGGAAATCTGCGTCGAAATTCAAGTTGCGCCAACAATCCGCAGAATCGAAAGAATTAGTCCGGATTAAAAGCGGCCTCTAATATATCAAGGAAATCGAATTAAAATTGTCCTTGTGCACCAAGCTGTACCCAGTTAATAAGTAAAGTGTTCATAAGCGTATTAGGTGTAGGTAGAGTAGGTCACTATCAAAGGGTGGGCCATGCATTTAAGAACAGCATGGCCTCTCATAGGTTGCAACATTTCTTTTACCGCGATTGAACAAGAGAAGTAATTAATTAACTAAAAATTCCAAAACTAGACAGGAAAGCAAACCTTCCAACTGTCTACGTCAAAATGTCAGTATTAATAGCAACAACGTTGAGGTAGTTAACGAGTTCATATATCAAAAAGTAAACACAAAACAGATGGTTCAAACCTTCTGATTCCAAGTACAAAATACATTCTCTTCCAAACCCTTACATTTCAGTTCTGCTCTATTGTGTCGCATAAAATCGTCTAAAATAAAATATTTTTCATACCTTCCAATAATAGGTAAGAAATCCAAAAAATGAAATCCATTACATCGACATTACTCTGATTTGAGAAAATGCACTTAGTGGAAATTTGTTCAACAACACTTCAACGTGAACTCTGTTCCATTAAGCAACACAAAATACAATTAAAAAGGATGAAATATCGCAATATGCGCACCCATAGCTACAATACCTATACACATATACAAGATTAACGCAAACCATTTAGAAGGTTGCATTTATTATTATTAAGGCAGCGGAAATGCATTAAATCGAAATGAATCCTTGACATTCTCAGGAAATAGCGCTGAGTTCCGCAAAAGGGTATATACAGTGTTCGCATACAGTGCGCTAGTAGTCCTTGTTAAAAAAGAATTCCTCGACAAGAAATGTACACGACTAACTGTAGCATAATACACTGTAACATACTCGTATTAGCGCGGGAGGCTATATGGTGGCTGGTGGTTAGGTTAGTGTTCACAATTCCACCTCAATCGAAGTTGCATCAAGTGAACTGCACAAATGTGATCCTTTTTGTTGAAGGCTTACTTGATATAGGAAAACAATTTTAAATAATAATGGGGTTCAAAATTACGCTTCACTTTACTCTGCTTGCTCTAATGGAACTTCAACAATGCTAAAAAAAGGAAGAGAACAAAATTATTTACATTTGTTAGGATATCGCATTTCATATTGAGAAATAGTGCATTTTATTCTGAGGAACCATCAGAGGATTTCGTAACACTTAGATAAGCTCGGAAAAATAATTACAGGTGACTTGTTATATATAAGTTCACATCCATATATAGCTGAATAAAATTGGACCTTGGTAATAATAATAACCATCGTATTGTGTGATCGTCTTTAAACGTTTTGAAACACTCGAATCGGCACGCACAAGTGTAGCTTCCGGCCCCGCAGATCGACAGATCGACTATAAACTAAACACTGAGACAAATCCTGGAAAATACATACCACCAAATTTCAGGTCGAGACCACCACCACCACCTATTCAAAGATTTCAAAACTTCGGGAATGGCCGAATTCGGGATCTTGGAAAAAGTTATCCAGCTGTTTCGCGCGACACTGAAAAACACGCTTTGAAATTTTGAAGTAGGTCCTCCGAAATATTTCAAACCGGAGCAAACCTGTCCAGGGCAGATGTCAAGACGGAATGGAGTGTCTTCATAAAGTCCGTTCAGCTATTGGGGTATGCGGACGATATTGACATCATCGGCCGTTCCCAGTATGCCGTGATACAGGCTTTTGATTGAAGCTATTGAAAAACAGGCGAAATTTATTGGCCTTGAAGTAAACGAGAAGAAGACTAAGTTAAGTTAAGTTAAGTAATTAAGGAGTTCACCTATAACTCGGAGTAAATGTGAACTCTACGAAAGTCATCTTAGTGGATATCCGACGAACAATTTACCCTATTAAACCGCTACTTCTTCGATCTGTCAAAACAATTGGGTTCAAAACTCCTAACTCGAAGGATGAAAAGTATGCTTTACAAAAAAGACAAAAAGTCAGATTTGCTGTATGGCGCCCCAGTGCTGGACGATAAGCAGAAAAATTCTTTGACGAATTTTAGGTTCTATGTGCGAGGAGGATGAATTGAGAAGAAGATAAAACCACGAACTCTACGAGCTGTATATGAAAATGTGGATGTAGTCCAGAAATCCAAAATACGTCGACTACATTGGCTCGGACACATCGAGCGAATGGACAATGATGCTCGAGCTAAGAGGATCTCCCATCCCCAGCCCCCAGTTTCAAGACGACAAGGAAGACCGAACCTCCGTTCGCGGATGCTAAAGAGCTTGGTCTGGATAATGTATATGGAAGCAGCGTGCGCGGGATCGAAGAGGATAGAAGTCTGTAGTGTCTCAGGCAGACACTCTTCACCGATCGGGAGCCCGTTAGATAAGCAAGTGTAAGTAGTAACCATTTTTAGCCTTCACCTTGTCACCAACAATTTCAGATATGAGCCGGCAGCAGAATACATGCTTTTATTACACCGCTGAGTTTCCACACCGAATGCAATTGGTCATGGGCAGCAGTTTCACGTGTTATCAGTGTCGGGGAGGAGTTGCTCGTAGTTTTGGTACCCAAGTTTTTGAACACACTTCTATTTTTATAATATTCCGAATATACTGGTCTATAAGGCATTTCAAAGCTTTTAGTATAAAGGTGGAGATATGTTTATTAGTCCTTCGGTAAGTTGTGGCTTTTCTCGTCTTGAATTAAGGACTTCTTTCCCCTCCCCCAGCATTTTTGTAGATATGTATTTAAGGTTTAGACTTGAGATAAACTGAAAAATTGGTCAAGGTTTGAAAAGTTTTAAATGGGAGGATGCTATTGATCATCTAAAAAAGTTGAGGTCGCTTATCACTTTTTTTCAATAGGTTGAATTCTGAACTGAAACCATTCTGGAGAGAAAGAATGAACTATGAACCGTGCTTCATGGAATATGGATGTCCAAACGCCACTCAAGAGTAGGTTCGTTCGTGTACTTTCAGCATAGAAAAATGAAAAATGTCAAATCTCAAAAATCGAGAGAAATCTCTCTATTTACAGAGAAGTACCTGACCGGTTTTCTTACAAAAAGTTTAAGAAATGTCATTTCGACATTCGAAAAATAAACGTTAACGGCAGAATCTACAAAATAAGTTGAATTTTAATTTTTTATAAGCTAAAATACCTATTAAATCTACCATTTTGAATGCGCTGATAAGTTCTAGGAGAACATTCAATTACAACTTCTTCCTCAAACATCGTTGAAGACGAAAAAATAGAGTTTTATTTGTCAAACTTTTGAGCTGTCACTTAGATGACAGTTTTCATTTTTCAGTAAGTCGAAATTCGGTGAGTAGAAAATTACGAGAAAATGAAAAGAGGGGAAATGGATTTCTCTCTCATTTTTTTCAATTTACTCAGTACGTGGTCGCATTCGCACAGTTTCTTAGCAAAGTTTTAATAATTTTACGTTTGCAAAAAAGTACCCGAACGAACCTAGTGATTCATTAGAGTCTCTCCGAAACAAAATTCTTGCTGTATTTATACAATTGGGGAGTTATTTCGAGTATTCGATATGAAAGCGAGTGAAATATCGAATTGTGTCAAATATTTAAACTAAGAGAGAAAAAAACTTGTTTTTGTCCTGTTAGTTTTAATGGTTGTCAGAAGTTTAGAATTTAGTTGATATATTTTTCGAAGGAACCCATATTAATTTTTAGGTACATTTTTCCATGCTGTAAAAGGTTCTTAGTAACCACTAACCATGCACATACGTTCTATTTCCCTCGTATATGTCCAGGCCGTTAAAATGCCAGCGTTTCTGATGTCTTTTAACATATGAAAATTTGGGTCGGACAATTTTAATTTTAAAATTTTCACCTAAATGCGGGAAAAAATAGTTTTTTTTTTTACCAGGGCATGTATTTTTTCAACTTTTACCAGTAAAGAATATTTGAAAATATCAACGGAATTTGAGTTTTTTAATTTTAGACCTGAATAGATATATGGAAAAAATCGTATTTTTTTTCACCCGCCCCGAGCGGTTCTTATTTTTGACCAGAATTTAACTCAGTTTTTTTAGTTTTACCCTGAGTTTACAATTTTTTATTATTTATTTTTGATCCGGAAATGAAAAAAAATCTATCGGATCAGATTTTGCCTTAGGATTTAGCACTGGAAGTTATATTTGAATTTTGAACACATGCCATATATCGACATACATTTAGATAGATAGATAAGTTTATTCCTTAATTAAAATATGTTGAATACATTTTACTATTCCATGAATAATTATACTAGACATGACAAATAAATGTCGTCTGCCAGAGTGGCAAAATTGCTTTAAAATTCATTATAAATTTAGTAACATTTTGGAGGATAAAAATGTATATAAAAAAAAAACAAGTAAATTGTTCAAAATTTAGCACGAAAATTAATAAATAGGGCTTATTTCTTTTCAATTTAAAGGACTTTTAGTTTAGTTAAAACAAACAATTTTTTTTATGACTTTTAGATTAGTTAAATTGTTATCGACCCGGTGACATATTTTTGCGAACTAGAAGAGTGGTGACATCGATTATAGAATCATTCGTTGCGTATCATAAATAGCCCTGAAATGAGTTCCTGAATTTTTCAAGTGAGCGGTTCTCCACCACATTATAAATTGCTTCTGCGAATGCCTTGTTACTAAGCTATGTATATATTTTGAAAATCCACTAAATTCCGCACTTTATACCCACTTTAATGACTCGCTTAAGATAATTTCCTTAAATTTTTCAAATAAAAGACCAAAATTCAAAGTAAAGGATTCATCATCCATCCATACCCTTAGTTCTCTATATCGTGTCCAAACGGCAGCGTTATTTAACGTACAAAAGCAAACAGATCTGTCGTGTCACCTACAGTCGAAAACTTAATAATGCCACCAGTTTCAGTCTCGGTTCACATTTATCTCCTTAGTCGTTGTCGTTGTCTGAGATCAAATTACAATTTTGCTTTCCGTCGTCTTCTTCATCTTGATTCCCATTATTAAACGCAAATTTTATTCATTAATCTGAATAAAACTATACGTATGTGTGTGTGTAGTTTTTGTTTGTATTTGTGTATAGCAAGAATTGCAATTAAATTTCACTGCAGGACGCCCATCTGCAAATGATGGCCCACTTTAACTTAGCCCAATGTTGCGGCAAACATTTTCATTCTTTAATAAAAATACGAGTACATTCATACCAGCAACAAAAAAAAGAAGTATATTATCCTTATGTACATACACATCCACTTATAATTGCTCCTTGACAAAAGAAAACATAATTTCATCCTTATATTCATATACTATGCGGTTCGTTTCACCCTTGAATCAGCCGACCGAAAATCGGTGGCCTCCTGCTCAGCCCGTAATGAGAATAAATCAAAAAAGGGATGAAAGGATAATTCAGTGTAATACAATATCATGTCAACTGTATTATCCAGCCGCACTATGTTTTAGAACTACTATATAGGTACTCTTGTGAACCGCAACTGTTGGAGACAGACCGTGGGGGGTTCTGTGGATTTAGGGTAATTATTTTGTCATGCATATTTCTAATGAGATCACTTAGGGGTAATTCTAGAGCTAGACGATTAAGTGCAACTTGTCCGTATGCTGTTGTCGAAATGAAATTCTCTAAAAGAGTAAAGAACGTCAGAAAGTTTTTTCATATATACGTACGAGTATATGACTACGGCAGGTGTTAAGAATGAATTCACGGGAAGCTACCCGCATTTCAATAAAAAATATGTGATCACTGAAAAGGATATGAATATTTCTCAGAAGTTTTGCTATTGAAAGTGCAAATCCTTTGAGATTACATACGAGTATACGGAATCAGTTGATTGAGATTTTTTCGATAACGAATTTCGTTTTAAATAAATTGCTATCGAGAAGAAGGTGACGAAAGGTAATCCTTTTTGAAAATCGTACACAAAAAGAAACGATTCGAATGACTGTCGCAATATAAAGTTAAAAATGCAGATACAGTACAGTGTGAGAGTGGATATGGAGCTATGCTGATGGTAGCTATACGTGCAGTTTATGAAAACGTTTTTGAAAAGAGAGTTTATTTAAAAAATACCAATACCTACGCATATTGCGTAAAAAACTCAGAAGTTTGTGAAATTCGGTACAAAAAGGTTCCGAAAATTATTTTTTTTGATACAAATTTACGGAACTACAGAGTTTTCGTTCAGAAATCTTTTGGCTCTTGTTAGCTCTTTGAACCAAATTGAAGATTGGAGAATGAAGTTGCTTGTAAATCATTTATTTGAACTCGCATGACGACTGAAAAGGCGAACCACCAGGCTGAACCAATGAGAAATTCGAGGATCTATAACTGATGCAAGGACGTTGTCATTGATCTACATTTTTCCACCTTTGGCTAACTGCCTCCAGTTGCGCACTCCAAGTTGGTTGAGGTCCCCTTCCACTTCTGCGCGCCACCAGATCCAAGGAGATCTTCATCCGCCTTTGATAACGTCCATGATTCTGCGCCATAAAGCAGGACTGGGATGATGAGGGCCTAATATAGAGTCTCCTTGGTGTTTCGCGAGAAGGCCTTACTAATCAATTGCCTTCTTAGGCCAAGGTAACAGCGGTTGGCAAGTGTAATTCTTCGCTTCATTTCTGATGTGATGTCATTTTCAGAGTTAATACCGGAGCCGAGGTAGACAAAGTCCCGAACTACCTCAAAGTTATAGCTGTCTATCGTGACGTTCTGTCCGATTAGTCGATGTTGTGTGTTCCGTCTTGTTGACAGCAATTTTGTTTTGTCCTCATTCACCACTAAACCCATTTATGCCGCCTCTGTACTGATACTTGCAAACTCACCAGTGACAGATCGTTGTGCTCTGCCAATGACTTTTGGAAAATTTGCCCCTGGTGTTGGCTTGCGAGTTTCGCACAATTTTCTCAAGAATGATGTTGAAAAGGTCACATGACAGCGCCTTGTCTAAATTATAAATACCAACACCAATAATTTGCAACCAACATAGTCATTTAATTTGCAAATCTAGTTTTGTCTCACTTTGTCTCACCAATTGTCCATGGAAGTAGCATTTGTGTCATTCGCGTATTGCTTCTCTTTGACAATGAGAAAAGAGGATATGGTAAGAATTTCAACAAACAACGATGAATGGAATTTCCACAGTCTCTTTCCTTCTTCTGTCGTTTGTTATGGAGAAGTTTTGATATAAGGTCTTACGGAAGAATCTTTTCTTTTTACGGGGTCAACTTTTCGAGCTTCGGTAAGAAGTACTTATAACTTCAAAAACCACGCAAATCAGATAAATGGTTGTTGAATTATGGAGGAAGAAACAGACAGACGATGCGTTTAATATGTCTAGTAGTATGGATTAAGTTTGCATCTCCGCTCGCGTGAAATAGTACCATCAAGTAACGTATACTGATCCGGTGAGTTCCTTCTCCTCCCTCTCGACCATCACTCTAAAACTTAAATGAACAGCAACTCTATAAATTACAACAAAAAAATTATGAATATCGGATGAACGAACTTTTTTTTAAATCGGCCGAGTAGTTCCAGAGATACCTTCTACATCCCTTCCCCTGTTTACCACCACTTTAACCCGAAAATGGCAACAAGTCTATAATTCAAGAAACAAATTATGAAAATCTGACAAGTTCCAGAAACAAATAGTTCAGATCTTATAACCGTCAACCAAACTGCATAGCTCGTGTTAAGATCATTACGAAATTGCCTAAAGCTCTGGGCAACACAAATTGTCTCGGACTCGGACTACTACTTGGAGATAGCCAAATTACGGATACGGGTATCCATAACGCCACAGCACGAAACGGATTCTGTAAGAAGATTTGACATCGGAAGGATCCTATAGGAAGATACCGCCAGAACTTTGGCTGATGATTGCCTCTCTTGGAAAATATCTTAGCAAAACTCAGTGGTAACACTGCCAATGAGCTATCAGAAGTGCCACCACAACCAAACCTCTCGTTCAATGATGTAATTCTCGTTTGGACAAAAGGCTTATAAATGCTGCAGACCAAAATCAGAGCTAATGAGAGACCTAGCCAGCCCAACAGGCAAACTGCGAAGGAAGGTACATCCACTTATCAGAATCTATATTATAGTAGAATAGAATCTTTACATCTAAAAGCAAAACTCTTCATAAGGTCAAAACACCTTTTCAACTTGTCACATTATATTTAAGCAAAATTCATAACAAGGATTCACTTTACGGTTTCCGTATACCACCTAAAACGACTATATGACATATGTGTACATGCATCCAAACTAATTTCTATCAATCTCAACGAGGAAGTTTTCATGAGGAACTCCTATATATGTGGCTAATATTGGGCTCCGGAGGTGGAACGACTGTGTTATGTGTGGATTTGTGGTCGATGTGTACACTTCCGATCGCAGCTAATAAGATATCCTTATACAGTTTCGAAAATTAATATTCTTTGGGCATGCCATATATATGGGTTTCTATGAAAGTCCTTTGCCGTGGCATACACCACACCCAGCTTCAGCTACTTTATTTATAACTTCTCATAAGTAATTCGTCCTTCTTGCGTTATTATCTTATTTGCGCAATTACACAGATGCTCGTTCGACTGCATGAGGTTTTTGTACTCGTATATATGGCCACAGCCAAGGATAGAAACCAGAAAGTTTAACTTTGTGTGCGTTAGCGGTAAGGATTGACTTGAATTTTTGGTTTTCATATTGAAATGGTTATTATACCCCGAGGACACACTCTGGACGGGATATTGGATAAATAAGTTGTCATCATCTCCGTCGTCGTTTTTGTAAGTTGTTGAGGGTGGGGGAGATTCTCTTCACCCTTGGGTACTTTGGGCAGGATATACAAATACATTCAACTCTTCTTGATTATATTTGTCGCCCGTTTACTATGCTTAAGCACAAGTTGTAAATGGGTGTCTGATGTATTTGATTTGTTTTATAACAAATATTATAGGTAGGTAGGAGATGAAAGGACGAGTAACTTCTGGGTGCAGACAATTTATAGGAACTTGATTATTATTTGAAAACTTTGCTTGGCATTTACAAGGAAAGCTTTTTAACATTTCATAAAATGCATTCGTCGTATTTACATATACCTACGAATGTTCGTTAGTAGACGAAATTAATGTATTTGTGAAACATATTTTCTTTATTCGGACATTGCACAGTCATTTATGTAATATGTATGTATAAAAGGCGCTCATTAACTGAAAATAAAATTATTTTTTTTAATTAATAGAATCCTAAGAAATATTACAAATTTTTCTTTTACGCGAATCCAGTGTTTGAAACTTGAAAGTCCTATCAAATCAAGACAAAAATCTGTTAAGTCGAACAAGAGGATCTTATGATTGTATAAGAGGCAAAGTCGCGTTTAAGGATATTGAACAAACACTTCTGCAGACAATCACATTTGGTAAAGACAACTTCAATTCCGCTTAAGCCATTCAATGACAATATACTGATAAAGTGAACAACCGTATCGTTTGTCCGAGAAGGCAGAAGACCCTCTATACTGACAATAGAGACGGTTTTTTTCTTTAAATATTGCATACAAGATCCTCAAAGCGGTACTTGTGTACGACTAAAACCATTCCTTGATACTTGAATGACCCTTGCCAATGTGGTTTTAGGCCCGCAAGAAACAAGTTCACAATAATATTCATATACATAGTCGGATTCTGGACAAAATCCCAGTAGTACAGATCGATACTTGGCATCTGTTTATTGATTTTAAGGCCACATAATTATGAGAGTACTAGCTTTTGCACGAGGCTTTGCTCGCGCAGCCCTCAGGAATTGGTACACACGAAACCTTCCTTAGTATCTCTGAAAAATATGTTTAAATTATAATGATCAATATGTAAGTGAAGCGCTAGGTATCGCTCTACTGGGTTCCGGGACATGAAGGCATTCGAGGCAATGAGAAAGGAGACGAATTATGAAGACAAGGTTCGACAGCTGTTTCAGCTGGTTCGACAGCTGACAAGCTGATCCCTCTGTGAACACCCCGCTTTACACACTCAAGCTTGAAGCAGGGAGAAAAGCCAGAATACTCTCCAGAACCGAGAGTATCATACGGAAGAATAGGAAATCTCCGTCCACCATCGTAGGAATCATAACGGAGCACAATACTCTGCGGTATCAAATGAAAAAATGGGCTTAACGGAGCCCTTGGAGGAGCTCTTGAGGACACAACCCACTTCCTATGTCACTGCCAAGGTCTCCACCACACCAGGTATAAATTCCTGCACTAACATCCGCAGCGCCTGTCAGAGTGGTGGACGTCCGTCCGCTTCCGGTAAAAAAGCCAAAGTAAGTACCTTTAGTTTTTTTTTATGGCATGTTATATATTTTTGTAATAGGTCGTAGAGTAGCGAGGACAAGGACCTCCCCGTCCTGCGAGTGCTATGGTCAGTTGTATATATAGGTATATTATGATCGTATGGCCGATGCCGGATGGGGATGGGGTGCGTGCTGCAGTATGGCATGGGGTACATTAATAATGTTCACGTACAAAACAGGTTTCATTTCATTCTGATATGTGGTATGGTAACAGTGTAGAGTTGGGGTAGATGGTTGTTTGGATTCCATAGGAAGACGAAGACAAAGGAAAGGAAATGCAGTATTATTCTAAACAAGTGGTACGATCATGTAGAGGGAGGGCGATGCAGAGGGTGCACATTAAATCTATATCTATACTTATAATACAACTGTAGGCATTTTCTTTGTCTCCTAAAAGCGCGAAGGCTACTGGACAGATTTCATAAAAAAAATAACAATATTATTTAACCAAAACTAGTAGTCAGCCATAGAACAAAAACCAACTACAAACCAGAAACGTCAAACGTCAAAACAGAACCCATTCTCAATGAAATTTCGATAAGTATTCACAATGGGGTAAAATGTATCAATTGATACTCATAATACCAAACTATCAATGAATTGATAGATCTTATCAAGTATCAACTAATTGATATTTGATAGCCATAATAGGGCTGAAAGTGTAATCGTAAATGGACCAAATATAATTTTGTTTGTTTGCTAAAGGCGAGCGGGGCAAAGCGAACACGGGTCAGCTAGTATGAGTATAAGAGTCGTATAGAGTACATACCTATCTACACAAACCGAGTTTGAAATCGATCGGATAAAAAATAACAATCTTCCTATACAAACATTGACTCCACATTTTACTTCTTTACGGGTTGAATTTGAAAATATCCTTCCTTATTCCTTGTATACGTTATGAGAGAACTTCAGTGCAAAATCTCAGCATTCTAGCAAAGGGTTTGAGGTGGGCGTTGATGAGTCAGTGGGTGAATCGTATAATTTCCGTTTTTATACATAGAGACGCAGACGACCTCTACAGCGCGTACCAATTCACTTGGCCATTCTACTGCGCAGGTTTCTGTGTATTTTGTTTTTGTGTTTTGTTTTGTGTCGTGTATATTCTCTTAAATCCTCTCTCTGCGCAACCGACGGTTGGCCAAGTGAATTGGTTCGCGCTATACAAAGCCGTAACGAACGCGGATAAAAATGCCTTCAGTCGTCTTGAAGTTCAAATAGATCGAATAGATCGCTTGATTACAAAAGTTCATTATAAGAGATCTTAGTCTTAGATGTTTGCGACATGTACGATGCGAATGGACTTCAATGCTTTAGCGCAAAAAGTATTCAATTTCAATGCAGATAAAGTACTTGCCGACCCCACCCACCTAAATGCAGTTATAGCGCGTTTCAATTCACTTGGCCAACCGTCGGTTGCGCAGAGAGAGGATTTAAGAGAATATACACGACACAAAACAAAACACAAAAACAAAATACACAGAAACCTGCGCAGTAGAATGGCCAAGTGAATTGGTATGCGCTATAGCCAAAGATTGCACTAACTGGATAGAGGCTTACGGCCAAAGTCCTCCATACTGGTTGTACATAATTTAAATAAATAATTAGCTGTCACAACGGGTCCATATAGGACTTTATAGGCTCAGCTTCTCATTCATTAGTGTGAGTCTTATTTTAAAGACGAATGGAAGGAACCGGCAATCTTGTCCCGTATCCGAGGCTGAATAGAACATTTTTCTGATGGGGATTGAAACTAAAACTACTCCCACATTAGTCTGTGGCAGGGCGGGTGTAGAAAAAGTGAGTCAGGTTTTCCATTAACTCCTCGAAGGTATATTTAAAATCGAAGTGTCCGTTTTCATGTTCAATAATTTTGAGGAAAAGGTGGTTGGGTGTGTATGAATCGGGTAGGCGCTGATTGGCATCAACCTAGCGGTGCCCAGCTGTTGTAACTTTTTCATACACATCAATTGTGCTTATTTTACCTCCGCGTGGTAACCACCGGGTACTGGTCTCGCCCAACTGGGCTTGGCTTGCTAAACTTATAAGCGCGAGTGTTGAACACGAAGAAAATAGCAACACTATAATGCTCTGTCGGAATGACTGACTGAACGAGACTCAGAAGTCTTACATGAGCCCCTCAGAAAGAGGACGTACGGCGGATGAATTCACTAGACTGAATCAACGGTGATGGCAACAGTCAATTTGGCAGATACCTTACTTGAGCTACTTATTCAACATATTTGGAGCTGAGGTCAGTGAGGATTTTTCAGGACTAGTCAGGGTCCTGCAACAGAGATGGTGGCGGATGAACCCTTTATGGGCCTTGCTTCTGTTCGCTTGAACAAAATGTCAATGTGTGTCAGATTAGAGATAATACCAAACACACCATACAGCCATATATAGCCAAGCGTTTATAAGGAAGGATACTTGCATTCCTTAGTCGCGATGCCTACAGTTAGAGGGTTATGCAAAATTAAGGAGCTGTTGAGCATATCCTCAGTAGAACACAGACAAGGCAAACATTAAGTCTTTTTAATGGTCATTAATTTGTAGCTTCCAGGGTGGCCATACGACAATACCATAGATAATAATTTATCAGTCTTATTGCTGCGGTGTTAAGCCAATGCATTAAAATGTTAAATTTTAAGCAATATTTCTTTTGCGATTGTTAAAAGCACGAGGAATTTTCTCTAACGTTCGGAAATTGTTATAGACAGAGTCCCAGATCTTTGGCGCTACCATCGAGTTTATAGTGAAGTTGCTTCTGAGGAGTAACGCAGGAAAACTATTGTTCTGCTCCCTCAGGTTTACACTAAGAACAAAGCCGTCGGTCTGGGAGACTTGTTTCCGGAAAGCGAATTACGGAATATCACAGGCTACAAATTAGCACCCATTGTGCTCCATTGGGATGGGATGTTCATTAGCAACTAGAGCCAAGAGCACTGTGAAAATCGCGCTTCTTCTTGGTTAGTTTCGCTATTTACTACCTTATTAAAATTAGTGAAAATTTCCAAAGAACTACCAACCAACAAAGTTGCATAAACAATTTTACGTACAAAATGTTTAATTATATTCATACTACTTACCACTGGTTCTACCATTTTTAAAGTTCCCCGCATACCCCTCCAAATCCTAGCACAAATTTGCAGAACTAATTCTGCCAACTAGAGCTAAAATCCACTTCATAAATATCCTAAATTCCTAAAATTGTTTACACTCGCAAAATTCTCTTACAACTTAATCCATCCATCATCATGAAAAGCTGAAAAGAATCTCTATCGCACATAACAAAAAGGTCAATGAGATAAACCATAAACCGAGCTACCCCACCGCACCTCAACTCCATTCAATTTAAAAGGCCACCTTCATCCCCTATTTTCGGAAATAATTCAGTTCACATCTGGTAGATGGTTGAATTTTAATCCACCCGCTCCCAATGCTATGCAACGACATCATCAAAAGCACATTAAACGAATTCCAAGAAAAATTCCACAAAAAAAAAAAAAAAAATTGAAATAAAGGACGAACGTGAAACAATCTCAATGGCAAATATCCGCAAAATGAACGCTTTACAATCCACACCCCAGCAAAAAGCGAATTAGCCGACCTCTTCTGAAATTCATTTTACCAAACTTTATCAACAAATTTTCGGAGGTAAGCCTCCATGTGAGAGTGTACCTACTTGTTAATGCTGAATGGAATTCGGAGGCCCATCAGAAAACATATACGAAGAATGGTTCTAGGACCTCCCATGTAGGAGTACAGCGCAGAGCTCTTCTGGAACTTTAATTAAACGAAATTTCCCTTAAATACCACACCCCAATCCCCACCCTCACTACAGCTCCCTCTGCGAGCTATTATTAAATAGACTTGTGTTCGCATATTTTCGTTTTATTACGGTTCATTTTGTGAAGTCTCCCTCTCCAGCATCCCCTTACTCCCTCGCGGCAGCCTATATCTGTATATAGGGTTGTGAAAATTTTGTGTAGCCCATCTGGTTCCTCTAAAAGGACCAATATGCACATTTAGGTACCCTTCTGTTGCCGGAAGGGTTGGCAGCAAAAAAAAAAAAACGCCAAGCAACTTAACCCGCAATGGCTCCAGAGGATGATGTTGGCGGTGGTAGGTACCATATACCAACTATACAAAGTGGCTTGGTTGGTTATAATAATTTTCGCTGGTGCGAGACCTGAAACCTATGGCATGGTTGGCGTTTCGGTGTTCCCAAAGGGGTAATCAGCTCACCCCACATCACTCATCCCCCATACGAGCACAATGTGTGGGCAAATTTTTTCATATACACTTCGGCCACCCAAACACCACCCTTCATTCAGCGAATATGCATTTCGAAAGTTGTTCAAAAATTTCATTAAATATGGTTTCATTGTTGTTCAACGAAACCAGTCAAAATTAAAACCAAAATAAAAATAAAACAGACAAATTCCCAGCGAATAGAGGAACAGGATGTATGGAGAAAAAAAAAAAAAAAAACTCAACAGATACGTGGTACCCACCGAATGAGTAAATAATAAAATAAAAAGGACCCTCCAACAGTCTGTGGTGTTATTTTTGTGCAAACCAATGTTCAGATGGATACACTACTGACTGCATATTACGTCGCCATGTCACTGCGTTTTTTTCCTGTTTTCATTTTTTTAGTATCCTTTATCTGGATTCTGAGAGCGGTACATACTGGTCCTGGGTGTCCTTATGGTGAAAATGTGACTAAATAAAAATTGCATTTTCTGCAAAAAAAAAAAAACAAAAAAAAACTCTTCTTTCGGCTGAAGGAAAATAAAAAAGGACACCCACCCACATAGGGGTGTATAGTATTTGCAAATGAAATAAGGATGTGAGGACTTAATATGCCAGAAATTGTATTTATGCACTTTTTTGTATTTTTTTTTTAATGGGGGTAACTGAAGTGCACAAAAATTAAAACTTTTTCAATGCATGTATGTGGGGGGTTGATAGCGACTTCCAGCGTTTTAGTTGCGCTATGTCAGAGGAAAAATTGGAAAATTTCTATTTGTACAGCAAAAGCTGGGAAAAACTAGAGCCGGATATAAATTCACATAAAAATTTGTTGAGAATTGAGAATGCAAACAAAGTGCACACGAGCAGCAAATGAAAGAACTCACATTAGATTTTGGATTGGGATTTTGGGCAGCCATATACGTGAGGGGTTGGGTTTTATTTGTTAATCGGCCGCAAATTGTTTTTGGCAAAAAGACGATTAATGAACTACTTTTGTTATTTATTTGCTTTGTCGTTGAGGGGGCATTAGTTACTTATTTGGACGTTAATCACCGAGCTCTATGCGCGGAAACCATACTTCTTTGACTTGTGAAAATTGTCTTGTTCTTGATACATTTGGCATTCATAAGAGTCTACTGAAGGAGCATTTAAGATAGTCTTTCAAAAAGTTTCCAGCTTATGACTTTGATTGAAAACACGTTTCTATGCACTCACTATTTTGAGATCTAAATAACTTTGCTCAAAATTGATACACAAACTAAATCATTTAACAGCTTCAAAGGAGTATTTAGGGATGTTCAACAACAATCCGAACGTTTTTTTTGGACCGTTTCGTAGCCGTGGACGAAATATGGATTCGTTATAACACAAAAGAGATAACAAATAACAGTCGAGACTGTAGACTACTCCTGGTGAATCGAAGCCGAAGAAGATCAAGGTGGGTCTGTCGGCTAACAAGGTCATGGCGACAGTTTGTTGAAACGAGCGGTGTCATTCACATCATCATTACTTTATAAAGGCTAAAACGATCATTGGTGCCTATTATGCAGAGCTCTTGGATTCATTCAACGTCGAAGGTCGATGTCGACTTGAAAGAGATTTGATTCGATTTGAAAGAGAGTGTGTATACTACCATGCCTGGTAGTATACACACTGAAGTGTGGTCTACCATATGTAGTGCCAGTTCGTTGGTACAGCGGCCACTTTTGAGCGCGTTTTCGAAACTTATATTGATCTATCAGATGACCTTCTATCTCATTGACAACATACTTTCGCTTCTGACTCGGTCTAGGTTTTCATAAAATTAAGTATACTCTGGAGGTTGGACAACTTGTTTACGTTGGCCTACGTCCATTTCTAAAAATCGGCTACACTCTTTCAACCAATGTTGATCCTTTTGACAAACCTTGCATTTAGATTTCCTTTTTTGCACTTGTCGAGAATGGTAAACTTGAGTTGCAGATTTCGATTTGATTGCTTTTGTGGTTGATTATTGTTCCACAGTTTAGAGAATGCGAAAACCGCATTGCAAAAAGTCGAAAAAATCTTTTATATATGGCAGTTCCTTACTACTATCCAACTTCTCTTTCTATTGGGGCTGGGTCGTGTTGCATAAAGTTTTGCAGTAATACATAGGAATAGCGTTTCAGTTCTTTAATCTATTAAGTTCTATATAATAGCCAATTATAATGTTTGCAATTTTCAAGGTTAAGATTTTTCAACCCAATACATTTTGCAACTTGTCACTCAAGGAAGAGCCAAAAAATGATGTAAGAGTTGCGTCGAATACGACTCTAAATTTAGTGGTGGTACTGGATTCCTTGATGACAGTGTGATCGGATATAAAAAAAAAATAATGAAAGAGAGACTTCAGAACCTCATCAGATTCCTCTACAAGACTAATATGTCCGATCTCGAGGTATACTCGGCCACGCATTTGGTATACTATTTTTAGCAAAATTGGGCTGGTGTGGAGTCTCTTCTCCAGGTGTAGAAAATATCTGACGGCCGCTTGGTAGGTTGGGCCCATACTCGGATTATCTCCACAATTGAAATTCAGGCGGACTTGATAGCTATCAGGTAAGCGACCTACCAACAACTCGCATCAATCTTTGGTTCAACTACTGTAGTGCGAATACTCCATCTTTTAGTCACGACACGAATGGAATGTATTAGCAAAAATGTTGTTAATTACGAACGGTTATCATTAAAGCCAGGCGCTTTTTGATTTAAAAACGTTTCCTCTATCTGAATAAGAACTTTTTCTAGAGAGACGACGAAAATTGTTTTAGCCCTCAAATGGTTTCATCTCTCTATTTCATCTTCGATTCCTGATTATTAGAGGAACACTACTCTTATTACATTCTTAAATGGGCCAAGAATAACAGAGCAACTATCAGCTAGACACACGGCAACCTATGCATTTTATAGATAAAAATTGTTTGAATTGCCTTGCAAGACAAGCGGAACTCTTCATAGAGCATATATACCTACAATATGGGATATCTTAAGAGCTCAGAAACTATGGAAACTATGAAAACATCCAAGGTCTAAGACGGGCTAAGAAACTTTTAGGTGGAATTCATTGCCTCACGAGGTTTTCTCTTCTCAAATCAACCCATAAATTTATTAGTATCTTATTTATCTTACTTATTCAAGCCCATACCCTTGAGTGTTTATTATTTGAAATTTTATTCATGAGCTTTTTGCTTTTTATTTTTTTTTATTATTTAGTGGTTATTATTTGAAATTTTGTCGAATCGGATAGCAGCGCTACCTACCTGGTCCAATTGTTAATCTAAACCATCCTTAGACCCATTCAAACATACACACCAAATTTCATTAAAATCGGTCTAGCCGTTTAGGAGGAGTTCGGTTACAAACACGTACAGAAGAAATATATAGATTTAGAAAAATAAAAAAATCCTTACTGAATATATTTTTTGATAGACATAAGATCAGAGGAATCTCTTCGGAAAATATGTAGTGAAAGTCTCTGCGGATTCTATAACTAAAACCAATGATCACATTCTAGCATCATGGGGGCTACTGACCCTGACCCCCCACAAGAGGACTAAATACTCGTTTAGAGCATACCCGTGGACACATTAGGTACTCACTCAAACTGTGGATTATAGATAAAGTGCTCCTCCAAGGCAAAGCCACATCACATAAAAAATAGGACTCCAATCCACAATTTTATGCCGTACCTATTCGAACTGCTGAATTGAGAAAGTTTCTCAGAACAGTTATTCTATAACGATACTTGTCAGGGGCTTCCGCAAAAATTAGGGTAGTAAAAAACGACTGGTGTAATATGTTGCTCTGGGTGTTGAGCCTGGAATCCCCCAATAACCCAGCACACAAACTAGTCACTGAGACACTGCGCGCACTTGTCAGATACCCTCAGATGTACTTTACAGAAAAACACTGTACGATTTTAATAATTTTTGTAGTAGATCCAGACTATAGACATTAAACTTCCGATATGTGAAATTTTAACCACCATCTAGATAGATCGGTGATCCATCTATTTATGTAGTCGGTTATACCTCTATTTTTTTCGTCTAAATCACACGTTTGGTTTTATTCTTATATACCAAATTCCTCGAAATTACCATACAAAAAGTTTCAACAAAAAAGAATCAATCCATCCGGATTGAACACTAGCATGAAAAGCCATCTGAATATAAGAAACCATCCAAGCATTGTCCAGTCCATGTCCATATACCTTGTTCACTGCTCTCTTAGTGCACACTTTGAAGATGCAAATCAAATTTCTCCGTATACACATGTGGTCCAATAAAGAAATTATCCGCAGCTAATCTGTGAGAAAATTGACACCCCATTATCGCTAAACAAGGATATGAGGTATTGTCATCATATGCACCAGTGTACATCGCACTGAGGAAGTAAATTTCCCATGAAGCACCACAATCTCTTGAGTCCACCCCAGATAACAGATCGTGCGTGCGTCGGTTATTATAATTTGCATTCCTCTATAGCACTGCTCCTGAACTCACATAGCTGATAATCGCTCAAAGCAGTGCCGCACTATGGGCAGTCCTGCCAACGCCCACATGTGTGCAACTTAACATACAGAAAAAAAAAAAGAAAACTAAGGCGTTACCACCAACCATAGTGTTTCCATTGCCACCTTTTGGACACACAACAAACAAACAAAAAACATGAACTCAACAATAGGAAAATGTGCAGTGACACGCATGTGAATTACATAAATTCTGACCAAAAGTAACAAAGCCACACACAATGGTCCAGAGGACATCTGAATATTCAAATATGCGACAGATATGCGAAGTTGTCCAAGAAAGGAGCATCCGCACATCGAAATAAAAGGACAACAATGGCAGCCCAACAAAAGGTGAACAATAAGTAAAATGCTCGAGATATTTGCAATGCACACTTGAGTATATTGTGGCATTTAGGACGTTTTCGTCCTTAGAAAAAAAAAATGGACACAATAAGATTTGTTTGCAAATTCAGTCATCATCATTCGGATGCTAGTTGATTGCATTCAATAGAAGAAATCGAAGGAGTTCCAATGAAAATCATTGTTGTCATTTGGGAAAAGGATTTACACCAGCCACAATACTCTGGCATCATCCTGTATAATGTACATGTACACACACTCTACTGGTGGGAACTTAGAGATGCAAAGTTCCGCCGCCGGCCGTGTAGGTCGCCAGTCAATATAAAAGGAGTGTATCATTATGCGTACGCATGTTTTAAACTAATTTGGGTTATATTGAAGAAAATCATCCCTTCAAACTGATAAGAGCAACTCCTCGTTGCTTACATTACTTATCGGGCTTCCGACCTTCTATCTTCTTCGAAGGCGGATAGTTATACAAAACTAAGTGCTCTCTTAAGTGATTCGGTGTAGTATTCGAAGATCCTTTTGGCTGGAGCATTATTGTTCATAAGCTTGATGTGTTTTAGCGTATAGTTGACGTCTTTCCATATTTGGGATGAAATATTACGGTTTATTGGGTTCTCGGTTGTATCCTTGTATGTATCTTATTTTCCATTCACCCTTCTCGCAAACAGAATTTTACTTTTGAAAAAAAAAACCCACAATTGGCTCCTTTCAGAACTGACAGGATGTGGATTTTACATTTCGCCGAGTCAGTCATTTTGAACCTGATTGTATAGCCAAAGCGAATAGGATGACATGAACTCCTCAACTATCCCGAAGTTACTGTAAACTAAGATTTTTTTTTTTTAAATACTTCTCTCGGGAAAGGCGAACCTATAACGCTTCAACAGCACCCCGAGATGCTTGCAGATGTATGTTAGTTCTGCACTTAAATTGCTGCAAATTGTATACTTCTGGAAATATATCCCCAGGAAGCGAGTTCCAAAGTTTGCTTGTCCTGTAGCAGTAGGAGTTTTGAAAAGTTGATGTCCTCGCGGTTGTCAAGTGTACTGTATGGTCATGAGCATTAGCAGCCTGTCTTGGGGGGCACCCAAAAGTTGCATTTCGAGGGATAATGTCTTTGAGTTCCTCAGAACATCTGTGACTCCTAGAAGGTGCATTGAGTTCTTGGGATGGATTGGATGGTGCTCCAGATCGAGATTGAAATTAAGTCACATGATCGCACATCGCCTCCTGCCGAAATGCGGTCAATGTTTCGAGTGCATAAGACTGTAGAATATCTATATCTGCAAACAACTGTTTAAGTTTGTTAGATCGTTTAGCTTTAGATCATTGTAAAAGAAGGCTCCCTAATGGGGTTTCCGTTATTGGGATAGAGCCGGACAAGTGCGGAGAAAGTGGAGAATGGTCTCTTCCTCCTCTTCGTCCAACCAACTATATATACCTACTAACAAAAAATCGTTTGAGAATACGCCAAGACTTGTTGCATGACTGCCTATAAGGCAGTGTCCGGTGATGACACCTATTGTAGTGCTAATGTGCTTTCGCTCAAGAGATATCAAAATCTTAAAACGTTCAAGACCTAGCTTTTGGCCAAATCTGTTTTGTCGCTAGACATGGCGTGCCACTTATCTACCTAATGTTTGTTCTTTAGATAGCATCCATCTTTATTATGAGTTTGCTAGAGCGATCGATTTACTAGAGCCATAGGTACATTATTTGTTTGCTAAAGGTACGATTGGTATAGTGTAGTTCCGAGTTTAGCAAGTTCATCAGCCTTACAGCTTACTGTAATGTTTATTGTCTATGTCTATGGCACCCAGCAGAGGTGAATATTGAACTGTGCTCCGCCATCTGCCTGAGAGACGTGCGACAGTCTAGGGCTGTAGTCTGTAGTAGAGTTTGTAGATACCGATTTCAAATACTTAATCGAAACTTGACCATTCGAGAAGATACAGATATCTTTAGCGGATATCACGTTTTCTATTAGCCAATATATTGCCATTATTTCCGCCTGAAATATGATCGCTCCTCCTAGAATTATCCGGTAGAGATGGGGACTCGGATGATAATGTAGCTGAGAGTTTATTGAGAGTAATTACATGAAAAACTTAAATGTAAAAAAAGAGCCAAGTTCTCTTATAGAAAAAAAATTAAGTGTGTAACTCGCCAGCGGCAGCCACGAAAAGTAATGAGATCTAAATGTATGCCAAGTTCTTAGATCAAGATTTCATTAAAGATGAAATTTGGTGAGGTGGGCATTTATCAGCTTGGTAAATGCTAAAAGTGTTTGGGTCAATTGGTTCCGAAATAAGAGGGGGGGTCTAAATCTAAAACAGCCTGAGTTTGTTCCTATAAAAAGGGTGTGTGCCTTTACTATAGAGAACTTGGCTGGGGCAATACCGTGCCCTTTGATTTTATGATAAGCTGTTAAGAGAATATACATTACGAAACTACTCGTAGAAGCACTTAGATCAATCTGCAACTGAGGGACCTCGTCATATTGAAGGGAATGGGATAGCATACAGGTCGATTAGAAATACCATAAAGGAACTGAAGGTTCACTCAATTAGCGCAAGTGGTAGTCACTTGGTCAATTGAGAAAATCGAGGTGCAAGTTCACTTCCTGACAGGGGAAAACAGAAATGTCTTCCCAAGTGGATATATACGGAGAATTGACTGTCAGAATTCAAAACTATTCAAACAATCACTTAAAGGAGTCTGATGATGAATTAGTGGTGTAGTTCGAAATAGCTATCATTCCTACCAAAGTGACTGTGTCTACGAGTTGTTGTTAATGTAATTCTCTCAAACAATAATTCAGAGACTGAAATTCGACATAATTTCCCAACAGAAATTGTCAGGGTCAATCCCAAACAAGCGAGAATCGTTGTTACTCCTCGCTTCCCCACTCAGTTAACAAAAAAACCATGGCCTGGGTATTAGCCAACGAATTCTTCCCAATAATACCTCTCTACTCGTATGAATCTGTTGAAAAATCTCACAGCGTGCGGGAAAAAAAGAGAGGAAGAGGTGAAGAAAACCGAGAGAACGACAATAAACAAAAACACCTCGTAGCAACAACAACGCACAGAGGTTGGTCTTCTCCTCCGTTCTAATCACCAGTTGGCGGGCTTGTATTCGTCGCTCAATTAGCGCAAGTGGTAGTCACTTGGTCAATTGAGAAAATCGAGGTGCAAGTTCACTTCCTGACAGGGGAAAACAGAAATGTCTTCCCAAGTGGATATATACGGAGAATTGACTGTCAGAATTCAAAACTATTCAAACAATCACTTAAAGGAGTCTGATGATGAATTAGTGGTGTAGTTCGAAATAGCTATCATTCCTACCAAAGTGACTGTGTCTACGAGTTGTTGTTAATGTAATTCTCTCAAACAATAATTCAGAGACTGAAATTCGACATAATTTCCCAACAGAAATTGTCAGGGTCAATCCCAAACAAGCGAGAATCGTTGTTACTCCTCGCTTCCCCACTCAGTTAAGGTGGGTCTGATTTCCAGAGAAATCATTACCAACAAGCCTGCAAAGAGACCGTCCAATAGATTGATTGTTTACGGATAATTCGTTTTGACCTTACTAATTTGCATTTCCATTCGATAAAGGAAACTTTCGAATTTAATTTCCTATGAAAACTTTTCAGAAATCCAAAACAATAAATTTCCCAATTCAAATCCCGCCCATCGTGTATAAAATAAGTACAAAGCCCTTTTTTCGTTCTCCGAAAACAAAGTGAAATCATCTCATGACAATATTCCCCACGAACACCAACTCAATTCTCACACCATCATCATCGCAGACATTGTTCACTTACTGCCAAGGAAAATGTCAAAGCTGCCATTTGCACATCTTCCGACATTGTCCTCGAAAGAATCACAAAACCCATCACTATCCCCAACTCCCACCACCATTCCCAGTCCCAGCACCTTAATCATCATCATCATCACAATCCAACCTCATTCACCTCGGCTCTTCAGAAAACAAGGTAAATCAAGTTTCAAGAAGCCGTTGACAATATAAAGAAAATCAAAATCAAATTTTCCATCCCTTATTGCTCACTCATTGGATCCTTAGAGTCCTTAATATATTAAATTTTCGTTTGAGCGTGCTGCTTGCATAAAAACGACTACAACGAGAAAAAAAAGAGACGAAAACCGGGGATCGAGGAAGGAAAGACAAAGGACCCATTGGATGCGCTCCGTGTGCACGTTATAGTGTCGTCGTCATCGTCGTCATAGTTAACTGGATATCCTTTTGGTGTGTACCTGGATCGACTCCCAAAAACAACCCTGTCGCCATAGTTGTCAATCTGTGAATGTGTAGTTAACCTTATTAAATGGAGCAAAACCAAACACCCAAGGGAAGGATAACATTTAGACTTTGCCACCCTCTGTAACCTCTGAGTTCAAACGCGCGCACCAGAACCAAAAAGAAAAAAAAAACATACCACTGCCACAAATACATGTTAACTGGGGGTGAGAGATTTACCCTTGTGGAGAAAGTGAGCTCACATGCAAATGACCCATCCGGGCAATGTCTGCGTGTTTTCTCATCCAATAGGGCTTAGGCGGTAGAGGCGCATGTCTGATAATATTTCCAGACTCACCACGAGATGCCGACATCCTTGCCATCTCTCAGCTGAGATTATCGAGATTTCGATGAATCCGAATCTGGAATTCACAAAATTGCCCTGCTTAGATTGTCGGTCTGTTAGTGTTGGTGAAGAAACGAGCCACATTGGAGGGTGTTTTGCTGTAACTGTAATAAAGCTCACTCGCGCACATTGTACAGGATAAATGGCTGCTGATTCAATTTGTGTCTTCACACTTCCTTAACTAACCGATGATGGTAATATACGAGTGTACGTGGGGGTGAGAGCAACTCTCACTACCGGCAATCCCCAAGGACAACTTGTTGGTGAACAACTAAGGAGGCGATTGCTTGGATGAATGGTGATTGGGTAAGTGGATGAGGAAGGTTGCGTGCGGGAATGGGGAATGGGGACTTCTAACTTAATTGAATAGATAATAATTTACGGCTCAATTAGGGGAAAGATATTTCATTTAGATGGGATAAATCTTTTGTTTACAGGTCACTGTCCATGGGCGATGTTAGCTATATACAATGCAACGAAGGCAGGCACGTAGCCAGGGGGGGGGCTTGAGGGGCTGAAGCCCCCCCCGAAACGCTAAGCTAAAAATTAAAAACTAAAACTTTCTAATATAAATTCAAATCTTCCCCAACCATTCAAATGCAAATATAACTTTAAAAAATGTCAAAACACGCACCAGAGAGTCGAAAAACTCGACTTATAAGCCTTTGTGAAACGCAAGATTCAATGAAAGGTATGAGATGACAGTATTATTTCCTTTGTAGAGCTCTTCAAATGCATCTCAATAAGAAATAACCAGCAGAACGTGGGCGATGTCTTCGAAAGCATCAACATTTTTGGCAGCGATCCAAAAAGTGATTTCCTAGTAAGCCTCATTGTATGCGAAAAACTATTCAATTTAACGCTACCCTTATCAGTTTTCCTACAGACCAAATCCTTAGATTTCGTTTCTGCTATCGACCGCACAAAAGAAGTTCTGAATTCTCTTAAGAATTCAATCCGAATCCCAACTTGCCGAGGACTTATTTGAAGTTGAATTAAGAGCCCCAAGAACTTCATTGAAAGAAACAACGCGTTCCAATCCAGAAACCTCTACTACTATTTTATAGTGTCTAGTCTATACTGATTCCTTGCATAGGAAACATCGTTAAAACAAAATCTTACGGACAGATTCATGGTCAACGAAGACGTTCTACCATCATGTCATGTCAAAAAAAAATCAAGACGTATTCAGCTTTGAAAAAAATAATTTTAGTATGTTCGTTTAGGTACATACGATTTAAAAAGTAATAAGAATCAGTGAATTGGAATATACAATGTATCCCAGTTAAGCAGTATAATCCTTTAAGGGAAGATTACTGAAGTTCCGGCGAACAAAAAATTGTATGGCAAGGGGGGTCTATTTTCACCATATGTCTCGTTTTATTTTTTATAAAATTTTTATCCTTGAGAATTTTTTTAAAAATTATGTTAAGCAACTTTTTTACATACGATCAACAGAATTTGTAGTAAAAGCTGTTTTTTGTCAGACAAAAATGGTCAAAAAGAAACTCGATATTTCTCTAAAATCAACTTTTACTTCCATAGCACCCCAGAAGAAAAAATTCATGGGTGTTAGGTAAGGAGATCTAGCTGGCCAAAGATTGGGCCAAATCGACCAGTTCACCGTTCATTAAAAGTATGGTTAAGGAATGGATTTACCCCGCTGCTACTGTCACAAGGTGCTCCTTGCCTCCATCTTGTTGAAAGAACATCGATCTTCTCTGAAAAAGAAGAACATCTTCAAGGAGCGTTCTCTAAGAAATTCAAGGGAATTAACTGTTTGTGGAAGAACGTGCGGCCGTGCGGGCCTACTAAAGTGTTTTCAAATATTTACGCTAAACCTCCTTTGAAATAAGCACACATTTTGAAGAAGTTGTTCAAAATAATTAAATTCTTACCTTTGAAAGGATGTTGTGTGTATTAAATGGGGATCGGGGTCAGACCAATGGTGCAAATTGTGGAGGTTTGTAGCTTTATAACTTTGTTTGTGAATTGCGCTTCGTCAGTCCACAGAATGTTCTTGAGGAAGTGTCCGCACCGGTGTTAAATGGAAAGGGTGTAACCTATTACTCTGGACAGTTCTGTGAAACCTGGTTCTGGGACCCGTTTACAAACACTTTGTCGCCGTAATCGCACGTTTTGAATACATTTTATGGAGATCAACTTATCAATGTTAAGCTTTTTTTTTTCATATTCGACAATTAACCGTTAACCATTGCTCATAACTACGTTAGTTTATTATTCTGACTTAATTTTGTTTGACCATTTTTTTGATAAAAAACGGCTTTTACAACAACTTCTGTTCATCGTACGTAAAAAAGTTGCTTAACATAATTTTTAGAAAATTTCCCAAGGATAAAAATTTTATAAAAAACTTTTAATTAAAATTTATTAAGTAAACATTTTGAGAAAAAAAAAAAACATTTTAAGTAAAAAAATGTAACAACAAATTTTCAAAATGTTGAGTTTAAGGAGCCATAATTTGTTTGTAGCTGCACATATGTACCCGAAGTGCATAAGACTTGTATGCGCTTCTAAATTGTCTTTTCAAAATGCACAAAACAATTTTTGTATCTCTAATAGTTTAGAAGTTATAAGGTTTTAAGTGGTAACACCTACAAATTTGAGGTCACATGCTTTGAAGGGCCATAACGGGAAATATGGTGAAAATAGACCCCCCTTGGCATACCTAAAATTTTTTGTTCTACGGAACTTCACGAATCTTCCCTTAAAGGATTATTCTGCTTAACTGGGACACCCTGTATATAGTTTTTTGTTTAAAGAATTCCTCTTAAGATTTGGAAGCAAGCCCCCCCCGAAACAAAATCCTGGCTACGGCCCTGCGAAGGAGGGGGAAAACGTAATTAACTTTGAAATGGAACGCGTTAAAGGTTTTGACCTTTTGAATAAGCTGATGGAGTATGCCGGGGTTTTGATACACCAGTTCACCCATTTAGTGCTTGTGCATGTGTGCGCCGCTGTAATGCCTCAGGTGATTTACATATTGGTCGTTTCGAATTTTCCAGAATACAATTTCATCAGTCGCGAAGAATAAATACCGGTGGAACATTTATAGGAAGATTTTGCAAACTTTCCATGCAATGATATGTATGCAAAATTACACGGGTAGCCATATATGTAAAATATGCGTCACACACAGGACAGCACACATATAGTGATTTCTTCACTTAATTTTAATTTTTAGAAACAAGCTGCATTTGAAAAAAAAAAACTCTTTCGTATATACCTATTTAATTAAAAGGAAGTCCCCAAAAAAACGTCTGTCTATATCTTTGCGAGAAGCAATGAACGGATTTTGATCACACAGGAGCTGACTATAGGTAAGTTCAAATCAAATTGTCCCTAATTTTAAAATGAGTGCCTAGATCTAACTTAAAAAAGGCTTATTGAACTTAAAAACATAAAAATGGGCGCAATGATTCAGTGCTTAGTTTGCTGGACTACCGGCCGAGGGGTCCCATGTTCGAACCCCGGAAAAACACAAATTACATCTAAAGTTTTTTTCCACTGTGCCTTTCTGTTTGCCTCTTATTTGTAAAACAAAAAAAAATTAACATTTCGTTATAGTATAATTTTTATTGGTAGGTTTTAAAAATTCCAAGGATTTACAAACGTAAAACGGACAAACGCCTAGAGATATACATAGGTACTTTCATATAAATTCATAGACAACAGTCGATTTAGTAAATTTTCTAGGTTCAACCGCATTTGTGCACTGGAAACATTTTCTAGAGCTAAACTTTCATTTCAAGGATTTTTTTAGAACAATTTAATATTGAAAGAAATGTCAAAATTTTTACCAACTATATGCATATGCAATTCACTTTCGTTGGTTGCATTGACACTTTCTTTGACATACTTTTAATCCATTAGATAAACAATAGTTGAGACTCATTAGTAGCCAGATGGTAACGCCACACTTCAAGCCCAAAAATTTCAACTAGGTACAATACGCAAATCATTCTGAAAAATAATTTTTAGAGAAAGCAAAGAATGTTTTCATAGGATCGGGTTCATTCACAAATCCGATTGTGAGCAGTTTAATATAGGTCTCCTTAAGAATGGATTTCTATGATCATAAAATTTAGTACAGGTAGATGATACCAATTTTTACGGTTTATACCTACCTGTGAGCTGAGCATCGCCTTTGAGTAAGAATTCCGATGGTCGTTTTTGTAATCCTCCGTTTATCCCGTTTAATGAGGGAGAACATGGTGAAATAATATCTGTTCAATATTCTTTTGAAGGTGCAGAAGGTAATTTTTGAAACTTGATGATCATAAGTAAACCTAGTGACATTTTTTTCAAAGAGCGTGTTTTGTAATGTAGATATTACGTAATTTGCGAACTGTATATAAATTGAATATAACATTTGCGCCTTATACTCTATCTCCTTTACCATTCTCTTTATCTTTTATCTTTAAGTCTTAGTCTTAATGTTTCTAATGTCATAGTTTTAAGATTTTATTTAAAATATAAATATTAGTTTTAGCTTCTTTTAAGACAATGGGGTATTGCCCCATTTAGACTTCAGGTATGTGCATGTTGGGTCTATATCTACATAACTTGTGCATATTGTTATTAAGAATACATCCACCAGCAACAAATTGGCAAATTTATATACTTAAAGCCTCAGCTGATCTTTAGCCAAGTACTACTAAATATGTAGTGTTTTTTAATAACTCCGAACTTTGCTGCATTAATATGAAGTGCTTTTTTAAAAGCAATACACTACACAACAAGGACAATAGCATATGCCACTTTTACAAAATGTTGCTTCTATTTTAGGAGAAGGACAAGGCATAGCTTAGCCATATAAACAATGAATACCGAGAAATGGCTAACTATCATCCATACGAAGTCAAATAGAGATGAAATAAACCGAATAAAAGTATAACCACAGATAATAGAGTTACATAGATATCGCATCCAGTGCAAATAAAAATGATCACTTTTTTTCGTTCCCTATTTCAAGCGATTTGTTGAAGTCAAACCTTGCAACCAAATTCAACAGAACAAAATCAAACCTATAACAACTATAGTATCTGTGGTATAACTCTATGGCGAAGAGTCTCAGTGGTTGCTATGTTCGTATATGATGGACTACTACATTTTCGTCTGAAAACAAATAGTAATCGTCTGAAAAATATAAAAATCGTCTGAAAACATTTATTTTAAAGAATTAAAGACCGCAAAGCTGATTCTCAAAATTTATCTACCTATGTTTTTTTTTTGTTTTATGGACTTATTCTTTCCTTCTACTCCATTGTTGGTAGAAGGAACACATTTTTCAGACGATTACTATTTGTTTTCAGACGTTTTAAAAATTTTTTCAGACGTTTCCAATGTCTGATTTTCTGATGATTTCTATTAAATTTCAGAGGTTTTTTTGATTTTTGCCGACGTTTCCAACTTTTTTTCTGACAAATACTATTTATTTGTAGACGAAAAAATTTTAGCCTTTCAGGTTAAACCCCTGGAAAAACACTGCTTGTACCTTAACGTTCTTCCGTCACCATTTCGTAAATCTGTTTTGTTAAATGATAGAAGCTTGATTTATCATCAAGACCAGTCAAATCATCATTTTTGTTGCTGTTGTCTTTTTATATTGAATTTCAAAACTATCCCATTGTTGGAGACTATATACGACGTTTCCAAAGCAAAGTACTGGAGGTAGCCGAACAGTCACTAATTCCAAAGAGTACTGAATGCAGCGACTAGTGACAACAATGCCCAAATGTCAAAATGGGAAATCAACCACAAAATTGTTAATTGTCAAATATAATAAATTTATTAACTTTTATAACGTGGTGCAATTAAGTCGTTTTATTTATTATTTTATTTTATTTATTAAAACTAATTTAGAAAATGAACTTATAAATTAATATCGAAATTTATTTGGCGTTACAAGCGTTTATATTTTTTTCTAAGAATTAAAAATTGATGCTGGGATCGTATAGCACTCGGTTCAGTCCCTTGTCTTCCCTTGAATATAGAAGCAGAATTGTATCTAAATAATAGAAATCACTTTAAAGATTGAAATTATTTTATATACATATAGGAATTAAATGTTATTTTAGAATCTACATTTATATAATTCTAGTGATTCTTTTTTATTTAATTCAAATTTAATTTTTTGGCAGCATTGTTTTCATTGCCATTTTCTAAATAGAAATGACAAAATAAAATGTGAATTTAGTAAAACTTCTTTTGCCGGACATTTGATCAAACCTCAAATCTTAAACAGTTATTTATAATATAACGATGGGTGCGTTTAATTTCGTTGTTGTGATAATTTCTGTAATTTTGCATAATAATAATACAATAGTACATACATAACACGCAAAAAGGTTAAGTACTATAGAACAATCAATTGTAAGTGCGACGAGACGATCTTATATACACAGTCCTCTAAATGAAAGCGAAATTTAGCATTATGCTATGCATCGAAATATTATAAAATTATTTTGAAGCTCGCCTCTGCTTAAGCACTAAATGTTCATGTCATCGAAAGTTTGTATCGGACTACATGGTGTGAAGAAACACCATGCAAATATATCAATCTTGTAGATCAGAGATCACATAAAATTCTAAATACCAAACTGAGATATACAATCGTTTATAAGTATGTATGTATAACATGACCGCATGTTTGTAACACTTCAGTTTTCCAATTTGCGTAATGCTATTCCATAAAACGATGAGGTAGGCAAGCGCAAGGATATTCCAAACAAATTGCAGCAATTACGCAAACAAATAAAAATACATATGTAAGTGCTTAGTTATGTCCACAATAATATTCCACCCCAGAAGACATATTAATACAAAAAAAACACACTCATCTTCGTACCATGGGAAATCCTAAAAATACCCACAAAAAATCCTGCAAAATTAAATTTTCCTAACCGCTCTCTACGAATTGAAAATGCAAATATTTGTTCGATAATTTTGTCTCCTAATGACAGACATAAACATCGAAGGATGGACGCACGCTTACCTCACCGACCGACACGACGACGAGAAGATTTAAATAGGATCTCCGCCTCAGTTAACATTCTCAGAATCGAACATTCGAACAGTCGCGTCACCGCACCGCACCGGTCCAACGAAATACGAAAATCTGCAAGTTTTTGCAAAGCTAGGAAAATCTTTTACCTACTTGGCATAGAGCTATAGCCGGGAAAATCTCTCTAATCGTGAATAGAATATCTGTTCATTAGTAGGATAACAAATATCTAATAGTAGTTGATCCTTATTATCGGAGTCGCCGTGCTCCTTAGTGTTGCTATCAAAACAAAGGATTACGGGAACGTCCCATATCGCCATACAGGATGTCGTAAATTTGAAGGATGTCATAAACCACCGCTCAAAATTTTATTTTTATATTACACGGCTATTTTTGTGGTTTCCTAATCGCCATTGTTCTATTGTTGGCGGTAATTATTATTTCTATATGCCGCGTAACGAATATAGAAGGTATATATTGTCGCCGCATTATTGCAGGAAACGGATTATTATTATAATTATTTTTTTTTTGCATTTTGAAAGCCCCTTTTGTTCTAGTTGTAATATTTTAGTACATATCTATATACGAAATGTAGTAGAGCAACAGTTGGTTACGAAATTTTGACAGGACACCGATGACGGCGATGATGAATTATTCAATATTATTAATAACAGAGAAAAATCCGGTCATATAGGTACTCCACTGAGACTCCATTGCATACTAGTCATGCAAAATGTTAAGCATGCTACACATGGGTCTAATATTGGTTTTGTATAGAAGGTCTACAACTACTTGACCGACATAGACCATTTTCAATACCAAAATGACGACGGTAAGGAGAAGAAGAAGTGCGAAGATAATATGCTGGGTAAGGAACTGGATAGAAAAAAGAAATACCTAGATAGCTACATGCAGAATTTAACATACAGTGGACGGCACAAGTATTTTGACAAAAGTAAATTTAATTCTGTTCATAATTTGAAACTTACTTCATGTAAATTTTGGCACCAATTTAAAGGTCATTTAATCCGTTTGAATGATACACAACTTTCCTTAACCCATTAAGTACTCATTGAAAAACATTAGAATTTAGAATTTTTGAGAATGTCTACTTTTTTGACTCAAAAAAACTTATAAAAAAAAAAATGTTTTGATGCAAAAAATTTCTCCAAATAATTCTAATAGTGACTGCAAAAAAAATTTTCAAAAATCTCTTCGCTAATATTTTTTATGATTTTTTTGAAAATTGCTAAAAATTACTATTTACATTTTCCTCCTTTTCATACAAAATTTTTCTGAGATGATCCCATTCAAAAAATCATAATCATGTTTGAAGAAACTTATTGCATCAAAACATTTTTTTTGACCGAGAAAAAAAGTCAAAAAAGTAGACTTTTACAAAAGTTCTAAATTTTCAATGAGTACTTAATGGGTTAAGGAAAGTTGTGTATCATTCCAAAGGAATTTAAATGATCTTTCCATTGATGCCAAAATTTACATGAAGTAAGTTCAAATTATGAGCAGAATTAACTTTAGTTTTGTCAAAATACTTATGCCGACCACTGGACATCTGCAAGCATCTGGGCGCGCTGTTGAAGCGTTATAGGTTCGTCTTTCCCGAGAGAAGTATTAAAAAAAAAAAAATTGCTGGGGCCCCAGTGGTTATTGTGTGATAATCTGAAAAACATCCGAGAATAGGTAAAGGTATAGTATAAACATAACCATTTTAATTCAGCAATTTTTCTAAAAATGTTAGATCCCATGCATTCGCCACAAAAAATAAAAAAAAAACGAATAGTTCTTGAGAAGATAGGCCTAAGGCCCAATGAAAACCTGTTTTGCTAACTATTTTGGCATCACATGACTAATACTGCACCAGCCTTCGAATTTCCTTAAAGTTCTATAACTGTAATTTGTACTCCACGTAATTTAAAAAAAATCCAAATGACTTTGTAGTCATAGGTAGGTATATGTACATTTTTTTTTGAATTTGGCCCTACGAATTTTTGGAAGCAAATTTCTCGATCATCATAATAAAAAATATTATTCCTATAGCTACCTATGCAGAAGAAAATATAAACCTACAAAATTAATAAATATATTTTTCTTATAACAAAAAAAAATATTTTTAAACAATTCAGTTAAAAAAAAAATGAATTCATTATGTAAAGCGGCAACATACAAATACCAATACAATGAATATAGACAGGGAAATCCCTCCTGCCTATTAGCTAGTGTTAGTGTAGGACTGCATATCGCAGCTCGGTGGATGGGGCAATGATATTGAGTTCAGTTCTCTTTATGCATTTCACCCATAAGGGCATCTTCCCGAGTTCGCGATCGAGTCAGTGTCGAGTTGTAGGAATAAGAATACAAGGTGATTAATATTCGTTGTTCAACAATTATTATATTTCTAGCCATATAATTCTAGGTACCTACCTACCTAATCATAACAACAAAATAGTCAATCGTACTCACACCTAATCATAGCAACGAACTACACTCAGAGAAAAGCAAGCTAAAATCTAGTATGATCAAATTTTTTTATTCTTACATATTCTTACGTGTAACAAGGTTAGGTTAGGTTAGGTAAGGTGGCTGTCTCAAAAGGGGACACACTTAGACCATAGTTTGGTCCATTGTGATACCACGGGGGGGAGGCAGGAAGTGTCCAGAATGGTTCTTTGTGCCGGGCATTACCTTGGGGAATTCTATTGCTATTTGCGACTTTGGGTGATTCTACCTCGTTAGGAGGTTTTTGTTGGTGACTGAGGCAGACGAATCCTATGTGAGTTTCATCACCTGTTTGCGGCTTAGTCTTCGCCCTTCGGGTCAAGGTGGGGGACGACCGCAACAGTCTGCCCTCTGCCTATTGCCTCTAACGCGGCGATCACTAGAGAGGGAGACTGGTGCGTGGCAGCGGCGGGTGATTGAATCAGTAAGCTTTGCTGCTTGACCAAGAGTCGGTGAACGGATCGTCTGTGGGAAAGAGGGTGGGGGCAACCGTAGCAGTCTGCCTCCGGTTTATTTCTTTTGACGATCAGTCCACCAGACAGAGACTAGTGTTGAGCAGAAAATCTAGATTGAAGCACTCTCACCTGCTACTTGGTACCGAAAGTGGATGCCTTAATTTGTCTTTGGTGATAAGGCGAGGGGTGGCCGTAGTGGTCCACCCCCCGTCTGTTGCCTCTGACGGGGTCCTCGAATTGTCGGGATGAGGTTGATTGGTGTAGTCAGCCCTTCCCGTTGTCGGTTAGTCTTCGGATACAGACAGAGGGTGACCGAAACAGTCAAACCCTAAGCACCCACACCACGGCAAGGTAAATAGTCGAAGAGGATGTAACAACATAATTCTAAAAACAAATTTTAATTCTTCATTTAGGAACATAAAAAACTTGATTTGAGATTGAGTGTATTTAAATCTAAATGTAATATTACGTTCTTGAAATAAGCTGAAACAATCTTAAAAGGTGACATTGAAATACAAAAAAAAACCGCCAAAATCTTGAGTTAGTTTTTTGTTCTTGAAATAAGCCGAACATTTGTAAATGCCTATTGAGGATACCTACATATTAAAGGGCACCATAGTGTCCCAGCCAAGTTCACTAGTAAAGTCACACACCCTTTTTACAGGAGCAAACTCAGTCTGTTTTCGACTCTCCTATCTAACTCCGGAACCAATTGAGCCAAAAAACTTAATACCTACCTACATATAAACTTGCATTTACTAAGCTCATTAAAAAGGTTCACCCACCAAATTTGAACTCTGTAGCATTAGACGTTCTCAAGATACAGTGCGGTTTCAAAAATCACAAAAACCGTAACTGACATTGAAACACAAATAAAGTACAAAATAATCTTATTTCAAACTTATTCATGATTGGAACAAGCGCCAACTATACTTAAAGTGCTTTCATGCACTTCTCCTAAAATGCACATTCTCTTACTGATTGAGTTCTCATAACGCAACATTAAAAATGTAATATTATTACTTATCTAGTGATCAACTGATATGAAATGATGTGATATTTCCAGTCCCAGTTGTTTCAGGCATAATGTAAGAACCATATTCTTAAAACAATCGCAAAACAGTATTGAAATAAGAAGCTTAAGCTTACTAAGAGCAATCTCAAAAGCAGATTTTTTGGTCTTGTCTTAAGAATTTTCGAGCTTAATTTAAGTTGACAATGGTCCAAAACGTAGCTTTTGTATTCTTAAAATAAGAACGCACATTCTTAAAATAATCCTGAAACAGGGTTGAAGTAAGATTTGTAAGCTTACTAAAAATCTCAAAAGAAAATTTTTTGGTCTTGTGAAAATGAGCTCAAAATAAGATTTTCAGAATTTATTATACTTTCGTCAAAGAATAGGCTTGAAATGGCACTGATATTCTTGATTTTAGTTCGTTTTTTTCTGAGTGTAATCAATCGTACTCATACCTAGCCATATGTAACTGCTCGAGTTTACATTTTCTGATACAAAATGTTTTAGGGAAAAACATTTAATTTTAAATAGGTATAGGTATTCAAAAAAATATTTTTTTATATTACCTATAATTATAAAATCAATATGAGTTGCCAGTAATTCTCTGTTTTAATGACCAAAACAATTTTCGCCATATACCTAAATCAATTCCCATCTAATATTAGAACTTAATCACTCATCAAATTATTATTCATCTATCTGGTTCACCATTACCCACTAATCTAGTTCAACTAGCTATTACACTTGCAAAACCATCAATCAATCACACCATCAACCCCTAATTCACCACTCAGCGTCACCGCTAAAAGCGACTTCTCAATGAATTTTCAATTTTCCCTCAATTGCACAGGATACGCACATAATCCTTTGTCAAATATCTCCGTATTTACATTTGAAATTATTACCCAATTTCGATCAGACACTAAAACGATGATTTTATTACCCTCCATATTTACCTGTTGTAACAGAAACCACGTGCTGGATATCATCATCATCATTATCATCGTGGTCATCCTCCCCATTTACGATACGCAAGCCCTAATTGCTGTGCATGGCGCAGGCTCTGCACAACCACATATAAAACCAACCATAGTAAACGTTCTCGTTTGAATGTGTTTTGCAAAATAGGAGAAATTGAGAAATAAAGCCACCCCATTCGTCTAACCACCTCACCATACCTCATCCAACACTAATACTATCAAAAATTGTGCATTCCTTGTCTCTGATTGCTCATAGTATCGATGGGTTGTCATGTCAACCGCACTGAAATTTATATTTAATTACACACACCATCAATGTACAGTGCTCGCACAAAATCCAGGTGATTTCTAGAATAACCTACCCTTAAGACTATACCGAGTGCAATGGCAACCTACAACAACAGTATGTACATGAGTGTAAACCAGAGAAAGCACACACCCCTTGTAAATATCCTTCGGGTGAAACGAAGAAGCACAACAACACTATTCGTGCACCTAAGCGAGAAGAAAATCCCATCCCCTTAGCATGGTGAATACCTACCCTTAGTCCTTGTTTTGTAGTAGTGAATAAAAATATTGCTCCTCGTATTTAATGCATTGTCTATTACTGTTGAATGTTCAGTCGGTGATTGATGGTTGTCCGTTAACGTTGATAGACGTGAAAAAAAAGAAACGTGGACACGCCAAACGCGTTAATATTATTAATTTAATTATAAATGATTTCGCTAATTTACGCCACAATTACACAAACAAGTGAATTTCGAAATATAGTTCGACAACAAGGATTTATTTACGTGGAATAACATCTGTACTAAACATAAATTAAATTAAAGGATATTCGACCAAAATTTGGATTATAAAAAAAAAATAAAAAATTATTAGTGCCAAAGTGATTAATAAAAATTCTGGTGTTCAAAAGTTAGAAGCAATTGTGTGAAACAAAATGATGTCAACAACGACAACGCATTCATCGGTTGCGCCTTTAAGACCGTCGCAAGATGCACCAGTATCCCGACCACGGGCTGTTTATAGCATCGATCAAATTTTAGGAACCCAAAGCCGGAGAAATGGTAAGAATTAATTAACTAACAAATTATGGATACTTACAGCCCCTTTAGGAAATGGGTCTGTACTAAAAATTTGCTTGTCCCTAAATTGAAAGTAACCATTTAAATATGATCATAGAAAAGTTTATTTATGTATCACTAGCTAAAAGTCAGGGGTAAAAACTATTTTTCAGTTCTCTGCAAACATTGCATAGCTTTGTAAAGAAAGACTTATGTGTAACAGCGTTTAGTTAAAACCAATTTTGACATAAAGTTAGCTAGTAGGTAGATAAAATTGCCTTTCACTATGAGTTTAGAGCTGGAGTTGATATTTAGAAAACAAAATCATTGGTAAAATTCGGTCGAAAGTATTTGACATTATGACATTGCTCGTTAGTACTCATTGATGTCTTTCGCGCGCCACCTATCGAATAATTTTAAACGCAAATGGGTACTAAAAATCTACCGCATGCATTTGAGTTCAATTTTTTAGCAAAAAAATACGAAAACGTTAAAAATACATAATAACGCTTAATAATATACATATACCTATATACAAATTTCACTACCAAACGGTATTCTAAGTAACAGCAAAGTAACAAAAAAAATATATTTTTGGTAATTTACTCTGCATTTAATCACACCTTATTTTGACTTTAAATGATCGGATAAACGGATTGTTATTTAACAAATTTTGTTTAAGTTTTCTTGATTAATTAATCGATGCGTTATTCGAATAGCATTTCATTAGAGAAAATCGAGAGCAATAATTCCATCAGGGAACTGTTCTATGATTGGTAAGCATCTGCCAAAATCTGTAGGCATCTAAATAGGTACTCAACAAAACGAGTTCATAAGCTAGTCCTAATATACTACATTTTTCAAGTCAAGAATAAATTTATTAAATAAATAGTTTGTGGAGTGTATTAAATAATCTAAGGTAGTAGCTATTTATAAGGGGTTTTTTTTTTTTTTTTTTTTTTGAGTTCAGTTCAGAGCTGAGCCATTTGAGCGTGCTCCGAACCGAGCGTGCTGATTTGCTCCGATTTGTTTATGAAACACACTTGAGCACATAGCTGTCATACGGTTATTTATTAATTGTTATTTATCAATTTGGTTAACATTCTGTGCCAGAACAACAAGGCTCGATCGCCATTTCAACTATTTTGCTTATCTTGTTTTTTTTCTGTCTAAGTAATCAGCTCTTTACTCAGCCTGCTCAGCCTGCTATTCTGAGCTAATAGAGGGCGCTGTGATAAGTCTCTGAATAAAAAATGAAACACAAATTGTAAGTTCTGATATGTCTGAGCTTAAAAGGAAACACGAACTTTTTTTTCAGTTCAGGCTCTGCTCTGAACTAAAAAAGATAAACGCCTATAGGTAAACGGCAATTTGTGTAAAAAAGGATAATGCCCTGCCCAGTCTATAAAACCATCATATATGTATACAAACATGTGTATTTGACATTTCTTGTTTCAAATTAAAAAAGGTAGCTATATTCCGCCAAGTGTAGCAATATAGGCCAATGTTTACACCCTTCTGGTATATCTAATGTACGCATGAATGTCGATTGCAAACGTGACGCTATAAATCATTTAAAAAAATTAGTAGGGTTAGGTCCTTCTGAGTAATTTTTTTCATCCTTGTTTCTTCTCTTAAAATCTTAACCACAGTTTAGATTCTTCGTATTTTGCCTTGGTAAATGAACTTGAAGGCTTCACCGAAATATGACAAGATCAATATCATCGATGTATGATCTGTTTTTAGGTAAAATAAAATGTAATTTATAAAATGTGAATAATTTTTTGTGTCGTCACCTGCAGTCATAAAAACATAAACAAACAAAAATTTAAGAATGTGGATTTCAAAATCCACTTACAGTAGGAACCTATCAACTCTAAACACAGGTGAATTATACAAATACAAATATCTCCACCGCAGCTGTTTCGATAAGGCATGTATTGGTCTGTTTGTCATTTAAGGTCGGTAAAGTTGTAGTACCTACGTGTGTTGAACTTTTTAAGACCATATATTCCTAGATTAGTGATTAATGGCGATTGCGTTGTTTCATCTCTTAAATATTTACAAAATTTATCACAAAAACCACAATGGCGGACATATGTAAGCCCCGTGCTTGCTCTTCACCAAATTTCTGCCTTTTTGCTGTTGCAACTGTTATGTTAATGTTTTTCTTTTTTCATAATCTAAGGTTATTATTCAATTATTATTTAATTACATACAAGATATGCAGTTCAAAAAAAATTACAAAAATCAGCTTGAGAAACTCAAGCAAATGAGAACATTTTTTTAAAACCCGCATTAAAAAAAGCTATTCGTCCGATTTTCATAATTTTTTTTCTGATTCATAGATGTGTGGCTAACTTAGGCCGTAGGGTGTGAAAATTGCTCAGGAGTAAAGGGGTCGCGGGGAGTATGGGGGGGGGGGGGTCTCACGAACCCTTAGCCGTATGAACTTGAAAGTTTGTATGTTGATAGATAAGTCAAAACTATTGCATGCCTCATTCATCGTTTTCAAAAATTTGTCCTATAAGGGTGGGAAAAATGGGGTGAAAACATTTCTATTTCGACCTTACTACGCTCAACTTGTTAAAATATATGTAGAATCTTCGTTAATATTCATTCTTCCTCGGATATCGGTAGGATTTCGTTAATGATCCCAGAGCTTTTCTAAACAACGTCTCTTCTTTTCGGAATTTTTTTAAAATTACTTTTATTATTTTATTTTTTCAATCTCTTATCAATCTCGAACAATCACATTGCCAGCTCTGATTTCATTTAGGTAACTGATAATACAGTAAACCTAACGTTCTAATGTACAGTAGAATGCTGTACTATCTGAACCATTCTTCGACATATATATAAAAAAATAGTAGGTAGGTTTATAATTTAATCACGTGAATCATACTCTTAAAATGACAGTTTTAGATAACTATGTTTATATTTAGATAGATTTATATTGGAACATGGTTTTAAAAATCGTCACGTTGGGAGCCATTTTTTTGATGATCGGTAGCTTCTGGGAATACATCACTTGGAAATTAAAGCTCTATTGCAAAATCCTCAAATGACAGTAAAAAGGTGCGAGCTAGTTAGGTACATGGGCCAATGCATTCCATTTTTCAATTTTTTTCCTCAAAAGACTATTTATAATCAAATCGGATCTGAATAATGGGATGATTGTAGAGAAGACAGCTTCTGTCACTCCTTAGTAAACTTGTGCAAAATTAGCGACAGAAATTGTTAGGGAAATTCTATTACTCATATCACAAAATACCATCCTGATTTTGAAGACCACTTATTTTACCCGATTGTACAAACTCAATACTCAATTCGTGTGATATGTACACATAATTGGCCATTAATTTCATTTACCTGGAATATTTTTTTAAATTCCCTTCTTTTGATCTTTCACCTTCACCACATCTCATCTGCTACCCTCAAGCCAATTTGTATATATTCAATTATATTACCAAACTAAGTCTCGCAAAGGAGACACCCCCAATGCCAAACAATACGTAATGACATTGACATTTGCCGTAAAATGCCACCCTTACACTTTTTCCTATAGAATTTTGCCAGTTATCGATGAAAATGCAATTATTCTTGGATCTAAAATTTAACGATTGATACCACAAAGATGGATAGCCATTTAAGTTCATTTAATTGATTTGCACGAGTTTTAATTTTGCCTGTGAATAGAACCGGAATTGCAAAGAAAAACACATCAAACGATCCTTTTACAAACAGTAATTCAATTACCATATATGCCAGAGTCCATGTCTGTCGAAAACTGTCAAGAACCACATCAAATGGGTCTGGATGCATGTATGGTACGGCACACCCAGATGAGGATGCATCCAGATCGATGGACATGGGGGTTTTGCTTGTCCGAAAATTGATTGTATCATCACATCGTTTAACATTTCAATCTCTTATAATAGTCAATCTAAGGGCGTGTTCCTGTGAGCATGTACAGGTTACTATAGCTGCTATACCTACCCCACCCCCACGTACCGTATAACTTGATTGCAAATGTGCTAATTTTATTCAATTTTGACGAGAGCGAATAGCAGCGGAACCCCATGATGGGGGTGCACACGATGCACGGATACGATATCTTCCTCGTGGTACATCATTTATATTGGAACACATCAAATGCTATTATATGCAAATTGCATTAACACTACACTCTGTAGAAATCACACAGCCATCACATCACGGGACTGCACAACAGGATAACCCCATTATCGGATGGACACAGCATATTCAGGCACAAAAACAACAGAGCCTAATGCAATTGCCATTGGTAATTTTGTGGTACGGAAATTGAAAATCCTTCTCACACTCTCTCCGGTGTCAATTGATGTATATCTATCGCACTATTTCGCAGGATATAATATACATGCATCTTTTTTTTCTTATTGTTGCTAGAGTAAAAATAGCCACGAAACAGGATCAGGCTCTTAGAAGAAAATTTTGAATGTTCATCAGACACAGTTGGAAACCATATATCGTGTTATTAAAATTTGTACAATATCATTATCCTTGCGGCATACTGTCTCGCCCATCCACCTATTCCATTCTTGCGCAGGGAATATATATTTCACCCCATGGACTGTCAATTTGGATATTTTTCATTTCAGTTGTCCTCATTATCTTTTCTTTTTAAAATGGCGATCTCATGCTGAGTTTATATTTTCATTATTTTTTAACAAGGAAGGGAACCTCAACAATTTAATAAATATCAATAATTTCATCGAATAAATATTCTACATCATCGTAGTTGCATACCCCTGCTCAATAAGGATACATTAAAAATTAATTTGAGGTTCAACTTAAGAATCGATTCATTTTAGAGGTTCCCTCATACACCAGACCCATCAGAGTGGTGCGGAAACACGACGAAAGAAGAGAAACAGAGAAAAAAAAAAGGATTAAAATGTGAGTCTTCGAGTGTTTTCCTCGATGAATACAAATGCAGGCCGCAGCAGCACAACGCAAAGAAAGAAAAGAGTGTGCAAATTCAATTTTGTAATTGCATAAGGACTTAAGTGAAAATCCTTTTTTTTTTGAACTGTGAGCGTCGATATAACAATAGATTCATCAATATGAAAAAGTTATCCGTTCTCTGTTTTATTAGAACTTGTGTGAGATGAAAAATTCCACGGATTTTGTTTGGAGGTTTATTGATTTTTCAAACTCTTCGTTATAATGAGTAATTAAAAGAAATAAAGGATTAATATTAATTTTAAATAAAAAAAAAAATGCAAAAGAGTTGGAAAATAATATAATCCCACTCGAAAAATATTCGTTTCATCGCGCATTCAAGTACACATCGCGTTCAATGTTAATCCTTTCATGAAAGGACGAATGTAAAATGGAATTCTCTCTTGTTTTGGATCGAGTAGATATAATTCTCAAATTTGATTCGTTACTTCGGTTCTGTGGAAGTTTTTTTTTTTTTTTTGGGGCGTTCGATATTTGCTTGTAAAGGATTGAAATGTATGTCCTTATTGAACCATATGCATATATAGAAAAAACAAAGTGGAACGAATGAAATAATCCGATTTTTGTTTCAATTGTTCAGACAGAGACTGACGACTGTTGCAGATGAGAGATTATCTTGAAATGGTAACATTGCCAAAGCCTTTTCAACGACATTGGAAGATACTCTTACGTAATGCACTCGTTTTGATAGAATTTTTTTAACTGCGCGTTATACGTTAGTCAAGGTGCATTTATGACATGATACTTGATGAAAATCTGCCTTGGGGTGGAAAGCACTACTCTGGATGTGATGGAAACGAGCGCTGTGACTGAGGGCTACATATATTCATGCCGAAGCTTAATCTCTTTCCGGTAAAATCGGTTTCCAAAAGATGTCTTAGTCTCAATAAATGAATGAATGAATAAGCGACACATGACCTGTTACCGGTACCTATACTGGTGCTTAAGATCCGAGACTCCAATTCTTTCGGGGTGAATGATACGGATGATGAATCCGATTGGCATATAGTATCTAACTAAAAAACTGAATTGTGGCATAATATGGCAGCACGTAGCAATCCGGACCTTGCGTTGGGCGCCATTCGTATTTTTTCTGAATAGCGCATGGATACTTGATATAGGTACATGTACATGAGCATGTGGATTTTTATAAGGGCTCTGGAGGTCTTTTTTACAATGCTGGTGAAAATCCTATTTTTCGTATTAGAGTGTCCTTTGGGGATGCTAGGTCTTATGGAGATTTCAAGTTCGATTTTCAGTGAAAATGGCACCTGCGTATACATATAGTTTTACTTAGAAGAAGACTAAGGAAATATGTTTTTCGAATTCATTTCATTTCGGCTTAGGTGATACAATTTCAGAAAGCAGTCCTCACATTGGGCGCCAATCGTTTCTCTAGGTGAAATGTTGGGTTTGACCGGAATTTCCTGTTGAAAGGAAAACACTGAAAGATCTGAAAGTGATGGGTGGTATAGATGGGAACATATTGTTGGCAAGGACTTTGTTTTTCGCTATTCCGGCCATCTTCTCTGAACAGCGGAGAGATAGTTCAGATAAAAGTACACTATGCATGTGGAGTTATGTATGTATGTCAGGTTAGGGCGGCAGTCCACAGTGAGTCCAGCCATTGTGATACCACCTAATAGAATGATCTCAAAACTGTCGAACCAGCAGGAACTCTATATGAATAAAACGTTGTATAAAGTATTCTCCTAGATATAGTTTTGTTCGAGTTGAATTTTTTATGACCAGAAACGTTATTTCCGAAGTATTTCGAAGGTATATGTGTCGGCAAATCTTCTGTTACACAATAATAACCTTTCCAAAAATACACTCTTTCACACTGCGAAACAAATTACACAACACTATTGCAACACACAATAGCCACTTAAAAAAAATAAACATGCCTTCTCCAATGTAATTTGTTACCTTTTCACCCATCTCGCCCTAAGCCCAATTGAAAAGTATCTCAACATTCAAGTACCAACCATTCTTCACTTGAACACCCCTATATGTTTACGCCTCAAATACGTCAATTAGTCTACTTAAAAAATAATAAAAAAAAAAAAGAATAACAAACAAAAATTCACCCATCCTATTAATGCACTTCAAATTTCAGATTCCGAGTCCTTATCCCATCATCATCACAGTCATCAGCTACATAATCATCACAATCGTGATGAATCCTCACCAACGAATACAGATAATGGCTGTGACGGAGACAATGATGACGACCTCTCGAATAGTCTTAATAATGGTCATGATCAAAACGACATGGAACGTCCTAGAAAGGTTCGAAGGTAAGTCACAAAAAAGGAACCGACAAAGTCTATCTCTTTCTTTTAAAAATCCGATTAATGATTCGTTTCGTAGTTCTTATTATTATTATTTTTTTTTGATATCCTTTTCTGATATTCTTCATTTCAGATCAAGAACGACTTTCACCACATTTCAATTGCATCAACTCGAAAGGGCATTCGAGAAGACACAATATCCTGATGTTTTTACACGTGAGGATCTGGCGATGCGTTTGGATTTAAGTGAAGCACGTGTGCAGGTGGGTCTTAATAAAAAAAAAAGAAACAATCCATAGCGATAGCAGGATGAAAGTAATTGCGGATTATGGAAGCAATTTTCATTTTCAGTTGCAATTTTAATTAGCTCCAGTTCGGTCACCTTATTGACACATGCATGGCTTTAACAATTGTGCTATAAACAAACGGATATCCGTTGACTAAATTAGTCCATTTAATTTTTGAATTAAGTGTAATTTTCTCCTCGGGTAATTACATTATTCAATGAACGTTGTCGATTCGAGTTGTGGATAGAGGATAGAGTTCATTGTGTGCATTTGTGTTGACGCGTGTGTTATACGCCTGAATTGGCATCAACTTATTACAGTTTAAATCACAGAAATCCTTTTGTGCGTATACAGGATGAGTGTATGCGACATGGGAAATTATTTGCATTATAACGAATTTAAATCCTATTCAAACAATGTGAATTTATTACTGTAATTTCACCATTATACAGTGGGGATGACAAGGGAGTGCAGAAGGTAAAAGTAAGGATCATTTTATCATGATCTGATCTGATTGTGGATCATCGAACATATTCAATGAGGTTTTTCGACAGAGTGTCAAGATTTGATAAATACCAGCTATCGAATTTGGGATATCCTTTCTCCCTCAAAAAATAGTTGTAGTGGGTTGTTGCACTCTTATGTGCGGTTACTGAATTCAACTGCTTTAATCGTATAATGTATTATACGAGTATGTTCCTAGCTATGAATTAACAAAGCTAGATCATGGTTTCCTTTAAATTATTGCTCTTCATAAGAGGTCCATGAAATCTAAAGACTAACAGTGCTCACATAAATACACGCGCAATGAGATAACGAACTATTTTGCTTTTAAAAAAATGCAGGGCCTCGATATTTGGTTGCGCACATAGTGATTAAGGCGTATGAATTATTAAGAAGCAGGCTTATTTACTTCCGAGCTCGTAATCTAGCAGCGACATACATACTCGACACTAATTTATAAATGTACCGTCAAAATCGAGATATCTAATTACATTTAATTACTTTTGTATTTGCGATGACTTCCGTAAATTACGTTCAATTGGTTCAACGTTACATCTGCAATGAGTGTGTACACATCCAACATTCAGCATACGATTAACCGTTCAATGAGGAGGCAATTAAAAAACATGCAAATCCCGCACACACACACGCCGCCGTTAAAAAAAAATACAAAGTCGATAATATCCGGTAAGCAAGCAATATTCAGCTTTTAATTGTCACAATTATCATTCGATATCAACAAGATTTACATGACAATACAGGATCTGCATAAATTAGCCGATGGTGGTGGCACAGTATACCATGCCGGTGGCATTAACCATGTTGGTGGGTGCGGGCTGGTAAAGACTTCTTCCTCGTCTCATACATGAAGCATGGGAAAGTATCATTTTCGAAACGCTCTGATTTCTGGACGCGAGGGGATTAAACAATAATTGTGACTCGCAATAGGGCTTACTTGGTTTCCTTTTTTACTTCCAGGTGATTTAATTGAATTGTAACCCACGTTCGGCCCTCGATAACAAATTGCAATAAGGGATGATAAAGGGTGCTTATACGCATTTTAAATACCCTGGTAATCGCCTTTAATACGCACTTAACAGCAATGTAATTAGGGGTGCAATCGCCGGTTTGTTATTCTCGCGTGTTCCTTAGTTCCAAAAAAAAAAAACGCTCACCAGCGATTTATTTTTTTACTTATATTTATTTATTTGTGTGATTTGGTACCCAAAAGGGTGGCGACATGGTTGACCTTTGTATTGGCAAATATTTACATGGTACATGTTGTTATCTTGTTTTACTTTACACAATGACACAAAATCAGCATTTGCCGCGTGCCTTTTTCAATAGATACATTCGCATCCTCATTCCTGTTTTTTTTTACTCCCGAGTCCTGTCTGCATAATGTGTGTATATCAATATATTGTATGGCAATTATTTTCGGATTTAATGCACTTGGAAGGATAATTCCTCTCTGTTGGTAACTGGTTTAGAATTATGTGTATATACGTTCCAGTATCTACTATACTCGGAAATGGTTTTGATATTTTTTTCTTCCTTTTAAGAGGCAATGTCCTGCTTGAATGTACCTATATAATGACAAACATGTGTAAGGTTTTGTAACGATTTTGTTTGGAGGATATAAAAAAAAGGGTCTCAATGTTCAATACAATAATCATATGATTAGGATGAGTTCTGGTATATCCATGGAGAGTTTTATGAGCTTGTTGAGTACTTGAGCAAAGGTCTTTGGCATTATCTGCCATTGAAATTCGAAAGGATACTGTATTCGAGTTGTTTGCATCGGGAGATAATCTGATCAATTGAAAATTGCGTTTGCTCTTTGGGGGAATGAGAGTAACATTTTTTTTATGTATGATTTAGTTCAGACTTCAGAGTGTTGTGAGACGTAAAAGGGTTGTTATGGACGGTTGTATCATAAATTTTTTCAGAATTAATATTTAAGGAGTTCTATTTAGAGGTACTATACCTACTTAAACCAAATTTTGAGTTTCAACGAAAAAATATGTATAGGTACCTTGGAAAGAGAATTAATATTGACATTTCTGTTACCATATTGATAAAACCTGTCAAAATCGCTCAAAGTACGTGAAAGTTATGAGTTTTAAGAAATTTTACAAAATCTTGTTTCACTCCACTCTTCCTATTTTGATATTTTACAAATTGTTTGTGTCTTTCCCTACATACACATTTTTCATTTCACCGGATGTCGAATTTAAACGTTTCCATTTCCAAATGAATTTGACAGTTTATTGAGCTTTTAGACAAAAAAAAATAGCATGCCTTGATATATACTGCTGTGTCGCCTTGACCTTTATAGCTTTCAAAGGCTTTGAAAAATTCGTTGACAATTTATAACAATTTTCTTTTGTCCCTTTAAATATTTTGAAAATGCGGGCTAATGGCAATCAATTTTTTGTTAAGCTAAATTTAAATTTTTAATCTGACATTTTCGCTATAAAAAAGCTCTTCAAGAGTGACATGAATAATCAAAAAATTTTTTATAATGTAGGTAGGTGGGTGGGTACATTTTTCATCTGCTGTAAAAATAAGAGACAAATGTAAAGCAGCCCACACACTCTCCACCAAATTCTAACATGTTAGCACATTGAAGCAAATTTACATTGACCAGGGGTTCATCTTTTCCATACTGATGCGACTCCCTATAAAGGTTATAATATTTTTGCGATATCCTTCTAAAAGCACACAACGGAACAAAGCCCAGATATGTGAATATAGAAGCTGAGCTTACTGAAGATTCCCTAAATGGTTTTTCAATAAGGGTGGGTTGACGTTGAAATGGAATAAAACAAGCTGTATTAACGAAATTCCTTTTTTTATTTGAAAGGCTCATGTATGCCATTATTATATGGAATATAACACCATGTCCAAATGTCCGCCGCAGCTTCTAACGTTGTCACGCGGATCCGAGTGATTTTAAGCAATGGCATTGGTTATGTTGGGTTTAAGGACATCGGTCGATTGCGGTTTCTTCGCATTGAGCTGCGACTTCAGGCAACTCTACAAGAAAAAGTCTAGCGGTTAAATCGCACGAAATGATTGTTTACCGAACCAGTTGTCTCGAATTTGGCCACCAAATATTGGAGAGTCGGAGTTTGAAGAGACATTTTAATAATAAAAATTTATCATTTGGACATGCTGCCCAATCGTGCAACTTGCAATGGTGGTTTGACATCAGTGACTGACTAGAACTGAAATACAATGACAAACATTGACACGATCCGAATTTTTTTTCTATTCGAGCTCAAAGCTGATGGAACGTCGTGTGCAGGCGACTTGTACGTACCGTCTTGCGATGGCCCTACGATAGCCCCACGACGCCCCAGGGTGGTTAACCAAAGAGAAGAAGTGCTAAAAAATGTATAGGTTTCACAAATCCTATTGAAGGGAATACTGCTTCTGCAAAGGATCCGTTCGAATTGAGCGTAAGACGGGTCTAATGTAATTTTCAAAGGTTCTGTTCCAAAAAGATGTTGTCATTCCATTCCATGTTGCTTTGAACATTCGTTTTTGTAACTAAAAGTTAGGAGAAATCAACTTCCCGATGATGTCGGATTTTCTAGAAACTCACGCGATTTGAAGCTGCTTGCCAAAATTGTTCCTAAGGAGCTCCCATTGCGTCTATTTATATATGAACTCTTTCTCAACACGAAGTAGCCATCAAGACTAGGTTAGGTATATACTTCTTCATAATTTGGCAGCGGAATTGATTAGAACATCTCACCCTACTTTGTGTGCCATTAACATACCACATCTGTTCATTCGCTAAGGACGTGTGGGAATATTCTACATCCTGACTCGTTGACAAATTAAATTAGAAAAAAATTAGCGCATAGATGTGACTTCTTAGGAAACATGCAAAAGCAATCAACAAAGGATCTATTGTTTTAGACCTTCTATTTGGCTCTATTATTATTCTATTAAACGAATTCAACCCCTCTAATTCAATCAACGCATGTCACAATGCGTACATTTAAAGTTCCAACTTTTGCAAAATCACATCCTTACGAAAATAAAATAGAACTGGTTCTAGTAGGTAATTGCAACCAATTTTCCCATCCATTCAACTCAATTGAAATGAAATGCCAAATATCTCGGTGTACATTATAAAAAAAGGACAACAGAAAACAAAATACATAGCCCCTCATAAAAGAAAAATTATTCCAGACTCTAATTGACAATATGCCAATTATCCACGGCCAATTATTTTGAAGATTGCACAAAATTGTCTCCTATCTGCGTCCCATCGCTCTGTTCGACACAACACATCCTTCTGCTCTGGGTTGGGTAAACCGTTTTATCTCTCCCACATAATCATTTTCGAATTTTTTCTCCCTTCACTCTCTATTCCTCTTGTGAATGGGTAAAATTTAATTGTGACACTCCATGCAAAACGCAACTTGGATCTGGATAGGGTGGAAAAAAAATACGAGTCGATGAAGAGATACAACAATTTATACCAACTTGGGTATATCATTTTAAGGGCAGTGTCCTGGCAGAAGTTTGAAAAAAAAAGACTATTATGTCAATGCGGGTGCGAGGACAAGAAAGACCAACTTAATTACACCCCCAAGGATAATTGCATCAAATTATCTATGACCACATATGCTTTGTTTGCTCTAGGGAAAAAGGATCAAAATAAGTGGCTTTCTTAGTTGCGAATGAGACAATGACAGGAAAAGAGTTGGTGGGGGATGAGGACGAATTAACAATCGGAAATCATTTCTAATGTTCTCGCCCAAGTGAACTCCTCGTAAGAGGACGATGATGAAGAATAAAAAAAAATGCAAACGGGATGCGTAGCAAAATGTCAGCGATTGTGAGGCACATCCTTCCTTCATTTCATCAGAGAGAGAGATAGACAGAGTAGAAATCTTCATCAGCAGGGCATTCACAAAATTCACAATGGAATTGGTTGTGGAATACAGGAAGTTCTTTTTTCGTCCTCTTGCCACTTGTTCTCTATATACACACACATGCTCATAGCGTATACACAAATTGAGCCACAGAGTGTATTGTGGAGAGAATGTTTTCCTCGAAGAATTTTGTGGCAATTTATGATTTCCAGTTTTCCACCATCGTAGCCACCCTCCAACGCTACCATATCGATTAAGTTCAATTGAATTGAAGTGTAGAGCAATGAGTGAGTGTATTGAATGAATGAATGGGTTAGATGTGTGTACACTTCTCCATTTCGTTGCGCACAAACAATTGAATTTCCCTCGAGTTGAAGGGCGCACACCATAAGCAAAGCACACACATCGATACAGAGTTTAAGGACAATTTTGCAAGTGCAGAAGGACAATAATTGAATGCAAAATAAGGAGAGAGTGTGCAGTAAAAATTGCATCATTTTTTTTACGTTCGTTAACTGTTGTAGGAGGTTCGTTCGGGTGCTCCGAAGGACTCGACTGGAATGAAAATCAGAGAAACACACTTCCGATTGGATTCCATTGTCTGAAATTTAAATTATGATTGTCCTTTTGACAACCCCCAAGTTTTGGTATACCAAATGGAGACAGCAAATTGGGGTACATATGCAAGGGTGGTTATAGCCAATTATTCCATAACGTGGTTACGATTGTGGGCGCTTTTTGTTTGGCCATAGCTATGTACGAAAAAAAAAATATGCGCGCGGATTGCTTTGGTTAAGAGGAAATTGGAATGCAATTGATTGGTTATTGCCATGGAGGTATTTTAGGGGACCCACAATTTCGGTGATTTTTCCTATTTATAGTCCTTGTTATTCAAAGTTATCAGACATGAAATACGAATTTACTAAAAATGTCTTTCTTTGTTTTTCAGGTGTGGTTTCAAAATCGTCGTGCCAAATGGAGGAAACGTGAGAAGTTTATGAACCAGGATAAGAATGGATACCTCCTACCTGAACAAGGTAAGTTTCGAAAAAACAAAATATGAGTAGCTAAGCACTACATAGGCTAATTGAAACCAAAGGATGTTAAAGTAGCTTGTTATGAAAAACAACTGGAAAAGTGAGTCTAATTATAGGCGCAAGTTTCAAATACTGTTGGAGGCTATCCACCGCATTTTAAATGTGCTTATGTGAACCACACTGTTTCATACACTAAGGTGCCGTTCTTGCCTCGGGTATATACATACATATAGTAGTTTCTGGTGTCAGCTTTTGATGTTGGCGGTACTAGGTAACTTAGTATACATATGTACCGGTAGTTCCTTCCGCCATCCTCCACCGATATGCGGACCCATCTTTTACAGATTTGAAATTACATACCCATTCTTCTTACTGCGTCAGATATACTACTTCCCAATAGTACTTTGTTCAATTTGAACCTTTCTGTTCACTCATCATAGTCATTTCTGTAAATGTGCGATAGTTGTGCACTGTTTTTTGTTTGATATAGTACCTAGGTATCATAATACATTATAGTCATCTATGGTACTCCAAGTTGTAGTAGCAAAAATGCATTAACAACATTGCGCTAAGGAAAGTCAGACAAACTTCTCTCCTGAGTATTGTGCTTACTACTACGTCAAAGTTTCCACGACTCTATAATATAGTAACTTCCTTCCGGTTATAGCAACCGATGTAAACTCATATGTACTTTACCCACCCTAAAATTTGTTATGCGTCTGTCATTGTTTCACACGATACTCAGTTTGACAAATTTTGCAATCAGATAAACAAACCTATGTCGTTGTTGCAAATTTTCAATACTGTACACACTCCCATAATTAATGGCGGCGACATGTTAACAAATCCTCGAGAATTTGTAACTTCCCCCAGAGCGCATTGTGTCCTACAGGACACCTGCTCATTCGTATATTCTTTCAACAAAGGCACGCGCCTAAAACTACAATTAAAAATGTCACAATACATCCCAAAGTACAATCTAAAATTAATCTCAGATATCTTGTCTTCTATATTATTCCTTGTAGTATCTACTGTTTTTGTCTTAGACATTATAAATCCGCTGTCATTGTACTTTTCTGTTGTTTTATCTGATGTGCGGGACAAATTGCAACTCATCCATCTAGTCGTGCAACTAAAAATAGTATTAAAACTCTTTGATGATAGAAGAGTGCCTGATAGATGAGCCGACACTTGTACACCATTATAATTATTTTCTATTTTCTTTTTGTCTTTCTAGGAATGCCAGACTTTCCATTGGGCATCCCACTACCGCACGGCATTGGAGGGCATCCACCATCAATACCAACTGAATTTTGGCCACCAAACTTCGCTTTACATCATCATTTTAATCCAGCGCTGATTCCGCAGAGCCTTATTCCCCACTACAAGTTGCCAAATTTCCAGACCCTACTCTCACAATATATGGGCTTGAGTAATTTAAATGGAATCTTTGGCTATCCACAGAATTTGTCAATGCATTCCCAAGTCAGCCCGCCGTGTAGTAATAGTCCCCCACGTGAGAGTCCGCCAGCTACAACAAAAGTTGAAGAGTGAAATTCAGTATCTATATTTAGTGCACTATGTATATAAATTTAATTATAAAAATATAACAGGAAGTAGTGGACTTAGATTGTTATTAAAAGTTTAAGAAGATTATTTCGAGTTGTTTATCTACTCGAAAAAACATATTATAAACAATTGCGGTGATATCAACATTTTGTAAATAAAATATAATTATAATTAATAATTATTTAATTAAATATAAATAAAATTTCGGGCTGTAAAAAAATGAAAAAAAAATTAATTGAATTTATATAAATAAAAACTAAGAACAATAAAGAAAATTAGCAGATAAATTGTAATTATTATTGACTATTGGAAAATGGTCTATGCTATTTTATTTAGTACCACATAATTATTTAAATTGTATATAGCATAATGTTTTCGGGAAAAGAGAAAATAATTGGCCAAATTATTGTAAGAAAAATCAAAATAAATGAAACAATTTATACAGAATTTATTTTTTTTTTCAATTTTATTTGGACAAACCATTTTTGTTGCATCGACGAGTTTTCGTAAACTTTTTGTCGAAAACTCAGTACGGTGTGAAGTGAATAGAGTATAAGAAAGAGCCCTTGAACGAACATTTTGCTTCATATATCTAACTATGAAAAAAATGTGCACAACTGGATCGCACGAAACTTTCTCGTTTATTGCGAATCTCGCAGAATCTCAGAGTCATTTCAGCAAATTTTACGTTTAAAATCATACCCACTCAAGATGTACTCAGGTTTAATAACTGAAGCCCTGTTAATTAAAAACGTAATACTACATAAACATATTATGTAACTGCAACACTTTATTATTTACTTTCAAATTTAACCCCAAACTGACACTTGAAACAGGCAAGTAGGCGATGAATTTCCAATTATATTGCCACTGAAGTTTTGGGCTTTGCAAAAATATGCCGGGTGTGAATATGTACATCGGCATTTGGGTAGTCATTTTTGAGAAATATTCATAAAACGGCTATATTCAAGTTTTCTGAGAAAAACTAAGTACGTGATCATTTTTAAAATGCTTATTGTTGTCTTAAATATGTACATATTTTGATCAAAATGGTTAGAGCGGTTTTTTGTAAAATTATGCGGACAAATGTTACAATTTTGGATTCGAAAAACATTTGTTATTAAACTGTTTAGCTGAAAACTGAGTACAACGTATTCTTCAAGATATAAACATTACCTAGCAGAACATTTTCATCCAAATCGAAAATGGCGTTTTCGATATATGAGCAGTTTTTAAAGTACCATTTTTATCGATTGGGAAATCGAAGGACGCATTCATGGTTCAAAAAACACTGTTTTGCAACTGTTTAGCTCAAAACTGAGCAAAGGCTATTACTATGGATTTAAGCATTACAGCGCGAACCAATTCAGTTGGCCAACCGTGCGTCGGTTGTGCAGAGAGAGGATTTAAGAGAAAATACACGACACAAAACAAAACACAAAAACAAAATACACAGAAACCTGCGCAGTAGAATGGCCAACTGAATTGGTTCGCGCTGTACCTGCCACTCTGCCAGTTACATTTTTATCATAATCGAAAATGGCGCTTTTCAGATATGAGCAGTTTTTTTAAAGTACTATTATTAGGGATTTGGGTGGATATCAAAGGACGCAGTCTTTTTAGAGAAAACTTAACTTTGCTATCAAGTTAAGAATGACAATAGTACATTAAAAAAAGTCTGTTTTTAAATCGTTTTTTACCGTTTTCGAGAAAAGGCCTATTATCAGCGAAAGACTGGGTATGCAGTCATGTTAAGCATACCTACATTAACTCAACTATCAATTTTGGTTCAAATCGTTAGAGCCGTTTTTGAAAAAAAAAATTAAATTGTTTAATATTTCGTAAAATTTTTATATGGGAAGTACATTTAATATTAGGGTTAGTATGAAAAAAAAACGCCTCCTCGCGGGAAGCCCACAAACTCTAAATACGAAGTTTATGGAATTCAAGGCTAGCAAAATGGGTTAAAGAAAATAACAAGTTTCAGGCAGGATTTAGAGAAGGTTTCTCTACAGTGGACCAAATTTTTAACCTTACAAGTATAGCGGAAGGCTACTTAAATAAAGGCAAAAAACTTTACGCGTTTTTCATCGATTTTAGAGCCGCATTTGACACTGTAAACAGAAACTGCCTGTTCTATAAACTGTCACGGATCGGAGTATCTTCAACTTTTAAAAGCGCTTCTTAATTTATATGGAAAAAATGAATCAGTGATATGGAATGGTAAGGAGCATTCGGACTCGTTCGAAATAAAAAGTGGAGTAAGACAAGGATGTCTTATAAGCCCTTTACTATTCTCACTCTTTTTGGATGACATCACAGATTTCATGCCCGCTGGAATCGAAGTAGAAGGAGTGAGAATTAAAACTCTGTTGTTTGCGGATGATATTGTCATTCTAGCAGAATCACCGAGTTCATTACAGCTAATGATAAATAAGTTAGAAAACTACTGCAAGCTAAACGACCTGCAAATAAATACAACAAAGTCAAAAATTCTAATCTTCAGGAAAGGCACAGGACGATTTGCAAGGAATGAAAAATGGAAATATGGCGGGGATGAATTGGAGGTTGTCAAGACGTTCAAATATCTGGGAATAACCCTAAGACACGACCTTTCACTGAAAAAACATTTCTCACTCAAGCTCTCCGATGCAAAGAAAGCTATCAATTATACGTGGAAAAATCTTATGTCTAATTCGAGGATCGGAATACCAGCAAAAATTAAAGTCTTCGAAGCTGTTATGCGATCGGTAATGTGCTACGGTGCATAGGTATGGGGAGGGAAATATTCCGATGAAGTGGAAAAGTTACTGCGTTTCTTTCTGAAAAAACTGTTTCGGCTTCCATCGAGCACACCCAACTATCTGCTACAAATTGAGAGCGGTATAGCGCCACTTCTTGAATACACCCTTAAGTTGAATATGAACTTTGTTATAAAGGCTTTGAATTTAGAAGACGATACACGACTCACAAAAATACTAGTGCGGAAAGCAATAAGAACAAAAACCCTTTTCTTCAAGGACTGGGAAACCATCGCCACAAAATATAACATCAGGCTTGATTTAGAGGAGAGTAATATTTTAGACTGGCAGAGGATTGCGAACAAATTTATATTGGAGGTAGAACAGGCCATACGAATTGATAATGTTAGCAAAGCGGAAAGCTCAAGCTCACGCCGTTTATATAAACAGCTCCAACATCAACACATGACCTATCTAAACCTTAACCTCAATACTGCCCAAATATCATTGGTACTTCGAGCGCGAGGAGAACTACTCAAGCTCAATTGGATGCCACATTGGGATGACCTTCCGCATCGCTGCAGCTTGTGTAACACTGGCGAAAATGAAGACGTGATACACTTCATCGGATCCTGCCCCATTATGAAGGAAATCCGGCGTAATCACTTTGGTGCCGACACACTAATGTTGGAAGAATTAAAAAATATTCTTAACGACAGTCGTAACTGGACTACACTTGCCTCGTACTGTGAAACTGCTCTTAATTATAGAAAAAGAATTTTGGATGAAAACTTTTTAATTTTTAATTTGAATTAATAACACCAAATCTAAAAATGCGAGAGTTTGTCCCGTGGGGATTTTCTCTTAGGGTAAGGGATTCCAGCACAGGGGATTATGGAACAGGGGATTTTGGAAAAGGGAATTTGGAAAAGGAGATTTTATCAACAACCCATTATCTACGTGCATTTCTTTTCTTTTGCTTCTTCTCTCTTTTTGTGTGCATGCTTTATATTGGTGTTGGGAGTTTGAGATATGGAGAGAATTTTCTACTTAAACTAACTCGAATAAATATGTCGCAAAGCTCGATTTAGGGAGGGGTTCGACTTACAGAGTGTCGATTTACGGAGTGTAAAATGTCGGAAAATTAAAGTCTTGGGGCTAAGTTCTTAAATATCTGTTCGACTTATGGAAAATTCGACTTAAGGACGTTCGACTTATGGAAAATTCGACTTAAGGACGTTCGACTTATGAAAAAAAAAAAAAAAGTAAATAGGCGGCGCGACAGGCGGTAGACACCCAAGGCCTAGCTTCTCGCAACCATTCGTTTTGTGTGAGTTTCTATTTTTGGAACGAATGGAAGGGACCTACAATTTTATGCCGAGTCCGAACGGCTGAATTGAGAAGCCTTTTCAGGACAGTCATACTCTCGGATGTTTGTCAGACGTTCGCGAGAGGTGGCGCAGTAGAAAAAACCTTAAGATGTAATTTGTGTTTTTCCGGGGATCGAACCTGGGATCCCTCGCACAGTAGTCCAGCACACTAACCCTGCGCTACTGCGCCCACTTCGACTTATGAATGCGCTATAATTTTTTCCAGTCGGTTTTTTTCTTTGAACCGAACTAGCTCCTGTCAACAGATCATTGACATAAAAGTCCGTCAAAACAACCATTGATCCTACTTAAACCTCAGAGAACCAACTCAGTCGGTCTATCTTCGGTAGGGGTATCGATTTCGATCTGGAGGATACATATTTTCGATTATCAGCCATTAAGACGTATCTTTGTCATCTGAATCAAAGAACAATTGTATCCTCAAGCGACTGATTGGATACATTCTGATATTCTGACGGTCAGGTCAGATTGGAGAATGCAGCAGAAAATAGTGGGGCTTAAGGTTTCGTCAAACAGAACGCGTTTTTAACGCCGCGGTGAGATTATTTTACGCGGCGTTAGGATTATTTTGACGCGAGGTTCTCAACGCCGCGTTAGACGACGTCAAACAGATGTCTACCATCAAATTCTCTCAAAATGCCGTGCTACGAAATTTAGGAAAAAGAAAAAGAATTTGGGTGCACGACATAAATAAAAAAAATTAAAAGAGAGAACAAGTCGGAGAATGCGTTCTCATTTAATTCCTTTGCAATTATCTCCCATATCTCACCCTTTAAAACAATGTTTCTTTTCATTTCATCACCCATATCGTAAATTTTTTACAAATTCGAATATTTTTCCCGTTTCACCTACAAAAATTACTCTCACCGCTCCGCGTCAGAGAAATAATCTGCAATTTTTCACAAGAGCGTAGAGACGCCGCCGCGTTTGAACGCCGCGGTGAGTTCAACGCGGCTTTGAAAATGCGCCCTGTGTGACAGGGGATATGTATTATGTACTGCAGTATATTACAACGCGGCTGTGGAACGCAGCGGTGAAACGCGGCGGTAAAACGCGCTCTGTTTGACGGAGCCTTTACTAAAACCGAGTTTGGTTACCTTTAACATGTGCCTTAAGTCCAAGTACAAAAAATGTACTATCGAATCCAAAGATTTTGAAGAATTGGTATATTTTGACAAAATCTTTTGCTTGAGACTGAAGAATACATCTATTATGTTCAGCTACATATACGTTGATGCTTATAAATTAATGAGTTTTCTAAACTGATATCGGGGAATTTTATGTGTGACCTATAGTGAGGTTGAAACTCCGTAATTGAACGCGCTATCCAGAACTCCATACTCCTGGTGAACCTTGACTTCACTGTCCTTCTAGTTTTGGAATGAACCTTTACGTTTTCTACCCTACTTATGTCGGTAGAACTAGGTTGATCGAATGGAGACAAAGACTCTTTTTATTATAAAGTAAAAGGTGGTCTTTTATTTTAACTTGAAAAAATCGTATTAAAATTAGCAAATGTGTTCTGGTATTAAATTTTTGTGAACATATAGAGGCCTCAAAAATTCACGACAGAAGTACTATTGATAGAAAACACGTGGTTTATTTCACCAACTTACAAATGTATTTTTATAAGTACCTATAGTTTGTAGAAAAATTACAAATTAACTTTCAAAATATATTTGCTGAAACTGAATTTGCCTCCTTTTCAAAAATCATTATGTGAATACAAGTTTGTAAGTTGGTAATAGCTATAGGGTACTGGTCTTTAAATAAAAATTTTACAGTTTTCATTGATTCATAAAGTATACAGTATAAGGTGGCAGAAAAGGACCTACTCTTTTGTCGAGATTTTCCATGGCCGTTATACATACCTAAATATGGCCGAATTTCATTGATACTGCCCTCGATTTGCTCCTTCAAGTCGTAGATGGTCTCGGGCTTGTTGGCATAAACCTTAGACTGTAAAAAATAAAAAAAAATTCAACGACGATAAATCGTCTGATTATTGTATAGCCAATTCTGATCACCAAAAATGTTAAATTATACGACCAGAAAATGATGCATGCATCAGTAATTAAATATTTTCTCAGACTATATGGCACGTGGCGTGGCATCGTCTTGCTGAATTCACATATCATAAACATCCATACCTTACAATTTAGGCACAAAAAAATGGATTAACATGTAGCAATAGTTAGCACCATTATAACAGTTGCCCGAGCAGCCGCATTTTCAAAGAAGAATGGTCGATAGTGCCCCCAGCAGCCTAGCCCAAAATTACTGTCAACGCAAAAGATTAAAATCGCGAACTGTTTTTTTCTTAAATATTGCTCAACAGATAAACCGTATTGTTTTTTTTTCGATAGAGTTTTTTCGTTTTTAATAACCCTGAACTGTCAGCTGTCAGCTGTTTTTTTTTTTTTTCATTGGTAACACTTTACTGCACAAATGGCGCAAAATTCAAAACTCAAACCGATATCGATGAATTTGGTAAGAATAAATGAATAATTTTGCAAACAAAACGTTTCATTTTCACTTATTAAAATCATTCACTATTTTCTTCTAAAAAGGATCAATTAGTCCACATTTATTAAATTGAGCGGAAGGAAGAAGAAATATTCCCTTTCCATCATAAGTCCCTAATTCCAAAAAGAAAAAAAATCCGCCCAAAACGTTTAAGAAAAGTTCCCATCCGCAACATTCTATCATACAATACATATCAAATATCAGTAAAAATTAGTTGATAACTGATATTCTTGTATACAAATTGCTAGTTTACCGCAACGCAAATTGCTACAGTTGACGACAGGAAAACATTTAATTCTTTGATCGGGCACAATTGCCGAACGAAGGGAAACATTTGAAATATGATACCTTGTCCTTAAGGCGACGTTTAATGTCTAACGTCCTTGTTCTTTTCTTCGTAGGTTCCTTGATTTTTTTTGTTTGTTCCGTACCTTAATCTCCGGTTTGGTGTACATGCGAGCATGTGGGATGTGCCGCTGTGAGGGTACCCATGGATATTTCTTCCGCCTATATCAGATCGAAATGTTTATTGGGGGAAGGACTTGTTGTGATTTAAAAATATATCACAAAACAGGATGAGGTAGGGCCTTACCTACATTTTGCTGGCATACACAGAATTGTTGTGTAGTTTTTCTGATCGCTTATCCGTAAGCTAATTGCTTGAGATTATTTTTAAGTGCTGCGGACGCTGATTTTTAGATAAAAAGTCGTCTGCGTGGACGATTATCCTGTATTAGTATGATGATGATCTTGTATCCATGTCGGTTGCTATATACTATAGCAAAAAGAACAATCGAACAATGAAATGACTGCGGCGTTTTATTGTAAGCTGATATTTTGCGAGTTTTAAAAATCGCAAAGATATTGAGTATCTATCTATTTGAATGGATTAAACCGCTTCCGCTTCCATCACGGCTTCTGTTGGTACTGCTCATCTGCAGGACTCTCTATGACGATGGCGCAATTCAAAATGTTGGTTGGCAATAACGATTTCGAAAGACACGATGCAGTGTACAAATGGGAAGTTGGGCTTCTTAACTTACGAGTATTTTAAATATGCGGAGGACCACGCAAAAGCGGATTCGTTAGTGCGTGACTTCTTAAACCTGGTTCTGGAACAGATAGATTACCAGGGAATATACACGAAAAACAAGTAAAAGAGGACAATTAAGCAATCATTTCTCGTTTATCACAAAACATCTCTTTTGGAGAGATTCGGCAAAGAGAACTCCTAAGAAATCTCTGTTGCTCCGGTTTTGCAAAAACTCATTACCCGAAAGACGAAACGTATGCCCCAGAAAACCCTTACCAATTCCGCTTTTGCGCTGGGTGCAGGAAGGGAGAGCGGAAACTGCGTTCCTTCGCAATGTTCATCAGGTGACTTTTGGTCCTGGGATTGTATATAGAAATACAACCTCAAACTGTGTATGCTGTACAAAGCTTTCTATGTAACCACCAGACAAGACGTTGACATCTCTTTCAAAGACAAATCCTTTTCAGAAACTAGAACACATTGCCTATAGATATTGAAAGCAAGATACCTGCGACCACAGAGGATGTAAGGCTACATTGTCTCAGGCGAAGACTTTTCAAGGGTCGAATGCGCGTTAAGTGTGCGGAAAATGTTATAAATTTTAGCGATGTTAAATGGTCTCCCAGAATCTCGCCATTCGTTTTGTTATCATTTATCAGCCAATACGCATCTGCAACAAGGAATATTCCAAAATGTATCAGAAAGCCATCTATTTCGGTTTAAAGTTTGATGCTCAAATAAACTGTATAGTTGGGGCATTTAGTCAAACAGCCCAGTCAATTAGCATAAATTGTGTCTAGGCATTATTTCGTGTAGAACTTGTTTTCCATCTATGTCACAGTTCTGGCGGGAATAAATCTCTTAAACTCTGCCACTAGTCTAACAACAATTCCTGGACCTTGTTTATGCCTTTATTGTAGACTAACTGTACCCGCCCGGCTTTGCCCGTGCCCAGAAATTGCATTGCTTAGATCATAGATAATAAGGTCCTTTCGTAAAATGCGAACAATCAGAATAAATCGATTTTCTGGAATTTTCTTTTTGCATAAACCTGAAATATAGCAATACGAAGAAAAAAAAAAGAATCATGAAAATTGGCCCAGCGGTTGTCGAGTTATAACGTCATCGAATTTTACCTCATAGAACATGTTTTTTGTATGGGATGTGCCACGTGCCTTCGTCCAATTGTGACCAATCTTCACAGGAACGCTGCCGGGACCAATACCTAAGATTTTCTGTAAGTTTCAACTCAATCGATTTGACGGTTTTCGAGATATAAGATTTTGAATGTTTTTTGTATGGACGGTGCCACGCCCCTTTGTCCAATTTTAACCAAATAAAGCCTATATGGTGCCCATTGTTAAGGCCTACCTTTTCCAAAACGACCATACCAATCGGGTTAGTAGTTTTAACGTGATAGTGGAACTATCAAGAAATCATACAATTTTATTATATGTAGAGGTGCATCTCTTGCCTCTAAACAATGAAAATAAATTGTCCTGATCTCTAAGATCTCTATTCTTATCATCAGGTTGTGATCAAGTTCTATAGATTGCCCACCGTCATCAGATCCGCATTTTGACATAAAAATCAGGGGCCAGATTATGTAAGACGAAAACGATCGAACGTTTTCGTTTCGACAATAGCAGTCTCTGTCTATTGCCACAGGTATGATAGAGACAGGTTTAGTAAAAACGAAAGCGGTTTTCGTTTCGGTTTTTACAGAATCCCACCCCAGGTATCAGCTGTTCACTTAAAAATGGAGCCGAATGGTCATGTTTGAAGGAGCAAAAATTCGATGATTTCAACCAGGGCTCCATTATTGTATGGGAATTTATTGCATGTGGACCTATAAGTTAAACTCATAATTGTGCAAGTATTACGCAGGCTACGAATAGGAACCAGTTGCATTGAGACATGTCCTCTATTAAATTTTGTTTGATTACATAACCTCTTAAACATGCTTGATGGAGTGTCTCAAAATTAAACATCGCCTCATTGTATCTTTTTGTGACCTATCAGCCCCCCATGTGTCAGAGTACCCACTTCAAACTATACTGTTACATCTCTATATTAAATAGAAATTCAATATACTCACAGTGCGAGATATTCCCTTTCAACATAACACCATAATATTCAATACATTATTAACAAAAGACCTTTGCGCCCAAAATTATTTATTAAATTTTCATAAATATCCTCCTCACACACACACACTCATATTAGTCCACTCAAAATGAGCACAAATTTGCCAATAACGCGGGAATGGAAGAAAATAAAAATGAAACGCCATTTTTATTAAAAGCGGAACCTCTTGAACCATAAATCCTACTGTGCGACAGACGATGTCGAAGAAGTAAAAGAATTCAAATAACTTAATCCTGGCATTATATGATTTTGCAACAGGCTCAGTATCCTTCGAAGAAAGGAAACAAAACCTGGAGTAATGTCTCTCCCTCTGTACCTTGTGCGCGAGCCCTGCTTCGATCTCAATGAACCGGCACTTATAATCCTGCCTGCCGAGCCGTGTAAAACTCCAATATCCTTGGAATATAAACACGTATTCACATTCATTGGGATGTAATCAAGGATCTGTGCTCTCAGTCTATACATTGACTGCTGTCTTATTTACCCAACATTTCTATTAAGGACTCGAATTGGGATTTCTCTCTTGCCACTCAAGTGTGAACACGCGTTAATAAATCAGTCACATTCGTTATGGCGAGAATATCAAATTGAAATTCGAATACCATTCAAAGGATTGTCCGAAATTGCACCGCACCACTGACTTATGAGGGCTTCTTCAATAAAGATGAAGTTTTATTTGAAGAACTTCTATTCATGTATGTCGCCCGGTTGTACAAGGATCATTTGATTTTGCAGCGATTCAGCCGCGGGGGTAAATTCAATTGCGATTTTCAATGCATCCCCAATTGGAAAATGTACCTATCCTCTCTGCAGGCAACAAATATATGAAATTTATCAAGTACCCAATGCTGAAGGACTCTAGAGTAACTAAGTTGTGTGCTCGATGTTCTCGGTGCGGGAATGAATCAGGTTTCGTGATGACGACAAATCATATTTTCCATCATCATCGTCGTTGTTGTTTATAAAGGACACTCGAATGCATTAAAATCAAATGAGAAAAAGATTTAAATATGTATTCCTTCCTTACAAGTTGTAATTTCGTTTCGTTGAATAGGATTCCGGATCAGCGATGGGACGGGGAGTTGTAAATAATACTAAGAATCCGAGTTGTACCGGGTCAGGGTGCGGCGGGTGCGGCTTAATCGCGCACATAGAATTTGAAGTTTCTACTCGTCCTCCTGACATCGTGCGGTTCCCTCGCTGATGGGGTAATCTGTAAATAACAAGGCAGAATCTTTTAATTTCATGTCATTTGGCATTTTTATTGGAAAAGGACTTTTGTGTGCTCACTTCGCCATGAATGGTGGTGTAATTTGTTAAGTCGGTGATCAGAACTAAGCCAAGACCACCACAAGGACCTCGCGGCTACAAATGAAGAACTTGTTAAATGTTAATGAATAGAATTCAAATGAATCGAGGACGAGGATACAGAGTCGTTGTGTGTATAAAATTGAGGACGAGAAGAGATTGAAATTGAGACAAAAGTCCTTGACGGTCTTAATCTCGTCCTTTTCAAGATGTGCACTTGTAATTAGGTATTCATTCAGTCAAACAACTATACATACTTTACGACTACAGTTATATACAAATTCAGAACTGCCTATAAGCACGCGTGACACAATAGCCTCGCATGTCCTCTTACTAGGTCGCAATGCAGCCCGCCGCAGGATATCGTTTATTTTGGGCCGACATTCGCGAGTAATTTGTCCACGCTTAACAGCATAAAACAAGCCACCTGTACTGTTTCCGAAATTCAAGTCAATTTCTTTGATTTATATCACTTTCAAAACTAAACTAACAAAATTCAAACACCACACATTGTTTGTCTATCCCGAACACATGAACGAGCATGGTATGGTCGTAGTCGTAGGTGTGTGGTGTGTAGGATAGTGTATACAGCTCGAGCTTGTGCAGCATTTAACGTTTAACTACCGTACAACACCTGCCGTGTAATTAAATCAATAGAAAACCCTTGCAACAGTTAACATCGACACCGACCGAGGCGACGCTCGGCAGCTATGGAAAGGGGTGAGAATTGGAGTTCCTGTTCGTGTGCACCGCCGTCCCTTGCTACCCGCCCTCCACTATACTCGTATAGTTGTCATACACAAATGGGTAAATATTGAGAGACAAAGTTACGGAAATTTAATTAAAATCAAATAAACAAAATACCTTCCATATACGATTATAACATGCTGTTTGTGTTCGTTTTGAGTGCGCGGTGGGTGCTAGCGCTAGGTTGTAGCTTGTAGAGGTGCGCGCTTTAATTTAACTCATGTAGAGAAAGTGGGCAAAATAAAAAAACAAAAAAAGGAATCAAAACGATGTAATATCGAGCAGATGGCAGGGTTCTCAAACGGAACGCGACGACTGACTTCACTAGTGACTACTATGGCGACGACCGACGACGAAAAGTAATTGAATTTAGTTTTGATAGGAAGTGGATTTATTAAACGAGCGAATGAGTCGCACTTGAGTGGCGCTGAGGATAGCGAGGGACAATCAAAATAATTAAGTTTAACTGGTAATACATGAGCCTAGTTTAAGTCGATTCCCCCTGGGCATTTGAGAAGTCATTTGAGGCATCAACATCACCCTTTATGTACCTATACCTACTCGTAGCTGTAATGCACCTTGCTGTACCTGGTAGTAGATAGATCACGTCTGGACGGTATCGCTTTTAAGTTTTTGTCGACCGTAACGCTCTATTATCTGAATGACTTTCTTTCGAATAGGTAGGAAGTTTTTATTATATTTGTGGAGACTGGTCTGAACTGGACGATGCTCTCAAACTTTTTATTTTAGTGGCTGGTTTTGGAGGTCTATCGTTTTGACGGCCGTAGTCGTCTGAAAAGGCGATAGGCCTTATCGCCCAAAACCATAACACCCAAATTAAAAAAAAAGTCATGAAACGTTGCTAGGCAATTTATTGCTGTAAAATTCCCAGACATTTTAACGATGTGAAATTGATTTTGGTCGTAATGGCAACTACAGTGATCCCAAGCATAAGGTATGCGTAATATATGTTTTAAACAGCAAATGCTTTTTGGGCTTTATTTTCATCTTATTGTTTTGTTTTTATTTAGGTGATTAGAGCCCTGCCACAGGGCCGGCCGTAGCGAGGGTTCGAGTCTTGGGGGGTGACTTTTATTGAAATGCCGACTTATTTCAGGAACTTGCCGACTGTCAGTGGCGTAACTATAGGGTGGCAGGGCTGGCAAAATGCCACTGGCCCCCGACCCGAGAGGGCCCCGGCCCAAGAGGCCGCGAGCTCAGAAATAACCTAAAATTTTTGCAAAAATGTTGTACCTAAGTATTTCAAAAAAAATTATAAGCTCAAAAGCACTTCAGTCAATAGCCATCGATCTTGCAAATGCCTTAAAACGTTTGAAAATGTGTCTAGAAGAATTGGAAATGTATAGACATGAATTTGTAAATTTAAAAATGGAAGCAAATAGTGTAGCAGAAAAATGGTCCATCAACCCTGAATTTTCTAAAACTCGTCAGAGAAAGGTAAAACGCCATTTTGACGAACTTTGTGAAGACGAGCGTCTCCAAGATTTGTTCAAAGTGAACATATTTTATCTAGTATTGGGCATCATTATTAATCAACTGAAATCGCGTTTCCTTCCAATGAATGAAATTGTTTCCAATTGGTTTCCAAAAGGTAATTGGAGTATTTTAAATTTAAACAAAATTTTCAATTGTGTTTTGAGCCACCTTCTGCTCCAAAATTCACACCTCTCCGATTTGTAAGGGATGCATAGACATTGGCCAAATAATTTACCGAAATCGAGCTCCAAGCTAATTCGATGGTTTGGACTAGTTTAGATACAGTCGAATAATGTTGTCCCGATCCACAAACTTGACGTATCAACCATTGCCAAACATTTTCGATGATATTCAAATCCGGTGAGTAGTCCGGTCAGCATTAATAGCTCCGCATTTTGGCTCTATAAATACGTTTTAACAACCCGGGCTGTATGTATTGGCGCTTTATCATGTTGTTAGATCCATGGCAGATGTCCAAAAAGGTTATGAAAATATGTTAAAGCCTTATCAGTAAGACAACGCATTCATTGTGGTTAACAAAAATTTTAATTTTCGGCTGCCATAATACGAAACGGCCCCCACACCATCACACCTTCAACTTCAACTCTGCTATGCAGCCGGTCCAAATGATGAGTTTCTTTGCGGAGGTTATGGAAATACATAGTACCTAGCTATAGCCATCGGGGCCTTCCAAATTAATTTTTTTTCGTCGGAAAAGACCACACGGTGCTACTACGAAGTCCAGGCCACAAAATCGAAGGCGTTGCGCTTTTCGAACCGGGTTAAGGGGTGTCTTTTTCTTGATTTTTAGTCTTTTTATATCCTTGGCATTCGAAATAATACGACGAATAGTTGTGAGACTTGCTTTGATACCACATTTTTTCCTGATTTTTGGAAAAGAGTCGTGAGAATTTGACGCTTTTCCTAATATAAGTCGCCTTTCCGCAGTTGTAAGCACACTATGCATGCGGCCTTTCACGTTTATATCCATAGTTAGACTCATTACTTAAAAATATGCATATAACGTGTCGGCTCCTCTCGATTTTCTTAGCTAAATTGGCAATAAATAGGCGAGCGTCCTTTAAGCTTTGATTTGTCCTTTTTCCGCCTCGGTTAAGCTTTTTCTCCACACATTTTTTAACAAAAAAAATCTATCAAAGAATAATATGAGTCCACGTTTTGCCGGTTTTTAGTTAAAAATTTTTTGTTAATACATACTTAAGGCTTTAGTTTTAAATCTTCCTTCTGGTCAAATCACAACAATTAATTGAAATTTAATTTAAAAACAAAAATTAAGTCTCTAGCATGCTTGGTTTGGGACCAGTGGGTCGCATAGAAAACCGACCTTAGGGGGTGTGCTATTCAAGTGGCGCGGAGTGTATATAAAAACGACATACATATCTTAATCACTTGCCAGGTAAATTCTCAGTTTTCGGTCCATTTTCAGAGACGAAATAGAAAAGTCTTCGTGTATTAGAGAACTTGATGATTTATTAATAAAGAATCATTTTATGTCATGCCGCTTTCCTGAAGTATGTACTGTGTTAATGTTATTTGTTACAATTCCTATGACTATAGCTAGTGCTGAACGATCATTTTTAAAACTAAAATTAATAAAAAACGTATTTAAGAAAGTATATGGGACAAGACAGGCTACGTAACTTGGCTATTCTATTGAAAAATTAAACTGTTATTTCATTATAAATATGTATGTATAAACCTATGCTCTTGAAAATAAAATTCATTAGATATTTAACTAAAATGCATACAATATTATTAATAGTGTTGGTTAACTACTTAAGTGGTTTATTAAAATTAAATTACAACGTTACGATTTTTACTGGGAGGGCCCCATCCAAAGAATTTGCCACGGGCTTCAGATTGTATAGTTACGCCACTGCCGACTGTATAGAAATCATGAAAATCAGCCCAGCGGTTATTGAATTATATCCAACGTCATCGAATTTCACCCTATAGAAGACGTTTTTTGTATGGGAGGTCCCACGCCCCTTTGTCCAATTTTGTACAATTTTCACAGGAAATATCCCGGGTCAATATCTAAGATCACCTGTAAATTTGAGCTCAATCGATTCGGTGGTCTTCGGGATATAATATTTTGATTGTTTTTGTTTGTATACGAAGCGCCATACAGGAACACTGCTGTCCGTTCTTTTTAAAATCGAATCGAAACTTGCTAAATTTTAAGGATTTCAGTCGGCAAATTCACCGATGCCGACTGTCCTTTTTAAAATCGAATCGAAAAGTGATGATGAATTCTGGATAACCTAGTCTCATATTCGGATCTCCTCGGGGGGAATATTTCATGGAGTTTCAACATGTGAACTATAAGCTATATAGGATACAAAAGAACAAGTAAAACGACAAAATACCGAAACTAACAACTGACTTCTGCAAATTTTGGGGATAGGATCCGATTCAAATTAGAATTCGATTCATGGAAGTGCTTTCTCTATTTTTGCCGGTATATGTCTAACGCATGAAAGAGGATGAAAGAGAAGATGGAACATGGCATCTTTCAATGTTCTATTATAATAAAATGAATCCCTTGCCATAAGCAAGTTATCGGAAAGAGTTGACTGGATACAGATGTACAATATCCGATCGCCTGAACTATTATTCTCGGTGACTTCGATGTCCACAACACAAATTGGTCACGATATTATTAGAAATGGGTTTTCAATTGGGACGGGTCGATGTTGGCAGCCTATCTAATCTGGGCATACACCCTTATACAAGATCTAACTGACTCAGAAGCTCAAAGCTATAATGACCAAAGACAATGCTGTTTTTTTCCTGACTGGGCCGCGGAGCATTTGGAAGAGGACCCCTATATTGGCCGAGAAATCATCTCTAGCGACGAGGTGTATTTTTGAATCAATGGCTATGTTAACAAAAAGCAAAATTGCCTGATATGGATACGCCAACCCACACGAGGATCACCAAGTAACAACGCATTCACAAAAAGTTACTGTTTGGTGTGAATTTTGGGCCGGCGCGCGGTAACATTGGTCTGTACTTTGAATACTTGAAAATTACGTTTTGTAATCACCATCAACGGCAAGCGCTACAGAACGATGCTAACCGATTTATTGACCAAATTGAACGAGATTGAGGTAGGCAACATGTGGTAATCACATGTTCAGGACGGTGCTATATATGCCAAAGTTCAGACGCAACGATGGACATTCTGCATGAACGGCGGGATGGTTACCTCTCGCAGAGGTGATGATACATTTCCACCAAATTCTTATATGATTTGACACCGCTAGACTTTTTTGGTGGGGTTTCCTATAAAGTCGCAGGTCTATGCTCTATGCTAAGTCGCAATCAACCGATGCCCTTAAAGCCGACATAACTAATGTCATTGCTCAAATGACAGACGGATCCATGTATAGAATCATTAAAAATTAGACCATTTGGATCCGTGCATTTGAGGGGATGAATCTCCTCCGAAAATCTAAACAAAAAACTAAAACTTTCTCATATAAATTTAAATCTATATAATTATATAAAAATTTAGCCCTAAAATGTTTGTCGTCAAAATTCAAAATCTTATATCTCGAAAACCGCCGAATCGATTGAGTTAAAATTTACAGACAATCTTAGGTATTGGCCCAGGAGGGTTGCTATGAAGATTGGTAAAATTTCGACAAAGAACGTGGCACCGCCGATAGAAAAAAAATCTTCTATGGGGTGAAACTCGATGACGTTATAACTCGATAACCGCTGAGCCCTTATGAGTTTTCCTACAGAACAAATCCTTAGATTTCGTTTCTGCAATCGACCGGACAAAATATGTTCTGAATTATCTTAAGAACATCAGAGAAATTGCCGAAGATTTTTTCAGAGAGGCTTTCAATTCACATCCCAACTTACCGAGGACTTATTTGAAGTTGAATTAAGAGCTCCAAGAACTTCATTGAAACAAACAACGCGTTCCAATCCAGAAACCTCTTCTACTAAAGCCTATTTTAGAGTGTCTATACTGATTCCTTGCATAGATTCGTTAATACAAAATCTTATGGACAGATTCATGGTCAACGAAGACGTTCTACCATCGTTTCAAGCTCTTCGCCCAGGTTTTGCTGCAGTTGGAATGGAATAACTAGCATGTTAATTAGATAATGCAATTTCGTTGTCAGCTGTGAAAGCTGAGTACATTCTTTGCTGCGAAAAAACATCGTCGAGCGATCCTTCTACCAAAGTTTTGAAATTGTTTGATATATGTGACAAGACTTACTTTAGACTAGAGCTATAAACTTATTGCTTACGGTTTTGGCCACGCTCCCAGTGACCACAGCTAGTGTTGAAAGAACCTTTTCAACTATGAAAAGGAATAAAACAGTATCCCGAAGCGTTATGAAGAATGCAAGATTAAGCTCACTTGCTGTGATATCTGTTCATTCGGATATTAATGTGGATCCAGATGAGGTTTTTGGTCTCATGTCAATAAAAAAAAAAAAAAATGAAATGAAATGAAAATTTGAAAAAATGTGTGAAATATATATAGTAGTTATATATAGTTTTTTGTTTAAAGAATTCCTCGTAAGATTTGCAAGGAAGACCCCCTGAACAAAATCCTGGCTACGGCATTGTCTATATGGTATTAACCATTGACAAGGTACTCTCCAGTTGGTTGTTAATATAGTACTGGATATATGAATGTGTCCGTCGTGTCGATAGCGTGCTGCTTTTTGAGTTTGGAACTTATTTCAGGTCCGTTGTTGCTGTAATGTGTCTTGAGACAGAGATATATCTTCCGGGCTCAATCTCCTCCTTATACTCGTATAAATATCAATTAGTCTTTGATATGTCTTCAAAACAAGTGACGTTTCGGTATGGCTAATAGGTTTGAAGTAAGTAGGAAAATTCTCTATTTAGGCCAGTTAAACATTTCTTTCTTTCAAAAGGGTCCTTAGCTTGTCCTGCGAGCGTAATATGGTTCTCGCCAAAGACAAAGATACTCTAAATCGAAAAAACTTAATCTGAGAAAAATGCACTTTAACTTCTGAAGCATAAAAGTGCTTATATAGAATCATCGCTGACAATGCCAATTGTACAGCTGTTCCTGACTTCACAACTAACGTGCAAATGACCTGTACAGTGGACGATGATGTCGACTACTCTATAATGATGTAGCGACGGAATGTTTGATCATAAATTGTAAGTTCTGTAGCTTTACTGGCAGAGCGGATTAAGAGCGGTTTTATAAAAATGCAGAGAATGTTTTTTGAAAAAGCAAAACTCAGATGTGAGATTTGCGCGATATCATCACCCATAACTTATAACTTTCTTCTATTTCATTTTCTCTTTCACCTCCTATCTCTCTGTGATATTTCTTGTTGGACAAACTGTTTACCATATTAACCATTGCACCCGTTGTTGTTTCTTCGTTATTGTTTGACAACTAACTAACTCGGTAAAATATATCGCACATCCAAAGTGCAATTGAATGGACGTGTCCTTAAGTCGCCTTTTACTCGCTTCACCACTTTACGTTTACACATGCACTTCCATTCACCATTAAAGGACACACACTCACTCCGCACAATAGGCTCTAAAGATGGATAAACTCGAAACTGAATGACTGGTGATGGTGCACTCGAGTGTATGCTAAGGTGTTTCCTCTATTTTGATTCTTTCTCGGGGCTTATTTGATTTTCATAAGTCAAGCATGAAATTTACACCTAATTGTCCTTAAAGGACAATTTATACAAATTGTTCTATAGTTAGCTGTGGCTGAGGCGACAGTCTAAAACTTTCCTCATGCACACACTGTGCGAGTAAAAAATGTGGGAAAATCCTTGAAAGCCAAGCCAATTTTTCAATAGAAACGTGAAACGTATATAATACGAAACGTGTTCGTTTCTATGTGTGTTGTATATTTTATTGGGAAAACAACTCAAAAGGTTGTCGATTGCTTATTCAAAGGATTCGCCGACACGGCAATAAATTCAAATAACTTCCACATGGATGGAGTTAATACATGTTTTGGCGGGATTTGGTTTATGCAAAAAAAAAAATATTAAAAAAAAATTATAGAACGTTACTGTTGAAATCCATAAAAGTTATGGTGTCCTTTTTTGGCAAGCAATTCAACTAGGACAGTTTACCACCGTGAAATCCGTATTTCTTTTTTCCGGTACACTTTCCATTAAATGAAAACTAATTGAGGGTGAACATCACAAATTTTCCACCTCTAGTAATCCTGTTTTGCACACACTCACACTTGTGCACGTTCGTTAAGTGCAAAATCCTTTTTTTTTTTTTGTTAAAATTTGTATGAAATTGCGTTTGTGTCACCATCACCAACGCCACCGACAACGATGTCGCTCATCAATTGATTGGGGGAATTAAGTGGAATTTTTGCTAAATTATCAACCCTTAGCTTAGGGTTGACGGCTTTATTATTATTTTTTGTATGTTGCTTCATTTGAAGGCTCATTGACGCATTTGTCAGCAGGTTCACTAGTTATTCAGTTTTTTTTTGTTGATTGCTCTTGTTCATTGATTTGTGCAAAATAATTGAAAATGCTTTTCCCACGAAATTGGAAATGGTTTTCGACCTCAATACGGGATTTTTATTTTTGATTGAGTAAGGATAAATAAATGAATTAATTGGTGTAGGGCACAATTACCCCTTGTGGAGGAAATAATTTCTTTGTCTATCCAATCGAAATTTGTGTTTTTATTTGTTCCCTCTGGTATTGATATGAGAAGAGGGAGGTAAGGATGTTAGCTGAAGCGTGCACGCGTGAATGTGAAAATGTCCGACTGTTAATCGATCGGGCGAATTTTTAAGAAAAAACGTTGTTTTATTTGTTTGTTCTCGCTTAAATGCTAAACAATTGGTGGGTAACATGTAGCCCTGGCATTGTTGTGCACCAAATGACTTATCTAATTGACCATGTGCACGAGTTTGATTCGATTGCGAGAGCCTGATGACGGTAATGAGTGGGTAAGGATTTTACTAACGCGAATTGAGTTCGTGTGCAGTAATATAAGTATTATGAACTGTTGACTCAACACTTTCATAGTACATAAATGTTCGAGTTTGGTGATACTGTCTATTGACTCACAGTTGATTTGCATCAGTTTACTATTCACCACAGAATTAGCCGGAAATTGCTGCTGCAGATGCATTACATTGGATTGCAAAACATTTAACATTTTTGGGAGCCCTAGTAGTGATTGTAATCGTATATTATGGTCTTGCGTATACTTAAATTGTGAACAACAAATTGTTGTCCTCTCTTAGTAGGCTGCATTTATTCAGACCAAGCGCACTTGGCTCGTTCTTATGGGCCCATTAATCGTTAACAGCAGACAGCACGATTGAGAGATTGATTAATCGAAGGACGCCACGAGGAGTTTCATCACCTCTCCTATGGAATATCTCAGTAGACAAACACCTTAAAGCTTGTCAACATTGGCATCAAGGTAGTCGCCTAAATAGATGACTTAGTTGTGCTGGTTTCAGGAAAATATCTTCCCAGCATTAGCTTAGTTATGGAGACTGCGTTTTCAAGAGCTATCAAAGTGGACAGAGAACAACGGTCTATCGGTTAACCACAACAAGACCGAACTGATCCTGTTCACCAGAAGAAGGTACCAAAATGAGAATCACCAAAATTGAGAGGCATTGGTCTTAACCTCTCATCCCAAGACCCTCACCTCTATCGTGTTTAAAGTTCAACACCAAACTAAACTGGAAACGGGATACGGAGGGAAGAATGAAGAAAGGACTAAATGCTTGCATAGGGGCACAGGGGCACATGGGCTTTCGGGAAGAAGTGGGGCATACAACCGAACTTATAGTGCATTGCATGTACACCGCGATTTTAAGACTAATTCTGACCTATGGCTTGGTTATTTAGTGGGAAACTAAATCCTACAATAATTTGAACAAGGTACAAAGAATTGCTTGTATAGGTATAAAGGGCTTACTAATCTACACCACAACTAAGCTTAGCCTTCAAAATAGCTATCATTCCTACCAAAGTGCCTGTGTCTACGAGTTGTTGTTAATGTTATTCTCTCAAACAATAATTCAAGAATTCAATAGAAATAGTGCTGAACCTACAAGCTATCGAGCTATACCTTAACTAAAAAGGCGTTAGGTCTAATCCTCCAAGACCATAACCTCCAAATTAGAAAATTTCATAACGAAAAATAAACAACAAGATTGAAATAAAGCCCCAAAAGCATCCTGCAAATCCCTCTACATGGGGTCACTATTGTTATTACGCCCAAAATCAATGTCACATCGGCCAAATTTGTGAATATTTTACAGCAACAAATTGCCTAGCTATGTTTTGAACTTTATGACATTTTTTAATTTGGGCATTATGGTTTTGGGCGATAAGACATACGCCCACTAAAACTGTGGTAGGCAAGCTGCGGTCTCAGACTAAGAGAGAGCAAAATTTGAATGCCCCAATAATGCGGTCACTTGCACATACTTCACATCTTTGATCAGTGCAGACTCATGCCACGGAACAGACTACAAGAAACCAAAGTATAAATTTAACAAGAAATTTAAAGGGTGTATACGGTATACCAGACAGCCAGGACTGTCTATCTATCTACTATTTATATCATAAAAGGTATACGAAGACGGAGAATGGAAAAGGAGCAGACGTCAACTAAGTATCAGCCATAATCAGTGTAGCGTTTTCCAGGCAGAGATATACACGGTTAAGAAAGCGGGTCAAACTGTCTTAAATAAATAAATAGGTGGCGCAACAGGCGGTAGACACCCTAGGCCTAGCTTCTCGCAACCATTCGTTTGTGTGAGTTTCTATTTTTGGGACGAATGGAAGGGACCTACAATTTTATGCCGATTCCGAACGGCTGAATTGAGAAGCTTTTTCAGGACAGTTATACTCTCGGATGTTTGTCAGACGTTCGCGAGAGGTGGCGCAGTAGAAAAAAACACTAAGATGAAATTTGTGTTTTTCCGGGGATCGAACCTGGGATCCCTCGCACAGCAGTCCAGCACACTAACCACTGCGCTACTGCGCCCACAACTGTCTTAGCGAGAGAAATAGCCAGGAATGGAAATTATCTTCGGTGTAGACAGCCAAACAGGACTTTAAGGGATTAACTCCAAAGAGTCCAAACTGGTAATCCGCAAGTCAGTGCCTCTAAGCATTATACCATCACTCAGTACTGCTGTGCTGGGTTCCTGGATATGTTGATGTGGGAGGGAACGAGGCAGCAGATAAACTGTTCTTTGACGGCTTGGATATAATTCTTCTGTACGTGTTTGTAACCGAACTCCTCCTAAACGGCTGGACCGATTTTAATGAAATTTTTTGTGTGTTTTTGAATGGGCCTAAGGATGGTTTAGATTCATAATTGGACCCGGTAGGTGGCGCTGCGATCCGATTCCACAAAATTTAAAAAAATAAACCCTCAACAATAAAAACATGTAAAAAGCACAAATAAGTTCACGAATAAAATTTCAAAAAATATACACTCAACAAAAAAAAAATTATGAATACAATTTCAAATAATAAACACTAACAAAAATCATAAATACAATTTCAAATAATAAAACGGCCGCAGAACAATTGACGGAGAATGAAAATGTATACGTTTGTATAAGACTGTCTTTCTATACACATCCCTTCAACACCCTTAAGGACTCACACTCACATTTTCCATAAAAAATTGCATGTAAATTTGTACCTACTGTAGACCACATAAGTGGATTACTTGACAGCTTCTTATTATCGTTAATGGTAAGAGTAAGCACAATGGTTGCTTAAATGCGATCGCTAATGTGTTTTCTTCGTTATCTCATACAAATTATCACATTCCCTCATTACTGTAACTATTTCCTTAATGAAACAAAAAAATGGGAACCCGACTTTCTACTCACCATTTTACATTCATTAAGTCACTTCAATGCAAGAAGTTCCCCCACCAAACTGTGAATTCCTATCCCATCCCTATACCTCATTATCAGCATGCCAAATGTGCATAATTCATATGCTAATTATCTCATTCATTCATCCATACCACTTTAGTTTTTCCACCTTCTTATCTCTCCGCAAGGATTTAATATTTCTTAATGTAACATAATCTTTTCTAAAGGACTCACTCAAGGAACATCAAATGGAAATTAAGGCGCATAAGAAAAAAATAAAAAAAAGGTAAGCAAGTCCTCACGTCATGAAATAGTTTTTTTTTCCTGAATGGGAATACTCGTCCTCAGTTTGTATCTTTTAATGAAAATTACAGCGACAAATGGAGATGAAAATTGTCGGATGGAAAACAATGGGCAGCGAAATTAGTGCAATTCTCAACAATCCGCATTCATTCAAAAGTATCTAGATTCATTAAGGTTTGATTTTCATCTGATGTTTAAGGCATAGAGAAGACCTCTCTCATTATTGTTCACAAATCCTTCTCAAAGTGAGATAATTACTCGCATTTAGGACGCGTCGTGTTGGTTGAATGCGTAAAACTGGGTTACGATACAATTTGTATGAATTAAATGTTTTTTCCTTTTTTTTTTCCTTACTTTTCCTAATTTGCATTAGAGTGTGTCCACTTAAGCGACATTTATGCCACTCAATGCGACAAAAGTCTTTTCACCTACGTCAGCAACATTGTTGTGGCGGCCGGTATAATCCTTTCCAAGGGAACACCTTTGTGAATTTATTTTGAGTTTCTGTCATTTGAGCCTCATTATATGCCTCAGTGAGTCACAATGGCATTGCAATTTGAAATAAGTAGTAAACAAAAAATGTACTTGAGCAGAAAATACCACAAAATAATTTTCAGTAATAAAGAAAGTGCGGATATTCTTGGAGTACCTACTTGAGAACAATCAATGAATGAATGCCGACAATATTGGGATGCAACCATTGAATCGAACAAACTATTTACAAAAACTGATCGAATTTACAAAATACCTTCTAAACTATTCCAGCTTTAGAGCAAGAATATTGAAATAAACAGAAAGCCGGCACGAATCGTTATCATTCAGTTACTTGAGTTTGTCTTGAATAGAAAAAAAAAATTGTTGAACTTGCATCTCTCACTTTACCACAAAATAACTTCTAAACTATAAAAGGTAGACAGGACGAAAAATGACAGAAAATTTCAGTGGAACTTAAAATTTGTGCATTTCATACTTTTATGTAAATTTTGCTATATTTTAAATAGATTCAGATACAAGAATCTATCCAACGTACTGTGTGAACGTCTAAAACAGTACCTACTGCAACACACTAATTGGCACGTACCAGTGTGCCTTCCGGCCGGCAGATCGACTATAGACCAAATTTTCACACTGAGGCAAATCCTGGAAATGACCAACGAATTTCAAGTCGAAACTCACCACCTATTTATCGACCTAAAAGCCGCGTATGACAGCATACATCGTCAAGAGTTCTATATGGTGATGGCCGAATTCGGAATCCCGGCGAAACTGATTCAGCTGTGTCGTGTGACGCTGAAAAATACGCGCTGCAACGTGCAGTTTGGAAGTAGCTCCCCCGAACTATTTCAAACATGCACCGGATTACGGCAAGGAGACGCGCTATCATGCGACTTCTTCAATATCGTATACTGGGACAGATAGTGCGCAGGGCAGGAGTCAACACGGAAGGCACTATCTTCAACAGGTCCATCCAGCTGCTGGGGTATGCGGACGATATTGACATCATCGGTCGGTCCCAACGTACCGTGGATAGAAGCGTTCACAGCCGGCGGTTGAAGAACATCCCTTGACCCTTGGCCTTGAAGTAAATGAGGACAAGACTAACTACCTACATGCTATCAACAAACAAACAAGCATCTATCCACCGCCTAGGACAAAACGTCACTATTGATAGCAACAATTTCGAGGCAGTTAAGGAGTTCACCTACCTCGGAGTAAACATGAACTCCACGAATGACACCCTAGTGGAGATCCAGCGAAAAAAACTCCTAACTCGATGGACGAAATGTGTTGTCTACAAAACCCCTATTCTGCCAATTTTGCTTTATGGCACCGTTTGCTGGACATTAAGCATGAAGGGAGAGCTGATACTGGGTTCCTTCGAAAGAAAAATACTTCGTCGGATTTTTCGTGGAATGGAGGAGAAGATACAACCGCGAACTCTATGAGCTGTACATTGGCTCGGCCACCTCGAGCGAATGGACAATAATGCTCCAGCTAAGAGGATCTTCAAATCCCAGCCAGTATACCTTAATTAATTATAATTATTAGACATGCATAAGTAGATTTATTTACTAAAATAAAAGGCTAGTCAACTAAAACATTTCATAGCTAGTTCCACAGCTAATTGAAACGAAAACTAGTTGGTGTTTGGTAATGAATGAATCGACGAATTTTCGTAAACTTTTTGTCGCAAACGCAGTTTTAAGTGCGGTGTGAATATAGGCTATTAGCTCTCCTACCTAAGTGTCGAGAAATAGATTTTGTAAGGTTTTTTTTTTCGTATGGGAGGTGTGCCACGTGCACGCCCTTTGTCCTATTTTTACCAAACTTCACATGAACACAGGAAGATCTTCTAAGATTAATTTGTGATCAATCGGTTAACCACAGTTTCGCGTTGTTTCAACTACATACCTACATACAAATCTTCAAATGAATCTTCTTGTGTTACTCCAAGAACTGATTCGAGTGGATACAGTTTGCTGCGAGCAGTGTTGTTAATGTATTCCAAAGAGGCATTTGCTCCGTTTTACCGGAGTCTATTTTGATTGAACATTTTTGGCAATAGGTACATATTATTTCCAAAGGTAGAGGATATGTTCTTGTTCATAGACTCTACATAATGATAACAATATTGCGCAAGGAAGAGAAGAGTACATATACGTAAACGAGTCGTCTGTATAAAGCCGAGTTTTTGTTTGAGAATGAGATTTTGTAGGGTGGGCCAAATACAAGTTTCTTTTCAAAAATACAATAAAATGAACAAAATTACATTTTTTCAATGTATTATGGGTCCATTAGTAAGAGCAAGCATTCCCATTAATTATTGAACGTCGTTCAAGTGGCTGCCTCGGCTGGCTTCCCAGTAGCGCATTCTGTCACTCCAATTTTCCAAGACCTTATTGATGGTTTCGGGCTGTAGCTCACGGACTGCTTGGATGATATTGGCCTTAAGTGCTTGAATCGTTTCCGGATTGTTGGCATAAAATCGGTCCTTCACGGTTCCCCAGAAACAAAAGTCCAAAGGGGTCAAATCGCTAACACGATTTGGGAATTTGGTGCGCAAAAGATCGATTGTGGCATGGGGTTTGTGGCTTGGCGTACCATCCTGCATAAAGCAGAGGTCGTCCAAATCCATGTCTTTAATTTCAATAAAAAAAATGTCGGATAACATGGCTCTGTAACGCACGCCGTTGACCGAAACGTTGTTACCAGCTTCATTTTCAATGGCGAGTTGATTTTCGTGACTTGAGTCTCACACTCTCGGGTAGAGCAGCCACATTCTCGTCTGTGCGTACCGTATGATGACGGGAACCATGAGTGTTGTCCACTAGCATACCAGTCTCACGAAGGTTTTGCGCGGTGGGTACTTCATTTCGGCCAAAACTTCTTTTCAAAAAACGCACTGTTTGGGCTACACAGCACGCACTTTGGAAATAAGTTTTCAATCATCCTGTTGGCGTTTGCTGTATTTCGTTTTTTAGTGGACGTTTTTAACTTTTTTGAGACAAATGAATTGAAATAATGGTGAACATATAGAAAAGGAAATAACATTGTTAACAAAAGTTATAAAAAATCTGAACGTATACGACAGACGCCAACGGGAATAGGTGTGAATATTTCCCAAGCGTAAAGCGACTCATTTCGTTCCGCGAAGGTATGATACAACTGACTTTCTGTCAAGATTTCGAGCGGAAAACAGCTGTCAGTGTCAAAATAAACTATATGATTTAAAAAGAAACCACTAGATGGTCCACCCTTTAGTTTGTCACCAATGTAGAGATTAAACAAGTTTAACGCGAAGCGTCCTGAGCAAACTGTGTGGATGGGCTATGACTAGATCGTAACTTAGATAAATTTTTCAAAGAAATCTTTTCGTCTTAAAACTTGAAACTTGAAAGGACAGCAAAATCTCTGCTCTATATATAAATGCATCTCAACCTAAAACTGTTTAAAACCCAATCGGAGTACGTAAAGGTATACTTTCATCGATCCCAATATAATCCCCATTATCCTTATTTGTAAAAATATTTTGCGGTCATCACTCCCTATCTACTTGTCGTCCGATTAATTTTAAATTTCCCTCAATTATCAAGAAATACTTTCAACAAAAGAACTTCAATTCAATTCTCCAATACTGCCAGTCAATTGACTTCATTATACCAGCACCAAACAAGGGCTTATTTGTGCCTCTCTCTGATGGGCACAATGTAAAACATGCATTTTTTCGCACCACCAACCAGTGTATCAGGCTCGTTGCTCTCAGGAGTGTTTAATAGACACAAAGTGGACACTTAAGTATCAAACGGCTGTCATTGTTCCCGTCATCTTCGTCTCTTCACGTAGCATGTCATGCGGAATGGTAATCCTTCAATGCGACTTCCTTTCTATTTCAAAGCACTGAAGGACAACTGAAGCAATAACTGCGATAATAACATTCCCATCAAACACACGGAATTAAATGTCCCGCGTTAATCTGTCGAGTATTCCTTGTTCTCTGATGTCCTTTGCGTGTGTCACCCTCTGCGAGTGTCTTCGTCTTTTCTATATATTACACGACACACAGCGCAACAATAGTCCCCAGGATCAATTATTTCGCTTGATTTAATCAACTGAATGGTCCTTTCACCGAAATAAGTGGCTGCTAATACACACCAATACACTTTGTATTCACATTTTGAATAGCTTAAGTGAAAAAGTGAAAGAATATGTGAAAGAGAAACGAAATTGAAAAACGAAATTATTTCCTTGCTAAAGCAAAAAAGGATCCAGCTATACAGAAAGTGTATTCGTATTTATGTTCCTGGTGTCTGTTGACGGCCTTACTTTTCCATGCCAAAAGGTAACATCAAATGGTTGGCATCCACCATCCAAGTGGAGAAAATTCTGAAGTTTGAACATCCATCCTCTGTGCTCGGATTCTGAAGATGTGGAAATGAATTTTATTGCTGGTGCTACCGGGTGGTGCGCAGAGTGATGGAGGATACGACGATGGATCTCTGATGTTGCAATTCGTCCTTATAAATGAATTTCCTTTCGTGTTATCTCAAGCGAAATTCGTGCTTCCCTTCGATTTAATGTGCAGGTATACGAAAGTGAGGCGAATAAATTTAACCGCCTCTTAAGTGGTTGGGAGCACTTGCGTTGATCTCTTTTTTCGATGGAGGGAGGAGGAGAAAGGCCTTGTTTTTTTTTTTTTGCATATTTACGTGTTTAGTGATTTTGGTAAATGGAAGAGGATATAGTCATTACGAGGATTCAAATGAAGTACTGACATTTTTTTTTGTCTGGTTTTAAGAAGGGAGGGGAAGGTACCTGAGTCTAAGTTATGGTGTAGCGTCTCCGTCTATTTATATTGGACATGAGAATTTTTAAGATGAAATTCAATTAACGCCAGGATGCATAATCACGAAAATCATCCCATAAGCTTCGCGTTTGTTCACCGCTTTTTTTACAAAAAAAAAAAAAAAAATGGCACACTGAAAATGTTGCCAGAAGAATGGGTGCGGGTTATATAGGTACATCTGCCCTTGATTGCCTTGAGGGATCTGCAGCTCGGTTATATTGTCTTTTCAATGCAATGTCTTACGCATAGTTCAAGTTCCAATTAAACTATCCTCCTATCCTCCAAAACTATAATCCTCTGCCTGAAAATCGGGTATCTATATTAAAGGTGAAGTTTTGACTGACTTTGGATGACGCAGGATCTGTGCTCACCGGATACTCCTCATTGCTCGACCGATTTCTTAAACCAAACCATCATAAAACAAGTATACCTATCGATATATCTTGTACAAAAAAAACGGAATATAATTATGACACCAATTTAAGCAAATCCCATCACAAAGCAAATCCTAAAACAACTACAAATATTTCTTCCAGCACTGATGCCAGAAAAAGACTCTTCCACTCGTCTTAGAAATTTCTAACAATCTAAAAAATTTAACACTCGCACCCAGACAACATTTTTGCTCGGAATGAAGAAATCACAGTTCAGCACGCCATCCATCTGTGTGGCGAGAAATTCCTTGCCCCTTTTCATTGGCACCTCGCCAATTCAATTTGCACCTTTCGTTCGCGCGTCTGATTAATGAGCCAAATAGCCCAACATCCACAGCGTCGACATTAATTTCGAATCTAAAATGACGAATATAGAATTCACCCAAGCGATGATCGTTTAATTCATCATCACTTATGAATTATGACACTTGACAGCCGCCAAAGAGAAGGATAAATTGCAGAAACCTGACAGTTGTACGATGTGCAGAAATTGGGACGCAAATTTCGAAAAAAAATTTCAAACAAACTCAAAAATTCAATTACATATTTTCAATTATATTTAATAATAAATTCGTTGTCTATATCTTACAAAAAAAAACTTTATCCCCAAATAAGGACACAATTATTAAAAAAAAAAAAATTGAAAAGAATAAAAATAAAAAATATTTTACATCTGGCAATAACTTCCTATAAGTATAGTGCATTAAAACTAATTTCATATATAAAAACTAAACAGTTAACATAAAACAAAATAAGAGGATATCAGTCGGTAGGACGAAATAATATGTGCACTTTTGGTTCGCATCAGGACTTGATTCATTGACGTCAGGCATTCGAATACTATTTGTGTTTGTGTGCACCATCTTAGAAGCACTTGCGGTGAACAATTCCTGGGCCAGATTCATCGTATTCCTCCTTGGAGATCCACATCTGTTGGAAGGTAGACAGGGATGCAAGGATTGAACCGCCGATCCATACGGAGTACTTCCTCTCAGGTGGAGCAATGATCTTGATTTTGATGGTAGATGGAGCCAGAGCAGTGATCTCCTTTTGCATACGATCAGCAATACCTGGGTACATGGTGGTACCACCAGACATCACAGTGTTGGCATACAGATCCTTCCTGATGTCCACATCGCACTTCATGATCGAGTTGTAGACAGTCTCGTGGATACCGCACGATTCCATACCCAAGAATGAGGGTTGGAAGAGAGCCTCTGGGCAACGGAAACGTTCATTACCGATGGTGATCACCTGGCCATCAGGCAATTCATAGGACTTCTCCAAAGATGTCGATGCAGCAGCGGTGGCCATTTCCTGCTCAAAGTCCAAAGCGACATAGCACAACTTCTCCTTGATGTCGCGCACGATTTCACGCTCAGCGGTGGTGGTGAATGAATAACCACGTTCGGTGAGGATCTTCATCAGGTAGTCGGTCAAATCACGACCGGCCAAATCCAAACGAAGGATTGCATGTGGCAGAGCATAACCTTCATAGATGGGCACGGTGTGAGAGACACCATCTCCAGAGTCTAGAACAATACCGGTGGTACGACCGGAGGCGTAGAGCGAGAGCACAGCTTGGATGGCAACATACATGGCTGGCGAGTTGAAGGTTTCAAACATAATTTGGGTCATCTTCTCACGATTGGCCTTGGGGTTCAATGGGGCTTCAGTCAATAGCACTGGGTGTTCCTCGGGAGCCACACGCAGTTCATTGTAGAAGGTATGATGCCAGATCTTTTCCATATCATCCCAGTTGGTAATGATGCCATGCTCAATGGGGTACTTCAGGGTGAGGATACCTCTCTTGCTTTGAGCTTCATCACCGACATACGAGTCCTTCTGACCCATACCGACCATGACGCCTTGATGGCGGGGCCTACCTACGATCGATGGGAACACGGCACGTGGTGCATCATCACCGGCAAAGCCAGCTTTGCACATACCGGAGCCTGCAATGGGAGAGAAAAATAACTAAATTAGTACAAAAATTCGTTTTAGAGAAAAGACGTTAAAATCACTCCTTAAACGTTGATTACAGAATTTTATTTAGCACTTGTGCTTACACCCAGTAGCGTATTTTTGCAAGGATCATGCTCGCGTAATAGTCGTAAATATTTAAAAATTAAACTATAGTTAAATAATACGAGCTCTGCGCTGTTTCAATTTCACTAAAAATCACACATCTTGGTTGAATTATATGTTCTGTGGTTTGGATCTATGCTTTCCTGAAGACAAATGTGTTCTGTTTTTTACACTCTACAGGCCAGCACACTTATTGCTTAATTGTATATTACGATTATTATTAACAAATAAAAAATAGAGCCGATTTAGTAAATCGTATATAAAGTCATTCCAATATTTTCTGTAAAATCTGGTTCGTGTCCGAGCTAATCGAGGCACCAATATTACCTAAATTTTTTTGCGTTAGGTTATGATTCACAGTTTATTTGGTACAAAATCATTGTAAATGATAATTTTTAAACATTTTCTGATTAATTTGAGTTTTGGCTGAACAAAATAGTTGGAAATTAAAACTGTTCGACCGTTTTTGTTTTTTAAATGGTTAGCGTCTATGCGCTGTACTGAAAATAATTTTAAATTTGATGGTCTTATAATAAAATATTTATTTCTATGTAGTATAAACTATTTAAGGCGAATATTAAAAATGATTATTTCTAAGGCTCTAAAGCTAGTATTAGACGATATGTTGAATCATCATACGTATGCTGAAAATTGTGTTCCAATCACAACATATCGTGCATACTTTGATGACAGAAATTTTTTTTTACACGATATGTTGTGATTGAAACACAATTTTCAGCATACGTATGCTGATTCAACATATCGTCTAATACTAGCTTAAGTATCTATGGACCGGGGGAGAAATTTTCGTTTTGGACAAATTTGAAGAGATTAAAAATTAGAGATGGTGATAGAGAGATATCTCTTCTGAAGGATTTCATTGGTGGTGTAGATAGCTACTGACATTTTTTAACTTCGAAAATTATGTTCAAGTGCAGAGAATTTATTTAGGCTAATTTCAAAAATGCCTTCTTTACATAAAATCAAACTATTTCCACAACTTCACATATTTTAACTTCCTGCAATATTTTACAAAGTCACCGAATCGAACATGTAAATGCTTTTCAAAATATTCACAGAACTATGTGCGATCCTTAAAATGTCACTTCTTTCCACAAAAACGTTCGAAAATCTCAAAAATGTTCAATTCAAATACTAGGTATTTAAAAAAATTTGGAAAATAAAATCCAAATGCAAACGCACCGTTATCAACGACCAAAGCAGCAACATCATCGTCACACATTTTGTATAAGAATTTGAATTATTCTTCACTTCAAAAACACAATAAGAATACTGAATAGATCGCGACGGTATGCTACAAACCGTTTCCAATGGATCGAACTGACTGAGCGTATCTCGGCAGGCGAACATCAGTTTTTATATTCCACCACCCCACAAGAAAATAACTCGCACAGATGTCGGACGATAAAAATAGATCCATGATGAGATGATGGGGTTTTTGGACCGTTGGCGGTGAGGCCTGAGCTAAGTAAACGTACCGTATATGGTAAGGGATTTGGAAAATCTATGCGCGAGGTGTGTTGAGTTTTTTTTTTTTTTTTTTATTTGTTGCCTCTTAAAAAAAGGGATCTACTCTGTCTCTGTCGTGCAGATGTTATGATTGAAATTTATTCACTCTCCTCACTCTAGCACAGGAGGTTTTGAAGAAATACTGTTTTTAGCAATTTTTGAAATGTGTATTAATTGATGTTCGATATTTTTTTTTTTTACTTTATTTTCGTTTACTGTTAGGTGAATGTTTACTTTTAGATATTTTGTTAAATTTTCGCTTTGCGCTTTTGTTTGGTGTAGTGGATATATATTGGTGTTGATGGGGGTCGAGCGGTGTGGGAGCCATGTTTGGTGGCTGTAGTTTCAGTTTTTTTGTTTTTCTCAGAAAATAATTGCGGTTCCTCGGAGAGAATAATTTTGGATGTACATATGGGCTGAATATGTAATTAATTTTTTAACAGACTAAATTTGTGCGGGAAAGAATAATATTTACGCTTTTATTATGGAGATTTTAATGGTGCTAAAAAATGTGAATATTTTTTTGAATTATATATTTTGTTTATTTAAAGAAAAAATGAAAAAAATGTTCGAGGAAAGCACCTGAAGTTCGAGTCACTTCTAATTAGTTTTAACTTTTGTAAAAATGCCTTCAAACATATTTTGCAGCAGTTCCGAACGTGCCAATCGACTTTTTTGGAAGCTCCAGACAACTTGGTTCTAGTATAGTGGGGTATAAGTAAGTCTCTTATGCCTATACCCCACTATTTTAGAACGATGAAAGATGTAAGGTTAGCGGGATTAAGGCAGAATAAAGAAAGGGCGCTTAATGGCAAAGAATTCAGCAACGCTTCTATTTGGGCTACAAAAGTGTCCATTTCTTGAGACGTGAGAAGGTTGTTTCCGGCGATATGATGAAGACGCTGCTTACCTCATCGTTCTAAAATAAGGAAAATTAGATTTAATGAACTCGCATTGTGCTTCGGAAACCAAACTAAAACAACTCATACACTTCCGTTCATTTTAGAGCAGCAAAGTAACCTTTTATTAGCCTTTTCTTTAGAAGTTTGCACTAAGTCGGCGAAAGACAAGATCAAGGCAAATTTAGCGTAAGCTATGAGGTGGTGGAAGAACGAACTCGAAATCAATGCACACAGTCGTATACCACCTTTCTGGCTATACAAGTATTTAGAACCGGTCCGTCAAGAGTTCGAAACTCCCTTTGACAGAATCGAAGGCAAAGTTTTATTAGAGGTCAAATTAAAAATTCAAAATAACACTACCTACTTTAGAGAAAGCCTACGATTCTTCCTAAAACATTTAGGTCATATGAAACAATTAGAATTAAGTTTTGGCCAAGAAGACATGTTACTCAGCAGTTCACCTAAAAAATGTGTTTTCTGGTACACTGTACAGCTGTGTCTTTCCTGGCTCAAGAACATTTCCCACTTCACTGACGGCTGTGGCTGGACATTGGCTGGGCTCTGATCGGATCCGGCATTTATTTTTATCACAAATCCAAATTTAGTAACTTACTTTGGAGCCTCTCTTGTCTCTTCTATAAGCGCTATCATCCCCACTCTCTTTGGCGGTAGCGGTATGGACCTTTTCGAAGGCATCAGAGAATCTTATTAGATCAAAGCTATTAGCAATCTACGTGTATACCTTAGGGGAATCCTTGCCAAGCCGAAATGCTTCAGCTCCTGATTTTTCACCCGCTTTCATCTACCGCAAGCTTGCGTTATACAACCGATAATTCACAAATTTTAAAAGAGAAACTTTGCAAGAGCATTGAAACCTCCTTTAGACAATCGTTTTTGAAAATGCATGTAAAAAAAATAATAAACGACGTAACAGGTACATACGAGTAGGATCCTAGGTCTATTTCCTTAAATAAACGTTTTAGGATGTAGAAACTCACAGACAATAGTTAAAGTTAATAGGAATTAAAAATAAATTATACGCGCTTACTAAATTTACGTAATTATTTCTCCAAATCAAAGTTTATTTGCATTTCTTAAAGTGAAAATACTTGACAGTAAAGCAAAAAAATTTCAAATGTGCCCCACTCTCCCCCACGCAGATGATGTGGTAATAACTGTAAGGAGCTAACATATAACATCGAATATTATGCAAAAGTCCCAAGACTTAACCTGTATTTATGGTGTAAGGTTTGAAAAATAATCTATCAAAAACCGTCCATGATACCAATTTTGGAAAGGTGAATCAAGCTGAATAACACAGTCGTAGACTTAGAAGAAAAAGTCAAATACTTATATTAAACCAGATAAAACCTTTACCAACCTATAATTTTCACCTTGGAGTTGAGGATAACGAACGAACACGCGTATTTTCTGGCGAGAAGAAATGCCGTCGGCTCACTGGCCATCTTAAGAAAAAAATGGGAAGACTATAACCTTGCCGGGTACTGCACAAAATCGAAATGTCAGAGACTGCCTAAGAGATTCGTGAGCTCAGCTCGTATAGTAAAGCCAAAAAGTTCTTAGGATCCAGCAAAGACGGCATAAGGCTCTTAAGTTAAGAGTCTTAACAAGTTAGAGGGAACTGGCCGCTAATATACCAATATAGGAAAATGGAGCTATTCCGACAGTATGACTGTCCTGAAAAAGCTTCTCAATTCAGCCGTTCGGACTCGGCATAAAATTGTAGGTCCCTTCCATTCGTCCCAAAAAATGAAAACTCACACAAAACGAATGGTTGTGAGAAGCTAGGCCTAGGGTGTCACCCGCCTGTTGCGCCAACTATTTATTTATTTTTTATACAGAGCCCAAGACGCAAGACCCTTCCTAATATTCCTATATGTGAAAGGAATAATAGACTTCTCCTAGTACTCTATGGTCCAAAAAGAGCCTCCATATTCCGACGGCAAAGCCTGAGACTTGTGCGTTTTTGTTCACAAAAATCAAAAACCATCGAACCGATTGAGCTCAAATTTTCAGACAATCTTTCTTCTCGTAATCAGTCTTAAAAACTCCAAGCTTGAAGACCACACCTACGGAAGTTAATGTACGATTTTTACACAGTGCGTAAAATCTGATGGCTAACTTGATCGGGTTGAGGTTCATCTTTAAAAAAAAAGTTATTCCTGGCCTGGCCTGGCCAACATTTTAAGGGGTCGACAACGCTAAGGCGATCAGTTGGTTTCCTTTAAAATTGCTGTTGAAAAAGCATTTGTTACTTTTCAAATCTGGTTGGCTTTTTAAGGCTTTTAGGCTGACATCGAGGCTGACATTCATCAACGCTCTTATAAAACAGGCGTAATCTTCACAAATATTTTTATTAGATAAACAAAACGTAAAGCGCTTAGAAATTAAGATTGATAAAAATGTGATTATATTTAATACAAAGTTTTAATACTTTCTGAAATATATTGAAAGTTCAAATAACTTTCAAACAAAATGGGAGAAAAGGAATACATTTTGAAAGAGCTTGCATATAATTTATATCCCTAGTAAAAAATCGTCAAAACAAAATTCAAACTGTGATAAAGAAAAGGACAAACATGGTAGCCGAAATATTGTAAATATTCTTTCTACGATTAGAAAATAAAAATTATCTAAAAATGTATACAAGCTCACTAAGTCTGCCTATATACCTACCTTCATGAACAAATTATTTAAAGTATTTATTTCGCCATTGTAGGTCGCATAGTTCTCCTTTGTATTAATAACTCGTATACAAATCGAAGGATATGTCTTCACTACTTACAAAAGAAAAACAAATTAACGAAAATATTTACAATTAGTCGGGCTAAAAATATACACCTTACCATTTATGTACCGGAACACTTAATACCCAGGTGATATTTTATTTTGTTCAACGCCGCTGTATAGATACCTACTTCAAAATGAGTCCGAATCCGAAACATTCGTTGTGGCCAATTTGAGTTATAATTGTGTTGATAATTATAAATAGAATTGCACTTGTTCTTCCAATTAATAATTGTTAGACGTTTAAGACAACGTACATGCCTTGCGACCCAATCAGTAGCCATAATTATTCATTATCGTGATGAAAAAAAAAAAATTGCGCTATGTATACAGATACATTTATAGGTATACTCGTAAAGTACTGCATTTTCTAAAACTGTGTTGGAAGACAAAAAATTCATATTGCACATATTTTTCTCTTACACTCTGCATGACATGCTAATCCTTCCCACTTAGCAGTTCATATTCGCATATTGTTGCTTTGCACTCTTCAAATGTGAAGCATCTAAAAATAAATATCTTTTGTCGGCCCATCAATGGTGCGAGCAATGGAAAAGTGTGATTCTTTAAATATGATTTCACTTGAAATAGGTACGTAAAAATGTATGATTGTCTGGTGGTTAGAAGGACTTTGATTTATATGGGAAGCTAACGGATTAGATGGTGGTAGTTTAAATAATAAATAAATGCGAGAAGAGAAGATTCTTCATAGTTCGAAGGATTTACTATTCTGCCCGAAATGGACACAGTTTTAAGGCTTGATAGAAATGTTGACAGGTACAAAGCGGTTGGCTAATTGTGCTCAAATTTTACAGTTGTGTTCATCAGTAAGCTTTGGTATATTAACATAGTACTTTGTACACCTTAGCATATAGCTTTACAAATTGTTGCAAAAATGCTAATATCGTATAGGCCACTTCTTGTATAACCAGCCATCCATCGGAGCAATCATTTTAGACATACGTACATATTTTCAGAGGTTTGTCAGTGCCCCCTCCTCTACAGGAGCGGCACTAAAAAAGCCTTAAGTCGAAACCATTTTGTTAATAAGCAATCGAAAAAATTAAAATATCTAATGTTCACGATTGGATCGTACGAGACTTTATCGATCACTGTGAGTTTGACTAAATAGTAGGAAAAGAACCTCAAAAATTACTACCAAGCTTTCAATTAGTTAACTTTATTCAAAACTATGTAAACAACAGCCTATGTCGATTTCCAAATAAAATTATAGCTGAATGTAGTTCAAAAGCAATTTTAAATGATTCTTCTACCGATGATCGGTCCATTTTTCTTTAACTGGTCTCCACGAACTATACGGCAATATTGACCTGTTCAGAAATTGTAAATCAGTTGTCTAAGATAGCAGAAGCTAGGACTAGGACATGCAAATCAAATTTATATTCGACCCGTATAGTCTTTGGCTCCAACTGTACTGTACATGAACTACTTACTCCTTAAAATTTAGCCAGTTTCGATTCGATTTTAAAAAGAAGGGGCCTCATTTGTAATTTGATTTTAAATTCTAAGGAAAACAGTCGTCGGCATAAGTATTTACACAAAAGTAAAGTTAATTATGATTTTTTTGAAAATTGCTAAAAATTACTATTTTAGCCACTTTTTCTTCCTTTTCATACAAAATTTTTCTGAGATCATCCCATTCAAAAAATCATAAAAAATATTAGCGAAGAGATTTTTGAAAAAAAATTTTTTGCAGTCACTATTAGACTTATTTGGAGAATCTTGCATCAAAATATTTTTTGTTTGAGACCGAGGAAAAAAGTGAAAAAAGTAGACTTTCTAAATTTCAATGGGTACCTACTTAATGGGTTAAGGAAAGTTTTGTATCATTCAAAGGGAATTTAAATGACCTTCCCATTGATGCCAAAATTTATATGAAGTAAGTTCAAATTTATGAGTACATACATAGAATTAACTTTACTTTTGTGTAAATACTTATGCCGACGACTGTATGTTATTATAAACTTGTTTTCTTAGTACAGCTGATGGATGAAATTCGCGAACTGCCGCGACCTAGAAAAGTGTTCATGTGAACGGACTGTCAAAGCTTGCGAATAGTCGTTCCTTTAGGTATTGGCCCAGGGGTGTTCCTGTATGGCGCCTCCCATACAAACAAAAACAATCAAAGTCTTATATCCCGATGAACACTCAATCGATTGAGCTCAAATTTACAGGTGATCTTAGATATTGACCCGGGATATTTCCTGTGTAAATTTATCAAAATTGGTCAAAGGGGCGTGGGACCTCCCATACAAAAGAACATCTTCTATGGGGTGAAATTCGATGACGTTATAACTCGATAACCGTTGGGCCGATTTTCATGATTTCTATACAGTCGGCAAGTTCGTGAAATAAGTCGGCATTTCAATGAAAGTCACCCCTCCAAAGCTCTACGCCCCTGGATCGAACATTTGTCATTGATTTTGTGAATTGTATTTAAATTATATTATAATAAAGTATTTTCAATAATCCATTATAAATTATAAATCATTAAAACAATTATTCTTAATACCCTCTCGCCCTATGACAAAACATGTCGTCATCGACATTTTTTTTATATATTTTTCAACAAAATCAATTATTTAATTCTATGTCTTAAAGATTTTTTGATTTTTTTCTTAAAGAAAAAAGTTTAAGTTGGTGGTTGATCGGATTCATTTCATTTTTATTTTGTAACATACAACGAAACAGCAGTACGTTGAAAACTCAAGTGCACGACTGGGTCTCACAAAACTTTCACTTTCATTGAAAGTTTCGCTGGAACAAATCATTGGAATGGGTGTTGTCACCATGTCATAAGTTTTGACTTTCATTTTATTAGGTGGGTATGGGTACCTACTTTTACAGAGAGGCATGAATATTAATTTTCATCATAGTCAGTGATTTTTAAAAGAATTGAATTCGCTGTTTCTGTCTCATTTGAAAGGTCTGTTTAACTGTATGAGATTTTGTTCATGATTTGTTAGTTTTGCAGCCCCAGACCCCAGTTCATTATCCAAACATGTAATCCGATTAAAAATGTCGAATGTACCTACGGCCAAGAACGTGCGGGCCGTGTCCCGTAAAATACATCTGACACATGGTACTAAAGTTGTCTATAACTTCCAAAAAGCTTACCCCATTTTTAGGGCGCAACCACATCTGTACCTACTGCAAGTACCTACACCTTTAACGTTTTTAAAGGATCTTTCATTATCTATGAAACTTCAAAAATTTGAAATTTTTTTGAAAATAACTACTTAACTAATTTTAGGGAGTTAGGAGTCACTTATAATTATTATCTCCAAGGATATGCTGTCAGCATCATTCGGGTAACAAAAAACAACCTAAGTAAAACCAAGGGTGAAGGCAAGTGTTCATCAAAATATAGTAAATAATATATCTTGCTAAACAAAACGTTACAACCCACCATAGTTTATTACTCACATCAACAAATCATCAACACCCCCGGGTAACTAAACAAAAGCGTGCCCAATATTTACTTTGTCGTTTAATAAAAATATCCAAACATAATTGGGAAAATTGCTAAATCAAGTACAAATCTAAACTTAATAAAGCCATCCAAAACGTATGTCCCAAGTTAGCCAACAGATTGACTTGCGGATCACATGTCACTGCTGTATACATACCGGCCTTCACCTTTGCGCAGTGTTTTCTCAGCGCACGTGCTTTCCAGCATCCATAGTTGGTTTGCATTTCGCATTTCAATTTCAAATGACAAGCATTCCCCTTTGCTTGCAATGTATTTGTGACGCTAAAAAGGGCACACGCTCTTAAGCAAACAGAAAATGTCCTTTTCGCAGGCGGATAAACAGTTTTATACCTCTAAGGATTTTCCTATATCAACGCCTGTGATATAGCCTGTGATCGCATTTACCGATGCTCCCTATTGACAAACTCGACGACGCGCAAGTAAGTGAAAGAATTCCAAGTGCGGAGTTAGCGCAGGATTCTCATTCTGAAAAGTCCTTTCGTCGCTGTTGTACGGGGGGGTTTTCCTTTTCAATGTTGTCACGGCAAAGTCTCGTCTGTGTGACTGTGACAATATTTCACTGTTAACCGAGGGTGAAATGATTTTGTTTGCCAAACATCCTTTCATGTCGAATGATTTTTATTATTAACAGTTTAGATTTGAGATTTTATTGGATTTTCCGCTGATGTGTTTGTGTCGTGTCTGTCTTGTTATTCTTTTTCCCATTTTCCGTGGATTGTTTGTATTATTGGCTATGCGGCTGCTGCTGGGTGACAAACGAGGCCGCCGCCGCCGCAACCCTTGGCGCTGTCTAATTGGCATTGATCGACCGCACATCGTCGTGTGATTTATTCGCTGCGCTGGTCAACTCAATTATCCGGGAAAATTGGTTTTGCGAATATTTATTTCTTATATACGAGGATATTTTTGGCCGTGGGCACTAATAAAATATATTTTACATGCATTTGCCCGCAGACTGTGCAGACAGACGACGAAATAATTTGATTAATGGTCTGAGCAATGCATTTTTGTTTGAAGTGTTTTTGGGGTTCAAGTGATGGTGAAAGGGTTCTTCGCTCGATGGCACTTTTATTGGATTTTGTTGCAAATTACTCCGAATCCGAAATCTGTTAGGGGATGAGGTTGTGAAAAGGCAAATAGAAGTAAATTATTTGTTTATCGTTGGGTTTAGGGGATTCAATAGATTTAAACATTTTAGAAACCAAGCAAACAGTTGACAATAACATTTTATTGGCTTGCTATAGATCGGTTTATCGTTCTACGAAAGTTGCTTTGTTTGAGTTCTCTTTTGATGCCATTGAGAATCACTGCAAATTCTATAAGTAATCGCCCACTTATACGAAGTGTGAAGTAGATACATCACCCATATTGCTGACAGACTTCAATCCTTATTTGTGAATAATTATTCATCAACATGTGCAGTGCATTCTTGTGACTCATGTCAATTCCGAACACAATTGATCCAAATTTAGCGCCCCAATAAAGGGTGCATGCTAAATAAAGTCATCAGCTAATTATAGAACCCCAACTTGCTACCAAATAAGGCCTTAAAAACGCCCTCAGCAAAAACACATCAATACATCGTCACCATCATCAATCTAATTTTGCCAGAGTTTCCCCAACACACCGAAGTTCAAGCAGTGAATTCTGAAAATTCCTTTCATCTTACACATCCGTCTCCCAATAAGACATTCGAAGACCGTTCCGTTCAAAATAAAAAAAAAAGTGTTTTCTAAAAATATCCCCAACAACCACTGCCAGTATATTAGTAAGAGCCATATGACGTATTACTTATAGGCATCCCTAGTTCCGTTAATGGTGATTGTATCAAAAAAATCGGAACTAGAAAAACATTTTCGACTTCTTATTGTATAGGTAAACAAAACAAGTATATAAAAATGTGACAATATTTTTATTCATTGGACAAAGTCGGGGGAGGGACGATGGGGGTTTATTTTTATTATCGGCTGTTGCCAAAAAAGAGAACGTAACAAATTGATGTAGAGACAGATTCACTTGGTCTCCTCGGTCCGCACCATAAAAGTCCACGTCATCGGAAGTCATGCCGTTCTCGTTGTGGGGCACGATTATTGCGCTGCTAAAGATGTGGGGGCGATCGACAGTAAATCGGCTCGAATTCACCTTGAAAAGAATTTTGAAATTCTTGCAAAATGAATGAATTGGGCGAGCCAGTACGATTATATTTCTGAATTTTCAAAAGTAAAACGTTTCACTGCACGTGGGACGAAACATGAAAAAGAAGAAAAGAAAAATCTTTGAAACATAATTCTGATTTTTTATGACGAATGGGTTAAGGAAATAAATAAATAGTCGGCACAACAGGTCCTTTACGCATCCTAGGTTGTAGGTTCCTCTTGGTCTCGCTTCTTACAATCACAACTGTTTGGATGTGTTTTTGGTTTGTTTTTGAGAAGGTACCTAAAATTGTATGCCAATTCCGAACAGCTGAAGCGTTGTCAGAACTCATAAGTTCGCAAAAAGTGGTGCAGTGGAAAAACACCGTAAGATGTAGCTAGTTACCTAATTTGTGTTTTCCAGGGATCGAACCTGAGACACTGAAACTTTTATTAATAAGAATATTGTTACATTCGGCTGGGATTCGAAAAGATAAAACACTATTCTGTTTACTAAACTTTAATAAATCACTTTTTATTACAAGACAATATCACTTAAAATCAACTTTTCCGCTTATTTCAATCTTTTCCACTTATTACAATCTTTTCCACTTATTTTAAATCACTACCGATACTATTCGAACTTTGCTTTTACACGGTTTAAAGATAAACTGTCCTCTAGTCGGATTTCGCAACCCTTTTTATACTCCCCACTAAAGCTTCTCGAATATTCTATACTCCAACCGGAACAATCGAGAATGTACTAGTTTCGTTTTAGACCATTCACCATTCGTTGAGTTTCGACGATTCGAAGTTCCGTTGAATAAGTTCGTCTACTTTCCATTAGATGGCGTTGTGGTCAATAAGTAGTACTTTTCAATCCACACTACAATATTATTCAAAATAAATTCAATAGGTACACTGACTAGCTGTATCTGCCCGGCATTGCTTAAATATGACCTTTTCTATCAATATTTAGAAGGACGTGCATACCTTTTAGTATTAATATCCACAAATTTGTATTGCGGAGGATATGAACTACAACGGCCACCAAAAGAAGTTAAGATGTGGACTGTGGAGCCACCCAAAGTTTATAGTTTTCAACAGTTGAGAGGATATCCATTAGGAACGGTGTCATCCCATGACATACCTACCAAAGCTTTCAACGTTTGGGTGGGCGGAAATTTGCAGAAAAAGCACTCCATTATTCCATCACTGGCCCTATTTGGATTCCTTTATCCAAGAGTGAACACACGTAATGTGTTAACAAATCCAAATATGTAGACACAAAATGACAGACCCGCGGCTTCGCCCTCGATACAAGGATACCACTAATCTAACTAACTAACGTACCTATAGGGGTGTGGCACCTCCCATACAAAAAATACATTCAAAATCTTATATCTTGAAAACCACCAAATCGATTGAGTTAAAATTTACAGAAAATCTTAGGTATTGGTCTGGGAATGTGCCTGTGAAGATTAGTTAAAATTGGGGAAAGAGCGCGACACATCCTATACAAAAAAAAGTTCAAAATCGTATCTCGAAAACCACAGAATCGCTTGAGCTCAAATTTACAGATTATATCCTAGGTATTAGCCCAGAAGTAATCCTGTAAAGATTGGTCATAATTGGACAAAGGGGCGTGGCATTGCCCATACAAAAAAAAAGTTAATTTCGAAACCTATCGAATTGATTGGGTTCAAATTTACATAAAATCTTAGGTATTGGCGCAGGAGTGTTCCTGTGAAGATTGGTCGAAAGTGGAGAAAGGGGCGTGGTTTCGCCCATACAATAAAATCATTAAAAATCTTATGTAGCGAAAACCACCAAACAGGGGCCAGATCACCTAAAAAACGATCGAACGATAGGTTTTTGAAGTTCTGCTGAACAAAAAATTGTATGGCAGGGGGGGGTCTATCTTCATCGTATTTCCCGTTATAGGTATAGCCCATCAAAGTAGGTGACCTTCTAATGTGGAGGTGTTACCACTTAAAACGCTGTAACTTCGAAGTTATATCTGTCGATTGTGACGTTTTGCAAGAAATTTCCCACTTGTAGTGTTTGCCCGCTACACTTGTAGAACTGTGAGTCGACTAGTAGTTTCGTGTTACAGAAATGTGATACACTTGTATAAATTTACTTGTACTACAAGTAATTGTAGTATTGTGTTACAGGCCCCAGGGGTACGAAATGTAGAATAATATTACTATTATTCTGCTATAAGTCTAAAGTGCATAATCAGCAGAACGGGATAACTACATGCATTGATTTGGAAAATTTTACGTTCGCATTTTTTTTTTTATATTGTTACATTCGGCTGGGATTCGAAAAGATAAAACACTATTCTGTTTACTAAACTTTAATAAATCACTTTTATTACAAGACAATATCACTTAAAATCAACTTTTCCGCTCATTTCAATCTTTTCCACTTATTACAATCTTTTCCACTTATTACAATCTTTTCCACTTATTTTAAATCACTACCGATACTATTCGAACTTTGCTTTACACGGTTTAAATATAAACTGTCCCCTCGTCGGATTTCGCAACCCTTTTTATACTCCCCACTAAAGCTTCTCGAATATTCTATACTCCAACCGGAACAATCGAGAATGTACTAGTTTCGTTTTAGACCATTCACCATTCGTTGAGTTTGGAAGATTCGAAGTTTCAAAGTTCCGTTGAATAAGTTCGTCTACTTTCCATTAGTTGGCGTTGTGGTCAATAAGTAGTACTTTTCAATCCACACTACAATATCCCCCTCTTAAACTTGTTCGTCCCGAACAAATGCGTCAACATTTTCCCCAATGTAACGGTGAAGACGATCCACATGGACAACTTTGAGTTTACTTCTTCCTCGTTGGATTCGATAGACCACGTCGTTGATTCGCTTGACTACTCTATAGGGCCCCTCCCAATCTTGTTGCAACTTAGGCGACATACCTTTTCTTCTATGGGGATTGTACAGCCATACCAGATCTCCTTCCTCGAATCCTGTAGTGGTTGCTTTGGCATCGTACCTCGTCTTCATGCGGTCGCTGGCTATTTTGATCTTATCCCTAGTTTTTCGATGCACGTCCCTGATGGTTTCTCTGAGGTCCGCAACATAATCGTCCTCATCCTTGGGTTCCTCAGTGGGAGATCCGTACATCAACGCACTAGGTAGCCGGACTGTTCGACCAAACAGGATTTCAGATGGTGTATGCCCCGTAGTGTTATGCACAGCATTGCGATAGGCTAGTAGAAACATTGGGATCTGTTTATCCCAATCCCTCTGGTCGTCGCATACAACCTTAGATAGGTGTTCATTCAAGGTTCTGTTGAAACGTTCTACCATCCCATCTGATTGCGGATGGAGCGGCGTTGTTCTCGTCTTTTTAATCCCGAGTAACTGGCATACTCCTTGAAAAATCTTGGACTCGAAGTTTCGGCCTTGGTCCGAGTGCAATTCCAATGGTACACCAAATCTGCTCACCCAGTTGAAAACAATCTGCTCTATCACGGTTTTGGCTTCTTGGTTAGGGATGGCAAATGCTTCTGGCCACTTACTGAAGTAGTCCATAACCACGAGGATGTAACGATTTCCATTAATCGTTTCAGGAAACGGTCCGGCAATATCAACTGCAATTCTTTCGAAAGGGGCTCCAGCATTGTATTGGTGCATTTTGCCTTGAGTTTTCACTCTCGGGCCTTTGCTGGCCGCACAGGTTACGCACTTTCTGCACCAGTTTTCTACATCATCCCTTGAGTGGATCCAGTAAAATCGCTCTCGCACCTTTTCGAGCGTCTTATTTATTCCCAAGTGGCCCCCAGATACTCCATCATGCAGTTCCTGTAGTACTTCACTTACTTTGGACCTGGGAACAATAAGCTGCATCACGAACGACTTTCCATCAGAGCTTTCCCATCTTCTTCTCAAAATGCCGTCCTGCACATGAAGAGAATCCCATTGTGCCCAGTATGCCTTCAGCTCGGGGCTCCTATTGGATATCTCCTGCCAGTCTGGTTTTCCCTCATGCTCCTTCCAGGCGAGAATCGGCTCGATATCCGGATCTTCCCTTTGAGCCTCCCGGATCTCTCTCGCACTCCAGCCGTCCATGGGCTGAGCTCTCAGCCTTTGTACGGAAACGGCATCTTTTTCCTCCTGACGCACGCAATGTTTGCAATCGGCTTTACAAGGACGGCGGGAGAGAGCATCTGCATTAGAGTGAAGAGTTCCCTTTCGATGCTGTATTTCGTAGTCATACATCTGCAGCCGTTCGATCCACCTCGCGACTTGTCCCTCAGGATTTTTAAACTGCAGCAGCCACTTTAAAGACGCATGATCGGTGCGAAGAATAAATTTGCTCCCATAAAGGTACTTGTGGAAGTGTTTTGTCGCCAGGACTAAAGCGAGAAGTTCCCGTCTGGTTACACAGTAGTTCCTTTCTGGCTTCGAGAGAACTTTACTGAAGTAGGAAACTACTTTCTCTTGGCCATCATGCACCTGGGAAAGGACGGCTCCAACTCCCACATTACTAGCGTCTGCATCCACAATAAATGTTTTTCCAGGAGTGGGGTATGCTAGTATGGGGGCGTCACACAGTTGCTGCTTAAGTTTTTCAAAGCTCTTTTCGCACTCACCTGACCATTTGAATTGTTTTCCTTTTTCTGTCAGTTGATGCAAGCTCTTGGCAATCCCGGCAAAGTCCTTCACAAAGCGTCTATAGTAGGTCGCAAGTCCCAGGAAGCTCCTCAGTTGATGTTTGTCTTTGGGAACCGGCCAGTTTTTCACTGCATCGACTTTCTCTGGATCAGTCCTGACTCCTTCGGAAGAGATGATGTGCCCGAGATACTTCACTTCTGGTCTAAAAAGAGCACACTTTTTCGGGTTCAGCTTCAATTGCGCGCTTCGCAGTCTCTGGAACACTTCCTTCAAGTTGTCCCGATGTTCTTCAAACGTTTTGCCCACCACGATGACATCATCTAGGTACACCAAACAGGTTTTCCACGTTAGTCCCAGCAAAACCCGCTCCATTAGCCGTTCAAAGGTGGCTGGAGCATTGCACAGTCCAAATGGCATTACTGTGAATTTCCAGAGCCCGTTTCCTGCTGTAAAAGCTGTTTTCTCCCGGTCTTCGAGATGGATCTGCACTTGCCAGTAGCCACTCTTCAAATCGATGGTGGAAAACCATTTGGCACCGGATAGTGTATCCAGGGTATCGTCAATCCTTGGCAGAGGGTAGCTATCCTTTTTGGTGACGTTATTCAGCTGACGATAGTCGACGCAGAATCTCGTGCTGCCGTCTTTCTTCTTAACCAGTACAACCGGTGACGCCCATGGGCTTTTCGAACTTTCAATCAGTCCTTCCTTTTCCATCGTCGACACCATTTCTGCAACCTCCGTCTGCTTAGCCAATGGTAGTCGTCTGGGAGGCTGACGAATAGGTCTTGCGTCTCCTGTGTCGATTCGGTGTTGTACGAGATGTGTCCGACCATACTCGCCGCTCTTCGAAGCAAATATATCAGCGAACTCGTTGATTAGTTCCCCCGCCATTTCTTGCTGCTCCTGATTCAACTCACACTGTCCAAATATACTCCTTTTTATCTCTGCCATTTCCGTGGATGTAAGAGGTTTGGTAGGACCCTCATTGGATAATTTTGTGACCGCAGTAATTGGTACGCACTTACCGACCACTTCCCCTTGCTTTAGTTTCAGGCTGCTATGTTCGACATTTAGGACTCGTACCGGAACCATGTTGTTTTTAGGTTCTACAAGCATCTTTCCAACGACGTAGTTTTGATAATGATTTTCTGGATCTGGCTCAACTAGGTAGAATCGGTGGCTCCCAGGATCACCTTCCAGCCTTGTCCAAATAAGTGTTTCTGAAGAAGGTGGTAATATCTCGTCTTCACTCATGACTGTCCTTAGAGCTGTGACTGCTCGTCCCCGTAGATCATAGGAATTTCGACGTTCCTGTACTTTAGTACTTGCAAGCCGATGTCCAGTACTACATCGTGCGCCTTCATAAAGTCGATTCCGATGATGCATTCGTCACATATATCGGCCACTAGGAAGGTATGGGAGAAGACTAATCCCGCAAGATTTATTGTAAGCAGTACTTCTCCATACACTTTTGCTGTTGCTCCAGTTGCTGTTTTTAGACAGTAGCTGCTGGTGTTGTGCAGCCATGATTGGCGAACGATATCCCTCCTTATAATGGAAGCAGTGGCACCGGTGTCGATGGTGGCCACATACATTTTCTGGCCGATATGGGCTTCCACTGTCAAACTCTTGTTACCTCGTTTGGTTTGGGAAACTTGAATGGTGGTCCTGGGGGCGTCGATTCCAGAAACCAACACGTTTCCCGACTGATGATTTTGAGAAGAGTCATCCGCTGGACGCTCAGATGCCCCTTCATTACGACTCCTAGCGCTGCAGTACGGACAACTAGTGTGTCTGGGTGGAGCTCTGCATTGTCGCTGTAGATGTCCAATTTTGTTACAGTTCCAGCAACGAATCGGTCCCCTGCGAGCACTGTTCTGTTCTACGACGTTTGCCCTTTGGCACGAGCATTCGACGGTTGTTATCTCTCTCACACGGTGAAACCCTTGTGATGCTTGGTCAGCAGCTTTCATGGTCAGGGCAAATGCCAGTGCCTCAGGGAGAGTTTTCTTTCCAGCCATTCGTACAGCCATTTGCAGTTGTCGGTCCTCTATGGCTTGGGTAAACGCCTCTACAGCCATTTCGTTGATGACATCCTCGCCGGCGTTGGGATACGACAAATGCGCCAGCCGTTCGATATCCGCTTGCAACTGCTGGAGCGTTTCTCCCCGCTTCTGGATTCTACTGCGCAGTTGCACCCTGTATACTTGCTGCATGTGGTCATCACCAAAGCGCATTTCGATAGCCTTCACCAATGCGTCGTATTTGCGTTGCTTTTCTTCAGAAATAGTTTGAAGCAACTCTGCAGCTGTGCCTCGTAGTGCTAGCGTTAGTGCGATGGACTTTTCCTCGTCGTCCCAGCTGTTGGTCATTGCAGCTGCTTCGAACTGCCGCTTATAAATTGGCCATGATGTTTGACCATCGAAAACAGGCGGTTGCATCTCCTTCCTTCTAGGGCAATCAGCAGAATATTCTCGGGCTTTCTGTTTCTTGACTTTGTCCAGTTCTCTAGCTAGGTTCTCGAAGTTTGTCTCATGCTCTCTTGCTAAGTTCTCGAAGTTTGTATCATGTTTTTGTAATTTTTGACTCATTTCGTCAAATTTTGTCTCATGCTGGTTTAACTTGTTATCAATCGCGTCGAATTTTACTTCTAGAACATTCTTAAATTCTTCCACGGAATCTTTTTGTGCAGCGACAATAGAATTCTTCTGTTCTTCTAGAGAATTCTTTTGTTCTTCTAGAGAATTCTTTTGTTCGTCTAGAGAACTCTTTTGTTCTGCGAATTTAGATTCAATAGAATTCTTCTGTTCTTCTAGAGAATTCTTCTGTTCCGCGAACTTAGATTCCATAGAATTCTTCTGTTCTTCTAGAGAATTCTTCTGTTCCGCGAACTTAGATTCCATAGAATTCTTCTGTTCTTCGAACTTGGAAAGAAGTAATGCCATCATAGCGGCCATGTCAGCGCCTATACTTACTTGTGCAACTTGTTCTTCTGTCACTTCGAATAGCATGGATTTTGGATCTCCTCCCTCGCTTTCGACAGCTTCCTGCAGACGAAGTATGAGGTCACTTTTTCCCCCAGCTGTGGAGAGATTCCGTTTTTCCAACTCAGTTTTCAACTGAGGTATGCTGAGTTGTAGTAATGCCAACGTACGAACCATTTTTACTAATTCACTATTTTTTTTTTTTTTTTTTTTTTTTTTATTTATTTTTTTATTTTTTTTTTTTTTTTTTTTTCTTCTTTTTCTATTTTCTTAATCTTTACTACACTTTGTAAGAATTCAAATTCACTTCACTTTATTTATTTTCTTTTAATTCACAATTTAGTTCACTGTTTTTCTTTTCACAACACTTCGCACAGAATAAGTTTTATCCCACTTCTGACACCAATGTTACATTCGGCTGGGATTCGAAAAGATAAAACACTATTCTGTTTACTAAACTTTAATAAATCACTTTTATTACAAGACAATATCACTTAAAATCAACTTTTCCGCTCATTTCAATCTTTTCCACTTATTACAATCTTTTCCACTTATTTTAAATCACTACCGATACTATTCGAACTTTGCTTTTACACGGTTTAAAGATAAACTGTCCTCTAGTCGGATTTCGCAACCCTTTTTATACTCCCCACTAAAGCTTCTCGAATATTCTATACTCCAACCGGAACAATCGAGAATGTACTAGTTTCGTTTTAGACCATTCACCATTCGTTGAGTTTGGAAGATTCGAAGTTTCAAAGTTCCGTTGAATAAGTTCGTCTACTTTCCATTAGTTGGCGTTGTGGTCAATAAGTAGTACTTTTCAATCCACACTACAATATATTCATAAACACCCTCTACTGAAGAAGGAAGGTAAACCGATTTGAATTTTTAAAAAATCAAGTTCTCTTTACTACCAATCCCTCCATCTACCGACAAATAGCCGAAACCATCGCATTCGCAGTTGCCAAGCTGACTACATAGATGGCGGAGAAATCACTAAGTGCCCCTGTTCGGCCATTATTCGTTATCCGTTGCAATCGATTATTCAAACAAATGAATAAGTACATCCCTTAAATTATGCCTGTGCACAATAATTATATCGGCAGTTTGTCATGTTAATCTCAATTGTCCTGCTGTTAAAATACAATTTAATTACCATTGTATCCTTATGTACACCGTGTAGCAAATCAATCTAAATTTGTTCTCATTCAGAGGGGTAGATAGCCATCATTGAAACAAGAAAACTACCCAACAACACAATATTCACTTCCCTTATTCTTCCATTAGAAAGGACACATATCCTGGTAAGCACAGAAGTGGTGGACTCTTGGTGTACCTTTAAAGGGAACAAATTATTGAAAGCATTACTTTCACATGGGGTGCAACAACTGCATCGACGTGTAATACACGAGTGCGCATTATAGGGACGATTTGCCAGGACTAATAGGTACCTATACAGTCATTGGTAACGATACAGATATTTATTTAGATTTTGTGCATGGATAGTGCGATAATTAGCACTAATTGTCACAGGAAAAGAATGCGAATCGAATCGATGTGGTGCCCTTCGTTGCCGCTGCACTGATGGTATAATGGAATTTAATTACATACATGCTTTTTTTGTAAACGAAAGGGTGGTGGGCTAGAAGGACCCATGCAAAATGCATAACATTATTATTGTTAGTTGTGGTTGTGATAATTTCGGGCGGCTAGAATGGTGTTAGGTAGGAATAGGTATAGCTATACCGCATATATAACATTTTGTTATTATTATTACCTTTTTAATGACATTTAATTAGAATTTTCAACACCTACAATTAATTAGAACGATTAGATAAATAATCAATTGTGAATTATATTTTTGGTGTAGGTTGGCTGTATTGCCAAATTTGATGGGCAATTTATTGTTGGTTCCACATAAAAGTAATTTGAATTTACATTATTTTGTTTTTAACGCAACTTTGCACATTTAAACCGAAATGTGCTTATCTACTGTTATACTTATATACTTTTTTTTTTTTTTTTGATACCAACTGGTAGAAGTGTTCAAGACCGCTAGTAAGCTACTTTCGTGACGAATTACTTTCAGAGAGCGGTAACTATACAAGAACGTTGAATCAAATCAAATGTACCAGGCCAGTTCAGAAATCTCTCTTATAGAGCTTCCTTCCATGAGTTCAAATAAGAGCTCCGGAAGTAGGTACCTTTTCCGAAGGTATGAAAATTGTGATAACTTCTTGAAGTTCTCATAGAATCAGTAATGTAAAATGCTGGTCTAGAGAGCTAAATGTGAGTTAAGATTTTGAAAAGTTCTAGCAAATTTATTGGCGGGAGAATGAAAAAATAATACAACAATACTTATACCTGTTTATAATTACAAGCGTGAACAAATCTGAAGTGACGGTCGCCCCCAGAACGCCTGAATAATGCACTATGCATGTTAGTGGTGTCTAATTGAAACAGGTGGAGATGTTTAAGTAAATCGGGGTCTTATATTCACGAGTAAAGGAACGAAGTTTTCCTATAGCATTGGTCAGGCTTTGTCAATTTTTTAGACATCTTGGTCATTCTGTAATTAGGAGAACCGAACTTGGTGTCAAAGCTAAGTTGTCAGTCTTTAATTGGGTGTTTGTTTCAACTAGTACTTACCTATATGGTCATGAGGTTTGAGTAATGAGCGAAGGAATAAGATCGCAGATAGGAACTCCCGAAATAAGAGGCGCAGGGAAATATTTAAGTCCCCGGGAACTAAGTCCACTTCACGAAAGTGGTTTTATTTCCCACTAGGTGGGAACTGAGTCCATCAGTGGACTTAGCTCCCGTGGACTTATTTCCCTGCACCGAAATGAGATTCCTCCTTTGTATTGTTGGTGTGACCTGCAGAGATCGTACAAGGAACACTAGAATACGTGAGGAACTGCTTCTCGCGGACGGAACGTTCCATGCTTCGGTGGTTTGGTCATGTTAAGCGCATGTCCCTAACCAGGATTCCAAGACGTGCTATGAAATTCATACCATCACGCAGGCGTCCTCTAGGTAGACTCAGGATGAGATGGTTAGAGCAATTCCATAATCTCTCCTCTATCCGTATGGGGTATGGCGTATGGGGATAGCCTTTGATGATTTAGCGTGAATGGCGGAGAATGAGCAACCTACAAACGTGACCCACTTAATGGATAAGCGGGCCATTGAAAATGAATGAACATTAGATATACCTACTTATACCTATAGTCCCTAATATTCCACCAGTCGAGGTAAAAGGTAATAAAAATTACTCCAGCCGATTTGTCGTTCCATTGTATATATACTGAAAAACCTATAGTGTATGGCAGCCTATATGTTTGGAGCATGTTTGGAACATGTTTGCAGTGGATTTGAGGAGCTCCTCCGTCTTCAACAAATATTATTCTCCATAACAGCAGATCACTGGATTAAAATTCCCTACGAGAAGATAATATAATAAATGCCTCAGCTATACTCAATTAGACTCCCAGGACAAACATATAAGTTTGGCTGTACCTACTCCAACTGGATTTGTGTGGCAAAAACGCCAAAAAATAAAAAAGAAAATTCACCAGAATGCCAGAAAATTACGCCATATTTTTGAAAAAAATGCCAAAAAGTTAAATGGAAATTACGCCAAAAAAAAAAAAAAAAATTAAATAAGGCCCGAAATCTGACAGTAAACCCAAGCAGGGGGGTTGCGGGGGGGGGGTAGCATGCCCCCATACGGTTTCGTTTGAGGTCTTATTTCACGTTTTTTGGTGTTTTTTCCAAAACACTTTTTTGGGCGTTTTTTTCAATTTTCTTAAATGAAAAAAAAGCCCGAAAGAGTTTTGCAAAAAATGGCAAAATTAGCGGCATTTGTGTCAAAATATTTGGGCAATTGTTCCTAGGAAAAAATGCCACAAATTTGTATGGAGGTTTTTGGGCTCTTTTTCCACTTTAATTTTTTGGCGTAATTTCTTTTGGCGTAATTTCAGGGAGCCGATTTGTGTGACCAAAATGTGACGCTCACTGATCACACACATATTCAAGGGGTCGAAATCTCTTGCCTTTTCGGTCATTCTGCAGCACCTATTTATTGAATTTACTGGCTTGGCGACGCACTTTTTTTTACTCCTTTTTAGAGGAGACCCAATTGGTACCTTTTGATTTTTAATGTAATTTGCTTTTACTTACATATTTAAGTCGCTGATAGAAGGATAGTAAATACAGAAGTATCTCCATAGGACATTCGGGAAGTGTTGTAGCAGTCTTCGTTGATTTTCCGCTCTGGATAGGCGTGCAAGCGATCATGGATTGAATTTGTGACAAAAATTTCAGCTTTCAGCTCCAATTTTTCAGCCCTTTAATTTTATCTTATTCTAATTTCAATCTATTCTGGCGCTGATGGTAGTACCTATACAATACCATCTTTTTTTTAGTTTAATGAAAGTAAGCATATCGTCCTGGCGCAACTTTGCTAAATTGGAACTACAATTTATACCATCAAAATGTTGGGTAGGTAGTTGTTTAAAGATTTATTTTTCCATCATTACATAAACCCCAAGTCCTTGCAATACATAAAAGACAACCCGTCTTAAGGTCGGGAACCTGCTTTGACGGGTAAATCTAGAATCTAGAATATTCTCATTTATTCCAAATTGATCATTCGACCTCAGCATCCTGGCTCTTCTTCACGTATTTATGTCGTCACTGGAAGCTGTTGCAGACATGGATCCCAACTCTGTCTAGCAGATGTATAGCTACATTTATTTTTATTTTTATTTTTATCATTTAGCTCCTTACCTACTTACTTTCATAAGTAAGACAATCTTAAAATCAAAATGGGAAAGAACAATTTTAACAAATCTGGCTCAGTGAACGTCTGACAAACACCCGAGAGTATAAAAATGTCATGGAAAAGCTTCTCAATTCAGCCGTTCAGAATCGGCATAAAATTAATGTGGGTCCTTTCCTCCCAAAAATAAAATATCTCACACAAACGAGTGGTTATGAGAAGCTAGACCTGTTTATATGAACCTGTTGAGCTATCAATTTTTTTTAAACAATCCAGTCTCACTCTACTGGCACATATCAAAAGTGCAGGGTGTTGAGGTGAGGCTCATTATGACCTGTCTTTTCACTGTAAAAGGTTTGATTCGAAAGGCGAATGTGTTTTGTCCTCTTTCATACTGTAAAGCCATCAAACTCCATACCATTCTATGAATAGTGTCAAACTCCCGACTTTCCTTTTAAAAACCTGAAACCTTACAAAAAAAAAACTAATTTTGCATACCTCATTTTCAATCGACCCCGTTTTGTGTTCTTCCGTTGATTGACAGGTTTATTTGCCATACTCTTCATTCGTTGAAAAATTATCAAGAACTTGACCAAATCTAAAAGTTCCATAAATCAATACGCACAACAAGCCAAGCCATTTGAGTGATTCTGCTTCAGGCTAATGAATTTTCCGTTTTTATTGGCATTTCCGGTCTGCCTGTCAGTGTTCGTAGGGTGGCAACCATACTCCCAGCGTATTACAAACGTCCAGCATGTGTATAGTGCTGAGCCCTGAGTGTATACGTGTGAATGTAAAGCGGCTCGGTTTTGTGTGTAAAACCAAGAGAGGGTGGCGTTATTGGTAGCCACCCTCAAATGGTAGGCGTTAGTAACTTGTGCTGCTCATCCTTGAACCGATTAATCGAAATACTGCGTCTGTGAATTTCTGATTGATTGGTTTGTGCAAACATTAATTACCATTTTATTGCTTCGGTAACATTTCGGAGGGCGGGCGGCGGCCCGGGTTGTTGTAGAAGGTATAGGTATCCGATGTTTGGTCGGTTTGTATTTAACTTTTGGAAACCCATTGCTTCTTCACTAAAATGGGGTTAGCTTTTACATTCGCACTTTGTTAGAGGAACGATGGACCAGAGGACAAGACATATAAGGTGTGAGTGAGTGCGCGCCATATTGAAGGATGTTTTCAGGAAATGATTGGTCACGGGCAAAATGTGGTTGCGTTTGTTTAAGCAAAGCGAGAGAATATTATATAGTTAACATGAAAAGCAAACACTCACTGACAGCGGAAATTCCCTACTCAAGATTTAATTAAATTTCTGAATCGGATAGAGGAACCATTTGGGTTCTCTATTTCAATGGGTTAGGTAAAGTAACTTCCTATATATTGCTGGGAAGTCTTGTCCTTCAGTGACTTTTCTTTGTTGTTTTCAGTTTTAATCTTTGTATGCTAAAAAGTAGGTAAGTTCTGAAATATATAGATAACACTTGAAAAAAAAGATCAAAGGCAGTTGATTTTTAAAGTACATACCGAGATATACCTACCTGGTAGTCAAGTGAGCTCGCATTATGTCCATATTTTCCATAGGAACATTATGGTTGACGGTTGACTAATGGTTATTGGTTACCATCTTCGCTCGAAAAGATAGTATTAAATGATGAGTCTTGCCAATCAATCATACATAAGTCATACCGACTTTTTGAAAATGAAATCTTATGTCGTTTTCCATTAGTTTCACTCGGGGATTCACTCATTCCGAAATCCAATGGAACAAGAAAACTACTTCTGGCTGACTACACTCACGTATTGGTGAAATGTCAAAAATTACTGTATGGCTGCTGCCAGCTGGCTTGTATAAAATACATAAAATGCACTTGTGTAAGTGCTCCTCGAGTGGATTCTGACTTGAAATCGAGAAGCGAAATTCTCTCCTCAGAATCAACAGAAGAGTATTTTTTGTGCCAATGGAACGGTTTCAGAAGTGATTTTCTTTATTCCGGACGCTCCCGGACGCTTCTTTTTGCCCAATGGAAAACGACATTAGTCGCATTCGATGAAGTCTGTGATTAGTATAATCTGTCATCTGTCTAAATATCATGCGAACACTGATTACACCACAAGCAAGGCTCTACCATTGTGGAAATTTATTCGTCAATAGAGACTAATCGCTGAGGACCAAAATTTCTAAATTTTTTAGACTATACGTAACGTAATGTAATGCAGGTACAGGAAATTAGGGTTTGTCCGTCAGTTTTGCGGAAAATGTGTTTTCATAAAGGATTCAATTGTTGTAAGAATTGGATTCAAATAACCATCAACTATAGGACATGATTTTAGTATACTTGGCTAGGTACTGTCGTCTGCATCCACGGGTCTCTTTTTCACGGCTAACTTTCTTCAGGGAAGAGTCGTATTTCTGACTTAATGCGCATGTAAGTAAACGAAATCGTGGCATTGCACTAAAGATAACCCACAAGGATCCACAAAAATGCACTAATTTGGGGCTGGTGGCATCATTAAGTTTTGCCCAAGAGGAAAACACACAGAGACGAAAGGTTGTGAGAAGCTAAGCCTTAGCGTCTGATATTAACAGAAATGTTTCTATTTATTTATTGACTTCCCTATATTATTAAAGCATATTTTCGGCTGCTCGACATGTTACACGCATGTCCCCAACCAGGATCCCACAACATGCTATGGAGTCCTTACCATCAGGCAGGCGTCCTTTAGATAGACCCAGGATGAGATATGGTTAGATCAAGTCCATAATCTCTCTTATACCCATATTGGGATTGCCCTTGATGATTTAGAGTCGATGGCGGAGAATCGAGAGACATGGAGGGTCCACTTGAGCAACCTATACACCACCCGCGACCGCGACCCACTTAATGGACATACGGACCATTGAAAATTAATGAATGAATATTTTCGGCCACTTTTGAAAAGTCTGCATGCTACAGAGTACAGATACTTAGAGCAGGACTGGGGCTATTAGATGTTCCGGAGAGGGCCTCGATGGTAAGTCCGAAATTGAAGCTACTTTGTCAAACTAGGCCGCTTATTTACCCCTGTGAATTTTTCGCTGAAAGATTGACCTTGTATTTACACGTTTCGCGAGTCTTTCTGGTGGTTCTCATCAAGAACGTCATTTTGTGTTTCTTTGTGGTAACCCTAGACTAGACTTCAGACTTTCATTCGTTTGCGTGAGTTTCCATTTTTGGGACGAAAGGAATTGACCTACAATTTTATGCCGAGTCCGAGGCTTTTAAGGCGCCCACATCGTCAACGGATAGGATCATTATCCAACATTTTTTGTAATTTTCTCTGATAAATTAGTTCAGATTATTTGCTATATGTTATTGGACTGCAAGTCTAGAGGGTTATGGCATTTTTGCTGTACCCCTTCGACAATAAGGCGATTTTTTCATTAGATACGGTGTATTGGAAGGCTTCCCAAATTGTTCGATCTGATTAGAATTTTAGAAAATCCTCTCGCTGCCGACTCATCTATGGATATGAAGCCTTGGTGTGAACTTTGAAATATATCTAGTAGGAGTTTTAGCTTTTTTCGGATCCTGAATTGCAGTCCACTACAATTTTCCCTGTTCTGATTTTGCACAGTGTATTTGCAGGCCCTCTATGCCCGTAGATACCTGTAACGAAACCTGCCTATTTAGCCTAGATTTTTGCTCCCTGTCTATAGATTGAATTGCAAAACAATTTACATTAAAAAAAATAATAAAAAAACAGAGAAAAACTTCATCAACTTCTATTTTTGTATATATATATTTATGTTTCAATACATTTGCCAAATTTACAATTGTCCTTATAGTTTAGTTTAGTATAGTGTTAACCTTAATGCTAGTAAACAAATAATATCATCTATTAAAAGTATTTATATAGTAAAATTAAATTTAACTAAAATTATAAATACAGTATAGAGAACGAAACGTGTGAACTGGGTGATTTTTACTACTAAGTCATGAGAATCACATTGAAAACTGTACAAGGACATTTCTTAAGTCTAACAATTTCATCTTGCAAAAATATTTGGGTGACCCTTGCACACACACGCACACACTAACAAAAAAAAACCGTATACTTGCTCCAAAGCTTCCCAAACAATACAAATACGAAAGATAAATACATTATTATTACTGCGTATATGCGGTGAAGAAACCTCCTATTACACCATTGCGAGTCCTTTGTTCAAGCTCTCCAAGTGCTCCTTCGCCTTGATGCGTAGCGTTGCTATCGAGTTGGAACGAATGTCTGCCGAGTTTCCAATACTGCTGGTGTCCACATCATCCGCACATGGATCGATTTTTGCCATCTTGCCCGACGCACTGCCAGGGCTACTCATGGAGAGCGAGGATGTGGACAGATTCTGCGGTGATGGCGTCATTGTAATGTTGCTATGCGACGACGGCGACGGAGGGAGAGTTATTATCTGTGAATGCGGTGAACCGTTTGCGGTGGACGACAGTAAATGTGGAGAGTTGCTCGAGAGATTCTGCGGCGGACCATTTGAATTATTGTTCGGCCCCGTTCCATTGGGCATAGCCGTCTGGGGCGGAGATGATAGTCGCATGCTTGATGAACTCATTTGTGGTGGCATTGTGGCCAAACTTTTTGGCGAAATACGTAAACCTTGCGGTGGTACTGTGGCGGCTGAGCCCATTCCAACGCCCGGTGGTGGTGGCGGCAGTGGTGCTTGTCCTATAGAAACACCCGAGTGCGGATGATGATGGTGGTGGTGGTGGTGATTGTGGGACATGGCGGCTAAACTACCCATGGTGAGGTTGGGAGGTGCCAAACTAAGGGCCGGTGTTAAATAGCTTGGATATACAGTCTGCGGGTGCGAAAGAAAACCTAGAAGGATGCGAATAGAGAAATGCTAATTTTAGTCATAAAATTTGCCAACTTTTTCGACAATTTAACGCGATTGAGGGTTATTTACCTGGTAAGGCTGAGAGTAGCGGTGGCGATAGCCACGGATCGACTGGCATGCCGGAACTGTTGCAGGACAACCGATGTGGGAGTTGCGAGAAGTGCGTGAGTCCGAGACGGAGACTTTCCGACTTCTCCTGGCGGCGCCATTTTGCTCGACGATTCTGAAACCAAACCTGTAATTGAAAAGGACAATCGGTTAGTATTAGTAGATATTGATGAGAGTCTACAATAATAAATAATAAATACAATGTTGGCCAATACTCTAGGTAATTACAGCCTTTCCCGTCGTCCAATTAACTATTATAGCAGTCGACAAGCAAATTCCACAACAAATTCCCAAAGGAAATGCAAATCCTGGATAAACTTCTAACTTGCTCCTGCCCACCCACTGTCATGGTGGATAAGAATCCAACATTCAAATTAACTTAATTTCAGTAGAAATATACCAATTTGAACTTCCGTCCGCTGTCATGGCAGGAGGGACGAAATGAATCTCAAGTCAGCTATATGGAAAATAAAAGAAAACCGTCTCCTCCTCACACACAGACACACGACCAAGCCGGAGAAACTTGAGTGCGCACACCGGGAAAACCCCGAAAAGAATAACAGGAATTTTCTTTTGCCAAGACTTTTGTGTCAAAAGTCAATTTTCCAATTTGCAAACTGTCAAAAACATTTGAAAAGCAATTTGTGTCCCTGGGTAAAAAGTTTTCCAATAAAAAGCCCCAAAATGGAAGGAGATATAGTGACACTTTATCATGTGTATATTTATATTCTGGGATAACTGAGGGTGGTTGGTTTTGCTGGGTGGAGATGGAGAAGGCCCATTTATGTACAGATATATACAGGTCCTTATAACCCCAATCCAACCCAAATGGAAATTACAAAATTGATTTCAATGATTCAATTAAAGGGAAGCGCAAACAGAGCCATACACACACACACACACAGATACATCCACAGATGATGAGCACACAGCCACTGCCATATAGAATGGGGATTGGGGGAGTCGAGAAAGGACTCGTTTAAATACGACGCGCGGTTACGAGTAAAAAGGTTCGGTAGATAAACAAGCAGAAGAAAAACAAAAATTTATTAATTAAACTTGAAATTGTTTGTGTGCGGGTGCGGGTTGACAAGGAGCGGAGAAAGTGGGAGCAGCAGCGAGCGGTTAGTGGAGTGTAAAGTGGATAGAGTGGTGGCAAAAGAAAAACCGAAGATAATTAAATGCGAAAAGAGATCAAGAGATGAAACTCAATTAGCAGAAGCTTTAATTACATAGAATGGCGATGGCGGCTATGTATTTGCTTTCCGTTTAGATACCTACTATGGGTGCAACAAATTGGGATACCTTTGGCTGGAGCTGTAAGGTTTATCAGGTGTGTCTATTAAAACCGGTGAGACTTAAAAAAATGATAGCAAAGAGTTAGTCACTAGTCATGCTATACTATACTATACAGCGAGGTGAATCCCAGGCGATACTATTTTCTTGTGACTTAAGTGTGGTTGCGTTTGTGCCACTTTCTGCCACCCGGGAACATTGTTTAGTCGTAGGGTCTTAAGCACCATACTTAGTAAGGCCTCACGGAACCATGCTTGTCATTTGGGCGCTTGCAACCAGCGAGTCAGTCTTTTTGACTCTACATTTCTTTAACTTGTCATTACATTCAGAAATATTAGTAAATACAAAAAAAAAATCTTGAAACCGTTTTTAGGCAATACTCCCTTGAGTATTTTAACGTATCGCTCAGCATTCAGTTCCACAGAGAAGCCGAGCTATATTAAATCCTCCTAATCCCACTTTATTTGGCCGGAAATGACAATTTCAGATTGCCGCTCTTCTTGTGGGTTGTTGGCGCCGCGAGAATAGATATGTCGCTCATTTACTAGAAGACTGTCATAACTCAAAAAACGCGATTTTTGAGTTAATGATGCAGAAATATTCGTTTTATGATGCTTCATTATTGTGTAAAAGTTTCGTATTAATATCCTGTATACCTTCCGCGTTAGAAGAGAATATGCCGTTATTTCATTTCATATATCCTAACATTTTTTTCTCATAAGAGCGACATATCTCAGTTTGCTACAGTCGTCATCGTGTGTTAGTTGGTTTGCTTTTCTAAAAAACTGGCATATTTTGTGTTGTGACATTATTCGTTAAAATGTTATGATATTTGTAATGTAGATAAATTTCATATAAAGTGCATTATTTCGTGTTGTGACTGATTTGTTGAAATATTTAACTTGAATCAAACTCCATATACTGCAACATGTGACGTTCTTGATGAAAAAAATACTTTCGTCAACTGAAGTATTTCTTCTTATGACGTTATTTTTGTAAAAAAGACTGGCTGTTTAGAAGTCAGCCGTTTATATTATAAGACAATGTGTCGTTGTTGAAGATAATTTTGTCGATGGAAACTCTCAATAGATCTCAATAACTCAAAATGAGACGAAATTGTTGATAAAAATTATAAATTTTTAGAAATAATACACAATGGCCACCGCACACGGAATGATTTCTGCCGGCATAATAAATTGTATACAGGAACTCTTTTTCATTGGAGTGCATTTTTTTCTTCGAAATGTAAGAATAGAATAGGAACTATTAATTAAATATGAAATAAATGATAAATATTTTAATTCATTCATTTTCTATGGCCCGCTTATCCATTAAGTGGGTCGCGGGTGTAGGTTGCTGAAGTGGACCCTCCATACCTTTGTCTATGGTTTCGTTATCTAATTTGTCTTCAGTTCGATCAATACCACCTTGAGTTTGAACAGAATACTTCTTTTTCGAATCACAGCGTGTCCGGCTTCGTTTTTTATCCAATGATATCTATAAGGCGATGTACGACATGTTCAAGTTGATCTTAGTCTTGCAATTTTTCGTACGTCCACGTTCACGTCTTATTCATGGAAGCAAACACTCGACCGTGCGTCGATCAATAGAATTTTTCAAGTTTATTCAAATGGGAATAAAACAGTATGATTACACGATAAAACAGGGTTTTTCTCATAAACACAGGAGTAATTTTTCTACAGGATTTTCATTGAAATTGGCATGGTTATCCATACACAAAACAAAGGAGACTCTGTGCATTCCTTAATTGAGAGGGAACGGAACGAATGCTTAAAAGTGGTCCCATTTATACTCCCGAATTATTTTTTTCAATAATCCGATCGGCGAAAAAAACAGGAGATCCATTTATTGTAAAATAGCTTTGTTTTGAGAATTTTTTTGATTTAAAAATGCTGGCAAATGACATTGCTCCGTTAAATATGGTAGAGCTGAAACGTTCACAAGTAAAAATACTTAAAATTTAATGAGAATCACCAAATTCAGTTTTTTACAAATCTGCATACACTAAAGAGCAATTCAAGTAGGGTAGTGTACTCAAAAAAAGAAGTTACGCTGAAGATATTTTCTTGTTATTGAATTATTATTTTTATTAATTAAATACTAGAAGTAAAGGGTGTTTTTCTAGAGTTTTGGTTCTTAAATTGGCAACTCTGTTTCTACAGATTGTCAAATGGCAGTTGAAAGTTGATTTGTGGTAAGTACGTTTTGCCATTTTACGATGAATGAACTCCAGAACAACGAGTGCAAATTGTGCAAACTTATTTTGAAAACCATGGTTCGGTTCGCCCGAAATTTAAAAAGTAATGGCAAAAAATTATTAGCTATTAAATAAAGCTAATATCATAGACATTAATATTAGCTGGAAGTATTTTATTCCATATTGTATTTGTATACCTCTAAAAAAAACTCCCTTTATATTAAGTTCAAAAAGTTCAAATTATAAGACTTTGAAAATGAAATGACTAAGTACAAAACTATTGTTTTTATGTTTTATTGTTATGGCATTTTTGCTGTACCCCTTCGACAATAAGGCGATTTTTTCATTAGATACGGTGTATTGGAAGGCTTCCCAAATTGTTCGATCTGATTAGAATTTTAGAAAATCCTCTCGCTGCCGACTCATCTATGGATATGAAGCCTTGGTGTGAACTTTGAAATATATCTAGTAGGAGTTTTAGCTTTTTTCGGATCCTGAATTGCAGTCCACTACAATTTTCCCTGTTCTGATTTTGCACAGTGTATTTGCAGGCCCTCTATGCCCGTAGATACCTGTAACGAAACCTGCCTATTTAGCCTAGATTTTTGCTCCCTGTCTATAGATTGAATTGCAAAACAATTTACATTAAAAAAAATAATAAAAAAACAGAGAAAAACTTCATCAACTTCTATTTTTGTATATATATATTTATGTTTCAATACATTTGCCAAATTTACAATTGTCCTTATAGTTTAGTTTAGTATAGTGTTAACCTTAATGCTAGTAAACAAATAATATCATCTATTAAAAGTATTTATATAGTAAAATTAAATTTAACTAAAATTATAAATACAGTATAGAGAACGAAACGTGTGAACTGGGTGATTTTTACTACTAAGTCATGAGAATCACATTGAAAACTGTACAAGGACATTTCTTAAGTCTAACAATTTCATCTTGCAAAAATATTTGGGTGACCCTTGCACACACACGCACACACTAACAAAAAAAAACCGTATACTTGCTCCAAAGCTTCCCAAACAATACAAATACGAAAGATAAATACATTATTATTACTGCGTATATGCGGTGAAGAAACCTCCTATTACACCATTGCGAGTCCTTTGTTCAAGCTCTCCAAGTGCTCCTTCGCCTTGATGCGTAGCGTTGCTATCGAGTTGGAACGAATGTCTGCCGAGTTTCCAATACTGCTGGTGTCCACATCATCCGCACATGGATCGATTTTTGCCATCTTGCCCGACGCACTGCCAGGGCTACTCATGGAGAGCGAGGATGTGGACAGATTCTGCGGTGATGGCGTCATTGTAATGTTGCTATGCGACGACGGCGACGGAGGGAGAGTTATTATCTGTGAATGCGGTGAACCGTTTGCGGTGGACGACAGTAAATGTGGAGAGTTGCTCGAGAGATTCTGCGGCGGACCATTTGAATTATTGTTCGGCCCCGTTCCATTGGGCATAGCCGTCTGGGGCGGAGATGATAGTCGCATGCTTGATGAACTCATTTGTGGTGGCATTGTGGCCAAACTTTTTGGCGAAATACGTAAACCTTGCGGTGGTACTGTGGCGGCTGAGCCCATTCCAACGCCCGGTGGTGGTGGCGGCAGTGGTGCTTGTCCTATAGAAACACCCGAGTGCGGATGATGATGGTGGTGGTGGTGGTGATTGTGGGACATGGCGGCTAAACTACCCATGGTGAGGTTGGGAGGTGCCAAACTAAGGGCCGGTGTTAAATAGCTTGGATATACAGTCTGCGGGTGCGAAAGAAAACCTAGAAGGATGCGAATAGAGAAATGCTAATTTTAGTCATAAAATTTGCCAACTTTTTCGACAATTTAACGCGATTGAGGGTTATTTACCTGGTAAGGCTGAGAGTAGCGGTGGCGATAGCCACGGATCGACTGGCATGCCGGAACTGTTGCAGGACAACCGATGTGGGAGTTGCGAGAAGTGCGTGAGTCCGAGACGGAGACTTTCCGACTTCTCCTGGCGGCGCCATTTTGCTCGACGATTCTGAAACCAAACCTGTAATTGAAAAGGACAATCGGTTAGTATTAGTAGATATTGATGAGAGTCTACAATAATAAATAATAAATACAATGTTGGCCAATACTCTAGGTAATTACAGCCTTTCCCGTCGTCCAATTAACTATTATAGCAGTCGACAAGCAAATTCCACAACAAATTCCCAAAGGAAATGCAAATCCTGGATAAACTTCTAACTTGCTCCTGCCCACCCACTGTCATGGTGGATAAGAATCCAACATTCAAATTAACTTAATTTCAGTAGAAATATACCAATTTGAACTTCCGTCCGCTGTCATGGCAGGAGGGACGAAATGAATCTCAAGTCAGCTATATGGAAAATAAAAGAAAACCGTCTCCTCCTCACACACAGACACACGACCAAGCCGGAGAAACTTGAGTGCGCACACCGGGAAAACCCCGAAAAGAATAACAGGAATTTTCTTTTGCCAAGACTTTTGTGTCAAAAGTCAATTTTCCAATTTGCAAACTGTCAAAAACATTTGAAAAGCAATTTGTGTCCCTGGGTAAAAAGTTTTCCAATAAAAAGCCCCAAAATGGAAGGAGATATAGTGACACTTTATCATGTGTATATTTATATTCTGGGATAACTGAGGGTGGTTGGTTTTGCTGGGTGGAGATGGAGAAGGCCCATTTATGTACAGATATATACAGGTCCTTATAACCCCAATCCAACCCAAATGGAAATTACAAAATTGATTTCAATGATTCAATTAAAGGGAAGCGCAAACAGAGCCATACACACACACACACACAGATACATCCACAGATGATGAGCACACAGCCACTGCCATATAGAATGGGGATTGGGGGAGTCGAGAAAGGACTCGTTTAAATACGACGCGCGGTTACGAGTAAAAAGGTTCGGTAGATAAACAAGCAGAAGAAAAACAAAAATTTATTAATTAAACTTGAAATTGTTTGTGTGCGGGTGCGGGTTGACAAGGAGCGGAGAAAGTGGGAGCAGCAGCGAGCGGTTAGTGGAGTGTAAAGTGGATAGAGTGGTGGCAAAAGAAAAACCGAAGATAATTAAATGCGAAAAGAGATCAAGAGATGAAACTCAATTAGCAGAAGCTTTAATTACATAGAATGGCGATGGCGGCTATGTATTTGCTTTCCGTTTAGATACCTACTATGGGTGCAACAAATTGGGATACCTTTGGCTGGAGCTGTAAGGTTTATCAGGTGTGTCTATTAAAACCGGTGAGACTTAAAAAAATGATAGCAAAGAGTTAGTCACTAGTCATGCTATACTATACTATACAGCGAGGTGAATCCCAGGCGATACTATTTTCTTGTGACTTAAGTGTGGTTGCGTTTGTGCCACTTTCTGCCACCCGGGAACATTGTTTAGTCGTAGGGTCTTAAGCACCATACTTAGTAAGGCCTCACGGAACCATGCTTGTCATTTGGGCGCTTGCAACCAGCGAGTCAGTCTTTTTGACTCTACATTTCTTTAACTTGTCATTACATTCAGAAATATTAGTAAATACAAAAAAAAAATCTTGAAACCGTTTTTAGGCAATACTCCCTTGAGTATTTTAACGTATCGCTCAGCATTCAGTTCCACAGAGAAGCCGAGCTATATTAAATCCTCCTAATCCCACTTTATTTGGCCGGAAATGACAATTTCAGATTGCCGCTCTTCTTGTGGGTTGTTGGCGCCGCGAGAATAGATATGTCGCTCATTTACTAGAAGACTGTCATAACTCAAAAAACGCGATTTTTGAGTTAATGATGCAGAAATATTCGTTTTATGATGCTTCATTATTGTGTAAAAGTTTCGTATTAATATCCTGTATACCTTCCGCGTTAGAAGAGAATATGCCGTTATTTCATTTCATATATCCTAACATTTTTTTCTCATAAGAGCGACATATCTCAGTTTGCTACAGTCGTCATCGTGTGTTAGTTGGTTTGCTTTTCTAAAAAACTGGCATATTTTGTGTTGTGACATTATTCGTTAAAATGTTATGATATTTGTAATGTAGATAAATTTCATATAAAGTGCATTATTTCGTGTTGTGACTGATTTGTTGAAATATTTAACTTGAATCAAACTCCATATACTGCAACATGTGACGTTCTTGATGAAAAAAATACTTTCGTCAACTGAAGTATTTCTTCTTATGACGTTATTTTTGTAAAAAAGACTGGCTGTTTAGAAGTCAGCCGTTTATATTATAAGACAATGTGTCGTTGTTGAAGATAATTTTGTCGATGGAAACTCTCAATAGATCTCAATAACTCAAAATGAGACGAAATTGTTGATAAAAATTATAAATTTTTAGAAATAATACACAATGGCCACCGCACACGGAATGATTTCTGCCGGCATAATAAATTGTATACAGGAACTCTTTTTCATTGGAGTGCATTTTTTTCTTCGAAATGTAAGAATAGAATAGGAACTATTAATTAAATATGAAATAAATGATAAATATTTTAATTCATTCATTTTCTATGGCCCGCTTATCCATTAAGTGGGTCGCGGGTGTAGGTTGCTGAAGTGGACCCTCCATACCTTTGTCTATGGTTTCGTTATCTAATTTGTCTTCAGTTCGATCAATACCACCTTGAGTTTGAACAGAATACTTCTTTTTCGAATCACAGCGTGTCCGGCTTCGTTTTTTATCCAATGATATCTATAAGGCGATGTACGACATGTTCAAGTTGATCTTAGTCTTGCAATTTTTCGTACGTCCACGTTCACGTCTTATTCATGGAAGCAAACACTCGACCGTGCGTCGATCAATAGAATTTTTCAAGTTTATTCAAATGGGAATAAAACAGTATGATTACACGATAAAACAGGGTTTTTCTCATAAACACAGGAGTAATTTTTCTACAGGATTTTCATTGAAATTGGCATGGTTATCCATACACAAAACAAAGGAGACTCTGTGCATTCCTTAATTGAGAGGGAACGGAACGAATGCTTAAAAGTGGTCCCATTTATACTCCCGAATTATTTTTTTCAATAATCCGATCGGCGAAAAAAACAGGAGATCCATTTATTGTAAAATAGCTTTGTTTTGAGAATTTTTTTGATTTAAAAATGCTGGCAAATGACATTGCTCCGTTAAATATGGTAGAGCTGAAACGTTCACAAGTAAAAATACTTAAAATTTAATGAGAATCACCAAATTCAGTTTTTTACAAATCTGCATACACTAAAGAGCAATTCAAGTAGGGTAGTGTACTCAAAAAAAGAAGTTACGCTGAAGATATTTTCTTGTTATTGAATTATTATTTTTATTAATTAAATACTAGAAGTAAAGGGTGTTTTTCTAGAGTTTTGGTTCTTAAATTGGCAACTCTGTTTCTACAGATTGTCAAATGGCAGTTGAAAGTTGATTTGTGGTAAGTACGTTTTGCCATTTTACGATGAATGAACTCCAGAACAACGAGTGCAAATTGTGCAAACTTATTTTGAAAACCATGGTTCGGTTCGCCCGAAATTTAAAAAGTAATGGCAAAAAATTATTAGCTATTAAATAAAGCTAATATCATAGACATTAATATTAGCTGGAAGTATTTTATTCCATATTGTATTTGTATACCTCTAAAAAAAACTCCCTTTATATTAAGTTCAAAAAGTTCAAATTATAAGACTTTGAAAATGAAATGACTAAGTACAAAACTATTGTTTTTTTTCTCAATAATAACGACATATTCGAACTTATGACACTCCTATGAATATAATTTTTGCAACAATAACGTCACAATTCGAAGTAGGGAATATTTTCGTTCAGGTAAAAACCATAAAAGACTAGTTGTTGTCGATTTACCTTTATGGATATATTAAATTTATAAAAGTTTACTAGTTAATTTCGAAATTATAAGATTTCTTCAGATTTCTGCAAGGCGGTAGTCAATTGAAAACTTTAAACATGTTTTCTGCAAAATCGAGTTTTTTGAGTTATGACAGTCTTCAAGTAAATGAGCGATGTGTGTGAAATGAACCTACGCAAACGAGATGGCTGCTTGGAATAGCAAATGCGTAGTTAGCTGATGACGATGTTGTATGGATAATGGAGATGAAAAATGGATATGGACAGTCGATTTCAAATTATTACCTATTCATTGTTTCGGAAAATCGTCAAAGGGTGATTGAAAAATCCTTTTGCTAAATATTTTAACCCTAAAGTGAATTTATGAGAGCTTTAAAGTAGAAAGTAATAGGTAGATATATAAAAAAAGTAGTTTTTAGAAAAAAGCTTATATTTATTTAGTTAAAATAAATTGATGTTCGTTGGTCATTGCATCACTTAAGTACGACTGGACCAATTTGGCTCATTTTTTTTAACGTTCGTCATAGACCGAATAAGGTTTATATGGAAAAAATGGGAAAGGGGAGTGGCACTTCCATACATAAAATCATCTTTCATCTCGAACCAATTGGGCTCAAATATTCAGACCTTATCGAATTCGTCTCTGTCAAATTTTTGTGAATTCACATCATCAAAGCATGAACTCATCAGCAAAGTGTTCCCGAACATCGCCATCGGTCGCAATTCTTTGAACCACGATTGGCTGATCTCGATGAACTCGCGATATTAGCTGCAAAGTATAAGGACGTCACTGATTTGAATTCAATTATTCAAATTCAAGTCGCGTGCATATTCAAATTCCATTCGTTCAAATCGGTTGATCGTGTAACAAAACATGACGAAGCAACAACCTATCCAATTGAATTTTTGAATTCATCTATCACCACAGACCACACAATTTGCAGCTTAAAGTCGGCTCTGCAAACATAATGCTGTGCAATCTCATTTCAACCAACCGAAACGCTGCAATGGAACCAGGTTGACGGTGAAGAAACTCATGAACCACGTCATCCAAATCCAAGCCAACATAATCAAAGGCAAATTCAAAGGCGAGGAAGGTTTTATTCCAAGAATTCCGATGATACCGGAGGAAATCAACCCGAGTCCAACTAATCCAGCATTTTGATTTTAATTTTGGGACATTTATTAAACTTAATTTATTTTGAGTAGATTCTCATTTTATCGTAATAAAAAAATTGTTTAGTACAGCTAGCCTATGTATTTTTAATAAAAATAAAAAATAAAAGCCATTTTAATTTAATTTTGGGACATTTATTAAACTTAATTTATTTTGAGTAGATTCTCATTTTATCGTAATAAAAAAATTGTTTAGTACAGCTAGCCTATGTATTTTTAATAAAAATAAAAAATAAAAGCCGGTTTTAAAAATTACAATTTTATAAGTTACTATAGCTGTGCCCGCAACTTCGTTCGCTGCGTAAAATAAAATCACCTCCGAAATCATCAAAATCAGTCATAACTTTTGACAAATACGATCTCACATTTAAAAAAAAATAAAATTCCCCGTATACCTATGCAAAATCAGATTTTATGAATTTTCCAATTTTAAAATTTCCCCTAAAATTTCCCAATTTTCTCGTCGTATGTAGTTTCCCTGGGCGGAGACAAACACATCGAAAAAAAATATAGCTCAAATCAGACGATCCGTTCTCGAGATTGGTATAAAGGGTGTCTCATACCTAATTAACGCAAAATGTAATTTTGATAGAAAATACAGATTTTTAATTAGAAAAGCTTAAATTTTTTTATTGATTCATAGAGCATACAGATTGGGGTTATGTATGGAATAGCACCTCGGATAAATGGCCGCCATGGCTTTGCTGGCAAGTAGATACGTACTCTTTTATTTAAATTTTCTATGACCGTTTCGCATAAATGTGGTTGAATTTCATTAATATCTACACCTCCCAATTTCATCTTTCAAGGCGTTGGTGGTCGTGGGCTTGCTTGCATAGACCTTTAACTTCAAAAAAACCCGAAGAAAAAAATCCATTGGCGTTAAATCGCAAGATCTGAATGGGCCAATTCTGATCGCAAAAACGATTACCCGATTAGGAAACCACATGTTGGTCACATCCGAATCTTATAATTTATTACGCGCTAAAAACTGGGTTATCATGTCAGGATAACGAACACTATTAATTGTTACTGCCTGGTCCGATAATGCATCCAGCCCAAAATCCGCACCAAACAGTCACGCGTTGTGGATGCTTTTCTTTCTCAACAATTACCTACTCGTGGGTTTTCTGAACCCGAAATGCGACAATTTAGACGATTAACGCTCATCAAGATGAAAATGAGCTTCATCACTAAAGATGATTTTGTTCGAAAATTGCGAACTGTAGCTGTCAAACCTTCATTATTTCTAAAATATTGCTCAACAATGAAAATGTGTTGTTCTTTCGTATAGCGCTCCATTTTTACTAATCCCGAACTGTCAGCTGTCATATTGTTATCTTTTTTTCCGTTGGCATCAATGTACTATTAAATGGCGCAAAATTCAAATTTGGCGTGAATTATGGGATAGACCCTTTACGTATGCAACTTTGAAAGATTTATGTATTCTTTTATGTAATCTTTTTTTTCTAGGTAGGTACCTAATTATAAAAAAAAAAATTGGGAGATTTCTTTTAGATGAATTACAAAAATGTTATAAAGAAAGAAAGTGACTCTTGCGCAATCTTGAATATAAGAAAAGAACCCACGATAACAGCGGAATTCAGATGGCAGTTAAAGATGGCGCTAAAGTCATTCCAGCTCTGCCAAAATATCAAAAAATGCGTTTCTTAAACGTCGTCTACTTCTGTATGAAAAAGAAAATGCACAAGAAAAGCATGCATGCATAAGCAACAATTCAGTGTTCAGTCTTCAAATCAATTTCAGAGAACTAGATACTTTCAAAAGGCGAGTTGTTCAGTTGAAAATGAACTTCTCACAACTTTTCATTTATGAAAATGCAGACATATCTAGTCCTAAGTGTCACCCATCATAAGGAATTGAGCTACTGTCATAACAATATCGATAAAAATTAAATAAAGTTCTGTCAAACGACTTGAGTTGTTACAATTACGGGTACCACGTATGTATAGTATGTAGGTACGGTTTCATACCACCGCACATTGGCTTAAGTTAAATTAATCTCATTATATGCAATCTCGCTTCATAATCAAAACTTCTCTGATGGTTCTTCCTGGACGTTGCAATATCATCCAAAGTTAGTAAGGATATAGCTAAATGTTTGCTTGCCAACTACACTGTAACTAATGTCGTCATCCCTCTAATGGAGTAAAATGAACAAAACAAAATCAACTTACGATGATATTGTGTCTCATCGTGTCGTAGTCATCACCAACACCATCCCCATCGTCATGAAAGGAGCCTTTAATGGCGAAATTAATTACACATAATTTGCAAGATTAATAATTACGATGTAAACGTCGCGCATTATTTAGCACAGAATATACCTATATAGGTACTCCATTCAGCCATCCATCCATCCATCCATCTCGGGGATGCCAATGAAAGGTTGTGTTAAGTTTGAAGAACTTTTAATTAATTTTTCGGGATGAGAAAATTACTTTACACAGTTTATTATAATTTCAGTTCCTGCGGGTTGTTGCCTTGCCGGTCGTCCTCGTTCCGTAAGCTGTAATAAAGGACGATGCTAACGTTAATGAGGTTTATATATTTATTTTCTTCTTCTTTTTCCTCTCGATTAGTTACGCGTTGCTCAGCAGTTTTGCATGAGCAAAACTTGATGCAAAATTGTTGTAATAACTTTATGTAATAATTTGTTGTTGTTTACAAGTTTACTCTTGTATTTTGTATACCACCCTCCAGAAGAGAGAAGGCGAAGGTTGAAGCGAGCGACATCTTCAAGCGAAACTTTGAGGGGTGAAACTTCGCAACTTAATTACTGTGTAATGCGGTTAATACGTCATTTACTTATATTGTGCGCTAAATTGAGAGTAGGTGCCTGAAGAGCGGGTACGATACTAAACGATTTACCGTAATTTGTGTACAAATAAATAAATGCCAACTCGAATGTACTACCTACAGTCAACCGCACCTCAGAACTAGAAATTTAATTATGTCGCGCTTCCGTTGAAAATCCTGCGTGCAAAGTGCACAGCAAACAAAATCCTAATTAGAATTTAATTATTTTCAAAATCTACTCAGACGTGATAATGTGTGTGTTGGTGTGTGTATAGGTTTGCGGAGCTGATTTAGGTACATTGATTATCAGATTACACCTATGGACGTGGTTATTTGTTTAGTGGCTATACACTAAGGACCTGCGGAAGTGCGGAGGATGGCGGGAAAACCAATTTCAGCTTTGTGTGTTGCTCATTATTTAATTGTGACAAATTAGCTACATAGTTGTTTGGTTTAGTCCTGCTGGGTAATAAATCAAAAATGGCAAAACTCATTACCATCTGGTGGCATGTTGAAGGCCTACCATATTGGGCAGAGAAGGGTGCCCTGCAAATGTCAATTTTAAACGTTGAAAATATCGTCTTCTGTTTTTAGGCCTTATACCAATAATCATTTTTAATCTTCAACTTAAATATTTTGACGGTCACAGTGGATAATTGTATATAGAAATTTTGGCCATTGTGACTTCGTAAAAGTTAGCCTGGACACTAAAAATGATTATTAGTACCGCGGTTTATCTTTATTTAGGAAGGGCACCCTTTATTTGGCTGATTGATACAATAAGCATTCAGCGTGATAATTGGCAAGACGATAGTGACGTAGCTCCAGTAAACTATTCTTAGGCGATGTACGGCCCAATTTACTACCGAATAATCAGCAAGGAGCAAGCTTATAACAAGACAGCAGTTTCCTTTATTTCCGGAACATATTTGGGCGTTCCAATAAGTAAGAGGACAGAAAGCTTAATTGTTTCTCGCTTCAGGAACTCTTCAGGAGTCTGAACTGAAGCCCTTTAAAGTTAGTAAACTCCGTCCAAAGATGTCATCGATCGTTTTGTTGTCCGTTCTTAGCAAGAGAGAACTATTTTCTACTAGAGAAATTGGAGGACCTCGGACTTCCACAATACTACAACATAAACCGGGTTGACAAGCACCTTTTGATATCGACCATCTTGGTCTAGTTCCAACGAAACATCCCACGAAGTTTGGATTTGTATTATTTTCTACATTTCCATTGTCCCCGTGGACCCTTCCTGACTCGCCAGGGCTATAGGCAGGCTCTAAAGCACTAATGGCGATCAACATGCAGGTGAAAAATGTTGTACTTAATCAAACTATCTCCTCCCGTGCCTACTCAGGGGATGCCTACCTGACCTCTAAGCTGGTGCGTGGGCTTGCGTTTAGTATGCCCAAACTACCCGATTCGGGGAAGTGGCTGCCTGGAAACTTAGTATTGCTCCATCCATTGCTAATGAATAAGACCCGATATATTTGGACTTCTCCTGATGTTTGTCTAAAGTGAAAATAAATTAAAAATAATGTCCCGTACAGTGAGCCCACAAAATGTATAAGTATATATGCAGTTTGAACTAAATCTTTTGAGATGTTTAAGATGCAGCCACATAAACCACACGGACAGGACATGCGGCCATAATTACACGTCGCACTTGATGAGTTTCAAAATTTTATTAAAAATCACTGAAATTTAATATGGCGCTTCTTTCCTGATAATTTTATAGATGGCTGATCTTTAAAGCTTTCGCATCAAAATATAAACATTCAATTAGTTGGAGCGTTCGAGTTAAATATAATTTTCATCTAATTGTAGGTACTCATCCAGCATCACACGATGTAATATGTCCTCTCAATCAGCATTTAGTCAACACGCGTGACTGACTTGCGTCAAGCCTTAAATTAAACGCTGCACTGCAAAACAATTCGACTGACATGAAAAAAAAAAAAAATTAACCGTCGGTAAAACACAACCCTCCAGTTTAAAATCAACCCGCCGCCGCCGTCGGAGGGTGTTCATTTTTACTTCTGTCACACAGAACCAGAAGCTGAAAACATAAGCACACCGACTTGAAAGGAACTCAACTCTACACGTCTAAATATACAATTTCAATTCGGCAGCATCCTTTGTCCAACTGTTTACTGCCACCACCAGCACCAGTAATCATTGTCCTCGTCGGTCACGTGGCCTGTGTTTAATTAGCCTCCTTAATAACTAGTTAAATCGGCAACAATATGCTCGATGTAAACATCAGCCGGGGGTGGGCGGCAAACAAATAACATAGTCTACCCTCTGTGTGTATAGGGGTGTACAGAGCGTACAACTTTGGCAAAACTGTAACATGATGATTAAAATAATAATTTAAGGAATTCACCTCGAGGCGATGTCGTCTCAAGGCAAAGCACCCTCTGCAGGCGGTCGTGAGATTTTCTATTGTTTGTCGTCGTGTGAAAAGGTGCTTCGCGTGCATTTAATGGGAGCCAATATTTCCCGGATGACAATGAGTGAAATGTTACTCATGTGGGGATGCTGTGCCAGGGCGCATGGATTCATGCGCCGTCTCGTCTGTTTGATGCTGAGATGGAAAGATGAATGGACGCAAGGGTGTACACTTGTACAGTGTGCACAGTGGGGGAGATAGTGGCGCCTATTGAAAAGCTTTTGTACTCTGAAAATGTTACTGTATTGGGGAGAATATTATTCGAAGGGGAAACGATTACAAAAATGGCGGATTGTCCAAATAAAATGGATATTGAAAAAACAAGGAGAGCAGGTATTAGCTTATATTAAAGTCGGTGCTTTGCTGCCTGTTTAAATTTAGGAGACGACATTGAAAATATTTTTTAACGCGAGTTTTTCAGTTGAATTTTTAATGTTTATTTTGAGTAAAGCCAAAAAGTAGGTATGCCAGATACTTTAGCATGTCAGTACAGGGGTAAAAAACACAACCAGCAAGAGGTGTCACTCAACTTATCTACATATATGGTTCGCCATGTGTAAATTGTGTCAGCAGTTATTAAAATTAACATCGAAATTTAAATTTAATTTAAATAAAACACAGAAGGTATTATATGCATCAGTTTCAAAAATATTTTTTCGAAACGGTTTATTTTACGGAATTTTGTGTTATGAGAAAGTTCCTGACCAGCTATGTACATTGTACAAATTGCGATTTTTCAACAACGACATCGACTTGGATAAACGCTTATAAACGACTATAGATTCATACAGATACGGTATCTTCTCAATTAAAGCAAAGGGTTTTAAAACTTGAAACTGTTCAAGAAAATACTCAAGCTAGTCTCAGGGCGGCAGGCAAAACAATGATCTTAAAGTCTAAGCCTGACAGATCAACTTTAACTCTAGTGTATGTAGCGGTCTGCAGTTGGAATTAGAATACCCATCAGCTTTCTTAGATGATATAAGAGCACTCCCTTGAATAGACTGCAGGTATGGATTCATATATCCTAGTGGGTGAGATTTAGTGGGTGGGCGCAGCATGATTTAGACCAACGTTGACGCCGAACGGAAAGAAGACGTTGGACTTTTACTATGCAAATGACAACTATATATATTAGGAACGATATCCATTAATACAAAAGGTAGGTACTTTAGCAGTCTTCAGTCGTCGTATATTAAAAAGATCCGGGGATGTGATGTTTACCTTTCAACTGATCACCAGCTGGTGTTTTGCAAATTGTATCTCAACGATCGAATACATCTATCTTCTCAAGGCTCGAACTAGTAATACAATGCTTGGTTCTATATTACGACAATATACGAAAGAAATTTTAATAAAAGGCACCTGAAAATTATGAACAAATTCCAACTGTTGTTACGGCTCCGCAGGAGATGCTTACGAACTGAAGCGAATCTGTTTGGTGCGAAGAAAAATAAATTCCTTGAGCCCAAGAAAAAGAAAGGAAAAGCCTTTGAGGGACGGCTTCTTAAAAACGGTACACAAAGGCGCGAAAATTGAGCCTTAAGCGGACAAAGAAGACTACTTTTTTAAAGGGGTTTCAAAGTCTCAGATGGAGCACAGGCTTCGGTCCGTTTCTCCAATCAGGAGTAGCTTTAGTATGAAGTGCTGAAATATTTTGGTATTACATAAGTCCTACCCCTACGTGGCTTCGTATAAGATTAAAGCGGGATCACGTCTGACAGTTTGTTAGTTTACGTTGTTACTATGGCAGTGAAAACAAAAGAGATTGACATTGAACCTGTCGCTTATTATGTTAAGTCTTATCCTTATAGCTAACTGCTTGTCCATACAAATTTATATTCATTCATTCATTTTCAATGTCCACGAAGTGGATCGCGGGTGTATGTAGGTTGCTCAAGTGGGCCCTCCATAACTCTCGATCCTTCGCCATCGACTCCAAATCATTAAATTTAAATTTTGTGGTAGGTATATCTAACTCCAACATTTTTTAATAGCAAAACTTCAGCTTGAAAAAAATTAGACGAAACTAAGAGACAGTATAGCTTGGATTGAAGGCAGCCGAACAAACCACCATTTCGTCTCCGCACACTATCTTGTAAGTTGTAACAGACGGTGTAACTAGATCGATAGTTGGTATAGCTCTTTAATAAGGCAACATTTTTCCATTTTGTTAATCGATTGGGAATACATTTGTTAAGCTACATAGCAGTTTGTTGCCGTAGGTAGGTAGGTAGGTTAACGGGTTGACAGAGCAGGGTATATCCTGTTGTGCCACACTTAGGTCCTTGTGGCACATTGTGATATGCCCTTTTAGATGGGGGTTAACCGGTGATGTTGGGATGGTTAGCCTCACGTTAGAAAGTGAGACATCAGAAAGTTCTTGTAGGTCATGGAAGTAATGACTTCCAAGTGTTCTGTTCCTTAAGTGTCAGAGGCTCGGGCTGTGACAGAGGAAGTCAGGTGTGTCCTCATGAACCTCCGCAGTCTCTACATATATTGTCATCTTTGAGATTTAGTTTTATTGTATGGTTTCTTAGGAAGTTATGACCTGTTGAACTTTAGAAGTTTGATGGTCCGGTCACTATCGTATTTTGGCCAAAGCTTCCGTGATACTTCACAAGTAGTTAGTCCCTTTCACCTTTTGTTTGGTTTTCATGCGAATTTTATTTTCCACTAGCACCCTAAGATTGCAGAGTGGTGGCTTGATCGACTGTAATGCTAGATCATGATCCATTGCAGACCCATTTCTCGCTAGTTCGTCGGACCTCTCATTGCCGGCTTTGTTACTGTGCCCAGGGACCCAGCAGAGGCCCGTGGAGTGCTGCGAGCAGATAACCTTTAGCTGTATATTTCATTCTTCCGAGAATATACCGGCACCGGTTCCATAATCTATTTTCGATCCATCTGTGTAGATGGATATCGATTTCCTCTTTGTGGGTTCATCTGTGTTCCATTCATCTCTACTCGGGAACGAGCAGGAGAATGGTTTATCAAAGTTTAGATGTGGGATCATATAGTCAGAAGTGACAACATTCCCAATGTATTTCCCTAGAATCTGTGCGTGACCAAAGTTGTCCGGGTTCCAAGTACCAGTTTGGCTAATCCTTAAGGCACTTTTGGTAGCAGATTCCTCCGTGTAGGTCTAGAGGAATCAGATTGAGAATTGCCTCCAATCCAGCCGTTGGTGTGGTTTTCATAGCACTGGTTGTCCCTATCGTACATGCTAGTCTTTGTATTTTTGTCATTGACTTAAGATTGGTCGCCTTGCCCGCGCCTTGCCACCAGCATTATGCGCTACCTACAACTTTTTTTCGTAGAAGAAGTACAAAAATGGCCCGAGTATAAAAGGTTTTGTTTCAAATCCGTTTCAGTCCATATGGTAAAAGTCAAGACAAAGTCAGGCGATAAAATTAAAATTGTTTGTATTTTTTATTTCCTTCTTTTTATTTGAAAGCTTTTTCCTAGATTTTTTTAATCGTAGAGGCAAGAACCTATTCGAGTGCATCAAGTTCATGCCTACAAATCATTATGTTCAAAATATTTGCGGTAGATACAAAAAACAGTCCAGACAGTATAGCTTCATGTTATACGTATTTAAAAATGTTAATAATAAAATAAGTCCTTACAAGCTACAACGCCTAAACATATCACATCCACCCTAAGGCTAAGACATACACTTATCCTTCGTGCAATTATATAAACTCGCAGCACGATTCAACTCAACTCCTTCATTTCAACAAACTCTCGACTTCCTTTCCATATATACAACTAGGTCGTTCCATCATAATTTAACTGTAATTCAAATTAGCATATTGCGTTTTGATTGCCTGAAACGTTAATTAGACACAATCAAGATTACAGCTCTCTGGCCCGGTGTTGTTTTCGTATTTATAATCCCCTAACATTATACACCACTTAAAGAGGTGCACCCATATCCCACATCTACATCAAAAATAGCAGCGTAGTCCAACCCAAATGCAACAATAGCCACTTTTGACGCACTAATTTCCCACGCTAAGCCGTCAAGGATATGAACAGCATTATACCGGTTAAAGTGCTCAATGTAATCCGAAATGGAACAAACATTGTATCGGGAGCTAAATTCCTATATGTGGACACGCGGGCTCTCACGTCTAACCATAAATACGAATGCAACGTCAGCGTCGATTATGTAACGCTAACGGACATGCAGATGTGGTCGCAGGTGAATTTCGCAATTAAGCTGCCACCACACCAACACTGAGCGTGCGACTTGATATCGCTCGCCGTATATTATGACGAATCAAATTCATCACTAGCGCAGTCAATTCGTTTTGAATAAAATTCACACGCGATTTTCAGTTTCTTGGTTTTTAATTCAATGAATTGTTCACATTATGCAAAATGCACTAACGATTGGTAGGTTGCAACCATTACCAACAACTACACAGCCATCGTGGTGTGGGTGATAATTGGAGTTGTTGTTTCACGTAATGCCATTCTCAATGTGCTCGTAGGCAAATTAGTGTTTGATTAATTGTATTTACCTATTACCTTTGTGCCTAATGACATAATGACTCCCTCGTCGCAAAGGGATAGTGATTTGGGACTTTGAAAAATTATTGCTGAATGAATAAATAGATCGAATGTATAAGAACGAATAGATTATGCTCGTGGTATTCTAATTAGATTTTGATTTAATATTTATTTTTGTTAAATTAAAGTTTTGACAAATCCGCTAGGACACCTTAAGAACAGCCATAACTCGGCTAAGGGCAAGCAATATGTTCCAGAAAGAACTACAAAAGAGAAGGTAATAAATTGTTGACTACAAAAGTAATTTTGTGGGCTAAAATGTGCAAAAATATATTTATAAGGAGTAAATTAGTTCCTCCCTCTCTTCGAATATTTTCGATGAACACTGACAGAATAAATTTGTTGAACAACTTCGCAAACATTTTCGAATACTTGAACATCACACGAATACAAAGGTAACTAAAATATGTAATTATGGCAACTCTATCGTTAAAAGAGACAACTGGATACCTACCATTGTAAATTGTATGCGACAGCAACTTACTATAATCATTCTATACAGGTTACATTTAATAAATGTTTGTATTTAACCTATACAAAATATTCCGACCGACAAAATATTTAATGTTAAAGCTAAATTTTAACTGCTTCTTCAATTTTTTTTCTCCAAACATAAGCTAAATCCCTAGCTAAATTTTGCGTTGTAGATATAACTGTCACAGAAAACGGCGGTCCATTGAAAATAACTTCCTTCAAAAATCCATCGACCCAAAAAAAAGTGTTATATTTTCGTTGCGCTTTCTTTTTTCCTCGTCTGCTATTCTTTGATCTCAAATTTTTCACTTTCAAATGATTCCTCATCGAGGTATTCATTAAAAAAAACTCACCCTTATTTACTTTTGCACAACACAAAAACACAACAGAAAGAAAAAACCAACAGATCTGTCAAAATTTAGCTTGAGAAAATGTGCCGAACCATTAATGGGCGACCTAAATTTTGACAGATACCTATATGCAGTAGGTACAGTCTGAAACGAAAATTTTATTCTTCAGCTGAAACAGAGTTTCTCTTAAATTTAGCTCATTAAAATTTTGGAGATGATTTTGTATGGCAGCTAAAATTTAGCTCGAATAGCGTACTAAGCTTAAGGCTAAAAATTATTACTAAAGTAAAACCCAATGTCTAAATCACACATAAATGACAAACAGTGCTGTCGTTTTAAATTACTTAATACGGACTTGGAATACAAAATTTAAAGCTGAATATATTACCAGAAAAAAATGAATACCTAATTGGTTTTTATGATTTATTATTAATTAATATTAACATTTAGCTTTACACAATAGAAATTTGTGTTGATTACTAGAATGAATATTTTTGTATGTAGGTATTTGTAAACATAACATTCTTTATCCATAGAGTTGCTCATTGATGTGAGTCAAAAACAAGGATTGTACAGTTGAACTTCGGTAACTCGAACCATCACTTGCCACAAAAAAAATTCGAGTTATCAAGACTTCGAGTTATTAAATTAAATACAAAATTGATATAAATAGATATGTATCTATTGGCGAATTATTGTTATTAGATTTACATAATTATTTTTTAAAATAGTCAGCAGTACATGGCTGAAGAGTGGATTTTTTTAAATGCAAAATGCTTCACGAATTTGCAACCAACTTGTGGTTGTTGAACCAAATCATCCTTTAAATCTTTCTCCATTACATTCATACCTATCTTCACTCCGTGTATTATTTCGTCTTCCTCTTTGTGTTTTTTTAGGCGCCTAGGTACTATTTTTTCAAAAATAAAAACCAAGCTTTGAGTTCGTATCGACCAATATACCGACCTAGTAATGTGTGTTTTAACCCCTACTAACAAGAAATTTCACAATTCTTACTCACACATAGGGAAATCACGATTTTCTACACGTATGTATACTAGGTCATAGCAAAATACAAACACAGCAGTGCCCCGAAAACGATGCATTATAAAACGAACTTGGAAAAACACGCAGAATTAGGGAATTTCCCTTCAGAATTCGACTTATCGAAGGTGATGCCAAATAATCTCTTCGAGTTATCGAGACATTCGAGTTAAAGAAGTTCGAGTTATCAAAGCATGCCCCCCATACGTTCTTGTTTTTCGTTTGGGATCTTATTTCATTCCTTTTTTTGAGGTCTTATTTCATAATGAATTTTTACCCCAAACTGAAAAATGAAAAAAAAGGCTCCAAAATATGAATTGTCACCCCAATTCGCAGAATTTTACGCAATTTTCTGTTGTTGTTGCCTTCCATGTAAATTTTTGGGGTGATTTTTCATTTTCAGTTTGGGGCCATATTTCATGTAGCCAAATGATCGCTACGAAGCTGAAATTTGAGACATTCAGCCCTATCGAGGTATCCAATCGGAACGGAATTTTTTCCGCTACGCATACTCCGTCAGAGACTGAAATTACATTCGATTTATCAATACTTCACTGCAAATCGTAGTAAACAAATTCCGCAACCAATTCCTGTCGGAGCATATCGGAAGAAAATTCGTACGAAGCTGTCAAAAATATCGGTAAAAACGCACTTGATCGCACTGAAATGCCAGTGTGCCTTGCATATTTGTCGAAAAGAAGTTCCGAAAAGCTGTTCGGAAGAATACCTCAAACAAACAAAAATCCTCCGATTCGTATTCGTATGAAATCGGAGAATTTTCCGATCGGATACCTCGATAGGGCTGATTATCTTAGATCTTAGAAAAAAAAAACATGTTCTGCTCTTAATTTTTAAAAAAGAGTAGGTACCATAGTTTTTCGCACGGCCAATGGTATGTTTCAGAAACAAGAACCAAATACGAGGAAAATTTGAATATTTTAATTGTAGATGAACAGGAATAGGAATATGTACCTACATTTTTTACAGATAAGTTTTCACTAAAAATGTTGTTTTAGAAGAAATATTCAACTAAATTGTTTCAAGAACATTTTTTAAATATCATCGAAAGTTACAAGTACCTATACACGACATGCAGAACCCACTACGCATTTGCTAATTCGATGTCATGATATGTTACGTGAAATCCATATGTATGTAACCTACATTATGTTATGTATAGGTATGCATATTTTGGCATGTTAAAATGTCATTTATAATGGCTGACATACGCATGCAAGCAAATGTCAGCGCCACAAAAAAAAAAAACCGATTACATCAATGACGTGTAACATTTTCGTTCATACTCTTATGTCATGTGACATGTCGGGTTTTGCATGTCATGTATACTCGTATAGCATAAACAACTTTCTCAGAAATGTTGTCTCAAGAACTTTGCCGTACACACCTCTCCGATACCTCTAGACTTTATGGGAGAAGTTCTCGATGTTAAAAGAGTCATTTCACGACTAAAAAATACCTCACAGTCAGATCCACCTTTGACGCATCTGCTTCAATATTTTCAATAATGTGTCGGTTGGAAAAATGTGTCTCTTCTAATGTAGGCTTTTGAGTTTAGTATTTACTTCAAGAATGATTTCTCAGGAGTTAAACGAAAAGGCGTCGTCTTTAATTCGACAAGGTTTTCCTCTTGACTTTGATGGCTCAGCGAAATCGCTCCAATTTTATGCTGCACAGACGACCAAATTTGGGTGGAATGCCGAAAATTGACATGGCTTTGTATATAACTCATCCCTACGCTATGATGAGGTGGTGCGTATCGATCTGGAATTCTTGGTTTTTTCTAAGATTTGCTTTAAGACTTATCCAATGGTTGACTTCCTGTCCTAAAACCGCACTGATATGGGCCGGTCAAGTTATTAGCAAAAGGTTTTAGGCTTTTACAGAGTATAGCCGACCATCAGACGTATTCGCCTATTCATAGTATCTCATTTCTTGTATAAAGGACACACAATGGTGGGCATACATCGGGCATAACTCCATCCGACCTGGTTGGTGCATGCTCCCTACAAACAATTGTTTAACAAACCTGGACTGAACTTTGTCAATCATAGAAGAAGCACTGAAAATATCAGAAAACTTATACTTCTAGCAAAAAAAAATTACTCCATTAAGAGAGGGACTTCTTTTCCCTGCCCCAAACAATTCATCTCTCTATCCATGCCGACGTCATCCACTGACACGTCGCCGCTTTGTCGGCACTTCTTGCCAATTAATCTCGAATGTGTATTATCCTCCTGTTAATTAAGCAACCTTTTTACAAAGAGCAGGAAGTTTTCATCCATCGTCCTTAATAAATGCTAACTATCCCCAGGCTTTGCCTATGTGTAGGACTCATACTCCAATAGGGAACTTGACGAAAATTAACCTTCTGAATGGCATCAACAATCGCGCGAGCACAAAACATGTCATAAATTTCATCGAAAATATATTTTTGTTGAATAAAATATGTCAGACAGAGCCTTCGGTCTTTGTCTTGTTATCCACATCGTCTGTTTTTTTTTTTTTTTTGTTATTACCGTTCTGTTCATATAATTAAAGGATTATAAAACGGAACCACCCGATGCGATTTTGCCATCGTTTTACCTGATGTAACCTATACCGTGTGGCCTCCTTGGTTGCGCAATGTGTTTGAGTTGAGTCCTTTTCGGGTTATTTTTTGTTGTTGGTTGATTTGTTTATATGTTTAATTCAATTAGTCCTCGAACAAAAGAAACTTTTCGGCAGAGTTTCTTTTATACCTGTCTGAATAGTGAATATCCTGTGAGGTATAGGTTGTGCGCCAAATAACCCTTTCTAGCCGTGGTAAGTAATTGCTAGTTATGCGATACGTCATTAAACTTATTCGAGTCAGACGCAGAGTGTAGTGAGAGAGACTGTGGATCGATTTGATATTTTACAAGGACCAACGGCGGCGCTCGCAATGGGAGGTTACCCAACAAGGCAGGGGGTTCAGTCGGGTATTTAATTTTTTTTCCTTCGTTGAAACTATCAATTACCAGCAATTTTCCTAAAAGGGTTAGGCGTCAATTCAATTTCACTGAATTCATGTAACAGATATGTAATTAGGTGTTTTTTTTTATCTCGTGACCATTCTCACGTTATTGACGAGAACCTCCTTATGGGAATTGCACTTGTGAGTATAAATGGTGTCAGTGATTTATATGGAATCGAGCTAACTGGACATTCATTTATGCAAAGTCTATCAATGAGCATAGAATTCAAAAAAAGTTTTGAAAACTTCTCAAATGTCCACAGAAGAACACAATTGTTCAAAGTTATGTACTATACACTACATGCTTTCAATGCAATATTGCTTTAGTCTTGAACTTTTTTTTTTTTAATAAATTCACTCCATGAAGGAGTAGCCAAAATGGGTGCCCCTGTCCCTGCGCATTTTACAAACAATCACAAAGCGAATTGTCATTGTTTGGATAAACTTTCCCGGAAAATCCACAAGGAAACGAAAATTCAATTTCTTAAGATGAAAATTCTGATACAGTTATACACAGAGCTATAGGGATACAGCACTCGACATCTTACCGAGGGGAGTTCATCCCAACACAGCCATTTGCAATTTTCCTTTAAATTGGTTGTATTGTTAGATGGTAGGTTAAGCAATTCTCACCGCAAGACAGAGAAGGTAAAATAAGCAAAATGAAACTTGAAGGCATTTCCTGTGCTCCCCAGGGGGGTAGGGTATGCTGATGTTGTTCTGGGCACTTATCCTATTTTTGTTTTTAGGAAAAATGTCACGGCATTTTGACTTTTAAAAAGTCGCGGATCTTACTCGTTTGACGCTACTTCAATTCAGTGATCTACATTGGCTTTAAATAAAATGTATTATTGTTTTCTGTGATAAAGTTTCTAATTGAAGTGGACCCTAGAGCCTCCTTGAACAAGAACTAAATCTCTATTATTTATGCGCTCATCTCACTGGATTCATCGATTAATTGACAATATTTCTGGATCCTTTGCAAGAACCTGTCCTGATATTAGTTCAGTAATTTCGAGATATAGCAATATGTACCTAGGATTTCTTGTAAATTTGAACTCAACCGATTGGGTGGTTTTCGAGATATAAGATTTTGATCTTTGTATGGGTGGTGCCACGCCCCTTTGTCTAATTTTGACTAATCTTCACAGGAGTACCTACAACCTACTCCTGCGCCAAAACCTAAGACTGTCTGTAAATTTGAACTCAATCTATTCAGCAGTTTTTGATATATAAAAATTTTGTATTTTTTTTTTTTTTTTTGAATGGGAGCTGCTCATTAACCAACACATATACAAAGACCATATACCTATACATATAAACCATGGTATTGAGGTTACCTTTCATAAAAAATTTCCAGAATCAAAATCGGGTCACGCATTCCAGAGAACATTAATTACAAATACAATACAACTTATCTTTATATTTATAATTCTTCTGTACGTGTTTGTATCCGAACTCCTTCTAAACGGCTGGACCGATTTTAATGAAATTTTGTGTATGTGTTTCAATAGGTCTAAGGATGGTTTAAATTCACAACTGGATCCGGTAGGCAGCGCTGCCATGCGATTCCACAAAAGTTAAAATAATAACCACTTAATAATAAATAAAAAAATTAAAAAGCAAAAAGCTCATGCATAAAATTTCAAATAAATTTCAAAATGTGGGATTCCTGGGCATACGTCTGAAGAATATTTATATAGTAAGAAGATAGATATCCAAATATCCAATTTCTTCGATTTTGGAAATTTTTCTTGGAGTCCGATATGTGGATATGTATGTCGGTGTTGCTTTGGTAATATGTGGTTGTCAAAGTTGCTGTTGCTCTTATGCCAATTTTTTTCTCGCATTCTCTAAAGCCTACAGCCTATAGGTACACTATCGCAAACCGACAAAATACTATTTGACTTCGGAACAGTCGGAAGATCGTGATAGTTAAGCAAATTTCTGACAAACTTGTCTGAAGTCAGAGTACGAGAAGAGCGTGCCGTGATTGAATCGATAAGAAACTTTCACCACAAAAATGTTGTTCGAACGTTGCCCAAACGGTATAAAAGACATGTCAAGGCAACACAGCACGAGACGAAGACTAAAACTCTGGCTGTTTCATAAATGTGGGTGAGAAAACCAATGAACCATTTAATGTCAGAAATATCCTTCGAAATGGTATTGCGTTGCGCTATCAAGAAAGAATTGAATTGCGAATTGCTCGCATTTCCCGATGACATTTAGCAGTGACCTGACTGTCAATTGTGTAGGTATTTTTGATTAAATCTCTTTCTATAGAGCGAAACGATTGCTATATCAAAGTTAACAGATGCAAAAATATTGGAACACAGTGTTCACAGTGTTATGGACATAAGTATCTTGTTTGACATTTTTATCAAATAACTACTCTGATTTTTGCGACGAATTTAGACCAGTTGCCAATCTGTATAATGCGAATGACAGAAGGCAATTATTGTAAAAAATATAATACGCTTAACTGCCACCATCATTGATGTCAACATTGTTCTTAACTCACTTTTACATAGCTATATGCTATATCTAACGGTGGTACCTTACTTTAGCTAACTTATTCCCAAAACTTGACACTTGACTCAGAACAATTAAATAAATTTCAAACATCATAAGTTGTTTAAACAAGGGTTAAACGAACAGCAAATTTGTTGATTATTACCCGTTGATTGTTCACACAATATCAACGTCAGAGTTTTTCAGAATTCTTTTTTCATCCATTATAACCACATTGCCAATGAGCTATTATTTATGTAGGTATACCTAAATCAGATTAGGGTAAAATTGTGCAGGGGTGTAGTAATTAACCATCTGCCGAAACTAGCCCAGACACCCTGTTGGAATATGCCTGACATGGAGTGAACCTAATTAACGCCACGATTTGACAGTCGGAATGGATTTCTAGTTTCAAATAAAATGTTCACATAAAACTTTCTCCAACTAAATAGATAAGTAGGTAAATTCTGAATTTTAACCCCCATCCCCGCGCTCTATATATCTGAAGCAAAGCATGTGCTTTTTTAATTCATAAAGCTTGCCGCTTCCATTCATCGTGGAGCCGAAAAAGGGCTGCCGCCATCATAACGTCGACTAGCACACAGTACTTACCTTTGCGCAGTCTCCAATTACACACAACTACTGGTATTGGGTATCAAATTTCAAACCGCAAGAAGTACTCATTCAATTAGATACCGCGCAGATCGCGAGTGATCTGAACATTTACCACAGTTTTTCAGCTCTCGTGAAATCCTTTGGATAGTACCGCCAACTGACAGATACCCAACAGTCGAAGGTCACATTCGTGTCGCAATCAATTAAAATAGGATAATCAAGGATTCGCTTTGCATTTAGCCGCGCAATGTGCACAAACAGACATTTACCTCGACCCACTTTGCTGTATAGTGCGATATTGAATTTTTTGATAATGCCGATGGCGATGGCGAACGATGTCCTTTCTCAATAATGTGGGTGAAGATAATAGAAATGAAAGATTCTGTAAATTCGAACAAATCCTTTGAGTTTGTTGACTGGAATCCGATTTCATCCCTTTTCGGTTTGTTTGGTGTTTTATTTTAGCTATTTAGGGCGCTTCCCTTGGGCCTTCTGTTTGAGAGATTTCGAGGAATTTTTTTTTCTGTAAATTGGGGGTGAACACCGAACAACTATACTGCGCGTAACATCTTCTTTTTCAATAATGAGGAACGTGTGCTGTCGGTTGTTCTTTTCGTGCTGCAACTTGAGCATGTAGTTCATGTAATTGGGTGAGAAATTAATCCGGAACACACGTTCGAAATTTGTCGGGTGTTTAAGATCAATTTGCAGTTCACTGAGAGGGAAATTTTAATTCGATTTATGGGAAATTTCTTATTCTCACTCATGTTAAAACTGTATAAGTTATGGTCAATAGTGTCAAACAAGATAAGACCTTATAGTAATAATGATTTTTCATCTTTGCTTTAGATTTATTGAAGGTCACAATTGTTAATTTTTGGTGGAAAATCCCGCTATTTTGAACTATAACGTGCTCCCGTAAGTCTTGTCTTGAGATTAGTGTTACTATAATCCACCATTCAAATTGCATTGCAAAACTCGCAAGCCAACTGGTATTGGCTTACGAGTTTCGCATAATTTTCCAGAGAAAAACCTCGACTTAGGTGCGTCCGCACAAGTGGAAGGGGACCTCAATCAACTTGGGGTTCGCAACTGGAGGCGGCTAGCGAAAAATCGGGCTAATTGGAGAGGTGTGTTTGTTGAGGCCCAGGCTCACCCCGACTGTAGCGCTACCTAATAAATTAAGTAAGTATACGGATTCCTATGGCAGGACCAACACTCTCACCACGCTGCCTGCCGTGGACTCAAAGACTCGTTGGGCTGTTGCGTTGCTGTCCATACGCTTCACGTGCCCCAGCCATATCACCCGTTGTATCTTCAGCTTTTTGACCAGGTCAACGTCGCTGCATAGCCCATAAAGCTCGTAGTTAAATCTTCTCCTCCACACTCCTTCGATATAAACTGGACCGAATATCGTCCGAAGAATCTTTCTCTCAAAATATCCCATGACATCCGATTTTGACAGAGTCCATGCTTCTTCACCATACAGCAAGACCGGGATGATTAGGGTCTTATATAATATCTTCTTGATTCTATGAGAGTGGGCTTTACTTATGAGATGCCTTCTTAGCCCGAAGAAACAGCGATTGGCAAGAGTAATAATTCGTTTGATCCCTGCACTGATGTCATTTTGCGAGGTGATAATGGAGCCCCAGGTAGACAAAGTCTTTAACTACTTAGAAGTTGTATCTGTCCATCGTGACATTTTGTCCGAATCGTCGATGCTGAGACTCTTTTCTCGTTCACAGCATATACTTCGTCTGGTCCTCATTTACAGCCAGACCCATCTTCGCCGCCTCCGTTTCGATGCTTGCAAAAGCGCCACTGACATATCGTCAGCATATGCAAGCAGTTGAAAAGACTTCTCAAAAAAATTGTACCTCTGATGTTGGCTTGTGAGTTGCGTACAATTGCTTCAAGGATGATGTTAAAAAAGTTACACGATAGCGCATCGCCTTGACTCAAACCTTTTTCGATATCAAAAGGCTCGGTGATGTTCTTGCCGATTTTGACGGAGCAAAGAGATTTCTCCATCGTCATCGTGCACAGACGATCGAGTTTGGCAGGAATGCCGAAACGTGACATGGCTTTGTATAGCTCTAGCTCGTCCCTATATACGCTATCATAGGCGACTTTAAAGTCGATAAATATATGGTGTGTATTGATCTGAAATTCTTGGGTTTTTTCTAAGATATGTCGGAGTATGAAATTTGGTCGAAGGTAGACTGCGTCTGCTCAAGCTGCGTGTTTGTGGAGAAAAAGTGTAACACTTCGTCAGAAATTAAACGCCGTTTCTTGTAATTTTACGCAAGATCTACTCAGCCCTTCGGAAAAGTCTCAAACTATATTCCAATTGGTGGTAAATAATAAATATAATAAATATCGACCAATTCTCCACAGCCATATAAGCTTGAAGTTAATTAGTCAGAAGACGGTTGAATATTTTCATCTTAAAAGACTTTGTTTTAATGTATAGCTATATCAGCTATTGTAACACAGTTTTCCACATTCCTTGGTAACACAATGACACCAGATATACTCGCCTTAATTACAGTCTTATTACGGCAGCATTGAAAATTAATATAGGTTCACAATTAAAGTACTACGTTCCCAAGAAATGAAAAAAAAAAAGACAATATAACTGACGAACTTACTGGCACCACAAATTACATTTTACAGGACTCAAAATTAATGTGTTCAAAGGTTAAATGTCAGGCATTGGATCGATATCATCAGTTTCCATTATACGTATTGATAGGTAGCTATAACTTCTTAAGGCTAAAACGAAAGCAAGATTAGCTCAAGAAATCATTCAAGGAATATGACAAGTCAATATACTACAAAAGACAGCCAAAGCATGAGCCTTAAAAGACGACCCTTTGGCATAGTCTAAGCCATTATAATTTTGTATTACCTTATAGGCGTATCGCGCCTACTCACATCCCCAAATAAGCATTTGATTGTCCTCGTAAAGCAACACAATTAAATTTATGACTAGCTTACTATCTCTTATACGTGATTCCGAATCGGTGACATCTCCATGCGGTTCGTTTCTAATAAGGGAGACCTACCCAACCCAACTAACAAAATTTGGTAATAAACTCAAAAAAATGCAAATATTTGATTTAATTACAGCAAGGACAATAAAACGCTGCTTCCATGTTAAATGAAGCGTAAACTAAGAATTTCACCTATTAACACGTAAAAATTTACGATTATGGTCTTATTCGCACAAACAACCCGATCCGCTCCTCATTGTTGCCGCTAACTCATATACATACAACGAAAGCCTAAAAGAGGTGTCAGTTTAGTAAAACCACAAGAATTTAGCGCCAACCGAAAGCTGATTAACTCTATCACACACCATCGTGTTCGTGCGCTACTAAAATGTAACTCAATATACTGTAGATAAACAGGATATGACAACTATAGCAGCATAACAATAACGACGACGACGACGGGAATATCCCTTTTATATCCTTCAAGTTGTTCGCCCAAGTCTGAAGAAATCATTTCATTCTTGTCGAGGTAAGTTTTTTATTGGAGATGGTTGCGTGACGTTTTGTAACCGACTGTAGAGACAACAGAAACGAACCTTTATTGGCAATTATCACGAAATGGGCGTTGAGCTGATTCCCTTGGCCACTTAGACATCTTTCTCAGTTTTTGGACAATAAATCACTTGAAATCTGTCTCCAACATATGGTTGGCCATCAGCGCGAGTCCTGTCATCATAACCCACATAATTTGTTATAGCTAACCACATATACCATATATAAATTGGGGGTTGGGGGAGGTAAATTGTTTTTAATATAAAATACATAAAATGAGAGAGCGGTTGGCTGTGGTCACTTTATTATACGAGGTGAACAGGAGAACCCGAGGGACTTGCGCTGAAAGGTTATTTAGTGGTCACTTTGGGACTGCGACGACAACCAAACGCATTCTCGTATACAGTTTGGCGATTATAATCTGAAAGGATAATAGGAATAGTCATGTTAGGTATATATGAGCGGTTATTTGCTTGTGGGACGTTAATTCGTTTTGCCCAGATAAATATGGTGCAGTGGTAATTGCTTTGACCACGCACCAGACTGGGGTAGGTATATAGATAGTGCAATTGAATTGTGATAGACATGATCCTTGGTGGGGTTAATTTACTTTTCATTTTGATGGAATGGGATTTTGATTAAACGGGCCGACTTTCCTATAGTGAAGGTGGTTCATTATATGAATGATTGAAGAGGTGTCACGGCTGGGGAATTACCTATTGTTGCATTTGGCGTCAAATGAGGTGAAACAAAGGCAACTAGCAACAGTTTGACACGACCTACCCCTCAGAGGATTTTCTTAAAAAAATTGTTTGCTTTTAACACTAAAAATATTTTAATCATGCCATTAGTGTTTAAATTTTAGGCATATATGATGGACAACGACTTCCAAGTGGTCCAAAGTCTTTAATTTATATTTTATAATCGTTGGCTATAGCGACGTTACATATTCCCATATAGAACATATTCAACGCGATCATAAGATACTCTGACATATAGACCAGTTAACAGGGGCTCAAGTAATGAGCTCATCGAATTTTACAACCAATAAATTGATGTTACATGTTGCTTGTTACGCCGAGCTTAAGTGTATTCACGATGAAATGGCAAAACATACTGAGCACAAATCATTTGTAGGTCGGTGAAATAGGGCACTGGTAGATCTTGTAAACTTGTATATAGTAGAATCACAGTCGGTCCTGAAAATGTGGAAAAACTACTTCTGCAGACTCTATACCTAATGGCGACGAAGACGACCCGCTGTAGACGATGATAGACAACACTTCCGTCCACATGACCAAAGCGAAGTACGGGTAGCAATATCCAAGCTAAAGAACAACAAAGTTGCAGGGCCTGATGGTCTACCTGCCGAGCTTTTTAGAGCAGCTGGAGATGACTTGGTAGAAAGCATGCACCAACTCATCTCCAAAATTTGGTCAGATGAATGCATGAGACCCCTTCAACTGCGCCAACTACAGAGGTATCAGTCTCCTTAATATCGCATACAAGATCATGTCTGCTTTGTAAATAACCTAATCGGCCACTATCAGTGCGGTTTTAGGCCAGGAAAGTCCACCGTCGATCAAATGTTCACACTTAGGCAGATCCAAGAAGTCCAAATCGATACCCACCATCGTTTCATCGATTTCAAAGCCGCGTACGACAGCATCTATAGAGACGAGCTATATACAGAGCCATGTCTAGTTTTGGCATACCTGCCCTCGACCTAGTCAAAAAACTGCAAGTAAGTCATTTAAGATGACTGGGACATGTAGAGGGGATGGAAACAAATGCTCCGGCCCGTAGCGAGTCTTCGAGTATAACCCGGAGGGACAACCCAGTAGAGGAAGACCTCGCCTTAAGTGGCGCGCGCAAGTCGAAGGCGACCTCAACCAACTAGGAGTGCGCAACTGGAGAGGCTTGTTAGCTGAGGCCTCCATTCACCCCGAATTGTAGAGCCGCCTAAGTAAGTAAGTAAGTAAGATGTAGACGACATGTGGTTTTAACAAGACGGCCCGCGGGACAACCAATGGAACAATTCAATTTCTGCATGAGACATTTCCTGGCCGTGTACTCTCTCGTTTCGGTGATCAGAATTGCCCATTTCGATCATGTGACTTAACACCTTTGGATTTCTTTCTTTGGGGGTTATTTGAAGTGAATAAGGTCTATAAGATCATTTATTCTCCGGCCGAAGGATTCTTCGACTTTAACTCAGAGCGACGAACAACAAGGAACTCTTCGAGGTGTACTGTACAACGACTTTATCTTGGACAGAAAAGTACGAAATCGTTGTCTAATTTGGCGAATGGACACTAAAGCTTCGGACCAAAGAATTATCGACACCAACCCAGAGCGACAAGACATCAGTAGAGACAGATCTCGCCTTAGGCAAGCTATATGCATCTACACCCAGATGTGTAATATGTACAACTGCTACTTTACACATATACCTACCTACATCGCATCCATTTAATAGAAATGCATTTAATCCTAATGATGATATCTCACAATAAGTCGCCACATCATCCTTCGAATGACAAATGAACAATCGAAATACAAAAAGAGAAACCCACACAGCAATCACACTCATAACCCCGGCGAATTGAGTTGATCCCACTTAATGATTTATATTGTTTGCAATAATTTATCTCCTGCGATTTTTCTCGCTGGATTACATCCGAAGATCCGAACGATCCGGACATTCATGCGAAAAATTCAATTTTGATGGTGTGACCGCAGCCATATGCAGCATCGTATCCTTGTCATCGTGCCAGCAGACAGCCAACAACGTCTGCGAGAATATTTTCTTCCGTTCATTCGTCGCACATACATACATAGCACCCAAGACGAAACATCATCATAATAACACTAATGGAATTTTTCCATTCACCCCCTTGTTGGAGGGATTGCCATTGCACCCTTGCTCTAATGGTTTATACAGCCCACTCAGCCCGATGGTGGTTCGAGTAATAAATGTGAACGGCAATCATTCGCTACGTTAAACACAATCAAATAGGATACTATTCATCTAATAGATGTCTTTGTGTCCAGTGAAGGATAACCCTTTTGTGTGGGGCGCTGCAAAAAGTTATAAACTAGCTTTCGTCAGTTGTAGTTTGTTTGGCATTCAAGTGCGGCTGGACCACAGGGAAGAAGGGTTAATTAAGGTGATGTCAGGGCGAGAGATTGATTAAGTGTTGTTAATTAGTGGTATTATCTTAATTTGTATGTGAAAAAGGATGATGAAGCGTGAAGGAAATTCTACTACCAAGTTCTATAATGCTTTGTGAAATTATTCGCTTTATTTAATCCAACACACACACACACCTAGGGGAAGAAGGGAAAGAGATGGAGATGTTTTTAAGAAATCTATATGAGAAACTTTTAAGGATACTCACTGGCAGAGCGAAAAATTGAACTTCCGATGTAATGATATTTTTATATCATCATCGGAATGCACCTAATGAAATAGGGATTTCATTTTCTTCTTGTCGAATTTCATTCAATTTATTAGAACTGAAACCGAAAGAAGACAAAATAAATTTGCAGCAAATTGAATTTCCCGGAAATGTTTTTTTTTCTATAGATTTGCAAGTTTTTCTTTCTTTTAGTTGGGATATCTATGGGAAATTTGGACAAAGATTGGCTAAGGAGAAAATTGAAACTTTTTCAATAATTTGTGGTGAGCAGGTATACCTATGGGTAATGTTTGAATAGTTTCACAGCATTTCTTCAAATAATTTTCAGACCATTTTTGGGCATTATGAGTGCGTAAACCACGACTACATTTTAGCAAGTTCCGAATGTGTGTGTAATCTTTGACTAAATTTTTTAAGCATTGGGATAAAGTGTCAATTGTCATTTGAGAACGAACTTGGGAACTTTGAAAATCAAAATCAACCAAAATCACTTGAGCCTCTCCTAATGGCTCAACAAAAAATAGAAGCAATCACTTTGCGATGTTCGAAAAGAAAGATAATAGCCATACTTATTACTAGCAATGTTTCTATTATACAAAACTTACAGCTGCTATTAGAGGTTACAGAAAGAATACCGATTTCAATACAAATGCTCTGGAGCCAATGTCACACGATATGTCACGACTCACGAGTCACAATAGAAACGTACCACACCGACGCCTTTTATTTAAGTTGTAACCGCTTATGTCTACCGTTCCACGGCAATAGTATCTAGTTTGACATTATAGCCTTAGCATTGGCGCCAAGTTAGTAAAAGTAAAGAGCCCTTTCATGAAATTTACACTACCATGAAAAGTAGCAAGTCAGGTAAATTAGCCAGTCAATCCCTAGAAATATCTGGTTTAAAATAAAAATTAATGTCTAAACTGATGCCCTTCATTGGAAATTAGTTCTGCAGGAGTTTAAAAAAATTTCGAAAGCAAAAATCTCGAATGTAAAAATCTCGAAAAAAAAATCTGGAATTAAAAAAATCTAGAAAGTATAATTAGTCCAGTAGAAATAGGCATAAAAATGAGAAAAAAAATAAAATAATTCGTTACAGCACTCTGACAATGGAATATTGTAGAACAAGCTCTTGTAGAACCAGGACAAAAAAATCGAACCGACAGCAGCTATCCGGAGTACAATGGGGTGCATTTTTAGGGGTTGAAAATGGATTTCTGGCTAAACTGTGCATGCTATCGAAAAAAATTCAATGTATGTAAAAGTTGTAGGAAATAAAAAGATCTACAACTTTTGTATTTACCATGTTTACCTTAACCTCAAAATTTTTCGAAAAAATGGCGGAAAACCGGTTTTTCGGTTTTTAATTCTTTTCTTTGACAGAAAAATGTCTATGAAGCTGAAACCTGGACAAAAGATAGTTTTTAGTGTTGCAAAAAGGCAGTCATTTTTTCAGACGGAAATATTAAGAGGTTATTGCTCAATTTAATTTTTAAACAAAAAAAAAAACCTATATTTTTAACTGCGATTCGTCTTAAAACTACACCTCCTACGTAGTTATGTTTTGGCTCACTTACTCGTTCTTATGTTTACTTAAATGGTAAAGAAAAGGTATACTGCAAGGGAAAAAAATGGCTGGAAAATTGAAAAACTCTAAGAATAGCTTTTTTCGTATTAATTTTAATATTTAATTTATTTAATTAATAAAAAAAAGTATAGTGTGCCAAGTTGAAAAAAAGTATAAATTAAAGCCCTCCTCAAGGAATTGCAGGAAAAGGAAAAGTAATGACAATAAAAACAATTCTTCAAAATACAGATTTTCCTCGATTGGCTGATATCTTTTACAAAACTGAAACAGAACTCAATGAAATTGTCGAAAACACTTAAGAATCGTTCAGTTCTGTTGCATCGGACGAAGATAATTTCTCTGCAAAGAGAGCAAGATTAGATAATTAATGAACAGGGCTTTAATTTATATTTTTTTTCAACTTGGCACACTATACAATGAGACAATGGTAACAATTTGCGCGCGACAGAATTAGTAACATCAAATCTAAAAATTGTGTTAAAAAGTGATATACGTTACGTATTAGAGCCCCAGATTCTAAACGTGTTTTTATTTACCCGTGTACACGATCAAAAATACACGGGTACGATCAAAAATACACGAGTACACGGGTACACGTGTAATTTCTAAATACACGTGTAATTAATACACGCAATTTAATATAATTTTATAAATTCTAAGTTGTGATAAAAAAAGTTGAATAGTAACGGCATGCACGTTTTGTCTCAAAGTTGGCATATTCGTATGTCGACGGTGACTGGCATGTGTTTATTTTTGATTTGTTGACATACGAATATGGCTGCCCAAATATGGCGATTACACGACATGCCGCACTGGGGATACATGTAATATGTTGTAATATGTAAGGTGTTGAACAAAAATATTATTTAGCTGATATTAAAGCGTAAGTAAATGTCACGCACTTCCATCGCTATTGGCTATTTCGGAGAGCAAATTGTAGATTTCTTAGACGTTTTTTAATACATTAACATCGTAGCCATCCTTTGATGGAATTTGTTACTTTATGGCTTGATAGAAAGAGGACGAACCATATTTTGGGATATACTCTATATTTATTTCGAAATATCACCAGAAAGTCCTAAAATCTTAATTTTTCTAAGCGAAAAAATCACTCAAATTTTGAATATTTTAGGGCTTCCTGGTGACATTTCGAAATAAATATAGAGTATATCCCAAAATATGGTTCGTCCTCTTTCTATCAAGCCATAAAGTAACAAATTCCATCAAAGGATGGCTACGATGTCAATGGATTAAAAAACGTCTTCGTCTTCTTTCTATCAAGCTATAAAGCAACAAATTCCATCAAAGGATGGCTACGATGTCAATGGATTAAAAAACGTCCAAGAAATCTTCAATTCAAACAATTTTTTTTATTCTCCGAAATTTACATGCCATTCTGAGTCGGACATATGGGCGACAGACGCATGCCAACTTAATGTCAGCGTCAATAATATGCCGAGTACACGACATGCATGTGCTTATCGTGTTTAGCATGTCGTGTACTCGTAGCTTTACTCATAAATGTTAAAAATTTAATTTGATAAGATATCCATGAATAGATTCTTAGGGGAGAGTACGATAACTACGGCGCCAAAAATTGATAACGGTATTTTGTAGAGGGGTTAAATACAAGCACTTTTTACTATGGGAGGGGGGGTCTATCTTACTCCGTTTAGGCGGGAGGGGTAATTTAAAGAAAATGATACTTTAAATGGAAAAAAATACATTAAAAAACAATGGCAACACTTATAATAAAAGACTATAACATTTTAGAAAGCCCAGAATTTGTTCTTTCATATTATTTTTAAATCAAGTTATTCCCTTAAATAGTTTTTGAAAAAAACAATTTCAAACTTGAAATTTTAGGACAAAAATTGGGGTGAGTAAAATAATTTTGGCGATGAAAACTAATGACGGATTTATGTAGAGGAGTTAAATACAAACATTTTTTACTATTGGAGGGGGGGTCTATCTCACTCCGGTTAGGCGGGAGGGGTAATTAAAAAAAAATTATAAATAAAATTAAAATAAAATATTAAAAAACAATGGCAACACTTACCACAAAGAACTATAGTATTTTTCAAAGCCAGGAATTCGTTCTAAATTGTCTAAAATGCAAATCAGCAAACTTTTGTCTACCAACGTGAAATTTCTGGCCAGAGATTGTATCTGAAGAATGTTGTTCATATTGGGTAAACTAATATAATTAAAAGAAAGTTTGCATATACTCAGCCTTGCACCCATCCCAAAATCCAACAGTGACCCCAAGCAGGGGGGTTGCAGGGGGGCAGCATGCCCCCCCATACGGATTTCAAGGCGCAAGGGTAGCAATTTGTACTCTAAGCGGAGCAACATATAAAAGTAATTTTCAATTTTCTCAAAAAGTAGAAGACATAAATCAATCTGGTTTTGAGTGTTCGATTAAGAATTGATTTAGGCAGTAAAAACTACAAACAAATTAAGTATCTATTTGCTCAACATTGAAAAAAATCAGCTTAAAACTTTTTTTTTAATTTTTTTCCTTAAATTTCAAGTTTGAAAGTATTTTTTTCAAAAACTATTAACAGCTATAACTTGATTTAAAAATAATATCAAAGAACAGATTCCTGGCTTACAAAATTCATAAAGTCCTTTATTGTAAGTGTTGCCATTGTTTCTCAATTTATTTTTTTTTTTCATTTTAAGTATTATTTTTTTTTAAATTGCCTAAACGAAGCCAGATAGACCCCCCCCCCCCCTCCCATAGTAAAAAATGCTTGTATTTAACCCCTCTACAAAATACCGTTATCAATTTTTGGCGCCGTAGTTATCGTACTCGTGCCGATTCTTATTTTATTTCATCGAAGATCTAACCGTGAAATAAATACACGTGTAAATAGATACACGTGTATTTAAGAAGCGAACCGAAGTACACGTGCTAATACACGTAAAAGCTAAATACACGTGTAACACGTGTACACGTGTACACGTGAATTAGAGGGCTCTAATACGTATAGGCGTCATGCTGGCCCCCTGCAACCCCCTGCTTGTGGTCACTGTAGGATTTGGAGTAGGTGCAAATTACTTATTTGCAAAGTTTATATTATGGGATCCCAAAAAGAAATCTCGAATTTACTTTTTATTTTCGTGATTTTTTCGAGATATAGTCTTTCGAGATTTTTGTATATTCGAGATTTTGGTATATTCGAAATTTTTGCATTCGAGATTACCAGAGAGGTGTGTCTATAGTACAGAGTCTTTATTAACACCGCCGGCCGTTTGTTATGCAATGCTATTTTCCGTAATCGGTGTCGTACCTGAGACAGTAGTAACCTATTTCTAAAATAGTCCATCAGTATCTTTCTTAAATAGTTCGGTACTTTTTTGGCATCAGCAAGTGTTATCACGATATTTGCCCAGTTTGCTTTTAAAACATATTTCACACCTACAGTAATGAGTATTTTTTAGCGCCGCGGTTCCTACGTTGCGTTTGTTTAAGCAACACTTATAGATTCATTATGACATCGATTGTGGAGCGCCATTTTAGAAATCCATCCATGATGATACGTAACAGTTATTTCACATGCTGTCCAACATGCACAATAGTCTTCATGTGGTCTTCATGCTGAATTATGAGATTCATCCCTGAGAGTCCTCCCCGTGGCTTTTCTCAGAGAATCCTATATAAGAATACAAAGTCTTTCTATTTGCAAAATATACAGCTGTCAGACTAATTTTATTGACAATTGTCGATAATGCTGAATGATTGCATGATATTGACATTGGATTTGGTGGGTTACCTATATACTCGAAGAGATAGAGCATGCAAGGGAATTATACTCAACTAGCGGACCCGGCAAACGTTGTTTTGCCTGCTCGTACATTTTTATTGTCCGTACATTTTCTGCGGCCGTTTTATTTAACCGATGTGTCCGGACTGATTCTGTACTCCGTGTGCTTCGACCGATATTTCATCAGACGAGTGCGCGCCCACGAATTGTATTGTCTAGATATATTTTTTTCCATGACTGTCGAAGGATAGCGTTTGAAATGTATTTTTTTGTTATGAGAGTGCCCAATCCCAAAATCCAATTTTGTAAAATGCTTCAATCAGGCAATGTTCAGATATAGTGATTTGAATAACTTTGTTGTAAGGGTTGTGGCATGGCCCGTTTTCCACCCACACATCCCACCCACACATCGCGCGGTTGTTTGTTTGGACAATGCACATCAATTTCTACAATTTTACAACTTTAAGTATGGGTGTTGAGAAATAGCATTTAAAATGTTCTATTTTTTATACGGGAGGTATTTTTTCGTATAGGAGGTATTTCCAACAAATGTGAATTTAAACCATCCTTGGTCCCACTCAAACACACACACAAAATTTCATCAAAATCGGTCCAGCCGTTTAGGAAGAGTTCGATTACAACACACGTATACAGAAGAATTATATAATAAATAGCAGACGCAGCACTCGGCAGAGGATCGCAGTGCCACCTTACGGGTCCAATTGTGAATCTAAACCATCCTTAGACCCATTCAAACCCACACACAAATTTTCATTAAAATCGGTCCGGCCGTTTAGGAGGAGTTCGGTTACAAACACGTACAGCAGAATTATATTATATGTATAAACATTAAGATTACATGAAAAATCGTCAGCGAGTGACTTGTGTAATAATGGTGTGTATCTTCTATAAGCACTTGCTTTGCATTTTTGCAGTGTTAACCCAGCAACTACACCGAAGACGAAGTGTCCTTTGAAGTTAAAAATAAAATGGGACGAATACCGTGACCTATACTCAAAAGAAAAGAGCTATTAAAACTTGTCATGAATTTTTTAAATCTACTATAAAATGCGAAACTGATCACGCCTTTAAAGGCATTAAGTGAGTTTTTGTCCGACTTTCACTTAGGGTTGTCCTTGCATATTTTTAGTTTACATTAACATTTAAGTATATACAATTACAATTACTAGAGAAAATATTTCAAATCCCTAAAAGCTTTAGTGAACAAGAGAACTACCTAGATATTGATCGGACCAATAGCTTTAAATACCTAACTTCTTACAATTGTAGGTACATTAAATTTTCTAACCTCCCTCAAATATGTATGTGCCACAAAAAAAGAGTAAAACCCCAAAACATTTTTTCCGTTTAGAAAATTTCATTTAAATCTTAAATTGAATTTACAAACATCAAAACACATTACAGCATAATTCACCCCGTGAAGCTGTCGCAAAAATAAAATCTCAACTCAAACTTTCATTCGATTTTCTGAAATATTTCAGATATACGTAGACGTAGACCCCTTTCCACCTTTCCAAATCAAACTCTATTGGAAGATCAAAAAATATTAAACTCAACATAATGGCAACAGTTAACAGATGTGCAAGTCATTAGAGGGCATTTACCCGGTTCAAATTGAATCAAGAGTTCAGAGGCGAGCACTTCAAGGACCCATCCAGCATCGTATCGTGCGTCGGTCGCCACCCTCTATTGCCACAATGTTATGGGCATGTTTGGAAACACTTGACATTCAATACAAAACGGAATTGTAACGATTTTTCTCCTCTCTTTTGAATGCGCGGTGAAGTCAAAACCTCATTTCAAGGAGTGAATGAAAAACCAGCCATCATTCGAGTCAACCCTTATCTCGAGTGGGCTATTCATCACGATCAGCATCACCATTCACCACCCCTATTCATCGTTTTTATTCATTTGGTGCACTCGACTTGTTCAGAGTGTGTTTAAACCGATAAACGTCATAATTTGTCAGTGATGCGAGCCGAATGTGGTCATAATTGCTGTCTGCAAAATATACAACCACCCCCCTCATTACTAAAGCACGGGCCGGGCATGTCTTTTTATTCATGCGAAGGGTTCGCCGTCAAAGCGTAAATATAGTACACCAAGTTTTGAAGCACAATAAATCCATTATTTCGGGGGGTGAACATTTTTTGTTGTAAATATGTTTATAATAGAGTTTATACCGTGATGACGGAAATAATTCAATTGTATTCGGAAAAACTTTGAGATGCAATATACATCTACAAAGGGAGCTATAGCCGCCCTCGATATGGACTGTTTATTATGTTTATTATTTAATGGGCCAGAAAATAAAAGAATAATTTTGACAAACACAATTTTCTTTTCTTTTGTGCGAGAGAGAGTCTTGCTCAAATCTGTTCAGGAAGTGTTGTAGGTAAGTTTGTTTCTGTTTGACATTTGTTTGTAATGTCGAACTGTACTACATTTAAAATGGGATAACCTGTCAAAATGTATGATGGGGTTCTAAAACTAGAAATCCCAAATGAGGCAAAAATCATAGGCTTTGCCGATGATATTGCAATTGTGGTGGCGGCGAGACACCTGGAAGAAATAGAGGACATTGGAAATGAATGTATTCAAAAAGTGAGGCGGTAGATGTCAACAGTTGGTCTAGAACTCGTTGAATATAAAACGGAAGCAGTATACTAGTAAGCAGTTGCAAGAAATGAGAGACAATAATATCAAAACCGGCAATCAGATACCTAGGCGTGATGATCGACGCTCACTTATAAAGAACACATTGAAAGTACCTGCGGCAAAGCTGCTCGCGTAAGTGGTGCTTTGTTCAAAATAATGACGAATATTGGAGGACCAAGACAGCAAAGGCGGCTAATTCTGTCAAGGGTGGTGCAATCCATCTTAATATAAGCGGCACCCAAATGGGCTAAAGCAATTGTAATTAAGTCCTATACAAGAAAGATAAACACCGTAAATCGACTATGTGCACTGAGAGTATGCTGTGCTTATCGGACGGTGTCAGATGATGCTATATGTGTCATCGCAGGAATGCTACCAGCGGATATCTTAGCCACCGAACTAAAAAGGAGCTACGATGCCAAAATTCAAGATCCCCGAAATGCAATCAAAGATATCAGGCGGGAAGAAAGACAGCGAAGCATTAGAACTTGGCAGATAGAGATAGAAACAATTTGCAAAAAGAAGATGTACTCATCGACTTATTCCGGAAATTCAAAAATGGACGGATCGGCGGCACGGAGAAGTAGACTTCTACCTTAGCCAGCTTCTGACCGGACACGGATGCTTCCGAGCGTATCTAAACAGATTTGGACTCGATGAATCTCCCACCTGCCTTAACTGTGGAGATGCCTGTGAAGATGTGCAGCACGTATTCTTTGCGAATGCCCACGTTTTTGTGTAGGACGTAGAGAAATGCAAGAAATAATTGGGGAAGTACCAACACCCGAGAACATTGTAATATGGTATTATCTTAACATCGAGCGCAATATGGGAAGCGGTAAAGAAATCTGAGATCGGCAAATATCGAAAGAAGGACATAAATCGCTAATCGTTTGAAGTGTGCATTTGAAAACATGACTGAGCTGAATACATCAGGGTAAAACCCCCCTGCGATGGAGTATACTCGGAGTATGAGGCGGCTGTGGGAGGGGGGTTTAGTGGGTAAAAATCCCACACTGTCACTCGTACGTGCTGAGTTTCGTCTTTTAAAGATTACCTCATCCAACGGAAAAAAGGGATCCCTACGTTATCCCCTTTTCCAAAATCCCTTATTGGACATAATCTCTAATTTTTTATCTTCTCTTTTCGAAAATCTCCCGGGACGAAATCCCCTATGCCAAAATCTCCTACAAGCAAACTAAACTTTGTATATAAATACCCAACCTTGAGCCTGCTCCAAATCTTACAGTGAGCTCACTTTTTAACCCCATTTTTAGGTGTCGCAGCGACAGAATTAATAACACAAAATCTAAAAATGGGGGATTTTGTGCCTGGGGACTTTCTCTTAGGCCCATTTCACACATACCCGGCAGTCGACTAACCGGTACCGGCTACCCGGTCCTTGAGAATATATTCTTATGGACGGTTTCGGTTTGCAGGTGTGAACGCGCCCATAACCATGTATTCCCAACGACCGGGCAGCCGGTACCGGTTAGCCGGCTGACGGGTATGTGTGAAATGGGCCTAGGGTCTTTTAGACTAAGGGATTTCAGCACAGGGGATTTTGGAAAAGGAGATTTCATCACCAACCCAGAGTTCTCATCATAGTACGACCAACAATCCATCTAATATAAAAATGTATTATATTTTCCGGCAAAGTAAATTTAATTGAAAGAATTCCGTTGGGCTGGCAGGTGAGGCAAAGTATCTGCAGTATTATTACTAAAGCTATTTTGATTGGTGAATATTGCCTACGCACTAGTGCGACGACTTAGCCTAGTTTCAGATGTTCCATATATGAATATTATGAACTGAACCCTTTCTGAAATCCCTCTTAGAGCTCATTGTTGCAAATTTCTAATTACATCTCAAGGCCACAAATGCTGTCTTAAAGTACCTATTCCACTTAATACCCCATCCGTCATTCCAATGGAGTCTGACGGGATATCAAGAATCTCTGCTTTTTTTTACAGTACCTACGTGATTAAATTAATTTTGATCTCCAGCACTCCTGAGTAATTTCACAAATTACATATTACACCAGACCGACATGCTCATCCGCCAGCCGCATTAACCGGAAACAATCACCCATCCACTCACTAAAATTCCCGCCAAAATTCAAATAAGCCTTTACAACTTCGTATTCGTAATGTTTAGTCAATAAAGTAACATAAAAAAACACAGAGAAGAAAAAATCAAATTTGTCACATCACGAAATTTGATATTTCTTCCTTTTTATTTTTTTTTTGGTTGTGAGCGCTTAACCAAAATAATATAATAAATAACCAAAGGTAAATTGCATTGCCATGTGGAACCATAAATGTGGAAAAAAATGAGGATACCTCAAAACTTTGTCGCGCTTTCTTACTCGTTTATCGCCCCCGCAACAAAATGATAGACTTATCCAATTTTCACTCGTAAGGATATTTCCATTCAATTGCATATAACCCGTCCCCACACTCTATGCATGTCCTTGGCCCTTCGTTTAGCCCTTTCATAAGAAAACGGAAACCAACAAAAAAAAAAAAACCCTTTATGTTCATCGCCTTCAAAGCCTTACGGGCATTTTCCCACATGAAACACGAAAATAAAATCTTATACTTGTGTGAGGCAATTGTGTATTGGGGAAACGTAAGACTGACTATACAGCAACTTTTGGGGCGGTGTGCCACAGCCAGGGTGAAATATAAATTTGTCTCAATTTATATTTTGCTTAAGGAACTGCAGCTATTTTATTGCCCCGCGATTGTTCGCTGTCTCGAATGGAGCGCGGTTCTATGTACAATTTATGGGGCTATTCAAACGATTTTGCCAGTTAAGGTGCATTCAAGAGACTTTGTCTCGGGAGTTCGTTACGAGGTTATAATATCGTTATTTCGGTTTGTGCTTGAATAGTCATTTATCTATTAGTGACACATAAATTTTAATTTTTTCGACAAGTTATTCCGACATGAAAATTGAGTCGTATGGACTGCTATGATATGGGATGTAAGTTTATTTTAAGGACAGTTGGAGGAAAATTTCAGAAAGCAAGCTATGTCCTAATAACTATAGACACTTTATGGTAGACGCCACCATCCGCTTCATTGCCGTCTCAGTAGTATTTTAAAACGTTATGCAAAAAAATGTCGTTCACTCGATATAGTGGCCAGGCTTATCTGCCCCTTTTGTATCTCAAGCGCTCCAACAATCTTGTTTTACTAAAAACATCCATTATAAGCACATTAGTAAGTACCAGGCAAACTCGCTTATATAAGCATTACTACCTCCAACGCTTAGCTTAGCTCCTGTTGGTTCAACGTGTATGGGCCGAAGATTCGTCGAGTTCACCCTCCATAAAGCGCATCTTTTGTTATGCAGGTCACTTCGATTTTCAAACATTTTGATTATGATTTATAGATTTATATGATTTATAGTCTATAACAGAAATTTTCTCTCAGGCACCACCAGAGAAAGCTCTGCACTCCATTGTCGATACTGTAAAATAATCATAGGTTAGGTTAGGTTAGAGGGACAGTTTCCCGTATAAGCAATTTTCACCCAAAAGCCATTAAGGCCCATTGTAATTACCCTTTTGTAGTACATGATAGGACATGCATCTAACAAAATCATTCGGATCTGTTGATGAATATTTTTAAATCTGATAGAAGTATCGTTGCTAGATCTTCCAAGCCTTTGAAGAACCGTGGTCCCATACAAGAGTGGCGGCGTTCTTGGAGGGCTGGGAGATGTTCCACAAATTCTATTTCCTCTTCAACTCTGCAACTTCTGGCTCTGCAGAAGTCATTTGTGAAGATACCTAGTCTTTTGGCCATGTTGATGTTCCCAATTATGCAGTGTCCGGTTATTACCCCGAAGAGCATTTTTGGTTATTATCAAAAGATGTTAGGATCTTTGGACTTTTAATGACAATTGCGGGCCACAGGCTACGAGTTATAGTACAACCGGGAATGTTGTTCCATCGTTCCTTAACCAAGTTTAGTGTGACATTGTCAATGAAGCCCTTAGCTGCGTTGAAAGCTCGTAATACTTCTCTGTCAGCTGATAGTACGTCCATTTCAGAGCCGCATCTGGGCAGTTTATCTGCTGCCTCGTTCCCTTCTACACCAACATGTCCAGAAACTCAGCACAGCCTTACTGTGTGATGGTTTAATGCTCTGAATACCGAGAGGCACTGGCTTACGGATTTGGAGTTTACCATATTGGAGTTAATCGCTTTAAGTGATGCTTGGCTGTCCACGCAGAAGGTGATTTCCATTGGTGGTAGTTCCCTCGCTAAGACAGTTTGAGCTGATTTTTTCACTGCGTATATCTCCGACTGGAAAACGCTGCACTGGTCTGAGAGTCATATTGAATGGCTGATGTTTAATTCATTAGATGCTAAGGAAACAAAGCCTTACTAGACATCGAAGAGACTTTCAATTTCAACAATATATAATATAACTGCCTGAAAACAAACTGATCTAAGACTGACCCACTATCAGTGCAATTCGCAACTCCTGTGGGTATTAATAAGTCATTGAGTACTAAAAAGACATGCCGTAAAGTTAGGATCAGATTTTCTATCACTACTGACCAACCGCACGTTGTATGGCTCTAAGGAGTCAATCAATAGTATTAATGTGACCATTTCATCCGCTTTTGGCGGGTTTTACCCTCTTTTTTACCTAAAAACCCTCCACCCGCCACCACAATCATTTTCACGCTTTTTGATAAAAAATCGGAATTTAATTCTCTTAAGAATTTTCTTTAGTCCTTTTTTTCACTACGTTTGAAGATTTTTTTAATTAAAAAACATATAACAAGCCTGATGGCAGATCTAAGCCGCCGTAGACAAGTTCAGTTGGCATAAGTGTGCGAAAATTGCAAATGTCATGATCATGAGTCAAAGAAACAACCAATGATTTTCTGATTTGAAAATAGTTTAATTAAATGGAAAAGCAAGTCCCTGGGCAAAAAAACATCCTCTCGGCGATAGTCTTTGAACCAAAGATTCGTCTTAAGGTATGATTCACAGTAGAGATGGGTCGTACGGGACTTGTAGAGTTCCACGAACTATGTCCTTTGACGGAAACATTCCCTATCATTCCGTAAATTAGATTTTACGCGTGACAATACGTGAAATAAACTGTTTTCTACTATTTTGCTCGAAATTTTTCAGGTCAGAATCTAGTTTTGGGAAACTCGCCAAACCCGCCAAAACACGCCCGCTTTTAGCTTAAAAAAACCCGCCGCTTTTTGCCAAAAAATAAATGTTCACGTTTGTATACTACGAAAAGCTAACTCAAAGATTTAACCTTGATCTCCTTCTGCATTCTTCGTAGCTTAAATCCTGGCTATGGGTTTCACTTTTTAGTCTAATCTTTAAATGTTTCTTAATCTTGATTAAATGAGGCCCGATTAAATTTTAAATATCCGGCTCAGCTGACTGGCGTATTAATTTGAGCAATTGTAAAGGAACCAGAATACAAAATACATTTTGCGGAAGTAAGTCCACCAATTGCTCATAGATTCTTAGACTGAACACACTATACTTTTGCCAAATTCAATTGGTATAAAGTTCCTAATATTTAGACCTATTAATTTCCTCACAAGCCCATTGCAATCATCCGATAAAAAAGGCTTAGTACATCACAATTGTAATGTGAATAAAACGTATGCTATATTGATTGATGCCGTTGGCGCAATCCCATCATCTGTATATCCATTGATTGACGCACTGATGCATCGGGCATTGCTTTGAAAATATTAACTCGATAAATTTCGAGAAATGATTTCATTTAATTCTACCTCCACCCACTATCGGATCACATATGAACTCCATGTATCAAGTTACAATTACCCCAGCTGTCATCTTATCGATGAGCTTAACTTGTCATATCAAATCTGGCCGCCGCCGTCGAGGCAGTTCAAAAACACGCATATGTACCACAAAATTCGAAATAAGTGTCTCACCCGAATCCAATGTATAAAGCGCATTAGTCTAAAGACATTGTTTTGACAGTTTGTTACTTTTTGACTCCGCATTTGATTATTATGAGCGCGCTCTTTTATGAATACCGACTGATGTCGGGGTCGGTCGGCCTAAGACCCTCAATGAAATCGTACATTAGCCCCGGCACCGGCAGTACTGGTATTGCCGAATAAATGCCACCGCCTGATACCTTGTTAGCTAATTAAATTTAATTGTCGAACTGTTTGTTTGTCGTGGCAATAATCATTTCCGTTTGGAATAAATCTCAACTGCGACACTATAGTAGTACATTTGTGCGTGGAGCACATCGCCCCATGGAACCGCGTGGCAAGGATGTGGGGACAACAACTTAATTTTAGTTTTTTTTTTTGGCAAAATGTGAACAATGCCACCCTCACTAATACACCGTGTGACATGTTAAATTAAATGCCAAACGACATTGCTTGTGGGTTGTGTGGCATTTTATGTTTGAATACTTTCTCTGGCTCGCTGAGACCGTTGTGTCCTCGCGATAGGGATCTTAATAAATTCGGAAACTTCGAATTTGATTTCCATATTTTGTGTGTGTTTTCGGTAAATTTAATTGCAACTGAACGAAGGCGGCTGGTTTTTTTTTTTCGACGCACGCAATGGCTTTAGTCGGTCGAAATCCTTTTCAAGGTAGTTACACTAATTATTGCAATTAATCATATTTAGCTCTTTGGGGAAAAGGAAGACAAGGAGTTATTTTTTTCGTGACTGCCTTAGCATTTTTTTGTTAGCAATAATTAATTGTGATTTTCTAATTGGTATTGTGATATGAAATTAATTCTTTGCCATTTCTAATGGTCGTAAAATTATATAAATGCGAGCGCGGGATAAGTAGGGACACATAAATGCGGGTTATGAAGTGTGAAAGTGAATTGTGGAATTATGAGGAGAGAGGAGGTTGAGAATCGCGCAAATATTTTGCTGTTTGTAATACATATAGGCAACGGCAATTTTTTTTCGTGTAATGGAAAGTATAATATTTTCGGCCGATGGGCGGAGTGGTTAGTGTGGTAGACTTATTAGGGGCCAATTACAGTTATAGCCATTAGAACAAAAAATACGAAAAAAATTAACCCCAAGCATTTCATAGGAATTTAGTGGAAAATGTTTTGGAATTGACTGAGAAGTTGGTCAGGAAAAGTTTTACGTCGGAAATTTTAATAAATTCCTTTTCTAGAAAGTTTAAGATCAATTATTGCTACATTTTTTTGACGAACTAACTTTATACAGTAGACGCTCGGTATAGTGAACCCTCTGTATAGTGAACTATCCAATATAGTGAACCACCAAAAATTTACACAGACTACTCTAAATAGTGAACTATGAAAATCTCGATATAGGGAACTCAGATTTTGTTTCGCAAAAGTCAAAGAAAAATGTTCCAGTTTAGCAATGCGCCTGCATGTCAACAATTTTTTAGAACAATTTACCGTTCATTTTGTGTGTTTTTTTGATATTTTAGTTATGAAGGTTAGTTTAGCCACCTAGACTGTCCCAAAAACAGGACACAGGAAGTGGCCAGAAAAATTATGGGGCGGACATTACAGGTGGGAACTCTATCTACCTACGAATTTCTTTTAAAGAAAGGTATCTCCGTACATCTTACCGTTATGGCTGAAACAGTCAACTCAGTTGATTAAACATGTTTGAATTTAGCATCTCCTGGTGGCGGTTTGTCTTCAGGTATAGTCGGAGGGTAACCGTAGCACTCTGCCCCCCCTTTTATTTCCTTTGAAATCCCGTCCACGAGACAAAGACTGGTGTTGACCAGAAGAGCTTTATTGAAGCAAACCGCCATACTGCTTGGTACAAAAAAAAGGGTTAGAGTTTCTCCTTCAGTGAAAGCAAAGGCGAATGGTGACCGAAACAGTTTAACAGTCTATTGCCTCTGACGAGAAGTTTAGAGTGTCGAAATGAAGTTGACTGATGTAGTCAGCTCCTACAGGTGGCGGGTAGTCTTCGACGATGGCGAAGAAGACACTTAATGAAGGTGACAAATTATTTTTTAAAAATTTAATTATGGAAAAAAATTATATTTATTTCTCAAAAAAAATGTCTTCATCTCTGTGTTTTTTAAAGATTAATACAATTTTTTTTGTTATTTTAGTGTTTTGTAATTAAAACGTTGGTATGTGTTTATTTATATCAAATTAGCTTATTTGAACATTTAAAAACTCCCGCTCGAAATAGTGAACAATTTCGATATAGTGAACAGGCCTGGTTTTTATTAGTTCACTATATCGAGCGTCTACTGTAATTCAAAAGAAATATTTTTAGACCAAGATTTTGAGTTCAACGATTAAGTTTAAATGCTCCAAAAAACAAAAAAATCATTTTTTTCCCGGTTGCATTTTACAGCTAGCTATAAATGGGGCCTACGCGAGGGGTTTCATGTAGGTACTACCCCCAGAATAACACAAATACCTAATAGGGGTTTTTCCACTGTGCCATTTTTTCGCGAACATCTGACAAACATTGTGGAGTAGCTATACCTAATTGTCCTGGAAAAGCTTCTCTAAAAGTGGAGTACATCTGACATGGAAGTACATTTCTGATCACAGGCCACTTAAATGTTTAACAATATTTAGTACTCATATACAACTAATAGAGGGTGGGCCAAATACAAGTTTCTATTTAAAAATGCAGGCTGTAGCTCACGGATTGCTTGGATGAAATTGGCCGTAAGTGCTTGAATCGTTTCCGGATTGTTGGCATAACATCGCTCCTTCACGGGTTCCCACAAAAAAAAAAAGTTCAAAGGGGTCAAATCGCAGCTTTGAGGCGGTCAATTTACAATGCCAAGACGGCTGATAAGACGATTTGGGAATTTGGTGCCCAAATATCGATTGTGGCATGGGCTGTGTGGCATGGCGCGCCATCCTGCATGAACCAGAGGTCGTCCATATCCATATCTTCAATTTCAGTAAAAAAAAGTCGTTTACCATGGCTCTGTAACGCCGACCGTTGACCGAAACGTTGTCCCCAGCCTCATTTTCGAAGAAAAATGGTCCAATGATGCCACCACTCCACAATCCGCACCAAACTGTCACTCTCTGTGGATGCATTGGCTTCTGGACAATAACGTGCGGGTTTTTGAGCCCCAGATGCGGCAATTTTGTTGCTTAAGGTAGCCGCCGAGATGAAAATGCGCCTCGTCAGAAAAGATGATTTTTCGTCCAAAATCGTTGTCCAATTCGTGCTGATCTAAGGATCAAACTGCGAAGCAATAACGAAGCGGATTGTCGTGCGCCTTCAATTGCTGAGTCAATTGGACCTTGTAAGTGAATAATCCAAGATCTTTGCGCAGAAACCATTAGATGGCACTCAAAAGTATCTACAGATAATTTAGCACAAACTATCACTTCTGAAACCATAAGACTGATAATCGCTCCTTTGCAAATCAAAACTTTTAGAAATGGGCTTCACGAATTCTGGCAAACTTAACGAAAAAGAGGCTAAACGGACGTTTAAATGGATGTAACACTTACGCCCTAAAAAAATTCCAACTTCCTAGCCCTTACCGTTAGGGATGGACAGTGATCACCCATCAGTCAGGATAAACTGTTTTATATATCAGATTATCGCAAATCCTGAACTACAAAAATCAATTCTGATATAAAATGTAAAGTATGTGCATGCACACATTCCTTTGTTAAGAGGGTAATATACTTTGAGTGACCGTTAAAAAATATTTCCACACTAGTAATATTTACATTATAAATGCGAAAGTAACACTGTCTCTCTGGCTGTCTGTCTGTCACCTTTACGCGACTAACATTTAACCTCTGAACCAATCGTAATTGGCAGGGAGATTGTCTCGGACCTGAAGAAGGACTAGGTGACTTTATACTGAACATTTACGAGGAAAAAAAGTCAGTAGCCAATACCCAAACGATCTACATAAACTAGCTTTTCATGGCCCTGTACGACTCCCCATTAACAGTCAGCGCGCTGCAACGATAACCTATGAAATGAAGGTCCTATTATGCAGTTGGGGCACAGATTTACATTATCCCAAAAACGACAGTAGGTATTGTTTTGCCAAAATTATGAGACCGGGTTTCAACTATGGCAAAGAGCCTAATTTGCAAATATGAACGACGGACGCTTGGGATGGTCTATAAATCTATACCTTCAGTTCATGAACAACTCGAATTTTGAACGGAAGCCGGCCCCAAGTCTTTTCACAGAATTTGCCAATTTGAAGTTCAAGAAAGGCCATGATCTTGAGAAAGTCTTGCAATTGAGATAACTCTGTTCTCGTGCTGATACTGCTCGATCAGCCGTTGAACGACTTTTCTCGAATTTTGTCATAATTCTCAGAATGGCCAGGTACGTAACATTTCGGTCGTTCCGCCAGCCTAACTAAAATTTTGACAATAAATGTTTACGATTTCGATTCGTTGTTGAACCGTGTAGTAGGTATTCGGTTTTAAAATGGTCTCTATGACAGTGACAGAACACAAATGGCAGCAGAATGACAGAATGATAGCTAAATTTTTTCAAATATGTTATAGTTGCTTACAAAAACTCATCCCAAATTGTTTACGGCGGAGTGGTTTGTCCCAATTGGATTTTGAATCCGTAACCGCTTCAAGTCAATAAGTTGGAAGTTCTATAACACAAAGCAATTGTTTTTTAATTAGTTTTTGATATAAAAAATTGTATAATGCCAGTGGTAAAATAAATTGTCAGGTTCCGAAAATTCCGTTTCCGATTGAAAATGTTAATTGATCTGCATAACAACTTTGATAAGGATTACAATCGATTTCCTTTCCCAAATGCGTATTGTTTCACATTCAATTTCCCCTCCATGCCATCCGATGATATTCGCGCTCAAATAAACGCTCTGTCCAACTTTAATTGTTATGTCAGGCAGAAATTTATTCCATCGCCACGTATTACATTCCGGAAATTAACTAATTTCCTAAACTAATTCATTTTATTAAAATAAAATCGTGCGGTAAAACAAAATGCAAATGTAGTTTGTCCTTTATTATTCGTTTCTCTGTTTTCTGTTACCGTACACCGCGCACCAATCGATAGAAGAAAGCGAATTTATGCAAATTCATTCGCATTTTAGTTTCGTGTATAACTTGCATACTTAGTCTCTTTGTTCGACCCCCAAAACTCCCACAATAAATTTTATTGCACACATATATAGGTAGGTATATATGTATATGTGTCATGGGATGGGGTTGATGGGGGAGACAACTTATATGAGCTCCTTAGAGAATGTTAACGATCGGTTGTTATGTCCTTAAGGAATTTCGAAAACAATTTCAATTGTTGGTTGTTGTGTCACGCAGTGATTTATAATGTTTACACATAGTTAATTTGTGGATTGCTCTGGCAGCACTACCACCACTACTATTACGATTACCGCGGGTATTTTCAGTATGTGCGGTTATTTGTGAGCCATTATTGAGTAAGCAGGGCTACACATCATAGCAATTGGGGTGGTTTGCAGTAGTTCGTGTCACATAAATTATTTCCCTTGTCAATCGAAATGCGAAAATAACATGTTCATTTTATTTTGTTTTATTTTGGTCGCATTTAGATAAATTTTGTAAATCGAATAAAATGGGTGGTATGATTGTCGACTAGAATTGATATGTTATTATTTGGGCGATTTTTTATCGGCAATAGAAAGCTTTTTGTATAGTATAATCCAATTTCTTATTGAAAGAAGGTATGTAAGCGTAAGGCCATTGCGGCTTTTACCGGGATCGCCGGGATTCCGAAACACTCAATGCCCTACGGGATTAGCACAAATGTGATTCCATCTGATCTACATATCTACTCATAGTTGAAGTATAGTCAATGCTATTGGAGGCTCCATCAAGAGACACGCACAAAGGGGAACAAGGAGGCGCCCTCTCCTTTCCTCTCTGCTCTGAAATGTTATTATACCCGGTACCACACTGTGGTGAGGGTATATTCACTTTGTCATTCCATTTGTAACGCCCATAAGGAGGCGTTGTAGGTATGACAAACTATATATATTATTGATCAGCATCACTTTCTTAGTCGATCTAGCGATGTCCGTCTGTCTGTCCGTCTGTCTGTCCGTCTGTCCGTCTGTCCGCACGATTACGGCCGTAATTTAAGAGCTATCGACTTGAAATTTGGTACGTAAGCTTTTATCCACCAAACTGAGGCTAAGTTCGAAGATGAGCAAGATCGGATGAAAACTACTACTAGCTCCCATACAAAAATATCAGATTTATATAGCTTTTTATGTTAAAAATTAAATTTAAATAGCTACAGTAAAGATAGCAAGTTTAAACTTTGCACATATTGTTTTAATAATATTTAAAAAATTTTGACAAAAAATGAGCTTGGTCGAATAAAAAGTACTCATACCTCCCATACAAATATATAATTTTTTAATACTAAAATATTTTTTTTATTTTACAATAATATAGTACCGGGTATTTGAGCTCCGGCATAGTCGAAGATAATTGTCTTACTGGTTTTTAATAAGCTATAAAGAGACTAGGACTGATCTTATCGTTTTAAAATTTCAAGCTTATAGCTTTCCACTCTTTTGTCTCAAATAGCTCCTTGGTCTCCTTGGACTCCAAAAATGAACATTTTGCAAGAAAGCAATGATTATACCATATTGTACTCCTGCAAAAAGGTGGTAAGCATGCCATACAGGGTTTGCAAGTCAAAATTATGAATAGGCTGTACAAGTAGGTACAGAGTAAACTGCGGTAGTAACTGTATGATCGATTCTTTTGTGGAAAGTAATGGTCTTTGCGAAATCTGAAGCAATTGCCACCTTGGAGTCACATTAAGATTCAATTCGGAAAAACCATGGCAGGCAGACCACATATCTACAACCTCGTTCGCAAGGCCAATATTTTCAAAATTGAGTTAACTATTTCGAGCAAAGAGGTACTCGAAGCAATTCCCCCTTCTTCCCAACGTAAACGTTAGATCAGAATACTACTAATGCACACAGAAGACTAGCCAGGTAGCCACTGATTTATATGCCTTTTCTATAGAGCAACTTGCCGAAATTATTCCTCATAATGCGACTTATAAATGATCTACAAGACAGACAAACACGTTTTCTATTATGGCCTTGCTATATAGAAGAATACCATTTACTTTTTAGCAAAGCTCTGAACCGATTCAATTGCTTTTTGTAAGGCACTTCAATGAATAAGAGATATTGCTCCAAAAAAGTTTTGAACCTATTCCATTTTGAATAAGTGTTTGCGTGGCGAGCTCTATTTTCATTCAATAAAATCTGTGAGTAAATAAGTATACCGGAATTAGATGTGTGTAGGTGCTTCTTTAACACAAAATATTGTAAAAAGTCAATTTGAAATAATTGGTATAAGCACTTAATTTAAAGTTTTCTTTAAACCTATAGAGCAAACCTTTGCAAGACGTTTGGCTTGTGTGACCAAATGCTTTCTAAACCCACTTAAAGATCAAACTCAGCTACAAAATACTCAATTTATTCGTACTAAATATAAACAGAACCTTAATGATCTAACGACACGTAACCTCTAAAAAACATCGAATAAGAAACAAGAAATAGAAATATAACTGCAAAAGTCTGAAAGAGTTCACCTGTCGCTAAGTCCTTGATTTTTTTTTTCAATAATTGGATTTATTAATTTTGATAACATTATCGGAAAACATTTGTCGGTAATAATATATTCATTTTTACATTTGACATTGTGAAATGCAAGTCTCAAAAAATTAGCTAAACCCTAGTAAAATTTTGACATGGAGTGCGTTCTGTATCAAAGGACACGGCGGCGGTCGGTGGTGCCCCACCCAAGTTCTCTACTAGTAAAGGCACTTACCCTTTTTATAGGAACAAACTCAGGCTGTTTTTGACCCCTCTCTAACTTCGGAACCAATTAATCTAAAAACTTTAAACATTTACCAAGCTCATTAAAAAGGTCCACCTCACCAAATTTCATAATTATAGCATTAGTGGTTCTTAACATTCAGGACTTACAAAATCGCAAAAACTGTAACTGATTGACTCACCAACTCACTCACTCACTTAGATGATGATCATCAAAATTATGAAGCATTTCCGTTCCGGCCATCCTAGAATCGTGAAATTTGGCAAAATGCTAGATTCTGTGGTGCTTACACTAGGAAAAGTCGAAAACTTTATATTTCCCATTCATGGGGCGTGGTATTTATGAGAATCGGTTATTATTTATTTATGTTGAAATTTGGTGGCACGATAGGAATCGTAGAAATGCAGAGTACAGAAAGCAGAAATATTAAAAATAAAACCTTTTAAATTTAAGGGATCTGCCCACTTAAAATATGAAAAGAAATTAATCTGCCTTCTGAATGAAATTCGAATGAATAGCTTATAAGAAAGAAAGCTAAAGTGACGGTAGGTAGTCATATTGTTTGTTGTCATATTAAAAATCGAAGACGTTTCAACATTGTTTGTGAAATCTTATAAATTCGCAAAAAGTAGTGAAATCACACTAAAAACATAAATGTAAAAAAGAGTCAAGTTCTCTTATAAAAAAACGCAAGTGTGCACCGGCTCTAAGTGTCACAGAAAACAAAAAAAAGCTTTTCGTTAAAAATAACTTCCTTCAAAAATACATCGACGGCGCCCGACAAGAAAAAATGTTTTATTTCGTTGTGCTTTATTTTTTCCTTGTCTGATATTCTTTGATCTCAAATTTTTCAATTTCAAGGGGTTCCTCATCGAGGTATATTTTTAACCTAAATCAACCTAACCTAATCAAAATACACACGGACATAGTTCCGAGACAAAAGATAGACATATTCATTGGCAGTCAAGCTGCGATCAAGGCTATCGCCTCAGTCAATATAAACTCAAAATTAGTATTAGAATGCCGAGAGGAGTTGGCCTCGCTTGATCAGTTCAGGATTACCCTGATCTGGGTTCCAGGCCATAGCAACGTTTATGGAAACGAACAGGCTGACGAGCTGGCCAGGCAAGGTTCAGGCCTCCACTGCTCACTTGCCGAATCGGTCCAAATTCCAATAGGAGCAGTCAAAGCAAAAATTTCCGAAGAATCCTTTTCGAAAGCCAATCTCAGATGGAGGAGGCTAACAAATTGCTCCATATCCAGAAGTATGTGGCCAAATTATAACAGGGACAAAACATCCCACCTCTTGAGTAAAACACGTAAAGATATAGTCAGGATAACAGCGATTACCACAGGCCACTGGCATATAGGGGACCATACAGTCAGATTAGGCATCCCACATAACACACACTGTCGCAGTTGTAAAAACGCAATCGAAAAAGAAACCCTCATTCACTACCTATGCGCTTATCCGGCACTAGCTAGGACTAGACAGCGAACTCTGGGTAAACTCTTCTTCATATCCCTCCTCACAATAGGTACGTAATTTTATATACAAAAATCCGCCATTTTCAGTTCATAAAATTGAACCTGAACACTAAAAACGATTTAGGTACCGCGCACAGTGCTTGTACAAGTGAATGCTCGTCGATGTGCGTCCACAATCTTAAAGGCGGAAGAACAATCGTTCCTGAATTTTGATCGTTTTAGACATTGGACTGTAGGTAGCTGCATGAAGTATAGAATGTTGATTAATAAGTGCAAATATGTATTTAAAGAAGTGTTGGCTTCTGTATTTAAATTTGTTTGTATTTATTAAGAATTATTTGAGTAAGAGCATTGAAGTCAGAAAAAAAAAATATTTTGGTCAAAATGTAGGCGTGGTAACGAACGACATAGCCTAAAACCATCTCGTAGTCTTAAAAAAATTTAAAAAAAAAATACCTATCATCAAAATTAGTTCAGTAGATAGTTTTTATGCCAACCGGGAACATATACATTCAACCCATTATAGTTTTATGTATAGGTATATAGTATAGATATATCTAGATAGATTTCAAAAAAAAAACAATAGAATTGGCTCAGAACAAAATACCCATCAATCTAAATTTTATTTGTTGGTACTAAACCCAACCAAAGGTAACAATAAACCCCAAACAATCATACGACCTCCATTACGAATATAACCGCGCCTGATTACTATAGAAATATTCGTTCATTTTTATCGTTCACGTTCTATTTTCTGATACCAACTAAAACACACATTCACATCCATTTGATTTAATTACCTTGAACTAAATCAAAACCGCACATAAAATAAATTTCATTTATCGAATGCTCAATGCATTGACATGCACAATAATATTCGGCATAACTTGCCAGACGGCATTAAATTCCACAAACGAAATTGCCTACAACCAAATACTGTAGTAAATTTGATTCGATGAAATCGAAAACCCACAATAGGACATGCCATTCGTGAACAAAGATATTACCCAGCTTCGAAAAGATACATTTTCCTGTAATCGTCTGTAGGTATGGCGCAGCAAAAACAAATAAAAATCGAACGAAAATAAATTGTTTATGTGTGCCGGTGCGCGATTATCCTTTATTGTAATAAATTCCCCAATTGTGTCGTGTCATATGTGGTTGGGACTATAGTTTTCTTTTATTGTCAGCGATAAAATGTCGGCATACAGTTATCCAATGCAAATCGAATAAAAAAATGTTAAACAGGACAATAAAAGCTGCGGAAACTTACCTGTACTCGAACTTCGGGCAGATTGACTTTCATTGCCAGCTCCTCGCGGGAGTACACGTCAGGGTAGTGGGACTTTTCGAACGCACGTTCTAGTTCGTGCAGCTGATAGGTGGTGAATGTCGTTCGATTGCGTCGATGTTTCTTCTTCGAGCAGGAGTCGTCTTGCGCTGTCATAAATCGAACACATATATAGAAAAGCACTAGTTGGGGTCGTATGTGATCTCACTTACCTTCATCATCACTGCCTGAGGTGATCTTTTCACCCTGTTCACTGGAGTTTGTCTGATTGAGGTCCTCACTGGAGGCGCAACTGCCATTGACCACACTGTCGTTGTCATTCAGTCTATCCTGCTGCTCCTGTGGTATGATTCCCGCGGAGCGGTATTCATCTATTTGTCGCTGTTGCTGTTGTAGGTGATGCTGATTGTGATGGTGATGTGGTGACGGCGACTGATGGGGATCTCCACTGTGATGCAGTTGATGGCTGTGGTGCTGCTGCTGTTGTTGCATTTCATCGAAACTTCTCGCTCGGATGTACTCGCCGTAATTGGCGGCCAGTTTCGAGCAGTCTGTAGAAGGCTCATTAACCGAAGACCCCATTTGACCATCATTTCCATTCATCAGTTTGCTGCTGTGCGCCATCGTCTCGTTATTTTCATCCATGTCATCGTACGACGCTGGCGATGATGTGGATTTTCTCTTCAAGCCCCCACCGATACTCAGCGGCGGCGAAGGTGTTGTCACATCAATGGTAGCCGATGAACCATTCTCGTTGTTATCACCGTTCGCCGACATCGACTCTTCATAATCACCTTCTGTCGTTTCGCCTGATCCTGCCGCCTCTCCAACCGCAATGCCATTCTCTTCGAAGTAGTGATTAGATGATTTGGACGTTTTCTCATGCGAAAGATGGCCCTGATTAAAGCCACCACCACCGCCGCCAACAACTGGACCAGACTGATTATTAGCCTCGTGATGATGCTGTTGAATTAGTGCCATGCTGGCTGCTATCGATGGGCTTGAGTAGTCCCGATCCGAGGGACTCGGTAGCTGTTGGCGCTGCAGTATATGCCCGACCATCATATTTTGCTGTTGCTGATGCTGCTGTTGATGCTGTTGCTCCTGGGCTGTGAGAAATTGCTGCTGGGACAACGAATTAGGTGATCCATTGTCTAGGGTACTTCTGAAATGTGCCGAGTAAGTGAGGTGATTACCATGTAAATGGTGATGATGGGAATGATGATTGTGCTGCTGTTGCTGTTGGTGGATACCGTAGGCGCCACCGCCACTAACAGCACCTGTGCTGCCTTTGACCGGTAGTTGCGGGGAACTGTTTAATGAGAGAAGTTGATTGTCCATGGCACGAATATGGGCCAGAGGCAGTCCGTAGCGTAAATCGGTAGCATCGTCGGTTACTTCACCTGAAACGAGAAAGACATGGAAAATATTTGAGAATTTGTTTGTGTGACGTAATGGCAAAGTTGGAATCGAAAACTGTTACTAAATTTAGTGCAGGACGTATTGAAATAGAATTATGACTTATGTCGAAAGTCCTATGTCCTATGGATCCGCTGTCGGCTTGTTACACATACATTTATATAAAACCTTCTTTATGTTCGAACGCAATGCATAATAGACATTCATTAAGAAGGTGTAAAGACGAAATAAGAGTATGACTTCCAGCTTAAAGTAAAAAATTGTAAGCTTTTTCTTGAGGAATTAAAAAAAATTAATAGTGACCAAAAACCGACAAGGGCACGTACCTAAAAGCCATTAAAAAAGTTCTAAGAGTGTCAGGCATCGACGTCACCAGCACATTTGTCAAAATCATGATTTGTCAAAGAACATTTACCCGGCAAATACCTTAGATAGGAGGTATAGACAATTTTCTAAGGTGCTATGCACACAAAGTTTGAATAGTTTTGGCTTCAAGCCGCATTTGGTGATATTTGTTCATGCGGCGCAGACCACATATTATGTGAATACGTTTTTAGGGCAGTTTTTGGGCCCTAAAATCAGCTAAAATCTTATCAACAATAATATTGATTGGGTAGTCCTTCGTACACAAAAAAGGTCACAAATCTATGAGTTTCAGTCGGTTAATGGACGGTGCTATCTTGGACTTATCGATCCAAGGAAGAAAATAAAGTGACCAGATTTGGCTGATGCCTGTACAAGAGACTCTGACATCGAATCAGAAATTATGCGAAGATTTAACAAAGAATTTGCTTTGATGAATGAAGGAGAACAGCCAATTCTACGGGCTGTACAAAGGCTGCGACCTGGTCCCTGGTATGAAAAATGTTCATTCCATAAAATACTTGCAAGTGACATAAATGACAATTAAATAAAACGAAAAATTTGTCATAACTAAGGGCCAGTTTCAAGACTATAGCTGATGATAAAGTCTCGGATAGAATATCCGGAACTCATATGTCAGCTAAACTTCACCTTTTGGTTTAAAAGGTCTAGGATAGTGATATCTGACAGATATAGTCTCGGATACAGTATCAGCCGGTTCAAGTGGCTGTTAAATCCTTTATCCGGAAGATAAACAAAATATTTATTGGAAGTGACTGGAAAAAATATAGTTTCAGACCATTCTTTCGTTGACGAGCGAGCGTAGGCAGCAGGCAGTCACAGGACTCCTAACATGGATTTGTTGGAATTTTTAGAAGACGAATTTGAAGAATATTAAGATCGTATTACATGGCCCCGTAGGAACCCAAGGCCAAATTATTTTGAAACACTCGTCGACGAAGATTTCAGAATTCTATTCCGGCTAACTAAAACGACCGAAAACGCGACTGTTAAAGGAAAATTTTATTCACTTTTCTCCTAAACCTTTCCACCTGCCGTTGCGTCTTTTACTGCTGGACGTTGCGTTGTTGGTGTGGAGGCTTAAGTTGTAATGATTCAACAGACTATGCTGTCGGCGGCAGTAGGGTTACCTATGACAGACGCGCTGTTTTGATGAATAACCAACTAAGAACTGCCCAAAAACTCTTAAGTAGAGTGCTCAATACGCCTGGAGAGCTTCTCAACTTCCCCCCTCTTCTCCTACTCCTATCCACAAATCACCCTTCTCTCTATTTCTTATGGGCTAGACGAAGGTGTCAAACGACCCGTGTCGATAGTCAGCCTGGTTCGGGGCCCAGTTTAAAAAATAGTTCCGCCGCCAACTAAAATGCAGATAGGTACCTGCGCCACCTTCTCTGTTAGAGTTTTTTTTTATTTTGCTGCTTCAATTTTTTCTTTCGTTAATTTATCAAAGGTCTTTTTTCTTTTGGCTTTCCTAAAACAACAAAAAATATTAGAAAACCCGAAACAAACAAAGACAAAACAAATGACATGTGTACCGAAACAAACTTAGTGGCTGATACATTTGTCCGCAAGTTAGTTTATCAGAGACTTTGACGATTGACGATGAAACAGGAAAAAAATATCAGCAGCTTATATCTGGTGGATAGCGTTATGTGTCGGTTAACTATCCGAAGCATTATCCGGAACCTTTAAAACTGGCCCTAAGTATTTTGTCTTTTTCAGGCTATGACAAACTTTTTGCTTTGATATTTTGACAAATTTGTCATAGCTCTAAGCATCAAGAGAGTGATTCCATTTTGTGGGATGATGTACATGTCTAGCAAATTTTTAACTATATTCCGCTGCTGTTTTCCCTATATGAATTTTTTTTTTTAAATTGAAAGTCACTGTTAAAATTATTAAAAGTGGCAAGTGAGTATGTACTACACACAATTGGTTTTGAGATTCTTCATAACTTTCACCTGAGGAAATAATATTTATCATTTAAAATCGTTCCTATCTCTTCACTATTAATCGCCTGTTAAAATTGTAAATTAAATACTGACAAAAATGTAATTGTTTTTCTGTCCCATTAAAATATCGTCAATAGGTACAATTTTTTCAGAAAATTCATCATAATTCTTGGAAATTTTGTGACAAATAATAATTGTCATGACAGTTGTTTTTTTTTGACAATTTAAAAAAATTGAGGGCGTTCAAGAATCTAGTATAGTAAGTCTGATAGCTTTCTAACTTCATGTTGCTGAGTTTTCATTGGGCTGAAATGGTAACGTGAACAGTTTTCTTAGTTGCCGTTTATGTCTGAAATACGGATACCGACAAATTAAGTCTAGAATTTCTCGACTTACAATACACTAAGATGACGTTTATTTGTGTCAACTGTCAACATGTGACTGGAGAATTCAGTTTTGTCATTTCTATTGGTTAATCGGAGAGCATATATGGGAGAGCGCTGTTTGACATTTCGATTGACCTCACATGTAGAGCACCAATCAGAAACATAGAACCAAGGAGAAAAAAATACAATAATTGTCAATAAGTGACATACCTACCGACAATTCAAGTTAGTTTTCGCGTTCAGGTAAATTTGAATCCAGAAAAATTCAAGTCGACTTACGATGACTAGATTCTTGAATTCAGTCATTGTCTAATTATTTATTAAACAGAAATTTTACAACTGTTTAGTTTTCAGTTTACAAAATTTCGCCTATCATTTGTCGCATTTGTCAATTTTTATTAAATATTGCCATAGTCGAAAAACTGGGAATCAGTTGTCCAAGATGGCTAGGATATGTAGAGCGAATTGACACCAGCTAAGTAAGTAACTAAGTGCAAGGTCCTGTCCTAGCATTGGGCCGGTAGGTTAAGAGATTTCAACCTTAAGATCTTTTTTACAAATAATCGAATTTACAGTAGATAATCTTATTCACAAGGTCCAAAAACTTGTTGTCTTTAGTCGCCTATTTTACAATAGGATCAGGAATATTCCTAAGCCCATCCTTCAAGGGATTGAAATATTTAATGAAAAATCCTTAGTATATATAAAAAATGTAGGTAGACAATATAGATGCTGAGAATTGATAAAACTTCCATTTTCGTTACATAAACAAAAAGATACCTTACCTATGCCAAAAATATTAAAAAAAAAATTCAACTCGCACTATTCCCACGCACTAAGGACAAATGGAAATTCAATTAAATTGTCACCACAAACTCAATTTACCTACTTTCGAATTCAAACCGCTCCACGCCACTATTAAAATACCACTACAACTACGACTTGCATTTGCATAACACCGCACCTTTCCACCCACACGCCATAAAAAGCCAACTAATTACATTTTAACTAGGTGTCCTTTACGTAACCGAATTATGTGTTACATTTAAGTTTGATTTTATTTATTACATCGATGAAACACAAAAAGGACCCGATTCGATTGCATATAATTAAATGCAACATTAGCTTAAATGCTTCCTTGTGATTGTTTTCGCCCCCCCCCCTCCTATAGACAGAGGAGGGTGTGCTTGTGCACTACATTTACAGAGAAAGAAAGAGAGAGAGATTGAGTTGCGAAGAGTGATGATCATTTGACATGCAACAAAGTCATTAAGCGCCGATGATGGTGTGGTAACGCTAATACGCGGTTTTACCTTGGGCACATACTACATTGAATGACTTTTTGTTCAAATAGGACAATTTCAATTGGTTTTCGTCCTCGTTATCCTTCGGATCGGGTATTTGTTTCATGATAATTTCAGGGTTTCATTCACTCATTTCCAACTTAAGAAATGTGCAATTGAGTGCGGGCGGCAGGCGGTTGACTACTTGGATAGTTGATATCCTTTGAATTATATTCTCAACACTTAGGTGGGCGGTTCGATTGCATTCAGAAGCTTGAATAACCTATTCGCGTAATTAGACAGACAAATTGATTTCGAGAAATTCTAATTGAATGGGAAGAATATTTCGATAGATACTTTGTACCTATGGGATATGGGGGTAAATGCACTTATACATACTCGTATAGTGGCAGTGTAATTGCTTTCGATCGATCGGTGGGGCATTTTCAATTAATCAACTTAATTCAATGGTTCACCATCAGTGCGGGTTTTCATGCATGCGTGCGTGAGAAAGATCAAAAAGCCGACTTTATTGATGATATGGTGTTGTGGTGTCTGAAACCATAGGTGATGGGGGGCTACCTACCTTACCGCTGTGAAATTATTTCACAAACACACAGTGTGGTCTTTGAAATAATTAAGTTAACAATAACTTACAAGCGACAATTAAATTCATCGGTTCTTCTTATTAATGGTTTTAGTTAGCCGGAGAGTGGTTGGTGGTGTCCTTTTAATTAACTTTTCAGTGATACATATTTTGAGGTTATCAGTGCATTGCTCATATATTGAGTGGTGTATCCTTTTACATTGTAAAATTGAAGTAATGCAAATTAGTCATCTGCAACCCCTTCAATGAAATGGTTATGTAGGTATGTATAGGTAGGTATCTACTTTGTAAGCACTAATTGGATTATTCAATGTGACCTTAGCAGCGGCTTTAGAAGTTGTTGTATATGTGAGGACTAAAGACTTCGTAAAGCGTTGCTTATTCAAAATCTGATAGAAAAATTACCACTAGAAGGAGTACTCTTGCAATTATTTTGGCTTCATACCATCAACATAAAACTAAAAATCTTCACAGACAAGAGAATACAAATTGAAGATTATGGGGACTGGACTTATCAGCTCCGTCTATAAAGAAATCGAACCTACCGATGTCATGCAAGAGCTTTCGAGCTTTGCAGGCTCATAAATGTCACAAATATGCGATTCTATCCAACATAGATAATAATGTCCCAAACTGTTTTGCAACTGATGGTAACAGTATGACTTCCGGCTTGGTAGATCGAGCCTAACTAAATTGTTGAAGACCATCGGCTTTAAGGTCAAGACTTAACCACACCACTTTTCCATTGACGTCAAGACCGTATATGAAAGCAATCGAACAAGGAGCTCTACATGGGTGTGATCAAATTCGAGATCCCATGAAAAAGACTCAATTGTGTAACATAAGGCTGAGAAATGTAGGTATGGTGCAAAATGGAATTTGGAGGAGAATAACTCTGAGAAAGCGCTACTCTACTATGGTTTGATATATTTAACATTTGCATTCAAAAACTCCTGTCTCGAAAGACAAAATATCTAAAGAGCAGAGATGCAATGGAGACATACCGTTCCGTACTACTCAAACAATGGTCCCAAGCTTAACACCCGACACATAAATCACAACTGAAGTTATTTTCAACAACTGCCACGATAGATAATTCCCAATTAAGCATTTCGGAGACGGCATAAAACTGTAGGTCGCTTCCGTATTTAGTCTCAAAAATAAAACTCACTCAATCGAATGATTGGCTAGTCAAATTGTACTATATATTTTGACATTTTGCGCTCAAAAATTATATTCTTACAGAATATTATCCTACCAGGCTAACTACGCCGCTTCCGACGAGTTTTTGGTTCTGGGGTGCTGTAGGATCCATTCTCACAAGTTTCAGACGAAAAAAAACGTCAGTTTCAAAGATTAAGCTATATAATGGATGGTATACCGCTTTGCTGTAAATAGACCTAGAAGCGGCGCAATTGCGGAGGATGGAAGGCTGCGGAGTCTCAGGCTCATTACACTTTACGGGTGTGGTGGAGCCTATTCTTCCGTCCTAAAATCTCTAATATGTTATGGGCCTCTTGCGCTCATTATTCATTTTTAAATAGGTACAAAATCGGTTAAATGGTCGCCACTCGAATTTTCTCAAACATCAATGACTTTTCGACATAGGAAGTATGTATGTATGTATATGTAATAATAGGCCCTCATTGAAGCTAAGCTCTGGGCCTCCGGGTATCGTAGAATAGCGCCAATGCAAATGGACAAACTAAACCCGTAAAAAAGCTGATTGAATAATTACAGAGACGTAAATATTCAAGGTTCTTACATATAGCCGTATTTATCAGGAACATGGGATGTGGAGGTCCCATTTATTGTAAATCTTCAAATTACTTCGAGTTCTAAATCTCTTCCATATAGCTTTGATTTTGATGTTGATGTTGATTTCTCATAATGTCTGAAAATACAAAAAATCTTTTAAAATCGTGAATGCTTAAAGAGAAGTTGATTCCTCCAAATGGAAGTTGATTCTTTGGGTGTATAGTTCACCATATTGGGAATATTGACCCGTTAGATCCACAGTTTAATGGCTTCGCTATGAGAGATCTGCATTTTTAGAAAGTAAACTTTGGCTCCGCGAGGCACTTTTAAAGCGTCTGTTATCAGCGTTCCCACTTTCACTACGATCGTAATGTTTCACTACGATATCGCCTTAGTTCGACAAAATCATTACGTCACTACGAAAAATTTGGAAACACTACGATTTTCCGTTCGACTTCGTATCCATATATGTATTTCTTGTATAAAATGTCCTCAGTAAGTAATAATATTGACTTCTAAAATGATTTCCCTTGGAAAAGTTGTCTTAACGCATTCACAACAGGGCGATTAATTTAACTAATTCACTTTTCAGCGCAATAATGGTGGTTACAAGGGGTCGATTTCCGTTGTGTGACTGTGAAGTGATAAATAATTTTATTTAATTTGTAATTTTCGAGCTTTTCAAGATAGAATACTTTTCATTGGTCAAATCGGGGTAATTCTCCAGATACTATTCGATTAAATATGTAGATATTTTGGGTTTCTGTGAGTCATAGAGCCTTGTCTATGTTTTTCACACTTCTTCACAAATGAAACGGCTGTGAGAAAAAAAAATTATCATATGAAAAAAATCTGACATTATTGTTTTAATTTTTTCATAGACCGAGAATCAAATTAAGCGCGAACTTGTGAGAACTCTTTTCACTTCACAGTATATCATAGAACGAGAATCGATCCCCCAGTTAAGTCGTACTTGGCTTAAAACTAAAACATTATGGAGATTGCAATAATTTTTCATATTGCATTACGATCTAGCTCGAAACACTACGTTTTCTTCATCTCGGCACTACGCTTTCGTAAATTTGAAGTGGGAACGCCTGTTTGCAAAACCGCAGAGCTTAACAAATCCACCTTGCTGAATCTGTAGACAGCCAAACTCTTTCCAATTGCAGAGCATCCCAATTTCTCGAACACCACACTACAGGTGTCAACTACGGTGGACACATGTCGGAGTCGGAAGTGGGCAAATTATCATCTCCTTTTCTGACACGGTTTGAAGTTTGGATGGGGTCCACATGACACCGAGAAGTTGTGGTGTGCTCTATAGCACAAGGGTTTTTGATCATCGAGAGCCCAGTGTCTGCACGATCTGTTTGCTCTTCTGGTTGCCCAACAGCAAGGCCAAAGGTTGATGCGATTACAGATGCATCAGTATGTAAGTTTTTACTTATTTGGTTCGAAATATTGATCCCACCAGTATCCGGCAAAGAAACATCACCCATGCCGGAGCCCGATACGGCACAGGAAGGCTGGTTTAAAACCGAAGATCGCCTGGTATTCGGGGTCCGCATATTAGCGACTAAGCACTCTCTTAGCCACGCATCCTCAGAATATATGTTGTTCCACTTTGGATTCGAGATTTGATAATGCGGTTTACTTCCCATAGGCAGTAGTGGTTGGTTAGTTAGTTGGTTAGTTGCTCCTCAACAGCCTGTCTGCCATGGGTGACCCTTCAGACGAATACCGCCTCCGACAGCATAGCCCATTGACAGGGGCGTAGCGAGGGTTCGAACCGTGGGGGGGTGACTTTCATTGAAATGCCGACTTATTTCAGGAACTTGCCGACTGTATAGAAATCATGAAAATCGGCCCAGCGGTTATCGAATTATATCTAACGTCAACGAGTTTCACTCCATAGAAGATGTTTTTTGTATAGGAAGCGCCGCACCCCTTTGTCCAATTTTGACCAATCTTAACAGGAACACCCCTGGGCTAATACCTAAAGGACCATTCACATAAGAGCGACCAACTACCTACGATCGAACGACTATTCGCAAGTTTTGGCAACCCGTTCACATGAACACTTTTATATAGGTCGCGGCAGTTCGCGAATTCCAGCCATCAGTTTCTACCCACAATGTCTAGTTTGAGGTTAAGTTCGAACGAATGTTTTATTCGTTAGTTTGTGGAACGATAATTAAATGATGTGGATTGCAAATAAACTTTGACAATTCGCGCCAAGAGTAATTTCGTTCGCGGCAAAAAGTTTGGAATTCGAAATTTCGTTATTTAAACTGTTTATAAACTTATTTTCTTAATACATCTTGATGTTTAAAAATCGAATCGAAACTCGCTAAATTTTAAGGATTTCGATGCCGTCTTTTTTGAAATTGAATCTAAACTCGCTAAATTTTAAGGATTTCAGTCGGCAAACTCACCGATGCCGGCCGTCCTTTTTAAAATCGAATGGAAACTCGCTAAATTTTAAGGATTTCAGTCGGCAATCTCACCGATGCCGACCGCCCTTTTTAAAATCGAGTCTAAACCCGCTAAATTTTAATGATTTCAGTCGGCAAATTCACTGATGCCGACCGCCCTTTTTAAAATCGAATCTAAGCTCGCTAAATTTGGAGGATTTCAGTCGGCAAATTCACCGATTCACCGATTTTAAGGAGTTCATGTGGAACCTTTGAAAATGCCGACTTTTGTATACATTTACAAGTTTAAAAACCTATACCTAATGGAAATCCAAACTTAAGACCTAATTTTTGAAAATTGATCGTTGATTTGCCGACTCTTAAAAAGCGTGGGGGGGTGCGACACCCCCCACGCCCCCCCCTCGCTACGCCCCTGCCCATTGAGTCATTGCAACATTAAGCCTTTCGCACCGGCGCTTATACGATTGTGCACACGTCAGGATCCCTGCCCCTAGCGAAGGCTTTTCGTCATAGGAAGTCCTAACATAATTCAAGATTCACATTTAGGTGTTTTTTTTTTTTTTTAAACTTCTCTCGGAAAAGGCGCACCTATATCCTTTTAACAGCGTCCCCAAGATGCTTGCGGGTACGTGCTACCTTTGCACCAAAACTTTTGTAAGTTGTAGCCTTCTAAAAAACATCACAATTCGGAAGGACGTACAACTTGTGACTCTATTTGGATGTGCTAAAATTAGGCCTAAAATAATTCCGATAGCTACAAGCGCGACAACAAAGAACAGTGTATTAATGCCCCACAAATAAATCGAACAATATATCATTCACATATCCCTATACATATATGAAATCGTCTATTATTTATAGATCCCAATTTATCCCTCAGAACAAATTCATTATTCTACGCTGAACAGCATGGCGAATATAATTACCCAGATGCACATTTAAATGACAGCTCCAGTGGACCACAACTTCATCTCAACTTGAAGCCAAATTAAAACCCCCCCCCTACGGACAGACAAATTCGTTTCAGTTTATAACATCAAAGCCAAAACAAGACATCTACCTGCCAATCACGGCAGGGATTTGCCTCCGCTCTCTGTTACTGAATGAACTATTCACAAACGGAAAGCAGCAGACAACACTGTCTCGAACTCGACTCAATTGAGTCGAATAATTACGCACTTGTTGGGTATTAAGGTCCCACCACTTTGTTGAACCTACCCAGGTCCCATTGATCGGTGTCTACGGATTATTAATGAAATTAAATTGTATACAAAATTGAGAGGTTGCCAGGAGGATTGTAGATGAGGGTTCCCCCCTTTTAAATATGAATGTTAATGAATTTTCCATTTTTTTTTTCTTTTTGTATAACACATTGAATGGTATTGTCAAAGCGTTACACGCTCGATTAACCAAGGCGATTAGAAAATTTGACGTCTCGCGTGTATAATTGTCAGTGTGCACGGCTTAATGGACTCTTGATTGCACGCCTAGCTACTGCGCGAAAATCAAGACGCTGTCAATTTGTTTCAACTGACAGTTGTTCGTAATTCAATTAAAATACTTCGAAGCTTGAATTCACTTTTTTATATGCGCATAAATGTTGGTAATAAAAGTTTTGCTAATAGGTAGGGTGGGGTTGCCTATAATTGCAGAATACCTACATTTTCGTTAACAATTTTTGCAAAGTGATCGACTGTTTGATTTAAGAGAGATTGTGGCCAGATGGCTTAAAGCAAATCGGGAGGCACCAGCAGCTGTAGTTGCGTTTTATGATGTGTCAGACTATTAACAGGTTCACAATAGTTTTACAATTTGAATTGTAAACAAAATAGTGAAAGCGTTCATTTGTAAGTGGAATCAGTTAATAGGAAGTAAGTGGTAATGAAATTATAAGCTGCAGCTCTATGGAGCCTGTAAAACAAAACAACAAGTAGGTATTGTACAACAGAAGCATTTTCAAATATCACTAGTGTAATGTGCTCGTCTTTATACAAGACTTGCTGTTTTCTAGATCATATTTAAAAAAATAGATTTTACACTACTGCCTACAGAAAAGGAAATATGTACCATACAAATGCACTTTCTCTATTTTTAACAACTATTTAATAATAACTACGTGGAACTTCCATAAGTCGAACTCACAAAATGAAAGAAAATAATTTCGAGTTATGGACTCTGGAAGCCAAAAGTTGAAAACGCAGAGTTCTCATTAAAACTTCGAGTAATAGAGAAATTCGATTTATGGAAGTTTGACTGTTATCCTTAACGGCAGACAGATCATTTCCCGTATTTCCAAGAGTAAAAATGACGCCCGCTTTTGGAAGTATGGCCCAAAAAGCGATTGAATTTCTTGGGAGTCGATAGAAAATTACCTACTAAACAAAAAATTATAACGTTAGGTAAAAAGAAAAGTTTTTCAAGTTTGCTGGTGTTGGGGTGGGGGCGGCAAAACAAAACCACCACAGGACGGCACGGGAATTGTTAAGTGGTTAGTTTGCTGGACTACTTTTACATTTTTTTTTCACTGCGGCATGTCTGGCGCAGGGGCGTATCGAGCGTTCGAGCCTTGGAGGGGGTTTCCCGACTGTATAGAAATCATGAAAATCGGCCCAACGGTTATATCTAACGTCTTCGAATTTCACCCCATAGAAGATGTTTTTTGAATGCGAGATTTCACGCCCCTTTGTCCAATTTTGACCAATTTTCACAGGAAATAACCCGGGCCAATACTTAAGATCACCTGTAAATTTGATTCGGTAGTCTTCGGGATATAATATTTTGATTGTTTTTGTTTGTATACGAGGCGCCATACAGGAACACCCCTGGGCCAATACCTAAAGGACCATTCACATGAGAGCGCCCAACTATATATAACGAAAGATCGAATATTCGCAAGTTTTGACAGTCCGTTCACATATATGATTATATGAACACTTTTCTAGGTCGCGGCAGTTCACGAATTTCAGCCATCAGCTTTATTAAGAAAACAAATTTATAAACAGTTTAAATAACGAAATTTCGTTTTCCAAACTTTTTTCCGCGAACGAAAACACCCTTGCCGCGAATTGTCCAAGTTCGCAATACACACCAAGCCGAGGTCTACAAACGAGCGAATAACCATATTCCTTCGAATTTAACCTCAAATTAAAAATAATCCAATCGAAACTTGCTAAATTTTAAGGATTTCAGTCGGCAAATTCACCGAAATGCCGACAGTCCTTTTTAAAATCAAATCGAAACTCGCTAAATTTTAAGGAGTTCATGTGTAACCTTTGAAAATGCCGACTTGTACATTTACAAGTATAAAACCTATACATAATGAAAATCCAACTATTTTTTTAAAATTGCTCGTTAATTTTCCAACTCTTGAAAAGCGCCGGGAGGGGTGGGGGGTGCGAAAACCCCCTCCCCACGCTACGCCCCTGGTCTCGCGAATCTCTGCCAAACATTCGATTTTATTCGAGTGTATAATTATCGTGGAGAAGCTTAACAATTCAGTCGTTCTGCATATTATTGTAGGTCCCTTCCATTCGACCCAACAAATTATGTAATAATAATACCTAGGTACCTCTACCTACATATCTGTGGAACTACTCGTCCGATTTTTTTAAATTCTTTCAGCGCTCTACGAGTATGCCTAATGGTATGATACTTTCACTTAAGGTGAGGGGGGTTATGGCTAAAGGTGACAAAGAGGCGTGGCACCTCCCATCAAAAAAAAATACATATTCATAAACTTATATGCCGAAAAACACCAAACTAATTGAACTCACATTTTCAGACAATCCTAGCTATTGGGATTCGGAGTGTTCCTGTTAAGTTTGGTCAAAATTCGACAGTTGACCATTTCTCCTTCCATAAAAAAAGAACATTGCAAAGTCTTTTCTTCGATATTTCGAAAAATAGTTGAACTGAAACTTACACAATAATATTTGCTATGTAGTGAGAGGTCCACGTAACGCTATAATGTTTAAGTTTTCCTATAGATGGCGCGGAATGCCCAAATCTCAAAATTACACTGCATCTTGACCTATATGGCAGCTTTAACCTTGAAGATGCGGCTTGGAAATATTCGAACCCGACAAGTGTGGCAAATTTGGGGTAACAATTGTGTATACAGAAAGCTTCTTAATGTCCATCCGACTTCAAACTCGGTTTGCTTAGGTAGGTACTCAAGGTATGAAATGAGTAAAATTATATTTCTCCGATTTTGGAAAATTTCGGGAGTGAAATCGGGCGTATATGCTACTCCTAAAACAAGTAAGTTCTAAAAACATATTTGGAAAATATTAAAGCAGAATTTGAAAAACAGAATTCTGTATAATAATTTTAACCCATCTGGAATTTTTCCTCCAACCCAAGCACAACACAGTGTAAATGGAAGTAGTAGGACGAAAACTTTATGCCTTCATACCGGTATACAGTCTGAACAGTGAGACATTCCATTTTTTTGCTTCCCAGAAACACGCACAGATATGTCGATTAATACAGTACCGATTATTTTTCATTCTGCACCTATTGCTTCTATTCCGAGACAACAACCAGTTGCTGTTGCGCCTGTGCTGTCAGTCTATTTAAGGACCTACAAAAAAGAGCAGAAATATTTTTTGTATGTTCCTAAATTTTGTGTAGAAACGTCAAATATTCAGATAAGTGAAACATATTTTTTTTGTTTTCTTGTTATTATTATAATATGTTCTTTCATTTTTTACGTAAATATTTTTTTCTTTGAAATGATGAAAATCAAACAGTGAGACAGATTCAATGGACGAACAGTGAGACATGTCAAAGCTATGGAAGAAACCACAAATAATTATTTTTTTGTTTTATTCAACATGAAAATGTTTTTATTTATTTTTAATTTGTATTGCTTATTAATTTTCATTAAAAAACAAATTGAATTGATTTGGTTTTTTTAAAAATAATATGAACACTCAAATGTGATTTTAGTTGTTTTTTTACCTAAATATATTTGTTGTATTAATTAATAAATAATAATACGGTAAATGAATAAAACTCATGTATTTTTTGGATGAAAAAAGTTTAAGACGAGATTTTATTGGAAGTATTGTACTGTCTCACTCCTCGCCCTACGTTATCTCACTCTTCGGGCCCCCGAAGACCTTCTTCAACAATTCAACTCATTCAACTCATGGTGAAGTAGTCTTTAAATTATTCGCTAAACTTTTTATGGCAAAATACAGCGGAAATATGTCGTAAGATACGACAAAAAAAAAATTGGTTCATAGCTCGAAAGCGTTAGGAGATATAACCGTTTGAAAAAAAAAGTGTCTCAGTGTTCCTACCTTTCCCCTATATCTACGTTTCAAATTGAACCATCAGCTTGAGGAGTTTGATAATTCGAATTTTAGCCAAACACTTTCCAACCCAAATGTTTGTAAACAATTTGTTGTTGTTGTTGTTGTTCTCTGCAATAAAACCTCAGATGTCAGCAAAAGTATCTATACCCACTGTATGTTCTAACACAAATCTGCGACATGTTTGCAAAACTGATGAAAATTCCTACTCACTCTTGTACTATAGTCCGCAAGACGACTGGTTTCCCAGACTGCCTATTACGCAATTGGTGCATTGTAACATTTTTACCAATTTTTTTCGAAATAGTATCGTAAGTCTTATTCTGTAAACACTTGCAGGTCATACTTAACTCCCACATAAATAACAATATCCATTAACTGAACCATAGTGACCAACAATTACTGTCAACTCAACTGTCAATTAGGGTACCTACCAATTGAATCGTCCAACTTGTGGTACCACATTATTGTGCATATTTGCTCCCATGGACAACAAAATGAATAAATAAATTTTATCTCACTGGGGAATCGAATAATTATCACACAGCGCTGCGCGACTAGTTATGCGTTAATCAATCATTTAATATTTTCGAATAAACAATAGGCGCCCACAATTGGTTACTAGTAAACCTTTCCGTATACTCATAACTCCAATGAGTACCACAATTAATTTGTAATTTTGCGCCAACAAAAATAAAGGTAATTTAATAAACAATACCACAAGTCGGTCATTAATTATGCTTAATAATACCAATTAAATGTTGTTGGCGTACTTAATAATGTTTTTGATTATTGTTTTCACGTTTCGTAGCATAAAACGTCGTTGGCACTCAGCGCGGTATCAGTCCATGAAATCAGAATAAATTGATTTCACCCCTTTGCGGTGTATAGAAGGATCTTACAAATGCCCTTAATTTAGAGCAGATTCTGATTAACGCGCCGCGTTTGAAAACAAAGCGGAAAACACAAATAAATCCGCCCAGAGTATATTTACGATCCTAATCGCTCGGTTCGTCTGGTTTTTCTGTTTTCCCTGACAGCGAGTCAGTTTTCCACGGTCTGATTCGGTCTAATCGCGTCATGTGGCTAATTGACCGGTCAGTGAGAATATACATCTTCGAAGCGAGTCACTTAACAAATTTGACATTTCATCTAATGCAATGTGCAGTTGGCGTTTGTTTTTCAAAATCCATTATGCCGATGAAAAGTGACAGTAATTCTTGTTTTGTTGCAAGAACCGACACTGTGTTTACGGCTGATCCATTGCCGCCGCCACTTGTCAGTCTCTCGGTATTACGTATAAGAAGAGAACATTCATGTCATTCAGAGATCGTATCGACCTTCGATATACACCATCAGGTATCCTTAGAATCACATCTTCATCGGACTGAGTGGAGTGACTCGCAGATACCTGCTGCAACGAAATTTATGATGGAAAGTAATATAATTTGGTATCTGAACTCGTGCCGCCACTCGACATTGAGTTGTTGGACACATTAGGACATGAACTGGACACGGAGGGAAAGATAATAGCACCAGAATCCAAAGAATGTTGTCCAATGTCCAAATTAAGAGGATTACGCGTCGATTTGTGTTCTTATTTTCCTGTTGTATGGCGGGATGGTTTTTGTTTTTCAGTTTACGCTTTTAACATCATTAGCAGATGGTTAATGGTGTTTGTTTGCCCAATGCCTCTTCAATTTGTCAGTCGGCGGCGCGGCGGCGCGCGATGGAATATTAACGCCCCCACATTATGGATTCGGTTTTTTTTTTAATTTCGCGGGCATTAGCCTTTTATTGGAGGACCGAATAATATGGGACAAAGAATGGATTGGAACAAATTAATTGGGTATTAAGTGCGATTGGATGCCAGTTGGAATTAATTGAGAAGCTTTTATACAGTTCTATAGTTCCAACATGTACAATCAAACATTTGTAGTGAACAAATTGTTTTTTTTTTTTTTTTTTGTTAAAATGTCTGGTTTTAATGGAATGTATTGTTTCAGATGCCATTTGGAAACAAACTGAATTTACTAAATGCGATTATTGACAGCAACAACCCTCATTTTTAAATTGTATTAAAATCGAACAGTAGGTACCTACCTATCTTCCGAGGCTTGTGAATTGTGATAACCAAACATGTTGTGACCTACCTTTTACCACCACTCATGCAATCTACTAAAAGAACAAGTGGTGATTTTAATCCAAGCCACTGACAGAAGCAAAGCAATATCCTGTGACATGCTGGCTGGAGCAGTAAAGTCTGCACCTTCTATTACAATATTCTTACCGCAAATAAAACTAAATTTTTCAAAAATATTGGAATCGTATTTAGAAACAGTGTTGCCACTAAAAAAAAGTGAATCCGGTAAAATCTGACCGAATGACCGGATTTTTATTTTCTAAATCCGGTCAAAAATTCCGGTCAAAAGTTAAAATGAGAATTTTTGACCTGATAGCCGGTCAAAAAGAGAAAATACCTATACCTAGCTATACAATTTACAAATTTTTATGTTATGTTATGTTTAGAAAACGTTTTTATAATATGTGAATCATTGAGTTTGTGAACTTGTTTTTTATTTCGTTTGTTTAAAATTTTAATTTTTCATTTTATATGACATGTTTTAAGTTCTGAAATACACTTTTAGTGCATGGCCATACACGCCTTCCAATGAACGTCGTGTCCAGCGACACAGGTAGATTTTGAGTGAGTAAAGGAGAAAGGTATATAGCATAGAAAATCTACTTTCAGAAATAATTCTGGCACGTTCTTTTTCGCACCATTGTGCTTTCGATACAAATCTTTATTTGTTATTTGCGTTGATAGAGTGAGGACGTCAAAAACGGGCGTCCGCTTCGGCTTAACCATAGAAATTGTTTGTGTTTTCAATTTCACTATTCTTTTACCTGCCAAATTTTATTTCATTGCAATGACGCCTGGTTTTGTGTGTAGCCAAATCGTTAATGGAAATGAAACATGAAAGTCATGGGAGGACGTGTATGGCCAGGCCATGTACTAAGGCCGTGTGTCAATTGGGCTAAGTAATTATTCTAGAATAATTTTCTGTCACTTGAAAAGAGTAGTTCACCAATCTGAGATTTATTGAATTTCACACTTTAATTAATTGAAATTCAATATTTTAATTTCATCTTCAAAATTCTAGCAAAAGAAAACGTCAACAAATTAGCCTATAAGATAATTTATTATCCTGCTCCTTGAGCAGAATTTGTTTGAACTTGGGAGCATGTTCGTAATGTATGGCAAAGTTATATTCAAATTATAGAAATCTATCTTTATTTATAGTCAGTAGGGAAATTTTATTTTTCCGGTCAAAAAAGGGTTTTCCGGTTAAAAACATTTTTCGTTCCGGTCAAAAAACGGTTAGGCCGGATTTCAAAATTTTCTCCGGTCAGAGTAAACAGATTCGGTCAGATATGACCGGAATCCGGTCAGAATGGCATCACTGTATTAGAAATAATTCCCCCCCCCCCTTTTGTTCGTATTTTCTTCCATGTTCCTAAAATCTGCGAGAGAGGCGGAACATAAATATGTATAATATCACTTTCTGGCAGATGCCCGGTTTTAGGAGAATTCATATTAAAGAATGTTTGCAACGAAGGTGTGTGAATAGGGCATAAGAAGGCATCTAAATAACGGCCCTAGGGAGGTATCCGTCGGAACGGAGAATTCTCCGCAACGCATACTCCGTCGGAGACTCAAATTCATTCGAGGTATCCGACTTCGGAAAGAAAAATTAAAATGCGACAACGCATTGATTTGACATGATGTTGTTTCGTGATACATCGGGGTTTTCCTATTAAATGCTTGTTTTTTCGTTTGTTTTTGCCCTGGAAACACAAATTAAAGCAATAAATACAACCAATTACTTTGCTAAAATGTTTTTATCTTTATTGCTTTCATTTATCAACACCACTGCAATTCGTAAACAAATTCCGCAACCAATTCCTGTCGGAGCATATCGGAAGAAAATTCGTATGAAACTGTCAAAAATATGAATAAAAACGCACTTCATCGCACTGAAACGCAAAACGCCAGTGTGCGTTGCATATTTGTCGGAACAAAGTTCCGAAAAGCTGTTCCGACGTATACCTCGAAGCAAAAATCCTCCGATTCGTATGAAATCGGAGAACTTTCCGTTCCGACGGATACCTCGCTAGGGCCGTCTCTCTCATAGAACCAAGGAGCAGTACTTTTATATTGTGTTTGTGGGACTTATCCCTTTTTGTGAGAATTTCGATGCCCGAAAAGCCTTCCGAAATTTCAGGAAACTGACAAAACAAACGTCAAAACCAAATTTTTGTGAAATTTCATTAAAACTATTCCAATTCACAGCAATTATCAGCACAAATAAAATAATAGATAGCCTCTTAACAAAAAATTCTAGTACAAAAAAAATCTGACATATTTGAGAAGCTAGACCTAAGGTCGACACAATTAAAGAGTGATCTCAACCAACTTTGTGTGCGAAACTGGAGGCAGCTAGGGACCGAGTAGCTCTAGCTAGGGGAGGAGTTAGTTAGTTGAGGCCGTGGTCTACCGCGGACTTTGAGGGGCGCCATTTAAAGTAAAATATAAGACTGCTCGTAGAAATTTATCGAAAGCGATTTTTGGAGAAAAACAAAATTTAAATCTATCTACATTCTACATAATATATATCTAGATGTCACGGTCTTGATCAAACACATTGTTCAAAAGATTCAGAAAAAAAGACAGAAAAACCTCCAATCAGTCCTTACTGTCGTAGTTATAGCATTTATTCCTGGCCTAGGTTCAATAGAGGTCTTCTAACCAGTAGCATATTGCACCAACTTACAAATTTGTATTTAAAATTAGGTTTTTTTTTACTATATAGGTATCTATTTATAGAAAATAATACAAATTCGCTTTCACCCTAAATTTGGTGAAACGTAATTGGCTCGAGAGGGTCTCTGCTGCTGCATGTAAAGTCGTTGTTTATAGCATTTTCTCAAGCGTATATTTATCAAATGATATAGCCCGATTTACATAGCCGTACAATCAGGGGCGTAGCGAGGGGGGGGCGTGGGGGGGTTGGATTTCCATTAGGTATAGGTTTTTAAACTTGTAAATGTATAAAAGTCGGCATTTTCAAAGGTTCCACATGAACTCCTTAAAATCGGTGAATCGTTGAATTTGCCGACTGAAATCCTTAAAATTTAGCGAGTTTTCATTCGATTTTAAAAAGGACGGTCGGCATCGGTGAATTTGCCGACTGAAATCCTTAAAATTTAGAGAGTTTCCATTCGATCTTAAAAAGGATGGTCGGCATCGGTGAATTTGCCGACTGAAATCCTTAAAATTTAGCGAGTTTCCATTCGATTTTAAAAAGGACTGTCGGCATCGGTGAATTTGCTAACTGAAATCCTTAAAATTTAGCGAGTTTCCATTCGATCTTAAAAAGGATGGTCGGCATCGGTGAATTTGCCGACTGAAATCCTTAAAATTTAGCGAGTTTAGATTCGATTTTAAAAGTACTGTTGGCATTTCTAATTTGAGGTTAAATTCGAAGGAATGTGTTATTCGTTAGTTCGCGGCTTATTGATGTAGATTGCGAACTTTAACAATTCGTGGCAAACGTGTGTTTGGGCCAAGAGGAGGATAATTAATTATCCCATCAAAATGTATTAAGAAAATAAGTTTATAAACAGTTTAAATAACGAAATTTCGAATTACAAACTTTTTGCCGTGAACGAAAACACCCTTGGCGCGAATTGTCAAAGTTTATTCGCAATCCACATCATTTAATTTAGGGTTCCACAAACTAGCGGATAAAACATTCGTTTGAACTTAACCTAAAACTAGACATTGAGGGTAAAAACTGATCGCTGGAATTCGCGAACTGCCGCGACCTATAAAAGTGTTCATGTGAACGGGCTGTCAAAACTTGCGAATAGTCGTTCGATCGTAGGTAGCTGGTCGCTCTTATGTGAATGGTCCTTTAGGTATTAGCCCAGGGGTGTTCCTGTTAAGATTGGTCAAAATTGGTCAAAAAGGAGCGTGGCATCTCCCATACAAAAAACATCTTTTATGGAGTGAATAATCGCTGGGCCGATTTTCATGATTTCTATACAGTCGGCAAGTTCCTGAAATAAGTCGGCATTTTAATGAAATTCACCCCCACGGCTCGAACCCTCGCTACGCCCCTGCGTACAATGTTTATTCTGAGCTCCATGCGTCAAAAATAAAAATATAAAATAATGTAGGTATATCTACTTATTAAAAAGACACGAACAAATTGTCAAAAGCTTAGTTGTTGGCACGGTAAGTGATATAATGCTCAGTTCACATCATACTGAAATGCAAAATGAAAATCACTTCCGAAGAGCGGTTTTTTATTTGAAAATTAAGCCCATATTTTCACATCAAATTCGCCTTTCGTACCAGTGTTAATATGCCAATTTTGTGAAATTTCCTTCGAGCAATTAAGGCAATTCCTCTACATGTAATTTCTTTAAAAAAATGTCTACCTTTCCACCATATTTTAGATATGAAATAAAATCAAAACACATCTATATATATAAAAATTGGGCGCTAAAATGTTTGTCGTCCATATACGGTTTCTGTGAAGTTTAGTCAAAATTGGACAAAGGGGCGGGGCACCTCCCATACAAAAAAACATTCAAAACCTTATATCTCGAAAACCGCCGAATCGATTGAGTTAAAATTTACAGACAATCTTAGGTATTGGCCCAGGAATATTGCTGCGAAGATTAGTCAAAATTGGACAAAGGGCGTGGCACCGCCCATACCAAAAAAAAAACATTACAAATCTTCTATCTCGAAAACAGCCGAATCGATTGAGTTGAAACGTACAGACAATTTTAGGTATTGGCTTAGGAGTGTTGCTGTAAGATTGGGCAAAATTGGACAAAAGGGCGTGGCACCGCCTATACAAAAAACATCTTCTATGCGGTGAAACTCGATGACGTTATAACTCGATAACCGCTGGGCCGATTTTCATGATTCATTTTTTGTTCGTATTGCTGTATTTCAGGTTTACGCAGAAAAAAAATTCCCGAAAATCGATTTATTCTCATTTTTCGCATTTTACGAAAGAACATTAATATCTAAGATCTATAACAATACAATTTCTGTGTACGGGCAAAACCGGGCGAGTACAGCTAGTTGTTTATAAATATCGAAAAGTTTTTTTTTTTAATCTCGAAAGCAAAAATCTCGAATGTACAAAAATCTCGAAAGACTAACACAAGATTTTTACATTCGAGATTTTTGCTTTCGAGATTTTTTTTTTTCGAGATATCGTGGTAAACCCCGACAAAATGTACACCAATTATCTCCGTATCAGTAAATGATAGGCTAGATCTGATCGCAGAAATGGAAAGAGCACCTTCGAAAACAAAGTACCTACTGCATACCCACTTTAAAAAAGTGCATTTTGGCGCTTACGACAAAACAATCCTCGGGCGACGAAATGTGTTTAGAGCACTTCGTTTATTTTTCTCTGATTTTGGGCATTTTACTTGGGGAATTCCGTTTGCATTGGGAACTTTTTTTTTCATATCCTATTCAATTCTGTAACAGGAGCTAAGCCGCGGATAATGATAGTTTCTACATAAAATAAATCTGTTTATGTACCCTTTCGTTCAGGTACTGACTATTTCATATTATACTCTCTATTGGCTTGCCAAGGACCGAGCGGCTGAAATACATAATAAATCTGTTCCCTTTTTTGAGGCATCACTTGAGAATGGCTGAACCGATTTCACTATAGCTATTTTTTTAAATGCTCATAATAGTAACAAAAAATTTGAATGACAAATTGGAAAATCCAGAAAAAATCGGTAGGTATAAGTATCGAAACTACTGCACCGATTTTAGAAAATCGTTGATACGTAGGTACAATTTGCTCCCAGATTTTTCGAAGATCAAAATTGTACCAAGGTCCCATACAAGAAGGTGCTATGAACTATCCGGTTGAATTTTTTTAATTGTCTAAATGGACCTGGACTTTCATCACACAAAATTAGTTTAAGAGTACCAATAATTCTCCTACGAAATGTAATCCTACGAAAATTATGTAACGGCATCCGACTAAAAATCACAGGATGCGGCGCAGGTGATAGTGAACCCCCTCATTCCAAATAATGGTTCCTTCCAGTTTTAAACGTAATGCTTGCAGCTCCCTATCCCTCACAATCAGCTTATGTTAGACTATGACTATCAACAAAGCGCAGGGTTAGACGTTGCGCTACCTTAGAGTCAACTGCTATTTACACGGTCCATGTTAAAAAATTGATATGCGCGTGCCTTGCCTCTGATCCGAGCTCTGATCACCACATCTTGTATTTTTAGAACATGTTGCCCTAAATAAAAAATGAGCAGATAGATGAAATCTACGCAAAGAACAGATGGAAGAACATGAATAGCTGTCCAATCTAGAGCCGTAAATGTTCAAAATTCCATAATTCTTTATACCTTATGAGAAATACCCAACAGATTGTCATATGGGTAGCAATGAACCATTAATGTGCTCAAAATCACGTAATCGATTTCAATTACAGTCGGCACGACTTGCTAAATAATTTCAAATTTGTAATAATGTCGAATCGCACAACACAATCACAATTACATCAACCACCGGCAGCTACACAACGGCCACGAATGCGGAGAGGGTGCAGGAGTGGGAGGTCGCAATTTCAAGGAACTTTAACCAGCCAGCAACAGCACCGCTCATTTCCGTATCCTTTAGATGCACGCCATCTGATAAGAATAGTATATACCTCAGCGCAACGAGCAAGGGACAAAATTCAACAGAAAAGAAATTTCGGCAATTGCCAATCCTCTTAGCTAATCCGCAAGTTTGGGGTGTCTCGCGCAAGCCCTGCTATAATATTAAATAGAACGGGCTGATGAGCAATTTTGTATACAGACACTTGGATTATATCCGTTGTAAATGTACTAAGATGTGGTTAAGATAGTTTGTGTTTTTTTTTCTTGTTTCGGCTGGCTTAAGCTTTATTGCGAGGACATGCAAAGGATTACATTGTGTCCCTTGAGCCAGTGATTGTTAAGTTAGAAAGGAATTCTCCTCGTGGGTACCACCATGTACCGATGTCGACAGCAATGATGGGGCGTACCTATTCAAAGTTCGGTTTTCGTTTTCTTTTTGCTGTGTTCCAACCAGATCTTTACGATAGATTGTCACACACCGGCTGCAGGGCCCACCACCACACAAAAGGTGTCCGATAAACGATAATGAGTTTTGTCTCGAGGCGGATATTCTTCGTTTTTTTTTACACTTGTTCCGTTTCGCCTTTTTTCCTGTTTAACCCAGGTATCAGATAAGATACCGCGAACAGATACGGTTATAGTAGATACACAAATAATGGTAACACGAATTGAAAGGATAACTCACCGTCACCATCACCATCGGTGGCATTTTCGGCGCGATGTTTTAATCCCAATATGGCGTCAATAGTATGACGTGGGGTTAGTGTTTGTCCCGCGGATCCTAGCTTTCGACTAGTGTCCTTTAAGTCAGCATCTGGAAGGGAGAAACAAAAAAAGATACGAATTATAATTCTGTATGCTATGTGCACATTTGCAATTAGTTGCACGCAGAAGTAATATGCTGCTGAGTGTGTCGCATGTCCTGGGCTTTGTCGTGTGTGTGCCTAGGCCGCAGGATTGAATGCATTTTAGCCGCATTAACTAGGTAAACAGAATAATTATATGGGGGGTGCTCCATTGGACCGGTGTATGGACTTGTAAATTCAAATTGTTGGCCGTTTGTGAATTTTCGCTTGAGAGAAAGCATTTAATGACAATTTGTCATGGTATATTGGGGCAATTAGAGTTTGTAATTTATTTGGAGTTTTAAACGATTTCATGTGTCAAACATGTGAGAGAAGGGCGCACACAATGGCGGCAGTTACTCGCTTTCATGCAGTTGATATGAGAATTAAATTATTTTTAATTAACCCAAGTGGGCGACTATATAGGCTGGTTTAATGCGAATGTGATTTGTTGTTGTTATATGCCGGTTGGGCGAAAGGAAATGGCTAATATGGTTCAAGGTAAATGAAGCTAATTAGAAACAGCGAATATGGTCTCGTAAATTCCGGAAGGGCGGGCGGCGGGAGCTGCTTAATTTGTATAATTTGTATTTAATTATACGGCTGTTTTAAGTACATATTCTTTTGAATTCTATAGGTATACTATATAACTTGATGGGATTTGGTACACACACTGTTACTTGAAAAGATAGTAACTCATTGTCAACCCATACTGAGCTAGCTTTGTCAGTGAGCACTAATTATTTTGCTTAATATGTTCTTGTTCTTGCTGATAAAAATATCAATCGTAATGTTGTATGCAATCACTTTCATTCCTTTATTATACATCACGTTCACGTTCGGATCTTAGAAAAAACCCACGAATTTCAGATCGATACAGACCACCTTTTTATCGACTTTAAAGTCGCTTATGATAGCGTATATAGAGATGAGCTATACAAAGCCATGTCACATTTCGGCATTCCTGCCAAACTCGTTCGTCTGTGCACGATGACGATGGAGAAATCTCGTTGCTTTGTCAAAATCGGCAAAAACATCACCAAGCCCTTTGATGTCTAAAAATGTTTGAGACAAGGCGATGCGCTATCGTGTAATTTTTTTAACATCATCCTTGAAGCAATTGTACGAAACTCACAAGGCAACATCAGAGGTACAATTTTTAAGAAGTCTGTTCAACTACTTGCGTATTCTGACGATATTGACATTATCGGAAGATCTCAGCGAGCTGTCAGTGGCGCATTTGCAAGTAGGACCAGATGAAGTATATGCTGTCAACGAGAAAGGAGTCTCAGCATCGACGACTCGGACAAAACATCACGATGGATAGATACAGCTTCGAAGTAGTTAAAGACTTTGTCTACTTGGGGCTCCATTATCACCTCGCAAAATGACATCAACGCAGAGATCAAACGAAGAATCACTAGCCAATCGCCTAAGATAAGGCATCTAAGAAAGTAAACCCCTCTCTCATAGAACCAAGGAGATATTATATAAGTTCTGCTGTATGGTGCAGAAGCATGGACTTTGTCAAAATCGGATGAAAACCTACTGGGATATTTTGAGAGACGACGATATTCGCTGCAGTTTGTATCGAAGGAGTATGGAGGAGAAGATTTAACGACGAGCAAAAAGCTGAAAAGCACGCGTTGCGTATGAACAGCAACGTACCAGCCCAACGAGTCTTTGACTTCACCCCTGAGGGACAACGTAGCAGAGGAAAACCCAACCTTAGGTGCCGTGAACAATAGGAAGGCGACTTCAACCAACTTGATGTGCGCAACTGGGGGCACCTATAGCTAGGGACTAAGCTGGCTGGACTGGAAGGGCTTGTTGTTTGAGGCCGTGGTCCACCCCGTACTGTAAGCGTCCCCAAAAGAAAAATAAGTTCATAAATTTGCATAACTTATGGACATTTTTATACTCGTATATAGTAATAGAAATCAAAAAAAAAAACAAACCAATAACAAACCAAAACAAAATGGCTGTGCTACTCACATTCATATACAAATTTCTCATTTCGCTACAACAGAGAAAACGACACAAAGTATTTGTTTGTGTTTATGCCTTCAATATTCACTCACAGTTTCAAAACAGTATTAGTTGCATTTTAAAAACAAAAACAAAAAGAGCAATCATATTAAGCTCATGGCTGACGGGCAGACAATCATTTTTAACATTTTTGTAAGCTTCACTTGGGAGCCTTCCATTACAACGACTTGGTTGATCTCACAAACAGCAGACATCAGAAGCTTCGTACGCTTTATAAACAGCTCTAAATGGTTCAACTGGTAGGGAGATCTTATATGATCCGTTCTTTTCGTGGGGATCACAATGGACCTATACTGGTCTAAGCGTGTTGGCGTTTCCCAGCTGGCAGCCACTTTCAACCAACCAACGTTTTTGTATAATGTGACATAATTTCCTTGATCTTACATCTGTTGTGAATTGGTCATGTAAAAGATTGCTCCAGTAGTCTATTATGATCCGACGTTTCTAGCTACCAACTTAAACTCAGACCATTAACCTTTTGTATAGCCAAGATACAAAGCGGATATATAAGGCGCCCCAAAAATGAAGAAATACTGCGTGAAGAAATATAATGTTGAACGGATGCAATCGCAACAAACCGCCAGAACTGTAGCACATCGAGTATCCGCTAACCAATAATCTAGAAGCCCTAATAGCGCATTCATCAGAGGCAAAAGACCAATGGTATCGATGCCAAGAGTCCATCATCAGAGCAGAGACACGCGCCGCAATAAAAGTGCTATATGTTCCACCGACAAGCCCCACGAAATCTAATGTTTGACTAAGAGTACCGACAAGTCCAATAAGGAAAGCAACTCGCCTATAAACCGTCGCTGCTGAAAATAATGAAAGAAAGCTACTTGTAACCGTAAGCGACTTGTAAGAACAGCGACTTCTCAGGTCTCAGGAGAGAAAATATATAGCACCAGAATTTCTAGGTTGAGTAAATAAAGAGGTGCTACTCCAGAGCAATGTCCGGAAATTAAACGGAAGGTAAGCAGAACTTGACCGGGCAACAAGACCCAAACCGACCGATGTAGAGAGTCACAATCGGTGCCTCCTGGAAATTACGGCAGAATTAGTATTTTCTATACAAAAGTCGGGCCTTTTTTTTAGGAAAAAGTCTGGCAATCTTTCGAAAAATACAGGATCCTGGCTTTTCTTCCATTTTCTATGTCGAGCGCATACGGAAACATTTTGTTGGTTTTCCATTTTTCTTTCTGGTGCTTTTTCTATACCTTACTGATGCATAATGCCCAAATTTCTGGAATATTTTTCAGCAAAGTTAGGCTGTTTTTTTTTTCGAAATTTGAAAACACAAACATTTTTTCCCAAAAACAAAAAAAATGTATCTGTCGTAATTTCCTGGAGCCACAGTCGGTGGTGACGTGTTGTGGATACCTATGTAAAAACTACTTTTGCCGACTGTTAAACGGCGAAGACGAAATTTTGCTTACAGGCAGAACGAGCCATTCAATCTGGGGCCAAATCATCTCATCCGGAAACGAGCTATATACGTGATGGACTTTGTTTCTGTGTGTAAAATCTGTTAAACGTATCTATAGATCGTTCGCGGATGCGACGATTTGACCCCTAGACGATGAAAGCGAAATTTCTGTCTGTCCGAACAAAATGAAGTGTGCATAGCAATATAAAAATTCAAGTCCAATATGGCTGCTGTACCATATGACCCGCTTTCTAGACTTTATTTAAGGCAGCGGAAGACGACTTGGTGGAAAGCTTATATACCTCAACTTATCTCCAAGATTTGATGAGGGGAAAGTAGGTATGACTGATAAATGTAACCTCAACTTTGTTTTATCCGGTCCAGGAGAAAAGAGACCCTCTTTTAGAAAATGTATTCTCATTATTTCTAACTACCAAATATTTCAGGGGGCTTAGACCCACAAGAACTATAGTGAAAATCTCTGGAAGAAGAGTCCTCAAACAACTTCAAAATAAAAGTCTAATGGGAGAATCTCAGTCAAGTTTAGGGGAAATACGTGGGCTTATGCTTGTATCCAAATATAAACCAAAATCCTCCTAAGTTATGTGTAAAACACCTGACATTATTGCCATTATTCTCCCATTGGATTCACAGGGCTGCCAGAAGAAGACAAATTGTGTAAGGCAAAATGGCCACCCAAAAAACCGCAGAAACGAATATTTAATTCAGCGCTGGCTAGACCCAATATTATAGGACCTTGATCGACCTTTTGACATCAGACATACTTTTGGTCCGGAGTAGAACAAACTTACTGTGGAACAATCTCAACACCTGCAGGCACTCAAACGAATTATGGCCAGAAGTGAGCAAAAAGGGATCCAGATTCATCATCGGACTGAGCCGCAAGGATATTCGTATACTCTACTCACAGGTGTCATTACTGGACTCTGTGCTATACAGGCGTACACGCGGAAAGACTGGGCATACTGCATAATGACTTTTGCAGAAGCTGCAGAGACGTTGAAGAAATAGAATCTGTTCGCCATCTGCTTTGTAAATGCCCAGCCCTTAAAAACAACAGACACAGGACTCTCAACAGCTTCTTCTTCGATGAACTAGAAGATCTGGAAAATGTTGATCTTAAGGAACTCCTGAGAATCATATTTAAATCAGGGTGGTTCCTCCAGTATACGTAGACAATCTCCAGAACCTTCGGTTACTCTTAGGACAAGCTGGAATTCTTGATACTAGAGCTTATGATTACCTGTGATTAATCCTAAATCTAGGTCACTCAAATAAAAGCGGTAACATTTTATCTCCAATAGGTATGCAATGGAAGGTTCCCGTGACTGGACACAATGGACCCAACTGATGGTCTATGTGAAGCTGTGGGCACAAGAGCACTCAATTACGTACATACCTACATAGATACCTTGCTCCAGGTCGTTGCTAACGCCCAAAATCCCCGTTATTACAATTGAACATATCCCATTAAGTGCCTCCACCTTTATAACAGGCTTGTGAAAACTGCGTGTACGAAATCAAAGTCTCGAGATAAATCTAAAACCAGTTGTTTTCCGACTTGTAAAAAACAGATTAGGAAGGTAGGTACTTTATACCACTGCCACTACTCTAAATTCGCACAGAATTCTGGGACACAGTCCTCGCATCCTTGAATGATCTAGGTATACGTTACGGAATTAAATTTATTTTCCAAATTCCATCACTAACTCGTTCATGGATAACACGATTCGGCCACTGAACTCATATGAATGTATTCAGACACAAAAAAAAACAAAGTTTACTATTTATAACAATTTTAGTTTTCTTATAATAAAAGTCAAAACTCCATCCTACCTCCTCCTGTCAGTGAGTTACTCCCAAGAATGTTGTTCTCAAAATGCTCCAGCGCCTTGAATTTCTCCACAATTAGCTGGAAATGTTTGGTGTCGCGTACGTTCTCGAGAAGATTTCGAAAATTTTCAATTTCCTTCGGTGGGAATTTGTTATTATTCGCGACGATTTTTTCGAAAATATGTTGAAATGTCTGCTTCTGTACTTCCGTCATCGGCGGTTTGATGTCCATTTTAGTTTGTCAAAATTAACCGTAGCTGCGAGTGTAAAGTGTATACAAACAAAAGTCCCGCAATCAAAAATGTCACAAAATTCACTCGTACAAATCTGACAGCTGTCACTTGATGGCAAGTGACATTTTCATTTACCGTCGATTATAATCAATCAAAAATGCACTCACAGGATATAGCACTTAATATCTATATTTTTTGTTTTGTTTAAACACGTAACGTGTTATACATCACGAAATCCGTTTAATTTGTTATCCTTGAATGTATATACATGCACTGCATAACATGGATCACATATATACAGAACTAAGTATATTATACTGTATTTTTTTTAAAACTTATATGAGAGCTTATTAAATGCTAATTAATCCCATTTGTCGTTGAACGGCACTCAAAGGACGAAGAGCATACCGACGACGCACGATACAGTTACACAAGAGCAAGCAAAAAAAAATATAACCTCAAACACAACACGGCAATACTGTAAACAAATCGCGTGGCAGATATTCAATGAAAACTCGTTTCGGTTAGGACTGGAACGCAAACAAGAAAATCCGTAGGAACAACTTAACGCGAACAAGGCAGACCGACATCTATCGCAAGGTGAGCTACGAACTCTCATTAGCCACGTTCGAGTGAATTTTGACGTACACGGTTATGGTGTACGGTGTACCCGATTATGGAACTCCGAGGAGGCGGTCCGTTGTGCGCAATACAATGGTTCGTCCAACCCCTGGCTGGAGATTAACGATGGAGAATGTTGAAAACCAGCAAAGAAAAGAGATGGCTATGTGTGTCGAAGGGAAGCTGCTCTGGCGCGTGCTATACACTTTATAATCGCATCCTGGCCGAAGCTACTCTCCATTCTCGCAAGGATAATAGAATAACAATCTTAATGCAGTGCGTATATGATGTGCCTCTGCCGTGTATGCGTAAGAGAGTCCTTCAGGGGTAAACCAAAGCCCCAGAGTATATAACAAGCAGACGGGTGTGTGTATACGTAGGTATACATCCCTGTGTGAGTGTGAATAGTTTTTGTTTCTGATTTTTGCTAATAGTCCTGCGGTTTAAAAAGCACTTAATTCTGTTATTGTGTAATAAACGAGAGACTTGGAAACAATAATTGAGATGTATTTGCAGTGATAAGGATCCGGAGGATGGCAGGAGGCAACCAAACGAAGTGATGGATGACACGATGAAGGATGAAAGGCGAGGGCTAGGGCTAGGCATGGGTATATGTGCGGCAGCAGTGACGGCTGCTGCTGCTCCTGAATGGGTGAATGGATTTGCTCGTCCTCTTTGTGTGAGCAAGCGAATATGTGTTTTTGTTGACTGGGTAGGTATGTGTGTGGGGTGCCTACATCAATTTTTGTATAGGTATAAATTACTTTACATTTTACACACACTTATGCGATGGTTGTGATCTTGTTCCGAAGAAGGATATCAATGACTGGGAATGGGATATTGGCTAATTGAATGTGTTTTACGTTATTAGGCGCTTTCTTCCTTTTTTCCTGGGATGCTATAATGGATGAAGGAAGCTGATGGCTTAACTTGTAACGGAAAGGAGGGATTTTTTCGCACTAATTCGTGGCGTAGCCATGACACATTTTTATAAATCCCTTTTTATAAAATAGATAGCATCAAAGAAATATCAAATACTTAAGGCAATTTAATTATTTCATCTATAGGTAGGTACCTACTCAGGTTTCAATGATTTGCATATAGATATGCCTATGGGTGCGAGATTCTGTTTGGTAGGAGATTATCTTGATGCGGTAGGAAACTTCCATTTACATAGGTATATAAATATACCTACACATATATAATTCTGCGTTCTAGCAAAAAAAAAAAACTTTTTTCTGAGCCCCAATCACATAAATGTTTAGACAAGTATAGGACGGTATCGTTTCAGACAATTAGTTATTGTCATACTTATACCTACCTAATTAGGTGGCGCTACAGACCGGGGTAGACCTGGTTCTCAGTTAAATCGGTGTCTGGCTCTTTGTTGAAGTCGCGCTTTCCAGTTGTAAACCTAATGCGAGGTTCGGACTTAGGATAGATAGAAGATAGTATTAGAAGCTTATATGTAGGTACATACAAACGAATGGTTGCGGGAAGCTGAGGCTGGTGGTGCATATTTGTGTACAATATTATAGACACCGATAAGATACATTTTGGGTACAACTTGGCCATGACTACAGTTGTATCTGTCCCATATACATGTTTCAAGTATGTGTTATTTACATAAATGTTGTACCTATATGGGATCCCTACGTTATCTCCTTTTCCAAAATCCCTTATTGGACATAATCTCTCATTTTTTTTTTTTATCTCTTTTTCCAAAATCTTCCGGGACGAAATCCCCTATGCCAAAATCTCCTATTAACATAGGTACATATGTATTAAATCCCTCGTTAAAATCCCCTGTTCGTTTAGAATCTATCCGTTTTTTAAACGCGTAGTTTTGGCAGTAAAATTAAGCAAACAATATAATATATCTACTTAAACTTTGCATATACAGTGAACTCTCTCATAAGCGGACACCGCCGGTACCAACAAATTTGTCCGCTTATGAGGGGTGTCCGCTTGTGAGGAAAAAAACCTCAATTGACAAACTCGAGAAAATAAACACAACATACAAGCCTATTAAATCCTTATATGTAAAATAAGGGTGAAATGGAATTTTATCTAAATTTTAATTTAGACCTATAGGATTATTTGTATATGATACAAATTATTTACGAATAAAAATATACACAAACAAAAACAAAGCCTTGAAAATGTATTTTTACATTATTTAAAAGTAGGTATGTATGCACATAATTATGCACATTTTTTACCCATTAAGCGGGCAAATAGTTTGACCAGTTTTAAATATTTCAAACAGCTGTATCATTTATGTTTTTTTCATGAGCGGGAAATAAATGACCCAGAATAGGGGCTTGTACTTTGTACTTTAGTATTCCAAACATAGACGGATAGTCGACGGTTTCCACAGCCTACTCTCTTCATGACTTTGTGCTGGGCCACACATGCCTCCCCATGAAAGTCGTGTCGGGCGAGACAGGTAGATTTTTAGGTTAGTTGAGAAAAGAAGGGTAGAATACACCGAATTCCCTGTCTCCCCCGACAAGACTTTCATGAGAAGGCAAGTGTGGCGTAGTACTTTAACATACCCCGAACAGACAGGCACAGTGGCACACGCCACAAAAGAGGAAACAAAAGAATAAAAAACAAAACAAACAGCAGAACAGAGTAAGAAACTTAAAAAAGTGCTCGAGTTGTGTTTTGTTTGTCCGTTTAAGAGAGAGCTAAACCCTTTGCGGTTCTGAAATTGGGTGTCCGCGTCCGGTTATAAGAGAGTCCGCTTATGAGAGAATTATTAATATGAAAAATTATGTATTTATTTCCGTTCTTTGAAATCTGTCCGGTTATAAGAGGTGTCCGGTTATGAGAGGTGTCCGTAAGGAGAGAGTACACTGTACCCAATTTCGGAGTAAGGGATTCCAGCACAGGGGATTATGGAATAGGGGATTTTGGAAAGAGGATTTTGGAAAAGAGATTTTGGAAACGGAGATATCATCACCAACCCGTTTTTTACATATTAGAGAGACGCATGCAGACCAGACATGGCTAAATCGATAAAGAATTTGGTAATTTGATTCATATGTACATATTTACTTATGGGGTTTCCGGTGTCTTCTTCTTGGCATAAAAAAACCAAGAAGGAAGAAGGAATCACCGGAAACCCAAGAAAGTAAATATGTACCTACCTACATCTGAATCAGGACCAATATATTATGTTTAAGGCTGTATGCATCTGTTTTCCTCTTTCAGCCCAAAAATGAATAGGTTAGGTATAGCGCGAACCAATTCAGTTGGCCATTCTACTGCGCAGGTTTCTGTGTATTTTGTTTTTGTGTTTTGGTTTGTGTCGTGTATTTTCTCTTAAATCCTCTCTCTGCGCAACCGACGGTTGGCCAAGTGAATTGGTTCGCGCTGTACCTACATCAACTACTTTTTCCACAGCCCAATGTCTTCGGAACGTATGACAAACATCCTAAAATCTTCTTAAGTTGCATACCTACCGAATAAAATTATAGGTCTCTTCCAATCGCTCCCAAAATAAATACCACATAAAGCAATAGTTTTTAGATTTTAGAAGGTAGGTAATGTATGTATCTGAAACCAACGCCGATCGGGCCAAAAGCAATGAATATATAAGCACCACACCATTATGGTCGGCGGGTTACTCTGCTGCATAGATCAGGGTGCATTTGAGCGATGGCACCCGCGTTATGTTGACTTTGGGGTTTGGTTATCATCGATTGGTATAGCGCTTTCCGCTGATAGTGATAGCGGCAATGTCATATTTTGTTTTCGAAGAAGAACGGTCTGAAGAAGCGCCAACACACTTAGACCACCAAAGGTCCTATCCACTGTGGTGGTATCATGAACGGATCATTTAAGACAAAGGTTGTCTCTCCCTATTCCCTATACAGAATACAGAGACAGACCCATCTTACTATACTTAGTCCGTTTTTATACCCTCCACCAGGAAGGTATATTCACTTTGTCATTACATTTGTAACGCCAAGAAGGGTTCACCGGAGACCCTATAAAGTATATATATTCTGAATCAGGATCACATTCTAAATCGATTTAGCCATGTCCGTCTGTCTGTCTGTCTGTCTGTCCGTCTGTCTGTCTGTCTGTCTGTCTGTCTGTTAAAAGCACGATAGTGTCCAAACGAATCAACCTAGGTGAATGAAATTTTGTGAGAGGACTTCTTTTTACCGTCGTCAGGTTGGTATTGAAAATTGTCTATGTCGGTCAAGTAGTTCTGGTACCTCCTATACCAAACCAATATGGCATGGCAAACATTTTGCATGACTTTTATGCAGTGGAGGGTATCAAAGCATCGGCCAAGCCGATGATAACACTTTTACTTGTTTATAATTCGATGAGCACTGGCGGAAGGAGTTATAAAGAAGGTTGTCAAGAATAGCTTTTATTAAGCTAAAAAGAATAAAAAAAAAAATAAAAAGATCTAGCTTCTTACAACCATTCGTGCTATTCTATTTTTCGGCCTATAATATAGTTACAATGGCGAATGGCAACGGCTGAGTTGACCATTAATAAGGAGCAATCACAAGCGCCGAAGCTATATACACACATGAGAGCGAAGTATGTATAACCAAAAGGCCCACAGTTGCTACTTTTCCAATATTATCTTTTAATATTCGTATAGGCTTAGCCGTAGGCTTTACCAGTTACCTACCTAATATTATCTCCAAAGATTTGACGACAGCATGAGGAGCGTAACAACAAATTACGTAAGCGAAGCCATGTTTGTTAGCCTTTAATTTAGAACTGTTAGTCGGCTCTCATATTGAGGCAACAATCAATAAGCAACTGGGCAATAGGAAACACGCAATATTATCGCCCAAGGTTATTTTACTTTAAATTAAATTAGAGGTCTCACTCTCACATCAAAGCAACGGGATCATGACGTAATCTTGAATGACAAAAATCTCGAACATTTTTTTTTTTTAATCTCGATTGCAAAAATTTCGAATGTACAAAAATCTCGAAAGACTATAGCTCGAAAAAAATCACGAATATAAACAGAAAAATTAGAGATTTTTTGTTGAAGAACTAACATATACATCTGCAAGCATCTCGGGGCACTGAAGAAGCGTTAAAGGTTCACCTTTCCAGGAAGAAGTAGGTACCTATTAAAAAAAAGCTAAGAATAAACATCAAAGTTGTTTTAGCAGATTTCAAGTCGATAAAATGGTAGGTATTCGCTAAGAACTTTATTTACCTATAACGCTGTTTATTATATTAAATGTGTAGATACCTACTATTACTAAATTTAATTATTTTGTACCTATTTTAATTTTGCCTAATTTTTTTGTATCCAATCGGCACAAACCCTTCAACCGTTGTCCTTGGTATAAATATACCTACGTACCCCTACCCATACCTATTCCTTCAACTAGGTACCTATAGAAAAAAAAAAAACAATCCTGTGGAATTTTTCATTAGTGCGATTAATTATGAATAAATCTCGATAAAATCTCAATAGGTAGGTAGGTATAGTAGTTAAAATCACGCTGCACAAAATTAAAAAAACAATGTTTAATTCAACCAATTAGCTAAAGTGTATACAAAACATAATTATACAAAGGCAGGCGGTTACCCTATATAGGCACCTCTATAGGCACCTGCTACAACCCACTGAATTTAATTTCATTAAAATCGTTTTCCAACAAAACCATTTGTGTGGGACCCAATTAAAAAACCCCCCACTTGATTAATGTATCTATGGATATACCTACGCTGGCTGGTTGGCAGTTTGGCACAGCCAGCTTCAGCCACGCAGCGCTCGGTTCTTGCACTCATATTAATAAATTCATAATCAGCTATAATTAGAGTGACTCGGGGGATATAATTTGCCATAATTTAATGCTAACCAAACATTGGGTGTCTGTAGCGTTTCAATTTGCACAGCCCCAACGCCCTCCAACCAACATTCAAGAATTCCCCATTTTATCTGAGCGCAGAGCAAGAGAGACGTCTATACACACACACATACACACAACCGACCCGATCCAAGCTCCCTCCAAGCTAATGCCATTAATTACGAGCCCAATTTAACGCGCACAAAACCCACTCTGCGCCAGGCGTGGGTGCGGGTGATGTAGAGATACATAATAGAGTATATCTGCAGAAGAAATTGTGTATACAACTGGCCATACCTACCAACACTGTATACCGTAAATCAACTTACATTAAATGCTCATTAACTGGCCAAATGATTATTTTCACCGACAGGAGCGCAAAACTGCCAAAAGATACACACTGTCCAGAGGTAAGGAGTAAGAACACGACACAGAAAGCCATTAGTCACCCTAAATAAATGGAAACACAACCAAATTAATCTACGGAAACAAGTTTATCTTATACGGTGATGTAGGTACGCAAGGAAAAAAAAAAACGAATTGGATGAGCGACTACTCCCTTTTACTAACAATAGGAAGACAGAGAGGAAGTGAGATGGCAGCAACAAGAGCGCACAGGTACCACCGTACAAATGGACGTTAGATACTTTGTTCTCCTTCGTCCTCGTAAGCGTTGTGCCGACGGGCAAGATAATGAAAATTGAGAAAATTGAATTCGTCCGTGTGTCCCGTGCCCGTCCCCATCCACAAAGAAGCTCAAACTATGAGATTGAATAGCATCTACTTAGCCAGGTCCTTCGAGCCATATGTCAGTCAGCGGGCACATGCGTTCTTCGCCACAGAGAGGGAGAGTGATTTTCGATTTCCCCTCGCCCGAATTTGAGGAGTGGCATACGATAGATACGAGCGTATCACGTTTGAGATAGAAACCCTGGGATGGGTTTGCCGCATACCTGGCTGTGTATGAGATGCCGCTCTCTCTCTAGCGAGCCGTATAGCTATCTCGTGTTGCCATGCAACATTTGTTTATGTTTACACAATGGTTGCCATTGCCATTACGGGTGGGAATTGATGAACAAAAAAAAAACCCCCACCCAGTTCCAAGTGTGTGGACGGTCTTGAGTTGAAGCTGCTACCGCTGCCAGAATAACGATTTCGTTACCAATACTATGTATGGCATCTCGCATCTCGTCATGCATCCGAGCCGAACATACGGCCCATCATGCCTCCCATAAAAGCTCCTGGTGTTTGGTCAGATAGACCTCCACCCCCATGTCTCAGGCGAAGGAAGTGAGGGGCCCGCGTCTGATCCTATACGGTAGAATGAGTCTTCCATTTTTAATGCGCTCGCTGTCATGCTTTGATTATTTAATTTTCTGGTCTTCTAATTTAATTTTGCGATAGATACGAGTGGGTACATGGGACTGGGGTTTCGGGAAGCAATGTATAGAGATGTGTGGGCGGTCGCAGCAGTGGGTGGAAGCGGTAAGGATGATGGACTCCACTCGATTGAAGTAGATGCTATGGAGAGTATTTTTTTATTTCCATTTTGTTTCCACCCACTTAGTCCGGACAGTCATGTTGCAACTGTCCGAGGAATATTGCGGATGATGTTGGATGCGGTATGCGGATGGTGGAGTTTGTTTTTTTGTTATTGTCTCTCCTACCACCCTCCAGGGTGGACATTGTTTAATTTTAATTTTACGTAATGAGATATGTATCTCAAATAAATTGATAGTAATTTTGTTTGCCTTGAAGGGCGGTTGTTTGTGGATCTGGTGCATAGAGGTTGGCCGTTAAGTAGGGTCCTAGATATAGGTATGGCTTCGTATAGTCCTAGGTATACAAGTACCTAGCTACTGTAAGTGGATAAAGATAATATAAATGTAGATGTACCTACTTGCTTTATCGAATCGTGTTTAATTAAGCTCTTAGCCGTTTTGCATAAAGCCACTATATGCCAAACCAAATATTGGTGCCTTATTTTGATCGGAATTATTAAAATCCATTTTAGTACCTACTACCTACAGATTTGGGTTGTATTATTCAGAACACTTTTCGGTAAAAACAACAACTACAACTACAACTTGATTTGTAGAAAGCCTACCTAATACCTTTTGCTTTAATAATTTTTAAAGCTCTTTGGCCTCATATGAGCAACTTTTTTTTTAAATCCCATACCTACCTAGGTACCTAAATTGAATGAAAAGCAAGCCTTTGATGAAGTTCTACTATTTTTATTAACATGTAGATACCTAGTAGGTATGTTGTTCACCATTCTGATGACAGGATTCATACCTAAATGTCCAATTTAAATACATGGTCCTGATTTTCTAATAGATACCTGATAGATAATGTCCTCAACTCCAAGCTCGCTGTTAGAGATATGCTTCGGTCTAAGCAGAAGTCAACTCCGTTTTGTGAGCCCACGAACTTGTTAAAAGGAATCTGTTATACTATAAATGGATAGTCAAATTAAACGAGAAACGGCACTCAGATGAAAATAGGAAACACGAACAAATTTATAGCTTACCTAGGTACCTGTTAAAATTGCCTACGACGACGACGAGATGTCAAAAACTTTCAAGTCCAAAAGTAATGTTTTTTGAGTAGTCTCGTTTCCTACGAGGCGATTATTAAAATGTTGGCTTCAAAATCCTCCACTATTTATGTACCTATTTGGGAAAAAAGTCACAACTCAATGTATATAGTTTCAACTGAAAACTTGTTGATTGGAAAATCACAAGTCTCCGTGAAAATCGAGCAAACACTGCGTCTAGATCAGATGTGGTGGTCGTCTACTGATGAGCCTACCCAACACATCGGGGCGAAACGCATTCTTAGAGTAGAGGCCAACTCAAATTTAAAAATTTGTGAAAATGGTTGTTTTGATTTAAATGCATATTTTGTGTATTTTGCAAGTTGTAAGAACTTTCTAAATCATTTTTCATGTAGTAGGTACTTGTTGCATTTTGTTGGGAAATTTAAGAAATACCTACCTAAATTTAGCAACAAAAATTGACAACGAGCTGTCAATTTTACAAGAATAAATTGCTATCATTTTAACAATGCTATAAAACTTATCTACAATTATGTAATTGTGAATAGCAACGAATTTACTGTTTAATAAAAATAAAATGTACAACTTACATATTTTAAATTTAACTGCCGCACATGGTGTAAAATTTACAGTGGAGATTTTTTTGATTTTCTGATTGATAGTCATCTTACGGAAGATGGAGAGGCATGGATGGCCCACTTAAGCATCTTGCAGCCACGATGCTTATAGTGATTTCAAATAACATCAATCAGGTTCATATTACCGGTCTATTCTACGTAGATACAACTATGCATGGCAGAAACCTATTTTCGCGGAAAAATATTAACAATTATTTTTTTATGATCGTTCCTTATGCAAGGCTTGTATATTTTCTTTTGAACTAGAACTGCCTCAACTTGTTAATTTGTTGGGCAAAAGTTGTCTGCTCATTGAACGGACTATACCTATATAGTAAATATGTAGATATATTGCCAAATACACAAAAGTCTCCAATAATTTATTGAATAACTAGCGAACCCCCGCATACCTTTTCATCTTATGGACAGATTCATGGTCAATGAAGATGTTCTACCATCGTTTCAAGATCTTCGAAAAAATATCGTCGAGTGATCCTTCTATACCGAAGTTTTGAAATTGCATGATATATGTGACAAGACTTACTTTAGAACTATAAACTTCTTGCTTACGGTTGTGGCCATGCTTCCAGCGACCACAGCTAGTGTTGAAAGTACCTTTTCATCTATGAAAAAAAATAAAAAAAAAAAACTCTCAGTAGTGCAAAATAGAAATATCAATAATTTCAAACAATTTTTATTGTAACGCTCTGCGGTACACAACATTTTGTGTTTTTTCAGGAATTGTATTGCCTAGAAAGATAATAAATATTTTTGTCTATCAGGACAATGCAACATTTTCCAAGCTTTGGCTCCCATGACTGTCGCAGAATAGCATTAGCAATGTGTTGTATATCGATGCCGATGGCAACTCTGTAAATCTAATCTAATGAAATAATAAAGAGAAGTCAGTCGTTAGCTGATCGTCATATAAATAACACATGGCGCAGTCGAAATAGGAATAGATGGTTAAAACAAGAAGTCAGGTTGAAACAGAAAATTTAAATTCTGAGGAAGATTTCGAGAGCATTGGAAGTCATAGCACAGAAGGCGAAGAATCAGAAATGACGACGAATGGCGGTAATTTTGATGTGCGGAGACCAGATCCATTAAAACTAGAAGGAAACCTTGCTGAAAATTGGAGAGTTTTTAAGCAAAATTATGATGTATTTTCTATTGCAATTGGGTTAGAAGACAGAAAGGAGTCACAAGGAGAAGTCAGTCGTTAGCTGATCGTCATTAAAATAACACACAATGTTCTTCTTTTTTTTTTTGTATGTGCGGTGCCACGCCCCTATAACCCATTCAAACGGAATTTAATTGACCTTTCCATTGATGCCAAAATTTACATGAAGTAAGGTCAAATTATGAGTAGAATTAACTTTAGTTTTGTCAAAATACTTATGCCGACCAGGTACATACAAACCTGCTACAAAATAACACCTTTCCAGCAAAAAAGAATCATAAAATTCGGTGTTACCAAACTCGAGATATAAATGGACAAACAAAAACATATATCAAACTCATTTTTATATAGATAAAAAAGCGGACGCCCAAGTCTTTATTTCAAAGCAGAGAGTATGTCCTTTTAAATTTAAAATTTCAAGCACGATACGCTGTCTAGATATCAGCTAGACATGGTAGCAGGATAATTACATTTTACTCTACCCATACGTCGAAATCATTTGCATCACTCCCTCATAATGGCGCGTCCTTAGTGTCAATCATCGGTCATTAATCAGCAATCAGTCTGGCACACACTCATTTGAATCTATACCATGGATAATTTCATTAGCAATGATTTCAGAATTCAGATCTACGCTCATGGACATTATAATATACAGACACACACTCATAGACGGGATTCATCATCAGATGCAACTAAAATATTTACTCTACCTATGGCGCTGCGTGGAATACCTATACACTCGGGTACGTATTTGTATAAGTAAATAAAACAATAATATCGCATATAACACACGTCACTAGCACAGTGTATATTGTAACTTTATTATCTACAGAGTATCCTAGTCCTGATGGCCTTTCCCATATTTTAATGAAATACAAATTATGTCATCTACGATGGGATACACAGTTGACTGGTGAAATCCTTGGTTAATGAACAAATTTCCTGTTTCAGATCAATAGCCCTTTTAGATGTGTAGATGGGATACCTACCTATGTACATGTCTCTATCTGGATGTATAGTATAGGCCTATGTAAAAAAGAGAGTTGTTAGTGTGCACATTTCTGTCTAATGCTAACAGCGAACTCAGAACTCAGTTTGGTTTTACACTTGCATTCTTTAGGGACTTAGAATTACACTAGGAAACCGCTGCTACTTTGGTTTGTCAAAATAATTGGGTTCAAAACTCCTAACTCGAAGGAAGAAATATATGCACTACAAAACCCTTATCCTGCCAGTTCTTTTCTGGCACCGAGTGCTGGGCGATAAATAAGATGGGAGAGCCAGATAGCACTGGGCTCCTTCGAAAGAAAATTACTTCGGCGGATTTTTGGTCCTGGTGAAGGATGGATGATGGAGGACAAGATACAACCTCGAACTCTATGAGCTACACTGGTACTCTCACAGGTGAATCAAAGGGAAACGCGGTCGAGGAGAAAGCTGAGACAGATGGAACATCCGCTTTCAAAGAGGCTATTTTCGAAACCGTAAAAAGACAGGGCAATAAAATGGCCGAGAAGAAGGCTGAGGCAGCTGGAACTTCCGTTGCCAATGAAGCTGGATCCGACGTCAAGGCAAATCAGTGCAATAAAATGACACAAATAGTAAGTGTGCGAAGCAAAATGAGCACCAGAAGGCAAAGGCTGCATCTCGATTCGCTATGCGCATGGTGGCCAAGTATGAGGGTAGCGATCCTAGCACCCTCAGCAAATGGGAGAGATCTGCTTTTGACAGAGCAAAGGCCGTACTCGCAGACCGATCGCTCAGTCAAAAGAAGACAAAGGTAAGGGCTGCTGTGCAGGCGAGGGAGGGAGCAGGACCGGCACCCTCTACGTCTTATGCAGCAAAGGTAAGGGAAAATAGCTCTGCTGAGTAGGGTTTCAGCAGCAAGAGAGGCAGATTGGACCATGTCGCGCAGCCTAATGACGCGAAAAAGATGAAGGCTGGTACTTCATCCGCAATTCGTCGAGGGCAAAGCGACCCGAAAGATGAGCTTCTCGTTGCTGTGGTAAACGAACGGGAAACTTGCTGTCGTCTGACAATCGACCAGTGGAAATACGTCGAAGAAAAGTTCCAAGACGACCTGTGGAAGGAATTGTCCTCTAAATCAACTACATTGGATAGGACACATCGAGCGAATGGATGCTCCAGATAAGAGGTTAGAGAAGGTTCAAGGACGATAGAAAAACAATTAGTAGCTACAACAACGCACTGAGATTGGCCTTCTTTTGTTGTAGTTGGCGCAAGGTGTAGTCGCACTTGGTCAATTGACAAATCGAAATGCAAGGTTCATTTCCTGACACGGGAAAGTAGAAATATTTCTTCCCAAGTTATGATTTTTTTATTTTTTTATTATGGTAGTGCTGTAGTTCGAAATTGCAGGGACAAACCCAACTAGCGAGAATCGTTGTTATACTCCTCGCTTCCCCCACTCAGACTCTATTTATATTTATTCAAAATGTACGGATCTAAATAGTTTGTTGTTTATGTTCCAGCAATCAATTTAAGGAAAAAGCTGTTGTCTTGGAACGATTAACTAAATTTCAGGTACCAATACCTACATTAATCTAAATCACAAAATCATAGCTTGCATGGATAGAGATTAGATGACCCCAAAAGGTGGCTCAAAACTGGTTAAATCGTTTACTGATTTGAAATAAAATTATAGTTATAGTCCTTGCGAAATTGCCGGAGACATCTTTAAGACGGGAAATGTATGGCATCAACAACGCAGAAAACGCACCTCCCATACGTAGACTTAGTATACAATTTCTGTTCACTGTTCCTCATACCATTAGTAGGTATACCTGCAAATACTTGCATAAAATTTGCTTCATTAATTAAGCTTCCTTCAAACTATTATCCTCTTTGGAGAGCAAATTCTAATTAAATTTGCACATTAAACCACAATCCTTTCATAAGCGCACATACACTCATCCTGCATAGACAGAGCTTCTCCCTCATAATAGTTGACAGTTGAATTTAGACAAGCAACAATTACATGATGTTCGTATATATCTATCGCATTAGATTATGGTGAATATATGCACAAGGATATGATGCACGTCTAGCTCCATAAATAAGCGCCCAAGAAAATGGACACACTTTAGGGAAGTTTCTGAAATTCAAGCTCTTTTTTATTTTTGTCTATGCTTTGCTCCTTTGCAAGGAGTCAAAGTCACACACAGCCAGACGAGTGAATTATGTTGTGTGTGTAGGTATGCAAACATTTTGCAGGGATATACCGTCTCGTTTCGTTGCTATTCGTTTATTAGTGCTTCCTCATCGTCTTCCTTATAGCTTGGGTTGTAAATTGACTAATAAAGCTCGCATTGTTGTTGGATAACATCTTTCGGGGAAAATTCACTTAGCCAAGTTAAGTGAATTAGTTGAATAGAACTCGTAATAGGAAGCATTTCACTCTCATGATGATGTGATAATAAAATGCATGAGCTAGATGTATCTACGAATTTGTTTAGGTATAACTGCAACTGGAGTGGTTAGTAATATTGCGCGGTAGATACCTGCTAATAAACATTTTTAGTGTCCTTTAGTCTTTCCATGCAAAATTAACTATTGTGACCTATGCAATAAATTTAAGATGACGGTTAAAATTGATTAATAATAAGGCCCATTGTAAAGACTTTTTGGGGATTTAACGACGATCGATACAACAATGGACAAGATTAAATGTGCCAAAAAATGGTTAGCCATCCAACAAAGACCAGGAATGACTTGACGTCATAGCGTTAGAGATCGTAATAAACCCTCTTCAAAAGACCTTAGGTTTGAGAGGCATTTGATACCAAAATTGTAACCCCTGGGTAATCGACAGAAGCGATACCTAACGATGTTATAATCCGAAACGGAGCTACAATTAGACCATTTGCCATCATAAGTGGTCTAATTGCAGCTTTTAGGTAGCTTCCTATAAATTTTGTCAATCGTACATTATGGCAAGTGAAATTTCAGGTTAGCGAAAACATGGATTAATCATTTCGAAATTTTATTTGTGGTACCAAAATCATAATATGGATGGATGCTAAGTACCACACATCGGGTGGTATGCACAAAAAAACTATTTACTTCAAGTAAAAGGTTTAAGTAAATACTGAAAGGTAGAAGTGGAAGTAGTAGTAGAATTTGAAGTAGAAGCTCCGATTTTCAGTATTTACTTCGTTTCATTTACTGAAAAAAAAAAAGTTTTTTCTTGATTGCAAATACTTTAAGTAAATACTGAATTTATTCAAGTAAAAAGGTACTTAGAATTCGCCGGATATCATAGTAAATACTTATTTTTTTTAGTAGATGCTATGAAATTTTCAAGTTGGTCGATAGCAACTTGAAAAATTTCCAGTATTTACTGCAGAAAAACAAGCACATACTAGTTTTTCTGCATTCCAAAAAAGTATTTACTACAAAAATGCATGCGAAGAGAAGTAAATGCTTTTACTTGAAGTAAATATGCACCTAATCTTAGTGTTTACTTCATTTTATGCATGCAAAAAGTAGTATTTACTTAGAAAATCCTCAGTAAAAGCATTTACTGTCTTTTATGCATAGCACCCATCGTTAAGCCCTTTATGGAGAATATTATAAGTCGGGTTTGTACAGATTATTTATGTTTAAAACGAGACATATTTTGGCACCGGCTTATGTAAAGAAATCAATTTGTCTGCTTCCCTAAAGTAAAGCAGTTCGCTGGCAGGCCTGAGAATTAAAGTAAACTTACACCAGCTTTTGATTTTATTTTGGGATCCAGGAAGACTTAAGGATGGAAATAAATCCCAAGTTTTGGTAACTTCTGCTCTTTAAAAAACTATCACGATATGTCAGGGAGTGCGGTTAGAAAAGTTATATAAATTGGACTAAAAGATCCATTCAGCACAGCATGCAGGCGATCCGCTGAAAGTAAACTTCCTTTCAGATATTGGCCTTCGATTTTCTTTCAAAATTGGATAAGCAAAAATTAACTGGTAAGTATCTTCTCGGTTGTTTCATTAGGTATAAGCTGAAAAGTTAGCAGTGTGGCATTCGAGCGTCTCGCCATCGATGGCCTTTGGATGTTGGATCAAGTTGGGTATAGAGATGGCGGTTACTATACCAAGTATAGCTTTGCGAGATTTTCAAATTACCTAAAAAATGGGTTTGCCTATAAGCTATTGCCTAAAAATAATGTCCTTCATCTGAGATGAACATAATCTATCAAAAGTCTGTATGCTCAGCGGTTGGCAGAGGTTAGATGGGTTTGGCTAAACGAAGAATTTGTGAAAATAAAATATTATGAGCACAAGGCGTTGGAGAGCTTTAATTTTTGAGTTATAAGCAATAGCAGATGCAACCTATACCAAAAGAAGCATCTGAGCAAACCGACCGGCAAAAATGTTATATGCGGGATCATGTGCAATTCATTTGTGCGAAGGAAGATTCGACTTCGGCCGCCATTTATTTTTTTCACTGTTCCAGTTCCACCTCCATCCATCCATCCCTTTACAACTTGAAACCTGATTTACATTTTTTTTTTATTTTTTTTTTACTTTGTTGTCTTATCATTTTATTAACGTTATTAATATAAAACAATGATGACACTCAGAGAACTCTTCTCATAAAAAAAAGGAAGACTTCAACCGAACCGTTTTTCCATTTTACGCCAACAAGCGTCCTTAACTTGTTTTCATTTGCCCAGCATTTTTCCATACAACGCGTAACAAAATTCAATTTAAAAGTCATTTAACGGAGCGAAAGCTTTAAAGGTATTATCTTGCATTGTTTATCAATTTATTTCTCCATTAAAAAATCTGCACTGTGCGCGAGCAAATGGGACAGTGTCGGGAGGACGAGGACACACTTTGGGCGGTGGCTGCAAAAAAAAAAACATGCCCTCGTCAAGGGAGGAAGATTGATTTTTTCTTAAAATAATTACAACGTCATAACTAACATTATGTTTGCCAAATACCCAAAGGCGATATTGCACTTATATAGAACCATCATGACACTGTGACAACAACAACTGTTCATCCCTTGATAATATACTTATGTACGCATAATTTGTCCTCTCGTTTGAAAAGTAATCTTATAAACTAATTCGCATATTACACTCCACGATGTCATGTAGCTATATACTCGTGTTTTTTTTTTTTTAATCACCACAGGACATCGTGTTATCGAATAATCGTCAAACAAAGGATGTCGGTGGAAAAAAAATGTGTCCTTGTCACAGTTGCAAATACAAAACTTACGACTTCGTACAAGAATACCATGCTGATGTCAGCATGTGCCTATGTGTAGTACCTACCCCGCCCAACATCTGTCTAATTTTTCGGAAATAATTACAGGTCTAGATGAAGCTATAGACGACTCTCATGGGTCAGCAATTGTGACATAGTCAAGAGGCATACAGTTATGACAAGTTTTTGATTTTTACCATTCTACTAGATTTATTGTTGATTGGAAAATTTGCTTAAGGACACATGTGTGTCCTAATTGGTTGAAATCGAGTTTGGATTTAAATATGAGGTCGATGACGGTTTATCGCTGTGATGTCAGCGTGAGATTGGCATTGTGATTCAATATGTAGCAGCAAGGACTCATTAGATATAAGTTGCGAATTGTAAACAGGTGCGTAATCGACCAAAAACATTTCAATTGAATTCAAATTTATCATTTAAGTAGATCTAAGTGTTAACATCAGCTGTAATATAAATGTTTTTTATAGAAGACTGCTAATTAGACGAAATCTTTCGAGGCTGTAGAATATTTGGCTGACCTATAGACAGAGCTACGTTAATATGGGAATAGTATATTTGGGCTTTTTCTTATAGAGGGCGTAAAAACCTTCTGTGAAGCTACAAATGTAAGAAAAATAGAAAAAAACTACAATTTTTGAACTGAAAATGTTAGGTACTTGAAACACTAGCATGCTCGCTGACTCTGATGTCTGAAGCGCAATATATACTTAGCAATAACTTACTTAGTTCGATCGTTGGGTAACTCCAAGTTATTTGAGGTTTTTTTTTCAATTTAGGTATGCGCGTCATCTGTAAAGAGGTATACAGAGTTGCCGCTTCATGTTAGGTGGATGTTAACTTAGTTTATAGGTTTGCGGGTTGATAGAGCAGGTTGAACCCTACTGTACCACAATTAGTTCCTTGTGGATCCATTATGATGCTCTTTTATGGGGGGCTAAGCGTTTGTGTTAGAGATTGTTAGCTTCATGTCCCTCCTTCCTCTGATTACTCTACGCCGTTCAGTCATCCTGATATCCGCAGCATCATTGGAGGGATGTTGACGCATATTCGCATCGTAGAGTTCGTTGTTAAGTCTCCTCATCCACCCCCAGGCAAGTCAATTGGAAGGACTCCGAAAATCTCTTTACAAATTTTGGGTTCAAAATGACCAAAGATAGGTAACATTGTTAGCCTTAGCAAACTTTCTGGGCAATATAGCAGGACTTGCATAGTGAGGGTCTTAAAGTATCGTTGCTGGTGTCAAAAAAAGTCTCAACGAGGTGATTACATAACCATTTTGTCTCAACATTCAAGTCGTGTCAATCGGCGTGTCATTGGGTACGCTGCATGACACCCGATCAAATATTCTTCTTATACTAATAAGTAAAATAAATAAATAAATAAATAGGCGGCGCATCAGGCGGTAGACACCCAAGCCTAGCTTCTCGCAACCATTCGTTTTGTGTGAGTTTCTATTTCTATTTTTGGAACGAATGGAAGGGACCTACAATTTTATGCCGAGTCCGAACGGCTGAATTGAGAAGCTTTTTCAGGACAGTCATACTCTCGGATGTTTGTCAGACGTTCGCGAAAGGTGGCGCAGTAGAAAAAACCTTAAGATGTAAATTGTGTTTTTCCGGGGATCGAACCTGGGATCCCTCGCACAGTAGCCCAGCACACTAACCACTGCGCTACTGCGCCACTATTCTTCTTAGGATAAATTCGGAAAAGTTGGTTAACTCGACCGAAAAATTTTATTTATCCTTTGTAGTGCACCATAGACCTAGCTTTTCACAACCAGTCCTTTTGATCTACAATTTTCTGCCGAATTACCTAGAATGGCTAAATTGAGAAGCTTTCTCAGAACAGTTCTGCTCTTGGAAGTTTGTCAGATATTCGCGATAGATGGCGCAGTGGTAAAAACCGTATGTGTTCTTTCGTGGACCCCTCGCTTTGCAGTCCATGTCATTATATTCATAAACTCAAGTCAATAAAAAAGGCTTTAAATAGGTTTTAAGCAATACTTGTCGGATCCGAATATTAAAAAAAAATGTAAAAATGATTGTTTTCGATTGCTGATTTGCTTTGGGATGGTGTTTGATGCACAGAGTTGTGTTCGCGTGGTTGTGGAACCGTTGCATCGGTCGTGGAAAAAACAATCAAACAATATGTAATGTGGCCTGTGTGTGCGTAGAGTGTTTGATAGCGCAGAAAGAAAGCGGGGGAAAGAGGTGGATGGTTTGAAATTAGTTTTGTATTTTTATATTACTAAAGTGAACTTTCCATTATACTAAATCTAAATCTAAATCAATACAAAAAGAGCGTGTTTTATGCGACAAGTCACAAGGGTAAGAACCTGGTGCGTTATGGTGTGCTGCAAAAATATTATTGCGCGAAGCCGGGCGGGTCTGCTAGTTTGTATATAAGTATTCTTATAATAGCTGTTTTTACAAAACGAGCCCACCAAAATTGCTCATATCTTAAAATCCAAAAATTTAGATAAGGCCTCATTATAGCCTCATATAGCCAAAAGTCCATCTATAAAAACACGAAACAGAACAAAACTGAAACATTTAACCCCAGAATTTCATAGGAATTCAATGGACCTGTCGTAGAACTGACTGAGAAGTTGAACAGAAAAAGTTTTACGTCCGTAAAGTTCTATGTAAAGTAAAGTAAAGTTTTATGTCCGTAAAGTCCTCCCTATAGCGAAGGTACCACCGAACTGTTGAAAATGGATCGGTTGCATTTAGAACTGAGTGGTGGTATTAAGATATTTACCTACTTACTAAACGAGCGCTCAATCTGTGAAAAGTCTTCACCTGTTACATTGCAGCCTCCCATTTCCTGCGGTCCAGATCACACAGTCCAGTCATCCGGACCAAAGGCTCCGGTACACATGACGGTCTCTGAAACAGCGATTCGGGCAGATTTGTAGGTCGGGCCATTATTTTCCATTCACTAGATGCTTCCCAAGAAATAAGTCGACGTGTATGTGATTTTTTGTTTCCACTGATATTATTTGGAATACGGGGGTATAAGGGGTTCTCTATAAAATAATAGTCGGTAGGCAAACGTACTTTTTTGCACTTTAAAGAGAGAAAAAAGTGCGGAAACGAAGAAATGAAAACAAAGAAAAATGTGCAAATAGCAAACCTGCGAGATATGTACTTGCATTAGGTGTCAAAGGCCTTCACCACAACTCTGTCAAATAATTTTCCAATAAAGTTGGCAAAATCTCTTGAAAAATGACAAAGAGCAGAGTACGAGTATAGGTAACACAAAAGTTTACCATATCTACCTATAAAGCCTCACATGTCGGTCGATAAACAAAAGTAGAAAAAATCATTGTTGGAAAATTTCATCTCGTATCTGACGCCATGCGTCACTCTAAACCCGATTTTCCTATCGCTTCTCTTTCTTTTTTTTTTCAAATATTCACTTCATTTAGCCTGCGGCTAGGGGTGTAGGTTGTTGAGCATTGTGGGGGGTGTTTTGATAAAAACAAATTTCAAATTACATTTCAATTTGCGACAACCCTTGTGAGCTCGGGGCTACGCAAATAGGTACATACACACTGTCACGGGTATACTACATCTATAAAACGAACGATATAAAGTCCTGAAGGATATGTAATAGTACGGCGATGGGAAGTTGAAACGACAAACCATCGAACAAATCACTCGGAAGGGGCGACGTCAAAAGTGTATCTCCAACCGTGGAATAGGTATAACCTCTATCCGGAAAACACGCACGTCAGGGTAATGGTGGTGGTGACACAATCTGGCTGGCCAGCAGCAGTAATTTGAGACTCATCGGGCAGGGAAAACGCCGCTCTTTATGTTAGATTTAATCTCTGGTTATGATTTTGACATAGACATTCAGCTTCTCATTATCCTGGCACAGAGTCGAGTGTGCGTCTCTAGAAGGCATCAACTATAACTATACATCGTATTCATGTCTATATTAATTAAGTGAACTTTTTTGGACACTTCTTCGAAATGTTTGTGTCACATTATATATATGTGTTCATGTTCATTCGTTGCTGTTCTAGCAGGTCCCTCAGTTTTCCTGGTTAGCTTCATGCTTCAAGTGGATAATTAATTCACACAGCAGGAGCGGCCTAATTGCCAGATTATGAAATGCCATTCAGCTGTAATGAGGCTTCAACTGAGGCCGCAGAAATCCCTTTTAAGGATTTTTTTTTTCTTTCTCGGGGTTTTCTTGATTCCTTCTTGGTTTTGCTTTCTTTTTGTATTTCAATTTTGAAAAGGAAAAGAAGAAAGTTAACGTAATTTTTCTTTTTTCTATATACGTACCCTTCTGACCATTATCGTGGCTATAAAGGTTAGTGATGGGCTGGATTTGCGCGCTTCCTGACTGTGATTGTGTTGAAAGTAATTATGGCGACTTATTTCTTGATCTCCGCTTTGACATGATTTCAAATTAATCCACTAATCTTATGCTTGTGTGATATAAAAAAGAAAAAGGAAAAAGTTGTAAAAATAAATCATGGAATATCATGGATATTTAGTTTGGAAATGTCGAAATGCTTCCTTTTTCATTAAAATTGACTCGGAAATACTAGAGCTCATTAGTGCAAGGGCGTTTATTGTATCATATTTCAAAACCACCGTTTTCAACTTCAATATACCAAATTATAGTCCAGCGACTTTGATTTACAGAAACACGATTTAAAACAATAAATTGGGTATATCTACGGGTGCACCCTTCACCATAATATTGAGCCCGCATTTTGTTGTGCAAAATCCTGACATAACGGATGGGTGTTACCTAGATTCTAGTACCACACCTCGGGGAGAAAAAGTCACACTACTTTGCGAACGTTATTAGCATATAAATATGAAATGAAACATCCTGCCATATATAAATGCGCCCCGTAAATTGTATCTATTGTGTTCGCAAATGTTACCAAAAAATTGATTCACCATTATATGCATTATATGCGGAACAAGGAGTAACATGATGTAATAATGACATTTTGACACTCATAACGTAGGCGTAACTGTCCATTCCCTTTGGCGTTTCAAATGAGAATATATCAAATTACGGGTTGCAATCAGTTTGGTTCGTATTTTCGTTTCCAATTTATGGAAATTTAAATTTGCCTCGCTAAACGTAACCAATGATTTTCAAAAATTGAATATTTGTACGTACGTATTTGCATGCGGACCGGACAGGTTAAATACTGAATACGGTGAGTAAAAGAGGATGCAATGAAGTGGAGTGTTTTAGAGTATGTGTTTGCTTTGAATGCTTTTTACAATTAAGTAGACACGCATTTAAGATCGTTCATTCTGGGGTGGTAAATTTTCCGGGTTGGTGATGAAATCTCCTTTTCCAAAATCCCCTGTGCTGAAATCCCTTACCCTAAAAGACCCTAAGAGGGTCATGGTGCCCCCTTGCAACCACCCTGCTTGTGGTCACTGTAGGATTTGGAGTAGGTGCAAGTTTGGGTATATGCAAAGTTTAGTTTGCTTGTAGGAGATTTTGGCTTAGGAAATTTCGTCCCGGGAGATTTTGGAAAGAGAGAAGAATAAAAATTAGTGATTATGTCCAGCAAGGGATTTTGGAAAAGGGGATAGATAACGTAGGGATCCCCACTGACTACCATCACTTTGGGTTTCTTTCTTCTAAACTATTCATTAAAATTATATTCAGCAGGTAGATTGACTTCTATTCATATTTTAAGTGGGCAGATTCCACGCCCCTTAAATGGACAATTTTTAATTTTTGAAATTTCTCCTTTCGTACACTGCAAGTCCTACCGCTCTACCAAATTTCGACATTCTACGGCAACTGGAAGTGGCCCAAATAAATAAAAACGATTTTCAAAAGTGGGCGGATACCACGCCTCCTGAAGGGAGAATATAAGTGTCTAGATTTTTTTCTTTCTGTACTCTGCAAGTTCTACCGCTGTACCAAATTTCATCATTCTACAGCAATGAGAAGTGGTCCAAATAAATAATAACCAATTTTCAAATATGGGCGTATACCACGCCCCTTGAATGGAAAATCTCAAGTTTTGGACTTTTCCCAGTGTATGCCCCACAGGATGTAGCATTCTGCCAAATTTCACAATTCTAGGATGGCCGGAAGTGCTTCATAATTTCGATGATCATCATCTAAGTGAGTGAGTGAGTGAGTGAGTCAGTTACGGTTTTTGCGATTTTTGAAGTCCTGTATTTTGAGAACCACTAATGCTATAGAGATGAAGTTTGGTGAGGTGGACCTTTTTAGTGAGTTTGATAAATGTTTCAAGTTTGAAGTTTTTGGCCCAATCAGATACATCGTCTTAAGCAGGGCGGAGAGGAAGTGACTTTTGCGATCAAATCGCTAAAAGCTGTCAACGTCGGAGTGGATGAAATCCGACCAGAAATGTTCAAGTCCTTAGGTGAAGGGACAGCTAAATGGCTTCCTCGTGTCATTAAAGAAGTCTGCGAATGTGGCAAAACACGCATTGTGTTGAAGCTGAGATGAAAGTAACAAATCTGAAGCGATGGTCGTCTTCAGAACGTCTGTTCAATCCACTCTGCATTTGGGGAAACAAAATGAAGCGGTCCATGCTTCGGTGATTTGCTCATGTTAAACGCATGTCCCCAACCAGGTTCCCAAGTCATGTTACGTATCATCAGGGAGGCGTCCGCTAGGTAGACCCAGATGGTCAATCTCTCCTCTATTCGTATGGGGATTGCCTTTGATGGTTTAAGGTCGATGGGGGAGAATCGAGAGTTATGGAGGGTCCACTTGAGCAATCCCACTTATAATGGATAAGCGGACCATTGAAAATGAATAAATAACCAGAAAAAAGAAAAATCGCTCCAAAGAATAAGAAGAAGGTAACTTGGAAGTGGCAAGTGGGTCGATTTTGAAAGTTATTTCAGCGTGGTAATGGTGACGCTAAGGTGACAAAGGTGCGTGGCAGCAACTATACAGAAGTCGCGGACTTGTGACAGTTTTTACAAATTGAGTACCTACCTAGACCTACATTTCTAGTCGGATAGCATTTTTCTCTTTTCTAGTTGGCATAAAATATCGATAACAGTTGACTTCGATGCCCGACTGTGGAGTAGTCGACAATTAATCTAGTCAAAAATATCCTGCCTGAATTCCGAAATATTTTGTGGAAAGAAATTCATATTTTTACTAGCGGGCCCGGCAAACGTTGTTTTGTCTGCTCCGTTTTATTATTTGAAATTTTATTTATGATTTTTTTGTTGAGTCTATATTATTTGAAATTTTATTCATGAGCAATAAAAACAATAAAAACAATTTTAAAAGCAAGGATAAGCTTTTTAATTTAAATTAATTTAAAAAGCAAGTAATTTACTTTAAAAAGCAAGAAAAAGATTTTTATTTTTTTTTTATTGTTGAGTGTTTATTATTTAAAATTTTGTCGAATCTGATCGCAGCGCCATCTACCGGATCCAATTGTGAATCTAAACCATCCTTAAACCCATTCAAACATACACGCAAAATTTCATTAAAATCGATCCAGGCGTTTAGGAAGAGTTCGGTTACAAACACGTACAGAAGAATTATACTATAATTATAGTATATTAAGATTGACTCTTTATGCAAATATGTATACATATTTGTTTCAAAACTTTTTTGTATTAAAGAAAGTACAATAGGAAATTAAAGTGTGTGACAAAAGGCAAATCAAGTTAGCTAACGCGTTCGGATAATCGGAAATTTCGACGAATCTAGTTAGAGTGACCATACCTACCTACTAAAAATCCGAACTTTTCCACTCTGCCTGTGGAATTTTGTAATTATTTTGCTAAAAATTAAACCAACATATTCCGTGCAAAGATGGTTTTTATACGTTGCCGTGTTTGTAGCTGGAACGGATTCTATGGGTTGTGGCCTTTAGTTTTTGACACGGAGACGGACATCACAAACTATACTAATTAATTAGGCCTAGAGCTAAGGTCAAAAAGATGTATAAAGCTATAAAGGTTTCTCTATTACAGATCACAACGAACTCTTCATGGAAGGGTATTCTCTCATTTACTCTGGTATTGGTATATTGTTTTCTACATCCTCCTGGAGTTGAAACATACAAGATTCATGCTCAAAATGTAGGGTTAAGCAGATGACATCGTTTTATATATATCAGGTAAATAACCGCAGACTCTTGCCGACTTCCCATCGTTGCAGTTTTAGCAGCTGTCAACCCAACCATCATTAAGCTTGTCCTTTTTACAAGAAAATACAAAACCAAGGTCCAAGTTTCTCCCTAATACCTACACTAAAGGAAGACTCTCCAAGTCTCTCAAATAGCGATAGTTACTTGAGTTTAAAAGTGCATCGGAAGCTTCAATGGAAAAAGAACGTTAACGAACATTTCAAGAAAGCAATGGATATACTTCTGCAAGATTTCGGTAGGTACCTATCTCATGTGGCTCATGAGAAGTTATACTCCCGGACGTTCGCGAGAGGTGGCGCAATGGAATTGTTTTTCCGAGTGTTGAACCATAGGAAAATGAAATCAAATGATGAAATGGACAGACTGCGACCCTCAACTTCAATGAGAATGGCAGTTCTCTGTCTGCAAGCTACAAATTTGTAGATGCAAAAGTATTGTTTACATTTTTTTTTTTTCGATGAAAGGTGGGAAACTTGCGGACGTCTATTGGTACTGGATTATTACCAACGAAATAACACGTATGCCTTGTTTTCGGAAACGGTTTCATAATGTGGAAAGCTTGAAATAGTTGTATCTCCGAGTTTAATTAGGCTTTTACTGTAAGAGTTATAACCCGTAGATAGAAGTTTGACTCGCTTCCCCATACCGAGACCTAAGCGTTACTTTATTCAAAACCATTTCAAAATGGTCATGGGTTGAAGATAACAGATAGCAGCTACTCGTATATAGGTACCTAAAAATACTGTTTATTTTAGTTCATCCTAAGGAAGGAACCAACGAGTAAAAGATACAGTGGGCGGCACAAGTATTTTGACAAAACTAAAGTTAATTCTGCTCATAATTTGAAAGTTACTTCATGTAAATGTTGGCACCAATGGAAAGGTCATTTAAATTTCCTTTGAATGATACAAAAATTTCCTTAACCCATTAAGTACCCATTTAAAAATTTTAGAATTTAGAATTTTTGTGCTTGTCTACTTGTTTGACTTTTTTCCTCGATATCAAAAAAAAAAACGTTTTGATGCAAAAAGTTTCTCCAAACAATTCTAATAGTGACTGTAAAAAAAATTTCAAAAATCTCTTCGCTAATATTTTTTATGATTTTTTGAAAATTGCTAAAAATTAAAAAAAAAAAATTTCTGAGATCATCCCATTCAAAAAATCATAAAAAAAATTTGCGAAGAGATTTTTGAAAAAAAATTTGTTGATGCCAAAATTTACATGAAGTAAGTTCAAATTATGAGCAGAATTAACTTTAGTTTTGTCAAAATACTTATGCCGGCTGTATGCTATGAAAAGTTCGAGCCTCATTGTTACAGAGATTTTAAACAAGAATGTCCTATAATTAAGAGCATTTCCAAATCTGCATCTCGACTAAAACAAACAAAGCCGCATCGCTACGCCAGCTGGGGTTTGCTCAGCTCTCGCAAGTAATTATATTGTTAGGCAATTTCGCGCCCTGTTACCCAATTTCCCATTCCCACTGTAAACTCGTGAACTCGTAAACTCAAAAACGCAGCCAACCGCAAAATCCTTCTTTGGATTGTTGCATATACATATTTGTTCATCTGATGATCTGGATCTCTTTCACTGGCAAACAACCGACAGTAACAAAAAAAAAAAAAAAAAACTACGCTCAAAAGTATCTGCAACAAACAAATGAGGGTATCTATCGCCGAGGACCAACACTTTGTATCTCCTATTACAAACCACCGCACATCCTCCAGAAATAACATTCTCTCTCCGCAGCTCGCATGTCGCAGTTGTGTTATTTTGTCGCACAAAAGGTCCTTCTGAAGTGTAAACATCATTATTCGCATCAGTCGTGTATTGTGTTGAGGTGTCAATAGGTAATACATACACACTCTTTGCGAAAGGACAATGGCGTTAGTAGTTTACACCTCAACACAAACCAACAACAGCGAAAGAGGGAATTTCATGCCTAACTCGTCCTAAGTACTTAAATCCAAATTATTCCCAAAATGAGACTACCACACAACGGGTGTGCGGTGCGGAAAGGTGACGCAAAAAATCAAACACGCACTCTTCCAATATCCTGGAGTTACAAACACATAACGACCAATAAGGCGTTTATGTTTACACATTTTTGCTTGAAGAGGTTTTTTTTTTTTTGTATTAGCCGGCCCTTGAAATCAGATCAGGATATGGGAATGTGATCTTGAAAGGATCTGTATTCCGTATTTTGTATTTGCTTCATCCTGCTGCCAATCAAGGTGTTGATGAGAAAAACAAATTACTGAAAATAATTTCCCTCTCAAGGATATTATTTGTGTTATAATCATAATGCAACGGCAACAGGATATTGTTTTCTATTTCTAGCAGTCGTCGTCGTTCAGTGCCAAATTGTTTTCTGTAAATTTCAAATATCCTTTTGTTGGTAATTAGACTGGCAAAACAAAAACGAAATTGGAATAAAATTGCCAAGGAGCGTGATATATAGGTGCCTCTATATTCCGCGAAAGGATTTACTACAGTAATGACGAATCACATCGAGGATAATACGAATTAACAAGGAAATTGAAGTGGAACAGAGTTTCACATTTTTTTCTTCTCCGTCCGTGCGTCGGTTGGAGTTTTTTTTTCATGTAATTACTGGAAAAAGGATTTGTCCAGACCTTGTTCATTTCAATTAATTTTTTTTTTACTAATTTAGTCCTTTGTTAGAGATGCATTTCCTGCCGCACTATGAACGTCTATTTGGGATTAAGTAAATAAATTCCCAAAACAATTTGGAGTGAGCATGGTATGCTCTGTTCATGTGTACCAATAGGTTGACCTCCCTCCCCGCCTCTGGTGTGGTATAAAATGCATTCGTTGATCTGGAATTCTCAAATCCAGAATAGAAAATTACAGTTTTCAATTAAAGTTCCAATCGAACTAACAATGCCAAACTCGACTGATTGGAGAATCTATATTGAAAGCCACATACACTCTAACCGATGGATGATGTGAAATGTGCATCAACGGGCCAGCATCCATGGACAGACATACAAAGCATACACACCACGCATTTCATGGACCATTTATAGTGCAGTGTAGTAGGAATCCATTTTTGAAATCGTGCTTCAATAACTGACCGTAATTAGTGTGCACTCTCTACGGCATATACACAGGGACAGGGACACAGGCAACGAAAATGAAATCGAATTGCACAATAATTGTGCAGATTAATTCTGATTGAGTTGCGGTTAAATGATTGTCTGAGTCGTTCTCATTGTAATTCAGTTTTGCAAATGGAGATGAAGAATACAGTTAGGCTCAGGATAGCAAAATGGTTTTGCAGCTGAAGGACAACGATCGACTGGACATTGTACAGATTTGTGTATTTGATGTTGTACTACGCGTGATACGGAACTGTCTATGAAGACAATAAGGACGATTTCTAAGGACTGACAATGCCAATAATGAACTTTTTATACATTTCTGTAAAAATAAAAGACGACATATTTGAGCCTCCCACAAAGTCAGCTGGGTGTCAAGTGACTGTAAATCAAATTGATCATTTGGTGATCCAACATCTCTAAAACGTTCGAAAAATGGTGGCTGCAGTCGGCTTTCTAATTGCATCTACATAAGTTCAAAGACTTCACAATCTTCACATGTGGAGTTGAAATACTGCCTGTAGATGGCAAAGCACTTGGCTTTGTGGAAGAAGTCAGAAACACCAAACTTTGGGTCGATGTACAAGTCTTATTGTTCATTGTGTCTTACTCGTACGGATGTGGCGAAGATGGATCTGTCTGTAAATGAGGACAAAGCGAAGTACATATTATGCTGTCAACGAGAAATGTGTCTCATAGCATCGACGACTCGGACAAAATGTCACGATGGACAGAAAACGACGGCGACCTCAACCAACTTGGTGTGCGCAACTGAAGGCAGCTAGCTAGGGTCCGAGTTGGCTGGAGGGGCTTGTTGGTTGAGGCCGTGGTCCAACGCGGACTGCAAGCCCCAAAAGAAAAAGAAGGGTCTTACTCGTACTTCTAGTAAAGTACTTACCCAACAACAGTTGTTGGATAGTTGCTATCGATAGCTTAGCTAAAAGGTGGCAAAAGTTGTCACCCGATGTTCGCTGTCATTTTTTTACGAATGAAATAGGTACGATGGTTCCACATTTAGATTATGTTTATCTGATGTCTTTAATTGTTTTCTATTAAGTCAGGAAAATTATATTGGCTAAGTGGCTGCGAGCCGCCAGAATTGATGACCATTCGGGCCTGATTTATAGCTTTTTCCATCACTCTTGCCAGAACTTCCGGCGATTGGACGTCGCATTCTTGATGGATATTCTCTTTAAGGGTTTCAAGAGTCTGTGGCTTGTTGACATAGACTCGTGACTTCAAAAAACTTCTGGAACGGCTAAATCAGAGAGATTAGACTACCCAGAAATGCAGCCCTCAGAATTTCGGTTGTGACTCGTGCAGTATGCGCCATTGTTCCATCCTGTTGGAAGCACATGTTTTCCAGTTCCAATTCGGCTACAGTTTTTTCGTCTACAAATAAATAGTATTTTTCAGAAAAAAAAATGGAAACGTCGTCAAAAATCGAAAAAACGTCTGAAATTTATTAGAAATCGGTTGAAAATAAATAGAAATCATCAGAAAATCAGATATTGGAAACGTCTGAAACAATTTTTAAAATGTCTGAATATCGTCTGAAAAATATAAAAATCGTCTGAAAAAAATTAAAAGTCTGTAAACTTAAAAAACCCGTCTGAAAATATAAAAAAAAAAAAACAATTAAGTAAAAGGGAATATTCATAGAGACAAAAATAATGCTGACGATTTATTCAGATTTTCAGACGAAATTTCAATTTTTTCAGACGAATATTTAAAAAAAGCTGACAAAAACTAGCAGATGAATATGAACAAATTAGAAAATGAAAATAATTTATTTACAGACGAAAATGTTTTAACCGTCCCAATTCATCAAATTGAGGAAGGAAAAAGTCGTTCAGGATGCCTCTGGAATGCTCGGCGTCCACAGTAGTCGTTTGGCCCGCGGTATATTCGAAAAAGTAGATAAATAAGGCCCGAACAGCACACCATGCAGTAACTTTAAAGGGGTGTAATGACTCATCGTGGGTTATACACAGATTTTTGGTGCCAAAGAAGCGATAATGTTGCTTATTTTGCCTCGTCGCTCATGATGGTTTTCAATGAAAAGATGTCTCCATCTCCATCGTTGTCGAGATTCAGGGTGGCTCCAGCATAGGTTAGACGCGCTTGGCGGTCAACAACTAACAACTGATGCACTGTCTGCACTTTGTAAGGAAACATTCTTACAGTCTTCCACCAAAATTACCTGTTTTTTTTTTTTTTTTGGTTGCGCCAATGGATGTGGTGATCTTCTAATGATGCGGTAGCCCGTGCTACCAACATGCACGATTCGCAAACCCACCCAAATAATCGATTCCAGGAATGCGCCTGACGTACTAATCCACACGCTATTTCCTTCAACTACTCTCCTCGCGGGACTGCCGTTAGGTATTACTTCGCGGGGCTGGTTAGCAACTCGCTAAATCCTCCGCTATGTCGGCTCTTCTAAGTCATTAAAGTCTCATTAAGTCTTCGTTTACACTCGTTATAGAGGATAGGATAAAGCATACCTCCAGCCAGTTATCTTCTGACCTTAACATATGGCTTATTCGACTTTGGGAGTTTGGTAAGTTCGCTCTTCCCCCTGCAAATCGCATACAATGGAACATTGCATGTTCTGTATCTTCTTCTTCGTCGTCTGGGTATTCGGGATAGAAAGGTCAGAACCAAAATTACCTGTAAAGACCCCGGATTGTTGCCCGATTGCGTGGCACATCGTCTATTCGATACTCCGGGGTCCCCTGGGACATCTTCAGTCACATCTGCGCTATTCTCAGTTGAACGGCTATCCGGGGCAGGCCAGACGTGGCAGTATATCGTGTTATCCCATTCCCATATTCTTCTAGGCGATCGGGTAAACGTCGTAGTGTTTGTCCGATTGGTGTTGGATGATTGCAAAGCGCAGTAGCCGCAAATATACGCTCTACCACGTCAAGGTGTAAAGTACTCGGAATAAGTTTCGACTATGGCAAACAAGGCCTGTCTACGGCAAAGCTTATAATAGCCGATAAAATATCGAACCACATCAAAGGCTAGTAGCTACTGTGCGAGGGATCCCAGGTTCGATCCCCGGAAAAACACAAATTACATCTTAAGGTTTTTTCTACTGCGCCACCTCTCGCGAACGTCTGACAAACATCCGAGAGTATGGCTGTCCTGAAAAAGCTTCTCAATTCAGCCGTTCGGACTCGGCATAAAATTGTAGGTCCCTTCCATTCGTTCTAAAAATAGAAACTCACACAAAACGAATGGTTGCGAAAAGCTAGGCCTTGGGTGTCTACCGCCTGTTGCGCCGCCTATTTATTTTTTTTGTTTTTTTTTAAATTTATGGATAAGATGAGATTACAATCAAGGCGCTTACAAATTATAACACGGTCGGCCTTGAAGGTAATTTCGAAAAGCTTGCAGAAAAATTCATTTATAGAGAGTGCTGGAAAATAAAAAGCTTTGCAAACGAAGTGGAAGAAGGGATCGAATTGACAGGCTCACTCGAAAAGGGATAGGTACTTAAGGATTCATTAAAGCGCTTGTTTCAGCTTGTCTCAGAGAAAATAAAGGGACTTTTGGGGACAGTCGATGTCGAACAAGTAAGGATCCGCTAAGGGTTCGTCTAAGTCAAGAAAAATTCCACATTGCGGTTTCTCGAATGCCGATGATCAAGTTTGGTAACGTATTAGCTTCCAGTGTTCAGACTAAGGGGGTCGGGTCTTGACCGATTGCAGCTGACGCAAGTGGTTTTCCTTATTCATGCTAATCACTAAGGTCTCGGTTTTTTTTTTGTGCATCGACGTGTTCTTTTTACCTTTTGGTAGATCTTCCGAAGATTGTTCCTGGAATAGCCTGTTTCCTTTTCTTTATTTTAGGCTTCTGAAATGTTATGTTATGTTATGTCCTTTCTACTCAACACTTTCGCCTAAAAATGAATCACCATATCGGATAGATATGACCAGTAGGTACCTTATGGCTATCAAACGGATGTATATAAGGAATCACAATTGATATTATATTTTATTTATGTATAGGTGTACATCGCCATTTCTACGCCAACAACAAAAAACATTTCGAATTTTTTAAACCCGTCAAGATCATGTCGAAATAGGTCTTTCTTCACATTGTCAACATAAATAGAAAATACTGTATACCATATTATTTGAATGCTATAAACAACACAACCACCCCATTGACTGTTAAAAAAAAATGTAACAAACCAATTTACGGAATTAAACCTATAATTTGTGATATCCTTACATATACAAGCATCACCGCTGTGCTATGTATATTCTGCTTCATTCTGTTGTTTGCAAGGACATCCCACTGTGAAAATTATCGAGGGTCGATTTAGTAACTCAATTGAACAAATTTTTAAAATTGAAATTTTTTTTCCTTTCCTCAATATTCACAGGATATCCTGGGTGACAGTAACAAGACATTTACCGCGGATGATGTCAAACGACTAGAGGTGGTTACTTTTTCTCTCCCTCTCTCTCTCTCTCTCTCTCTGTCAACACTCTAGGTAAAATTAATTTTTATTGAAAGTTATATTTCTAAAGAATGTTATCTGATCGGCAGTTATTATACCAAGCTCTGTTGAATAGCGTTTGTCAATAACGCCTTCTAATGCATCCAGCAGGCAAGAGTGATCCGATTCAGCATGAGCATGTGCGACAATGGAGGATTAGTGGCTTTCTACAAACAGTAGCACAGTTCATTGTTGATGACATATTTGTCACGACGCATATGTGGAAATGGATTTTCTCACATGGGCTCTTATACAAATCGGATGCTTCGCAGGGACAACGCGTTTAGCCATTATACAAGGATTAGATGGATTAACGATTGTTAAGTGCACAACGAACCCGATTCGTTATTGTATCCGTATGTGGTCGGTCTTGTGAGGAAAATCTATAGACCTTGTCGCAGGCGTTTATCTACCTATACCTACTTCTCTATGCGGTTATTCTTCACAAATAAGATCGCTATCTCAGCATGCGTGCATTGTTATCTGGTTTGGAGGAGGATGTGAAGAGTTATAGATTGGAGCGATCATTGTAGATGTCTGATAGCAAACCCATAAGAAAGCAATTTCACGAGTTAGGTAGGGTTTACTAAAAAACTATAGACAATTCTTCATTTGGATTTTTAAGATATTGTAGTGTGGATTGAAAAGTACTACTTATTGACCACAACGCCATCTAATGGAAAGTAGACGAACTTATTCAACGGAATTCGAAACTTCGAATCTTCCAAACTCAACGAATGGTGAATGGTCTAAAACGAAACTAGTACATTCTCGATTGTTCCGGTTGGAGTATAGAATATTCGAGAAGCTTTAGTGGGGAGTATAAAAAGGGTTGCGAAATCCGACGAGAGGATAGTTTATCTTTAAACCGTGTAAAGCAAAGTTCGAATAGTATCGGTAGTGATTTAAAATAAGTGGAAAAGATTGTAATAAGTGGAAAAGATTGAAATAAGCGGAAAAGTTGATTTTAAGTGATATTGTCTTGTAATAAAAGTGATTAATTAAAGTTTAGTAAACAGAATAGTGTTTTATCTTTTCGAATCCCAGCCAAATGTAACATTGGTGTCAGAAGTGGGATAAAACGCATTCTGTGCGAAGTGTTGTGAAAAAAAACAGTGAATTAAAAAAAAAAAAAAAAAAAAAAAATGAAAAAAAAAAAAATAAAAATTAAAAAAAAAAAAAAAAAAGTTAATTACCTCATTTGTGGCAGTAGAAAAACAAGACTAAATAAAGTGAAGTGAAATTGAATTCTGTGCTAAGTGTAGTAAAGATTTAAAAACAAAAAAAAAAAAAGTGAATTAGTAAATATGGTTCGCACATTGGCATTACTTCAACTCAGCATACCTCAGTTAAAAACTGAGCTGGAAAAACGGAATCTCTCCACTGCTGGGGGAAAAAGTGACCTCATACTTCGTCTGCAGGAAGCTGTCGAAAGCGAGGGAGAAGATCCAAAATCCATGCTATTCGAAGTGACAGAAGAACAAGTAGCACAAGTAAGTACAGGCGCTGACATGGCCGCTATGATGGCATTACTTCTTTCCAAGTTAGAAGAACAGAAGAATTCTATCGAATCTAAGTTCGCTGAACAAAAGAATTCTATTGAATCTAAATTCGCAGAACAAAAGAGTTCTCTAGACGAACAAAAGAATTCTCTAGAAGAACAAAAGAATTCTCTAGAAGAACAGAAGAATTCTATTGTCGCTGCACAAAAAGATTCCGTGGAAGAATTTAAGAATGTTCTAGAAGTAAAATTCGACGCGATTGATAACAAGTTAAACCAGCATGAGACAAAATTTGACGAAATGAGTCAAAAATTACAAAAACATGATACAAACTTCGAGAACTTAGCTAGAGAACTGGACAAAGTCAAGAAACAGAAAGCCCGAGAATATTCTGCTGATTGCCCTAGAAGGAAGGAGATGCAACCGCCTGTTTTCGATGGACAAACATCATGGCCAATTTATAAGCGGCAGTTCGAAGCAGCTGCAATGACCAACAGCTGGGACGACGAGGAAAAGTCCATCGCACTAACGCTAGCACTACGAGGCACAGCTGCAGAGTTGCTTCAAACTATTTCTGAAGAAAAGCAACGCAACTACGACGCATTGGTGAAGGCTATCGAAATGCGCTTTGGTGATGACCACATGCAGCAAGTATACAGGGTGCAACTGCGCAGTAGAATCCAGAAGCGGGGAGAAACGCTCCAGCAGTTGCAAGCGGATATCGAACGGCTGGCGCATTTGTCGTATCCCAACGCCGGCCGGCGAGGATGTCATCAACGAAATGGCTGTAGAGGCGTTTACCCAAGCCATAGAGGACCGACAACTGCAAATGGCTGTACGAATGGCTGGAAAGAAAACTCTCCCTGAGGCACTGGCATTTGCCCTGACCATGAAAGCTGCTGACCAAGCATCTCAAGGGTTTCACCGTGTGAGAGAGATAACAACCGTCGAATGCTCGTGCCAAAGGGCAAACGTCGTAGAACAGAACAGTGCTCGCAGGGGACCGATTCGTTGCTGGAACTGTAACAAAATTGGACATCTACAGCGACAATGCAGAGCTCCACCCAGACACACTAGTTGTCCGTACTGTAGCGCTAGGAGTCGTAATGAAGGGGCATCTGAGCGTCCAGCGGATGACTCTTCTCAAAATCATCAGTCGGGAAACGTGTAAGAACCAACTTCGCGGGGCAGAAGTTGGTTTCTGGAATCGACGCCCCCAGGACCACCATTCAAGTTTCCCAAACCAAACGAGGTAACAAGAGTTTGACAGTGGAAGCCCATATCGGCCAGAAAATGTATGTGGCCACCATCGACACCGGTGCCACCGCTTCCATTATAAGGAGGGATATCGTTCGCCAATCATGGTTGCACAACACCAGCAGCTACTGTCTAAAAACAGCAACTGGAGCAACAGCAAAAGTGTATGGAGAAGTACTGCTAACAATAAGTCTTGCGGGATTAGTCTTCTCCCATACCTTCCTAGTGGCCGATATATGTGACGAATGCATCATCGGAATCGACTTTATGAAGGCGCACGATGTAGTACTGGACATCGGCTTGCAAGTACTAAAGTACAGGAACGTCGAAATTCCCATGATCTACGGGGACGAGCATGTCACAGCTCTAAGGACAGTCATGAGTGAAGACGAGATATTACCACCTTCTTCAGAAACACTTATTTGGACAAGGCTGGAAGGTGATCCTGGGAGCCACCGATTCTACCTAGTTGAGCCAGATCCAGAAAATCATTATCAAAACTACGTCGTTGGAAAGATGCTTGTAGAACCTAAAAACAACATGGTTCCCGTACGAGTTCTAAATGTTGAACATAGAAGCATGAAACTGAAGCAAGGGGAAGTGGTGGGTAAGTGCGTACCAATTACTGCGGTCACAAAATTATCCAATGAGGGTCCTACCAAACCTCTTACATCCACGGAAATGACGGAGATAAAAAGGAGTATATTTGGACAGTGTGAGTTGAATCAGGAGCAGCAAGAAATGGCGGGGGAACTAATCAACGAGTTCGCTGATATATTTGCTTCGAAGAGCGGCGAGTATGGTCGGACACATCTCGTACAACACCGAATCGACACAGGAGACGCAAGACCTATTCGTCAGCCTCCCAGACGACTACCATTGGCTAAGCAGACGGAGGTTGCAGAAATGGTGTCGACGATGGAAAAGGAAGGGCTGATTGAAAGTTCGAAAAGTCCATGGGCGTCACCGGTTGTACTGGTCAAGAAGAAAGACGGCAGCACGAGATTCTGCGTGGACTATCGTCAGCTGAACAACGTCACCAAAAAGGATAGCTACCCTCTGCCAAGGATTGACGATACCCTGGATACACTATCCGGCGCCAAATGGTTTTCCACCATCGATTTGAAGAGTGGCTACTGGCAAGTGCAGATCCATCCCGAAGACCGCGAGAAAACAGCTTTTACAGCAGGAAACGGGCTGTGGCAATTCACAGTAATGCCATTTGGACTGTGCAATGCTCCAGCCACCTTTGAACGGCTAATGGAGCGTGTTTTGCTGGGACTAACGTGGAAAACCTGTTTGGTGTACCTGGACGACGTCATCGTGGTAGGAAAAACGTTTGACAAACATCGAGACAACTTGAAGGAAGTGTTCCAGAGACTTCGAAGCGCGCAATTGAAGCTGAACCCGAAAAAGTGTGCTCTTTTTAGACCAGAAGTGAAGTATCTCGGGCACATTATCTCTTCCGAAGGAGTCAGGACTGATCCAGAGAAAGTCGATGCTGTGAAAAACTGGCCGGTTCCCAAAGACAAACATCAACTTAGGAGCTTCCTGGGACTTGCGACCTACTACAGACGCTTTGTGAAGGACTTTGCCGGGATTGCCAAGAGCTTGCATCAACTGACAGAAAAAGGAAAACAATTCAAATGGTCAGGTGAGTGCGAAAATAGCTTTGAAAAACTAAAGCAGCAACTGTGTGACGCCCCCATACTAGCATACCCTACTCCTGGAAAAACATTTATTGTGGATGCAGACGCTAGTAATGTGGGAGTTGGAGCCGTCCTTTCGCAAGTGCATGATGGCCAAGAGAAAGTAGTTTCTTATTTCAGCAAAGTTCTCTCCAAGCCAGAAAGGAACTACTGTGTAACCCGGCGGGAACTTCTCGCTTTAGTCCTGGCGACAAAACACTTCCACAAGTACCTTTATGGGAGCAAATTTATTCTTCGCACCGATCATGCATCTTTAAAGTGGCTGCTGCAGTTTAAGAACCCTGAGGGACAAGTCGCGAGGTGGATCGAACGGCTGCAGATGTATGACTACGAGATACAGCATCGAAAGGGAACTCTTCACTCTAATGCAGATGCTCTCTCCCGCCGGCCTTGCAAAGCCGATTGCAAACATTGCGTGCGTCAGGAGGAAAAAGATGCCGTTTCCGTGCAGAGGCTGAGAGCTGAGCCCATTGGTGGCTGGACTGCGAGAGAGATCCGGGAGGCTCAAAGGGAAGATCCGGATATCGAGCCGATTCTCGCCTGGAAGGAGCATGAGGGAAAGCCAGACTGGCAGGAGATATCTAATCGGAGCCCCGAGCTGAAGGCATACTGGGCGCAATGGGACTCCCTTCATGTGCAGGACGGCATTTTGAGGAGAAAATGGGAAAGCTCGGATGGAAAGTCGTTCGTGATGCAGCTTATTGTTCCCAGGTCGAAAGTAAGCGATGTTCTAAGAGAACTGCATGATGGAGTATCCGGGGGCCACTTGGGAATAAATAAGACGCTCGAAAAGGTGCGAGAGCGCTTTTACTGGGCCCACTCAAGGGATGATGTAGAAAACTGGTGCAGAAAGTGCGTAACCTGTGCGGCCAGCAAAGGCCCGAGAGTGAAAACTCAAGGCAAAATGCACCAATACAATGCTGGAGCCCCTTTCGAAAGAATTGCAGTTGATATTGCCGGACCGTTTCCTGAAACGATTAATGGAAATCGTTACATCCTCGTGGTTATAGACTACTTCAGTAAGTGGCCAGAAGCATTTGCCATCCCTAACCAAGAAGCCAAAACCGTGATAGAGCAGATTGTTTTCAACTGGGTGAGCAGATTTGGTGTACCATTGGAATTGCACTCGGACCAAGGCCGAAACTTCGAGTCCAAGATTTTTCAAGGAGTATGCCAGTTACTCGGGATTAAAAAGACGAGAACAACGCCGCTCCATCCGCAATCAGATGGGATGGTAGAGCGCTTCAACAGAACCTTGAATGAACACCTATCTAAGGTTGTATGCGACGACCAGAGGGATTGGGATAAACAGATCCCAATGTTTCTACTAGCCTATCGCAATGCTGTGCATAATACTACGGGGCATACACCATCTGAAATCCTGTTTGGTCGAACAGTCCGGCTACCTAGTGAGTTGATGTTCGGATCTCCCACTGAGGAACCCAAGGATGAGGACGATTATGTTGCGGACCTCAGAGAAACCATCAGGGACGTGCATCGAAAAACTAGGGATAAGATCAAGATAGCCAGCGACCGCATGAAGACGAGGTACGATGCCAAAGCAACAACTACAGGATTCGAGGAAGAAGATCTGGTATGGCTGTACAATCCCCATAGAAGAAAAGGTATGTCGCCTAAGTTGCAACAAGATTGGGAGGGGCCCTATAGAGTAGTCAAACGAATCAACGACGTGGTCTATCGAATCCAACGAGGAAGAGGTAAACTCAAAGTTGTCCATGTGGATCGTCTTCACCGTTACATTGGGGAAAATGTTGACGCATTTGTTCGGGACGAACAAGTTTAAGAGGGGGATATTGTAGTGTGGATTGAAAAGTACTACTTATTGACCACAACGCCATCTAATGGAAAGTAGACGAACTTATTCAACGGAATTCGAAACTTCGAATCTTCCAAACTCAACGAATGGTGAATGGTCTAAAACGAAACTAGTACATTCTCGATTGTTCCGGTTGGAGTATAGAATATTCGAGAAGCTTTAGTGGGGAGTATAAAAAGGGTTGCGAAATCCGACGAGAGGATAGTTTATCTTTAAACCGTGTAAAGCAAAGTTCGAATAGTATCGGTAGTGATTTAAAATAAGTGGAAAAGATTGTAATAAGTGGAAAAGATTGAAATAAGCGGAAAAGTTGATTTTAAGTGATATTGTCTTGTAATAAAAGTGATTAATTTGTAACATGTAAAAAAAAAAAAAAAAACAATATTACTGGCAATGCTGCAGTCTGTTGGTAGAAGCAACGCCATCAGATGGCGCACTCGGCATTAAGAGTAAAAAATTTGTGAACGGGTGTGATCGGAAAGTGTGAAAGCGATTCGAACATATTTGCCTCATGATAAATGTTGAAAAGTAAAAAATAAGTGAAATAAACAAAATCAAGAAAAAGGCTGTTGACTTTTATTAAAATTACTTATCTTAAAGCTCAGATGTGGGGTAAAGAAAACCACATTCCGTAAAATACATTCTGTGAAAAAGAAATTCCTTCCGTAAAACTGAGTGAAGTGCGCAGCAGTGCCGCGTGGAAAATTAAAATCTACGAAATTACAAAGCATCTGTGCGCGCAACATTAATTAGTGATACAAAACCATATTGTCTATTGTGAAACATTCCGATAAAAGTGTTATCTTCCGAAAAATTTAAGTACGATGGCCGATACACGTCGGTTTACGCGCCAAGAAATGGCTGAGTTGTGTACGGAGAAAGGGATCGATTTTCCGAATAGTGCCACATTGAATCAATTGCGGGCTTTGTATGCGGAACATAACAAAGACCTTATAGTTGTCATACCAACCTACGACGAGTCGTCACTGAGTCAAACATCGCCAGCTGACGACATTTGCCTAGCGCATACGGATCCTCCTAATCACATGGAGAACAAAGTCTCCGAGCTACCACCAACTGATGTTCCTCGCCCATCTCATATGGAATCCTCCGCTTCGATTGAACCAGGTATTGTTGCCCAGCCGATTTGTGTTGATGATGCTGAAGATGCACTATTGGATCGTCAACTAGCACGTCTGGAACGTCGCCGAAAAATTGCGCTACTAGAGAGGGAGTTAAGTCTATTAGGCGAAAGAATTCCGCAAAGCCAGAACCGCCGACATACGTTTGCAGATATCGAGCACTCCATTGCTCCGTTCACAGGTGGTGAAATGTACCCTGTACGTAAATGGATTGACGACTATGAGTGCATTGTCAAGTCACTGAACGAGAGCGACGACTTCGCATTTATCAACGCACGCCGTCTAATGAAGGAGACAGCTGCTATATTTTTGATGTCCTCAGTCGCTCGAAATTGGGCAGATTTGAAGGATGAGTTAATTTTGGAGTTTGACCGTGTATATACGCAACAAGAAGTCTTCCGTCAATTAGCTGCTCGTAAAAAACAACCAGGCGAGAAATTAAATACCTACGTTATCATCATGCAGGAGATGGCTCGGTCCAGCAGTGTGTCGGAAGCAGATTTATTGGAATTCATCATAAGCGGAATTCAAGATACGTCATCGGCAGCTTCAGTTTTATATACGGCTACAACCATTCGACAGTTCAAGGACCTGATACCGAGATACGAAAGTCTTAAAGCAATGCGCACTACACTAGGATCGCAGTCGCTTAGCAGCCGTTCCGTTCCTGGCACTAGCACAAGCGCTAGCAAGAAAATACTTCCGCCCACTTCCGAATTAAAGTGTTACAACTGCTCGAAGACTGGTCATATATCCAGAGACTGTAATGCGCCACGACGGGCCATCGGCTCGTGCTTCCGTTGTGGGTCTACTCAACATGTTATCCGGAATTGTCCAATTAAGAGCAACCAAGCAGTGGCTCACATTAGCAGTTCAGCAGATTTGCCGTCAGGAAGACTTGAAGACGAGTTGGTTGCTGAGTTAGATGAAGTTCAGTTGGTAAGTGTTGCTTTTTGTTGTAATGGTGTCAAAGGTGCAAAATTTAACGAGGTCTATTCTCTTTTTGATACCGGCAGTCCGGTTAGCTTTGTACATCGGTCCCTTGTCCCGGATGATATTTGCGGCAATCAATTATCATATTCAAATTATCGTGGATTAGGTAAAACAAAATTGTTTACATACGGTAGAATAACAGCCGTGATACGTTTTGGTAATCAGATAAAAGATGTTTCTCTTTTTGTAATTACAGATGATGTTTTACCAACGCCAATTTTATTGGGCCGGGACTCTTTGCGCTTATTAAATGTTCGGTTATGCGTTAAAATGAATTCAATGTTGTCATTAACCGATATTATCAATAAAATAAATAAAAATACATTATTGGAAAAGAATATATTTTGCACCTCCGACACTGTTTCAGATATACGGCCTATTGTTGTAAGCGACGATATTCAGCCCTATCACAGAATCCATTCGTAAGAATTCCCCGAATGAAAGCTACGATACGAACTACGAAAAATTTACTTCACAAAATCCGAATGGAATCCACAGAAGCATTGCCTCATTCACCGCTCTCATTCTCATTTTCGAAATCAGCTGTTTTGTGTCAAACATCGGTCATGTGTGAAATTTATGGAAATGAATTGTGTGTAAACTTTCAAATAATTAAATAATTATTCTTTTTTAACAACAAATTAAAAATATAAATTGTTTAAAAATGGATTCAATTGCCTTTTCAATAATTGCTGTTCGAACAGAGACCTCCAGGCGAAAGCGAAATCTGAAAAATCAGAGAAAAATACACTGCGACTCTTGTCTCTTGTGATCCCTTTGACTTCGATGAGCCAACGTACTAGTATAGGGAATTCAATTCATTTTATGTTTTAACAAGAATAATAAGCTTAGAGGTTTCAAATTTCGACTCAATAAACCGGCATTTAAATGTATATTACAGGAGCTGGAACATGAGTTTGACCCGGGTGTGCTTTCGTGTTCAATAAAAAAATTGATATTTGCCTTATTAGTTGTGTTTGCCTTATTAAAGTAACAAATAAAATTAAGAACAACAAAAAAATGGTAAATACTTAGTTTTTTTTATACAAAACACAATGTATTGCTGTGCAAACATAATTTTTCCCAACGTCTCCGACACAAATTACTTGTCGTAGAAAAAGAGGTAAATTTTTCGTTTCATTCGGATTCAGAGATACCTAATTTTACGAATTTCGAAATTCGTGGCAGATTTTCCACTACGAATGGATTCCATGATGTATTTTTCGGGATTCGTAGAGTATTTTCGATTACGACGGAATTCATGATAGGGCTGATTATTTCTGGTAATCAACCTGATGATAAAATAGGGGTTACGTTAAGTGAAAACATATATGAATTGCCTTATATTTTTGCTATTGAAGCGATACATATACCGGATGAAGTTGATATTTGGGATAAATTAGAATTGAAACAACGCGAAACGTTGAGTAACATAATACGCGAAAACTATTTGAATAATGAAAACATTCCGGTAGTTAATCATGGGTATAAAATGAAAATTAAGTTGAGTTCCGATATCCCATTCTATTGTCCGCCAAGGCGATTATCATATCACGATAAGAGTGAGGTTAATAAAATCATTTCAAATTTGCTCGAGAAAAGGGTTATCAGGCCGAGTAGTTCACCTTATGCATCGCCTATAGTGCTGGTGCGAAAGAAAAGCGGAGAGCTGCGAATGTGTGTCGATTATAGGTCACTAAATAAGTTAACCGTGCGCGATAATTTTCCATTACCCCTAGTTGAAGATTGTTTGGAGTATCTCGAGGGTAAATGCATTTTTAGTGTTTTTGATCTGAAAGATGGTTATTACCATGTAGGAATGGATGAAGAGTCAGTAAGTTTAACTTCTTTTGTAACTCCGCAGGGCCAGTATGAATATTTGCGCATGCCATTTGGCCTAAGAAATGCGCCCAGTGTTTTCATGCGATTTATTTTAAGCATATTAAGAGATTTTGTAGAGGCCGGGGAAATCATTGTTTACATGGACGATATTTTGATCGCCACGAAAACTCTTGGGGAACATTTTGACGTTCTTAAGCGGGTATTACGCAGGTTAAGTGAGTATAGGTTAGAATTGAAGCTATCGAAATGTAAACTATGTTACCCAGAGATAGAATACTTAGGATATTTAGTTGACAAAAATGGTGTTCGACCTAGTACTAGCCATCTAGAAGCTATCCGTCATTATCCAATTCCGAAAACCGCTAAACAGCTCCACTCGTGTGTCGGATTGTTTTCCTATTTCCGACGATTTATTCCGTCCTTTTCACGTATTGCCCAACCATTGCATAAGTTATTAAAGAAGGACGTTCCCTTTCGTTTTGATAGTGAATGTGAGAAGGCATTCACTACATTGCGTGATCAATTAGCATCGGCACCTGTATTGGCAATTTACAGTCCTAAGAGGGAGACAGAATTGCATTGTGACGCTAGCTCGCAGGGGTTTGGAAGTGTCTTATTGCAACGTCAGGACGATGGCAGATTACATCCGGTGGCATATTTTTCGAAGAGCAGTACTCCACAGGAGTCTAAATATCACAGTTTTGAGCTCGAAACTTTAGCTATCATTTATTCGTTACGCCGATTCCGTGTCTATTTGGAAGGAATTCCGTTCCGTATTCTAACCGATTGTAATTCGTTGACCATGACACTCAATAGAAAAAGCGTCAACCCGCGTATAGCGCGATGGGCCCTTGAATTAGAAAACTATAATTATTCTATCGAACATCGCAGTGGCTTAAGGATGGGGCATGCTGATGCACTCAGCAGATGTCATCTTATTGCTGCGGTTAATACGGATGACATTGATTTGCGATTACAGGCTACACAAAATCGAGATGTCGAGATTGTTAGGATAAGGGAAAAATTGGAACAGGGACCGCTTAAGGGTTATGAGTTGAGTGATGGGTTGGTTTATAAAATACATCCGAGTGGTAGGTTGATTTTGTACGTGCCTGATGAAATGGTAGACAATATTATTCGGATTGTACACGAGAAAATTGGCCATCTCGGTATCAATAAGTGTACAGATCAGTTACAATGTCACTATTGGTTTCCCCGGATGCGTGAGCGCATCGAGAGATTTATTCAGAATTGTATTAGGTGTCTTGTTTATTCAGCGCCAGCACAAGTTAATGCTCGAAACCTGCATAGTATTCCGAAAAAACCCGTGCCATTCGACACAATCCACATTGACCATTTGGGTCCATTGCCATCGATTGCTTCGAAGAGAAAGCACCTATTAGTCGTAGTAGACGCATTCACAAAATTTGTGAAGTTGTACCCCGTGAATTCCACCAGCACATTGGAAGTGTGCGCATCACTAAACCGGTATTTCGATTATTATAGTAGACCACGACGGATTATTAGTGATCGCGGGACTTGTTTCACATCATTAGAGTTCGCGTCCTTTTTATTAGATCGCAACATTGACCATGTGAAGGTGGCGGTAGCCTCGCCGCAGGCGAACGGTCAAGTCGAAAGAGTAAATCGAGTGATAACCCCAATGTTAGGCAAGTTGAGTGAACCTATCCAACATTCCGATTGGACCAAGATGTTGTCAAAGGTAGAATATGGGTTGAATAATTCGATACATCAGACAACTAAGCAGGCTCCTAGTGTATTGTTGTTCGGTGTGAACCAACGTGGTACGGAGGTAGATTGGATATCGGAATATTTAGATGAAAAACTGAGCCCCGATGAGCCTGCTAACCTAAGTACACTGCGTGCAGAGGCTGTATTAGCCATTAAGAAGTCACAACAGTATAATGAACAGTATTATGCGTCGAAACATAAGCCCGCAAAGCAATTCAAGGTTGGTGATTTTGTTATGTTACCCAATGTGGACACAATGGTAGGTACAAATAAAAAACTAATTCCGAAGTATCGCGGACCGTATCAAATCTATAAGGCACTTCCAAATGATCGATACGTTGTGCGAGACATCGAAAATTGCCAAATAACGCGGATACCATATGAGGGTATAATAGAATCGTCTAGGTTGAGACATTGGGTTGATGAGAGACAGAGATAAAGGCTGTCGCCAGGTACAGGTTGTTAAAAGAGTAACACAAGTGTTAAGTTAAGAAATAGATTGTGTATGTAAGCTAATGAATCGTATATTTTAAGTTATTCCTAAAGTAGTTTAATATTTGTTGTAATGGTCGAGGTCGACCATTGTTGTCAGATGGGCCGAGTTGTAACATGTAAAAAAAAAAAAAAAAACAATATTACTGGCAATGCTGCAGTCTGTTGGTAGAAGCAACGCCATCAGATGGCGCACTCGGCATTAAGAGTAAAAAATTTGTGAACGGGTGTGATCGGAAAGTGTGAAAGCGATTCGAACATATTTGCCTCATGATAAATGTTGAAAAGTAAAAAATAAGTGAAATAAACAAAATCAAGAAAAAGGCTGTTGACTTTTATTAAAATTACTTATCTTAAAAATTAAAGTTTAGTAAACAGAATAGTGTTTTATCTTTTCGAATCCCAGCCAAATGTAACAATATAGATTAACACTTTAGTTGATGACACGCACTTAAAAACCGCTTTCGTTTTCATCTGTGGCAATCGACAAACACTACTGTCGAAACGATATCGTTCCATCGCCTTCATTTTACGAGATCTGTCATCTGGTCTGCATTCAATCTTTGGCTAACTGCATCCAGCGATACACGAGAAAATTTTCCTGTTCCTTTAATCCCTTTCTTTAAAATTGACTTTAATGTAACGGATATTTTTCCACACCTTCCCATTGCTCTTACCGCCACCTACCTATTGTAGTGGGAATGACAAACTTCAGAATAGACAAACACCACATCCGAATATCCTTGACTACAACCCAACCCTAGACTACTACCTGTAATCATCCAGTGCAACAATATCCGGTTTATGGGGTTACCTCTATTAGTTCGCAATTTTTCTGTTCGATGGCGCACACCGGAAATTCATTTTCCAGGAAGCGGAAGTCAAACACCTCATTTAGAAAGCGATAACAATAATAATAGTGTACGTCGCGTCGTTGAATCATTGAGGGTGACTTGACTTGTGATTGTGAGTGCTTCTTTTACACAAGCCCTTGATTTGAAGCGGAGGTTCCGCCTTACGTTTGTGGTGGAAATTCAAAGACCCTTTTAGCTGGAGCATTCGTGAGTTTGATTTTTGCTCCGAAGTATGTAGTTAAACCTATTGGGTGGAGGAACTTTGATATGTAATCCGTTTCTCTTTTATGGTAAGTGGCAGAGTATTGATGCCCTCAGCCGGCATTAGAATCTGGGCCGCTCGGGTCACAATCAATGACTCTAACTACACAATGGTCACTGCCTCGAAGTTGCTGATAGTATCAGAGACAGTTTGTGCTATATGTGATGGACAGATGTTTGCTTGTTGATAGAAAATATTTATAGTCTTGTCCTCGTGTATTTCAAGACTAGCTTTTTTGTCTATTCTATAATCGAAAGCTGTTGGAAGCGTCCACATGTCCTAGAAGCTGGTCAGATATGTTGAAGATTGTGTATTTTATGTCGACGCTCCTTTTGTAGCGTACTGTCTGCTCCAGAAGGCTATTAACGACGTTCAATGGTACCGCATCACCTTGGCGAAATCTGGTACATGTTTGGAATAGTTTAAATGCGAGCTACCCCCAAATTGCATTTTTATCGCAGTTTTGCTGAGATTCCGTTTTTGGCATCGCCTTCATTTTTGAATTTCATTGGCCTCTTTTAAAATATGTCCCAGTGTGAAAATTTGGTCTATTTGCAATCTGCCAGACTGTAAGCCAAACTACAGTTGTATCTGCCGATTAAACCGTGTTGCAGAATAATTTGAGATGTTCACATTTTACTGCGGATAGGGTCCTTTAAGCATACCTATCTTGAGCTGAAATATCTCTCGATACCTAGTGTTTGCTTTTCTTGAAGATTGACCATATACAGGTGTCCCAGTCAGCGGACATGTTTTTGTTCATACATAGCTGTGGACCCTACATTATCTTTGTATTGGAATAGCTCCACTGGTAGACCAATACTATAGCTTATGCTTCTGTTACTAGATTTCCCTCTCTGCAAGACACTGTGTTTCTGTCTTAAGGCAGAATCCAGTTGCTTGGCTTGACAGTATAAAACATTCGGATGATGTTCCGATCGCGAAAATCTTTTTGATCTGGGGAACTATTGCTTTCCTCGATAAATCATTATACAAAGGGCTCTATCTCTGGTGTGGGTGGTAAGCTTCTGTAGTACCTGCTACTGGTTATTGGTATCTGTGGAACATGAATGCATGATAGTGAATAGTTTTACATTCAGGCGCTCTCTGTAAAGAGAGTATATTCTGGCTACTCCAGGTGAACTAAGGCATTCAACATTGAACCTTCTGTGAGGTTGGCATTTTCTTTCGTTATGCGAGAAACAGATTGGCACAGGAACAGCAACATCAACTTTGACAGCCACAGTGCACAGCGCACATTTTAGAGCAGCTGATTTTTAATGGCTAAGTCACATTACCACAGTCACAAACCACAGAGAACTAGACCGTCGACTTCCATGCACCTATACCCGATTCTCAAAATTAATGGGCCTAGGATTTTTCAAGTATGTGTGCGTTAATGGCGCTCCTCTGATTTTGTACAGCACCAATACATGAAAAATCCTGGGCTCGCAGGCAGCTTGTAGGCAAAGTCCGTTATGTGGGAGGAGGCAACGGTCTATTCTATGTGGTTTGTGACCACAGTAACATCGACATCTCGCATTAGACATTCGATCAATTAACCAAAGTCGAATCTTGCACCTCGAAATCTATTCCTGTTAAGGATGTTGGATGCGAGCCTCGCGTCGATTATTACACTTTCGAATTGGTTGGTGTGATGAGACGGTCTAAAGATAGCTATAAGTAGATGTGTGGATCCCAGGCCTTAAAAACCTTAGCATAGTAATACGCTCTGTAAAATTGCCTAGTCGGTACTAGTAGCTATGTCCTGTCATTTCGTGGAGGCTGGATTTATAAACTTCCCCACTTTGTGATTGAAGTCCGAGAAAGGAAGTTTGGTTCTCGATTCCGTATGCTTTCCTTTTCTTGGATGTCAATTCTATATTGTACTAGTCCGAGTCCTCAAATTTCACTATAGGCTTACTATAGTTAGCCAACAAAATACATCTACCTTGCAGTGGCGTGGCGTCCATATAACCCGATTCCTACCGGGTTACCTTTTAAAAGTTTCAGTTCAGCTAGGTACACAACAATGTTTACTTAAAAACGAGCAACATAAAACCCACGGGATAAACTTAATAATATGTATCTATTCATCTGCGCAAGCTACATACCCCGACCCCACCAACTTAATTGAGCATTATACACACGGAAACACACACCCTTCGCCATCATTATCATTAGTATTAGATAACTGCCCACACTCTCTGAGCATAGCCCAAAGCTAAGATAACCCGAAATATGTCGGGTTATAAAATCTCTCAGTGGATAGAACAAATTTGTCTCCTTTCTCTTTTGTACACTTGCGATTATCTGAGTTTGATCCTCTCTGTTCAACGCCCGCTTTCTTATGCAAAAAAATAACCCGATGAAAAGCGGGTTATTTGGTGGGTTTTGTGTGTATCTTTTACCGCTGCGCTGTGGTGTAATTGAGTATATTGGAAAATAACACTCTTACCGCCGACATATTTGGTGAATTTGAATTGTGTGTGTATCTCCTATCGCTGCGCTGTCGCTGTGATGTAGTCATAGTCAGTTCCTTTTTTACCTAACGATTTTCTGAGGGGAGTATCCTCTGTTCAAAGGCCGCTTTCTTATGCAATAAAATAACACGCTTTTCTCCGAGTTATTTGGTGAATTTTGTAAGTATCTTTTAAAAAATAAACAAACTGATGTGTTTATAAAGTTTATAAACAAGTCGCTAAGTGAGAAATCAATTGTTTTGAGTCTTGGCTGGCTATGATCTTCGTAGGTACCTAAATACGTTTGAAGAAATGTTTCAAAGATTAAGTAGATGATTTTGCTGGACCTCCACAAAACTCCACAAAAATTATTTTTTGGATTTATTGAACAAATCGAAATATGAAAGTTGTGCACTATTGAATCAAGATGAAAAAATATCTTCATTAATTTGATTTCTTCCTGGAGTTTTCGATTTTATGGCTTTGAACAATTAACTAAGGTTTTGTAGGTTTTGTATGCCTACCACATCTTCCCTTTGACATTTTGATATTTTTCGACTACGACTTACCATTTAAAATTATTCACGCCACGCCACTGCTACCTTGCTATATATAGGTAATATGGGCGATAAGTAGGTACCATATCTAGGTATAGAGTAAAAAAAATATTACTGCATGCTGACTACTGTCTGTATTGCTCGTTTGCTTTTACATTGTATTTAGTATTAATTTGAGCTATTAGTATTGTTAAACTCGATTACTATATAAAATTAACAGCAATTTTCCACTGATATTAATTTCTCAGAACCCGCCTCCAAGCATCAGTGAATGAAAATATTAGCTCAGCAATTTGCTTTTATTATAAATTCTTCTAGCAATTTATGGCTGATTGTACAATCGTGTTCAGATGTTAATGAACATTTAAAATAGTTATCTGCCAAACGTAATGTAAGGATACGCACGTAAAGTGTTAATACGATTTCTAATCAGCAAGCTAATAAAGAGGCTCGCCTTCATATCCCATGTGCGGATTGTAATTTGGGCCTCAAACAACGTGCCGCCGAGCCATACAGTAATATACAACTTTAAATTGAATTTTAATTATGTTAATTTAAATACAAAAAACGGTGTACAACAATTTAACGCTACTTAGCATACATTTGATGTTACAAAGGAATTGAGCTAATATTTGTCTAATTATTTGCACTAACAAGACTGATTATTATGGATTTTGATCATAAAAATTCGTAGGTAAGACTATCATAATTTTATTTGCAGGAAGAAATGGACTAGTCGCTGACCTATGCACTATATGCAGATGATCAGAGGAACTTTACGAGAAATGTGACATATGAGCGGCAGACAACCAATGCACGGGAACTTAGATCCCATAAAATAAGGATCTAAAAGAAAAAATGTAATAACGTCGCGGTTATTATGTTTATTCAAAATAAAAAAAAATATTTCCCAGACAGAACCCCAAACTGCACTTTGGAAGAAATCCATTTTGCACCAACTGACGCAAGAAATATCAAGAAGATCAACTAGTACCAAAGGTTGGGGAGAACATGTCTTCAGGACATCTGGAGCCTCCTCGAAGCTCACCACAGAAAAAATGTTAACTACGCCAATGGGACGAGGTAGACACATGTTCTTGAAGTTTCCTGCGATTTTTAAATTTTGGAAAAGTTTTTCTCAGTGCTAATGGTTCTAGGTATCTGACAATTATAGTGGATCGAGTCGATGTTGACATTTCGGACCATGCCACAAACCAGAGAGAATAGGCCAAAAATGAGAAATCCATAGAGACAGTTTCAAAAAGTTATTAGGTATGGTTAAGTATGTGTGTCATGTTAAAGTAAATGGAGGGCGAATACGCATACACTGGCACCTAATAACATTTACAGTTATTTCTGTGGTACAACACGTATTCACAGATAGAAAAGGAGGCGGCGCTACTCATTTCAAAACTGGTTCTATGGAATTCTCTTTATTGTCCGAAACTGGTGGTCTATTCTCTCTGGTTTGTGGACCATGCGAACTGCGGACTTGATCGTATAATCCTTTCAATCAGCTTCTTATTAATTTTATCTGAAAATCGTATAGTTGCCATCTGAATGTGAAGATTTATGGGAAACTTGATCACAATGATCCCAATTATGTCTTTACGAGTAAACTTTTTTTTATTGATTGTCTTGCCCAAAAAGCCACAATACATTTTTATTGTCTTACTTAGGACACTATCAAAATCGATTGACAAGTTTTTTCGTTTCCTGTTTTAGTTGTTCACATCGGGGACGTTCTCACTCCAACTCACTATTGCATCCTTAACCCTGCCATGTGAAGACTTAAAACTATGACCCAACACCCTCGTCACTTGGTAAACTGGTACTATCAGAGTCAGCTCGCACCATAGACCGGGTTTGCAAGGGACCAAGGGTATCAATAATAGCATGACATCTTTTAAATGATGCTATCCTAAAAATGTTGTACACATACACCGTAACAGGCCAATATATCTTTCATTCTTCCTTTCGTAAACCTTGAATAGACTATGGAACTTCCCTGGCACCGTCGGCGTCGGCTCCGCGGATGATATTTTGCTGTCACTAAGACTGCAGAGGGTATATAGAGGGTAGGCACAATAGGCTCCTTTAGAGGGGCCGCAGTGACAGAGCCCAATGAAGACTCTCCCAACTTATATTCTAATCTAATCTAATCTATGGTACTTGCAAGGTTTGTCTAGGTTAAAGCATTGCTTAGTAGAAGAACACTATTAAAAGCAGTCTGGGGGAAAAACTCGATTGAGAAAACTGTCACAAGTTAGGGGGAGTTCTATTTCTAAAATGAAACCCATCAAAATAGACAGGCTTCCGTCTTAGTCTCTCATCATCAGACACGATGTGGCTGTGGGTGTTGTATTCAACTTCAAATTAAACTGGGAACCTCTAGAAGAAAGACTGTGGCTAACAAACGAACTGGTCGCTGCTTTTCATGATAGGTTAGGTTAGGTTAGGTAAGGTGGCTGTCCTGAAAAGGGGATACACTTAGACCATAATTAATTGGTCCACAAGTGTGGGGGGGGGAAGTGGCCAGAAAGGTTCCTATTTGCAAATTTGGGTGTCCTAGCTCGTTGAGCGGTTTTTTGGTGGTGACTGAGGCAGTCAAATCTTATATAAGTTTACATCTTCTGGTTGCGGCTTAGTCTTCGGGTCAAGGTGGAGGGCGACCGTAACAGTCTAACTAAGGAGGGAGACTGGTGCGTGGCAGAGGTGGGTGATTGAACCAGTCTGCTTTGCTGCTTGACCAAAAGTCGGTGAATGGATTGTCTGTTAGAAAACGATGTGGGTAACCGTAGCAGTTGCCTCTCGTTTGTTTCCTTTTGACGACCTGTCCACATGAGAGAGACTGGTGCTGAGCAGAAAAGCTTGATTGAAGCACTTGGACCTACTGCTTGATACCAAAAAAGAGAGGTCGCGATTTGTCTTCGGTGAAAAGGCGAGGAGTGACCGAAGCAGTCTAACCCCCCGCTGATGGTAGCCTCTGACAGTCCGTTAGTGAGAAAGCTGTCTGGTACAGATCGGATAAGAAGACTGCGGCAGGAGAGAATAACGAAGGATGACCGAAACAGTCAAACCCCCCGCCTGTCCCCTCTGATTGACTGACGTAATCAACTCTTCCCGTTGGTGGTTACTTTTCATGTTACTGGGTCGGTAGAACATGAGAAGTGATTGACATCCAAATACATTCTCAGAATAATAAAACTGAAACGCTCACCAGACTTTTAACCTGCCTTAACCAACCGCCGCGCGATTCCTAGCTATAGCTTCATGCAGTTGCATACGCATAGGTGGTTAAGGTACCTACTCCCAATTTCATTTCATAAAACCAAAGTAGATATATACTCTGAAGCAGGATAAAATTCTGAATCGATTCAGCCATGTCCATCTGTCTGTCTCTCTGTTGTTAGGCGAATGAAATTTTGTGAAAGAACTTCTTTTTAGGTTGGCATTGAAAATGGGCTGCATCGGTCAAGTATACCTAGTTCTAGTACCTCCTGTACAAAACTAATATTAACCCATGTGTTTTGTACCTTGACCTGGTTATACTTAAAAAATAAATAAATAGGCGGCGCAACAGGCGGTAGACACCCAAGGCCTTACTTCTCGCAACCATTCGTTTTGTGTGAGTTTCTATTTTTGGAACGAATGGAAGGGACCTACAATTTTATGCCAAGTCCGAACGGCTGAATTGAGAAGCTTTTTCAGGACAGTCATACTCTCGGATGTTTGTCAGACGTTCGCGAGAGGTGGCGCGGTAGAAAAAACCTTAAGATGTAATTTGTGTTTTTCCGGGGATCGAACCTGGGATCCCTCATCTGGGTATACTTACTAACTCATATAACTACATAAACCTAAAATTTTGCATGATTTTATATGGAGTGGAGGGTATAGGCCAGGCCGATGATAACCCTTTTACTTGTTTTTAATGCTGTTGATTTCTCATGTGTGCATCTCTGATTCGGTTTTAAGTAAGGATTCTAAAATCCAATCAAAGTAATTTCAAATGTGCATCTATGTCTATTCTATTTAATTCTAAAAGCCAGTTATAATTCTATAAACAGATTAGCAACTTTTAACATATGTGTATGTCTTTATAAATAGCATGTATCTAATCACCTGACTTGTTGTTCTAAATGCCAAAACTTTAGTCAAAGTCAACTTTAGAAATAATAAGCTATTTCTGTCAATTTCTTCATTCCACCATTCAGCGTTTTTTTATCTCAGCAAAGGTTCTTGTTCTTAACCAAAAATAAATCAAAAATTTCTTCAACAACATCAAATTGTTCTTTTCGGAGGAAAACCCCCCCTCTCCCAGTATAACTAAGCTAAGGTGTTGTTGTCTCTAAAATAAAGCAAATAAACTCATAGGTACATACATCTTATTGGGCATAGGCAGGTACATATACATATTCAAAACGACATTGAACAAAATCAGTGGTAGGAACTTCCATGCTAATTAATATACCAAACGATTTCAAATAAAAAAGCAAATATTTGTGCTACAGAAAAAGAAATAACACCAAAAAGAAACAAAAACCAGAAAAAAAAAAATTGTCAAAATTTCCAAAACATCTCACTTCTGTGTTACACGTTTCGGATTGTGTTTTTTTTTTTTCCTTCTTTTACTTCAATCTTGTTCCCGTGTTAATTGGTAAAACTCGTTGTTGGCAATAACGTGACGTTTGAAAATTCCTTGTTTAGATAAATAAAAAATACAAAAATCACGACAAGTGATTCAAAGTCAATGGATATTGGATATGGATTATGTTCAAGGAAAATAAGTCGTGCAACGTTACCAAAAAAAAAAGTTGACAAGTCGCTCTTTAAAGATGGAGATACTAAGTTTCTTGAATGTGAGATTCTTTTGAAAAATGCCGTTGACACCATTTTAGATAAGTTCCCATTTAAATCGACGGCATAATGGAGGTCAGCTGACACCATCAGAATCTCTATTCAATTCATATGATTCGCGATTCAAAAATAACATAGCGGTAGCGTATCAATATCTACTCCCTAAACTAAAAGGGGAACACATTCAATACCAAACTTAAATTAAATAGTTAAATCTTCTACGACAAGATCCTTTTTTTGTTTTAAAAGATTTTGCCATTAACCGCATTACAAAATGTCTTTATATATGTATGGTTTAAGCAGCATATCAATGAGGAATAGGGTCTATGCTTTGATGTAATTATCCCAATATCCCCTTATACAGTTTGGATGGATTTAGTTTAAACTTCGGAAGGTTCTAACTTATATTAGTCCCATAATTCCATTTAATAGTTGCAGTGATGCCAACGGAAAAATAAATAAAAATGTGACAGTTGACAGGGCTAGTAAAAATGGAAAGCTATACAAAAGAACAACGCATTTTCATTGTTTAGCAATATTTTAAAAATAATGAATGTTTGTCAGCTACAGTCAGCAATTTTCGAACAAAATATGGCCGTCATAGTGATTTAAAACCATCAACTGTGAAGAGAATAATTAAAAAATTCAGGGAGACTGGATCAATTAGTGATCTTAAACACTCTGGGTGTCCTGTCACAATCGTTCAACAGAAAACATCGAAGCAGTTCTCAAGAGTATTGCTGACAGTCCAGGAATATCAATTCGGCAACGTAGTCAAGAGTTTGGCATATCGAGAAGCTCTCTACAGCGAATTTTCGCGAAAGAATTGAAACTTCATGCATACAAAGTTCAATTGACTCAAGAACTGAAGAGTTCGTTGGATGGATTTTGGAACAACAAAAAGTGATGGTGATTTTTCGAACAAAATCATTTTCAGTGATGAAGCTCATTTTCATCTTTTGATGGCTTCGTTAATCGTCAAAATTGTCGCATTTGGGGTTCAGAATTACCCACGAGTAATTGTTGAGAAACAAATGCATCCACAATGCGTGACTGTTTGGTGCGGATTTTGGGCTGGATGCATTATCGGGCCATTCGTCTTCGAAAATGCGGCTGGTCAAGCGGTAACCATTAATAGTGTTCGTTATTGTGACATGATAACCCAGTATTTAGTGTCTACATTACAAGATATGGATGTGACCAACATGTGGTTTCAACAAGTACCATATGCCATACAGCCAGAGAAACCATTCAATTACTGCATGAGTCATTTCTTAATCGGCCTAAATCGCCCATCTAGATTGACATTTTGCGTGAATTATGGGACACCCTTTATAAAGAAAAAACAACAAACAACCAACCTCTACGCAACGTTCAGCTATAATTATGTATACGATACGGATACCTATACTGAACACTTTTTTGATCGACTAAAAAGTTAGGCAGACATTTTTGGCTAACTTTCCAGTCGACACATACCGAACTTGGTTAGATTTGCATAGCGAAATCAGAGACTTATCATCAGAGACCACTAAATGCCTAGGGAATTACGCATTTGAACACGCCGATTACGATTTAAAGTGCATTTACCTACAAAAATTATTTCATCGAGCAACCAAACTTTGAAAAATATTAATAAAGGAAAAGAGTTAAGGATATGCTGGAGAAATATCTCCCTCTCAATATCGATGTAGGAACCTCGCGTCCTTTGAAACACCTATTCCATCGCTTGTGCTTGGTTAGGCAAAGAGGAAGCGATAATGTATGAAGAAATGCCCCACTTCAGACCCTATAAGTGCAAAGGGTTCTTTATCGATGGGAAACGAATAACTGCAGAAAACATCCCAACTACATTTGTTCCGAAGTTAGGTACATACCTTTTAAAAGGACATATTATTATTCCAATTGTATCATGATTTGTTTGGTTTGTTTTACGGAACATATATCTCAATAAATCAGACCAAACCCAAACAAAGTAAGTAAAGTAGAGAAATGATCAATAAAAGGATTCAGTTTACACATATTCAAGCATTATTGTGATAAAGTACTTTTTTCGGGTTAGGAAACACTCCACTGAAGTACTTAAACGGAACTGATCCATTTTACTATACCTACCCATTTTACTAAAATTTCTTCGACTTTCGGAGAAAGCCGAGAATGCACTTCAACGATGACAGGAGCTTACAGTATCAGCACCCGTCACATCAGCGCCAAACATCTGCCACCTGGATCCGAACAAAGGCAGGACAATAACAAGGGAAATGATCCGAAGTAATGTCGCCCTCTCCACAAGCTACGCAGATATAGTGATATGGACATCACTTAAGCCTAGCACAAGGATACTTAGCAAAAACAAAGTGTCCCATATAGGAACGCCAATAAGTTGTCTATAGTCTTTTCTGCTGAAAGATAACATGAATGCCGCAGACTTCTTATTGGCTTTCAGGAGTAGGTATGCATTTAGCCGTCATATACAATTGTGTACGTTAGAAACCCAATCGTCGATGGAGGCCCTTACAGAGGACGCAGGAAAACCCAGCGCAGATTCTGGTCCTGAGAAATTATCCCCTGCTTAGCAATCTCATCGGATATCTCATTTCCCGCAATCTCATTGTCACATTTTCTCTTAATAATAGGTTAAGTGAATCTTATTATTCAACATGAAAGACTGACGCCCGAACAACGCTTCCAAATTGTGCAAATTTATTTTGAAAATCATTATTTTGTTCGAAATACGTATCGCACACTACGTCCATTTTACGGTCAACATAATCGTCAACTTTTGGTTGAATTGTAGGGAACCGCCTGAATGTCGACTATATATATCGGGTCGTTATATTTTTTTTTTGTTTAAACCAAAACTGTTTGGGAACCCCAGGATAGCCACACTGGTAACAGTCACTAGGGTTTGTGTATCCGATAAATTGTGACGAAAAATCCCAAATAATTATCTCGATAAGCTTTAATGAAGTCAACTATCCGATGTGTGGAGTTAGGCGCGCGTAAACGATGGGATGTACAGGTGAGGTGGCAAACGAAGCAGAGAAGAGCTTAGAAGACTAGTATACATAAATTATATACAACGGACTATAATAGTTGTGGTACGGACTCACACGAGATGTAAAAAAAAAAAAAATTAAACGGGTATATCGCCTCTTCAGATGGACAGCTAACTCATACCGAGCTGATATAAGCCGATGGACGAAATTGTACGGGGTCTTTTTGGCTTCTGACAGCGAGAGTGTGCCAGTGAAGTGTTTCGGCTCGAACGCTATACAAAAAAATATAAGAACTCAGACGTACAGTCCTGAAAACTGAACAGCCGCGTACGTAAAACGTTTTCGACAAAATTAATAAACTTTCTTTGAAATATATGTATATAAAATACCTATAATTGTGAAGCGATTAAAAAAAGTTTTACCGCCTGTACTCCAAAAAGGATACCAGTGTCTAACAAGTAAGAACAAAACTACACAAAAGTGAGTGAGTGCATCGGGTGTCTTGCCATAGCCACGCCAACTTCAGAACATTTATTGGCATGGGAGCACCCCCTTAATGTGTGTAAGGTTCCAGAAATCTCATCCGAACCTTCAGCCTCACACGAGGAAGCACGAGAAATCCGGTGCGACTATATCAACACGTACCCTAAGGCACCTGCCGAACGCGGAGCGCTCATTTTTACGCCCACATTCTCCTTTAAAACACAACGCACCTCGGCCCCAGACACTACCGAGAACGTTGTGTCTGCCGAGATCACCAGAAGGGCAATCCGCACCACGGACAACAGGCGGTACATGCTTATCAGCGTACCTAATAAATAAATCCACCCTTCACGTCAACCGCACCACACCTTATCACTGCAGAATCCAGCCATCGATCGCCAACAACAACGTCAGTTCTACTATCCGCAGATATAGTATACCTGAGAGCTGCGAATAAAACCTCACCTTAACTACAGACACAGCAACACCAACACGATCCTAGTTCTATGGTTCTATCAGCCAAACGATCCGCAGATAGTCCTAGTATAAGCTGCGAAGAAAATTGAAACCATAACTGAATGCTACATCCTGCCTCTGATCAACCGAGTGCACCAAAAACCAGCCACCAGAAAGACGTCATCTCATACAACGACCCACAACACCACCTTCGTCAAACATCACCATCATCATCCAGCGAGTAGTCCGTAACCCTCCCACCTGACTCCATCGTCAAGCATCAATCATCGAAAAAAAAAAAGTATCCTACTACTTATCCGTATCATCATATCAGTGTCCATAGAGAAATTTTCATTAGACAAGCTGGCTAAGTACTCTTTAGTTATTTTTCTTTTATCTTCTCATGTAAGGTCCGCTCACTCATATAATGTACTAACTATCTTCCCTAGCATCAATTAAAATTCGTTATCAAGAGAACGACTACACCACGGGCGGACAATGCTGTGCACAACATCTTCCTCACCCCTGGATTAACATCATTCATCTCATCCACAAAAAGTAAAAAAAAAAAAAAGAGAAAATTGATCGGTAAGTGATCACAAAAAGAATTTTATTTTAGTACAGTACATGTTTGAGTGCACTACAAGTAAACTAGGAAATAATTCAGCACATTAGAAAGAGCCCAGCTAATTAGTATTTTGTTTAATTTTGGCTCTCTTGGATAAGAGAATAGATTATATAAGAATTTGTTTGTTGTTCACGAGTTAGAAATTGCCGTGACGGATAATTTATATTGGAAAAAACGCTTTATTTTCTCTCTTGTTGTACTACAGCAGAGATAGTGTAACAGCCCCTGGTTATGGACAAGAGCGCATAATCTTAGAATTTCCTTTTTGTACTTAAACGTATGATACGGATATCCAAATATTGAAATTTAAACAAAAAAAAAAAAAAAAAAAACACAAAACTATATACATATTATTAATAATTAAAGAAAACTGATACGGATTACCTAACCTAACATGAAATTAAAGTAGTATAGTATAATAATATGATATCAAGATATTAATATACATAGTAGCACGTTGATGCCTAATTAGAAGAGAGAGAGAGAGAGAGAGTTGAATTATTAGAATTGGATACAAAATTTTTTGTTGCTATCAAATGAGTTTAACTCCGAATTCCATTCAGGTTTGATTGTACCTATGAAGCTTGTTCCTTTTTGTTATTTATTTGTTGAATTTCCTTTAAGTTTAAGATAAGATTATTATTTTGGTTTAGAAATAAAATAATATTATACTACGATAAACATAAAGATTTTTCGATTAGTTGTGGTGATATAGTTATGATATCGTATACGGGATTTCGATTTGCTTTCCGCTGAGTCGATATTGCGTCATGATGCAATGGATAGTTACAGTAACGATAGCTCGATCGTCATGAGTTTAAACGAATAAGTTTTATATAGGTGGGTGTGATAGAACTCTGGATTCATCGTTGAAGGGTTAGTTTTGTGCGAGAGTTAACTGTGTTAGGGGCTTTCATGAATATTGAGCGCTATGGAAGCCAAGGACGCGTTATTTCTTTAGTAGGAAATAATGCAGGGGTGGGCTAGCTCCAGGAGAACTTAACCAACTTCCGTTCTCCCAAACTGACAATTCTATCCATCATACAGATCTGTAAGGACAAAACGGGCTCCTATTTAACAATTTTTTTTTTTGGAACATAACACCAGTTCCAAACTCTTTTCAGCATGGAATAAACGTAACAACGTTCGGGTTACTGCAACAAGATCCCCCCCATATCCGACGAGCTAGGTCGTGCTTGGAGCAAGCATGCTGGGTTGCAGTATCTCGAGCACCCTTTCGTCTTCGCTGCCCGGACGGACTTAAGGTGTCCTGTGACCTTGAGTCCTAACGGTAGCTTATGAAGCGAAAGGTTTTAGGGAAAACTGGTCATCACTACATCAGCTCTTTTAGAGCTCTCCTATTTTTGAGAATTTGGTTCGACCCTGGTGTTTAAGCAGTGGTGGATGGATTAATTTCTTCCGGTGTTGCCTATGCATCCATAACCAGTCCTTGAATTCCGTTACAGAATGGATATGTCAATAAACAAAACTGCCGTATTTGGAGCGATGACAATCCTCAAGTATATGTTGAGACACCGTTACATCCATAAAAACTGTGGAATAATTGGTCCGTACTTATTTAAAAAGGATGCTGGCCAGAACGTTACAGTCAATGGTGACCGCTATAGAGCCATGATTACTTACTTTGTCGTTCATCAATTGAACAACCATGATGTACAGCGTACAGGAGTTGTGGTTTCAACAGGACAGACGGCGCAACATGTCACACAGCTCGTGCCACAATTGATTTATTGAAGGAAACGTTTGGTAACCGCATAGTTTCACGTTGCGGACCCGTGAATTGGGATATGTGAATTCGCTAGTCTACGCCGATAAGCCCGAAACGATTGACCACTTGGAGGACAACATTCGCCGCGTTATTGCCGATATACGGCCACAAATGTTGGAAAAAGTCATCGAAAATTGGACCTCCAGATTAGAATACGTCCGAGCCAGCCGTGGCGGTCATATGCCAGAAATCATATTTAAATTATAATGCCAGAAGATTACCTTCGAACAAAGTAAATTTCATGTCAATTTAAGAAAATAATTTTTGTTTTATTCCAATTTAAAGTTCTATCCTCTAAAAAAACACCCTTTCTATCGAAAAATCAAAATAGAATGAAAAAACTAAACAACACGCTTGAAACCTGGCTACCGGCGGGTTCACTATGATACTATGTAAAATACCCCCATTGGATGGTTTTAGAACCGATTTGCATCTGGCAATCGGTCGAATTGGAGCGGCCTTCCACCAAGAAGAATGTGGCTTCTAAGAGTAGGACATGCTAAAGCGCTAACAGAGTTTAGCTCCAAGTTCCCCAGTTTTTGAGTACTGCGAGTAAAAGTCCTTCAGGTCCATTGCTTTTTATAATCCTATTCTTTAAAGATGCGCTATATTGCTCGCAGTCAACCATTTACGCCTGCAATCAATGATTGCAACCTTCTGTTACTTAAAGTTGGCGGCTTCAGTTGTGCAGAATATAAAGTAGTCCTTTTTAGTAGCAAAGTATTGCAAAAATATTCCGGGGCGAAGCGCATTTCTGTGTTCAAATAAAACTAGATGCACAATCATACTTATAACTATACTCTGGTCGGTCATCATTGTGTAGGTAATATTTCTGTTTCCTAAAAAGATACTATCACAGATACTATTAGTTCCATAGATATCGCACGCACAGGAAGAAAAATTACCATTTTTCAATTCAATGGGACGTACCGCTCTATTATCTGTGATAATATGGTCCTAACTCCTGACCTGATGATCTTGCGACTATTTTTGCAGATCAATCTCTGGCAGAAAAGGTGTTGCCTATTTTAATGAGACTATAAACCTGCATGCATATACCAAATACCATTGAATTTAAATTTTAAAAACTTGTTACCAATAAACTTAACCCAAAGTAACATTTTTCTCGAATTCATTGGTTCAAAGCAGTTTATTGTTAATTAAAGGGACATGTTGTTCACAAATATAAATTTCGTATAAGCTAAATGTGTAGGTAGGTATATCCTTTTTCGCTTTGAGCCACGTGCTACATACAATTGGGCGTCATTCCCAAATAGAGTGTCAATTAAACGATTTCAAATTTCTCGATCAAATGTCAAAAACTACTCCAATAGATCGTGATCTGTTTTTCCTAATAAACAAATTCAATATTTGACTTTATTGACAGCAAAAACAACGAGCAAAACAAACACGTAAACTTCTTCTTCGAAATCGAATTGAAACACACCAATTAGACCACTTAACAGAGGCGAACTAATTTCTCAGATTTGGCACAATAAATGCCCGAAAAATAAGATCCAAGCGTGATTTTGTCTTCAATTCAAGTCTTTTCGACGAGAAGCCCCCATTTCGATGCAAGGGAGGTTACATCCCCGCGCGCACCTTTTTTTTAGGCGCACACATTTTTTTTTTCTCCTCAATAATCCCATAGCGACACGTTTTATTTTTGTCAACCACACACAAACACAGAGTATCTATATACGGATTGTATACTGGTATACATTCCGCGCAGCTATACAGAGAATAATTCGAAATTTCATTTTTAATTAAATGATAGATTGCCCCCGAATCTTGAATCGTAATCAGTCAAAATTTATGACAACAAACCACAGAGTCAACTTAATGTCTAATTGAGGCGCAACAGAGAGATGCGGATGGCGAGAACGGAGAACCCCACAACAACCAAAACCAATGCCAGCGACTATGCTCGACACATAAGCCCAGAGAGATAATTAGCAGGACATCGTTTAGGTCTCCAGCGGTTGCGATTCTGTGTTTGGTGTCTGATTGTGGACTCCACTGGAGTCGGTGATGATGTTCTCTCCGCACAGTGTGCATGTCCTTATTTTTTTTTTTTTTTTTTTTTTGCCGCACCACTAAGAGGATATTCAAATCGTTCCGTCATTGAGGTATCGAATGTTCGTTGTGCTTTCTTTTGATAGCGTAAGAGATAAGCTATCGCATTTGTCCCGGAGATGCTGTTATTTTATGTTGAAGCTTGAAGGATGAAGGTTCTGCGAAAAGGACAAACTCGGTGGTAATTTGTCTTTGGGCTTAGAGCGGGGGCGGAATTCGATTCGTATACTTGGTCGCTCTACCACTTTTATAGTGCACTTTCGTGTACACATTATTCTTGCTTAGCAAAAGTTGTGTAGCCATTTTTGTCGTTGTTGTGTGTATACTGGGCTTTTCCGTCTCACGATTTGTGTATTGCTACGATTTCGCAGTTGGATTTTTCGCAAACTTGTGTTGTATAGTTGTTTTATTTTTGTGGACATTTTTGTCCTGTTAAGTTGTGTTTAATTTGACGTCCTTAGATACAATTAGACAACTGGGACAGTCGAAATAGTGGACAGTGGACAGTGGACACCGACATACATTTTGGACATCAGTCTACGTAGATTCGCAAAAAAAAAATGCTGTACTGCACTGCCAACATTAAAACTTGAAACTTTTTGTGTGACGGAAGTCATCCTGTACACTTGTCCGTCCTGGACATCTTTATTAGTTTTTAAAACTCTCATTACTGCACGTAAGCAGTCAATCCTACTTTACATTATGTAAATGAACAGTGATGACGACTGGTAACAGGGTTCGTTACCTATTTTGAAATTCGTTCAGCAGGGAATAAAATTGTGCAGTTCCGGCCTCGACGTCGAAACGAAAATATGTCAGAACATCTTGAGGGGCATAGTTGATACTGTAATTAAGGGTAGCGTAAGCCAGGCAGACTATCGGTATAAACTTTCGAGTATGAAAACTTTGAGGAAAGCAAGGGACATAATCCTCTTGAATGCCATATTGGCTCAAAGGCTATCAAAGTCATCTCAGAACATAATTTCTAAGGTAAATCGTAAATTGGAAATAATAAGAAACTTAACTATAAATAAATAAATAAATAGTTCGCGCAACAGACGTGTATAGACACCCTAGGCTCAAAACCATTCGTGTGTGTGAGTTTTTATTTTTGGGATGAACTGTGGAAAAAACTATAAGATGTAATTTGTGTTTTTTCGGGGATCTAACCCTTGCACACTACACCAGCACACTAACCACTATGAGCAACTGCTCCTACCAAGAAACTTAACATGTGCCGTTGATATTGGACATTTTCGAGAATTTTCTATGCCATGTCAACTGCGCGAACAACTTCAGACATATGCTCTGAACTCGCAGAAAAACATTCCAATGTCAAAGCTATAGGGACTTAGGGAGCTAAAAGAACTTATAGAGGAATAAATGAATGGCTACAATTCGTCTACAAATAAATATGTATAGTATTTGTCAGAAAAAAAAATTGGAAACGTCAGCAAAAATCAAAATATTTAAAAAATATTTAATAAAATTTAATAGAAATCCTCTGAAAATAGATAGAAATCATAGTCTGAAAAAGGTGTTCCTTCTACCAACAATGGAGTAGAAGGAAAGAATTTTATTTTTTACGTGTAGCTGGATGTAAAATCGTTAAAAGACATCCCGCGGTACTAATAATCATTTTTAGTGTCCAGGCTAACTTTTACGAAGTCACAATGGCGAAAATTTCCATATAAAATTATCCATTGTGACCGTCAAAATATTTAAGTTGAAGACTAAAAATGATTATTGGTAAGGCCCATCGCATGCGAGCTTTGCGGTAGTGTGGGATTTAACTCACCCACTAAAAACACCCGAGGGAAGCATGGTGATATCATCCTTCCAATAATCGCACCTAGTCGTTAAAATAATCAGCAATTTATATTTGATTGTTTAAAAAAAAAATTTGAGAAGATAAATCCGCCGTTTGTCGGATCTCTATACTTTTTTGATTGAAAATATTACCTACTTTCTTGGTCTTAGCTAACTCTTACAGATCAAGAGGTTTTACCCGCCTTAATCTCCTGATTACATTGTCAGTATTTAAAAGTTCTGTTATTTCTAAGTTAACATGGTTGAGAAGTCTTCTGTGCCTTTGGGCAACTTTTTTAACTTATTCCTCAACCATTTCAATGTTTAGATCTCTATGTAGATCAGCGCTGCGTACCTACCTAGGTTCCTTAGTACTTTATTTTGGAAAACTTGAATTTTTTGCAAATTTGTTTGGCATTTGCAAGTGCATGCTCATAACTGGAGCCCATAGGTACTGGGTTTTAGAACTTGCTTATATAGCAGTAATTTATTGTAATTGGACAGAGATGAATATCTTCCTATAAGCCAATACATTTTACTGTATCGCATGTTCAAAACTCATCTCTTTTTTTCTTTACATGTGCCTTCCAACGCAGTTTAGCATCTAGACTCTAGAGTCATGCCTAGATATTTGGCTGTATTTGAGTATTACACTACATTGTTGTTTATGTATACTGGAATATATGGTACGTTTTTAAACGTAAAATTAATATGGACTGATTTAAGGTCATTTAATCTAATTTGCCATTTTTTTGTCCGATCTGAAATATTGTCTATTGCCCTTTGAAGCTTTTTTGTTGCTACTTCGACAGTTTCTCCCACAGCTAGGACAGCTGTGTCATCTGCAAAAGTAGCTATAGTGATTTCCCCACTTTCAGGCAAATCGCTAGTGAACAGAAGGTATAAAACTGGACCTAGCACGCTGCCTTGTAGTACACCAGCTTTAATTTCTCTTAATGTTGAGTACTCAGTCTCTTGTTTAATTCTGAAGAATCGATCTGATATATATGACTCCAGAATTGTCGAATATTGTTTTGGCAGTTCCCTTTGTAATTTGTCGATCAGCCATTTGTGCCAGACATTATCTAAAGCTTGTGCTATGTCGAGAAATATTGTAGAGCACACCTTTTTCACACCTGATCAATTGTAAAGTGCTTATTTCTAAATCCAAATTGGTGATTTGGGACTAGTGATTTTTCGTCAATTATTTTTTGCAGGCGTTTTACCAGCATTTTCTCGAATAACGTTAGGCGATATGAAGTTACCTCGCTAGGTGGTTTGCCTGGTTTTGGTATCATTATTACTTCCGCGACTTTCCACATGCTAGGTACCTACAGTACATATCTTAACTTAAATGCAGCATTTATAATCTAAGGTACCTAGTTTTTTTAAAACTTTTTTAGGAAATTGTTTTAAGACTTCACCTGTGATTAAATCGAACCCTGGGGCCTTTTTTATATCCATGCATTCTTTAATTTATTTGGCAAGTTCTTTTGCTGTTACTGGCTGAATAGGTCTATCTTCTTCACACCTTACTTCGATGCCTTGACATTCTTTATCTTCATAAGGTATGAAGACGTCTTAAAGATATTCTGCAAAAGTGTTTGCTTTCTCTTGGCTTCTTCTTGCCCAGTTACCTTATTTGGTTTTAACAGGCGGAATGTGAGCTATTGGCCTCTTCATTTTATTTGTTGCCTTCCAGAGCGAGTAGTCGGAACTAGCATCATTTGTAAGACTGGTAAATTATGTTTTCAAAGACTCATTATTAAATTCTCTTATAGATTGTTTGAGCTAATTATTTAAATTGTTTAGTAGGGTTTTGTCGCTTGGCGCCCTTGTCTGTTGCCAACGTTTTCTAGCTTTCCTCTTTTTTGCAATAATTTCACAGACACAGAAGGAAAGATTAAGTCCATAAAAAAAAAAAAACAACATAGATGAATTTTGAGAATCGGCGTTGCGGTCTTTAATTCTTTAAAATAATTGTTTTCAGACGAAAATGTTTTAACAAAAAATAAATAATTATCTATTACTAAAAACGACACAAAAAAAAATTTTTTTTTGAAGATGTCAGCTTGACTGAAAATTCCAAATTTGCCTTATGAGACATAAGCAAGGGTAAATGTGCCCCCACTTATTACTGAGTCTAAGCCAAATACCTTCTAAATATATCCACATATTGTAGATACATAATTTAACTTTTCTCTAAAATGCGCTAAAATGTTGGTCGCTTGGTTTTTCTATAGTCTTAAAAATTGGTTCGTTGTCTTTATCCATATAATGTAAACCGCTACTGTTGGGATCAGTTTTAATTTGGAACAGCTTCTTACAATGAATAATCACAACCATTTTTGCTTATAGGTACATGATCAGAGCCAAAGCCAAAGTAAAGCCAAATATTTAGACTAATTTTCATAAAAATCTACATCTTTTACAGCTTTGGGAGTTTGTTTTTTAACAAAAATTGCATTTCATATCCAAGACGACTCAGACTACTTCCGGTCCATTGTACTACAACACCGTTCACATATGGAGACTTTGACATGCAATAGATTATTCGCAATTTTTTGTAATAATTGAGGGAAAATTCTACAAAATCATGACCAAATGCTTCGACAAAGAAATTAGTATCGAATACCATACTTCTTGTGTCTATAGTAATGAATATCAACGAACCCTATACTATACCCCATCAATGTCCCCCGCTAAGATTTCTTTTAGCTGCCTCATTCCCTTTCGACTAATCTCTCAACATCTTCACGATTTTCCCAGAAAGGCTGACGTTTCTTCCTTTTTTTTTATTTGCAGCTTTTCATGGAGGGCCACATAAATCACTTTCGTAAATTCGACAGGATATTGTCTGCCATAACGCTACTCCTACACCCCGTATACCGAGGTTAAAAATACCACAAAGCCAAACACTAAGTCTGTTGCCAAAGAAAAAACTTAAAAAAAAAAACATACTATTCTGTCACATCGGATCTGGTCCGCACGTTACCCCCCAAATAAAGCCCATCGGAGAACACCACCAGCATAAATGTATGCTTCAAGTGACTGCAATTGTGAGTTACCCAGCGAACGCGCAAAAGTTCACTCGGCCTAGGGATTGTGCTTAGTCTGGTGCCGCAACTATATATGGGAGATGGAGGAGGACGCCAGCCAAACGTGCAATGTGGTTCGCAAATCCTTTTGCTGGTACAGAAGCGAAATGCGCGAAATCTCTTCCATAAATCAACTTGGTTCGCTTCTCTTAGTTGATCCTAAATGTTTGTGTGGATGCGGGAATATGATAAAGATTTCGAATCCTGTTTCAGGGGATTATCGGATGATGCTACACAAACCAATAAAATAAGTTAGACGAACGTGTGCTGGCATTTCAAGTTGTTTCCAGAGAAAAATATGCGCTAATATTTTTTGTGCGAAGCTGTTGGTTCAACATTTAAAATTAACTGACTTCGGATTTAATTTCTTTGGGTCAGTGGTCAAGGGACATAAGTGCTAATTTCTGTATTACCGCAAGAACGATTCTGTGTTGTTTCACTGCAATATATTTAATAATGGTTGTGCTTAAGAATACGCAAACGTTTTGCACAAAAATGATCTATAGCTGTCGTATAGCTAACTTTTGCGTGAAACATTTCCCAGCAAAATTTACAAAGTGAATAAAAGAAGAGTGGTGTGAATTTAGTTTTAAACTAATGCTTAACCATCACCATGTTGTTAGAAAATATCCTTATAATAGCTAAATTGTTGTTAGAAGAATATCTATCCTATATTAACCGCCGACACAATTTCTTGTGGTACATATTAACCCTACTTAATGTAAGCAAATTCTATTTTTCTTTTTACATTACTGAAGCTTAGCACTCATAGATGTGTCGAAAAGAAAAATAATAATTTCAAAAATATTGTACAAGTATGCATGTGATATTACATAATATAGGGTTATGTCGAATGGATTACTTTCTGAGTGGAATATTTTTTTGGCATTCTGCTTGAATGTTGCGTTGCTGTGTATTAAAATGTATGTGGTCGAATTTCGCCCATTAGTCGAGCCTAGTCCTTCCAAATTGTTGAATTTTATTCATTTAAAATATTACTACAAATAAGCCATTCGATTGTATTTTGACGGGTAGCCCAATAATATGCAATGCATTCATTCTTTTCGTTCGTAAATAAATTTCGTAGATAAAGTGTAAATCAACAATTCTTTGTTTGGTTATTGTTTATGACAAAAGAAATAGGTACACAAGAAACATCATCTACGGAAATTCAACTTTCATTTAGTTTATGGCCCATAAAATTCGGTTTTGAAATAACGCCGTGATCGGTATGACAACAAAATGTTTTCCTATTATTATATAGAAAAAACTAAGTAGGTACCTACCTATTTCCATTTTTGCAGACGACAGAGCATAGTTCGCAGTTTGATAACCTAGATTTTCTCCGAGCTGAGACACTGCGAAAGCTATTTAACAGTTTTCAGAAATATTTTTACCATCTTCTCTGTGCCGACTGTGAACTTAGTTCACAGACTCCCTTTCTTATCACTACAGGTCTAGGTCTTGGGATGTTTTTTTTTTTTTTTATTTTGTTGTATCTTTTTTTTAAGTTGCTAATTTTTTGTTATAAAACGTTCACTTGCTTGTCGATCAAAGAGGAAAACCTCTTTCCCCTACTGGCATCACAATAGGTCAGTATTGACGTGAGTGTAGCACGGAAAAATCCCCGTCAACCCACAAACCTATAACCTAACCTAACCTACTTGTCGACTGGGTTTACTTTGTAGTCAGTAACCCACATTTACGAGTATATATGGGATAGGAGAGTTGCCGTTGCCCCATTAATGGGTCGTATTAAGTGGGTAATTATCTCCCATACTTTGTGATAATGTCAATATTAGATTGATAGATTTATAACCAAGGAGAGCTTTAATGGTCCTCTGGTACTGCGGCCTCTTTAAAGGCAATATTAAAATATTAAACTGACGCCTGCCTGACACAACATTTTAAAATTTTCATCAGAAACTAAAAAACCATCAAATTTTGTCGCAATTAATTAATATGAACAAAACTAAGTATAGTTGATTTACCATAATAGGCGTATTTTTTGGCAATCTATAGCTAGCTCACTTTTACTTTTACATGCAAAACCAAACGTGGCTATAATTAACGCAGTAATAAAGTGGAGATAGGAAAGTTGAAAAATTTCATTCATAGATGGCGGTGTTGTAAATAAGGAGGAATTATTTTTCATCCTTGAACGTTGAGAGCGGCTATTTGTCACTAATGGGTTGTGTTCGTTGATTGTTGTCTGAATTGGTAAATATTTTGCAATTCTCTGATTGGTTGAAATGCATTTATACTTTTTAATACTTCATATTCTTACATAATATTATTTAAAATACGATTGAAAATGCTACATAAACTTTGATGAAAAATAGATATTAATATGTACTTACTGCAATTTGTTGTATTCAAGGTAACAAAATGCAACGTGAACATTCAATAGATGTAATAGACGCGATTCCTTTTTGAATATTTTTAAGATAATCACTCCTGTGCTGAATTCCGACCGAAATTGAATTCGTGCGGATTTCGAGTTTTCTGTGTGATCAGTTCGCTTAATACATATTTAGTTTTTTTTACAGTAGCTGACTTGATTTGTTTCAATTAAGAAATAGGTAATTGGAAAACAGAAGTAATCAAAAATGCATGTTTGGTACACCGAAAATTCGAAATCCGCACGAATTCAATTTCACCCGGAATTGAGCACAGGGGTTGATGTATGCACATATAATTTCACCGCATTTTCCCGTAAACAAGGCGTATTAAATTTTGATGCTCATATTAGATCAACAAAATAGACCAACAACATTTTTCAAGCTATTTTTGTTTTGTTTTATTCCACCTTCAAACAAAATATTTTTTAAAAGGGTTAAGTAATTTAATTTCATAAGATGATGGATTTTATTGTTTTAAAAATTATAAACATCTGTCTAGAACCGGATATATGTCTTGGCAGCGCAGATAGTCGCAGTAGCACCCAGCAATAAAACATCTGCACCATCACCATTAGGGGTCGTAAACTAATTAATTAAAACCCAGCGAAAGACAATACCTACGATCAACACGCATTTGCACATTTTCCTGAATTCTGCCAGCAGTATGAATACGGCTGAATTTCGAAATACAGTTCATTCAGTATTAGTTAACGAACCTTTGTAGTCGATACAATTTAAGAACGTTTTTCAGTTTCTCCAATGAGTATACATTTTTTGAACATACCCTTTTCCAACTAATATGTCAAGTTGAAAACACGCGTACCAACTTCCAAATAAAAATAAAGTGTGCTAAAGTGAGTTAGGGATGTTTTATTGAGACTCGAAAAGTGAGTATAGTAAAGAGTCTAAAAAAAATAAGCCTAATATCTACACAAAAGATTAAATAAAATGAAAAAAACATTGCATATTAAATGGGCTTCACTTAGATACAATAGCATGAAAGAAAATAAGGCGTTGCATATTTATAGGCTAATTTGGAATAATATTATTTTTTGGTAGTAATTTTATGATTGAAAGTGAAAAATTTGTAATTTTTAAGACGATTCTCATAAATTTAAAACAACAGAACGACGAATCGAATAGAGGAGGTATGGTACATATTTGGGTGACTCATACAAAATTGCATTTACCTTTGAAAACTATTTCATATTACTTAACTTTTCGCTGGAATGCGGTAAAATTTTGACCGTACGGTTTTCCTAGTTAGATACATACTATTCCTTCCGCGCATTTCGAGACTCATGTGTATTTGAGTTTTTTTTTTCTCTGGTCAGTTTTATCATTTGTTCTGTATTTTTATTCTGAGCTACACCAAAGGACCTTCCAAATTGGATATATTTTTGAAACTTGGAATTTATAAAATTTAACATTGCCAACTATTTTGGGCCAACCATATCAAAAAATGTGTATCCCTTTTTGTATACACCAACCTCAATCAAAATAACAACCATGTGCCGTAAAATAAAAATACTATGTCCAACCAACGCACTACAAATATTTTCTCTTTCATTATACCTACGTTTATATGTATACCTACGGCAAGTATTTTTAATATAAACTACTCAAATTTAACAAGAGTGCGCGATCCCGCAATAGATCCTTTTAGCTATAGCAACACAAAACGCCATAAGCAAGCAAAAAGGAGAACTGCGCTCAAGGAAACATAATTAAATATGAAAGCGAGGAATTTCTTTTATTTCAATATTAACTTTTTGAAGTGCACCCGGTTATCCGTTCGCCTATACTTGCTGTGTATACATGCAAACCTGTAACTATACTCATAGATACTGTGTATCTATGGTGTATGTAATTCCCCACCCACTTGCTTACAGGTATGACAGCGCCAGGAATGTGCTAAAGCTCACGACACGGGGATGAAGTTGGCGTGGCACGTGCCAATCGGTGGCACAACTTCAATACATGGATATCTCTTGTGTCGATGGGTGCACTGTGCACGCATCACCTGGAACGTTATTAAAATATTCTTTTAGTCATGACGTCGACGCGATGTATCTGTATATTTTGTCGCATAACCTCTACAGTCTACAGCTCGAATGGGTTTCCGTTTGAACCGACCGATTCCCCAATTGAATGTGGTCACCGCATGCACATCCTTCAAAAGCGTTGTTGGTGTTGCTGCTCGCTCGTATTCCTATGCAGGCAGATTTGAGGTGTTACCAAGGTGATAGCGAATGAGTTGTTTTCGAGTACACAATGCTGGGAACTGGGATACGGATACTGGATAGTTGGTGTTTCCCTTTGATCGAATACAAATTGTGTTCCTTTGGTGCGGGCGGGCGGGAGTTGAGGTCGGCTGAAAGATATGCTTCGCCCGAATGGAATTTAATCAGAGTCAGTATTTTGTCGAATTGATAATGAATGCTACGGGCACATGGCGGGAATGCCCAAATTGCAGATGACATTATTTGACGTGTGCAACATTGTTGTGCTAATTAATTTCCATATCCAGAGATTTGATGAAAAATTCTTCACCAATTATTATCTAATTTACATAATCGGGAGGATATGAGGGGATCGGTGCTGTGCAGGCATCCATATCATTTCATTGAGTATTTTGGGTAGGTATTCGAATTGGTCTTCACTGTGAGATAAATTTTAAAGAAATTGCAGAAAAAAATTCGTGGTTTAAAATGCTCGGAGTTTAAAAAGCCAGCAGAGAGAGTCCTTAAAGGTGTTAATTCACTCAGCTTCTCGAAGGATGAATACAGCACGAAGGTAGGTATGACGAATTTTCTAATTAGCTATTAAAGCAGCCAAACTTGAAAGAAATTCCGTGAAAAGTTACACAGTGATCAAAGATCTTCAAGCAACGTGTTATGGCATTGGTAGAGTATAGACTATATCTCGTCTAAGAGGAAGGAAGTGGCATGTCATTGCAGGAGTCAAATTCAAAGATGGTGCGTACTTTTCCCAATAAAAGAATTTAGAGAGGACTTTTCTGAGTTACTCATTGAGGATGACAGATCTATCCCTTGAGCAGGGCGGAAAATGGTCCCACGGTGGAGGATGTGCTGATAAAAGTTTGCAAATCTGCTGAAATGAATGAGATCCGGGTAGAAATGCTCAAGGCCATAGGTGAAGAGGAAGTTAAATGTCATTAAAGTGGCCTTCTCAAAACAGGGACTAAAAGCGATTGCTCCGGTTAAGGTGGCTATCACTTTTAAAAGTCTCCCCGACGTGACGGTTTGTGCCATGGTGTTTGAAAAGCGTTGAAGACCTGTGTTGATTCACATTTTGGAGATAAGAAATGCGGTTTTTGTCCAGACGGAAGCACACCGATTAGGTATTCACCCTCAGAAAGGTATAATTCAGAAGGCTTGAGAGTATGTTACCCCCGCTTGCAATCGCTTTGTAGACTTGGAGAAGACCTACGATCGAGTGCATCAATATAATCTTTGGAGTGTAGGTACTGCAGACGTATGGAATTGACAATTCCCGAGAGCCTTTCAATATATCTTTACAAAAAACAATCTGTATTCAGGTAAACGACTATAAATCATTACTTTTGACCGTGAGAAGAAGTACATCAGGGCGTGTTTTGCCTCCTCTCCTTTTCATAATAATTTCTTGGCAAAGAAGGCTTTGAATTGGGAGACCTCTGACCCCGAAGACAGAGCTTGTACCCGCTTTTCGATGGTGGAAAGGTTTGGGTTTCAGATAACGCATTATTATTTTGGATAACTGTAAGGCGGGTGAACTTACGAGACAAACTTGCGGTTTTTTATAATTATGTAGATACTTACATATCTACCAATGCTGGACCAAACGCTGCATATCTAATCATTATAACTCGTCCAAGAGCCTTTAAAGGCTTTTGTATAAAACAAAATATCGAGTCAAATCTGGCCGAAAAGATGCCCAAAGAATGAGCTTTGCTTTTCTATAAGTATAGAAATAAAATCAGGTCCGTTGTCGTAGCTAGGTCGCTGTTTGATCAGGGGGGTTATTCCCAAATGCGAACGAGGGCGAAAATGATATTTCCAGTGCTTTCCAGTTTTTCCATTCTGAGTTTCAATTTTCCATTTATTTTTCCAACACTTTGACAGCTTTTTCCCGCCCCAGGAATTTAGTTTATTTTTTATCCGCAAACAATCCGTCACCTATATAGCTATATCGCTTTTGATTGGATCAAATCGCTTTTGGAAATACAAAAAAACAAATCCGCCATGATCCGCCGCGCATTTGGGAATAAGCCCCCAGTAGTCACCTACATCGACTGACGCGTAAAAGCTGTTAGAAGATTGTCCTTAGAAGGGTTCTAGGGAACGACTGTAGGTAACATCGGGTATTCGGGCAACGCAACCCATAAAGTTTTGGTGGGGTTGAGTAAACGCCCAGCGGATACAATTCCGAACAATCTTCAATCGTGCTAATTATCTATTATCAGTATCCTTCCTTCCTCATTTTCATGCCTACAAGGTAGAATTATAACCCATCAATTGTATAATTATACCTATCTACTACCCCAAAGCTTGCCTACCAGTGTACTTATCCACTGATGGGCTGTCAGATGCTACAACCTACAAACGGAGGATAGACTTTTCAGTCAGCCTTGGCCTTGCCGAAGACAAGTCAGTTGCCGCCCCCATCTCTCATGTGGTATCACAATAACTCTGGAACAATAGCGCATTAGTTTTGAAAAGTTTTTGCCCACAAATCCATCGTAGTAAAGGCTTTGCAAGTCAAACAGTTTATCCGTTATTTTTTTTTCTGAAATATCTACAAACCTGTACTTATAAGTACTTATGCATTTTAGGCTAAGTGCGGATATGCAATACCTACACGTGAAATAACTATTCCGTCGTAGAAAAATTGCCTAACTATACAAATGCGAAGCAGTTCATTGATAGCTTGAAATTGCAACGCTCCCGCATTAAAAGTTAGCGACAGAAAATATAATATATACTTATGCGCGGGTATATTATGTATGTGCGCATCTCATCGATGCGCCGAGGTTATTCTTATCATGGGCACATTTCGCGACCGTTATTTGGTAACCGAATTTATGTGTGAATATATATTTATTGGTCTTTCATGTTCTGGGCTCTTTGAGATTACGCGGCTCAATCTGTAATCAGATCTCACCCAACCTATTAGAAGACACCAACATTGTTAAGACTACCTACCTTACCTACCTAGGTAGGTATAAGTAGTATACATTAGATACCGACCAGCTTTTTCTTACTCGCGTGCTCCAGTTTCAAGGTTCGTAGATGTAGGTAGGTACCTACCTATCGTAAGATTTAATTACGGCGGGTGTATCTTTAATTACCTACAACACAACACGGATCAGTGTTAGGAATACCTACATCGCTTCTCCTCCTCAATTCCCTATCTACTCCAAAAAGCCCAAATGGTTTCACCTATACTTTCCCATCGTAACTTGTTTTACCTTTAGCAATTTTGGAACAAATTGATTTTCTATCCAAACACCCAACGAAAAGGACACCCCACACAAAAAAATTATCTCAAACATCGACAAACTATAAAAAAAAAGCAGAGCTTGTGCCCACTATACGGTAAGGGTACCTAAAATGCAAGTCAAAGAAAAACAACAAACCAAAGTCAGAGCCAATTCCATAGCTAGTTCGAAAAACAGCTGGAAACAAGTGCTCCACCACGACATTCCAAAACTAGAAACACAATACACAACCGCACGCGCAAGAGCGCACAAAAAAAAGGAACAACAAAAAATCATCCCCCATCTTTGGACACCAAAGAGAGTTGAAAAACCCACAAAAATCCTGGAGCGATAACCACCATCACGGCCAGGCCACGCCTCCGCCATCCATTCAATCGGCACAGTGCACATCCACTGTGAATGGGCCCTAAATAAAATCCCACCCCCTACTCAGAGAACTGCTCTCACCAAGTGTGTGTGTGCGATGGAAAAATGGCCAACGCCATTCACCATACAGCAAATGACAGACGGCAACGTCCGACGGCCATCTATATCGAATGAAACCGGGACAACACAACGGAATCGGGATACCCCATCTTTGTCACGCTGTTGCATGATATTCGTGCGCTAAACAGAGTCGGATGCGACCAATAGTCCGCCTGACGAGTCGCGAGCTTCGCGCGACACAATCAAATCAAAATCTCTGAGATACACTTGTGTATCGGATAGATACATTTCTCTGTCGCAATTACTTCGTCGGAAGAGGCTGAGTTTATGGTATTTCAATTCGTTTGGTGCGTTCAAACGGCTACGAGCGGATCGCGTGTTTTGTTCAGATTCTGATTGTTGCTTTTTTTTTTTATTGTATCTACCTACAGTTGTTGTTGTTGTTGTGTTTCCGTTACCTTGCCTCATCAAATAAATTGTTTTGAACAATCCATTGAACTAATTTTGTACATCATTGTGAGATGGGCCAGTTATTTGTGATAATTAAATGGTGGCAAAAGGACTCATTTTCCCTTTTCAAATGAAGTGAACAGAGAGACCCATATACACACCTACTACACCTGACTGCACGTATAATAGTCGTAACAGTTGTGCTCCTGCGGATAATTTAATACAAACAAAAAATCGATTTTTCTTTTCTCGTGTGCATTGTTCGCATTGCAATAATTATAATTTTGTGCTTAAGGATACCTGAAAGCTGACAGAAAGAGTGTACGAGAGAAAGGCAGAATTTGCGGATAAAAAAAAAATAACATTCTGCGATCGATGGATTGCAGAGGAATGACAGTAAATTTGTGTAAGAAATGGATTTTTTTTAAGGACACCAAAGTAAACATAAACAAAAAGAGTACCGTATACACTCATGCCTTTATGTAAATAATTAATTAGTGGTGATGGTGTTTTCGTGTCGTTTAAATGATAAAAGTGTTATATACAGATACTCACACCCTTATTATACAGTACACATGTATATAATGCAATTTAAGTTAATATACACGAATCGATTCAATTTTTTAAATTTGTGAATGTGGCTTTAATGGAGTATCAATTAAAATCAAAAATTGCAACTGACAACCATTGCAGTGATTTATGCCAACTTTAATTGGATGGATTATCGTTAGAATCAGTTTGGGTTCTTAAGTCAACTGTAGATACAGATATGTGTTATAATCATCATTTTCAATGTATTAACTGACCGCAGTTGCTCTATATTTCGATTAGCGAGCGCTTTTATGCAAACGAAAAATATGAAATTGGTCCTTCGAGCCGTATTTTAATCTTTCACTTTGCCGACGGATTTTGTAAATACAATTAGGTGCAGGTACCCAATTTAAAAGTTTCAACAGATTGTATAAGCAGTGTTTCAAAATTATGCGATACGGTACATATGTCGGTACTGCCCTTCAATACCGCTGTACTTCAGCGGAAAATTGAAAAATTTGTGAGGAGGAGTGTTTTTTAAATTATACTTCTTTTGGGGCATTGAAAGTAAAATTTTCAATTTTGCGGAAGTAGCTACTTAGAACTCGAAAGTCAAATTATTATTCTTATTCAATTAATGCCCCTCTAGCTGCGTGAAGTGTAGAAAGGTGTCCAGCGCTGACGTACATGTGCTTCGAAGTGCACATGTTATGGTTACGTTTGACGTTCTCTGCACCTGAAAGGTGACGTCAATACCATGGTTTATAAGTAGATATATACGGTCTTTATATGTGTATTGGTTCATGAGTTATAGGGGCGTGGCACCTCCCATACAAAAAATACATATATTGGCACAGGAGTATTCCTGTGAAGATTGGTCAAAATTTGACAAAAAGGACAAATACAAAGTGTGCAGGGTTCGCTAGTTCATAATAAATAAACAATAATTCTAAAACTTCCTTTAAGTTGTTGTATGATCTTGTATTTTCTGAAGAAACGGTCAAAATGTAAAAACTCGTACTCGTAAGGGTGGAAGACCTTCTTGCACTTCTGGAGGACCATTTAGATGGTTACGAGAGGCGTTATAAATATTTGGAAGTAGTCTCAGAATATTACTATGCTTTAGCATTGACAGCAAGTAGGTAGTAGTAGCTCTATTGTCAGAGTAGACGTAGAGGTTACGATTTTTAAATGATGGGTCGTTTTCTGATTTCTTTTAAACCATTCAAGTGCCTTGCTAAATTTGCTGCTTTTTCTAAAGTATGACGTTGAAGAAGTTACATGCCATCACTTGGTCTAAATGCGTTTTTTACATCAAAGGTCTCAAAGAGATTGTTTCCGACCTTAACCCTCACATGGATGGAATTTTTTATGTACTTACATGGACAGTATCTACCCGGGTAGATAAACAAAATCTCACGCATTCTGTATGAGTTTTTTGCATTAGGTTATAGTTTTTCTTTCAATATTAGCCTTTTGCATTCATTCTCTTTATTTTTTTACAGTTGATTGTGCCTATTTTCCAGATAACAGCTTTGCTTTCAAGCAGAGCGCTCCCTTTTATCGAGCAACGATATCGGTGAGGCGCTTCAAAGCAATTTCGCAATAAATCGTATTTTATTATTTTATTTGGTACGCATATTTTGTATGTATCATACAATATACTTTAGTTTACTTTTAAGCTCTACTTGGTGCAAACATATATTTTTGTATCGACATTTCGCATGTAAATTCAACGAATATCTACCTGGGTAGATACTGTCCATGTAAGACAAAAAAAAAGACAAATCTTAAAAAATGGTAAGAAAGGACTTTCTCACAATTTTTTTCATAATTATCTTCAACAAAACAAAAAATCGAATTAAAAACCGAAGAGATATTTAGAGTTGAAAATTCAAATATCTACCCGGGTAGATACTGTCCATTTGAGGGTTAATGGAGATGCGTTCTCTCCATTGTCAGTCTACTTAAACTGGAGACTTGGTCCTATGTGAATGTGACCCTAAAATTTGTTAGTTGCACCGATTTGGATTTCTTGTGTTTTCTCCATTTTCTGCCGTAGTCTGAGTATTTTGGTTGATGTTAATAAGTTCGTTGATAAATGTTTTAGGGCGTTCTCAGGTCTCGTATTATAATGTTAACGAGACACGTGCTTCTTTATACTATAGGTATACAGTTTTCAAAGTTCTACCGATAAATTCTTTGAGATAATTTGCGTATGATCTGCAGAAGGCCGTACCCACTGCCTAGTACGGCTGGCAGGCCATCTGGTCTAGCACCCTTCTTTGACTGGAGTTTAAATATTGGTCCAGTGGAAGCAAGTATATGCTTTTCCTAGACCGAATTGAAGGGTTCGTTTTGCCTGATTTCCTATCACAGAATTTGTGTTCCATATCCTGATCTATACCAATTGTTTTCCTTATGATTATCTCTATACAGATGTCTATTCAGGCCTTGTAACCTATACATAAGTATATATGGCAATAGACAGAGGCTGCTATTTCTGAAACGATGTCGTTCGATCATCTTCATTTTACGTGATCTGGCTCTGGCCACACACAAAATGTGGCCACTCAATAAAAAATAGAAAACTGAGAGAACCTTACCTCTCACATATCCCTCCACGGATATAGGTTACAATATGCTCAAATAGGAAACATTGGAAAATAATTGTCGAGTACTTACAAGAACTTTCCGAAAGTCTCTTAAATGACCTTCTTACATTTATAAAGCGGGATGGCTTCGTAAATTTAAATTGGTATCCATATAGTGTGGGAGTCATAAATCTCACGTTTGGTCCACTTGGCTCTATACTTATTTATGTAATTCCTCAGCAAAACAGGCAAACCTACTATTTCTGTGTGACTGATGCTTTCGATGAGCCCAATACCCCAAAGCAGAGCTAGAAATTAAAATGATAGTTTTTGAATGTGTTCACATTTTTGATGAAATAAGATCGATTTAGGTTTGGGATACATACCTATGTCATCTTCTGAAGAACGATTTACTGCCTCCATGAATCAGGAAGACACGTTTTTTTTTAAACGCGATATGTCATTTTTGAGTAAGGGATAGCATGTCTATGTAGTCACACTTTAGTGACTACATAGACTACATAGTAATTGGAACAGTAAGGCATACTCCTTCAGTTAGGAACGATTGGTCAAATCCTTTCCACAGAATATTGGCTACAATCTGCTACAAAAAAGTAATGTAAATTGGATCAGAATAGTTCTCAACTTACAAGCGGATAAACAGAAAAACGTCGATCTCTATTATGAGTATGACTGACCGTGCGTCGGCAATTGACAGCACCTCCATATGTCATCGTCCTTTAATTTACATCAATTTACGTGTAAATAAATCGAAACGAATCGTGTAAATTAACAAGTGTTACAGACTTTTAAACGACATAATTGCACTGTAATTGATTTCGGTTTCTTTGTTGCTTTTACTTATAGATTGCTGTTAATTTGAGTGTAAATAAAACGTAAAACAAACGCTCTAAAATGGGAAATAATACTATAAAAGCATTACATATAGTACTGTGATAGTTTATGTAAAATGTAAACATTTACATTAGTTAACAAACAAAAAAGTAATTACCTATACTCTCTTTTTTTTTGGAATAAAAAAAAGAATTTTACAATATTCGAGACAACGGCAAAAGTGAATCATCAAACTGTCTGCATTATCAATACGAAATTTTTCGGCAAATATGCTGAATAATCTCGGTGCATCGGGATTGCCTGGTAAGTATGCATACCAATGTAAGTTTATCTTTAAGCTGTGTCCAATCATACTTAGAAAACTTTGTTCACAATAGCGACGATTGTATAGTGTTAATTTTAATTCACTATTGTGAACTTACTTATATATTTTATTTACGGTAGATGTTTTGAAGGAAGTGTTTATTCGTAAATACTCTCTTAAAATTAACTTCCTTACCGTGTGTGTGTAATGAAAATTAAAGTCTGTATTGTGACGGATTGTAAAAGTACCTAAACATTAAATGAATCAAACAATATGACAAACTAATTTCGGTAGTTATTGTGAATTGATTGAGTGTGATAGAAATAACCGTCAAGAGCTAACGAATTTTAAAGTAGGTAATAGATTTTTGAGAAACACGAAATTGGGAGAAAAAAAAATTATTTTAAAAAACATGCAATATATTGGCACAGCGGTAATAAACCCTAACTAACTTTTACGAATTCACAATGGCGAAAATTTCCATAAAAAATTATCCATTGTGATCGTCAAAATATTTAAGTTCAAAATTAAACATTATTGGTAAGGCCCTATGAGTAGATATAAGATATATTGTGACAAACAGGTGGACGGTTAGAAGCATATGGGTTTGCAGTGATAGCCAAGCTGCACTGTTTAACCCTCTTACCTCGTCCAAGTTAGTGCTGGAACTCAAGCTTTGTCTGAATTTGGTCGGAAGTGAAACTTGTTTGGGTCCCAGGTCCCAGGTCCCAGGCCACATTGGTTGGTATCTAGGGAAATGAGATCGCTGATGAACTTGCCTGGCTTGGTTCAGAAGAAGCTCTATCAGGACCTGAACCTGCGCTGGTTCTATGCCTGCATCTGTGGTTAGGTCATTTAAATGTATTGGGCTTGAGCGAGAGCGACACCACCATCTGTCCTGTTTGTGGAGAGGACGATGATACAGCGGAACAATTCCTCTGTAGTTGTCCTGCCTTTGATCGCATCAGGTGGCGGATCTTTGGGGCTGACGTGGTGAGTACCGGACATCTAAGCTCTTCATCACTGAAGCTACTTCTCATCTTTCTTCGAAAGACGGAAAAACTAAGTATCTACAGTAAAGTAAGGTGTCTCTTTGGCAGTACAATGGACCAGGAGTTGTGCCTGAGTGCTGCATCCTCCCCTCCCTTAAAGAAGAATAAAATAATAACGAGTATAAGGTTCATCTCCTTTAAATTGACAATGTAGTAAAATGGGCCTATAGCAAAGGGAAACCCTAGAATATTCCCGTCCCACTGAGGACTAAAATTGAACTCAATTCTCCAAAGAAATCATTAAAGCTTTTATTGAAAACTCACTTTCCTGGTTGCAATGACCGTTGCACTAACTCGGTTAGATTGCGCGGTACGCAGCTTAGAAAGATTTTTTTTTCATAATCAGCTCTGCGACCTGAGAAGGTACTACCCCCGGAATCAGTGGGACTAGTAATTATTGATTTTGTCGTGAGTTAAAACAAGGTCCCAAAGGTACCTTACGATTGTCGTCGCTGATGAGGCTGTTTTAGGCTTTTAGTGTTTTTTGTGAAATTGCGGGCATTCATATTATAGAATGCGTTCCGCTTTTTCTGGCTCATCTAAACAGAGACTGCACAACAGTCTAAGCAGAGACTGCACAATAAATTAGTGAAACTTCTGTCGATTTGGGAAGATGATAGTTAAGAGAGCAGTGACCGGTAATGAAATCTTTGCATCAATTTTGCTTATGTAGAGAGCGTAATAGTTGAAGAAAGGATACGTTTCTTAGTAGCATGCCGGACCAATGCTCCCCTCATTAATTTTTGAGCATTTGCGAGCTAGACGTCGGCTTAAACTTGATATCTGGTTAAACGGAGTTGCACTGTAAAACCGGCTATAGGGGTGTCTTTGTATAATAACACAAAATTGTAAAACCCGATATTTAATACTTCTCGTCGATTTTTTGATACGAACGTAGGTGCAGTCCTAAGTGACCGCCGTCGCCAGAATTGATAACCCTTCGGACCCGATTTATGCCATTTTCCATCACTCTTTTCTGTACTTTCGGCGATAAGTCCTCGCATTCATATCGGATATTCTTTTTGAGGTCTTCAAGAGCCTGAGGCATATTGACAAATGCTTGTGACTTCAAAAAATCCCACAAAAATAAGTCTGGAACATTTAAATCAGGCGATCTTGCCGGGCAGTGTAAATAGCCAAAACGAGAGATTAGGCGGCCTGGCAGCCCTCAGAATTTCAGTTGTGGCTTTCAGTTCACGGTTTTCATACCACGTCACTAAAGAGAAGTGCATTCTGTATCTAATTTAATAAATGAAGTCTTAACTAACCTTTAAAAAAATCTCTCCAGTCCCAATTCATCCACTTGAGGAAGGAGAAAGACGTTAAGCATGGCTCTGTGCCGCTGGAAAAAATACACTGATGCACTGTGTGCACTGTCTGCACTTTATAAGGGAACATCTTATATATAGTCTTTGACCAACATTCTCAGTAAAGAGGGCAGATTGATGCACATAATTGCGAGGTACGTCGCCTGGTCGATACTCCGGGTCCTCTGCGACATCTTCAGCCCGATACGGCTGCCGCGATTTGCGAAAATTATAGCATCTTCTGATGGGGTGATGGCTTTTGCTGAATCGCTGAAATTAGTCAGTAAATGTTATTGAAGGGTACGTTTCACTTATAAGAATATCTTACCTACTACGACCCACGATGTTAACAATTCTAGGCTTAGTAGAAAGGCTGATATTGAGCTCGAAGTCTCTGTTCAGTGAGGTGATGAAGTTTAATCTCTACTATGCCGTAGTTAGACCGGAAGACCGCATTGTCTGACATATTTTAAGGGAATTATTAAAAATGAGCAGAGCCTCTTCGACATGGACCTTGCCAGAAAACCCTTCACATTATGTATATCTCAATAACTATACGCTCATCCAAAACTATAAATCAATAAACGCACTAGGTATATCCACAGTTAATTAAACAATCTGAAAGTAAAAACTTTCAATAAATCGCCCAGTTTATTATTTATTGGAAAATAATAATTTATTTCAACACCCAATTGAATTTACATAAAAATAAAATTAATATTTTTAATTTGTGCAATTATTGTTTGATAGTGCTCCAAGCGCACACTCACTCTCATAAATTAACTCCACATAGCGGCAATAAATTCACTCTCGCCATTCGATTGTGCTTGTGCATTGTGTCCTAGCTAATAGTGGTGTAATCGCTTCGCTATATATATATCCAGCAGGACATTGGTACGCCAATGGTTCTGTCCCTATACCAATCCATAAATCAGTGGTTTGTGGAACAAAATTGTTGCATCGCCCCCCACCAGCCGAATGCATTATTGTCCGTTTAGTGTGCAGTGCACTACATAATCTTACGAGTATGTGTGCAATGAATACATGTGCAAAACTTATTAAATAAACTCAAGTACACGTAATGAGCGTGTACAAGGTTTCGTGATACTTACACGTCCTCGAAAACAACCGCATAATGACAATTTATTAATTAATCAATGGGTGTCCTGGGGGCTTCGGTGCGAAAAATATGCGAAGGCAATTGGCGAATCCACTTGACTCGAATGCAAATTTTAACCACCGCCGCTGCCAAGTCCTGTTTTTGACTGTCGATTCGCGCCCATATTATACAATTTATAAATTCGTTTGCGAAATTAAATAAATTAATCCGAGTTAGAGGTGAAGTTGTTGCCAAACGGTAAACACCATCGAAGCCATTTGCCAGGATTAGCATAATGTTTCCTATTCAAAATAATACGGAGCTGCGAATAAATGCGCGTCGTTCTGCAAGTCTCATTGTAAAAAAGGTAAGCAAATGCAACCAAAAGAGGGACACTTTGCCAAGTGGAGAACTGTAATTGTTCGTATATGCGGCTATAATGGGGCGAAGCGGGCCCATAAAAGCTTAGCGCCAAGGATTAGTGAATTTATTTCGAAAAAAAGGAATACTCCTAGCGAAATGCAAAGTAGTTGTAGTGTTTTTGTTTTTCTATTCAGATTTTGTATATATAGAGGCTGAAAGGGTTTTACGTGTTCTGGTAATAAATTTATTATTCGGTTAGGCTTAACTCCAGCAACACTGCGGCCAGGAGAAGGCTTCTTGGAAATTGGAAAATTTATGAGGAAACTCCATAAGCCGTTGGATTAGTTTATTAGTTTTTGTTGTCGGTACTTCGGATGGGGCGAAATGTGATATGCATGCAACAACCGGTTTGGTTTTCACTGCAGCAAATGCGGCATCATATTTAGTAGCAGTGTTCTTATAGCTTGTTTTTTTTTTTACTAGAATTATTTTAAAATAAGCTGAGTCTACGAATGAGCGAGATTTACTACCTGAAGTCGTCATTAAGTAATGGGGCGATTTGCCTTACTAATTTAATGAACATGAAGAGCTTTTGAACTGACTCTAGTTCATGAAAAGGAAATAATCAGATTACTCTGGTTCAGTCTTAAAGTTGCAGGATTTTAACAAAATCTCCTTTTTACAAATCTCAATTACTTACTTAGATGATGCTACAGTCCGGGGTAGACCTGGGCCTCAACCAACCCGCACTTACAGATTCTTGGGAAATACATTGGGAATATTGTCATTTCTGACTATCTCTACTATTCCCGAGTAGAGATGAATGGAATACAGATGAACCCACAAAGAGGAAATCGATATTCATCTATAGGTACAGATGGATCGAAAATGGACTGTGGAACCGGTGCCGGTACACTCAGAGGAAAAACGAGCTAAAATCAAGAATATCAGTGTCAGATCAAGCTCGTTCGTTGACGAAAGTATGGTAATCTCGGAAAATCTTATTTCAAGTACGAAAATCTTATTTTGAGCTCGTTTTTTCAAGACCAAAAAATCTTACTTCAATCCTGTTTCGGGATTGATTTAAGCTCGAAAATTCTTAAATCAAGACCAAAAAATCTTACTTCAATCCTGTTTCGGGATTGATTTAAGCTCGAAAATTCTTAAAACAAGACCAAAAAATCTTACTTGAATCCTGTTTCGGGATTGATTTAAGAATGTGGTTCTTACATTATGCGATGCCTGAAAAAATGTATTTTGGGTATTCAAGATCTAAACCTAAGATCTCAATTACCTACCATCTTATAATATATCATCACATCATTCATTCACATTTCACATCAGTAGATATCATAGGTAATAATATTAAATGCTGGGTCCCTGGGCACAGTGACAAAGCCTCTCCTCTCCTCTACTCACATGGGATTGCCTTTGATGATTTAGAGTCGATGGCGGAGAATCTAGAGTTATTTAGGGTCCACTTGAGCAACCTACACCCGCGACCTATACTTAATGAATAGGTAAGTGGGCCATTGCAAATGAATGAATGAATAAGGTCCAAGAACTGAACTGGTACTGATGTATAGTACATAGTACTTAATTCCATCATCAGTCATCTGAAGTTCTTGCTGATGGCGAAGTATGTTATGACTATATTCAGCAGGTAGTGTTGGGTATCCATTGAAATTAGAGATTATATACATGAAGAGTTAGCCAAGTTAAAGCCATTTCTAGCGTCGACCGTCACTAACTATTTTTTGTACAGCTCGCCATCTTTTCCCCCGTATTGCTTCAGTTGCTCTATCTTCTACTAACGCCTTAATGACATCGACAATGGAAGACGATTTTCTAAATCCATATTCTGGGTCGTCTGATCAAGCTTCTCTCCTTTACCATTGTATCTATCATTGGGCCAATTACGAAGATTGTCACAAAATTGTGGATATTTTTCATTTTAGCTAAATTAAATGTCAAAGCTTTCATGTCTTTTGAAAACCCATTACCCAAGGCTACCTTTGCATCGTTGCAATAGATAAGTCCGGTCTCTTTCGGCCGATTTATTAATGACGCATGACGCTGAAAGCAGTTTACCAAGTGTCATGAATAGATCCTACTGGAAAAGTGTGAACATGAACTATATGTACGTCTATACTATTTCCCTAGAGCTCAGAATTTATCTGCTCCTTTCTCCTGTCACTTCTATACTTGTGATAAATATGTACCTATCTATTGTGAATTTCAGAAGTGTCAAGTACAAAGTAGCTGTTGCAATTGTGTGCTGAAGATTCTACTATAATTTACTTTACAGAAACTGTTGAAAAAAATGTTTATTAAAAGAAGCATATTGTCATTATAGCGTATGGTAGGCCAGGATATTTGTAGAAACCTAAGAACCATCAGCTTTTGATATCACCATTGTTTGGGTTTCAAATCTGCTTTCTAGCAGCGTCTAAAGCATATTGGCTGGTTTGAAATGACGTCTCTTTCTCTCTAACCTGAAGATTGGGTTCTCAGAACTCTGGCCTTCCCGTGATCTGTGGTATTTCTTCGTCAAGCTTAAAGGCACATTGTCCAGAATGTTTTGACTTTGTTTCACCAGTAACAAAGGTATACTCTTCTTCTACTAGTGCACGATCTGGTTATTAGTTGCGTTAGTTGGTGAAAAGGGTTTCTGCTATTCCGCGCCTGGATGTGTAGTCGGTGATTTCCTCGAACATGTCTTTACCAAAGAATGAGTCTTTTTCACTCTACATAAAGTCAAGTATTGTGAAAAAATTAGTCGACACAAGAAATATGTAATTTTATATTTTATTTATTGAGTTTTTAAGCAGATACTTTTAACACAACCATTTGGCTTGGCTTTTTAAAATCGACTGTCCCATCGCCTGGCTATAGCTTCTTTAAAAATGGAGGGATATAGTACAGTGGTCTCACTCTAACGAGCCGTTCTTCCGCGGCTGCCGCTTTACAAGGAAATGCTCGTATGGGTGTAAAACGTATAGACTCAAAACTTTAAGAGTTTGTTCTTTATTAAATGCAAAACCCGACATACCCCAATCCAATCCAACGCATACATTGGCGTGTTAAAATGCCATTTTGGGTTGTTTTTTTTTATGACGTGAACAATGTCCTCAAACAGAGCAAGTTGCTTGAAGTCGCCTTTCAAATGAACGTTCTTTATATTAGCTAATGGGCATGCGATGTCCAATGCGTTCCCTTCACAAGATCAGCCTCGCATTGCACAATGAAATTCTTTATCAATTGCGCAGCACTTCGGCGCCATCATACTACTTTAAAAGTTGTGTGACAAATTCCGTCAATCTTACAGTCAAAATTTACATTTAAAGTTGATATAAAAACAACTGCGAAAGATCAACCAATTCCTTTGAACATGGCAGACGTCATTATATTTATTACTGCGCCATGGCGGCACAGCTCAAATCCAAAAGCCTGGCTCAATGAAAATGTGCTAATTTTGACACGTTCATTCGTTACCAGCTACCGTTCGGCTACACGCCAGAACTATAGGTACTCTGGTCTATTTCAATGATAGGTAATAGTGTCACCCGCAGCAAGATGACGTAAAGCGAGGTTAACAGAAATGGCCATTTTTAAAAGATTTCCAATTTTGCTTCTTTTTTTTTCAAAGAAGTTCATCGTTTTTATAATGAAGTAAGTCATGCGTGATATAGATACGTTTGTGTGTACACAAAGTCGGATATGGGATTTGGTACAAGCATCGAGCGGTCTCTGTTCAATGTCGTGATTTACAAATTAAAGGTGTGGTGTTAGGTGTGATGTCGGATTCAGCTCTACCGTAACCAATTTCACGTTGTCCGATGTAGCTTTCTTAACTGGCGACTGAAAATACATTTTTCTACATAATCTTGAGTTTTTTTTTCAATTTGTCAATTTGTGGATAAAGTTAGAAAAAAAATATCAAACATACCTACATATATTTGAGTGGATATCTATCGGTGGGTTTTTGCGCGAGAGTGCTGTTAGAATTGTGTGATTTCGCGCTGTTCTACGATATTTCGATGTTATTATTTGTTCTATGAATCCAAGGCATCACGATGCAAAAGTGCTATGCAAATACAGATTTATGAACTCGGCGGTTGTTGAAATCGGATACAGATACAGTTGTCATTGATAGTAGGTACATATACAGTATACATATGAGTATGGAGGTATGTATTGTATATGTATGGCGCCAAAATCATTTGTGGAAAGTGGATCAAGCGGTACGGTAGTATACGATTCCATTATGAACAGAGATTTCGAAATTAAATGAATTCTAGTAAATTAAACAATCGGAACATTTTGTCAAAACCCAATTAAATCAATAAAATTTATGTGGGCGTAGGTATATTTTATTTTCATTTTATGTGGAGCGTGTGGAACATAATATTTTATTGGCATTCTTACCAACCGAGATGTGAGAGTAGGTACACAAAATACTTGTCAATTTTATTTAAACGTCGTCATATAGTGCAGTGATGAATATGAGCTTATATCTACTGCGCTGCGGTTGTAAAATTTTCACACATGCTCATCGCTTCCATGTAAATTATTCACTCATCAATGACTCAGACGAAAGTGGCACACACATTCAAAATTCAATTTGAGTCAATGCATGAGCTTGAAGGAGCATATTATATTGCTTACTAGATGTGGACCTAACTTTGTTTGCAGCATAGGAACAAAATAACATTCCGAGTAGATTCTTTTAAGAACAGTGTTTCTTTTAAAGGATACACTCTTTAACGGAAAACATGGAGATAACTTTAAAGTTTCAATAGGTATCATGGGAATAATTGAGTAAATACTTTTTGTTAAACTTGACGAAACTTGAAACTGAATCGAGTGTTTCGTCTAAAATTACATCCACCCAATTTTTAGTTACATACTACCATACGTAGCTATACAAATGCCTCATCACTTCATCAGGTATCTTCGCATTTCCTCAGAAAAAAACATTGTCTCCGTTGATTGCGCATTGACATGTACCTAACCTAGACACGTTTTACACGCACCTATTTTTGTCTTACGACTCGAGAATGTGTTCGGTAAAGGGGATGAAAAGTGCAGGGGATAGCCGAATATGGATGGGCTCCGAATTCCCATCCGATTCTTGTGTTCTCTTTCGCTCTCTTTCGTTATTTTCAGCGTTACTTTATTCTCAAACCGTACTCGGTCGCGATAGACGTCTGCATTTGCTCTATTTTCGAACTGTGTGCGGTCTGCGCTTCGAAAATGCAGCTACCATCGCGAACGACGAATGAGAAAAAAAGAAAACAAAGACAATTTGACAACCAAGACACTAAAGTGAAAACACTGGACGTATAAATGCACCATAAGTGCCCAAAAGAGAATTAAGAAGTGTCGTAAGGCAAAAATCGGTGCGTGTAAAACGGATAATACATACTTTACTTACTTCTCTTTTGTTCCGCAGCAACAGAGAAAACTACACATGGTGCTTGTTCGAAGTGCATTTGATGTGTGCCCCCCCATCTCAAACTAGAAGTCGTACCAAATTCAAAGCAGTAAAGTGAGAAAAAAGTGCAAAACGCTTACAAAAAGTCTTGAGCAACATTTCAAAAAAAGTGTCATCAAAATGTATCTTCAGTAGTTTTCACTTCAATTGCGAATAGACATAAAACCCCCAACTATTTTATTATTATGTAGTTCGTACAGATGAAATAATGGAAGGTCCATATACTTCTTAAAAGGGAAAAGAAAGAGCACGAGAAGCGTGATACATTGAGGACAGCAATTTTGTAGGCAATGTTCGAAATTTATATATTTCCAAGGATTTAAGGCCACCCAACAGAAGCCTGTAGGGAAGACCATGAGAATATAGGGTGGTCAACATCCTGTGGCTCATCCAAGAAGGGAAATAATTTAAACAGAGGAATAAGTCTCCTTGCGAATGCCGCCTATATAATATCTATAATGCTTGATGTAATTTTCGACTCACATCAGCTCAGTTTAAAGGCTGATGAAACAAAATTTTACAAGCTTGGAGATATTTGAAAAACACAGGTTTCCAAATCCAAACACACCACCTCTTTATCAATACTAAGTTGCCTATGATTGCGTATAGGGACGAATTGAACAAAGTCATTGTCAAGTTTTCAAGTTTTGGCATCCGTGCTGATGTCTAAAACCTTAAAGACTAAGGCGACCCGCTATCATGTATGTTTTTTAAATTGGCGACTTGGCAAAACATCCCTATAGACCGCTATAACTTAGAAGTAGGTACATACATAGTTAAGATCTTTGTCCCATATGCTCCATCTTTACCTTGCCAAACGTCATCGATACCTAACATAGTTTAAGAGAAGACTCTAGAATGACTCTAGCCGAGGAAGAAAAGCCCACTCCCATAGAACCTATACCTAGCCATCCCGATTCTGCTGTATGATGCTGAAGATCGGATTTTTTCAAAGGCTAATGGAACCTCTTGAGATGGTTTGAGAGAAAGATTTTAGGCGTGGTCGATCTAGTTTATATGGGAGGAGTATGGGAAAGAAGAATCTACGTCAATCTGGCCAGCATGCAGCATGTGGGCACCAAATACCAGCTGGACGTGTGTTCAACTCCACCCCTAAGTATGAAAACGCAGCAGAAGATTACCGCACTTTAGGTGGCTCGCACAATTGGAGAGCCACTTCAACCAACTTGGTGCACTTAACTAGAGGCAACTACGAGTATATAGCTAAGGACAGAGATTACTGGAGGGACTTCTTGCTTGCTTCCCCACTGTAAGCACTATAGGCACTATTTAGAGTTAATCAACAAAAAGCTCCCAACCCAATGCATCAGTATCCGTACGATAATTGGTAAGATTGCCATTGTGCCATATAAACTTGTCACTCTACCAATTAAATAGTAGGGCCTGAATGCATCCCTCTCCAAATTGCATCCCTTTTTCAACACAATAAGTTACATGATAGAGCATTCGCGTTTGACGATGAAAGAGTTGCCGCTTTTGAACTCACCTATAAATGAACTCAATCAAAGCAAATAAAGTCAGATTCCTCCCGCATGTTCACATCCGCAGCAAAATACAAAGCGCACCTGTATATGCCTACTATCCTCCGTCTAATCGATCTATTAACTCGCACATTATCCCACTTCATGAACATAAACATCAATCGGCGGTAGCCGGCAGCTCATATCACTTGCACGACAAAAGAACTGCAATAAACCCCTTGCTTCGTTTTACGATCTGTTTATTTGTGAAAAATGGTTTTCCAATGCGCTACACGTTGAAAGGATCCAAGTCCGGTAAGGAGCGCTGCGAAGAAGACGCGCTGCTGTACAAACAGTGATCGTGGTCGTAAAACGCATTGACCTCCCAGATGCGCGACTTTTCTGTCTCTGTATTTGGTTCAAAGTCAAACGATAGAACGGAAACATATAGGTACCTGTTCCGTTCTCACCTGCAGACGTTGTTGGTGCGGGATGATATAAGCCATGCTCAGCTCGTATACCATTTGAGGCCAACAGTAGCTGCTCTGACTGGCTGTCTTAACTCAATCTGTTTAAAATGTTCCGCGTGGGACTCAAGTCCGCTTTAAGATCGCATGTGTATGCGTGAGAGCGCTCAAAAGTTGTTACTTAACTTTTTCGTCCGCCTTCCATTTTTTTGTTTTTTTTCGATTTCGGTAAGAGCAAATGTTTGACTAACGCAAGCCCGTGAGTCGTCAGTCTGGCAGTTAGTCAACGGAGGTCGTACAGATACATTTTCAGTTGGATTGTATCTTTTTCATTATTTTTTGTTCGCCTGTAAATTTTGTGTGCTCAGAGACGAAGAATCGAATTCAGCGATCACAAGTACGTGTTAAAATTCATATTTTCTTTACATTTGCTTGATTTTTTTTTTGTGTTTTGTCCGTCTTGTCTTGTATATTTGTATCTTGAGAGAAGATGGTAAAGAGATTATGTATACTGTGTGCCGGGGGAATGAAGAAATCTCTTGCAGTTTGAAATTTGTTAAAGCTCCTGACAGTCGTTGATCGCATTTGAAATAGAAATATACATTAAACTTGTTTTTTAGACTCAATTAGTATTGTGATTAATAAATTTGTGAATGTGTTGTGTTGCAGGTCCAAAAGATTGTGATCTACCAAAGGCTGCTCTGACTGCGCTGCACGGTGTTAACAATTTTGGTCAAGTGCCAAATTCACAAAATTCCGACTCGAATGGTGGTTCTGGCGGACGATTGCATGTCTCTGGAGGATTGTGTGAGCCACACAATATGCATCAGGATCAGGTGAGTTTGTTTTATCTGTTATCACTGGATATAGTAAACTTAATGGTAAATGTCATTGCATAAGATATTTAATATCGTTCCCTGTACTCTATCAATTAAGGGTTAATTTGATAGTCCAAGCCTTCATCTAACTACTTCATCTAACTACTATAATATTTACTACAGTCAAAAAAAAAAAAAAAAAAAATGGCAAGCGAAACGTGGTATAATTATATTAATTAGGTAGGTACCTACTAATATAGGAGTAGGCATTGAACAAGTCCTCAGATAATCCTAATCTTTAATATTGTGAGAGATGTGTGACTCCTTACATGTAGTCTGAACTTTGAGGATTTATTCCCGAATTGGGAAAATGCAGACGTTTTATGTACCTACGCCATCTTTATTTGTTTAAAGAGGATTTTCATCCTTTCCGTATGAAGTTTAGCAACCGAAAGTAGTTTTGTGGACAAAGGGAACTCCATAGCCAGATGATACAGTGATTGGCATAAGTGATTCTTCCCTTGATCTCTGTACCGATGACATTTTGCGAGGGAAAGTATAACCCGAGTCAAAGTTATGGCTGTTTAATGTGAAAAGTTATCGCATCGGCTTGTCTTTAACCTTTTTCGACATCAAAGATTTCAGTGGTGTCTTTGACGACTTTGACGGAGTGGCGAGGTTTCGCCATCGTCATCCAGTATACCTACACAAAAAAATACGAGCTTGGCATAGATGCCGAAACTTGCCATGACTTTTGAAAGCTCGTCCCTTCACACTCTGTTAGGCGACTTTAAAGTCTGAAAAGGTCCATGGTTGTGAAAGCTAGGTCTAGGGCCAAGTTTTGTCAATTTGTATTTTGGTTTATTTTTTTAGATCTGCTTGAATGTAAAGATTTTGCCGATATGGTTGACTTTGGTGGCTCACAACCTCACTGATATTTACCAATCCGGTTACTGGTGAAATGTTTTAGATTTTTATTCATTTTCAATGGTCCGCTTTTCCATTCTGTGGGTCGCGGGTGTAGGTTGCTCGAGTGAACCCTCCATATCTCTTGATTCTCCGCCACCGACTCTAAATCATTAAGGGCAATCCCCATACTACCCGAAAAGAGATTATGAACTTGGTCTAACCATCTCATCCTGGGTCTCCCTAGAAGAGGCCTGTCCGATGGTACAGATTTCATATAGAACGTCGTGGAATCCTGGTCGGGGACATGCGTTTAACATGACCAAAGCACCGAAGCATGGACCGCTCCGTCCGGAGAAGTAGCTGCTCGACATTGAGTTCCTTACGTATTCTGGTATTTCTATTGCGATCTCTACGGGTCACACCAGCAATACAACGAGAAATCTCATTTCGGCAGCTTGTATTCGCGATCTTATTCTTTCGGTCATTACCCAAACCTCATGACCATAGGTAAGAGTTGGAACAAACACCGAATAAAAGACTGTCAACTTAGCTTTGACACCAAGTTCAGTCCTCCTAATAACAGAATGACCAAGCTGTCTAAAATTGATCCAGCCTGACCAATCCTATACAAGAAAACTCAGCTTTGCTCTTTCTATCACTCGTGAATAAGACCCCGAGATACTTAAACTTCTCCACCTGTTTCAATGGGACTCCAATAACATGCAGAATGCATTGAACAGGCGTTCTGGAGACGACCATCACTTCAGATTTGTTCACGTTTATTTTCATCTCAGCTTCAACACAAACGGCTACAAAGCGATCGAGTTCGAGTTGAAGTTCAGTCTGAGAGGAGTAGAGGACCCAAGGATGATCAAGCCATCTGTGAAGAGCAAATGACTTATCCTCAGATCTCCCAATTCTGTATACGTTCTTCGCCAAGATTGCGCTGTAAATTCGAATCCATATAAGTAATAAAAAGGAGAGGGGACAAGACGCACCCCTGGCGAAGTCCAACGCCGTACACACCTTTAACAGTTTGTGTAAACAGATTGAATGGCTCTCAAGAGAGAACCGCCAATTCCATACTCCTGCAATACACTACAGAGTTTACTTCGAGGGACTCCGTCGTATATGCTTTCTCCAAATCTACGAAACATGCTTAAACATGTGTAGCATACTCCGAAGCCTTCTCAAGTACCATTCTGAGAATTAATAACTGGTAGGATGTGCTTCTGCCGGGACGAAAACCGCACTGCTCCTCTCCTAATAGTGACTTTTCACACAAAAAAATCCGACATTCCTGGGACTTATTCATCTGTCTCCATTCGGGAGACTTATTCTTCGCCCAAATTTTTTTTTTTGCTGACACCTAAGTTGGTACGTGCTATTTAGCAAGTGGCGTAGCTTTGAAAGGTCCTTCTAGCAGAGTTCATAGACTTAAGTTTGTATGTTGGTCGGGTGGACGGAAATGTTGTCTATGTTGATCAGTCTGCAGAAGTGTTCTTTCCAAATTGTCAAATCTTCTGCAGCCTTGTGTCCATTGTTGCTTCATTTTGACATCTAACATATTGCTTTGTCTCTGCAGTAGCACTCCACAATACACTCGCCTGCCCGACTTCCTTGCTAGGGGTGATAGAGTTTGTTCTTGGCAGTTTGTGCCAGCCGGGACATTCTTTTCGTAAAAGATTTGTCGATGTGGTCGCCTATTCTTTAAACAAAAAAACTATATGTAAGTCCTCGTCAAGTTGGAATGCAGATTGAAAAAAAAGCCCTCTGAAAAAATCTTGGCATTTTCTCTGTTGTTCTTAATAAAATTCAGAACTTATTTTGTACGGTCGGTTGCAGAAACGAAATCGAAGGATTTGTTCCGCAGGAAAACTGATAAGGGCAGCGTTAAACTCAATAGTTTTTCGCATACAATGAGGCTTACAAGGAAATCACTTTTTTTGGACCGCTGCCAAAAGTAATCAATACTTCTTCGAAGACATAGCCCACGTTCTGCTCGTTATTTCTTCAAGACTTATTGAGATAGATTTGAAAAGCTCTACAAAGGAAATAATACTGTCATGCCTTTCAATGAATCTTGTTTCACAAAGGCGTAGAAGTCGAGTTGTTCGGCTCTCTGGTGCCCGTTTTTTAATTACATTTTTGGAAATTATATTTGCATTTGAATGGTTGCGGAAGCTATTTCCCTAACTACACCAAGGAAATTGGAAATTGGCTTCAGCCCCTCAATATTAAAACGACGGGCCACATGTACAATGCTTGCTGTTCACGTTAATAGACCCCATGACTTCTTTTGTTGAAGAATATAGGTACCACCTTTAAAAAAAACACACATACACCTTTTTTAAACAAAATTTCTTATAATCGTCATTTCTTAACTGTTTTTTTTTTTTCTTTTAGAATTCCGACAAATCAAACAAACAAAAACGCCACCGAACACGTTTCACTCCGGCACAGCTGAACGAACTGGAACGATGCTTTTCGAAAACCCACTATCCGGATATATTCATGCGGGAAGAGATTGCAATGCGTATCGGTTTAACCGAATCGCGAGTACAGGTGAGTGAATTAACCTGAATTTTAATTAAAAACTACATCAAATGAACTGTGCATATGCGGCACCATTATAATTCAATCGGTTAACATTGTTCAATTCGACCAAAAGCTATAGGTACATATCCGCATTTGTGTGCCTATGTTGTCACTCTTGTCTGTTCGATTCAAATACGATTTCTGATTCTGATTCTGACCGCATCCATCTGTTAAGTGATGTACCAGGTTCACAACCATGATTCGCAATCGCATTCAATCCTATGGATGTTGTTGTGGACTAGTATGGATTTCAATTGTGGTGAATTGAAAATTGGAAATTTTGCGGCTACTCCAATTGGCGTTTTATAATCGACAAGTCGTGTTTTTATGGGGAGAAAACTTTACCAAAAACATGTTGAACCATTAAAAATTCAGTTTGGCCAAAAGTTTGTCGATGAATGCGACACGTCTATAGAGAGGGGGAGTAAGGGTTGAAGAGATATATATTTTTTTTGTTTTTCTCTCACAATAAAAACAGGATCTCATATTATCTCCTGCCATTTGTGTAAATCCTCAAAGATTGATTTTTCACTACGTGTGCGCATGAAAGATTTATTGGATGTAGTCTACTAAAGGATTCCGCCTTTGTATGCCGTGCGTATACCTATATAGAGTTAAAATGTGTGTATATAGGTATATGCGGTATATCAACACTATTAGGAAGAGATTTTATTGGCTTAGGTGTGTGAAATTCCAAGGAAGAGCAAGGAATTGAATGTAAACAGGTGTTGATTTTTTTTTCTACAACATTTTCTAAGCATTTATGTGTAGGTACGCAAGGCGAAGATATAAATATTTTTTCAGATCGATATTGGAAACGTGAAAGTTCACCTTCTTTTCCACATTTGTAGGTACATATAGTAAATACTTACTTATTGCCACTTAATGATGTAGGCGTACTAAAAGCATTCAACTGAAATGTATACATATAACTATAGAATTAAAGTCATATTGTGTACCTATACACACAAATTATCCTGAATTTTGAAAATCATCAAGACTTCAGTTCTAGTAAATCTAGCGATTTTAAGCTATAAGAACTTCTAACAACAACTTCTATTTCCTTTTGGGGCAGAATAGATAGATTTGATTTAAACTTGGTTATTGGGATAGAAGCCCTTATCTACTAATTGGAAACTACATTTATTATTAAATTGTTATAAAAAAAACACAAACACAATTGCTATAGCATTTTCGCGCTACCCCACTTCCCTTCAAAAGCCTTTAGTACATACTTAGATTCCGAAACATTCATTCGGTTGTTTCCATTATATTCTATCAATATACAAGGGTGATGTCTTTGCTGTTTGGTTTTTCAGCCTGATTTTTTTTTTTGACAGTTCAAGCGTGATTCGTTATACACGTGTCAAAGTAAAAAGTGTTAAGTTAGCATTGCCATTTCACCATGGATAGACTTACGCCCGAACAACGTTTGCAAATTATTGAATTTTATTACCAAAAATTGCTATAATAAAATGTGTCGCGAATCCATGGACATATTGCGAGGCGAATTGGGTGAGCAATTATTTTCACGTTTTGGATCTGTAAATTGGCCGCCTAGCAGGGATGATAATGCTGAACCCAAAAAAGTAGCAAATTTCCCGAAAAAACGAAGTAGATTTACAAAAAACGAAGCAGACATTTTGCGAAATGCTCAAAATGATAAAGTTAGGTCTTCAATGGGATAATGGGATCTATAGATGGATGTGTAGTGTGACAGAAAGCACATAAATGATATTCTACAGTGCATTACATCCTCGGTTCTTAAACCGTGTTCCGCGGAACCCAGTTTGAAGCTTATATTAATTTTTATTGAAGTGTGAGCTACCCATTATTAAAAAAAAGCAAACAAAAATGGTACAGCAACATCCACTTTCCCAAAATAATTATGAGCAACAATCCATGAAGTATGCATTCGTGTGAGTATAGTTCGCGCATAGCTTTTATGGGGTACTACATACTATCTTACAAAGAATGAAAATAAGTCAAAATGTAACCCAGCCTACGACGGCCATATTATTTACTTCGGGTATAAGTCAGGTTTAAGTAGTTAATTTTACACCCGATCATTAATCAGATTTTTTTAAACCCGATAATTTAAACCAAATTAGTCAATAATATGAAATTTTGGGCACGAGTACGATAACTACGATGGATTTATGTCCTCTAATTTTTGAGAAAATTGAAAATTACTTTTATATGTCGCTCCGCTTAGAGTACAAATTGCTACCCTTGCGCCTTGAAATGCGTATGGGGGTGCAAGGCTGAGTATATGCTAACTTTCTTTAAATTATATAAGTTTACCCAATGTCAAAAACATTCTTCAGATACAGTCTCTGGCCTGAAATTTCACATTGGTAGACAAAATTTTGCTGATTTGCATTTTAGATAATTTATAACGGATTTCTGGCTTTGTTTTTTAATATTTTATTTTAATTTTATTTATAATTTTTTTTTTAATTACCCCTCCCGCCTAACCGGAGCGAGATAGACCCCCCCCCCTCCCATAGTAAAAAATGCTTGTATGTAACTCCTCTACACAAATCCGTCATTAGTTTTCATCGCCAAAATTATGTTACACACCCCAATTTTTGTCCTTAAATTTCAAGTTAGAAATTGTTTTTTTCAAAAACTATTTAAAGAAATAACTTGATTTAAAAATCATATGAAAGGACATATTTCGGGCTTTCCAAAATGATATAGTCTTTTATTATAAGTGTTGCCATTGTTTTTTAATGTATTTTTTTCCATTTAAAGTATCATTTTCTTTAAATTACCCCTCCCGCCTAAACGGAGTAAGATAGACCCCCCCTCCCATAGTAAAAAGTGCTTGTATTTAACCCCTCTACAAAATACCGTTATCAATTTTTGGCGCCGTAGTTATCGTACTCTCCCCAAATTTTGTTTTAACCCGGGTTAAATTACTTAAATTAAATTATTTACATAATCGGATTAAACGCCGACAAGGTTAAAAAAACGGGTTTATCGACTGAATATTATGGATTTGGATTTAATTTTTGGGTTAAACTCACTTAAACCAGGGTGTGAACTTTAATCCGGATTAAAGTGAGTGAATAAAATGGCCGTTATAGATGTACATAGTTCTTCTTTATCAAAAAATTTATTGTGATTCTGTATCATTGAACGAATGTTGGGTTGGTATGCTATTAAGAGTGAATACCCTGAACTTGCCAAACAGGCTATCACCCCTTCGGAATTAAGTTTCACTTCACCTATAGGTACGATCCCTTTCACCTTCTACTGCTATCGTGGAATCCGCCGGAAACCTTTCCTTATCGACACGTTTTTGGGAAAGGTAGTTTCACTGTCAAACGGCGGTCTTTCATTTGTCAATACAAATGTGTCGCTGCATTTGTCGGAGGCATTTGAAAAGTTTGTTTTAAAAGTGATTTAAATAAAGAATAAAGTTTTCGATATAATAATGGATACGATAGCCCTATTTTTGGAAGCATAAGAGGAAAAACGAAATCAGCGGTGATCTCAGAGAAGAATACGAGACAGGTTAAGAGGAGCAGTGCATGATTTCATGGAAATCCCAGATGAAATGTGTTTTTAAAAAGATTATTTATTGATTTTAATGCATTTCAATATTGCAGAGATCTATTACAAATGTTCGGCTTAATAAAGCAGCTTTTTATATGTACATTTTCTTTTACAATTCTCACGACGTGCAGCAAGTAAGAAAACCTATAAAATCGGCAATGCTTTTGATGCGGGCGAGAACTGTCATTTTGTTCGGGAAAAATTCGATTTGAACGTTTTCAACGATACAGTGAAACTCATTCACATTACCCACACGGGGAACTGTTCACTTTGCGGATTTGACGATACCAAAATATTTTTTTCCGTGAACAATTCCCCCGGCGGATTCCACGATAGGGGTGTATATTAAATTTGCTCCCTTTTGTCCCAACGCATCCCTGTGAAGCAGGCTTTTCAGCGAGTCGAAAATCTCTAATGTAAAAATCTCGAAAAAAAATCTCGAAAAAAAAAATCTAGAAAGCATAATCTCGAATAACAAAAATCTCGAATAAAAAAATCTTGATACGTATGGGGGGACATGCTGCCCCCCTGCAACACCCCTGATTGGGTTTACTGTTTGGATATGGGGTGGGTGCAAAAAAATGTCGAATTTACTTTTTATTTTCGAGATTTTTTTCGACAAAGAGTCTTTCGAGATTTTTGTACTTTCTAGATTTTGACCCATTCATTCTAGATTTTTGCATTCGAGATTTATCAAATTCAATTTCGAGATTTTGACTATTCTAGATTTTAGTCATTCTAGTTAACGTCATGATCCCCTTTTCAGCGTATACTTATGCAAAGACTAAATACAGATCGAGGTTGGACGCTGTCCCAGATATGCGAATACAGCTTTCGGAGATAGAAGTCAATTTAAAAAAAACATAAATCAAACAATGAAACAGTTTCATTCTTCACACTATCCTTGAAAAAATATCATATAAAAATTGATTTTGAAATGTGTTATTTTTCATTTTTTATAGTTGGGGTTCCGAAATATATTTGGGCCTTGTTTAGGGTTCCACAGCTTATTAAGTTTGAGAACCGCTGCATTATATGACACATTTTTTTCGTGATATTTATATTTAGTTGATTTTTACGTCGTTGTTGATGTATTTGGAGTCAAATTGATCAATATAGTATAATGATATTTTGAACCATAAATAAACGAAGTAGAAATAAGTTGCTACGTAGCAGATGAACAATAATTCAAAAATGAAGTAGATCTACTAGGTACATATGAAGTAAATTATCATCTCTGCGCCTAGATCGTGCGATTTGACGCCGCTGGACTATTTTTTATGGGGATATGCGAAGTCTCTGGTCTATACGGATAATCCAGCAACTATAATTGCCACCTTGGAAGACAACATAACTCGTGTTATTGGTGAGATACCTACCAGTCGATATGTTGGAAAAAGTATGCCAAAATTGGACATTCCGGATGGACCACTTGAAGCGTAGTCGCCGTTAACATTTACACGAAATAATATTCAAAAAGTGGCAAGAATTGATTTATCGACCCTAATAAAAATGTCACTCAATTTTGCAAATTTTTGATGTTTTTTTTTTGTGTTTAAAAACCAAACGATTAAATACTCACTCTTAGTCAGGGGCGTAGCGAGGGGGGGGCGTGGGGGGGTGTCGCACCCCCCCACGCTTTTCAAGAGTCGGCAAATCAACGATCAATTTTCAAAAATTAGATCTTAAGTTGGATTTCCATTAGGTATAGGTTTTTAAACTTGTAAATGTATACAAAAGTCGGCATTTTCAAAGGTTCCACATGAACTCCTTAAAATCGGTGAATCGTTGAATTTGCCGACTGAAATCCTTAGAATTTAGCGAGTTTCCATTCGATTTTAAAAAGGACGGTCGGCATCGGTGAATTTGCCGACTGAAATCCTTAGAATTTAGCGAGTTTCCATTCGATTTTATAAAGGACGGTCGGCATCGGTGAATTTGCCGACAGAAATCCTTAAAATTTAGCGAGTTTAGATTCGATTTTAAAAGTACGGTTGGCATTTCTAATTTGAGGTTAAATTCGAAGGAATGTGTTATTCGTTAGTTCGCGGCTTATTGATGTAGATTGCGAACTTTAACAATTCGTGGCAAACGTGTGTTTGGGCCAAGAGGAGGATAATTAATTATCCCATCAAAATGTATTAAGAAAATAAGTTTATAAACAGTTTAAATAACGAAATTTCGAATTACAAACTTTTTGCCGTGAACGAAAACACCCTTGGCGCGAATTGTCAAAGTTTATTCGCAATCCACATCATTTAATTAAAGTTCCACAAACTAGCGAATAAAACATTCGTTTGAACTTAACCTAAAACTAGACATTGAAGGTAAAAACTGATGGCTGGAATTCGCGAACTGCCGCGACCCATAAAAGTGTTCATGTGAACGGGCTGTCAAAACTTGCGAATAGTCGTTCGATCGTAGGTAGCTGGTCGCTCTTATGTGAATGGTCCTTTAGGTATTAGCCCAGGGGTGTTCCTGTTAAAATTGGTCAAAATTGGACAAAGGGGCGTGGCGCCTCCCATACAAAAAAACATCTTCTATGGAGTGAAACTCGTTGACGTTAGATATAACTCGATAACCACTGGGCCGATTTTCATGATTTCTATACAGTCGGCAAGTTCCTGAAATAAGTCGGCATTTTAATGAAATTCACCCCCCCACGGCTCGAACCCTCGTTACGCCCCTGCTCTTAGTACAATAAATTTGTTATCCATTTCCAACTAAAGGGTGTCCCATAATTTAAATTTTGCGCCATTTAATAGTACCTACAGTGATGCCAATGAACAAAAAGATAACAATGTGACATCTGACAGTTCAGCGTCAGTAAAAATGGAGCGTTCTACGAAAGAAAAACGCATTTTCATTGTTGAGCAATATTTTAAAAATAATGAAGGTTTGTCACCCACAGCTACAGATACAGTCCGCAATTTTCGAACAAAATATGACCGTCATAGTGATTTAAAACCATCAACTGTGAAGAGAATAATTGGAAAATTCAGGGAGACAGGATCAATTAGTGATCTTAAACACTCTGTGTCTCCTATCACAATTCACAAGTCGTTCAACAGAAAACATCGAAGCAGTTCGCGAGAGTATTGCTGACACTCCAGGAACATCAATACGGCACCGTAGTAAAGAATTGGGAATTTCGAGAAGCTCTCTACAGCGAATTCTCACGAAAGACTTGCAACTTTATGCATACAAAGTTCAATTGACTCAAGAACTGAATACTGACCAAGCAGCGCGAAGAGAGTTCGTTGAATGGATTTTGGAACAACAACAAGTGAATGGTGATTTGTCTAACAGAATCATCTTCAGTGATAAAGCACATTCTCATCTTGATGGCTTCGTTAATCGTCAAAATTGTCGCATTTGGGGTTCAAAAAACCCACGAGTAATTGTTGAGAAACAAATGCGTCCACAACGCATGACTGTTTGGTGCGGATTTTGGGCTGGAGACATTGCCGGACCATTCTTCTTCGAAAATGCGGATGGTCAGGGAGTAACAATTAATGGTGTTCATTATCGTGACATGATAACCCAGTTTTTAGTACCTACATTACAAGATATTATGGATGAAATCAACATGACGTGGTTTCAACAAGACGGTGCCAAATGCCATACAATTAATGCATGAGTCATTTCCTAATCGTGTAATCGGCCATTTTTGCGATCAGAATTGGCCATCCAGATCTTGCGATTTAACGCCATTGGATTTTTTTCTTTGGGGTTTTTTGAAGTCAAAGGTCTATGCAAACAAGCCCATACATCCGAGAGTATGACTGTCCTGAAAAAGCTTCTCAATTCAGCCGTTCGGACTCGGCATAAAATTGTCCCTTCCATTCTTTCCAAAAATAGAAACTCACAAAAAACGAATGGTTGCGAGAAGCTAGGCCTAGGTTGTCTAGGGTGCCTGTTGCGCCACCTATTTATTTATTTATTTTTCTACTTGTCAGCAAAGTCTTGGCGGCCATTTATCCGATGTGCTATTCCATACAACCCAAAAAAAATTATTTAACTGCTTTATTTGCGATACTATTTTATTTTATTTAGATACTACTTGTGTTATAGCAAAATTCCAATCGATGTCGTAAAAACTATGTTTGTATAATTATGCAAGCAAAATAACAAATAGCTATTCCAATGTTTTGTTCAAAAGGAATATTTTCCAACTGTTAATATTAAAACGGAGTACTACGTAGATAAATTTAAATTTGTACATATATCGAATTCAAAAATATTGTTTTCGAGATATGAACAGTTTTTTTTTTTAAGTAGGTAGGTACCATTATCTGTAATTATAATATAGAAACACGACTATAGAAACTATAGAAAAATACATTTTTAAGTTGAAATTTCGTTATACAAATTTTTAGAGAAAAACAGAGTTTACCAAATATCAAGGCTAGAACTATTATTTTTAAAATAATTTTTTTGTTAAAATCGTCTATAGCTACAGTAAAATCTCGAACAAGTTAGTCGAAATGTCATAAATTAACTTTTCTGAGCGGTTTTCAAAATCGAAAGAAATACATAGAAATAGCAACGATAAATAATAAATTCAGACGTAACATGCTAAATTTACTTTAATGACTTAATTTGCATCAAATGTATGTAGGTATCTAACTTTTAACAAATATCTACATAGAAAAATAATATGCGTATTGTAAATGCACAAACAGCACTTGACATTACTTTGAAAAGTTAGATACATAGCTAGATACGCTCAGAAAACTTAAAAAAAAATGTTAAATTCACTTTTCAAAGGTAAACTTGGACGCTGAAACTCTATTAGCTTAACCGAGCGATTAACTTTTCAGCGAGTTAACTTTTGCCTATTACCTACCATTTTTGAAAAAAATCTACTTTTCAAAAGTAGGTACCTTTATTCTGATTTTTATCGAAAAACTAGAGGGATATGCAGGCCTTAGAAACCGAAGGAAAAACTGACAGAACAGAATTGCGAGTTCTCCTACCATCGTAAACAACTACCATGCCAACGATGTTTCCTTTTTTGTTTTTTGCATTTAAGTGGCCCTGCACCACAAATGAAATCGCTATCTGCAATTTTATAAACTTGCTTGCATTCTTCTCAAAATTCTCCACATCACTGTTGTTTTTTTCTCACTCTATCGGTTTCAAAAACTGTTTACCGTGTAAATTGCATTATCATTCGAAATCGATTAACCCTAACAAACGTCAAATGATATCCTTCTCCCTCCTCGTCGACCAATTATCTAAGGATAATAACCTGAAACCGCACAATCAAAGAACAAAACATAGATAAAGAACTAATAAAATCACACCGAACGACCCGATAAAATCTTTCAGGATAATTGTTTTCTAGGATTTTAACCACCTCAACACATCATTACCTGGCTCAGACCGCCCGCAATAGTTTCACATCACGTGCTGCCAAAGTTTCACAACTTTATTCCGTATATACCTATACCTACCAGTTGCACTGCGCTTAACAAACCAAATCAAAATTCGATATCCCTGAATATCCTGCCGCCGAAGAGGACAATTTAATGAAGCAGTAAATTCGAGATCGTCGGACCATTAAGCCATTGAAATACTATAAAATACAAAAGTCAGCCCTCCCCTGGGCATGGTGGTGGTATTTTTCCAAACAACAACAAACTTGGATTTGTTTGGGGAGTTCATCCCAACGATGCGACCGACGACGCTGACGCCCGGCATGAAAACTAGGAAAGCAGTCATAAGTCCTGCGAATGGACTTAATGGAAGCAAATAAACTTTCTCACTCACCCGCTCGCCAGGGGGTGCCGCTATTAGTTGTTGTTTCGTCGAGCATATTGTCAGTCTTTATTTTTTTGGGGGTTGCTTCTGCTCGGGCTGGGCATATTGGCCTTTGGCTTTACAAACGAATTGACTCGTAAACGTAATCCTTGTAATCCTGTGAATCCTAAATGATTTACATTTGATATGTGCGTGCGTGATGTGCAGGGCGTCGTGCGGTGTGAATTGTTCAGTATGCGGCAATGTTTCTATACGTATATACGAACGCGCACAGTAGCACCCCCGTGCTACTACCAAGGCGGACGTAATTATGAACTCGTATGTGTTGAGTTTTTAATCGAATAGACGATGAAACATATTGGCTGACACCAAAACCGATATTAAAACAGAAATTTGTATGCGGCTTTTTATACGGGGGTGGCGGTGGCCTTGCTGGGGTTAACACAATTTACGGCTGCACCCTTATTAGGCATTCAGAGCGCCCGATGATTTCTCATCGGATAAGACTGTGAAAAGGTCGGAAGCACGTGTCGACGTTTAACAGGAAGTTCTTATTAATTTACCCACCGTGCCTTGGAAAGTTCCTGATTTTTTCGTTTCCTATATTATATAGCGGTATGGGTCGCCTTGAAAATTCGCGTGAACGTGTGTTTACAAAAAGTTGCGTGTTTTTTTTTCCAGAAAAGTACGAGTCATTATGAAACTGCGTATTGAGTGCATTTTTCATGACCTTAAAGAGATCCTATATTTCAACCCACACTCAATCCAGTGGAATTAATACTTGTCCAAAATTATAGCAAGGTACACAATTCCTTTCAAATAAAATCACATAAGAGTGCGAAACAAAAAACAAACTCAAATAAACTTGAGACCAAAGAGCCCAACCAAAAGTTGCCATAGAGCTTAGGGCATTATCTTTTACGTTCCGTTTTGTGGCATTTCATTTAAAATTAAATTAAAATACGATCTCTGATATTACCTTCTCCTTGTACATGACAGACCCTGCTCCTCAAACCGCCCAACCAACACGCCACGCAGTAGTAAAATTATACTTTCTCCAACAATGTTATTGTTGTTGCTGTTGCTGTTGTGGGTATCCTTCAGTCTTTTCCTTGTGCATGGCATGATGTACATAGGTAGTAAGTAATAAAAATCCACGACTGAAAGTTGCCATGCAGGAAGGCATCTGAGTTGTTTTATTAAATTTTGTTCCGCATAAAAAATGAAAAAAAAAAAAAAAAAAAGTTTCTCGTCAAAGGTTTAAAGGAGAGAAATAGATAACATACATTTTAAGGACAAAATAATAGGCGGACGTTTGTATAGTGAAAATGAACAATTACGACGGCACGCATTGTCCCAACAAAATTAATTGTCAAACACATTGTTTGTATGCCCATTGCGGCGAGTACTGGTAGTGACACGTGCTCTCAATAAATTGACACATTCCATTTCCACGCAGGCGGAAGGACTTATTCACTTGTTGGATGATATGAACCTTATTCATAAGTTGAATTTACTTTAAAGGGAAATGATCTAGCGCCATTTATTAAGAACACGTTTTAGAATTTACGGGAACTCACAATTTTAAGAAGAGTGGGCCATCTGTTGGTTTCTTTTTGAATCATTCTTGATACTGACAGCTCTTATGCGTTTTGATCGATTTACGATTGAACAACGTTGGAAAAATAATAGTAGAATGTACAAAGTTACCTACTTACAAAGTGGATACTGATATGTGTTGCCGAAAAAATAATACACCGCCGACAGCTGACTGATGTACGCAAACTGCGATTTAACGCCTTTCGACTTTTAGATATGATGGGGTGGCAATAAAAATCAATGGTAGGTGAATAATCTAGAATCGATTGAGGCACTCAAGAACAAACAATATGAATCAAACTATTCGTGAAATAAGGGCCGTTGAGTCTACTGCCAATGCCAAGTCATTCGAGGCAGTCATTTGAATGACATAAAATTCCATACCCGGAAGCTTAGAGCAATAAAGCAACTTACTTACTTAATTAGATGGCGCTACAGTCCGGAGTGGACCTGGGCCTCAACCAACACGCCTCTCTAGTTAGCATGATCTTTGACTAACCGCCTCCAGTTGCGCACTCCAAGATGGTTGAGGTTCCCTTCAAGTTCTGCGCGCCACCTAAGGGGAGGTCTTCCTTTACTGCGTTGTCCCTCCGAGTTGGAATCGAAGACTCTTCGGGCCCGAGCGTTGGTGTCCATAATACGTACTTTTCTGACCACGTCGATGTCGCTGTACAGCTCGTAGAGTTCGCTGTTAAATCGCCTCCTTCAAATCCCGTCAACGCAAAAGGAACCGAAAATCGCTCGAAGAATCTTGCATTCGAAACGACCAAGGAGATCTTCATCTTCAACAGTGGTTGGCAAGTGTAGATTCTTCGCTTGATTTCTGATGTGATGTAATTTTCAGAGTTATTAGCGGAGCCGAGGTAGACAAAGTCCCGAACTACCTCAAAGTTATAGCTATCTATCGTGACGTTCTGTCACAGTCGTTGAAAAATATTGAAGATCGTTTTTATAGTATTTTTAAAAAGAAAACAACATAAGAGCCATTCTATTTAAGGCACGGCGGCGACGGCGACAATGTGCACTTTCATGGGCAGCTCATCTACGACTGTTGGCCACATCCGTCTACGAATAACCACACGATTTATCCAATAGCATTTTTGGGGAGAGTATATCTCTGGTAAAGGCTTTAATCCTTTCTTAATCCTATAATTAATTTATTTTATTCCGGGTAGCACCCGAATCTGCCTATTGATCTATTGATTAAAAAATGTTGTTAGATGACTTGCATATTGTTCGGACTTTATTCACTTCAGAGCTGATATACTTCGCTTTTAGCAAAATGTTTCTTTCTCTACTGCGTTGTGCCTATGGGTTGGAGTCGAAGATTCTAGGAGCCGCTGCATTTATTTCCATCCGCTCTACATGTCCTATAGCCATCTCAGACGACTGTTTTTTGACCACGTCGATGTAGCTTTACAGCTGGTATATAGTTCGTCGTTAAACAGGACAGAACTTTTGTCGAAGAATCTTTCTCTAGAACCTTCCGCGGATAACTTTAACAGCCAAATGGCTTATACTACAAAGTAGACCTTATTGTCCGGGGTAGGCATCTCTCTCTCAATTGCCTTCTCACCCCAAAGAAACAGCGATTGGCAAGAGTTATTATTCGTTAAATTTCTGCTGTGATGCCATTGTCAGAACTTATAGCAGAAAAGTCCCTTATTACCTGAAAATGATAGCTGTCGAAATTGCCAATCTGTCCAATTCATCGATGTTGGGCAGCTCTTCTTGTATATAATTGGTTTTGCCGCGGTTATCACCGCTAAACTCATTTTAGCCCCCTCTGTTTATATGCTTCCAAACGAACCAGTGACAGGTCGCTGTGTTCTATAGCAAAGACAATGATGACAATAGGTCTGTTTTTTTCCACATCTATCTCAGTGAAGTAAAGTAAAGTAGGATTTTTAACACGCAATTACAACAACTATATAGAGTCTCGAATGTGTCAAACAGTTCGTAGTTGTTGTAATTGCGTGTTAAAAATCCTACTTTACTTTACTTCACTGAGATAGATGTGGAAAAAAACAGACCTAATATCATCGGCGTATTTAAGACGAACTTTTCTAATATCGTTCCTTACGTGTTGGCCTGTAATTTGAGCAAAATTATTTCCAGTATGTTGTTGAAGAAATTACATGACAGAGCATCACCTTATGTAAATCCTTTTTTAACATCAAAGGTCTCGGTGAGATTGTTTCCGACCTTAATGGAGCAGCGAGAGCCGGATAGTCTAATGAGTATGGCATCAATCCCAAAACTAGTCATATGGCTTTATATAGGTCGTCTCTATAAATGCTGTCATATATGCGGACTTAAAATCGATAAACGATTTTGGGTATCGATATAGGCTTCCTGAGTCTTCTCCATGATCTGCCGTATTGATTTGAACTTCTCTCAAATAAACAAACATAGAAAAGATGAAGGCGCGCATTAAAATGAAATGGGATACAATTATAAGATAGGCTTATCTTCTCATTATAGGTATGAACTTAAAACCTTTTATTTGATTGTCATTCTTGGTGAAGCTTCTCTCACCTCTTTGACCGATGGTTAACATAAACACACGGTGGCAAAAAAAATACCTAATTATATCCCGACAGTTTATATGGCTTATAGACCTACCTCCACCTATAACCAGCTGTAGAAACCTTCCAATAGTCAGACGTAAAAAGCTTGTGGCCTTGTATTTTCTCGTTATTGGCCCCAGATAGTGTTTGTGTTCATAGCAACTGAAAAATTATGTTTACTCGAACTTTTAGAGCTACTTACAGGCTCCTTCATCCATCATCAATCTGCGGCATTGGAAAATCACAAACGATACAAACGGGACTTGTCCAGCTGTATCTGTTGTCTAGAAATCAGTGAATTCTATAAGGAAGCTCCAAGCCAGCGTGTACAATCGACACTTTTCAAGTTTAATGTGCACTTTAGCAGCACATAACTTCTGCAATCTTCACCAACATTATTCTTACCATCACACAGCGCCAAGAACAATCATCTTAATGTCTCTACCACCCTAAAAAAAAAAAACAAAAACAAAATATCCCAATTTGCACTCCACCTTGACAAGCGCATGCACCTGTATTTGAAAAGCCATTTTATTCGCTCAGCTGGAGTTTTCCCAAAACTACTGCCGACGCAAGTGTGGATTTGAAAAATTCATACAAAAAAAAAGAAAAGAAAAAAACAATTTCATCCAAGCATCCCTGCGAATTACGGGACAATTTTCAATTTAAATTTGCATCACCTGAATTGAAGTTGCCTCCCATCATACAGGATGCAATAAATCAGACCGAACAGAAGCAACTCAATAAAATGTTCGATCGGATTCGGTGTCCTTAAATAAATTCAACAATATTTGCCGGCGGCCGGCGGCAACGACAAATTGGAGTGAGCAACACGAAATGTGCCAAAAACAAAACAAAATTACAGTCAACGTATTAAAGACTATTCGGATCGAAGGGTGGTTGGGTGGTTGGATGGCTGGTTTTGGTAATGTTAGTGCGGTGTTAATGTGGCAAAAGGGATACTGCCTGCTGTTTATTTCTGTGTCATCAATAGTGAACGATGGCTCAGCATGGACATGCCATCGAATGATTTTGTTTTTCGGATTGAGGGTGCTATGGAGGCCATAAATCTTTTCAATGAATATATTTTGGAGATTAATAGGGCATTACTATCGAAACTATTCATCAGGGGAATACAGCAAAATCCGTTGATATGAAACATGATGATCCAAAGTTTTAATCACGGGGTTACGAAGGATATGCCTTCGAAGTGAGGATATAACTTTTGGGGGGACGCAACGAAGGCGATTAGAGGTGGAATCTATGGCAGATGAAAACTTTTGTGTCTTAATCTTAGGTCGGGTTTAATTGAAAATTTTCCAAATTAGTAATTGTGACTGAGCGAATGCGGTTGGAGATCATATAAGTGAAATGTGAAAGAGAATGAGGTGAGCTTTCTGTCATTTTTCTGTGGCGCACGTTTCAAAATCGATATAGGGAATAGGTATAATTATAAGAATCATCATGCTTTTTGAAGGATTATTGTAAAAATATTGATAAAAGTTATCAGTTGGTTAATTTTAAGGGCGATAAAGCAGTTCAAAGGTGCACCTGAATCAAGTTTTTCAAGGTTTTAATTCACTAATGGTTGTCCGTTTTATAAATTACTTGAGAACAGATGGAAACTATTTATTTAGTGTTAAGTTATTTGAACAAAAGTGAACATGTAATAGACCCCCACATTTGAAAATTGTACCAACCTACAAATACATTACATAGGTATCTGCACTGTCAGCTTGTCAGACGATATAGAGCAATGAAAATGAAATAGGACAACTTATTTATATTTTGTGGTGATAACATTGTGCAACTCCTCCCTGAACGCTCTAACATACTCACCACCTTGCCAGTGGAGCCCACTTAGCACTGGATTACTTAAATAGAAAAACATTAGCGAACGGTGTCGACGGCACCACCTTCTTGCAAAAAAAAAATCATACCCTGCCCAAGAGGTTTAGGCACGCAGCTCTTACTTTCCGACTGCTGAGTAAGAGTAAGACACTCGAATACACTTGTTGAGCTAAATAGAGCCGAAAGTTCACATGTAAGATCGAAATTTGGTCATAATTACGGAGAATCGTACTAGGCCGCCCTTGAGTATCTTTTACGGGGACATATATAATTGAAACACAGGCCACTTCGCTTGATAGAAAAGGTAGACTTTCCATCAATATCTATACCTACATGTTTTCAGAAATACATCTTTGAAAAGTATGTTTATACGAGTAGGTATTTATGTTGTTTCGTTGAACAAAAGAGCGAAGATTGGCTGCACTGTCTCTATATTCCTATAGTACAGGGATCCCGAATCTTTTCTATACAGCGACTCCCTATACACTTATACAGGTTGTAATATTTTTGCGATGCCCCTGATAAAAGTACACAACGGAACAAAGCACAGATATGTAAATAGAAGCTGAGCTTACTGAAGATTAACTATAGGGGTTTTCAATAAGGATGGGTCGACTTTGCAATGGAATAAAACAAGCTGCGTGCGAGGTATTAACAAGATCCTTTTTGTGTTCTATATGTTGTGGGCTTTTTTTATGTGAAAGGCCATTATTGTGTGATGTCCAAATGTCCGCCGCAGCTTCTCATGGTGGCACGAATCCGAGTGGTCCAATCTGCCGCATAGATCCCGCTGAATTTGAGCGATGGCATTGGTTATGTTGGATATAAGGCCATCGGTCGATTGCAGTTTATTCGCATTGAGCTGCGATTTCAGGCAACCTCACAAGAAATGGTTTAGCGGGGATAAATATCACGATCTTGGAGATAATCATATACCCTCAAATCGTTCATGCAGAATGTCCATCGTGCGGCGTCTGCTGTATGACACGTAGTGACGTTTTGCTGGAACCACATGTCGTCTAATGCGAGAAACATATTGGCACAGCAACAGCAACTTTGACAGCCACAGCACACTTTTTAGAGCCCATGCTTTTTAATGGCTGAAGTTACATTACCACAGCAACATCGACATCGACATCGACGTTAGAGCTAAGTCGTAAATTCAATGTTGCTGTGCAAATGCTACCAACACCACGGTGACTTTTTCAGTTCTCTCAACTTTCGAATGCTGACATACTGAAGGTGCAGCAGCATTACCAGATATCTACAATTAGGTTTCAGCAGTTTAGAAAATATTCTTATGTAAATTATTTAGAAAATACTATTTTCATTTTCTTTTGATTTAGATTGCTTTTATTTTCGATTGGCAAAATTTTAAATCCTTTTTTTGTGATCCGTGTCAGTACACCGACTCACTGATAATTGTGTATAACATACTGCAGGCGTCAAATTATTTACTGTCGGTGGGACGTGATTTTGAATTCAAACGAGTTTTCTAATTCAATCATCGCGAGCTGTGTTAAAATTAATGTTTGACAAGCAATTAAAACAAAAGTACATACAAATTTGAATTTGATGTTGGGCAGCAGAAATCTGAAATACCCAGTCGAAAATGACATCATATATGTTCTTAGTATTTTATACTTTAGCTACCACCAAGTACCTATAATGGTACGTACCTACTGGTAGGTAATAAGTACGTTAACACTCATGAATTAAATAAATATTCTAATATGCTCTAACATTTTACAGGTTATCATGTACGTAATACCATTTTTTCGCTTTCACCATTTATTTTGATAAAAGATAATCTGGTAATGCTGTGTTGCAATCAACTGACAACAAATTTTGTTTCCTCCCTTGACAAAGTTGCTGTCGATGTTTCCAATGTATTTCATGCGACTTCTGCTGTTGAAGTTGCTGTTACTGTCAAAGTTGCTGTTGCTGTGGTAATCTGTTTCTCGCATAACTCCATATCGTTCAATTTGGGCAAACAAATCGGTTAGTATCGTTCTGTAGCTTTCGCCGATGATGGTAATCACCAACGTCATTTTCAAGAAAAAGTACTGAGCAATGACGCCGCGTGCCGGTCTAAAATTGATATCACCTGGAACCTGTGCCACGAAACAACAAGTATTGTGGAATGGGAGCATTTTAACATATTGTTCCGATAAATTGCTACTGTTGTTTCGTGGTACTGGCACCTGGTGAAGGTTAGCGTGTCGTCCCAATTTGGCTTGTTAACATGGTCATTCATCCAAAAATGCGCCTAAAGATGATTTTTCGGCCAAATTTGCCAAAACTTCCAAACGGTTCGAAACCCAATCAGCGAATAAACGGTGTTGTCTACGGTCATTATCATTAACTTTTAGCTCTTGGGTCAGTTGGTCGGGTCATCGCGACGCACAGTTAGGGAATTCCTGCTATTATATACTACACCCCAGGATACAGAATAACTAAAAGAAAACACGTGGTACGACTCGAGCTGTAAAAAGGGTTATCAGACAAAAAAAAGTTAAGTTTTCGGGCTAACAAAGCCAGCCCATCGGAGGAAAACCGAAATAAATTGTAACGAGTCAGAATTTACTGCAATGTCCTCCTAAAGCGTGTCAAATTCTAATATGACCAAAATCTGAGGCAAAAAAGACTACAATGTCCCAAGGATAGTAGTAACTTTTGATTGTTTGTAAAAAAAATATTTAGAATAGAAATAGAAATAGAAATAATTAGAAAAGAAAGAGGTTCTTTTCCACGCTGGCCAAAACCATACTGCGTAAGCTTTTTCATTGTCCTATTCTTTTAGACTCTTCCCGAGAAGGTGGACAACAGCATTTGTCCATTGCCGGTTCCTCAAATAGGCGAATCTTCTTCTCCCACCAATTACCAAGCACTTCCGTCCATTTTTTCTAAGGTCATGGAAACGCTGATAAATCGTCAGCTTATGAAATATCTTGAATCACGGAAACAGCTCAATGGCTGGCAGTACTGAGTACGGTGGCAACAGATCAGCTGGTATTTTGATGGCTTACCTCACCGAGAAGTGGAATCAATCTCTCCATCGCACTCAGGTGGTACGAAGAATGTTGCGATTGGTATTTCAAAGGCATTTGACAAAGTTCGGAATCAAGCTATTCTGTCGAAAATGCGTGCTTATCATATCGATGAGTCTCTTATTCAATGGATTTGAAACTACCTTTCTGTAAAGTTATTTTGGATGGTTTCAAGTCTAAAACTCACTATTTTAATCCTGGAGTCCCCCAAGGTTCCATTTTGTCTACGACTTTCTTTCTCATTTTCATAAATGAACTCCTGTCTGCAACTTGTAATCCATATCTTCGCTAATGACGCAGTACCCTTAGCTTCTCATGCCCCTGCACTTCCCACGTAGAACTGGAATGGCAACGTATCTTAAGCTCATTCAATTCAGACCTTGACAGCATTATAAAATGAGGCTCATGCATCAAAAATACAATGCATCCATGCCATTATCCGAAAGCGAAAGACTTTCCATTCTCGGTACATTTGTGTTCATATGATAACCTAAGTTGTAATGACTATATACACCAAGTCGCCAAGAACGCTGCAAAATGTCTAGGTTTCCTCAAAGAGCGCAAGAAATATTTTACCCCTTCTGATCCGGCTACAATTTATAAGGCGTTCATTAGCCCAAACTTGGGTACAATTCGCATATCTGATCTGGTGAGCCGAAACCCACATTGCATCTAGTGGATATGATATCCAAAATCATCCGTTAAAATTAATCGTAGACACGCTGGGGTCATATTGTAAGCCATATACAATAGCTTACTAAGCACTCGCGCAAATTTGGGAGCAAATCTGATATTATTGCTGGGCTTACACTTCTACGAGCAGCGGTTCAGCAGCTAATGTGTTGAATTACTGAGCGAGAGACTTTCTAATAAAAAATTTTCAAAAAGTAATACCTAAGGACCACATCTTGGGAGCGCTTAACAAACAAAGGACGCAGTAGGTATAGGTACAGCTTTCCTGAAAATGCTCATATTGGTCTTAAATATAAAACTCACAACTAGACTCCCGCACGTGCATGTATATATTATCGGCTTCTTAAAATAAAATTCAGACTCGACTTCGGTGTTAAGAATGGCAACCCACCTCCTCAGATATGGCCATGGCCCCTAACACGAAGAATATACAAGTACCATCAGCTCCATGACATTATTGACATCAAAGGTAGCTCGCATATTTTGATATGACCACTTCAAAGTCAGAAAAAGCACATATCATAAACATCTGACATATCTTTCTAAATATTGCTTTGCTCATGTTTTGGCAGGTACCGGTTTCTCCGAAGTCTGGTCCTTCTCCTTGTTTGCGCAACCACTTCACCATCAGAAAAGAGAATTTCGTTGTCAAGGTGCAGAAGAATTCGCTGCTTTGAGCTATATTCCGGCGCTGGCTGGTTGTATTTGTGTAATGTGTCTCTATAGCAACTCATCTCCCTGACAGTTAGAATTTCGTTGTCATCCAATATTCAAATTATGGTACTAGGTACCTACATCCACCCAAATACCGATCATCCCCACTTTGAAAAATAGGAATGAGAGAGTATGGAGCAAAACTCCCACCCACCAACCGAATTTGTGATCCATTCACAATGATACGTTCGAGTCCTTGAAAAATTATCGAGCGCTCTCTCTCTCTCTTTAACTCTAATGAATGCGGAGCATGCGTCGGCTAAGTGCAACGAAGAAGCAGAAAATGCTCAAGGAAAATCCACCCTCACTGTTACAACGCCCCCTTTTATGGTCGTGTTGTGAGAGACTATATAAGATATTGGAAAGCGTTTCTACATTTTTACTTCCGTTAGATTTTCCAATCCCTTTGCTATCCAGTTGATTTAGGTTTTATTGTGTTCCTTTGCTCCTTTTGTATACCTACTCCGATTGTTTTTTTTTTTTATCCTATATTGTTATCTTTTATCTGCTTCCGACAAACGCAGATACCTACTCATGCTCTTGTACCGGCTTCGCGTCCTTCGCATTGTCGTGTCGCGTCCAAAGGATATTGTAGAAGAGTATCAAGAAAATTGCACCTTAAATTGCTGCAAGTGTAATAAAATGAAAGCGTGGTAGATTTTCTTTATGGCCTTAATAACGTGGCTGATAAAATAGTCTTCCGTCTGCAGCTTTGTCGTCGTCGTCGTTGTTGCCCTTGCCATTTGGGGGTGGTTGGAGTTGATGTGAAGACAACCACCCAGCAGATGGACAAGTGCTTTGGACACACATGTGAAACTCTTACTTCTACGTCCATACATACGTTCTCTCATATTTAACAGTGCAGTATATCCATGAAAAGGATATACAAGAAAAAAAAAGTGGAAAACGATCCGCATTAGTCTGTATAGTGGGTGTGTTCTATTTTGATACCCATCACATTGAATGGATGAAAACTCACATTTTGGGGATTATGGGGATGAAAATTGAGAGATGTTTCATAGACGCAAAAAAGGGTGAAAATGTCACACCGAATAGCGATAGGGAGGAAATAAAAATGAATGAAAGAAAACGATCAGCGTAACGTTTATTGGATTTTCGATTGGAAAAGATTTTCTTTTATTACTTTTATGAGCGTCAATCGGAAAAGCGAAGGGTGTGGAACGCACTAGAACCACAAATTCAAATTGACTGCCCACAATGAGCCATTTGAGAAAATTGACAATTTCTTTTTTATTTTATTAATTTCTTGTCGCTATTATACAACTATTTAGAGCATTAGGTAGTAAATTCATTTTAGATGCTTACACGCAAAGAAATGCAGTGAAATCTCCCTTAGCAGATAGGGTAGTTCGCGACAACGTCAGTGTCAAATATGAGAACAAAAAAAGTGACAGCAAAAAAACTTGTAGGAAAACAAACGAAATTTTATATGGCAGGAGGGAGATTTTATCTGTGAAAAGTTTATAATAAAATGCGAAATACAAACTGAAAACATTGCAGACTTCAAATTTAGTGTTTGTCAAAAGTGTTTGCAAAATTTAAATAGTTAAATTTGTAGAGATTGTGTGAAAAAATACAAAATAAAATCTTCGTATCTGCTGGTTTTTTTATTATTATTATCTATTTCTAGACAGAAATAGAAACGGCATTTTCGTTCTTAATTTTGGAAATAAATATAAAAAAAAATGTTTGGCTGTGTTTTTTCTACAGTTCTGAATGCAACAATTTGTCGGCATTTTTCCTTATTTTATTACGTAGCTAAATTGGTCAGTTTTCGAATGTGGAAAATGGAAAATAAGAGTTTATTTTGAATTTTTTTTTTAAACAATCTCTATAAATTTATTTATTGAACTTTTGTAAACACTTTTAACAAACACTAAATTTAAAGTCTGCAATGTTTTCAATTTGTATTTTGCACTTTATTATAAACTTTTCACAAATAAAAGGGACAAACCCTATCTCCCGCCATGTAAAATTTCGTTTGTTTTCCTACAAGTTTTTTTTGACGTTTCAGTGCAAGAGAAAGCCCACTTCTGAAAGGGATAGCTTCGCGAAATACCCTATAGGTGTCAAAAGTTATGCCAATATATACGAGTAAACGCTGCTCAGTTGTAGATAGATTTTGTGGATTAACCTCGACGACTTCCTTTTTATCCTCTACAAAGATTGTAATTTTAAATCAGTGAGAAAGCAATCATTTCCCAGTCATCATAAATTTTCATTTTTTAAATGCAATTAAATAAAAAGCCCATCTTGGATCGATGAATGGGAATTTAAAGAGCAGAATGCATTCTTTTTCAAGTCTTCTATAAAGTGGAGATATTGCCTTTTATCCTCGCAAATTCCGTTTATCCTGGGAAAATTCAATGATGGGTCCTTGTGCTTGTTTCTTAGGTAGCGCTACACTCCGGAGCCGGAGCCTAACTGAGTCTTAATCAATCTGCCTCTACAGTGTGGTTTTTGGTAAACACCTGCAATTGAGCATTCCACATTGGGTGAGGTCCCCTTCCTCCTCTGCAAGCCACCTAAGACGAGCCATACTTCTAGCAGGTTGAAGCTAAGGCTTTTCGGATCGGAGCGTTAGTGGCCATCCAATAATCTACCCGTAACTTCTTTCTTATAGGCCAAAGAAACAACAATGGGCAAACATTTTGACGTCTCAGTATTTATAGCGGAGCCGAGTTAAGAGTCCTTCATTACTTCAAAGTTATTGCTGAAGATGTAGTTTGTCAGTATTTTGATTTTTCCCTCATTTCACTACTTAAAGTATCTTTGCCGCTTTCATCTCAATATTTTCAAAAGCGGTCGTGTCGTGCGTGACATATCGCTGAGCTCTGCCAATGATGTCAATGCTATCCGAATATGCATGTAATTTAGGCTTGTGCAAAATTGGGCCCCTTGAGTTGACTTTTGGCTCTTGAGTTTCAAAATTAGCATAACAAATTAGCATAAAAGAAAAAATAAATATTTGGCGCAACAGGCAGGTAGACACCCTAACCCTAGGCCTAACTTCTCGCAACCATTTGTTTGTTGGACGAATGGAAGGGACCTTAAATTTTGTGCCGAGTCCGAACGGCTGAATTGAGAAGCTTTTTCAGGACAGTCATACTCTCGGATCTAACTTGGGATCCTTCCCACAGTAGTCCAGCACACTAACCACTACACTGCGCCCCTTTATACTCTGAGAGCCAAGCGGCCATAAAATCCATGGAGTCAGTGGCGGTGATGTCTAGGACAGTAAAAAAGTTGTAAAAAATACTTGGACGAATTCGCATATGCCAACGAGGTGACTCTATGGTGGGTGCGCAAGAAATGGGTCACAAATACAAGCATCCTTGGCCCTAAAATCTGAAACAACTCCGCTGAGTACGATTGCAAGGAGGATTAATAATGATTAAGTAGATCGAACCTACGCTGTACCAATCTCAATACATGTAGGCACACAAAGGTAATGTGGCAAGAGGTGAGCCAAAAGGGATCTAAAGACATTCGCATTCTCACTATGGACACTGTTCAATAGGCGTACACGTGGAACGGCTTGGCAGTATAAATTCATCACCCCAGCCATTAAGAACAACAGACTGAGGATTCTCAACAGCTACTTATTCTTTGATGACCAAGACTAGAGGATCTGTGCATCATAGCACCTGGGATTCATACTCAAATCACGGTGGTTCTGACAGATAAACGTTCCCCATCTCCTCAGTTACTCCTATGACGCACTGGAGTATCTGGACACAGTAATATAGTCTAGGATGCCTAAAACAGGAAAAGTTGATTTCTGTGAACAGTGGTTACATTTTATTTCCAACAGCGATAATGAACGTATTCCCGGAAATGGACACAATGGACCCAGCTGAGGGTCTAAGTGGAGCTGCGGCAACTGCCAAAAGAACACCCATTTACCTACCTATATTTAAGCCCGTATTATACCGTAGTAGTATTGTGCAGGGTAGTCTGTACTTTCTGATTGTATGTACTACTTAAGACTAGTTAATTACTTAATGCATGATATCAGTGTAGCTATCTACGCAACACTGGTGGATATACTTTTTTCTAAAGTCTGTTCAGCATAGAAAAGCCAAGAGTTGACGTAACAAACATGAGAGCTTGCAATATTTTAGAATAACCAGTCTGGTTACCAGTCTTAAGTACCTACAACTTTACAAAGAACCCTAAATGGATTGTGAGCTCTAAAAAAATTGTTTCATACCCCCAACTAATTAAGCGACATTCCATCGATATCTACATATAAACACAGAAATTCCATTTAAACACACTCAAAAGCAAAATCCTTTCCCTCTTCGTTTGATAAAAATTCCAATTTATTCGAATACATAATATAAGCCACGCAATTTCAGATCAGACATCCCTTCTATATATAAAAACAATTCCATCGCCTCTGTCAAAAAACAAAGGCAACCTCTCAAAGTCATTCGACTGAAATTGAAATGTGAATCCTGGAAAGTAGATATGGCATTCCGATGATTGACTAAAGTCAACTCATCCATATCGTCGAATGACAACCGCAGATTCAATATAAATCCGACAGGACTTCAGATTTTATTACAAAACTATCGCATATAGTCCTGTGCACAACATTTCCGTATCGTTCTGTCCTGCAACCAATGAAAATCAATTTTCTATATAATTTTATAGCATATCACAGTTCAAGTGCCCCATAACCATCATCATCATCATCATCGCATCGTTGACGAGCTTGTGAATCACTCAACAGATCCGTTGCAATCAGAGTTAGAGATTCGATTCGAATATCTCTTTGTCAATATAATATCCATCGTCATCGTCTATACTTCGATTCGCTCTCGACTATTGCAATAAACTTTATGGCCTTTCTGGTATTCGCTTCAGCTTCTGTCAAGGACCCAGCTTTGGGGAGGGAGAGGGATTGGCTGAAATCCTTAAGGCGCAGTCATTTCTTACTTTATCCACCCAATGAAATGGGCTACGGCACATAATACTGGGCATTCAACTTTAAAAGAATACATCTAGTGAACTCGCTGCAAATGGAGTCGATCTATTTTATGGGATCCTCTAAATCCTGTTTTATTATTGTGTGAAAAACAGAAAACAAAAATAGGTACATTATATACAAATAATCCCAGCAAAGCATTTTTATTTCGGTCGTCCTTCTGACAAAAAGAACGAAGGATACAACGAAAAGTTGAAAAGAAAAAAAAAAAACTCCAACATTGCGGCAGCATTTGTGCTGAGAGTTTGCTCTCGTTTACTGTCATTCAACTAAAATACGATTCGGCTAAAGTAATTTTACTTGTAGCCGGGATGGTCCCGCGGGAATTACCTTCATTCCAAACCCCCTCGGTTGACGTCGTCGTCGTCGTCATAGTCCTTTGTCTGTCTCTTGGTATAGTGCCACTGCCACCGTCGACCATTACAGACAGTCACAAATCTATTTCAGATTTTTATTTCGTTTAGTTGCTTACGCTGCATAGCGTTGCAGATTTTTCAATGCTTTCTGCCTGACATTGTGGGAAATGGGTAAAATATATCTACACTTCCTTTTGGGATGACAAAAAGTTCGCGGGACAAGTTTTGTTTTCGTGGTTAGCTACTTTTATACTATGCCATCGACTTGATGGGATATCCTTTGGATGCATTTTTGTATAATGTTTAGCATTATATTTTTCGTTTGGGAAATGGATGCGGAAGGCGAAAGGATATTAATTACAGTGAAGTGTGACATTCGACGTTTTTTTTTGTTTTTGTTTGTCAAAAAATAACAAAGATTTTAATGGATTTTGGTGTCTGTTATCGAGTAGGTAGGTTTATAACGTACATTCAAAGTACAGAACGTAACGTATCCTGCATACAAATTACTGAGCCACTGCGCCATCTGCAGCTGCTGTCAGTTCAAATATTCAGATTGAGAACATGGATGGCTGCAATGATTCCAAAACCTGCTACTTCTTATCGGAAAAGCCTTTTTTGTAATGTGATGAGCAACCCTGTTCAATTGTACCTATTCCTTGTGATTAAGATATCAGGATAGGACTAATGATATCAGTCTTGAACTTCAATGTGATCGCTTGAACTTGATTACAATAAAAAATGTCGTTGTATACAGCTTTCGTAACCAAACTGCTCTTACACAAGAAAAATATCGACAGACGTGAATTTCGCAATATCGATATTTTATTAGCAGTTGTAGGTATCCTTCAAAAATGACGATTTGCTTGTTTACTGCCAAGTGCCAACATCTCGAGATGTATAACCTCCACAATGATTTCAAAAACGATTCCAGGACATTTTCAGTTTGAAAATACCAGACTGGGTGTTGGATCCTTTTTTCAAATGTCAACACAGCAAGATCTTCCCTTATCATCAATACTACTTTATAAATTGTAACGTCCGTCTGTTGGTCCCTTCAATTCGAGAACCATTCGTCCGATTTTCATGATTTATTTTCTGATTTATAGATGTGCGGCGAAAGGTCGTAGGGTTGGTGAGAATTGTTAAGGACTAAAGGGTCGCGGGGAGTAAGGGGGGTCAAACGAGCCGTTAGCCGTATGAACTTGAAAGTTTGTATATTTGTAGATAAGTCAAAATTATTACATGCCCCATTGATCATTTTTCAAAATTCGTCCTATAAAGGTTGAAAAAAGGGGATGCACACTTCTATTTCGGACTTACTACGCCCAACTTGCTATAATACTCATAAATCTATGTAGGTCAACTGAAGATATGCCCTTTACTGTTAGTAATAATTAAATGAACTTTAATTTAAAAACAAAAATTGAGTCTCTAGCATGCTTAGTTTGGGACCAGTCGGAGATAGAAAACTGACCTATGGGGTGTCCTATTCAAGTGGCGCGGAGTGTTGACGACAACTGAGAGAGTTACATAATTTACAAAACAGGGGACTACCTGCAATATTCATCTCCACGAATAGATGAAACTCTAAATTTTGTCTATCGTTTGTTATCAATTATCAATTAACATATTATTGTGGTAGAGGTAGACTATTAATTTTTTCTTTAGTACATACTTCAAAAATCGTAAAATTGCCAATTTGATAATGATTTTCTGAGAAGACAAATTAAATACCTACTGGAAGTTGTAGTAACTGTTGTAATTTTATGATTTAGCTAAAATTCAACTTTATTGTTTGATATGGGAAGTTCCACTGAATTTTTTGTAATATTCCAGGTTTCTTCTATTTCTATTTTCATTACGATATTTCAATATTTTTCCGTTCATAAATAAATCAGTTGGCATTCGAGCATGTATAGTAAATGTATAGGTAGTAGCTCGGAAAGTGTATAGTCCAGGGGTTTCCTAACTGTGTGTCGCGACGCACTGGAGCGTCGGTCGGTCGTGGCGTTGTCCTAAGGGCGTCGCAAGACTCGGAACAAAGGAAAATCATTACTTTTCTCTTTACGAAGCGAAATCCAATAGTTGCATTGTAGTCGAAGATTAAGCGCGTTTGTGTTTCACGCATTTCCAGTCAGATTTGCTTAGTGGCTGGTATTCGTCGTATATTTGCCTGGCACTCAAAATAAAATAAGGGTTTTTCAATTCGTACGGGTCATTGCCATCAGCCAGATTCCTCAGGAGCATTGCCACGGTTCATTAGAACTAGAGTGTACAGGAAAACCCGGGACAGTCAATTCCTCGTCGTGCACAAGAAATCGGCCTTTCACAGATTCCAATTTGGCGAATTTTGAATCTCCCGTACAAGACCCAACTAATCCAGGAGCTCATGAACATCATGAACAGGAGCTTAATGGACATCGACAAAACCGTTTGTTCGCTGACTTGGCTTCGGAAGAGGACCCAAAAACAATCGGAATCCCTTCTCTCTAATAAAAACACCAAATCTAGCCTTATTCAATCCACAACTAAAAGATTTAACATCCCTCTACTAAACCACTCTCGTAGGTCGAACACCTGCCCTTGAAACGCATCCATCATATTCCCCGTTAATGTTAGATGCATGTTACCCAAAGTTAGCGAACTGGTTATGGGTCAGATAATCAGAATAGAATGGAATTCATGCGCAACCCCTTGTAAAAATTCAGGAAGACGAAACACGTAATCAACTTTATTTCCAGTTCATTCACGCCCCGTCTGCCACGTAAATAGGCGTTAAAAAGTCGGTTAAAAATACACTTTTCATTCCGTGATGCCTTCAACAACACAGTGAATCCACATGAATTCCCGTTCGTTACCTCACCATGTCTAAGGGTGCGGTTGCACACTCACCCTCATGAATAAATTATTAGTGCCATGCTATTATAGCCTGCGATTAATAGTCGTCTCGTGCTATATTTTTATTATTAAAGAGGCGAGAAGAATCGACTAAAAAATGAACCAAAACAAATGGAACTAGCTACCCATCTCTGTGTCTATATCTACGTGTCGTGTATCTGTATATCCCAGCGACAGGTATATACGAGCTACAAGACAGCCTCAGACAACGAGGGTCTGTCGGTAGGTTGGTTTTGGTTCCATTGTTTTCGTTGCAGAAAAGTGCTATTTCACACATTTCATTCTGACATTTTGATTGAATGCGTGCGCGCTAGGTCCTGTCAGAGACCTTACTCTGAATCTGACTTTTGTCTGATGGTGAGTTCTCCAGAGAGGGGTTGCGCAGAAAACGCAAATGGACCGTATGCTCTTCGTTTATATGGTGCTATGTGATGTGATTTTAATGCAATAAGAAGTTTATAATGTCCTCGGTTGTATGTTGTGCGCGTATAATGTCGTTTGGGGTCGGTCGCATATAATTGTGAGGGTGAAAATCAAATGAAATTTATATTAGCTGGAGGGTTGTTTGTTTTTCGTACTCTCCGTCTTCACACCCTTGCGGTGGGTATAACAACTTTTATATTTTTGATATCGCATCTTTTGATAAAGCCGAATCAATGATTTGTTTTGATGATGCGAATGAGGATGGCATTAAATGGGCGTCGGATTATGACTCCCAAGTGACACGGTATTTTTTTTTTCGAAGGCTTCCATTGACTTGGCCTGGTGGGCGATGGTACATTAATTGTGCATTATGAAAATGTGGTATTAGACACCTGTTATCTGAATTTTCGATTCATATTCGTGGTTGTTGTTGTTGTAAAATGGAATGAGGGCTGAAGATGTACATGATGTTGAGTCGCTTTTGGGTTTCTGTGCTGACTTCGGTGGGTAATGTGGGTCAGATCGATATAATGTTGGCGATGTTACAAAAATATATCGGTGGTCGATACAGCAAGTGGAATGACCGTGTGAAAGTTTGGGTGTACATCTGTGGGGTGGGGTGGTATATCAGTACATTTCAATTCAATTTCAATTTTTTCCGCCGAATTGAGTTCGACAACCATACTTCGAACGTACCTACGCTGATGGCAGTTATATTTTTTATTGAAGACGCCAATGAATAAAAAAAATTAACAGCAAGCCAGAGCCAGAGCAATACCAACGCGCAACGTTGTTATATGATCTTGATTATCTAATTTTTTAAAATATTGAGGCGGCTTCCAAATGAGAAGATATTCACTTTTTTTTAGTTAATTTTTTAAGATTCGTAGAATTTCAATAGCATATGTTAGAGAGCCTTCATTGGGCTCTGGTACTGCGGCCTTTATAAAGGGGCCTATTGTGCCTTCCTTTATGTAGGATTTCCTCGGGGAAAATTTTGGGAAGAATTGTTTGAAGCAGTTCTGTCCAGGTGTTTTTAAAGCCAGACTTCATCGGATTCGATTAGAGCTAAGTTCTTGATGTGCTTCCTGAAGCATCTCTTACTGACACCGCCAGAAGGGTTCAGGTCCGACAAGTGGCATTGTCGCGCTGGCTTTGGCCAGTGAGTATGCTTTCGTTTCGTTTCAAGCAAAGCCACTGGTGTGCTGAAATCCAGTGTAGTATGACTAGGCTTTTCTTGTTCGTAGATGGCCCTGCACGTTTCCAGGACCAGCTTAGATTTTATGACAGATGAGCCCAGAGCTTTAAGAGCAGCTTGGCTGTCTGAGACGAAAAATATAGTTTTACCACGCGTATTAGAACTAAAGTTTATTCTAGCGCAGTGGTTAATGGCAAGTACCCCGGCTTGGAATATGAACGAGTATTTGCCTATAGGCTGACTGAAATTTTCACTTGAGACGATTCTCAATAAATGCCAGATCCAGTCCCTGTATCCATATAATTGGAACCGTCTGTATATAGGTTTGTATTTTTCCCAGTCTTCCCTTGGAGGGATGATGAAAGAGAAGTTTTTATGGAAGCCATATTTCGGTAACCTGTCGTCTAGGAGCATGCTGAATGCTCCTTCGGACTCCATAACGACGATTAGGGAAAGGCGACCTCCATGGTAGGAACAAACATTATGTTAAGATTTAATTTTAAAATTGAATTCCTTTGACATTGTGGCGACGACATAACAACGACAAACTGAACGCGACCAGAACCCAGGTTGACAAAAAGTAATCTGTGGCATCATTGGAAAATGCCCTGGTAAAAAGTAATCTGTGGCATTCCTAGAAAAACGCAATGGCATTCATCTTTTTTTACTCGATCTCGGCACGTCGTACTTTGGTGATGGCAACAATTGGAGCTGTGGCTGCGTAATAAGGATTAAACATTATTTCAAATAAATACCAATAACTTTAATAATTCTTTATAAAGTTTGTATAATTAAATAATGTGTTTTAATTGCTTCTTTGGGCCTTGACCCATAACACAAGGTACTGCCATTCTCAATATTTCGTGTTGAAGATACCAATTTTCTGTTCCTTACAAGTTCAATTTATTTTATGTACTTGTACATAGTCTTAGCGCTCAAAATTAGTTGCCAAATTATAATGGCTTTGATTGTTATTTATGATTGGAGACATTTAAGTCATATCGATAACCTGTAAAAATCGGCGATTCTGTGCCGAATTTTTACTAAATTTCAACATCTGCGGAGCCCAATTTAAATATGCTATGCAGTGAAAAGTTGAAAATTCGTAGAATTAAATCCAAAATTAGGTCATATAGTAGTCGAATTTTGAAGATTAATCAGTTGCACTTTAAAATATTTATATTATAATTGCAAAATCGAAAATAGTTTGTCAGTTTGCTGAATAAATTTAAAATTGCCAGCTTGGGCTTTTTGTCCACGTATGGTAGAGCTTACAAAGCTAGGAGTTTGCGAAAATTATGAAGAATATCTATAAAAAAATTAATGTAGGTACTAAAGAAAACACAAATTGTTTTTAAATGATTTCAGAAGACGTTATTTACCTACAAATATTTAAAACTATAATGCAATTCTCGTATAGTCGCAGATTTGCATAGCCCCGAGTTACAAAGACGTAGTAAATAATTCTCTCTGTACAGTCTCAGTCTCAATTTGGCTTTTAAAAATATAATTATATTTTATACATAGGTATTTATATTTTATTATACGAGTAGTAATGTTCGAAGACTCTTTTTCTAGCGACTTTTAAACATTTTTTAATGGCATCCCAATATTGAGAGAACTGCTCACCTGAACTCGAAATATTAAAACTTCGCATATTGTCGGTTTCATTTCTATCAGCGAACACAAGTTACTAAAAGTTTAACAAACCAAATTTCAAAGCAAAAAAATCCAGTCTCTAAATATTTCAATTTTATTTAAAAAATCATCTCTCCTGCACAATGAATCTGAGATTTGTACTCAATTTACATGCAAAGGAAGAACCTTTAAAAATATCACAAACCAACAAGTGGCTTTGTGTCCCTTAGTTTTCTGAATTAAATCCAACTCAACTTCTACTGAAAATTATTCCTTTTTTTTTTTAAATTCCACAACTCTTGACATTCAGTTCTGAACTATTCCTATTATTCCAACGGAGATATGGTTTCCTTTGCTCCTGCTTTGCTGCACTTCATGTTTATTTGTCAATTAGCGAGTGTATCATAACCAATTTGAATAATTTTTCAAGTACAGGATGAGAAAATAGTTTGAGACGGTTGTCTAGGGTTATACTGCTGGACTTCTGCTTCCCCCCCCCCCCCCCAATGTTCAAGTTCATGTCAGATATAGCTACCTGCTGTGGACATCAGAAGCTGAATTCTGAATGGAATATGAGTGTGTAGTGTGAGCAACGTCTGGTATGTTACATTCTTGTATTTTGACCAAACATCGCATAAATCTCCATAAGTAATCACAAGAAGATGCATACAAGGACTCGGTTGTACACATAATAGGAGCATACTACCTACATACCTACTCACGTACAACGGACGTAATTGATCTTTATTAAAATGATGTTAGGTTTCATGTTTACAATAGGAATGCTGCTACCATACTTGATGCTGCTGATGCTTTAGTTGCAACACACGCGGATGTGGTGTGAAGTTGTTTTCCTATTTATTTTTACCAAATACATATTAGAGACGTCTTGAAGTGTTAAATTTGAGTCTTCGTGTGCAACTTAAATAAGACTGAATGAATTCAACAATCGTCCTTAGATTTACCATGTAGGGTGTTTTTTTAGAGGTACCTACTGAACTATAAAGTAAAATAAAACATTGATTGATTATTCTATGTCATTTTAATTATGGCTAGCTATGAATAAAGCACAGTCTAGAAGCCAAATTTTCGACTAGTTTTTCGAGCAGCTAGGGTACGTCTATATTCATGGTGAAATGGGAAAGGTTTTTTTTACCATGTCGACCTCTATTGAAGTTTCCGAATTATGTTTAGGTTAGCAGCGTCTCTACTTCCCTAATGTAGCAAACTGATGATATTTTCAGCAGAGGATTTCTTTAATTCGTCAGTACATTTTATGTAGCTTACTAAATTTGTTGATATCGTACCTGCATAGATTGAGTATCGTTTTGGCATGGTTTTTTTTAAAGGCTAAATAGCTTTTTAGGTCTGTCTCTTAGGATATTCCCCCACTATGAAATACACTTGTTGTGTTCCGACCTTTTCATAACCGAATTTATAGCTGATTTGAAGGTTTCACAGGAAGGTTCAGGCCCTATAAAGGGGGTTTCCGAGACTCTTCTGAAGACTTCATCAGCTTTCAATTCCCTCATGGTCGGGAACCCACCATAATCTGGTTTTGTTCCTGGCAAACGTGTACCTAAGTCTAAGGAAATATGACAATCCAAAATGGGTAGGTACAATTCAGCTAACAGCTGCTAAATTAATTGATAAAATGTTGCCAAGCTGACGACTGGTTTTTCAGGTTTGACTCAAGGCGGAAGGCATAAGGCATTTCCCCTTCTTCCAGTTAACTCCCCTCTTTCATTCGGGTTCCGCTTCTTTTCCTGTTAGCTGCTGCGCAACGTACCGATGGTAGACTTCATCGTCTCCCCAGCACGAGCTAGCATAGCCATCTCCCTTTCCATAAAGGAACTGGGGTTACGTCTCCAAAGCCTATTGAGCACGTCGGCTGCTTCCTTCCTATTCCTACGTTTTTTGAGTGGATCTTCTGTATTGTAGGTGTGCTGGACAGCTTCTTGCTTTCCATTAAGTTCGCCGCGATGACAATTGAGGCTTCGGCTCCATCCAAACATTCAGTGTAATTTAGCTTACCTGGTTCCACTCTTGGTGCCCGATTCGTTTACACCAGTCCATTTGCTTGTTGTTAGTTTATTTATGTAATTGATATTATTTGGAACCCACTAGTAAGGAGGAAGGGAATGTCGTGGGTTTGTTATGTTCCCAGTTTTGCCCATCTGGGGATGTAATGTAAATAATTAAGTTGTAATAGCCTTTCACAGAACTTTAGTCTTTTGTTTTATACCGTTATATTGTATGGAAATGGTCACTTAATAGAAATTTTTAATTTTTCTTCCAGGTATGGTTTCAAAACCGTCGCGCCAAATGGAAGAAACGCAAGAAGACGACCAATGTCTTCCGTACCCCTGGCGCACTTTTGCCATCGCATGGACTACCACCCTTCGGAGCCAATATAACGAATATCGCTATGAGCGAAGGACTGTGTGGAACCTCAATGTTTGGCGGTGATCGATGGAGTGTCGGCGTCAATCCAATGACAGCAGGTAAGCGCGATCTTTCCCCCATTCCTAAATATGAAAGATACTTTGCTCTTTGTAAATTTTTAACCATCAAACATTACTAACCATTATTTTTTTTGGGTATTCTTATTTTTTTTTTCTCTTTCTCTTTCTATTTTATAACTGCTAACATACAACTTTGGGTGCATGCTAACTAATATAAACAAAACACACAAACAAAAACTATATATAACAAGGTTTTGGTCAACTCAATCAATCGTCTTCACTTTCATCTACATTAAATAGTGGTCTTAATACGAGTATTAACATTAGTTCAGCAATGGGTGCCGGGAGCTATCAACATTACGGATTGAATGCATTAGGTAGGTGGAACATTAAAACATTTTTGAATATTTATTTACCCAAAATATACATGTATGTTGAATGGAATTTCCCCAAAAAAGAGACACCAACATTCCTGCAAAGGGTCAAAAGTATCTGTGGGTGTACATACTTCGTATCTGTATCTCGCATTCATTTCGAATCGGGAAAAAGGAAAAATTGAACAATCACGAACTTTTTGCTGTGTTGGCTTCTGTTTAATTAGTCAATTAGCGTTTATTGTCGTTCGGTTGGAGGTGCTAAGTAATTTTTTGGAGACATAAAAACAACAACACCCAAAACATATACTATACTCACGATGGGCAACACAATTTTATTTTAGCACATTGTTGGTCCTTCTGTGTTTCTCTTTTTGTGCTGAAAGTTTTTTTTTTAACTTTTTGCATCATCTTTGTGGATTGGTACATGTGACCATGGCGAAAAGGCGCCAAAAATTACCCGATGACGTTTTGAGGTGTTATAAGTCATAACCGGCTTTTGTGTACATCCTGGTTATGAATGTGCATGTATGTAATATGTGCAGCTAAACCATTTCTTTCTGTGGCTTTGTGACAAATTTTAAACAAGATAGTTCTTTGTTTGGACCAAGGAATGTCAATGACAAATTTTTTCTAGTGAAATTGTGATTGAAGTACTTGTTACTTGACCATATGATATGACGTCACAGTGGACTGTTTAGAAAATTTTCAAAAAGTTGCCAATTTCTCTGGGGATTATTTAAAAGAATTTATTTACATCAAAAGAATTCAAACAAATGACATTTTTATATAAAAAAAATGGCAGGCCTTTTCCAGATGCTTTGTTACTATAGTACAGGCTTTTTGACTTACTTGTTGTAAGTTATACATGTTATATATGGCCTTTAGTATTATTTACTAGACTGGATAGCCTCCTATTTTCGGTACCTACCTACCAAAGAGTTCTAAAAATGTGTCTTCAACCTTCAACAACCAAAAAAGAGACCTCAATGAAGATCGACTCTTCTTTCCCTAGCAACTCGTGGGAACAAAATTTCGTGTCTAAGCAAAAATCGAAAAAAAAAAAATAATAATAATAATAAGCAAACAACAACCGCGACTGCTAGCGAAGACACTCCCATCCCCCATGCAACGCGTGGAAGAGCATGTGCAAAAACTCTGCATAGGCGGGTCCGAAAGGGACTCCTACTCATGGGTACCTACTGGAGTATAAGAGGAAGCGGGATGCTCTTCCTATATCCACTACGAAGGTCTCAATCTCAAACATCGTCTGCCACATCGATGGGCAATAATATAGACCGCTCGTAAGGGATAACTAGACTCGAAAGAGTCGCCCTCAATACTCAACAGCTCATTGAACCTTAGATAGTCCGACAACGGCGACTATATCGCTGTCAAAAAGACACAGGTCCCTCGATGAGATGTCCAACGCTTCTAAGAAGGCTTAGAGCTCAACCAAGAGCTTCAAAGCCTTTTTAGATACGGTCAAGGACAACCTAATAGTCGTGGACTTCTCAGACGAAATATCCCACGACAAATGGGGATCATCGAGAACTCAATGAACTCAAACAAGCTGTACCTCGACACAGTTATTGGCGTTTTTTTGGGGACACTCCAGGACCTGATCAGCTTATATAGCTCGCCAAAAAATGCAATAAAGCTCTAGGAGTATAGTAAATGGTGTTTGTCTAAAATCTTTTTCGTATCGTGAGTAATCCTAAATAACTGCCTTATAATGGTGTAAAGTGTATATAATCAAAAAAAAAATTGTTATTACTAAAAAACATGTCTATACAAAAGTTGGATCAATTTAAAAGCACATTTTTTAAAAGTGTATACATACTCTATTTCAGGTGATTCTATGATGTATCAACATTCCGTTGGCGGTGTTGGCTGCGCCGGTAATTCGCCCACAACGAGCACACCGCCAAATATGAACTCTTGCTCATCGGTGACACCACCGCTGTCAAATCAACAGAATGCTAGTCAAAATGAAGTGAATGGCGATCAGATGGTAAGTTGAAAAATATTTATTTTTAAGATAAAGGCGACACATTTATTAAGGGAGGTATACCACATACAACTTCTACAATTCATTTTTTATTACCCCAACCGTTGATGATGAAAAATCAGAAACTAGCTAGCCTTGTCATCATTAATTTTACACCTTACAAACTTTAAAGTGTAGTAGATGTTCAATGCAAACCCTCTCAAAATTGCAGTCCGATGCAATTTTTTATATGACAGAAATTTAGTACAAAAAATACTAAAGGGCAACGCGTGTCATGGTGTAAAAGTGAAAGCAGCAGACAATTTCAACTCATAAAAAATCCCCTCCAACAAACCATAATATTGTTTCCATAAAAAAAAAATAACTCAAAATACGAATTTATCTAATTTCAGAACCAACAACAAGCTGCCCAACAACACCAACAACAGCAGCAGCAACAGCAGCAACAGCAATCGCACCAACAGCAGCAACAACAGCAGCAACAACCACCATCGCAACAGTCGCACAGCCAGGACACAACCAACCACCACCATATTGTATCGAATTGTCAGAGCCTACAATCGCCAACAGATGGCGATGAGGACGTCTGGCGAGGACACAGTATAGCAGCGCTACGTCGTCGTGCTTCGGAATTAAACGCAACAACGATACCCTCATACTTACACCATGCAGCACACAACCAGTACGAGCATCACAATTCGGTGTACTGAAATTTGTTGAAAAGCTTTGAAAGCTTTTCGGATTATGGCATCAATAATAACTGTGGAAATCATGATTTCCACTAATAGTGGGCATTGCCCACAAACAGTGGATGATGCACAGGATAATGTCGTCCCCCAAATTCCAATATTATTGTTACACTGGCGTACATTCCAATAAATGTGAGGGGACCGTCACAAGTGTATACGTAATTAAGTTAGATTAGTTAAATGAATTGCTAAAAAATTAAAAAAAAAAAAAAAAAACTTTTTATGTATTTTAAGTTTTAAAATATTTTGCAAAAAGCAGTATTAAATATTCTTTTATACAAATTATTATTATCTTTTGTAAACTATCCCCCTTTTTTCCCCCTCTAAAACGTATAGCAAAAAAATAAAATATTTTTATGAACAAAACTAAGATAAGTAAAGTAAACATATTTGAATAATAAATGAAACGGAATAAGACTTTGAATAATGTATACGATGTTTGAAAAACAAATTTACACATTTGTTTTGCTTCACATGAATATTCTCTAAAACAAAATGGGAATCTAGTAATCCGCCATTTGCATATAAAATAAAATAAAAAAAAAATAGGTTTATATAGAAAAGAAATATTTTTAAATATTCATACAGAATAGAAAACATAATATTTCCTATCATAAAGAATGCAGATACAAAAGAAAAATAATCAATAAAACAAATGCACTAGATATTAAAAAAAAAACAAGAAAAGTTAAAGAAATTCCATTTAATTTAAAAACAACATTTTTATTTTTGTTAATATTAATTTTGTTTATTTTATTTTTATATTTTTGAGCGTAGCCAACAAAGCAGTATATATTAAGTGTATACTATATTTTGTGCTAAAATGTACAGATGTGAAATTTTTAAGAATTAAATTTAATGAAATGCATAACAATAAATTTTATTATAAGTATTGAGTAAAAAATAATTGATAAAGAAGAAGAAAACTTCGGTATACGAAATCTATATTCAAAATATTAAAAAAAAACAGCATCTTAGATATAAATATATAAATATGTAATATTTATCTGATAAGTATAAAACTACATTAATTATTATTAAAATGATATATTAAATATGATGATTAATGTATAATAAGAGTTCTGAGAGTGAGTGAGATTTTATTTAAATTAATTTGAACTGGTGACGAATTAAAAAAATTGAAATAAGAGCGAAAATGATCAGAAATAACAAATTTCTCGTTATGGCTGTCGGAGTACTACATGAAGTAGTTAGACCCTTCCATTTGTGTCAAAAAAATAAACTCACGTATGAATATTTGTGATAAGCTTAGGTGTTGCACTTTTCGCGTTAAAGTTGCTTAAAAAGAAAAATCACGAGCAAATTTCAGACCCTGCCGATGGGTAACAAATACAAGTCCTTAATGTCGTACGGGAAAGAAATGTCAAACGCCAATTCGCCGGTGTGATAAGGGGCAAAGGTGCAAAAGGTAGGCGGTTGGATGTTACTGCCTCGGTCGCTCAGCTGGGGTGGGTTCAGCGATGGTTATGAATAATTAGAACCGTATAACTTAACTATGTACTAAAATATCAGTTGATGATTGATTTAAAGCGGGCGCCAGAGCCACACAATCTTTTTAGATGGAATTGTGAAACTTTTGAAAAATACTTCCCGATAATTTTAGTGCAAATATAATTGTAATGACAAGAAATTGTTGTTACATAAGTAGTTATAAAACTCCGTAGGGAAAATCGCGTTTTATTGAAAAGAACTTTCGGAAACGTTTGATATTTAAAACAAGGTGGCGAACACCGAGGTAAATGACCCACTATCACTTTCTGCTGAATGTTGAATTGGTACGGGCCGTGTGTCATGCTTTCTATGGGATTTCCTTTAACGGAACGAAAGCCAACTTAATAAACCTTTTTTTAACCTTACTACCGCAGTGAAATTATTAAAATTTAACAGAACACTTTACTTCGCTTTCTTTGTCCCTAGAACCAACGCTTTAAAGTAATTTGGATGCCTGTCCTGCCGCTTTGTCCTTCTTTCTTTCCATTGGCGCCTTTCCCTTTTCTAACAGGTTTTCCTAAACTTTTTTCTGCTATTAGACTGATAGCTCTTCTCGATATGTATTAAAACTTCTCTTATAGAATTGTATTAAGAATTATCTAGACTTAACTTTAGGTGTGTGGCTCAATTTCGAGCTCAAGCCACCAGCCAATTGGCTTCCTTTTAAGACCTTCGGATTTTGTCGGATTTGGGAGTCGTAGTTCCTCTTTTTTCTAGCCAGGATTATCTTTTACCCTCTTCTTATAACTCGATACTCTTATATCGTTACTTTTCTGGCTGCCCTTGTTTAGAACTAAAGTTCATCAGCATTATTATGCATCTTCTGCCAGTTTTTTGCGTAAACATAATCATCATATAAAGGGTGGGAAAAGTACAAGTTTCTTTTTAAAAATAAAATAAATTAACAAATTAGATATTATTATTTGTCGATCCAAGCAAATCGTTGATGTGGAGAAGAAATAGAGTTGGAGAAAGAATAGATCCTTGGGGCACTCCTGAATTTATAGCAAACGAATTAGATGATACACCATCTACAACAACTTGGATCGATCTTCCCAGAAGAAAATTTTGCATCCATCCGCAGAGTTGTTGTGGTAAGCCATAAGGCGATAACTTGTCTAATAGGGCTCTATGCCAGACTCTGTCAAATGCCTTTGATATGTCCAAGGCTACGGCTCTTGATTCGCCGTGTTGTTCAATTGCTTGCGTCCATAAGTGCGTTAAGTAGCTTAATAGGTCTCCAGTGGAACGACGGCTCCGAAATCCGATGTTGATGTTTTCAGACTGTAGCTCACAGATTGCTCGGATGATATTGTCCGTATGTTCTTGAATCGTTTCCGGATTGTCGGTCCTTCACGGTTCCCCACAAAAAAAATCCAAAGGGGTCAAATCGCAGGTCCAAGGCGGCCAATTGACGTCGCCAAGACGGCTGATTACAGGATTACAGGGAATTTGGTGCGCAAAAGATCGATTGTGGTACGGGCTGTGTAGCATAGCGTGCGAGGTCGTCCAAATCCATGTCTTCAATATCAGTAAGAACAAAAGTCGGTTAACATGGCTCTGTAGCGTCCACCGTTGACCGAAACATTGTTCCCAGCCCCATTTTCGAAGAAAAATTTACCAATGATGCCACCACGCCACAATCCGCACCAAACTGTCACACTCTCGGCTACAGCACCCACATTCTCGTCTCTGCGCACTGTACAGTGTACGTCGATGGATACCATGAGTGATGTCTACTAGCCTACCAGTCTCACGAACTTTTTGCACAAACTTGCTCGGTGGGTGCTTCATTTCGGCCAAAACTTCTTTTCAAAAAAACGCACTGTTTGGGCTATACAGCACTCATTTTGGAAATAAGTTTTCAATATTTCCCAACGTTGATCAAGCGTAAAGCGACTCATTTCGTTCCGCGGAGGTATGATACTAACTTTCTGTCAAGATTTCGAGAGGGAAACAGGTGTCAGTGTCAAAATAACCTATGATTGAAAAAGAAACTACTATATGGTCCACCCTGTACGTATGGTGTATACCTATACTGCTCCATGTAAGTGTGACGAAAAAGAAAGTTTAGTTATAACTTCATTGAAAGCTCGTGTACCTTTACCTACCAAATCTCTTGTCCACCCTAAAATGCCCGACCTGCGTATGTTAGTGCCCGATTAGATTACAGATCTGTATACAGAATCAGGTGCATATATATCATCCTTTTGATGAAAAGTATAGTACAGTATACCATTTAACATAGATCCAAAAAGTATTTAAAATAGGCCAATTTGTCGAAGGCTTATAGTCAGAGCTGAGTATAGTGTTTTTCTAAAAGGACCATATAAACTTCTGCTTTAGTTTTGGTGTGCATCATAATTCAATATCAGCCGATTCTAAAAATCTGTTCACAAAAGGCCATTGAACGTAACTTGCTCCCCTAGAGTATCGATACTTCGCGCCCACTACCTGATTAGCTATTATAGACACTCTATATTAATGTAAACTTGTGTTTTATAGTAGATAACACTATCAAAGTGAGTACACAGTCCAAATCTGGTCGGGACACCTTCTTTAAGGTACTTTCTTCTATATCTACGTCATATACAAAATCACTTCAAAAATCCCTCCAAAAGTTCAACAAAAAAAAAACGAAAGCAAACTCAGCCAACGCAATAAGACACACATTACGATTACGGGAACCAGTAAGTACTTTGCGAAATTTAATTTATTTTTATCTTCAACAAGCTACCTACATACAGTCTTTCACTACACATACACAGAGATGAAAACTTTAGACAAATTTAATATTTCACAAGTATACTCGAACCGAACTCGTGCACATCCTGGGTGGCACGCGTTTCTGCTCATACCCTCAACAATTTATCAAACAAGAACAACTTACAACTAAAGAACCAACCACCTTGACCCGACAATACTGTCATCATGGCATATCAGCACACTGCTGCACTTAAATCCTTATGTGAAATGTTGATAGAAAATCTGGTGCCCTCAAGATAACATGTTCGAACTCGAGAAAGGACAGTTGACCATCACCATCGACATCCGCCTCTTCGATAACTTTATCCGCAATCTGTTGCTGCTCTTCGGGGCTTAGATCATTTTTTGTCATTGTTGTCAGAACGGATTTCAGGTCGGCACGTCCAATAAATCCATCCTGGTCGAAGTCTGTTTCCTCGACAAAGAGAAAAGTCCGCATTCAACAACAACATCAGCAACATCATAGAAAATTTAAAAGGAAAATACCAAAGAAGGAAAACTAAAATTATTTCTCCATCTTATAGAACAAATTGTAAATATTTACGCAATTATTTTGTGTAATAGTATTGGTGTGCAATATAGAATATCGGAATGCAATCGGTTTTTCGATTACTGATGCAGTCTTGCTCGGGGCTTACCATAAATTTTAAAAGCGTAGAAAACCTTGATGTCCCTTGGCGCCTGTTCACTGAACACGGATAGAAAATCAAGGAAATCCTCAAACGACAAATTACCCAGACCATCTCGAGAGAATGCTTCGCAAATCCTCGCACGAAAAGGATTCTCCTTAAGTTCGGGCAATTTCTCGATGTACTCACGTGGAACTTTGACGCTAGTCGCCTGGCCTTCGGTCATTTGGCGTGGCACCAAATCGGGACGAATCTCTCGAAAGCGTTTATGCACTCTGCAAGAAAGTTAATAAATAAAAAAAAATATTTTAAACGCATGTAAGGAGATGGGATACTTTTGGGCCAAGAGCGGGCATCATTGAGACTAGGTAGGTATTCAAATTAAATTAAGCGAGCAGTAAGTACATTTAAATATGAAACCCGATGTAGGGATTTTCTTATCCGAAGCTCGTGGATGGATCTTCTGCGACTTTTGTCCTTTTATATGGATATGTAGAAGTTACGTACATATATACACAAAATTTTAGCTTTAAAGATGCTCTTTTATGTAATGGTAAAAAAAGTACGCCGTCCCTGAAGTTTTTTCCAAAAAATTGTGATTTTTATATTGGTACCAGTCTCATTAATGTACGCACTTGGCCCAAGTTCAATATAGTTTTGGCCCATCTCCTATATAAACATATTTAATTAAGGATGCTTTATAACGTAGCGATTGTATTTGGTTGAAGTTATAACTTTTATATGTTGGCAAGGACGTGTCATTCAAATAGGTTTGGAGTCGCATTTAAACTGGCAAGAACTCTTGATATAAACTGTAGATATGTTATTACAGAGTGCATCTCTGTTTCGCTAACTACTTATACTATTTTTTTAACTGCCAATCAGTCGGTATCGAAGTATGTTCTCTACTTAGCGTTGCCATCCGTCCGGGTTTTCTCGGACATGTACCTGCTCTTTTTCGCCTTTACGAAAACGTCCGGGATTTTTTCTAGACTGTGTTGACATCGTCAAAAGAAAGGGAAATTCGCAATTAACAGAGCTTGAAAGTGTCAATTTTATTCCCCCTTTTTGGTAGGGATTTTGAATTGTAACTTGTAGCTTCTGAATTCTGAAACATATTATTCAACATACCAACTTTGGTAATCGACAAAATAAAAATTTCAGAAATATCTACTTACTCTACTTCCATTGTTGCAAAATCGTATAAAAACAAATACAGGGTGTCCCAGTTAAGAATGGCAATCCTTTAAGGGAAGATTCCTGAAGTTATGCCGAACAAAAAATTGTATGACAGGGGGGGGGGGGAGGTCTATTTTCTTCGTATTTCCCGTTATAGCCCATCAAAGTAGGTGACCTCTAATTTGGAGGTGTTACCACTTACAACGCTATAACTTCTAAACTATTATGGCTACAAAAATAGTTTTGTACATTTTGAAAAGACAATTTAGTAGCGCATACAAGTCTTAAGCACTTCGGCTACATCTGGGCAGCTACAAAATGCCTTTTTCTCAAAATTTTGACTTTATAAATTTTCATTTTTTTTTTATGAAATTTTTATCCTTGAGAAATGTCTTAAAAATTATGTACGTACGATCAACAGAAGTAATAGTAAAAGCCATTTTTTGTCAGACAAAAATGTGTTTTTGGCAATCGGCTGATCTGAGGTTTAAACGGCTGAATACTGTAGTTTAACTTAAACTATAGAATGGACTCTGTTCAAGGTTGAAACGAAATTGTGAAACAGAATTAATTGTTGAACTAAAGTTTAAACTAAAAGTGCTGTTTAAACTACCACTGTGCAACTGGGGTTAATTAAAAGAAATAATAATTCTCAGAGTTCCCATGAGTTATGATTATAGAGCTCTGAAAACAACTTAAAAAAAACTAGATAAAACTAGATAACATAGCTCTAAAAGTCTAAAGCAAGTCGCGCATTAAAGTTGTGAGCAAGTGGCATGGTGACCAAGTAGCAGGTGGCATATGAGTGATGAATCGGTGGCACCATACGTTCTCTGCCACTTCAGTGAACGTTAAAGTCACTTTCATATCATTTCGCTGCCATTCCATCGCCAGACCTATACCACCTTCCACTTGGTCACCATGCCACTGTCATGCCACTTGTTAACCACTTAAGTGCTCGCCTTGCTTTAAGTATATAAACAAATCTGAGACTAAGAAAAATAAAAAAATTAAAAAAAGTCTTCTATAGTTATATCTGTGGCCACAAGAAAAAACCGCTAAAGTCGATTTTGATAATTTTTCAGGAGAGCACTTTTAAGATTCGACGAAAAAATTTAAATTACAAATGGCTGTGGTTAATCCGCGGAATGTCTGATTTTCCTGAAAGTTATATGTAAATAAAGGTAATTTAAGTCTCTTTCGGTCTAACGTTTCATTATAGGCTTATAGATTTGGACATGCTTAATCTAATGGCATCAACAACTCAATTTCGTCTAAACTCGACTTTAGTTGTTTTTGTTTGTGGCCACATGATATATTATATCACTTAAGAACATTATATTCATTTATGAAAATTGACGCAAATACATACGTGTAAAAAAAAGAAATAAGAAGAAGAAGAAAAGTCAGGTAGGTACTGGTGCAATTGTTGATATTAATGAAGGCTTATTATTATTATTATGTCCGCGAATAAGCCTAAGAGTAAAACGCTGCCGAAGTATCAATTAAATACCGAAAAGCATGACGCATGAGGTCCTGAGATGCATACAACAAAATTATTTCGGAGACAAAACGGAACCTCTGGGAACGCCTGCAAGACATCGGAAACTACTTGGTTTGAGTGGTCAGAAATTTAGTTTTTAATCTTTTAAAAGAATCGACCCCAAAGGCATGCGTTTTTGACAAAACACCTTGATGTCAAGCTTTTGCAAATGCTTTAGAAATATCAAGAGCAACCATATTTATTCCACCATCAGTTAGAATGCAGTAGGTAATTTTTAAAATTGAATCTTCAAATTTGATAGGTAGATATAATGATATTTTCAAAAATAAGCATTTTGTGTAAAAAAAAAATTGCTAAAACACAAAAACACATGAACTGACTTTTGTGATCGATGGATACATTTTTTTTGTAGGTTGCCTCATTATAGTTGATTCAAATATTGCCTATTTTACGCTTTCGCTTAGATTAGTAAATTTACACACCCGCGATCATTCCATCAATATTTACACTCGTACAGTATTTTGACAAAACTAAAGTTAATTCTGCTCATAATTTGAAACTCACTTCATGTAAATTTTGGCATCAATGGAAAGGTCATTTAAATTCCGTTTGAATGATACGAAACTTTCCTTAACCCATTAAGTACCCATTTAAAAATTTTAGAATTTAGAATTTTTGCCAATGTCTCCTTTTTTGACTTTTATCCTCGGTCCAAAAAAAAAAATGTTTTGATGCAAAAAGCTAAAATATGGCTAAAAATGGCTAAAATAGTCATTTTTAGCAATTTTCAAAATATCATAAAAAATATTAGCGAAGAGATTTTTGAAAATGTTTTTTTGCAGTCACTATTAGAATTGTTTGAAGAAACTTTTTACATCAAAACATTTTTTTTTTTTAGACCGCGGATAAAAGTCAAAAAAGTAGACTTACAAAAGTTCTAAATTTTCAATGTGTACACTCAGAGGAAAAACGAGCTAAAATCAAGAATATCAGTGTCAGATCAAGCTCTTTCGTTGACGAAAGTATGGTAATCTCGGAAAACCTTATTTCAAGTACGAAAATCTTATTTTGAGCTCGTTTTTTCAAGACCAAAACAATCTTACTTCAATCCTGTTTCGGGATTGATTTAAGCTCGAAAATTCTTAAATCAAGACCAAAAAATCTTACTTCAATCCTGTTTCGGGATTGATTTAAGCTCGAAAATTCTTAAAACAAGACCAAAAAATCTTACTTCAATCCTGTTTCGGGATTGATTTAAGAATGTGGTTCTTACATTATGCGATGTCTGAAAAAAAAGTATTTTGGGTATTCAAGATGTTTCGGGATTGATTTAAGAATGTGGTTCTTACATTATGCGATGCCTGAAAAAATGTATTTTGGGTATTCAAGATCTAAACCTAAGATCTTAATTACCTACCATCTTATAATATATCATCACATCATTCATTCACATTTCACATCAGTAGATATCATAGGTAATAATATTAAATTTTCAATGTTGCCTTATGAGAATTCACTCAGTAAGTGAGTGTGAATTTTAGGAACGAATAGAAATCAAAATAAAGTGCATGCGCATGCAGTTTAAGTATTGTTGCGCTTGTTTCAATCATGAACAAGCTTGAAATAAGATTGTTTCGGCTTATTTCAAGAACAAAAAAACTAACTCAATAGCTCATTTGTGTTTCAATGTCCTCTTTTAAGATTGTTTCGGCTGATTTCAAGAACAATTGGTGTCATATTAAGATTTAGCACGTAAGAATGAAAAAATCTAAAATCAAGCTTGAGCATACTTGATTTTAGCTTGCGATTTTTCTCTGAGTTTACTTAACGGGTTAAGGAAAGTTGTGTATCATTCCAACGGAATTTTAATGACCTTTCCATTGATTCCAAAATTTACATGAAGTAAGTTCAAATTATGAGCAGAATTAACTTTAGTTTTGTCAAAATACTTATGCCGGCCAATGTAGTACCTATGCGTGGGCGCAGTCGCGCAGTGGCTCAGTGGTTAGTGTTTTGAACTACCTACTGTGCATCGTGCGAGGGGTTACAGGTTCGATTCCCGGAAAACACACAAATTACATATTAAGGTTTTTTCCATTGCGCCAACTCTCGCGAAAGTCTGATAAACATTTGAGAGTACGAGCATAACAGTCCTAAAAAAACTTCTCTATTCAACCGTTCGGACTCGGCATAAAATTGTAGGTCCCTTCCATTCGTCCCAAAAATATAAACTCACACAAACGAATGGTTGTGAGAAGCTAGGCCTAGGGTGTCTACACACCTGTTGCGCCAACTATTTATTTATTTTAGTACCTATGCGCAATATTAAAAAGAAGTTTGTTTATTAACAGATGCATACATATTATTTGAAAACATGTTTTAAAAATACCAAAATGCTGTTTTCGTCCCATCGCAAAGCTAGTGGGCTTGATCATATTGAATGTTCTGTGCTATACTTTTAGCGGCTGAATACTGAATAGTAGTGCGATGAGAAATGAAGGTTCGCGCCTAGCCTTAGACTCATAACACAGGTCGAGCTCCTTTATAAGGTTCCGCTCCCACAGGGACAAAACGGAACCTTATTGTTTTCGATACGATGTCTGACAGTCTGTCGGAACCCACTAATCCAATTTTGTACCTAGGTCTATTTCAAGAACTGAATAGGAATGAAAAAATTTGTGGAATTTGCAAATGTTTGAGAAATAAATATAATGAACGAACTTGAAACGATAATATTTTCATGACTTGTGCCAAAGGACGTTCGAAAGTGAACGTGGTTCTATATCTTATTTGTATTTCGATTTTTTATTAGGAGTATTTTGTGCATACCAAATTGTTTGCCTTGTCCTGGAGGTACATTGCATGCTTGCACAGAAGTATAAAAGTCCTGCTAAGTTTGAGTGCTTATTGTCGACATCATCTCGAAACCGACAATACGTGTAATTTATTGACGCCATATCTACAAAGTTTCTTTACGACCATAACTTATCTGTTTTATTCATAAGTGCAATATTCTTTTATGCTACATAAAGCTAAACACTGAAATGCAAGTTCATAATAAAGCTACGCTCTTTAAAACAACTGCATTGCACTATACTATACACTATATAAACGTTACGACACATCTTCCACTATATATACAACACTGTGTATCACTTTATTTGGCTAATTTACCGTAAAATCTCCTTTCGTGTAAAAAACGTGCAATCCTTGTTGTCGAAGATAGAACGACGACAATTGCAATTGTGTTGTTGTGTGTTCACAATTCCGTTGAAAGTTATCCCCAAATTGTTGGTACAGACGGTCACCAGGACAAGAGTCATTTTGTTTCCAGTGCACGATGACAGTAAAACGAAAAAAAAAAAGATATATTATATACCAAAGATAAGTATAGGAGACAGCAATGACTTTCAGCAGAAAATTTCAAGTGTGTAGAGATTGTACTGTAGGTACAACTGTAAAAGTGCATGTATGTACCAGGACACTGTGCATTCTTTTGCTCTCAAGTGGAAATCACCTGGTAATCGTCCAATTGCTGTTCGGTGAATGTAACTATTTTGTTGCCCATGCTTGGAAATTCAGGGATTTCAATGCAATATTTTCTTCCGCCAGAAGTAGTTGTCTAGTCTAGAGGGATATCCTTGCGGATGTGTCACGTTCGCTGGTTGTAGACTGAAAAAGACTGAAAGCAAAAAGCTGCTATGAACGGTATAAGACCATCGCGCCGTCATTATAGCTTTATGGGGGGTATAATATGTGTATGGAAATTAATTAAGGAGTGGTCGTTTCGCATATTTTCCATAGCTATACAACCGAGAATGTGGATGAAATACCGTTTCCTTAGTGTGGTCGAAAGGACGTGAATATAGAAAGCGAATTGATGGCAGCCGCATGAGGAAGGTGTGGCATCCTGCTGAGCTGTAATGCTGTATACTCCAGCATGAAAATATTACGATATGTTGGTTACAGTAAATTATTTAACGCTCCAGTCGTACACTATAGTATGAAGTGTGGTTTTATTTATTGATTTTCTATAGCATAGCGTTAAATAGGTCCTTCGTTGCCATAGCTATAATGCAGCATGCATGGTGGTTTTGCTATGTGATATATAGCTTTCTAGAAAACAGTAGCAGCTACATATGCACACATAACATTATGCACTAGCTTCTGACCTCGTTAAGGAATTAATTTTCTTCTATAACGCATTGCTATAAATGGGATTTGGCTAGAAAAAACACTAATTAAGTAATTACTAATGAGCTCGTAGACACTAAACGGAGCTAAAATATAACAAACGAGTGCATTTGTACCTATCTATACATACTCTCATCCACCTCACTAGCTAATGTCCCTGTAAATAATAAAACATTATCTTTGGAATTCGGTTTGAATTATCTTGTCAAATCAACAATATCAGTTATGTTCGCACTATGAAAGTAGGTATAGGTATAGGTAGGTATATTGTGGGCGGATCAAAATTTACAACTTTAATTCTCATGAGTGTCGCAGTAGCCCCTTTGTCCAATACCGTAGACTTCTCTTAGTGAATACATTTTTCAAATCGGTTCAGAGATTACTCCCTACTCCTACCTATCCCTACCGGAACAGCTGGATTTTTCAAGGAGCTAACCACGATGAAAATTCGTTTTATTGAGTTAAAGTATAGATAAACACAAACACAGGTAAACACAAGGAACATTGTGTTGTTCCAATTTAACTAGAAAGACCAACATCTGTAGGCGGAAAAAATGCTTGATCAAAACCTCAGGCAGCATAGTTCGGAAGACGATGACGTATTTAAAAACAAACAAGTGTTATCATCGACCTGGCCGATGCTTTGATACAGCATACCACTGCATACCTACAAGTCATGCAAAATGTTAGGCATGTGAGTTAGTAGACACGTAGACAAGTACGATGAGCCCATTTTCAATACCAAACTGCGACGGTAAAAAAGACGTTATCGTGGTTTCAACAGACAGATGAAGTAAATATACCTACTTTACTTATTTACTTCATCTGGTCTCCGGTGACTCCTTCTTGACCTTACAAATATAATGACATAGTGAATACACCTCCTGTAGAGGGTATACAAAAGAAGAAAAATGATTGACTTAAATAAGCCCAAAATGCGTCAAAAAGGAGAAAGAAGTTAAAGATGATCATTAAGGCTCGTAACGAAATAAGCTATCACAACAAAACGGGAAATTATGTCAGAAAAGGCGCCAAAAACGGTTTTAAAGTGCTTCTAGGATAGAGTTCTAAAACACGTTCAAAAACGTTGGCACCAAATTAAGAATGTAACAAAAGACGAATTTTAAATTAGTAAAAAGAACATGTAGCTAAATATAAGCCCAAATGGTAAAAAAGACTAGATCTGAGCTAACAACTATGGATTTTTTCTTCTGGTGTACTTGTTATCAAAGAAAAATTATATTTAAGAGAAATATCGAGTATTTTTGATCATTTTTGTCTGACAAAAAATGGCTTTTACTATAACTTCTCTTGATTGTACGTAAAAAAGTTGCTTCACATAATTTTTAGGAAATTTCTAAAGGATAAAAATTTCATAAAAAAAATTAAAATTTATAAAGTCAAAATTTTGAGAAAAAGGCATTTTAACAAAAAAAAAAAAAAGGCACAATTTTCAAAATTTTGAGTTTAAGGAGCCATAACATTTTTGTAGCTGCACAGATATACCCAAAGTGCTTAGGACTTGTATGCGCTAGTAAATTGGCTTTCCAAAATGTACAAAACAATTTTTGTGCTTATAATAGTTTAGAAGTTATAGTGTTTTCAGTGGTAACACCTCCAAATTAGAGGTCACCTACTTTGATTAGCTATAACGGGAAATACGATGAAAATAGACATCCCATATATTATATATATCATATTTACACCATTGAGGAGTGTCATGACTTGATGCTATAGTATTTATATTTCTTCACTACTTCAATTGATTCGCCTCTATAATGACATTTCTCATTTGCACTCGTTCGACCTCCCTCTTTCTTGAATACCATCACCTTTGATTTATCCAAATTGACGATCAAATTCCATAACCTGCAGTAACTACTAAGGCGGTTGATCATAAGCTGTAGAGTTTCTGGAGAGTATGCCAATAGCACTATGTCATCTGCGAATAGGAGAGCCTTGATCAGCACTCCTGCATACATTATTCCTCCCGGCAAGAAGCCAATTATGTCCTCCATGAAGAGTGCGAAAAGGCTTGGACTTAAAGAGCAGCCCTGTCTTACTCCAGAGCACGATTCAAACCATTCCGATAATACGTCCCCGTTCCAAACCGCTGCTTTAGTATCACTATAGAGGTTCTGTACAACACGTCCATATTTTAATGACATCCCCATGTTGTAGAGTTTGTAAAACAAGGAGTGGCGGTCTACCGTGTCAAAGGCTGCCTTGAAATCCACAAAGAATGCATAAAGTTTTTTACCCTGCTGGCAAAAGTATATTCAACGATAACTACTATTTAAAACGAACAAGTGATCAATGGTAGAATATGCTGGCCTAAACCCGGCTTGGAATTCCTTCAGCAACTTGTTTTCTCCTATCCACTGATTAAGTCGGCTTTGCATTATTGCTGTGAAAATTTTATATGCCGCATTTAGAAATGAAATACCCCTATAGTTTGCGGGATCTGTATAGTCGAACCTTTTTTATGGATCGGAAAAATGAGCGATTCCTTAAATCGTTGTGGTGCTACTCCTGTCACTAAGATGGTGTTAAACAAAGAAATAAGCCTAAGGTGTAGATCGTTGGTACCATGCTTATAAAATTCAGAAGGTATACCGTCCGAACCTGCCGCTTTACCATCCTTCAAGGTGCGTATAACCTGCATAAATTCATGCAGAGAGATCCTTCTGTCCAATATATCATTCTGGTGTGCTGGTGTGGCATATTGGAAGTGTATGAGACTATCAGATGGGTTTAATAGCCTTTTAAAATGATCTAAGAGGATAAGGTAGGTAGGTAGGTATACATGATTTCCAAATGTTTATCTTTTCGTAAGTCGAAAATCGCCGAGAAGAAAATTGCGGTCCAGATGTTATCTATGTAGTCTGATAAATAAAATTTTAAAATATAAAAGGAAAAGTAAGTTATTTACGTAAATCCGAGGTGTAGATATAGTTCATCCTGCAAAATTGTAACCATCTCATCCCATTATGATATTTCAAAAAAAACACACACTTCTTACTTAAACTCATTTAGTAACTGCATGTATTTGATTGAAATATTTAAAATTGTTCTACAAAAAATGTTGTCGCTCTTAAAAAAATGATTAAAACATTAAAATATTGTAAAATAGTTTGTATATAGAGATGTATATAGAGTGTACACTATTGCTTGTCTTTTGTAAATGTCTTAACTACAATTTAACTTATACATAATATATAGGACAGTTTTTCGAATCTTGTAGAATCTTATATTATAAATTTCAAAACTTCTTGAGAAACCGACTACAAAGGTACACCACAGATCCACTGCAGGTATTAATTTTCTTCATCCGCGCATGCGTACGCTTGATTAGTGTTTTTGACGTATTTTTGAAAATGATTATCCGGTTTAGGATCCATATCTAGTACCGTTACCTTAGTAATGAATGTTTTACTATTTACTTTAATCACATTAGGGTGATTTGAGATTCTATATAAAAAAAGTTCAATATTTATTTCGAGTTATGTGAAATTTTATTAGATTCCTTACCCCATCGTATTAGTATGGTCAATCTCCTTAAATGCGACAATTATTGAGCAGTCCAGAAATGTGGCAGCCAAGAGATATTGCTCCAGCAGAGTCAAGTCTTCTAACTGAGTATTTCGGTCTTTGGCAAGGAACTTTTTTAACCATCTATAGGTTTTCTTTTTAGTGGCGGTGGTGGTTGAATTATTGTCCCAACACATTTGAGTGATGTATTTCTATGAAGAGTTTTCATTTACATTTTTTTCAAAAGAAGTTATATGTACAAAATGCTACCCCCTGAGGTACTACTTAGTTTCTAAGCAAATAGATATGTCTGGGAATTTTATGAATTAGGATTAACGAATTTTCAGTCTTTAAGGCGCAAACAAATATAGGGTCTTTCAATAGGGGTCATAATTTTTTCATTAGGTAGAGACTTATCGGTTCCAAATATAACAATAAACATTGTACTTGTATCTACTGGCGACATTCTCCGGATCAGGGGGAGATGAAAAGGGGGTAGGGGCTATCTCTAGATTTTAAAATCTATTTGAGAGTTATCATGGTGCCATCCTCTGGATATAAGTAGATATTTGTTACTCAAGCACGGGAAGAGAGAGGTAAAGGGGAGTAGAAAATTTCTTTCAGTATTGCAAACGACTGGATCGGACGTCTGACTTTTTGTCATGTACTTCTTACCGGCGGCGTTCAAAAAGTTGACACCATAAGACCTTACGCCAAAACTTCTCAATAACAAACAACAGAAGAAGGAAAGAGACTGGGGAAATTCCAATCAATACGTACTCCAGAGAATGTACGATCTCATCCCTTATTCCCAATCACTATAGCGTGTTCCAGGCGGAAATCATGGTGATGAAGGAGGCCATATCGTGGCTACGGTATAATATATGTAATATCTGCAAAGGATATCGTATTTTTTACCGATAGTCAAGCCACGATTAAATGTTTGGATTCGGTCATCTTTAAGTCCAAAACCGCCCTCAATTGCCGCTAATCTCTTAACGAGATGGCGGAACAATTCAAAATTCACCTTAGGTATAGGATGGGTGCCAGGCCACAGAGACATTCCGGTGAATTGCAAGGCCGACGAACTCGCTAGGCATGGCACAACTTAGTAGATTGTACCGGAAAAGGAGAATCTCTATATGCCTCTCCCTAAGTGTAAACTTTTAATTAAACAAAATGCGATAAGCGCCACCCACTAATCGAAGGTGGCACCACGTGCTCTATCACGAAACAGATCTGGCCCATGCTGGATCTCAAGCACTCCAACAATGTTGTAACACTATAAAGATCCAATATATGCACATTAGGTGTCATCACGGGACACTGCTTTATTGGGTAACATGCTCTCAGGCTGTGCCTCCCTTCCAACGATTTCTGCAGAAGCTGCATGGACGAGGAGGAGGAAGAGACTATTCTTCAGCCCTGTCAGCTCGTAGAAAACTATATCTCGGAGATGACTTCTTCAACAATCTCGGCGAGCTGGCTCATGCAAGCATGAGGTGCCTCCAACGCTTCATTCTCAGCTCCTGCTGGTTCAACGGGCAGTTGTGAGATCATTAGGTCCTGTGGTATCACAAAGGGCCTCCTCAGGCCTAAGTGAGGCTGCTCTCGTTACGGCCTGCCACCTTAACCAAACCTAAATTTAGTCCTGATAAGCCGATGTTCTTTCCTCCCTTCTTATTTTTTTCCCGTTGAGCCTCCGAACCGCTTTCGGCGCCTTCTCTGCAGCGCCGTACTTGCCGGTACTCTTCGCAATTCATGATGGTAAAAAAACGCAGATCGTAAACTGCGGCGTTTTTAGAGGCTACTAGTCTTTGCACCGTGGTGCAGATTGCATACTCGAATAGTCGAATGCGTTTTCTTTAGCTTGGGGGAGAAGCAATCGGAATACATTCTGTTTCCATTGTAGGCGTTCAACATTAATACAATTTACCAATTGTTATTGGCATCTAGAACACCGGAGAAGGCCTTACGACGATTTGATGAGCCTGACCATATCTGCCGGGCTCGTGTCTCATCTAAATATACAGTGTGTGACAAAACTAAAGCAACTCTTAACATTCTACCATTGCACTTTTGCTTACTAAAGGAAATACGATGAAAAATTATTCCTATATGTAACTTTTGGTCATAAAAGCACTTCAAATATGATTTATTAAAAAATATCAACTTCATATTTATTTTAAAATGTTTTATATATTCAAAATGATCAAAAAACAAATGCATTCGCATAATGCGACATTGACAAAACTAAAGCAACTCCGACTGAACTTGAACATTTGGTATAAAAAATATGAAGTACAGGCACATTTGGGTACCGTTAGGTCATATGCCGTTAAAAAAATGCTTGCTGTTTTGTGTTTGCATTCATCATTAATTTTTTTCATAACCCATTGCGAAGTGATAGCAAAAGAAGTAAAGCTTAATTTTAACGATTTTTTTTTAAAGAAAATGGCCAGGAACAAATTTGGAAATGAACTTAAAAATAGAATTATAAAAGATTTCCTTAGTGGAACAAAGCAAAAAGATATTTGTTCAAAATATTCAATGGAAAAATCAGTTGTGTCGCGATTAATCAAAAGATATCAGCAGAAGGGGACAGTGCAAACATTTCACCTTGGCGGTAGACCTCGAAAAACGACTGCAAGACAGGATCATCTTATAGTGCGGGAGTTTAAAAAAGATCCTAGAACATCTTCCCGAAAAGTTGTTAATGACTTGGGACTCCAAATTCATCCAAGAACTGCAAGTAGAAGGTGTGACGAGGTGGGTATCAAGTGTTTTACGCCTGCAAGGAAACCATTTGTGTCAAAGAAAAACCGGTTAGCTCGCATAAAGTTTGCGAAAGATCACATAAACTGGTCGGTCCAGAAATGGAGAACGGTACTATGGTCGGATGAATCCAAATATAATATCAAGGGATCAGATGGAAGAGCACACGTTCGAAGACCAAAAGGAAAACGCTTAGACCCAAAATATTACCAGGCCACTGTAAAACACGGTGGGGGCAATGTCATGGTGTGGGGTTGTTTCTCCGGCCAGGGTATGGGCCCTATTCACCAAATTACCGATATTTTAAATGGTGAAGGCTATAAAAATATAATGCAGGACATTATGTATCCATACGCGGATGAAAATATGCCCTTGCGCTGGAGATTCCAACATGACAACGACCCCAAACACAAATCTAGGCTCGTGACTGAGTGGTTAAATGTGGCAGGAGTTTGTGTTCTGGAATGGCCAGCTCAATCACCCGATCTCAATCCCATAGAGAATCTATGGGAAATTGTAGATCGCAAAATCCGGACACAAGATTACTCCTCCAAGGCCTCTCTTTTTGCTGCTATAGAACAAGAGTGGGGGAACATCCCAGAGGATATAATTAATAATTTAATTGAATCCATGCCCCGCCGATGTCATGCAGTCCTTCAGAATAAAGGATACCCAACAAAATATTAATTAATAGAGTCAATATCTACTCTCAACTTAAAGTAGTTGTTAAGTTGCTTTAGTTTTGTCAATGCCTTGCAAAAACATGGCTTTGTTATTTATGGATTTTGTTATTATAAATTACTTTCAAATAAATCAAGATAAAGTTTTTCAAGAAAGAATATTTGAAGTGTCTTTATGTTTTAGAGTTTCAAGTTATACGTTCCGCACATAACTTTTTATTCATATGAAAAGTAGATAGACAGGTAGAATACTGAAAGTTGCTATTGTTTTGTCACACACTGTAGGTAGCAGGGAACATTCTTAACAAGAGCAAGCCTTGCCCCATTCGCACTTTGGGGCAAGGCTTGCTCTTGTTTAAGAATGTTTTCTCTTTTTTTTTTAAGGACAAGAACAAGATATTTATACAGGAGAAATGGTTTCCTGAAACTTCCATATAAAAAATTAAAGTGAGCGCACATTAACTATGAGGCCAATAAAAAGCGTTCTCTTTAAAACTAGATAGTTTTTTCCCTGACAAGCACTGGGGAAAAATTAGAAAAAAATTATACTGGGCCAGGAAAAGTTACGCTTGCATCCTTAAGGAATTCTACTACTGAATGCATACTATAATAAAACCGAAAAGAAAACACGTATCCATAAAAAGAAACACTTCACGGCAGCAAATTTAATTCTACCACTTCAACGCTATACGGCTACACCATATACTGAAGGACCCGACACAACAATTCCTTTCCTAGGACTTGTGCAATAGCAATTTCGTGCCGCCATTTACACAAACACACACACACACACAGATAGTGCAATGAAACGAAAAAGTCATAAAAATAATAAAAACCCCAAGCAAAGAATACTTCTGGTAACTCATAGTTTTTTTCTACACTAAATTTCAGTCGTCCTTTTCATACATACCTTTGCTAAAAGTTGTATATTTAAAATTCTCTCAAGGACAGAATTCCCATGGCGTCCAGCTTCCCCCGTATAGTTCCTGAGCAGACAATTAATAATCAAATCTTGGAACGTTCTGAAGTCTCTGTAGGTAGGATAGCAAAAGTCAAAATATCCTTCAAACCATCATTATACACCACCACATGCTTACCCATTAAATGTGTTCTTCTTTAATTCCTCGAGTGTAATTAAGCCAGCCTGATGGCCGTAGATAAGTTGTCCATTTCGGAAAATTCGTAAATTATTCTGAGGACATTCGAGCAATGCATTCAAGGACTTTCGCATAGCCACCGGCTTCCTAAATTGGGTGGGAAAAGTTTTCAAATTAAATTTTTTTTTTTTTTTCGCCATTTTGTGTTTAGCTGTACGAACCCTGAGAACATGTCAATGGGACAGTATGCGCTCCGTCTTGACACTTTACGACTTCGTAGCTGAAAAGAAAAGAGCGCACATAAGCAAAGCAACTCTATAGGGGGTATGGGTAGGGTATGGTTTATGATCAAACACCCAGGATACGTATCACTTACCTTAGAAAATTGCATGGTACAGTAACGACACCTAGTTGAAGCTTTTAGGTTGAATGGATTGAGAAATGACTTTCGAGAAGAAGGTGAAGCAGCACCGGTGCCAGCAAAACCAACTTCGACAACGATGTCCTGCAGAAGCCATCCTTGTTTTGGTTTTATATCGACGGCAAATGTGTCCCCTGGTGTTAACTTTTATTGCGGGAAATAAATCATAAAATTTTAGAATTTTTTTTAATAGAAAGCGAAATATCCAGGATAGTGGGTGGTATAGGTTAGGCATGGTATTGGTATATGGGGTGGCATGTTGCTATTGAAAAAGTTGTAAACAACAACAACGACAACTGTGCGCTGTTATACACGAACTATAGTCATAGAAGAACCTCGAGATTGGAATGCATAATTTATGGAATACCGCCGAAGGGGAGGATACCGAATGCATAAACTGAGCCAGATTCTAGGAGCTTAACGAAGTTTCTATACCACCCAGTCACGGTTTGGTATTGCAACTCACCTGATGCTGTAAACCGGGAACTAGCAACGTCTCCGGCAGGAGAGTAGCATCTGGCAGTAAAAGTCCAAATTGTCCACAAAACTCTTTGTCTAGTCGATGAGCTATAAATTTTCCAAGGGATTAAAATAGAAAATGATACTGAAATAGGAGGAGAGGACGAAGGTTTTCAGTGCTGGTACAACACACATTATGCAATTGTATTCGACTTTGTTGCATATAGGTCGCAGAGGAGGACTGTTGCATGTGTAGAAGGGAGACTAATAAATCTATTTTTAAAGGTAAATTAAATGTGTAGTACAGTATGATTGATTGCAGTTTGTTTTTTATAAGCAATACTTTTCGGCTTAGATTTGGGTTTAGATTTGGGTGTGCAGATTATAGGGATGGAGTACATCCATACTTTAGAAATTGGAGAACAATTTGTATCAGTATTGCTACTAATTGTGAAATAATTTGTAGAACTTTTAATTTGGAGATCGATTCCATATTCCGATTGAGTGTGATTTCCGTAGTTTTTTGATGGCAAAGGAATGACACTTGGAACTTAACCTAGGGCTGCCTTAGAAAAGTATTATTTTTAATGATTGCTGGGTGTCATTGACTGACTGTGAATGCTGAGGAAGCTGATCAGTTCAACTACCTTGGGGGAATGTTTCGCCATTAGATATGATACAAAATCAGATAGCGGAACGTGGCTAGTCGTTAAAGACCGGATAAATAAAGCTCCTACTGCCCTTTGGTATCCCAGTTTTTAGTTTAATTTTTCAGTTAAGTGTAAATGCCTTTTTGTAGCTGATGAAGCCACATGACAGCATTGCGAAGTACCTAGTCCTTTGAATGTGTGCCCTAAGCACACGGCTGGTTTGAAGATCAACTTCTTGGAGATTAACAGTCTTAGCAGAAACAGTGACCCAGAGGAAAACGTGATATATATTTTCAAATATTTGTTGTAGTTCTATGGTACTCCTGGGGGTTGGGAATGCGATTGCGTAGTCACAAACCGAGGTGAGGCCAAATTCAAAAGCAATACTCAATGGGCCTTACCAATAATCATTTTTAGTCTTCAAGTTAAATATTTTGACGGTCAGAATGGATAATTTTATATGGCAGGAAATGTTCGCCATTGTGACTTCGTAAAAGTTAACCTGAAAACTAAAAATGATTATTAGTACCGCGGAATGTGTTCTCACTTCCAACTATGTCTATGAGAAGAAAGCTGCAGCTGGTAGCTGATCTTCTGAAACAGATGTATGACAAGTGCCCGAAGTCCAGATAGTTCTTGGTGGTTTTAATGACATAAACGGAGGAGGGCATCTGTGATTCTATAGTCGGAATCCCAGCCAGCACGACAACACCTCCTAAAACGGACGCGGGCTAATCGACTTTGGGATGTAAAGCCAGCAGAAGATTTTCACAACTCAACTCTACGGACAAAAAAGAAGGGAGGAACTTCGACTTCTCAAAGGCGACAATAAATAGAATGACAGGATCTTCGAATCTACACCCGAGGGACGGTGCAGTAGAGGAAGACCGCGACTCTGGTGGCGCACGCAAGAGGAAGGGGATCTTAACCAACTTAGCGTGCGAAACTGGAGACAGCTGGCCAAAGATCGTGCTGGCTGGAGACGCTTGTTGGTTGAGGCCCAGGTCCACACCGGATTGTAGCGCCATTTTATCTAATTTTTTTTTAAAATACTTCTCCCGGGAAAGGGGCTTCAACAGCACCCCGCGATGCTTGCAGATGTATGCTAGTTCTGCACTTAAATTGCTGCAAATTGTAGTCTTCTGGAAATATATCCCCAGGAAGCGAGTTCCAAAGATTGCTTGTCCTGTAACAGAAGGAGTTTTGGAAAGTTGATGTCCTCGCGGTTGTCAAGTGTACTGTATGGACATGAGCATTTTCAGCCTGTAAGTAAGTAAGTAAGCTATGAGGTATTCATTTATACAGATCACAGATGAGCATGCGAATACTGTATAGTATGTACATAGTTTCCCTGATCAAAAGAACACTTCAGCGGCGGAGACAGCCAACAGTCCTCTGTTAGGCAAAATGGTTCAACCCGGACGATAATAATCAACATATTTCCGTCTACCCGACCAAAACTAAGAGAGGGTAGCAATGTAAAAACTAAAGTTCAACAATGCTACTGGAGGTATAGCAAGCCTTCCAAAGCAGCGTGCAACCAATAACCTAATTGACCCATAACAGTGTAGGTTTAGGCCTGGACGGTTTACCATCGACTGCTTATGTTTGACATTGTCAGAAGAAAGCGGGGCTTTTGCAAGTATTGAAATGGAAGCGGCAAAGTCGGTGCAGCCTGAGGGAGAGCACAACCCAGTATGCCATCGAGAGAGGACTCTTAACATCGGCGACACGAAGAAAACGTCACGACAGACTGGACAAATATAACATCGAACTTAATGTTTTTGCCTACTTATGGGATCTACTATCACCTCGACAAAATGGCAAGGGCTCGGAGACCAAGTGCGGAATCGATCTTCTAGTATCAAAGGAGTATAAAAGACCCATTGAACCTGGTTCTGCGATTATTGTGCAGAAGAACTTTAATGACCTTCTGAAAAAAATATTTTTCGGGTTCACTTTGTATATATGGTGAATGTATACTTGAGAAGATTGAACAGGACACTTGGCTCAGGAAGCTCAAAATACAACGTCTGAAAAGGCTGAGCCACGTGGAGGGCTCTACGAATTTTAAGTGGCCCGTACAATTGGAAAGTGACCTCAACTGAAGGCAGCTAGTAATGAACCGAGCTCACTGCAGGTGCTTGTTGGTTGAGGCCCGGACTGTAAGCGTCATCTAAAGTAAACTCAACTCCTGATGGAAAAACCCACTCACCCACGATGAAGGCAGAAGTACATCTAGTACCCTTGACTCCTTGAGCTCACAAAAAAAATGTACCTTCTGTGGCCTTAGTTTACTTCGGAATCTATTGCGAAGTGCGCGGTGGACCTATTTCCAAACACGGTACCCATAGGTGTACGAACGTATGCAAATTTGTTCCGTGTTAAGAGTTATAAAGACACCCATCATCAATGTTGTTTTCAATAGGTCGGTATAATTTTGTCAATTAATTTTTAAGATTTTACAAAGCGAATAAGTACAAAAAAATACCATTTGTTTGGCCTTGAGGTTGGCGATATCTAAATTTCCTATAGTTGCATGTTATTCAAAAATACGGGCGAAACCTGCATATAACTTTTTAACAGTTCTTTAATTTAAAGACCACTTGACCAAAACTTTACATTCTATCGTCTCATGATCCGCCCCTACCATTTGCAACAAGTCGAAAACACCATGCCGCAAAAACTCAATGCTTACCCGGCCGAAATGGTCTGCAAAAGTTATTTATCCTACGGCGGTCCGCCTCTGATGTTATATTGACAATTTCCGGTATATTCACATATTCCTGGCCAATAAATCTCGCCACAATACTCACAAATGCCACCAGATCTTCAGGACATACGGCATCGTCCTCGTCATCATAGACAGCACACGACCCACCTAGACAGACGTCAAAGCAAAATAAGATAAAGCAAACCAAACAAAAAAATATTATTGAGGAGCTTAAATTTGTTTTTGTTGGTTGGGTGAGAAATCCATCCCCTTGAGGCAAATACACATGTCAGAGAAGTCCGTATAAAACGCTGGTGTACCCCCAACCTACCTAGTGTCTGATCCATATCGGGGGTGGTAACGACTCCATTGGGACTAGTTCTATCGCATGCTGTCGGAGGCCCCTTCTGCTGCCCCAATTGATGGTGGTCGTCGCATTTACTGTTCCTCGTACTGCTGATGTCGGCTTTTGGCAGCCGTAAAACTTTTTTAAGTTGTGGCAGGGCCACGACCAAATTTGCATTACCCTCGGCGCTGTATATCAACTGTATTTGGCTAAAATCCATTTCGGATTCGAAACAAAACGAAACTTTCGGTGTGTGTTGCGACTAGATACTATATCCCAGTGATTGGGTGTGCACTGTACGATGAGCGTAATGGAATGGCAGTATTACACATCTGCAACAGCAGGATTGGCAGCAGGATATAACTCCTGCGAATAGAGAGGAAGAGCGACAAAAAAAAAAAATATATAATATGTAGCTGAAGCAAGATGAACAAATTTTACAGTGTTATGTTTATCCGAGAGATTAGGGCACGAATAATGGCATTAGGGATATAAATTTTATAAGTGCTTCCACCAGACAGGAAGTATGTATAGTTCCATACCAATGCGATGCAACAGGGGGTGGTGAGCTTCTTAGTCGAATGATGGAGTTCCGATTTTCCATGACATTCCACACCAGATGTTGTGTATGGCGGCAAATTAAGTTGTGAGTTGTCGGTACTAATTTGTTGCAATTTGGGGTGCATTATGGTTTCCGGTTAGTCCTGCACAAACTATGGAGAATGTTTTTTAATTGCAGTTGCAGAGTTTTAAGGTTTTAAAAGTAATTTTAACTTTTCAGCTGACAGAGGGCCATGAGCACATATGGGAATAATATGGCGACAAAGAGTCAGTTTGAGACCGAGGTATGGTCTGAGGGTGAGTAAAAGTTGTTGGTCAGCAAATAATTGTTGCGATATTTCCAGGACTAAAGTTGCTAAACAGAAGAAACTTTCGTTTGAGCACCGACCTATATAGCAGTTTTAATGAGTCGATTTCATATTCAGCAGAGCCGAAGTCAATGAATCCTTACTATATGGTTTGAGCACGGTATACTGTATAGGACTCAGCATGCTTGACAAGCGTTTTACAGTTAATTCTCCGCTCAGGCGGCTTCAGTTGTTTATAGAACTGAGATTTTTTTAAATTACAGTGAAATTCGCCTATAGCGACCTCGGTTATAACGACCATGCGGATATAACGACCATGCGGATATAACGACGCAAATTCTGAGTCCCTTGACTTTACACCATATTTTCCATACAAATTCATCCTGATATAGCGACCTCGGATATAGCGACGATTCCGTATATAGCGTCCGTTTTTTGCTACAATTTGAATATTTTCCGGATATAGCGATGAAATATAAAAAATAGCTATTTGCCTATGCAAAAAAATTGCCGTTGGTTTCGTTTGTTTAAATAGCGTTTGTTTTTTGCTAGAAAACAAATTTTTTCCTCCAGATATAGCGACGAAAAACAAAAAAAAACCAGTAAGACAATTATCTTCGACTATGCCGAAGCTCAAATACCCGGTACTATATTATTGTAAAATAAAAAAAATATTTTAGTATTAAAATATTATATATTTGTATGGGAGGTATGGGTAGTTTTTATTCGACCAAGCTCATTTTTTGTCAAAAATTTTTAAATATTATTAAAACAATATGTGCAAAGTTTAAACTTGCTATCTTTACTGTAGCTATTTAAATTTAATTTTTAATATAAAAAGCTACATAAATCTGATATTTTTGTATGGGAGGTAGTAGTAGTTTTCATCCGATCTTGCTCATCTTCGAACTTAGCCTCAGTTTGGTGGATAAAAGCTTACATACCAAATTTCAAGTCGATAGCTCTTAAATTACGGCCGTAATCGTGCGGACAGACGGACAGACGGACAGACGGACAGACGGACAGACGGACAGACGGACAGACAGACGGACAGACAGACGGACATCGCTAGATCGACTAAGAAAGTGATGCTGATCAATAATATATATAGTTTGTCATACCTACAACGCCTCCTTATGGGCGTTACAAATGGAATGACAAAGTGAATATACCCTCACCACAGTGTGGTACCGGGTATAATCACCACAGTGTGGTACCGGGTATAATTATCTAGTTGCCTGAGCAAAAAATACAGTTGATTTCTTTTGCTTGTCCTTTTTCTTTGTTTTTTCTTCATACATAGCTAGTTGTTGCAAACTCAGAATCGAAGTTAAAACTATGTATTTTCAATTGTAGTTGATTCGAATGTTACTTTGAATCTTGCAGAACAAATTAAATTCGTTTGATTTAGCTGCATAATATTTAACTTATTATATAGTGACATTCATGACCTAAATCATTTTTTTGTTATAGATGGATTTTTTATTACATTTGTTATTACTGGTTTTCTTTATAACTTTGTCTGAATAATAAAACTATGAATACAGCATCTGTACCGTGTAGGTACCTATCTACCTATTAGTAAAGAATAATTTTTTTTGTAATTTGTCTGACCATCGGTTATAGCGACATTCGGCTATAGCGACCATTTGAGCCCGGTCCCTTCACCGTCGTTATATCCGGATTTCACTGTAGTAGGTACTGAACTGGAAGAAAACATCAGCATTATAATACTATGTCAGAAATAACTGCCTAAATGAGTTTTGAAACTCGTAACATCAGCCCTTCAGGTTAGGTATACTGTTTTTTTTTTTATTGTTAATTTGTAATCGAATTCAAGGTTCCATTTCCTTGAAATAGAATATATTTAATGTAATCTCAAAGCAGTGTAAGAATACTGATGGGCATGGCCACATTCAATACTCTTATCGACTTAAGACGACTGGATTCTATTTACCCTGATCCTGAACGTAAAAACTAGATTGGTCTGGAACGTTACTTTTTATATGGCAGTAACACACTCGACATGTTAACAATCCACATAAAAGGTTCTCAGTTGAAAAATTCTTGACTATCCCTCCATAATCGGCAACGTAAAAAGTGTTCATAATGTGCTCAGTCTAGTACAATTAAAACTAACTTATGCCCGGTTTCACAGTTCAGATTTAAGTGAACCTAAGTTTGAATTGAAACCCACAGATAAGTGTCATCCATAGAAATATATTTTGCGTTTCAAAGTCGATTCACAATATTCAGCCCATAAAACCTGGAAGAACTTAATAAAATTATTTATTTTGTAGTATTTGCTCATTTATTTGATTTTCAAAATGTATTGTGAGGGACAAATGGAAATAATCCCTAACTCAAGCGATAAAGAATTTATTTTCTTTAATTGAACTTGTAAAACGAAAAATAAAATCCAAATGAACTTGTTCAATTGTTGACAGCTGAGTAGCACCTGTCAAATGTACGAGTAAGGGACACTTAAATGACCGATATTTGGCACTTATAATATAATAATAAAATATGCTATACTATGAAACAGAAATCGAATAACGAGTGGAATTTGAGAGAAACCGATACTTAGGTAGACACTATGAAACCGAGTATTAGTGAACTAGAGCTTTGAATGTCCCCACTACCGACGCGTCTAATGTCAGAGAAGTGATGCCAATACATCAAGAAACCAAGTAGGTACATAATGTATGTATTTTGTCAAAAGTGTAAATTAAGTTAGTGGTTAATAATATCTGGATAAAAATACATTTTTTGGGGTTTTTTAAGCTAAAATATCATTGAAAACAAAAATCTTTCTTTATAATGATTTTTATTTTAGGTCATTGTCCTTGTGCAAGATCCGTCTGACAGTTCTGTTTAAAATCATAAGTGCTGTGTTATGTCGGCGAGCTGAAAGCCGTGGGTTACGTTGCGATAGCAATTCTTACACACTCGATATTCTCGGGAATGCCCACTGATATTGGTTTTCCAGGCTTCTTTCTTGTTTTTGATGAAGTCTCCACAAACTATTCAAACGGCACCGGTCGATTGCGATTGATTACCATTTTGATAAAACACCTTCACAAAGTACGCGCGCTGATGAGGGGTCCACTGCTATAGCTAATACTCAAAAAACAAGGCTGATAGCGTTCCTACAACCCCCCCGCCCCATTGCAACGATACGCGCGGATGGCGGGATTTTTAAATTGCTCGTTATTCTGCCTCACCCTACTCTGTAGTTTTAGTTGTTTAAAATATATAAAATAAGTTCATAATTAAGTTTTGTGTTTGGGGAAAAGTTACTTTAGTTTTGGTCAACACTGTAGGTAGGTATGTGTCATTGTGTAGAGTATCTACTAATACTAATATTTACATATTTTGTTTTGAAGACAATTTTTTGGATGAATGTTTTATTACGAGTTATTAGGGGATGCCCACGAACCCTCTCTGCTTTGCACCAACTATTTATTTATTGGGGCATATTCATAGATCTTTGATAAGCTATTATGTAATAACTAAACTAAACCGGAGTTTATGTAATTAGACAATTTAAACCCATCTCTAAACGATAAACTTGAGTCTAATATTAATCACGACAAAACGTATGTTTAAGTTGTTTTTAACTCTATTAAACGTCAAAACCAAGTGAACGAAAAAGATTTAAGAATTTTGTTATGCTTTTGCTTTCCTCACTGATGGATAATAATTAAATATTGTGATATCTGTTTTGTTATTTTTTTTGGAAATCATTTAAATGATATTTCTTTGATCGTCTACGACTTTTAGATATCTTCGGACCAACTCATGCAGCGGCAGGATTTTTTTCTGCTTCAGACCCAATTCCGTTCTCTCGCTCTTTGAATACTTTTTTTGCCGCTCATCTTTTTTTGTTTACAAAACAGCAGAACAACAACAAAATAAATATTCCAAGTCTTAAATTCATCGACATTAGGTATTTGGTTGTCAGAATGTGTATATTGTAATAGATTTGTAGTAGATTACACGTTAGACTCGGATCTAATTAAACAGAGCTGGCAAGTTCTTTATGAATAGCAGTCGTGTTTTACCTGTGGGTTAAGTTTAGAATCGAGTTCAGTTAGATTCGGGTTTATAGTGTGACTATGAATATGCCCCAATCTCTATAATCATTCAATGTTATTTAACGATTAAAAAGAAACGAATACACCAAATAAAGAAGGACAAAAAAAAGTGTGTGTAAAAGCGCGGACAAAAAAAAAGTTTTAAAAAAATGCTCTGGAAACACTAACCCTAGCCTAACTTCTCTTTCATCAAAAATAAAAAAAGTTTTCACTAAAAATATTGTTTTTGAAGAAAAATGGAATTAATTTTATAATATCTTGTACGTGTCGCCAACACGTTAATTGCCTGTTTGGTATGACATTAACTGGACTTGACTGTAAGATAAAATTTCGCATTTTATGTTTGTTTTCAGATAATTTTTTTATGTCACTTCGATTGGACAAACAGACCAATTTTGAAATTTCGATTGGAAACAAAATACCTAAATCTTTTTCTAATCCGTGTTTATTTTTTTTAAAATCTCGATTTTTTTAGTTTATAAATAGAAACAAAAAACCAGTAAGACAATTATCTTCGACTATGCCGAAGCTCAAATACCCGGTACTATATTATTGTAAAATAAAAAAAATATTTTAGTATTAAAAAATTATATATTTGTATGGGAGGTATGGGTATTTTTTATTCGACCAAGCTCATTCTTTGTCAAAAATTTTTAAATATTATTAAAACAATATGTGCAAAGTTTAAACTTGCTATCTTTGCTGTAGCTATTTAAATTTAATTTTTAACATAAAAAGCTATATAAATCTGATATTTTTGTATGGGAGGTAGTAGTAGTTTTCATCCGATCTTGCTCATCTTCGAACTTAGCCTCAGTTTGGTGGATAAAAGCTTACATACCAAATTTCAAGTCGATAGCTCTTAAATTACGGCCGTAATCGTGCGGACAGACGGACAGACGGACAGACAGACGGACAGACAGACGGACAGACAGACGGACATCGCTAGATCGACTAAGAAAGTGATGCTGATCAATAATATATATAGTTTGTCATACCTACAACGCCTCCTTATGGGCGTTACAAATGGAATGACAAAGTGAATATACCCTCACCACAGTGTGGTACCGGGTATAACAACGGAAGAAACAAATTTCAGTTAATTAGTAAACGATTTGAATTAAAATAAATCGTTTTAAAATTGCAACCGCATTTGCAATTTGCCGCTGAATACATTGTATTGATATTCGCCGTGGTGAACTGTCAAAACGAAAGCGACTCATCTTCACCAAAAGCCGAAAATATGCACCACAAAAAATCATTTACCTACACTTACTAGTGAAATAGTATACACAATATTGTTGCACTACACAAAGCATGCACGGAACACAAACAATTTAAAACAAATTAATTTTAAATTAACTTTCATTTGGAATTCTTTGAAAGCAAAGTTATTAAAAATTCCATCACAGCACAGTTCAACCAAAACCAACAGATGATATAAATAAAACTGAAGTTGGATGTAGTGTGTTTTTGACACAATTCACATTTTACTGAGCATGCCCATTCCGGAGTTCAGCGGCGAAGTGTAGTGTGGAAATAAATCGATTAAAATTTGAGGTATACACTTAGGCGCGCTGATTTCTCACAAATTTCGTGGCGAATTCACGAATAGTCATGTAAAATGGACTACTACTAATTAAACTAGGTGCCCATTAATAAAATAACTCAACAGATGGGCCCTTCGATTTTTGAGGTAGGTATCTACCTGATGTGATTGTTTTTTTTATGTGGGTTTTAACCTGCTTTTTTTTATATTTATATTGTTGTGTGTGTATATAGTATAACACTGAGACTGATGTTATACACATCCATATCTTACAATTTATGCCCAAAAAACTTGTTTATCGTGCCGCGATATGTGTCATGTCAGTTGCCTGTACAGCCGCATTTTAAAAGAAGAATGGTTCAATGGTTCACTCGCTGATTTTCTAAGCCCCAAATTCAACAATTTTGATTAAAGAAATCAAGAAGAAAATGAGCGTCATCCGATTCTGAATTCAAATCCAGAAGCAAATTTCTCTTCTTTTCAGAAGGAGAACTGTCAGTTGAGTGTCAATCAAACGATTTCAGAAGCGTTCGGATTGCTTCCGCACGGTTCTGGACGACCAATCGAAAACGACATAAAATTGCTAACTATAGCTGTCATTTAGGCCTATTCGGCAAAATCTTTTATTCTGTTATGAATTTTCTGTTATGAATCATAAAAGATCTCGACCATAAAAGATCTTTTATAAATCGTATTCAGGGTTTCGAACTTTTATGAAAATCTGTTATGGAAGTTCGAAACTTGAAAATCTGTTACGAAGCTGTCAAAACAAACCGCGGAGTTTTTTTTTTATACATAGACGGTAGGCACCTGATCAATTTTGTGCAAAAAACATATTAAAATGCAGTCTGAAAAAAGTATGTTTTGAATTATTACAAACTAAATAATTGTGTAATAAATACTGGAACATCTTTTTAGGAAAAAGACAACAAAAAACCACGACGAGGCAAAAAGAAGTATATTGCTCTTACATGGAGCAAAATGCAATTTGAAAACTATTTCAAATTAGTAATGAATCGATCTCGATGTACTGGGCTGCGATAAACCAAAACTGTGTTCCTATTGATGCCTGATATGAACTGTATCCGTAAAAATGTAGTGTCGCGAGAAACTTGAAATAAATACCCAACTTTACATCGTCATTAGAAATACAATTTACCTGCATTTGAAATGAAATGGTTGTATTCGTGTTTTGCAAATTGTTCCAATTTGTTCATTATAATTCTAGCATACACCTTATCCAATCTATAAAGCTGAGTAAAACGCACATTAGGAGAATCAAATTGATTACTATTTAATCTTAGTTCCAGCAAAAGTGATCGGTTTGGGTGTCTTCGTCTGAACCAAAAATATTCATTCAATCATTTTCAATGGTCCGCTTATCCATTAAATGGGTTGCAGGTGTAGGTTGCTCAAGTGGACCCTTCATAGCTCTCGATTCTCCGCCATCGTCTCTAAATCATCACGGGCAATCCTCATACGGGTAGAGGATAGATTATGAACTTGATATAACCATACTGGGTCTACCTAGAGGACGCCTGTCTGATGATGGTACGGATTCCATAGGACGTCGTGGGATCCTGGTTGGGACATGCGTTTAACATGACCAAACCACCGAAGCATGGATCGCTCGGTCCGGAGAAGTAGCTACTCGACATTGAGTTCCTCGCGAATTAAAGCAAAAATATAAATTTCCAAATTATTTTCCATTACAAACCCACTAGTTTATGCACAATTATTATATTTGTCTTCTTTTGTAAACATTTCGTTGACCATAAATTATATAGATTATCCCTTTCAATCCAAAACTTTCTAATTAATAAAAATCTTTTATGATAAAAGTCACAAAATTCTGTCTTTTATTCTGTTATGATTTATAACAGATTTCATAAAAGATTTTTGCACGCAGAATACCAATTTTGGAGATCGTAAAAGATTTTTTGACAGTTCGAACTTTTGTATGGAAATTCATAACAGAATAACAGGAAAAATGGATAAAACATTTTGCCGAATAGGCCTGATTATCTTATTTTTAGAATAATTCTTGACAAATAAATCTTGTTGAACCCAAAGATCTGACACGTCAATGCCATTCAACTGAAGAGGTTTTAAGCCAAGATCTTTCCGTAAAATGTTCTACAAAGTGGATGGGCATGCATAGCGCATAGCTCCAATTGCTGTGAACGATATGGCTATTTGGCGAATCGGCTCATTCGGATTCTCCTCAATACTGCGCTACACAACGGTAATAACTTCTTCTGTTCGCACTGTTTTTCGTCTGTGAGGATGCATATTATCCACCAGAGTGTACGTGGTGCGAAAACGATTCACTGTTTTCCGAATAAATTGCTCAGATGGACGATTATGTCGACCGTAAAATGGACGTAGCGCACGATAAGTTTGGCGAACCGAACCATGGTTTTCAAAATAAGTTTGCACACAGGCGTTTTCTGGCGTTAATCTATATATCGTAAAATTGCAAAACGTTCTATCCACTACCAGCAAATCAACTTTCAACCAGTGATGCCATTCTGACCGGATTCCGGTCATATCTGACCGGAATCTGTTTACTCTGACCGGAGAACATTTTGAAATCCGGCCTAACCGTTTTTTGACCGGAACGAAAAATGTTTTTAACCGGAAAACCCTTTTTTGACCGGAAAAATAAAATTTCCCTACTGACTATAAATAAATATAGATTTCTATAATTTGAATATAACTTTGCCATACATTACGAACATGCTCCCAAGTTCAAACAAATTCTGCTCAGGGAGCAGGATAATAATTTATCTTATAGGCTAATTTTTTGAAGTTTTCTTTTGCTAGAATTTTGAAGAGGAAATTAAATATTGAATTTTAATTAATTAAAGTGTGAAATTCGATAAATCTCAGATTGGTGAACTACTCTTTTCAAGTGTCAGAAAATTATTCGAGAATAATTACTTAGCTCAATTGACACACGGCCTTAGTACATGGCCTGGCCATACACGTCCTCCCATGACTTTCATTTCCATTAACAATTTGGCTACACACAAAAACCAGGGGTCATTGCAATGAAATAAAATTTGGCTGGTAAAAGAATAGTGAAATTGAAAACACAAACAATTTCTATGGTTAAGCCGAAGCGGACGCCCGTTTTTGACGTCCTCACTCTATCAACGCAAATATCAAATAAAGATTTGTATCGAAAGCACAAAGGTGCGAAAAAGAACGTGCCAGAATTATTTCTGAAAGTAGATTTTCTATGCTATATACCTTTCTCCTTTACTCACTCAAAATCTACCTGTGTCGCTGGACACCTCGTTCATTGGAAGGCGTGTATGGCCATGCACTAAAAGTGTATTTCAGAACTTAAAACATATCATATAAAATGAAAAATTAAATTAGTTTCAGTAAATTTTAAACAAACGAAATAAAAAACAAGTTCACAAACTCAAGATTCACGTATTATAAAAACGTTTTCTAAACATGACATAACATAAAAATTCGTAAATTGTATAGATAGGTATAGGTATTTTCTCTTTTTGACCGGGTTTCAGGTCAAAAATTCTCATTTTAACTTTTGACCGGAATTTTTGACCGGATTTAGAAAATAAAAATCCGGTCATTCGGTCAGATTTGACCGGATTCACTTTTTTTTAGTGGCAACACTGCTTTCAACTACTGTCAAATTGACAATCTGTAGAAACAGTGTTGCCAGTTAAAAAACCAAACATCTAAAAAAAAGCGTTTAGTAAAAGGTTTAAATAAACACTTAGTCATACTAGCTAGTACCGAGAAGTTAAAATTATTGACTAGATTTGCTGGGTAAAAATCTGGCAATAACTGTCTCTTTAAATTTTGTTTTGTAAACAATCTCGTTGGGCTTTATTTACTCCGTTGCACCTTCCACAAGTCAAATGAAACAGCCTTTTGTGTAAATTTTAAAAGAGCATACCTAATATACGGCATATCTACCACTACCATACCTCTGAATAAGTCACATCAATCGTCCATTAAAAACTAAAGGCCCGATAACGTAGATATCCAATTATTGAACACAAAGCAATGACCGGTGTTTTGTTCAAATATTGAAAGAGCAATTGAGAAAAAGGCTCAATAAACTAAGACAGATATTAGGAAGAACATAGCTAAAAAAATAGGAAGTTATTTTCTTAGAGCTGGTGAATGCTGCTAAAAACTCATCCATCTCTTGGCTAGCTCAAGCTAAGTTTCTTTTTGACTTCCCTTTCTAAATAAGCATGCCATAGCATTTACCGCCATCCATCTTACTTAGTACCTATGAGAGGAAGGCGTGAATATTACTGTGTGGCAATTATGTATAAAATCCCTCAACATCATATCCCAAATCCTTTTAATTGTCCTTTTATCTGAAAATGCCACAAAATGCAAAAATCGATCGATTTAATTGGAGATTTAATAATAACTTGCCATCAATCTCAACTCAATCAATAACAATAACTACAACAAGCAATCGAGCATGCTACAGAAAATTAAACTCTTGATTAAAACAGCACTCGTCCTTTGTCGAAAGGGGGCACTCAAATTAATCCCAGTAATTCTATACAATCTGTAGTATGAACTCTTCGTTGTAGCAAATTTCATTTCTGTTCCATTATGTGATCTGCCCTTAAAAAAGGTATCCAATCAGCATATATATTCAAAAGGATACATCTTCCGTTTCGCCAACTTGGCATTACTGCAAGTATAGTTACACTGCTATTATCCTCACCCGATTTCGGTAACAAAACCATGCCACCAATTAGATGCACCAAGTCCTAGAAAAATATACCAAAACACATGACTTTGGTGAAGCGAAATCCGTACAAGGATATGTGCAGCATCCTTCGTTCGCAACCAAATATAATACCGCACGAGTAAAGGGAGAAACAGATTTATTATGCATGTGACACAATTGGATCACAGATGACTTGGAGACGAACAGCACACATTCACTTGTTGTAGCCGTATAGGCCTTTACAAAAAAAATAAAAAAAAAATAATAATAATAAAGTCACAGCCAGCAATTTTTTTTTTTTTGAATCCTCGCCGTATTCTGTTTCTGCTGAATAGAATTGGAACAGCAGCCACTCCACGTTCGTTCGTCCTTCCAGCCGGCATCTCATCGTTGCTAATGAAAACCAAACTCAAGATGCTTCCAATAAGAGATGCATCCGTATATGCGGGAGACCTCCTAATCCTGTTTTCGAGACGTCGACCTCAAGCATAACCAACTAGATGCGAATAGAAATTGAAGTGCGGTGACTGTGCGGATGTGTATGTTGGTTTTATTAAAGTGAAGTCCTCCCGCAAGATGTCTATGTACCTATGTGTAGTATGTATGCATCTAGGAGGAGCTGCTGCCGGCAAGGCTCCCGCTTTAACTACTTTTGGGGAGATGCGATGGAGAAATTTTGTCTTCACGATTTTATGTGGGCCTATAGAGGGGCTAACAATGCCTCTTGACCCGTTATCCTTCGAGGACTTCGACCCTCCCACCACCTTGCAATGCCAATATTTTGGGTTAAGTTTTTGTGTTTGTTTGGTTAAGCGAACAATGCCAGAAGTCCTGAATATTGTTTTGATGGGGGGAATTTTCCAAATGCCTACTACCGCATCGTTGTCGTTGTTGTTGCCTATACTTCGTCATCATCGTCTGGCTTTGTGTCCTTGTTGTGCTTTGATGGGGGTATATATAGGTATAGTTAGCAGTCAGCAATCGAAGAAAATGTGAAAGTTTGTTCTCCATCTTTGGTCCAAGGATCTATATAATCCTTTTGGTGAGTAGATCGTAGATGCAGAAATACTTTTGCAGCTATTTGCTTTAAATTTTCTGTAAAAGAAACCACAACGGCGGATATGATGCTCATCTTTGTTGTTTATTATCCGCAGTAGCTATAGAGTTTTGCAATGGCAAAGTGAAAGTTATGCTATTCGAAAGTCAGTACATCTTATACATCCACGAGTGGGTAGGCACTCTATGTGTAGTTTGCTATGGCAAAAGAGGTCCTTTATGGATTAAGTTTATGTTCGTTATGAGAGCGATGTAAATAAATTGGATACTATACCATAAAAATGAAAAAGCTTGTTTTGAAGGATGCCTAGACCAATTCTGCCAGCATCGTTGCTGACTTTGGGATGTTATCATGCAAATTTAGAAATTTATTGCCGGCAATTAAATTAGTAAATTTACTACTTGTTAATAAGTTGTGAAAGTAGTATGTCACAGCATGTATAGGGTCGTTCCTGATTAACCATATACTTTTCATACTATGTAGCAGTATCCTAAGACTGATTGTAAATCGTAGAAGCTACCCTTGCGGATAAGTTTTTAGAGGTAAACTCAAGCGAGAGGTTTCTTAGCCAAGCTTGAGGTTGTAAGCAACCTCAAAAAACACGTATTGATACAAACAAAAAATTTGGTTTAAAATATTGTGAGTCGTAAATACTAAGGGTATGGGAACTTTCTAGCAGAAGTGCCATCTTGTGGTCATCATGCTGTCAAGCTGAAATAATCACTCAGCGAAGGCATACAAACTCGTTTGATGGTTTGGTTGAAGTATCTTAATCGGAGTAGGCGGATGCTTAATGCGCCAGTTGGTCTCTAATTTAATCTGACAAAGTTGTACTAAGGCCGGCTTCGGTCAACAGTAAACAGATCAAAGGACCTAGATTTAATCAATATTTAAAACCTGGCAAGTAAACGAACGCCGCTTCAGGCATGACGACTGCATGTTTGTTCGATCTAAAACTTTAAGCAAGGCGCGCATTGAAGTTGTGTGGTGAGTCGCACAACACCACCAAGCAGTGATGCCAGATGAGATTTTAAAAAACCCACTAAATTAAGAAAAACATCCCACCAAATTTGTACTGGGACGAAAAAAAAAAAACCCATAATTTTTCTACCAACATAAAAATGATTTTATGTTAAGTAAGAAAATGGAACGAATACTTACTTCTCATTTCTTCAACTCGGCCGACTAAAAATAAGTCTTAACCTTAAGAACAAAGGTCCTAAGGAAAACAAACACTTAAAAACATTTTTTGTGAAGATTGGTAATTTGTTCGTTTTTATTATGAGGAATTAATTAATTTCTTCTTAATCAATTTAAGGCTGTGCTTGTGCCTGTTTTGACAGGTGGTTATTTATTATTTACAAATTAAGATTCGTTTCGTACTGTACACTTGAGGTCTGATAAGAAGTTCTAAAATAGTTAAAGGGTTATCTACAATTATGGAATCGGACGAAACAATTTACCATGTCGATTTACGATATGATTGTGACGTAGTTTCCCATTCCGCTGCTTGTGCAAAATTTAGCAGTCTTTAGCGGTTCATATTTGCAAAGTATTTTTTGCAGTAGATTAGTCTAATTTTTTTTTTAAGTCGAAAGTGTTGAACGATTTATATAAATCGTTATAGAGGATTTATAAATAATAAATGGTGGTTTTATTTGGTGATATCTGTTACGCGTAATAGGTATCATTTACGCTGCTAAAAAAAATATTTTCATGATGTACCTACTCAAAATAATATTAGGTTTCGTTTATGTAAATTACATGAACATAACAAGGCAATTAATACATAATGACTATCTTAATGTTGGTCATGCAATATCTGCCAAATGTCCGTCTTGCGCTATTTGTAGGTACAGTTATTCTCTTGATGAAGTTTCCATTTAAAAAAATCCCACGATCAGGAAATTTGTCACGAAAGAGTAATTTTTTCACCAAACTTTGTAGCATGGGGCGTTGTTCTACTGAAAATAAACGTCGTCCAAAGCATCAATTTAGGCAAAACAAAATATGAGTCAACATCGTCAAAAAGATTGAGGTGTTGTTTGAGAGAACAACAACTTTTGGTTAACAAACACTTTGGTCTGAATTACATTATAGTTGAATGTTGACAGTTCAATCTTGACACGAAATTCAAAAGACACAATAATTGTAATTTACAAATTGTTGGCAACACCCTAATTTCATCATAAGAAATGTCCCTAGTACTAAAATAAAGTATCCCAAAAACAGTAGTTTTATTTTTCTCTTTTAAAACATTTTACTTTCCCTCGTTGTTAATGTCTGTCTACCTACTAAAAATTAAACTAAACTTTGCTGCCCGCCCCGCACCGCACAGCGCGCACACCAATATTCCACTGTTCCACATGTTTTTAATCTTTAATGCGATTTTAGCATACATTTTCTCTTTATTTTCCCACTTATCTCTTTTGATTTGTATTGATGCCAAATAGATATAGAGAATTTGTCTTGTTATATCAAGTAAATTCGCGAATTTTTTCCCTCCATAAAAAAAAAGTTTGAAATATTTTCCCCCCATAAATCCCACCATCATTTTTCCCCCCATTCTTCCCACCATAGCGTTGATTTCCACCCATTTTGGTTGGAAAAACCACCAATCTGGGAACACTGCCACCAAGTGACCAAGTGGCAGGTGGCATAGGAGTGGTAAACATTTGGCGGAGCGATGGAATGGCGGCGAAGTTGCATGACAGTGATATAACGCGCACGGAAATGACAAACAACGTATGGTGCCCCCGATTCATTAGTTCTTAAAATATCGTCTTATGTTGAATTCTTGGTCGTCTCGCATGGTTTTAGTTTCCGGGTACGCAGTTACAATGCCCTCGTCACCATCCCCTACAATATGATATGCTTCTACAAGGGTATGCCTCTACAAATCCACGTAGTTACCATACCCGCTTCCCATTCGAAAATTAAACTTTTCGAAATAAGTATCACCAGACTGGCATATCACGCCATTTAAAAATGCCACGTGCGTCGCCCCACTTCACTTTAAATCAGGAGTTCTCAACTTTTTACGTAGGCTTTAGCGATTCCGCAGTGTTAGCGCAGTGGTTAGTGCGTGCTGGACTACAGTGCGAGGGATCCCAGATTCGATCCCCGGAAAACACACAAAATTCCATCAAGGCTTTTTCTACTGCGCCACCTCTCGCGAACGTCTGTCAATCCGAGAGTATATGACTGTAGGTCCCTTCCATTCCTCCCAAAATTAGAAACTCACACAAACGAATGGTTGCGGGAAACTAGGTCTAGGGTGTCTACCCGCCTGTTGCGCCACCTATTTATTTATTTATTTATTTAGCGATTCCACCAGCCACTTGGTAACCACTTCGGTGCGCGTCTTGCTATAGAGTTCAAAACTACGACACTTGGGTCACTAGCAAGCAAGTGTATGTCCCTGTGCCGTATACCTATTCTGCTATTCAAAATAAATTTAATAAGGAAAAATGTGTCCTGGAAATACCTGGCTTCCGCGGCGCAACAGACCAAAGTACCCACTTTCTGCTAACCCATACTACAAGGAGCTTCTTCTACTTAAATGATCCAGCATCGCGAAAGTCGTTAATGTTGTCTCCGCTCACTGCATAATGTAGACACGCGCAAAGGCTCGGTCTGCCATACAATGACTTTTATAGAAGCTGTAGAGATGAAGAGAAGGAGGAGTACCTACATCACTCAGTTTCTTTGCAGTTGCCCTACCCTGGCCAATTTAAGAAAGGCTCACTTAGGAAACTATTTTCTTAATGACCTCAGTGATCTAGGTAATACCAGCGCCGCTAACATTCTTAGCTTTATAACCGGCAGCAAATGGTTCATATGAGTAGCCAGGAATAGCTCCCCAAATCCTAGTGGTATGCACAATTGCACAATAGTGTTTCTCTTACCGAAAGTCACTTTGAACTAACTAACTAACCAACTAACCCCTACTTACTACTACAGGCTGAATGCGCATGTGGACTTAGATCCGGACTTAGATCCTACAAACTAAAATTTTTCAATGGAGATAGCGCTGTTGAGTTGATCCTTTGATTGGCAAAAAGTTATCTACATTTGCATATATGGCAATGACATGACCATACTTTATTAATCTAGTTTCGTTTTCTCTCCGCGCCATATTTTCGATCCTTTATCCACTGAGTTCCATTTGCCTAAATACTTATATGGTCCTTCACAATGACACCACATCTTTCAACTCTGTAAACGATTCCCGCTCTCCCTAAGCCCCAGACCCTAATCTGCATTCAGCAGAAAAGGTGTGAACCTCAACACATTTTCTTCCTTAATAAATCGAAAGATAATTTCACAGTCCAACTACATGTTCTAGTCCTCGCTCGCCGAAAACCCCATTCCAAGAACATTCGTTAAAATCCCTTTTTTTCATTACCAAAGCAAATATAAAGATTAAACCTGTTCAAAGGATTATCTGTGTGACAATAAATGCAATCCAAAAACTCATTAAAATCTCAAAAACTGTTATAAAGAACAAAACATACATTTTGTGTTCGTATATATCCTTTACAACGGCGAGAGACCACTGCACTGCACTTACCATCACTCACCGAAAGCGAGGATGTATTTATCCTGTCTTGCAGCTCACACAGTGTAAAGGACGAAAAGAACTCCTTCACACAGGATATAAACGAATAGGAAAAGAAACAGATTTACAACAGCACTGGCATTAAAAAAAAAAAAGTGGTGCATATCTAAGGATTGCATGCACATTCAGCAAAACTCACAGAAATTCTACGAGCGCTCCTAAAAGGAGAGTAAATCCTTTGAAAGTAAACAGGACGTAAATTGAATTATAACTAACGTTAACGTATGTATAAGCATATAATGATTCCTGTTCGCCTTACGTATCGGAATTTATGTAGGTATAGATCGACTTTGTCTTTTCATTGAGAACAAGGTGCGTGAGTGGAGATTTGCATGTTTACTAGGCAACAGGATTATCGAAGGATATAATGCTGCCTAAATACATTGCACAGTGGATTTTGTTTGATTTCATTCTTTCTCGCCAGACTCTGAAAAAGTATCCTTTATCGCTACACTTTCTCATAAGTTAAGCCCTCTAAGGGACACACTATACACTACACATCCTCTTTCTGAATTTTTCTGAATGAAATCGATTTCGTTTTCCTATATGCCGCCATGCTGATGGGTGATCCTTCTTTATAGTTGTTGCATACGATATGAGCCAAGTTCATCCGGATTTAGTCCTGGAAAAAGTCCAATAGGCGTACGCCTTGCTATGGGATTTACTTCTTCTCGTTCAAGCAGTGTTGTGATTGTGAATTGAAACGAATAAACGCGTGCGGATTTGGAATAGAAGATCTGTAAGCGGCACCGGCTTTTGAGAAAATTTAAAATGATTTAGTTGGCTAAACGGATTTGTTGCGGTAGGTGCACAGCAAAAATGCATAACCCAACGTACACGTGCACAAAATATTATACCTCTTGTCGTGAGCGTGTGATAGTCGCGTGCCACATGCACAGGTAGATATATAGTGGGTATAGTTGACAGCGGAAAATTAATTTATTCATATAAATTTGTGTGCAACGGAATGTGGGTTTTGAGTGCGAGTCAAGCAATGTGGGTTATTCCACACAGGTTAATCCTTTAAATAGAATAGTGGATAGGTAATTAGCGTATACGACTTACTTTGACCCCACGTGGCAGGAAATGGGTTATGTCAATGCACCATTATGACACAGCCGGAGCCGCTTTTGTGTTGGCATTCATTCAGAATTCTTTCAGACATCAAAAGTGGGCGAATTGCACAGGGACTCTTTGTTAAAAGATTCCGTCACATGGCAAAAGTTACCGCAGGTACCTGCATATGCGAAAAACCATTAAAAGGAAGATATGGGTAGGGTACGGTTTTAAATGACTGTGATGAGGTGGTTGAGAAAATGTGTAACCATATAAATAGAGGAATTTTACCAAATTAAGGCGGCTAAACCCCGCGAAAAAAAGGGTTAAAATCCTGTTAGCGAGCGAAGCGAGCCACCCACCCCATACTTTAAATACAACAAACTTTCTTACAGACGCCTATCTCCGCGCGAAGATATGTCGTTCTTAGTTCGGCGGAGATATGTCGTTTTAAATGCGACATAGCTCCGCGCGGAGATATGACGTTTTCAAAACGACATAACTCCGCCAGAAAAAAAGCGACATAATTCCGCTTGAAAAATGTACTTGGCGGAGATATGTCGCTATGCCACCCTGAGCAATATTGCCGGAAGCCTTAGGCTATAGATACACACCTAACATTTCAATTGCCCGACTTACTTATTTACTTGGATAGAGCTACAGTCCGGGATGGACCTGGGCCTCAACCAACAAGCCTCTCCAGTTAGCCCGATCTTTGGTTAACCGCTTCCAGTTGCGCACTCCACGTTGGTTGAGATCCCCTTCCACTTATGGGCGCCACCTAAGGCGAGGTCTTCCTCCACAGCGAAGTCCCTCCGGGTTGGAATCGAAGACTCTTCGGGCCGGAGTGTTGGTGTCCATTCGTTTTCATGTCCTATCCATCTTAGTCGGGTGATACGTACTTTTCTGACCAAGTCGATGTCGCTGTAAAGCTCGTAAAGTTCACTGTTAAGTCTCCTCCTCCAAGGCCCGTCAACGCAAACAGGACCGAAAATCACTCGAAGAATTTTGCGTTAATTTTGAAATGTCGTATTGAAATGGCTCAGTTTAATTTTTTGCGAATAAGCTTGGGTTGGGGTTGAAATACTGTATGGTCAAAATTCTGTATGAACAAAAGTCTGTATTTCAAAATTCTGTATGAGCAAAATTCTGTATTTAAAAAAAATGGTTTTGGTAATGTAAAAAATTGCGCACTTTTTTACATTATCAAAACCATTTTTTTAAATATGTACAGAATTCTTGTATTAATACATTTTTTTGTATAATTTACTGTCTCCCTCAATGTCAACATATAGACTTATGACATGATGATTATGATTGCTACGGCAATCAAAGCTTTACCTTTAGCACTTGCCTTAAAGAATTTTTATTTGCATCAATTTAGAATTTGTTGTTATTGTTGAAGTTTATAAGTTCCAAATACATACTAACTAACTATGTTTATTATTCTATTTCTCTTATTTTGCTTTAACTCTTATACCTACATATGAGTACCTACTTAAAATTCTCTCTTTAACGAAAATCAACACAACAATGTAAATGTAATGAACATACTTATTTACTCTAATAAATACAAGTTGAGTTGACTCTGAACATTCAAGCTGATCGGGCGTTTCTGTTATCCAAGCAAACAGGTTATGGGCCCAGGCACCCACATACGATAGAACAATAGCTATACTGGTACATAGAAACTGCAACGGGTATTTTTTTTCTATTCTTTGTTCGTAGTACGGATCGCCTTTTTTTGTTAAAAAATTCAGAGGTACACTCGATCGTACAGTACTGACAGCTAAATCATGGATAGTGAACTGGTTAAAATAGAAAAACTTGCTAATAATGAACATTGGACATTATGGAAATTCCAAATGAAAGTTCTAATGAAAGCAAGCGAGTTATGGGAAATTGTGACCGGTGTTAAAGTCAAGCCAGAAACTCGGGAAGAAGCTGCGAAATGGGTGAAGCTGGATCATAAAGCTCAAAAAATGATTGTGACTACAATTGGGCAGGAACCTATGTTGCATATCATGAACTACGACACATCGGCTGAAATGTGGGCAAAGTTGGAGAGCGTTTATGAACAGAAGTCAGAGACAAATATACATTTGCTGCAGCAACAATTTTTCAATTATTCAAAGGAACCAGATGATACAATTGCAGTGCATATTTCGAAGCTTCAAAAGATTGGCCAGCAGCTCAAGGATCTTGGCGAAGAAATTTCGGAGAATATGCTCATTACGAAAATTCTCATGACCCTTCCTGAGAGCTTTAGCCATTTCTTTACATCTTGGGAGTCAACTGAGAAAAAAGAACGGAACCTAAAGAATCTTATTGCTAGACTGTGTATGGAGGAGTCCAGATTAGGTGTGCAAAGTGGCGTATCGGGAGCTTTTTTTGCAAAAATTGAAAAAACGAAGAGGAATAATAGTTTGGGTAATAAAAAGCCTGGAAAATGTTTTTTTTGCAAAAAGGATGGTCACTGGAAAAGCGAATGCCCAAAAAGGAAAGGGAAAACTAGTACGGGCAGAATTGGAGACGCGTTCATTAGTCAGAAAAGTCTGTTTACCACCGCTGAGAGAGATAGTTGGTTCCTAGATTCTGGTGCTAGTGACCACATGTGCTTTAGAAAAGAATGGTTACGAGATTTTCAAGCATTCGATGAACCAATGCTTATAAGAATTGGGAACGGAGATGTCATCAAAGCTGTAGGAAAAGGGCTGGTTAAAATTGAATCATTCAATGGTAAATGTTGGGCTGTGAGATACTTATCTAATGTATTGTTTGTTCCAGATATAAAGCTGAATCTGTTTTCATCTAACTCTACTCTTGACAAAGGTTTTAACTTGGTGTCGAATAATAATCGATGTGAAATTCGTAAGGACGACGTAGTTGCTGCTGTTGCTGTTCGGGAGTCAAGTAAACTGTTCAGGCTGGTATTTAAGGTAGTTTTACCAACAACTGTAGGCAACGCAAATGCTGCCATTGCAATACCTTTGCGCTCGTGGCATGAGAGGTTATGTCATCAAAACATAGTGCATGTGAAAAATGTTTTAGCTTGCCAGAAAATACCTTTTTGCGACGAAAAAGATTTCTTCTGTGATGCATGCGTTTTTGGTAAGCATCATCGAAAGCCATTTAGTGGAAGCAGTAACAGAGCGAAGGTAGTAGGTGAACTGGTTCACACGGATCTTTGTGGTCCAATGCAGGAGACTTCGTACGGAGGTGCTCGTTACATGCTTCTATTTCGAGATGATTTTTCGAACTATCGCAGGGTTTATTGCATAAAGTCTAAATCAGATGTCAAAGGCTGTATTGAACAGTTTTTGGATCAAATTCGCATTGATACAAACTCACAAGTAAAAACATTACGCTCAGATAATGGGCTCGAGTTCGTAAATGACGAAGTGGATGCTGTATTACGTATACATGGCATATGTCACCAAAGGAGTACACCTTACACCCCCGAGCATAACGGTAGAGCGGAACGCGATATGCGGACCATCATTGAGTCTGCCAGGTCCATGATACACGACAAGAACATGAGCTATAAATATTGGGGCGAAGCAGTAACAACCGCAGTATATACTCTTAATCGGACTGGATGCAGCCCAGAAAAAGGTAAGAGTCCTTTTGAATTGTGGTTTAACAAAATTCCAGATATAAACCATTTACAAATTTTCGGTTCTGATGCATTCGTACATGTGCCTAAGGAAAAAAGGCGCAAGCTCCATCCGAAAGCGAAGAGAGGCGTATTTGTTGGATACGAGGAAAATTCCAAAGGCTACCGTATATGGCTACCAGAAACCAAAAAAGTGGAAATTTCAAGAGACGTTGTCTTCAAGAAACAATCTTCAGCCGCTACCGTTATAGCTCACAACGAAAAAGAAGGGGGTGAAGGTGGGATTCAAGATACATCCGAAGAGCAGCATCGCCTGGAAGAGCGATTAGATCCAGTGGAAGAAAAAGAGACATCAGAGGAAGAGGTAATTTCTGAAAATAATACTGAGCCTATTTCAACCGTACGTACTTTACGTTCTCGTACTATTCATACCTGTGCATTGAGTGAAGGATGTGCTTTTCTTGCTGACTGTCAAGAACCACAGTGTTTTGAGGATGTTGAAAATTCTCCGTTTTGCAAACAGTGGAAGATAGCAATGGATGACGAAATCGAATCGCTTAAGAAGAACAACACCTGGGATCTTGTAGATTTACCTCCAGACAAGAAAACAATTTCTAATAAATGGGTCTATAAGATTAAACTCGGTCCAGATGGTAGAGTCGAACGGCATAAAGCACGCCTTGTTGCGAGAGGTTTTGCACAAAAGTACGGAATAGACTACGAAGAGACATTTAGTCCCGTAGTAAAATTTACATCAATTCGAATGATATTGGCTCTATGTGCTACTGAAAACCTAACACTCCGGCAGTTCGATATCAAAACAGCCTTCTTATATGGCGACCTGTGTGAAGACGTGTACATGACGCAACCAAAGGGCTATGATGATGGCAGCGACAAAGTTTGCAAGTTGAGGCGGAGCCTATATGGTTTGAAACAAGCATCGAGATGCTGGAACATTCGATTCACGGAATTTTTGAGCAAATTTTGCTTCAAGGTAAGCGCGGCTGATTCGTGTGTTTTTGTTAGTATAAGAGAGGGACGAAAAATTATACTAGCGATATATATTGATGACGGATTAGTTGCAGCAGATGATGAAAGCGATATTGAGTCTCTTCTATTGCATTTAAGACAGGAATTTCAAATTAAGGTGTCAATGGCAAACTATTATCTTGGGCTAGAAATCAATGTTTTACAAAATGGAAACGTTCAAGTAAAGCAGTCATCGTATGCAAAACGAGTTCTCTCAAAATTTCGGATGTTGGATGCTAGATCCGTTTCAACACCAGCTGAAAACAAATATGCACCACTCATATCCAGTAGAAATACTGCATCAAATTATCCATACCGCGAAGCTGTTGGTTGCCTCATGTATTTAGCTATTGGTACAAGGCCGGATATCGCATACGCAGTGAGTTTAGTCAGTCGTCATCTAGATAATCCAAAAGAATGCTACATAGTTGCGGTAAAAAGAATTTTAAAATACATTCGGGGAACTCTTGATTATGGTCTTATTTTTAAAAAAACTAATCTTCAAATACATTGCTTCACAGATGCTGACTTTGCTGGTAATCAAGATACACGAAATTCGACAAGCGGATATGCTTTAATTATTGGAGGTGCGGCAGTTTCGTGGTCATCACAGCGTCAGAAATGCGTCGCTTTGTCTACTACCGAATCAGAATACATTGCGGCTTGTGAAGGAGTAAAGGAGTTGATTTGGGTACATCGCTTATTCCATGAGCTAGTTTCAAACGGCGCCGACGTGGATGTTCCAACTCTAAATATGGACAACCAAAGTGCAGCAAGACTTATTAAAAACCCTGAGTTCCACAAACGGACAAAACATATTGAGGTAAAATATCATTTCATACGGCAAAAATATGACGAAGGCCTTTTCACGTTGCGGTATGTCCCAACAAATGAACAAATCGCAGATATATTTACCAAACCATTACTAAAAGATCGTTTTGAATCCTTAAGAGAAAAGCTAGGAGTTTTGAAATTGTAATTAACTACCAGTTACCTTTGAATTATATAAATTGAAAAATAGAATTATAAAAGTGGAAGTGTTGAAGTTTATAAGTTCCAAATACATACTAACTAACTATGTTTATTATTCTATTTCTCTTATTTTGCTTTAACTCTTATACCTACATATGAGTACCTACTTAAAATTCTCTCTTTAACGAAAATCAACACAACAATGTAAATGTAATGAACATACTTATTTACTCTAATAAATACAAGTTGAGTTGACTCTGAACATTCAAGCTGATCGGGCGTTTCTGTTATCCAAGCAAACAGTTATCTTTATGCAGTAATTCATATTATGTAGGTATTTCCTTGAAGTATTAAGTTTACTCTTAGACAAGGCGCGCACCTTAGTGGTGAGGCAGTGGCGGGCGTAGCGAACGGCGGCAAAGTGGTATGAAAGGGACTTAAGTGCAAAACAACGTATAGTGCCACGAATTCATCAGTTCTTAAAATGTCGTACCTGTTAATTCTTGGTCGTTTCGCATGTTTTTAATTTCCGGGTAAACAAAAATACGCAGTTGTAATTGTAATGTAAAAATCCACGTCGTCACCAGCCCCTACAATATGATATGACTAGTTTAAACTAAACCACTTCCATTCCGTTGCCATCGCCACAACACTGCTATGCCATCTGCCACTTGGTCACCACGCCATCGCCACGCCACTGCCACTGTCTTCTGGCTTATGTATTTGTTAAATTATGTAGGCACCTGAATTTCAGTTTATTTTACATATTTTTTTCTCAATAAATTTTAAAAATTATATCAAAACTTGCTTTTTGTTATGCAAACGCTTTTTCAAAATATAGAATTGGAGCATAAACAGTAGATATTTCGGAAAACAGAATTTTGCATTTACAGCATTTTGGAAATACAGCATTTTGGATATACAGCATTTTGGTAATACAGCAATTTGGATATACAGCATTTTGAAATACAGAATTCTGAAATACAGAATTTTGTTCATACAGTATTTTCAAAAAATAAATATACAGAATTTTGTCGATACAGAATTTTGAAATGCAGAATTATGACCCGCTCCCAATAAGCTTCTGTCGCGTGATCGAAATCGCATGTCTGTACCTAGTCTTAGGCATCTCAATCCTCTGCCGAGAGGGTAGAGTCTGAGAATTCTGTTTGGAGGAATACACAATTTTCGACATCAACGAAATGCGGTGAGAAGAACCGTGTTAAAGGAGTTTGTAAAACGGAGACTTCTTCATCAGAGATTTCTTCTGAGGGTGAAGATCGGCAAATCTTAATTGGTTGAGGATGCGGAATTGTCTTTTCAGAGAAGGCAGACACAGCCAAAAGAAATTTGCACTGTATAGACATGTTTTCAAACGACTATAGTGACAATCTACACCAAAGCTTGTTCCGCCAATATTTGCCTAACAAGGGTTCCCGTCGCCCAAAGTGTTTTCGATTCCACAGTTGAGGAATACGTCGTCACCCAAAAATGGTAGGGAATAGTACCGACTTGGTGTGCACAATTTTAGGTAGGGTAGTCAAAGACTGGCCTAACCGTGCAGGTATGGCATAGGTCCACCACCGACACGGTCACAAATTGTTTGTTGTTCCTGGTTCAACTTTCACGATTGACAGGAATCCCAACACTAAGAAGAGACAAACTACCTCATGATGATCATCCTTAAAAAAGTAGACCCATTAAATCGCACCTACTACATTACCTATATGCATTGTATGTAAGTCTCCTCAACACCTAATAAATGAAGCTCTCTTCAATATTGGTACATTTATAAGGCTTCTTGACAACCTCCCAGTGCGGTGCTTGTAAGTAAGTCATAAGTGGCAACTATACATATGTAAAATATGGGTCAAGTTGAAGATAGAAAGATAGAAAATCATGGGCAGGTATTATTTTCAAACTGTAACCTTAAAATCACATCATTTCCACATTCACATCTTCATTCAAGTCCAAGGTCTAACTACATTCCACATAAGGAATATTAAGAAGCTTTTAAATAATTTCAAATGCTAGGTAAGTATGTATTATAAAACTTTATGGCTCAATTTATGACAGCCCACAGTGCCTCGTTAGGTATATAAAATGAACATCCATACACCTCAAGTCGCGACGAATAATTAAACGTGCTGTTTTCCTTTCCTCCCTCATCTGAAATGCCCTCTAGACTCACAAAAGACTAATCAATTTATAATATTCACCTTTCCTAATCCATTAAGATGGTTATTAGTTCATTGGAATGGAACAAAAATCCTTTTAGCTACACATTTACGGTCTATACTCCCAGCAGAGCGGGCCGGTCGACTTTTTTATGTACCAACTAGATTTGTCTATTTCGGTCACGTCACATCAAAACCCATTATCAGTTATTATACCATGTAGTGTGAGATTCGAGACACAGGGTATCCTGCAGAGCCTGTACCTTCATATCGGAAATTTATAATTACCACGTCCAAATGGGTCGTAAAATCCCTTGTGTGCTATTCGAGTCAAATAGCCATCAGCATCTTGTCTCAAAGTTGTTGTAGTTATTTCGGACATTTTCGAGCAAAAAAAAAAAAAACAACAAAAAGCTGAACGCTAGTGAGCCTCTGTCCCTTTCGAGAATATTTACAAAAGTTTTCCGGAATATGTCTACGGTACCTATTGAAGTTGGAAGTAGTAGTAGTGTGGTGGTGATGGTAATGGTGACACGCTCTGAATTTTAAGCTTAAAGGATATTCTCATCGGTGTTTAGATCGTTGTTCCTTTGCAGGGTGCTGTGTTTTTTTTTATAATTTCCTTTCGTTTTTAATATTACATAGCTTTAGATGTTATTCCTTTCAGCTCTTATGGGAATGTATATCACGCTGCACGATTAATATTATTATTTGATGGGCTAGTAGTGAAGTTAACGATATTGTTGGTTATTCTCATTCTCACAGTCTATATATGCATGAATATTATTGAGAAGGGAAAGAACGTTTATATAGAGACGATTGAAGTTAATGTATTTGTTATGGTAAGCTCAGTTCACATTTGTAGTACCGTTTTTGGCAACTATTTGATTCCAAACTGCCAACAGGGCCCTGGGAAATTAGGATAAAGTATTGACTGGAGTGCTATGTCTTCAAATACGATCCAATACCACGAATCTATTATTGGGTATAAATAAAATATCCTGCGAAAGCTGACACAAATTTTGGCACAAAATTCTGGGGATTATATAAGCAAATGTAAAAATCAAAAACAATTCTACCCTAGTAATTATGTAAGACAGTACTCCTCTGCATAAGAAATCCTTGACTATAACGTTGATAAACCAAAATATATCCCTGCAACCAATTCCTATAAATGATCTAACAATATAGCAAATTTCAGATTTCTAGGCTCAGAGTACCTTAACTTTACCTATAGCTCAACTTTGAAAGATTCATGATTTTTGATGCTTACTTATGTAAATCTTTGATGCTTACCTACTTATGTAAATTTATAAAAACTAGCGGACCCGGCAAACGTTGTTTTGCCTGCTATTAGTGCGTTTATCAAGTTTGTGCATTTAACGGATGTACCCGTGCTGATACTGCTCTCCGTGTAAATCAACCGATATTTCCTCTTCGAAGTCGTGGCATTGTTCTGTAGTAAGCACAAACACACAATACATATGAATACAGTGGTTATTTTTTTTTTGCGGATCGCAGCGTCCTATTGTAAATATAAACCATCCCAAGACCCATTCAAACACCCACACAAAATTTCATTAAAATCGGTCCAGCCGTTTAGGAGGAGTACGGTAACAAACACGGACAGAAGAATTATATTATAAAGATGGTGTAAAAAATGTATAGTAATTCATAAAATGGGAACGGCTGGACCGATTTGGCTCAACATTTTTTTTCCGTTGTTCGTAATTGCCAGGAAAAGGTTCTTCCGAAAGAAAATTTTGGGAAATCCCTCCGGAAAAGTCGGGAAATTGGAAAAATCGAAAATTGAATTTTTGTATGGAATTTTGTGTGCAATCGTTCCGGAATGGAAATTCTCTTTGATGTTTCGACTGTATTGATATCGTTCGCGGACATTTTTTGCGAGATCACATCGTCGAAGGAGGAACTCATCACCAAAGTGTTCACCAGAATTGCACAAAATTATAAAAATCTCGATTGGATTAGTGAACGGGCAATACTAGCAGCGAAGAATAAGGACGTCGATTTTCAAAGTCAAATTTCTGGAGAACTGCATTCGTACAAATCCGTTGACAGCCTGACCGAAGAGGATGAAGCGACCAACTATCCGACGGATTTTTTTAACTCGCTTGATGTGCCAGGAGCTCCGCCGAATAATTTACAGCTGAAGGTGGGATCGATCATAATCATGTTGCGGAATCTGAATCATCCGAAATTGTGCAACGCGGTTGTCCGCAGAAGAAGTCCATATCCCACGAATTCCGATTATTCCAACTGATCTTTCATTCCAATTCAAACGGATTCAGTTCCCCGTTCGATTGGCTTTTGCGATGACAATCAATAATAATCGCAAGACTAATCTTTGGAAGTCTGTGGGTTTATTCTCGAATTTCCATGCTTTTCGTTGCCTGTTTTTCGTTGTTTGTTTTTGCGCCGGAAAACAAATCGGAAAACATTGTTTATCACATCGCTCTCTACTGATTTCGATTCCTTTTAAATAAATCACATTGACATTTTAACAACATATCTGTGTTTTATTATATCACTCTGGAGTTTATCTGAAGGCGTTAAATTGGGGCGAGACGAAGTTCGCCGGGTCCGCTAGTTATAATATACTATCTGATGTACCTACCCGACCGGCGCCGGCGGCGGTGTTGCCCGTGCCCAGAAATTGTGTTGCATAAATATAATGTTCTTTTCTATCATTATATAATGCACATCATCATCAATGTTCCAAACTTTGGCTCCCATAAGTTAGTGTTTGAAGTTTTTTTTTTAGGAAGTGCCACGCCCCTTTGCCCCATTCCATCCGTACGTTATTAACTGATTTCTAAAGGCAATAAATGTCTATTTAAAAAAGTTCAAGGCTCTAACCTGTCATAAATGTCAAGATATTGCGTAATTTTGAGATATGGGTTTTCAGCGCTATCGGAAAACTTAAAAACGTTTGATAAACATGCACTTTTCACTTCCTAACAGATATATTGTGTACCTATATTTCAGCTTAATCGACCCACTACTTTTCAAAGTGTCGAGAAAATTCGTTTGTAATGTTTTTTTTTTGTATAAGATTGTCTCAACCAATCGCCAAAATAGGAACGGCCTTTATTACGAAAGTTACACCCTCGAATGCTAGTCAGACGTTCGAGATCTGTGGGCAGCGAAAAAATAGATATACAACTAGGTTCCAGAAATCGAGTGAAATCGAAATTGCAAATCGAGTGAATTCGTTTTCAGTGTTCTGCATTTTGAGCGATTCGGAAACTCCGACATTTTTTCGAAATCACAATTTTACTTTGTCTCAATTCCGAAAATTTTGAAATCGAAATCGAATACAGTGAATGTAGAACACAAAAATTCATTTCCGATTTCCTTTCGAGTGAAAGTGAAATGTGGAACCCAGATAGACATAATTTGTTTTGGAACTATTACGAGAGATTCATAACTAAATGAACCTACTTTTTTCCGAGATACAGCGGAAGAATTCTTTAAATGGACCAACAATAGCGCCAACTCGATCTTCTCGTTCTAGGCTTCTTTAGAGGGCTTGTTATATTTTAGCGATGGAAGGTGGAAATCGGGTGAGACCCCAAAAATCTAAAACATCTTACGGCGAGTCCATTCAAATTGTGCCGAGGCATTTTGTTCCTTCTTTTGATTTTCTATCCCTGTAAGTCATTTGGAATCGTTAGAGCTACGACAGTGCCAGGCATTTTGTTTTATAAAACTTTTAGTAGTGGTTGTGACTAGACGTGATTGGGTCATTTGCGAAGTTTTATCAAATTTCAAAATCGGTGATATTTGTCAAACTGACATCCACGATCTACCGGATAAAGAAGAATTATTGTAGATCGCGGAACTAGGTTTGTCTTTGGGATGCTTTTCAAAATTAGGTTAGGCGAACCGTCACAAGACACTTAGCACCTTAGTGGGCCCATCGCGATCCCTGGGAGAGCTATCATTTAATTGATGGAACAACTTACGCACTTTCCCTGAAGCGTTTTTTTTCCTACAGAATTTAAATAATCTTCGTTTGGTGGACAGGAAAGAAGTAGATTCCCAAAACTTTGTACCTAGATATATCACTGCAAAATCTACAGAGATCTGTCTCTGAAAGTCCTATTCTTTTGGCATGATTTTTAAGAAGACAGTTGCCAGACAGGATACATATTGCTAAAATTTGTTATCTGCTTAGTTTAAGAATTTCCTTAGTTCGTTTGTGGTCCGTTTTTGGCCCACCTTCGGGCTGCTTTTTCTAGTCCTATGCTACTTTTGATAGTTCCTTGAAGGTATACACAAGGGTGGGTTGACGTTAACTTGTTGATTTCTCGTAATTTCTCCGCCCTTTTTTGCCAATTCGTAAGAGAATTAATTTCCTTCTATGTTTGCGTGACCTGGGACCCAGCATAAACCAACTTGGTTCTCTACACAATAATGCCTTAATGCGACAATTCCTGATTATTATCCATTGAATGTAGTTTAATTCTAGTGCTTTAAGAGGAGACTGACTATCGATGTAAATAACGATACTCTTATCGGATATCGATATTTCTGCAGGTTTAAGGACTGTTAGAATCTCCGATTGAAAGATACTGCAACTATCCGGCAGTCTTATTGACATTTGCAGGTTCAGATTAAAAAAAGCTTAATTCCGTATTTTTGTATGAAAACTACCTGCAAATGTCATCAAAATTCCCAAATTTACAAATTGTGTAAAATCTCCTTTCCCACAGATTTTCATTTTACGACAAAATGTCCGACGAATCAATATTTGTAGAAAGCAAAACGTAACCAAAGCTTTGGAAATCCGAATTACAATTCTCCTATTAGCCAGGCCAGAGAGCCCCAGCACCTAGGGTACACAAGATCAACTAAAAACAAGCTCAATCAGAAATATCCTGCAATTCACCCCACTACTAGAATGTCATATATGTATACTGATTTGTAGAAAGGAAGATAAACATTTTTCTCTGGTTAAATTGAAAATTCCTGATTTTACAAAGGCCAAATGGATGATTTAAAATATTTACATTTTGTTTAAATTTTAGATTACACAGACGACGTACCGGTAAACACATCTTCTGGGTACTTTTCTTGTATTTCCATAATACTATTCGTAAATCCGAAGGATAACATGCATTGCGGAACGTAGACACTGCATCCATACTTTCATCCGTACCAATGTCAAACGTCATCAGCTTCATACAAATAAGTGAATATTTGAAATACTGTTCCTGGTTGCTTCCCTTTGAAAAGGTATTCCATTGGTAATAATGCCACAGACGGTACCAGAATCCTGTTCTTAAGAATCCTGTGCGGAATGTCTGATTTTCGTCGATTTCTTTGACTTACGAACGATATAAATGGAATTTTTTTGTCAAAACCATTTGGCAATCGAATTGAATTGTTCGTGTGTGGATGACATTGTGGGGCATTTGGGTACCTACCTACTCCTATGGTGTCTACGATGAACAGAGAAATGTGAAAACGGAATTGACTGACAACATGGTACATCGAATATTCCAGAAGGGATGCAAAATGAAGGGATGCAAAATATTTTATCAGTACCATCAGTATTGATGTTTATAATAGGTTTGTTTTTGTTGTTATAACCTCGTTCTTGTAACAATAATTCGTATATTTTTGTTCTGAAATTGTGGAAGGCATGAATGGATGAGGCTTGATGTACCTAGAAATATATTCATAATACCATAAATAAAATGGAAGAGAAAACAATAATTTCTTGAATATCAATGAATTTTAACTGCCTTCAATGGAAAATGTATGCAGCCTCATACAAACTCTCATGAAAAACGGATTTTATAAAATCCTGTTTACTGGAATGTTGTGTTTGAACAATGTATGAACATAGGCGCTCCTTTACACGTGTATGCTAAATCCCTTACATTATTTTCTTTGAACCTCTTTCACCATGACGTGCGTGGACGAAATATTTCGCCTGGGTATCCAGGAATTTCTCATAATTAATGCAGAAAGACATCCGAGTGAAAAGAGTACCTACATAACTCTTCGGGAAAGTTCTTTCATTGAACCTTAACCTATAGTAAATAGTATACAAAACTACATATTTTGAAACCGTTTTAATAATGGGAAGTAAGAAACTTTCAAAGGGAGAATCCGATAAAGTTCTTTCATTGAACCATAGCCTTTAGTAAATGGTACAAAAAAAAAATCTTTGAAATCGTTTTTATAATGAGGAAGCAAGAAACGGAAGAAAGAATCCGATATATAATTTAAAATTTGTAGAAATTTATTCCTTCTAGAACACGTTAATTTATATTAATCCAAAAATTCGAACTCGCACGTAGATGTAGCCACTCTAAAGAATTTACTAGAAACCTGTCATGATTTAAGTATACAAAATTTTTTATGAATTTTTATACCTATACTTACTTTTTCGAAAATCGTCGATCACGCCCGAGACCACTCCTTCACTAAATACTAAAGCAAGGCGCGCACCCAAGTGGTTAGCAAGTGGCGTCGCAGTGGCGTTGTGGCCCAAGTGTCATGTGGCATATGAGTGGTGAACATTTGGTATGACGATGGAATGGCGGCGAAGTGGTATGCAAATGATTTAACGCGTATACTGAAATGACAATCAGCGTATGGGGACATTGATTCATTAGTTCTTAAAATGGATGAATTCTTGGTCGTCTCGCATGTCGCATATTTTTAGCTTTCAGGAAAAAAAAAAAAAATAGATAGTTGGAATGCCAAATCCACGTCGTCACCAGCCTTTACAATACGATAATGCTTGCCACTCGAAAATTAAACTTGTTTGATATCATTGGCATCACTCCACCTGCAAAATGCCACGTCGCCCCCACTCCGCTTCACGCGCGGTTCTACATTTGTTTACAGGCTTTAGCGATTCCATCTGCCACTTAGTCACCACGGCACTGCCACACCACTTTAGTGTGCGCCTGTGTAGCCTATTTTATCATCTGATGATATTATTTTTAGCGTCACTGTTTCGCTTACCACATAATATAATGCGTACGTGATTATATGAGCACGGATCATCGCCAAACTGATCGAACGATCTAACCGAACCTCTTCCAGTCTACTTATGTACATATAAGATTTTACTGTACTCCGAATGTCTATATAAGAATGTTCAAATCCATTGTTATGGGAGTTCGATATTAGCAATTAAAGAGACTTATACTAGCGAACATTTCTGTTGTTTTACTTGTGTCTCTTGTGTCCGATAAAATTCCCCTATACCTGCCTTAAACATTTTTTTTAAGCGGGTTAATGAATTCTCGGATTTGGAGCGACCACTTCTCTGAATTGCTGAACACTAAAGATGAGACAGATCCATTGCTTTGAGTAGGCGGGCGGAAGTTACTTTGGCGATCCCTCAAAGGCGGAGTCGATGATATCCGGCCAGAAATACTAATGCTCAAGAAAGACCATGGGTGAAGAGGGAGTTCAATGGCTCTCTATTGTCATTTTACCGGCATGGGAATGCTGCGAAATACGTACCCGTATTGCCATACTGGGGTTAGTACGTCCCTTTTCAAGAAAGGGAATAACATTGATTCTTCCACTTATTGGGGAATATCACTTCTAAGTCGCCCCGGAAATATCTTACCAAGGTGTTGGAAACGCATATTGCAGAGCTGTCACAGCACAGCTGAGGGATAAGCTGAGCAGTGTGTTTTCATATGGGCTAGTTCGCGTTTCTTATTTTTGAATATGTCCTTAGTTACGACAAGAAAGTGGACTTCAATAAAGTGGCTTTAAATTCCACTAATTGGGAACTAAGAACCTCAGTAAACTTTTTACCCGGGCCCAGGGACACCTAAAATGAGATTCCTTCGTAGAGATAGAGATCGTTAGGTTTGTGAGCTGGCGGAGGATATAGTACATAGTGTCACACTGAGGTCAATACTGACCATGACCATTTATGTAATGCCCGTCGGAGAAAGAGGTTGTCTCTTACCAATTGTAACCCTGCCTATAAATGCTGTAATCAATTCCTTACTGTGATGCTTAAAAACCATTCTGAGAATATAATGATGGTTATGATCTTGCCTGTTGATGTGCTGGAAAGTTTGTCTAGGTCTAAGGAAGAAGTAAATACCTTCATAAAAGTTTTTACCTGAAGTGTTGTAGACTGGGCAGTGAAATAGCGAGTATATGGGTTGCGTCAGTGTCCTCAAGAACTCCCTCAACACCGCAGCCTCTATAAAGGTTTTTTTTCGTCAGACGCATTTTTCTCATGTGTAGATATTGATCCTCGATAAAATTGTTTCCATTCATCCCGAAAATCAAAACTCATTGTTGTGAGAAGCTAGGAAACATGTGGATCTGTTGCACCAAGTAGTCATTTCAATTTACGTTCACATTAAATCCGTACCGAACCTCGGATCTGCAAAATTATTTCTGTTATCAATTCGACTTAATAAGATGCCACAACAAGCGACAAAATTCACACTGCTAGATTAGGTATATTAACTATTGTCCTCCAATCTTTCATATACTACATCTATGAAGGACCTCTTCTAAGAAATTAAAAAATCAGACACGAACAAGAGCATTCAATACTACAAAATTATAGCATGTGACTCTCGACTTACAATTTACCAATATTTTAGCACGTCCTAAGTTTTTCATTTCAACTCTGAAGGACCTTTTTGGAATGAACCTCCTCCTTCCTTCCTTGTTCTATTAAACTTTTTTATCCATAGATTAATGCAAATCGTGCGAAATCAAGAAAATCGGTCTGGATGGAGCCGACGATGGCGACAAAGACGACGACAACGACAACCGTGATAGAGCGAAAGTTGAAGTATCCTGCTAAAGGATATTTTACAAGTGTCGTAAGTGGCTTGATTCGAAATGTCCTCGATTCCATTCGAGTACGACAGGATGTAAATATTCCCTCCAGTAGAATCTGAAACGTTTTCTATGGATGTGTGTGAAAGTGGACGTGACTGGAATCCTTTTTTCGGTACAGTTACACAGCAAAATCTCTGTCTTACCGTTTCGTGTGGTGTCAGGACAGGCATAGAGAAATGGCGAAGGAGTACTTGTTGATTTGCATGTTTCAAAAAAAGGGGTTTTCTGCTGACTTGTGTAATTGTCCTTCAGATTTGGTTGGGACCTGTTAAGAAAAAATTCAATTCCTCCATACACTGTCAATCGAATTTAAAATTCAATTCGGCGATCGCACAAATCGTTTCAAAGGCCACAACTCAATGAACTTTTATTCGGAACGTGGACTAGATTATATATTTTGTGATGACTACACTTTGTTGGCAGCAACAGAGTGCGCTTTGAATCGAAGGGAAAAGTGAATTTTAATAGTCCAGATCCAGACCCCGAGTGTGTTGCTGGAATGAAAATGAAAACGAAAACGGTTGGTCCATTAAAAGACAGTTAAGTGTGTTGCCTGCAAATGTAATAAGCATATACAGAGCGGTGGGAGGATATAAATTTGAATTTCAAATTGTTATGCTAATTTTGTATTCTTCTCCGTGGCACCTTTTTGTTTTTTTGCACCAAAAGGAAAAGCAACAAGATGTCAACCAACAGTTGGACTGTATTTGTTTCAATCAACTGGGTGACAAAATTGCTTTTTTTCCTGAATCCTTATTGCGTTGGGCTAATGACTTGTTGTTGTTAAAAAAATATAATTTGAGTTAGATCGTATACACAAGATACCTTACCTACGCCTTGAACGTGAGCTTTGTATATGAAATATCTGAGAATTTCAAATTGTTGCAGTAACTCTTGTAGTTGTAGTATATGTATTTATATATACAAGAAAAGGAACATGTTTTAAGAAGGATATGTCGATTTTAAGCTGAATTAAAAATGATATATTGTTTACAGTATGACCACCTACCAGTGGCGTGGCGTCCATATAACCCGATTCCTACCGGGTTACCTTTTAAAAGTTTCAGTTTCAGCTACACAACAATGTTTACTTAAAAACGAGCAACATAAAACCCACGGGATAAACTTAATAATATGTATCTATTCATCTGCGCAAGCTACATACCCCGTCCCCACCAACTCAATTGAACTTTATACACACGGAAACACACACCCTTCGGGCCTTCTTCGCCATCATTATTAGTATTATAACTGCCCACACTCTCTGAGCATAACCCAAATCTAAAATAACCCGAAATATGACGGGTTATAAAATCTCTCACTGGATAGAACAAATTTGTCTCCTTTCTCTTTTGTACACTTGCGTTTATCTGAGTTTAGTCCTCTCTTTTCAACGCCCGCTTTCTTATGCAAAAAAATAACCCGCTTTTCTTCGGGTTATTTGGTGGGTTTTGTGTGTATCTTTTACCGCTGCGCTGTGGTGTAATTGAGTATATGTATCTGGAAAATAACACGCTTTTCTCCGACATATTTGGTGAATTTGAATTGTGTGTGGATCTCCTACCGCTGCGCTGTGAAGTGTGAACTGTGATGTAGTCAGCTCATAGTCAGTTCACTTTTTTACCTAATAATTTTCTGATTTTTTCTGAGGGGAGTATCCTCTGTTCATAGGCCGCTTTCTTATGCAATAAAATAACACGCTTTTCTCCGAGTTATTTGGTGAATTTTGTAAGTATCTTTTAAAAAATAAACATACTGATATGTTTATAAAGTTTATAAACAAGTCGCTAAGTGAGAAATCAAGTGTTTTGAGTCTTGGCTATGATCTTCGTACCTAAATACGTTTGAAGAAATGTTTCAAAGAGTAAGTAGATGATTGTACTGAAGCTCCACAAAAACCCCAAATGCTCGATTTAAACACTCATTTAAAGAACCTTTATGTAGAAATAAAGGACAATATTATAAGACATGATATAAATCATGTTTACACGAAATACATATGAAAGTTTTGCACTCAAGATGGAAAAATATCTTCATTAATTTAATTTCTTCCTGGAGTTTTCGATTGTATGGCTTTAAAAAATAACTGAAGGTTTTGTATACATAAATAGGTACTACCTACATCTTCCCTTCGACATTTTGATATTTTTCGACTTCGACTTACCATTTAAAATTATTCACGCCACGCCACTGCCACCTACATATACCTACTGGACAACTACTCTAACTCGACTATTCTAATCCCTGCAAGATTGCTATGGCCATTTCTCGACCCCAGTGAGTATCAACTTCAAGCTTCATCAAATTAGACGCCCAACTTCGTGGGTAAAAGTCTCTTACTCCAAGTTTTTTTTATCTCTGGACTCTGTCGCAGTTTTTCATCCAGGAGCACAGACGGATATAATTACAAAAATCCGTTTTTGCTGTGCCTTTGTCATTTTCATTGACAGAACCAGCTTTGACGCACCTTCTGGCGAAATTTTTTTCGACATGCTGGTTATCTGAGTATAGGTACTAAGATCCATGGAGCTTTTTTACCCAAAATGTTCCATAAATGCTAGATTGGATTCAGGTCCGGGGATTGGGGAGGATTAGGTAAGTTTGATTTAACATTATACAAGAACCATTCTCTAACAAGCATTGAAAATAAATGTTTTTTTTTTCTTGTCATACGCCCTTTGTGTGTAAAAGGATTCGTACCGTTTGAGTACGTTCTAAAATGTTAGCAAACATTTTTGGAGCGCACATTTTTGAATCAACCTTAATAATTCTTTCGACAAAATCTGCGTTGGTTAAGCTCGGTTGAATAGGGTGTGAGTTCATCGCAGAAGACTAGGCACCATATGGGGCTCATCACCATCCCTGGGGAAACTTCAAGGTCAAAACATAAACCAAATCGCCCGAACAATACTTCTTCTCCCTCATTATTGCATCTTTGATTATGCCCAGAGTAAACCGTCACTGAATAAAAATTGCTGAAGGGAGTTTCAAGTGAAGAAAGCTTTTTAAACTATTTTGAGGAACCAAATGTTAAAGAACTTTGGTTTAAAATTGGCCAAAATGCAAAAAGAAGTTCGATTAATTCCGAATCACTTTCGCCGGTAGATTAATCAGCTAATATTGCTAAAGACTTTTATCACTGCAATTTATGAATTGCCAAACAAAATGAAAAACAAAATGCATCTGTCATTTTCCATAGATTAGTACTACAAAAGCGTTCCCTAACTTTTTCTCGCTCTGAGAAAAACTTCATCCCCACAACTGCCATTTTGACAATCTTTTCCATTTGATTATGAATTAATTTTATCAATGAAAGTATTACATATATGGATTCCAACGATGGGTATAGCGAAAGATGAACCAAGCTAAGGAAAATGAAAAGCAATCGACTAATATTCCTGATTGGCTTTGCGAACAGCGATTTATTTTGTTGCTTACACGTTGACGTCCAAATCCAAAAGAAAGAAAAATGAACGGGTTACAACATTTGAGAGTCTTAAAATTTGATTTACATACAATCGGTAATTAGTAAATGGTTGTGCCCGTTAAGAGAGCAATACAAAAGATAACAATAGAAAACAGATAACAATAAGAAGCGCTAATAGGGTAAATAGTACAATGTTTTTTAGTTACGAAAATTACGAAAGCGTATTGGAATAAATAAAAACAAAACAAATTATGATATTAATCATAAACAACATTCTTACATCAAAAGTAAAGAAAAAACCTAATGCACATGTTTTGTTGAAAATACATAGAGTATTAAGTTTTATTTGTATTAGGCCCCTTTTTGAACTCTTGGCAACATTATCAATATGGCCATCGGTAACGCTGATGGCCATTGGCCAACCTCCTCCAAATTGTCGAAGAAATATACCTTCCAAGGTGTTTCCTTCGGTGCATGAAATAAAGTCTTTATTGCAATAAAGTCCAAAACGAGTTTTGGGCCTTATTTCACCTTTGAAAGTGCAATAAAGTCCAAAATTACGTTTTGGACCTTTTTGCATAAGACTTTATTTCATGGCACCGTTTCCTTCTATTCCGAGCAATGGTTTTTCATTCACAGAGAAAATGAAGATGAGTAGATAATATCCTCGGCGATATGTAGATCCTCACAATACCTGTCCGTATTTGTTAAACCTAATCTTCTAGCGATCTAGCGTGCTTCCTAAGAAGGCAGTGTCCAAAAACACAAATTCTCTAAGACCCTGTGAACTTCTATATAAGACAATTTAAGGTCTGGCCTATTTCTATAGTTTTCTCGAGAATAATTTCTCTTGGCCACGGATATTACTGGTTTTATGCCCTCAAATGTTTCAATTTTTGGAAGCTCTGCTCCGATTTTCGCCAAAACGTTTGCCCTTTCGTTACCCTCAATATTAAAGTGTCCCTGTTTCCCGCAACACTTTGACATGGTTCTGTGCTCATAATGCTCTGAGCATTGTGCGGCAGATTTTAACTAGTACCTACAGATTTGATGATGCACCCTTGTAGCGCCTTAAGCGGCCCATAGACACTACACTTGTGTCTGCCTCTGCACCGGTGTCGGTGTACGGAAATGTGTGCTGTGTGTGGGCTGGTGCGCACACCGATTTTGGTGTCAGACACGGAGCGAGTAAAATCAAAAGTTTTTGATTTTTGGTGTCGGTGTCTCGATCGGTGTGATGTGTATGGCGGAATGCCACACAGGTGTCAATACACCGTTGCAGACACAAGTGTAGTGTCTATGAGCCACTTGAAGTGCAGCCTGACTATCAATGTAGATAGGAATATTCATGTCGGATATTGATCCCATATCAAGTAGATAGATTGTGGCCTTCCACCAAACAAGAGCCCCATAAGTAAGGGTGGGTCTGACTATCATGATGTATAATAGCCAATGCATCATTCCAGGTCGCAATCCCCATTCTTTTCTCCGCTGTCCTCTCCTCATGCAAATGAGAGAGCATTATGAGACTTACGGACTATTTCGTAAACATTAGACATTAGTTTCCAATTAAGCTAGTATTAGACGATATGTTGAATCAGCATACGTATGCTGAAAATTGATTCCGAATCGCAACATATCGTGTAATAGGCAAATTTCTGTCATCATATGTATGCTGAAAGGCGTTTGTTTACAAATTTGTTGGCTAGTCAGCATATGTATGTTGACGAATTAAACATATCGTGTAATACCCCTTTTGGGACCGTGTGCTAACATTCGGACAAATTTTCGGTGTATGATGACTCGTATGATATATGCTGACGAGCTAAAGTAGGCTCATCAGCATACACCACATTTTTCAGCATACGGGTTTGTTATTTTTGAAGTTTCGATACATTTTGAACGCGCCGGACATGTTTTTTGTATTTATATTGCCTTGATTTTTACTTTTAAAAGTAAAAATGGCTCAGTTGTTCGTTCGCAGCTTATAGGCTGTTTTTGTTGTGCATTTTTTAGCCATCCGCGGTTAGTGGACAAGTCAATTTTGAATGACTTGGGTGTGCCGGAAATGCATCATTATATTGCAGGTGAATTGCGGAGCCTTCGAGCCGCATAAATGATATTTGCGAAACGTAAATTGTCTCGTGCATGTTATCATTTTCTTCAATAAAGAAAATTGAATAAATGTCGATTCGTTTCTACGCTATCCTGTTTTCAACAGAGAGACAGACAGATGGACATAGCTAAATCGATTCAGAATTTGATCCTGATTCAGAATACATATATGGGGTCTCCGATGTCTCCTTCTTGGCGTTAAAAATGTAATGGCGAAGTGAATATACCTTCCTGTACACTGTAAAGGGTATAACAAGCACCCCCGACCGATGACCCCTTTACAGCTTATGCCCAAAACCGTATAGGAGCTAGTGCCCTACTCTGAGTCTGTTGTCTTTTCATTTCGTTGTACGTTGAACACGTACATTTCACCAGAATCGCAGAAAATCGATAAATACAACGCGTCCGTATGCTAAAATCCCGATTTGTTAATTTATCAGCATATAATCATACGAGTCTTCAAATTTTTAAGCATACCGAATTCAACATATCGTCTAATATGGCATCATACGTCCTGAAAAAATATGATAGCAAACCGTATGTTAGCATATTCTGACAACAAACAATTTGCTGCTTTCGGAGTAATTCAACATATCGTGTTTCGTGTAATAGGGCATCATACGCCAGACGAAAATATGCATTATATGCTTAGAATTGTTAGCAAATGATAGTCAGCATACGTATGATGACTCAACATATCGTCTAATACTAGCTTTAGAAACGTGCGATATTATAGGTAGGTACTTCCGTATTCAATACCTTAAAATGCGTATATTTACTAAGCCTACTAAATTTTTTCAAAAGTAGAAATAGGTCAATAGGTATTCCCTACAAATTTATATATTTTTTTAATCCCTTAAAGACAAACTTCCCCACTAATTAAAACACTAATTCTACCATACCTTTCTTCGATTACTTAAAATCCTTTACATATACATTAACATCCGTGCTTTAGATGTCCGCGCGCCGTACCAACCAAATCAACTAGAAAATACGAAACATTAAGATAATTAATAAGATAAAAAAAAACCTCTATTAGTCTTTAGTCTACACTAAAAACAGGAACAGAAAAAAAACACAATTTTCCACAATGGATTAAATGAAAACCTGGACGAAGAACTACAGGAAGCAACGAAAATACTCCTAGATACAGCACAGACAGTGTGTATTTATTTTTTTTGGACGAACTTTTGTTGGAACTTCCGTTTTCTATTTCGGGATTTTTTCCTATTTCTCGACAAGACGAAACTGCAAAAACCGGAAGTGAACGTGCGGAACTCGGAATGAAAATAAACTTTGTAGCTGGCAATTATTTACAAGTTTCATTTTTGTTATTTTTTTTTTATTTCTCTGCTCTTTCTAAAAGTTCGACGCTCCTTTGTTTAAGTTTTAGATGCTAAATCATCTATCATTGAAATTAAGTAATTCGAAGGACAAAGTTTTAGTTTCTTAGACGATGTTTTTTAGCAACGGTGTTATTCAATAGTTGCACTTAAGTTAAAGATCTACTCTGACAGTTTGAAACTGTTCTGGTTTTTTTTTTGTTGACCAATTTTTTGTCCGTGCACAAACTTTATGCATGAGAGTGTTGAATTAAGTGCTGCTGTTAAGAGGATTTGTTAGTAAGGAGTGATTTACTTGGTTTTACTTTTACAGAGAGCACTTTGCCAATGTCTTCCCACAGGGGGACTCTGAGTAGGTGAGGAATTGTTGTTGACCAAATTCAGTTGAATTAATCGATGATTTGTACCTTGATGTGTGCGGATTTGAACTGGGAACTTTGCAGTTTTTGTCCTGTGGATATGGTCCTACGACTCAAAGAGAGAGAAATAAAAATAGGTCGTGTTAAATGACACCCTCGATCTAAAAAAAAAAAAGATGTCGGCCTTTCGTTCTTTGTTTTCATCAGATGCTATTTGTTAAATAATGATTGCTCTTATCCCTTAAGGGTAAATACAGAGACGTGTAGGCCAGTATAATTTTGAACGCTCAGCTTAAACACCGCCTCTTTTCAAAAAGTCAACTGTCAGACAAAACAGAACAATGCCTAAAGCGACACACAAAGCACAACAAATCAATTCCGAGAAGCAACTAAACCTCCTTGCAATCTACCAAATCGTATTATAAATCATCTTGGTTGACTCTTCGTTAAACCGCGATTATCCTTTGCAGAGGAAAAAAAAGTGAATAAAAAACACTACGACTTTTCATCCTCAGCTGTTGTACGCTGTTGGCTTTTATTTCTTCGTGCTATGCCCGTGTATAGCAAAGGACGTTCTCTTTGGACCTGTTTATGTTGCGAGTTTATGTTTCCACGCTTCCTTCTTGGCGAATTGCAAATTTGCAGGAGCATATTTCATATCTGGTAATTTGCTTATTTCCATTCCGTGCCTCATGCCGTCCTACATGTTCGTTCTGTCGAACGGAAAGCTCAAGGAATGCGCACACTTCATTACTGTACAGCTTCTTCTATATACGCGCTCCATTCATGCCAACACCATCCACGCCGTGCGTCGTCGTCGTCGTCATCAGATGAATTTATTAAATAAGTCGTGAATAAAAAAGCAATCAACATAAAAGACGGGGAAAAAAGGACTCCACAATTCGCATTTTACATTTACTTTACTATACACTCCATCCCGGCAGGACTTCCTTCATCGCATCTATCCTTCATGCAATTTTATCCTAACCTAGCATCTATCTCTCTATACACGCGATCACGTCGTTCTATATTGGGGTAGGTAGGTATAGGTATATTATCCCTAGACTCGAGACACTTGATTTAGCAAATTCTTCTCTTAACAAACCCCAGGTGACGACTGCCAAGGACGATGAATTCTGCCGCCACCAAACGCGATGAAAACGATGCCTGGGCCTGGGCTTTCTGGGAAAAGCGCAATCTTAAAGAAATTGCAAAAGTTCCCCCAACGAGATTTGGCGCGCGCGGTGCTCCAAGGTGTGAGTTTGTTTGTCAGAAAGTACATAGGCCGAGAGTATAAAACTCTGATGTCTTCCGCTTGGGAAGAAACACTTTTGCTCCTTCCATCAGGATCAAATATGTTCCTTTGGATTAAATTATGGAAATTGCTAATAGAAAATGCTCACATTCGCAGGCATAAATTAAATTAAGGAAGAGTGTGGAGTTTAATCCTTCAATTGGGCGCCGCCGCCGGTGTGGAGGGGGATGGCGCTGTGTGCGAGTCGTTTATACACTGCGTCTTGGAATGTTCCCTATGGAATGAAAGCGATGCTCTGACACAAAGTAATGCATTTTTAAAATGTCATCAGGAACACACATTCACGCTTGAGTGCGGAAAATTGCGAGAAAATGTAGAAAATAAATGAAATGATGACGCACGTGAGGTGTGTTAATTAAGATGAGATGATTTCATTTTAAAAGGAAATTACTTTGGGTGTGCATTCGCTTGTCATTACCAGTGAGGTGCTGTATTTTCAGCACTGTAGGTATGCTCAAAAATGAATGACTGGAGTTTGAGCTGAAGAATTGCGTTCAATGTATACGAAATTATGCCTCTGGGTGAGGAAGTCGTAAATGCCGTCAAAAACTCTGGCTCCAAATTGTTTGTTGTTGTTGTTTCTTTTCTATTTTGGATAGAAATGGGCATCAGAGTTGGTTCTTTTTATTAGCCAGAACGAATTTACTCGATTTGCACGATTTACCTGTTGGGTTTGTAATTTGTGACCAGCAGGTGGTTAGGTACTAAATACAGTCTTTCAATCCTTTTAACCCATTCAACGCTCAAAATAAGAACAGTCTTAGATACTGATGCATTATGTAGGTATACGGCATGCTACGCTATCAGTAGTGGGTAGGAACCCTCGGTAGTAAAATCATAAGTTAAACCAAAGCTAATAAAAGCCAACTGATTCTCATGTATAAGAGGCGAGAAGAAAAAAGCGACCCTAGAGAACGCGAAACCAATTTCCGTACAGAGAAGACAAAATTAAACTAGGTCTACCTAAAATGATGTCAGGCCTATTCCCTTTCAGAAAGTATTTAATTAAGAACGCAACGCTAGCCATATTCGGAGATCGGCCATTCGGTCAGCCTCGATCGGCCTTTTAGTTACTGACTTAAGGTGACGCTACAGTCCGGGGTGGACCTGGGTCTCAACCAACAAGCTTCTCCAGCCAGCACGATCTTTGGCGAACAGTTGTCTGCTGTTTCACACGCTAAGTTGTTTAAGGTCCTCTTCCACTTGCGTGCGCCACCTGAGTCGCTGTCTTCCTCTACTGCGCCGGTCCCTCGGGTGTGGATTCGAAGATCTTCCGGGCCGGAGCCATTTTTCATTGGGGCCAAATTTCATGTAGCCGGCAGATAAGATCTTGTAGGCAATGTTAAGAAGACCAATAACTCTGTTGTTTGTTGCAGTTCAGAGGGTCTCCTTTCTTGAGGATCGGGCAAATAATGCTGAGGTTCCATTCATCGGGCATACTTTCTTCCGACCATATTTTACAGATGAGTTTGTGTGGTGCATGTTCCTAAACAAGTCATCGTCTGCCTCTTTGAATAGCTCTGCGGTTAGGCCATCGATCAGTATTTTAGGGGAAGTTAAAAGATTGCCATATCACCATCAATATATCTGTAACTGTAATGCAAATCAAGGATGAGGAAAGAAGACGATATTGTAAAGTTTGTCACAACCGTCGAAGTCGAATCAAATCACGTTCTCGGATATGGCTTTTAGGTGGCTGATTTATTTTATACAGAAAAAAAAAAAAAATAGTGGACACCAGAAGCAAGAAGATGATATGCTCTAAATATGAAGGCCAAGCTTGCCACCAAAGTGAGCGATGGTGTTGTTACTCGCAAAATCTAGGTAAGTGCTAGTCTCTGTGGCCTCAGGCTCCCCAATATTTAATTTTTCACACGACATCTCAAGCTCTTACAAATACGCCGAAATTCTGCTTCTCCAGAAAATTCAATATAGTCAAACTTGGAGAATCAGGAAATCCTTCGATTCGGTTGTAGGACGGAAAATCACACTACCGAGGTGTTGAAGTGTAGAGGCCCAGGTTACAAAATGGACACCTTTCTAGACCTAATGCCACTTGACTTGCATATGAAACAACTTGCGGGAAGCAGTGCGCTATGGCTCACAACTTTAGGCTATTTTAAGGAGGGCAGTTTTGGGCACTGTACAATACTAGTGGAGCTACTCCCTGGCGTATAGGTGCAAACCTATGAAATTCACCCTCTGGTCGACTTCGACACTCCGTACGGGTACGAGGTATCATACTCGGAAAGATGCGAATGGCAAAGGGATAAAGTAATTAAACATTGCGAAATAGCAGTCTATACAGACGGCTCAAAAACAGCGGAAGGTACTGGAGCTGGAATCTATACTCCGTAGACCCAGACCTAAAAATGTCTATACGACTGCCGGATACAAGCAGTGTCTTCCAATCAGAAATTCTGGCTGCTCTGAAAGCGGCAGAGCTAATGCGGATGAGATCTGTATCTGGAAGAGATATAGCCATCTACATCGATAGCCAGGCTGCGCTCAAGGCACTGGAATCTAGAAACATCAATTCTGAATTAGTCAGGACCTGTCGCACAATGCTCAAGGCATTATGCAGTCAGAACCGAGTGAGATTGTGCTGGGTACCAAGACACTGCGGTATAGCTGGAAATGAGCAAGCTGATGAGCTTGCCCTCTACAATTGTAGAGGGCCTCACCGGGCACTGTCTTCTTAGAAAACATGCCAAAAGGCTCGGGCTGGCAGACTCGAACAATTGTAGATTCTGCGATGACCTGCAAGCCGTAGAGGACATAACACATATACTATGTGAATGTGAGGCAATATGTCGCAGTAGAAGGAAACTTCTGGGCAGGTACTTCTTCCAACATCTAGAGGAGATAGACAATACCAACTATAAGGGGCTACTTGGTTTTTGCAGGGATATTGGGGCTTTCTCAAGGGCAAGTGTTTAGGTGTTTTTCCATTGTAGGTCACTGCAATTGGTTCCCCCTAGGGATCGCGATGGGCCCTTATGGTGCCTAGTGCCGTATGAGACATCTCTCTCATACCCCTTTTTAACCTAACCTAACCTACAAAATGATTTATCTCTCAACAACTTTAAAGTGGAGGTGCACCCTATTGTTAAAGAATGTTTACGAAGAAGTATAATTCCAACAGTCAAACAGCCCTAAGATTGTATTCGATTGATTTAGGATTGTTTCAATCTAATCTCCTCAAAAATTTGGCTAAGAACGATGTAGTCTCCTGGATGTCAGGTCCTGACGTCTTTTAGTAATGAACGCTAATTTTGTCCGGTCCTTAACCCTTCCTTTTATTATATTTAGGTCACATACACTCACTCAAATAAAATTAAAACTGGAAGAATGATAAAACAACCTTGCACAATACTATTCCATATTCAAAGGACAGAGTCAGGCTTAGAGATACCTACACAAACCTATCTCGTATATAGCAAAATCAAAAGGTTACAAAGAGGTCAAGCTTCATTGTTTGTCAAAATTGCTTTTATTCCTGCAATTGAATTCGATAAAGTCAATCATTCAGTCTTGCCACCAAGAAAAATAAATAGTATATTGCAAATTTTTTCAATATTATTGTTTCAAAGTCAACTCAACACAGTCTGCGGAGATTTTCATTTCATTCAAAATTTCCTCTCTGCGAAAGGATACATACACGTATATCCGCAAATATTTTCATCAAAAATACCCAGATGCCATATCAAAACTAACCAAAAGCCATATGCTTCCTTAAATCAAAATTGCATTAGGTAAGAGATAAGGGCCAACTTTCAAAGTCGCCCACGACAGGTCGCCATCACCACATGTAACTTCTGCAGTCGTTCACCGATGCAATTCCCGAAAACCTTTCCGCCTGAGTTAAACAAATTCAATTTGCCCCATACAGTGTGGAAGATTGTGTATTCAAAACCAAACCCAATCCCATCCTGTCTCTTAGTCTAGGCGAACGAAACTTTCCAATAATCTCTAAAAGTTTCAAAACAAATTGAATTCGGAATCCTTGAACGCAAGACTAACAGGAACACCGAAGACTCTTAAGACATTTGTGCTGACATTTGACTTAAGAGATCTTTTGCTAATACCGGTGTGTGTGTGTGTGTGTGTGTGAGGAAATACGTTGATGTTCCATCATGAGGCCAGTAAAAAGGATTCCATTTGAATTTGGCTTTTCGACCCAAACGCATTGGTTTGTCACTCTATAAACGTAACATTTCTATCCCTAAAATTCATTGACCAAAGCCCAAGCCCGAGTTGGTATAATTTTTTAATTTAAATTCACATTTCAAAGTATTTGTTCGTTCGAGTGCAAAGCGACTGGCGCGTAGGGAATGTTAGGATGCTAAAAGTGTATTAGTCTGCAGTACTGAATGCATATCCTGAATCTATAAGACATTAGAAGTTATTTCTGGATCGAATATTATATTGCAAGAGGAAGATGTTCAGACAATGTGACTGAAAAGAAAAGGTCCATGTCGGTGTTGAACACCAAATTAAGTATCACTAGTTGCTTTCCGAGACGCGATGCATTTTATGAACTTTTTAAAAAGTAAAAATAACCAAGTGAGCCAGAGAGAGATAGAGAGAGTGAGAGAGAGAGAAAATCATGAGAATTTTTAACCGAGAATTTTCATCATCAAATTCACTGACTTTTACGTGTTCCTGCCTTGAAAATTAAGATTCAAGTGAAAACTAGTATTCAAACCGTTAACGTACTTTTTACTAAATTTTGTCACTCATAGAAAAAATGTCCTTCCACTCTTGCGGATTTGATATTTCACGGCATTTAAGGAAACAGACTTGAATAATCCTAGGTACACATGAGTAAGAAAATTTTGGAAAGCTTGGTGATTAATAACAACGCATTCCGGTAGTTAAATTCTCGATCCCTTTTTCAAGTAACTGGCAATCTGCAATAACGAGGCAAATGTTAAATTCCAAGAGGTTCAACATCAGTGGTTTATCAAATTATGCGCTCCCAACTATAGAGGCATCAGTCTCCTCATCAGCATCGCATAAGATTTTGTCTGCCGTACTGTGTGAACGCCTGTAACCATTTGACAACGAACTGATTGAACCCTATCAGTGCGATTTTAGGTCCGGTAAGTTCACAACCGACGAAATATTCACACTACGGCAGATCCTGGAAAAAACCCAAGAAGTCCAAATCGATACTCACTATCTATTCATCGATTTTAAGGCCGCTTATGATAGCTTTTATAGACGAGGTATACAGAGCCATGTTTAGTTTTGGCATCTTTACCAAACTTGTCGGCAACAATCTCACCGAGACCTTTGATGTAAAAAAAAAGGATTTAGATAAGGTGATGCGCTGTCACATGACTTTTTCAACATAATTCTTGAGAAACTTGGGCAAAACATCGCAAGCCAACACCATGGGCACAATTTTCCAAGAGTCTGTGCAACTTCTTGCATACGCTGACGACATCGACAACATTGGCAGAACACAGCGAACTGTCACTGGTGCGTTTGCAAGTATCACTTCAGAGGCGGCAAAAATGAGTTTAGTGGTAATATAAGGGTAAAATAAAATATATATTCGGGACTTTGTCTATACGAACGTGACCATTTATTTTTTGGCAAAAAGCGGCGGGTTTTTTGAAGCTAAAAGCGGGCTTGTTTTTGACGGGTTTGGCGGGTTTCCCAAAAGCATATTCTGACCTGAAAAATGTTCGCGCAAAATAGTAGAAACAGTTTATTTCACGTATTGTCACGTAAAATAGAATATAATTCTTTAAAAATAAACGTCATCAGTTTTTTTAATACCTACATATACGGCTTCCAAATCTGGCGTAAGCGTTACATATTTTTGAATTTTTGGATTTTTTGGATTGATTAGTAAGGCCTTGTCGAGAAAGTCCAAAAGGAGACTCTATATAAGATCCTCGTCATCCCAGTCCTGCTGATTGTCGGTGAATAAAGATCTTCTTGGTCGTTTTGGACGTAAAATTCTCCGAGTAATTTTGGGTCCCCTTTGCGTTAACTATAACAGCCTTTAGAGTATAGGATATTTAACAAACACATCGAGCTGGTCTGAAAATGTCGACAAAGATGGCTAGGACATGCAGAGGGAATGGACACCAATGCTTCGTCCCGAAGAATCGTCGATACCAATCCGTAGAAACAATGCAGTAGAGCAAGACCTCGCCTTAGGTGGCGCGCACAAGTAGAAGGGAACCTCAACCAACTTGGAGTGCGCAACTAGAGGCGGTTAACTAAAGATCGGGGTAACTGGAGAGGCGTTTTGGTTGAAGCCTAGGTCTACCACGGACTGTATCGCCATCAGTGTAAATAAGTAAATAAATTGATAGTGTGTTTGTGTTGCGCTATATGACGAACTGAACTCCGATTCTTGAAATAAATCTGAAAATGTTTCAAGTAGTGTTCTGGCGTTAGTCTATTCATGGTATAATATGGCAAAAGATACCTACTGACCACAAGCCATCAAATTTGAAGTAACTAGGAAAATTCGTTTCAATTTAAAAACCAAACCCCTAAAAAAAAAAACACTATTTATAAGTTCATAGGTATTTTGAGAGGCAAACCGCTTGAATTTCTGTCTGTTCTTCCTTACAAATGAAACCTGCGTTTGATAGAAAATTGTTGTGAATGACTCGATATTCATCCAACTTTAATTGCCCAGCAGCAGGGTATTAAGTTCGGTCCCCTAAACACGCAGGATAATGCGACGAAATTATGTTTAAGACCTTCATTGGGAGAGAAACGAGCCGATTCACAATGCTTCTTATACAATCATTCGTTTGTCTGAGTTTTTATTTTTGGGATGTATGGAGCCGAGCCCGAACGACTTATGTAACTGAGGAGCTTTTTTAAGACAGTTATTCTCCTAGAACCTAGATGTTTGTCAGACGTTCGCGAGAGGTGAAGCAATGGAAAAACACATTTGGATGTAATTTCAGTTTTTCCGGGAATCGAGCCTGAGACTCCTCGCACAGTAGGCCACCACACTAACCACTGATCCACTTCAAACGCATATAACCAAACATGATTTATTATTATTATATATCCTAATCGCAGATATATGTAATCGGTTAGTTTAAAAAAAAGTTGAAATATAAAACCTTGTATATAAAGAAGTGCATAACCAGCTCAACTGCTATAGTATATCCTTGTTTGTTCATGTGATTAAAACACAAGTAAATGAGCACTCTATTTATATTATTTGTTGTAGTGCAAGATTATCTCTATCCTTACATCCTTCAACTTACCACAACAAAATCGGAGTGCTTTTCAGTCTAAAATTAAACACTTGATATGCCTCTTTTCGACTTAAAACTAATTAAATTAATATCAACATCCTAGGGGTGCACTATGTCTTCCCTAAAATCCCATGGGGGAAAAATCCAATTTTCAAACTGAAATATTATTCGAAGTTTTAGCAAAATTGCATCACCCCTTACCTTCTGTATGGTCATCGTATAGGACCCAAAAATTGTCCATAGGTGCATGTGTATATGCGATTTAAATCGCAGACCCGGTGCCCTTTATACGACACACCTCCCTGACGCCATATCGGTCATCGTTTTCGGGGAGAAAACTGGCCTGACATACATATCTGGGCAAATTTATATCCCAATGCTATACAGCTTAGCACCATGACACCCCTCTAACTACACAGCTATCCTATCTTCTACAAGGACCATTGCTATGTTTCAAAGAGTGACAAATAGCTTAGAAGTATTTTGTGACAAAAAGGTTGGGAAAATATTTTCGTTTCGGTGGGACACTTGTGTGAGTAATATACCAGATATACAATGACCATCGCACCAGGGAATTGAGTTCCTGGGAGGGACATGGTTAGGAAGAAGTGCCATCATAGATTATTTCATTTCATTTGTTGTATACCCAATCTAAACGTTTGCCGAAACGAAGAGAAGAATGATTCAAATAACGCACTTATCGAGGTACATATATCTCGTCCTTATCTGGTGCGGTCCTATGTGGTATTCTGACTTTCATATAGCACGTGTAATATTAATTCTGGAGACCTCTGGATGATCTGATGAATAGCAGCGATTGCAGTGTCGTGTTATGGAATTTGCCTTATAGAGTAGACACTGTGACCTCTGTTGGATGTTATTCACAACTCACAAGTTATTTGTCAAAGTTTGAAGTTTCCATTTATTATCCTTTCGTTTCTTTTTTTGATTGGATTTTGGTATTTGGATCAGAGTTGCTCATTGTTGCGTAGAACTCGAGTTTTTCGGCTCTCTGGTGCGTTTTGAAACTTTTATTTGCATTGGAATGGCTGCTTACTTTCACTGACAGCAACTCTTCATTATTATCAGTGATTAGTGTGCTGGACCTAGTACGAGAAACTATAGGATGCTATTTATTTATTTAGCCACAATTAATTCTGTAAGGTTAAAAAAAAACACATTTTCAAAAGTCTCTCAAAGGTGGACTCTTAACCACGATGCTCCTTCTTGTTCTGCGTTCAAGGAATTCCGAATTCAATTTGTTTTGAAACTTTTAGATTGATGGAAAGTTCTGTCCGCCTATAGCCTAAGAAAAAGGATGTGTTTGCGTTTAGTTTTGAATTCACAATCTTCCACACTGTATGGGGTAAATTGAATTTATTTACAACCAGCAGGAAGGTTTTCGGGAATTGCATTATGGAGAACGACTACAGAAGTTAGATGTGGTGATGGCGAGCTGTCGTGTGTGACTTTGAATATTGCCTCTAACCTAATGCAATTTAGATTTAAGGAAACATATGGCTTTTGGTTAGTTTTGATATGGCATCTGGGAATTTCTAATGGAAATATATTTGAGGATGTATCCCTTCGCAATGCGAATAGATATATCGAATAAAAAGGAAATCACAACTCACTTGGTTAGGGTTGACTTTGAAACAAATATTGAACTATTTCATGTGTTTATCTATTTTTGTTAGTGAAGAGACATTTTGGAAATCGGGATGAGTAACGTTGATAGGATCCACTTTAGACTAATTCATCATTGCATAATTTTTGAAGAATTTGTCTATAAATTACAAGTACCGCACGCATTCAAGTACGGTCCCTGGGACCCGCACTTATAGTTAAGATCTCAGCGAAGATTCACACGAAACTTATAGGTATTAACTCATTATAAGTCGGTTTCAGCTCTGCGTGAACCACATAATCACTCTCTGTTGGAGTGGTTTGAGGAAAACTATATAAAATACAGAAACCCTCTCGGGCCAATACCCACGATTTTCTGAAAATTCCAGCTCAATCGGTGGAGACATTTTGGAATTTTGAAGCGTACACAAACCAACTTAACATAGAGATACAGGTATATGTGACTAAACGAAGGTCCCTACTCATCTGAGACTCTAACAGATTGTATGAAATATGAGCCATTTGACACATTAAAAAGCTCAAAATAAATTATATCTACTGAAGGGCTGACAGACGAGATTTTCAAGTAAGGGGATGATTTGGTACCGAACTCGCATAAATTCATGTATCGAAATTTTGGTATAGTGTTCCTCGTCCTAAAGCAATAGGAATCCTTCAATTTGTGCCAACTAAAGACGCAAGTCTCCTCATCCTCAGCATCGCATACAAAAAGGCTGATATTCGACAGTACCCAGAGGGCTTGTTCCCAAATGCGCGGCGGATCGCTTTTCATGGCGGATTTGTATTTTTGTATTTCCAAAATCGATTTGATCGAATCAAAAGCGATAGCTGTATAGGTGACGGATTGCTGGCGGATTGTTTGCGAATAAAAAATAAACTAAATTCCTGTGGCGGGGAAAAGTGGTGGAAAAATACATGGAAAATTGTAACTCAGAATGCAAAAACTGGAAAGCACTGGAAATATCATTTTCGCCCTCGTTCGCATTTGAGAATAATCAAGAGCGAAGACGGTCGAAATGGAGGTATCGCTTTCAATACGATCCGCCGCGCATTTGGGAAAAACCCGTCAGAATGCCAAATCGACACCCTCCATTTTATTATCTGTTTCATTTAATGGATCTATGGACCTCGAAAGTTAAAAACCTGATAGCACAGCTTGCTATTTTTGATTCTGCGCAACGTCGACTTGTCAGTCGTGCATTTGTGAATGTTGAGGAAGAAATCGGACAAAAGGAGATACCTAAAGATCGAATCGGCTAGAAAGGCATAAAATGTTGGTTGCGGCGCAGTGGCAATAGCAGATCTACCTCAGAGAGTATAGCGTCAGCAACAAAAAAAAAATTAATAAGGAGTAATGACAAGTTCTAATTCCAAGCATCTCAAAGTCTAAGCCTACAGCTGTCTTAACGTCGTCGCTTCGTCGATGGGTACTATTGTGGCGATTTGCTGAATCTCAGGAGGAATCAAATAACTGAATTTGAGAATCCTAGCAAAGTAGGAGGCGTGACGTCCCTAGAGCATCTGCATAATCGGTACATGCTTAAGTTGGGTTTAATTGTTTAGGAACGCACTCGCGGTGTACTATACCTATATACGTACGTACATATAGTTATTGCCGATCATTTTCCTAGTGTCTACCTACATGTATCAATAAGCCCTAAACATGTTTTTAGCACGAACGGTTTGGTTTGTAGCCTTGAGTGTGGTGTAGCTGGCTGTTCTTGTTTTTGAGATGAATATCACTCGCCCTTCCTGTGCCATTCTCCATTAATTTTTCCAAAAATGTTAGATACTGATTTTACCCGTCACAAAAGTTTAGTCTATTTTTTATCCGCAAAAAATCGGCCACTTGACAGACATTCATATGGACATGAAGACATCTCTGCACCTTCCAACTTATTTTTTGCAACAAGTAGGTACCCAAGCATTCTAGCTCACCTTTCGGAAAAAAACAAATCACGATAAAATCTCCTGTCTAACTGACCGACCGAAGCTGTTTATGGTATTTTATGGGTATTAAATCCAATTTCGGTTTATTTATTTAATTAACTTCATACAAAATCAGTGCATTCCCTATCGGCCACAATCCAATTACTAAACCCTAAAACAATTCCCCATTGTGAACAGCGAAGGACAAGCCGCATTTGCTGACATTCCATCGGGTAGTGTCGCCGTGTTAAATTCCAATACCATTGCAGAGCTATGAATTGTTGCGAATTATTCTAGGCGTCTGCAAAATCCGATTAAATTTTGCGGTGTACTGGTTCTGTTCTGATGCAAAACCTATTAATGTATTTTGTAGGTAATTTCAATCACGATTAAAATTCATTATGCAGACTTTAGAGAGTATGCAACAGCCGTAGATGAGAGATGAGAGCCTTTTATTTCTTGAATTCCCTTTTCGATTAAATTATTATCCGTAAGAAATCCAAATCAAGGACCTCAATGCAATGACAGCAAAAGTCGATTGTTCCTATGGGTGTATACGGCGGTGAATACGGATATTTTCAGACAGGAAACGAAACGTATAAAAAAGATGGACGATGGAAGGATGAGTCTTTGAATGACTAACAGTAAACAGTGATATCGATGGCGACCTCGTTCTTTATCCTTAGTCGAATCGAATTGTATGAAATGAGCTGAGCATATATTTTTCATTTAATCAGAAGACACTGCCGACGATGAAGACAGTTGACTGCATCAGCAATAGTACTATAGCAAGCATATCATATTTTGCGACTGGCTCCAAGGATTCTAGACGAATTTAAATTTTCCCAAACATAATATACTTACGCCCGCACACACATCTATACATCGATGCATTATGCATGTGCATCGCATAAATAAAGCTAATGTGTATATACTATATGAACTGCCAAGGAAGAGTATAGCTATAGGGATGAGAAGAACCCATAATTTAGGGCATAGCTGCGGTGGGACGTGAGGGAGTTGTGTGGTAGCAAAACGCTTAAAGTATCCTATTCTGGTATATGCACGCGGATATTGCGCTTATGGTTTGGGTGTAGATTTAATTACACTTATGCTTAGCAAGGTTTTAACTTTTCATGCCAATGTTTGGTAACCCACTGAACTAGAATACTTCTATGGACTCTACTCTACTTTTATTAGTTCTACATGAAGAGCGGTTCTGTTGCTTCACTTCAAAGTTCGTATGTGTAGGTACACATTGATCTATTATAATTAGAATATTTTACATTCAGACAAATGTATAACCAACGCAGCCATTTTTTGGTGTAGCTCTACTATTGGAATACTTAAATGAAAATCACTAAGCCGCCAAGATAAGAGACACTGTCAACTAAGTTCCACTTTACACTCGCTAGCGCTAGGCATGGCACAAAATATATCGATTCTACAGAAAAAGGAGAATCTCCATTATGCCTCTCGCTACTTGTAAACTTTTAATCAAACAAAATGCGACAAGCGCTACTAATCGCAGGTGGTGAAACTGCACCACTTGCTCCGCCACGCAACAGATCTGGCCCATATGCTGGATCTTAAGGGCTCCAACAATCTACACTAAAAATATTCATTTTAAGCACAGTATGTATAGTACGTGACACATTATTGGGACTGGGAGGCATGCTGCAAACGATTTCTGTAGAAGCTGCATGGACCTTCACTTCCTATGCACGTGCCCGGCCCTAAAAGCTACATATAATAGACCGCCAGCTTCTTACCCACCGACCCGATCTTTCCCGAAAAATTTTAAATATAAATCCTCTCTAATTTTCTCTATGTGTGAATAAGTGTGAAATGGGAGGAGATGACAAAATCAATGAACTGTCATGTCATGTAGTTAGGCGCGAATGTGTATGTGTGCTATTTAATTTTACTTTCCAAAATTTTAAAACAGCTTATAGGCAGTGCCTTTTTTTGGTCCTACATTATGTAGCTTGTGCCTTGCCCTCTGATCTCGTAGAAAACTACATCTCGGAGAATACTTTTTCGTCAATCTCGGCAAACTCGCTAATTAGCATTAGCTGTCTTTAACGCTTTATTCTTAGCTTCTGTTGGTTCAATGGGTAGTTTTGAGATCAAGCGATCCTGTTGTACCACATGGGCCTACCACCGTAACCTAACCTATACAGTTTTTTAGCTTACTACATTATTTATTGGAACCGTACCTATATTCACCTAAAGATAACTGAGTATGCACACCGCCACTTTACTTATATATATAGATAGTTGTCCAGTTTTCGTCATTATAAAACTTGAAATTTACGACATTTTCGGGAGTGGACTATACTTTTCTAATTGGTTCCGTAGGCAATGGAGAACACGAATTCCGCGTTTTCGTAAACGGTTTCGCAATGTGGATTAAGTTGGTTAAGTTGAAAGTGGCTGCCACCTAGGAAACGCCAACACACCATAGACCGGCATAGGTCCATAGTGATACCACGAAGAACAGATCATTATGGAGAGCGTTTGTGTCTCCCTAACTATTGAACCATTTTGAGCAATTTTGAGCTTCTTATGAAGCGTTAAGTGGCTTTTGGTGTCTGTGTTTGTTAGATCACCTAAGTCGTCGTAATGGATTGCTCCTAAGTGAAACTTCATTCTACGAGAGAAAGCTGGGCAGGAACAAAGAAGGTGAGGAATTGTTTTCTCCTCTCCCTCAGCCATACAGCTTCGGCAAAAGTTATTTGCGCAAGGCCTAGCCTTACGGCGTGCTTTCCTATTAGGCAGTGTCCAGTAATGACACCTATAATAATTGTAATTGTAGTGCTGATGCAGTCTGTTGAGAGAAATCAAATTCTTAAATCCAGCTGGGGCCAATTTTTTTTTTGTCGCTTTAGACTTGTCCACCTAAGATTTGCACTCTCGATAGCATCCATAGCTTTAAAGGTGCCTGTCCATTTGAGAGTAAAAATGCTGCGAGCAGCTCTCAAGCAGCTCTCGAGAGCAAACTCGCAGGTGGACATAGTCTTAAGAGTAGTTCGCGGAGAGTTAACTTTTTACTCTCGAGATTCAAGCCTTTTGAAAGTCACTTGCAAGTGGACACATGTTCTGATCACTATCGGAGATTAGATCTCAAAATTCCAGCACGGTTCGTATTTTGCGAGTAGCTGTCGAGAGTCGACATGGCAGAACATTGGATATCGGAGGAAATAAATCAACTCATAGTGTTACCAATACACGCTCACGTATTGGCATGGCTTCCCTTAATTTGTTATCTTTTTTTATAAATAGTGGGCCGAACAGATTGAGTTGTTTATTCTATTTCACTTGTTGTCGAATGTTAAAAATCCATGAATTCCTCCTGATCAGCATCTACAATTTGAAGCTCTTTGTTTAGAGAAGACCCTTCACCGAGTTTACGACGACGATATATCCGTAGTTTTCCACCAATTTAATTAGGCCGAAGTGATTTATAAATCATGAAAGCCGTTTCCACGTGTTTTATTTTGACATTTCTGTTAATTCCTGAAACTTTTCTTTCCAAAGTTCCAAGAGGAAGAACTTGTCTTTTCCGTGCCAAATTTTACTTGCTTCTCCTATGGGAACAAATCTGACAATATGGCAATAAAAATAAGAACACATTTTAATTATATCACAAACTCATCGAAACAAGTGGAAAATTTAAAAAAATTAGGTTATTTTCATGGATATAGTTTTTTGTCAATTTGTGTTTATAACTAGCAGAAGAAGTATCAAGTGGACACGGTTATGAGAGTACTCTCAGGTTTAAAACTCTCAAAGTTCTATCAAAGAACTCTCGATATTAAAATTTCGAAAATATTACTCTCAAGTGGACAGTCAGCCGAGAGTAACTATCGAGAGTTTACTATCGAAAGTACTCTCAAATGGACAGGCACCTTAATTTTTGTTTGCAAGTAGCGATTGGTATACCTACCCAAGGTGCTTTTACCCGGCTTGATGGGTAGAGTTGTTCGGCCCAGCGGTTATCGAGTTATATCTAACGTCATAGAATTTCACCCCATAGAAGATGTTTTTTGTACGGGAGGTTAAATAAGGAAATTTGGTTTTTCAAATTCTTTGCCGCGAACGAAAACATCCTTGCGCGCGAATTGTCAAAGTTCGCAATCCACATCAATATAAGTCGAATTCCAAAAACTAGCGAATAACATATTCCTTCGAATTTAACCTCAAATTAGAAAAGGCGCCCGTTCTTTTTAAAGTCGAATCGAAACCAGCTAAATTTTAAAGGAGTTTATGTGGAACCGTTGAAAATGCCGACTTGTATACATTTACCTACAAGTTTAAAACCTAACCTAATGAAAATCCAAACCTAAGACCTAGTTTTTGAAAATTGCTCGTTGATTTGCGGACTCTTGAACATCGTGGGGGAGTGCGACACCCTTGAAAGTTCACTATACATCAGTCTTTAACACCTTTTTGTATCCATGCTCTAGATCTTATTTGAAGCTTAGTCGAAGCATCTCATTACGCTGCATGAATATTGGAGGTGCGAATACTGAACAGCCCCCCAGTGCCTTAAATTTTCGAGATAGCAGCAGGCAGTTTACCGGTTCGGTGACAAAGCAAATGGATTATAATGACATTCGATCTGCCGCCCATGCCATACGGACTATTCTCAATTTCAACTTGGTTAATTTTAAATTATTTAAATGCTATCCAAACATCTCGTCGACGACGACGAAGACGTGTCGGTTGAAAACCACTCTCAAAGGATCTCCGTTCGTAATTCGAAACTAATGCGAATAATCCAAATGAAAATCAACACCCTCAAAACCTATCCGACTTCCGTATATTTATATAGATACCGTTGCAGCATCTAATCTCAACAGCACGCTTCACCTGCTTTCGCACCCGAACAACAATAAGAAGGCTTAAGTCCCAAATTGAATTTGATACGTATACAAATAAACAAATTCCTTGCCAGAAATTATCTTATGGAATTCGGAGGAAAAGAAAAACAAGGAGTTGTGTTGTAGCGAAAGGACTTCATTCTATATACCTACAACAAATGCGATCTATGAGCAAACTTTGCACTCTGCGATTCATCGTATTCGCCGGAACACTAATACCCATTATCCTTTTCCGAATGAATAACAAAATGATAATCCTTACGTTTCGACAAAAGGATAGTTTTGCCACTGACCATTGAGATGAATGAGAAGAGAACACCCCCGCATGCTGGCAAATAGAAAATCGCCACACCGACAACGATTGAGTTGTGTGATGGTGTGTATTTCTATTTCTATATATATAACGGACTGGGTCCGGAAGAAAACTTTAAGGATGTAAAATTATTATATTTGGTCGGATCGGTTGCTCGATAAACGAGCACACAGATGGGGTCTGGGAAGGATGTTGCGGCAATGCAGCGACACATACATATTTGCCAGTAACCTAACAACCATATCGCATAACTAGTACGAGTATATTCAGGTCCTGATGGTGCGCCATTGTTCAGCATTATGCAGTCCCAAGTTGTGGTTGATAAATTGGCTTAGGATTATCTGTGCGGCTTTATGAATTATTCCGTTCGAATTGTTGTTTTGTTATTTTGGGGAGGCGGTATACGAATTTCTGTTTAGCGTGTGCAAATGGGAGGAGGGGGTAAGGGCCCTTGCTTCACAAATCGGATAATCAAGGACGAAAGGAAGCCGTTACATCCGCCAGAAACGATTATAAATGTTTTCGTGTGAGAAGTGGTTATTGTCGTCCTTCGCAATACTGCTGCTGCTGCTACTATACAACTGGTGCGACATCCTTGCCGCAGAGTTTAAACAACATAATCAGCGGTCTTGTCGGACATCCTGAGTGAAGGGTCGTTACCACCACTGGCTTTCACTTGTTCAAGAATGTGAAATTCACCGTGCCGATGGACTCATTTGAGAATGCATTGCACTGGAATCGATTTTGAAAGTCCATTAAGGAGATGGACGTCGTCGTCGTCGTTGGACATATCTCTGTGTGGGCAGGTGAATTAAATTGGAAATTGCAATCGTTTGTGACGGTTTTCTGCCCGCTGTTCCCCACGGATGAAACATTGGAATTTACTATGAATCCATGCAGTGCTGCAGAGTCCTTCTGTCCAGTAGTAGATATAGTTGGTGACAATCAAAGGGACCTGTGACGGACCACAACTTAATGCCGGTTTTATTGTCCTCGGGACAATGCAATGGTTGAAGATGATTGCTGTGTTGAAATGAAGTGGATTGTCATTCACTCACTAGTGGTCATGGTATAGGGTTTGGTCCTTTTGCGGGGGGCGATATGGCTAGTTCTTAATGTATGAATTGTTGGTGTACATTTCACTAGGAACATTTATACCCATTCTCTACATAAGTTGGTGAAACATGATGATTTCTATTACGTGTCCTTGGAGAGGAATTTGATTACATTAACAAAATGGAATATCCGGTTATACAGTTTTGGGTTACATAATAATAATCAGTATGTGTGTGTATAAATGAGGAATTATCCGCTTGGCTTTGTCAAATGGTTTTATGATTCCAAGGACACTAGGAGTTTGCTGCTTTAAGATACGCATTTCAGAAAATCAGCACTTGATCTTATTACGTAATGATACCCAAATTGGTACAATTGATATCAGCTTTATCTCGGCGAATTATTTGGCCCACCCTGCAACTAAAACGACATCAGTAGGCTTGAACATGACTTTTGATTTCATTTAAGAAAATCGTCCATTGGCGTCTGTTAAAGTAAAACACAAGAAACTAAAATAAGTTAAATGTTAAAGCCATAAGCTAAGTACAGACTATTGTAAGATCTTACAATATTTTCAGATCTGTCTGTAGAAAATAATGTCCCAAATATTTTACAACACTCTGAACTTACAATTTTGTCTGAAGTATGTTGTCTGAATTATCTCATTGTTAAACTATTCTTAGCCATACATCTGACAATTAAATTGTCAGGTGCCTGGACAATCGTCTGAAAACATTTGAACACACAATTTGTATTATTGTCAGACAATTCGGCCCTTGTCCTTGTCAGACCCTTTCAAATTGTCAGATTTCGTAGTTTATAGAAGCTTACAATTACTTTATTGTCCGACAATATAAATAGTGGTTTAGACGAAGTTTACTTTTACCTTATTCCTATTTCCCGTCCCTTTGGCTCGTAGAGCTCGCGAGCAGCTCTAGTCCTTTTTCGCAACGCCGGTTTATACGCTTCTTGTTTTGCTTCGCTTGCTAGTCGACATTCTTCATCAAACCAGGGGTTTCGTGGTTGTGGTCGGATGAAACCCAGCACATCAGTCGCGGCCTTGATGATGGCTTCCTGGCAGTGTTGCCACTGGTCTTCTGCACTAGCTGTTGCTGCGATAGGACTGATCGAGAGGCATCGGGATACGTGATCGGCGATTCTGGCCGTCTCTTGCGATTGCAGTTGTCCGACGTCATACTTTCTCACAGTATTTCTTTGTTGGGGCGTGTTGGATATCCGCATTCTTACCTTAGCTGCAACAAGGTAGTGATCCGAGTCCTGGTATCCGAATATGTCGAAGCAGCTCTTATAGGGATGTCACTATATATATGTAGTTCAGCCTGACTGGAACTGTGGGCGCCACCGTTGATTCCATCTAGGGAGTTCGTCCGCTGCCGCCTGAAAACAAGAGGAAGTGCTTAAGTGAAGAGTCACTCCTCCCCCCCCCTCCTCTCGTCCGCTGCCACCATCGACCTTCCAAAGGGGTTGGGTATCCAATGATAGCCGACTGGAGAGTCGGGGTACTAAGCACCCGGCTATCACCAACGTGGAGGTGAGAGTAGGAGTTAATAGTGAGAGGCTAGTGTGAGAACGCTTTTGTTCTCATATAATCGCATCACTTCACTACCTTTCGAAATAGCGAAATTCAAAGATATTGATACGAATTGTGAATTGGAAAAGTCGTCACCATCAAAAAAACACTCCTTCAGGAAGAAAGAAAAGATTAAATTATCCAGGAAAACAGGGGATGTGTTGGCTGCGCAGAGTGTAAACTGCCCAAAGAAGCCTTTTGGAAAGAGGTTACCAAAAAGAAAATCATCGAATTATTTCGAGACTATTCGCAATTAATTGCAACACAGTTCCGGCTCTCAGCTTGCAATTTCAGGAGCAATTTGGAGTAGAATCCGACCAGACACCATGCCAACCCATACTTCGTCCAAACACTACATCGTTTTTGTGACAATTCATCAACCTTGTTGTCTTCCAAGTTCCAACACGACGGCAGTTAAAATAGTCGCAATCCGTACTGCAAAAAACAACGAACAAAACTTTTAATTTGTCTGACAACAGATTCTGGCCAATTTTTCATATTCAAATATCTGCCAAAGTTGTAGGTAAACACACAATTTTTAACCTGACAACATTGTTAGAAAAATCATTGCCAGGCATCAAATGAAATTTGCCGACTTTGGGACAAATATTTTACAGTCGTTTGAACGGACAATTTTGGATTGTAAGGTAATTGGCTATTGTCAGCTAATTGTCAGTCATTGTCAGATCATTGACAGATCTGATCATCTGATCTTTCAATCATTTTGTCACATTTTTTTCAGAACAGATCTGCGTAAATGCATCTTGGACTATATGTAAAACAAACTTAATTCCTAGTCACATTTACAGCGACGAATAAAATCAGTATCTATAACTTTCTTGCCAAACACACTGTACATTATATTTCTTTCCAATATGCACGAAGTTACTTCATTAAGGACACTCTTGAAATTACTACACCAAACCGCACCATCAAACGACAGCATCAAGGTCATCTTTTAACTCACCGAGACTGTGAATTGATATTTGGAAACTACTATAACGGTTTTCCATTCCCATATGTTTTCAATCTATCATCGGAATCACGCGTGGTGAAGAACCAAACGCACGACTGCACCCTTATTGAAGGAGTCCTTATAATGTAATGTGCACAAGCACAAGCACAAGCACTAGCACTAGCACCACATACCACCGGTCGGTGGTCTCATACAGCACGGCAGATGTGCATCTTACACAACATACTTTCCGCGTGAACTCATACATACAATCAAAATCAACATCATTTTAATTTTATAGGGGTACATATTCACAGCGACCCTATAATTAAAACGAAAATTTCGTTTCTCCCCCTGAGTGTTATGAGTCTTCATCAAGGTAGGTATTTTAGATGTACCTCAAATGCATTGCAATCAAAAATCTTCAACAACTATTCAGGGTGAAACGTTGACGAGCGTTCCTGAGAATTGTTTTTGAATTATAACGGAATATTTGGGTGCTTGCGATTTGCGAATTTGTGTGCCAAGCAATTTGATTTACATTCTCAATTAATTCCTTTGTTCGAAACATTTCCGGGGGCTTGAGTCCTGCGAATGCATGACTCGTAGCGCGGAGGAAATGATTTAATTATTATCTAAAAAATGTGATCTAGGAATTTATAGGTGCGCCGGGCCATTTGGGTGCGAATAAATTTGACTAGATTATTGCGCAGCGTAGGTAGCGCGATGATAAAAAATGTGCGCTTGCGATAAAATGTAAACAAATTCATGGACATGTTTATGTTCGCAGATATCATTGTTTATGTTGGGGGGCGGTTTGAGATAATTGCGCACATTCTGAGCTATATTATGTATGTACATAATCCCTGTGTGATTGTTGTATGGGAACAACATAATGTTGTGAAATGTATGTCCATGTGATATTCCATTGTACTACAGTCAGGTTAATGAGATACATATGAGTGAATTGGTTAACATGGCATTAAGTACAAGTAATCAATTCTACACTCTGTGCGGTGGGGGCAGGGGGAACAAACAGATATGCACTCCCCTTCGTGTCCTCTGGATATACATATACGAACTAACAACATGCATTGGGTTCATTGGGCCCACTATATCCGTGTTACCTGGGCTATATCCTTGGGAAATAAGATGGAGCCGAAAGCATCAACGAAGATCCGTACGGTAGGTTTCACTATGGACTATATGGAAACTATGGGGATTAAAAAAAAGTTACCACACGTTTTGAACGTAACGACAGAATTAGTAAATGATCTTCCTGGTCCTTACTTCACTTAGGTACTCTTTTAATGAGCTCATAGTACATACAGCAAAGAAGTCTCTCCCGAAAAGTTTCAGATAAGGTGATGCTATCTTATACTACTACATCATTCTTGAAGCAATTGTACAAAACCCGAGACATACAACATACGTACATAATGTACAACGAGCTGTCAGTGGTGCGTTTGCAAGTAGGTACGTATTCAAATGGAATGACACCAGCGCTGGGATCAAGCAAATAATCACTCTTGTTTATTGCTGTTTCTTTGCTGTAAGAACCCATCTAAGGCCCTCTATCCTATATAGTGCATGAGTATAAAACCCGATAGTCACTACTTAGCTTACTAGGTATAAGGCTGCTCTGTACAAGTTCACAGTCTGTTTTTATTCTTTGCTTCCCGTATGTTAGATTAGGTTAGATTTGTAGGCTGGCGATGGCGACTAGTACTCCGTGCCACACTCAGGTCAATACTCACCTATTGTGATGCCCGTCGGGGAAAGAGGTTGCCCCTTACGCATTACCACACTGTCTGTAACTGCTGTAGTCAATTACTTACTGCTGCATACAAACATTCCTGGGGACTTGATAAAGTTCATTATCTTGTCTTGTCTATTGATGTGCAGGAAACCTAGTCTAGGTCGTGGAAGAAGTGCCTCCCTAGGGATTTGTACCAGGGTTTTGGAGACCTAGGCAGTGAGTTGTGTCCTCAATAGCTCCCTTATCACCGCATCATCTACAAAGATCTTCCTCCGCCAAGCCCGCATTCTCTTGTGATGTGATACTGCAGAGTATTGTGTCCCGTTATGATTCCTATGAGGGTGGAAAGGGATTTTCTCAGCATTTCACAAGCCTCGAATTAACTTCTGGTGCAGTTATGGCTTTTATTACTGACTGACTGTCGATAAAGAAGGTAATACCTACATTTAGTATTGCCCTTACCACATCAGACCCACGGGCTGCTGTTATCACTGCCAGGACATCTGATTGAAATTGGAAGACACTACGGGTATTGATTGCATGCTAGGTACAAGTCTGTCTCTCCATTCTTTTCTGCTGGGATAGGTGCTCGAGAATTGTGGGTCTCGTAGGTCGTCTGCCTACTCTTGGGAATCACTGTGGTTAAGCAATACTTCGACCTTACCAAGAATTTACGCTTCGGGCCGTTCGAAAACACGCTTCCCTCGTGTAGTCAGGCCTCTTTCTGTTACCTTTGGATCTTTGTTGGGCTTCATCAAAATTTGATTCATGGCTAGTCGCAAGGCCGTTGAGCCGCATTCTAGCCCCCGCTTCTTCGTTAGGCTACACCAAGTAATGTGTTTGGAACTACACTTGTTGTTATGATACTTTCTGCGCTCTTGAATCTACGATTAGTCGTCAATCGTCCATCTTAATGCGTCTAATGAAACTTGTCTTTGCCATTTCTTGCCGCTTTGTAGATCCCTTCTATTCGTTACAAAAATAAAAACTCACACAAACGAATGGTTGCGAGAAGCTAGGCCTAGGGTTCTATTATTTATATTTTTTTGTGTCCTGTGTGGAGATATTTTAAATGTTTTGAATGGGATCGATGAAAAATTGCAGAAAGCAAAAGGACCAGCTGCTGAAGTTGTGATGAAAGCGCGCCCTGCCTTTTCTGCAAATAAAAGACTCAAGAGTCAAGACCTTTAAAGAATAAAAATAATATAGTAAATGGCGCTGAAAACTTCAAATTGCCTCCAAATATTGCAGTCGATGAGTAAAGGTCTTTTAACTGGGCTCCACTTGTCTCTGTCCATGTCCTCTCTTTAGCTCTTTCAAAGCTTTCCTGAGGTAGGTACAACCGCAATGTATAATTATGGTTCTACAGTGTTCTTACATATATCTAAGGCTTAAAACCTTTTTGTTTTTAATAAAAGGCATTTATGCCTTTTTTACAGTTTAGTTTTGCCTTTTTTTTTTTTGATTTTTTACTTCAACAAAATCCTGCTCATCGCCATTTTATTTACATTAAACGAATGCCAATATGTAATTCAATATCGAGCTGGTGCGCATAACGCAAATGACAACTTCTTAAGAATTCTGCCCAGTAATCATTTTCAACAACCCACACAGTCCTTTATATCCGGCTTGCTTTATCACTTGGCCAGAAGAGACCTACCGATATGTACATATTAAACCATTGCATTGTGTGAAACGGAAATAACACCATCAATACCAATATACGAACACATTCGTTTCGTCGATTTCAAATAGCACCCACAAAACCAGAAGGACGAACAGAAATAAAAACACGAACAATAAAATGAAAACATAGTACGGCACGCGACCATATCCGTCCCCGTAAATGAGTCCTTTTCAGCTCCCGGTGTCTTTTTTATTGACTGTCTGCTGGCTCTGCCAGCCTGCGCCTACACGGTACACTGCTTCGCACGAGAGACAACCCTCATATTGGGTTTGGGGTGTGCTGCAGGAGCAGATGGTTCTGCTTACCAGGCGATGGTGCGTATAGAATTTGATGGTAGTGTGACGCACATGATAAGGGTGACAGACAATGATAATGATTACAATTTTTTTCCAGTGTACTCTCTCATCCACTCTCGGTGTCAGTTCAGCTTTTCGTTTAGTAGAAAATTCGTTTTTTTTATCTCGTTACCGGTGATACTCTTTGTCGTCATTGATGGAGCTATGTTTTTATTGCTGGTCAATGGAACTGAATTGTTTTTTTTTTTTTTTAGGTCATCCCTTATTGATAAACGCAACGAGAATCTGGTGTGCGGTACTGTCATTGGTATGGTATCGATCCTATTTGTGGGATGGAAATTTTTTTCGTCGGCTGGTCCTTACCCTTGTGTAAAAACACTCGGATTCTATCCATGATAGATATATGCCGCAAGGTGACTGATTTCTAAGGGTTGAATTCTTAAATTGTGTAACGGTTTTTTTAAGTTAGCAACAAGGATGATTGTTTCATTGTGTAGCTGCATATTATGAGAGTTTACTCTGAGTCTAAAGTCGACTCATCAGGACGTAACTGCGTAGTGATAGACAGTGAGTGGTTTAGAGTGGGTCGGTGTAGGTATGTATAGCCGGTTTGAAATCACTATAAAGCCGTTGTTTGAACCTCTATCAATCCCATTTGCATTACAAACCTAATCTCTCTCCCAATCCCATACCCCATAGTGATTTGGAACACGCTCTACTTTAATGCAGACATTAGGTCTGTGTCATGTTTATACGTTAATCCCCAACACGTGCATCGGATAAGAACTGGATAACTTGTTGACGAATATTTTGACAGTATACTGGTAAAGTTCGATTCTGGCACGTCTTGGAACCCGATTGGGGACGTACGTTTATTGTGACCAATTTATTGAAGCATGAACCAGAAGGGTTCGAAAAAAAGGTCGACATTAAGTACATTATACATTCCTGCCAATTCTAGTGTTATTCTTGAATCTTGAATCTCATTTCGGCAGCTTGTATTCACGATCTTGCTTTTTCGGTCAGTTCGCGGTACCCTACCTACCCAATGTCATGAATCATGTGATGACAAAAGGTAATAGTCGAAAGAAATCAAAGCACCGAATTCAAGATCGATTACTTTTTGACTCTAAGTTTGGTACTCATGAAAGCAGATTAACATAAAGCTATCTTAAAATTTGCCCTACAAGAAAAGTCAGCATTGACTGTAATGCAGACAAGCTAGCAAATAACTAACTCTCTACTGATAAAGGCGATCCCCATGTACGAATTGAAACGGCAAGATACAACATATCCTCTATATCTTATCTATACAATAGCACTACAACAGGCTAACGAGAGATAACGGGATTTTGACAGCTGTAATCGTGCAAAACAGATATGGCCACGGATAAGTCGGCGGAGGACAAGGAGTCTGTTAAATGTCAGTAGATCACACATCGGAAGTCTTATCGGAGTACCAACAGGCCACTATGTAATAGGTAGGAAGACATGAAGCAAGGCTTGGAGTCAACGCTAATGATTTCTGTTGCAGTTGAATGTATGAGCAGAAGATGGAAACACTTTTCCAGTTTTCCACTGTAACTCTCTAGTCTCCAGCTATTCTCGATTAGAAAGCAAATTCTATAGGCAGGGGCGTAGCGAGGGTTCGAGCCTTGGGAAGGAGGGTGGTGACTATCATTGAAATGCCGACTTATTTCAGGAACTTGCCGACTGTATACAAATCATGAAGATCGGCCCAGCGGTTATCGAGTTATATCTAATCTAACGTCATCGAATTTCACCTCATAGAATATGTTTTTTGTATGGGAGGTCCCACGCCCTTTATCCAATTTTGACTAATTGGCCAATATCTTAATTCACCTGTAAATTTGAGCTCAATCGATTGGGTGGTCTTCGGGATATAGGATTTTGATTGTTTTTATTTGTATAGGAGGCGCCATACAGGAATGCCCCTGGGCCAATACCTAAAGGACCATTCACATGAGAGCGACCAACTATCTACCAACGAACGAATATTCTCAAGTTTTGACAGGCTGTTCATACATGAACAGTTTTCTCGGTCGAGGCAGTTCGCGAATTTCAGCCATCAGCTGTATTAAGAAAACAAGTTTATAAACAGTTTAAATAACGAAATTTCGTTTTCCAAACTTTTTGCCGCGAACGAAAACACCCTTGCCACGAATTGTCAAAGTTCGCACTCCACATCAATAAGCCGCGTTCCACAAACTAGCGAGTATCATATTCCTTCGAATTTAGCCTCAAATTAGAAATGCCGCCCGTTATTTTTCTAATGGAATTGAAACTCGCTAAATTTTAAGGATTTCAGTGGGAAATTCACCGATGCCGTCCGACCTTTTTAAAATCGAATCTAAACTCGCAAAATTTTAAGAAGTTCATGTGGAACCGTTGAAAATGCCGACTTGTAGGTATTTACAAGTTTAAAACCGAAACCTCATAAAAATCCAAACCTAAGACCTAATTTTTGAAAATTGCTCGTTGATTTACCGACTCTTGAAAAGCGTGGGGGGCCCCGTCTATAGGAGTACCTATACTATTTCGAAGAGGTTGCGCATATAGCTAAAGCGGATATCAGCAAACTACGGAAATTCCTCCAGAATTCAAAATGATTCCAAGAGTAGCAGATATACCACAATGGACCTAACATGCTCTTAGTATAAATTATTCCGGATGTAACGGATAATTGCCATCTAACTCAACCTAATCTAGCCTAAGCGTTTCCCCTCATCGCAGCTTCAACAGAGACTGCTGTAAGCTTCTCGCCTCGAAATGGAGTATGTATATAAACTGAACATTCAACATTCCAAAACATATTTCCTCCCTTGGTGTTCTGATCAGGATTCAGGGTCACTTTTTCTTCCAATTACGCCATCACATGCGTCATTACGTCCACACCTACTTGAGTATTAACAGGACATCTGTACAGAATCGCTATACAGAACGGCATCATCATTTTCAATGTCCCATCTATCCATCTACGTAGTAGCGCAGTAGTTAGTGTGCTGGACTACTGTGCAAGGGATCCCAGGTTCGATCCCCGGAAAAACACAAATTACATCTTAAGGTTTTTTCTACTGCGCCAACTCTCGCGAACGTCTGACAAACATCCGAGTATGACTGTCCTGAAAAAGCTTCTCAATTCAGCCGTTCGGACTCGGCATAAAATTTTAGGTCCCTTCCATTCGTTCCAAAAATAGAAACTCACACAAAACGAATGGTTGCGAGAAGCTAGGCCTTGGGTGTCTACCGCCTGTTGCGCCGCTTATTTTTTTTTATCTATTCATCTACGGGTTCAGGATGATTTTCAAGTAAAAATCTTCTGTCCCCGAATCTAAGTCATCAGGAGCAATCCCATACGGCTAGGAAAGATATTAGATTTGACCTTATAATGTGTCTACACAGAAGCACCTAATTGCTGGCACGTTCAGCGTGACCAAAGTATCGAAGCATGAACCTTTCTGTTCGGATATGCAACTGGTCCACATTGAAGACACCGCACAAACTCATAACCTCATGAGCGGCCTGGGCTGCTGCCTTTCTAGGGCACCCCACATCATCGTCTACGTCGATTTTCGATACCTATATACAACAGTGTTGTGTAGTTGTCCCCGAGTGCTTTAAATCCACAAAATAGTAAAACAAATAAAAAATTCGATTTAAATTCCATTTCTTCACTTAAATAGCGCTTTAAAGTTGAAAACGATTTACCACTCGAAGGAATGTAATTCTTATTTTTCGCAATCAAAAAAAAAAAAAAACCCGTCGGACGTTCCAACAAAAGCGCCCTTTGTGTCGTGTGAAAACAATGTGCACAGCCAACCGAATAGTTCCGGAATTGTCAGACAACTAGGCACACCTTTCCCAACCCCTATACTGACTGATATCCATAACAGCGCCAGCGACCAAAGAGTATACCTAGTTCTAGCGCAGTTCAGCCAGCAGATTCACACAATGAATAATGTGCAATCCTCTCAGAACGCACTCCAATTACGCATTCCGGAACGTCACACCGCATAGAACATCAACTTTCGACTTCTGGCAGCGCCATAGAAACATCTGCCCATTTTTTTTTTATTAGTTTCTTGATCGCGTACCTAACGCTTATCGTCTTGCAAAAGGGTCTTCTCTGTGCTATGCCGGTTTGTCCTCACCTTTTGACGAAAGAAATGCTGTTGCTTTCTATCCCCTCCCCTATCCCTGATCCATGCATTGGCACTGGAATTTTATCTCAAGGAAGCGTTCTTTTGTGATATTCCCTCTTTGGCGTGTGCAGTTTGGTGGCATATGCGATAAATTTTCTTCGTTCTTCGCCGAATACGTTGCACCATTTAACGCAACCTCCTTGCTGGTATGGTCGGGATGAGTGGAGTTTGGAGTTGTATTGTAGCTGAGTTATATAGGTTTATACGCTCTCCATCCATACACAATGGGGGCTAAGTAATTTATAGCTAAGCTACTATTGTTGCCGGATTAGGTAATGTGTAGGGATAAATTGTATGGTTTATGGATACCGCCCGAAATGAGAATGTATGTGTCCTTTTTGGGATTATCCTCGAAATGTTGGTTCGTTCATTTTTGTTTGCTCGTTCGCGTCGCGTGAGCGAAAAGCTTCAAATTAAATGTGCTTATTACGGTGTAAGTGGATTTGATTGATATAAGGGACCATTGTAATGAATTTATTTTCTTATCGATGCGATAAACTGTAAACAAGCGTATGAGTGGCAGACGTTAGCTGGTGCTGGTGCTGGTGCCATACCATGTGTCACTGTTCAAATAAAGGTGTTGATTATGTTGCATGCACGAAAAGTAAAAAAAATCGTTTATGGTTTTTTTGTTTGCTCTTTGATATGGGCATAAGGTGGTTGGAACCGGGGAGTTATTGTTCATCGATGTCAGAAATTAAGGTATCTATGAGCGGTTGTTATCGGTTGGAGGGTTCTTTAAAAAAAAAGCTGACTATTTATGGAATTGGCCCAAATTCCTTTGTTATCTTTGCTCCACATTTTGTTTGATTAATGTGATTTCATAATATTCAAATGGCCGCCAGAGGGTTAACGCAATTGACAAGGAGATGATTTTTTTCTTCGAAATTTCATTGCAAAATAAAAGCGTGGTGGCTTTTGTTGTTTGCATGGTGAATGGTGATTCATTAATCATATTCTATCTATACCTATGGGACTACAAACTAGTACAACATTGGGTGTTTTTATTGTCTAGCTTAGAGCATACCTACCTACAGCAAATGAGCATAAGCGGTCCGAATACTGAATTGTAACTCGGAGGTTCAGCGCAGTACAAAAAGACCTAACCAAACCTATAAGGTGGCGTGCAGAGATGGAAAATAGCCTTAACCATAAGCACAACTTGGTGGAGGTAGGTATGCGCAACTGGAGGGAGTTTGGTAAGGTAAGGATCCGCTATCTTAGGTATATCTGAAGAGGATTTTTAGTTGAGTAAGACCCTGATTCACGCCGAACTTTGGTAAATGCTATTTATCAGTTCTCTTTTATTGAAAGTGATATTGGACTTCGATGGAGAGTTGCTTACTGAAGGGGCTTCGTACACCCGTTCATAATCGCCACCTGAAAAATTGTGAGTCTTTCATTTATCTGCTATAGCTGTATCCCGGCTTTGACGTGCTCAGGAATTGTCTATGAGGAACATGCACATCAATGTTTTAAATTTAAAACTTCAGATCCCACGAGTGTTGAGAAATAACGTTTGCAGTTTCTATTTATTGTAAATGCCACGCCCCTTTGTCCGATCCCGCCCATAGTATATTAAATACTTTCAAAAGGCAATGAACGTCTCTTTACGCAATTTCAAGGCTAAAGCTGCCGTAAATGTCAAGATATTATAGGTATGTAGTTTAATCTTAAGATTTGGGTGCGTTTAGCGACATCTATCAGAAAACTATTGATCCACTCACATTGCTCACTTCATATAACCTAATTGTGTAGGTTTTAGCTTAATCGAACGATTACTTTTCGAAGTGTCGAGAAAAAGCGTTTGCCATTTTTTTATGGGTATGGGAGATGCCACGCCCTTTGTCCAATTTTGACCAAACTTCACAAAAAACCTTCCGGGCAAAACCTCAGGTGGTCTGAAAATGCGTGCTCAATTGGTTCGGTTGTTTTCGAAATATACGTTTTGCATGATTTCTGTATGGAAGGTGCCACGACCCTTTGTCGATTTTTTTTGCCTATGTCCTTCCTTGTCCTTCGTGCCAATTTTTGACATATGCTGACGACAATATGATATTTAACGTGACCAAACTGTCGAAGCATGGGACAGCATCGATCGGAGAAGTAGCTTCAAAATATTGAGGACCGTGTGCATTTTCGCATTCCACAAATGATCTCTCCAAGTCACCCCAGCGCCAGCAATACAATAGTCCTGATAACATCAGAATCACTTATCTGTCTCAAAATTTGCCCAGCTTGATGACCAGTTCTACAGGAAAACTCAGCATTGCTTCATTCAACTCTCGGTAACTTATTCCTTTTGAATGGGACGACCATTATACTCCGGATTTATTCACATTTACCTTTCAGAGTACTGACTTTACCTGAACAGCTCAGTGTTTAGTTTGCTGGACTTGGTACTGAAGAAGGGGTCTCAGATTACAAATGATATCTTAAGTTTTTTTTACTTCTCGTGAACGTCTACCAAACATAAACTTACTGCCGTAGAAAAACTTCTTAATTCAACCGCTCATCAGGGTCGGCATAAAATAAGAAAATAAAATCCTCGCACAAACGAAGATTCAAGGTCTAGTGTACCTATATGGATACTGTTTTAGGATCTTCCCTATTTTTGGTCTCCTTGAAATGCCTAGTATGTTCTTTATTCTATATAGGGACGGCTGGTGTGCGGTAGGCACCCTTAGGTTTGGAAAGTCTTAGCATATTTTTACCAGTTGAAGCCATGGAGCCGTGTACGGTATGACTATTTTGTCCGAAATACTGTTTCGGTCACGGCAGTTCAGCGTGAATTTCGTCGCCAATTCAACATCCGCACATAGAAATTGAGCTGTTCCCGCGCGAAATACCATTCGTCCTTGGGTTGAAGCAATGCGTACACGAGTTGTCTTAACGAACAGAAGACCTCCAGGTGCAGAGGCACTTGCGTGTTGCGTCATTGGTCTTAATTTTTTTTTTTTTAAGACGATTATGGGAATTCTGTTACCGTCAATGCGGAGAGCTATGTCAAGATGATCAACAACTTTTTGCGGGAATTACAACGAAGACGAATACTGATTCGACGTGTGTGGTTTCAACAGAATGGGGCAACAGCCTATATACACATCTAATGCATCAAAGGTCGTTATTAGCAATCGGTCGCGTTATTTTCAGCTTTGGCGACATTCAGATGACCTCCAGCCTCTACGATCCCCTGATTTAACCATGTGCAATTTATTTATTGTCGGGTCGTGTTTATGAGTACAAGCCCCGAAGACTGGAGGAATTGGCGGATATCAACTTCAAAGAACGCCTCCAGAAGCGTATCGCATATAATACATGCGACTTTCCACACTTTTCTCAAATGCTATAAAAAGACGAACCAGAATCTGCAAAAAAAAAGATTTTATGATTTTTTGAAAACCGTCCAAACTTTCTGGCCAGGGACGTAGCGAGGGAGTGGCGTGGGGGGGGGGGTGTGTCGCAGCTTTTCAAGAGTCGGCAAATCAACGAGCAATTTTCAAAAATTAGGTCTTAGGTTTGGATTTTTATGAGGTTTCGGTTTTAAACTTGTAAATACCTACAAGTCGGCATTTTCAACGGTTCCACATGAACTTCTTAAAATTTTGCGAGTTTAGATTCGATTTTAAAAAGGTCGGACGGCATCGGTGAATTTCCCACTGAAATCCTTAAAATTTAGCGTGTAGGTTCGATTTTTTTAGATTCTACGGTCGGCATCGGGGAATTGCCGACTGAAATCCTTAAAATTTAGCGAGTTTCAATTCCATTTGAAAAAGAACGGGCGGCATTTCTAATTTGAGGTTAAATTCGAAGGAATATGTTGCTCGCTAGTTTGTGGAAGTCGGCATATTGATGTGCATTGCGAACTTTGACAATTCGCGGCAAGGGTGTTTTCGTTCGCGGCAAAAAGTTTGGAAAACGAAATTTCGTTATTTAAACTGTTTATAAACTTGTTTTCTTAATACAGCTGATGGCTGAAATTCACGAACTGCCGCGACTTAGAAAAGGGTTCATGTGAACGGTCTGTCAAAACTTGCGAATATTCGTTCGATCGTAGATAGTTGGTCGCTCTCATGTGAATGGTCCTTTAGGTATTGGCCCAGGGGTATTCCTGTATGCGCCTCCTATACAAATAATAACAATCAAAGTCGTATAGGTATACCGAAGACCACCCAATTGATTGAGCTCAAATTTATAGGTGAACTAGCTGACCCGGCAAACGTATTGGCCCCGGATATTTCTTGTGAAAATTGGTCAAAATTTGATAAAGGGGCGTGGGTCCTCCCATACAAAAAACATCTTCTATGGGGTGAAATTCGATGACGTTAGATATAACTCGATAACCGTTGGGCCGATTTTCGTGATTTCTATACCTACAGTCGGCGGTTTCTGGCTGACCCTGTATATCAATGCCGTCCAATGACGACGAACATTTCGTTACCTCAAACAAAGCAGTGCGAACCTCCAAAATGATGCCCCCTCTGCGCCCCCTTCTGGCTGACCCTGTATATCAATGCCGTCCAATGACGACGAACATTTCGTTACCTCAAACAAAGCAGTGAACCTCCAAAATGATGCCCCCTCTGCGCCTGTAATTTATTAATCTCTTGTGTATTCGAATTTAACAACCCCGACGTCATGCAAGCCACCTATGCCATAAAAGCCATTGCGTTTTCACAGTTATTATGATGACTGTTTCCCGAGCTGTTTCCTTTAATGACGGTAGGTAGCTATACCTACTTATAAATAAAAGTGCGAAAAACTTCGCTCCATCTCATGAATAAATTCCACAAGGAAATTGGTCTAAAAATAAGCATTCAACTGAGTTAATAAAGTTATTTCTGATTAACATGCGATGCCACTTAGCATCATGCAAATCTAATAACTTAGCCGCTGATTAAAACTCACTTAAGACCGTCAAATCTGGCTTCCAGAAGCCAAGCGCCTCCATACATATTCATATGCACATCATCACCAAATTGGCGACACTGTACAAGCTCGATGAACGTTTCTGTTGTGTAAACGCATCAGAAATTAAATACACACGCGACGTGTGATATTACTCACTCTCACTTCACTATCCTGTCCTCATTCATCAACAAAAAGAAAGAGATCCGAAAGTATCTATGACTATGACCATGAGTGCCGTTGTCGTGTATTCAAAATCTACCTGAGATAATCAAAATATTCATCATCGCCATCATCCGCCGCCGCCACCTGGGGGATTTGTTTACCTCAACGCTAATGATGTGGTGTTCTCCGTCCCCACCAGAGAATGTGAGTCATATAAGTCAAACGCTATCTAAATCGAGAGTGAACGCTTCACGAATCGATCGGGTGGGTCCCGCTTTCGCATCACTATACCCACATCCGCTCTATAGGCTGCGAAAGCCTTTGTTTTGTTGCTCCGAATGGAATGTCTCACTAGAGATTCATTGGAAATATAACGACTCACCCCGGCTTCGTTGGTCGCTTCACGCTCGCTATAGTTGCTGAATTTCACTTCAGCGGGTCTGGTGGTTTGAATCCATTTTATCTCGAAAGTGATGAATAAAAATTCGCTCAGGAAGCGAGGACGATATAAACGAGATTCCTCTACGGAGCATCATCATTACTGGCACGATGTCATTCATTGTTGTTGTTGTTGTTTTTGTTGTCATTCGCGTTTGTTTGAAGTCAACAGCATAATTATCAAAACCAATATCTACAAGCGAAAGTAAAGCCCCTTAGGGCTAATAGATAGAGAGCTACAGTGCGCGTATACATACCCAGACCGATATGTCATTGGAATTAGTGTTCGGAGTATGGAAAATCTGTCGTCGCATCAGAGAGTTATGGCCCAACGCCTTGCCCCACGACCGCATCAACATTCGCATCTTATAAGCAAGCTCGACGCGAAACTTTATGGAAATTGAGGTTGCTCTGCGTATAGTTATGCGGTGTGGATTCTCAGCTAGCTTATGAGACAATCACTTGTAATAATTGGTGCTTTTGGTAGCCTTGAACTTTGAGCGATGATGCAGAACCTAGACAGCAATATATTCTATGCTGATGATGTAGAAGCATGTGGTGTACGAAGAATCATAATTTATTATTGCTATGAGGTTGAGATAGATAATCCATTTTCGTTAGATGAGATTTTGATATAGCTAGGATATAGTCGGTCTATATATAATGCCCTAAAATACATTTTCTTTAATGAGCTTTCAGAAATTGGAGATTGTGTACGTATTGCACCCTTTAAGATCTTACGCGACCTTATTCGATAATAAAATGGTGGATATTTTGGTGACCTTTGGAATATGAATTTATTCGTATGTTGTTGAGTGGGCTCTAGGTCGACCTAGTATAGTTGGCTGTTATGATGAGAAATCTTCTCAAGCTATGATAAATTACATTTTGTATTACGCTAAAAGTCAATTATTAGCCTAACATTCGGCATCCAACTGCGGGATCGTGCGGGTTATGCTCTTAGATTGGGGGACCTAGAGGCCCGTTGGTACGGACTACATAGCACGTCTTGGAATCCTGGTTGGGGACATGCATTTAACATGACCAAACCACCGAAGCATGGACCGCTCCGTTCGAAGAAGTAACTGCTAGACATTGAGTTCCTCACGTATTCTGGTGTTCCTTTTACAATCCCTGCGGGTCACACCAGCAATACAACGAAGGAATCTCATTTTGGCAGCTTATATCCGCCATCTTTTGCTCATTACCCAAATCTCATGCTCATTAAAAGCTGACAATTTATAGATTCAGTCCTCTTAATAACAGAATGGGCAAGCTGTCTCAAAATTGGCCCATCCTGACCAATCCTACAGGAAAACTCAGTAAAACTGCTCCACCTGTTTCAATGGGACTTCACTAACAGGCAGACTGCATTGAACATGCGTTCTGGAGATGACCATTACTTCAGATTTGTTCACATTTATTTTCTTCTCAGCTTCAACACAAAAGACTATACGGACCGATCGAATGCGCATTGAGTTCATTCAGTCTGAGAGGACCCAAGGATGACCAAGTTATCCGTTTAGAGTAACCTTATCCTCAGGTCTCCCAAAGAATGCGCTGTAACATCCAGTCCATATACATATAAGTAGTGAAAACGTGAGGAGACAAAACGTGAAAGTATTGATTTAACGCCGTTTACCCGAACCAGCGTTACCGATGGACAATATGAAAATGTCTCCAAAAAATGTCGCCCGAGCCAAAAAATGCGTCCCACCCAATTTAACGAAAAAAACCTTAAATTATACAGTTTTTTAAAAAAAGAGATTTTATTCTAAATGAAATAAATTTTAAGTAAAAAAAAAAAAAAACAAATAAAAAAAAATTACATTTCATGTAGAGAGTTCTTCTATGTAGCGTGTGCGTTAGTCTCGCAAAAACTCAAGAATGGCTGAATCTATTTGGATGATTCTTCTTTTGCTTTGTTGGTCTTTAATCAGGGGTGGCTTAGAAAATTCGGAAAGCCCCAAATGAAAAGCCGGAAAATCGAAAAAAATTAAATTTCCATTTTTTATGGGAATATACCTACACCACCAATGTTCACAAAACTCGAAAACCGCACCAAACCGATTGATCTCAATTTTAGGAGAATCTTTGTTACTGGCCCAAAGGTGTTTTTGTGAAGTTTGGTCAATATTGAACAAAGGGGCATGCCACTTCTCATACAAAAAATTCGTAAATATCTTATATCTCGGAAACCACAGAATATATTGAGGTCTTTCGACGTCATATATCTCAAAACCACCGAATAGATTGAGCTCAAATATTGAGAAATTCTTTGTTATTGGCCTGAAGGTGTTTCTGTGAGATTTGGTAAAAATTGGATGAGGGGCGTGGCACCTCCTATACAAAAAAACTGGATGTCAAAAGTTATAAGACTGTTAACATTGATGCGTATTGTCAAAATTGAAATTTGGTAAATTCACCTCAATTTTTATATGTAAATAAAAGACATTGAATGCATTTGAATACGAACGAGTTTCATTTAATCACCAAATGAAACTTAAACTGTAGACAGTGCGGCCAATATTGCCGATCTCAATGAACTGGAGTTGGAAGGTTGATTGGGATTCACAATCGCAGAGATAAGTTTTAGGTGTTACGAAGTTCACCGGGTCATCTAGTAGATAAAATTTTTGGGTGTTATTTGGGAAATAAATTGAAGTTTTGAAAATGCGTCCCAATGTCGCCTGAATTTGTGAAAGGGGTCCAAAAAACGCTTATTTCGAATTGTGGTCGCCACGCGCCCGACAGAAGAAAAGTCGGCATTTGCCGACTTATGTCGCCCATCGGTAACACTGACCCGAACACAGCTTATGTACAGGTTGTGTAGTGTAAAGAGATTCAGTAGCTCTCAAGAGAGAACCGACCGACGATTCCATACTCCTGTAATACACTACAGAGTCTACTTAATTGGTCATAATCGTGGCATACTCCCAAGCCTTCACAAGTACCATTCTGAGAGAGAATAACTGGCCGATTGTGCTTCTGCCGGGACGAACACCGTACTGCGCAGCTCATCCCCAAGTCGTGACCCGACCACAGCTCTGCAACGGGTTTCCAGCACTTTGGAAAAATCGTTTCCGGGGAGTTTTAAAAGTGATGTACCCCTATAATTGAAGCAATCCCTTTTATCCCCTTTCTTAAAAGGGATCTGTTAATCGCTGGGTGTTTCGCCGCATTCCAAGGTCACTTTAGTGACACGAGAGAGTCCTTTAACCCCTTTTCACCTAAGGCCTTGAGCATTTCTGGCCGGATTTATCCACTCCGACAGATTTGCCAGCATTTAGCGATTTGATCGCAAAAGTGACTTCTTCTACCGTGGGACTATTTTCCGTCCTCCTTAATGTGATGGATCTGTCATCTATTCAATACCCTAGAATGGATTGAACAAATTCAGAAAAGTGCTAGCTCCATCTGTGCGCAAGAGGTTCTCCTCATTGGAAAAAGTGTACCATCTTTGGACTACAAGTATATTGCCAGTGAAAAAGTTTGCTGATCTTATGGCCAATTGTAGCGGCAGACACCTGTAAGACTGGTCGGACTTCAGATTGTATAGACCCCCATGTTTGAGTTGTTACTCTGTGTAACCCTTTTCGAATGTGACTTGTGTATTCTGTTACATTATAGATTTGCGGGGTACGATGACAATGTAGTAGGAAGACAAATCGCTCGCCCGATCAAAATATTGCTCTGTCATATCTAACAATATATTAATTAATTCAATTATTAATTAGTCCCCTTGTCACCAATACTATTTGCTGTAAATTAAAATCTGTGTCGCTCCTAGCGCTATCGATAAGTTTTTTTTTTCCTGCAAATTAAAATGTTTATTAAACACAATTTTATCTGCGTGACATTAAAATTACATTTATTTAAGTCCAATTAAAATATGGTACAAAAAAACAATTATTCATTTACACAAACAGCTCGAAATTATTCCAATATATGGATGGCTTTCACTTAGTGCACTCAAAATTGTTTCCATTACACGGTAGCGTATTGTAAAAATCAGATTTATTTTAAATTAAATAAAAATGTTCAAATGCTGTCCGGATGGCCCTACAGCTATATCTCCTCTCATAACGGATGTGCGGTTTTAGATTACATCTACATGCATAAAGCAATGCAATAACAATAGGAAAGAGGGATTTTCGAAAACTAACCTGGTAGGTAGGTGTATCTGTACTAATTGGTATATTATTATTTTATTAAACATTTTCGAAATGTTAAAGTTTTTAAAGAATTCATGCATAAATCACGTGGTGTTGTTGTGGAACGAAAAACGTTTCAGACTCATAATTAAAATTTAATATAATAAAGCAAATGAGATGTTAATCTAAAGCAATTAGGAATAGTCCGTGACCTTTGGGCTGGGAAAGATGATGGAGGCATAAAAAATGCGATTTTTTTTTTACCTGTTTGTAGGTATTTAGTTTTGCATAATTTCAATGTTATTTGTAAATTTAAATTAAATGGGTTCGCAATTAGGTAAAATTGGACATATTAATTTAACTATTGGAATGATTTTACTATTCGTTCATGTAAATTCATTTACAATCTTTAGACTATCTTTCGAATAAACGAATAAAGAGCGAATAAACTGAGTAAATTTTGAATTTGAGGTATAAAATAAACCGCTTTTATGTGGGTTGGTGACATTCCACAGAGCACAAGTATTTCAATCCTGTCACTAATGTAAAGCCGACTTAATGTGATAGCAGAATGTATAAATGGGACTTGTTTTCTGATGTTTCAAAAACACAAAGCCGATGGTCTGCAAACACTAAAAGAGCTCAAAAGACTTCTTAATTGAAAATTCGTATGGCATTTGTGGTATAGAACTGCGAGTCCATCGTGCGAAGGTCCTACCTATCAACGAAACAGCTGACTCACTGGCTAAAGTTGGCGCGACAATAGCTACCACTTATCGGACCTTAACCCCTCTCTGGTGTCGGTAAAAAATATTTCAGGAACTACATCAAGAGCTTGTCTCAAACGGAATACAATGAAGGCTGGCTTAAAACACATATGCAGAACTGCACCAAACAATTTTTTCCAAAACTTTCACCCATAAAATCATACTCTCTCATTAATCTGGACAAAAATAACCTGAGAATGCTGACCTGACAGGTATAATTAGTGGTTTTGGCCATGGGCTGGGCATGGCCTCATGAAAAAACATCTTCACCGATTTAGCGTCTCAGCGGAACCCACATGTATAGACCCTGTATTGACAGTGACGGATCCTCTCTTCAGATACTAATGGAATGTCCGGCTCTCTTTTGTCTCAGAAAGAATATCCTTGGCGAGGAAATCGTGACTAAAGAAAATTTGCTGACATACCCCCAGAGAAGAAACTTGTCTTCCTGACTGTCTCTGGAGTAAAAAGATGGCTCTAGAAGCTCATCAGGGAAGGCACATTATAGGCTCCTTTTAAAGAGGCCGCAGTGCCAGAGCCCCATGAAGGCTTACCCGACTTATAATCTATCTATACATATCTATCCCACATATTATCAGCACCACTCTACCGGAAACGTTATTTTTCTTTAAAGTGTTCTCAAACAGAATAGTGAAGCTCCATTAACCGCTAGATATTACTAACGATATGCCAATTTTATACTAACCTTATGTGGTTTCTATTATCCTGACAAGTGTCTTAAGACTTAGAAATCTGACCTTTACTAAAAAAAAAAAAACTATCTTTGGCTTAATCAATGACATTTTTAACCACACCAATACGACTTTGTCCCTCCGAGCAAGAATGGAAAATGGGCTGTACGAAGTACGATTCCTCAGGTTTATATCCTTTTCAGAAAAGGACTAATCACATATGATAAACGAGATTTTGAGCTCATTCATTAATGGTTTTCCAGTCCAGCTTTAAAAATGTAGGTAAAGATTGCGCCACTCGTACCGTACCAACTTGTTCCGTCGAATATAATCCCTATATTGTTGAGGCCTTGGTTCACCCCGAACTGTAGAGCCGTCTAAGTAAGTAGGAAGCTATATATTCATGTACCTACATGTACACCTCAGAGATATGACATTTCATAATTCTTGTACTTTGCAATTAGTCTTTTGACTTGAAAACTTACTTCCTCAGCATACCAAGTCAGTCAATTGAAGGAAGCAAAACTTTCTATAGTTTCTCGCCTCTCGCCCCCCAAGTGGAGATATACCCAGTAGCTGTATATAAAGGGGTAACTTTATATTGGCGAATATGAAATTCTGTCGATGCGTTCGGTCTTTGCTGCCGGCTGGCATATGATAGCTGTAGCTTGTCTATATTTCGTTCGGGTATAGGTGCTGCAAGTTACTCAAGTTCTGTATTAAAAGCTTAAAATAATTGTGTGCCATTATGAGTTTTCTGGTAAATGTCGCTTTTATATACCTAGTGTGCGATTTTATGCCACCTTCCCTTACATGCGACGACTCTGAGGGGTCATCGGGCATCTTACCCCTCAGCATTCATGTTCTTCTAAACTTAAGCCACGTTACATAATGCAATTACATAAATGTACATATACCTATATCAAACAAGGAATTATCCGGCGCTTTGCTCCCGTTACACCGTTACAGAAGTATAGCCCGTCCCAACTTAAGTGAACATTTCTTGCGCAGGTCTCTTCACACCAGGGATTTTATTATCTTACCTACAACAAAACTACTTTTCCAACCAGAACTACAGCTAAAAAAAATATGTGCTCATTTCAAATAACAAACATACCCCTGCTTGGGAAGACATCTCACTCGATCGACGATCGACTGATCGATCGAGCCTCGAGCCATGACATGACTGATTGTCCACACAATACCGTGCGTCGTTGGCTTATGCAAAAGATACACATTTACCCACCCCAAAGAAGAGGGAAATTTGCTGGGTGTTGCACTTCTCAATTAGCTATGTGTATAGTAATGAAAGCCAAAGTTCTGAGTAACTTTACTATAACAGCGTGGAACCCACTATGTATTAAAAAGTTGAAATGGAATTCGGTATGCTTTGTGATAAAGTAGAGAAAAGCATTAACAATTTCATGCGATCAAAAATCCTTAAGAGAAAAAAATTTACCTTAAATAAAGGCCTACCTACTGCGCGTGTTGGGATCTTTCTTTTGCTTTGGGACGGGCTATACCTACCTATACCCTCGGATGTGCTTTGCTACGCACAAAACAAAAAAATTTTCCCCATACAAACCGAGACCCGCTTTTTCCGTCGCCACAGGTACCTAAATGGGCTTTCTCTATTTCTTATATAAAGTATAAAAACCGAGTTTGAAGTAAATCGTATGAAAATTAAGAATTTACCATACAAATTTTGACCCAACTTTCTCCCTTTTGAAGTTCGAATTTCCCCAAATCGCTTCTGAGTTCTCACTTTGGCCATAAACAGAAGTTTGTTTCAAAATATGTATCTGTTTCCTAGCTCTTACCATTTGAGCTAGTCGTTGAACTGTGAACTGTCTGCATCTACCTATTTACATAAAAATATCTACAGAAAGAAAGTCCAAAGCATTTAGTGGATTTTCTCTAATTTAAAGGTAAACTTGTTTGTAACCCTATAAGGTGAAATCTACAAACAACTAAATCAGTGCAGTTATGTTGGAACATACCTAAATTACAAACCAATCATTGATTTTCAAGAAAAAAATATAACTCGTCGACTCCTCAATGTCTGCCACATAAAATCCTGTAAACATCTATACGAAAGAGGCAGCTGCTCTTTACTTCACCCCAAATTAAAATACCAACTCAGTTATGTGATCTTCTGTGCATTGCCTAATCCATACTCGCATTACTCATTAGTCGAAGTGAAATTTCTTGAATTTCTTACATCCTCAGAGTCAGCAAAGAAGAAAATCCGAAAATTTTCAACAATTTCACCCTTAAAATATAGTACCAGGGGTGAACATCCTTCGATTTATCGAACACGAACAAAACAACCCTCTGTCGCTATGAGTGTGAGTGAACTCACTCGCAAAAGGTGCAAGCTGCATGCGCATGCCATACCATAAGGCGCCCATTAATAAAGCAATAGCGAACAACCACCACTCACAGTCTCACTCACCTCAAAATTCAACGATCGATCGTGTGTGTTTTGTATACTGTACAGAACGAGAACAATACAGTGTGGCTGTCAAGCTATCCGACAACGACCAAGCCCATAGAACACACAGTTGTCACAACGGCACGGCACACATTTACCCGGCTGACTCAAACGGAATTCTGCTGCACAGCCGAACGGACGTGTTTAGTTGAGTGACAAACGCGCGCGGTTTGAAAATATTTTCTTTCCTTGATCATTCGTCAGAAATGGATTTTTAAGGTGCATACAAGGCGGGGGTGCAGGGCTATTAGAAAATCGCGGCTATATTTGGGACATCGGTGATAACTGATAACTAACTTTTTTGTGTTGGTTTGTTTTATCACATTATCGATAGTGAAGTGTACGTGATAAGGAGTGTCGCCAGCGATGTTCATAAGCATAACTCGCATACAAAAAAGTTTCAACTAAAAGTTCTTGATAAACAAAGTTTCGACAATTTATGTGTCAGTGTCAGCTATAAATGCAAATTAATGTGAAATAACTTTACCAATCCGCGAGTGTCATATTGTTTAGAATTTCGCTTGGGTACACACATTTTATGTATTTAGTTTGCGCGGTGTACAGTGACAGAGAGTGTGATTGATCGAATTTGGATTACATTGATGTGATCAGAATTAAATATCTCATTAAGTGCAACGTGAACAAGTTTGCGGATTACTGAGGATACTATTGCCTATTGGATATAATACATCTACTATTTAGGAGAGGATATTGAACTTACAACAAAAAAAAAAACAAAGGTAGGAATTTGGAGGGTTTCCACTTTCAGTGATTTTTATTACTTTTTACATAAAGAAAAATAAAATCAACATGGACACTAGACAGTTTTACTGTTTGTTGTTATTGTGACGCGAGGCGAGAGTTGGTTGTCAATTTAAAATTGATCTTTTTATGGTTTGGATGTAGGTAATGATATTTGATGGTCAATTTGGAAAATTAGGCAATTTGGAATTTCATTCAAAAGAACACATTGATACTGTAGGCATGGTCTAATTTTATGCGAAGTGAATGTGTATGGAATAGATGTATGTAGGTACCTACCTACCTCTGTTATTGTCGACAGTTTTTAATGTTATCGATAGTGTAATCTTAGAATACAAAAACGTACGGGTATTAGGTACGTTATCACCATTTGGTTGAAAGTATTTGCACTATATTCTTACGAAGTTACTATTCGGCCGTTGACCCCGTCTAATAATTTCCGAAATCGTTAAAAATCAATTTTTGTAAGTGTAAAAAGGATTAAAAACAATAAAAGAACTAAAATTGTTAGAAGGAAGATAATAATCCTACCTAAAACTGTGAATATGGCAACATTGCTTGTACGGCATGTATAGGTACAATAACTTTGGCTATGTAAAATAATACCAGATTCTTGTAGGACATTAGGTATTAACAAGAACATTTTACTATGGAAATGGAGACAATTAAAAAAAAAATATCTAGATAATACAAAATATTTAAAATGAGAAAAAAATTATGAAAAAACAACGGCAACACTTACAATGAAGTAGGTACTATACCGTTTTAAAAACCAGTATTTTTTTTTTTAATTTTCTGATTACCTACTAATTACTAATACGGAATTGTTCCTATTGTACCGTATAGAATATATATTGGGTCATGCTATCCCCCCGCAGCTGCAACCCACCTGATGCTTGGGATCACTGTTTGGAATTTGGAATAGGTGCGAAGTTGGATATAATCAAAGTTTCTTTAAATCTGTTTCAAACATTGCCAAAAAGTAGGCATTTTCATTTCAGACTTGTTTTCATTATTTTTTATTTTAAAGGAATAAGTGGCATCACGGCAATTTTTTTAAACTTCGAGTTTTCAAAATGCTCTAAACATGAAAAAATGGTTAAAAACGTTGACACATTGTAAAAAAATATAAAAAAAATGTTTGCAAGTCGTTTTATTCCAAATTGAGTAGATCTAACACTTAATTCTACTCAACATCCTTTGATTGAGTTAAGACATTCATTTTATGAGGCAAATCCTAAAACAGTTTTGAAGGCAGAAATTAGGTTTAACATATTATATTTAAATCAAATTATTTCTATCAATATTTTACCCCTGTGCTGTGCCCACGAAAATTATTATGTAACCTGTCAATAGTTAAAAAAAAATTGTCTTGGGTTAAAGGTTCATTGAATTATCAAGCAATCTGTTCTGTCAAATTTTGTCAACGGAACAAAATGTGTCCAACTTGCCATAGATTCCTTTACGAACGGAGTTCCAATTGGCTTAAATAATAACTAGTTATCGTTATCGTTGCCTAATTATCTGACACTATAGAAAACTGTCAACAAATTATTATAGTATTTGGGGAACACATTATTTTTAAAGGACTTTGCGTGCGATCTAATGTCATTTTAAATTGTGCAAAAGAGCTATATTTTACTATCAGTTCGGCCCTGTTTTTTTATCCTTTTTGAAAATTTGTTCACTTTTGTTGAGTTTTAGTTCCCTATTGGACAGGAAAAGCAATCTTTTTTAGGTCTACACCAAAATATATACCTGAATTCTAATAAGTTTGTCATTCGCTATTTTGTTTACTACCTACTCATTTACTACAGTGTTAAAAACATTGTTTAATAAATGTCAGTACAAATGACTGAGGAATCTGATTATGAATAAACGGTGTCCGAAATAGCTATAATTCCGGTGAACAATTTTTTAAAAGATGTTTTAAATAATAAAAAACGACGAGGTGGCTGTTTCTTATGTTTATTATCAATCTGTATTGCCCATGAAACCTGATATAAGGCCCCATGCACACGAAAGTGCTAATCCAAAACACGTTCTTGTCCGAAGTATGTTTTGAGTTTCATATATGTACCTACTTTTTAGTGCCAATAATTGTCAAAACAATGAATATAGTATACTCTATACTATTGTATAACAATTTTTTTTATTAGTCAAGCTTTTTATTTTTCAAGGCCTTTGTGTCCAAAAATTATCCAAGGATATAAGTCGAATAATTTCGAATATCTACATAGGTATTTCGATATTTTTTTGTATGTTTGACATAAAGTTAGCTGGGAACTTATGTTTGTTGAAGCTATGGTTGAAGTCAGTAGGTCAAAAATTGACACGATTTTTGACATGTGTTACAGTAGCTTTGGACCCATTCTCTTCTGCATGTGGAATTGTGCAACCAAAATTACCTACATAGGTACAATTCATTTGTGTATCTTAGTATGTACATATCTACCTATTTACTATTTAGTAGGGTGTAACAGTAGCATTGGGTTTGTTTCACGACGAACCTACGGCGCCCGATCGCGTTCGATATTGCACTGAGTTCGCACTGATCTGTGTTCGAGGTGAGCACTGGGGGCGCCCAAGGTATTCAGTCAGGGCAAGTGTTCAGTGCTGGATTTTGCTGTCAATCGTAGCTGTCATTTGGGTCATGTTTAAAGAAATGTGTTTTACAACATTAACATCATTAATTAAACAAATTAATGTCATTGTTGGTTTTAAATCTATAGATGTATCACCTACTAAATTTTTTTAGTGATAGGTCTCAGGGTTACATTTCGTGTTCGACATGAAACTAAATTCCACTTCTCAGTGCCCACTATGTGCGCCCTAGGGCTAACTACGTCGAACGAACCTATTACTAAACCCAGCTTCCTAATATTCACAATAATCGTTTCGGTCACAATAGTTCATTTAGAAGGAGCTATCGGTTATTGATCCCAATACTTGTAACCTATCATAATGCTCTTAAAGACATTTCATCAAATACCTTGGCCACAATGTTAAAGATATCTAACACTTCTTCATCTTTGTATCGTTGCTTTTGTTGTAATGGACGAATTAGCTTACAACAACTATTATAATTGGATCGCTGTCATATCAATTAATGACATCTTAATTGCCACTGACAGGCGTCCGTACAACTAAACCATTTATACACAAAGTAAACAAGCAAACTAGTTCAAAGATTATACTTTTAAGGTAAAGAAAGAAGCACTACCAAGAAGAAAGAGTAGCCAGTGGGTTACCGCACTATACGTAAGTCAAACTAAATAACCAATGCGGAACAATTGCGTCTAAACCGGGACTTTCATGTCAAGTTCAATGAAAATAAATCAATAGACTCACGGCTGCCGATCGCGTTCCAAAAAAGGCGTTGATCATCAATTAAAGTGGAAAGCAAAAAAATGTGCATAAACAATACGAAGAATGTCAAACCTGTCATGACTGGCTACTGTAGAATCTTCTGCAAAGACGTCTTAATGGGAAACTGTAATAACAATTAAACCCGATACTCATCGCATTGTTTTTTTTATTTCTCAGAAAACAATTTTAAATAAACTATTTGTGCGCACATACGGTCGAGTCATCGCACAATCACAACAGACCGAACGGATGATGAGTCACTTTTGTAAAATGTTCTTTCTGTAGGTAGACTTAAATTATTGAGCTCAAGCTCACTTTATCGCAAGTCGATTTTGAATAAATGTCATAGCCATACCCAGCTCATGGTATTTCCCGTTCATAACAGATGAGACAGTTAAATTGGTAGCAATTCAGATAAGAATTTCCAACTTTAAATGAAAAATATAATGTGGAAATCTATTGAAGAATTTTGCGAAATGACGTAGTAAAGCACGATTGACAGACGCAAAAAAAAAATCCCAGAAATTCCTAATGAAACTGGTTTTGTAATTAGCAAAGCATATCATTTGGACTAACCACCTGTCTATTTTTATCTGGTATATTTTAGCGAGCAGATTATAATGTAATTACTAGGGGATTAAGAATTTCATAAAAAATCCATTTAATTTCCATTTTCACTTATCAAGCGGATAATATTATTTCAGTGTAAACGGATGAGGTGATTACAGCGACAGAGATGGACTTTTTGTTGAACAGATTTTTGAAAATTGTGATGAGGGGATTTATTGCTTCGGCCTTATGGTCTCTTATGTATGACCTGTATAAACTTTGTTCACATTATTTAAAATAATATTCCTAAGCTCTCGCGAACGTTTGGAAAATATTGGCGAGTCGTCAGCATAAACTTGTAGGTAGGTCCCTTCCATACGTCAAAAAAATAAAAACTGAGACAAACGAATGGTTGTGAGAAGCTAGGCCTAAGAGGTGCCTATACGGACCTGTTGCGCTATCTACTTATTTATTTATTTACTCCTAACTTCTTTATAACCTCAATAACTTCGATACACACAAAAATAGATTACTCCCATATAAACTCTCATATTCATACAAATCCAGCTGCTATGCCTATTGCCTATAGGTACTCGTCAAATGACATACAGTCAACTCTCGATTATCCGGCATTCTATTAACCGGGAACCCTATTAACCGGGAAATTTTTTGTCAAAAATTAATTAAAATTTATATATTTAGAAATCGATTATCCAGGATTTACTCTATTATCCGTGATCATTTTCAATAAATTTCTTTAATTCTTGCAAACAAAAACCAACGAAACCTAACATACAAGGTTTTGTTTGTTTTTGTTTGCATTCTTCTGTTAATTTTTCTCATTCAGTATGTAAATCGATTTACTAATAATGGTAAAACATTGCATAAAGTGGGTTTCCTCTTTGAGAATATCATTTTCGATTATCCGGGATTTTCGATTTTCCGGTATGCGCTCGGTTCCGAGAACCCCGGTTAATCGAGAGTTGACTGTACTAGGTAGAGTCAAAAGAGTCTAGACTCTAGAATGTCGGTATCCCGCACGTTCATTGTGCGCTCTTAATCACTCACGGCGCCCTCTTTACGGCTCAGGGCTCATTCCGTCGTCTTTTAGTTCGAGCTTCCCTCGACCTCGACCCATCCGGTTTTGATTTCTGTCGCTTTTTCGTTTCATTTCATCGGAGTTCGGGATTACCTACTGATCTAAGAAAAAATATCACTTCAAAGCTTAAAATTGATTATGGCAAATAAATTGTCGTTGATATACCTACGCGCTATTGTGAGCTTTTGGAGGTAAATGTAAAGTCTAGACTTAAATTAAAAGCTATACAAGAGTATCATCTAAATATGTTTTTTTGACAGCCATTAGCATAGGTACTATTGGTCTGAAACCCGAGTTTCGAACACTTAAATAATGTTACGATCAAATAACTTTGCCTTCGTTTTTCTACCATAAAATAATTGTCGCTGTTTCATTATGACTTTCACTGTTAAATTTGTTCCTGCTGTCAAAGTTGCTGTTGCTGAAACCAAATCGGTGAAAACTATAGAAACTAATGCAAAAATTGTAACCTCGGTCTGTTTGGCGTCGACCATCTCTAGATCCTTTCGGTTTAGGTACTTGAGAAATTCATGGGTGGGATTCTGTAAAAAACGAAACGAAAACCGCTTTCGTTTTTACTAAACCTGTCTCTATCATATCTATGATAATAGACAGAGACTGCTATGGTCGAAACGAAAGCGTTCGATCGTTTTCGTCTTACATAATCTGGCCCCATATTTGGAATTTTTTTGTATTCGCTTAAACGCGTAAAATCATCATAAAGTGTGTAAAGTGCAGAAATTTACCACCTGGTAAGTAAACAGTCAGATTTTGTGTACGGAGAATAGTTTACGCATCAGACTTCGTAATTTTTCCGTACGATTTAGGCTCTGAATCGGAATTCGGAAATCAACCGCGGAAAGTTACACAAATCACAAATGTCAAACTTTGACAGACAGTCTTAGGTATGAATTGTTTGTTTGTTTCCAGAGTTTTTTTTTTTAGAAAGATCTCAAAATAACGATAAGTACCGAAATTCAAGTAAAAAAATAATTTTGATTACTTGACAGTCGATTTACGCAATTTAAGCAATGACATTTCCGAGGGGTGTTCACTTAAAGCACCGCAGAAATGTATACATTTACGAGCTGCATAAATTGATCAGAATAAGTGAATGCCCTTATTCTAATTTTTGCACAATTTGCGTAATTTTAGGCCAAAAGAGTGCTCTCAGCGTCAAAATGAAATAACATGATGATAGTTGAATAATGAAAATATTGACGGATATTGTATTTACTATTATTAAAATGTATTACATTTGAAAAATGTGTGTGTAAGTTTCCACAAAGCCAGTTTTTTTTTCTATCTTGTATAAACGTACAAATACAAATTGTAATAGATGAACCTTACACAATAAACACTAACATTTCATACACCTATGTATATCTATTCCCAATTAGCTACTTTACTACTTAAATTCTTATAACTGTAAACTGAATGTCAAATAAATTTCACTTAATTAAAAACGAACCCTGAAAACCATTAGATCTAAACATTTTTGATGGCATTGAAAACCCCCAGCCATCATCATCGTTGTCTCAACCGTCAAGTCGATACTGTACCTACGAGTATATCTAAATTACAATTTAATGAGAAATTCCCATAATGGCGAAAACGAGACAAACACTGAGTGGCGATGACGACTTGACGAGTTCTTAATTATTAAATTAAAAATAAAAAAAAATAAAAAAAAAATACTGCGAATGCGGGTGTAATTTTAAATTTCTTCACTCCATCATTCACAACTTTCTTTACTTCCGGTAATGGACAGGCGATTAAGTAAACGAGACGATTCCGTTATTTCCGTAAATATTTCAAGACATTTTGTATCAATTTATTTATACAAGAAGTAGACACAGACAGTATTTTTTTTTTTTTGATATAAAAACTACGTGCAAATTCCATTCAAATGAGAAGAAGCAAATTGCATAAAGATCATTATTAAACAATTCGAAAACAAGCTGTCATGCGTGTACATGAAAGAATGCAATGATGTATGCTTGTAATAGAATTACTAGTTATGACAGTGAATTTGTCATTGATTGTAGTTGATTCGTGGTGCTAGAGTAAGGAGTGCCCTTGAACGTGAGTTGTATGCTAATTTAGTGACAAAATAATGTGCACGCCGACGACGCCTACAGACAGTAGCTGTCAATTTTTGGTTTGAGGTTTATAAGCTAGAGATCGGGGGCAATGAAAGGCGGTTGAAATTATTATGCGACTTGAGATGACATTGTCGCATATTGATTGGCATTAGTCAATTTGATTGCAATTTTAAAAGATGATGACGAATTTAATGAACGTCACCCCGTCAAAGAGGCAGAGTTTCATTGACTTCTGTCATCTTTAACGCGTATAGCAGTCACTCAACTATTCGGAATGTTGCCGACACTAGCGCATTATTTATTGATATCAATTTATTTTATTAAGTTCTTAATTCTGCGTCTTTGCATAATTTTGAAACCGGATTGGTTATCGAATCAAATATTCGATGGATATTATATAAATTTATTTGAGAGTCAAGGAAAGTGTTAAATTTGTAAATAAAGACATTCATTCGATGAGTTATTCTAGTTTCGTTGAAGTTAATTCTTTATAGGCCATTGACATCCCTTAAGGCCCATGTCATAAAGCCCTCGGGCGCTATTATACTTTTAAAAGTGACATATGACTTGTACCCTTGTGCTGGACTAGTACCTACATTGTGAGGGGTCTCAGGTTCGATCCCCGGGGAAACACAAATTGCATTTTAAGGCTTTTCCAATGCGACTGCGCCACCATTCACGCCGAACGTCTGACAAACATTCGAGAGTAATTGTTTTAATTTTGATGTTTGTAAATGACAGTCGGCTTGTCAATTTTGTTCATGACCGCGACAAGACCAATATAAAATAACCGCTGTTGTAGGACGTAAGTAGGTACTTACCAGAATGGAGTACGTCGCGCTATATGCCGCGTCACGTTGTCAAAATCAAATGCACACAAAAGAAACAGTAGGAGCGTATTGGGCAGTTTCGCGTTTTTAACTTTTAACTTTTAACGCTCGTCGTGTTCCAAAAAAGTAGCTACATTATTAATTTTCAAGGGGCGATACTACACAGCAAAGGATATTCCACGAAACAACAAGTACCTATTGTTAAACAGTAGCAATTTATCGGAGCAATGTTAAAATGCTCCCATTGTACAATATTGTTGTTTTGTGGTACAGGTTCCTGGTGGCTAATACGTTGACATTTTATTTTGTGCCTAAATAATAAAACTGAGGGCCCACTTATTTTATATCTCGCATAAAATTCCAAAAACATTACAGAGTACTTAAGTACCCACTTTTTCTTTCACAAATTTGTTTTAACCATGATTATTTATTTTTTAACAAAAACGTGTTCTCTTAAAATTTGCTATTAATTCTCTACGTAATTAAATTACCTACATTATTTATTTTATTATCATCCATTAATTTGCTATTGGTTTAATTTTTGGAGTTCAATAAAAATGACAACACCACACACCAAATTTACTTCTGGCAACACTTTTGTTGCTCACTGATCAGCATTTCCCATCCACAACTAGGTGACGCTGTTTGCAGTACAGAGAAAAAACAACCAACCACAATCATCCATATCTGACTTATCGCCAACCAAACTGACATTAGATATTTTTTTCCCACACACACACGATCGTCTTGTCGTGTCGCGGCCATTTCGATATAGAAGTGAAAATAAATTCCACATCGAGTTTCATTGATTTAAACAAATTTCAGTAATTTTCCGCCGCCGAAAACAACTGAAATAATATTAATTAAATGTTAATCTAATCTATGTGCACATGAAAGTGAAATGAATTTGTGTCAAAGTCCCCCAAATCGTTCGAAGTAAACAAGGCTAATGGAATAGTATCTGCTGGTCTAATGGAAGAAAATTCAACAAAAAAGGAAAACTAGGCAACGTAAATTGGAATTTCAACACAAGATAATGTGAGTAAAACGATTTTAAATGGAATATTGTGAAAAGAGCAAGCTTTGTTGGTACTTCCGTATTCCGAATGGAATACCCAGCCCCCCCTCTTTAGAGCAATGTAGCTGAAAATTTGTTACCATAAGTATCGCGAAATTTTTCCAGCCAATCACATTTTCACTGTGAAATCGTTTAGGCCTCATTATATTCTGCTTCTGCCCTTGAGAGACACGGCGACACACTCGGCGCTGTTTATCTGTTTCTTGCTATTTTTGTAAAATTTGTTCAATGTTATTATTACATTGGCATTCGGTTTATTTATACCTTTGGAGAGGATTGCATAAGCTCTATCGAAGATCATCGACTGGGTAGTGGGTAGAGCGAGTAAGAGCAACAAAGACGATTGCGAAAATCCCTGGAATGCCAGATAAGATTACGCGTTCTTGTTACGTAGGCGTTTTTGTGGCTCCTTATCGCTTTTGGAAAGCATTCTCTCTAAACTAACACACAATCCGCATGACTGATGTCAGACTCTTGACAATTAATTTGTTTAACAATAAAACGCGCCTGCGGCGGTGAATTGTAATTTATTATTGTGTGCGGCGAGTAATTGTTTTGCTAAAACACGATTTATTCAGTTGAAATCACCTTTCCACTAGTTGATGATGATTCGATATTATTTCGTGATGTACCCACGGTGGATAGGAGGTAGTACTGGCAGATTGTTTAGATTTTTAATGACGCGTGACTCAGAACTTGATTTTTCTGATACGGACCTGATGACTAATCGTCGTTTAGATAGAAAAAAACCATTGATGTTGACACCAATTGTTGGACGGTTTTGCGATCGATTAGGTACAATGGTTATTCTACAGCCGATCAGAGTTCGCGAAACAGGTTCCAACTACTTGTTGCGGAAATTATCACATACGCGTAGTCTGCTTCTGTCAGGCTGGTTATAATGAATAAATTACCTCATTATGTGATGCACTCCACAATACATTGTCGAGTCAGAGCAAGAGTTTTGAGATTTTGTTACCAAAATGTCAAATGCCAGTGAACTTATTGCCAAATTGTTACTTGAAACAAGATGCACTGGTCGAGAGTGATATCATCGTTGCCTCATTCATCTCCTTGTGTGGTTTAATGTGCGTAGGCTGGCAACCAAAGTGCCAACATGTCAAGTACCTACCATGCTGCCTAATCTTAGACACTATAGCATCTAATTCATCAAGTCAGACGTATTTTCGGTATTGTCGCTTAGTACTGAATGACATGGAATGCCTTCAACTCAAACTTAATGTCATAAATCGATTCTCAGTTGTCCACATTGGCTTAAGGCTACACATTCTTCTGCCTGGCCTGATTGAGTGAATGCATTTTCTATTACACAGCGCGAGTGTAAAAAACCCGTTTACGAGCAGTTCAATTGAGGTGAGGAACCTGCGTATCCACATTATAAAAATCAAGAATTTCGTTCGCCAATTTATTGGTACAACATAATACAATGTTGGGTAGAAACTTTCATCCGCATGCAACTTGTTTGCGTAATCGTCATGGAAAAAATGCAGAATTAGTGCCAATTTTCGTGCACGACACCGCATACCTTCGGTTTTTCATGTGTTTCATCGTTTGGCCTTACAAAGGATCAACAGGCTAACGATAAACTCATTGTCAAGGGCTTCTATAGATTTCTTTTGAAGGAATTAAGGTTTTGGGGGCTTATCTTATCGCTATTCACCAAGAACTCCATTGAGTGCATTAAAGAATGCGACAGTTCGGGTTTGCAGAACTTCTTAGTTGAGTTTCTTATTTGAACTACATATTTGGGTTATTTGAGCTATTAGCTTCTTTGCAAACATCCACTTCATTAATGCCTAACTGGCAGTAAACTTGGCATTGAACAGACCTTAGTACAAATGCTAGGAAGGAATACAAATAATGTTTATCAATGCAAATTCTCGCGCCCAGTCAACAAACATTCCCTGTTTTTTATGCCACATGAAGGGCATTTACATTGACGCACGAGTTTGGTTACACAGCAATAAGTGAATCATCTAGTAAGTCATTAGTAATTTGCTCTTGTCCGTAGGTTCGTCATTGATGTTCATTCCATAAATTGCTGTGCGGTTAACCATACTGTCTTTGTCATTTCAATATTCCAATGCATGTACACTCTACACCTTCTCAACTATCAACAGAATACAAGCACTCCCGCCCAAGATTTCAAATCGTCAGTTATGCCTTTACTTCTTTAACCTACCTTTCTCCAACTCTTATGGGTCAAGCGCGATTCTTTGACGGTCGTTTCCGTTCCAATTAACGACACTAGCAAGCACCTACCTGCAACACCAACATCACACAGCTAGCTATACTGGGCGTGCAGTTGACGCAGACAAAAGACCAACTAAAAGGGCGTATCACATGGCATAATTAATAGACTGCAAAAATTGCACTTGATGCCATCGTCGTCGTCATCGCCGCTGTATTCGTGGCTGGGTGCACAATTGCGTATGGCCCATTGTTATAAAGGCAACAGCAAAAGTTGCGAATAATTATGCCATTCCAATGTGTGTATACCCATTGTGGGGACATTCACGTTTTCCATTGTCTGGCGGGGCGACAACGTCAATATGAAAATTGGCTTTTGTCTGGTATCGTTGTTGTCGTCTATGCGAAGCAGATTATAAAAGGAAAAAATTGACTCGAAGGGTATTTAGAAAAAAAAAAATTATCAAACAAGTGGAAAGCTTTTCAACATAAACTAGGGAATATAATGCAAACGTGATGGCGCTGCAAAATGTCCATTTTGGTTGACAAGAATGAGGTGCGGATGATCCGCCCTATATTCGAATACACAACACACAAAAGTTGTCAAGTTAATAACGTCAGAAAATAACCAGAAATTGACGGATATCTTTGTTGTCTTCCCAATCATTGTAGTGTAATCGTCTCTTGTTTCTCCCATGTGATATCTTATTCAAACAAAAAGCGATAACAATCGCAAACTCACTTGCCGGTCTCATATTTATCTCATATTTTTCTCGGAACTTAAATTATTCGATTGCACGTAGTCTGCTCGTCCTGTTCTTTTCACAATCAACCCGGGAGTATACCAATTTCCTAAAACGATTTTTTTCATCGTTTCTTCTCTTATAGAACGCGTGTGACAAAAGTAAACGAATCACCTCCACCGTCACAGGAATAACTACTGAAATCGAAGAACATGTCGTCTGCCGATGCAATCAACTCGATCGAAATGGACTCGCTGGAGGTGAGGCATCCCAACAACACTGTCGCCTCCGATGACGATGAGGAAATACAGCGCAAAAATGAAGCAGTCATTGCGAGTACTTCACGTCAGGCGAACGATCTCACCAAGATCACCACCATTCAGGTATGCGATGTCGGCACCTCGACTCTGGACGCAACCACCTCCAACACCTACCGTCCGAGCGCCAGCGGCAAATATGAACGCAAAATCGGCCATCGTCGAGTGGGCGAGGGTGGCGAGATAACATATAAGAAAATTCACAGCTCACAGATCATGGGCTCAATTCAGCTTGGCATTCAGCACACGGTCGGCAGTCTGGCATCGAAACCAAAGCGTGATCTGCTTATGAACGATTTCTGGGAGATCGAGAGCATTAATTTCCCGCCAGATGGATCAAGTATTACGCCCGCTCATCATTATAGTGAATTTAGGTTTAAGGTTTACGCTCCAATTGCATTCCGTTACTTTAGGGATCTGTTTGGAATAGCGCCCGATGATTTCCTCATGTCCATGTGTGCCGCACCGCTGCGTGAGCTTTCCAATCCGGGCGCATCCGGCTCCATATTCTATCTGACCGATGACGATGAGTTCATCATCAAGACGGTGCAACACAAGGAAGGAGAGTTTCTACAGAAATTGCTGCCAGGATACTATATGAATCTGAGTCAGAATCCGCGCACGCTGCTACCGAAGTTCTTTGGGTTGTATTGCTTCCAGTGCAACAGCAAGAATGTGCGACTGGTGGCGATGAACAATTTGCTGCCGTCTGATGTGAAAATGCATTTAAAATACGATTTGAAAGGCTCGACGTTTGGGCGAAAAGCTTCGAAAACGGAGCGCGGTAAACCGTCACCCACTTTTAAGGACCTCGACTTTATGGAACACCATCCGAATGGGATTTTTCTCGAAACCGATAAATACAATGCACTGACAAAGACAATCCAACGTGACTGTATGGTTCTGGAGTCGTTCCAGATCATGGACTACTCGCTGCTTGTGGGCATACACAATTTAGACCTGGCCCTGAAGGAGCGCAAAGAAGAGCGAATAAAGAACGCCCGGCTGAAGTTGCAACGCACCGAAGAGGTGGATATGGAAGACGCACCCGAAGCCGATCAGGGAATAGCTCAGATTGAACGTGACCGTACCGCAGGCGGTACGGCTTTAAATCGCAGTCGATCCATGAATCGGCAACGACTGGTCGCTCATTCCACAGCCATGGAAAGTATTCAAGCGGAGATCGACGAGACAATAGACGAAGAGGAGGACGTTCCGCCCGGTGGAATTCCAGCCCGAAGCGAGAACGACGAACGACTGCTGCTCTACATTGGCATTATCGACATTCTGCAGTCGTACCGATTGAAAAAGAAACTCGAACATACATTCAAGAGTATCATCTACGATGGAGACACAGTATCCGTTTGCCGACCGTCTTTCTATGCGCAACGCTTTCAGAATTTCATGAGCAAAACCGTATTCAAGAAGACTCCGACATTTCCACTAAAGCATTCCCCCTCAAAACGGAAAGCGAGCAGCACCAGCAACAACATATCGTTGCGAGCCACGCCGATACGGGCGCCATCTCTTACCGGTGGAAGTAGCTCAAATGTGTCGATTCCAAAAGACCGCTATCGCCCGATTCCGTCAGGATCATCAACACCGCCGCCCGCATTTGACGATATCTCCGAGGAAGGCAGCATTAGCACTGTTGTTCGTCAAACTAGTGCCAGCAGTGAAACAAATACCATATCCAGCGACCACAATACATCTGAGACAACACATCAGCATTACGTCAGCACAGCGACCTATGTGCTGGAAGGAGCGGTCAGATAACAGGCGGTAGGCTAGCGAATCTCTGTCTAAATGTGGATGCTGGTGTAAATTATAAATATTGAATGTTCTGTATTAGTGCAGTTGCGTTTCTTGTTTGGTTTTAGCTCTAAGATTAGCATCAGAAGACGCGTATACTAACATTGATTTTGTGTATATGTATGCCCTTCGCAATGTTATAGTATTTCGATAGTGAAAATGTCAGTAAGAGAAAGGACTAGCAAAGAATTATAAATGTTTTAACTGTTGTAACTCAAATTTAGTTTGTTAAAAGTTTTGTGCTAAGAAAGGAAAAAATTATGGTGATCATCTATGTAACAAAGTAAAAAAGCAATATGTAGTAGATAGATAATGGTAGCTGTTATCAAAAGAGAGAAATATATATTTTATATTCGAATACGAAGTAAGATGGTGGTTTTGTTTTCAATTCGTGTGCAGAGTTGAATGCTGAACTTGCAATTAGAACGATTTTGCACGGCCTATGATTGGGGCGGTGACTTTTACTTATAGGAACAATGGTTTGTAATGCGAAATTGGTTTCAGAATACCTGTAATATGATGTAACAAGTACCGAAGTAAGAAGTTATTCTATATACCTACTACAAATCATTAATCGATGTTTACTACCGCTGTTCAGAGCCTCCTAGACGACAGTTGACTTTTGGCTTAATAAAACAAATAGCAAAGCCTACATACCTACCTACACCAAATTTATGTACCTAAAAAGAAAACGGAATCATAGCACAGTTTCATCCAAAGATACATACAAATTAATTTTACTAGTTTACCATTGAAATTTTAAAAAACTTTATTTCATTCTCTAATTGACCCCTTACCACTGGTGGGGGGAAGTCAATGAGAACTGTATTAATCCTTAAACAGAACTGAGCTTACAAATGATTTGCTCTGGTATTTATAGTGATATTTTTGATGAGTTGGCAAAACGTTTGATGCCTCAGAAGGAAGCAAGAAAAAATATTAAAGATATTTGATACTGACCAAATATGCTTAAATGCAATTATCTGCAATGCCTCAGAGGGAAGCGATTGTTTGTTATCATATCTGCAGTGCCTCAGAAGGAAGCAATGTTTGTTATCATAAAGTATCATATTCATATGCTTATGGCAGTGAGAGATATGTGTGTTGTATGGTTACGGATACTGTTGCTGACGCTAGTATTTTTACATTTATTGGATGGAGTATTCGGGTATCTTAACTTATATGTACGAAAATAAAAGGTTAGACGAATAAATTTGTCTGCTACATAAATGTAAATTATCTATACATAATTTCGATTAAACTATAAATGCAGATGATATAATCTTTAATGGGGAATGGAATACGTACTCATATGTGTATGTTATGTAGCTTAAGTGGCCTTTCTTTACGTACGTGCATATAAATGGCTTAACGACTTTCAAACATTGGGCAATCAATTTTGTAATTCAACACATAGGTAAATCAGACTCAACTGTTAATAGCTATAAATATAAAATATGTATTTTTAATTAAGAATTTGTCTCAATGTTCCACTGGAAATAACAGATTCTATGGTAGGTAAGCTCTTTATGATATAAAATATTGAATATGATTTAATCATGTTGTCATTGTCATTGTTGCCAGGAACCTACCCACCTACTTATTCAAATTCAGATCAATAAATAATAGTTATTGATTTAAATCTGTAATTCAGTAATAATTGCGTTGTTGACATTTTGTATGCTAATGTCTGTCAATTATCTCATTAAATTTGATAACTATTGAATTCGTTTTGGGAATTAAAATATAAGCTTTATCAAAATGACAGTAATTGTAATGACGAATCACGAATGCAATTTGCTACTGGGTTGGGCTGGGCCACACTCACACAACATGTCTTCCCATGAAAGACGTGGCTGGGGAGACGGGAAGTTTTTAGGTTAGTTGAGAAAAAAAGGATAGAAAATCCTTGTATGGGAAGGTATTGCCCAGCACTACGCTTATGAGTTTAAAGGGGACGTTATAAACACTATTTTACTGGATCCAGTTATAGCCATATGTAAAACGAAAATGTACTACCCAAACATTTTGTTTCTGCGATTTTAGCAACTTAATTTAAATTTTTTTTTCCCAATCTTTGTCTGTGAATACGCGAAACAAATTACTTTTACAATTTCGACTTAAGTCTATTCCGTTCTTCAGTCCATTAGCTCGTTATCAAAGAAAATATTCGCTAAAAAACAACTTTTCATATATACCTAGGTATGAAAAGTTCAATGTGTAATTTAATATTTTAAATTTTTGTATTCTACCCATTTTTCGTGCATAGGTGCATTTAAAAAGTTATTATTGTCTTGTTCTTGCTCTAGAAATATTTTTAGGTCACAAAATTGGTCAAACAATTTATTTTCGTTTAATTTGTTGGGAATTTTGTTTAAATCCATCCCTGTAAAACAATCAAACTCATTCAGAGATTCGCCTCATCTCTGAAGATATTTTAAACACCTTGAATAAACCTCTAATACATTTTTTTTACGTTTAAGGCATAATTTTCATTTCCACCTTTAACTACTAATTTTAGGTAGTGTACATACCAGAAAGATGCAGAAAATTTCTGAATTAGTGTTCAAAAAAAGTTTTGTTATAGTTTTGTGGTGTCAAAAAATTCCGTAAACTGGGAAATCCCAAAAAGAGGACAAATTGCACATTTTTTCAAAAAGATACCGGACATTTTTTTTTTAGATAAAAAGAGGACATGTCCTCTTAATAGAGGACGTCTGGTCAGCCTACTCATGTCTGTGGTAACAAGGAGAAAACGCTAAAGTCGATTTTGATAATTTTTCAGGAAAGCACTTTTATGATTGGACGAAAAATTTGAAATTACAAGTGGCTCTGGTTAATCCGCGGAAAGTCTGATTTCCCTGAAAGTTATATGTAAATAAAGGTAATTTAAGTCTCTTTCGATCTAAGGTTTCATAATCTATTGATTATTCTTATTTCGAGTGTGGTAAGCAAAATAAACACTTTAGCTGTTATGGCCTAACACAACTTTAAAGCAAAACAATCTAAAATCGAATCAGCCCATGTCTAGTTTTGGCATTCGTTCTAAACTTGTCAGATTGTGCAGAATGATAATGAAAACGCTCGCTGCCCCATAAAGGTCGGAAACAATCTCGCACTGAGACCTCTTTGAAGTCAAAAAGGATTTAGACAAGATGATGTGACTTTTCCAACGTCATACTTAGGAAAATTGTTCGAAACTTGCAAGCCAACACCGGGGCAATATTTTTCAAAAGTCTGTGCAACTACTCGCATACGCTGACGTGACGACATTGACTGAACGCAGCGTGCTGCGAGCTGTCACCGGTGTTTTCGCAAGGATTAGCACAGGAGCGGCAAAATTGGTTTAATGTTGAATGAGGGCAAATACAATATGATGTCAAAAAGAAGGGACACCCAACACCGACGAACCGGTCAGAACGTCACGATAGACAGCTACAACTTTGAGGAGGTTAGGGACTTTGACTACCTCGTCTTCGAACGAGAAATCAAACGATGAGTTGCACTTGCCAACCGCTGTTTCTACGGCCTAAGAAGGCAACTGACGAGTAAGGCCTTGTCAAGAAATACTAAGGAGACTCTATATAAGACCCTCATCAACCCAGTAATGCTCTATTGCGAAGAAGCATGGACGTTAACAAAGGCGGATGAAGCTCTTCTTGGGCGTTTCGAACACAAAATTCTTCGATTTTCGGTCCCGTTTGCGTTGACGGCCTTTGGAGGACGAAATTTAACAGAGAACTTTACGAGTACGTACGTGGTACGTGTCAGTCGACTTAGATGGCTAAGATGGAATGTACAACAACACTCAGGCCCGAAGAGTCTTCGATTTCAACCCGGAGGAAAAACGCAATAGAGGAGACCTCGCCTTAGATGGCGGGCACAAGTCGAAGAAGACCTCAACCAACTTGGAGATCTGTTTAACTAGAGAGGCATGTTGGTTGAGGCCAAGGTCCACCCTAGGTATCTAAGTAAGTATGTAAGCTAATTTTGCTGCTGTCATTACATTATGAATCCGCACCTTAAAAGGACAACTTATCATGTACTAGTTACAAAAAACAATACTTAATTCTTTTTGATTTCTTAAATAAAAGTCTATAATCTTATTTATAACAAAAAATGGCATCCTTCGCGCACGTGTATCCTGCATTGTCCAAAGCTCTTTTGTTTTCCTTGAATATAAATACTTACAATAATTAATCTGTACGCATTTTTTTTTTCTGTCTATCGGTTGCCGCTGTTGTCCTTTTGTTTTTCATTGATGAATGATGTTTTAAATTTTCCTGAATTGCTATTTGTTTTACAATTATAGTTGTTTTATCGTCGTTTCCATCATCATTACCATCATCGTCGTCGTCGCGTCGCGTCGTCCGTTCTCGTCAATTTTGTGTAGATGAGGGTAAATAAATAACGATTGTTAATTTACGGTTGATTGATGCCAATATCGATTGCGGAAGAGTATTCTCATTTCCAAAAGGATTAATGAAACAAAAGCAGAGCTTTAGCTTGTTATATTGGACACGACAAGACCGACGTATATGTTTTCTGTTAAGTTGGCATAAATATCACAGAGAATAACACGCATCAATAAAAAGGCAAAAACAAAAAATTAATAAAAGCAAAAATACATAACCGATGGGAAAACATTAATAACGTTCCTGTATTACATTCAATGAATTTAATAAATGTTTCCTGGCAGTAGGTATAGGTAGGTAGGTGCACATTTTTTGTAAAAAAATATACAAACAATATGATGACACAAATAAAACTGAAATATGTATTATATGAAAATTGGGTAGGGATTAAAATTTAAGTAAAACCGATTAAATTTGATACATTGCTATAGTGATGGAAATGCAACACTATCCATTTTTTTTTAATTTCTGATTCATTTACCGCCATCTCATTCATTTGCTTTAAGAGTTATTTTGACGTAACCCAAAACCGCCATTCTTGCCATTCACACACGTAATGAGTTTCGTTCGAAGTCGAATTTAGCAAGATTCGAATTTTTTTGGGTTCTAAATTCGGATTATATTAACTTTCTTACCTACTGCTTTTCTGAATGTGTTGGTCTAGACAGTGATACAGAATTAAAAAACCTAATGAATTCACCTTAAAGTTAGCGCAAATACCTAATGCAAATTGAGTAAAATTCGTAATCCACACGAATTCGAATTCGAAAGAAATTCATCATAGGGGTGATTATGGTGGTTGTATTGGGTATAACATGATACCACGCAAGAAAACTGAGTTCAATATTCCTCTCCCATCGCTTTAAACCTACCCACCGCCGCCGCCGCACGGCATAATCCACTTAAGTGGAAATAATAATAATTACTCGAACGGCAAGTTGAAATTTTAATTAAAACCGTCAACTTGCTAACCACATCACAACAACAGAACCACCACCAGCACCACTACGTCTTCGCCTAATTATGCCGGTCATTAAAAGTGATTATCCGTAAACGATGCGCACAGTGTTTTATATCTGTATCTATCAGAAGTATCAGTTTTTGTATTTAGCCTAACCCAGAAAACCTCCCTCGTCATCCTTAAACTCACCATATCCTTTTTACAAGTCTCACTAGGACACAATTCAGTTGACTTGGGAACCAAGTTTTATTGCCGTTTGAGAAGAGTAAGATCAAAACCGAAATATAAAATTGTACGTCTCTGATGGGTCAACCCCTAATTACTCTGACTGACCTACGTTTAGCAGAAGTATTGTTTAAAAAAAAATAAGAGCATTAATGTCAAAATTATAGACGAGCGTAAGTGTTTGGGCAATACAAACACTCTCCAAACGTCACCCATGCATAGGGGAGTAATTATATGCAAAGGATGGAACAATCGATAATAACCCTTCAATGGTATTGTTTTATTTTATTTTAAAGTGCTGTGCTCATAGTCAATGAGTGTGCATCACTACCAGTAATGCCAGGATTACCCGCATCGAAAGTTTGGTGATTTTTTAAAAATATAGTAGGTACAAAAGTGGATATGTAAATATGAGCAAGTTCCACGATGAAATGTTTAATAGGACAAAAGGTGGAATTCAAATAAAAATAACTGTTTTATCGACCAAATTAAATCGATATGAATATAAATATACAGCCAGGTATAGTGCATATAATCAGTAATCACGGCTACCAACTTTCATTAGCGTCAAATTTTTATTTAACCGATGTGTCCGGACTGATCCTGGACTCCGTGTGCTTCGACCGTTATTTCCTCAGACGTGTGCCCAGGAATCCCACCCACACTTCGCGCGGTTGTTTGTTTGGACAATGCACATCAATGTCTACAATTTTACAACTTTAGCTGCCATTGGTGTCGAGAAATGTATGGCTTCTTGCTTTTTCTTTTTTTTTTTATTGTCGAGTGGTTATTATTTTGAAATTTTGTGGAATCGGATCGCAGCGCCACCTACCGGGTCCAATTGTAAATCTAAACCATCCTTAGACCCATTCAAACACACACACAAAATTTCATTAAAATCGGTCCAGCCGTTTAGGAGGAGTTCGGTTACAAACACGTACAGAAGAATTATTTATATAAAGGTACACTTTTATTAGCATTCGTCTTTTTAAAATCAATGCTAGTAAGTCGTGGGAAATGTACTACACATACATATCTAACCTATACCTAGGAATTTCGATTCAATCCAAAATGGGGAAAACTAGTTCCGCTGTTATTATTTCTAGGGAAATTAGTTTAATTCGAACGATCTTTGTAGGACACCATAGAACCACTTCTTTGTTTGTGTAAATATTTTTTGGACGTATGGAAGGGATCTACAATTTTTGTGGGCAATCCGAATGGCTAAATGTAGAAGCTTTCTCAGGACACTTCTACTCTCAGATGTTCGTGACCGAAAGCCCAGTGATAAAAACCTTAAGATGTAACAGTCATGTTTTCTTTCTGGAATCGAACCTGGGACCCCTCGCTCTTTAGCCCATGCCATTATATTCATTATATTCATAAACCAAAGTCTTATTGAAAAAGCTTTAAATTTAAAGACGATTGTTTTCGATTGTGGTGCATAGTTTTGCGTTCGCGTGGTTTTGGAATCGCCGGCCGTAGGAACAAACGATAAAACAAGATGTAATGTGGCCTGTGTGTGCGTAGGGTGCATCGCTTGGTAGAAAGAAAGTGTAGGAAACTGGAAAGAGATGGATGGTGTATCGTTTGAAATTATTTTTTTCTTTTGATATTACTACATTCAACTTTCCATTATATTTTTAAATCTAAATGAATACAAAAAAAACGTATTTTATGCGACAAGTCCAAAAAGTTAAGAACATGGTGTGCTGCAAAAATATTATTGAACGAAGCCGGGCGAGTATCCAAAAATATACATAAGGCCTCAGTTATAGCCATCAGAAAAGTCCATCCATAAAAACACGAAACAGAACAAAACTTAAACATTTAACCCCAGCATTTCATAGGAATTCAGTGAAACATGTTGTGGAATTGGCTGAGAAGTTGAACAGAAAAAGTATTTCGTACGAAAAAATTAATACATAAATTCTTTTTTAGAGGTCAATTATGTACTTGTATTTTAAGACCAAGATTGAGTTCAACCATTAATTTTATGTGCTCCAAAAAGGCAAAACAGTCGGTTGTGTCTATTGCTATAACTGGGACCTAACTGATGCCTTAAGTCTGGCACTGACGATTTGAATAATTTTTCGGTTATTGGATTATCTGTAGTCGTGATGTCGTGAATGTCCGACAAGAAAGTAAAGAATAAAGAAAACAACCTTTCGGGACACTTAGCTAAAGAAAGTTGTGGAAAATGATAACTCCATCCAAGTCCTTTCATCTACTATCACTCAGCGGGTACATTTGCCTTTAACCGTTCACTATATGAAACGTATTAAATTTATGAAATTTTAAATTTTTTGACAAGTCTTAGCCTTGTAAATAATGTCCCAAAATTACGCAAGGTTTGAATTTTGCGCCATTTGTTCGGTAAAGTTTAGCCAATGGAAATGAAGACAATTTGACAGCTGATAGTTCAGGGTTATTAAAAATGAATCGATACACAAAAAAGAACAATACGTTTTAATTGGTGAGTTTGACAGCTACAGTTCGTTATTTTAATCTTTTGCTGTGATGCTCATTTTGTTATTGATGACTTTTTATTCCTCAAAATTGTCGAATTTGGGGTTCGAAAATCTACGAAACAAATGCATCCACTTCCTGTCACTATTCAGTGCGCGGATTGTGGGTATTATCGGACCATTGTGCGGCTGGTCAGCCAACTATTAATGGTGTGGTGCTCGCTATCAGCGACATGATAATCCAGTTTTTGGTGCATAAATTCCAGTTATCAGAATTGGCCGCTCAAATCAGGCGATTTAACGTAGTTGAACTTTTTTCTTTGGGATTTTTTTTAAAGTCTAAGGTCTAAGCCCAAGACCATGATCGCCTTGAAGGAGCGCAAAAATTCAGCTATGATAAATTATGAAAATGAGTATAACTATAGTTGGATTATCAATCACGATTGCATGAGTTCTCTTCTCTTTAAACTTACTGTAATGCCAATCTATAATGTTCCATAAAACCCAGTAGCCTAGATAAAGATTCGTAAGCTCCCGGAAGCAATGTTACTTAACTAAGACCAAAATCACCCCAGCTTACACTTAAGCTAATCGACTTACTTCCAGAATAATCTTCTAATTAACTTCTTTGTCTCTTTCGTTTTCACTTTGCATCAAGATGCACCACATTCAGTAGTATCCAATTCAAAGAACCAAAATGTACACCAAACAGTGTCACAATTTATCCACATCCACACTCCTTGTTTAAATTTTCATTAGCTCAAAAAATCACTCCACAAAACGTTTTACTCAAGAGGTTTGCCATATAGTCAGTGTCGTCTGGTCTGGTCTCTATACATATAAATAGTTTTGTATCCAACAGCGTCACAGTATAGAAAAGATATCATCTCATGGTAAAATTCTCTCTCTAGTTGATTTTCGTCCTTTTGATTATCTTTTTCTTTGTTGGTTGGCTAAATGTACTTTTGTGGTTTTCATATGAGTATAGATGTGTGTGCTATTTGTTTTGCATCCCCAAATTGCATTGTAGGTATACTGTAGCTCCACTTACACTTACTGTGGTATACGAGCATACTATTGGTCATGTCTGGCTATCTTAACGACAGAAAATTTCAGTGAAATGACAATGGGGAAAACCGAAAGTACATACATCCGCTCAATTTAAAAGAGGAATTTTGTATAAGGTTTTTGCATTTTTTTGTTGTGCTTTTGCTGAATTAGTTTTTAAAGAGGTAAAGATTTTTCGTAGCAAATGTGGTGTTGCATCAGGAACTAAAATTTAAATATGGAAATTGTCTTTCAATATTAATATATTTCAATAATATTCCAATTAGTCTCAATAAAGTCGCAATTTGTTTTATTACAATACAAATTTGTCATCTATCTGTATAATAAAAATGAGCTTAAAATATGTTTGTCCGTTTATAACTCGAGTTTGGCTACACCGAATTTGATGATTCTTTTTTTTCTGCAAAGGTATTCTTTTGCAGCAGGTTTTTATGTAAAAAAATTGGACAAAGGGGCGTGGCACCTCCAATACAAAAAAACATAAAATATCTCGAAAACCACAAAACCGATAGAGCTCAGTTTTTTGAGAAAATCTTTGTTTTTGGCACGAAGTCTATTCTGTGAAGTTTGGTCGGAATTGGACAAAGGGGCGTGGCACTCCCAAATAAAAAAAAATAAAAACAATCGTATACCTCCTATACAAAAAACAACTTCTATGGGTTGAAACTCGATGACGTATCTCGATAACCGCTGCGCCGATTTTCATGATTCCTTTTTTTTTGTTTTTTTTTTTCATATTGCAGTTTTTCAGGTTTAGGCAGAAAGAAAATTCCAGAAAATCGATTTATTCTCATTTCTCGAATTTTACGAAAGAACATTATCTAAGACCTAAGCAATAAAATTTCTGTTCACAGGCAAAGCCGGGCGGGTGCAGTCTTTATACATATAATTCTTCTGTACGTGTTTGTAACCGAACTCCTCCTAAACGGCTGGACCGATTTTAATGAAATCTTATGTGTGTGTTTGAATGGGTCTAAAGATGGTTTAGATTTTCAATTGGACCCGGTAGGTGGCGCTGCGATCCGATTCCACAAAATTTCAAATAATAAACAATCAAAAGAAAAAAAAGCTCATGAATAAAAGTTTCATATAATATACACTCAACAAAAAAATTGTGAATAAAATTTCAAATACATAATAAACACTCAAAAAAAAAATCATAAGTAAAATTTCAAATAATTTTATTTAAATTAGGTATTTGAAACTTTATTTCAAATAATAAGTTCATGAAAGCTTAGATATTAGCATTAAGTTAACTTCAGCGCAATGGCTATTTTGGACGTAGAAAATGAGAACGGACTTGCAATTTTAGACACCATCATAGAGCATATTTATTTATACACCTATTGGCTATCAGTAACTTCAAAAGATTTTGTTCCTTAAGTCCCTTAGGAGTGGGAAGGGAAAACTATAGACGAGTTTCACTTGTGTGAATATTATATACTCTGAGTGCATCAATAAGTATGGTTTGGGAATATTTAATATTGCAAAGACGGCAGTTGTCACTTAATAAAGGTAACTATGTAACTTAACGGGCTCCCCACCAGTGAAAAGTATCTTCCTGAGACACTATGCAACTTTGGATGTGGCCGAGCCAAAGTAGTCGACGTATTTTGGCTTTATGGAATATATTCACAGGTCACAGAGTTCGCGGTTGTATCTTCTACTCCATTTGCTCTCTTTGCACACAATACAGGACCAAAAATCTGCCGAAGAATTTTTCTTTCGAAGGAGCGCAGTATCTCCCTTCTCGCTTATATCGTCCAGCACTCGACGCCATAAAGTAGAATTGGCGGTATGGGGGTTTTATAGAGCATACATTTCGTCCTTCAAGTTAGGATAGGAGTTTTGATCAAAATTGATTTGCCAAATCGTAGTAGCAGCGGTTTCCTATAGGGTAATTCATTTCAAATAGGCAGTGGACAGATGCTTGTTCGTTTGTTTACAACTTCTATCTTAACACTTTGTTTCAGAAAGCAGTCAATTGCCAACATTTAAAAAAAAAATCGAAAAATCTGACTCCCGCTAGACGTCAAAAATAGACAACACGCTGATGCCAATGTGAAAACAGTCTAGGATTTGTGAAGGGAAGACAAATGTCAGTCGGATTGTGTGCATTAACAGCAAATAATCAACAACAATCAAATGTCATCTCTTTGAGTTTCAAAACTGTCAAAAAAAAAGTCTGTGTTTTAAATTTATTATGGTGTATGTCTATGTTGTCCTTACAAAATGTAAACGGATTTCGTTCAACTGCATTCGCAAAGTCAACAATTTATTCAGCTAATTACTTGAAATACATTCACCCTCACGTTTATTCCATATAATAATTGCGTAAAGTAATTAAATTCACACTTTGCATTGTTTATCTAATAATAAAATGACAAACTCTGCATCCACACAACTCAGTACCTGATGATCCCAATCAAAGCACACACCAGCGATTAACAACAAATAGCATTATGCTCTGCAAACTGTCAATTAAGCTCACAATAGAACTCGAGAATTTCGGCATAACCATTTACCGCAATTTACAGTTTGAAATATCTACAATATACTGTTAACATGACTATTTTAGATTGTCCCTGCCCGAAAATTGCACTCTATTGTCCTGCAACTCTCTATATTGCACTAACCACACTTTATCGCCGCTCAATGACTAATTTTTCGCCATTATCCGGGGATGTTAAAACGTCAATTATTACTGTGTAGCTGTCAAAGCTACAGAACACTTTCGATATACTGTGTTTTAGTGTAAACACAGGTGTATGTTTGTTTAGTTGTATGTTCCAGTTCCACCCCCGTTGCAGGTGGTAAATGAACGATCCTTATCCCTACAAAGTACACAATGTCCTGAATGGTTTATTTAACTGTTTTACGTTCTCGAATTACTGTTTCGCAACTGAGTTGTGTTACTGTGTAATGTGTAGTGTGTATGTTGGTCATCTTGCATTCATTGCTGTTTGTTATTGTTATTGGAGTGTGGTCTGCAGAGGTCGTCATTGAGTGGGGTATAGTCCCTACTCCCTAATTACAAACATTGTATAATATGTTCATTTAGTAGGTATTGCTGGTACAAGTTGGGCTGTGGATGCTTGGGCCAGTTTCCAGAAATGAAAGCTTATCACTCTCTATAGCAGTGGGGCAGGGTGTAGAGTGCAAGTGGCACACACAAAACCACAACAATACGTGTAAGAATGCAGTGGTAAGTTTTGGTTTTTTTTTTGTCCCCATGATGGATGTAATATTGTAGGATTGTAAGATTTTGGCACATTATTTACGGGGGAATTTATACATTACATACAACAACAAAACGTTTACATGGTTTGAAGTGCTTGAGGGATTATGTGTTGGCTCTGGGAACATGCGATGCAGAAATTGAGTTCATAAAATTTGATGTGGTTTTTTTTGAGGCGATATATTACTAATTGTTGTTGCTTTGCTGAGGTTAGGCTGTGCCTAATACATTTCTTGATTTGTATATTAATGTACATATAAAGGGTGGGCCAAATACAAGTTTCTTTTTAGAAATGCAATAAAATGAACAAAATAAAATGTTTCCATATATTATGGCTTTATTATTAAAAGCAAACATTCCAATTAATTATGGAACACAATGTCTTTCAAGTGGCTGCCTCGGCTGGCTTTGCGGTAGCGCATTCTGTCACTCCAATTTTCCAAGACCTTGTTGATGGTTTCGGGCTCTAGCTCACGGATTGCTTCAATGATATTGGCCTTAAGTGCTTGAATCGTTTCCGGATTGTTGGCAAAATATCGGTCTTTCACGGTTCCCCACAAAAAAAAGTCCAAAGGGGTCAAATTGCAGCTCCGAGGCGGCCAATTGACATCGCCAAGACGGCAGATAACACGATTTGGGAATTTGATGAGCAAAAGATCGATTGTGGCATGGGCTGTGTGGCATGGTGCGCCATCCTGCGTGAACCAGAGGCCATCCAAATCCATGTCTTCAATTTCAGTAAAAAAAAGTCTGTTAACATGGCTCTGAAACGCCCACCGTTGACCGAAACGTTGTTCCCAGCCTCATTTTCGAAGAAAAATTGTCCAATGATGTCACAATTCACAATCCGCACCAAACTGTCACTCTCTGTGGATGCATTAGCTTGTCGACAATTACGTGCGAGTTTTCCGACGACCCACGGGGACCATGAGACCAGTAGCATACCAGTCTCACGAACCCATAGCCCACCAGTACAGTGCGGTTCGTTCGAATAGAACCTTTAATGGTCGCAATTTAAGTATCTTGGTGTTACAGCGCTAACCTAAGTTTCAAATAATATCTATAGCGTAAAGCCTTCGAAAAATATTAGCTTACTAAAGTTGATATAATAGACTTAAAACAGAATAAAAAAAATGTCTTCTTGTAAAATTTACCAGTTCTATACCCTGCATACGTTTTGCATTTTGTCAGATTATGTTGTGTTCCAAAAATTGTTTTTTTTTGTGAACCACTTACCAGCAATACAATTAGCTAAGTCATAAAAATACAACAGCGTAACAACATACAGACCTATATATTTTTAAGCTACTCTTAATTTTGCTAGAGCTTACTGAGGCACTCTGCCTACGAACTTGCATCCAAACCGGTGCTAATAATCATCACCCCTAAATCTATTGCACTCCCCTCTTACATAAAACACCATTCTTTAACAACGTCCGTTCCTTAATACCATCCCAAACAGTAAATTACCAAATAGCATTTATTTCTTAAAGAAAACATTCCACATACGCCACCGTAACCAGACGCGCGCATTTTTCACCCCCAAGGAAGCCATATTAATTCTTTCGCTTTCGCTTTGTTAGAATAGGTTTATGTATATCTTTTGTGTAGGGAACGACCTGTACCCATTTAATGTCGGACTTATTTCAGTATATTATTTTCACACATGAGTCACGACGGCAAACCAAACGGTCGCCACGCATCGAATCAGTTCGTAGAAAAAATAAATCAAAATCTTTAAGTTGTACAGCTGTTCTCTAGCTAATTGTATTTTTATTCTTACTCCATCCAGCTTACACGCCAGAATGTCATTCCAACGAAGCTACAGCAAAGTGTGGTGGGGCTCGGACAACATACTCACAGCGGCAGCCAGCAAGAGTGGGAATAACCTTGCAAACGGCAACAACTACCAATTCTACAATCATCACAGTGGCGGTTACAATTCCCTGGATTACAATCTAATACGAACCGCTGCTGGAAATCTCTCCCGCATTCAAGAGGTCGACGATGAGAATTCCTCGAAACTATGGGCAAAGCACGATAGTCCCGGCAGTCTAAGGAGTCAGGTAAACATTCTTAAACTAACCATGACTGAGTGTATCCTTATAAATGTCTTGTTGTTCTTATAGGATTCGGGATTTTCGGATAACGACGAATCGCACAGCATCGGTGGGCGAAGGACTTCATTGTCTTCATCCTCGCCAAGGAGTGCTAAATCGGATTTAAGTGAAAATAATTGTTCGCCAACTTCGGTGCACACCATTGAAACCCCACCAACGGTTATAAGACGCACGAAAATGGCAGAAACTGCTACCCCACATCGGTTGTCGTTCAGTGCACCGAACTCACCCTGTGCGGAGCGGAAAAATGACTCACTCACTGATATGAACGGAAATATAGATGATGATGCCTGTGATCTAATTAGTAAACTTGATAGGATTAGTTTTGTAAATACCACACCAAAGGGAACATATAATCAGGATGATAGTGTGTCACCCTGCAAGTGTTCCGGTAATAACGATAAGTCGTTGTCTGCTTCGGTTAGCTCAGCGTCATCTATTCGCCGTCGTCGTCTGGTTAGCCGAAAGACAAGACGAAGTTTGATGCCTGCAACTGCGTCTTTAGATGCATCGCCATCACGTCTGAAGGAGTACAATAATGAAACGGTATACCTAGGTGGTCCCATAGAGGAGGATGATAATAACAACAAAATTAAGTCAGAAGGCGATGGCTTAATCTCTCCGTTGAAAACAGAACATGGAATTCGTTTTACCGCCAGCACAAGTACACCAAATTCAAAGGCAGCTCCACCACGATATGGAAGTACCCTTCCCACAATTGCCAATGACTATGAGAATCCCCTTCTCAACGGACATAGCCCTTCGTTACAGCACTGGCTGGACGACATCCGTATGTCGTATGACCACGAAGTGATGTCGACTCTGCAAACCAAATCGATCGCCATGGAGGCGTTCAAAAATTTGAAAATAACCACCAATACGGTGGTGAAAATAATTCGTCAACTCCAACAACGATCTGTAGCCACTCAAGCTGACTTCGACAGGATTGAGAAAATTCTCAAGGGCGACCAATCCGCCAGCCTTCACATGGCCCTTACGGCGGCAGAAGAACTACTCGAGAACGTGGACGATTTCACAAAAGTTCTCGAACGTCGTTCAGTATTCTTCGCCGAATGTCGTGCGGATCGCAAACGCTTCGAGGACAACATTGAGCACATAAAACTTATTGTCAAGGATACCCGAATATCTCTGGAGAAACACCATTACATTCAGATGGAGTCGCTGCACGATGATATTCAAGTATTGAAACGCTATCTGCTGATAACTCTTCGCTTAGTTTTCGAAAAGTTAGTCAGAGTGATTGTCCAGAGTGTTGAACAGTCAAAGTGCGACCTCATGCTGAGAGCCAACATCAATATGATAGTAACACTTTCGAACATGGAGTACGAAGGATTTGGATCGCTAGTTGATGCTTTCGTACAAAACGAAACAGTTCGAGCATTGTTGTTGGTTTGCTTGGAGAACAAGTTGTCGTCGGTACGAGCATTGGCTCTGAGAGCGTTGGCTACGATTTGTTGTAGCCCCCAGGCAATTGAGCAGTTGGGTCAGGCTGGGGGACTGGAGATCATAAGGGATATTCTACAGAGGCCAGCCGATGACGAGCCAGCTAAAAAAACCGAAGCTGAAAGGAGAGAAGCAGTTTCTCTGTTCACACAGATAACGGCACCATGGCATAGCGGACAGTGCAAAGTTAGTGGTCTCAAGGATTGCGCTGAGATTATTGTCGAGGGATTAACTGGTGAGTTGAAAATATTTATTGAAAGTGAGTCATTTCGACGAGCTTACTTATTTAAATGCCTAAATGCACACATATCATAAGACGCTGAAAAATTAACCCGCGGCACAATTCGGTGTAGTATTAACTTCATTTTCATTGAGAAGTCCGCAACTAGTTCCTTGATTTAATACTTCTTTGTAACAGAACAATAATTACCCGTATTCTATTTGATAGATCTGCAAATATGAAAACGCATACTTCTGTATTTGACGCAAAATGTAGACCATTTGAATAGCCTTTGAGTGGCCCTCATCAAACGTCCGTATGGATGTTCAGTGGTCCGAATAGATTTGCCTAATCTATTCAAATTCACTTCCCCATCGCAGATCCGCATGTAAACAAATTAATTAATCCATCTCGCAGAACCGCAATATGCCCGTATATTACACGTCCACATGCATTGCACATAATATAATTACGTTTATTAATTACAAATCGCAAAATCAATCTGTCTTAACCGGTCTAATATGACTCAACTCATGCCCCATATCTCTAACTCTCTCTTTCTCTCTTTACAGATTTAATCGAAAGGACCAATTGTTGTCAAACACTGCTCCTTTGTGCGGCCTCATTGAACAATCTCAGTCGTGTGGAAATGACCTCTGTTTACTCAATTATGTCCAACGAAACGATAATCAAATTGAAGGAGACTGTCGAATGCCGTGGAATGTCATCAGGAGTATCGATTTTCCTTTACGTAAGTATACCTGCCGTATACGTTATGTTCGTAATAAATTCGCAAATTTGAAAAATCGACTTGACGTTAATCCAAGCCGAAAACTCGAAAACGAACGAAAAACTTTTCTAATTCCGTCTTCCGTCTTTTTCAATCAATTTCTTTATTTTTTATTTTTTTTTGTTCTTACAGGAACAAATAGTCGCTATGCTCCACAACATGTCCGGCAATAAGAAGTGCCATAGCCATTTGGCAAATGGCAGCATCATAAATTTCATCACGTCCATATTTCAAACGGAATTCTACCGGAAGTATACGTCACGTGCCGAGTCTGATGCACAGAGGCGCACCATTAAGTCGATTCTGCATACGTTCGCTCGGCTCATTCATGAATCCAGTCTGGGCCAGGAGATCCTTGAGCAGAACTTCATTCCGATATTCTCCAAGGTGGGAGTACTTGAAAACGATGAGGAATATGGACGAGATATTTCCGCTTTGGCTCGTCAGCTGAACGAGAGCTGTGGGAATAAATCATTTAACCGGTCACAAGAGAGTCGCGGCTCATCGTCATCATTATCGTCGTCGGGAATGAGGTTCAATCTAACACGTCAGGAGAGTTATGTTTAAGGAGGCGCACTTGATGTCCCTTAAGGTTTAGCATGCAGAAAGCGCCGCGTGGAGACGTCATGGCTCGCGTGGTGTCCACCCACCCCACCCCGCTCTTTCTCTCTCTCTCTGCCGCCCTAGGCTATTTATTTTGACAGCAGATTGAGAATGGTGCGAGGACGAGAAATTTATGCCAAAAATATGGACGTGATGTGTAGGCTTTATGGCGGTCCTTAGACGGATGTTTACTTAAATTTTGCTTACAAAAATGTACATTAAAATGGATGGCGGTTACACATGTTTTATTTTTTTGGATAAGAATTTTTGCCACTGGCTATTCTTTGTCCTTGAAAGATTGGAACACTGACATCTGAGGATGAATTTAAATGTGCAAATTAAAAGTTAATGTTTTTATTTGTACAATGTACATGGATGAGGATATTCAGTCAATTGTGTTAAGACTTATCATTTTGTAAATATTATATTGTGTAGAATGTAATCCTTAAGACAGAAGATTTGTACATACTTAATATATTTCTATAGATAGAGAAGAGAAGTTAATATATTTTTTAATTAAAAAGTTGTAAATGGATTTTTTTTATTTATAATGCTGGGGATCGGGCACTTTGGCCATAATGTAGCTACCACGTAAGTAAGAGGACTAGGACTGCATTTTTGATGCAAAGTTCCATTCAACCATGCACTCTGTTCTTAGAATTCGTCCTAACATCTATTATGTCTGAGTTTGGCAAAAATCATTTTGCTCCTTAAAAACAGTCATGGTTGACTAAGAAAAACAACCATCCGCACAGATTATTTATTTATTTTTTTTTATATATCAACCAATCCCAGGGACACCATCATTCTTATTCTTCGTCAGGATGTTCCCCTTTTGAACCCAATCAGGAAAACTGCAAAAAGAAGGAAAAAACAATGACACAGATAAATAAAAACAACAACAGACGCTCCATTGATTTTCAGATGCATGGCTTTCTATCTTCATTATAAAAAGAATTTTATACGCTTAGGTCCTGTGCCACTATGTGGCAACATGCACACAAGCCAAAGAGCGTGAATAAAAATCGACATTGTAACCCGTTTGGCCATACCGAGGCAAGGACGATTATGGGCTCTGTTGTTGTGCTTCATGAAGTCACCCCATCCGGCTGTGGTGAAATTTATGCGATCGTTTAAGCAAGCTCGAGCGGAAAGTAAACATTTCCACATACTAATATCCCTATACGACTATCGTATGTATGTAGGTATAGGTACCAACAGTGACACCCTTATACAGCGAAGGCAGCCATGCCCTCTTCCCCGAACCTAGAACAAGGGATGCTTAGCTTTATCGCTGGAATTCAAAGACTTCTCTTTCACCCACCTTCTCGAGTTCTTCTTGTCCATAAAGAATACCCAACATGCGCAATAATCAGAATGGTAAAAGGAGATGAAAAAGGAGCAAGCACAAAATCTTGTTGGCTTCATTGAAAAGTTATATGCAAAAGGACGATATAGCTAGCATCTTGATACTTTTGGGAATTTCCTGTCCTGAAGCTGACTCGAATCCTCCAAATGGTTTTCCGGTGGATTCAGTGTGTCTTCAGCTATTCGCCCATCTCCCTTTGTGTTTGATGTGTGGCTGTCTGTGCACGTGTTGTGTAACATCTTGATGGGCTTGTAAACGCTGCTGTTGATAGTTAAAGTTTTTTTTTGTTCACATGTTGGTCGCTTTAGATCAAAAAACGCACATATTCCGGTCTGTTTTGCATGAGGGGTGAGGGTCTATTAAATTTTGCGTACCCTAAATGATGTATCCAGATTCCAGACAACAGTAGAATACACACATGATGACGGAGGAGTACTCAGTGTGTGGATTATCCCGGCTCTAGGAAATGAACAATAAAGATATTTATTAGTTTGGACGAATATGTGGGTGTGTGTGTTTTTTTTCGTTCTAGTCCGATCCCTACTTGGCTTTATTTGGTTTATTTTTTTCGTTGGTGTCAGTTTTATGTCCTGATGAAGAAGTAAACGAGGACATTTAGACATCGAGATACTGGGCACAAAAAAAAAGGGTTCAGACATTTGAGTTAAATGGCATTGAATACAGTTGAATTAAAGATAGTGTCCTTCAAAAGAGTCATCCGAATATAATACCAAAAGAAAGGCCCCTCAAAATGATGTACTTAGCGAGGGAGTTAATTCGGGGACAAGCTGGAAATGGGTTGCCTTAATCAAATATTTATTTCATATCCTTAGGGTGACTAATTTGGAACAAGGCTGTTATGGGGGAGTGCGTGTAGGAATATGACAAAAATGTATCTGCACACTATAGCCATATATAAAAATGCAGTTAAACCACGGAAATGGCTTTTAAAATGGGGCGTTTTAGTTTATCAAAGTTTAACGTACGACCCGAAAGTGGTAACTTACGTAAGGACAAAATATTTATATTTTATATGTGATGAATAGAAAAAATTGGCGTCTGAAGAATTTATGGTTTTATTTGTATAGTAAAGCTAGAGGAATATTTTAACACTGGCCTTGAGCGATCGTAAATGGTATTGATAGGCTTATAACTAAAGGGTATTTTTTAAGAGCATCACACTTTTTTTTATAACATGTAAAAAGGACTTTTTTTGAAAACTTATTATTTATGGAATTCAATCTTTTTATGGGCAGTTTCTGGAATACATTCACGGCGATGGCGACCACCACTTCAAAAGAGTATTCGGGAAGTCCAATTTCCGAATACGGGTTTTTTCAGAGTGATTGGAATGGTCTGTCGAAAACAACGGGGAAAGTGTTAGATTTCAAAGAGTCAGACGTCGTTGGCCTGTCGCCAAAAGACCAATGATTTTAATTTGTCTATAAGAAAAAGCAAGTGTCGTAAAATCATGGCATGTCCGCAGAATGGGAGTACCCTATAACGATCTATCTGTAGGAGCGGAATGGACGAGGAGGAAGTGGAAACCACCGTTCACCTCATTTGCTCCTGTCCAGCTCTTGTCACCTTGCGTATAGGGCTACCTTAGGGGCCTATTTGCTCCATCAGCCAGTTTGTTACAAAGTCCAACTGGCTTAATTGAAATATCAACATGCAATTACCTATTGAACAAACATCAATGTCAAGTGTCAAGCAGTAGCGTTGATTGCTTCAATCACAAGTCTATGCTCGACACCAGTCTCTCTACTAACATACTAACTGTCAAAGGCAATAGGCGAGGGTAGAATGTTTCGGTTACTTTCCGTCTTTTCCCGAAGACAAATTGTCACCCTTTTCGACGTCAAGCAGTGGAGCTGTACCAGCCACACTCCTTACAAGCGAACTGTTAAAAGCTGCAGGCGAGGGTTAGCCGCCACCTGGAGGAGCTGACTACATAGGTTAATTTTACCCTGACACGTCGACACGTGGGCGCAGTAGCGCAGTGGTTAGTGTGCTGGACTACTGTGCGAGGGATCCCAGGTTCGATCCCCGGAAAAACACAAATTACATCTTAAGGTTTTTTCTACTGCGCCACCTCTCGCGAACGTCTGACAAACATCCGAGAGTATGACTGTCCTAAAAAAGCTTCTCAATTCAGCCGTTCGGACTCGGCATAAAATTGTAGGTCCCTTCCGTTGTCCCAAAAATAGAAATAGAAAATAGGTTGCAAAAACAGAGGCCTAGGGTGTCCACCGCCTGTTGTGCCACCTATTTACCTATTTTTATGACACGTAGAACTTCCAGACTCCGTCAAAGGCAATAGACCTGGGGTTAGACTGTCACCCATCGCCTTTTCACAAAAGACAAACCGCTACCTCTCTTGACTCAAGGTCAAGGAGCAAAGCGGACTGGTTCAATAACCCAATTCTACCACGTAGCAGTCTCCCTCCTCCTCCTTAGTGATGGCCTTTCAGAGGCAGGGGCCAACTGCTGCGGATACTTTCCGCCCTTACCCGAAGACTATCCGCCACCTAAAGGTGCAAAGTTTGATAAGATTTGCTTCAGTCACCATCGAAACGAGGTAAGATACTCAAGGACAATTCTTTCAAAAAAAAAAAAAAAAAAAAAAAAAAAATCACAGGTAGCAGTAGAGCTTCACTGTAATAAGCTCTTGTGGTATCCAAGACCAAATATAAGTGCGTCCCTTAAGGACAGCCACCTTACCTAACCTAACCTAAGGACAGGTTTCGATTGAGCTTGATATGACGTTTGATTGATCAATCATACCCCTGACTTTCACGTTGCCGATTTATTCAAGAGATTTAGTTAAGAGGAGAAAAATGACAGAATGTTGTCTGCAGGGACTTCAGTAGTATTTTTGAAGTTTTGCTTGGTTTGAGAATGAATACAACCAAGATCACGGCTTTGCAGCCGAGTACAAACCGAGTTTGAAATCGATCAGATGAAAAATAGAAATTTAACAATACAAACGTTTACCCTCTTTTCGCACTTTTGGGAAGTCGAACTTCCCCAAATCCCTTCTAAGTGCTCACTTTAGCCATAAATTTGTTTCAAAAGTTCCTTCAGTTTTCCGAACTCCTACCATTTGGCCTGGATTGATCAACAATCAAGCAGCTTCACTGCTTGGAAGCTTTTAACTAATTGACAAAATTTTCCAACACATTTTTGCATAAATGCTTCACTACAACGACAAAAGCAATGTAATTCCTTGACAAAGTCAAACAATTTCATTAATCCAGCTCTACTATTTGTAAACAAAGCACAAAGCACTTGACCTGGCCTTTTACTCCAATATCTATACCCAAAAGGCCATCTGGTCTCTCCTAATGTCTCCAGGCCTCTATCCACGTGTGTACTGTAGTATACCCTTTCGGGAGTGAAATAAAATCCACCCAACAATATTATGTGACCAAGTACACTGGAAAAATAATAAAATACAATTTAGGGTTATTTAGTAATCCCTGCACATATATGCGGAATTCCTTGCCATACAGCCGTAGGTATATACGAGTACCATGGCAGAAAAGATCTCAGCAACCGTCTACCGAACAGAATGTGGTGTAGTAAGGACGCATTTTTATAGCAACGTCGAGTATAATATTACGGTCACCGCAACCAAAAGCACAGGCGGCTGGCTTTCGTATACCAACCAACGTTATTATCCCCCTTGGAACTGACAAAACCAACACAAAAATCAAAGCGAAACACTCCCCGACAACGACACATCGGCACAGATGGAAGCCGAAGTGGTTTTGATATGTGTATTAGTGTGCAGGAATTTCTTTGTTTGCCGCCGAAGGATAGATCTGGGCCACTGAATATTTAACGAGGGTCTGCCACAAGTCACCCACAGAATGGGTACCTACTGCTGCAGAACAACAAGTAGTTCTGGGTATGATTCTGGTGTAATTTGAGGACTAAGTGCTTCAATTATTATCCTTGCGTTAATTAAAGTTGGAAAAATATATTTTTAGAGCATTATTTCTTGGTATCCGTATCACCTGCTTTTCAAAACAAACAAATTTTCGAAGAAAGCCGCAGGAAGTTTCTAAAGAGCCTTCTTCAATTGGAAACACTATGCAGGTTTGTAGCTATATGAAGGTATTTTCAAAACTAAACTCTTGGAAAGTAACTTGAGGAAAGATTATTAAGAATTCAAAACCATTTGAACAAAGTTGTAAATTTTTGTGGACCTACATCTAAGGACATTTTTGGTTGTCTTCATTATGATTTTAGTCATATTTGTCGAGTGCCATTTAAGTGTAGACTTTCGAATATTGTTGAAAATGGCATCAGATTTACTTTAGGGATGGGAATGTGATGTTCAAACAAAATTGTGAAAGAGGTATTTTTGGTTTAAAGGGAATTGATTTATTGTAAAAGCGGAAGCTCCCAGAAAGTATATGGACTAAGTTGGAGTGTTCCGGTTGATGGGGGTGGTATAGGAATATAATACGCATCAACCTGTTGATGCCCATCAGCGATGTAATTGTAGCTACAGATAAATTGCCCTTATTTTAAACGAAAACTCTAGGAAAGTGCTTTTTCGAGGAACTTGCAGGATATTGCCGATATGGATTTCACCGAAATACGGAAATTTCTTCGAAATTCAAAATTATTCCAAGAGTAGCGGATATCGACGACTCTGGTGTGGTAACACAATGGGTCTTATTTGGTCTAAGTGAAGTATTCCAAATTGCCACTTAATCTAATCTAACCCACCACCCCGTGGCAACAACCAGGAGCTAGATTCGTTTAAGCATCAATTAATATTACTGACCTTATCTACTAATGAGCGTGGGTGTTGGGTAAGAACAAAATAGCACAATATCGAAAATGACTTTCCATCCATATGTGTTCCATGTGTCCATAGAATCGAAGGTAAAGTTGATGCTACCAAAAAGTGTTTCTTCGAGTTCCATCATTCTAAGTAAATTTAGCGCTAAAATAGGCAACTTCGGTAGTTCAATCAGAAAGTATATCACATAGGCAATTTGAATTTGCTGCAGTGCGACAGGCAATAAGCCATGACAGTAGAAGGACGAAATCTAGAAGCAAAAGAGAACTTAAAAAAAGGTAAGAAAAATGTCCACTTTGCGCCAAGGAAAAATGTCGATTGTAGATTTCTATGACGAGGTAGAAAAGAAGTTAACTTTGATCATTAACAAAACTCTGATGCTTCATGAGGGCAATAAGACTTTGATTGATTCCCTTTGACAGAAATACCGTCAAGATGCGTTAAGGGTATTTATTTCGGGGTTGCAAAAGCCAATGTGTGACATTCGTTTTTCCTCGAGACCTACCGACATGCCGGGTGCACTCGCTCTTGCCCAGGAACTCGCGACAAACCAGGAACGATATGTGTTTGCCAGCTCATTTTCTAGTAGAAACGAACGTCCAGCTAACTTTTTATCTAGGCAGAACTGTAGCTATAATCAATATATGCCCCATATAATTCACCGCACTACGTACAAACTCCTGCTAATCAAACACGACCTAGAACAACGCCTATGGAAATAGACCCAACACTTTCCCATTACAGGAGTCCGACAAAATATGCAAAGACCCAATCATGCAGAATCCCAATAGCTCCCGAGGTTTTATGCGGCTCCAAAATCATTCCCAAAGGCCTGTCCTAAATCCCAATCAATTCAAGCGACACTGCGAATCTGACCGTCAAACTCTTCCGAAACTCCAGAGAGTCAATCATCTTAGTCAGGGGCTATCGACACCAAGCCCTGTCACAGAAAATGAGTTTTATCCATGCGGATTTATTGATAAACATGAACACTAAGAATGAAAACCATACGATCGATAAAGTATAGAGGTGCTACTCCAGGAACAATGTTCGGATGTTTTACCAAAAGCCATAAAAGGAAAATAACATTTTAAGCCAATAAGACCCGAAGAAATACCTGTAGAGATGGACATGGAAACCTTAAATTAGAGCCACCAGTCGGTGTTGAGGAAATGGAAAGACACTTCCTCTGCCTCGAACTATTTAAGTCTAAGAAAGCGGACGACGACTTACTGAAAAGTGGACTACAACTCATTTTAAATATGGATCGCTGTAAATGGATTTTCTTTTTTTTTGATTGCCCCAAGGATGTGTTATCTTCAAGATACTAATAGCGTAACGGTTACAGTAGTTGGCACCCATAAGGAAATATTGACTTTAAACAAGCGTAGATTTGTTATTTTAAACGCGATTTTAAAATGTTATACATTTATTATATTCCGGAATTTTCTATTTAGTAAAATTTTTATTTTCGAGTTTAGGGGCTTCAATTAGGAATTAAATGAATTATAGAAAATACCTCTCAAAACCTACAGTAGTTGGCACCCCTGTACAGTTTAGTTGGCACCCAAAAAGTATGATAAAGTAATATCTACTGATTTATTAAAATGCATTTAGTGCACCTTTATTTGAAATTTATAAAAATGAAATTGATAAGAAATGCGATTATTAAAAAAATTAAAAAAAATAAAACAAATAAATGCATTTCTTCATCTATTCCGAGCGGTTTTTTTTTTTAAATAACACCAAGTCGATACTAAATAACTGATCTTGGTATGCTTCGGAAGCTCTATTCTTTTAAAGCTGCCATTTTTTTTATTGCCGAAAGAGCTAGTTGATACCGATCCGCATCTTCTCTTTAGGCATTTTCAAAAATCTGAAACAAATAACCGTCGTATACTACAGTTGTTGGGTTGGGACCATTAAAAGTACAGTTACTGGCAGTGCCAACAACAACTGTATAGTCCCGTATGAACCAGTTATTGGCACCCCCTGCCAATAATTGAAACAATGGTTTTTTTTTTGATACAGTTATTGGCATCCCTCTTATTTAATATGTTAATATGCAAATAATATGAATATTTAAACTTAAATTAATAATCACAATATGTGTTGGCCTCGACTCCAGTAATGCGTTTCGCCCCGATGTGGTGGGTGGCTTTTCTTAGCCTTTCTATTCTCCGTAGCTCATTTTGTAGAATGGTTATAAAATTACATTATTCCGCCCAATTCTCTTCAGACTGCAATATGTGGTCGATAATTAGTGACGGGCTGGTCAGAGTATTTCTCCACGCCATGAAGCGTGGGCAATAAAATACTGAGTGCTCCGTGTCTTCATCTTCATTTGTGCATTCGGGGCAAGATGAAGATACGGTGCAATTACAATTACAATTACAATTAGTTTTTATTGAGACTTATTTCTATATAATCAATACATTGTTTGTGTAAAGCAAATGTTTTTTGTAGCTATGACTAATATAATGTCTGGCTATGGAAGTATAATAAAAATTGATTATTAACAATTTAATCTGTTTTAATGTAAGTGTGAAAAGGTAAATTACGTTCTACGTACGCTTGCTCCCGGCATAACTTCAACATTGCTTCAAAGAGCACTTAAAACTAAAATATATGACTAGATACAAAAAAGAAAAAAAAAAAATATATAAGGTATTATATATTTTTTAACTACTTTTTAAGTCTTTATAAGACATATTAGGTCAATAATTCTTAACATAGTGTGTAAGTAATTAACAATTTTAAATGTATGTGTGTATACCTATAGTTATTCACTTTAGCTTATGATCTGCTTAAAGAAACCCATATTGAGGCACAATATGTTCAAAAGCAGAGCAAAAGCTGTAGTGGTTAGAAAAAAGTTCTGTAAGCTACCGGAAAAAAGAAGAAAAAGTTATCGCCGCAAATTGGACGGGGATGCCTTTTCGTAAAAGGGAACGGAAAGGTTTCGATTTTCGTTTGGTCTAAGCAAGGGTAAAGATCTAGGATTTAAAAGGTTAAATGGTGAAAGGTAATAATGTTCCTCTGCACTATCATTAATATTTGAGTCCATTAAACATTTAACAAGCGGGTTAGGATGTTCACGTACACGCTCTAATTTTTTAACAAGTAGTTCGGTTTGGTATGTCATTAAAGGTTTGATTTTATTTTCCGAATATAGCGTTTTATTGGAAAACCATTTTTTGTTTGGTGTCCTAAATTTACCGCAACAGAATCTTAAGATTTTCCTTTCAAAAATCTGAAGCTCTTCGGCGACAGTGGGTGAAATTGTAAACCATGTACAAAATCCATAAGCTAATATTGGTCTCACCAAAGTCTTATACATTAAAATCTTAGTATTTGGCGACACTTGTGGGGAATTAAGCATTGGCTTAAGTATTGATGTGACCATTTTGCTTTTTTCAACGTTTCTCGGGCATGTATATTAAAGCTAAGTCTTTTATGGAAAGTAATACCGAGGTATTTGACACCATCTCGAAGGGGAATATCACTTCCATTTATTTGCAGCTTTAGAGACTTACTATCTTTTACTGCAAGATAATGTCCTTTCCCGCTTGCATTTCTGAAGCATGTTATGCCACATTTATCAGTGTTCATTTTTAATTTCCACGTTTTAAGATAAGTTAAAAGAATTGGTATATTTTCTTTAATCTTATTTAGTGCAACCTGTGGTCTTATGTCACTTGCTAATATCATAGAGTCATCTGCGTACAGGATAACACTAGGATCATCTTGCATTGTGTTTTGAAAAGGAAAGTCGTGAATATAGATATTAAACAGGAGTGGTCCTAGAATTGATCCTTGGGCCACACCTGACAGGATTGGGAAACAGTTCGAGTACTCAGAGCCTATGATGACAGAGCTAAATCTATCTCTGAGGAAGCTTAAAATTATAAAAATTAAGTATCTTGGAGAATTAAGCCTAATTAGCTTATAGAGCAAGCCCTTGTGCCAGACTGAGTCAAAGGCTTTTTCCAGATCTATATCAAAACCTACGGTACATTTCTTGTTTCTCAGGTTCTGAACAATTTTGTTGTGTAGTACCAATGACGCATGCTCCGTTGAGTGGCCCTTTTTAAAGCCAAATTGGTTATTTGGGATTATTTGAGACTCCTCGCAAAAGTTATTTAACTTTTCTGCTATACACCTCTCAAATAGCTTTCCTATATTGGATAGCATGGATATTGGACGAAAGTCTTTTACATCCTTTGCCCTCTTTGATTTAGCTATTGGAAGTATTTTTCCTTTCTTCCAAATTGTGGGAAAATAGCCATTGTTTAGACAGTGGTTGAAGATAGCCGATAGCGTCACGTCGAGAGAGCTAGGACATTTTCGAAGAATGTAATTTGATACATTATCTATGCCAGCTGATTTTTTGTTGTTCAGAGCTGCTCTTAGCATGCTGACCGTATTTGGTGATGCAAAAACCTGAACGTTGTTTGGGCTTATTGCGGTGTTTGAAGGCGAAAAATTAGTAAGGGTTGAATTGTACTCGGTATTGCAAAATGAATCTACTGTCGCGTGGATGTTATGCTCTTCTGTTTGATCTGGAGGTGTTTCTAGACCCGAGTACACGTGGGAGTAAAACTCTTTAAACGCTCTAAGCTTACTTTCAACATCTTTTAAATTCTCTCCGTTGTGGACCAAAATATCTTTCCCAATATTGGTTCCGAAGAATTTTCTTCCTGTTATCCTATCAATTTCCTTAAACGCTTGCGGCGAGGGCCTTATTTTATTTAATCTTTCTTTAAAAGCATTGTTGTTATCAATCCGCACCCTATCTTTAATGATTTTACTCAAGCACTGTACCCTAGCATGAAGTTGACGATATTCGTCATTAATACTGTTCAAGTGTCGGTGATACAGTCTTTTCAGTTGAGTGAGCCAGGTACCGCGCAGCTTTATTAATTTTTTTGTAGTATCTGATATATTGTCATATCTCTGATTTTTCACTTCGCGGACGGAAGAGTGCGATTGAACGCTGGCGTTGATTTGATCATTAAGATTCGTTATTAAATTATCTATTTCCTCATTTTCTATATTTCTTTCAGCAGGGATGTTCAGAGAGGAAAGACGATGATTAAGTCCCAATCTAAAAGCTAGCCAGTCAGTGTTCTTAAAACATCTATACGTAGCCGGTGGCACTAAAATTGGAAGGAAATCTCCTATGTTTAGATGTAATTTAATACCAAAATGATCCGAATTCGTTGGAAAAGTTGAACAAACTAGTGGACTCAAGTTATTGCTGGTAAGGGATGCGGATATCAGAAAGAAATCAAGAACGGAGGATGATCTGGGAAAAGTGGGACTGTTGGGCGCGATTAGATCTATACCCAAATACGGCCCGTTGTAAAACCAATTGTAGATCTGGTTACCATTTTGATTGTGTAGCGTGTCACCCCATTCTGAGTGGCGTGCATTGAAATCCCCTCCAAGTAGAACTGCATCAAATGAATTAATAACAGTATAAAGTCTGTCAAGGTCGTTGGGTAAACTTCGACCGGCATTGGAGGGAATGTAAATGCTTCCTATTAAAATATTTTTGTGTGACCCAGAACTACTACGTGTTGTAATACTTACAAGGCAAACTGAAAAGATGTCGCTCTGGAAAGGAACTTCAGTGTACTTATACCTTTGGTCTAAGACAACTGCTGTTCCTCTACCTGAGTAGCCTGGGATAAAGTTAAAGCCATCGAAAGATGGCTTATGTTTCGAGGATAGCCTTGTTTCCGAAAGGAGACATATTTGAGGCTTTTGGGTTTTCAGTGTGTTGAACAAATCTAGTCTTCTTTCAAGGGAAATTATAGAGTTACAATTTATCGACATAATTTTTAAGCTTGTTGTCTGCATTATACTACTATAGAGGCCACAAACTCAAGGTATGCGAACATTTTGTCTTCTGTAGACTGTAACTGTTGATAAGTGGGCCAAAATTGTCTGATTTTTGTTATCAGCTCTTTAAAAGGTACGTTGAAAAGATTTTTCGCCTCATTCAAGAAACTATTGAGATCACCAGGCTGATTATTTGTCGTAATGGTCTCTGTGTTTTTCTGTATAGCTCTTTTGCTAGACGAAATTTGGGAATTATTTAGATTCACCTCAGCAGCGTGGCTACCCTTAACTCTTTCGGCAAAAGATACGCGTTGATCAGTAAGCGTACTTATAGCACTCTGCACTACCGATCTATTTTGGTTCGCAACCTGTCTTGCTCATTGGGTCAATAGATCCCTTTTTTCCCTATATTTAAGATACGCTGGACAGCCTTGGTAACTAGCAGCATGCCCAGTTTCATTGCAGTTAACACATTTTAAAGCAGGGGTGTCCTGGTTTGTCTCCTTAAGCGTTTTAAAGGATGCGATACATGCTTCTGAATCATGAGACTCGCCGCACAGAACACATCTACTATTGTATGCGCAACATTCGCCAGAATGACCAAACCTTTGACACCTGTAACACCGAATTACTGTTTTATTGAATTTTTTTTCCCAGTATACCCGTTGGTTTAGCAAATATCTTATACTTATCAAATCTTTAATGGACTCACCGAGTTCTAATTGGACAATGAACATATTAAGTTTTACGCCCATTTCTTTTGATTTAGCTGTGGAAAAAGGTGTAATTTTACCAATTTTGGTGCTAGGAGATATAGCTTTGATAGCTTGTTCTATAACCCTAACAGGTGTATCACCATCGAGACCCTTTAGCATTACCGAAACCCGTTTCGTTTCCTTAGGTGAAAAAGAAAACGCACCTATACCCGTCCCGCGTAATTTATCAATAATAATTGAGTGAATTTTAGCGTTATTTACAAATACCTTAGTTTTCCGGTAGCTCAGATTTACAAATTTATGCTTTACATCTGTAATTTTACACTCAACTGCAGCGAGTCTAATAACTTCACTGATAAGTTCGCAATTGGCACCAAAAATAAATATTGGTGGACAGAAAGATACGTTACTAATGTTTTTAGTTGCATTGGCAGTGGGTTGATTATGCATTTCAACGGACGGACTGTTGGACTGATGAACTGCAGGGGTGAGGTTGATTGGTTGGCTTGTGTTTGGCTCTTGATGCTCCATATCAGCGAGTGCCGAAAAACGATTTTGCGAGGCAATTCGTTTAGGCGATGATTCATCGTCACGCACATTTCTCCTTCGTTTCCAAACATTAGATTGGTAGCTGCTTGCGGCGTGTTTAAGATTTCCGATAACAGTTGTCCACTCATTCGATGTGGAGTGATCGGTGCTTACGTCCATACATGATGGAATAAGTATAAGGTGGTCTCGTCGGCTGCCGACTCGTTCGTTTTTTGGTCCCTTAACGCTTCGTTAGCGTACACTTACTACGCTGAATAAAGAGAAAAACGTGTCGTTAAGGGACTACTTTTTGCCGACGAGACCACCTTATACTTATTCCATCATGCGTCCATACTGGTAGTGTTGTTATTGCAATTTGGCTCGCTCTCACGGTGTGTATTTATTATTTTAGCAGCAGTGGGTGCATCGACTGCGCTTTCGTGTTGTAGTTTCTCTATTGAGAGAGTGTTTTTTGCATTAATGCCGTGATGACTCGTGTCATCCGAGATATTTGTATTTGTATTTGCATAAGCATGTGCTTTGCCAGATTGTTCACTATTTTTATCTTCCAGCATCAGAGCTGCAGGATCACTTTTGGATATTTCGCAATATGCCACTTTTAAGAGTCACTATCTCACAAAGTAAAGAATGGATGGATAAGGGTATACGGCCTAAGCCGATTTACGAATTAATCACTAGATCTTCTCTTAAAGAGTTTTCTATTCGGGTTCGAGAGCACACGTCTGTTCGCCACAATAGATCGAACCGAACTCATGAAGATACGGTGCAAATACTTGCGATAGCCACCGTGCTATCACAGGAACTGTGTAAAGTTGTAGTTACAGTCTCCATATGGTTACGTTCTATTCATTCCTGGATTGTCGGTATAAGTTTGTATGTCCATCTGCCTTTCGTTGTGTTATTCCATTTTAATCCACTTGATTCCACTGGCATCGTATTGGTTTAAGGCTCTTTTGTTATCCTCAACATTTCGTCTGCAAGCATGTCGACGCCCGACGTTAACGACTCCATTCCAGCTATAACAAAGGCAGCTTCATCGCTGATTGTCTGTAGCGCGCAGAGTCTGTATGTTGACAATAGTCTCCTTTTGGTCTCCTTCGTTCTTAGTATCTGCGCCCAGACTGGCGCTGCATACAACAGAACTGATGTAACAACTCTGGAAAGTAGGATCCTTCTTGCGTATCCAGGTCCACCAATGTTAGGCAGTATGCGCGAGAGAGCTCCCTGCATTTGCGATGCTTTCTTGGCGGGATCATGACGTAATCTTGAATGACAAAAATCTCGAAGGCTAAAAATCTCGAAAAGTTTTTTTTTAATCTCGAATGCAAAAATGTTGAATGTACAAAAATCTCGAATGTACAAAAATCTCGAAAGACTAGATATATCTCGAAAAAATCACGAAAATAAAAAGTAAATTCGAGATTTTTTTTTGGGATCCCATAATATAAACTTTGCATATACCCCACCTTACACCTAATCCAATTCCTACAGTGACCACAAGCAAGGGGGGTTTCATACGTATCTCACTTTTTAACACCATTTTTAGATTTGGTGTTATTAATTCTGTCGCGCGCAAATTGTTACCATTGTCTCAAAAATTAATATCAAAGCCTTTCTTGGCTAAATAGTCCGGCTAGTTTCAGGCTGCCGGTTGCTAGCCTCTCCTTTAAATACTGTAAATAGTGTAGTTGATGAATTGCTCCTTAGTAATGTCTGAAAACCTTAACCACACCACAACTGAGGAAGTATTCGTACTGCGCTAGATCCTGCAGAACTCCACATGGATACCTTACCCACCATCTCTAGCAGCCTTGCCAAAGTTGTCACTTTGTCAGTTTATGCTGATTGACTAAGTTCAGAAACAATCTCACCGAGACTTTTGATGTCAAAAAAATGAATGTGACTTAACGTGAAACCCCCCGCGCTCAGTAGACTTACTTCACTTACCACTTAACCACTGTACACTGTTAATAAGGGTATAGATCTCACTCAGTGACTTCAACTTATGTGCAAATTCAATAAAATATCAATATCCTTATTTTCTTTCAACATTTAAACCTATTTCTTGCATAATCAACATTATTGATTTGGCAGTCCTTCAACATGTCCTTCAATTTTATTGTACCTACTGTATCTATTTCCATACTCTTTACTTAGGTAGGTCTAGGTAGGTACCTACTACAAAAATTTCTTCAAATCAAATTAAGCACTTCTACATTATATTGACTAATGACCCTCATTCTTCAGTAAAATGAAACCAATAAAACACTCACATTCACATCCATTAACAGACGGGCAATTATTCCAGTTTGCGGAAACAAAACAAACACAATACATAACGGAAAATATTTTAATATCATGTTATGGCATCGTTAAAAAAATAGACACAGAACTCATAATGATATCCTGCGCGCCATTGTGCTATATGGCTGCCACCAGGGATGTCATAAACATTTTTATACTTCCATTCCGCTTATATAAATCAGCTTCAGATTCTAATTGCCTATAATATGAATGAGTCATTAAAATGCTTTAAAATTTTAAATTAGCATTATTAGATTTCGTGTTATTTTTCCCGCTCTCGGAAAAGAGCTGTCGAAAAACGTAAGAACCAAAGATAGGGTCTACATCCTTGTCGCACCTCTATACAATTTTATTACAATAGTAGAGGTAAGTAACAATTTCCACGAACACAATGCTTGCCCTTTTTGAAATAAGAATGGCGTCTTCATAAGGTGACATAAAGCCAAAACCATCTAATATTGCTTGAATGGAAATTCTTTAATTTTACTTTCAGTCTTTATGGAGGGTGGGTGCCTCCTTTTGTGTACCTTTTCTTAAGTGAATGAGAATTCATTGAAATTACAGTAATTACAAGACTTGCTGGTACTTAAACACTTAAGAGGTCAGTACATGCCGTGAGGTGACAACGTTTAGAATTTGAAGCATTTCCGATCTTTTAATCAGCAGAAAATAATTATTACAAAAGGGGTTGCCTCTGGCATAATGTGATTGAGGTGAAATTTAGCTAATGGATGTTCTTTTATAGGTTAGTGCTGTAGAATGGTGTGTTTTGTGTTGAGGAAAATAATTTTGTGGAAACGTTTCGTTTTTTTTTTGTTTCTGCATAAAATATAAAGTCGAAGTAATAATAATAGTGAGAAATATATAACTTAACTAATAAATGTTGGATCTAGTAGACACTTTAGTCTTTCTACAACTGCGTTTAATTTACTACTACTTTTATCTTTCAGTATGTTGTTGGTGGTGCTGTTGATCCTGTCCATGCTGCTTATACGCTATAAGTTCTGCGCACAATGAACAGACAGTTCACACTCCACTGTCACCAATTTGGCTTCTTGGATGGAAAACAGAAGTCAAGTGTGTGAGATATAATTATACTGATTTCAGCAAGGCCTTTTATTGCCGAAAGTTTTACAACAATTTTTACTTAAAAGTCAAACATTTGGTCCTTCGATCCGGATTTTTATTAACTTTGTTGGTGTAATATCACTGCCTTTTGTGTGTGATTTTTGCGTTGGAATTTACACATTATTGGATACAATCTTTTGAGGATTTGTTGGATTTTGCTGCTTTTTTTGTGTGTTGAAGATTGAAGAACTCAACAACCAAACTTGAAGTACCGGACCCACAGGAAGCAATCTAGACCCACTACCTTTCCAAGCTCTAATGTTGATGGGACCTGCATATAGTCAACACCAGTGTGGGTAAAAGGTCTTGACATTGTAACTCGGGGTGCTGGTAATTCTCCCATGAACTGCTGAGATTTCTGAGCGTGGAATCTGCAGCAAGTGACGCAACTGTGGATGTGCCTTTTTACAGATCTTTTAAGCCTAAAGATCCAAAATTTGTTTCTTAGATGAGCCATCATTAATTGAAGACCTCCGTGTAGCGATTTCTGATGGGCATCTCGTATAATTAATGTGGTTATCTGATTATTTGGGTCCAAGATAACCGGTTATTGTTGGTTATATAGATGTTCGCCTGGCTAAGTATTCCGCGCACTCGAATTACACCGTTACCGTCTACGAATAGATTTAAAGACCTCACTTCTCTTGTCTTCGTGATGCCATTTGGAAACATCTCTGCCTTTGTACGACCCGAATGAGTGAGGTTGTGGCTTCGAAGAGTTCCGTTGGTGTAAAGGGTCTACTGATGTTCTCGTTTGTAGTTGCAGAATCTATGATGGTGTTGACGAAAGATGTTGATAAGCTTCTAGCAATACGCAACAATCCTTGCCAATCTTGGGAACGATGAAACCTTTGCAGAATGTGGTTGTCTTCTGCTTCCAATCGGAGACAACGCGTACGTACTCCTCGGGACGCTAAATCTGCTGGATTCTGCTGAATTTCTGCAACTCAATTCACGACAAAAGTTTCTCATTGTGATGGTGGCGATCTTATCTACCAAAGATTAATTGTTGAGTCGGTCCAAGCATGAACCTTTACATCTGTTAGATTAAGAATTTCGATGGATGTGGTTGAGAAGCCTCGCTAGGATGACTGCTCCGCACAGTTCCAGTCGGGGAATGGTTACTCGTTTTGGAAAACAAGAGATTCATGTGGATCGAACCTCCTTCACCCAGTACTCGGATATAGAGTGGTCCTTCGAGCCGGAATTCAAGTTTTTTGAATGGATTTATGAAAATTTAGGATTTAGAAGACATGTTCGATACGAAATGTTCCTTTAAATGTCGCAAAGATTAAGACAGTTAGTTTTTAGAAAAATAATGGAAGACTATAGTTCCATTGGCTTTTTTTCACTATTTACTGCAGAAGTTCGATTCCTGCTTGAATATACCAACGTGTTTTGGAATACTGCAATCACAGCCTGGATTGATAGCCCTGACAAAATTCAAACGCGTTTTATGAAAACTGTTTGGTTTTTTAAGTCATCGACAATGTTCTCCTTTTTATAAGGCTAGATGTTTACTTCTTTACATTAAATCCTTAACATAACGTTCGTCAAATATGTATTATACTTTTTGTAAGGAACAGGGACTGGCTATATTTTCAAACAAGGTGAACTCTTTTGCTTTCATTCAATATATGAATTCCCGCGATCATTGAGAACATTTAAAATACCTATTCAAAACATCCTTAACTTTCAAAAGAAAATTTAGATGAAATTACAGGTAAAACGAACCCATAACAAGTGCCATTTTGGCTTTCAAATGCGTTTATACAAACGAATAAACTTTAAAAACAAATTATTGTTATAATCTCACCAATGTATAAGTAAAGTTGCAAATGAAACAAATAAAATAAATAAGCACTCTACTGCTAGACTAAAGTTAATATGACAGATCCCTCAGCTCCGACTACAACTAATGCCAATAAGGTACATACAAAAATCATTCAAATTCGTTAGAGCATATCCTTTGAAAACCGCCCAAATAATATAGGAGGTAGTAGTTCGAGAAATCACAATTCAATTCAAAATCAAGAGACTATGAGTAAACGACGCACGGGTAAAAAATGGAACAAGGCGAAACATTTTCATCGTGAAAATTTCACCGAGAAATTCCTTGCATTCTCTCATGTCTCCTTTTTAACCGTTGGCGTTGGACGAAAGGCGCGAAAAACTATAAATGAAATCTAAATTTCAATTTGACTTGCAAAACGCCCTCATTGAGTTTGCATTTCTTTGAAAGGAATTTCGTGGAATAAAATACCAAACGAGGGAAGAATAGAAAAGTAAAAAAAAAAAAACTGAGAAAAGGATTGCACAATCGCTGCCAAAAAGGATACGAATACCTGCTGGCAGTTGCAATAGTTTTACCTACTTTTTTTTGTTCTTTCCAGTCGATGTCTTTATTTCGTTGTGTTTCCTTTATCGACAAATATTTGTAGTGTGCTGTAGGATTTGTACCTTTAATTTTAGGGACTTACATGCAGGATCGTATTAGTCATAAGTGTCGACCTCTGATTTAAGAAAGCTATACTTTCCTAACAATTAATTAATTAATTATAACGTTACAATAAATTATTCAGTTTATTTGACTTTGAATATATTTTAATAAACGAAAACGAATTTACAAAGATCTAAATGCTATGAGACTCCTTAATAAGACAAGTGTTCATGTCAAGGTGGCGTGACTGAGCGACCGTGTGGTAGTTCTTGCGGTATTCGTCGACGTTTTTTTTGTTTGTTTTTATTCTGCAGTCACAGTCCCCTTCTGTGAAAAATCTAAGAAAAAAAGGCTGAAACTAAAATTATTATCATTTTCAGAATAGCATAAGTTCGGGTTATTTAGTAAAATGGATGAATTTGCGCGGTTTGGTTGGTACCGTTGAGGCGGTCAAAATCTGTGGACTTGCTACTGGTTCGTGCACAGGCGAATTTTGGTTTTCGTTTTCCAGCTCCTCACTGAGCCACTGCGGGTTTTAGGCGGTCGACCGAGATGGGAGTATTCTTACCAATGCCGTAATCTATTAAATACTTATTCTTCGAAATAGATGAAACCTAATTATATATAATATACAACGAAAGAGTCACAAACAAAGTATAATTGGATGTCCTAACGCCTCACGCGCATTCTGGTCCATGGCAAAGACAATCAGTAATAACTTTAGTTGCTCTTCATTTCCACCTCTAGTAAAAGAAGACGGCACGCTAAAGAAAAGGCAATTCTTTTCGCTAGCATGTTTTCAGAGAATTCCACCCTAGATTCTGCACAACTAGAGCCACCAAATATCTCGAGGATGCAAACATCGATGGCAGAAGTGAAATTTCGGCCTCGAATAATTCAACGCATCCTTAAAGAACTAGATTGCAATAAGGTAACGGGACCCGACGGAATCCCGGCTATAGTACTCAAGAACTGTGCACCTGAACTTGCACCTGTACTATGTAAGCTGTTTAGCATGTCGTACTCCCAGAAGACGTTTTATTCTTGCTGGAAGACCGCTCACATTCAACCTATTCCAAAGAAAGGAAGGAAATGTCTGCCACAAAATTATCGTCCAATAGCGTTACTTTCAATGCTCTCAAAAGTAATAGAAAAGGCAATATATGTCGAAATAATCATATATCTAGAAGGCCACCGATTAATACCTAAGCGACAGGCAATACGGATTTCGGAGCTGTCGTTCCACTGGAGATCTGTTAAGCTACGTAACGCACTTATGGACGCAAGCAATTGAACAACACGGCGAATCCAGAGCCGTAACCTTGGACATATCAAAGCAATCGAAGGCATTTGACCGAGTCTGTCATAGAGCCCTATTAGGTAAGTTAGGGTCTTATGGATTACCACAACAACTCTGCGGATGGATGCAAAATTTTCTTCTGGGAAGATCGATCCAATTTGTTGTAGATGGTGTTTGCTATAAATGCAGGAGTGCCCCAAGGATTTATTCTATCTCCAACTCTATTTCTTCTCCATACACTAACGATTTGCTTGGATCGACAAATAATAATATCTATACAGCTTTGCAGATGACAGCACTCTTATATCCTCCATCTCGAACAGTGGGCCTATGAATGCGTCTGCATCACACAGCCAGAGAAAAAAAATTATAATGGCATATGCCTGACGAATGTGATCATGTCGTACAAGGACATACGAGGCATCAGATATATTATTAAATACAAATATCGTTTGGTGTCCTTGGCGTGACATTTGTTTGAGAGTTAATTTTCTAAGATGGTTGCGTAGAGTGCGGACTAGGAACGTCTCTTGAAAAAGGGTGTAAGAATTCAAATTCACCTGGTATCTATTTCCAAGTCCAAGTCCAAGTATTTCCAGGTGGCAGGTAGTCCAAGTAGTTTTTTTTCTCTAATCAAAGAGACCTTATTCATATTTATTAGGTTTTTAGTACGACGCTATTTCAGATATTTCTGACAAAACACCTGTGGATTTCATATGGCACAAAACATCAACATGTTTTTTTCTAATCATTAATTTGTGGTTCGGTGAAACGACAAAAACCATTTTATAAATTTGCAATAGTGATCGACAAATTTTGATTGGTTATAGTTTTGCAGTTTTGTAAAATAGGCCACTGATGACAAGGGATAACACAACGTGACTTGTAGCACAACCGAATTTCTACAAGTCAGAATATCTTATACAAATTATCAAGAAAAATTCTGACTGATTTGTGATTATTGATCAACGCTTAGCCGAGTCCAAATGGCTGCATAGAGCTAAAAAAGCACAGGTTAGACCAGGCCTGTTCCCGTATATGGAGCTCGGCCCCAAAACATTCATTTACCCTACTTGACAGCATACAGAGACGAGCAGTTCGACTTATTGGAGACCCTACACGTCGAATCTACAACCTTTGGTGCACAGAAGACAAGTCGCTTCTTCTATAGGTACTTCCATGGTAGATGTTCCGAGGAACTCAAAGACATTATCCCTCGAAATACAACTTTTCGGCGCCCTACAAGACAGGTTACTAATGCTCATGACCATACAGTACACTTGACAACCGCGAGGACATCAACTTTCCAAAACTCCTTCTGTTACAGGACAAACAAACTTTGGAACTCGCTTCCTGGGGATATATTTCCAGAAGTATAAAATTTGCGCAGTGGGCGCAGTGGGCGCAGTAGCGCAGTGGTTAGGGTGCTGGACTACTGTGCGAGGGATAGGTTCGATCCCCGGAAAAACACAAATTACATCTTAAGGTTTTTTTCTACTGCGCCACCTCTCGCGAACGTCTGACAAACATCCGAGAGTATGAATGTCCTGAAAAAGCTTCTCAATTCAGCCGTTCGGACTCGCCATAAAATTGTAGGTCCCTTCCATACGTTCCAAAAATAGAAACTCACACAAAAACGTATGGTTGCGAGAAGCTAGGCCTATTGCGCCGCCTATTTATTTATTTATTTAAGTATAAAATTTGCAGCAATTTAAGTGCAAACCTAACATACATCTGCAAGCATCTCGGGGCGTTAAAGCGTTATAGGTTCGCCTTTCCCGGGAGAAGTACTTAACAAAAAAGTAAGAGCTGTAATTTTTAAACAAATATCATTTCAAGTATATCTAGGAGCACTAAGAATTGATTTGGGGAAACTTGGATTTGGACCCCAAATAGTAGAAAAGGGATTTTGACAACTTTTCTGACAAGGTCGATGTCGCTGTACTGTTTGAATAGTTCGTTATTAAATCTGCTCGTAAAAATCTCGTCAGCACAAACGGGATCGATAATCACTTGAAGAATTATTGACATCTTAATTCGCTTTCGTTTATGTCCTTGATTCCTGCGTCATCGAGCATGCTTGCATGCTGCATGACTGACTGAGGACCTTATATAAAGTCTCGTAAGTGTTTCTTAAGTGATTCTTCGCTTGATTGCTAGTATGATGAAGTTTTCAGAGATTATAGTGGAATCGAAATACATATAAACAAAACTGCTAGCTACTTCAATGTTATAGCTGTCTCTTATGTTGATTCCAATATTTGCAAACGGGCCACTGTTAGCTCTTTGAGTTTTGTCAATGAAGTCTGGCTTTTGAAAAATTGTGCCGCTGGTGTTGGCTTGCGAGTTCCGAACAAATTTCTCAAGTACGCTGTCGAAGAAGTCACATGACAACGCATCACCTTGTCTAAATCTTTTTTGACATCAAACATTTTAGTGGGATTGTAAAACATTTTAATCCAGCAGCGAAAGCCATCTCTCGAACACTTTCCATTAAAAACACCCAATTTTCTTATAGACGCCAGGTAGCACTTTGTTATTAGTCTATCTCCATTGAAAATGTTGGTATCTTTCCAGAGACTTCCGTCGGTTGCGAGATATTGTTTCGCATTTATCCAGTATGTGTACTATGTTCTCTCGGCTTGCAGAATCTGCATGTGTCTGCAAGTCTGAGCTCCCTGGCATGCTTTCTTATATACAATGTCTTGACAAGATTTTGACCAGTGTCTTGAGTTGTTCCCTGCCTTCTTCTGCGATCGAATTGAGACTAGCCTTAAATGCTATTTATCCGGAGGTGGTTTAATGTCCACACCCTTCATTCCTCCTAAAAACAGAATTACTTCTGACATTGCTTAGCTTATATCAGGTAGTCATATAGACACTTTCAAGTTTGGAATTGATCAGTGGCTTCCGTTGCTATTGAGCCAAATGTATGGTCTGTGATTTTACTTTATTTCAATTAAATTTAATATAAATACTGACAAGCCTGAAACTTAAAGAATATATTTATAAAAATAAAAATAAAATACCATTTAAAAGCTGGTGAAAATTATAGTCAAAATATAGCCTTCTGTTTTTATAAGAACTACGTTGGACAGGATTGCATAATGTGCTCATTTTTTATACCCATGATATTTTTATTTCTTCTTTGAAATTCAGTGTAAATTGTCAAATTTTGACTACAACAAAAAAGTGGTCAGTGTCGAGTTTTTTTTATTAGATACCCCTTATTTTTCTGGTTGATTAATTGTGTGTTTATTTAGTATATTGGACATATAATAGGGTAAATTGAATTCAAATCCAACATCTTTTAGATTTCTATATAAATAATGTTTTGCGTCTGTAGCTACTTAAATCATTTACAACAAAGGCTTTTGTGTATAGAACTAACAAATATCTCAAAGATCCACCTACCCCAATAGGAACAATAAAAGATGAACAAATGAAAACAAAAAAAAAAAAAACTTCGTCAGAAACTCCTTTTTTTTTGCTTTCCCTACATCTCGAAAAGGATCAATAAAAAAACACTGCTTTTTGACGTAAGCTTTATATACCAGTAAAACTGGCAGTGATGTGGAAAAGAAAAAAAAATCAAACTGATTGGCAGGTAAATTCACTCAGTGGCGTAATATGAGTTGGCGTTTTCCATTTCCCCATCTCTTTCTTTCAAAGCAACGTAACCAGGTGAATGTAAGAGGTAGACTGGGTCTGCAAGTGGATAACAAACCAAAATAACGATGTTGATTGGATGGTTTCTCATCAACTTGAAAAGTCCTTGAATTCATGTCTTTTTTCTTCTTTTTTGTTTGAAGAAGTTCATAAAAAAAAAGTAGGAAGTAAACTGCCTAATCTTGAAAATTGGATCAGGTTGAGTGATTGCCCCAGATATTATCCTTTATTACATGCAAACAGACTGTATTCCCGACTGCTCTCATAGTTACTATACTCAAGGATAGTTTCAATGGGAAATAATAAATTATTGTAAAACAATTTATGTATACAACACGATGAAAATTATCTTTCCGCTGAATCGGTGGCGTATACTTAACATTTTTGTACTCTATTTTATATTCACCCCTATTCGCATTGGCGTTTGTCGTAAACGACTCGTATTTCACCTCCTTTTTTAGTCGGTGTTTGTAAATTTTTTGAGACAAATGAATTGAAATTATGGTAAACACATAGAAAAGGAAATAAAATAGTTAAGAAAAGTTAAAAAAAATCTGAACATCGTTTTACAAAGACACGAAACATGAGTCGTATACGACAAACGCCAACGGGAATAGGGGTGAATATAAAATAGAGTAAAAAATGTTAAGTATACGCCACCGATTCAGCGGAAAGATAATTTTCATCGTGTTGTATACATAAATTGTTTTACAATAATTTATTATTTCCCATTGAAACTATCCTTGAGTATAGTAACTATGAGAGCAGTCGGGAATACAGTCTGTTTGCATGTAATAAAGGAAAATAAAAAATTAAGTACAATTTTTTGAGTGATATTACTATGGTGACTTTTGATTGATTTTACAAATAAATACTAATGATAATAATACCATATTGAAAGGATAAAAACTTACACCTACTCTTAGGCAAAATATTTAGTTACTTAGCATCGAATCACTCGACTTCATTAAGTTTAACACAAATATGATGGTGGAACTCTAAAAATTTCGTAAACTTTGTATGTCACTGATTCAAATTCTACAAACGTTGGCTCACATCAGTTTCGAAGAATAGCGTTTGAAATTGATTCGTTTTGTATGGGAGGCTCCACATCCACACCCCTTTGTCCAATCCCGTCCGGTTTTGTAAAATGCTTCAAGCAGCTGGTAATTATGTCCATTTACCAAATTTCAATGCTAAAGCTATGATGAAGGTATGAAGTTTTAAATAACTTTGTTGTGTGGTTTGTGCCGTGCCCCGTTTTCCACAACCCACCCACACTTCGCGCAGTGTTTTGTTTGGACAATACACATTAATGTTTGCAATTTTACAATTTTAGCTCCCATGAGTGTCGAGAAATAACATTTTAAATGTATTTTTTTTTGTATGGGAGGTGTCACGCCTCTTTGTTCAATTTTGTTCAAATTCCTTTGAGCCAATAATAAAGATTTTCTCAAAATTTTAGCTCATTCGGTTTGGTGGTTTTCGAGTTTTGCGATCATTGCGATCTCATAAAAATGAAAATTTAAATTGTTTTGATTTTTTGAGCTTTTTTTGTTGGGTTTTACTAATTTTCTTTTTTGCTAAACCACGCATGGTTCAAGCAAAACAAAACACAAGAATAATCATCCAAATAAGTCCAGCAGTTCTCGAGTTTTATGTGTGACTAACGAAAACGAATTGATTTTTATATAGATAGATACCTATACAAGGTGGCATGGCCCAAAATGCATCACCCTATCGAAAGATGCTATAATTTTTGCAAATGTCAATTTTTTGTGGAATAATTCGTCGGTGGTATTGGTGTAGCGTGAATTTTGGTGCAGATTTCCCGGTCGTCCGACACCAAATGGGCAAACACTGCGACGTTTAGCCGATCGCCTTGAAGAGTATGCAACAACACGTGATTCTGCGTGATATCAGGGTTGTCAGGTTTTAAAAACTGGAATCGCCAAACGTAAAATATAAAACGCCAAAAAATCGCCAAATTTAAAAATTTTACAGTCTCCAAATCCAAAAACCATAAAAATGAACTCGTAATTTTTACGTGAAAAAACTTAATGCAAATGCTTAATGCTCGTGGAACTCTAGCTGTCCTAAGGTATTTGCCATTTTGTACACCTTGTTTCAAAACTTCAAAACGTCTTCTTCGGGTACTCTTTCTAGATAAAATTCATTTGACCAATTGACAGAAATTAATTTTTCCCACTGTGCCTCAGTAAGTTGTAAGATTTTGGGTGGAATCAAGCTTACAAGCAGACTTTTAAAACAGGGTCGCAGTTGGCTTAAACAGACGCCTGGTGAAAAATATCCCAAAGAAACAAAAGGTGTGTTGCAGTCAGACAATTTTTTTCGAATTGCTCTTAGTAAAACAAGAATTAACTTGCTTCTTAACTTCATTCACATGTTCTGTGCTACCACTGTTTTCTATCGCGATTCTTTAAATCCGACCCTAAATCAATATCTTTCCAAGCTTTAAAATTGTCTTCATTCGTTACAAATTTTAATATTTCGTCACAGTCATAGCAGATGTAAGGTTTGAGTAAAAATTATAAAAAAAGAAAAAATATGAGGATTTTGGTTAAAAAAATTTAAATCGCCAACCCAACTGACAACCCTGTTGACAATCCCTTAGCGGAGCGAAGAAGTCGCGTGAGCGTCTAAACCCTGCGTAAAAAAGGATTAAACTCCTGTTAGCGAGCGAAGCGAACCACCCATCAGACTTTATTACAGGCCAGACTTTCTTACAGGCGCCTGCCTGACTAGAATGAGTCACTTAAACATTAAACAAACGATAAAAAAAAATATTAATATTGAACAAAAAAAAAAAATGTTCATTTCCTCAAAAAAAAAAAAAAAATATTATATTTATGTTTTTTTTGGCTATTTTTAGCCAGAGAAAACATTTTTTTGCTCAGTGCGCATAATGGAAACCCGCCCCGGATATTCCCTTACAAAGTCCAGATGGTTTAGCAGCTGTTAGCTGTTGACCGCCAAACAGGTGAATAAGCAAAATTATCTCTTCCGTATAACCCACAAAAAAGCCAGTACACCCGCTCAAAGTTACTGCATGGTGTGCTGTTAACGCTGGAGACGTCATTGGGCCTTACTTTTTCGAAAACGCCGCAGGGCAAACGACTACTGTGAACGGCGAGCGGTACAGAGCCATGTTCAATGAGTTTCTTCCTCCTCAATTGGCTGACTAGAGATTGGGACTAGAGATCATGTGGTTCCAATATACATGATGGAGCAATGGCACAAGCTGCACGAGCCACAAGAAAAATTCTGAAGGCTGGATTTCTGGGTCGCCTATTCCAGCAAGATCGCCTGAATTAACCGTTCCAGAATTATATTTGTGGGATTTTTTGAAGCAACCAGTCTATGTCAACAAGCCTCAGACTCTTGAAGCCTTCAAAGAGAATATCCGTCAAGAATGCGAGAGCCTTTCGCCGGACTTTCTGGCAAGAGTGATGGAAAAGGCAAAAAATCGGGCCCGAATGGTCATCAATTCTGACGGCTGCTACTTAGCTAATATAACTTTCTCGACTTAGTGGAAAAAAGTCTAAAACATCAAATAAACATAATCCAAAAGTAGAACCATAGCTTTTTATTCATAAAAAAATGACTGCCAAACAACTTCGCGTGACAACTTTAACGCCACATAACATATGTTTAGGTCTTTTAATGATTGAATCAAGTCCTATATCTCTCCTTTAACATAAAATGATTGCCCCTGACAAAAATCGAGGGACTGAGTGGGGAAGCGAGGAGTAACAACGATTCTCGCTTGTTTGGGATTGACCCTGACAATTTCTGTTGGGATATGTCGAATTTCAGTCTCTGAATTATTGTTTGAGAGAATTACATTAACAACAACTCGTAGACACAGTCACTTTGGTAGGAATGATAGCTATTTCGAACTACACCACTAATTCATCATCAGACTCCTTTAAGTGATTGTTTGAATAGTTTTGAATTCTGACAGTCAATTCTCCGTATATATCCACTTGGGAAGACATTTCTGTTTTCCCCTGTCAGGAAGTGAACTTGCACTTCGATTTTCTCAATTGACCAAGTGACTACCACTTGCGCTAATTGAGCGACGAATACAAGCCCGCCAACTGGTGATTAGAACGGAGGAGACATAAACGGTACAGTTGAGCATCCTAGAGCCTTTAAACTGCAGCCGACATCACAAGAATGACACATAACAAAACGAAAATCCAGTTTATATTGTAGAAAAAACAAGGTTTGTCTACACCACAAAGTCTAAAACTTATTTAGTTAAACAAAATATCCACACACCTTAAATTTATTTACAAGTGCCATGAACGAAAGAATGCAACTATTGTCCTAAACAAGTTTGTCCAAAATCCTCAGACATCAAAATCATATGAACAGTATTTCCCCGTTCATAAAAATATCTATAAATAAAAAAAAATAAATAAAAATATTTATAAAAGTAAAATACATATATTTTTCTGCTAACTAACTCTTATCAACCCTTAGACGTCATTTCCATACACATTTGAAATGGGAACTGAACGTTCGCGTTAGTTTTCCGAACTTCAACCTCAGGACCTCTATTTGACCTTTCAACAAAGGATAGGTAGATCCTGGTTGCTCAGTCTGACCGATTTGCAAACTGGTGCGAAAATGTAACAACGAAACGACTACCTTGTTTTAAAACGAAACGACAGCACCTTTGTGGTTTGCGACGATGAAATAGCGAAAAGTTGCGAAAAAAGCGAAACCAAGAACGAGCTTCCACAATGGTTTTCAACTACAAATTCATAAATCTTTATTTTCTATATTTTTATACAAAATCAAAATAACAATTTTTCGCTTGAAAAAGAGATAGCTATTACGTTAATTTTAAAAGTTTAAGTTTTGAGACGAATTGTCAAATTACAAAATATGGCGATTGGTATAATAAAGGCTGCAAATTTAAAATACAAATTGAAGTACATAATTGCGAATTATGATGATGATGACGATGATGCTGATGACGATGATGATGCCATAATTTTATTTCTGTACTTTAATGCATCCGATACATAGTTAAAGAGCAGTTCCCAGTTTTCCCCATTAAGAATTTCAATTACTCTAGCCCTCGATAGCTCCAACTGCTGCCAATATTTATTTCTGTGATCCTGTAGGATAGGACACTTTCCAAGAAAGTGGTATATGTCTTCGTTCCCTTTCAGGCACAGGGAGCAAATATTATCTTCGCGATCATTCCTGTGAGGTCTGAAATTCAAAGGTAATAGCTCCCCCCTTGCCATAAAAATTATACTAATTTTCTTAATTGTATTCCTTTCGTGGAAGTAACTTCTATCCTGTAGTATATGGTTCAGATCTTTATATATTTGCAAGCTGCCTTTTTTAGCTTTTTGGATAAAAACTTCATGCTTCCTTTCACCTTGGATCCGTATTATATCTGTCATTGCTGCACTCCAACTATTTCTGTCTTTCCAACTGAGGGATATATTTACATTACAATCCCGGCTGAGCTGCTCCCATTTTTTAAAAAGTGGAAGATTTTTATCAGAAATCAGCAGAAAACGAAGCACCTTAGGAAGGATGTTATCTGGCGTGTCTATCACTTTTAAGATGTACTTGAAGTGTAAGTCCAAGGCGCATAAACTCAGACTAGGCAGTCCTGTTTCTAAATACAGCATATAGTCTGGAGTATTTGCCGGAAGTTGAAGGAGCTGCTTTATAAAATATTTCTGCAGTGCCTCTACCTCTGCCTCATATTCGTTATATCCCCATACTTGGCTTGCATACAACATAATTGCTTTTGCTGTGGCTTTAAATAGCCTTAACTTCGCCTAAAACCGTTTCCCAATTGCTGCATAGAGCTGTTTGTGATTCTTTTAGTTTTTCCTCTAGGTGCCCTGAGTTAATGGGTAAATCTGATTTAAGTATTACCCCTAAATATCGATATTCTTTGACTACTTTGAGTTTTTCCTCTCCAAACAACCAAGTCTGCTCATTTTTTATCTCGCTTTTCGAAAATATTAAAATTTTGGACTTAGCGGTATTAACACAAAGGTGCCTTTCCTTACAATACTCCTCCAGTTCGTTGATCATAAGTTGCAATTTGTGTGGCGTATCCGTAAGAATGACTATGTTGTCGATATCGAAGAGAACTTTTATCGTATAGAAATTTTTACAACGGGAACGCGTAGTACAGGAAGTGGTACAGGAACAGAGCTTGACTCCATGATTTAACTCATCTTGTAGATCATTCAAGTATAAGCTAAATAATAGCGAATATAGCATGCAGTCATTTTTGGCTCCTGTGTTTGTGATACACCATTCGGATAGCGTGACACTATAGAGACTTTGCAATACCTTCAGCATTTTCGATGATACACCCAGACTACTCAGCTTGTTGTAGAACATCGCTTTTTCCTGTGCTGTATTGAACATGGTACGCAAATCAACAAAGAAGACATACAGTTTCTTTTTCTTGCTTAGATAATATTCTGCTATGTTAGATAATACAAAAATGTTATCAAGTGTCGAATAGTTTTCTCTAAAACCAGCCTGAAATGTACACAAAATTTCATTGGAGTCTACCCACATGGACAATCGTTGTAACAAAACGCTCGTAAATAGTCCTCTATAATTCCCTGGGTCATTTGTATCTCCATTGAACTCTTCCGAAACAATACCTGCATTAAAAATCGAATTAAATTTCTCCGTTACTTGTTGAACATTCTCTGACGGTTTTATATAAAACACCTCTTCTGGTGCTTTATTGTTTTTGCTTCTAACGATGGCCTCTTCAACTTCAGCAGTCGTAATTTCCAGATCTAGTGATTCTACCTTTTCCGATGGCATTGCGAACTCAGACAGACTCAGATGCAAAACTAGCGGCATATGATTCGCATATGGCCGCAGCGGAATCTTAAGGTCCGTTGCATACTCAAACCACTTCCCATTTATTAAACAGAGGTCTATTGTCGAACGTCCGTCATTTTGCTGGAAGGTATAACTACCATGCTTGTCGCTGTGACTACGTCCATTTAACAGCACGAGCCGAAATTCCTTACACATTTTAATAACGGAGTTTCTTCTCTCTTTATGAACCCCTTCAGCTTTATCCAACGCTTTCCTTTCAAATGCAAAATTCGAGTTCAAGCGTTTGAATTTTTTAGTATTAATTTGCGCCTCGCCCACTCTGGCGTTAAGGTCACCAATAATCATTACATTATTTGAATTCAAAGCTTTAATCAAATCGCGCAATTTCTCAAAATCATTTTTCCATTTCTCATTCGAATCGTGTAAATAAACTGGTATAATATACAATTTTTCCTTCTTTAGCGAGAATTCTATTATCGTTTCTTCTTTGCTTTCTTTGCTTACTTCGCTTTATTTGCTTTCTTTGCTTGCTTTGTATTCTTTGCTTTCTTCTTCGTACACTTTCACTTTCAGATAACTACAAAATGATTTTTTAATCAGCTCCCTCTTAATTCCATAGATGGAACCTCCGCTCGCTCTTCCTACTTTGCTTTCTCTTGTTGCTGGGATCCAATGAAGTTTAAATTTGGAAATTAGTTTTTGTTCGAACATATAATTCTTCTCTGTCGCAATAAACGTTTCAAATAAAAAAAACATATCATGACTTTTTACAAATTCGTAAAAATCATCTGACTTCGACTTAATTCCACCTACATTATAAGCTAGAATTTTTATTTCGGATTGGAGCATCTTGGCTTATTCAAGAGATTTTAGATATTTGATCTATTTTTAGAGTTTTTTTTTTTTTTTTTGACCAGGATTTGATTTTTGGCTGTGCAGAGCTGTTATTTATGAGTGAAACCCATCTAAATCATCTCTAGTTGCGAAATCCTTAATTTGAGTTCCAAAAGATAATTCGTCTTGGAGCCTATATTATCAATTCTTTTAGGTCAACAATTTACATATTTTCGACCGAAGATGACAAAGTAAAAACTTTATTTTTGTTTGTTTCTGTTTCTGTTGAGGATTGACCTTCCGAAGATGTCTCTGTTATTCTCCTTGATTCTGCACAGCTTAATTCATCATCCGCGATCATAAAATTTATAAGAAAAGATTTACTTTGGCTGATATTTTCTATGACAAAATCAACTTTGGGAAACTTGTTTTGAAAGATTAAAAAGAAATTAAGAGTCCGCATTCCAGCAAAATGAACACTTTTAGGAGCGATTGTTCACTGTGAATTATTGTCCTATTTTGTTAGCACCATACACTTCTTCAATGTTAGCTGTCATACCTTTTTGACATGAATTCAAATGATTAGCCCAGATAATTGTGCCATTCCAAATCAATGCCACGGAATTTTTCAGGTAATATATAGAACTGCCTTCATCATCTGTGCGGTTTAGTAAATGACTCAGTTTTTCTACAATTGATGGGCGGTAGAGTAGTTCAGGAACTAGATTAATAGTAATAGAATAACATCTAATTACCGATCTTCGAAAAAATTGAGAATATTCTTTACCATCTGTGCTTTCAATGAATTGTTCCAGAAATCTGTACACATCTAGACCACTGCAAAATTGTATGTCCGTAGGGATATTTTCCTCAGCTTCTATGTTGTCTTTTGACAAGCGATTAATAATAGCGACAAAATGAAGAGCAACAGAAATTGCTACTACCGATACTAGAATCAGGAAGCAACTAATGGATGTATTTGGAGTAAATTTTGAAATGCACAAAGCTGCTTTGTAGGTGCAACGCTGATTTATGTCGTTATCAGTTAAGCGATTGTGGCAATCAGCTTTCGAAGTGGTCTCGTATGGCTATCAGGTGTTTAAATAAATAGTTTTAATCGAAGGTAGTAAAACATGAATCACTTGACAACTAATGTATTAGTGGGAATAGATACCGAGAGTAGAATTAGGCCAACTAATGGATGTACACTGGTCGGCATAAGTATTTTGACAAAACTAAAGTGAATTCTACTCATAATTTGGACTTACTTCATGTAAATTTTGGCATCAATGGAAATGTCATTTAAATTCCGTTTGAATGATACACAACTTTCCTAAACCCATTAAGTACCCATTGAAAATTTAGAACTTTTGTAAAAGCCTACTTTTTTGACTTTTTTCCTCGGTCCCAAAAAAAAAATGTTTTGATGCAAAAAGTTTCTTCAAACAATTTTAAAAGTGACTGCAAAAAAATGTTTTCAAAAATCTCTTCGCTAATATTTTTTATGATTTTTTGAATGGGATGATCTCAGAAAAATTTTGTATGAAAAGGAGGAAAAAGTGGCCAAAATAGTCATTTTTAGCAATTTTAAAAAAATCATAAAAAATATTAGCGAAGAGATTTTACAAAATTTTTTTTGCAGTCATTATTAAAATTGTTTGAAGAAACTTTTTGCATCAAAACATTTTTTTTTGTGATACCGAGGAAAAAAGTCAAAAAAATAGACATTCACAAAAGTTCTAAATTCTAAAATTTTTAAATGGGTACTTCATGGGTTAAGGAAAGTTTTGTATCATTCAAACGGAATTTAAATGACCTTTCCATTGGTGCCAAAATTTACATGAAGTAAGTTTCAAATTATGAGCAGAATTAACTTTAGTTTTGTCAAAATACTTATGCCGACCAGTGTTTTTGTCTACTTTTTTGACTTTTTCCCTCCGTCTCAAACAAAAAATGGTTTGATGCAAAAAGTTTCTCCCAACAATTCTAATAGTGACTGCAAAAATTAAAATTCAAAAATCTATTCGCTAATATTTTTTATGATTTTTTGTAAATTGTTAAAAATGATTATTTTAGCCACTTTTTCGTCGTTTTCATACAAAATTTTTCTGATATCATCCCATACAAAAAATCATACAAAATATTAGCGAAGAGATTTTTGAAAAAAAAAAAAAAAAAAAAAAAAATGTTTGCAGTCACTATCTATTAAAATTGTTTGGAAAAACTTTTTGCATCAAAACATTTTCTGTTTGAGACGGAGGAAAAAAGTCAAAAAAGTAGACTTTCACTAAATTTTCCTATATTGTAAATTTCTGTTTGTAAACATAAATAAGAAACTCACTTGTTAATAAATGACTCGTTTATTTAGAATTTTTCATTCAAAAATTTATTAATTTTAAGCAAGCTTTTATAAAGCACGTGGGGTACGATGACTTTTGCTGGTCAGTATAGGTGGGTGCAACGCTGGTTTATGTCGTTATCAGTTACGAGATTGTGGCAATTAGCTTTCGAAGTCATCTGGCCACCTGAGAGATTAAATAAATATCGACTGAAAATGTAAAACATCTTAAGACGAGTTAAGATATTTTGTCTCATGCATCATTTAAAAACTCATCCTTAAGTCGACTTAAAATAAAATGTCAGCAAAATAATCTTTAATGTTTGGAAAAGCAAATCGTCTTAAGTTGATATAACATAATTTTATAAATTCAAATTTTAAAACTTTCCTAGCTTAACAGCAATTTGTTTAACTGATCATGAGCATTAAAGAAAAACACTTGAAACAATTCCCATCCATGTGTGGGTAGTCTGTCTCATTAAAATACCTAAATAACAATAGCAGCATCAAAACAAATTGGTATGCGATATAACTGATTTGTCTGCTATTATTTGATCATCCCTACTAGAAGATACTGTCAGGATAATTGCCCTCGTAATTAATAAATGTCAACAAAATGTTGATGATGACACCAAATGAAAGACGGTCTTATAAGTCCTTTTTGGTGGTGTCGTTTTTTTTTCTTTGTCTTAAGCCCATTTATAAATGTCACAATGACAAACTATCGATTGCTTAGCAAATCATCATTGCAGAGCTTTGATTTATAGCATTACACAAGGACCTCTATCCCCAGTTTGAGAACCAGAACAAAAAACAAATCGGGATTGGCTAGGCAATCACATCCAACCATACCCAATCTGAACATCAATGTCATATCAAAACAAATTGAACCAGTCGCATTCGAAAGACAATAGACTACTTTAGACAACGGTAAACGACTTCACTCACTGTGTGAGAGTTTGTGTGTAGAATCAGCTTCTGGAAATTACACTTGATTAATTATTCCGCCTCTTCGGGATAACCGAAAGGACATGGACTCAAAATTGATTTGCCCCAAGTGACTAACTCGTTCAGCACCAGTTTCCAATCCCGCATATACAGTAATTGAACAGAGAGTCTTTAAGGATTGAATTTTAAAGCATCCCATTTACAAATACCTTTTCACAGCTATATTCTCTGTTCTCGATCTCATTGTTGATGATGTCATTGTCGTCGTTATCTCGGTTTGGTGTGATGAGGCTCGCTCTGGAAGTGGCACTCTCAAAAGGACGAGAACAAACACAAACGCTTGACTTGAAGCACTTGGTTGTGTGATTTTCTTGTAAAATTTGACGTTTTTGTTATACTGAACTGACAAATTCACAAGCTTAACAACTGAAAACTAGTCACTCTCTTTGTTTTGTTCGAGTTGAACGGAACTTGATTGAAGAGGCAATGTCCTGCTGTTTGGATATAGTTGACCAATGGAACCGAAGTAAATATGATAACCAGATTTTACGGATGTGAGTACATAAAGTACAGAATGAAGTAGTCTACCAGGAAAGTTGATTGTGGTGTACATCATTTATTGGGCTCACTTTATTCGACGCATCCGGAGTGGAAAGTAACCGTCCGACACCTCTCGCGACTTGGCTTACTGTTCACCATTGGAAGATAATTCAGCGTCTTCTCAAGGTATTGAGAAAGGGCATTATTTATATTTTTAAGAACTTCATCATACATCACTCACATCCTAATGATAACGACTCATAATACTACAACATTCGCCTTCCTATTTGGTAGCTTCTTAAAATAAGAAGAGGATGACAAATTAATTAAATCAACCCTTGCACGTACGCACACAATTAATCTTAACAAACACCATCTCATCAAATTGTATCTTCAGTTGTCCTTGTCGTTGTACTCCTCATAGTGTATCGTCCTTGTCTTTCCTTTATCTTCATGTCGTCTTATAGTTGTCGTCACTGCAAATGCGGCTTGTTGCTGCTTATTTTTCGCTTATCGCGTTTTCAGCCCCCTCAAACACCTAACCCACACACATAGCGCCACATCAAGACCACGCGTCCTTTCCTTAACCAAGAACGGTACTACGGATGCTTCGTTTCGGTTATTATGGCAATGCATTAAGTACAAGTCACTTCTTGTGTCATTTTAATTCCTTGCATTCCGTAGTTTATGATAAGACCCAAAGGCATACCTCTTAAAATATTAACATACACACATACATGTCAGCTCTGAGGATTATTAGCACGTACTTAGGTCCTTCATGAGTACCTTGCTTTGGGACACGAACCTGTAGGTATACGCGCGAAACAATTATAATATAAAATGAGAGCTGACTACTGTGTATATAATGTGTGTATATCCCTCTTAGGTAATGTTCTACAACATACTACGTAAGGTACTACTGCTGTTGCTGCCTTTTCGCCATTGTTCGCCAAGGACGTGTCGGTGTTTAGTTTCATTTTTTTCCGACGTTATCCTTGTGGGAACTAGGTGAGATTCCAAATGAATTGGTAGAAGCGCATGTGTTTAGCATATATATTTATTCCTAGTCCAAAATCAAGTAATTTTTTCAGGATACTTCTGTCTCCTGTGTCCTGTGTGTAGGCTTTAAGTTTAAATAGAGAGCGAATAGGAGAGATTCTCAGGGAAATTCTCTCTTCATTTTCATTTTCTGAACTTCGAAAGTGGTGAGTTTACTCTTTGAGGGGAAACTGAGTAAATTTCCTGAATTTTTCGTCCTGTTGAGACTTTAGAAAGAGTATACCAAGCGGGAGAGCATTACGCTCTGCAATAGCATAACACATTGGCCTATATAATTATTTAGATTTGATTTGTGGGTCATTAGCTGTTGGGTGGGTGCATTTTGTGGAAATTCTGAGTTTAAGTTTATTTTGTTTATTTGCTTCTTAGGTGAATTCCGAACTTACACGTGAAAGAATTCTAAATCCTGATCGGAACCATTCCATTGGGCAAAAGCTCCAGCTTACTGATGAATAATCGCCTTTTGTATAGTTAGCGTTCTACTGCGCACTTGATAGAATGGCGCTTCCTGTTGCTCCTGCTTCCTATACATATCTACGCTGTTTCTGGATACAGAGACATACCTGGCAACTGCAGAGCAGACGACCTAGCCAGGGATGGCACGACGAAAGAGGAACTTTCGACTGCTAAGTGAGACCTCCATTATGGGATTATGCCAATAGAAACGCTGAGATGCAACATTTCCTTATTAGAGCTGCAACGGGCTAATGATTTTAAATGTTGTAACCCTGCGCAACAAACATGGCCATGGATAGGTTGGTGCAGGACAGGGAGTCTACTAAATGTTAGCACAGCACATATCGAAAATCTTTTCGGAGTACTAACAGGCTACTTTGTAATAGGAAGACCTGTCGTTAGAGTAGGAATCACCGCCGTTGTATGGATGAGGAGAATATGAGGAAACCATTTTCCATTTACAATGGAACTGCCCGTCGCTATCCCCGATTAGACAGCAAACTCAAGGAGAGTTCTTTTTCGAGGAACTTGCAGATATAATCTACGAAAATTCCTGCAGACTTCCAAATGGTTCCAAAAGTGGCTGATATAACCGACTCTGCTTGTGGTACCACAGTAGACCTAATCGTGAGATATAACCCCAAAAACAGCATGCCGTAGTTTTCAGAAAAGGTTAAGAGAACATGCCAGTACAAATAAAGATGACGAAGGAAACCTTATGGTAGAGCCGCCATTGGTGTTGAGAATATGAAAAAAATATTTCTTGAGAGATCAGAGCCCATAACGGCGACAAAGATCAGCATCTGGCTGTTAGGCATTGACCTACAAGTAACTGCCTCCAGAGGCACACCACAGGGAGGAGTCATTTCCCCCTACTTTGGGTTCTCGTCATCGATGAAATACTCATGAAACTCAAAAACAGTGGAGTAAACGCCGTCGCTTATGCGGACGATGTAAATAGTACTGCTTGCGACAGGAAAATTCCTACCAACTATAAATGAACTGTTAGGAAACTCACTGCGGAGCGGACACTTAATTTGTGGACTAAACATTGTGGTGAACCCTCAAAAGACCGAACTTGTGCTGTTTACAAACAGAAGAAGCATACCGCACTTTGAACCACCAACTATTGAGAGTGCGAAATATCTGAATTCTCGACAGAAAACTTAATTGGAAACTAAAAGTCAATGAACGAGTTAAAAAGGCAGCGAATACATTTTATGCATGCAATCGTATCTTCGGCAGAAATTGGGGACCTATCCCGAAGATAATTCTGTGGATGTATACATTGTACACCCAATACTCACTATGGCAACATAGTCTGGTGGCAAGCCACAGACAAGGTAACCAATCTTAAGGCAATGACAAAAATACAAAGACTGGCATGTATAGGAACAACTAGTGCGTTGAGAACAACACCGACTGCTGGGTTGGAAATGCTTCTCAACATCTATACATGCAAGAATCGGCTACCAAAAGTGCCTTGAGGATAAGCTGGATCCCCAGTCTCTTTGGGCATGCGCGGATCCTCAAGGGATACGAAGGGAGTAACATCAACTCTGACTACATGTCACCCTACCTAGACTTCGATAAACCATTCTCTTGCCGGTTTCCGAGCAGGAAACGTGACATATCACGGAAGATGTGGCCAGAGTACAACAAAAGCAGGACCAACAAATTTTTGCGATATGACAGAATAAGAAGCCATACGATGAAACTAAATCTCAAGAATGACATTTGTAGAGGCTGCGGTGATGAAGAAGTCCACGAGGACACACCTCACTTTCTCTGTGACTGCCCACGTCTTTGTCACTTGAGGAACAAAACACTTGGAAGTTACTACTTCCAGGAAATCCAAGAACTCTCTAATGTCTCAATATCTAATCTTCACAGGTTTCTGAGGACAACGAGATGGCTGGACAAAGTCGAGTAACCACGGGAAGGATGAAAGAAAGTCAATGCAACACGGCTAACCCCATCGAAGGGTATCACAATGGGTCCACGAGGGCCTGAGTGGGGTGAAAAAGAGGCTACTCAGCTTCACTAACCCGTAAACCTAACCTAACATAGTCAGAGCGAACCATTCAATTTAGATGATAGTATATACAAGTTCCGGCCACCTGATCAAAACGAAGTTGAAATTGCAAAATCTAGGCTAAAAAGCAACTATGGGGTACTCCAGTACTAGTCTACACTAGTCTGTGGAAAGCATGGACTCTTTCACTATCAGATAAAGGTATTATTTTCCATACATACAATATTTGATCTATTCTGCGGGGTACGATACGAAACATTGAAATTGGCGTGGTCAAAATACTGCACATTGGGAAGTCGACGTGTAGACGACGATGACCAGAGCTCTGGACAACCGAGCCTTCTAACTCAGAGAAAGGAAAACAACTGCAACAAGAAGTAAACACTCCAAGACATGCGGTTGTGTGAAGCTAGCCCTGGGGTTATTTCCGGACCCTATGAGCCAAATAAGCACTTCGTCGATCCAAACTATTTGCTATCATTAAAACTGGCTTTGTCAGTATGGCGTCAGTCGACTGTACTTTTCTCACAAACTACTTTATATCGAACTACGTTGCATAGCGATAAGCGATCTAGATTACAACTTAGAATCACCAAAAACTAAAAAAGACTCCATAGAGATAAATAGGTCAATTAAAAGAAAGCCCATCGAGCCTTTTTTTTATTAATCCCAGAACGGCAAACACCTGTAATTGTTTTTTTTTCTCCAGAGAATTCAACCCCCTCTGGAAAATTGATTTGGTCACATCTTCTCTTCTAAGCCAAACGAAATCCATTAACTGGTAACTACATCAAGTTTCTATAGAAGCATCAAACTTGTGTGCGTTTGTGTGGGTCTATATCCATATGCCAATCACCTATCAAAAGGCCACACACTCATGAAGGTTTAATCAATTCTGACGGACAAACACTTCCATCGCCAAAGGCGGAAAATTCTCTGGCGAAAACCCATTTTACCTTTCGGCAATCTTGTCAACTGTTCCTTGTCCTTGGTTGTTCTCAAGGATGAGCAAGAGACTGATAAAGATATTGCTGCCTATAGTAATAACAACAACAACAGGAAAACACGCGAAAGCAATAAAATCCCAAATAGACGACTGATAAGTTTCATCAACTTTGTTGTTGGCACAACTCAACTTCTGCACCAACCGAACCGCCTTATATTATAGTCTATGCTACAAAACTAAAGCCACCGTCCCAGTGAAAGAAATAGAAGAAATTCTTTGAGCATAGGACGTGACGTGCATTGTTTAGCTCACTGCAAGGATGCAGAAGAAAATAGCGCGGCACATATTCACCTGACATGAATTTACTATCGTCGGTCATGAACAAGAGAAAAATCTGTTTCTCGACATAGAGGGAGATAGAGAAATGGGCAACGGATGCGGCAGAGCGAGAATAATAATACATAAATAGGAATGCGATAAATGGGCTTATGCTTAGAATTTATGAGCGGGAAATAATTGATTTGGCTCTGAATCCCGAAATGCACTGAAAGATTGAGTGAATAATGTGCTCTATTTTTTAAAAAGGATATCCGAATGCATATCATCAGAACAGAAGGAAAAACATGTGTCTGAAATGGGAACGTCAAATTCAAATCTTGAAAAAAATCAAGACATGTTTGTGTAGTTGTCAAGTATGCTTCCAGGTAGTTGTCGTTCTATGTTGTAGTTCTCCTTACATAATGTTGCCATAAAGTAGCTAACTTCTAAAGTTTGTTTGTCCTAAAGCGAAATTTATTATTTAGAAATGCAATGTCCTCGAGGTTGAAAATGATACCAACTGTTGAGTGATGTGCAGATGCATATCTCGTATGTCGTATTTCGAATGAATAACATTTTCGCCAAAAAGGGGGCGCAAAATAAAAGAAAATACTATTACGCATCATTACGTATTTAACGATTATATTAGACGTGTTTTATTGAAACCACGGTAGCCAGCAGTTTATTTGGACAATTATTGACAGCAAGCTCAAGTCAGCCGAAGTTTCATGTCTCCAAGTTGGTACGCACACATGATTTCCTTTGTGCATGGATACACGAACATGAGAATGAAGTTCATTCAAATTGACGATTTGGCTAAACACAAAAACAAGGCGTCATTGCAATTAAATAAAATCTGGCAGGTACCGGAATAGTGAACTTTCCACTGTGCACTTTGTGCCTCCCATGAACTTCGTGTCAGACTGGTAGATTTTGAGTGAGTAGAAAGATGAGGTAGCTGGCACAGAAAATGCAATGAAAATCCACTTTTAGAAATATTTCTCACATGGGCATGAAGCTTCTATACCGCACCATTGCACTTTCGATAATAAAAAATAAATAAATAGGTGGCGCAACAGGCGGTAGACACCCTAGGCCTAGTTTCTCGCAACCATTCGTTTTGTGTGAGTTTCTATTTGTTTTTTTTTTGGACGAATGGAAGGGACCTACAATTTTATGCCGAGTTCGAACGGCTGAATTGAGAAGCTTTTTTAATAACAGTTATACTCTCGGATGTATGTCAGACGTTCGCTAGAGGTGGTGCAGTCGAAAAACCTTTAAGATGTAATTTATGTTTTTCCGAGGATCGAACCTGGGATCCAGCACACTAACCACTGCGCTATTGCGCTTTCGATACAAATTACAAATCTTCATTTGATATTTGCGTTGATGGAGTGAGGACGTCAAAAATGGGCGTCCGCTTCGGCTTTACCATAGAATTTGCTTGTGTTTTCAATATCGTTATTCCTTTACCTGCCCCACATTTTAATATGGAACATCTCCATCTATAGCCATCTTAAATGCACTCCTCGAGCTGAAAGTTGACAGCTGCCTTTTCATTTGGATAGAAAACATGCTTAACAGCATGTCTGTTTTATCTGAGAAGCGGAGTTGTCAAAGCTAGATGTATAAGAGTAGAGGTACACAGAGGAGTGCTCTCGCCACTACTTTAGGTCATAGTAAGCAAATCTTCTGTCAGCCTATCAACATGCGTATAGAAAAGGGAAATTGGTTGAAACGACCCTTCACACACTCGTATCAACTATGTAAAGAATGCACCTTGGTAGCTTTCCTGGATATCGAAGGAGCGTTTAACAACGTCGAATCAAAGGCAATTATTTGCGCACTGACGGGTCTTGGAATTGATAAGTCGATTGGCTATTAGGTGAATCAGTTGCTCACCAACAGGTTCAACAATTCAAGGCTGGGTGAAGCATCGGCTCGGAGGTTTGTCAGCAGGCAGGGGTACGCCACAAGGCGGTGTGATCTCTTCTCTTCTTTGGAACCTAGTGGGAATGTACTATTTCTAATACTGGAAGGGGAAGGGTGCAAAGTAATTATTATGCACACGACGTTGCTATCGCGGTTTCAGGAAAACACCTCAACACGCTTAGGGATCTTATGCAGAATGCCCTCTCTAGGCTCTCTAATTGGGCCAAAAAATGCGGGTTTGGCGTCAACCCCCAGAAAACTGAACTGGTTCTCTTTACAAGGAAGCACAAATTGTCCATCCTTGTTACCCAAAAACTCGCTAGGCATAGCACAACTTTGTCGAGAGACAAAGGAGAAACTCTATATGCCTCTCGCTACGTGTAAACTTTTAATTAAACAAAATGCGATAAATGGCACTAATCGAAGGTGGTCAAACTGCACCACGTGCTCCATCCCGAAACAGATCTGGCCCATGCTGGATCTCAAGCGCTCCAACAATCTTGGAACACTAAAAAGATCCAATATAAGCACACTAGTAGGTGTTATCACAGGACACTGCATTATTGGGAGACATGCTATCAGGCTGGGCCTTCCCTCCAATGACTTCGATGCCGATGATTCCACCAGCCCATATAAAGCACACCAAACAGTGAGTTTTAATGGTTGTAAGGGCATCTCGACAAAAGCTTCTGGGTTTTCTCCACTTTAAATTCGGCAATTTTGCTTGTTTGAAAATGACGATAAGTTTGACGAACCATGGTTTTCAAAATAGGTTTGCACAATTTGCACACGTTGTTCTGGCATTAATCTATTTATCGTAAAATGGTAGACGTACTAACCACAAATCAACTTTCAACTGTCAAATTGACAATCTGTAGAAACAGTTCTGCTAGTTTAAAAACCAAACCTCTAAAAAAAACTCTTTATAAATTAATGGGAACACCACAACGTTTAGGTAAATTTGACAGATGCATGCCGTGAGTCCAAACATGGTGACATGTACGCGTCAGTGTTGTTAGGTCTCTCTCTCTTCATTTTTCCCACGAAGCGTGGTCATTTTTCCCTTTTTTCCCTTTTCACTGAACTCAAATTCCCACGAAATTCCCCCGATGCATTAAAATGAAAAAAAAAAAAAAAAGAAAAATGTTAACTCATTTTTATCATATTGTAAGAAAATCACAATTGCCGCGTTGCATTGACAGCTATAGTCATCTAGCGGTATGCCAAACTCCATATAAAAAACTGACATTTCAGCATTTGCGCTAGAGCTGTAGCACATATTGTGAAATATCCTTTTCTGGGAAATGTTTCAATTTAGCGCAAAATTAACTAAATAAATAAATAAATAGTTCATGCAACAAGTCCGTATCTCTTCCGCTTCTCTAGTTTGTGTGAGTTATTTTTGGGGGTAATGGAAGGAACCTACCATTTTATGCCGACTCCGAACGGCTGAATTGAGAAGCTTTTTCAGTACAGTTATATTCTCGTATGTTTGTCAGACGTTCGCGAGAGGTGGTGCTTTTCCGGGGATCGAACCTGGGACCTCATAACCGCTGAGCCAATGCGCCCACAAAATTAACTGATAAATTGGAGGAAAATAGCGAACTGCCAAAACAAATCTATCAAGTCTAAATTAATTTAATAAAAAATAAGGAAAAGTGGAAGTGTAGAAGTTACACAAAATACATTTTTGCTGCTCATGAAGATAAAGTAATAAAAATGTAAACTGGTTCCATTCCAATGTCACTTTGCCGCTTACGCTAGAGCTCTAGTTACATACGCTGTCGCTGCGCCGGCCGCGCCGTCAGATTGTTTTTGTACTAGAATTTTTTTAGTTAGGAGGCTCTTTTTATTTCTGCTAATAATTGTTGTGAATTTTTGAATTAGTTTTGGTGAAATTTCACAAAAATTTGGTTTTACAATTTTTTTGTCAGAGTCCTGAAATTCTCACGATTGTGGTGCTTTTTCCCTTTATCCCACGGAAGGCTTTTCGGACATCGAAATTCCGACAAAAAGGGATAAATCCTACGATATAACAACACTGGTACGCGTACTTATCAAATTTTCTACAAACGATGTCCTCCTTTCCTATTTTGGCATTAAAATAACCTGGATACCTACGAGGTTTGTCTTTAAATGCTTGTCGTCGATTTAGTGACTAACGCATCAATTTCGTATTCCTCACATTCAGCTCTAGTGTACGATGCTTTCAATTCTATATGCAACCAACGTGGTTGCACAACGCGTTGCTCAACAAGTGTCCGGGTAGTATAAGAGATCGTGTTACTCGTTCAACATGGTTATGCACATTACCTGTTCAACTTGTTGCTCAAATTCTTGCATTTTTTGTTAACTTAAGTTGTGTTATGGGCGCGACAAAATGTGTGTGCCTGTGCGAGTTGAGCCTTGAAACCAACCAACTGACAGTTAGTCATGGGTAGTGTAAATGTGTACGTTGCATTAGATTGAAATAAGAAAAATTAAACAAAATCAAAATGGGTCTAGGAGTATATAAAATTACATAGTTGATGTGTTGGGTTGTGCAGGAAGTGGGCAACCAACAAAATTGAGATCGAAATATGTATTCCTTGATGCTGTCAAAGAATGATGCTTCGTTAAGTGTACGAGGGTATCAACGTGTCCATCAACCCTTTGAGCAACCACAACCAAAACACAATTGACCAACAAGAACAACCAGGAACTTGTTTGTTTGCCAAAAGCAGACATGTTGTTCAAGTAATTGCGCGGGGTCATTCAACAATTGAGTGAGTTGGTCACCTAGAATGAACGAGTTCATTGAACAATTGAGCGAGTGTGAGTTGATCAACTACTATAGGTTCCTCTTTGGCGTTTAACAAGTAACAAAATAGTGTTAAATTTTACGTTGCTCGACATGATCAACGTGAGTTTTGATGTGTATGTGAATAAACCGTTAAACAATATTGGTTGATGCGTTGGGCTATAAGTGGCAGCATATTCTAGACCAGATAGCCATAGTCAAGAGATTCGTCTGGACTTAGAGAACAGCAGCCAAATTCGAAAATCTGAAATCCAGGAAAACAAGATATGCAGATGGTACAAAACGAAAACACAAGGACCTACGATCGTAATTGAGCACACACAGTCACACGCTTAGTTAAAAAAATCGCCCATATCTATCCAATATCACTGCAATATTGAGCAAGGCTTAAGCTGTGAAATATACTCTTGTCGGCACGCATAGGTTCGATGTTCTCTAATCATGAATTTATAAAAATCTCCCTTCTTTATAAAGTTTACATAATACTTTTATTGATTTTTTCGAAAAGACACATTATTTCAAAAAATTAAATAAAAATTGTCTAAGTAGACACACATGGCACTGCCAGCTTAAGACAACGATTACTTCCCGAATGTTATTTTCCAGTTGGAGTTCTTAATCTTTTTCCAAGTATCGCTGAACCATCCTCTAACTTCGGGTTCCTTACTTTCGGTGCATTTACTGAATAGTGCCTTCGAATGCATGGCACGATAAAACAATGTTCCGAATTCTGGATCCTGCAGCGTGGCAACAAAGTTAGCATAATCCGGACTGCTTTCCAATTTTTCCATGATAACTGATAACATATCCACTGTTGATATCGCTGCATTGATGTCGGCCATAAAATCACCAGTTATAACTGGTTGACTTGATTTAATTTGTCCCGATGATTGTTGGTCCAATACCTTGCGAAGGAAAGCCTTAAGCTTTTGAAAATCATGCCGAGCTAGGCTGTCTGCATCAATACCGCGCTGATTTAAGTATTTAATCAAATCACGAACTTCATTTGCTTTAGCGCAGTTATTAAAAAGTTCGTCGTAGGGCAAAGATTCCAAATGTGTAAGTCCTTCACGGAGGTCTGGATAGACGGCAACATACCTTTGAGCAATTTGCACAAGATCTTCCATCGGCAGATGATTGTATATGTCATCCACGTCGGACTGAAGATCAGCCGAAATAGCGACTGCTGATAGCAGTATACAGAGAATAGTAACCCGCATCGCTGTGGATCGTTTTACAAAATGTAACTGACTTTTCTTCGACGTCGGGCTCATGTATATATTTATAAGACTTACAAGGGTGTCATGGGTTATTTACATAGATTCAAGTAGAATCATATGATTCAAGAGAGCAAATATTTATGGTTATCTAATGTGAGTTTTGAAAAATAAATTTTTTGATGAGATAAGATAAATGGTCACTTTGTTATAAATGAAATCACCGGAAGTTCAAAGTGAGTCGCAGTAAAACTATCTCCCGTTTGCATAAGCATGTGCATGACGCATACATCGGTTTGCATCGTAGATTTTCACAATTTAACTATGAATTGAAAAATAAAGCTCTTTGCATCTTTGAATTTGAGTAAAATAAGTTGGGTTACAGGTACAGTGGATCTTTTTATTTAATTCATTATTCATTCGATACCATTGTATTTGAGAAACAATATCATTCATAGGGCCTTCACGGCTCTTTCTCACGATCCAATTTGAGAAGACTCGGCCACATTTGGTTGGCCTTAATCCCACCAATTTTTCTCGCGGCCCACCGTTTTTTTTGGCTAATTGGCAGAGACCAGAGGTTTAATGTCACCCTAACAAAAAAGTATAATGGCGTCAAATAGGAAGATCTTGGCGGCTAATTCACGTACCTTCGGTGTTTTTGCCAATCGATCAGTTAATAGTTTAACAACACACTCGTCGATACCGATATTTTAGCTTAAACGTTTTCCTAAAGTGGGGTGACTTTGTAGAAAATTGTAGAAAATGTAGAAACAGACCTGGTCACGAATAAACCGGCGCAGGAAAAAGGTCCTGTTAAACGTCAGTAGAACACATATCGGAACTCTTGTCGGAGTACTAACAGGCCACTGTGTACTAGGAGGACATGCCGCAAGGCTTGGAGTTACCGCTAATGACTTCTGTCGCAGTTGCATGGATGAGGAGGAGGAGGAGGAAACTCCGTTCCACCTACTAACTGCCCGGCCGGCGCTATCCTCGATTAGAAAGCAAACTCTAGGAGAGTACTTCCTCTGGGAGCTTGCTGATATTGCCGAAACGGATATCAGCAAAATACGGAAATTTCTCTAAAATTCCAAATGGTTCCAAGAGTAGCGGAAATAACCGGCTCTGCTTGTGGTATCACAATGGACATTACTTGGTCTAAGTGAATTACTCCGTATTAACGGATAATTGGCACCTAACCTAAGCTAACCTAACCTTGTCGAAAATTGCATTAATGTAGATGGCAAAGTGTTTCTAAGAACTACTTTTACCTCAAACTTTTAACATCCAAACTGTTGGTGTGGCCGACTTTCATTCCGAAAAATTGCAGGTTCCAGTCACCGAAGTACTGTGCTCTGCTAGAACACCATACATAGACAAAGAGCGATGGTCTAAACTCCGCAAGAACAACCCGTAGCTGAATAACTTAGCACCGTTAAAACTATGCATCGACGAAGGTCTTAGCTCTGCGAGAATCAAATATTAGCTCAGCGAGAACCACACATAGATGAAGGCCAGAGCTGCCGTTTCAGATTTTTGTTGGGGAGTATAATTCGGTTCCTTTGTGCAGTAAGAAAGAGTTTTTTTTATATAATTTTTTTTATAATTTGATAGCTATCAGTTGTTATGACGGTTCCCATTTTTCGGAATCTTTACCTTATTTTAATTCTTTTGACATAAGAATTGAATTTACGGTAGCCGTCATTAAAGCATTTCTTTTCTTATCTTTTATTAGATTTAGTTCCAAAAACTTCCTTTCAGCAGTCGCGCTGCTTTGTGGAACTGATAGAACCGAAAAGGAACCAATAAAATCTTTTATTAATGGGAACATTTTTTATCCAACTCGTTTTTTTGTTTGAAAACGTGGTTCCAAAATTGCTGTAGCTTTAAGTCTTTTGAAATATTTTCTAAATTAAGCTGATTTCGCCATTCTTCATCTGATGACTCCTCATCGATGCCTGCCAGAAAATTTGGAAATTGAGTCATTAGTGGGACAAGACTTGAAGCTAATTGCTTTGGATCATAATGCCTTGCAATGCAACTAAAACTTTGTCATTGAAATTGATGCGAGACAAAATTTGTTTGCAGAGTTCTTTGTAATTCTCAGCAATTATCCCTAATATTTTAAACATAAATATAGAAACCAACAGACACAAATAAATAAACAACGTCCTCTATGTTGACCGATGGGATGGGATGGTATCACTCAGAAAAAAACTAGCTAAAATCAAGAATATCAGTATCATTTCAAGCTCGTTCGTTAACGAAAGTATGGTAATTTCGGAAAATCGTATTCCAAGTACAAAAATCTTATTTTGGGGTCGCTTTTTCAAGACCAAAAAATCTTGTTTTTAGATTTTTAGTAAGGCTAAAAATCTTACTTCAATCCTGTTTCGGGATTGATTTAAGAATATTCGTTCCTGTTTTAGGAATACAAAGGCTACGTTTTGGACAATTGTCAACTTAAATTAAGCTGTCAACTTAAATTAAGCTCTTAAAACAAGACCAAAAAATCTTCTTTTGAGATTTTTAGTAAGCTTAAAAATCTTACTTCGCGATTATTTTAAGAATGTGGTTCTTACATTATGCGATGCCTGAAACAAATTAATTTTGGGTATTCAAGATCTAAAGTGGGCGCAGTAGCGCAGTGGTTAGTGTGCCGGACTACTGTGCGAGGGATCCCAATCCCAGGTTCGATCCCCGGAAAAACACACATTACATCTTAAGGTTTTTTTCTACTGCGCCACCTCTCGCGAACGTCTGACAAACATCCGAGAGTATGACTGTCATGAAAAAGCTTCTCAATTCAACCGTTCGGACTCGGCATAAAATTGTAGGTCCCTTCCATTCGGCCCAAAAATTGAAACTCACACAAAACGAATGGTTGCGAGAAGCTAGGCCCAGGGTATCCTGCCTGTTGCGCCACCTATTTATTTATTTATTTATTCAAGATCGAAACCTTAGATCTTAGATACCTACCATCTTATAATATTTATCATCACATCATTCATTCACATCAGTAGATCAGTAGATAGGTAATAATATTAAATTTGTAATGTTGCCTTATGAGAATTCACTCAGTAAGTGAGTGTGAAATCAAAATGTATGCAGGCAATTGGGCATGCACTTTGTAACTTTATATATTTTTGCGCTTGTTTCAATCATGAACAAGCTTGAAATAAGATTGTTTTGCCTCTTATTTGTGTTTCAATCATATTTTAAGATTGTTTCCGAACAATTGGTGCCATATTAAGACTTGACTAAACTGTTCATTTTAACGAAAGCTATGCTTTTTCTACTAGTACTAGTAGTAGTTCAAAAGTATACATCTCATTTTCTTCCCAAAGCTACATTTACTAAAAAACCAAAAGTGCTGATGATACGATTCGAAAATGGTTAAAGATGGATAATCGCAAGGTACAAGGAATATTCATGTCTTTAAAATTAATTTTGTAGATATTCTTAAAATTAACTGAAAAGGCTTGCGATATTTTAATTATACTGATGTAAGGCATAACCATAAAAGGTGCTCGTTTATGAATTGAACTTTGTTGCGTAACAGTATAGCGGGTTTCTTCAGAAACAATCAAAACAACCTTAATAGAAAAGAACTCATATTCTGTAGCTTTGGTTATATGTCGCATCAGACCATATACCTACCCATACATTTAGAGAGTATCTATCGAAAATGTACTTCCTTGCAGTTGGGTTTCATAAATATTTGTTCTCTACTTCAAAAATATAATATTCGATAAATATACACAATTTTTCACTTAAATTATTCTCGATAATAGTATCGGTGACTTAAATTTTTTGTATAAAAAGGTCAGCATTATGCAGTGAAAAATCAGTCAAGTTTTCAAAACTAGAATTCAAGATGCGCTTCGCTATTTTCTGCTTGCTGCTTTCAGCAGTTGCAATTTCGGCCGATCTTCAGTCCGATTTTGATGACATCATCAGTCATTTTCCGATGAAACAAGTCGAATCGGTCTACCGACAATATCTTGCCGCTCATCCTAGCCTTCGGGAGGCTGTTTTCAATTTGCAAAAATCTTCTCCTGAACAAATCTACAAGGACTACGTCAGTGCTGATTTGGTTAACTTTTTCAATAGTTATGGTATTGATGCAAAACGGCTTTTCCTTCATTTGATTAAGCTGTCCTTGGACTTTGATCGTAAAATTTTGAAAGAAGAATCTTCGGAAGATGTTGATTCCAATGCGCCTGCTATAACCGGAAATATACTAGCCGATTTAAGTCAAGTGATGCATTCATCGGATGTGTATTCGGTAGCTTTTAGTAAATTGGAATCTAGCCCGGAATTTGCGAAATTTGTTGCTGCTGTATCTGATCCAAAATTCAAGGCTTTGATCTATCGCAAGATGAACCCTAAGATGTCTGCCGGTGCATGTTTGTATTGCAAGGATGCCCAATTAAGAGGATGGTTTAGCAAGATATGGAAAAAAATCTGGTCGGGCGATGGAGTTAAAGTCAGCACTTCTATTCCATTTGGAAAGTAATATCTTTTGTGTGTTAATAAATTTAAAATGTTATCCATTCTATTAAAGCGGTTCCAAATGACTATTAATAATGTTTTTTTTTTTTTTATTTTCCTATTACCTTGGAGAGTGCGTGTTTAAAGTGAAAACTAATTCTCATGCAAAATGGTTTATCGCATCAGGCATTAGTGACAGTAAATGGGCACCTTCATTCTTACTGACTCACTTATCATGTAGGGGGTATTATGACCACCGATCGCTTGTGAAGTCACAAATCGATAAAAATTATCCCTGATAGCCGAATGGGGGAAAACGAGGAATAGCAACGTTTATCGTTTAAACTGAGGAACAACCTCTGACAATTATTTATATTTGGAATTTTCATCCTAGTTTTCATAATGATGTGTTGTTTTGATAGAATGACAACTTACAGGCAAACACTTTGATTCAAAATAAAGCTATTTCGAACAACACCAATTCATCATCGGACTCCGTTTAAGTGATGGCTTGTACAGTTGCATTCTGATAATCAAATCTCCGTATAGCTACATTTTTTTTCGCTGGGAGGGGTAATCTTCGGCCCTACGAACTAAGCCCCAGCTGGAACTAACTACCACTAGCCAAATGAACTAAGTCCCACCAAATATGCAGTGGGATTTAGTTCATTATGTTTGGGAGATAGTTCGTAGTTCATTATGAACAAATTCCCAATGAATTAAGTCCCAATTTGAGAAAAGTGGGAGTTAGGTCATTTAACTTCTTACATGCACCCAACCTCGCAATCCAATCCAAATCCAACGGTGACCCCAAGCAGGGGGGTTGCAGGGGAGTTGCAGGGGGCAGCATGCCCCCCATATAATATTCCACTGTGCCTAATGGGAGATCAAATGGGAGATCAATTTCCGTAGGCATGCTGCCCCCTGCAACCTCCCTGCTTGGGTTCACTGTTAGATTTGGAGGTTGGGATTAAGTTCATTTGGGACTTCATAAAGAACAAAGTCCCACTATTGCGTTTTAATTCATTCTTATAATGGGACTTTGTTCATTCTTAGTTGGGTCTTAGTTCCTAAAAATCATGGGAGTTAGTTCATATGTACAAAATCCCAAATTTTCTGGGACTTAGTTCGTTTTGGCTAGTGGGACTTAGATCCAGTTGGGACTTAATTCGTAGGGCCTTCAAATCACAGCCTCACCGTAAGAACTCTCAGTATATGAACTAATCAAGGTACAGGCATGTAGTTAATGTGAATCTATTGTAGTGCATTCCTTTGAGCAGAGGTCTACAGTGCCCGTTTGTTCTTTAAATCTAACTTAATCGATGTTATTGCATTTTGACAAACTATCATGCGTTAAGTATGTTCCAGTTCACACGTTCATGGGAATGAAAGTCATAGGCAAACATGATGAGTAGATTAGAATAGTGAGTAAAAAAAATAGATTGATTGCACTGAAAATCCGTTTTCATTTTGAATCGCTCAAAATCTAACTTTCATTCCCAGGAATGTGTGACCAAGAATAAAGATTTTGATTTCGTGGCTTCCTGATGCTTAAGAATTATAACAAATTGCAAAATACACGAATTCCTATTTAATTTAAAATGTCCCCTTAGATTAAGTACCATTTAATTCACAAGTGCATTAAAATGTTTACATTTTCCTACTCTTACCATCAAGAGTGTTGTTATTCGATGCGATTTGTCGAACACTTCAAAGATATGAATCATACTTAATTCTGCACTTAAGTGCATTATTTCCTGACAATTTTTAATATAAAAAGCTCACCATCCATCCAAGCAAAACAGTTAAGTTTTTACTACCAAACAAACATGCGTACCACTATTTTCTGCCTTTTGCTGTCAGCAGTTGCTATTTCGGCTGATCTCCTGTCCGATTTGGATGACATTGGCAGGCATTTTCCGATAGAACAACTTGAATCTATTGGCGAACAGCAACTTGCCGCAATTCCAGAAATCCGTCCAGCACTTGAACATTTGCAAACGCTTTCGAATGAAGAAATCTACAAGCAATACGTTAGTCAGGATTTGATTGACTACTTCAACCGTCGTGGAATCGATGCCAATAGCCTTTTCCTTCACTCGATTGATGTAACCAAGGAGTTCCACCGTAGATTGTTGGAGAAACAACCCTCTGGCCAGATTGAGTCGGGTGTACCTGCGATGACTTTTTCCGATTTCAAACAAATGATCGTGTCATCTGACGCTATGCCTGTGATTCGTCAGAAATTGGAAACTAGCCCGGAGTTTGCCAACTTTGTTGCCGCCATAACTGATCCTGAATTCAAGGCATTGTTCTATCGCAAGATGAATTCAGGACTCGCCGCTGGTGCTTGTACTGATTGTAAGGATGCCCATGTCCGAGGTTGGTTCAGCAATGCATGGAAAAAAATCAAGAAACATGGATTTGGAGTCGGTGTCTCAATTTCATTTGGAAAGTAATTTTTTTTTGTCAATGAACCTTAAGGGTAATGAATTTAATCTGAATAAAAGTTGCGTCTAGCAATTGCTGTTTTTGTTTTTAAGATTTCTGAAAATATCTTAAAAAAAAAAAAAAAAAAAAAAACACATAGGTGGGTTTACCACGATATCTCGAAAAACAAAATCTTGAATGCAAAAATCTCGAATGTAAAAATCTCGAAAAAAAATCTCGAATTTAAAAAATCTCGAATTACCTAATATTAAAAATGGTGTTAAAGAGTGCCCCCCTGCAACCCTGCTTGGGTTTACTGTTTGGCTATGGGTTGGTGCAAAAAAAAAATCTCGAATTTACTTTTTATTTTCGAGATTTTTTCGAGATATAGTCTTTCGAGGTTTTTGTACATTCGAGATTTTTGCTTTCGAGATTAAAAAAAAAACTTTTCGAGATTTTTAGCCTTAGAGATTTTTGTCATTCGAGATTACGTCATGATCCCCACATATGTAGGTACAAATTTTGCAGTGGATTTTTGTCGCTTTGGAAGTTAGCAACTTCTAGAAAATAGATGAATGAAAAGCATTGGTTTTAAAATTTCTTAGACCAGCTCACTTTCTGATCAAATTTAGATTAAATCTTAAAACACAATACCCATTTCACAGTGGCAGCTTAATCCTGGGCTTAGCTAAGTGTAAGATTGAACATAAACTTCGCTTAAATATTTTTCGTTTTCACAGTCCATATTTAAACTTGGTTTACTTAAACCACTAATTGAGTGTCATTGTGAACCATTTATTATGATTACACAAACCTGATGACTGTATGCGAATGTGTGTGCTATCTAAAACTACGAGTGTGCGTGGAAGCGAAGCATGTCGATGTCAATGTTGTTGCCGTTCAATTCTAGAGAGTATTTCCACCAACAACGAAGAGATAAGTTGACATTTCTCTTGAACAGCATTGCCAAACATAATTATATTGTTGCTTATTTAGCTTTTCTCAGAGAACTTTGAGATAAATATTATTTTTTTGCACTTTATGTATTCTCTGGATTGATACTTAAGCCACGGAAGTCGGTGGCTTAACTTAAGGCACTATTTAAGCGAAGTTTATCGTTAAACCTGCGAAAACCAAATTTGTGTTAATTCTGAGTGTATACTTGGATCGACACTTAAGCTCGCAGTGTGAAATCGGGTATTAGATATCTATTATAGCCACACGATACACCTATCGCCTGAGATTTTCAGTTGAACACACCAGCGAAAGAAATCTTCTTCCAAAGCGAATGAAATTAAAATTGGCTGTTCTACTGTCATGGGAAATGGCGGCACAAGTGTTAAAAAAATATTTTTAAAGAGTATCTGGTTATAATTTTCTTATAGAGACTTCTATAACCTCTTATAACCAGATGGCCTTTAAATACATATTATTTTTATTTTTTGCCGTCATTTCCATGATAATATAGAGAAAACTAAAATGTTAATAACAAATGCCAAACCCAGAAACTGTGATACCACATTGTGATAGAAGTGACAACACTGGCATCGAACGATAAGAGCTTTGTGTTCGAAGTTTCAAAAGTATTTTTAAAAGGTATCGAAATAATCGATATACCTATGTACATCATTTTAAATGTGATGTACATGTGACCATGTACTTTTCCAGGGGGGTGATGCTGGCTTCTTCGTAGAGTCTTGAACTTCTGACGTTTTTCGTTCGGATTGGATTGTAGTGGAGTTCTATGCAGATCCTTAAGCGTTTTCTCTCAAAAATGGCCAGCTTTTTCATGTAGGTACTTCTTAGAAATGGTGTACCAAATGGGGAAACCGTAAGTTAGACTACCGGCCTAATAAGTTGTTTGTAAAGCAGCAGTTTGGTTCGTTTTGCTTCTTCATCAGCGGGTAGACCTAATGAAACGCGAATGTAGCCTTCCTTAGAACAGTGTTCAAGTGTGGGTTGAATCTAAATCGCTTGTTAAAGTTGACTCCAAGATACTTAATGTCGTTTGTAGCTGATCCATCAGGTAGTCTCAGCGTTACGTTACGACATTTGGTGGCTGATCGTCCTCTACATCTTCCTCTAATGGGTCTTCTGATGCAGATCAGTTCGGATTTGACTGTGTTGATCCGTATGCCCAATTTTTGGTAGTACTCGAAAAGTTTCCTGACGTGGACTTCAAATCTTTGTGCTGCTATGGCTGTAGACATCGAGCTGCTATATGTGGTGGAGTCATCGGGGAAAAAGCAGCTGTTGGTTGTGTTCTCGACCTGAGGCTGGTCGGATGTGAAAATGTTGAAAAATAGTGGACCCAATTTTGACCCTTGGGCTACACTGGCTCTGATGCTTTTTTTTGTGAATGGCTGTTTTCTATTTGTACAAAAAAAGAACCTGGAGTGAAAAATAGATGTTTAAGTTTATGAGTAAGTCCTGGAATCCACACAGAATCGAATGCTTTCTCCACATCTAGAAAGCCTGCGACTGTGACTTGGTGGTTGTTGAGAGCCTTCGTGACATCATTGTGGAACTTCATTAACGGGTGCAACGTATAGAATGTTTTTCCCGAAATCCGAATTGAATGTCCGGTATGATGTTGAGTTGGCTACAAACATCTTTCACTCTCCGCAGGATGAGTTCCTCGAGTATTATACTACAAAGAATCGATATCGGTCTATATCCTCTGATGTTGTTGCGGTCGCCTTTCTTCGGAATGGCTATTATTTTAGCGATCTTCCATTTCCTAGGAAAGCAGCAGTTGAAATGAATGCCTTATAGTTCTGGAGTGTTTTTCAAACGCTCTCCTGTGCACATTCAACAAAAAATCTCCTTGGGCGCCCACAATACACGGTCCAAGTTTTATGAGTCTACGATTTAGGGTTTGAGCTGATTTAAGGCAACTATCTAGTTGAAGGATGGATGCATATTGTTTATACCAAGTGCTTGATAAAATGTGAAGTATTGTGCCATTTTTCATATGACATTGTATGAAAAAGTAAATGGACCTCGATGTCACATACACTTTTTCATGAGTCTCTTCTAAATCAGAATTGAAGTCTGATTTTTGTCAGTATTGTCAGTAGGAGAGGCTTGGATTTAAGCTTAGATACACCTGGTTTAATTTATTTCAAGCTTGTTTCCGGGTCGTATTTTCTACGGTCGATCACATATTTTCAGTGACAAGAAGTTCTTTGGAAAAAAAGCTGGATGCGTGTTTGGTATATTTTAAAGCCGGCTCGTACAAAATATAATGGATATTGGCATCTGTTCGATAGTTTGTATTGTAGATTCTGGAACCACATATCTTATACATTAATACCATCCAATTTCGGTAGAAATCTTGTCTGTGATAGGTCGAATTCTTTTGCATGACGCGAATTGGCTGCCTTTGCACACTCTCATGGACAGAGGCGATGTTTTCGGGAGGACTTTTTAGTTGACGTGAGGGTGCGGCTTGCGGGTTAGTTGTTCACTGAACCTGTCGAATGTGCTATGATGGCCAACATTTTTCAGTCTTACCTACTTACATAGATGGCTCTCCAGTTGAATGAATGAAAAATTGATTTTTAAATTAACTGCACCTATTTAACACCTTCCACTAAAATTTCTGTTCTTATTTCTATTCACAGCAAAATTTTTATATTAAATAGCCAAATGAAAGTGTACAATCATTCTAATAGAATTTAATTTAATTCCTATAATAATATCTTATAATAAAATACCAATCAAAAAAGAACCACAGTATTCAGTGATTCAGTATTCACTGTGATTATTCACAGTGCCAAACAGCACTGTTTGCTCAAAAAGCACGATACATCAACCAGATGTGCATCCTGTGCAGTTATCTTATCAATCATCGTCATTAATTCCAAAAATGTCTCTAAGAGCTCGCAATGTAGGTACCTAGCTGCAAAGATAAATCCATGCACCATTACTCATCCGTTTTAATTTGCATTGCACAAATCTCCTGGAATTAATTAATTAGCCACTTTCCATATTGTGCAGAACACAGTTCAGCCAAATTCAAATTCCCTGTGAAGTAATTTAATTAAAATTAATGCATTTATTTACCATTGCTGCCGTTGCAATGGAAAATTTCTATATTGTAAATCCAGTTGAATACAATATCATCAGTATCCTGTTAACGTTATTTTTCATTTCTTCACCGCTCCGACACAATATCACTATAGGGACGAGACATTGTTCACAAAAGCCGATTCATAAAATAGAAAAGTCTGTAAAAAAAAAATCTCATCAAATTTGCCAGACTGTCCTGTCCAACCAAAAAGAAAACAATATTTTTTTTTTTTAAAGAGCCGTAAAATAATGACATCGACCGGAACACAAAATGAGGGAAGCTCAAATTGAGGAGAAGACCAGAAATATGGATCCTTGCATCACTTTACAATGTCAGCAGAAAAAGTCTGCTAGGTTAACGACTTGACAACTTTTCTCCTGGTCGGTGGTTACCTCTTTTTTAAAAAAAACAACTCTGTGTATTTCTATGGAGTTACACTTTGTGCAACAAGCAAAATAACAGTGGCCGCGTTCAATGTGGTTAGGCCAGAGCTGTCGTTTCATTTTTTGAGAAAGCAGTACTTCAACAATGAAAAAGCAGTACACGGCAGTACAGCGATAAAATAAAATTTTTATATAATTCACTTTATTTCTAAATAAAGCAGAAAGCTGGTTGATATAGCTTAAAATATATTAGAATGATTAAGAATATCAGAATAGTATGCAAGTTAATGGGAGTTAAGTCAGAAAAATTGGATTTTGGTCAAAAACCGCTCCAAAGGACATGGCAATAAACGGCATAGCATTTAACATTTCAAAAAAGTATCATTGAAATCTGTCCAGTAGTTGTCATGCTTTACCTACCTTATAAAAAAATGCTTAGTTTTATAGCATACTATCATTTATACGCGGCTTCGCACTCGTTACAGAAGTACCTAGTGTGCTTTGCGCTCGATAGGATGAAAAAAATCTTCCCCATAAAAAATGATTCCTTCCCAAGGAAAATTTCCTAAAGCTGAAAAAACGATTTTATATATTTCTTATATAGAGTACACAAACCGAGTTGAAAATGGATCGGATGAAAAATAAGAATTTTCCCATTAATACTTTGACCCGCCTTTTCCTCCTTTTAAGTTCGAATTTCCATAAATCGCTTCTATAAAAGAATTTTTTTTCACAATCTTACCGTTTGGGCTGGACGTTAATCACCAATCAGTCAGGACAAATTGTTTTATATATGAGACTAGCTGTATCCGCCCGTGCCCAGAAATCGTATAGCTGAAATATGTTCTTGTCTATCAGGACAATGCAATTCCATATCTTGCAACTTTAGTTGTCATAGGTGTCGCAGTATTTTTTTTTTTTGTATGGGAAGGGAAGTGCCTTTGTTCGATCATGCCGCCATTTTTTTAACTGATCCACGTATTGAATTTCTATTTACCAAATTTCAAGGCTAAAACTGCCAAAATATCAAGACAAAGTGTTATTTTGAGATCTATGCGGTCATAAGAAGCGCTATCTATCGGAAAACGTTAAGACCTTTGACTTATCTACGTCCACTTTTCACTTCATACCAAATATATTGTGTAAGTTTCAGCTCAATCAATCGACTACTTTGAAAAGCGTTTACAATATTTTTACAATACTTAGATACGATTGTTTCAAAATGTTAGCTCAATCGGTTTGGTGGTTTTCGAGATATAGATATACGATTTTGATTTTTTTTATGGGAGTTGGCACCCCCTGTTGTTCAATTAAAACCTAAAGTTGACTATCGCAGTATGTACTCTATCCCGTATAGCTTTCTATTAGTGAAAGAAATTTTGAAATCGGTTCGCTGTGGTTCCAGAGCTTGCCCCATACAAAAAAAAACATTACCACTTTATTATAGTAGATGTGATGTGATATAGATATGTAATTAGAAAAGTCTAATGTTTGGAGAGCAATATAGTATCTAATAATGAAAATTAATTATTTGAAGAATTTGTAGTTCAAGAAAAAAAGCAGTACTTTGGTCGTGTTGGCAGTACGGCAGTGCGGAGTTTGATAAAGCAGTACAAATACTGCAATTGCAGTACTTCGACAGCTCTGGGTTAGGCACCTAAATATTTAGGTGACAGTTTATCATTGAACGGAAAATTGCCTAGTACCTAAGTTAAATGTCAAATGCTTCACATGTGTTAAGAATTGAGCATTCACTTGCTGTTTTTACATCAACTGATCAACACATTGGCTACCTAAAAAATAAATAAATAAATAGGTGGCGCAACAGGCGGTAGACACCCTAGGCCTAGCTTCTCTCAACCATTCGTTTGTGTGAGTTTCTATTTTTGGGACGAATGGAAGGGACCTACAATTTTATGCCGAGTCCGAACGGCTGAATTGAGAAGCTTTTTCATGACAGTTATACTCTCGGATGTTTGTCAGACGTTCGCGAGAGGTGGCGCAGTAGAAAAAAAACCTTAAGATGTAATTTGGGTTTTTCCGGGGATCGAACCTTGGATAGTGGGATCCCCCGCACAGTAGTCCAGCACACTAACCACTGCGCTACTGCGCACACACATTGGCTACCTACTAAAGAAAAATATAAAATTATTGAAGTGTAAAATAAATGATTCTATGGATGGTTTTATGCAAGTACCAATATCTAATTAACCAATACCTCTTTCATTTTATTTAATTATTATCACACTATGTACGTGTTGATTTTATTACCCGTAGTCAATTTGTTGTACGTTTCCTCGCTATAATCGATTTCATACAGATCACCGTCAATAGTAACTAGAAATTAAATTTTTTCTTATTTTTCCTAACAAAACCACATACCTACAAGTCTCAGCAAAGTTCAACAATGGAGTGAAAATTTCTTCGATTTCAATCAGCTGTTTATGACAATTCTCAAAACCACTAAGAACTCAGGCAGAAATTCTTGCCTAACTTTCCAGTCACCACAGCTGACCGACCTCACGAAATTTGCCTAGATTTGCAGTCAAATCGACCAATCAGAGGCTGTTGACTAGCTAGGCAAAAGCACATTGAACGCGGCCAGTCATACAGATCTCCTACTGAAAATACTGACAAAAATCAGAATTCAATTCTAATTTAGAAGGGACTCATGAAAGAATTATTCACGGGGGGAATTATTCACGAAAAAGAATATTTTGGTATCGTCAAAATCGCAAAGTGAACTGGAGCATTTTTCTCTCGAATACAGCAAGGGAGCCTTCATCCGACTGGGTAAGGTCCATGCTTCTGCACCATATAGCATGAACCGGGATGATGAGTGTTTTGTATAGCGTCTCCTTGGTTCTTCTCGATGGGACTTTATTTCTCAATTGCTTACTTAGCCCAAAGAAACAGCGATTAGCAATAGTTATTCTACGTTTGATTTCCGCGCTGATGTTGTTTTCCGCATTTACATCAGTGCCCAGGTAGACAAATTGACGGACTACGTCAAAGTTATACCTATTAATGGTCACGTTCTGACCAAGTCGGTGGTGAGATTGGACTTGTTGATGAAAACATATACTTTGTCTTGTCCTCGTTTATAGTAAGTCCCATTCTGCTTGCTGCTGACTCCATTCAACATCTGGTTAAAATAGTCTCTCCAGATGGCTAACATCGACTGCGTATCCACAACAGTGTTTCCATCCACATCTTTGCATGGCTCGTGAATCCTGAAGTTGATTTTTTCACTCTTCTATAGAAGTTTCGCACCACTTTCCTGCTTCCGTTTTGACTTTGTTTGCCTGAGCACATTCGGAGTCGAACCAGGGGTTCCTCGGACGTGGTTGTGAGAAGCCCAACACTTCTGACGCTGTGTTCATTATGGCTTGTTGGCATAGCTGCCATTGGTTTTCCGGGTTGATAACAACGGTTGTGGGATTTCTCGCAAGCTCAAGGGATACGCGGTCTGCATAGGCTGTAGCGGTCCCTTCCGACTGAAGTCGTCCAACATTAAACTTCCTCGGCGTGGTTGTTGTTCGCCTAAGAGCATCCCTGGATATCCGTACTCGAAGTTTGGCACCAACTAGATAGTGATGCGAGTCGCTACTGCGCCTACAAAAGTACAAATATTAAATGAAGTTACAATACAAACTTTTTAATAAGATCAAAAATTAAACAGAAAAAAAAATACTTAGCTTAATTAGCTGAAAACACAAACATACGAGGTTAACCGACTTCGACAACGCAATCGCGCAGACTTATGGTTTCTTGCGAGGGGAAGTGAAAATGTGTTCTTTTCTCTTTCCCAGATTCATTTTAAAATCCACCCTGATACCCTGACTCATTGTTGAAACTTTTACCCTAAAGTAAAATCTAGCCAAATGATGAGAGCCATTTTAAGGAAATAAGTGGGAATTGGTTTCTCAGTCTTTCGTTAAAAATGCGAATAGAACTTGTATTTTTCTCGAAAATTCTACATCTACATAAAATATGTATTTACAAAAAATCACTGACGTGATGACAAACTCAGTTTTTTTTTTCACTAACATGTACATAGCTAGTCATTTTCTTAAAATTTCCTTTCCTGTAGTCTGTCTGAAAGCAGGTGAAACGATATTGACTAAAATGCAAACCTAGAGTAAAATTGGTGTTCCTAAAATGACTGCAGATTTTTTTCAACTGTCAAAATCTGATGTTATGCATTGAAAAAATTGCAGCTTATATAGAATTCAAAACTAGCGTTTTCGAGATATGAGAAGTTTCTTTAAGTACCGGTTTCCGAAATTCTATAGTGGAAAATGGACGACGCAGTTCTTTTTATGACGTTAATCTTCTCAAAGTTGAAATTTTGGTCAAAATCGTCGTGTCTATTTTAATGTAGGTATATAAACTATAATAACCTACATTTTTAAAATATTGTTGTACGAATTTTCAGAAAGAATACTGGCTTTACTAACACGTCAGAAATGGCCTGGCCATAATTATTTTACCAGTGCATTTTTATAACAATTCAAAATACTGTTTTCGAGAAAAATTTAATTTTTTAAAGGCACCTCTACTAGCATTTTTAGTAAAAAATTAAGTAACAATAACTATAACCTAGAACTAGTCTTATGACTAGCCCACTAGCCATATGAACCCACCCACCAAATATGCTGTGGGATTTAGTTCATATGTTTGGTAGATAGTTCGTAGTTCATTATGAACAAATTCCCAGTGAATTAAGTCCCAATTTGAGAAAAGTGGGAGTTAGTTAATTTAACTTGTTTCGACGAAAAAATAATTCTTACATATACCCAACCTCGCACGTAATCCAAATCCAACAGTGACCCCAAGCAGGGGGTTGCAGGGGGCAGCATCAGCGTTGCCGATGTGGCACGATCGTGCTTTTTGGACACGCAAATTTATTTGTGGCACGGTGGCACGCAAAAATTGAAAATGGCACGCTTTCTTCATTTCTCTTACCTTACTTAAATAATTACAGCTCAGTGTAAGTACACCATTACATTTCATTAACAAAGCTGGATGCGAATGCGACCTGTCAAGTCAATTCAATTGAATATGTACGAACGCACCCATTCTTCTAAATCCCATTATGAATGCACTCATTTCTTTGCTATTAAAAAATATAGATCAGTCTCTGTCAGAGAATATTTATTTTGTTTTTCTTTTCTCTTGCGGTAAGGGGGCGTTCAACATTTGCGCAAGAAGAGAAATAATAAAATCTAATTCATCTCATTCGTTGCAAATATCCACATCGAACGCTTGTTCGACCCTCCCAGAAATTGGAAGAACTAGCCAAGGCATGTAGCCAAGGGTGTACGTATATAGCTTTAAAAAAAACAGTCCTAAACGACAAAATAAAATGGCAGTTTTTCAAGAATATTATCAAATAAAGCAAAACAAAATAAAAAAAATATTAAACCCCTCATTTTAAAGCGAAGAAGCCCCAAAAATAAATTTATTAGTTTCAGATATACTTAAAAATTTTTTAAAAGAAGAATTTATGTTAATTCGATAGCACAAAATGATATATGCTATGAAACCCAAAATTGTAAGCCAATATTTGATATTTTTTTGGGAACTAGAATTCTTAGAAGGACTTTCAGGTTTGAGCACTGATGAAAAATGTTTTGTCTTAAGAAACTGTCAAAAATTTTATAAAAAACTTTCACAAGAAAGAAAACTCAATTTAAAAGACGAGGTACTAAACGCTTTTAAGATTATTGACCGTGAAATTATGTATGTCATACAATGAAATAATTAAGCCAAATAATTGTCAAACCTTCCAATCACCAAATAATTCAATTAATTTTTTGTATGTTTTGTAAATAATATTTATTTATTTTTTTAAAAATTTGTTTTTTTTTAATATTTAAATTATTATTTAACCCAAACTAAAAACAAAAATGAAATAAATATTTTTTTGGGTTCGAAAAGATCTTTATCTACTTTTTTTTTCTTTGGACACGCTAAGGGCACGCTCCTCTGAAAAAAGTGGCACGCTTTATTTTTTTTCGGCGGCAACGCTGGCAGCATACCCCCATACATATTCCACTGTGCCTAATGGGAGATCAAATGGGAGATCAAATTCCGTAGGCACAGTGGTATATGTATGTACATGTAGAACCCCCCTGCTTGTGTTCACTGTTAGAATTCGAGGTTGGGAGTTTGGGACCTATTTCATAAAGAACAAAGTCCCACTATTGCGTTTTAAATCATTTTTATATTGGGACTTTGTCCATTCTTGGGTCCTAGTTCCTAAAAATCATGGGAGATAGTTCATTTGATCTCAATCGCAAATTTTCTGGGACTTAGTTCGTTTTGGCTGGTGGGAGCCAATTTGGAGTCCATTTGGGACTTAGTTCGTAGGGCCCATTTTTAATATTGCACGGTGCAATATTATTCTCCTCGGTGAAGAATAAATTGTGTGATTGTTCGTCTGTGTGTTATGGTTGAGAGAAACCATTACATATATAATTTAGACAGTGCTCTAAGACTGCTTCTTAACGGACATTAGCTATTACCAAAACAGTTGGAGAATATTATACATAATATACAACCATATCAATTGCAAATACTGACTTTTCCAAATGGATAAAAGTCAAAAGGGACATAAATATCTCTACTCTTGTGAATTTTCTTGCATCGGAAACTGTTTATCTCATGCAATGTATAGAACTTCCGACTATACCATGAAGAAGTATAGTTTCCATCCAGGAAAGTGCAAATATTTCTCAAATTCCTATTGTTCCAGACACGTCGCGCGATGTCGCCTATACCAAGGAACCTTGTAGTCGATTTTTTTTTCTGTACTTCTTGCCATGCTTCCGTCAAATGCAACATCTATCTATGCCATCACGGAACAATACCACACAACATGCCGTACACTATACTTAGTAGCGAAAGCTTTACAATGACTTAAGATTAATGATGCCAAAAGGCACTTTGGCGTATTCGTCACCAGGAAACGGCAAGGAAAATCCCATGGTTTCCCTATTTTCTCTATTTGAGTGATTCAATTTCGTTGACGTTAACGTCTGGGAGTGATATTCTGGTTAGAAAAAGTAACCTCAAATATATAGGTATGTATCTATATTCTATACAAACATGGCAGTCAGTCCTCTCGTCGTTCACACAAAGCTTCAACAAAGAATCACAGCACTGAAAATGTTGACAATGTCTACGCTGATACCCAAAACGAGACGATAAATGAACGTTACTGGTTTCAGTTAAGTTATAGGTTATAGCACCCACATTATGGCCAAAGGATCGTTGCTGTTGTTCTGATGACGCTATTGCGATACGATGTTTGCTATCTTTTGATTGCAGTTGTTTTTTTTTTTCGAATGTTTTTCAGCATGTCATTCGTGGCTGACAACCATTGGAAATTTGGAAACATACTCCCAGTCTGGAAGGGGAATGTCATTTCAGAAAATGGTCATCCATAGGATATAGATTACATTATAGCAATAGTTATCCCCATACTATACCCCATTTCGACCCATCCAGCGGTTTTCGGACAAATTTCGAAAATGTTGCCAAAAACCTGTTGCAAAGCATCATCTCATCCAATTACACTCGCATTTGGCAAATGAATTTAATCAATTAAATAGAAAACAATCGATTTCTAGAGTAGCGCCCACATGACACGATCAATTGGCTTACTTCCAGCGTGTGTCCTTTTCCTAAAATTTCTTAATCACATTTTATAGGCGATTTCAATTGAAACTTCCTTCGTACATATCCGTTTCTGCGAACTTTACCCAATATAAGATGCTTCATTTTAGCCATGACCTGACCGTGTTTGCTATAAAATTCCATGGCCAACACCCAACAGAGCACATGTGTATGCTGTTCAGTGTGTAATTGTCGTCGGAGTGCCAAAATCAGTTAATTGGAGCCTGAATTAATTATCTGTAAAACATGTTTCTCCCATGTGACAACCATCTGCTGCACTTAACTAGTGTGCCTGTCCGCAAAATAGTTTACAATAGTTTGGGGCCACCAAAGCAGGGGCAGAGGAATAGCAACTGGCAGTCAAAGTTCTGGTCAACGCAGCTACATTTGCAATAATATACTACTGAATCCGCTGCCGTATATGGTATATGTGCACATGGTAGTCCTTGATGTGAGAACAGCTCTCGTCGGTCGGTGGTTAAATAGTCACCCGAAAAAGTTTGAATAATGCATATGCACCCAGGGTTGTTGCGCAAATCAGAGGTGTTAGATAGCGTAATGTAAAATTTACCGTTCGCCGTGTTAGAGGGGCGCCCAATCCTCCCATTGTACTTAGACAGCCGCAAGTGGACTTAATTGTAATTTTCCAAACTGATTTATTCAGTTTACTTTATTAGATAGCATGCAGTCGCATAGTGTTGCACAGATATTACTTTGGTGACGCTAGGGTCAATATGCAAATTCATTAAACAATAAAATTGAATCTATGCAACGGTATATTATGTAAAATTTAACGCCTAGAGCGGGGTATTTTAGGGACTAGGTCGCAAAACAAACTAATGTGATTAAAAGAGCTTTGGGATTTGCACTCGCAACCCTGCTCATAAATTAATTATGACCAATTAACGTGCAGAATTTTACTGTGGTTCGGATTAGTATATAGTGCACTACAATTGAGCGGAAGTGTCAGGTATGTTTGCAAGAAAATATAAAAAAATTTGAGTTTTCGAAATTAAAAATTTAATTTATTATACACAAGTAGATACCAGATACTTTGCAGTGGGTTACACGTACACCATTAAAACTCAATACATTTAGGCACTTCACTAAATTGTGGTTACATTCGATAGGCTAGCGATAGACTAAACCGTCCGAGGATACCTGTAGTATACAGCTTGTATCCTCGGAGGCAACCACAGGCTGCGTGTGTATGAATCCTAATAATCAATACATCAGGATCAGGTAATTCTTCCGGATGTTTTCAACTGGAAATATTATGGCATCACAGCGGAGATTTCATAAGTAGCGCCAACAACATCTGCCGACTTTCAGTATCCTTTTATAGAAAGTATGTAGAAAGCAGCATGGAAAGCGGAAATAATATTTTGTTATAAATGGAGGAATAGAATTATTTTTAGGTTCATGGAGAAAGAAATCTTAAGTAGGCAGATGTTTAGTAGCTTATGTCGAACTGAAGGAGGAATCATTCTCAAACTCTGAGTCGTTCTGCAAACTATAGAAAAACCTTGTTGATTATTATAGACCGTCGATTAATGATGTTAAGGTATTCGATGGTGGTAAGGAGTAGCTCTTGATAAAGTACATTCAGAAAAATTCAGAACTTTTGTGCTGTTACTGGGCGGAAGAGGTAAATTATTTTTTTTAATAGGAATGATGGCGGATAGCTTTAAAGGTTCAGCGGCCATCATCGGACTTACATACGCACTAACGGTTTTATATAATATAGCTGTACCCACCCGGCTTTGCCCGAGCACAGGAATTGTATTGCATAGGTCTTCGATAATAATGTTCTTTCGTAAAATGCGAAAAATGAGAATAAATCGATTTTATGGAATTTTCTTTCTGCGTAAACCTGAAATACAGCAATACCTATACGAACAAAGCAAAAAAAGAATCATGAGAATCGGCCCAGCGGTTATCGAGTTATAACGTCATCGAGTTTCACCCCATAGAAAATATTTTTTGTACGAAAGGTGCCACGTCCCTTAGTCCAGTTTTGACCAATCACAAGTGCACTTCTGGAATAATATTTCAAATTATCTGTAAATTTGGGCTTAATCGATTTCGTGGTTTTTGAGATATTATACGATTTTGAATGTGTTTTTTTTTTTGTATGGGTGGTGCTACACCCCTTTGTCCAATCTTCTTAGATGCACTTCTGGAACAATACCTAAGATTATCTATAAATTTGAGCGTTTTTGAGATATACGATTTTGAATGTTTTTTTTTGTATGGGCTGTGCCACGCCCCTTTGTTCAATTTTGACCAATCTTCACAGGAATACTCCGGCCAATACCTTTACCTGTATGTAAATTTCAACTCAATCGATTCGGCAGTTTTCGAGATATATAAGATTTTGAATGTTTTTTTTTTTGTATGACCAATCTCCTTTATTTGCCCAGGAAAATGGCACACAGAGTTTTTGCCTAAAATGACACAGTGTCATTTTATACATATATGTACATTGAAGTATTTCATTTTAATGCTAGGCAATAATGGTTGGCCGTTACATATGGTGCACTGATAGGCAGTAATGGACGGAGGAGTATGTTGAACGCCATAAAAGCCATCGAAACTGGTGAAATGGGCTGGCTGAAGGCGTCAAAGATATTTGGTGTTCCGAAAAGTACACTTCGAGCGAGAAAAACCAACAAAATAGTTAAAGACAATCAGAATGGACTAGGAAGGTTTTCGAATACAATATTTTCCGTGCGCAAATCCATTATTAAAAAAAAAAAAAATAATAAATAGGCCGCGCAACAGGCGGTAGACACCCAAGGCCTAGCTTTGGAATCCCGAATGTTCGGGCTCACATGCGACGATATTCGTAGCCTTGCTTTTGAAGTAGCCGAAAAAGTGGTGTCCAGCATCGACTCAATAAGAAAGAAAAGAAAGCTGGGTGGAATATTTGCAATAACTAATTTAAATACTAAAAGTCAGAATTCGAGTTCCTCCTTAACAATTTTTGTTTACTTTTTGTTGTAACTAGCTACCTATGAAGTATTTTGAAATGTTATGTTATTGATTATTTTTGTATTTTATTTTTATGTCTTTGTTTTAAATAAAGTTGTTTAAAGCTGTTTAAACAGGATTTGTTATACTTTGGTAAAGTGTCCTTTGATATGTGGCATGGGTAGACATTTTGAAAATTAATTGTTTTAAACACTTTTTGGGAATATTTTAAATTTTTTAATATATGTAAAACTATTTGCGCAATAATTGATTATTCTATTCTATGAATATACAGATTGAAGTGAACTTCATTTTAAGACATAGATATTGAGCAATTTGCCTAGGGTGTCCCATTTTTGGGCACCTTCCCCTACAATAGTCTAATACCGAGTTTCCCAAAGTGTGCTCCGCGGAGCACTTGGTGCTCCCCCATGAATATCCAAGTGCTCCGCGGAATGATAGAAAAAAAATATGAACATTTTATCAGACTAGCTAGTTAAGAAAGAAAGAAAGAAAGGAGATTGCATGCAAAACTTATCCAAAGGAAAGGACTCAGATTTGCCGAACAAGTAGAGCCAACCCATTGTTGACCTGATGTCCATAAAAGTTAGGGAGATTGTTGAATTTAAAATCCATCAAGAACTCTCCCCCAGGGCTTTAAGGCGCCGAAATAGAACAACATCTTCTTGGATGCATATCCCGCCAAAAAAAAGACACACATGTGAACAAAAAACAAGGAAGATGCTGGATTTTGCAAAACTGCACCTACAAAAATAATAGCAATTCTGGAAAAATGGAAAGTGTCAGGCCTTAAAACAAGGAAATGCAGCCAAAGTACCTACAGGCTTCAAACCATAAAACATGAAGGAGGGAAAGTAATGGTCTGCGGGGCATTCTCTTGGTTAGCATACTCCGCGGATAGTGAAGCAATGGCTTACGGATAACAACATTAATGTTTTGGATTGGCCCGCGTAAAGTCCCGACCTAAAACCAATTAAAAACTATTTGGCCGATACGTCGAAAGAGCTTTAAAAGCTAAAAAAACAAGAAATTCTAAACAGCTTTTCGAAAATATTAAGCAGGTGTGGAACACTAAATCTTATCTAATCACCAATAAGATACCGTATTTTAGTGGAAAATCTTCAGAAAAGATTGACGCCCGTTTTAGAAAGTAGTTTTGGAAACCGGAACCCTAAAGTGTTTGTTATTCTGTGACCAACTCGAAAATAAGCTAAAAAGGGGGAGAGTACGATAACTACGGCGCCAAAAATTGATAACGGTATTTTGTAGAGGGGTTAAATATAAGCACTTTTTACTATGGGAGGGGGGGGTCTATCTTACTCCGTTTAGGCGGGAGGGGTAATTTAAAGAAAATAATACTTTATATGGAAACAAATACATTAAAAAACAATGGCAACACTTATAATAAAAGACTATGACATTTTAGAAAGCCCAGAATTTGTTCTTTTATATTATTTTTAAATCAAGTTATTCCCTTAAATGGTTTTTGAAAAAAACAATTTCAAACTTGAAATTTTAGGACAAAAATTGGGGTGAGTAAAATAATTTTGGCGATGAAAACTAATGACGTATTTATGTAGAGGAGTTAAATACAAACATTTTTTACTATTGGAGGGGGGGTCTATCTCGCTCCGGTTAGGCGGGAGGGGTAATTAAAAAAAAAAATTATAAATAAAATTAAAATAAAATATTAAAAAAGAATGGCAACACAAAGAACTATAGTATGTAATGCTTGTATTTACCCCCTCTACAAAATACCGTTATCAATTTTTGGCGCCGTAGTTATCGTACTCGTGCCCTAAAAAGGTTTTTGAATTATTTTTTTTAAATAGGTATCTACTAAATTTAGATATTTATTAAAATGTCTATAATATTTTTAACCACTTTTTTCTGTGGAAAAGAAAGTTTCTAAAAGAAATATTTTGTTTGTAGATAAGTGATATAAAGACATCGAATCTAATTCGGTGGTCACCACGGTATCTCTCACTAAAAAAAAATTTTAGAACTATGAAATATTTATTTAAATATGTACTTCATTTATATAGGTACATTTTTAATATTTATGCATTAATTTTTTTTTTAAGTTAATATGTAGGTATATTTATTTTTATTTTTTTTTTTTTTTTTTTTCATTTAAATTACTTGTTTTTGGGTGGTAGTGGGCTTTAGGTCAAAATGAAACAGTTTATTTTGTTCACTGCGTTTGTCCATGTTTATGGACATAATCAGCTGAAGAAGTCGATCTATATTTTGCATGATGATGTCTGTAGACATGGACGAAACGTAGTGAAAAAAATTAACTGTTTCATTGTAGAACTAAAGCCCACTACAACCCAACTATTTATAAACAAAAAGGTCACATACATGTTACTTATTTCTTCAATTAAATAAAATTAAAAAGCAGTAAGACAATTATCTTCGACTATGCCGAAGCTCAAATATCCGGTATACTATATTATTGTAAAAATAAAAAAAAATATTTTAGTATTAAAAAATTATATATTTGTATGGGAGGTATGGGTAGTTTTTATTCGACCAAGCTCATTTTTTGTTAAAAAAATTTAAATATTATTAAAACGATATGTGCAAAGTTTAAACTTGCTATCTTTACTGTAGCGAATTAAATTTAATTTTTTAACATCAAATAGCTATATATTTTGTATGGGAGGTAGTAGTAGTTTTCATCCGATATTGCTCATCTTCGAACTTAGCCTCAGTTTGGTAGATAAAAGCTTACGTACTAAATTTCAAGTCGATCGCTCTTAAACTACGGCCGTAATCGTGCGGACGGACAGACAGGCATCGCTAGATCGACTAATAATGTGATGTTGATCAATAATATATATAGTTTGTCATACCTACAACGCCTCCTTATGTGCATTACAAATGGAATGTCAAAGTGAATATACCTACCCTCACCACAGTGTTGTACCGGGTATAATAATTGGAAAATAGTTATTGCGATTTCCATAACTGCGAAAAATAGGATACGAACAACGAAGTGCTCCGCGAGAAAATTGTCTCCTAAAAAGTGCTCCGCGACCAAAAAAGATTGGGAACCGCTGTCTAATAGATCTAAAATTCATATTTCCCGATCTGATAAAAAAAGTTATCAATACTTTAAAATAATATCTACAAGTGTTCGTAACACGTAACAATGGCAAACTAGGTTGTCGACGGTGTTTTCGGCAAATCTTTTTCAATACAATGCCTGCGTATGATTTACAAAGGTAATTTTGGAGTCAATAATCAGTACCAAGTATTTGAACTCTTCGACCCTTTCAACTAAAAAACACTCATCACTGCAATGTAGCGTGCTACTAAACGTGGGACAGTAGCCAACTAGTTTGCAATTTTTTACAATCAATTTTACAATTACAATGAAAGTAAAATTCCGCATTAGGGTCAGTTGTGGTCGATAGGTTAAAAAACATTATTAGTTTTGGAACTAATTCTCAATCTATGTTCGGCGAACCAGATCCTTAATAAGTCTAGACTCCAGTTTATATCAGAAGCCAAGAACGGTAGGAACTGACCACATCATCTGCGAAAGCAGTAAAAGACCTTTCACATGATAGCGAACGAACGAATTGATGAAATGCGAAAAAAAAAACACTTTTTATGCATTATTGTAAACAGAAAATTGCATATTTTATTATTCCTAGGATTGTTAATTATCCTATCAAAATGTATTAAGAAAACAAGTTTATAAACAGTTTAAATAATGAAATTTCGAATTCCAATTTATTCGCAATCCATACATCATTTTAATCGCATTCCACAAACTAGCGAATAAAACATTCGTTCCAACTTAACTTTAAACTTGACATTGCGGGTAGAAACTGATGGCTGAAATTTGCGAACTGTCGCGACCTAGAAAAGTGTTCATGTGAACGGACTGTCAAAACTTGCGAATATTCGTTCGTTCGTAGGTGGTTGGTCGCTCTCATGTGAATGGTTCTTAAGTGTACCTTTAAAAACAAAATCAAAAATTGAATTAATGTATATACGAAACACAATAGGTCCCAACACAGAGCCTTGAGGTACTCTCAAATTTAAGCACTTTAGACCACTCCTGATTTCCTCAATCTTAACTCTTTGAGATCTAGTTGAAAGATATGATCTGAACCAATCCAGCATAAAACCACGAACTCCCGGTTTTTCTAGTTTTTTTTTAACAAGATGGTGTTAAGCAACCATATCGAAGGCTTTCGTAATATCCACAAATAAACCTGCAGTAAAGTTTTTTGCATCAAGGCTGGAGGAAACACTGGTACAGAAACTAAGTAAGGCACCTTCAGTTCACTGTCCCTGTACACAAAAATGTGTTCTTGTACGGGCCACAAGCAGACTAGACGCATTTTTCAACCATTTGCAAATCTTTCGTATCCGAGTACTCGAGAAAGTCTTACTTGTATCTAAGACTTTCTCGAGTACTCGGATACCATTTATTTGCTAAGGATAAAAAGTTGGTTAACAATAATAAGAATAAATGATATTTCAACTATAGTCAAAGTCATGTTATAAATTACAATGCACATCATTTGACTTAAGACAAAAACCCCTTAGATCAATTAAAATGCAAAATAATTTCTGATTTATTTTCTACACGTACAACTGAATAAATCCCTACACCGCTTATACTATGCTAAGATAAAATATTGCACATTGTGCTCACATCTGAGATTGCATATTTTGCAGAGCTGATTTTATGTCCTTTAAATGCAAATGTATGTATCGACTTGGAAACTCTCAAAACCAATTCTTGTGCACTTAATGCGTCTGTCAGGGTAACGCAAGGACAGTATATTCACAAAAATATTAATATAAAATATTTTATAATAGTATGCAAAATACACACAAAATAATAATAACAATAATCCAACAAGAAATACATAACAAAATGGAATGAAAATCGCAAGATAATGGCATTCATTCAATTCTGTTGATTTTCATTTCCAATAATGATCGATCGTTGTCGATGGGGTTCAGCATCAGCCACACCACCCAAACCAATTACAATAATTGGCCAAGTAATTACGAATTCTCATAATACAAGCACACACTTACGCGGCGCGTGAATTCATTTTCGGTTCAAAAGTAGCTATGGACTTGTGTTTTTATTTTGTTCGCGTAGTCGTCGTTCTTCCCTACCATTGTATTGTTTGTAAGTAGGCGAGGGATGGAAAAAAAATATAATAAATTTAATCGAAATTGGCATTTCGTCAACAATTTTTTTCCCAGAAAAGTTGCCGAGTTTCTTGAAAGCGGCTCGAGTTGATAACCCTTCAATTTAATTATTTTTTATTTTTTAAATGGCTGCAGTAGGTGTTCGATTCAACAAGTTCGAAAGCCTGTTAAAGTCAATGAGCTTTGGATCAGGATTGAGCTGATGAGAAGAGTGTAGGATTTTCATTAAAATCGTACATTTATGTTTGGCATCAAGAGTATAGGTAGGTATGTTCGAAATATCAAATTGACCATGGTGCTAATCGGAGCGAGGCGTACCAATATCCTCGTCGTGCACGCTTTCGGAGGGGCAAACGTCGACTCTGATCATGTTTAACAAGAAAAAGCTCCGAAATGCACAGAAGAAGGGATTTGACGTTGGACGCCTTAGCTGGCATATTTGGAGTAGTCAGAGTCTACATTCTACAGAGACATTCTGCCTGAGTGAGAAACTTTCCACAGACCCCAACAATCAGTGGTGCTAGTACCGAGACGTGACATCATCAATTAGGTAGCCTCCGAAAACCACTGTAGGGACGTAGGGTACCAGCCCAGCCACCCTAGAGAAAGAGCCCGTGGTATGACGATGAATTATGATTGCTATACGTTCACGTATCCCGATTAAAGCCGACAGGGCACTTATGAAAATGCTGCAGTGCAAATCAAGGGAGGAGAAAAATATATGTCTCGAGGTCGAGAAAAATGAATAATGAATAATGAATAATGAATAATGAATAATGAATAATGAATAATGAATAATGAATAATGAATAATGAATAATGAATAATGAATAATGAATAATGAATAATGAATAATGAATAATGAATAATGAATAATGAATAATGAATAATGAATAATGAATAATGAATAATGAATAATGAATAATGAATAATGAATAATGAATAATGAATAATGAATAATGAATAATGAATAATGAATAATGAATAATGAATAATGAATAATGAATAATGAATAATGAATAATGAATATTGAATAATGAATAATGAATAATGAATAATGAATAATGAATAATGAATAATGAATAATGAATAATGAATAATGAATAATGAATAATGAATAATGAATAATGAATAATGAATAATGAATAATGAATAATGAATAATGAATAATGAATATTGAATAATGAAAATATAATAATGAATAATGAATAATGAATAATGAATAATGAACCTTAAAGCTATTTCGTTTGCTCAACAATTTGCTCGATATACGTGCGAAAGCGTTTCAGTACGGTAAACATCGTGTTATCTCAAGAAACGTACCCGTCTATTGGCCGCCAAGATCGTGTGCTTTAACGCCTCTAGACTTTTTTGTATGGGGCTACATTAAATCATTGGTCTATTGCAACAAGCCGGCGACGTTAGAGGAGCTCAGAGCCAATATTGAACTAGTCATCGAAAATTATGTTCAACGTATCGACGTTCCCGTTCTGCAACGAAGTCAAATTCCATTCGAAAATATTTTGATAGTAATTCAAGAATCTGTCAAGTCCTTAATGAAAGTCCCTTTACCTACATAATAACTAATGTTATGTTGTTGTCATTATTGTCTTTGTTTTTCTTAACGAGGTGGTCCAATGCTATGAGTTTATTTATAAAAAAAATCTGCGTTTATTTCGGTGATTTGCGCGTATAGCCACACAGCTAGTTTATATTGAAGCAGAAAAACAACAGCAGAGGTTGAAATAAAATCCTGTAAAACAAAAGCTGGAAACGCATGTAAAATTAGGTAAAAATTGTGCTACCCACTTGTACCTACTTACTTACATACAACAACAACTTTTACCAATTTCTTTACATTATAGTTATGTGCGAAAAACTGAGGAAACATGTAATTTCTCCCCAAGCTAAAGTGCAGCTAAAATTCCGGTCAAGTATCCTTTATGTCTTAGTTTTTTTGTTTTTACTATACCGTCTTCATACAGCTCCTCTATAAATGCGCAAACAAACTCATTACCGCGAATAAGGCTTAAGGATGCAGCTCCTACCAGACGTAGGTTGAACAAATAATTTCCCTGAAGTTAATAACAGGATGTAGTGGAACTTTCCCTAAGGGAAAACATAAAAAAAACGAAAAGGAGATGCTAGTAAATCCTTTTCACAACACATTTATCATGGGAGGCACCTAAAGGACTTCATTTTCTTCTGACTTGAAGACGATAATTCAAACATTAAACTCACTACAGTGCGGTTTTAATGTTCACATTTATTTAAATAAATTAAGTAGTTAAAATGGCCTTCTGTTCGGACAGTGGTGAATAATATTATTCGGACATGTTTTTCTTTTCATTTTCCTATATTAGTGACGGTGCGTTTTATAATTGTGATTTCCTTTAATTGAAGTTTGATTGTCTTGTCAGTTTATATCGAATTGAATGTGGTTAATGAGTCATAGTCATAGAGAAAGAACGAGTGGTTCCGAAAGGTTTACATTATTATAATACCAAATAAACGACAAGATGCTCAAGGCCAAGTGTTAAAAATAAGCCCTCTTACATTCTGACACTGAAAGGTAAGAAAATGAGGCGTACGCTAGGATGATGGAGAAAACAGTGGCAATTATGGTAAGCTAAGGATGAACAATTATTGTACTGTTACCTCGGATCCATTGAAGTTATGAGATACATTATATTTATAGATGGTTGCCGATGGACGAGTGAAGAGGGACTTGAATTTAGCAATCTACACAAACGGTTCAAAAATGGACTGTGTAGTAGCTGCGGGAGATTTTTTTGAGTCTCTGAATATCTCGAAATCCGTTAGGCTTCCGGATACGGCCAGTATGTTTCAAGAGGAAATACTTGCCATTTGCGAGGCCTGCCGCAAAATCAAACTACACACAAACAAAGTTCAGAGGCAAACGATAGGCATATTCATCGACAGTCAAGCTGCCATCCAGGCTATCGCCTCAGTCTAAATAACCTCTAAATTAGTATAAGAATGTCAAGACGAGCTGGCCTCGATTGATCGGAACAATGTTACTCTGATTTGGGTTCCAGCAACGTTTATGGGAACGAACAAGCCGACGAGCTGGCCAGGTAAGGTTCAGTTCTACACGGTCCACCGTTCACTCGCGGAATTAGTCCACATTTAGCTCGGAGCAGGCAAAAATTTTCTTAGAATTCTAATCGAATTCAACCATAGATGGAGGGAACTACCGAACTGCAACATATCCAGAAGGATGTTGCCAATTAACAATTGGGAAAAAACAACCCACCTTCTATGTAAAACACGAAAGGATATCTCCAGAATAACAGCAATCGTCACAGGCCACTGGCCTAAAGGGGACCATGCGGTCAGATTAGGCATCACGCATAATACACACTCTCGGAGTTACAAGCATGCAGCCGAAAAAAAACTTTCACTCACAACCTATGCGCCTGTCCGGCACTAGCCACCACCAGACAGCGATCTCTGGAAAAACCGTTCTTCGACTTCCTTGAAGAGGTTTCGAAGAGTAGCCTTAAAGAACTGATAACCTTTTTGAATTCCACAGGATGGATCTAAACCCCCCTTCGACAAACTTACAACAACCAGGTCAATACTTGGCCACACCTACCTAACTACCTACCTACCTGCCGAAAGCAGCAGGGTCGTCTCGTCACTCGTCAGCCACATTTTAGAGAGACATGAATAGAATGATCTATCTAGAAGTATGTGTAACTACCGACTCCACTGTTCTTATCAGATGAATTCGACCCAACAAGGAGTGTATATATTATTTGAAAAAGTCTTAGTTTAAAAGCAGCTTTGTCTTATACCGTAAATCCAGATTCTCAACAAGTCAATTGACAGATTTGACTGACGCATATTATTTAGTCTACCATTCAGAGGTTTCGTCCTGAGTTTCAGAAGTAGGTAATGCTCTCATTTTTGTGCTATTTTCTAAAGAAAAAAACCTTTTACGAAATTGTAAGAATAATTTTTGTCACCACTGTTTTAGAATAAATGTAAATTAGACTGTAACTGGTTTAGAGGCTGCGGGATAATAAGACTTACTTAATGTTCAACTGCGATGTATACTGTATACTATACTGTATACAAGACTGGAAGTATTCTCTTGTGGAGAGCGCTCCAGCACTTTAAGGAACTCTAAACTAATTTTCCCGACTGTTGCACTTGTCTTAAACTACGCCAGGACCATAGAGAACTCCTATTCGCGCGCTGATGAGTTTTGTATCTGAAATTGAAGCATATTCTCCTGTAGAACAATTCGCTTTAATTAAGTATTTTTTTAACTCTTCATTTTGTACCCGAGAACAAAATATTCTGAGTGCGAATAATGATTTTGAAATAAGCTTACTTCAGTTATAATATAAGTATATAGGGGTTACGTACACAAGAGCGTGCTTGCGAAGCTATTTGTGAAGTGCAACTGGTTGAGAGAGCATCCAGATAGTTCTCAGTATAAAGGCGGTTGATAAGTTATTGTGATAGAGATAAAAGTAAAGTTAAACTGACGATGAATGGAGAGAGATTCTACTGCAGAATATTTTTGACCGGAATATACGAAAACACTTCATTAGAATACATCAATTAGTTTATATTGCCCTATAGAATAAGAAGTGTTGGGCGATTAGCAAAAAGTGCGAGCGGATAATGGGCTCCTTCGAAAGAAAAATACTTTAGCGGGACTTGGTTCTGTGTGCGAGGAGGGTGAATGAATGAGTAGATACAACTGCGAACTCTATAAGCTATACCACGATGTGAATGTAGTCCCAAAAGCCAAACCACGTCGACAACGTTGACTCGGCTACATCGAGCGAATGGAATATGGACAGCTAAGAGGATCTTCGAATCCCAGCCTCCAGGTTCGAGAAGACAAGGAAGACCAAACCCCCGTTTCATAGACCAAGCCATCGCGGATGCCACAGCGCTTGGTCTAGTCTAGACAGATGGAAGCAGCGTGCCCTTCGCATAGTATGGAAGGCTGCATTGTATCATGCAGGTACTCTTCAGGGTCAGGAGCCCGATAAGTAAGTAATAGAATAAGAGTTGACTGAACTAAGGTTGTTCGCAGAAAAAAAATTACCGATTAGAAGAAGGAATTATCTGCAGATCAAGCAGTGATCTGCATATAGTTCCTTCTTCTCATTTTCCAATTAACAGCTAACAAGAACAACTAATTATGAGTTGACGAAATGACTATATAAAATGTTCTACTTTGATATTTACGGTTGCCCTCTTATCCATAATGTTTTTGGAATTTCCAGTGCCAAAAGTTGGGATTAGTTGAGGTTCTAGAAGAATGTAAACTTCCTATTTGCGAAAAGTTTGTCTAAATTAAGCATAAATAGGAACCGAAAAAACAGGTTTAAATTGCTCTCAATATTGGTTTCGCCAACAGCTGGTTTTGGCATTCCTGCCAAGCTCGTCCGTTTATGCAGGATGACGATGGAAAGCGCACGCTACTCCATCAAGAACAACTCTTCCCAATCGCTGTGTCTTTGGGCTAAGAAAGCAACTGAGTAGCAAACCCTTCCTCCAACAACTGAAGTGCCCCTTTGTAAGACCCTAATTGTCCAAACCCAGTCTATTTCTATGGCACAGAGGCATGGAGTCTATTAAAAGCGAATGAAGTTATCCTTGGTTGTTTCGAGAGGAACATTTTTCGAAAATTCATCTTCATAGACGGTGAATGGACGAGGGATACAACGACTAGCCAGAAGAGTGAAGGTCCAACGGTTGATATGGCTTGGTCATATAGAGCAAATAGACGCGAATGTTCCCGCATGGAATATTTTCGAATCTAGACCCGAGGGAACAGTAATCTGTAAGATTTAGGAGACATCTGGCTAAAGATCGTGCCGGCTGGAGACGCTGGCTGGTTGAGGCCCAGGTCTACCCTGGACTATGGCTCCACCTTAAGTAAGAAAGTAAGTTTTAGACCGGTTTTCAATTCCATTGTTTAATTTATATACTTATATGTATCTCCTATATAAATACCTACTAACTTATCTATGTCACCTTCGCACAACTGTCTTAATTCAGTTGTATTTAAATCGTGTAGCCTATCTGGTCACATCGTGTACGTGCTAAATATTTCCTTTTTGCTAAAACACCCGCCATAATTCTTCCTCTCAATCCAGTCTATATCGAAAGGGATCAAATCGCATGCCACTACTTGCAAAGCTTCTACAAACAAAAGTTGAAAATCCACCTGTTGCACAAGTTGGCCACATCACGTTAGATCAACACTATTCCGCTGTTCAACCTCGAATGATTCTTATCTAAACTAAAGACTTGAATCTAATCAAAGTCACGTTCCACCGTGATCCACGATAAATGAAAAGCCCACCAAATCGACAGTCACCGCAAACACTCCATACTGCCAAAAGCACTCTTTCGGCACATGCTACCAGTCCGCCTAAGGAAACACATTTCACAATCAGTGCCAGCATTGGCATCACCAGTTGAACGCCAATTTCCATGCCGTCCGCAGCAAAACTAAACAATTCCTGAATCCAACTATATCCTGTGGTTAATTCTAAATAAAATATCCGCGCTAAACTATGTGTACACCGACCGTGATGGCATCAGTGGTATACCCATATCCTAGAACGGTTTTATCTCTACTGTATAATAGTCATCCCTCAAATGAACCTCGGGAATTAATTGAATCATCTCGTCCTGGATGTGCCAGTGTGTCATTTCACTTTGGCAATTTTCATTTAATTTACCGCCCCTCTCTCGCCATCGATCGCCCCTAACCACCGCTATATACTAATGTTCATTTGATAGAGTACTTTTCCAATAAACTCATCGCCAGGGAATAATACAGTCTAGGATCGTATATGGTGCGCAACAGGGAACAAAAGGACCATAGATTGTATTTCTATGTATGTGTTTGTGCTGACAGATAGAAACTGTATGTTGGAGGGCTATAGAGAGCACCCGAACACACTATTGCTGAGTGTCATGGTTTATTTTGTGCAATTTTTCACAAACATAATCACACGCCTCTCCCGATGCCCCCTTCAGGATGATGGATGAAAAAGGATATTATCTGCTTTAATTGACAGATGTGGATTTAGATCAATGTCGTCACGCTGGGTAGATATTATGTTCGTTAAGCGGATGAACGATGGTGCGCTTTGGTCCTATATGGAACAGAAATTGTTCTTTTTTTTTCATTGCGCTCATTCGGCAAGTTAGAAGTAGGTAGATATATTATCGTGGAGCGTTTTTGACATTGAAACAAAAACCCAGAAAATATGGAAAAAAACTCTACGAATTTCAGCTCATTACGCAAATGGAAGAGGATACGTCGCAACGTATAGAGTGCTGAGACAATTGTTTACTATATAGAATAAAATAAGTTGTAATAAAACATTAATTTCTGCTTCCTTGTCATGGATCGTGTCAGTTGAGTTAAGTATATTATATATATATTGATTTCAATACCGGAGGATCTGTAACGTTAAGCTGCCATTCAACAAGATCGACGTAGGATACGGTTTCCAGAACATCTCTTTTTAAGAGGACATGTCCTCTTTTTTGTCAGCGATCTATTTTACACTTTCTTTTTTCGCTTGGATCTTTTTTTTCCTTTTTATTTATTGTGTCCTCTATTTTGTTCTCTTTTTTAATACCTTCAATTTCAATATAACCAATGTAAAAAGTGTTCCCTAACGTGCGTCGCGACGCCCTGGGTCAATCCAATAGGCAAAAATTAAGCGCGTTTGTTTTTCCCGCATTTCCAGTAAGACTTGCTTCATGGCTGGCACTCGTATATTTGCCTGGCACTCAAAAATAAATAAGGGTTTTTCAAATAGCACGGGTCTTTGCCAGCCAGATTCGTCGGGAGCATTGCCGTGGTCCATGAGAATGTCAATTCATCCACGTGCATAAGAAATCAGCCTTTCGCAGATTGCAACTTGGCGAATTTTGCATCGCCAAGATCCAACTAATGATTCTTATCCGCCCGTACAAGATCCAACTACTCCAGGAGCTTAAACTTAATGAACGTAGACAATGCCTTTTGTTCGCTGACTTGGCTTCGGAGCGTTTGGAAGAGGACCTCCATTTTGGCCAAAAAATCATCTTTGGCGACGAGGCGCATTTTTAGATGAATGTGGGTATGTGAACAAGCAAAATTGAGAATATAAATATGAGACGACGATATTTCAACGTCGAACCGTCCTTATTGAAGAGCCCTTTAGTGAATCTTCAGTAAGATCAGCTTCACATATATCTATCTGTGCTATTAGAAGGGCTTCGCAGAAATATTTCAACCTCTCTAGGAAGTCGCAGTAAGAAAAAGATTGGGAACCCATGACCTACACTATACAGTAAGAACTGAAGGTTTAAAAAATGTTGTATTGCGATGCAATTGGAATTTAAGGACTTGCTCCGGCATTGCACTACCTACTATGTGGTTCTCATTTTACCCTACTATTAATACAGTTTTACATTAGTGTTTCCAGCTCTAACAATAGTTTTTATCTAACGAAAGCCGTACGGCAGGGGGGTGGTGTTTGTTGATTGTAAATTATGTCCTCTTTTTTCGTTTGAGGAATATGGACACCCTAACGTAGGATGATGCGTTTAGATTTAATTTGGGAAGCTGGAAAAAGCGAACTCTATTGATTTGAACGCTGCATTCTTTCAAAATGCGTCGGGCGGCCAGTTCGCGTATGTGCTGTTGAGAATCAGTCAGCATTGCTAGCAATAGGTTTTCAGAGTGAGCGAAGTATCCATTTCTTTGAATTACTGGATCGACTAAAGATTTCAGTTCTTCTAGCAAATATCTGGTGGCAGAGATGAATTGATACAAGTGTCGTGATCCATCTTTACAGGATGGATGAGTTTTAGTAGAGAACCAGGTGGATCCGTAAGCTTTTACGATATACCTATGTTTACAAAAACCACTAAGCTTTTAGATGGATGTTCCGTTGAAACATACAAACGCATAATTCTATTAGCGCGAGCTAGCCAGGGAGCATGGGAAATTTTTCCTGGCGATTTCTTTGCCAAATCGATGGAAAACTGCCCTGTTATCACTGCCTGTACTATTCTGCAAAGATATTTTTGGTCTGTGCTAATATCTTTTGAAGACACCTGAGGCAACTCTCCGGGAATAGGCTGATACTTCACAACGGGTTTCTTTTCGATAGACCCTAAGAATGTGTTGGGTCCTTTCGTGCTGCCATCAAGGTGTAGATATAAGTGGCGAAATGGCGATTCCTTCATGTGGAGAAGACAGATGATCCACTATAACGGCCTGTTCAATCGTTTTTCGAGCAGACGAATGATGCCACCTTGCTTACCAACGTTCACGTTTGTTCCGACACACCCAACCGCTACTAAAGAGTTCATAGAAATTTATCTTTTTGAACAGAAGTCGACGATACTTTTTTCTATACACCTTGAAGTGCCCTAATCTGGTATGATAATAACGCAGGAATTTAGTCTCCGACTCTTTTATTAATGAAATGTGCCTCTTCAAGAACAATTTCTTGGTACATTTTTCCATCCTTTTTCAATATAAACAAAGTTTTATCTTCCCTTCTGTCGAAGTATAAAGCAGGTATTCGGTGACTTTAGTTCGCATCACGGCACATTTTCTAGTTAGATCTCGTTTCGGGGGATCCAATTTTTATCAATAACTTCTGCGCTGGAAGCGTGGAGCACCGCCGAGGTGATTGCAGCCGCAGCTCTGTCAGAGACACCAAACCTATCACAAGTTTTCGAGAGCAACTCATAGTCTAAGCTTTCAGAACACAGTTTTTTGGAAGGAGTTAGGTAGGTACCTATGGCTTGACTTGCTTCAGCTGTGGTTCGAATTCATCATCTTGATCCCATGTAGTGCATTCTGACCTAGATTCCGACGAAAAAGAAACTTTTGTGTGCTTTCATTTTCCACCTGAAACCTTAACTTTCGTTTAAACGTGTTTTGTAGTTTATTAGTTGTAATAGTATCAACGCTTCCAATAATTTTCTTGTAGTTCGGTCGATCAGGAATCAGAAAGATTTGGTTCGCGCGAACCAAATTTTGACGCGTAATTTTTCCCTTTATTATTAAGGCAGGTTATAATATCATTCTATTTTATGAAATAGCACGCTTATTACTTGATTTTATGTACCTAATCTTCATGAAATAAATTACCTACAAAACGTGAAAAAACAGGTTTTTTTAAACTTTGACAACGATCCGGAGGCAGAACGACTTCTTAGAATGTAATAAGATTTTAGATATCCCAATTTGAAGTAATTTTGCATCCTTTCCACAATAAGTTAAAAAAAGTAAAAAACGGCCCAACCTAATACACATAGCATTAATAATAATTATTTAAATTCAGGTAGGCCACTAAGTACAATTATAGTGACCATCTTGATCTAAAAGACATATCTAGCCAATTGCAGAAAATTACAAAGGAAAAAACATAAACACTTCCTCTTGAAAACACTCAGTATCTAGGGTTACCATACGTCCACCTTTTTCATACAAAAATGTTGTTTGTCCCCCCTAATACAAACAACTGTCACCATTATTACATTAAGTCAAAATTCAATAAAAGAAAACATTCAATTGAAAACTTTCAAAATACTTTCTTTCAATGTTTTCAATAAGATTCTCTGTGCAAACAACTTATTTTTATTTCACATATTTTTGAGTCTGTTGTTCAAAAATTAAAAAAAAGTTGTTCCCCTTTTTGAACACTTGACCACCCTAGAAAACTTACGATGGCCCTCTTTTCGTATTTTTTAATCTGGTAACCCTATTAGTATCTTTGCAGTCCCCAAGTAGCTAGCCGTTTGTTATTACGTTGAACTTCCATAAGTCGAACTCTCAAAATGAGAGAAAATAAATTCGAATTATGGAAACTTCTAGTTATGGAGGCCAAAAGTTGAAAAGTTGAAAACGCAGAGTTCGCAAAAAAACTTCGAGTAACAGAGAAATTCGACTTAAAGAAGCTCGAGTAATGGAAGTTTGACGTAGTATGATCGAACTCTTCTAAGCGTTGGAAGACGTGCCTTTCAAAAAATTTCTTTTGGCTACGTGATATTGGTTTGCATTCGCAATATGTATGCTATATCTTCCTCGGCTTAAATGTCATTGCTGAATCCGCAGGTATCCCAGTGTCGCAGTAAGGCAGTGTCCTGACAAGATTCCGACAAATATCCTATTTCCTAGATCTTCAACGAACATGTTTAGGCCACAGTACCTTATGTACAATATTATGTCCAATAAGGTTTGATGACCACCTACGGTCCACCTCCTTTATTACGTAGGTACACCTATACTCTTTTTCTAATAGTGACCCTTTATGATGGATCTGGCTTAAAGATGCAATGGATCAGCGGGATTATTGTTACAAAGAATTCAGACATCGTCATCTACACCTACAGTCAAGCAGCTGTTAAAGCTCTCGAATCACCAATATGAAGATCCAAATTGGTCATGCACTGTCGTAAATCTTGAAATGAGATCTCGGGTAGGTGCACTTTAACGCTGTGCTGGGTCCCTGGTCATAGAAACATACCAGGCAACTGTAAAGCAGACGAATTAGCAAGAAAAGGAACGAAAATGGAACTCTCTAATGGTAAAGGACTCAATGCACCTTCTAGGAGTCACAGTCAATTCAGGAATCACATGGCAGGACCACATTTCCTATATCGCAAGATACCTATTTAGAGCAAAACGGTACTTTAGCCCCAAGCAACTTCTCCTTCTCTACAAAGCTCAGATTAGTCCAGGCCTGGAATATTGTTCCCATATATGGAGCTCGGACCCGCAACATTCACTTAACCTACTTGACAGCATACAGATACGAGCAGTTCGACTTATTGGAGACCCTACACTCACATCAAATCTTCAACCGTTGGTGCACAGAAGACAAGTCGCTGACCTATGCTTGTTCTATAGGTACTTCCACGGTAGATGTTCTGAGGAACTCAAAGACATTATCCCTCGAAATGCAACTTTTGGGCGCCCCACAAGACAAGCTGCTAATGCTCATGACCATACAGTACACTTGAGAACCGCGAAGACATCAACTTTCCAAAACTCCTTCTGTTACAGGACAAGCAAACTTTGGAACTCGCTTCCTGGGTATAAATTTCCAGATGACTACAATTTGCAGCAATTTAAGTGCAGAACTAACATACATCTGTTATCATCTCGGGGCGCTAATGAAGCGTTATAGGTTCGACCTTCCCGGGAGAAGTATTTAACAAAACAAAAAAAAAAAACAAGTAAAAGTGTTATCATCGGCCTGGCCGATGTTTTGATACATTCCACTGCATAAAAGTCATGCAAAATGTTTGCCATGCCATATTGGTTTGGTATAGGAGGTACCAGAACTACTTGACCGACATAGACAATTTTCAATACCAACCTGAAAACCTGATCGTGTTAAACGTTGCATGAATGAGGAGGAGGAGGAAACACCCTTCCACCTACTATGTAATTGCTATGAGCTTGCTGATATTGCCGAAACGGATATCAGCAAAATACGGAAATTTCTCAAAAATTCGAAATGGTTCCAAGAGTAGCGAAAATGACCGACTCAGCTTGTGGTATCACAATGGACCTTATTTGGTCTAAGTGAATTACTCCGTATGTAACGGATAATTGCTACCTAACCTACAAAGTTAACTTATCTTAAACTTGAGCCATTCAAATTTGGCATAAAATTGAAGGAACTGACTCCTTTTCTAAAGAGAACATCATTTGCCGAAATGAGATTCATTCAATGTATTGCTGGAGTGACTCGCAGATATTCACAATACCTGAGAAACTCAATGTTAAGCGGTTACTACTCCAGACTTAAACGTCTGCTATAGCGGTCCAGGCTCATGACGAAAACCTGAATCACATCAAAATCATAAATTAAAAAAGTCGCCAAGTTCTACATAGAATAAAAAAAAAGGGTACAACTATTCAGCCACGAAAAGTAATGAGATCTAAATGTACGCCAAGTTCTTAGTTTAAGAAGGTTAAATGTTAAACAAAATTGGTAGGGTTACTGGTCAAGGTTTCAAATTCTTATTATAATAGTGAAAGTCATAAACGAAAAATTTTCAAAGTAAACCTATCAATTTGTTTAACATTAAACCTTCTTCTAGAGAACTTGGATAGGGCACTACCGTGACCTTTGATTCCAGGATGTGCTATGGATTACCTACGTACCATCAGGTCCGCGTCCACTTTGTAAAAGTAAACTACATATCCGCTGAAACTAGTTCTGAGAACTAAACCAGTAAGACAATTATCTTCGACTATGCCGAAGCTCAAATACCCGGTACTATATTATTGTAAAAATAAAAAAACAAATATTTAGTATTAAAAAATTATATATTTGTATGGGAGGTATGGGTAGTTTTTATTCGACCAAGCTCATTTTTTGTAAAAAAAATTTAAATATTATTAAAACAATATGTGCAAAGTTTAAACATGCTATCTTTACTGTAGCTATTTAAATTTAATTTTTAACATCAAAAAGCTATATAAATACGATATTTTTGTATGGGAGGTAGTAGTAGTTTTCATCCGATCTTGCTCATTTCCGAACTGCTTTTCGTGGATAAAAGCTTACGTACCAAATTTCAAGTCGATAGCTCTTAAATTACGGCCGTAATCGTGCGGACGGACAGACAGACAGACAGACAGACATACAGACAGACGGACATCGCTAGATCGACTAAGAAATTGATGCTGATCAATAATTTATATAGTTCGTCATACCTACAACGCCTCCTTATGTGCGTTACAAATGGAATGTCAAAGTGAATATACCCTCACCACAGTGTGGTACCGGGTATAAAAATATGCACTGTATTGTATACTCTATATAATATCTTATTTTTCCAGCCAGAGGCAACTGCACAAAAAATTAAAAAAAAAAAACCAAAAAATGAGTCTAATTTTCTGCGCAATTTAAAAACACTGGTCACGCTTTTCGACTGTTTTGCTTTCGCAAAAGTATTGACAAATAAATAGTCAATATTGATTCTTCTGCACGCTCGAAGTTAATTTCTATTACCCAAAAATATCAAAGCTCTATAAGCCATAAACTGCATACCTATCTCCTCAGATTCATAATGAACCAACAGAACGATTGAGAGTAAAAGGATTTTGAAAACATTCAAAATACAAATGCCAATTGAAACTGTTGTTAAACCATGTGCTATCTCCTTTCTTCTCCAAAATTCCCATTCGTCTAGGAAAATGAGGTGATTTCAACAAAAATTAGATACTACGACGAACCTTAATCTTTATCTAGAAAACATCTCCAAGCAGCGAAGACCAACAACACAATCATATATACGAAATCCACTTTACAACGTGCAAACAAGTTTTACAAATATCCCCTGACGTTAACACGCTTACGATTAATGTGTGACAAGTGCTTATGTGTACACAGTTAGTGCCAGCGAGTTTACGAATCAAAAGCTCTCCATTCCTTAAGAGATACGTATAATATCCTTCCCCCATACTTAGTACCCACTTTCATTCTGTGTGATCAAGTGGGTGCTACCGGTGATGCGGTGATGCTGCTTTTGTGTTGGGTAATTCAAGGTCGTAAACACTTCAACCATAGGTTACAAATCTTCCCCAGCAAATACAAGAACTCACTTAACTGGCATTCCTCTATCTTCCTTCTTTATGGTTTGGTGAGTTTCAGCGTGTGTGTGCGATTCATCACACAACTTTATAGTAAGGGATATCCAAGGACACTCAAAAAACACATCCCCCCTCCAACCCGGCTAGGGGGTGGTTCTGCCCCAAGGCCAATCCATTAGAGGATTTATAATTTTATCACATTTAATCGACCCCTTTTAGCAAGTGTATAAACAAACAAAGCTCCATGTTAATCATTCGGTAACGGATTACGGATTCAGCTTACATGAAATCCATTTAATCAAATTAAAAAAAGATCCATATAAGTATATTGTAACAACAACTGAAGAAGGAGCAGGAGCACTGATGGTAATTGAATACACTTCCTTTTCTCAGTGGGCCGTTTTAAGCCTTTCATTTGGCGTGTAAGGATAACACTGGCAACAACTGGTGTACACTCTGAAGCTCCGTTCATTAATCATTTAATTTTCATGTTTACAGAGTTTTTTTTTCGCCCCACAAAGCCTGAATTGGGACGGGAGGCCACTTCAAATAGAAAGGATAAAACAGCATTTTGATTAGCGCCATATACTTACATATATATCTATATTACACACCGGATGGGTGGGGCGGATATCCCGGCATGGCAAGGCATTTTACTCGTAATACAAATTGTCGCCATGATTATGTTTAATTTGTTTGCATTCGCATGACGGAACGTCAAAGCAATTCGTTACGTATGATGGCGGTGAGTTACACATTTATCATTTGATGTTAAGATAATTTAACAGGAGCTTGGTTGGTTTTGTTTTTATTTTAGTTCCTAAAAATTCTGGATCCTTAAACAAATCATTAAGAGTTTTCTGTCAAATGATGAACGAAATGATTTGTATGGTGCTTCTTTTTTTTGGCTCTCGAAATTGTGGTTTATGGAGGGAAAGGTTTAAAGATGATAAATTGTTTGACTAAGGGTCGTTTATGAAAAGTGGTTGGCAGTTAAATTTCTTTATGGATTTATTTTGTTTTAATTTCTTTAATGTGACAATAATTAATGCATTCAACTCATTCGTCGGCGAGGACCAATAGTGTGGGGGGATAATTAGTGCTTTGGGAGATATCTTGGCAGCCATGGTACATTTAAGACTGTAATTTTGTTTCTGTAATTTGCACAAATTCGGATATTAAGCCATGTCATATTAAAGAAAAATATGGAACGGGAAATTATGCTAGACAGTAAAAGAACAGATCCTTAAGCACATCAACATTTCTCTAAGAGATTTACTAGATTGTTATACCCTCCACAGGAAGGTATATTCACTTTACATCTGTAACGCCAAGAAGGAGTCACCGCAGACCCTATAAAGTATATATATTCTGAATCAGGATCACATTCTGAATCGATTTAACCATGTCCGTCTGTCTGTCCGTCTGTCCGTCTGTTGAAAACACGATAGCGTCCAAACGATTCGACCTAGGGAAATGAAATTTTGTGAGAGGACTTTTTTTACCGTCGTCAGGTTGGTATTGAAAATGAGCTATGTCGGTCAAGTAGTTCTGTTACCTCCCATACAAAGTCAATATTCGACCCACGTATCTCTCTGTTTGTTGAAAACACATTAGCGTCCAAACGAATCTAGGGAATGCAATTTTATAAGAGGACTTATTTTTACCATTGTCAGGTTGGTATTAAAAATTGTATATGTCGGTCAAGTAGTTCTGGTACCTCCTATGCAAAACCAATATTAGACACATGCGTGTACGTGTACGTGTACAGTAAATAGATACTAACTTGCATGGTAAATAATTTGCATGACTTTTATGCAGTGGAGGGTATCAAAGCATCGGCCAGGCCGATAATAACACTTTTACTTGTTGTATAGGCTTAGACCTTACTTTTTTAGGCGCAAACACAAACACAAATATTTTTTTTCTTATGCATTACCTTAAGGTGACCACTGCAACTTTGAGCTTCTATAAAAAGGGTTCACGAAATTCTCAAAATGTTGTTTCTACCAACACCACCAACTTAATGTCGACTAAATATGTCATCAAAATTATGAAGCACTTCCGGCCATCCTAGAATCGTCAAATTTGGCAGACTGCTAGATCCTGTGGTGCATACACTGGAAAAAGTCCAAAACCTACCAGGAGGCGTGGTATCCTCCCACTTCTCAAAATAGGTTATTATTTATTTGGGCCAATTCCAGTTGGCGTAGAATGTTGAAATTTGGTACAGCGGTAGGACTTGCATTGTACAGAAGAAAGAAAAAAATCAAAAATTTTATATTCGTGATATCTGCCCGGTTATTATTATTTGGGCCACTTCCGATTGCCGTAGAATGTTGAAATTTGGTAGAGCCGTGTGACCTGCTTTGTACGAAAGGAGAAATATCAAAAATTAAAAATTGTCCATTTAAGAGGCGTGGAATATGCCCACTTAAAACATGAATAGAAGTCAATAAATTTTTTTTTTAACATTTAACCTTCTTAAACTAAGAACTTGGCGTACATTTAGATCTCATTACTTTTCGTGGCTGACTAGTGGCTGACGCACCCAATTTTTGTTGTTCTATATAAGATAACTTCGCTCTTTTTTTTACATATATGTTTTTGGTGTGTACAATATACATGGAAGAATCTGCTGCCAAAAGTGCTTTAATGACTAGTCAAACTAAGACTTGGAACCCAGGTAATTTTGGCCATGTACAGACTCTAGAAAAATACGCTGGGAACGTTGTAACTTTCTCAATTCTCTTGCTCTTTTCCGAGTATAGGGATGAATTGATCACAAATGACTTCACAAAGAAGAAATCGATATCCATTATACACAGATGTATCAAAAATGGACTGTGGAATTGATACCGGTGTATTCTCGGAGGAATTAAATACATATTGCTCAATAAGGCTTCCTGATGGTAGCAGTGTCTTTAAAGCTGTCAAGGTGTCATTATTCACAATACCACGTAACCATATAACAATTTTCTACTATAAAAGCAGTCTCTGATATTGAAATAAAAAATCCAAGCTAGTTCACCGCTGCCGCGAAGAGCTCACGGTTCTCTGCATGCAGCACACCACAAATCTCGGCTGGGTTCCTGCACAGTGACAATGCCAGCCACGAGGCGGCTGACGAAATGGCAAGAGAAGGATCTGCAATGGATATGATAGAGCACTACAGTCTATCAACCAAGCCTCCACTCTTTAATCTGAGACCGCGAGTGGAGAACAAGATTCGTATGAAAACCAACAACAGGTGGAAAGAACTAACGACCTGTGAACGATCACGGACGCTTTGGCCAGAGTATGACAGTGGCCAAACCATCAAACTGACAGTTTGACAGGTCATCGCTGTCTAAGCTGGTAGAGGCTCCAACGGGTCATAACTTCCTAAGAAAATATACAATGAAACTTAATCTCAAAGATGATGATAGATGTATAGCTGCGGAGACGAAGAGGTTCATGAGGACACAGCTCACTTTCTCTGTCACTTGAAGAACAGAACACTTGGAAGTTATTACTTCCATAACTTAAAAGAACTAAAATACCACATGACTCGAAAGTTAGGGTTGGTCATAACTGAAAACGGCGCCAACTCTAGCAGAGTGTTCATATAGGCGAGTTATTTTGATCTTTTCTGTCGCGCCCTCTTCCTCTGCCGCTCTTGGTTAGGGTTAAGCATATCTCCTTAAGGTGTTGATTAATTTTGCAAATAATCGATGCTTCAGAAAGCCATTGCACAAATCGGAAGGGAATACCTACTGTGTTTAAGTCTTACCTTGCGCCAATAACATAATGTTAAATGGCCTTGGTGTAATCTAGACGGGAAGTAGTGTAGTACATGCTCACATTATTGCCCATGTATTTGTTCAGGATTTTGGCATGAGCCGTCGGGCTGTGTTTGCAGCGGCTCCGGAAATTGCGTCAGATTTTTTTTTTTAATGGCTGAAAACTCGCGTCGTCCACTCGCATTTTTTTAAAATTAGTTTGGAAATTAGTCCAGTATGATTATTTTCTGGCCTAATTTCCATTTTACTTTCTGGTGTTTTTTCCACATCTGTCTGGCATACCTACCTAATTTTTGGCATAATTTTTGTCATACTTTCCAAACAAAATTCAGCTATTCTTTCCAAATATAAAATAAAAATATTTTATGGTACCTATTTAAACAAAAAAAAAAAAATCAGAATTGACCAAAATCTCGAGTTCGAAATTTTGTACGAAAACAATATATCTTTCTCTTACTACGTATACAAAAAAGTTAAAAAACTATTTTAGGACTAGGATCCCATATTTGTCCGAATATTCCACTGTCTCCTGTAAGTAACCTAATTTGCATAAAATTCTAATTTTTTTGTACAGCTACCTCTATCTGTAGTCTATGTAGATATGTATATTAAAATTAAAATTTACCCGTGTCCTCAATAATTATTTAGAATTTTTTTTTTTTACTTTTTTTGTTGGATTAAGCAAATATTCAAACGCATTAAGTTTACGAACCGATAACAATGAAAACAATTGTCAGATAAGGTTTTTCAAATAAATATATCTCCCCTAAGAAGTTTTTGCAAACTTCACTCAACCCTATACAAAAATCCCGACAATGGTAAATGCATCCAAGAAAAATATAGTCATATCACCGTGGCAACAAACTGTCACATGGACATCCAATGAAAAACAATTTAACCGCAACAAAGTTTCATGAATACCTTCTCTCCTTCCCCCTACTCCAACAACATCTACTATTCAACAAGTGTTTGGGTCAGAAAAACGGTGCACTTGTTCAAATCTCAGAAGTTTTCAAGTGTTGCATTGCCACACCACCATCTTCGCTGTCATCGCTAGCAAGTGTGAAACTCTAAAACATCTGTTAGTCTTTTGCAAACTAATGATTAAGAATGACAGAGGAAAGGATACAACCATTTTGAAACTAAAATCGAATTAAGGACACTGCTGTTGCGACTCGCCTAAATTGGATTGTTTTTCCCTACACCACCAACAAAAATGAGTAGGTATAAAAGAAACTCAATAAAATCACAAACCCGGAAGGACACTGTCAAAAATGTCTTCGCAGACATTTTCAAGTTCCAACACCACTTTCAGTAGGGATTACACCAGACAAGAAAAATTAAAACTTTATGGAGAATTTTTCTACAATTGCCATTGACAGGATATTCTACGCAGATGGTCTCATACTATTATTTGCGGCTCCTTTTTTGCTGGTAGTAAGAAACCACGCTAAAATATCTGTATCTAAAATATAGGTATGTATCGCACAAAAGTTGAGCAGCATCTGTTTCCAATCACACAACTAAAAGGTTTTATCGCATTTGCCTTTTGCGAAGGATACAAATCCAACCCAAGGGAAAGGCTGTTGTATGGTTTTTTTGTTTTTGTTGGATTGAGTTTGTCATTCGCCAGCAGAGCTATGGAATTGGAGTATTGCCGTGACCACATACGTATACATTGCATTGGTACAAGTTGTGCTTGACAAGGTGAATCCGGGTAGATTTGGAGTCTGAGTTTTGAAAAGCTCGTTAATGTGGCCAAAAAGGGTTATGCATAGTTTTAATTTTCTGTCTGCAGATGGAAAGGATGTATGAATGTGAAAAGGGCGGGCACGGGCGCCCACATGTTTCGACAGTTAACGAAAGTTTCAAAATGCATTTTTGCAAGATCTGATTATGAAAAGTATTCCGTTGGGTAATTGTTATTATTTCAAAAGGGCAGTTGCAAACGCAGTGAATATGTGTTACCTTCGGAGTTGTGCATTCGGTTTGTTAACCATCATCAGTCCTTTTGTAGAATTGACAGGGAGCTAGTAAAATAAACCATATCTGCACTGAACTGTGTCTACTTTGAATAGGTACCTAAATACAAATTTCCTTCTATGTAGCTATATTTCACAAAAATAGAATCAAAATAAAAACAATCCAAAAAGAGCTCCATAATTTTTAGTGAACTTCCTACCCATTGTATGCGCTACACTCAAGTGGATCCTTGAGATTTAGTAAAAAATCGTTTTTTGAAAAGTTCATCGATTGCGACAGTCACGAACGAAGCTTTGATTAGAAAAGAAAAGGAGGGACTCGATTCGCCTCGTTTTTGGAAATAAGCTCATAGAACGAAAAAATCCATGAGTGATCGACGGTTATGTCATCAATGTAAGATTGAAGATTAGGTGATAACAGATCAACAGGCTCAAAGTACTTGGCGTTCATAAAACGACTAAAGTTTTCCCAACCAGTTACACTAAATTTCTTAACTACTATTTGTTTACAGAATAGGTATAATGCACATTTGAATTTCGCAATAGCTAATTTAACCAAATAAGTTTAAATTTTGTTTCCTTGGGCAGCTAGCGTAACGGGTACAGTAGTTGGCACTCATAAGGAAATTTTGACTTTAAACAAGCGTAGATTTGTTATTTTAAACGCGGTTTTAAAATGTTATACATTTATATATTCCTTAAGGAATTTTCTATTTAGTAAAAACCTGCAGTAGTTGGCACCCCTGTACAGTAGTATGACAAAAAGTATGACAAAATAATATCTACCGATTTATTAAAATGCATTTAGTGCTCCTTTATTTGAAATTAATAAAAATGAAATTAATAAAAAATGCGGAACTTCGATAAATTATTATTAAAAAAATTAAAAAATATATAAAATCATTTCTCCGTCTATTCCGACCGGGTTTCTTAAAAATAGAACCAAGTCGATATTAAATAGCTGATCTTGGTATGCTGCAATTTTCTGAAGATCTGTCTTTGTTTTTATTACCGAAAGAGCTAGTTGATACCCATTCGCTTCATAAGTTTTCTTCTCTTTAGACATTTTCAAAAATCTTAAACAAATAACCGTCGTATACTACAGTTGTTGGCACCATTAAAAGTACAGTTATTGGCAGTGTTAACAACTGTAGTCCCATATGAACCAGTTAATGGCACCCCTGCCAATAATTGAAACAATACCTATGATTCATATAAATCATCGATTAACATGCACTTACAACAACAACATGTGATCCTGCTTTTCATCGAGATCACGAAATATGATCTGAAAATTAATTCAACTATTTCTCGTTGTTGTTTCGTGGCGTTGTTTATTTCATTCACTAAATGTCGTGGGCGCAGTAGCGCAGTGGTTAGTGTGCTGGACTACTGTGCGAGGGATCCCTGGTTCGATCCCCGGGAAAACACAAATTACCATCTTAAGGTTTTTTTCTACTGCGCCACCTCTCGCGAACGTCTGACAAACATCCGAGAGTATGACTGTCCTGAAAAAGCTTCTCAATTCAGCCGTTCGGACTCGGCATAAAATTGTAGGTCCCTTCCATTCGTTCCAAAAATAGAAACTCACACAAAACGAATGGTTGCGACAAGCTAGGCCTTGGGTGTCTACCGCCTGTTGCGCCGCCTATTTTTTTTTTTTTTAAATGTTGGTGTCCCTGTAAATTATAGCCATACAGTAATGTTGCCAGACCAAAATCGCATTTTTTCAAATTCGAATAAGTTAGTACTCTGACTTTCGAGATGTTTTGTTTCGCTATATAGCACAGAAATATAAATGGAAATATTAGCAGTACAATACAGTTAATATGATGCATATATGAACATAACATTTGAACATAGTTTCCTCAAAAAAATATTGAATGCTTAATGTATGCAGATTTGTATTCATATGGTAATACCCCGACACAACAAGCGAAATGTCAAACTCAAATATGAGCAAGTGCAGTGGAGAAAGCATCGCATTGTGACGTCACATTATACCGAGCGGCTGCAAGATGGCTGGTGGCAATACGAAATTTGTCATAATTGGTTTTATATGTATGTGAAAAACAACTATTGCCACAACTCAATCAATGATCCAGTTTGTTTTATTTTCATGATCTGATCCGGATCAGATCACGCTGATAATAAAAAAACGGCTGTTGGCACCCAGCGCTGGATTTAAATTTTTTGGGCCCTAGGCCTTTACAACAAATGGTGCCCTATTTTATATTTCCTTTATAGTGTGTGCTAAATATTGTCTATTGAGAATGCAACTTAAATATTTTGACGGTCACAATAGATATTTTTATATGAAATTAGTCACCATTGTGACTTTGTTCATTAGCCTGGACACTAAAAATTATTTTATTAGTACCACGTAATGGTATAAACGCACGAAATGATGTCCTACCCAAAAATTACTCTTCACATTTTCCAATAAATTCTATATTAGTCATTTGCATTAGGTATGTCGTATGTAATGTACCTAAGTTAAAAATACACTCATACCTTACTCAAAGGTTCTACGTACGATACGTTCTACTAAATCTGGCCGTCGACTTTAAACCCAAAACTCTTGTGGCTGGGAGACGTCAAATGTGTAACGCTTGACGAGTGTTCTGCAAGTGTTTTTACTTTGGATTTAAAAAATGTGTAGATTGAAAGGAAGGTCAGTGTTCGATTTAAAAAATGTTTGGTAAGTTTTTCTGCATTCCCCATTTCCAAATTCAATCTCAATACTTTGGGAAATGATTCGTGGGTATTATCTATAAGAAAAATAGTATAAGAAAAATAGTTCTACCGTTAGTGTTGTCTTGTGTCTATCTCCAATGTGAATATCATTTGATAAGAATTTAAGAAATGGCTCCAAGATAACACAAATAGTTCAGCAGTGTATAAAGTAGTGACGAATATCTCACATTATTCTTCTTTACCACCAAACCTATCTCAGAAAACTTACACACCGTTTTCCAATTCGCATAAACTTTCTATTGGTGTTCGCATTTTCTTCTTTTTTCAATTCCCTGGCGATTCCTATATTGGCATTCGCACCAAAGCCAAGCATTTCACACGATATTGATATCTATCGCTTGGGATTCTCAAATGAACTCGCCGGCGAACACAATCTTCTTCCGAGGAATTCGAATCGAACGAAATGCGAACTGGCTGTTTTTCTAAGATGTGAAGCTGATGAATGAAAATGTTAATGACGGCGCAAATAATAAAAAAAAAATCCATTTAAAGTGCGGCTCCCTTTAATTTTTTCATTGAAATGTGAAAGCATAAAGGAAATGTGTATATATGTTTAACAGTAGAATGACCAAATGTGGTCGAAATTTTGGGTACAGTGTAAGATTTGAAAAACATATGTATTCAGAAATTGTGGTAGATCTACCACATTGCGGCAGAAGTGGCAACACATAGACGCATAGTCGCATAGTTTATATCTATTCAAGTTTAGAATCCAAGTACCTACATATTTATGTACATATCAGTTTTTTTTTGTATCCCTCTACAGTCTATAGGTACAATACTAGCACATATCCGCGGCTTCGCACTTCGCACTCTTACAGAATTAATAAAATGTGAAGCTCTCGATAGAATGAACAAGACGAACTGAATTCAATTGACTGGATGATGACTCGGGCTCTAAAAAGGAGATATTGTTTTTTTCTATTTCTTATATAGAGTACTCAAGCCGAGTTTGAGGTCGATCGGATGAGAAATAAGAATTTTTCCATACCTACAAACTTTGACCCTCCCCTCCCCCTTTCCCAATTTTGGAGTTAGAACTCCCCCAAAGCGTTTCTAAGTGCTCACTTATCACTTTGGTCATAACAGGAAATTTGTTTCAAAATGCGCTCTTATTAGCTCTTACCGTTTAGGCTGGGCGTTAATCACCAATCAGACAGAACAATTTGTTTATATGAGATAATCTCTTCAACAAACTTTATCTAAGGCGCGCACTGATGAGCAAGTGGTAGGTTGCATGGGAGTGGTGTAGCGATGGAAGTGCGGCGAAGTGGTATATGAAAGTGATTTAACGCGCATTGAAGTGGCAACCAATATACCAATCAGTTCTTATAATGTCGTCCTAATATTGAATTCTTGGTCGTTTCGTATGTTTTTATTTTCCGGGTAAGCAGTTGTAGTCCCAAAATACAAGCGTCACCAGCCTCAACAAATATAATATGCCTCTACAAAAGATACCTATTTATTTACAAATCATCGTTACACACAGTCTGTTTGTCACTCGAAAATTAAACTTGTTCGAGATAAAGTGGAACCAGACTGGTATCACGCTCCGCTTTGATGCACGCGTCCACATTTTTTTAAATAGGCTTTAGCAAACACTGGAACTCTCTTCTTGGAGATATATTTCCTGAAGACTACAATTTGCAGCAATTTAAGTGCCAGAACCAGGGCCGTAGCCAGGATTTTGTTTCGGGGGGGGGGGGGGGGGGGCTTGCTTCCAAATCTTACGAGGAATTCTTTAAATAAAAAACTATCGGGGCTATCGGCAATTCCGGAGGAAAAAAATTTCCGCCGAACATTTTTCGTTCCCTGGAAAAGATTCCTCCTTATCTCTGGAAAAGATTCCTCCTATCGTCAATCTCCATCGGAATTTATTTTCCCCGGAATTTTTCGAAAATATGTTTCGAATGCATTGACAGTTGTCATTGATTTATTCAGTTGTCATTTAAGCTCATATTTGGAAGTAATTTGCAAATTATTTGTGTTAAACCAAGGAATTGTGTAAAATTAAGTAATTGCAAAGATGCAAGTTGGATTTATCTTTATTTAAGTAAAGAAAGTGTTCAACAAGAAAAAAATTAAACTTGGAAAGAACAACTTTACATCCAATCCCTTGGAGTTACCACAGGCGTTGTAAGTGGAAATTATATAGGGTTGCAATATTAACATTCGATATTTATTAGATTTCACCAGTACTAAAGGTCAAATAAACCAATGTTTAAATATTTGCTGGATTATGTCTCCGACAATCTCTCAATTATTCAATTCAATTCAATTATTTATTATTATTTTTTCCCTTTTTCGAAATTCATTGCCGATACCTATTTTTGAAAAATGGGAAATGTTTCGGGGGGAATTTTGTCCACGATAGCCCTGTATATACATGGTGTCCCAGTTAAGCAGTATAATCCTTTAAGGGAAGATTCCTGAAGTTCCGCCGAACAAAAAATTGTATGGCAGGGGGGGGTCTATTTCCAAACATATTTCCCGTTATGACCCTTCAAAGCGTGTGACCTCTAATTTGGAGGTGTTACCACTTAAAACGCTATAACTTCTAAACTATTAGAGATATAAAAATTGGTTTGTGTAGTTTGAAAATACAATTTAGAAGCGCATACAAGCCTTAAGCACTTCGGGTACATATGTGCAGCTACAAAAAAGTTATGGCTCCTTAAACTCAACATTTAGAAAATTTGTTGTTTAATTTTTTTACTTAAAATGCTTTTTTCTCAAAATGTTTACTTAATAAACTTTTTTTATACCCGGTACCACACTGTGGTGAGGGTATATTCACTTTGTCATTCCATTTGTAACGCCCATAAGGAGGCGTTGTAGGTATGACAAGCTATATATATTATTGATCAGCATCACTTTCTTAGTCGATCTAGCGATGTCCGTCTGTCTGTCCGTCTGTCCGTCTGTCCGTCTGTCCGCACGATTACGGCCGTAATTTAAGAGCTATCGACTTGAAATTTGGTACGTAAGCTTTTATCCACCAAACTGAGGCTAAGTTCGAAGATGAGCAAGATCGGATGAAAACTACTACTAGCTCCCATACAAAAATATCAGATTTATATAGCTTTTTATGTTAAAAATTAAATTTAAATAGCTACAGTAAAGATAGCAAGTTTAAACTTTGCACATATTGTTTTAATAATATTTAAAAAATTTTGACAAAAAATGAGCTTGGTCGAATAAAAAGTACCCAAACCTCCCATACAAATATATAATTTTTGAATACTAAAATATTTTTTTTATTTTACAATAATATAGTACCGGGTATTTGAGCTTCGGCATAGTCGAAGATAATTGTCTTACTGGTTTTATGAAATTTTTATCCTTGAGAAATTTTCTAAAAATTATGTTAAGCAACTTTTTTTACGTACGATCAACAGTAGTTGTTGTAGAAGCCGTTTTTTGTCAGAAAAAATCGTCAAACAAAATTAAGTCAGAATAATAAACTATCGTAATTATGAGCAATGGTTAACAGTTAATTGTCGAATATGAAAAAAAAGCTTAACATTGATAATTTGATCTCCACAGAATGTATTCAAAACGTGATTATGCGGACATAGTGTTTGTAAACTGAAACTGAACATGTAGCCGGGTATTCGCTGATGCGTATCAGCGCCTTGTTGACCCCGGGTCAGCTCCTCCAAATAAAATGGATCAACGTAACGTTCAGACGCAGCGGCGGCAGAAGTTGAGGGTGCGATTTTGCGTGATGTAGAAGTTAAGCCTTTAGTCAGGTCCGAGGACTAGCTGTGCAATTGGAACTTCCCAGAACCAGGATTCACAGAACTCTCCAGAGTAATAGGTTACACCCTTTGCATTTAGCACCGGTACGGACACTTCCTCAAGAACATTCTGTGGACTGACGAAGCGTAATTCACAAACAAAGTTATAAAGCTACAAACCTCCACAATTTGCACCATTAGTCAGACCCCCATCCCCATTTAATACACACAACATCCTTTCAAAGGTAAGCATTTAATGAATGTGTTTATTTCAAAAGAGGTTCAGCGTAAATGTTTGAAAACACTTTAGTAGGCACACACGTTCTTCCACAAACAGTGGAAATTCTTAGGGACCGATTGCCGAAGCTCCTTGAAGATGTTCTTCTTTTTCAGAGAAGAGCGATGTTCTTTCACCTTGTGACAGTAGCAGCGGGGTAAATCCATTCCTTAACGATAATTTAAATGAACGGTGAACTGGTCGATTGGACCCATTCTTTGGCCACCCAGATCTCCTTACCTAACACCCATGGATTTTTTCTTCTGGGGTGCTGTGAAAGAAAAAGTTGATTTTAGAGAAATATCGAGTCTCTTTTTGACCATTTTTGTCTCACAAAAAAAAACGGCTTTTACTACAAATTCTGTTGATAATTTTTAAAAAATTCTCAAGGATACAAATTTCATAAAAAAAAATAAAACGAAAATATGTTGAAAATAGGCCCCCCCCCTGCCATACAATTTTTTGTTCGGCGGAACTTCAGGAATCTTCCCTTAAAGGATTTTACTACTTAACTGGAACACCCTGTATATTCCAATTCATTGATTTTTATTAGTTTTTAAATCGTATGTACTTAAACGAACATATACTAAATTATTTTTGTACACACATTTTTTTCAAAGCAGAAGACGTCTTGATTTTTTTTTTTGACATGACATGATGGTAGAACGTCGTCGTTGACCATGAATCTGTCCGTAAGATTTTGTATTAACGAATCTATGCAAGGAATCAGTATAGTCACTCTAAAATAGGCTTCAGTAGAATAGGTTTCTGGATTGGAACGTTTCAATGAAGTTCTTGGGGCTCTTAATTCAACTTCAAATAAGTCCTCGGCAAGTTGGGATTCGGATTGAAAAGCCTCTCTGAAAAAATTACTTTTTTGGACCGCAGCCGAATTTCATGCTTTCGAAGAAATCGCCCACGTTCTGCACGTTTTTTCTTCAAGACTTATTGAGATGCATTTGAAGAGCTCTGCAGAGGAAATAATACTGTCATGCCTTTCAATGTATCTTGTTTCACAAAGGCTTACAAGTCGAGTTTTTCGGCTCTCTGGAGCGTGTTTTTTAATGACATTTTTTAAAGTTATATTTGCATTTGAATGGTTGCGGAAGAAATTAGCTATTTCACTAACTACACCAAGGCAATTGCGAATTGCAGGAGTTGACATGGCATTAGACAGAACCAGGTTCAAGCGATGGCTTGCACAGAGTGCACATACCTAGCGTATACCTACCTGTATAGTGTATAGTCTCCTTATTTTTATAGATTTGAATTTATATTAGAGGGGCTTCATCCCCTCAAGCCCCCCCCCCCCCCCCCCCCCTGGCTACGTGCCTGGCCAGAACTAACATACATCTGCAAGCATTTCGGGGCGCTGTTGAAGCGTTGGTCACCGGCACTGCCATACCACATAAGTGCGCGCCTCGCTTTATATTATCAACTATTTTTGCGGTTCATTTCGACTATTTTTCATCGCCATATAGCTACTATGCAAATCAGCTAGGTAATATTTATCAGACAATTTAAGGACTTTTGTTGACCTAAAACTACTAAAATTATTGAAGCAAATTCTAATTCTTTACAATTTTCTGTTTTTGGCTAGGAAAACCTTCGCCCTATGTGTATAAGTGAGAGAATTCATCCACACCATTCCCATTTGCAAGTCTTACTACCGAAATTAAGAAACGAACCTACTTTCGATCATTTCGTTTTCGCTTTAATAGCCCAGCACGTTTGAGGTTGAATTTAATCTTATACATACCACTGATTTTTTAAAATTCGACGAAAATAATGTCAAATTTAATCCGAAAATTTCTGAGACCCCTTCAGAATGTGGCATTTTTCCTGAATACAATTTTTGACTGTACCTACAATATTGAGGGGAGCAATAATTCATAGAATATCCGAAATTCTAGTTTTCTAATAAAAATTGTTTCCATTTACTTAATTTTCTTGTACAACCAAAATGCACACTGCGAATCCTTTCTAAAACAATTTTGCACTCAAAACGTGACTATGCACGAACACCATCATTGCGCGTCAACACCAGAGGAACAGCATCGTGGGATGTTATCTCTAGGTAGATACCTATGCCTATGCCGTCAAAATTGACCACCCGCCTACAATCAATATTTGTTAGACACGCAATGTGGCCATAACGTGAGGTTTATCCTTACCACGTATGCAATTTTTTGCCGAATGGAGCGGCGGGTTTTCTTTTTTCGCTAAGAAACTGCCTCCATCCATTTGCGGGATTGTCCCCTGTCAGTTCGTCTCTGCGTTTCTAATTGATTAACAGCACACCGAAAGAGGACACTCAGAGATGCGGAATGATTTTCAATTATTCGTTGCAGTACGAGTACAGGTTGGAATTTTCGCTTCCTTTGTAGAATGGAAAAATGCTACCAACGCCCTACGTTGATGTGAGGAAAGCTGCTTAAAAGCGATTAAAAAATGTTCACTTATTACGAAATGTGTGGGACACATTCTTGACATTCATCCTTTGGGGTGAGTTTTCTGCACGCATCCTTCTTCAATGTGCGAGTACGAGTATGCTTCTGCCGGAGCGCACAGCTTTTGATGCCTTATTCCATCCATGGGACGGTGATTTAACGCAGTTCGAGTGAAAAATAAAATGATTTCGAAAATACATTCCCCTCGTATTGAGGTAATGCCAAACCGCTTTATTAAATTTTGTTGAGCCAACATTTTTAAAATAAAACGAGCTGGAGCGCGTACATTTATTTATTTTTTTTTTTAGGTTGGTAACTTCCAACCCCAGTGTGCATTGAAAGGTGGTTTTAAAGCTGGTTCACTGGGAAATTGTAGTACCTACAGATAAGTATCACGTCGAAATGCAATTACCAAAATCTGCTCGGAAATTCTTTTATTTCTTCCCCTTTGCCCTCTGTGGGAAAGGTGGTGATGCTTATGATGGCGATGATGATGAATTTCATCCGTCTTCGGTCGGCGGCGCGCGGGGGGATGAAAATCTTTCTTTTATCATTTTGCTCTCAGCAGCAGAACGAGGAGGTAGATAACAATGTGAATACTTTACATATGGAATTCTGTTGAGAGTCAAACATTAATAAGCACGAAATATGCAAAAGCACTTAAAAATTAAATTGGGATATTGTAAGCTGCATCCGTACTAGTACTGGAGCATTCAATAATTAAATGGGTCCATAGTATAGTGGTTTATCTATGTATTTATACCAAACCAGGGCCAGGGTTTCTGTATGTATTTTTCTACGGTGCACGTTAGTATGTAGAGTGTAGACATAGCATCAAAATTTAAAAATAAGATAGATAAGGTAGTAAGTACCTCACAAACAAATGTTTAAATAGCCCTAGCTGAACAATGGCTTGTGTACAGTACATACCTTGACGAAAGGTACGCGAATCTAGCCTAAATGATGACAATCCCACACTCAGAGAAAAAAATAGTTACTTTTGTAACTATTGCCATAGTCACTCTATTAAATCCAATGAAATTTGTCGACTGACTATTTTTGCACAAAAATAAATTGAAAATAGTTACAAAATAGTTAAAAAATAGTTAAAAATCAATCATTTTATTTAGTGACTATACAAGATAGTTAATTGTGACTATTTTGATATTAAAGCATAGTTATTGAACAGTTTCTTCAAAATAAGAATTAACAATCAATTCTGACTATTCTATAATAACTTCCTACTATGAAATAGTAGTATTTATTTAATTTAATTCACAATGACTACCACATAGTTAAAAATAACTATGTGTAGTAACAACATTAGTTGCAAATGACTATGTCGAAGTAGTTTCGCTTGCGCGTGGAGTTCTTTGTTACATGGCGATCATTCTGTGCTGAGTGTCCTTTCGGAAAAGTTGTTTGCAAGAAATAAGTGGTAAATAATTTACAAAAAACAAATGGAATAACGAAAATGATTCTAATTATATTTGTGAAACTTTAAATCTAGAAGTGCTCGACGCGTGTGGAGAAAAAGTTCAAGTTCAATTTGTCGACAGTGAAGGACATGAAATACGTTTAAAAAACAAAAGTGAAAATATTTTCGAGACAAATTATAGGTACCTGTGAGGACGGCAAGCTGTATTCTATTTTACAGAATTGGGATCTGGAAATTCTCTATTAACATTTTTTTGGTAAGTTTTTATCATAGCTAGCTCATACATTTTTGTGTGGGACAGAAGTAAAGCTTTACCACCATTTTGTATAAAGCAATACCGAAATATTTTTTCAATTGTAGTCGTTTTTTTCTAATACAAAATGGCCAATGAGCTTAACTTTTCAATGTGAAGCTAGATTTGGCTTTATTTCACGTCGCCGAAGCGATTGTGTTTTTATATTGTTCTAAAACAATATTTTTTTTAAAGATATGGGCCTCGATTTTAATATTTTCAAATTTTTAGACAACGACGATCTAAGATAAATTGTGGGAAGTGACCAGAAATCGTACGGATTGTACGTCCGATTGCGGGGAAATTTGTTAATCTGAAAAAATCTGAGGTAACTCTGTTAACTTAATTTATGTTACATTTGTTTTACTTTACCAGGGATTTCTAGTGCATTCGGCAGCTAGCGCTACTACGGTGGAGGGAAACATAAGAAGTGGTTCTTCCGCAAACATAAGGCCATCATCGCCCTCAAGTTCCTGAAGTTTGAGCTCAACATGTGCCACAGATTGTGTAAGTAAATGGTTTTTTGGTTTTGTATCAAATTAGATAAATTTAACTTGGGGCTAACCTTTAATTTTTAAGCAATTAATTCCCCACCACTTTACCTTCATTTTGTAACGAACAAAAAGTTAATAAGACTTAAATATTTCTAATTGTTTGTTTATATTATTTGTAAGTTTTTGTTTTAAATTCTTATATAAGGTATAATAAAATGTCAATTGCAATTTTTTGAGAAAAATTTTGTTGTTGTTGATTTTTTGAAGAATTTTCAGGAAACTAATTATTCTTCTTGTATACGCGGCAAGTAAAAAACTATCAGGTAAGCATTTCCAAAACGTGAGACAGGTACCTACTGAATATGGCCATATTAATAGTCATTCAACGACTATTCGATAAAGTGAAATTTAACTATGCACAATAGGTATATGTTGCTGCTTAAATAGTTATAGTGATTATTAAAAAGTTGATTCTGAAAAAAAACAATTGAAAATCAAAATAGTCACAAATTACTATTATTATTAATAACATTGACTATTGAATAGTTGATTTTACTATTGAATAGCTAAATTTGACTATTGAATATTTAGTTTTAAAAAACATCAACTGACAATAAAATAGTTAAAAATAACTATTGTAACTAGTAATATTAACCATTAAGAAGTTAATTTTACAAAAATTATTAAATGACAATGAAAATAGTCATAAATAACTATTTTTTAACTATTTAAAATAGTGTTCCCGATTTTTACTATGAAAATAGTTAAAAAATAGTCAAAAATAACTATTTTTTTCTCTGAGTGCACGGAAGGGGAAAAATGCTATACTTCCAGGACAGTATAGACAAATCTACAGATTTTTATTATATCTCACCCTCTGTATGGACCAGAAAAATTAATGTTAGCTCAAAATACTCGGTGAAGTATTGCCTAACAATTAAAAGCATATATTGAATTGACATACATAGATTTATGAGTATAATGGCAAGTTAAGCGTAGTAATGTCGAAATAGAAAAGTTTGTTTTACAAGTTTTTCAACCCTTATAAGACAAATTTTGAAAAACCATGCATCAGGCATGTAATAATTTTGACTATCAACATACAAACTTTCAAGTACATATGGATAACGGTTCGTGAGACCCCCTTACTCCCCACGACGCGAACGCTGTACTTCTGAGCAATTCTCACCCACCATCTACGGCCTAAGTTGGCCACACATCTATAAATCAGAAAAAAATCATGACAATCGGACGAAGGGGGTGTGGAGAAACGAACAGACAGACGTTGCTGATAAATAGAAAAATACTGCAAAACTTTGAACTTAACTATAAACTTATCAAAGTCAAAAATGATGATATTCAGGACGGCAGTGGAAGATTTATACCTATTCCCGGATTAAAAGGTGGAAATTGGAAGGTTAGCAGATCGAGTATTGATTACACCCAACCTAAACATGAAGAAGTATCTACAAGCCAAACAAGAAGAAGCTAATCGGTTCAGTTTAGGGTAGTTGTATTAATGCAAAAATTATTTCGCGCTAAGGCGACGAAATTTTATTCTATGCAGTGCAAGTCTGGGGGCTATAGCTCTTACGAATACCTGAAGTAGTCTCTGTGATAATTTATTTGGCTAGAGAAGATAGGTCATACAATTCATGTCAGATATCTAAATTAAGTCACTATAATTTAAGCAAATTAAATCGTCACTTACAAGAGAAGAGATTTTCTGGATAAAGTGAGCACTATCTTGCAAATAAGAGGTGTACTGTAAAGAAAACAGTAAAACAGTAGAAATGAACATCAACGATGCGACTACGGATCTTATCCCAAGGAATAACACCATATACAACATACCTCTCAATATCTGGCGCCCAAGCACACAGTTTTCATCGGATTACACGGTCAAAAAATGTGCACGACTGGGTCGCACGAAAATATGCCGGGTGTGAATACAGATCGGGATTTCGGTAGTAATTTTTGAGAAATATTCATAAAACGGCTATATTCGAGTTTTTTGAGAAAAACTAAGTACATGATCGTGTTTAGAATGCTTATGTCGTCTTAAATATGTCTTTTGATAAAAATCGTTGGAGGGGTTTTTTGTAAAATTATGCTGACAAAGGTTACAAATTTGGATTCGAAAAGTATCTACTTTACTAAACTGTATACCTAAAAACTGAGTACGACGTATTCTTCAGGATATAAACATTACCTAAATACCTAGCAGTTATATTTTCATCCAAATCGAAAATGGCGTTTTCGAGATATGAGCAGTTTTCAAAGTACCATTTTTAGCGATTGGGGTGGAAATCGAAGGACGTATCCATGGTTCAAAAAACACTGTTTTGCAACTGTTTAGCTCAAAACGGAGGAAATGGTATTACTATGGATTTAAGCATTACCTGCCAGTTACATTCTTATCATAATCGAAAATGGCGTTTTTGAGATATAATTTAAATTGTTTAAGGTTTCGTAAAATTTGTATATGGGAAGTACCGTTAATATAAGGGATATAGCATACAAAAATGTCCCCTAGCGGGAAGCCCACTAACTCTAAATACGAAACGAAGTTTGAAACAAATCCGTCCAAGCGTTTAGATTTCCCAGCTATGGGACAGACAGACTTACGGACGGACAGAATTGCGAGACCCACTTTTTTTGAGTGTCCCTCTCGTCGTAATATCCAGAATTGATCAAAATCTCTAGTTCGAAATTTTGTACGAAAACAATAGGTTTCTTTCTCTTACTACTATGTACCTATCTACGTACGAGAAAGTTAAAAAAATTCCGAAAGACGCTGGGATCTTTTTTCATCCAATGGAGCTGAATTTAGCTAGTTGAAAATGTACTTTCCTTGTATTGTTAGCTAATCATCGCTCGTTAATTTGCTAATTTTTTCTTAACAAATTTCAATCTTGTAAAAAAGAGATCCATGTATGCTTTTAGATTGACGCAAGGACTACCAGTCGGGTAGCGATATCAAACAAAATCTATTGCCATAAGCCGAGAAATGAGAGATAATTCCCAACTGTTAGTATTTCGAGCATAATTACCATATTCAGTCATCATCCCCATACACATGCTCATAATTGATTGACAATTAATTACTTTACACACACATAAAAATACAACATTAAGCTATTCACATAATATTCTATCAGCACATGTCATGTAACTCATTCAATCTTCCATTGAAGCAGACAAATATGTCAACCGTTATTCAACTTAAATCACCATCTAGTCGCTCAATAAAACATCCAATTGAAAATCAAAAGAAATCTCCTTAAATTTCCTATTCGTATCCTTAATTCCATTTATCGATTCGAAATGAATTTACACGACATAAATCTATACGACACCACTCGCCCCCTGGCCCACCCAAAACAATGGCTTTTATTCGAATCAATTGTCATCGGCGCTATAGTGTGTATCCCTAAATTGTGTATGTTCCATGTCCTTTTTCTTACTTTTTTTTTTGCGAGTAATGCTACATCCTCATATCCATATACTCGTTTGAATTGTAGATATCGGAAAAAAATCTAAGTAATGACATTTAATGCTATCGAGGATGTACCAGCCAAGGGCGGAGGATGTATATCCTATAGTCCATAATCCTCTTTAAGGTTCTATTGGGAATTCATTCCAACTAAAAAAAAAAAAAAATACATATTCAACACGCAGTAGTCACGCCGAAAATTAAAGCCCAGGTTCTCCGACCGAACGTAGTTCAACTATCCAAGGAAACATCTCCGAATTAACCCTGATATCCTCCGGAATCGATTCTGTTATCGTTCATTGTGCTTCTATATCTGTGCTCCATCCATGTCAACGAGAGATTAACATATGTCGGCACAGGATAATAATAGGGAACGGCAAGTTGCTTAACCCTTTTCTGCAGCAGTTTTCAAAACTCGTTCACTCACTCGAATGACATAAGGAGATTGTAGTCGTAAATTCTCCGAAACGATGTCGACTCCTCTATACGAGGCGAAAGTACCTATTCACTCTGTTCGTGGGAAGTCCTCCGCAATTGAGAGTATACTTTCGGGGTTAACTGGTGGGTTTAAGGGGGTGGATAATCGCTCAGCACTTATATAGTTTTGTCAGTCAATTTGTTCAAAAAGTTGGGAGAGAAGACCACGAAATTGCTTGCCAACGTCAAAGTCCCAGGACTTGTGATTTGTTTAATTGCGTTGTTCTCAATTTACAAATATATATTATAGTGATATAGGCATGAGGGGGGATGGCTCTTACACAATATCGGGGCCCAAAGTGGAAATTAAATAAATCTCCATTAAACGTGTAACGTTACTCCCATTGGGACGGTATCAGACTGTATTGTAAATATAAAGACTTCAAATTTAGGATAGCAATTTGCATGTCAAAGCAAAAGTTTTCGTCTTCTTTTCAATTCGATATCCACACGAAGTTCTGAATTTATTTCTATTGCTTTGACTTATATATGTGTACGTCCTCTGTTAAAAGGCAAAAGGACTATTTACTTGACTAGATCGCATTTTGAGGAAGTGATTTCGTTTTGTAGGGAGAGTAGGTACTCGAATATATTATAATCCGGACATTCATAGAAACTGAGTGTATATCAAAGCAATTTGTGTTAGAAATTTGGGTATAGATGGGTCTTGCGTCCCATTCTGCAACTGAGAAATCGTAGGTAAGGAAAATGTTTAATGACTTCATTTTGGGTACCTGTGATACTAAATTTTTGGAGTCGTTATCATTATAACTATACGTACAATAAAAGTATCAGTACCAGTCGCAATAGAGAACCCTTCACCTAGCTAATGGAACCATTTGCGTAACGGAGCCCGTATAGAGTAGAATTTCAAAGATATTCTCGATCTGCTAAGATCGTAATAGAAAAGCTTTGTTTAGCTTTATGAAAGCTTAAAAATATGAGGTTATATTCTGTTACGACTCGTGCACCAACTCATCAGCTAGGTTAGGTTAGATTCGTGGTTGTTAGGAGAACCATCACAAGACATTATGCACCTTAGTGGGCCCATCTTAATGGAAGGAAAACCTAAGCACTTTCCCTAAAGCAATTTATTTCTCTACAGAATTTCAATATCTTCGCGAGTACGTGCTATGCCATGACATTCGCACAGTGTGTGTGAGGTCTTCCACGAAACCTATATCATTGCATAATCTACATAGATCTGTGTCGGAAAGTTCTTTCGCATGATAGGTTACCTATTGATATACTCAGGTTTGGCCTGCTAAGTTTAAGTATTTGCCTAGTTCATCTGCGGTCCATTTCTGGCCACAGCGCCTTGAACACGAGGTGGCTACGTACGGATGGAACATGCCCGATGTAACACCTATCTACAAGCATATTGGGCGCTCTCAAAGTGTTAGCCTTTCTCGAGAAAAGTATTTAAGAAAAAGGTTACAAAAGAGACGACCGAGCCATCGATCATGGTATTCATTTGATCCTGCGACAACACTATGACCAGTGTCGAAATATTCTGCAGCAGACTAAATGGCACGCACCAATATCTTTATCTGTTCATGCACGGCATATTGACCAAAATTGCATACTCAATAAGCAGGAAGGGCGAATGGATACTTCGACGGACTAATGGCTAAAATTTTTTCGTCTATAAATAAATAGTATTTTTCAGAAAAAAAATTGTAAACGTCAGCAAAAATCGAAAAAACGTCTGAAATTTAATAGAAATCATCAGAAAATCAGATATTTGAAGTCTGAAACAATTTTTAAAACGTCTGAAAACAAATAGTAATCGTCTGAAAAATATAAAAAATCGTCTGAAAAATTGAGTAAAAGGAAATATTCATAGATGAATTTTGAGAATCTAAAATTTAATTTAAATATAATATAGTTTAGTCGATAGCTGCCGATTTAAAATTTTTTTTCTGGCAAGATTATATTTTTTTGCTGTCGATTTATTCAGATTTTCAGACGAATATTTAGAAAAAAGCTGACAAAAACTAGTAGATGAATATGGAACAAATTAGAAGATGAAAATAATTTCTTTTCGGACGAAAATGTTTTAACCCGGACTAATAGTCCTGTGTGCCAAGAGGGAGATCGGCTGTAAAATGTGGATGATATCCAAAAAGTAAAACCACGTCGACTACCCAGCTACAGCATATGAGTACTTCAACCCCGGGTGGGGCATAGGGCGGCGACAAACTTCCTCCATCCTTCTAGATCTGCGGCCAGATACTTCAGCTGTGGCTGTGGCTACATTTTACGATGTATTGCTACTTCGGCGAATAATTAGTTCTTGGTCTAACAACTCGTCGTGTACTTTGAGGATTCCATTCGGAGGACTGCTTCGCGATGTTGTCGTTTGGTCTCCTCAACGTGTGGCCAATCCGCTGCTTAATTCCGACATTCAAAAGCTTTTGACCGGTTATGCGCCACAATTATTGGTTCGATATAATTTTTGGCCATCGGATCTTAAGAATGTATCGAAGGCAGCGGTTTACATATGCCTGTAATCTTCTCGAGATGGAGGTAGAGACTTTCCAGGTTTCACAGGCATACAGCAGTACGGATTTGACATTGGATTTGAAGAGCCTTAACTTGGTGCGTAGGGATATTTAACTGGAGTTCCATACTGAAGACAACATTCCAAAGGCGCTGCGGGCGTTACTTATTCTGCTATTAACATCCAGATCCGTTCCTCCATCGGACGATACAAAACTGCCTAGATATAGTTAAATTGTTTAACCTTCTCAATGGGCTGATGTGCTGAGCGGAAAGTGTGCATTATTTTGGTCTTGTTGCAATTGATGTTAAGACCACCCACCTCTCCATTCACTTGCAGTGATTTGTCACATCTCATTCATCACGCTGTTGGTACTTGCCAGGAAACAGATATCATCGGCATAATCCAGGTGGCTTAGCCTCTCAAACGGTGTCCATTGAATACCATGTCTCTCAGTTGTACCTACGGTGGGAGTCAGTACATCATCTATCGCCAGTAAAAACAGGATTGATGACAGGATATCCCCTTGTCTTACTCCCTATCGTACTTCGAAAGAGTCGGAAAGCTGTCCATTATGCAGAACGAATCATCTTGCGGCGTGATAGGACTCCTTTATAACAGCAAGAATCTTCGGGGGAATCACTCTCCTATCTAAAGATTGCCAGATCCATTCACGGTTCACTCGGTCAAAGGCCTTCTCAAAGTCTACGAACATAAGGTAGAGCGCTGACGTAAATTCAGTTGACTGTTCGAGTATTATACGCAGTGTGTTGATGTGATCGACACAGGACCGACCATTACGAAAGCCAGCTTGATGCCTCTTGTATTTTCGACCCTGTCCTTTGTCCGTTCGTGAATGATGGTTGCCATTATTTTTGGGAAAACAGTCAAAATGGTAATACCACGCCAGTTATTGCAGCTCTTAAGGTTTCCTTTCTTTGGTATCTTAACAATAACTTCATCCTTTCAGTCTCTGGGATATTTTTCGTCTTCCCATATAGACTGTATTAGTATTAGCAGTATACAGGCCGATGCTTTCAGGAACTCGGCTGGTATGCCATCAAGTACAGCTGCTTTGTTGACTTTTAATAGGCAGTTTTGATTTCTGCATTTGTTGGGGGTCCGGTGTCAATTCCCCTGCAAGATCGCCGCATTTCTAGCTGTTGGGAGCTCATCGTTGGACTCAGCTCATCTGATTCTTCATTTAGCAGGGCACAAAAATGGTCCCTCCATCTTCGCAGTTGATCTTCGATTGTTAACAATAATGTGCCGTACACATCCAAAACAGGATGGCTGGTTTTGCTTTTACGGCCAACAATATCCTTAGCGATTTTGTACAGCTCTCTCGTATCTCCTCTTTTTGCAGCACTTTCCGCATTTTCCGCAAGTTCATCCATCCTTTTTCTCCTGTCGCACCTTATTACACAGCGCTGCACTGTCTTGTGAGCTACTCGATACGTAGAGTGTCTTTACATTGAACGTTGGTTTCGGCGTTTGCTTTAATTTTCAACGATCTACTATACTAGATTTAGTCCCAGATGTCTTGGGATATCCAGGGGTCTCTAGCTCTCGACATTTTGGGCACATTTTCGGAGCCAGCCTCTATAAACGCGCTACAGCATAGGGTATCATAATAACCTCTAGGTTTAAGATGGCAAGAAAGGCCGAATCTCCAATTCTAAGAATAAACTGTGCCCGCAGAGTACAATAGGATTATATCCATACGCCAAAGAGCCACTCGGTGTTTTGGGACTAAGGGCTTTATAGAGCCACCATTGTCACGTGTCACCGCTAGCCGTGTCTGCCATCCCCGGCTTAGTAGTAGAGCGACTTTCTGCCAAACGCGAATCAAACGTTTTCGCTTCACTTTTTGCTAGACAGGAACCACGTTTTACGGTAGAGCCTTATACGCTTGAAATTTGGGTTCCATTTTCGAAATGTTAATCATAAGTTAAGCGACTTACATTTTAAGCCTTTTTTCACGGTGCTTTGCGGACCTGTTACTACAACCGTTTCAGTCTTGAGTTTGTCAATAGCGACTGTAACCATATTTAGAAAGAAATCGTACCTTTTATCTAAAGTTTAAGTTTCTTTGGAAGACCGCGGCAAGTAATGTATCAGCCTCAGACAAGAATTTCATCACAATTGGAAGCAATGTGCTCGAGAATGCAAAGGAGGGCTTCAGAATCTAAGACAGATACTCTTCACTTCTCGGCTTGTTATTAAGTAAGTAAGCTCTTTGCAGAGCTAAGGACTTATCGGAATAGAGTAGCTTCATTTTTTTCCTCTTACGACAAATCAATATTTACCTTCACTTTTGGCCGAGAACATAAACGTGATTTGCATCTGGTATGGCAACACCTGACTAGTATAAGCTTCTCCAAGCTAATTATTAAGGCAACTTGAGACCATCAGCAAAGAAATGAAAATGAAATATAAAAATATAGAGCTCGTTAAAGAGTTTTACTTATTTTTCTGCCAAAGAAAGCTATTACTGGAAACAATTAATATCCGACTGGCTGAAACCTTTGAAAGTAATTAACTTCCTGCACACACCTGTATTATTATTTCGTGTGTAGGTAGTGGTACCCACTTCCAATCTTTAATTCAATTAGCTACCGCCAAATGGTCATGAAATAGGAACTTCGTTAAATCCATAAGTTCCAAGACATAAATAAATAATTTACCATCGAACTGGGTTCAATTTCCAAGCAACGAAACATGAAAAACGTTCAAACAAGGAAAGAAACGAGAGCCAGGACGAAAGAATGGCAGTGTAATAAACACAGAAATCCATTAATTTCCTACACTTACAAGCTGCAAACATAAAACCGCTTGCGAAACTCATAAACTATAACCGAACAGCGGAAATATTTAGGTACCATGTTCCGAAATTTGCTACGACTGCACCGGTCATACTACCTCTACACAGAAGCCTCCGACTCCCTACCGAAACCCTTTCCATGGAACTATCGGTTCATATTATCCAAAACAGCTTGGATGTTGGATATACTATGAACAGATGAACGAGAAAAAAAATCGCTCAAAATTTATTGCATATCCTTTCTGCCTTCTTGGGAATCAAGGGACCTTTGGTTTCATGGAAATTGTAATGGAGCGGGGGCTGGGGGTGGCTATTCTACTAAATTCTGAAAAAGCGAAGCAAACGGCCACTCCACTTGCAACGTTGTCGTTTGGTTATGCCAAACGTTAAGCAAGGACCGGGCTTACCTAAAGTGAATTTTTCCGAAATAAAAATGAATTATTGCCTGCCTAGTTTTGCAATCCATTTTCGGTGATGGTGGTGGGTTAGCATGGAACAGTGCTAGTGGTCCAAATGAAAGTTATTCTATATACGGTTGGTGGCTGACGCGGTTTCTATGCTGAACGTGTGCACACTTCCGTTCACTGAAAGTCGAGGGCAAAAGTGAACTATTCCATAACAAGGACAATAAAATGCAAATATTTCCAATTTCATTAAGATGGAGAAGGTGCAAGATGGTAGGATATTGGAACGTATCGCATCTTGGAGTTGCCTGGCTGTGGCTTCTGTATGCTCTCTGGCATACAGAACGTATACGAATGAAATGAAAGAGAATTCCGTTCGTAAGGTGAAAACATTTATTGAAATTTCAACCACAAGGGGAAAGAATATTGCGAGGCCAGGACCAAAGGAATGAGGAATATTTAAAATATTTTATTTTTATATTTTGCAATGGAATGTTTGTGGTCAATAAATGCAGCTTTTGTGAAAATGGAATGCTTTTTGATTTCTCTGTTATTTAACAGAATGATTTTTGTTCCCAGTTTTAGTTGCTTTATAGACGCTATTGTCTTTAGGAATCAGTATAATATCAAGGTTTTCTAAACTTTTGTTAAGCGCTGGACTAAAATCCGTTCAGTACGGTAGATAGATTTTAATTTCTCATTCAAATATTCTTCCCTTCGTATATGTTGCTGACCATCGAATATTATACAACCCATCGAACTATATACTAAGAACGTAGCAGCCAAAGGTGCTCTCAGACTATAATAAGAGATAACAAAATTTGGACGCCCGAATCGTTTGGCCGCATACTTGATCAGAGCCGACTTATGCCACTCACGGACTATAAGAAACCAAGGTATGACTTTGATGAGTCTGTATACCGGACAGACAAGTCTGGCTCTCCCCGAGTACTGTCATCACTCAATGAAAAAGAAGCCCTAAGGCCGTTTTGAGCTTGCTTAATAAAATAGTCACCTTATCAGTTTACAATTGCCTCAGATATAGGCTAACATATCTAAGGCAATATTTTCTAAGCCTATTGCCTGATTTTTGGCAATATTTTTAGCCGTCACAGATGGTTTAAAGACGAAGAATGAAAGAGGAGCAGGAATCTTCTCAGATGAACTAAGTATAAGCCGTTCATACCGACTGGCAAATTAGTGCATCGTTTTCAAGGCAGAGTTCCACGTGATTAAGATAGCGGGTCAAACTGTTTTAGAGAAGGAACTACATCCGAGCAATAGAAATTAACGTCTGTGTGAATAGTCAAGGAACATTTAAAGCGATTAACTGAAACTGGTAAACTCCAAAGTCAGTCCATCTCGGCATTGAGAGCGATAAACCACCACACAGTTCTGCTGTACCAGGTTCGTCGACATTTTGGTAAGGAAGGGAACGAGGTAGCGCATAATATGGCCAGATGCGACTCTGAAATGGAGATACTATTAGCTGATCGGCCAAAAGATCGGGTATCTTTGCAAATGACTTCCACAGAAATTGTAGGTATGCAGAGGAAGTAGAATCTGTGGAACATTCCCTCTGTTACTGCCCAGCTCTCAAAGAACGCCGCTATTCTTACAAACACGTTCTTTGACGGCTTTGAAGATCTATAGGAACCATACCTCTACCAGATTCAAGAAGATTCATCAAAAGATCCGAATGGTTTTGTTAGTTGCATGTACTATAAAAGGGTAGTCACAGTGGCCCTTACTGGCTTCTGGGTGAAAATTACATAAAAAGTTAACTATATAGCCTAACATAACCTCAGTGGTATATTTAGGTCGATGTAACTACACGCACGCTTGAATAACTAAATGATTTTGTGACTGTAGTTACTTAAAAAAACTCCGCAGATTAGTTGGAGTGCTTCTGGGCGCTTTATGACGAAGCGACACATTTTTATTTTTCCTCTATAAAATCATACACATTTCGATTTCCGTCACAGTGTCAGACAGCCACAACATATTGTCTCTCTTCCTCAGGAACTACTAATGGGATAGAGCATAGACCACAGTTTTACTGTAGGTCACTCACAGTGCGTAAACGTAAACGTAATATTATATAGGATCGACAAAGGTGCAGACGATTTTGCTGCGATTTTAGCCTTTCGATGCTTAATCCCCTTTCAATATTTATTTGTCTGTGATATCGGTAGATACTTTTCGATCGCAATATGAAAAGCATGTTTGACGGCTTAGGTCTAGGGACCATTTATTTTCCTTTTGGATTATTGAAGTGAAGTTAAAGTATGTAGGTAACTTTGGGTCTTATTCACGTTTGGTTTGGTGTTTATTCCAAGTTTACAGATTATGTTGATGAGGTTTGCATAATAACCGAAAGAATAAGGTTGTGCATAGAAGCTGTTGAAAAGAGATTCCTACCTTGCGATGCTGATGTGACTCGCAAAGATCATAATTATAAACACCAGAATACAATGTCGAACATCACACTTCTTCTAACGGAGCATACATACTCCATGCTAAAGTGGTTTGGTTATGTTAAACGAATGTCCCCAATTTGGATTTTAATGCATGCTTGAAATCCGAGCGCCGCCTAGGCTCAATATGATTATAGATCAAATCTGACATCTCTCTTTGGATTTAGAGTCGGCTTAGAAAGATCGAGAGTTATGCAAGGTGGTGTCGTGTATATTAGGCTTTCTGATAGTTCTATCAAACACCTCCCTTCACACTTTGTTATTAAGAATCTATGATTCCTTATGATACTTAGAGCAAACTGCTGTGTTAAGTCATACATATTCAAGCTTAAGACCTGTTTCCTGTCTCGGCGTATAAAACTTTACAAATTTCAAGCTCTTCGAAGGAATGTATTTTGCAAATAGTCTTCCGCAAGTCAAATAAATTTACCAAGTTTATGCAAACTTTCACGCACTATTACTATACTGCAAAATTCCACAAAAAAAAAAGAACAGCAACAACAAAGTTCACATGGCTTTCGAACATACTGGCCATAGTCTCTAGTAGAGCAATGCGTTCCTTCTACTGGCAGAAAACTCCTCACCATACGTTCACATTCTTCAAGAACTGTACATAACTCGCTTCTGCCACTTGACGTTCATATATTCAATTTCATTTTCCTTTCTTTCCTTTAACAAAATTACTTCAAGCAATCATCCGGATAACTAACTTTAAGTCTTTCTCTTGTTTCCTAATAGCAAACATACACACATGTGTGCCATCGACCCAATCATGTTTTGACATAGAACATAATAATGTATCTATACACTACACAATTCAAGTTTATTAAATACTTCTTCCGACCAGTCGACTGGACATGGACACGAAGAACAGCTCCCTTCAACCAGACTACACTGAATTCCACTACCCCCTGACGGTTTGAGCGTTTATGAGAATTTTCTCATTTGTTTCCGATTCCCGGAAGCCAGGACAAGTGAATAAAATAATAAAGTGCACGACTGAGTCGCATACGAAATTTGCTCGTTCTTTGCATGTTTGGTTGGATTGCGATACATACACGATAAAATAAATACTTTTTAAAATACTATAGGAATAGATTTAAAAAAATGATTGCCTGTTTAGCAATGTTTGGGCCATCTTGTTGGTTTTTTTTTAAATGGTATAAGAAACACTGTTTAATAATTTTTCAACGCTGGTCACTTTTGTGAAAAGAGTGAACCCTACGATTAATTATGGAATATTGTTTTTTTCAAATGACACAGGTTCGTCTACTGATGAACCACCACATCGCATCGTGGCGAAAAGCATTTTGGGGCACAGGTAACCAAGATACAATATTATGTTTTAAAAAGTTTGCTATCACTTCTCTCATATGCATCGGTTGTATGGTGGAACAGGCTTTCGCGGAAACGTGTTATCTACTGCTTCATTTGACAAACTTCAAAGAACGGTTTGTCTGAGCTGCACAGGGGCCTTCCCTAGCACTCCGGGCTCTGCTCTAGATGCTATGATGTATGCTGAAAACCATCACTCGGTTAAAGAGAGGTGGCTTTTGGTACCACCCGCACTGGAATTTTGAAGAACTTGTGCGAGAATTATCCTTTGACCCCTGTCTTATGCATATGTCTGAGGCAATGACACCAGAAATCCGGTGCCGTGAAACAATGTCGAAGGAAACGTCGAATCGTGTTTATTCCATTTTGATCGGAAATAATGTCGTGATTTCAGAATTAACTAAAATCTCGAGTTGGAAATTTTGTACGAACACAATATCTTTCTCTTACTATCTAGAGAACGTTAAAAATACTGAATACCTTCGTTGTCCATATCATATGCTGTTTCTAGTTTGGTCGTGCAAAATGACATCATAAAGTTATTACATCTTCGCTCCCCCATTCCAACTGACCATCCTGTCATCCGTTTCTGTTCCTTCCGTTTCATCATAGAAAGTACGACAATGATATCTGAAAATCAGCATAATATTTATATTGAAAATCATCCAGAAGATAGACATCAATCCGAACAACAATTTTGTTGTAGTCGCTGAACTTTCAATTATTACAACTTTAATGATTCATTGTCGGTATGGGCTTTCAAGCTCCATAGGAATTGCATTGAATACGATAATGGAAATGACGATAGACCGCCTTGGGAATAGCATTCAATTAGCACAAATTAGAAAAGTTGTCTGTCAATTTGCTAGCGAAAAAGAGTCGCACAAGCTTTTGGTGAACCAGTTGTCGTTTAATTGCGGAAGATGGTCCGTCTCGTCAAAAAGAAGAAGCTATGATCGGAAGAAGTATAATCACATTACTGCGATTAAGAAGCACGAAATGAACTTAACAACTTGTCCCAAAGGAAAGCAGAAAAAAAAAGCTTAAATCGCCCCAATAAACAGGACAACGGACTGAATATCTTTCGGAGTAGATATCATTATAACAAGTCTTGTCCAAATTAATGTTTTCATTGATTTGTAAATTAGGGAAAGCGAAATTCAATTAAAATGTAATTACCGAGACAGGAAAATATAGAATCTGTTGCGAATTTAACTCTTTTTTGTCCTTTCTCAGTCCTTAGTATTTTGGGAGAGAGTTATTGAACATTACCATCGACATCTAAATATCTAATGAGTGAGTACTCGACAGAATATATAACTTGCTTAAACTGTCTGCGTTAAAAAATGTGTTTTAGAAGCTAAGAAAGTTGAAAACCTACCCGACGCGACGCGTTCTAGTCCCCACTCTGGCTGTAGGGACCATACATTTGGCATGGAGGTCCATTATTTGCTCAAGAAGTTCACTAAATTAAGGTTTTTGAAAATTCAATCTCTCAGGGTTAAAAGGGGGCCCAAAAACCATTTTTTCTTGAAAGGTATTGAAAAAAAAAAAAAAAAAAAATTAAATGAGTATCTACCAATACAAAGGACATAGTGCAGCCTAAACTGCTTGACCTATAGAAGCTTAAAATTGTTCATGTTAGCTATTTCAGGAAGATATTTTGAAAAAGGAGGGGGTAAACTTTTTGTTCTTTTACGAGAGCATTGAAAAAATGTCTGTTATAACGAGATGTGAACAGGAAGACGGGTAATTGCTGACTGACAATTTCTCTTTATTAAGTCATATATATAGATAGTTTGTTGTCTCTATAACATCTCTACCAGACTAATTAAAAGAATAATTTATTATTTTATAAATATAACTATATACATAGGTATATCGATATCCATATTGAAATATTCATATAAGAAGTCAAGTTTTTTAATTAAATTAAGTTAAAGTAAATTTAAATTAATTCAAAATTCACGTGTTTTAATTATATGTAATTCAATAATATAATTGTTTTTGGAATGATTCACTAATTACTTGTCTTAGCATGTAAATCGTTCAGGAGCTTTCCTTATCCGGTTGGAACGTCGAAGGCTGTTCTCGTTGTTTTCAACTGGTACCTTTGGCTCTGCAGCTTCTAGCGCAGACCCCTCGTATGCAGATCCCTCACCGCTCTGCTGTTGCTCTTTGATAGATGGTTCAACGTTCTGTGACGACTGGTTGCATGGTTGCTTGATAGTTGAATCTAATATAGGACGTTGTATGTCATCGATTTGTTCTGTTCGTCTTCTTCGATTTGATTCATTTGCTTGCTTGCTTTAAAGCACACTTTTCGCAAATGCCCTTTTTTCTTGCAAAAATAGCAAACGGTTTCTTTTTGCGAACATTGATTTGCCGTATGCGATGCCTTGCCACAGCGAAAACATTTTTTTGTTTCTTCGTTCTTACCGTGAGTTTTTTTATTTCTACCGTACGTTATGCTGTGCCGTTTCCCTTTGTTTTTTTCTTGAATTTTGCTAAGACTAGACCTCTCGCTCTCTCCTCCATACTGGTGCATTTCAACACCTCCCCTTTCAGCGCTCTCATAAGCACTTGCTGTATTTACCGCATCATCCAATATTAATATTGTTTTTTCCAACAACCGGCTTTGAATTTTTTGATTCCGTAGACCAAATACGAATTGATTTCTAATAGCCGTGTCTAAATGTGCTCCGAAATTGCAACCGACAGACATTCTACGTATAGGGCAATCAGATATTCTGCGCAGTTTTCATCCATTTTCTGCTTCCGCATATAAAATCGATAATTCTCTAGGTTCTAGGATCTCATTAGGTTTGGGATCAAAGTGACCCTCTAGAGTTTCTACAATTTCTTTATATTCGATTCCTTCTGGTGTCTTCGGAAGCAACTTATCACATAATACATCATAGGTCTCCGCACCCGTATAATGTAAAATGAGCTGACGGCGTTTCCTTGCGTCACTGTTGTACAAATCCATAGCAGTTTCAAGGCGTTTTACCCAGCGAGCCCACGAAGTAATTTTTGGATTAAACGAGTCAAAATTAAACACCGTCGTGGTTTGCACCTGTTCGCCACTTCTTCCTTCTCCGTTATTCATTATAGAAAAATATTTAAATTTTACTTGTACTGTAAAAAGCTAAATTAACTTGTTTGCACACGCGCAGTTATTCTCTCGTCGCCAACTGTTATAACGAGATGTGAACAGGAAAACGGGTAATTGCTGACTGACAATTTCTCTTTATTAAGTCATATATATAGATAGTTTGTTGTCTCTATAACAATGTCTTACATCCATAACGAAATATATTGTTGGGAAATATCTAGGAAGGCGGACCGATAAAAGGAATCAGCTACCCCATGGTGAAAAGCAAACTATAATAGTCCACCTAGTAGCTCCACAAGTTTCTGGAGAAAATTTGTAAAACGTAGATACTTATAACTATATCGTAGGTACCTATAGTGAAAAAAAGTTATTATGTATTTTCGTCGAGGAAATCGAAATAGCCAGTTCTGTTATTTGAGCACTGTAATATGGTTCTATATAGACAAACGCAGGCTTTGCGTTTTCCACGTAAGAAGATAATTTGCATTGAACATTTTGTCGAATTTAAGGTATTTTCAATATCAAGATGAGTTTTTTTTTGTATTCTTTGCCACATTTTGCTTAGTATTCATCCATTGATCTACTATGCACCGCCTTTGTAGCATTGAACGGTATAGAACGACATTTTCCGAATCTATACAGATCGTCCGATAAAGCTTGTTTACCCTCTACAGGATTTCTATTCTTAATAAAAATAAATATGGCTAAATGGCTTAAAAAATACCTTTTTCTCGCAACACATTTGCATCCTTGTTTGAAGTTACATTTTTTGTAGGTATATTAGCTTCAGCTCGGGTCGGTACGCATAATTTCTTCGCACTTAACGAAGCACTGCTCCTGTATGCTGTTCTACAGCTGTGGTCAATTTATTCGAATAAAAATAAGTCAAAACTATGACAGGGGTTTTCGTTGCTTTGTTTACTAGACTTCCTGAAGGCCTTTGATAATATAAATCATGAAATCCTGTTTTTAAAGCTTAAGAATAACTTTGGTTTTAGCGAGAGGGCATCGAAATTGATAAATAGTCTATTTTTGGCAGATCGTAAAGGGATATTTCAGGTGAAAGCTTTTCATCTTCAAAAGAAATTATGCAGGGAGTGACTCAAGGGTCAATATTAGTACCGATACTCTTCTGCATGTTCATAAATCAGTGTGTAAATATGCTTCGGTACACCTGTATGCAGATGATATACAACTACTCTTAGCAAAGTCCTTCACCAACATAAATGAACTTGCTCTTCTTATAAACGAGGAGTTAAGACATATTCACAATTGGTCAGTAGCCAGTGGGTTACTACTAAATCCTATAGAATCACAGATAATTCGCATTTCAAAAAATTGTTTTAATTTGTGTCGCTTACCTGATGTACATCTGAATAAGAATAGTCAGTCATATAACAGTGTTGTTCCTCTACATGTCGACTTTAATTGTCGACTTTTCAACGTAGACAATCGCGTCAAAAATGTCAACAACGTCGACAATGTCGTAAATGTCAACAATATGTCGACAATGTCATCAATACCTTTCAGATCTGTCAATCTGTCATTCATCTGTAAACTTCAATCGAGAAAGTATATACTTTTAAGAATTAATTAAGAATTTCTTTTCTTAAAAATTAAAATCCTGTGTATCATTATATATAAAACTATAAATATGTCTGGTCTACCAAAAAACAAGGCTTTTGAGGATCTTCTTGGTTTTGTTTTGGTGAAAACAAACAAGAAATACTTTGCAGGAAAAATCTTCAAAATACTTCTGAAACCCGTCTTCGCAGACACAGGTAAATAATAGTGTATTTTAATTTCCTTTGATTTACCAAAAAATTAATGACCAACACAAACTATTCTTTTAGATGACTGTTTCTGTTACAAATATTGGTGAAGGTGACAATCAGAATGCAATGGCTATCAATACTCTTGTGAGTATTTTTTTTTTTTTTTGTGTTAAACAACATAAACTTACTTTGTTTTGTTTTTAAATAAATATATACGATATTGAATTAAAAGTTTATATACAAAACTTGCTTCTTTTTTAATGATTTATTAGGAAACTTTACAGGAAAAATTAAGAAATTTGTTCTAATAATTATCTACATTGTCTACGTTGTTAACATGGACATGTCGACAATTGTTTACGTTCACTCTAAGAAAAAATCGTGTAATTTTACTATCATTAAGCGAGGAATCTACTTGCCTACCATAATTGCAGTAATTTTACGCACGTATCAATTTTAAATATTTAATGCGTAAATCTTAAACCTTCGTTGTGTAAATTCACACATAGATTTTAAATATAAATGCGTATTTCTACACTCAAGGTGTTCAAATTAAATTTACATTTACATAATTAATGTTTAAAATCCAACAGAATTTCAGAAAGAAATGCTTATAAATCAACATAAAATGTGTAAATTTAAACCTTTTATGTTTAAATTTGTAGCAAAATTCGACATACAATGTGTAAAATCCAACAAAATTGTGTATGAAGAAGCTTAAAATTATACTTTTTTATGTAATTTTGCTTAAATTCAATATTTAATGTGTAATATTAAACAAAATAGTACATCGTCAGAAAGTATATTCAAAACAATTCAAAAACAAGTAAAAGTGTTATCATCGGCCTTGATATCCTCCACTGCAGTGAACCTGTCTAAACGAAATAAAACAATCCAAAAATGCTTAAGATATTTATTAAAAATTATTCGATTTAACAAAAAAAAAAAAAAAAATACTTCCGTAAAGAAAGTAAAAAACACTTCTTTCACTAAAAGATGCCATGGAACTTGGGAGCGCAAAAGCTTCAACCGCTTCATTCAATGGTCTGATCACGTATGAGCTCGCAAATGCACCGTCACTCACAATCGAATTGCAAAATTACACATAAAATGTGTAACTTTCATCAGATTGGTGTAAATGGGTGTTGGTCTTTAAACACTGTGTGTGTAAATTTCATAAGGTGTTTATATATAAACAAAATTTGTTTATTTATAAACATTTTGAGAGTAAAGTTTAAACAATAATAGAATATTATTCAACAAAAGTTGTTGAAAAGTACACAAAAGGAGTACATTTGCAACAAATGTTTGTAATATCTAACATTATGTGTTTAAATTTTATTTTTACCTATTGTCGTGTGTATAAACACGCAACTTGCCTATTTTTACATTAAAAATTACATACATTTTCATAGTAATTTTACACGCATTTTTTAGAGTGTTGAGTTGTCTACACGTAGACAATCGTGTAGTCTACATTTTTAGTCTACATGGCACAACACTGGTCATATAGTCATAGTCAGTTTTGAGTCAGTCAGTCTTAAGTTCTTGACTATAAAATTAACCGAAACTTGTCTGGTTACTCGTATAATCATACTAACGTGAGCATTGGCTGTATCTATATGGATGCCTGCGCAAATTGTGAATCAGTCCTTATTTTACTCCAGAGGAAACAACGAAAGCTGGTAATTTCATTAATCTTACCAATCATAATATATACTGAGGTGGCCTACACTTCTACACTTCACAGTCACTTTTGGCTTTGAAAGACACGACAGTCTCGGTAAACATCGAGTAAACACTGTGCGTCTAGGAAGATGTTGTGCTTCGTCTATACTGATGAGCCCACCCACCGGGGCGAAACGCATTCTAGACCATTCTGCCACACATTATCAATATAAATTATAAATACAGAATGTCCGTCTTACTTCTATAACAGACTTAATTTCACTCGCTTCTCAAGAACTATCGGCCTTATTCCCTCTCGATGTAATTGGGTACCTTAATTCTTCACGTTTATTTTTCATCCATACTGTTCGACTTTGGAACTCTTTGTCCTCTCAGATTAAAATTATTTCATATCCCTACAAATTTTAAAAGTGCTATCCTACAACATTTTTCCAACTCCAACTCATTCCAGTAAATCTGAATCCCTTTACTTTTCCACCTCAAACTTATCTCTTTCCATGTCTGACTGCTGAGATTAAGATTTTAATGTTAATTAGATTTAAAGTATTTGTTTAAATTTTTCTAAAGTACAAACTCTAAGCTAAGCACTATAAAAGAGCAAATCTTGTTTTAATGTACAAACCCAATAAACGAAATAAGCACAATAATTTGTCACGGTTCTCCTCACAACGCTAGTCAAACCTAACATAACTTGTGCAAACAAAAAAATGTTCACATTTGAGTAACACATTAGAAGCTAATTCGATAAGTCAGCTGGAATGTGTACCTTAGTTGGCTGACTTTTACTTGGCTAACAATCCGGGGTTTAACCAACCATTTTTCCAGTCAGCTCGGGCCCTATCGTGCTCCACTTACGCATACCAAAGTAGCTGAGCTTGCATCGTTATCCCTAAGAAGGGACTCAAAGACTCGTCATTATTGTCCATATACTCCCACATGATCTAGCCACTAATCATACTGAGCCATATCATCACAAATCGACTGGAAGCTGCCAACCATCTGGCAATGTCCTCGAGCTGTTCAAACAATTTCTGTCTCTGCTACATTTTTATGTCAAGGTTTAAATTTCAACTTCCAATATTTTCTTTTTGCACTCTATTGACCATCCCATAAGATACGAGGGAATTTTAGGAAAAAAAAAAAAAAGTCGCTCTATTCAATGACTCCAAAATGCTCGTTCATTGACGACCATTTAAAATAATGTTCCAGTGCTTGTCCTCCACCTACTTCCTTATCAATCGGTTCACTTCCCTTTACTGCAGGACACGGAAATGCATCGTGTGTAACATAGTCATCGTTGTCCTCGCCCCAAATTCATGAGAAGTGGAAACTCCGTACCCATGGTCAGAGCATCCGATCAGTAATCGATTTTACGTAAATTTATTTAACAGAATTCATTCCCGGTGACACTTTTTCTCGCCTTATACTCTCTCACCAATCATTAGCAGCAGCCATCCGAATACTGTTCTTTATGTTGTTATTCCGGTCTACGGGTTACATGTAAGTATAATGGGGCCATACAAATGGAAAAGCACCTCCTGGACCAGAACACGATAGCGCTCATCGAAATTGATTTCAATAATGTCCTCGTTATCGTTAAATTAACAAAAAAATAGCCAATCCATTGTGTTCCTTTATTTATTTTTTTTACATTGTTGCATCACTCTTGTAAGGATGTAGACTTCAGATATGAGAGTAATTTTCACGTTGCGAAATTGCACAAGCAGGACACCATCGTTGTGCATGGTGATCTGGGCCGGGGTAAGGTTGGATGCGGTTGTGGTGAGACGCAGGAACCATAATTTGCTTCTGTAATTTTTATTACTTAACCCGGAACAATGGGGAAACCGTGTTTATAATTTAATATGTTTTCTTTTCATGTCGTTGGCGTTGAGAGCGGGTCCACTTTATCTGAGGCTCTGATATTATGAAATATTTACGATACAAAGGATTTATGTGGAATTCAAAATTAGTTTACATTCATTGGAAAATATTGCAGTTGAATGGAAAATGTAGCTCGTAGCTTGCATGTGGTATTTTAAAATCGTTTCCCGCTACATAGTTGGACAAATGTTTTGCCCTTTATCAAAAATGTATGTACCTACATATTTTGTTTCCAACTTCATGGGTAATGCTGAAGTACCTATAACGTAGAGAAATAGAATTGACTAGTCCATATTAATATTTACTGGGTAAAGTTTTTTTTTTTTTTCATTTATTCCATATTCGTTTATGCATTTTTTTAACCCCTGACTCGGCATGTCGAACTTAAAATATCTATTCCACAAGTGTTATAACACCTCTCAATGCATACACCTGACTCAGGTATGGAAGACGTATCTAGCAAAGGCCAGCTTATACGGAAGCTATATTATAGAAGCTATTTATAACAATTGACAATCCAACGCCAAATACTGGCAAATGTCAAGGAAAGTCTTTGTTATGTTGATAATTGTGGCAATTTTGTTAATCTATTGTTGGCAAGACTACCAGGAGGAAAGGTTATACGAGGTTATACTTCGATTCTGTTTTTTGATTATGTTTATTTGAACCTTTAGAATTTTATTGGTCAAGTCGAGAAGATGATATCGGCCAAATGGGCGCCGTCACAATTTATTGCCATACGGGCTAGTTTTATGACATTTTTCATCACTTCGCCGAGAATTTCGGGCGACAGATTCTCGCACTCGTGTCGAATGTTGTCCTTGAGGGCTTCTAGGGTCTCGGGCTTGTTCACGTAAGCACGGGACTTCAAAAAACCCTATAAAAAAAAGTATGGAACGGTTAAATCAGGCGATCTTGCGGGCCAGTGCAAATCGCCAAAACGAGAGATGAGGCGACCCGAGAACGCCGCCTTCAGAATATCGCGCAGTTTGTGCCGTTGCTCCGACCTGTTGGAACTACATGTCCTCCAGTCCTAATTCGTCCAATTGCGGCAGAAAAAACTCGGTTAACATGGCCCTATAGCGCGCACCGTCCACTGTTGTAGTTTGACCTGCGGCGTTCTCGAAAAAAGAATGTCCCGATGACTCCTCCAGCGTGAACAGCGCCCCATGCAGTAACTTTGAGCGGGTGTAATGGCTCCTCGTGCATTACTCGTGGATTTTCGGTGCCCTAGAAGCGATAGTTTTGGTTGTTCACGTACCCGCTGAGGTGGAAATGAGCCTCATCGCTCATTATGATTTTGGTCGAAAAATCGTCCACTTCGTCCTCGAGATTGAGGATGGCTCTTTGACCAAAATTCGCCTAAGGGACGATCGGCTGATGGCTAATTGCGAGGCACGGCGACAGCTCGACATCCTCGGCAACAGCGGCACAACGGGCGCTCCGTTTTCCGGGCCCGGCCACCACACTCTCGTGTGGTCCCATACTCTTCAAGGTTGGTGGCCAAACGGCGCAGTGTTTGCGCAGTCGGTGTCGGACGGCCGGGGAATCGGCGACGGAATTAGCGCTGCGCCAACACTACAGACGAATTGTTACGCAAAAAAAAATAGACACGATTATTCCGCGTTCTTGGGGAGTGTATCGCTCCATGGCTTGTTCACTTGTCTGTCTAGTCCACATAATGTCAAAACAGATTTGACATTGGCGGCCATTTGCAAAAATAAGAGCATCTTCCAATAGGGTGATCTCTTTTGGCCCACCTTGTATTTAGGTTGTGCACAATTTAACAATGATCAGAGATAGTGGTATTATTAGATACTGTCCAATTTTCAACTAAAATCGAGCAAATGCTAGCTCATCGCCCTAAGATCAACAGACTCCACGAAAGTTCAACAAGTTCAAGATTTCTTTTGAGATGGAGAAAAAGAAGTATCATACTTACTGCCTATTCTTGGAATTATTAAGTTCGTTTCTAAAGGGTGTCCGATAATTCAAGCAAAATTTTAATTTTGCGCCAGTTAATAGTACAGTGATGCTAACGGAAAAAAAGATAACAATGTGACAGCTGCCAGTTCGGTGTTATTAAAAATGGAGTGCTATACGAAAGAACAACTCATTTTCATTGTTAAGCAATATTATTAAAATAATGAAGGTTTGTCAGCTACAGTCCGCAATTTTCGAACAAAATATGGCCGTCATAGTGATTTAAAACCATCAACTATGAAGAAAATAATTGAAAAATTCAGGGAGACTGGATCAATTAGTGATCTTAAACACTCTGGGTGTCCTGTCACAAGTCACAGAAAACATCAAAGCAGTTAGCGAGAGTAGGTATTGCTGACAGCCCAAGCACATCAATTCGGCACAGTAGTCAAGAATTGGGCATTTCGAGAAGCTCTCTACAGCGAATTCTCACGAATGACTTGAAAGTTCATGCTTACAAAGTTCAATTGACTTAAGAACTGAAGACTACTAATACTGACCTGACCATGCAGCGCGAAAGAGAGTTCGTTGAATGGATTTTGGAACAACAACAAGTGGATGCTGATTTTTCGAACAACATCATCTTCAGTTATGAAGCTCATTTTTATCTTGATGGCTTCGTTAATCGTCAAATTTGCCGCATATGGGGTTCAGTATGAGTATGAGTTTTTTGTTTTAATCTGAGGACAGTGTATAGTGCTCATTTGCACATCGAATAATGTAGTATTGTTGCATACCCGTGAACGCAGCCAAGAACTCGTTGTCAGTCTGACAGCTCCCGGCTGTCAATTCTTTTTCTCTTTTTAGTATTCCTTTTTGGATTGTGAATAGAGAGAAACGTGGTCTACGAAGAGGTTAAGTGGCTTTTCATTCCTTGGGATTTTCCTAATCCTTTTGGCATTTTATTACATCGAGAAGCACCCCAATAATTTAGCGAGAGCGCAGGCAACAGTATTAAACAATTGCTAATTATTATTACTAGCGAGCCGCTATATCGCTAACTTAAACGCACGCATAACCAGCACAACTTTTATTAATTATATGTGGTTGTCTTTGGTTACTATGGCTCTATGAACTCATCAAAGGGAACTCATGCTTGGCTATAGCATACTCAAGAAGATAACCAACTTGTAGAGATATCTGGTATGGAGTAGGGGAATTCTTTAGACAATCATGTAGCAAAGTTAAGGTTTTAAGAATTCTCTCATGAAATGTAATCACCAACAACTGTGGAACATAAAAGTCAAGAACTGTCAAAGAATGCATCATGGTTTAAAAGTTATCCTTATTTGAACATCAACATTATCTCATCCCCTATCTTAGAAGCTTATAGCAACTTCAGCTATACTAACTCGCACTATATTGAAAAGATGTAGGTAGGTAGATACTATTTTAGTGAAAATATTTTTGACACTTCTTTGGTTTTGTTACAATTTATTTATTTTTCGTCGCTCTGTGGAAAAACAATCCCATTAAAAAGGTCCAGCAACAGTAAGTTGTGATTATAGCATTAGATCCCGAATTCAGTTTCAGTAGTTGCATCCTTTTTATGTTGCATTGCTGACTTCCTCATTATTTCACAGAAGGATGACAAATGTTTTTAGAGTTTCTCACTGGCGAATAATTGTAGTCAAGATGGTGTGCTGTTGATGACGGTGCACCACTTTGGAATTTGTATGAGAACTTCTGAATCTTAAGGAAGTGCGCATCGTGTCGCCGAACCAAAAAAAAGCTTGTTGAATAGCGGTGCTGTAACAGTTTGATGTCAAGCAATGGTCTTAAATGTTTCTTAAATTTGAACAAGGAGGCATTCGTGAAACTTTTGTGTGGAAAAGTTTCTTGTCATTGCATATACCTTTGATAGATTGTTTCCAGTATGATACGACTACGTTTGGTTTGGGTGGTTTGGTTTGGGGTGGATATAGTCATAGACATAGTGGATAGTTTTTAACTCTAACCGCAGGTATTCTGGTGGTATTCAGCAAAGTATTTAAAAGCTTGTGTATGGATATAATTAATGTGAATTGATGCTTTGTCGATGAGCTTATTTAAACAATTTTTGGAATATCATCGTAATGTTCCTCTTTGCGGCATAAACACATAATTATATCTGCAGATCGTTTCAGTTGTAGCCAGCTGTATGACATGGACATTATTCCACCCGACTCACAAACAGATATTTAGCAACCAAAGCAATTAAACTTATCCAATGCTTATAATTTTTGAAATTTATTCTCTCATCTTATTTGCCCACCATTCCAATCAAATAACTTGAAGCCACATTTACAATCACAGGTTTGGCAACCGACCAAACGTTACTCCAGAATCCTCTACCTAGAATGTCATTACAATCAATACATGTGCCGGCAAATGATTTGGAGTTTAGGGCTCGATAAATCAATGTCTTGAATTCAGGATCTTCTATAGCCACAGCCAATTTCCCAAATTCCGAGCTGGTCTCCAGTTTTTGATGTACAACTGCTGACAAGTCAGATACGGATATCACCCCAAGGCAATCGGCAATAAAATCTCCACTTATCACTGGCGAACTAGATCTAATTTGTCCCGCTGACTGCTTCTTCAGCATGTTGTGATTAAATTCCGCAGCCATCTTGGCCAAATGAAGAATAATACGTTTCGCGTCAATTCCTCGGCGATTAAAGTATTCAACTAAATCGTGGACCTCCTTAACATTGACAAAGTCCTCAACAAGTTCATTAAAGTCCAGATCATCAATATAACGAAGACCGGGACGGACACTTGGATCGGTGGCGACATACTTTTGACCGATTAGAACAAGTTGTTCCATCGGTATATGTCTGGCAATGTCATCAATATCAGACTGAAGATCAGCCGAAATAGCGACAGCTGCCAATAAGACACAGAAAATAGCTTTATACATCATACACTACCAATTATTGTGGTGAAGTGAAACTGTCAAACTGATTTTACTTGATAGCAGCAGTAGTTTATATACACGGTGTTATCGGCCCTCAGCATTTTTAAAGTGGCTAGTTGCCAGTGTTTATCTCCAATGATATGTTAAATATTTACAATGTTTTATTTAGATTTTCATAATAGTGTCTAGAAGTGGATATTTTGAAATCTATTATTGGCAAATTTAATTAGATACCTCGACCTCCTATACCCCTGACGACTTAGTGAATATTTTACGTGTTTTTATACCCGGTACCACACTGTGGTGAGGGTATATTCACTTTGTCATTACATTTGTAACGCCCATAAGGAGGCGTTGTAGGTATGAGAAATTATATATATTATTGATCAGCATCACTTTCTTAGTCGATCTAGCGATGTCCGTCTGTCTGTCCGTCTCTCCGCACGATTACGGCCGTAATTTAAGAGCTATCGACTTGAAATTTGGTACGTAAGCTTTTATCCACCAAACTGAGGCTAAGTTCGAAGATGAGCAAGATCGGATGAAAACTACTACTACCTCCCATACAAAAATATCAGATTTATATAGCTTTTTATGTTAAAAATTAAATTTAAATAGCTACAGTAAAGATAGCAAGTTTAAACTTTGCACATATTGTTTCAATAATATTTAAAAAATGTTGACAAAAAATGAGCTTGGTCGAATAAAAAGTACTCATACCTCCCATACAAATATATAATTTTTTAATACTAAAATATTTTTTTTATTTTACAATAATATAGTACCAGTATGTCTTACTGGCTTTAGTGCCAATTCGGCCTACCAATATTGACATTCTGTCCCGGGCCGCAAAGCCTGAGCCGTTTTTTTTTTTATCATGCCGACTTTGGATTAAAATACGATTCGTTTTAAAGGCCTTAATATACCTACGTCCTCTCGAAGAGATCGTTAAATCCCTCGATGGTTGCAACATAATTCTCATATGTGGGTCTGGGTAGGTAGATACATGACTATATGAGGAAAAACCAGCATGATAATATTTTAAATTTTGATATTGATTCGAATTGTGATCAAGCAAGAATACTTACCAGTGGCCTATTTCACCAACTGACAAATTTGTTTTTACAAGTTAATACAAAATCTGTAGAAAAATTACTTACAATTTTGCTTTTAAAATAAATGTGGTGAAACCGAATTTGTCTCTTTTTCTAAGAAAATGGTCAAAAAATGCTTGTAAATACAAATTTGTTAATTGGTGAAATAGGCCACAGACCTTGGTCACAAATCTTCATCATTCTTGTTGTTTTTCCATCTTATTCTTATCACATGCCCCAGCAATTGCAATATCTACGTAGATATGTACATATACAGCCTTATTCATTAGATTTATTTAATCTGTTAATTATCTGTATCTCAGCTAATTCACGTCAATTGCGAAAATGTCATTTTAATTAAGACTTAAAAAATGCATATTCATAAATAATTTTTGCTCGTATACCAGCTAATCAATGAATTAAGGCAATAAGCCTAAAAGTATACCAGCATTTCATATAAAAGTATGCAATTGGTAGAAATATTTGATAAATTCTGACATTTTTCTCTGGAATGTTGTGTGCATGAGATAAGAACGCCATGACGATTTAAGCAAATTGTATTACGCAGTTGGCATCAGATTTTTTTTGAAGGAAATTTGTTATTTAAATTTGGAAAACACTAATTTTTGTTGTGCTAATGAACAAATCAATTACAAATATGTACGATATTTGGTAATGAAATAATAGCATAATAATTATTTCTAGGCTCACCCAGTGGTCGAAATTCAACCACCATACATTTAAACACAAAGCAACGCAACATGCATGCAGAACGACAAAAAAAAAATGAGTATGTGCTTCACCTTCATTATGTACATAAGCACTCTACTGAGGTGAAACTTCACAACAACTGTGTTTTGTTTTGTTTTGCTTTGTTTTGGTTTGTATTGATTTGACCCACTATAAACCATCCATTTAAAGAGGAAATAAATAAAATTCCTGGAACTCGATTGCAGCGCCACCTACCGAGTCCAATTGTGAATCTAAAGTTGAACCATCCAGGGACCGTGCAAGTCCGTACGCGTGAAAGAAGTGAAACTTCTTAAAAAGTATCGGATCGCCATATACCTACGCAAATGGAGAATGGAAGACAACAAATAATATAATGAATGTGCACCCTCTGCACCGCCCTCCCTTTCCATGACCATGGTACTTGTTCATACAATACTGCTTCTCATTTCCTTTGTTTCCGTCTTCATATGAAATCCAAACAACTACCCCAACCCAACCTTACCCTGTTACCTGGGGTGGGATTCTGTAAAAAACGAAACGAAAACCGCTTTCGTTTTTACTAACCCTGTCTCTATCATACCTGTGGCAATAGACAGAGACTGCTATTGTCGAAACGAAAACGTTCGATCGTTTTCGTCTTACATAATCTGGCCCCCTGGTTTGTACGTCTCTTCTCTTATGACGATTATTAATATACCTACCCCATGCTATACTGACGCACCCCATCCTGCATTGGACATACGATCACTATGTACATACAGCTGCTCCTGCTGACCATAGCACTCACTGAGAAAACAAATCAACCCACGTATGACGATGTGGTTTTGTTTTTGTTTGTCCTGTCGCACGATCGCAAAAAGTAGAATTTCGACTGAGCGAAGGGGAAATATTAATTTTCTTTGTTTGTTGTTGTTGTAACCAATGCAATTTAAAAATATTAATTTACCTATTTTACAAATGTTTTTTTTTTTTTTTCAAATAGTTATTCTTCATAACACATCTATGAGTGGTAAGCTTCAATTTGGTAAAAAGAAAAATGGATTTTGTATTCTTTGAGTAGGGTAAATGACTGTCACAAGAAATCGGGTCGGCTTTTAATATTATAATAGATATGCCATGATTTGAGTCAATGAAAAATTCAATTTAGAGTTAATTTGCTCCTGAATGCTGATGTCGGCATTTAATTTTTTGACACTTGATTAAATGGAAATTAACTTCGAAAAAAGATTATGAATAACGTTTTCTGCAATTAAACCAACATTAGCCCTAATTCAGATTTAATTAAGTGTTGTGAATAAGACTGTAATTCAACAATTTTATTTCTTTATATGTATTTTGTTTTTTTTTTTTAAATATCTTTGCAACATTGTGAAATAAGCTTTTATTTTATTTGTACATAGGTATGTACCTACACATTTTTATTCTATAAAAATATTGTATAATGGCTTCGCTCTCGATACAGAAGTACATAATACAAACAACGCAACAAAGAAACGCTTCGAAAAACGCCATAAAAAACGGCTCTAAAAACGCCATAAAAAATGCCTCAAAAAGCGCCTAAAGTACGCTTCAAAAAGCCGCTCAAAAATCGCCTCAAAAAACTGAGCCTCTGGATGAAGCAGAAAGCAATTTGATAGCTTAAAATATTTGAGTTGGCTCAGAATATTTTTAGGACTGACTAAAAATTATTTGAGAAAAGGCAGTGAGTAAAAGAAAATACAATTTGGTTAAAAGCTGTCCCAAAGCAATTGTCAATGAACTAGTAACAGGTATTTCGCCTAAAACCATCTCGCAGTCTAAGAAAACAATTAAAAAATATGTTCATTGAAATCCATACGGTAGTTTTCGCGCTTTAAGGTAACAACGAAAATTCCTACAGCTTTATATATTATAAAGTAGTATAATAAGTATAATAGCCGTGTTTTATTATGTCCATGATCTGAACCGGATCAGATCAGCATAATAAAACATACCAGGATCATTTTGACAGTGACTTACAAATTTTATGCGAGAAACGGAGTGGTTTGATTGGTTATTGGGTTGTCAATATTTTGTAAGCCACTTTATTTGTATACACGAATAAAATTACTCGCCTAGAAGTATACTATCATACTATCTATTTGAATCATGAAAAATTAAATTTTTTTCATCATCATCATCCTGCTTAATTCAATCAATCTTACGGTGAGTTCGTCGATATATTCCTAAATTTACATAACTCAATATAACTGAAAGGATCTTAGACTAGCCACATTTTCTTTAATTAAGAAAAGCAAACAATTTTCGATAAGATATTTTCAGTTAGGGTAAAAATATCACTAAGCCGTGAGGGGTATAAGTATCCAATTAAATTTGCCAATAATAGATTTCAAAATATCCACTTCTAGACACTATTATGAAAATCTAAATAAAACGTTGTAAATATTTAACATATCATTGGAGATAAACACTGGCAACTAGCCACTTTAAAAATGCTGAGGGCCGATAACACCGTGTATATAAACTACTGCTGCTATCAAGTAAAATCAGTTTGACAGTTTCACTTCACCACAATAATTGGTAGTGTATGATGTATAAAGCTATTTTTTGTGTCTTATTGGCAGCTGTCGCTATTTCGGCTGATCTTCAGTCTGATATTGATGACATTGCCAGACATATACCGATGGAACAACTTGTTCTAATCGGTCAAAAGTATGTCGCCACCGATCCAAGTGTCCGTCCCGGTCTTCGTTATATTGATGATCTGGACTTTAATGAACTTGTTGAGGACTTTGTCAATGTTAAGGAGGTCCACGATTTAGTTGAATACTTTAATCGCCGAGGAATTGACGCGAAACGTATTATTCTTCATTTGGCCAAGATGGCTGCGGAATTTAATCACAACATGCTGAAGAAGCAGTCAGCGGGACAAATTAGATCTAGTTCGCCAGTGATAAGTGGAGATTTTATTGCCGATTGCCTTGGGGTGATATCCGTATCTGACTTGTCAGCAGTTGTACATCAAAAACTGGAGACCAGCTCGGAATTTGGGAAATTGGCTGTGGCTATAGAAGATCCTGAATTCAAGACATTGATTTATCGAGCCCTAAACTCCAAATCATTTGCCGGCACATGTATTGATTGTAATGGCATTCTAGGTAGAGGATTCTGGAGTAACGTTTGGTCGGTTGCCAAACCTGTGATTGTAAATGTGGCTTCAAGTTATTTGATTGGAATGGTGGGCAAATAAGATGAGAGAATAAATTTCAAAAATTAAGAGCATTGGAGAAGTTTAATTTCTAAATATTTGTCAGTTGGGATGATCTTCATTTCATACAGCTGGCTACAACTGAAATCAGGGGTCAGTGTCGACTTTTCAGGTCAAGCGTCAAGTTGGGTTGCTGAAAAAGAGATGGTGGTAGATGAAACCTTTATGGGCCATCAGCTTTTACTTCACCAAAGTGGGTTACTGACACTGGAAGAATTGCCTGCTATCCTAGAGTCAAACAAGGGCACGGAGCTCCAGGTTGTCGGTTGTGCGTGGGGATAACTGCCCAACTAATCAACCAAAAGCATTGTACATCTAATGATTGTATTTGCTGTTACTATATGCAAATGCAAAGCGGAAAAAGAGCAGCGACTTTCGGATTCTGAACACGCGTGCGGTCGAACATAATATGTGAAGGTCATATACAAAGAGATTGACTGATTCAAAGCTTACATACCTAACTACCAGGAAGCGCGATGTTATGGGCCGCATAAAAATAATTGTTATTTTTTAAAAATTTATTATTTTCAATAAAAAAGTTACAGAATATTCATTTTAGACTTGTTTTCATTACTTTCGGAGTAAATAATTTAAGGAGTTATAAAAATCTCGAAAGTTTTATTTTCGAGATCGAGATTTTTGTACTTTCTAGATTTGGTCCCATTCGAGTTAATTTTTGTGATTTTGGCCATTCTAGATTTTAGTCATTCTACTTATAGTTAACGTCATGGCCTCAAAATCTTGACGTCGTACGTACCTACCTATAACAGCGTAATTAACTATAACTATAACTGTAAGTCTAACTATTTTTGACAAATGGATATTTGTCAGTCGTTTGCGAAAGTTGTGGAAAAAACCTTAAGATATTATTTTGTGATTTTCCGTTTATCGAACCTGAGAATCCTTACTCAGTAGTCCAGCACTAAACACTGAGCCAATATATGTACCGCCTGGATCAAGAGGAAATACCATTAGTGCGACATCTGAGGTTTCTCAGAAAAGTAAAGAATTGTGTAACTATTCTATGATAAAATTAAGAATTTAATACAAATCACAATTTTGTAGGAAGAATATCAAAAGCCAAAATTTTATAGCATCGGTTGTAGTAGATTATTTATTTATGATAATGATTAAACATGTTATTGCTTTTTTATTATTTAAATAAAATCTTCAGCTTTTAACCAAGAATTGAAATTGCTCCAGCAACCATCAATCCTTTCTTAGCTGCATTCCAGACTTTGCTGAAAAAGCCTCTACCTTGTGGTCCTTCAGACAAATCGATTGAAACACGATACATCAAAGCCTGGAATTCCGGCTCACTGACAGCATCAACAAAGTTAGCAAAATCTTGGCTATTTTCCAATTTTTCATTAATCACAGCTGGCACTTTCGATGATTGTATGGCAGCAAAGCAATCAGCAGCAAAATCTCCGCTTAACTTGGGCATACTCGACCTAGCCTGGCCAGCTGATTGTCTGTTCAACAATCGTCGATGGAAGTTCTCGACTTTCAATGCCAAATGAGCAATAATACGTTCGGCATTGATTCCACGTTGAGCAAGATATTCGACAATAGGCTGCATTGGCTTGCTTTTGACAAAGTCCCTGATAATCTGCTCGAATACTTTGGGTGAAATTTTACTCATTTCGGAGCTCATGCTGGGATTTTCGGCAATATATTTGTGACCTATTAGGGCCAGTTGATCCATTGGTAGGTGACTTTCTATTTCATCGAAGTCGGACTGCAGATCAGCAGAAACAGCGATTGCTGAGAGCAACAAGCAAATGATAATTGAACGCATCGTTGGAGGCGATTGGAGAGTTTTTTTTTTGCAAAGAAATGAATTGGACTGACTTTACCGAATAGCTGCGTGAGTTTATATACAAGATGTAAGTGGATGTATTATCTTTATATCAAAAGTGTTTGACTGATGGCTTTGAGTAGATGGTAAATATTTTCCGATATTGCAAAACATTTTCGTCCATAGAGGGTACTTATTCCATTGAGATAGCATCCTCTAGAATGCTTTGGAGGTAAAGGTTGTTTGCACAGCAATCATCAAGTTCGAAAGCTCAATTAATTTAGCAAATAATTTAGAAAGTTTCAATTAGATGAAATATATTACGCAACTGTGAAAAATCCCCGTATTGCCCTGATAGTTTTAGAGACGGTGGCGAAAGATCGAGAATAATTGAGCATTTTACCCCCGATTATAGACGGGACATTGAAAATATTGATGAAGGCTGTTAGTCTATATAGTTCGCAAAAGGGGTTATCCGGTTAATTTGAATTTGTACTCAAATGTAATATTTAAAAAATAGTTGGCACAACAGGCGTGTAGACAGACACCCTAATAGGAATTGCTTCTCATAACAATTCGTTTGTGTGAGATTTTTTTTTTTTGGGACGAATGGAAGGACCTACAATTTTATGCCGAGTCCGAAAGGATGAATAGAAAAGTTTTCTACGACAGTTATATTGTTATATGTTTTTCAGACGTTCGTGAGAAGTGGCGCAGTGGAAAACCACTTGTGTTTTTCCGGGGATCTAACCTGGGACCCCTCGCAAAGTAGTCTAACACACTAACCACTGAACCACTGCGCCCACATGTTAACATGTAGAGATATTAAAGTCGGTGTAGACAGTGCAATTTTCACATGACTGCTAAAATTCGTATAGCGGGTATAATACACAGGTTAAAATTAAAAAATACTCGTGGCAAAAGTTCAGCGACATTCAAGCTTTTTGCATACAAAGATTAAAAGAAGCTCAGTTTTTTTGCTTATCAGGTTTTTGCTTAGCAACATGCTGAGATGATCAAGAACAATATGTTCTGTGCCGCATTGCTTTTTTATATAGCCCCACATTGACATTAACATTTAACCCAATAACCCAATTGCAGCTATAGCAAGTCCAGATTCCAGATACCTATGACATTGAGCGGACCTAAAGTTCAACGGCTGCAATATAGAAATAATCCACACTTATCCTTGGAACTTTATATCAATCTCCGGAGAAGATCCTATTTAGCTGTCATTAACTGCTGAAGACCAATGCCTTCGATGTCAAGAAGTCATCAGAAACCCGGCAACAGATGACAAGTGCATATCAAAACGCGCTGGTACTTACATTTTGTAGCACTCAACACAGCTTATACTTACTTACTTAGATGGCGCTACAGTCCGGGGTGGACCTGGGCCTCAACCAACACGCCTCTCCAGTTAGCACGATCTTTGGCTAACCTCCAGTTGCGCACTCCAAGTTGGTTGAGGTCCCCTTCCACTTGTGCGCGCCACATAAGGCGAGGTCTTCCTCTACTGCGTTGTCCCTCCGGGTTGGAATCGAAGACTCTTCGGGTCGGAGCGTTGGTGTCCATTCGCTCTACATGTCCTAGCCATCTTAGTCGACTGATACGTACTTTTCTGACCAGGTCGATGTCGCTGTACAGCTCGTAGAGTTCGCTGTTAAATCTCCTCCTCCAAAGCCCGTCAACGCAAACGGGACCGAAAATCACTCGAAGAATTTTGCGTTCGAAGCGACCAAGGAGATCTTCATCCGCCTTTGATAACGTCCATGATTCTGCGCCATAAAGCAGGACTGGGATGATGAGGGTCTTATATAGAGTCTCCTTGGTGTTTCTCGACAAGGCCTTACTAATCAATTGCCTTCTTAGGCCAAAGTAACAGCGGTTGGCAAGTGTAATTCTTCGCTTGATTTCTGATGTGATGTCATTTTCAGAGTTAATAGCGGAGCCGAGGTAGACAAAGTCCCGAACTACCTCAAAGTTATAGCTGTCTATCGTGACGTTCTGTCCGATTCTTCGATGTTGTGTGTCCCTTCTTGTTGACAGCATATATTTTGTTTTGCCCTCATTCACCACTAAATCCATTTTTGTCGCTTCTGCGCTGATACCTGCAAACGCATCAGTGACAGCTCGCTGTGTTCTGCGAATGATGTCGATGTCGTCAGCGTATGCAAGTAGTTGCACAGACTTTTGGAAAATTGTGCCCCTGGTGTTGGCTTGCGAGTTTCGCACAATTTTCTCAAGAATGGTGTTGAAAAAGTCACATGACAGCGCATCACCTTGTCTAAATTCTTTTTTGACATCAAAGGTCTCGGTGAGATTGTTTCCGACCTTTACGGAGCAGCGGGCGTTTTCCATCGTCATTCTGCACAATCTGACAAGTTTGGCAGGGATGCCAAAACTAGACATGGCTCTGTATAGCTCGTCTCTATAAATGCTGTCATATGCGGCTTTAAAATCGATAAATAGATGGTGAGTATCGATTTGGACTTCTTGGGTTTTCTCCAGGATCTGTCGTAGTGTGAATGTTTGGTCGGTTGTGGACTTACCGGGCCTGAAACCGCACTGATAGGGTCCAATCAGTTCGTTGACAAATGGTTTCAGGCGTTCACACAGTACGGCAGACAGGATCTTGTAAGCGATGTTAACGAGACTGATGCCTCTATAGTTGACATCCAACTTATGGATCGGGCAAACAATGCAACACAGCTTATGCCAAAGAAAAATTCAAGTCATCGAGCACCGCGTTGAAAAGATGACGTTGCTCCACGACTTGGACAAGAGTGTTCAACGTGCTGTGTACCCCAAACAGTGCGTTTGTTGAAAAGCAGTTTTGGCCCAAATGATGCCTGCTACACATACGCAAGTTTGTTCAAAAAGTTCGTGAAACTATAGTGGACAAACACTCATGGTCCCCGTCATCGTGCGGTGCGCACAGACGAGAATGTGGCTGCTGCAGCCGAGAGTGTGAGACTCAATCCACGGTCATCAACTCGCCATCGATCTCAACAGCTCAACATTTCACACACTAGCCTGAGAAGAATTCTGCACAAAGATCTCGGATTATTCGCTTTCAAGGTCCAATTGACTGAGAAATTGAAGGCGCACGACCATCCGCTTCGTTATCAAATCCCAGTTTGGGCCTTAGAATTGGACAAAGATTTTGGACGAAAAATCATCTTTTCTGACGAGGCGCATTTTTATTTCGGCGGCTACGTTAACAAACAAAATTGCCGCATCTGGGGCTCGAAAAACCCTCACGTTTTTGTCCAGAAGCCAATGTATCCGCAGTGAGTGACAGAGTTTGGTGCAAATGGTGGAGTTGGACCATTTTTCTTCGAAAATGATGCTGGGAACAGTTTCGGTCTACGGTGGGTGTTACAGAGCCATGTTAACCGACATTTTTTTACTGAAATTGAAGACATGGAACTGGACACAAATCGTGTTATCAGCCGTCTTGGTGATGTCAATTGGCCGCCTCGGAGCTGCGATTTGACCCCTTTGGACTTGTTTTGTGGGGAACCATGAAGGACTGATATTATACCAACAATCCGGAAACGATTCAAGCATTTAATGTCAATATCATCCAAGCAATCCGTGAGCTACAGCCCGAAATCATCAAAAAAGTCTTGGAGAATTTGAGTGACAGAATGCGCTACTGCGAAGCCAGCGAACGGCGTTGTGGTCAATAATTAATGGGTGTGTTTGCTCTTACTAAAAAAGCCATAATACAAGGACAAAATTGAATTTTATTCATTTTATTGCATTTTTAAAAAGAAACCTGTATTTGGCCCACCCGTAGTTCGAGTTGAATGCGTTGACTTACATATTCATTGGTGGCCATAAGTATTTTGACAAAACTAAAGTTAATTCTACTCATAATTTGAGCTTGCTTCATGTAAATTTTGGCATCAATGGAAAGGTCATTTAAATTCAGTTTGAATGATACAAAACGTTCCTATTCCATTGAATAAAACCTCTCGAGCATGTATGTACCTACCAGTAACCAATTTTTATTTTTTTTTTAAATACTTCTCTCGGAAAAGGCGAACCTATAACGCTTCAACAGCGCCCGAGATGCTTGCAGATGTATGTTAGTTCTCCACTTAAATTGCTGCAAATTGTATACTTCTGGAAATATATCCCCAGGAAGTGCGTTTCAAAGTTTGCTTGTCCTGTAACAAAAAGAGTTTTGGAAAGTTGATGTCCTCGCAGTTGTCAAGTGTACTGCATGGTCATGAGCATTAGCAGCCTGTCTTGTGGGGCGCCCAAAAGTTGCATTTCGAGGGATAATGTCTTTGAGTTCCTCGGAACATCTACCATGGAAGTACGTATAGAACAAGCATATAGGTCAGCGACTTGTCTTCTGTGCACCAACGGTTGTAGAGTCGATGTGAGTGTAGGGTCTCCAATAAGTCGAACTGCTCATCTCTGTATGCTGTCAAGTAGGTTAAGTGAATGTTTCGGGGCCAAGCTCCATATATGGGAACAATATTCCAGACCTGGACTAACCTGTGCTTTGTAGAGAAGGAGAAGTTGCTTGGGGCTAAAGTACCTCTTTGCTCTAAATAGGTAGCTCAACTTAGCGGACGCCGATCTTGCGATATAGGAAATGTGGTCCTGCCATGTGATTCCTGAATTGACTGTGACTCCTAGAAGGTGCATTGAGTCCTTGGGATGGATTGGATGGTCATCCATTTGGATCTGAGGAACTGTTGATCCATTTTTCCTAGAAAATTTTGTGAGCTGTGTCTTGTTCGCATTAAATACACCCAAGTTGTCTTTTCCCCACTTCAAGATTTTGTCCAGATCATCATTTAGAGAACTAATCCATTCTACATCCATTCTTCTTTTATATTTGTCTCGGTTAGGAGGTTTTATCCACATGGATAAAGGTAGGATAAAGTCTATCAAGAGGTCCAGGCCTACACCATCATATATACAGCATTATAACAAGTATGTACATACATTGAACAGAATAAATTACCTTTCCGACCCTTGTAATGCGTCATACATCCCAGCAGTGATGCTATAATCACAATGAACTCGACTTTGAATTCCATGTAGTATTTGGCTATACCTCCTATCGACGTTACAGCATCCACCTCACGTGGTTTCCTATTTGATGATACGACAAAGCCACTCCAATTAATCAAAAGAACACATTCACAATAGTTGCACAATCAAATGACTTTCAAGAATTGTGTGCTGGTGGTGACTGTTGGCCTGAAAACCATTTTTGATTTGAATGGAGAATTTAAAATGTTCATTTTCGAAACGTTCACTCTTCATAATGGCCAACGAATCGTAAACTTTATCTGCCACACACATCGACACACAATATTTTCACCTGACAAACTTTAGTATACCGATTTGTTTGCTCGTATGTTTGGGACTCTGACCAGAGTGGAATAGAAATCCTTTCGGCTATTATAAATTCCCAAATGCTGAACATTCCAACTCAACGTTGCTATATAATGTAGCTATACCTATGGCCAACTATAAGAGGTATGTACGGTTAGACCGATATACTCAGGCATCCATTTATGATGCAACCTTGACATCGAGTTCGACAAAAGTTTTCATTTTTCAAACTATACACCACCGCACAATATTGTGAGAAAGTTTCTCTTTCGATTTTCCTTTTCAAAACCGTCAAATATTGAGGTAAGTGTAAGAACTGACACAAAAAAAAAAACACAAAAAAAAAATTGGTCAAAATGAAAATCGAGAGAACAGCACTCTCAAGGATGCACATGACTCTGAAAGGATGCTTTCGTGTTTGTTACCAAACAAAAAGGTGAAAATTGAATTTATTTAACACACAAACTTTGGGGAGCTATAGTTTTCGAATTGGCAGAATCATTGTTTTTTTTTTGTTGGTTCCTTTATTTTCTGAGCTCCAATTTGAGGAGGGAAAATATTTTGACAATGCGCGAAAAGTTAGTTTTTTTTTTTCTCAGAATTGGAAAATATTTCGCTTGGTTGGATTCCAAATGGACGTCGGGGTTTATGGAGACTAAAGCTCCCCATGGATGATGAGATATGTTGCTAGACAGTTGAGCATTTTACAACTTTGATTGAAAGTTATTTCCGATTGTTTAGATATTGTTGAACACAATCAATTTTTGAACGATTGAAACGAAGTCTAATAGTATCTTACATTATGATGTTCCTTGAGAAAAATCGGATTTTGAACTTTGAGTATTTATCATGCTTCTGTTGGTGGTGTCGCAAGCATTACAGTATATGGGCGCCTTAAGAGTGCAGAACTTCAGGTAGATAAATTGACGTACGCTGACGCTATCTACTCAGCAGGATAATGGCTTTGTTTTTCACATTGAAATGCTGTTGAGACAATAGATTCACCATTGATGTTTGTGATTGTGAATTTTATTTAAAACGATTGCTCATATGAACTTTATAGTAGGTACCAACCTATAGTCGATGATTTCATTACACAATACGTGGACAGATTTTCAGTAGCTACAACTTTAGATATGAGCTCTCGACATGAACTGCTGGTTTTTAAAAGCGGTTTATTGAAGGCGATGAAAATAGATAAGTTTAGTTAAAATAAAAAAAGAATAAAAATACTTTTAGATACTAGTTGGGTACTTAGAAGTTACTGTACGGAACTACAAAGTGGGCTGGGCAACCTCCGAAAAAAAAAACTATTTATGCCTTGAGGTTTTTTTCACTGCACTGCACCACCCTTGAGAAAGTCTTTCAAATATCCGAAGGTATATTTTTACCTAAAATAGCTTTTCAATTTAATCGTTTGGATTCGGCGTAAAAATTGGGTGCCTTTTCTATTTGCTCAAAAAATAAAAAAACGCTTGGACACAAATGGTAGTGTATATAGTGTATACAGTATACAAGATATACGTTTACTTGTTTTATTTAGGTGACTTTTGTACCACTAGTGATTGTAAAATGTGTGGTAACAACAATACCTTTAGAGCGGTAGGTACAGTGACATCGATCTGATCAGAAATGTGCAAATCTGTCGTCTACGATGGCTATGACATGTACATTATTATATAAGAGCGAATGGATACCAACGTTCGCTTACAGCTCCAATCCAGAAAACTCATTATAGAGGAAGATCTTGATTAAGGTGGCGCACACAAGTGAAAAAGGTGCTCAAACAACTTGAAGTGCGCAACTATAGGCAGTTTTAGTTATATAGATCGAGATAACTGTAGAGTAGGGTTGCGAGAAATCATTTGAAGAAAGTAGCTATCGAGCATGAAAATCCCGGACTTTCCCGGACGAAATAGGATCTAAAAAAGAATGCAAATCTAGGACAAAAATGTGCGTTCCAAAAAATATTATTTCATTGCGGTAGGTGTCAAATGCGGTCAATAATTATTATTCTGACACATATGAAATTGTTGAAAAAAGAAGTTCACAAAACTCAAATCTTAAAATAGAGTCAGAATAAAATCAATTTCTGGGATTTTGGAAATTTTGCTTGGGACCCGAGTAGATTGTGTTATTAATTTAAATTGTATATTTTCGGTGGAATTTTGACGTCTTCGAAGTATTATTTTAGGGTTGCAAACAAGTATTATTCCTTTTTGACTACCAAAGATTGTATTACAATAATATTATGTTGGAGAATTCAAAAGCAACAAGTTACGATTCAAAATCGCTACCAAAAAGCGGGAATAAACTTTATATTTTCAAGCTGAGTTTATTTCGAATATCCTTTTCTCTTGTGGATAAAAAAAATGAAAAACCCGGACAATCTAGAAAAACTATTCCGGATGTTCCCCGCATAGGCGAAAAAGAGTACATGTCCGGGAAAACCCTGACGGATTACAACGCTACTGTAGAGGCGTATTGGTTGAAGTTCCGAAAAAACTTCGGTAAAATACCAAGAACAACTTTAAAATATGTCAAGAGAAACAATGCGGAAAAGCAAGGAAAACTTCTCAATATAATACCTACTTCGAAAAATAGCCCATAAATACACCGAGAAATGCACATAAAACTTTCCGAAAATCTCCAAAACTAGCTCCAATTCCTAAACACCCTTATAAATACTGCAAAAGACAGCCTGAAAAAAAAAACACCTCGAAAAACGAACAGAAACACGCTCCGAAAAATCCCGCAAAAACGTTGCAAAAATCGTCTGAGTTAGACCTCCCAAAGAAAAACACAATTAAAAATATTGCTCCAAAAATGCGCACGGGTTCTTCTAAAAAAAAGTCTAAATAAACGTTAACAAAAAAGCGCCAAGAAAAACGCCGCTACGAAAAACGCCTGTAAAGAGTTCCGTAAATGCAAAAAAAAGTGCCAAAATCACTCAATACACAACGCCGAAAAAACGATGAAAAATACCATAAAAAACACACCCAAAACGGTACAAAAGCGCCCAAACAAATGATTCGAAAAGGGTCCAAAAAGCCGCAGAAAACACACCCTAAAACGTTAAAAAAAAACTCTTAGAAAATGCATCACATGAAAGCTTCATCAATATCTTCAAGCTTCAGAATATCTTCATCAATTTGAAAACATTGATTTTCAAGATCCCCAAATTATAGTAAATGAAAACGCGCTTTATTTTAGAGTTGAAATTCAATTCCGAATGTTATCGATTTGTGCGACAATGAGAAAAAAAATATTTAAACAAAATTATATTTCATTTTACATTGAATTGTGCAACCAAATTTTTAAACGCTTCAATTTTGATGACAATGTTTAATGTTTATGTTTTAAAATATTTTTCAGCAATAGATCCTGTTAGAATCGTTAAAAAAGAAGATATTTCATTAAATTTATAATTCCAACATTTTTCTAGCTTAGTGGATCAAAACGATTTTCAAAAACTTGATTCGGAATTTAGAGAAGTCAGAAATTTAAACTTCAAGGATTTATTTAAAGATTCTTTGGAATCAATAGAAATTGAGCAGTTTTGGAAAGTTATAGCTGATATTAAGCGTGGTGATAAATCTGAAGCGTTTCCCCTCTTAATAAAATTAGTTTTTGAGGTTCTTAGCCACATTTCACAGTCACTTGTTGATTGAAAAATCATTAGTCTCGGTGAAAATCGAGCAAACAGTGCGTCTAGATCAGATGTGGTGGTGGTCTACTGATGAGCCCACCCACCACATCGATCGGGGCGAAACGCATTACTGGATTCGAGGCCAAATCAAATTTAAAAATATAGTGGTGGAAAAAATAATAGAAACAAGCTGGTTCTTCGTCGCTTATCGAAAAAATAAAATGTTTTCGGGAAAAAAGATAAATTAAACCCATACTAATAGTTTTAATACAATGTAATTAAGTAATGTAACATTAAAATGTTTAATAAAAAAAGAAGAGAAATAGTGAATAAATGTCGATTCTGGTTTTCCTTAATTTTGGCCTGGAAAAAATAATAGAAACAAATTAGTTTTTCTGTTTTTTTTTGTTAGTAATTAATTTACAGTAAAGGTGTTTTATATCCTTTTAATACTTGGTCGTTGCGCCCTTATTTTTTATAACTGCTCCACATCTTCGTCGCATGGAATGAACCAACTTGACACAGGTCTTGGGAGTTATAGAGTGCCATGCATTTTGAATAATTGACCACAGTTTTTCCTTATTTTGGCTCTGCAGCCTCCGATCCTGCGCATAAGGGTGTCCCATAGATGTTCTATCGGGTTAAGATCAGGAGATTGTGATGGCCACTCCATAACATTGATTTTGTTTTTTATGAAACCATTCTTTGGCCAACTTTGAGGAGTGCTTGGAGTCATTATCCTGCATAAACTCCCATTTAATAGGTATGTCCTCTTCAGCAAATGGCAGGATAACATTGTTTAAGATTTCCACGTAGTCTACGGCACACATTTTATCCTTTATCATGAAAAGTGGACCAACCCCAGATACTGAAAAACACCCCCAAATCATTAAATTTCCTCTGCCATGTTTAACTGTCTTCTTTGTATATTTGGCATCGAATTCGGAATTCTTTGGTCGTCTGACGTACATTTTCCCATCGGAACCAAACAAATTGACCATAATTGACCTTGGTTTCATCCGATCATAAGACGTTATTCCAATTTTCCACCGTGCTGGTGGAGGTGTTTGTTGTCGAGACTTAGTCTCTCTTTAGTATTTTTATTGCTCAAGTATGGAACTTTTCTAGGACTTCTCCCAGGAAGACTTGCTTCCTTCAATCTATTTCTTATTGTACGACTTGTAACGGGTGCGTTTAAATCATTTTTTTTTTTTAATGGTTTCTTCTTGCATTGTCGTATTAACAGTTTGTCAAATCATGGAGTCTTTTTTCGTTTTCTGCATCTGGTTTCTACTTTGGGACTTTAATGGATAGCTAAGAATACTTTTTAGGCCTGTTTTTTTAGAACACTTTACGACCTTAGATATTTCATCCATTGTTTTGCCGTCTTTTTTATCACCTCACGCTCAGAACTGGTGCAAAGGACTCCTAGACCCATTTTGACAAAATGTTAATTTCATAGTTTTAAGATTTTCTTCTAAAAACACTAAATTACAGGATAAACTAATTTACAACTATTTCAATTAAAGCAATACCGAGCTTTACTTCAAAATCACTGATGCCGACTGTGGTAATCGTTTGTTTCTATTATTTTTTCCAGGCAAAATAACATTTTTGCTCAGACTTTTTACTGTTAGACGAAAACTAAAAGCTGATAAGAGCGAATTGCTGCAGCATTTAAAAGTACTTTTACCCAGCATTTGAGTATAGAATTGATTTCGGAGAAAGACCAAATTGTATGCAGTTAATGATGGTTCAGCATTATGTAAATACTTGTTTCTATTATTTTTTCCATCACTGTATATATGATTATTTATTATATTTATTTTTTCTATAAGTATCTACAATGCAATGAATTTTACAAAAAAAAAATCGTGTTTTTATCATTACCTATTCTAATTATACATACATTATAAATGTTTGTAATTATAATTTCAATTTACTGCTTTTATGATTATGACGATTTTTTGACGATTTTTTAAGCAGAAAATGCAAATTTCGTAAAATTTGATCTGGCACCACGTGTGAATGTAATGTGCTTTTTCCGATCCAGGATTTTCCCAAAGAAACACCAAACTTTGGTTAAGAGGTACTCTTTATTTCAATAACCAACTTATCAAATAATGTCTTATTGTCTTATGAAATGCTTCGATTCCCAAGTTCAGGCTAACGTTGAGTATATATGTAGTATGCGGCCCAACGAAAAGCGTGGATCCGTAATATAGAATGCGACCCAACGGCAAAGCGTGGCTCAGATATGCGGCCCAGCGGCAAGCGTGGCTCCGTACTACAATATGAGGCCCAGCGACTAAAGCAGGAAAGCCAAAGGTGCTGACACTGCTGAGTCAAGGCCTCAGGAAACTTAGACACCAAAAATTTAGAACACTGACCGAAGTCAATTTTTATGTGGGAGCCTTATCTTGTACACTAGATTGGTACTATCAACACGTAGACAAGTCTTCCTCGAATGGAAATTTAATTCGTGTACTCATGATATTTCGTCCACTTATAGTCAGTGTGACTTATAAATGACGAATGAAAATCTCTTATGTCACATAAAAGTGTGACGAACGTTCGTTACAGCCCCATCATAGTTTACTTTGCAATGGAAGGAGTCAGGTTGGGTATTAAAGCTTACAACTGCGTTTAGTTTCGTTGTACATTTAGCTGATATTTGAAAAACTTTTCTATTAGGTCCGGTGAAAATAATACGGTCCAACAATGCATGCTATGGGTGCCAAACTGAAAGTAAGACCCCATTACAGACGATCTGCTTATTATTTAATAGAACTGTCATTATGAGGTTCAACTCCCAACCCTCAAATTTCGAGACTAAGGGGCAACTGGTAAGGTATGGAGCTACAGATATAAAATTATTACTTACAGTCTGACCAATGCATACCGACTTCTCAGAGTAGCTTACTTCTTGATTTGAACGGCATTATCTTGGAAGGATTGGCTTATAGTTCATATCTTGGTAGCTACACCAACTTTCGATCCATTATAGGTACACATTGTCAAAGGTTTTACCATTCTTTACTATTTCTTTCCATTCATTAAAACTATATTTTTTAAAAAAATACTAGCCAACACTAAGCTCGTCTATACAACTATATACAAACAAAAATTGATATCAACCAGAGTGATAAAATGCCCATTAAAACCAAATTTTATGGGAAACATTTTTAAGTGACTTTCGGCTCCAGAACCCACAGCAAAAACATCCCTTACTTCTTTATATTTTATCCGATTGCCTGCCGTTTGTACAAATACCGAGAAAACTTTTTAACATTTCGATAATTTTCCTGTTTTCGTTTTCCCTCTATACACCCAGAGGTATAAAGTTCAATGTTGCTATTCACTCCCAAGTCCGAACAACAACAAGACAGAAAAAAATTTAACGCCATTTCAAAAGCAGTTAGTACTTTTAAGTTTCAACCTTCTCCGTAGTGTTTTTCACATTAGTCGAGTCCATAGATAGCTCTACTTAATACAGATCGAGGCCAATTTTTACCGCCCCCCTATACTGGACCGATGTACATTAAATCAAGTGGAAAACACTTATATCGTTCTGTAGGTGTCTTCCTTGTCCTTTGACACCCCCTCCATAGCAAGCGGGCTTAGCTGAATTGAATAAAAAAAAAAAACACTTCGGCAACAAAAAATGGACGAAATTCGAACTCCTGGCAAAAGATACCAGCAACGAAAAAAACGTTCTAAACGATGAACGTAACGTAAGTAAAAAAGGGCGATGAACACTCACACACAGAGCCTCATTTTCATAGTAGCTACTGCGAACAAAAAGCAACCGAACAAATAAATCGCATCCACTTTCGGATTTAATGGGAGGAAATATTTGAACATTATTCTCTTAGAGCAAATCATCAAATTGCTTTGCCTGTGTGCTGCTGCTGCATATCCTTGCAGAGCGGACGACGACAAAAAACGAAAATTCTATACAAAAAATACAAGGACAACAACAAAAAAAGCAACAACAATGACCAACTAACGGAGAAAAATATGCTCTGGTAATTTGGTTAAAGGATAGCAAAAAACGAAGATGACAGCACAGACCGAAGGATACAGGATACGGCAAAGAAATAAACAAAAAAACCGCACCAAAAACGAAAGAGAAATAAAAAATTACATTAATTTATATTGTATACACATTCGGCTCAACATGTAGCAGTGGTGTGGTGGTCCTTGGTGCCTTGCGGCCATTTCTATATAACAATATCCAGTTGGCGATGACATTAATAACGAATTGAGGATTGAAATGAAATCGAAGTTTCCACACTCAAGTCCCTGCGCTCCATAAAATTTACCACCGCATTGTCATATTATTATTACATATTATCGGTGTCGGTGATAAAAATCACAATATCATTTTTACAGATGAATATATACACACACTCATAGTCAGTAAGGACATAGATGCTTGTCGAGACTGTATCTAAATTGAATGACATTTTTGTCGAAGAATAATATTTATTGATTTCGTTTCAAGGATGTACCGATATGTAAGTAAACAAACACATAAATGGGATTTGTGTAGATATGCGTAGGTACAAGCCCAACATGAATGTATGTAACTTCTCACATATATGTCTCACAAAAGGTAGAGTAGTCACTGCAAAAAATTGTTTTTTTCTTTGTAATTTCATGACACTATTACTATATCGAAAATGTTGGGTCTCAATAAATAACGTACTTAATGTCTCTTCAATAAAATTTTTTGCAAACGGCAACTAGTTGCACACCGCAAGTTGGTTGAGCGTGAGCCACCTTCCAATTGTGGCCCTCACATAAAGCTATGGCCTCCTTTTCTGCATTGTCCCTCTGCGTTGAAGTCGAAAAATCTTCAGACCGGAGTATTAGTGTCCATTCGCTCCGAATGTCCTAATCCTAAGTCTTTTAGTGACTTGGAGATGTGTCCCGCAGCGAAGTAAGTGGTCCGGTTATAGCTATCAGTAAAATGCATCCAAAAACAAAATTGACACATTTTACCATATCATAGGAATTCAGTGGAAAATGTTGTGGAATTGACTGAGAAGTTGAACAGGAAAAGTTTTACGTACGGAAAATTAATAAATTCATTTTCTAGAAAATTTAGAGATTGCTTAATTTAATAATTTTGACGAACTATTTTTATAATTCGAAAGCAACATGGGAAGACCAATATTAAGTTCAACCTTTAAGTTTAAGTGCTCCAAAAGAGCAGATTATTTTACTGATACCTGGCTATAACTGGGGCCTAAGTGAGCCTGAATTCATTTCCAAGCATGGTGTCGTATGTGCTATCCTAAGGGCGTCACAAGACGGTACGTATAGGCCACTTGAACGCGACGTTCCATAAACTTTGAGCTCGTTTTGAAATTAAATTTCTCTAATTTTTTTTAACAAAGGAAGAGTTCAAGATACGTTAGCAGTAGCATTACGTTTCTCTTTACGAATGGCATGAGCGAGGACGAATAAGCGATATCCAAATCCACATAATAGCCGAGCCGTATGCAATTCGAAGCGTTCGTGTTTTCCCAGTCAGACTTGCTTCCTGGACAATACATTTTCCAACCAAAATTCTCTTAAAAAAATAATCTTAAACGGCTCCAAATTTCTCAATATTTTTTATTCAATCAAAAATAAAACAACCAAACAAAAAACATGACAAGCTAAATTAAAAACTAATAATAAACAGGAACGAGTAGCGGTAAAATTATATAAGGATTGGGACGAGTCGAGTCGATGTTGGCACCCTGTGGACTGTGGTGGCCATATTGTTTTGATGGCGTCTGCCTCATCTGGAGTTTATTATTCAGTCACTCATTCTAAATCAGCATGCCTGGTTCCTGAAAGGGTGCCTACTAATAAATCATCAATTTTTTTTTTAAAGGACCCGAGGGGCCGAGGTAGTCAATTGCTCGCCGTGCATACAAGAAATCAGCTTTTCGCAGATTTCCAGCTTGACGTATTTTGCATTGGGACTTGGGCCGACACTCGCACAAGATGCAACTAATCCAGGAACTCAAAGGTGATGACAATAGATTCCGCCGTTAGTTTGCTGACTGAGCTTCGGAATGTTTGGAAGAGGACCCCAATTTTGACCCAAAAATGGTCTTAAGCGACGAGGTGCACTTTTTGATGAATGGCTATGTTAACAAGCAAAATTGCGATATATACGCCGACGCCATTTCAACATCTTCAGTAATATCAGCTTCTATTCACATATCTGTGCTTTTAGAAGGGCGTCGCAAAAATCGTACAACCTGTATAGGGAGTCGTAGTATGAAAAAGATTGGGAACCGCTTATATAGGCTTTTCTTTCCGATTGTAAAGAACTAAAAAATAACGGAATGTAGACAGTTTGGAAAGGTTTCATGCCGCCGATGTTTTTTTTTTTTTTTGTCGGGTTAGGGAACACTTTACTGAATAATGTAGACGCTCCTGGGTCCATTGTACTACCAACTACCATCAGTAAGCAAATCCAGTATTACCCATTTAACTGGAATTTCTTTAACTTTCGGAAAAATCACTTCAGCGATGAATAGATTAGAGTATCAGCACTCACCACATCAGCGCCAAAAATATGTCACCTGAACCGAGCAAAGGCAGAAGAATAACAAAGGAAATGATCCGAAGTATCATCGCCCTTTCCACAAGCGTCGCAGACAGTGGTATCAATTAAGATTAACAGATACCTACAGACTAAGATGCTTAGCAAAAGCAAAGTGTACCGTAAGAACGCCAATATGTTGTGTACAGCAGTGGCGTGGCGTGAATAATTTTAAATGGTAAGTCGAAGTCGAAAAATATCAAAATGTCAAAGGGAAGATGTGGTGGGCATACAAAACCTACAAAACCTTAGTTAATTGTTCAAAGCCATAAAATCGAAAACTCCAGGAAGAAACTAAATTAATGAAGATATTTTTTCATCTTGATTCAATAGTGCACAACTTTCATATTTCGATTTGTTCAATAAATCCAAAAAATAATTACGTGTAAACGTGATTTATATCTTGTCTTATAACATTGTCTTTTATTTCTACATAAAGGTTCTTGAAATGTGTGTTTAAATCGAGCATTCGGGAGTTTTGTGGAGGTCCAGCAAAATCATCTACTTAATCTTTGAAACATTTCTTTAAACGTATTTAGGTACCTACGAAGATCATAGCCAGCCAAGACTCAAAACACTTGATTTCTCACTTAGCGACTTGTTTATAAACTTTATAAACACATCAGTTTGTTTATTTTTTAAAAGATACTTACAAAATTCACCAAATAACTCGGAGAAAAGCGTGTTATTTTATTGCATAAGAAAGCGGCCTTTGAACAGAGGATACTACCCTCAGAAAAACTCAGAAAATCGTTAGGTAAAAAAGAAACTGACTATCACTACATCACAGCGACAGCGCAGCGATAGGAGATACACACACAATTCAAATTCACCAAATATGTCGGCGGTAAGCGTGTTATTTTCCAGATATACTCAATTACACCACAGCGTAGCGGTAAAGCCAGGGCTGACTTCGAAGATTTTGAAAAAGTCGCAAAAAAGGGGATTAGAATAAAAAAAGGGGCAATACTAATCTGGCACACAAAAAAAACGCAAAACTAGTGAAATTCACTAAAGTTAAAATGGCTTACGCATATTCTCCTCTCGTTCTATCTTATTGTGCCTTGAACATGGAAGTTATGGCTATATGGCTAAACTTATGACAATAGGACAATAGCTGATAGAAAAAGGATGCATTCAGATCCCAATTATTTGTGAACTAGTTTCGTAAAGTAGGTAGGTATATTAAAGTTAAGGAAAGTTTTGTATCATTCAAACGGAACTTAAATGACCTTTCCATTACATGAAGTAAGTTCAAATTATGAGCAGAATTAACTTTAGTTTTGTCAAAATACTTATGCCGGCCACTGTATTTTTTCAAAGTACAGAAAAGGGGCAAATACGGACAATTTTGGAAAAGTGGTCTCATTGGGGATAGAAAGAAAAAAAGGGGAAAAATGCAACTTTAGTCGCATAAAGTCAGCCCTGGGTAAAGGATACACACAAAATCCACCAAAAAACTCGAAGAAAAGCGTGTTATTTTTTTGCATAAGAAAGCGGGCGTTGAACAGAGAGGATCAAACTCAGATAATCGAAAGTGTACAAAAGAGAACGGAGACAAATTTGTTCTATCCACTGAGAGATTTTATAACCCGACATATTTCGGGTATCGGGTTATTTTAGCTTTGGGCTATGCTCAGAGAGTGTGGGCAGTTCTCTAATACTAATGATAATGCAGGCGAAGGGTGTGTGTTTCCGTGTGTATAATGCTCACTTAAGTTGGTGGGGTCGGGGTATATGTAGCTTGCGCAGATGAATAGATACATATTATTAAGTTTATCCCGTGGGTTTTATGTTGCTCGTTTTTAAGTAAACATTGTTGTGTACACTCTAAGAAAAAATCGTGTAATTTTACTATCATTAAGCGAGGAATCTACTTGCCTACCTACCATAATTGCAGTAATTTTACGCACGTATCAATTTTAAATATTTAATGCGTAAATCTTAAACCTTTGTTGTGTAAATTCACACATAGATTTTAAATATAAATGCGTATTTCTACACTTAAGGTGTTCAAATTAAATGTACATTTACATAATTAATGTTTAAAATCCAACAGAATTTCAGAAAGAAATGTTTATAAATCAACATAAAATGTGTAAATTCAAACCTTTTATGTTCAAATTTGTAGCAAAATTCGACATATAATGTGTAAACTCCAACAAAATTGTGTATGAAAACGCTTTAAATTAGATTTTTTTTTTTTTTGAAAATTTGCTTTCAAAAGCTGAAAAATGGTATAGAGATTCAATATTTAATGTGTACAATTATACAAAATTGTACATGGATCAGAAAGACTATTCAAAACAAGTAAAAGAGTTATCATTCTTTGCCGATTCTATGATACCCTCCACTGCAGTGAACCTGTCGAAACGAAATAAAACAATCCAAAAATGTTTAAAATATTTATTAAAAATATTTATAATATTTATTATTTATATTAAAAATGCCAAAAAGACTTCAGAAACCGTACAAGCACAAAACGATGCGATGGAACTTGGGAGCGCAAGAGGTTCAACTGCTTCAGTCATAGGTCTGATCATGTATGAACTCGCAAATGAATCGTCACAATCGAATTGCAAATTTACACATAAAATGTGTAACTTTCATCAGATGGTTGTAAATATAAGCATTTGTTATTGGTCTTCAAACACTGTTTGTGTAAATTTCACAAGGTGTTTATATTTAAACAAAATTTGTTTATTTATAAACATTTTGAGAGTAATGTTTAAACAATAATAGATTACTATTGAACAATAGTTGTTGAAAGGTACACAAAATGTGTATATTTGCAACAAATGTTTGTAATATCTAACATTATGTGTTTAAATATTTTTTTTACCTATTGTCGTGTGTATAAAAACGCAACTTGCCTATTTTTACATTAAAAATTACATACATTTTCATAGTAATTTTACAAGCATTTTTTAGAGTGTAGCTGAACTGAAACTTTTAAAAGGTAACCCGGTAGGAATCGGGTTATATGGACGCCACGCCACTAGTGTACAGTCTTTTCTGCTATGAGAGACAGGAAGAATGCGCAGATTTTTTGTTCCTACTGACTTTTGGGAGTATGCGTTTAGTCTGCCCACATCCTGTAGACCCTTGCCATACATAATTGTGTTCGCAGTCGTCAATGGAGGCCCTGATGGCAGGAGCCTATTGTAGATTATCCACTTAATTACTTTACCGATCGTGTCTAGTAAACAAATAACCCGATAAAAGCAAGGTTCGTTTGGATTCGTTTTTCCCATCGACAGTCTTTGGCTCTTCCTAGGCTCTCCATTTTTTGAAGACACGCGTTAAACGTTTTGGTAAATAAGTCGGGTCGGGTCGTGTTTATATATAAATTTTTAGGAATTCTACTTGGAATACCTTCTACCACGCGTATCTTCTTACATGCTTCAAATAGTACGGGGACCTTTTATTTTTATTGATAAATTATTCTAAACGTTGCCCCACTTATCATTATTAGGTTCCTCGCAAAGGTTCGATGACACATCGATCTGAGTTCCATGATATCGGGGGTCCACAAATATAGGTACTCGAGGTCGGTGGTTTCCGTTACCAACTTGGACATTTGTGTTGATAACTTACGATGATACCTGATGGGATATCTCCTTTACTCCTAGCTTCAAATCACCTCACTGACGATGAAGTTTTAAAGATATTACTAGCGTATTGACATACAATTTAGACTTCCTAAATGTAATCCGGGTGATGTGGCTACAGTGATTAGCTAAATCAATATTCAGATAAAAGTGTGCGTCTAGTAAAACAGTCCCTGCCACTGGCCTATATGATAAGGACTACCCGAGACGCATTAGGACCTCGCTTGCTGCTGACATACAACAAATCACAATAATCTAAGTGTAAAAACGAAACGAAAAACACTTTCGCTTTTCAAGAAACGAAAAAAATCATGCGAAAGTGAAAGTTTGCTTTATGTTACTTCTTTCGTTTTTTTCTTCCTCTTCGCAAACTTTTAGGAATGAGTGTAGTTGAAATTGCATAGTTACTTTTAGGGTCATTTTCACTGTTCGAGAAACTTTTGTCTTTGACAGCAGTAGATACCTAAAATTATGTTTGTTATGAGTCGTATCAGCATTCAGCAAACGACTCTTTGTAAATAATCTATTTTTTTTTTTTTGTTAATTTTCTTTCATTTTCTTGGTTAAAACTAGACTTGATTTGATTGTGCAGTCCTTCCACACAAAGTAGTCATGAGCAGCATTGCCATATTGATGATGATATGATTTAGTTTTAACGACTCCAATTATATTAATTATATACTCGTATGTCCCCACGAGACAAAACCTCCCATTTTTAAATTTGGTATTATTAATTCTGTCGCGCGAAAGAGTAAGATACGTATGGGGGGCCATGCTGCCCCCCTGCAAGGGATTTTGGAAAAGGAGATAACGTAGGGATCCCCTTTAGTTTTTGTGCTTTCGCGCAAACGAAAATTCCTTTCGTTTTCGAAGTTACATGAATCAAAATGTTCCCGCAAACGAAAAATATTGAACGTTTTCATCTTACATCTTTAGATTTATCTACAAAAATCTCGGTTCGCTCAAAAACCTTTTCCTCTTTTCTTCGCCCTCGACTCTCTCGCCAGGCCAGCTCGGTGGCTACGTTCACCCTATTTACACGGTGGCAGTTTTCAGCTGAGACATTGTACTAGTAGTCATTACTCATTAGTTGTATATACATAACTAATTGATTGTTATCTTCTATATATATAAAAATAAGTTGTATTGTGTTTGTCGCCAATGTTCTCTGTAATGCGATTTTGATTCTGGAAATTTTCCATGAAAGGTGACGTTAATACCTACCATGGTTTGTAAACATAAACGGTCTTTGTAGGTGTATTGGTTCATGAGTTATAGGGGCGTGCCACCTCCCATACAAAAAATGCATTCAAAATCTTTTATTTCGAAAACCACCGAATCGAATGAGTTCAAATTTACATACAACCTTAGGTATTGGCCCAGGAGTATTCCTATGTGAAGATTTGTCAAAATTGGACAAAGGGGCGTGGCACCGTCAATACAAAACAGCTTATATCTCGAAAACCACCGAAATATTAGGTCTTGGCCCAGTAGTATTCCTGTGATGATTGGTGAAAATTGGAAAAAGGGGCGTGGCACCTCCCATACAAAAAAAACTTTTATCTCGAAAACCACCAAATCGATTGAGTTCAAATTTACATACAATCTTGGTCTTGGCGTTCCTGTGAACATTGGGCAAATTGGACAAAAAAGTGTGGCGCCTCACATACGACAAAAAAAAAAAAAACAATTGCAAACTCTATTCTGTCAATCATGGGAACCAAAATTTGTAAAACGATGTGTACTACAGAGCATTACAATAAAAACTGTTTATCACTGATTTAAATGAATTTGAAATTGATTTAATTTTTTTATTTCGCACTACGAAGTGTGCAGGGAGCCGTTTTTTATTATCAGCTATGATCCATATAGATCATCGATTTACATGCACTTACAACAACAACATGAGATCTTGCTTTTCATCGAGATCACGAAATATGATCTGAAAATTAATTCAACTATTTCTCGTTGTTGTTTCGTGGCGTTGTTTATTTCACTCACTCAATGTTGGTGTCCCTGTAAATTATAGCCACACAGTAATGTTGCCAGACCAAAATGTGAACCACAATTAACAACACAAAAAATCAATTATCATTTTTTCAAATTCGAATAAGTTACTACTCCGACTTTCGAGATGTTTTGTTTCGCTATATAGCTCAGAAATACAAATGGAAATATTAGCAGTACAATACGGTTAATTATAATGCATATGTGAACATAACATTTGAACATAGTTTCCCCAAAAAAAATATTCAATGCTAAATGTATGCAGATTTGTATCCATATGGTAACACCCCGACACAACAAGCGAAATGTCAAACTCAAATATGAGCAAGTGCAATGGAGAAATAATCGCATTGTGACGTCACATTGTACCGTGTGGCTGCAAGATGGCTGGTGCAATACGAAATTTGTCATAATTGCTATTGGATTTTATATGTGTGTTGCCACAACTCAATCAATGATCCAGTTTGTTTTATTTTCATGATCTGATCCGGATCAGATCACGCTGATAATAAAAAACGGCTGGGGTTTCGCTAGTACACTATAAAGTGTATATTTTCAATCGTTTCGCTCTTGATTGCTTCGTTATCGTTACCGACCTTCAGCCAATGTTCCGATAAAATAAAATAATATTTTTTACATTATATGAGATTTATATTTACATTTGTTATCTTGGTAAATTTGTAAGTGGCCTCATTCATTACAAAATCGGTTCACACCATGTAGGTAAGTATGTACCTATGTCCTTTCTCGCTCCAGCCCATTTAAACTCGATCTCTTTGCAAATAACTTGACCCAATCATTATATACGTTAGTGATGTATTCACTCACTTTTGTGGCAACACTCTGCTCATACTCAATATTTAATAATCTAAGAAAACTATTTCACTCAACGAAAGTTTGTATTCTGTTAAAAAAAAGACATAAGCTCGACATTATCTGAGAAGGATATGCCACCTACATGAGGAACCACTTCTCTTGATTACTATTGTAAAAAAAAGTGTTTGCATATTTTTTTTTTCTAATCTTCAAAATGTGTGCATTTATCAAAACTTTCTTCAACACACATCAAAGGGAAAAACCGAAATCCTCTCAGTAGTTTTTTTTTTCCAAGAAAATCTCGAAACTTGTACGATTTAGGTATACAACTTTGTACAATACTATACTATATACAAATCCCCAGCTATCTATCTTAGGCATATCACTTTCGGTAATGTATGTGTGTATTTATTCCCTTTAATTTTACATTGCGGTTCCACTGGATTAATGACTCAAATCCGTTTCTTCAGCACGAACCATGGTGAACAACCACGCAGTCAAATGTATCATGTATGGGTGTATTCTTAAATGAGAAAGTTAACTCTTTGCAGCCAAGGACGAAAAAAAGGTATACAATCTACACAACACCACTCTATGATGACGTTGATTGTCTGTGGAAATTTGAGAAGCCAATGGAAAACTTTTTCCCTGATTTGCCGTCCTTTTTTTGTCGTGTGGGCTGGGCACGTACATTATATTCAAGATCCGGGAAGAACATTTTTGCCAATTTATGTTTCCCGCTCACATAATATGATTTATTGTGAATTTATGTATAATGATAGGATTAAATTTGCCCCATATACATAGGCACACACACACACACACACATGTTTTCGGGAAAAGTTATTCACAAACGAGTTTCGGTTGGCGTTGTACGTTTCTTGGGTTCCCTTAGTTTGTTAGTTCGGAATAGTAAAACCGAAAGACTTTCTCAAATCGTACGAGTACGAACTTCTGTTTACATTTTATACAAGTTTTTAAGTAAAAATTTCTGAGAAAGTTGAAGGTTTTGAAGTACTCACTACTCAGCAGTTAAATTAAAACAAGAACTATGTTGTGTAGGTTGGTAGTAGTACGAGTAGATATAAGCTTTGAAAAGGAATTTAATTTTCTTAATGGAAATAATGACTGTAGACTAAAAGCGCAGCACAGATAATGCGTTTAGTACAAGTGGTTCCCGAATGGAATGCTTAGAATGGTAGCTATGCACTAAAATTTAAATGTAAAGAAGGATACTAAACATTTATTTAATTTTCCTTAACATTTTGATAGAGCTCAACAAATCCACAAGACGCAATTGATTAGTACATTAGGTATATTGAGAATATAACTATATCTATAACTAACTAGCGAACCCGGCGAACTTCGTCTCGCCCCAATTTAACGCCTTCAGATAAACACCAGACTCCAGAGTGATAATAAAATACAGATAGTTCAAATTTCAATGAGATTTATTTGAATTGAATCGAAATCAGTAGAGGTGATAAACAATGTTTTTAGATTTGTTATCCGGGGCAAAAACAAACAACGAAGACGGTTTGCCAACACGCGAATAGCAACGTACAGCTGACCGTGCGAAAAACAAGGAAATTCGAGATTAATTCCACAGACTTCCAACGATTTGGGTTTATATATTGATTGTCATCACAAAAGTCCGCTTGAATTGGAATGGAAGATCAGTTGGAATAATCGGAAATCGTGGGATAAGGACTTCATCTCCTTTGAATTTGCCCTTCATGACCGTCGCTTGAATCACATTGTTCATCAGTCTCTTGACGGACGGACGGACGGAATTTCGGATGATTCAGATTCCGCAACATGATTATGATCGATCCCACCTTCAGTTGTATATTATGCGGTGGAGTTCCTGGCATATCAAGCGAGTTCAAAAATTCCATCGGATAGTCGCTTCATCCTCGTCGTTCAAGCTGTCAACGGATTTGTACGAATGCAGTTCTCCAGCGATTTGGCTTTGAATAATGAAATTCAAACTATCGACATTATTCTTCGCTGCTAGTATTGCCCGTTCACTTCCAATCGAGATTTTTATAATTTTGTGCGGGAAACACTTTGGTGATGAGTTCCTCCTTCGACGATGTAAACTCGCAAAAATTGGCAGAGAACGATATCAATCCAGCCATTGCCAAGCGCCAGCAGGTTAACTTCTCCACCCAAAATGGACGCAAAACGTCTTTTACCACAATGAATTTCACAATTATTATCCGAAATTTTCCAAGCTTCGCAACGAATTTTCCACCTTTACATCGTCTAAAATCATCAAATCATGCGATAAAATGCAAAATTTCGTCGAAAAAAATTCAAATGTTTCGCGTTTTCGTAGAAGCCTTCTACTAGCAATTATGAACAACTAACAAAAATTTAGCCAAATCGGCCCAACCATTCTCAATTTTAAATTTTTCCAATTTCTCGACTTTTCCGGAGGGTTTTCCCAAAATGTTCTTTCAGAAGAACCTTCTCCTGGTAATTACGAACAACTGAAAAAAAAAGTTGAGCCAAATCGGCCCAGCCGTTCTCAATTGATGAATTACTATACCTACATTTTTGCCACCATTTTTATTTATCTTTATATATATATATAATTCTTCTGTCCGTGCTTTGTGGGGTACCGCCTATAATGCATCCTTGCAGCAACATTTTTAGTAATTGAAAATTAGAATGACGCCCTGGACACTACCTTTACGAAACTACATTGGCACATCTATTTCATACGTAAACCTGCTGTGCGAAACTTGGCAAATTTAGTGATAAGCAGCTGTAACCTCATACACGGAAACAAGTTTCAAATGGCCTACCAAAATCCGATGACAAGAATGTATAGCTCTTTTTACTTTAACCTTCTGCCGGTGATGGTACTGTCGAGCCATCCGTCTTTTGCTCAGACATAAAAAAAAAATAAAAATAAAAGTATTTAGGCAACTACAAACTAAATTTTGTGTCCTGATTTGCAACGATTCACTGATTAACTAATTAATTAATCGCAAACAAAAAATTATTAGCGTGAAACCTAAAATTATTTTCACGCCAGTGCCACTGCACTTACACGCCTACCTACACCCCAGTACTTTATCAGGTAAAATGTTACACATTTCCGTCGAATTTATTGAAATAAGTGAGTGTTTTGTTTAGCACGATCAGTGACGATAGTTAGTACTGCCGAGTGATACCACAAATTGCGTCGCACGCCCGCTTTGATGTCGCTCCATGATCAGCCACGTGCTGACCAAACCCTCCATCGCCGGTAGAAAAAAACCTACTCTGCAACCTAACATCGAACCAACTAGGTAGCGATCATTCCTCAGAGAAGCGCCACAACCACCTAAATCCGCAGGCTCCCACGATACACCAGTTTAAGCTGCGAAACAGATGAACCCTCGAATCAGGGCACCATCTCAATCGTCGTGACCTGCAAGCAACTCTAGTGTTGAATAAAACAAATGATCATCGTTTCGCCAACTATTGGTTATCAGCCCAACAAGATCGCTATTCACCTATCCGCAATCATCAACAGCGCGTTCTCACCCCCGCTGGAACTACTTTAATCTTGCGACCCCGATTCTGTTCGAACGCTGCCACTGATTCGGTGAGCCATATACCCACCATCAGCTGCCACCAAGAGAATCAAAGCAATCCATAGTCAAGCGACCACCAGCTCGCATCAATCTGTTAACTAAAGTTTAAATGGATTGATCGGACGGTCGAATTAATGACACCGATTTTGATTGGCACAGAGATTGTGTGAATTTGCTTCATGTTAGAAGTGCAGATGAAAAACCCATTAAAGTATATTAGCATTGAATTGACAATTGATCATTAAACCTATTTGATTTGTTTGATCTATTTCTTTTTAAATATTGGTCAATTTGTATTTAGCAATTATAAGTTTTTTTTATAATCTAGTATAGTCTGTATGGATTAATAGATACTTGTTAATACAATTGTAAGACAATCATGTTGTTTAAAATATAAAATTACTGAACTCATAGTGAACTATGTACATGTACATATCGTGTTGGGTCATTTTCATTTATTCTAAATAATTTTCAGCATGAGCCTTCAGTAATATAGTGTTGTGCTAGTGGGAATGTGGAAGCGATTGATATGTGTAGCGACGGTAAGGTGAGTGAATCATTATAGATTGCTCACGCATACGTTAGGGATCATTGCGAGTAATCAAGTGGAGCAATGGCCTAGGTAGTCCCTATTTCTTACAGAATAGTGGACCGAGGGAGGGCCACACAAATGGGAACCATTTCCACCTTTCGGTTTCCCAACTTTAAGGAGTTTATTCAACGGTCTAGAGCTTTGATAGAATAGGTTTGAACATTCTTTTAGGCATGTGAATTATGTACGGTAGTTCAGTGGCATGTGCAAGAACCCACCCATTTCGACGAGCTAGATTCGTGCTTTAAGCAAGCATGCCTACCGCACTACGTCAACTGAACACCCCACCAAACTACCCATCAATTTTTGCAGGATTTCCTGTGATCCTGGAAATCAATGGGAACGCAAAAGATCGCGTACGTTTTCTCTTCGTCTCAGTTTGGTGGGACCAACTTCCGTTACAGTTTGTTACCGTACTCCGCCTAAACGGCTGGACCGATTTTAAGGACATTTTTGTGTGTTTGTTTGAATGGGTCTTAAGATGGGTTATATTCACAATTGGACCCGATAGGTGGCGCTGCGATCAGATTCCACAAAATTTCAAATAATAAACACTCAACAATAAAAAATTAAAAAGAACGAAGCTCATAAATTTCTCGACACCCGTTGTAAAATTTTAGACATTGATGCGCATTGTCCAAACAAACAACCGCGCGAAGTGTGAGCGGGATTCCTGGGCACACGTCTAAGGAAATAACGGCCGAAGCACACGGAGTACAGAATCAGTCCGGACACATCGGTTAAATAAAACAGCCGCAGAACAATTGGGGGACAATGAAAATGTACACTTGTACAGGCAGGCAAAACAACGTTTGCCGGGTACGCTAGTATAGATATAAAAAAATACGTCTGCAAATATGCAGCATTTAAGTTCACTTTTCAAGATTACATAAGACCAATGTACATGGTGGATATAAGTATTTTGACAAAACTGAAGTTAATTCTGTGTTATATATTATGTTGTGGGCTTTTTGGTCGTTGTTTTTAAATGCGAATAATAAAAGAACTATTCCATTATTTTCCCAACGTTTCGTCGGTATTTTACAACTTCTTCAGACTTCAGGGGTAGTTTATTGGATCTTTTTTGGTTGGGATACATACAATCATATTTTGTTATTTATTTCAATTAATCAAAATCAAAATCAATTAAACAAAAAAAATTATACTTACTGTCTTTTTTATTTTACAGGTGGTAGACAGGGACTCATCCACCTGTCGCCCGGTGAGATACCACCACATCATGCTATAGGCTACGTGAAGTAGTCTTGACTACGTTTCGGAGTTTGGCAGATGGGCCGGTGCAAGTGCAACACGGATGGGACACAAAAAGCCATGATGCAACTTCCTGAGATAAAGAAACTAAACTAGTCTCCCATTCGGATCTCAGGGGGGGACTATCTCAGGGGGTGCAACATGCAAATAATCACCCACAGGACTTGCAATACGACAGACAACAACGAACACAAAGACAAAAGAGACAAAAGACGGACACTAACAGAAGAAAGCTAGCAACAGATTTCTACAACAGTCGAGGTCTAGGATTCAACAATGTCAACGTCAGCTGCGTGCACCAGCATCTGCAAGAAAAAAAGCCAGACGTCCTAGTTTTATCCGAGAATCAAATAAACTCAAACACTGATTGCACATATCTTCGCTATCCAGACAAGGATACGAACTACTTCCTCGTTTTCGATATAAGGGGGGACTATGTGTGTTTACCATAGAAGATCTTGCGCGTGGAGAAAAGAAGAGATGGAACCTTCGGATCTCGACATAATATGGCCAAATGTCGTCCTACAAAGTTGTACCAAATTCTTTTGTTGCCTGTACCGCTCGCCAACGTTCGTAAATGATGAATGTCAATCAATTCCATTCGTCCAAATAATAAAACTCCAACACACGAATGGCTGTGAAAATCTAGGCATAGGGACGAACCTGTTGCTCCAACCATTTATTTCTTTAGGTCACTAATTTATTTACAATTTTACGATTTTTGGAGTGCAACATAAATTTACAAAACGCATTAAGTTCTCGAATTCGGGATACCTACATAATAGACAAGTGCAAAATCCCCAAACCCCAAGATCCCCACTTTTTGAAAAATCCTCAAATTGATTATCCCCAAACACAAAATCCCCAAATTCAAAATTCACCAAATCAAAAATCCACCAAATCAAAAATGCCCAAAAATGTTAATTCAAAATATTTAAAGAAATGTTCGTCTACCTAACCTTGCAGGGGGGCAGCATGTCCCCCCATACCTATTGTACTTTAACTTTTAATGCATTGTGAATACACTCGAAATCTATTTGGGTATTTTGGATTTGGGGATTTTGGGTTTGGGGATATTGACTTGGGGATTTTGGGTTTGGGGATATTGACTTGGGGATTTCAGTTTGGGGATTTTAATTTTGGAGTTTTCGTACCCAACCCCTCGAATTCCTCATCTTTTCTAGATTCCGTTTTATATTTTCTGCATAGAAAAATTAGCTCGAGGGGTGTAATTTTCCAAGTAGATATAGGACCACATCGCTTTTAAGACAATAGTTGTAAATATCGGTGCCAACTGCCAAGTTTTGGCAGTCTGTGCTGCTACCCGGCTGTTCATAACACGGAAAATTAAGTGAACAGAGCCAGAAGATTTTGTTATAACCAAATATCCAGAGTTAAATATTGTGACTTTGTTGTTTGTTGGGGTATATGTGGAGCAGTGTCAGCCCTATTATCTCTTCCTTAGCAGCACTGTTGGGCAACTTCGAATGATAAGCATCCTAGACCTAGCTTCTCACAACCATTCTTTTGTGTGAGTTTTTATTTTTGGGACGAATGGAAGATATCTACATTTTATGCAGAGTCCAAACAGCGTTTTCAGCACAGTTATACTCTTGGGTATTTTCAGACGTTCGTGAGTATTGGCGAACTGGATTTTCGCTTAGAACAGAAAAAAGAGTATTAGCTATACCTAAGGAGTATGCTTGGTGCGAGAGCGGCAAAGAGGCTATCAGGTTGAGAGAGTTGAGTTTTCGGGCTTATAAAGCAAACGAAGAAACCCGAAAAAAGTTTCAACGAGTCCGAAATGTCTGCAACTCCGTGATACGACGTGCAAAATTTTCTCATGACCAAAAGCTACGGCAAAAAATACTTTACTGTTCCAGTGGTATCTAGTAAACAGTTTTCGTGGCAGCAGGTCCACTGGTGATTTGATGACTTATCTCACCGAAAAGAGGAAACAATATCTCCACCACTCTGGTGAAACGAAGACTGTTGCGTTTGAAAAGCATTTGACAGAGTTTGGCACCAAGCTCTTTTGACAAAAATGCGTGCCTATCGACGCGTCTCTTCTTCAATGCATTAGAAACTACCTTTCTGGCCGTTCAATTCAAGTTGTGTTGGTCGGTTTCATGTCTGCAATTAACCATATAAATTCTGGTTTTCCCCAGCTCTGTTTTATCTCCGACACTCTTTCTCATATAGCTATTCATAAACGATCTCTCTGATATTTCGATTGATTGCCCAGGACTTTGGACTATAAATAATATTTTTGTTACTATTTTCATTACGGTATAGCTTTAAACGATAACATCGGAAAACTTTCCCCAAAACGACTTTAGTTTATCCATAAAATTAAAAAAACTAATTTCTGTTAACTGAACTACAAGATGAAGACTATTGTATGTATAATAAAAGCTTGACATACATTTTGCGCATACAGCACACAATTCCTTTGAAACCATCGAATAAGTTGTCAATTCAAAATCGATAAAGCAAACTACACTAATTAATCAGCTTCTAATTAATTCAATGAAACTCGTCTGCATCGAACCACGGATGCAGTTCCTAATGAAATTTCATTCAATCGCTTCCATCTGCGGTTGTTTGTTAGATACGTTTGTAGTTTGTTGTTTTTCAATTTCCGATGTTGTTCGATTTAACGCGAATTACCATCAACTAGTAGATGCCACTCATTCATTAGCATATTGAATAAAAAGGCAACTAGTATACAAAATCGACATCGATGCCAGACACAAACGTTCGTAGCTATATCTTATTCAAAAGAACAACTGCAAACTTTTCCAGATTAATTAGCGCATCCATGGTATTTAGTTGTGCTAACCAACAATCGAGTTGCAAGTTTCAAAACCATCTGCCTTACATTATTCTCTCCAGTTTCAAATAGAATTTATGTCCTCTCATTCAACAGAATAAATTAAAAAAAAAAAAAAATTCCACGACCTAGCCCATTATTCAAAAAGTCATTTTCGAATGAAAATAAACTACCATCAGAAATACGAATTAAGTTCCAATAAACCTGGCCCCAAAGTCAATAAATTTGAAAAACAAATTACCTCAAAGTGCATCGAAAAAAAAAACCATCACAAAGACTAAGCACAGTAAAAGAGATCCAACCAAAAAAAAAACACCTCCGGGATAACGACCTGAAGCATATTCGAAGCCATACTGCAGGTGATCCACTGCAATTCCCGGTGGCAAGAAAAAAACCCTCAGTATCAGAATTCCCCATCAGGAGGATGCTTCGTCTATTGTTTCCTGTGCGCTGATTTCAAGGGATAGAATTATCGAAAAAGAGCAATGACTTCAAGTGTCAGTGGGTATATAGGGATAGCTCGAGGAGGATACCTGCATATCCACTACAAGAGAGAATAATGTTTATTTTTACTAAATTTGGCAAATATCCAAAATCCCCTGTAGAGAGTTATTTTTTTTTTCTCACACATGAGTGGAGGAGTGTGTGTTTGTGGGTTATGCTTTTTAAGCAGAAAATGACAGAAACAAGGCAACGAAAAACTCAACACATAGAAAACGGAAGTGACTGGAGTTGTTTTTGATGGCTAAGCACTTCTGCACCTCTTATGGTGTGTACAGGTGCATAAACAATGGCAGGCCAGTTAAAAAGACCGTGCCACAAGTAGAGCTATGCGGTGTTTACTAAAAAAGAAAAAAGTGTTGAGATTTACTGAGGCTTTATACTTTGTTTATATGCTCTATACTGGCGGTTAACTGAGTGTGAGTTTATCAAATAAGTTAAGCCGATACTCTTGTTTTAGGGTTCAGTTTTTAGTTTACTCCACGAAAACAGTCAGTAAGTGTTGCTAAGATATAAGAAATTGTTGGAGTGACAAGGTGACTGACGAAGTGAAGTCAGCAATAGGTTTGTTTTATTGAACATCTAATTAAACCAAATTAAGGACTCAAAAATATTCAATAAAGCCATCAGAAGTCACTAATTTTAAACCAGACAATTAGCCTGAAATTATTTGTGACAAAAGAGAGAAAGGTATGTTCGGTAAAGGATTTCGGTGTGGATACTATAACACAATTACAATTGACAAATTGTATTACATCCTAACCACAGAGATGTCAACAATGAACTATAAATTCTCCCTATAGGGTTCAGAATGCAGTACAACTACCGAGTGTAAACCTGTCAAAAGTGTCAATGTCAAGTAGAGTAGGTATATCTGGAAATATATCCCCAGGAAGCGAGTTCCAAAGTTTGCTTCTCCTGTAACAGAAGGTGTTTTGGAAAATTGATGTCCTCGCGGTTGTCAAGTGTACTGCATGGTCATGAGCATTAGTTGCCTGTCTTGTGGGGTGGCCAAAAGTTGCATTTCGAGGGATAATGTCTTTGAATTCCTCGGAACATCTACCATGAAAGTACCTATAGAACAAGCAAAGGTCAGCGACTTGTCTTCTGTGCACCAACGGTTGTAGATTCGATGTGAGTGTAGGGTCCCCAATACGTCGAACTGCTCATTAAACTTAGAGAATGCCTCACTATCACACTGTTCTCTCGTTTAGTTGTTTTTCTTGCCCTGGATCGTTTCTGAATTTCACTGTGCTTCGCACTGTAAGCTTAAAAACTCCAAATTTGAAGCAAATCCGACCAGCCGTTTATGCTGCACGCCTATGGGACTGATCGACAGACGAACGGAATTGCGAGGCCCACTGTTTTAAAGTACCCCTACCATCGTTATGTCAGAATTGATTAAAATCTCGATTTCGAAATATTGTACAATATTTTTTACTACGTATAATGAGAAAGTTGTAAGCTATAGCGTTACACATGATATGCCTCCAGTCCGCAGTCTTTGCTTAGGTCTCCCTGGCAATCGAACTCTTAATCACTTTATCCATATTCCCGTACTCACCCGTAGGCGTTTGTCGTATACGATTCATGTTATAAAAACGACATTCAGATTTTTTTTCAAACTTTTCTGTGTGTTCACTGTCATTTCAAATCAAAACATTTTGAGAAAAACAAAAAAGTTACAACCACCGACTTAAAAAGGATTTGAAGTACTTACTCTTATTAGTTAACGGGAATAGGGGTGAATATTAAATCATTTTTCGCATATCTTCGGCCGGGGCACAGAGACATTCCAGGTAACTATAAGGCTGACGAACTTGCCAAGCTCGGAACTACACTACCTCTCGTACCAAGCAAATGTACTTTAGGTATCCCAATCGCTACGTGTAAACTTATAATAAAGCTGGATGTCATCCAAAGAACAAACCTTAAGTGGACATGTGGTACGACATGTCTAGCGACAAAACAGATCTGGCCAAAGCTGCATCTCAAAAGTTCTAAGAATTTTATCTCTTTTGACAGGTGGACGCATATCGGCGCCACAATAGGTGTCATTACGGGCACTGCCTTATAGGTAGGCATGCAACAAGGCTTGGCGTACTCTCAAACGATTTGTGTAGAAGTTGCTTGGACGAAGAGGAGGAAGAAACTATTCAGCACTTCCTCTGCACTTGTTCGGCACTCTCTCGAAAGTGGAAACTCCATTTGGGAGCCTCCTACTATAATGATCTAAACGATCTAGCAAACCTAGACATTCGTAGTCTCCTCTGCTTCATCAGAAGCTCAAACTGGTTCAACGAGTAGGACGAAATTTTTACTAGATTCATGTGGTATCACAAGGGACCTAAATCGTCCCCTTTCTGCGTTAAGCACGTATCTACAAAACATATATTCTTCAGGAATAATTAAACGCATGTATCAGTAAAATCTTTCTATTATTTATAATTTGACAGTTTGACTAACCTGGAGGTCAATATGATGTCAGCCTGTCAAAAATTGAAATGATTTTTGACATGTGTATTTTGTTCGATTAAGGAAAGCTATTCTTTTTTTTAATTCCTGAAGAATTAATGTTTTGTAGATACGTGCTTAACGCAGAAAGGGAACGAAATGGTCTAAGTGTGTCTGCCTTTCGCCTGCAGCCACTTCAACCTACAAGTACTACATCTTTGGATGAATAAGCGAAAGAGTTTACTGTATTTATTTCTACCAATATGACTGAGCCCACACTAGTGTAGGTATGCGCGGTTAAATCTATACTATATCTTTAATTAATATCCAGCATCTACCTTTATACAATATTATGCCGAGAACAGCGCCAAGTGACACCAAAAAACATACAATCCAAGGATAATTGAGGGAAATCCCATTATTTAGTTGGCTGCTCAATTCTTAATGAAGTCCATAAGGAATTACTTAATTAACTCGGGACTGAACGAAATGTTGTTGTGTCTGTGAAAATATTTTCCTATGGTTGATGCGGATGACAGTGTGGCTGATGGTGTCGACTTAATGTATCGACGATATGCTACTATAGACCTTTATTGGAACTCACGAGTACCAGATGATGTTGGTATATAGGAGTAAGATGTATAGCGTCTGGAACTATATCTCTCGGAGAACTTGTGCAACCAATTTTGGAATTAAGACATTAATTTGGCTTGGGGCTCTTTACCATCTGTGTTTCGCTACTGATGGTGGATGAAGGTACGCAAATATTCACCATAATGATTGATGTCACTCGATGGTGACATTAATGCGGCCACTTTGTTTACACTAAGTTCATTATGGACATTAACCTGTGAAATTTTAACTAATTCTCTACGAAAGATGCGGATCAATTGTATGCTATTTGAATTTAAACGCGGTTTTAATGGGTGAAGTGGTTGTATGTTTAAGTATATGTAGGTACATTTTGTGCAAGTTTAAAAGACATCAGTGAAAACATTGGCGCTCATTGAAACGAACTCTAAAGTTCAATGCGTAGCTGCGCTTTCTGGTGTTAAGTACTTTCGCGAGACACCTATCGTAAATTGTTGGAAGTTTTGTATACAGATTTGCTGTCACTTATTAGATACCACTTTCTTAAAGTTGCATCTCAACTAGATGTACATAATAATAATTGTTCAATTGGGTTCTATAAAAACAGAGGCTTGATAAAAATACTACGTTCCACTTTAATGGTTTTGTTTTGCAGCGCTACACGTATTTCAAATTGCTGTATCACTCATAGGAGTTTATGATCGGATCTCAAAATAGGCAATCAGCTACTGAACAGGCAGCTATACCAACCTATGTCTTGCCCACGTAGCTGTGGCTAACGTTCAAAAAATATTGTTGGCATTAAAAAGGGATTAACGTACTATTTTTTATTTTTATTCGCTTAAATGCATTTTTTTAAGAGGATTTAATTAAAATGTTACTCTCCTCCCCACTTGAATGGAACACCCTGTTGTACACTCTCTTTACAAATTGCTCATATCTGCAAAGCGGCATAATAAAATAATGGTATTTTTGGACGTTGTTTTTGGGTAACTCGTTTTCTTACTCTGTGAAAAATTCTTCTGTTCTGAAAATAGCCGTTATGTGTTTTTTTCCTCTTTATTTTAACATTCGCTGAAATTTAGGCAACAATTTTGCACCATTTGAATAAATCATGCATTTGGTTGGTTGGTTGAAAGTAGCTGCCAGCTGGGAAACGCCAGTAAACTTAGACCAGCATAGGTCCATACCACGAAAAAGGATCATATAAGATCTCAGAACTAGTTAAACCATTTTGAGCTCTTTATAAAGCGTAAGAGGCTTCTGATGTCTGTGTTTGTCAGATCGCCCAAGTCGTTGTAATAGAAAGCTCCTAGGTGAAGCTTCCTTCTACGGAAGAGAGCTGGGCAGGAACTAAGAAGGTGAGGGATAGCTTCCTCCTCTTCCTCATCCATGCAGCTTCTGCAAAAGTCGTTTGCGAAAATGCCTAGCCTTGCGGCATGTTTCCCTATCAGGCAGTGTCAGTGTAATGATTTCTTAGTGCGCGCGTTTCAAATCCAGCTTACGCCAAATTTGCTTTGTTGCTAGATAAGCGGTTCCACTTGTCCACCTAAGATTTTTACTCTCGATAGCATTCAGCTTCAATTTTTGTTTGCATGTAGCGATTGGTATCCCTAGGGTGCCTTTATCCGGCAGAATGGGTTGAGTTGTTCCTATTCTGGCGAGTTCATCGGCCTTACAATCCCTGGTATGTCTCTATGCCCGGCACCCGAATTAGGTGAATGTTGAACTGTTCGGCCATCTCCGTAAGAGACAATCGGCAGTCGAGGGCTACTAGAGAAGTTATAGAGATCGAATCCAAAGATTTGATGGCTGCTTGGCTGTCCGAAAATATGCAGATATCCTTGGCGGATATCCAAGATATCCGTCAAGAGGATGGTGACGAGAAAGTTATTGTCAAAATTTAAAGATGGGGTGGTGTAGTCACTACTTTCGGTTGAGTTCTCGGAGTTTTTCAGAATAGAGGCGTGGCCAAAGTCTTTCCTTGACCACGGTGAGATAGCCTTAAGGCGAATGGCTCCACTCGCTGCCATTTTCTTACTAAATATATATCAATAGATGAAACAAAATGTTATTTTTGGCACGTGGACTCATATTTTTCTTTGATCGACATTTTTTGTATAATATAAAATGGGTGGAGAAAAAGCCTTAACCGGGGCGTAAAAAGGACAAATCAAAGAGAGAAGAGCCGACACGTTATAGCCATATTTTTAAGTAATAAGTCTAACTATGGATAAAAACGTGAAAGGTCGCATAGGCGTATACATAGTGTTCTTACTAATGCAGAAAGACGACTTATATTTAACAAAAGCGTCAAATTCGCACGACCCTTTTCCATAAATGAGGTAATCATGTGGTGGGTATCAAAGCAAGTCTCACAACTATGCGTTCTATTATTTCGAATGCTAAGCATACCTAAAAAAAGACTACAAATCCAGAAGAAGTCACCCCTTAACCAGGTTCGAAATGCGCAACGCCTCAGTTTTTGTCGCGCACATGTGACCGGACTTCGTAGTGGCATCGTGTGGTCCTCTCAGACGAAAAAACTTTATTTTGGAATGCACCGATGGCTAAAGGTACTACCATAACCTCCGCAAAGAAACTTATCATTTGGACCGGCTGCATAGCGGAGTTGAAGGTGTGATTTGAACCTTGTGCGAGGTGAACCACAATGAATGCGTTGCCTTACAATGGTATTATATTGAAAGAGGCCTTTCAATACTTTCATAACCTTTTTGGACCTCTGCCAAAAGCTGCTAATCGGCTAATAAATACGGCCTGGGTTGTTAAAACGGGTATAGAGAGCCAAAATGTGGAGGTATTAAGCTGACTGCCCTACTCACCGGATTTAATTATCATCGAAAATGTTTGGGGATGGTTGGCACGTCAAGTATATGGATCGGGATAACAATATTCGACTAGATCTAAACTAACCCAAGCCATCGAATTAGCTTGAAGCTCGACTTCGCTAAATTATTTGGCCAATTTGTATACCATACCAATGCATCTCTTCCAAACCGGATGTATGAATTTTGGAGCAGGAAGGTGGCTCAAAACACTGTTAAATTTTTTTTTTAATCCAAAATACTTCAATTACCTTAAATTTAAGGAATGGTCGTGTTCAAAAGAAGCAGAATTCTCTAAAAAAAATGTTTTCGTTTAAATGTTCTATTCAAGTGGCCCAAAATTAGGACCCCACAATTTACCGGTTGTTAGTTAAGAATTTTTTGTTAACACTTAAAGCTTTAGTTTTAAATAATCCTTTTGGTTAAATCGCAATAATTAAACGAACTTTAATTAAAAACAAAAAATATGTCTCAAGCATGCTTAGTTTGGGACCAGTGGGCGATAAAAAACCGACCTACGCGGTGTACTATTCAAATGGAGCGGGGTGTATCTTTTGTAAATTTCATACCTAGTTTTAAAATAATTTGCAAAAAAACCTGTAAGCAGATACAATATTTTTAGTGAAAATATAAACTTCGCCTCATGCAGTGAAAATTATGAAGCAATTTCTATATGCGATATCATTATTCGCATTGTGTTTTAATGTTACCTACATTTGTATTGAAAAATATCTTTAAACAAGGATGTCATCTCGTTCTATGCCGAATGGCATGAGTAGAGAATAAAAAGCAGCTGAGATTGAAAAGATAGAACATCGAGATAATAGTGAATTCTACGCTGCATTCAATGGTCTTGCAGATACGTGCTCTGCATTCAATAGAGAGAACACTTGCATGATTGGAAGCGAAGCAAGTCAAGTTCATATGAAATTAATAAATCAAAGTGAATCGAGGTCGCGTTTTCTTTAAAAAAAAACTAAGACTGTGCTCCTGCTAGAGATCCAAATGAATTGCATTAGAAAGACTTCCGAGTTTCAATTCAATCAACCAATGACCAGTAGTCATTTTCAAAGGATGTTGTGTACAAAACAGAAATTGAAAATATTCTCAGACTTCTTCATTTCTATTTGATTAGATTTTCAACATTACAAGGCAACTCAAATCTAAATTAACCTTGTGTTTAAAAGCACATCTATTCCATGCCCTTTTGATTTCTAAAAAAGCTTCTACTTATATAAACAGGATCTTCCCTTGTGATGTAAAGGATATTCACTGTTCAGTCCTTATATGAAAATGCAATTACATTTATCTGAAACTATAGAAGAAGTTTCTAAATTCAAAGCGAGCTTCAAAGCGGAACTACAAAATGTTGAATAAATTTTATAGAGTAGGTTTGGTATTTTAAGGGATCTTAACATTTTAGTTTTCTATTGAAGGTACAACATAACATACTAACTATTTTTTGTGTTCAGATCAAATTTTATGAACTGACAGTGAGGTTATTTTCCACATAAAATTATCTATTTTGGCCTATACAAACTGCGCTTAAATACTTTAAGATTAATCATGATTTGAGTATAGTTTCTTTACCTATGCGCAGCACAATGGGTAGACTCGTACTTATTCTTTATTAGCCAAAATGGATAAAAGTTATTGAAACGCTATTTTACATTTTGACACTGTGAGCTTCCTTAGACAAAGCGCCCACCGAAGTGATGTGGAAATGGCGTGATGCCCAAGTGGCAAGAGGCATCGCTAAATCCTATGTAAACAATAATGTAGACGCTCGCATCAAAGTGGAGTGGCGGCGACGTGGCATTTTTCAGGTGGCGTCGCATCGGTCGTGCGTCGTGCCAGTCTGGTGCCGCTTGTCTCGAACCAGTTCAATTATCGAGTACCTATCAAGCGGATGGTGGAAGTAGAATTCTAGACGCATATCCCTTGCAGAGGCATATCATATTGTAGAGGCTGGTGACGACGTCGATTTTGGCATTACAACTGCGTATTTTTGTTTACCCGGAAATTAAAAACATGCGAGACGACCAAAAATTCAACATAGGACTAAATTTTAAGAACTGATGAATCGGTGACACCATTTTAGCTTTAGCTTTAGCTCCCATGGGTGTCGACGTCGAGATATAGCATTTAAAACGATTTTTTTATGCGGGAGGTATCATGCCACTATTTTTAATTTTGATCAATTTTTCACATAAAGACTTTTGGGCCAATAACAATAATTTTCTTAAAATTTGAGTTCAATCAGTTCGGTAGTTTACTAGATATGAGATTTTTTTGTTTATACCCGGTACCACACTGTGGTGAGGGTATATTCACTTTGTCATTCCATTTGTAACGCCCATAAGGAGGCGTTGTAGGTATGACAAACTATATATATTATTGATCAGCATCACTTTCTTAGTCGATCTAGCGATGTCCGTCTGTCTGTCCGTCTGTCTGTCTGTCTTTCCGCACGATTACGGCCGTAATTTAAGAGCTATCGACTTGAAATTTGGTATGTAAGCTTTTATCCACCAAACTGAGGCTAAGTTCGAAGATGAGCAAGATCGGATGAAAACTACTACCTACTACCTCCCATACAAAAATATCAGATTTATATAGCTTTTTATGTTAAAAATTAAATTTAAATAGCTACAGTAAAGATAGCAAGTTTAAACTTTGCACATATTGTTTTAATAATATTTAAAAATTTTTGACAAAAAATGAGCTTGGTCGAATAAAAAGTACCTACCCATACCTCCCATACAAATATATAATTTTTTAATACTAAAATATTTTTTTTATTTTACAATAATATAGTACCGGGTATTTGAGCTTCGGCATAGTCGAAGATAATTGTCTTACTGGTTTTTTTTTCGTTCGGTTACAAACACGTACAGAAGAATTATATAATATATAAAGTAGATAATCCAATATACAACAATAGCCACATAGCTGCGTCGATCAAAATTGTATGTGTTTTATTTTTTAAAGTGACAAAATTGAAATGGCCATATTTAGCCTATGTATTTCGTTTCTTCTCAACCAAAACTAGGTCAATCGCTCGGTAAATCTTTCACAATGGCAAAGCATCCGACATCCGTTCTTTGAGTCCGCTTATAGTTTACCTTGCTTCCCCAACATCTAGATTATGTAAATTTGCCATTATCGGTGTACCAGCAATCACACAAGAGGATAGCTTATTTCCATTGTTTCCGTTTTCAAGCCCAATCGCAATCAGTGGAATACCATTGCTGTATACAGATGGTATCCTTTGAAAATTTTGTTATTTCAAAATATCCGACATCTCCACATTATACAAGAAGGCGATTCCCGTGCGCGTTTAATTTATTCTGCATCTAACAATCGAACATTGGTATCTGCTGTAGAAGAACCCGTCCGGGACATTACTCGTCCTTGTCGGTGTCGTATATCGTCGATTCAATCAAAACATCCTTCAGTTCGAAACGATGTTGTCCACGGATGAATGGCATTAGATGGATTTATCGGTTCCATAACACATTTTCTTTCTGCCAATCTATGCTGTGCTGTATATACGTATGAGAGTGATTATGCATAAGCACTAAGCAGACCATGGGCATGGGAGTAGTGGTAATTGAAAGGATTGTAATTCCAGATAGCTGCGTCCTAAGAACCGAATCCAAGAATCAGCTATTCATGTAACTTTAGCCACAATGCGGCCCATATAAGGGGCCCTCAGCCAGTATCCACATTTCCAATGACATTGTCCTGCCACTCGGTGCTCATTCTCTATCCACTGTGCATGTACGAGTACCAGTGAAGCTGTTGTTTTCCAAGCGCGGGTACTAATTTTCTTGCATTGATTAGTGCCTTGTACATAAAACAATCGAGATAAGGGACACACTAGCCGCAGAAGCAATTAAGGCGACGACACTGCACGCAAATTGGCCATGGATGCGTATGAAATGTTGCTCTTGGTGTGGTCTAATTGGACCTGCAATAAACCTATACCATGCTACACTGCTGGACCACCACCGACCGTCAACCATCGTTAACAGAATGAAAGCGATTACGAGTAAATGCAAATTTCCTTGGACACCATCCAACATCCAAGTGCGGAATGAGGAAAAACAAGTAGTTAGCATCTTTTGTGTTAAAATGGCCAATGAACCGGGTGCGCCTTGTTGAAGTCTGTTGTTGTGTTAATTGATTATTATGCGGCCATTCAAACTTAAAGTTACTATTAGTAACTTAGAGGTGTCGCTTTAGGTCGCCGAGGAACAAAAATTGAGTATCGTCCAAAGCTTTGTATCACTTTACATGCTCCAACTAACTTCTAATTAAGTTTGTGCTTAGATAAAACTTTTCAACAGAATTTATCTTGCAAGGTACACTTTGCGAAAGTTTCCACAGGATAATTGAACTGGCTCCTTTGGATGTAAGAGCACCAGGGAAACTAAGGAAGGATATTGCCATAGATATACAATATACCCTGGCGGCGGTATGCAGTTTAACCATTTTCACAAGTGCTTAATCGAAATACGTCGCAGTCCTTCACGGTATATATGCAGATTGCAGATATGATTACGCTTGTGTGCAGCATTTTGTGGGAGAATGGTTGCTTGGAGAAATTGAGGTACAGTAACTGTCAATAGAGCATAATTTTGAATCAATTTATGTGCAGTGGGATAGTGATATTTTTTTTTATCATGCCTCAGATATCTCTCAGGTACTTCAATACGTCACGCATGATGCACCTGATGTTGTTATCATTAAAGCAATACTTTTACAGCTTTTTTTGTAAGTACGTACATAATTGATAGATCAGTTTCAATTGACACCAAATCGCACTTGCACTACTTTACTAGGTATACTTAAACCCTTTACTGTACAAATCTTTAGCTCTAGAAAAATTATTAATTATTGAGGATTCCTAAAAACTATGAATTTTAAGCCAACGAAAAGATCAGTAGAAGTTCGAACTTCGAAGACTTCCCTACTGGACTCCCATTATGTTAATGATTCCTGTAATATATGATGCGACTTAAAAACAGGTAAAAGTGTTATCATCGGCCAGGCCATGCTTTGATACCCTCCACTGTATAAAAGTCATGCAAAATGCAAGTTAGTATGAACTGAACAATTTACCTCCCATAACAGAACTACTTGACCGACATGGATCATTTTTAATACCAACCTGTCGAAGGTAAGAAGAAGTCCTTTCACAAAATTTGATTCGCCTAGGTCAATTCGTTTGGACGATATCGACAGACAGACGGACATGGCTAAATCGATTTAGAATATGATCCCAATTCGGGTTGGGTACGAAAACTCCAAAATTAAAATCCCCAATCTGAAATCCCCAAACCCAAAATCTCCAAATCCAAAATTCCCAAAAACCAAAATACCCAAATAGATTTCGAGTGAATTCACAATAGCCGTTTTTTATTATCAGCTATGATCTATATAGATCATCGATTTACATGCACTTACAACAACAACATGTGATCCTGCTTTTCATCGAGATCACGAAATATGATCTGAAAATTAATTCAACTATTTCTCGTTGTTGTTTCGTGGCGTTGTTTATTTCATTCACTCAATGTTGGTGTCCCTGTAAATTATAGCCACACAGTAATGTTGCCAGACCAAAATATGAAACACAATTAACAACACAAAAAATCAATTAGCATTTTTTCTAATTCGAATAAGTTACTATTCCTACTTTCGAGATGTTTTGTTTCGCTATATAGCACAGAAATATAAATGGAAATATTAGCAGTACAATACGGTTAATTATAATGCATATTTGAACATAACATTTGAACATAGTTTCCCCCAAAAAAATATTGAATGCTAAATGTACGCAGATTAGTATCCATATGGTAACACCCCGACACAACAAGCGAAATGTCAAACTCAAATATGAGCAAGTGCAATGGAGAAATCATCGCATTGTGACGTCACATTGTACCATGTGGCTGCAAGATGGCTGGTGGAAATACGAAATTTGTCATAATTGGTATTGGATTTCATATGTGAAAAACAACTATTGCTACAACTCAATCAATGATCCAGTTTGTTTTATTTTCATGATCTGATCCGGATCAGATCACGCTGATAATAAAAAACGGCTAATGTATTAACAGTAAAATAGGTACCCCCCTGCTTGGGGCCACTGTTGGATTTGGAGTAGGCGCAAGTTTAGGTATACGAAAATTTCTTTAAATATTTTGAATTAACATTTTGTGGATTTTTTGATTTTGTGGATTTTGTGTTTGGGGATAATCAATTTGAGGATTTTTCAAAAAGTGGCGATTTTGGGGTTTGCGGATTTTGCAATTGTGTAGATATTATGTAGGTATCCCTCCTAATTCAGAATAATGTACCTTATGGGGTCTCTGGTGACTCCGTGTTGGCGTAACAAATGTAATGGCAAAGTGAATATACTTTCCTGTATAGAGTGTGGAGGGTATAACAGCGGCTCTGTGTGGGGCTACTCCTAAAAATGGTTTTTATGTATATGGATATAGACCAATTGGACAGCGTATCTCCGATCAATTTGTCTATGTCAGATGAGTGGAACGAGAAACGGGTCAGTGATAACTTAACAAATTTCGAGGAGATGATCATAAGCTTCTTTTACCGAACATTAACCCTTTTGCATGATACTGAAAAACCTATTATGATATCTTTCAGCAGAGGTAATGATGTCCACTTAACACAAAAAATATAAACTAAGGCCGTTTGGTGATACGACTCATAACGATTTAAGTTCTACTTAAATTTTTATGGGGTACTTTTTGTATGGCATAAACGGTCATGTAAGAGTTTATGTGGAACTTAAGTCTTTATGAGTCGTATCAGCTTTAGCAAACGGCCCTAAAGGACCATTCACATGGGAGCGAACGAACGAATTGATGAAATGCGAACAAACCACTTTTTATGCATTTATAAACATTTTATTTGTTTTACTAAATTAAAGACTGATTACTTCAGGCTTAGTTATTTTATGTTTTATTATGTTAGTAGTAAAAATATTATCTAGTGGGCATCCACCATTTTGGTTTCCGCAACACCTTAGATTTAGAATCTTGATGAAAGTCTCCGTCAGTTTTGTTTTTAAGTTTGTTAATATATCTAAGGTCAACATATGTGTTTGCAAGAGACTGTGGATTATTTTCGCAAAACTTCCAATGCAGATAATCCCATGGGAGAGTGTCTGGAGCTTTCAAACCTGGATAACGAGACAGAAAATATCAGTCTTTATGTTTTTAGATTATTCGTTCTGGGGACATTTTTAAAGAATCGTCATCGTATCTAGTGCTGTATGGGCATTAGCGGCATGTTGTTGAAACCAGATATGTGTACAGAATAGATTACTCAGCAGTGTTTTCATGGAAACTGATAGTTCATGTCCAACCATTCTATCTGGTAAATGATGCTGTCTCCACCAACTCAGCTGTTAGTCGCAGTCTGCTGGCGTCAACCTCTGGAAATATTCGGATGGATGAGGTCATATAAGCTATCCATATTCTGTGAATATCGCTATATTTAAGTCTTTTTCGTTTCGTGCTTCTGATTTGGAAAAAATTACCCCTTTGAAGACCACACAGACAATTTTAACGCTACTTGGGTTTAGGTATCTATGTAGGTATACATTTTTCCACTTCTGGCCACCTTTTCGCATATAAGCACCCAAGAAAAATTGACTATACATACTCCAACGCCAGAAATTCGTCGATTTTCATCTCCTCTATATGACAGTTCACCGCCTAATAGTCCAGAGCTATAAAAATAACCCTCTAAAGTGGCATAGCTCATTCATCAGAACTATTATCTCGGCTTGGTACACTGAGATTTCCATTCCTAGACTCAGATTTCAGGCTATAGACCTAATAGCTCTGAGAAGATAACTCATGTTCCCTTTCTGCCATCCATCATTGATCCATTACGTAAAGATGATGATTGCACCCGCCGTTCTATGAATTAATAAGATATCAGTATAAGGCGTATGTGTTTTTATTATAAATCTATACTCTCCGCTCCACTTTCTATACTAATTTGTGGAAACATAATGGTGCGGGAGTGAAGCTATTCCGCGTTTGTAGTATAGCTTGCTTCACAAGGTTAAATTTATTTAGTCTAATCCATGATTTCGAAACATACCACAAAGCCCATGAATTATGGTTTCTAATGAACTTGCTCAAAAAGACACTTATCTGTTACTATTTTAAATCCCTTTTTACGGTTTGCATTGATGACTGGGTTTGCTGGGGTGAATGCTGAATATTTGAGGTCTTCATCAATGAAGCAACTTCTTTCTTAAAAGATCGGGGTATATTATCAGGGCAAAAAGAACCACCTGGTCTACAGTATAATCGTTTTCAGTCCTCCTGATTGCTACGGTCATACTCTTGTATGTTTGTCAGACGTTCGAGAGAGGCGGCGCAGTAGAAAAAAATTAAGATCTAATTTGTGTTTTCCCGGGAATCGAACATGGGATCCCTAGCACCAGTAGTCAAGCCAAAAACCAGAGACAATAGTCCACCAGCTTCGGCCAAAAATGAGAGTTTCAAAAAGTTATTAGGTGGTTAAGTATGTGTGCCATGTTAAAGTAAATGGAGGGCGAATTGGTCACGCATATACTGGCACCTAATAACATTTACAGTTATTTCTGTGGTACAACACGTATTCACAGATAGGAAAAGAGGTGGCGCTACTCATTTCAAAACTGGCTCTATGGATTTATCTTTTTTGCACGAAGCTGGTGGTCTATTAGTCCAGCACACTAACCACTGCGCTACTGCGCCCATTATATCTGTAAGACAATATATTATCTGCTCAAAATCTTCAGCAAGACTGGAACTTAATAACCTTCAAAACTTTAACACGACCCTTCCACCCAAAATGAAACTACACTTTTGTTATTTGACAATCCAGTTTATTCATAGAGTTCCTCGCTTCTCCTTATCCTTGGTGAGGACCTCTTCTTGAATTTGAAATTGTATCATAATAGCAACATAATTCACTATGGCCGTAATCACCTGAATGGATTGAGCATGTACAACACCGTTAATAAATTACTCTACTCACTCTTGCTCAGTGCCGTATACACATACTAGCAGGATTAATATTTTGTCTCCATCACACAAACAAGTAAAAAAAAACACTTACCGCTGCCATCATACCCCTATTAGATGTAATCGTGTGCCCTATTTTATACTCCACCTTGTTATGGTTGTTCCAATGTAGGGTTGCCCCGACAATTTGCCGAACACGGCCATCTCCAGGAAAAGCATCATCCATCAACTTTATTGCCCTCATACACTTCTTTCCCTGTTTGGACACGAAGACGTACACAGCAGCAACAGCAACAAAAAAAAAAAACAAATTTATTCCCACATCCCTTCGGAAGCTATCACTCACCTCTTCCATCGACATGCTCGAGTATATCGGCATCATGACCATCTTATAGGCAGGCGGCACCACGGATGCAAATACTCCCATAAAAACCTGTAAACTACTAACTGAACTGAGATTCGATGATCGTCCGAACATTAGATACAACTGAATCGTCACCAGGATGAAGTCATGTGCCATGGAGGATAGCAGGCACAACCCGTACACGCAGTTCAGTTCATCAATCACTTCGTAGAGACCACGATAAATCTCAATCGCTTGACGGAGCTTCGATGCACGCACATCTACATCGGCAAAGTGCTTCCTCAAATACTCTGGAGCGAGCAGTTTTTGCAATAGACGAAACCGTATCCTCACCACATCCCCTATATTCATGAAGCCATAGGTGCTCATCTGCATACCGCCAATAATAAACGAGTAACAGCAAAAGATTCCGATCAGAGATACGATGTCATAAATTCCCGACTGATAGGCTAGCGCGACTGCTGTGAACGTGGCATACACAAAGTACACTACCACAATGGTGAACGTCTTGAACGCAATCTTTTCGTAGCACATTCGCACATCAAACTCGGCCACAAGACGGGCGTCAAGCCGATCAATGCGATCCATGACGCCGATGTGACGATACCGATTGAGTTGCATTGAAATGACGTTCACACAAAATGACACCACTGCCATAAAAATCTCCAGCATCACGATGGATATGAAAAGTTTATCCATTTTGTGGATGGACTTTGAGTAATCCGGATTGACAATTCGTAAATAGGTTGCCAGTGTAAGGCCAACCGCGACTAAAACCGGCATCGCAAAGCTGTAGGCCAACATTTGTTTAGTGGCAATGAAGCGCTTATCCTTTTTATAGAAGCCCGTATAGCCGAGCAAAAACTGCGTTTTCGTGATGAACGCCAAAGCGTCGTAAATTGTCTTATAGCGAGCTGGATCCTTTGAGGCTGACATCTCAACTGGTTATTGCGCTTTACTCAGGAAGAGGCCTCGGCTCTTCGGTGTCCAGTAATTCGATTTTAATAGCCTCGCTATCGGATCAACTATCACAGGATTAATTAGAATGGTTCTGGACAAATCACAGCGATATGCATTTCAAAGTGATTTGACATTTGAGTGGCACGAAAGTATAGTAACGTTTCCATTAAAATAGCTTTGCTATATTATGCTGTAATAATTAGTCACACTTGCAGCGTTAATGCTAATTGACGGTATTAGTGTAATTCTAATCGAATTAAAAAGGTTATAGACGATTGTAAATGTAGTCGTATAGGCAGCAATTTAAATAACCATAATGTGAGCGAATCGATGAAACTATGTACATAATTACTTTTTAATTTTGGAAGTGCAATTTGAAATTAAGAGCTCCTACCGCCTAAAATATTGACAAACTAGTGTTTCTGTTTAATTAAAGCATTTAAATTGCAATGGGAAAATGAAGTGGCTAAGTGACTAGCGTGATAGAAACTGATGGCTCAAATTCGCGAAATGCCGCGACTTAGAAAGTCCGTTCATGTGAACGGACTGTCAAAATTTTCGAATATTCGTTCGTTTGTAGATTGTTGGTCGCTGTCATGTAAATGGTCCTTTAGCGATTCCAACCACCACTTGCGGTCACCACGCCACTGCCATTTCATTGGTCACCACTGAATGAAGGAATGGTGGTTGTTGTCCCAAACAACACCTCAATGATAATATACTCGACAAAATTTCCTAACAGAAATTGGTCAGGGACTGCTCCTCAATTTAAGCGAGAAACGTTCTTAAACTACTTTTGTCTACACACAATTTTGGGAATAAATCTGACGTCTAAATCTTTTCTTGACGCCAATGGTCTCGGATTGGATTGTTCCCACTCTTAGTGAAGCATACCCAGTGTTATTCTGCACAACCTGACGAGTTTGGAAAATGACTTATATACCTCGTCGGATAAGGTACTTCTAAACCGCATCTATAGACGGGACACTTATTAAATTAAACTGACAGCGAAATTCGAGGTGTCTAGTCTGAGTTGTGTCGAATACAAGATTTGGGTAAATCAATGAATATTTTTATTTACATAAATCAAAATATGTAACTTATCTAGAAAGGGATAAGAAGTTATTGAAAAATATCTACTTCTTGTTTTCAAAGTTAAAAAATAATAATAGTTTAAAAAACTAACGAAACGCTTTTATAAGTATACTGCACTAAAAAGCAAAATAATAAAAATTAACCAATCTATTTTTAAGGTTTATCCTGGATGGGGCTTACTTTGTACTCAAATAATACAATATGTAACTACAAACATTATACTCATAAATGGGATGGACATGGAAAATTTCAAAGCTCTAAATTTAGAGAAAGTGGTTCAAATTTGGCTTGCAAGATTTTGACACAACAAATTTTTCACGAAGTTAATGTCGATTTCCATTGGGCTTTTACCGTTTTGCTCTCAGATCTCAGATTTTTCCTGTCCAATGGAACATGAAACGAGATTCATTTTTTTGCATTTGTGTTGTTGTGTGATTTGACAGTCAGCTGTTTTTAAATTCCAATTTGTGTTTATAAAATTGAATTGTTATTTGTTAGTTTTTTACTTGTACTTGTACAATAACTGCTTACTTGTTTTGTTTTGAATTAGAACTTCGCCCTTCCCCATGAAATCAACCCCATTGGGATTTTCTACGACGGTCCATTCGTCTACATTAATATCCATTTTCAATTTTCAAATTTATTCCACAATAGGTAGGGGACACTGGGGCACATTTGACCACTTTTTGCTTTGAGGTCTCATAAAATCCTATTTGTTTAAATTATTAGACTGCAAAGTATTCTCACTTTAAGAAATGCAAATAAACTTTGTTTTGGACAAATAACTATGTAAATTTAGTAAAGGCGTATAATTTATTTTTATTTAAAAACGAAGTAGGTCCTTATGTTCAAAGGTATCCCCCATGTGGGCAGTTTTGAACTAGGCTGGGACACTTTTGAACGACAGTATTTTGTAATTGCTCTTAGAAGCCAATAAGTTACTACAAGGTTTGTATTTTTTTAATAAAATAAATTAACTTTATTATTTTAATAAAGAAAACAAAAACGACTTAGCAAAAGCAAACTGAAATTTTGAAATTACTGAAATAGTTTGCAAATGACTGAAGAAACTTTATAAAAACAAAAATGAGTTAGGTATTTTATTAACAGAACAGAAATTTTGAAAAAAATTAAGACAAAAATTATCACCGCAGCTGTCCTTGATGTTCCCGGAGCGTTAATTTATGGTGGTAGCTTAGCTTTTAGTTCAATGCTACTTACAGACCCCTTGTTCAAATGTGTCCCGACTGTTTTGTTCAAACCTGCCCCAATAAGTCAAGCGACATAAAATTGTGCGCAAATATTTATATTTTTATATTTGCCAAAAACCGCAACTTTATACGTTTTCTAATGAAGTTGTGCCTTAAAAAGATATATTTTACACAAAAAGAAAAGCTCACTATAAAATTTGTAGGGACAAATGTGTCACGCGTTCAAATGTGCCCCAGTCTCCCCTAACAATAACTAACCTCAAAGTTTGACAAATGTCACTTGTTTTGGTATTGGTGACAGTATGTGCAAATCTCTCCCTCGAATCGAGATTCGCAAAAGTGATCTGAATCTTTAAAAAAGAGATTTTTCTTGCCCAATGGAAAATGATTTTGACAGACAGCTGATTTCTAGAGAAGAAAAACTGCTCTGAATTTTAAAAAAGTGCTTTTTTTCCCCAATGGAAATCGACATAAGTAAAAGCCTTTAATAATAAAAAGAGATGCTTTTCCACGCCAGTTATACTTTCGGATGTTTGTCAGATATTTTTGCGGGAGGTAGTGCAGTGGAAGTGCCTTAAGATGCACTTTGTTCTTTCCGCGGATCGGGCTTGAGACCCTCGCACAGTAGGCTAGTTTGAGGTTAAGTTATTCGCTAGTTTGTGGAACGCGAATTAAATGATGTTGATTGCGAATAAACTTTGACAATTCGCGCCACGGGTGTTTTCGTTCACAGCATAAAGTTTGGAATTCGAAATTTCGTTATTTAATTTGTTTTTAAATTTGTTAATACATTTTGATGGAATAATTAATTATCCTCCTCTTGGAATAATAAAATGGGCAATTTTCTGTTTAATTTTCGAGGAGTGGTAAGCGGCTGGTGACGGCGCGCGTGGATTTGTAGAGGCATACTACCTTGCAGACGCATATCATATTGTAGAGGCCGGTGACAACGCCGACTTGGATCTGTTTACCTCAAAAGCGCGCCTAGCCTTAAGTGATTTTGTTTGAAAAGTAGAATTCCAACAGTCAATTGTCCGTATATATGTATACAGGGTGTCCCAGTTAAGCAGTATAATCCTTTGAGGAATGATTCCAGAAGTTTCGCAGAACAAAAAATTGTATGGCAGGGGGGGTCTGCCAGTGGGTGACCTCTAATTTGGAGTCGTTACTACTTAAAACGCTATAACTTCTCAACTGTAATAGGTATACAAATTGTACATTTTGAAAAGAGAATTTAGTAGCGCATAAAAGTCTTAAGCACTTTGGGTACATCTGTGCAGCTACAAAGAAGTTATGGCTCCTTAAACTCAAAATTTTGAAAATTTGTTGTTACCTACATTTTTTAATTAAAATGCTTTTTTCTCAATATTTTTACTTTAAATTCTATTTTTTTTATGAAATGTTTATCCTTGAGAAATTTCCAAAAAATTATGTTAAGCAACTTATGTAATGAACAGAAGCTGTACATTTTTTCTCAGACAAAAATGGTCAACCAAAATTAAATCAAAATAATAAACAAACAGTTAATTGTCGAATATGAAAAAAAGCTTAACATTGATAAGTTGATCTCCACAGAATGTATTCAAAACGTGATTGCGCGGAAATAGTCTTTGTAAACGGGTTCTGCCATAGAAACGCTTCATTCAGAAACAAAAAACAAATTTGGAAGATGCAAGCTTAAAAATCTACATTTTCTTGCATTTTTTAAAACACTATAATGGTCACACCACTTAAAAACCTCTGTCATTATTTTTTTTTAATTAAAAGCTATGAAAGAAATATATTTTTTTTTTGTTAATTTATTCAATACATTACTTTATAATAAAATAAATAAATTTTATAAGATTGTATTATAAGTTGCTGGTATTTTCAACTCAAAGTGCTGGGGTGGGGTGCTCAGGAACCCCATATGCGTTAACGTTATTCAAAAACCCTTATGCATTCTAGGGTTAAAAAACGTTGAATTTCAGCTCTAAGACTACAACTCTTTTGTATGTTGAAAGGCAGACTTATTTGTGCAACAAAAACTTTAATTATGTATTGTTAAATCTTAACAAACTTCGTTGCAAAATATATTAATTAAAATTTTCGTGTTCATATACTGTAAACAGTTCTTGCTTTTGATTTTCCCTCATAGTGGCTAGTCCTTGAGCCACAGAATCCCTCGTCATTTCACATTTCAGAACGATGTGTTTTTGACAATGATACAATCTCCCAATATCCGCCTTCACATACAATATGTACATGAAACCCATAAAAGTGAAACACATTTCGTTGTTGGACTCGGTATTTTTTTTTATCAGTCAGGACCGATCGCATCAATGTTGTTGAATTTCCGTTTGAAATAAATGTGAACATATGTTTCCTCTTTGACATTTTATGTGCTCTCATGTTTTTTGTTTGTCATCAGTTGCTTGCCAATCTGGTTTTTTGTGCGCTTTCATTTTGATTATTTATTTTGCTGGTGGAAATTTGGGAAATGAAGTCCTTCGATGGTACAATTTATTTTTCAGAAAAAATATTTCGGGTGGAGTGCTCATTGGTTATCTGAAGGGAGGGGTGTAGTTAATACTACAATCGTCACTCTGTTAGTTGTATGATTGTTGGAAAATACAACTCGATTAATAAGGTATAACAAAGAAATGTAATATAAAGCTGGCTTTTAGGCAGTATTAAGTGCTCTATGTCTTCCTGCAGTAGAAAGGCAAAATTACTAAAACAGGACTGCGCCACGAAAGATGTTGCGTGAACATATGCATCGAGCTATGAGAAGCCTGCTGATAGAGTACTTTGTAAGTACCAGGCTGAAGATCTTTAGTTTGCTACTGCAAGAAAAGCAATCTATCCTGGTTGTCAATGTTTGCTATGCAAATGTGAATCAAAGTGATCGTATGTCTTGCAAGAACTATCGAGGGCTATCCCTGCTTAATGACGCATATAAGAACCTATACAACGTACTTAAATCGGTCTGCAACACACTAATCGCCACGAACTATAGACCAAATTTTCACACTGAGGAAAATCCTGGAAAGACCAACGAATTTCATGTCAAGAATCTCACCAGCTATTCATCGATTTCAAACCCGCATTATGATAGCATACGTCATCATGAGCTCTATATGGCAATGGCCGAATTCGGAATCCCGGCAAAGCTGATTCAGTTGCGTGACATTGCAAAACACGCGGTGCAATATGCACCGGATTACGGCACGGAGACGCGATATCATGCGACTTCTTCAATCTCGCACTGGAGCAAATAGTACGTAACGTAGGGCAAGTTGTCAACATGGAAGGCACTATCTTCAACAGGTTTGTTCAGCTGCTGGGATATGAGGACGTTATTGACATCATCGGTCATTCCCAGCGTGCCGTGATAGAAGCTTTCACAGCGATTGAAGATTGAAGAACAGACGAAATCTGTAGGGCCTTGAAGTAAATGAGGACAAGACTAAGTACATCTATCCACCGCCTATAGGACAAAATGTCACTATTGATAGCAACAATTCCCAGCTAGCTAAGGAGTTCTTCTATTGGAGTGAATATGAACTCCAAAAATGGCAGCCTGGAGGGCGAATGGAGGAGAAGATACAACCGCGAGCTGTACCAAGGTGTGGATGTAATCCAAAAAGCCAAAACACGTCGACATCATTCGCTCGGTCACATAGGGCCATAGGTGCGCGACACTAATGAGAGCGAAAGATTTTTCAACTTTCTTTAAAGCTGTCCAGCTCCAGCCAAATCAAGACAATACACCCACGAGGTACCCCTAAGCCTTAGGTCTATAAAAATGGTCCGCATTTCGTGATTTGAGGGAATATCATCAAAAGGATCAAGCAAGTTTACAATTTCGAGTACAGTCAAGCTTCTGAATAAGAGAAACGCGTAGATATAATAGGCAATGTTGCATGTAGGTATCTGTATCTTTATTTGGCACTACACATCTTGAATCCAGTTTTATACATATTACATTATATATTAATCATCAAGCGTTGGCTTCGGCAGCGGTTCCAATTGCCGGTAACATCCCAACAATGCTTCTGTTTTATCTCTCTGCGACTCCATGTCCATCGGCAAATAGATCATATTGACAAGATTTGTTACAGTCGTAAAATAGCAATCCGAAACGAAACGCAGTGCTGCCAGATCTTTGGAAATTTCTTTCTCACCCACAGATGCAGACAAAAGTCCATCCAATATCTCACCACAGATGAGCTTGCCTTCCTGTTGCTTAAAACTCGTTTTTGACATTTTGTCTTATTTAGTAAATTTGTTAAACCCAATTTGTCACTGCACACAACCTAGTCACCTCAACTGACAGTTGAAAAATCATCAAATTACGTGCTGTCAGTGACATATCATTTTGAATGACATCCGATTACTGAGATCATCTAATGGTGGCTACATTAGTAGTTATTTCGGTGGGTAATTAATTGAATTCTTGCCAATCAATCAGTAATTGCGGTCGGTTGGTTGGTCACTGGGGTGACGTATATTGTCGAGAAGGACTGTCGTGTGGTACACGTCAACTAATCAGCTCAAATGCAATATTCAATTTACATAACAATGCATTCCTACGTTTCATTTATAGTGAAGAGTGTGTGTATGGATATACTGCTTTGAATGAGTGCGTCGATAACAGGATAATTGCGGATACAGACTTCTCTGCCAAATGACAGATCTAAATAGTGAGCCCCCACATTTCGAATAGATTTGGAGTGGACAGTGGTTGGTAGCGGTTATGACTGAAATGAATTGAACTCCCATTTTGTCAGGTAGAAATGCGCTTACCAATGATAACAATGTGCAAATTGATTAGAATTCGGGTAGATTTTTGATTGCGTATTTGTGTACATTAGAGTGACACATTATACGCCAAAAATTAGCTAAAAATGTGAGTTATAAAATATCGGAGCTAACACAGAGCCACAGACAAATTTATATATTTTTGGAATTAGTTTTTCATTTAGTGATAATATTTTTGGTGTTTTCCTGCTTTTATAAACTTTATGAGAATAATACTACTGAATAGCAATCACTAGGTAGATATTGTTTTAGGTAAAATTTTAAGTATAATATAAATAATGTTTCCATGCGGTCCATGACAAAATAGTATATAAGATAGAATTGAGGTTACTTTTATTGATTAGCATACAACTATATTCGGCGAATGTTATTTTCAAAAATTCAAGTAGATTCAGTTTTTCCAAAGCAGATTTTAATTCCAATTTGACAAAGGGGCGTGGCACTTCATTATTTTAGGTTTCGAAAGAAAGAAAATCCCAGAAAATCGATTTATTCTCATTTTTCGAATTTTACGAAAGAACTGTAGCTGTAGTATCTCCAGTACAAAAAAAAAAATAAAATAAAAATCTTATGTCTATCTCGACACCAAGAAATTGTTTGCTATTGACCAAGGGGGCGGCACTTTCCATAAAAAAAAAATTAAAAACCATATAAGTACCCATCTCGCCAACCGCTATTGGCCCGGGAAGGATCATGTGAAGATTGGTCAAATTTAAACATTTCAAAATTTATTTCTTCACACTCATGGTATGGTGGCTAACGTTGTAAATTTGTAAACATTGATGCGCATTGTCCGAACCAAATACGGGGAAACGAGGCATGGCATCAATCACACAACAGAGTTTTTTTAAAACATCCATCATCTTCCCAATATAGCCTTAGCATTCAAATTTGGTAAATGAACATAATTAGATATTTGCCTATTTGAGGCATTTACAAAGCCGGGACGGAGTGGACAAAGAGGCTTGGCGCCTCTTGAAAAATATAAACAAAAAAATACGTTTCAAATGCTATTCCTCGACGGTCATAGGAGTCAAAGTTTGAAGCATTCGGGCGATTGATATGCAATTCTGGTGGGTAATACAATTCCGGCCCGGGGCACAACCAAAGCCAATCGGGTTCATCATAGTATATAAAACATAAGCATAAAGCGATGAACATACATAATAGTACTGGACACTTGATAGTAAGTACTCGGTCTGCAAAGGATATTATGTCACATACTAAAGCCTGAACTACATCGAAACAAAAGTGAAAAAAAGTACAAAAAAGTAAACAAAATCATTTGTCCTACTTCATCATATAGTAAACTCTGTATATTTTCTCTCAATTTAAAATTTTGTGTGTGGCTGAAAGCTTGAACATGTTCCAGCTTTCAATTTTCACAAAGTTCTTATAACCAATACAATCAACAAAATCGTTACGGACTTCCCGCCAGATCACGTTCAAATCACATAATTCCTATGAGTTTCACAACTAAAAGCTCCTAGATTTATTAGTTCAGATTTTACTCATAGATGTTTTGTCAATAGTCATGTGTTTTCGATGAAATAAACAATAAAAAGCTCAGAGCTTTAGTACTTCAGATTTTACTCATAGATGTCACGTAAATATGCGTGTGTTTTCGATGAGTTTCGATGTTTTCACTTTTTTGTACTTTTTTCCACTTTTGTTTGGATGTAGTTCATACTTAATTCACGCAAAATGTAATTTTTATAGAAAATACAGATTTTTAATTAGAAAGCTTACATTTTTTATTGATTCATAGAGTATAGAGATTGGGGTTATGTATGGAAGAGCACATCGGATAAATGGCCGCCACGGCTTTGCTGGCAAGTACGCATGTGGCTGAATTTCATTAATACACCTCCCAATTTCCTCTTTGAAGGCGTTGGTGGTCGTGGAGTTGTTTGCATAGACTCTTGACTTCAAAAAAACCTCAAAGAAAAAAGTCCAATGGCGTTAATTCGCATAAGATCTGGGATGGCCAATTCTGATCGCAAAAACGGCCGATTACACGATTAGGAAATGACTCATGAAGTAATTGAATTGTTTCGCTGGTTTTATGGCATGTGGCACCGTCTTGTGGAAACCACATGTTGGTCACATCCACATCTTGTAATTTAGGCACTAAAAACCGGGTTATCATGACACGATAACGAACACCATTAATTGTTACTGACTCACCAGCCTCATTTTCGAAGAAGAATGGTCCGATAATGCCTCCAGCCCAAAATCCGTACCAAATAGTCACGCGTTGTGGATGGGATCATGACGTAATCTTGAATGACAAAAATCTCGAAGGCTAAAAATCTCAAAAAGTTTTTTTTTTTAATCTCGAATGCAAAAATTTCGAATGTACCTCGAAAAAATCACGAAAATAAAAAGTAAATTCGAGATTTTTTTGGGATCCCATAATACAAACTTTGCATATAGGTACCCAACCTTACACCTACTCCAAATCGTACAGTGACCACAAGCACGGGGATTGCAGGGGGGGCATCATGCCCCCCCCATACGAATCTCACTTTTTAACACCATTTTTAGATTTGGTGTTATTAATTCTGCCGCGCGCAAATTGTTACCATTGTCTCAAAAATTAATATTAATTCGAGATTTTTGTTATTCGAGATTATGCTTTCTAGATTTTTTCGAGTTATCGTGGTAACCGGTTGTGGATGCATTTGTTTCTCAACAATTACTCGTAGGTTTTCTGAACCTCAAATGCGACAATTTTGACGATTAACGAAGCCATCAAGATGAAACTTAGCTTTATCACTGAAGATAATTTTGTTCGAACAAACCTTCATTATTTTTAAAATATTGCTCAACAATGAAAAGGCGTTATTCTTTCGTAAAGCGCTCCATTTTTACTAACCCCGAACTGTTAACTGTTACATTGTTATCTTTTTCTGTGTTGGCATCACTGTACTATTAATTGGCGCAAAATTCAAAAATCCCTTTATTTCGGGACTTTGTCTACATCAGCTATAGTATTAACTCTGAAAATGACATCACATAAAAAAACAAGCGAAGAACTACACTTGCAAACCGCTGTTACTGTATCGTATGCCTTAGCATACGAGTATTATTATAACTACAAATAAAACAGATCTATTAATACACTATTACAAACACGTGCTGTCGTACTACTATACGTCTGTACTTTGATGAATCTTTTACATTTTGTATTCAGTCTACCAGCAGCAAGCGAGTGTTTGGTGTTCTTATTTTTCCGGAATTTCAGGTTAATCGGTTTAAATCGGTTGATCCGGCTCGGTCCTTCGAGCCGGATCATGGTTTAAATAGTTACTTCGGCCTAAGGAGGCAATTGATTAGTAAGGCCTTGTCGAGAAATACCAAGGATTATATAAGACCCTCATGATCCCAGTCCTGCTTTATAGCACAGAATCATGGACGTTATCAAGGGCGAATGAATAATTATTTTTGGTCGTCTGGAACGCAAAATTCTTCGAGTGATTTTTGCCCCGTTTACGTTGAAGCGCTTTGGAATAGGAGATTTAACAGCGAACTCTAGACGCTGTATAGGCGAGGCGTACGGGTTGAGCTTGAGTGAGGCCCAGAACCAGGTCCACTCCGGGTTGTAGCGCCACCTGTAAGTAAGTAAGACAACCTATTTTGTTGGCGGTGGAACGGAGTGTTTTGACGAAATTTTCATCCAAACTGCAAAAGCACTATTCAAAGACGTACAATCCAAAATTTTAAAAGTAGACTACAACAATTAATAAGATGACTTGGCTGCCTCACTAATATTATACATACCAAGCTTCTGAGAACATTTTTCAAAAGCATATTCTAAGTTTCTTTAGTGTAAAGAGACTGTTGTGTTATACCTTATAGCCTAATTACTATATATTATTACTTATAAGTAAAAAATAAGTTCTTTACTATACCGAAAATTATAGTTATTAAATATAGTCTCTGTAAATACTTAAATACTGTAAATACCAAGTAAAACAGGATTTATTGTTGTTTTTTTATGAAATGATTTAAAAAAAATGATAAATCACGTTTTCTGAGAAATTAAAACTTAAATTTTTTTTGAGTTTTTAACAAAATCAAGTCTGTTTTTCGTTGTCGTCGTTGTAGCCCCGAAGAGATAAATTTCCTAATTTTAAACAACCATTGGTTCAAAACAAAACACACAAACATTGTCACTATAAAATAAAAGCCCATTAGACCTTAAAACCACAAACATTCTTTTTCGCTAGCTAAATTGAAACAGGGTCCATAATGAGATCAGTAAATTCGCTGCTCCCCCAAATTATTGTCTGGATTCAATTAGACTCTATGCGGCAAATAATAAACTCTCGCGGAATTTAATGAATCGGCAGTCGGCAGCCCAATCCACTCTAATATCGAGCATACACCCCCGCCGCCACACACACACACATACACATCCTGCGAGTGTTTAATTAGAACGAAAACCACTTTATTTACTGTGAATCTATCATTGAATTAATTTATGTGAATTTGGCAGCACTGAAGCACGCATTTTGCGGTTAAATTAAGCCATGATGTATATTATTGTTTAGCAGCTCATTGGAAATGTTAGCACTAGATGGAACGATAAGGGATGCTTTCAGAGTGATTTGCATGCAATTTTTGCCTTCAGCATCAGCACTTTCAAAAGTTTAAATTATATTCGCGAGTGGGCATCACGCTACTTTCAGTAATCAATTTACACTGACAGTAGTGCACTTACTACTACAGATGGTGCATCTAACCATCGGATATTGAATATAAAGCAATTTCCTCAAGTTTTTACAGAAGGTAACTAGCGCCCACCAATTTCGAGGATAAACGAACCACATCGGGTCCGGGTCCGGGGCTCATGTGGCTTTTCAATGGAACAATGCGTTTTTTTCGTCCTGCCTTTAACTTGAGTAGAGGAGTAATAAAAAGTGAAAAGAAAAATGTTTTATTAAAAAGTCGCTGGTAAAGTTTGCAGCGCGTAATCAGAAAATGTGAGACGTTAGAAAAGTTTATCAAACGAATGTCAGAATTTAATCAGGAAGAGTTGTTCTCTCCTTTAGCGAAAGGGAAAAAAATGCTAAATGAGGGGAACTAAGTTTGTGGATGAACACAAAGGATAAAAACTTCTCGGTGAACTGTGTCTATCCGTAGGAGTTAAAAAAGTACTTCCTTTGTTAAAGTGAGTAACTTCGTTCTCTTTCGGGCGAAGTGAACTTGCATAATGATGGATTCTACATTTACATTGCTGAACTGGAGTAAAATATAATTAGAGGAACACCAACACTCGGTTAAACTCCCATCCCAGTACAGACAGCGCTCGCTTATCAAAAGTTGTGACTTATCGAGTTTGTCAGTATTGCAACAATTTCTTAATTAAATTTGAAGTACCTACGTCCTACAGTACACCTACCAAATTTATTAATTTCGTAAGTAAAATGAATTATACTGTATATTTAAAAATTATGTGCCAAATTGAATTATTGGATTGTTTTGAGCAGTTTTTTCAGACTGGCAGACGGATGGTTTTTTTGAAGTGACACTTCTTAAGCAAGGTGTAATACTGAAAAAATGAAACGTAAATCCAAGTGAAACGGAAAGTTTTTTCCTTCTAAACGGCTAGACTGATTTTGCTGAAATTTTCTGATGGTCGCTCGGATGGTAAATAAGACTTTTTCCATACAAACTTTGATCTCCATATCCCCCTTTTGGAGTTCGAATTTCCTTAAATCGCTGCTTTATTTCTCGAATGTCTGGCAAAAATCCTGTAAAGAAAACTTCATTATTCTATCCTATATCGGACACCGCATAAAATTGTAGGTTCTTTCCTTTCGTCATAAGAATAAAAATTCAACCAAACAAATGGTTGTAAAAAAGCAGAGTGCCTGTATCTAACAGAAACAGAAACAGAAATAGAAACAGAAACAGAAACAGAAACAGAAACAGAAACAGAAACAGAAACAGAAACAGAAACAGAAACAGAAACAGAAACAGAAACAGAAACAGAAACAGAAACAGAAACAGAAACAGAAACAGAAACAGAAACAGAAACAGAAACAGAAACAGAAACAGAAACAGAAACAGAAACAGAAACAGAAACAGAAACAGAAACAGAAACAGAAACAGAAACAGAAACAGAAACAGAAACAGAAACAGAAACAGAAACAGAAACAGAAACAGAAACAGAAACAGAAACAGAAACAGAAACAGAAACAGAAACAGAAACAGAAACAGAAACAGAAACAGAAACAGAAACAGAAACAGAAACAGAAACAGAAACAGAAACAGAAACAGAAACAGAAACAGAAACAGAAACAGAAACAGAAACAGAAACAGAAACAGAAACAGAAACAGAAACAGAAACAGAAACAGAAACAGAAACAGAAACAGAAACAGAAACAGAAACAGAAACAGAAACAGAAACAGAAACAGAAACAGAAACAGAAACAGAAACAGAAACAGAAACAGAAACAGAAACAGAAACAGAAACAGAAACAGAAACAGAAACAGAAACAGAAACAGAAACAGAAACAGAAACAGAAACAGAAACAGAAACAGAAACAGAAACAGAAACAGAAACAGAAACAGAAACAGAAACAGAAACAGAAACAGAAACAGAAACAGAAACAGAAACAGAAACAGAAACAGAAACAGAAACAGAAACAGAAACAGAAACAGAAACAGAAACAGAAACAGAAACAGAAACAGAAACAGAAACAGAAACAGAAACAGAAACAGAAACAGAAACAGAAACAGAAACAGAAACAGAAACAGAAACAGAAACAGAAACAGAAACAGAAACAGAAACAGAAACAGAAACAGAAACAGAAACAGAAAGCTTTTTCGTTTTGTATCTAGTAAATGGTGGTTCTGTTTACGTTGCTTGCTCAACTACACAAAACTGAAACAGATGGCTGGCGTCTATTCTGTCAAAAGCTATCATGAAATTATGTCCACTAAAAACATTTATTTCGACTATTAGTGGAATTTTCAACTCAAACTACCAGACACGGCAGATGCAGAAAAATACAAACAAAAAAACCACCTTCCAACGATAAATTAGATTTTTTGTCGCTGGCAGCAACAGAATCAATCCATATAGCTATACCTGTTTACGTTCTGTTCTGTTCTGTTTCTGTTGCAAATGTATGGGATTCTGTTTCGGTTCTTTGTCACTTGATGCATTGAGCGCTTTTTTCTTTACATTGAAGTCAGTTTATGTTTCATCTAGGAAGATATGTGGGGTATACACTATACAGTATACTGGAAATTTTTTTAAAAATTGAGTAAGTTGTCATCAAATTACATAGGTTTCACTACTTAAATGTTAAAAAGATGTCGTCTTAAACTTGAAATTATGGCGTGATCTTTGCATTATTGCCACCTTCCATATTAACCACAAAATTTATATAATGTATACAAATACACTTGCAATCGACAATCATTATTACGTACCCTACTCTCCTTGCGAATCAATTCAAACGAAACAGTTGTGCGCCTATACTGCCATTCGAATAACATTTCACCCGAAATCCTGTAATGATATGCCAATTATGGACTCAAAATCATTCAACTGTCATATGCATTCGCAATTATAATCAAATCAAACTGACAGTCACGCTACCCGGAGATACAACCAGAGGAAAATAGTGAGTGATCGCAATGAATGTCCTTAATTGCGCCAGAGAGTGTGCAAAGGATAAAGGAGACTATATGGAATCAATTTTCCTCCCCAAACCGTAGTACACACACACACACAAACACACGTTATGTATACTTACATACTTACATATATGAAATTTACACAGTGATAAAAAAAAAAAGTAATGTGCACCTATATGTAGCATGTATGGCATAGGCGCATTAAGGACTTTACGGTTTGATGAGCGCTTGCAGCACCAGCCCTCGAACTAATCCATTTTTCACATTCAAATGAATTTTGAATTGCTTCCCACTTGATGTGGCCTACACTAGCTATATGAACATTAAACCGCCACCAGGTAGGATGATGAAAGAATCGTTATTTCATAACGACTTGATGAGTGATATGTATTTGTATCGAAAACTATGAATAAATAATCCATTACTAAGTGAATCGATCGATATCATGAATAATATTTATGTACATATCTTTGATAACTCTAGATGTCGTTTTTTATTTTAGGTTCTGATAATACATACTTCACACTAAATTAACTTTGAAGAGCATTCAGTGTTTCATAAAAAAATATATTGCGTTGAATAACACACTTGTATAAATAAAACATTTTTCAAGAGCGAACAAAACTTCACATAGTTTGTGTATCTAATCTATGTAGTTAGATACGAATATGCAAGTATGTAATACAAAAATATTAATACATATGTATGTTACATAAGAGTTTATGTTGAAGAGGACACTTTGATGTTGAAGTGGTGGATGTGGTACGTTCCTGTAGACTACCTAAACCTCGCATAATGGGGTAGGATCTTGAACTTCCAAATTATAAAAAAAAGAAGTTCCAAAGCAATCGTGTTCGCAGGTATCCATTTATCTGCTTGTACCTAGTTTTAACTATTGTTCTACCCTTGATTGTCCCTATTAGTATTTGCACCTCTCCTTAACTATCCACGAACATAGTAACTGGAGACAGCTCTAAGGACCGAGGTTCACTTGCTTGAGGACGTGGTTCACTCCGGACTGTAAGCGCCATCTACCACGGCTGCCAACTCGGTCCCTAGTTAGCTGATGCCAGTGAAGCACACAAAGTTTGTTGAGGCCGGTCTCCATTCTCCAATTGTGCACGCCAGCTAAGGTGGGGTTTTCCTCTATTTCGTTGTCCCTCAGCGGTGGAGTCAAAGACTCGTCTATACGCTCCCAGCCCTCTTAGTCGTTATATTTTGAGCTTCTACCTCCGATATCGGTGTGCGAGTTCCATACAATTGCTTCAAAAATGATGTTAAAGAGGTTACATGATAGCGCGGCGACACCTTGTCTCAAGCCTTTTTCGACATCAAAGGGTTTTGTGGTGTTCTTCCCTCCCACTTAGCGAAATTTCTCCATCGTCAACCAGCACAGACGGACGAGTTTGGCAGGGACGCCGAAATTCGTTGCCTTGTATAATTCATTCCTACATAGGCTGTCTATAGGCGACTTTGAAGACGATAAAGAGGTGGTATGCATCGATCTGGAATTTTTGCGTTTAAGATCTTGTCAGTCGAAAAAAAAGAAAAAATTATAATTTGACCAATAAGAGGTTCCAACTTCCAAGTTCAAATGCGAAAAAAAATCACTTTAAATAAAACAGAAAATTCAAATAGAACTACAACTTGAGTGGCCTCAATATATGCTAAATCTTTAGCCTGCCAGTCATATCCACACTTGGTAAGACCAAGGACTCAATGCACCTTCTAGTAGTAACAGTCAATTCCGGAATCACATGGCAGGACAACATATCCTATATCGCGAGATTGACGTCCTCCTTCCTATTAGTAGGGGAGCATAACAGCGGATTTCGGATCTTATTCAAGCTCACAGATTAACATGTGAGGGGATACCTTGTACCCTATTGAGTGCCTCCACAATATATAAGCCCTCTAACCGCGCCGATAAAAAAAAATTTTATATATGCAGTTGGAAATACTTGAGCTCATTAGATTACATAAGGAATGGTGGGTTTCAACAATCTGAAGAACGTGACGTAAGGGCGTGGAAGAGACACAAATTTATAAAAAAACGTCCATTCTCTAATTCTCGAGCGCGGGAAAAATACAATCTGCCGATTTCTATAAGCCTAGGTAACAAGAACACTGCTCGCCTCTATCTCTGTCACTAATTATCTCGCACCATCCCCACACTATACTTTCCGTATAAATTTCAACAAAAATTTTCTATTCTTTTTATGCATTCTCTTTATTTATCATATTCAATGATTTAATACAAATATTTTTCCACCCGTCGCTTCGGGTTAAGAAAATCCCTCCAAATAATCGTCAGATTATGGATCAGCAGGACCAAGACATCAAACCATCTGTATGAAAATCTGACGCGCTCGAGTATTTGAAAATGGCGTTTTTTTTTCATTTTCAAAAAGCCAGCCGCTACGAGCTTGCGTCACACCAGTCTCTGAACATTTGTCATGCTCGAGTAAATTATTATTTTTTCCCTTTTTTAATTCTTCCATCCCGCCATCATCAGATACACGTGGAGCATTATACAAGGTGGGCCAAAAGAGATCACCCTATTGGAAGATGCTCTTAGTTTTGCAAATGGCCGCCAATGTCAAATCTGTTTTGACATTTGTGGACTAGACAGATGTAGAATACAAGTGAACAAGCCATGGAGCGATACACTCCCCAAGAACGCGTAATAATCGTGTCTATTTTTTTGCGTAACAATTCGTTTGTAGTGTTGGCGCAGCGCGAATTCCGTCGCCGATTCCCCGGCCGTCCGACACCGACTGCGCAAACACTGTGCCGTTTGGCCACCAACCTTGAAGAGTATGGGACTACACGAGACGTTGCCAAGAGTGGCCGGCCCTGGAGCGTCCGTTGTGCCGAGAATATCGCCGCTGTTGCCGAGGCCGTGCCTCGCAATTAGCCATCAGCCGGTCGTCCCTAAGGCGAATTTTGGTCAAAGACTTGCGCATGTTCCCGTACAAAGTACATGACTTTTTTACCATTTTTGAAAACCTGTAGACACAGCTGAAAAGGTATTCTTGATGGCATTTCTTTTCTATAATCTAATCTTTGAAATCCAATAGGTCCCCACGTCGATCGAATAAACTCCCATTTATTTTATGTACCTACTAAAAAAAATATGGTTGTAAGCTTTTGATGGCTAAACTGTTGACTTCAAGACTTGTTTCCCATTCCAATGAGAATAACAGTGACCAAGATTGAAAATAATTTCGATATAAAAAACGTCATTAACCTATTCTGGTAGAACCACTGACCATTAACAAAAGTGACCAAAAGGACCAATGTCATTAGTAAAAAAAAAACGTTGTACCTCTGTATGGCATGGTGAAACTTTTGAAACCATAATAATATCCGACGAGGGTCGACAAGCACGCATTATAAAAACTTTTAAGTTCTAAGGATGCTGACTGAATTGATTACAAAATGTTTCCAACACTTCACTCACACGGTACCGTACCCATTCAAGCCACCAACCTCATATTTTCAATTCAATCAAAACGAGTTTAGAAAAAGTTACGTATACGCCATACACATTTTTATTTTGAATATTCCATAATAGCATTGCAAGGATTCTGTACAGCACGTTAGTTCCTCGAAGTGACTGAGAGTTTCCCTGTAATTAAAAACTACAATATATCACTCCCCTGACCACCTCCAACGCCACCCATTGCAGCTGAAACGGAAGCTGTGCACAAAGTTTCTATTGTATTGGAAGAAAAGTATGTACCAACTGAAACAACAAAAATGAGTACACACATGTACAATTCTGCGCTAAAAGCAACACGACAAAAGGTAAACACATCAAACGGCAGCAGAGCTTTGCACACATAAGTGCCTCATGGCAGGGGCAGCATCAGAAGCATCAGCAGCATCCAGCCAGAAATAGCCTCAGGGATTGAACCAATTGTAGAGAATGCTCAATCTTCGTGCAGCTTCTATGCATGGCTGCACTTGGGTTCATTTACCCCTTCGGCAGCCGATTGCTTCGACTCTGGTTGTGGCTTCATCTTGTAGGACTTTGCTTCAGTGGAGTACAATTACACTTGGTACCTTAAACCTAGTTACCTACTTATGAGTGGTTTCACTCCGGAAATTTTAAGCCGCATGCCGCCAACAACGATGTCGTCGTCTCCATCATGTGCATATGCATAGTTCGCAGTGCAGAGTAGAGAGTTTGGCAAAAGATTCCAATTAAAAGTTCACATAATTGCTTTTATGCTCAATTGCGTTTGGTTCACTAAACATGCAAATGACACTCCGGGCAGATGTTACCTGGTGCTGCAAGGAGTGGGAGTGGGTCTATGGTATGTCTCACCTCCAAAGGACGGCACTTTCGCGTACCGTACAACACTTATAACATCATCGGAGCCGATGACGGGGGTAGAAATTATTGTCTGGAGGTGTCTGAATAGATACTGTTTGCAGGAGACTCGCACGAAGCGCACTCAAGGGATTATAACGGAATCTTCTTAGAGGGATTTGCAATTCCACAATTATTATGACAGCTGATGTTCCGCATGATGATTGTAGTCGGCGTCGTCATCGTCATCGTCATCGTCATCGTCATTGTTATTGTCTTTGGTGCTGCAGTCATGGCTATTGTTATTCGAGTCGTTTTCATAGCCACTTCGGTTGTGTTGCTTACAAATGTTGGCCCAAGTGGAATGGAAATTAATGTGGGTAAGCAATCACCGGGTCTTCTGTTCCAGGAAGTTGTTTGCTTGTTATCTGTCTCTATGCTTGCGTACACTTTGGTATAATGGAGCTGGTGATGGGGAATTCGTTTTTCCTATTTGTCAGCCATTACCCATTTGTAGGGCCAAAAGCTGGTGTCACACAAATGTGATTGGATTGACGTATTAAACTTAGAAAAACAACACTATTTGTGCCCAAACATTCTGTTAGAAAATGTGTTTCATTCAAACGTGATGAAGATTGATACTGTATGAAATGTCAATCAAGCCTATGTCGTGTTCAATAGATTGAAAAGTTTATTGACCGCTGACGAACCAGCATTTCTTCTTATTGATTACATGTCACCTTAAAGGTTAAAAGCCTCTGCTTTGGTCTTTTGAATGACAAAGGTTGGCAATTGCCACTTTCGCTCTAATAATGAAGACTGATTACGGTGAATTAGGAAATAATTTTAATATCCTTTGGCGAGCAGGAGAAAAATTTTAAAATTGTTGCGAGGGTTTTCGCTCAAATTGGACAGTTTAATAGCTTTCGAACAAGTGCTGCATACATTTTTCCAATTTTCGGTGGTATCCCAATTTAAACATTTTGGGATACCAAAATCATTTTCTTTAGCTGTGATTTTTTTATGAATGAAAAACGTTGACTGAGACTGAGCGTTTGCAGTGAGCAAAAGCTCGATCTGGTATGCGAAACTTTTGTCTCAGTTCGTTGTCTCAGTGTCTGCGAAGATAACTTTACAGAGTGAGTGTAGCAAAGAGAAAACAACAATTAAAAGGGCAATTGATGAATATAACAGTTTTCTTGTGCAGTTTATTGAAGACAACAGCTTCTCAAAATGCCAAGTACCGAACATTAAAAAAAAATCTCGCTTTACAAACATATAAATGTATGAAAGCAGATCTAGGCTTAAAGATAAATGTGATGTAAATAAAACGGGAAATATAAAGATTCACAGGATATTCTATCCAGTCTTCACTTCGCCAACATTTTTTCCGCAACTTCACTAACTATTCTGCATTAACTTATTTTAAAATATTTGATATGCTACTTTGAAATGTCGGAACTAAAATAGTGGGGACCATTTAGTACCTAGAGTTTCAAAGGAAAATAATGGATAATAGGTACATCCTATATAAAACCGGTACTTCTCCATTTTCCATAATAAACAAATTCAAAATCATTAGCTACTCTCTTTTTTTCTTTTTTAATGTGGAAGGCTATTGTTGCAAATGTATGCGTAGTTATTTTGGTAATGATATCGACATTCAAAAAATTAGAACTTGGTTTGAAAATACTACAAACTTATTCGCCCGAATTTTCATCTATAAAAATTGATAGATGATTTATGAATAGTGCTTCTATTTTTGAAATCAGAAGTGGAAAGGGTTCAAAATAGGGAAAAATTAGAGAAGAAGCGAAAAACAATCATCAGAAACAAACAAACTAAGGGAATTATAAGAAAAGGAATATATTTAAGTCACTGTTCGATAAGCCTAGTGAAAAACAAACGGACTGTAGTAATTATCGATCATTTGTTTACCTTCTTCCCTTTTGGTGAAACCTGAAACCATTTCAGCATATAAAAAATATCCTTTTTTCCCGATCAGCTCACTTTTTTTTAATGATTTTTCAAACGAATGAATTTCAAAATCAATAAGGCATTTTTCTCGAACAAAACAAAACAAAAAATAAAAAAGTAAATATTAACAGTAACAGTATAAATCGTCATTTTACACAGTCACACTGGTTTTCTGAGAAGAATGTCAAAGAACTTAGTTTTGTATTAATTAATAAATATGTTTTAGTTTTCCGGGTTATGTTTCGGTTATGCTTCTGCTATTTTTGATGAATATACCAACATAGAATAAATTTGAATAAATTCCTAATTCAGTTAAAATAAAAAAAAAAAAACATTTTTTTGTTTTTGGGAAACTGTTTTATACTTTCCTAATTGCAGATGTTGCAATGAATTAAATACAGAATTTTGTATTTCCAGAATTTTTAAAAACAGAATTTAAAAAAAAAAATGTTTAATCCTATCGACAGAATTTTTGAGAGATTTACAAAATTTTTGGTAATATGTACATATTTATAGAATACAGAATTACATATTTTCCCTCCAGGGAATTCCTCTCTGTTTGACAAAAAGTGATCAGTTATTTAATTCATTTGGACAGGATTAGATCTATAAAGACTTTTAAAGTCCCGATTTTGTGCAGTGGCACCGAGAATGTCAAATTATACGCACCCATTTGACCTAATGAGACAACAAATTTCTAGTCTCGATTTTTCATGAGCTTTACCTCATTGTTGTAAGACACTGCCGTTTTTTGCATACGAGAAATCAAAACATGAGATCTGTCTCATTCGTTTAGCAAACACTCAGTCTCTGAGATCTGTCTTATTTTCTTTTTGCATACGAACCCGAGCTAAAGCTATAGAAAGTGAGATTTGATACTGAGCGAAAGCATTTTGCATACCACCCAATGTCGAGCAGCTAATACTTTTCCGAACTCCTACTTCTATTTTTCCGCGTTCCATGCTTCGTAGTGTTGCGCGATAATCCAAAACCGCATCGATATATCGATGTTTTATTATCAAGATGAAAATATCGATGCAAAAAAAAAATCGACCCAAAAAAATCGATAGTATCGATAATATCGGTTTATATGCAAACTTAAAATTTTCCTGAGTTTTCTATTCTTTTTTTATTGAAAAATTATTTTTATTATTTAGAGGACTCAATCAATTTCTATTTGACAAAGGAAATAATTCAAGACAAGAATTTAACTTTTTTTTTTAATGATTTTTGAAAAAAAAAAAAAAAAAAAAAAATTACAGCTGAGACAGTGGAAATTGAGTGCGCAAAAAAATCGGGATGAATACATCGATGCATCGATAATATCAAAAATAAATTATCGAGTAAAATAATCAATATTTTTTTACGAAAATATCGATGAATCGAGTGATTCGATATATATCGCGCATCACTAATGCTTCGGTGGTTTGGTCATGTTAAACGCATATCCCCAACTGTTTCTTTTGTAATTAGAAGAGGTTAGATGTTTTCCTTGTCCAAAAATTAGGTTGGGTTGAAAAACTCTTGCAAGTATGTATGTACTTATGAACAAAGGAAATTATGATATAATAAAAGATCATGAGCTCCGCTTCTGACAATATTCGTGTTTTATTCGCAATTGAATTTTTCTCCAGATAATTATTTGACAATTAATGACATTAATGATTCTATGGTTTTTGACATATATGGATGGGTTTTTCTCCATTAAACTAAGGGTTGAGACACATAATTGATAAGATAGATAGATAGATCATAATTTTATTTCTTATAAATTCATAATAAATTAACAATAGTTTTTAAATAGTTTTTATTACTTTAAGTATAAATATAAGAAGTATAAAAGACATTCTGTATTTTTGAATACTAAGTATTAAAAATAGTGTTGAATGCCTCTTCAATGGGCTCTAAACAACTTCAAATATTATTTTTTGGGTGGGGTGACCCTAATAAAACAATTCGCATTAACAAAATATTAACTTTTGCAAAACTGTACTTGAACAACAAATTTGACTGAACAATTTACGTTTTAATTTCTATACAATTAAAATTTTACTGAAATTAGAATTAAAATTAAAATTAAACCAGAATATCAGAAATAAGTGCTTCTATATTATTATGATTCAAATTTAAAAGCCAAGGTTTTAGAAATTTTAAGGCCATTCCAGGCATTGTTATTGTCCTGATCGATTGAGAAAGTTTATTAAATAAACGACATGATGAAACTGTATAAAAATTACGAAATGCAGTAGTGCGAAATTTAGGTACAGGTGCTAAGTAAAAAAAGTTTCCACGTAAATTATAATTTGAAATTAAACGATAGTTGCGATTACCAGACATCATAAAGAATGTCTTTAAAACTTTAAAGCTGCAATGTGGCCTGGCCCTCAGGACTCTAATGCACTTACTCGTGAAACTATGAACCACAATATCTGTCATCCTCCGAGTTATTATGACATCTACCCACACGTGCACTCATCAACCTCACTTGCTAAGCTTTGTATCCAATCCTCCACATATTGAATTATAAACTTAATAAAGTAATTGAATTAATAGTAATGCGTTGACTATTATTTACAAAAACAGTACAGATGTCGGACCGGCAGAATTTTCAGGTCGCCGAACAATGGAAAACTCTTTTTAAGTATTACCTAAACCAGTCTAGTACGAAACCTCGAAATCCAGCGTTTTCCAATTTCCTCAACAAAATACAGTGGAAGCTCAGAAAAGTTGATCGAAATGTTCCAGAGCTTGTCAACTTTTCCGAAAAGTCAACTTTTCTGGACACTTCAAGACCTGTAGAAAATTAGTAGGCATATTGTTCTATTGTGCCATTATTTTGCCAAAATTTAGTTAATTGCCGGACAACAAATAAAATTAAATGTGCGAATGGACAATACACGTAAGAAAAAGTCAGTAATAATCTAAAAAAAACTGTAACTGGCACGCAGCTGCCATGGAAATATATACATTTCTTGGAAATGCGTAGCTGCTGTGTTATGTATTTTACATCGTTTATTTAAATTTGATATATAAACCAGTAAGACAATTATCTTCGACTATGCCGAAGCTCAAATACCCGGTACTATATTATTGTAAAATAAAACCAGTAAGACAATTATCTTCGACTATGCCGAAGCTCAAATACCCGGTACTATATTATTGTAAAATAAAAAAATATTTTAGTATTAAAAAATTATATATTTGTATGGGAGGTATGGGTACTTTTTATTCGACCAAGCTCATTTTTTGTCAAAATTTTTTAAATATTATTAAAACAATATGTGCAAAGTTTAAACTTGCTATCTTTACTGTAGCTATTTAAATTTAATTTTTAACATAAAAAGCTATATAAATCTGATATTTTTGTATGGGAGGTAGTAGTAGTTTTCATCCGATCTTGCTCATCTTCGAACTTAGCCTCAGTTTGGTGGATAAAAGCTTACATACCAAATTTCAAGTCGATAGCTCTTAAATTACGGTCGTAATCGTGCGGACAGACGGACAGACGGACAGACGGACAGACAGACGGACATCGCTAGATTGACTAAGAAAGTGATGCTGATCAATAATATATATAGTTTGTCATACCTACAACGCCTCCTTATGGGCGTTACAAATGGAATGACAAAGTGAATATACCCTCACCACAGTGTGGTACCGGGTATAAAAACCGAATGCAAGTAAAAAAAGAGTTCCGCTCTAAAAAGTTGACCAAAAGTCAACTTTTTAAGGTAACGTATGGTAGATAAGATTTGGTCAACTTTTCTGCATAGTAAACTTTTCTGAGGGTCAACTTTTCCGAACTTCTACTGTATTGTGATTCACCATATCAAAAGCTTTCGTAATATCAATAAATAAACCAGCCGTGGACTTTTTGCTATCGAGGTTTGGCACAAAATTGTAAAAGTAAAAGTGCGTCTTCAGTCGATCTACCTTTCTGAAACCCAAATTCATTTGAGTTAAAAAACTTGGTAGTAGTCAGAAAACTCACTATTCTATTTTTTATAAGTTTTTCGAAGATTTTACTGAAGACTGGGAGAAGTGATATGGGTCTATAGTTGCTCATTTCAACAGCAGAACCTTTCTTAAACAGCGGTAGAATATCTGCACATTTCAGTGCTTCTGGAAAGACACCCGCAAATACGCAACGATTAAAAATATCTGCCAAGACATCCACTAAGAAACAAGATTGAAACATATTGAATAGATATAATGATCTACAACACCAACAATGATCACAAGACGAGCTATGGAATCCGTACCGGGTCTACCACGATATCTCGAAAAAAAAAAAAACTCGAAAGCAAAAATCTCGAATGTAAAAATCTCGAAAAAAAAAATATAGAAAACATAATCTCGAATAACAAAAATCTCGAAAAAAAAAATATCGAATTATTATAAAAAATGTGAAATACGTATGGGGCAGCATGCTGCCCCCCTGCAACCCCCCTGCTTGGGTTTACTGTTTGGATATGGGGTGGGTAAAAAAAAAATCTCGAATTTACTTCTTATTTTCGAGATTTTTTCGAGATATGTATAGTCTTTCGAGGATTTTGTACATTCGAGATTAAAAAAAAACTTTTCGAGATTTTTACCCTTCGAGATTTTTGTCATTCGAGATTACGTCATGATCCCATCCGTAACATCAGGCAGGTATTCTCTAGGTATAGACCTAGATCAAGTCCATAATCTCTCCACTTCCCGTATGGGGATTGCCCTTGATGATTTATAATTTGATCAACCTACTCCCACGACCCACTTAATCAATAAGCGGCCCATTGAAAATGAATGAATGAAATGTTCTTTTGCTCCCAACTATCAACATCCGTAAACTTTTACAGCATGTGTTAATTATTTCCCTAAAATTGCATTACTGTATATCCTTATAACCATTTCTATAATATCCCATAGAATATGATATTAATATTTGCAGTATGTTTACTTTTCATTTCACTTTGTGCAACATTCAAAATACCTACACCTACATAAATCATTTAATTCCTCCTCAAGCATATCCATTTAATTTTAATTGATGGAGGTAAATATAATACTCTGTCAGCATAGTATTTATTCAGGCAGGTATGTACACATATCTACATATCTATAAAATTTTGTCAAATAAGCTGTTCGATATGTTGCACCTTTTGTAACATACGAGTTTGTAAATGTAATATGCTTATATCACGCTGTATACCAAATATTCATTTTCCCCCTTTGAAGTCCATCCTCTTTGTTGTGTATCCTGTTTTTTTTACGTCTGTTTGTATGATTGTATTCAACAGGCACAGTTTTGTCGGTACTAAATCAAATTTTGCAAACATACATTTAATTTCAGATAAACATTTAGACATAATATTTCCCTCCACCATTTCTCGTATTGATCAACTGGAAAGGAATTTATATCTGCAGGTGATTATGGCCGCATATAAAAATATGAAAAATAATTTCGCGCTTCTCGAAAAGTCCTCTTCGAGACATGGAAGTAAAAAGTTTTACGATAGATACACGACACGTATCTAACTCTTTTGCTTTGAAAGAGCACACACAAAAGTTTCCAACTAAAACTCGTGAGCATCTCCATAGAGTCTTTCCTTTATCGTATGTGCGATTCCTTTGTCTATCATAATATACCATAAGTGCGATTCCTTTGTGTACAGCTTTATGCTTCAACTTTATAAATCTTCCACGTAATTAGTGCAAACATAAAATTATTAATGACCCATTGTGTCTTGCACGCTAGCTAATAAAGATTTTCACCCAGCCACTCGGAGACATCCCTGAGTCTCCTCCCGTATGTCCCTATTGTTGTGCTGACTCATAAAATAGTAACTTTTATGGCCCCTCAAGTAAAACTACCCACCGCGCGCCGAGTCCAAGTGTCTCTTTTGCAGCGAATTGTTTTCACATTTAGCTTGGCATGTGACTCTTGAAAAGACGTCCCAGGAAACGGATACACTTCTATATGTAACTTTTCAGTTATAACAATTTTTACATTTTTTTGTGTGTCTCCTAAGTACTGCCAACAAAAGGATGATTAAATAGCACCTTCATAAACACTCATAGAATGGACATCGTGTTGAATTCATCATCGTCGCCATATTCATCGCAGTCGTTGTCGTTGTCGTTGCCGTCACCGTGCTCCTCATCAGCTAGTTCAGAAGCGGAAGTTGATGATGAATAAGGACATCATTATAGAGTAGATTTTCCAACACTAGTGTGAAGGAGTTCATCTTGAAGTAGCAGTCAGTGAAGAGATAAGCACCAAACAGGAAAATTCTTTATATTTTCAACTCCTTTCAATTTGAGTTGAAAGAGTTGTCTAGTATGACGACAAGAAAAAAAAAGATAAAAAAAAATTTTTCGTTTGCCCTTTTTACATGGCAAAAAAAGGGAATAGATACTTTGAGTGGATGGGAAAAATAAAACAAAATGGCTAGAATAACGTTAAAAGACGGAAAAGTATTCAATTCATAGGTTGAGAGGATTGAGTAAACAAAAATAGTTGGAACAGAAAAGGATCAGCTATTGAATGGCAAATATATAGTTGGGAAGTGAAAAGTAACAATTTGTTTACCACTCGAGGCGAATACGGCCTCTTCTTTGATGATGAAGTCACTTAAACTAAGTAATCAACTGGGAAAGGCAACAGTTTTCAAATTCGACTTCTTTTGAATATTGAAGGAGGCAAATATTTCCTCAAAAAGATTTCTATAGAACTGGCATGGCAAAGGTTGTGAAACCATTTTCATTAATAAATTGGTAGATTTGTATTTAATTAGGTCTTTGGGAAATGTTTAAATTCAAGTTACTGTATTGTCAGGATTGAGACCATTTTCAGTAGATATATCTTTAATCTTATGGGTCAATATGGTATCAAAGAGGGTAACAAAATAAAGGACACATATGCGTTAAATAACATGGTGGCAATTATCAAACAGAATCGGTCCCGTTCCGACAGAGAAAACAGTAGAATGCTGAGCAAAAGCCTTTAGATGTGATAAGCTAAAGGCATCCTCAAAAGTACCAAATCAAACTATAACAAGCAAAAGTTTTAGCATCGGCCTGTCACTGTAGTTAAAATTATTAAGGTGCTAGTACACGGCATGTAGCAAGCCGAAGCCACATTCGTATGTAGCTGTAACGTCAACAGAGAGCGCACAAAGAGAGCTATAGGGGACCATACGCTGACGCAAGAATGACGGCAGTGCCTTTTACATGCCCTGTACTAGCACCTTTAGATAAGTGCAGTTTCATACGTAAGTAATACCAAAGACTTGTGCCGCATAGAAAGTAGGTAAGAGAGTGCACGATGAGGGTAAATCTAGAACATATTATAGAAGCACCTGCTAGTCAGAGATTATATGAAAAAGTAGTACTATAAGTATCTTACTTACTTACTTACATAGATCGCGCTACAGTCACTCGAAGAATTTTGCGTTCGTTGATGCTTCTGCGCCACATAGCAGGACTGGGATGATGAGGGTCTTATATCGAATCTCCTTTAGTGTTTCTTGGAAAGTCCTTTCTATAGTCAGTTGATTTTTTAAGCCAATGAAACAGCGACGGTTGGCAAGTGTAACCCTTCGTTTGATTTTTGTCATTAGCAGAGTTTATAGCGGAGCCGAGGTAGATAAAGTCCCTAAACCAATTTACTGGAATTTCCTCCACTTTTGGAGAAAGTTGAGAATGCACTTCAGCTTACAGTATCGCACGACTCACCACATCACCCCCAATTATCTGCCACCTGATCCTGAGAAAAGGCAGGACAATATCAAGTGATCCGAGGAATCGTCGCCCTCACCACAGGCATCGCAGGCAGTGGTATCACTTAAGTCTAGCACACTAAGGTGCATAGTAAAAGCAAAGTGTTCCGTAGGAACGCCAATAAGTAAGTTGCCTTGTTGGCGTTCCGTATTTTCAGCTTAGAGGTAGCAGGAATGCCGCAGACTTCTTAAATTTTGGAAGCATAACGGAAGAAGAACTTTGTAGAGGCTGCTGTGATGAGGGAGCTCTTGAGGACACAACCCACTTCCTATGACACTGCCCTGGTCTCCAACACACCAAGTAGAAATTCCTAGGGGGTCAATTCTTCAACGACCTAGAAGAGCTTTCCAGCACATCAATGGACAAGATAATTTGTATGTAACAGTAGAGTAAGTAACTTGAATACAGGGTTATAATGGATAAGGGAAACCTCTTTCCCTACGGGCATCACAATGGGTCAATATTGCCCTAAGTGTGGCACCGATAACTCCTCGCCAGCCCACAAACAAAATCTAACCTTTGGGAGCATGCGTTTAGTTTGCCCACATTCTTGAAAGTCTTGTAATTATTCTGGTCGATTTCCACGAAGTGACCAGCACCGGACCCTTGACTAGATTTTAAGCCATCCTTGAAAATTCGACTACATATGGTTTGGCATGTAGTCGAATTTTTGGCTGAAGCCAGTCCTGAATGCAAGGAAAGTTGTCTCTAAATTTGAACAACAACCGAAGTTCCGGTATCATTGGATCAGACTGCCTGTCCACGGAACTAGAGTTGTATGATAAATTGTCGCGCAAGGTTATCGAAACTCCAGTGTGGATTATAGAAAAAAACCATTCCACTTAAGACGGCATCTTGCTTAAATAGTAGAACCCATGATAAAGTCAGCAAGGGTGAGCATGGCGTAGGTACTCAGGAAAGCACCCGCACAGGCGAGACCGAGGGCGAGACAGACCGTTCGTTGGACTTTTGTGCAGAAGGCAGTCACATATTTTCAACAAAGCATTCTCCATCATTTCCGTACATTTCAAAGGACCTTTTTAGGAGATAAGCTCCACATCTTGCGAAAGCACCCTTGCAGTCCCAGAAAACTGAGAGCGCCTTCGATGTCTTCGACTTGACATGCTTTGTCCAAAGAAGTTTATTTTCCAGGATCACTCCCAGGTCCCATATATCTCGCTTCATTGATGTGGATAGGACGACTTTTGGCACTGGCTGAGTGAGGCCGCTTGTAATCCTCCATATCGTGAACAGAACAACCTCAGTTTTTGACCGAAAGCCCATTCCAAGTGCACAATTCATCGACCCTATCTAGGGCCATCCGTACGTTAGCACAGACAGTCTACAAACATGATCAGACAGAAAGTAAGCCACCATTATTTGGCTTCAGAGATTCCTCATGCCAAAGCTCACAGGTCTGCAAGTTCTGTATGTTTAAATTTGGTCTGAAAAAATCTTGAACTTTCAGTTGTTACAGCTGTATCACTTACACAGTTGCTCCAACACCTAATGCTTTTAAATCCGTAAGTCCTTTTCAAACTAACACAATTATTTAGCTACTTGCTGCTTGGTTTTGAGCCTATAAAAATGCATTCGCATAAACTTTGCCGCTGGCTGCACTGTGCTCAAAAGGCTTTCCTTTCATAAGCTGATTATCCAGCGGAAAAACAAATAGAAACCAATTACGAAGTTAATATGCAATTCTTTGTTCCGTTTGTTCAGCCATGGTTTTCTCAACTCATGCATATGCAGAAGTGCATGTCTCCCTCCCTTATGCTTACACCGAAGAAAATACCACCTGCTAGGATATACATCGTCCTCTCTTATTAATGTCGTTTAATGGTTAAAGGATTCTTGAGTTTCTCTATGCGACCGTGTGCATAGTAATGCAAACAGGGCTTGTTGTAATCAGTGACTTAATTGTGAATGGTCGTCCACAGTGCTTTGTGGTGGTTTGTATTGTGTATAGTTGGTTCTTTGAGTCCTTGGTTATGTGTTTCTAGATTAACATTCAAGGACAATGTGAACTCATATAAGTGCATACATGATGTACGTATTTTTAATTGCATTAGCCAGCAGATATTGTATCAGTGTAAGTGCTTTCCTTATGAAGTTTTATGATGAGAGTGGAATTCGTGTCCAATTTTCGTATGAATTCGTAGGCGTATACGTAACATTTTTTTTTTTTAATTAAATGAGAAGTTCCTCAGTTAATTGTGGCTAAGTGGTTGATTACACAAAAATTACAAAACTTTTGCAGGCAAGATAAAACTTAGAAATTGTCACACTTTTCCAATATAATGACAACTAATAGTGTTCACCTCACATTGATAGATAAATTGAAATCAGCTCATGGCTCGTTACAAAATAGCTACCACCCTATAACATTCCATAAATTATATAGAAAGCCATTTAACAAATCCATTAGCTCCACAGATTATAATGCATTCCAATAATTTTGTATTGAGCCCTTCTTTTGTAAAGGCATTCATCATTCTTTATCACTGAAGAAGACACAAGTGGTGAAATTGAAATGATCCCATTAAAGCCACATTCAGCCTGATTGGTCTCATCTAAATAAAATTTATGTACGAACATTGTCCTCGCATCTTGTAAAGAAATAGAAAATAGATTGCCCCCACCTTCCCATACACGTCTATATGTGTTACACAAAGGACCTCATCAATAAATTCTGAAACAGACTTTCTCAGTGACTGCCAAGCCCATCAGTGCTCAATACCTATATGTACAATATATCAACTGCACCCCATAAAAGAAAAGACATTGTACGTAACGTACATATGTGTCAATGTGAGCGTTCGGGCCTGGTTGTATTTCCTGCCACAATGTTCATCTATCAAATGGAAATAAAATTTAAAGAGCCCAATAAAAAGGGGTAGTAATAAATGTTACTGCGAAAGTCATAGAGACGGTCTTTTGTGACCCGATTTCAGCATTAAACCTTTACCAATGCATATAAGAATAAAATGAGTTGTATACAGTAGTGTGAAACAAAAGTTCATCACTATAACTAGATAGTTGGATACTGTAGGTATTTTCAATTAAAAGGTATATTTGTTCAAACTCTGGAACAATCTACCTAATCATGTGAGGTCTAGAATCGAACACAGAAAATTTCTCACTGCTTGCTTTGAACACCTTTCCAACTTGAACTGATTTACCTTTTTTTCTATTAACTTTTAACTCGTCCTTGGTTGCGTTTTTATCTAATGTTTAACGTAAAATTTTGTATTCATTTTTAAATTATTGTATTTTCTTTTAGTGTTTTCTCTATTTTTGCACTTTATATAAATAATAATTATGTTGTTATCTTATATCCTGTACTAACTATAAGTTTATCTTGATGTACAGCGTTTCCTATATCAATAAATTACAAATTACAAATTACAAATCCTGTGGTCCTAACAAGTTGGTGATGAAATACCTCTTTTCAAAATCCCTTCTCCCAAAATACCTTTTCTTAAAATACCTTTTCCAAAATTACCTTTTCCAAAATACCTTTCGCACAATACCTTTTTGAAAATGTGGATTTATCAACATTTTGGCCGCCCCCTGCAACCCCCCTGCTTGGGGTCACTTTAGGATTGGGAGTATGTGCAAGGTTGGGTATATGCAAAGTTTATATTATGTTATTTACTTAATTTTACCACCAAAACTACACCATCTTCGTCGTGGTTCTGAAAATCTGAAAAGACCTTTTCCCGAGACGAAAGCATTCTAACAAAAGGGATTTAGAAAAAAGCTTTTTTGTCCCATAGGTATTTTCACCAAAAAAATTAACTTATAAAATATCGTGCCTCTGGTGTTGGCGTTTGAGTTTTTCACTCCTCTTTCAAGAACGATGTTGAAGAAGTCACGTGACAGCGCATCGCCTTGTCCAAATCCTATTTTCACATCGAAGTTCTCGGTGAGTTCTTTACCGATTTTGATGAAGCAGCGTGCATTCTCCATTGTCATCCTGCGCGAACGAACGGGCTTGGCAGAGATGCCAGAACTAGACATTGCCCTGTATAGCCAGTCCCTATAAATGCTGTCATTTAAAAATCGGCCTTAAAATCGGTGGTGATGGGTATCGATTTGAAGTTTCTGCTTTTTCTCCAAGATTAGCCGCAGTGGGAATAGTTAATCGATGATGATCGAATTTTCTGGTCTAAAGACACACTGGTAGGGACCAATCATGTTGTTGACGAAAAGCTTCAGGCGTTTAATCTTGTAGGCGATGTTAAGAAGACTAATACCTCTATAGTCAGAGGGTCTCCTTGCTTGATGATCGGGCAAGCAATGCTGAGGTTCCATTCATCGAGCATACTTTCCTCCGATCATATTTTACAGATGAGTTGGTATATTATGCTCCTAAGCAAGTCATCGTCTGCCGCTTAAACTTATAGATATGACTATATTCACATCGCCCAAGTCGGGTGGATGGAATTGTGAGGGGCTCATGTAAGACTTCTAACACTCGTTCACGCATTCATTCTGACAGAGCATTAGTGTTTCTATTTGCTCTAGCAAGTCAAGCCCGGGGGGCGACAACCAGTACCCGGTGGTTACCACGGGAGGGATGTAAATTAAGTACAATTGATGAGTATGAAATAGTTGCAACATCTGGGCTTGCCAAGTTGATGTCAATCACAGTCTACCCTTTTCACACACCACCCAACTATCCAAGTCGACTCCCTCCTATTTGCTATCAAAACAGCAAAAAATTTATTATATGTACCTACTATGTCCTGATGGAAAACTTTTTCTCACAACTGTACATTCTATACACTGCGTTATTCTTGTTTATTTGTATTGAAAGAAGAAATAAAAATCAAAGATGTCATTGCGAAAAGGACACATCACACCAAATTATAGCAATTATAGCGTTTGATAGTCGAGTAGTAAAACGCAAAATGGTGATGCGTCTTTTCGTCATCCGCAGTCAAAGGGTAATTCACCCCCCACCTCTACTGTCCTTTTTTTCATTTATTTTGTTTTTGTGTTTATGGTAGTAGAATCTTTAACGTACTTTCCTATATATCGTTTGTGTATCACGAATATCTCTTTTTGGCTTACGTTACGTAGGTATATGTTATCATAATATTTTTAATAACCCGCATTTTTCCATATCTCCTGCCCACTTGTTTCGTGTGTAACCTCCCACCACCCATAAAGTTATACCTTACAATCTAATTAGTACTTTTTTAAGTACAACAAGAAAATAACAATACGTACATAATATAAATTTCAGCATTAGAGCAAAGTTTGTTTGACGGATTAAAATGCACACTTGTTGCACCATGGTTATGGTAAGTGTATCTGATCCTTTATTCTAGCAAACTCGCTAAAAGTTCGTTGGGTATCATTAATCATGGTTACACAGCGCAACAAGAAGAATTGTAAACAGGAAAAAAAAAAGACTAACAAGGATTAAGTGTTTTTAATCTCAATGCAGTTGTATGTACCTACTCTCAGATACTGAGTGAAGAATTAATTATCTGTTATTTTTTTGTATCCTCCTTACTTTGACAGGGATGCACTTTAGAAAAAAAAATAATTGTCTTGGTTTTATGGATTCTATATAGCTAATAACATACAAACTGAAGGGTGATGTCTTAAAGCTGGTCCATTTGCGGAAACATCTCCTAAGATGTCATGATTTCGCAAGTCCTGGTAAGCACAACAGATTTTAGCCTAAAAAGATATAAGGCATGCATGGGATCAGATTAAACAAAAACGAACAACCAATCCTAGAGAGGAAGCAGTTCGAAGCAAATATTGCCATGACCATGGATTGAATGTTAAAACATTGTAGCCATGAAGTAGTCTTGTCAAATGTGTCTCTGTCATTCTGATATTTTACGTAGAACTTCTACAATTTGTATTGTAGAAAATTGCGAATACCTCCTTATTTCGCTTCATCATTCGAGCACTCTCAAGCCATGTACCTTCTTGCTCATAAAAGTAGTTCGAATTTGAAAAAGGCGATAATTTACTGCAACTGAAAGGAAGCACTCAGGGACTACAATATGTGAAGGACTTGACTTGATATCACTATACCTTCTATAGCGAGGAAATACTGTGAGAAAATTGTACGTTGCGCTGCTATAATCGCAAAAAACCGCCAGAACCATATATCAGTGTGGCTTTAGGCCCGGTAAATTCATAACCGACCAAATATTTACACTACGCTAGATCTTGAAAAAAAAGAGAACAAAATCTAAGGCCGCATATAACTACATTTATAGAGACGGGCTATACAAAGCAATTTTTAGTCTTGGCATCCTTGCCAAAATTGTCAGATTGTACAGACTGACGATGGAGAACGATTGCGGCTCTATAAAAGGCGGAAATAATCTCACCGAGGTCTTTGATGTCAAAAAAGGATTGACAAGGTGATGTTCTGTCAAGTGAATTTTTCAACACTATTGAAGTGGCTAGGGACTCTGTCTACTTCTGCTCCGCTATAAATTCTGACAATGACAACACAACAGAAATAAAATGAAGAGTTACACATGCAAACCGTTCTTTCTTTGGCCTAAGAAGACCACTGACTATAGTAAGGTCTTGTCAAAAAACACTAAGGAGAGTCTGTATAAGACCCTCATCCCAGTCCTGCTGTATGATGCAGAAGCATGGACGTTAACAGAGGTGAAGATCTTCTTGGTCATTTCGAACTCAAAATTCTTCGAGTGATTTTCGGTCCCATTTGCATTGACGGTCTTTGGAGGAGGAGATTTAACAGCGAGCACTAAAAGCTGTATAGTGTGCGGAAAAGTATGCATCAGTCGTCTAAGATGGCTGGGACATGTATAACGAATGAACACCAACGCTCCGGCTCCAGCCCGAAGAATCTTCGATTCCTAATTCTTCCTAGAGCAAGACCTCGGCTTAGGTGGCGCGGTCAAGTGGAGGGCAGCACCTCAACCAACTTGGACTACGCAACTAAAGGCGTTTAGACAAACATCGGGCCAAATGGAGAGGCGTATTATTTGAGGGCCTGAAAAAGGATGTGTGTTGGTATGCCTACTGAGCAACATACCAGTCTTGCTCGAAGCTTTCTGCATTCGGTTCAATGTTCAGATCCGTAGTCATTTTCATGGCAATCGTAGAAGTTTGTTCATGCCTATATTTTACATCGTTTTGAAGTTTAAATGAATCCCAGCACAAGTTTTACTCAGTCCACGCTTAGTAAGCCTTTTCCTTGCAATTATTTAAAAACAATGACTAAAATTGGAACTGTCAACAAACGATTAGTGATAAAAATGTCCCTCGCTAGTGCCAAAACGTAAAATCCATAAAAAGATACAAGAAACCATTAGTTACTCATCGTCCTGTTTGAGCAATAATACTCCACTCCACTACAATTACAATCCACTCGTAGCATAACGTTCGTTCACATCAGCTTATCTCACTGTGTAGTGTATATATGCACAAATTATAATTTCCTCGGCAATTCAGCAAACTAATGGCGAAATAAATTTGAAATGACTTCTTCCTGTTCTGGATCTGCATTTGTGTGGATCCATCCTTACCACCAGTAAGCACCAACAAGACCTTGAATGTAATTACATTGTTGTTGGCACATTTTATTGGTGTTTGCAAAAATGTTTGCATTACGGATTCCATTTTCGTTGCAATTGAAAGGATATTGTCCTCAATTGTGGTGGTTGTGCACGATAGATACATTTTCCGTTGACATTTCCCTCACATAACAATGAGATGATGTTTCACTTTTCTTAGTAGAGCAATTTTCCAACCAGCCTGACCATTTACTGCTGGAATATAATGTAATTAATCATGCTTGCTGGAAAAATATCATTGGCCTCAAAAACCCGCATTGCAAGGAACTTGCATTTTTTGTTGTACTCCTTGCCCGTGTTGATAGTTTCACTGTAATTGCATTCGAAGGATTTACGCTATAAAGTTGCTGTGTATACTTGCATTTACATTTAACGTTAACAAGTTGAAACAATGTAAAGGGAACTGTTCACTGACCCGAATATTTTTAATGAGTTTGCTAATTGTTATCCTTTGTGCATGAATATTATGTCTCTTTTTTGAGATGCAATTTTAATTGATTTTTTTTTTTACAAAGAAGGTTGGGAGGTAGGTACATTTGTTTGTTTTGAAATAATTATTCCGGTTATGCTGCAATGGGTTTGAAATAATTTAAAATATTGTATCCTTTGCTATTATGGCTAATGTCAAACGGATAGGAGGATCCTACCTGTCGTATAATATAGTTGGATGCAAATTATTTTCTTTTACCACATGCTTTAACTATCTAATGTTTCTCAGCTTCTCTGTGTTAATAAGCCAACCTTTTTATTCATTCATTAGCTACTGATTTCACTATTACATATTTTACTTTACATTATACTTATACAACCTACATCCTTCAGCCAAATTTTGTTGATAAAGCACAATAAAGTGACTGAAAAATTATAAAATCAGGTACTATGAAAGGAAGATGAACGCCACAAAAAACGACTCTAAAAGCGCCACAGAAAAACGAGACTAAAATAGCCTCTAAAAACGCCACAAAAAGGGACTTTAAAAAACACTTGAAACGCCTCTAAAAACGACTCTAAAAACGCATCTAAAAACACCACAAAAATACGTGTCTGTCTGTACAGGGTGAGCCATCTAGTGGTTTCTTTTTAAATCATAGGTTATTTTGACACTATGACAGCTGCTTCCCGCTCGAAATCTTGACAGAAAGTCAGTATCATACCTCAGCGAAACAAAATGAGTCGCTTTACACTTGAACAACGTTGGGAAATATTGAAAACTTATTTCCAAAGTGATTGCTGTGTAGCCAAAACAGTGCGTTTTTTGAAAAGAAGTTTTGGCTGAAATGAAGCATATCTACCCACCGCGCCTGCTGTACGCAATTTTGTGCAAAAAGTTCGTGAGTCTGGTATGCTAGTGGACAACATTCATGGTCCCCGTCGCGGAGTGCTGGCATCATTGGACCATTTTTCTTCGAAAATGAGGCTGGGAACAACGTTTCGGTCAACGGTGGGCGTTACAGAGCCATGTTAAACGACTTTGTTTTTTAATCAAACTACTTTCAATCATTAACATATTTATGAATTGAATAACGTTGGAGTGTACGATTGTCATCACAATTTGTGTTGGCCTCGACTCCAGTAATGCGTTTCGTCCCGATGTGGTGGGTGGGCTCATCAGTAGACGACTGAACTTGTTTTTACTGAACTTGAAGACATGGATTTGGACGACCTCTGATTCAGGCAAGATAGCGCGCCATGCCACATGGGGCATGGGGGTCGATCTTTTGCTCACCAAATTCCCAAATTGTGTTATCAGCCGTCTTGGCGATTTCAATGCCGCCTCGGAGCTGCTATTTTACCCCTTTGGTCTTTTTTTTGTGATTCCAACACTTAAGGCCAATATCATCCAAGCAATCAGTGAACTACAAACCCGAAACCATCACGAACGCATCCCTGTAATCACCACAAAGGAACTAAGCGATGCATGCAGGACAACAAAGCGGCCGGACCCGATTGCATCCTTAATATGGTACTCAAAGCAGCTGTTCGAAAAAGACCAGACCTTGTTATTGCAACGTGGCAAAAGTGCCTTGAGAATGGGGTTTTTCCTAAACCATGGAAACTTCAACATCTGCTTTTGTTACCAAAAGGAAAGAAGCCACCAGAAGAACCATCTTCGTATCGGCCAATATGTTTGCTGGATACAACGGCAAAATCTTAAAACGTGTCATATACGGCAGACTGCTGGTGCCCGAAGATAAAGGAGCTTTGTCAGACTACCAGAATGGATTCAGAAAATCGCGTTCTACCATCGATGCCATAAAGGCAGATACAGCATCTGAAGCAATACTGAGATGCATTAGGAGGTCGCTGGCCAGAATGGAAGCGCCTGTGTACCTGCGGAACATAGTTGCAAATTACTTTACCGATAGAAAGTTAAGGTGTCAGATTGACAATAGGGTTATGTAAGTACTACAACGTAACCGCGGGAGTACCACAAGCTGACTACAAGACCGAGGCTGTCTTGATAACCTGGCGAAAGTCTGTGGAATTTGCAAATATCCGGGTTGGGAATCAAACCATTAGGTCTAAGGAGTCTCTAATGTACCTAGGAATAATTCTCGACAACAGGCTAAACTTTAAGAAGCACATCCAGTACGTCAGCTCACAGATGCAAGCAGCTCTTTCCTGAATCCTGCCAAACTTCAGTGGGCCTGGGATATATACCAGGAGGATTCTACTATCCAGAGTGGCCAGCTCAATACTTCTATACGCAGCACCGGTCTGGGCGGGGGCTCTAAAAACAAACGAACCAAGGAGAAAGCTCTCGTCCGTCAGCATATTAACAATAAGGGTATTTCGAACAATCTTCGGATGAAGCAGCTTGCGTTATATCGGGAATGATCCCCATCGACATTCTTGCCAGCGAGATGCAAAGGATCTACCATAGGCAAACAGCCAACCGGCAAAAGGTCGGTCCCTAATAGAAGGGTCAAAGTAGAAGAGAGGGAAACATCGATGACACTAATGTCGTTTTCGATTGGTAATCCAGAAGCGTCCGGAAGAACTCTCCGCGATTATGAATTCAAATCCAGAAGCAAATCTCTTTTCTTTTCAGTAGAAGAACTGTCAATTGAGTTCCAATCGAACGCTTTCAAAAGCGTTAGGATTGCTTCCGGGCGGTTCTGGATTACCAATCGAAAACGACATAAGGCAAGCCAGGTGGGATAACACGACAAAAGGCAGTTGGACCCACAAACTGATCCCCTCATCAAGGTCTGGACAAAAAGAGCAAACGGGGACTGCAACTAGCACCTTACGCAGTTCGTTTCGGGGCACGGCGGCTATCGGAAATACCTTCACAGATTTGGTCACGATAGCTCGCCTTTCTGGCTCGAATGTCCAGACGAAAAAGAAGATACGGAGCATGCAATGTTCCATTGTAGGCGCTTTGCAGGGGGAAGAGCGAACTTACCAAACCCCCGAAGTCTAATAAGCGATATGTTAAGGTCAAAAGATCACTGGCTGGAGGTATGCTCCTTTATAACGAGTGTACACGAAGAATTAAGGAGACTTGCAAGACTTAGAAAAGCCTAAATGGCGGACCCAGAGGATTTAGAATGAGTTGCTAACCAGCCCCGCGAAGTAATCCCTAACGGCAGAGAGTGGATGAAGGAAAAAAAACTTTAAAAAAGACTCTTTTGTATTTGGCACACCCTTTATATGCCTTCCACATATAGACGACTAGTCGTGTTGAGAGTTTGAGACCCTGGCCTAATGCATTCGGTTTTTTGTATTCTACGCGACGTTTTGCTTGTCGACCTGTAAGTGATGCTGATGACTGATGAGGTACCGAATTTTTAAAAAAGATGTCAAGCATCTATGAATCTTCAAAAGGTCACGCCTAGAACTAACTTTTAGTTTCGATATTTTTATTTTGAAAATCATCTTTAAGAAACATAATGCTTGTCATCCGCTAATCATCATGCAGACTTTTCCACTTTGCCCACCAAATTCATTTACTACCATCAGGCTCATTATATGTCAAGCACGGCATGGCTTTTATAATTACTGAACTCATTTACAATAGAACCCATCAGCTAACCGTACTGCCCACTTTTGAAACCACCTGTAAACGGGCAATTCATTAAATTCAATTCCCCCAACGGACATCCTTTATCAGTAATTAATTAACTGCACTGGACGATCACAGGCAGTGAGCATAAGCACCCGGACAGGCGTACACCATTTCAAGGAGCAGCTAAATGTAGATTTCAAATTTATGTGCATCGGATACAGCTCCATCCGGTTAGCAGTATTTCGCAGCTGCGGTAGCAGTCAACCTGAACACTGGTGAACCAAGAAATGCCGCTCCTCTTAAGGACTCAAGGCATATACACCTTTCACTTTGATGTCGGTTGGAATTTATAATGGGACTGCAGACATATACCTACATAGCAATCGGTTAATACATACATACTCACAAGATGGACTGTTTCATTAATTTGATTACTAATTACCGAGACGATTAAGAGGACATTCCAGGTTATACTGTTGCTATGCCCATCTTTGAATGGATTTCAGTCGACGAGTAGGTACATCGTGGCAACCCGGCTAACAAAAGAGCCTCGCTGAGAATGCAGAGGCATTAATATAAATTAATTACGGCAATGAGGCGAAGAGAGATCAATTTTCCCCAGCAGTGGGCTAAACACAGAGTCGCCCCAATTGGGGCGGATGCTTAGAGCATTTATTTCATTCAGAATGTTATAAATGAAAACAACTGGGGTATAAACGAGTTAGGTACCATTTTGGAGGCGCAACCTCGTGGTCGTTAAGTTTTAATGTTACGCCGCCCGGTTGAGCTGCGAATATAAAATACCCTTTCACGGATTTTTGCACTTTGGACGGAATCGTGATGAGTTGATTTTGAAAGGTAAGAAAGAAAGGTAATATTCTATTCACACGTATTCATCGTCCACTTGTGATGAGACGAATCGAAGGTATTCACGCTAATGCATTTGTAAATTAGCTCCTTCTACAACCTGTACCATTGGCACCCGCTAAAGTCAGGTTATCTCCTTTACATAAGGCCAGAAATGTGAGGTAAAGAGGCTTGGATTCATGATGCATTTTTCATCCCTAATCATTATTTGAACTTGTAGTGTTTAAAGATTGCTACTTCCTACGTTTGGTATAAGAGCGTACCACGCTGAATTGATAGGCGATTTCTCGCCGCAATTATTTTTGAAAGAATAAGGCAATCGCCTAGTTTAGGTATCTAAATTATTCTCTGCTTTATTATTTAAATTTCATTCCTTAAATACTATTTACAGTAACTGTTATACTTATCTTCTATCTTATTTCTACTTACATTATCGACATCGAATAACTTATTCTAAATTCCTATTGGCTATGCGCCATTCAATAGGATCTTATTTCTATTGAGTGACATTCAGTTCAATTGAGTGCATTGAGTGCATGACACATCTAGCTGTGTGATACGTTGTGTACATTTAGCTGTGTGGCACATTGTACTCGATTGAACTATATGTTCTTACGTCACTTTGTTATTCAAATTAAACTACAAATGTGTTGTGGACAGTGGTGTATGCAAGTGGGTACACTACATGACTTTCAAGTTGGGCTTGTAGGTCCCACAACTCCATCCGTGGAGGTTAGATTCTTGTGGGGGCCGCAGCATGACTTTAAGTTTAGATCTTGTCATATAAAATAAAGTGATAGAGCTCTCGGGACTGAAAGACTGAAAGAAGTATAAATTTAGCCTCTCAAAACATTTATTGGTTGTAGCTAGATAGACCGGTAGACGATAGATTAAAGCCCAGTAGTCTCTGTCTATGGCGGGGGAAGATATCCTTTTTCGCTTTACCTATGAGCAAGATGTTTTACACAATATTCTGTCCCGTTTGCGTTGACGACGAAATTTGCAGTAGGATGAAAAAAAAAAGCTCCCGTCCGTAGAGTCTTCGAGTATAACCTTTAGCAAAAATGCAGTAGAATAAGAGCTACCCTTAAGGACAAATCAATCGTCTTTAAGTGCGCAACTGATGGAGGCAGTTAGCTATAAGGTCCGGTCTAGCTGGACATTTTTGTTAGTGGAGGCCACTGTAGAGCCATCTTAGTAAGGAAGTAATTGTATATTTTTGTCCACAAGAGAGTAAAACATTAGAGAAGGATTTATAAATATTGATCTACTTTCATATAGCTTACCTACTCTAGGGCCGGCAAAAATCATCCTCCAAACCCTCCACGAGGGTGCCAGCTGGTAATGATCACTACAATTGTCTTGTGCGATTTCAAAACGGTGATCAGCTAAGGTCAGGGGGCATTACTGCGGTGTTCCTTTACTTCTCAATTGTAAAATACCCAGTACATGTTCCTTTTCCATCGGATTGCGGTGCCTAAATTCGAGATGATGTGACCGTACACAGTACATTAATTCGTGCCGAAGAATGAATGGCTGAGTGTAGCTAAAAGAAATATTGACTAAAAATCAAGGGAAAAAATTAACACCACCTGGTCTGACAGACACGACTCTGTTATATCCCGTAGCCTTTGGCCAAAAATCGACGAAAAAAGAACAAGATGTACAGTAAATGACGCTTATAAGAAACACGCTTATAAGAAAAACACGTTTATAAGAAACCTGAACAAAAGCACCGTGTACGGGCACATTTACACCAATGTAAAAAACATACCTTATAAAAAACACGCTTATAAGAAAAACACTGATATAATGAATTGTTTTTACAACACCGAATCTCAGTTTTCCTCTGAAATATGATGTGTATAAGAAACTTTTGTATGACACAAAAAAAGCCCCATTTAAATGTTCCTTTGCGAAATGTAAATGCCTTTAGGAAATAGATGCATTTCTGAACTCTAAGAAAAGCCATAAATGTCAGTTCAGTTGTGCTTCTGTTCATTTGTTAAACTGAAATAAAGAATTAAAAACAAATTTCACAAAATAATACTTCAATTAAAACAAAACTTATACACTCCGCGGTCGGAGTGTAAGGTCGGTTTTCTATCGCCCACTGCACTGGTCCCAAACCAAGCATATGCTAGAGATTTAATTTTTTTTTTTTAAATTAAAGTTTAATTAATTGTTGTGATTTTACCAGAATTAAGATTTAAAACTGAACCTTCATATTAACAAAAAATTATTAAGTGTTCTATTCAAGCGCCAACTGAATAGAACACTTAAAAATTAAAAAAACATTTTAGAGACTTCTGCTTATTTTTAACACAAACATTACTTAAATTTATAAGGTAATTGGAGTATTTTAGATTTAAAAAGCAATTATTCAATTGTTTTTTGAGCCACCTTTCTGCTCCAAAATGCACACATCCGGTTTGGAAGGGATGCATATACAAATTGGCCAAATAATTTAGCGAAATCGAGCTCCATGCTAATTCGATGGCTTGGACTAGTTTAGATACAGTCGAATATTGTTCTCCCGATCCATAAAATTTACGTGTCAACCATTGCCAAACATTTTCGATGATTTTCAAATCCGGTGAGTAGGCCGATCAGCTTAATAGCTCCACAATTTGGCTCTATAAATAGGTTTTAACAACCCGGGCTTTATGTATTGGCGCTTTATCATGTTCTTAGATTCAAGGCAGATGTCCAAAAAGGTTATGAAAAAATGTAAAAGCTTTATCAGTATAAGACAACGCATTCATTGTGGTTAACAAATATTTTATTTTGCAGGTGCCATAATACGAACGACTTTTCGAACCGGGTTAAGATGTGACTTCTTCTAGATTTTTAGTCTTTTTATATGCTTAGCATTCGAAATAATACGACGAATAGTTGTGAGACTTGTTTCGATAATACATTTTTTCTTGATTTTTGGAAAAGAGTCATGAGAATTTGACTCCTTTTTTAATATAAGTCGCCTTTCCGCATTATGTACATATGTGGCGTTTAATTTTTCTATTTATAGTTAGACTCATTACTTAAAAATATGGATATAACGTGACGGCTCCTCTCGAGTTTCTTAGCTAATTTGTCAATAAATGGGCGATTGTCCTTTAAGCTTTGATTTATCCTCTCTCCGCCTCTGTTAAGGCTTTCTCTCCACCCATTTTATTTTTTAAATTAAATAGTCGAAATTAACATAAAAATTCGATCAAAGAAATAAAAATAACGGTCAAACTAAATGCATGTTATATTCAAGTGGCGCAAAAATGTTGCCTATTTTTTTTCAGCGAATGATAAAATAAAATGTAAAAAGATAAAACATATAACGGCTCTTTTCCGTAATTTGTAATTTGCCACAGAGAAAGAAGAAGAGTTTTATCAAAAATAACGTTCAAAAATACCAAAAAAATAGATGAAAGTTTTCTTTCTGAAAGGACATTTTTATAAGAAACTTCTGTTGCTTATATCCGTGTATTTCTTATAAGAAACTTTTTTCTTATATCCGTGTTTAGGATATAAGAAACACACGCTTATAAGAAACAAAAATTGTGGCATATTGGAGTTTCTTATAAGCGTCATTTACTGTATTCTGAAAATGAATAAATATTCGTATCTTATGTACTGACAGGCCATTGCACCATTGGTACTATGGCTACAAGACTGGGCATCAACTCACCAGACTACTGCAGGAGCTGTGAAGACATAGAAGAAACGGAGACCATCCAGCTCCTGCTCTGCGAATGCCCAAACCTCCAAACTATAGTCGACTCCGATATCAGGGAGACTGATTTTTCGGAGACTTAGAAAACATCACATAGTGCAGGTACCATTGACGGACACAATCAGGTTTGTCAAAGTACGGGTTGGTTTTAGTAGACCAATTCCGTCAAAGAACAACAAGTGTTTATTGCATTAAAATTTTATCCACTAAGGGATCACAATGGACCAAAAGGCCCCGTGGCAGCACAGCACATAAAAGGTGTGCACTTCCCTCTAGCCTAACCTAACTTAACCTACTTTATAGTACATTTACACCGCACCTAAATTCAACATTTCAGCAGACAACATTTCGAAATCCAATTTTGCGTTCCCATTGAAACTTCAACATTTCAAATGACAGCTAGTACCAGAATTGATTCTCACTGGTGTTTTTTATGCTTCGAAATCAGAAGTGGTTTGGACCTAAAGAATACATTTTATAATTATATTAATCTAAACATGAATATAAGTGATAATTCAGACATATTAAATACAATCTTAAATAAATAATATTAAATACAACAAAAAGTTCCTCATTGGATTTTTTTACAGCGGTTTTTTTTGTTCAGTGAGCCCAAAAGTCATCAAAATGAGGTTTGTTCGATTTGACATACTTGCAAATGCAGCGATGAAATTCAACATTTCCGTGAAATTCAACATTTCGAAATGCTGGAAAATGTATGGCGAAATGCTGAGCATTTAGCCTGAAATGCTGCATTTAGTCGAAATGATGAATTTAGGTGCGGTGTAAACGTACTATTAGGTAGCTACTTATATGCTGGTATTTTTTTTAAATATTTTCAAATTATCTCGGTAAAGGTAAAGATGCAATTTTAGTGACGGAATCATTTTTGAATTGGGACCAAACACGACTGAAGTTTGGTTTTAATTGAACTCTCAATTACTTTAGATGGCGCTCACAGTCCGGGCAAACAAGCCCCTCCAGCCAGCTCGGTTCATAACTAGCTGCCTCCAGTTACGCACACCAAAGTTGGTTGAGGTCGCTGTCCAATTGTGCACACCACCAGAGGTGGGATCTTTCTCTACTTCGTTTTTCCTCACGGCTGGACTTAAAGACTCGTCGGGCTGGTGCGTTGTTGTCCATACGCTGGACGTGACCCAGCCATCTCAGTCTTTGTATATTTTGAGCTTTTTGACTACGTCAACTTCGCTATAAAGCCCATAAAATTCGTCGTTGTATCTCCTTCTCCACACAAACAAACTGGACCAAAAATCACTCGAAGAATATATTTTCCTCAAAGCGTGCCAAGAGGTTTCATCAGCTTTCGATAAGATTCGTGCTTCTGCACCATACACCAAGACTGGTATGTTGAAGGTCTTGTACACTATGGGCGCAGTGGGTCAGTGGTTAGCGTGCTGGACTACAATGCGAGGGCATAAAATTGTAGGTTCGTTCCTCCATTCATCGCAAAAATAAAAAAAACTCACACGAACGAATGGTTGTTAGAAGCTATCCCTAGGGTGTCTACACGCCTGTTGCGCCCTATTTATTTATTTTTTACAATATTTCCTTGGTTCTGTGAGAGAAATCTTTACTTCTTAGATGCCTCCTTAGCCCGAAGAAACAGCGCCAACGATTTGAAGTTATATCTTTCATCTGTGACGTTTTGACCGAGTCGCCGATGTTGAGAGCCCTTTATCGATGACAGCAAATATATTTTGTTTCGTACTCAGCCAGACCCATCTTCACTGCCTCCGCGTCAATCATTGCAGTCTGAGTTCTACCAATAATGTCAATTATCATCTACATAATGCAAGTAGTTCAACGGACTTTTGGAAAAGTGTACCTCTGATATTGGCTTGCGAATTCCGTACAATTGCTTCAAGAATGATGTTTAAGAAGTTACATGGTAGCGCGTCTCCTTGTCTTAAAACTTTTTCGACATCAAAGGGTTCCGGTCTATTTTAAGCCAACACAGGAATTTTTACCTTCCAGATTGCAAAACTGTTTGAAGGGACGTGTCAATATAGGATTATTCCACTTATATGATTGTCATTTAAAAGGTCTAATGTAATACCAACGACTTCTCTTGTAGAAACGTCGTTCAAATTAGCCCAAAATTCAAACGCTCTTAAACATTGTATACCATCAGAGTAATATCAATGCAAACCGCATCCAATAAAGTTACTTCTATGGGAATAAATCATATCATTTCCAAGGGTAACTAATCGGGGATAATCCAACTACCGAGCATTGCTCAGTTACTTATAATCTGCATCAGGATGAGCTGGAATTCCAACAGCTCAATGGATAAGCTTTGAATCTATTTGCTGTGTAGTGGATTAATGTTCAATGTGTGGAATGCCCAATTCCAAAATCTTAGATCTCCGCAAACAGATTTACCAACATTCTATCCATGGCCAAACCAACCGCATATACTATCTATCCACTCTTGATGGTGAATACGCATCCATAAATTACAAAATTTCCGTTCTCATTTCACGTAGCTAAACGATAGTATTTGGCAAGGTTTCGGGGCCGAAATGGAATGTTCCTTTGCATCATTCAGTGTAGGTACACTGTTGGAAGCCTTACACATTCAATGCAGTTGTCCATAATGGAGGGAACAGGACTCTTGTGGTGTGTGAGCATTTTTCCTTTTTAACTGCTAACCAATTTACGGATTTGATTTATGTAAGACTGCTCTTGTGCGTGTAGTGTATAGCTTACATGACTGGCTACGCAAATACTTTTCGAAGGTATTTTACTTTACTAAAATATTCACGCAACATCACAGAGTGGGATGAATATTTCATTCTTAATTTCAGCGTGCTTTGTCTTGATGTGGTATGGGAATATTGCTGTAACATGATAGAAAGGCAAAGTATGTGATTATGTGTTTGTGCGTGCGGAGTACACAAAGGCAGGTTAAACTGACAAAATGGACCGAAAAGGATATACATATTTTTTTTTTTGGTTCAACGCTTCAAGGTATGAGGGAGAATCTATCCATTTGTACTTATGGTCTTTTGAATATGAAGGCAAGCATTTCATTTGCGGCAGGAGGAATGTGGAACAAAAGTAAAGATCGCCTTCAGCGATTCTCGGAAAAGGATACTCTATACATTTTAGATGGGGATGTTTCTAAAGCTTTTCTGTTGGTCCTTTAGGGAGGAGAATAATTCCAAGCACATTCTCTAATACGGAACCTTTTGGATTTACTTAGATCGGAATACGTTTTGTGTAAGACATTTATACGACATAAATAAAACACCTCATATCCGTTAGCGAGGACCTGCTCAAAGGAAAGGTGTTTGAAGAATGACCGTAAGCAGACACAGACCCTAGTCAAGTATGTTTCCGAATGTTAAGAGCTTATTTTTTTTTTTTTTTTAGGAATTTGTGGATGAGTGGTACAATCACAATGATGAAAAGATAAACACAACATTTATTATAAAGTTAAGATGGCTACTTTATCTTAAGTGCTTTACTAAAGGTGTGTAAAGTAATCTGCAGGCGATTTAATTTGTAATTGAACTCGATGAATTTTTTTTACCTCGCGCAGTCAATTCACTTGGCACTTGAGATGTTCAGGATTTATTGAGATTATGTTAGGCGGACAATTACGTTTTAGATAGCGGCTTCAGCAACTTAGTGAAGATTTGTTTCTTAAAAATGTCAAAAAATATCCTTTCTTACATAAATGTTGGTCTTTACTAAATATGATATGATATGATAAATATGAAAATCCGAAAATCTTCATATTACGCCAGGTCCTGGAGAAAACCCAAGAATTTACTATCGATACCCACCACCTGTTCATCGATTTTAAATCAGCCTATACGACAGTGTAAATAGGGATGAACTAGCTATATTGTGCCATATCCAGCTTTGCAATTCCTGCTAAACTGATATGTCTTATCAGAATGACGTTGGAGAATGCTCGCTGTTCCATCAAAATTGGTAGGGATTATACCGAAATCTGACACGACCAGTCGAATGAAGGCCCCTTTACTATATTCGAGAGAAAAGTCTTAAGAAGGATTTATGGTCCCGTTTAATTGATCTAATCTCTGAAAAAAAAAAGAACTGCATCTAAATTACTTTGACCATAGAAGGGTAATTTTCGTCGAATCGATTAACATCAATTTAATTTTTTCGATCCTCTAGTTCTTGTTGTTTGTAAACTATCGCCAAAAAAGCTGCTGGGATAAGTCTTGTTTTTATCGAAAAATGGCGCCAATATTTGTCTAATCGTCTAAGGTAACCCTCTACGTAACTTTTAGTGTTTGATTCGAACTAGGGTTAACGCTAATATAAAAAAAAGTATACCTATATAAATACCACCAAGATTAATGAACAAATAAGATAGGACAACGTAGTATAAATAGTAAATAATTTAAGTGACCAAGTCATTGTGCGACAACTAATGCCCAAAACACATGTGCAGAAATTCTGAATGCTTCACTGTAAGCAGTACTGCAGATGAAACAGATGTGCAGATGCAGAACTCATTTTGCATCGGTTGCTGTCAATGTGGGGAAAAATACGAGAGTGCAACACAAACGACAAATAATTCCCGTCTCTCTTTTCCTCGTATCCATCAGTAGCTGAATTTACAAATTCGATGCTGCAAAGTCTAATTAATATAAATATATATAATAATATAAGAAATAGAGACATGTTGCAGTGCTGCTGTGGGTGCAGAACTTACATTTGTATTACCACATAAGAACATGCATATTCTAATCCTGCTGCGCAGTGAATTCTGAACATGTGTTTTGAGCATAAAGCATATTGCCGGAAAGATAAAGTTGAGCTTTCCAAAAAATGCTCAAAATGATATTTTTTTAAGTTATTAAAAATGCAATATTTTCTTATTTTTCTATTGTTTTAGAAAAAAAAAAACAACTATTAACTGATCTCAGAAAACAAGATGTGGTTCAAGGCCTTTTTTCTAACAAAATATAAAAAAAAAAAAACATTTTTTTGACTATAAACATAAACTATTAAAATTAACAAGCATTTGTGCACACTTTTCATAGAAATTGGAGCGCAATATTAGGTACTTCGTCGATTCGACGAAAGAACAATGATTCCCCTTCTAGGGTTAAAAAGAAAACTTTTATTTATTTATTTATTTATTTAAAAATAACTTACAAAGTAAGACAAACGTCTTTTAAATTATTGCAAGCCTTAAATGATTACATTAGTGTTTCCTAATTAAAATCAATGAGAGAGAATTAGACAACAAAAATATTTCCGCGAATTGAAACATTCTTGACAAGATAATATTTCCAACTACTTACAAACTCGAAGCTGAAATTCGCGAATTACTGTGAACAATAAAAAAAGTCTTTCGAAATGTTTAACCAATCCACTGCCACTTCTTACGTTGAAGAACGTTGGTTTTTGGTACATGCTCTGGTAAAGATGTTCGATAGAGATGCGGTTCCTTCAAATAAAATGCATTTAAATATTTGATAGGTTTCTGTCGACTGAATTTGATCTCCTGACGGCCGGCGGCTTCCCGCAAAGTTCTGCACACAAATTCAAGGGAGAGGAAGGAAAGTTGGTATTTACGATTATTCCTATACCAATTTTACTATAAATGGCGCTTGAAGTCCGGATGGAAGAACACCTCAACCAACTTATCATTCCCGCCTGCTCTATCTGTAGCTATCTGCTCCCAGTTATGAACACCAAGTCCATGCTACTGTTACTCTCCAATTGTGCGCGCCTCTGCTGCATTGCAGTTCAAAGTTGGAATCGAAAACTCATCGGCCATAGGTAGTTAAAGTTAACAACACAAAAAATCAATTAGCATTTTTTAGAAAATACATTTTGGCTAAAAACTGTTCCTAAGGACGTGGCTATAAACGACATAGCCTATAGCAGTTTTACAGTCTTAAGGAACATTTTAAAAAAAGTTTCATCGAAATCTGTCCAGCAGTTTTCGAGTTTTTAGCTGACAAAGAAAAGTCCTACAGTTATATTATATGTATAGATGATGATAGATAACATTTGAACATTGTTTCACAAAAAAAAAAAATATTGAATGCTTAATGTATGCAGATTTGTATTCATATGGTAACAACCCCGAAACAACAAGCGAAATGTCAAACTCAAATATGAGCAAGTGCAATGGAGAAATCATCGCATTGTGACGTCACATTGTACCGTGTGGCTGCAAGATGGCTGGTGGCAAAACGAAATTTGTCATAATTGGTATAGGATTTTATATGTGAAAAACAACTGTTGCCACAACTTAATCAAAGATCCAGTTTGTTTTATTTTCATAATCTGATCCGGAAAAATTCAGGACATTGGGAAATACTTCCCAAAAAAATCTTTGAATTGTAAGCTTTCCAAAAATAAAAAACTTGGATTTGGTTACTGTCTTAGGGTTTTTTATATAGAAATCTAATCTAAGCATACCTACTCAAAGTTCAACATTTGAGTTGAGCAACCTATAATGCTGCACAGTTTACCCAGAAAAACCCCTCTAAGTGCAACTTTTATAGTTCTGCATTCTGTTTACATAGGGCGTTGCAAGAAATTGGACTTTGATTAAAAGTAAACGTAATTTTAAGAGCACTTTTCATCTCTCTGCGCAAATAAAAGTCATTTCAATCTCCTTGCTAAGCTAGGTTATTCGGTAAAACTTTCCACCGCCGCAGGTATAATATGCGTCGTTGTCCGCACGTTTAACGAGAAAACTTTTGACTTCAAATAGACTTGATTTTAGCTAAAAATTTAAGCAATTCTACGGCTACGAGTAGTACAACACCGACGATGATGACAACTCGCACAAGTCGCACCGGATACAAATTTGTTTCCAAGATTGTTTTGGGTAAATATCTCCGCCTCGTAGACTGCTTCGTACCTGCTTCGGTATAAGGTGTATCAAAGTTAGTCCCCTTAGCAGGGAAATCGTCAACTATATTTGCAAGAGTAGTTTCGAAACGCAACTAACTGTTTACCACTGACATGGGCTGCGGATTTTATGTAACTTTTTGAAATTACTTTATTTTCAATTTACGTTAGTTTATTAGGGGGCTGTAGACTGTTTTCCTCTGAGTGATGGCAAATAGTCATGTTGCCTGGATTCGCTGATGGATTCGCTGTTTATGAGGGCGAAAAATTAAGATCTGAAGTGAGCAGAGTTTAAGTTGAGAGTTGTGTTTGCGAAAGTGCACTCGAGTGCTTTAATGGGAATTGAGCGTTCATTTTCAGAATGAATTAACGGTGAGAGGATATGAAAGCCAGGAGGGGGTAATTTTTGGTCAGAAAACTTTCAAACTGAATTTTATATTATTGTACATCAAAAGTTTAAATGAAATATTTTCATTATACGCATGTATTCGGGATTGAAGAGGAGAGGATTTCAAGAACTGTTTTTTTTTTTTAAGTTTGCGTTTCAGTTTTATTCCAGGTGGGTATTGAATTTCACTTATTTTTGAGAATTGCGGCAAATTTAGGTATTGCCATGGTATGACATTGTACGAGAGATTTAAATATTGAGTTAAAACGATGATAGGATTTGATTTGATTAGTTGTCGAGGGAAATATCAACCCTTTAAAGGTATCCTTGACTGTTCGATTAAGACCCCTAAAAATATTCCAGTACCTATGATCTATAATAACCTACCAAGGTTCCAAATTTCAGCTTCCATTGGGACTACAGAGTAATTTTTATTCGGACAAAATTAACGCGCATTTATTACTTACCATAAAGGTACAGGACTATTTATAACTGACTTGAGTAAAAAGATCAGCAGCTGAAATATCCAGACCCGAAAAGCACATTCCGTGATTTTAAAAGCACAATAGAACGGTTCCAGATGTCGAAAGTGACGGCTGCCTAGTATACTTCGACGAGAAAGTGAGTAACAAACATCCCTATAAGTCGGTTGCATGGAAGAGATACACGGAAATGTCACCTCCCTAGAAAGCCGGCGTAATGGCATTTGCTGTTTCAGTCAGTCAGGCAGAACTTTTTAGTATGACCACTAGTAAGTGAGTTTGTTTTCAAGGGAAGCCAAATACCTGGGAATTATCCTTGACAGTAAACTCAAATAGAACGCATCGTAAACAGAGCCACCAGATCCCTGTGGATCTGCCGTCGAATCTGCGGTAACATTTGGGTTAAGACCGCGGATCATATATTGGCTATACTTACTCGCTTGTGGTCAGACCAGCGATCACGTATGCTGCCGTGGTCTGGTGGACAAAGACTAACGAAGTCACCACAGTCAAAAAGCTAGAACGGATATAACGTATAGTTGGAAACTGCATGACGGTCTGTCAGCGATCCATTCCGACCACTGCACTAAATGTCATCCTAGGCCTTTTACCTATTCAAGTATACATATTCACATGGAAGCAAGACTGAGCATTCATCGTCTATTCCATTCGAACAACATCGACCCCTACTCCTACCATGGAGGTCACCTGTCTCTGATTGACGATATGGAGCCTGAAAAAGCATTCAGCATGTTCTTAGACGACATGCTACCCGAATATGGCTTCCATAAAAACTTCTCTATCATGATCCCGCCAAGGGAAGACTGGGAAAATTACAAACCTAATCGATCGAAACTTGACCTAGTCTGATACACAAACTGTTCCATTCACCCATATTCCAGGCTGAAGTCTAAATTTAAGTTTTAATACACGTGGTAAAACCATATTTATCTTCTCAGACCAGCCAGGCTACTCTTAAAGCTCTGGACTCATTTGTTATAAAATCGAAGCTGGTCTTGGAAACTTATATTGTCACCCACAAACTTGCAAAGAAAAACCTAGTCATCCTACACTGGATTCCATCCCACTGGAAACGAAACAGTTGTCTCACTGGCTGAACTCGGCGCGACAATACCACTTGTCGGACCTGAGCCTTTCTGTGGTGTCAGTAAGGGATGCTTCAGGGAATACATTAGGAGCTTAGCTCAAAACGAAGCTAATGAACACTCGTTTAACACACCTGAGCAGAACTGCACCAAAGAGTTCTTCCCTAAACTCTCCCCCAGAAAATCCCATTTTCTTACTAATCTGGACAAAAACAACCTAAGAATACTGACAGGAATTATTACTGGACATGGTTATGAAAAAACACCTTCACCGAATCGGAGTCTCACCGGACCCCACATGTAGACTGTGCCTTGAGAGTGATGAATCCTCTCTTCAAATTCTCATAAAATGTCCGGCTCACTTCCCTATCCGAAAGAAAGTCCTTGGCGAAGAAATCGTCGCTACAGCAAAACTTACTAACCTACCACCAGAGAAGATTCTCGTCTTCCTGACTGTCTCCGGAGTCAAAAGATGGCTCTAGGACCCCACCAGGGAAGGAACAATAGACTCCTTTAGAGAGGCGGGAGAGTACCAGGGCCGATAAAGGCTCTCCCGACTTTTAATCTAAGTGAGTTTGTTAAACGTAAAAGGGTACGAAAAGGTATAGAGGTTTGAGATTTAGTATAGCCTTTTACCCTTTTCTTACAGGAATTTTCTTCAAACACCGCCCTAGTTTTAAGACAGACCATCAAACTCTGGAAGCACAACACAGATTCTGAACAAATACACATGGCCAATAATATATTCGCGGACTAAACACTATTCACCAGCTAGAATTCACAAGACCATTTCCCACGTGTTTCCATAGCATAGGACGCGAATAGTACCAATATCAACCAATATCCAACGGATCAAACATACCCTACCCACTTATATGGATGGATCAAAGATAAAGGTCGGCGTTGGCGGGGGCTTTTATTTCAAAAGTCTCAGTCTAACCAGTTCAATCAGACTTCCTACAGCAGCGTATTCCAAGCTGATGTACTGGCACTTGGCGATAATGACAGTAGCTCATGCAGATACTTTTTCATTGAATACAAGCTGTAAGTCGAAGTCGCAAAGAGCTAAGGGGTTCCTGACGAGCAGCCCAGACTATGCTAGGTTTCCGGACACAGAGGTGTGTCTGAAAAAGCTGATGAGCTGGCAAGAAAGGGGTCCTCCCTTGAACCAGGCCGACACAACAGTAATGATTCTCCCCTGTAATCTCAAACAGACGATTGGGAACAAACTACTAATAACGACAAATGAAAGATGGAGCAAGCTCGATTCCTGTAGCATAACCAGGAAAATGTTGCCAATCTTTAACAAACACAGAAAACTGAGAGTATCCTGCAATTGAACAGGAAATCATTGTCCTCGATTGTGGGTATTATCACCGGGCACAATATGCTGAAATACCATACCAAGAAACTGGGAATCAGTATAGGTACAGATGACATCTGCAAAGGATACATTGATGATGAGGTGCATTAGGATATTCCACACTATCGTTGCCCATCTATCTGCCATATCGCTCTGCCACATATGAAATATGATACTTGGTAGTTACTTTTTCGAAGACTAAGAGGAACTTTCCGACAGGCTCATAAATGACCTACTTAAATTTGTAAATACCTCGGATTGGTTTCTTTACTTACTTTAACAATTTTACTTCGAAATGCATCACTCCTGTGGACTCTATAAAATCCTCTTTTAGGTTGAATATGACCACTGACCAATAATATTTTAGTTACAGACCTGAGCCTCTGAATAGCTGTTGAGGAAGCATTTTAAATCCTTAAAGCGATGATGTTCGTGTCTTTACAACAATATGGTACAAACAAACAATCACTAACACATTTCATGTGCCATGTGAAGTACTCCATAAATAAACCGTACCCATAAGAGTATGTACATTGTACACACAAAATATAGAAAACTAACATTTTCCTCTGCTTACACCTTCATCCTTTCTATAGGAGCCTGGATGTATATGAATAAGAAACGAGAAAACCACATGCTATCCAACAATAAGCTCCTTTTGCATCCTTGGTGTGTTGTGTTTTAATTTCACTTAGATTACTTTCGGGGTTAAAAGATTTTTCACCAACACACCAAATGTGAGCTCCTAGAAAGTCCGTTTGCTTATATAGCCCAGCCAAACAGCAACCGAACATCTGAGAAATTTAAAACGAATTAGAAATGAATTTAGAACAGAATTTGTTGGCCAGTATACAGGTACAGGTAGTAGAGGTCGATAGTTAGAGAAAGTTATACCTTAAATACTGGCAATCAAATGCAGGCAAACATCATTAGGCAGATGGAAGTAGCACTTATGCGGGTAAGTAAGAAGATGTGGGTGAGTGAGAGAGCTTAATGATGCACTGTAATGTATCTAATAAGGGAATGGAAAAATATAATAAATATTTTCTCCCAAGTCTTTTCTGCGGTCTCGAGCACCTGGCTTACTACGGCTGCTTCAGTCCGGGGAGTGGGTTTTTGCAGATCTTACCAATACAAAAATAAATTATGCTCGATATAGGTGGATAGAAAGTAGAAATGAAAGGGTAGTCTATCTATTCGTTTAACCAGAAGATCGTTAATATAACCACAGGTGTATTGGTTATCTATACCCTCCCAACCTTGGCACATTCGGGTAAATCTCTAATAATTTTAATGAATGGCCCCATAAATGAATGAACTCGAACGCTCTTTTGCTTCTTTTACCTCATTATATAAAAATATTTATTCCATTATGAATATCAAGAATTTACTTAACTAAACTATGACTTGTTTTCAACTAACGAAGTCATTGAAGTAAATTAAAGGTAATCTTACGATAAAGTTATGACTAAAAAATATGCATACATATATAAGTACTTTAAAAATTCAATCAAAGAAAAGAAACTTACCAGCTTATCAAAATCTCTCTTGCGAAGGAAGGCCTGCCGTCGAAGATGTCGATGAGCGCTGTTTAAATGAAAGTAGAAAACCCTACCTACATATATATGCATGTGACTTAAGAAACTAAACTTATTATATATCTTATCTATGCGATACATTCGCTCTTTTCAATAGAGAAAATGTATCTCGCTCTTAATCCTATTCCAGTTAACAATTTCAGATGCAGAAGGCACTGATCAAGAGTTACACTAAAGACAACAAAAGACACGATATTCAATAAAGAGATCAACGATAAATTACAGTTCTATCGCAAAGAAAAGACAAAATCTTAACTTTACGATATGTCCAAAAGTTAGGAAATTTTACGTTAAATCGTAATTAAAATTTACGTTATCGATCTTAATCAAAATTTAAAGACAAAACACAAAAACGAAGTACAATACATAAGTCGTTGGTTTGGTAAAGGACGATGATTCTATCAGCTAATGTATGGTGCTGACTGTACAAGTTTCGTACGGTACATATCGTATATTACGAACAGTTATATGTGCTGACGAAGTTTTAAACAGTATTTAAACTTAGTAACGGAATATGACGATGAAGCCATGTGTCAAGGCACGTGGTATCATCTCGCTTGTTAGCTCACGTAAAATCTTCGTGGCAATGTTATAGTTAACTGTCGATGAGTTCGTTTACGTTACGTCAATTCATTAAAGGATTATACGCAGCGTGTATAAGTATAGTTATGTACATATATCTATATATATGTTTCTAGGTATATTAAACCAATAGCGTTAAGTTATGAAATTTCTTTATCGCGTGACTAAACTTATGTAATTATAATAGCATATAGTTAAATTTTAATATATGGTATACTTAAAATAACGATAAAGGAACTTATAAAAACGGCCTGATGAAAGATGAATGCGTTCTGGTGACGAAGCGTAAGTAAAGATGACGATGTCTCCAAGAATTAATTAAGCGGTGCGGCACTTCGGCACGTGGACTGCGAATTTTAATGACGCAACCAAAACGTACTTGTATGTCGTTGAACATATGTAACGTAGGGGAAAAAATCAACCCTGTACTGCGAAGAACGACGTAGGGGATAAAAATCAACCCTGTACTGCGAAGAACGACGTAGGGGATAAAAATCAACCCTGTACTGCGAAGAACGACGTAGGGGATAAAAATCAACCCTGTACTGCGAAGAACGGCGTAGGGGATAAAAATCAACCCTGTACTGCGAAGAACGACGTAGGGGATAAAAATCAACCCTGTACTGCGACCCTGCAGTACGCAAAAAAAATAATACGCTTTTAATTGCGCGCTACACTAAAAGAAAAAAAAAGCACTAGCTTACCTCAATTGAGGGATTTCTTGAAATATATCCCGTAGGACAATATATAATTGCGATGCGTCCAGCGCAATGTGATTCTTGAAAAAAAACTCCGCAGAGACAAAAAAACTCCTTTTTTTTCCAGCTTCTAAATCTCCAGCGTTATCATGCAAAATATTTCTTTAACACACGCGATAATTGCTTTAAAAATTACGTTAATATATTTAAGAACAAATTCCCACATGGAATTTTATTTTTCCAAACTCAGAACAAAAACTGTTACTTGTACGAGTGAAATAAAAAAACTGTAGTGCAGGAGCTACTAAGGCTCCAACCTTCAATGCACAATTCCAACCACCAACTGAATATCAATCGTCAGTCGTGATGACTTTAAATTCCCCACAAAGAAAATTCAATTCCAATAAGCTGTCTTGCTTACACCATATTCCTATCCTATTAGTAAATCTCACCTAGTCTCATGTATGATCATGTTTACCCTTTCAGCCTACTAACAATATTTTTGGCGTCACTCATACATTTAAACATGTACGGGAAAATTAAATTATGACGCAATGCGGCAAAAATGATATTTTCCATAGCCAACATGCGCATGAGGGAGAAAAAGATCAATTTCATATTACGCACTACTCACCTCAAGCACTAATACAGAAAACTCAACTGTTATACTGCGAGAGTGGCATACACACACTGTATATGATAAACATGAAATACGTGGTGTGTGTCAAAGATAAGAGAAAATTAACTCTGTGGTGTGAGAGTTGAAATTATTTTGTTGACACATGGGTGTGGCTTATTAAAAAGATAGGGTTACCATGCGGTAATGAATTTTTGATGAAAAATAAAAATGTTTCTTAATGAAATTTCTTTTGCAGGTATTTAAAAGAGAAAAATTCGAGATAAATTTTTGCATACAAAAGCATGCACAGTACAAAACAGGCTTGTGAGAATATGTCGATATAAAAGACATATGGAAGCACAAGGCTGAGGCTTATGTTTTTAAATCTTTACTATGGTAAAGTGTAATTTTACCAAATTCGTCTTTTACGTTATAGCAGTTATTACCCACTTTCTCTACAATAGTGGCTTTCAGAAATTTTGGTGCTAATTTAGCATTAAAGTGTTTTGTTACGTCACTTTGAGCAAAGGAACGTCGATAAACCACTTGTCCTGGAGAAAAGTCTACCTTGGTACTACGAGTATTATAGCGTTTGTTACTACTGTTGTACGCTTTAGTTATATGTTTTTGTACCTCATCCCTTAGTAGTTGTAGTTTATCTTTAGGATGTAGAACGACTTCTCCTGTCTCTAGCGATTTCAGATTTCTAAACAGTTTATACGTCGATGCATGCGTTACCATTTCTTGACCAAATAGTGTAAGATATGGTGAACAACCAAGTGACTGATGGTGAGAACTACGGAGCGCTGCAGCAATAAATGGAATACACTCATCCCAACGTTTCTGATCCGTTTTCAAGTAAGCACGAATTCCGGACACGATTGAGCGATTCACTCTCTCAGATGCATTACTCTGAGGCGAATACACGGCGGTATAAGTGTGATGAATCCCATATTGCTTCAGAAAATTATTGAACAATTCACTTTTAAATTGTGAACCATTGTCCGTGATAATGTTCTCGGGAACACCAAAGATAGTAAAAACGCTATCCTTCAGATAGTCAATAATTTTGGTAGCACAAAGCTTCCGAATGGGTTTTAATAAAGGAAATTTCGATAAATGGTCGAGGACGATTAAAATGCCTATATTGCCTGATCTAGACCTAGGATATGGTCCTAATAGATCCATATATAGTTTTTGAAATACTCTATCAGACTTCGGTTGACTTCCCATTGGAGCTCGTAATACTTTATTCGGTGCTTTAGTCTGTTTACAAACTTCACACTGGTTCACGTATGCTTTAACATCTATTATCATTTTGGGCCAATAAAAATGTCTCTTTAATCTCTCAAGAGTTTTTCCTATGCCTGCATGACAAAAGACGGGTGGATTGTGGAATCGTTCTATTAAACTAGTAGTCATTTCTTTGGGTATCCAAAGCTTCCAAGCGGTGGATTCGCTTTCGATATTTCCATCATAGAATTGAGTTCTACGGTAAATAAATTTATCAACAACTTTAATGTCAGGTAAAATAGCTTGATTGTCAATGGCTTGAGTACGCAACCTCTTATATTGATCAGATTCAAAATGTTCAGATTCCAGATCTACTTCGGGTTCGGAGGTATGTATATCAGATACAACGTTTTCTTCAACTCGAGACAATGCATCGGGTACGACATTTTCGGAACCGCGTCTATGCTCAATGCTGAAGTTGTAACCTTGCAACTTAAGTGACCATCTCGCAAGACGTCCAGAAAGGTCTTTCTGTTGCATAATCCATTTCAGACTAGCATGATCTGTTATAATTTTAAAAGTCTGTCCCTCTACATAAGGTCGAAATTTCTTTAAACATAGAATAGCCGCTAAGCATTCTAGTTCTGTGACACTATATTTCCTCTGAGCTGCGTTGAGCTTTTGAGAGAAATAAGCTATCGGACATTCGTTCTTATCGATATCTAACTGAGTAAGCACTCCTCCTACACCAAATAAACTAGCGTCGCACTGAATGGCAAAGGGCTTACTGAAATCAGGGTTCACTAACACTGGTGCCGTAGACAACATAGTTTTGAGCGATTCAAACGATGCTTGCGCCTGATCATTCCATTGGAAAGTTTTAGCTTTCTTTAATAACTCGGACATCGGTGCAGTTACTCCTGAAAAATCTTTAATAAACCTACGATACCATCCCGACATACCTAAGAAACGGCGTAATTGCTTGACGGTGGTGGGAACTGGATACGAGGTCATAGCTTTAATCTTATCTGGGTCAGTACGCAAAGTACCGTGGCCTACTATATACCCAAGATATTTTACTTCTTTTAAACAAAAGTGACTCTTCTCAATATTGACAGTCAGTCCTGATTTCCTTAACCGTTGGGCTACGTCAATCAGTAATTGAAGATGGTCTTCGAAATTTGATGACAGCAAAAGTAAATCGTCTAAGTATACGAAAACGCGCTCTTTTAGTTCTGGTGGTATCACACGGTCCATGAGTCGGCACATAGTTTGCGGAGCGTTACATAAGCCGAATGGCATAACTTTGTACTGGTATAAAGGTCGGTTTGGAACGGTAAAAGCAGTTTTGTCTCGAGAGGTTTTGCTGAGCGGAATTTGCCAAAAGGCATCTTTCAAGTCAATACTGGAAATAAACTCCGTTTTGGGCAAACGACTCAAAATACCCTCGATATGAGGTAAAGGATAAGCATCCTTTATCGTGACACTATTCACTTTCCGCGAGTCAAGACAAAGTCTCACTTTCCCTGGCTTACGAACCAACACGACTGGACTACTCCAGGAACTATTTGACTCTTCAATGATTCCGAGTGATATCATTCGATCAATTTCTTCATGTACTAGCTTTTCAATGGCCGGTGAGATCGGGAAATATCTTTGTTTCACCGGTTTTTCTCCGTTTTCGATTTCGATCGTATGCTCGACAACACTGGTTTTACCAAGACCTTCTCTTGCAAACGAAGGAAGTAATGATATGGTCGCTGCCAATCTCCGTTTCTGATTGGTGGTTAGCTTATGACTCAGATGGTCTGAATTTGAGCTTACAGTATCGGTAGATAATCCGCTAATCACATCAGGAGCGATTTCGAAAGCTGACCAAAAGTCAATCCCAAGGTATAACTCTTGTGATAAGGTAGGTATTATATAAACTTTAATAACTTTTGTGACGCCTTTAAACGTAACAGGTGTCTCTACATATCCTCTAATCTGTTGTGACATACCATCAGCAGTTTTTGCAAAAGATGTTAATCTTTTCACCTCAACAAGATCTGAATCTAACAACTTCTTGGCTGCGTTTGAACCAAAACATGAAATGGAGGCACCACTATCGAGAAGTCCTTTGTAACACTTATCTAAAATAGATACAGTTGCATATGGTCTAACGTCGACTGAAGGTTTCTCAATTCCAGATATTGCATGTCTTAAGAAAGTTCTATTTCGTTTAACCATTTTCCAAAACGTTCGCAGACGCTGCGTAGATCGTTTGGGTCGTTTGGTTGTACTTGAAGATGTTGACAATTCATGTACAGTATTGAGTAAGGTATTTCGAATTCGATTATATGAACTCAGTCTGGTATGGTATGGTATTATTGGGTAAAGTCTGGGTTCTCGTTTCTCCGAAGATGATTCGTTTGATCTTGAGAGAATCGAAACAGGTGTTGTAACTTTATTAGAAATTACATCTGCTGTGCCTATGGTGTTATTAGGTAAAGGTAAATTATTTGAAGAATGATTATTCTTAGTATCACCCTCTTCTTTTACGACGAGCGTGGTCGAGTGACATTTACTACGCTCCTCCTGGCGTTTTCCGACTGTGAGCAATGTTGACAATTAGGTTTGTACACATTGGCTGCACCACAACCATAACAAAATATTGTTCTTTGGGCTAAGCATTCTCTATACGAGTGTCCCTCTGTCCTACAGTTCCAGCATTGCAAGTTTTCTAAACCAGCTATATCCGGATCAGTGACAGAATCTATTTCGGTATTGTTATTGTTTGCGGTTAACTCACTAATAGGTCGTCTGAAGAAGTTTTGTCGTCCAGCCGTTTGAAAAGTGGTAGGTGTATTACCAAATACAGCTTCACGACGTAAGCAAAAGCTTCGTAATTGTGCAACGGATGCAAATTTCATATAAAAGGTTTGTTGTTTGATTTCTGTTCTAACATTACGATGCAAGATTTCCACTAATTCGTGTTCAAGGATAGGCAAACATAAACGATCGGTAAGTCTTAATATGGAATTATAAAATTCGTCGAAAGGTTCATTAAATTTTTGCTTCCTAGCTGAAATCAATTCTCGAATATCAGAATCTGATTTAAATTCCTGAAATTCCTGTCTTATAGCAAGGCAGAATGGTCCCCAAGAGATTCGTTCGACTCCTCTTCGGTAACGCCAATACCAATCCCTAGCGCGATCTGTGAACAAGATATGAATGTTGTCGCAAAGCAACTGAAAATCACCATTCAAACAATCGTTCGTCAGGGCGGTAATGCGATAGATAAAGTTGTTAATTGATAATTTCGAATTCAAACCGTCAAAACTTATATTCCAGCTTTGGATAATGTTTGCAATTCTAGTCTTATCTATACGAGAAAAATTATTTGTATAGTCAGGTTGATGAAAAGGCAGGTGCGGATTCGAATTTCGTTCTCCAGCTTGACTGTGAGGAAACGAAGATTCCTGAAATCCGTTAGGTTCATGGCAAGGTAAAAATGCTGACTGACTTTGAGGATTACCACTTGGCTTATGTTGCTTGGTGAGTAAATTCTCAAATTCACGCATCATAATAGTCATACTATTCTGTAATTTCTTATCCATCATTCGTTCAAAACGAGTAGACAAGGAATGATACATCTCGTCATCCTTTTCGCTTGAAACGTCTAAGTTCGGAACGGGAATACGAGAATGTGATGAAATATTAGGTAAATGACCGCTTGATCCAATCTGGTCATTACGAGAAAAGTTAAGGTCAGTGTTAGAAAAAACTTGATTTGAAGATGTTTGTTGAAAACTATCTCTACGCAAATTGTCTTCTATGTGTTGCACTGTTGGTACTACAGCTATTGGTGATGATGGCATTGACCAATCAATGGGATTCTGAAACAATGCTTTAGAGCGAGTAATTACGCTACTTGGTTTAGGAATAGTTCCACTTTGTTTCACATTACTCCCAGTACTAACACGGGTTAAGTCTTTGTTATTGCATTTTGTATTGCAAGTCGGACAAGAAGAAGTCTTCTTAATACACTCTAAGATACAAAATTGATGAAAGGTATGTTTACACTTGGTAATTGCAAGTTCTTTATTATTAAAAGGTTCTTTGCAAATAAGGCAAATGTTTGAATTAGATCCTAATGGTATGGAGTTAGGTGTTCTAGCTAACGCCATAATGAAAAATCAAATAAAGGTAAAGATACAAAAAAAAATCAATAAAGGTAATTATAAAAGAAAAAGATAAAGGTAAAAGATAAAGATAAAAGATAAAGATACGAAAAGAGATAAAGGTAAATAAAAAAAAATAAAGGTAAATATGTCATAAATGAAATAATGAGGTATAAAGCAAAGCATACGAGTTCTACAAGATAGATCTTCTAGTGAACTCCTAAATAAACAAAAAAAAGGTAAAAGGGTAAAAAGTTAAAAAAAATTAAGTGACTATAGTAATGGTCGAGACATCAAGACAGTAATACTTCTTTCAACAATTCAGAAACGAAGCCTGTAATTCCTGAGTCTGTGAACCCAAAACTGTTTTGTAAAATTTCAATGTTTTGCAATTTATTAATCGTCTAAGAATGTTGTACGAGATAAACTGGACAAAGTATCGCAAAAAGACTGCAGATCTTAGTAATTCACAGGATCCGAACGCAAATCCTAGATAATTAAGTATGTTAAAATTAGCAATTGCAGCTAAATAAAATCAAAAGTTAGTCGGTTCAACAACTGATCATCTACGTCCATAATCAATTTATTGATAGTTCCGCAACTCCTGAAATTACATTCACTTTGACGTCTAACTATAAGAGCTAATCTCCGCAAGTTAAGCGTAATTCAAAAGTGATAAGGTAAAAGATAAAGATGTTACTTCGACACGAATAGCGTAACCCAAAACTGTCGATAATTCCAAGTAGTTAACTGGATCGATTCAGCTCTGACATGGTCTGCTAAACGATAAATGAAGAGAAAAAAAAATCTTTATAGTGGAATCCTGATAGAAGATCAGTTACCATGTGGTGAAGGTTTGTGAAGGATACCCTACGGTAATGCCTCACGTTGTATTTCAACGCGTAAGTGTTTTGGTGGAAGTTTACACTATGATAACGTGTCACGTTGTTGTAAAGGACAACCGGCGGTATCGCCCCACGTTGGTTTTCCAACGTAAAACACGCAACGGTATCGCCCCACGTTGGTTTTCCAACGGTATTGCCCCACGTTGGTTTTCCAACGTAAAACACGCAACGGTATCGCCCCACGTTGGGCGCCATATTTTTGTAATGTATCTAATAAGGGAATGGAAAAATATAATAAATATTTTCTCCCAAGTCTTTTCTGCGGTCTCGAGCACCTGGCTTACTACGGCTGCTTCAGTCCGGGGAGTGGGTTTTTGCAGATCTTACCAATACAAAAATAAATTATGCTCGATATAGGTGGATAGAAAGTAGAAATGAAAGGGTAGTCTATCTATTCGTTTAACCAGAAGATCGTTAATATAACCACAGGTGTATTGGTTATCTATACCCTCCCAACCTTGGCACATTCGGGTAAATCTCTAATAATTTTAATGAATGGCCCCATAAATGAATGAACTCGAACGCTCTTTTGCTTCTTTTACCTCATTATATAAAAATATTTATTCCATTATGAATATCAAGAATTTACTTAACTAAACTATGACTTGTTTTCAACTAACGAAGTCATTGAAGTAAATTAAAGGTAATCTTACGATAAAGTTATGACTAAAAAATATGCATACATATATAAGTACTTTAAAAATTCAATCAAAGAAAAGAAACTTACCAGCTTATCAAAATCTCTCTTGCGAAGGAAGGCCTGCCGTCGAAGATGTCGATGAGCGCTGTTTAAATGAAAGTAGAAAACCCTACCTACATATATATGCATGTGACTTAAGAAACTAAACTTATTATATATCTTATCTATGCGATACATTCGCTCTTTTCAATAGAGAAAATGTATCTCGCTCTTAATCCTATTCCAGTTAACAATTTCAGATGCAGAAGGCACTGATCAAGAGTTACACTAAAGACAACAAAAGACACGATATTCAATAAAGAGATCAACGATAAATTACAGTTCTATCGCAAAGAAAAGACAAAATCTTAACTTTACGATATGTCCAAAAGTTAGGAAATTTTACGTTAAATCGTAATTAAAATTTACGTTATCGATCTTAATCAAAATTTAAAGACAAAACACAAAAACGAAGTACAATACATAAGTCGTTGGTTTGGTAAAGGACGATGATTCTATCAGCTAATGTATGGTGCTGACTGTACAAGTTTCGTACGGTACATATCGTATATTACGAACAGTTATATGTGCTGACGAAGTTTTAAACAGTATTTAAACTTAGTAACGGAATATGACGATGAAGCCATGTGTCAAGGCACGTGGTATCATCTCGCTTGTTAGCTCACGTAAAATCTTCGTGGCAATGTTATAGTTAACTGTCGATGAGTTCGTTTACGTTACGTCAATTCATTAAAGGATTATACGCAGCGTGTATAAGTATAGTTATGTACATATATCTATATATATGTTTCTAGGTATATTAAACCAATAGCGTTAAGTTATGAAATTTCTTTATCGCGTGACTAAACTTATGTAATTATAATAGCATATAGTTAAATTTTAATATATGGTATACTTAAAATAACGATAAAGGAACTTATAAAAACGGCCTGATGAAAGATGAATGCGTTCTGGTGACGAAGCGTAAGTAAAGATGACGATGTCTCCAAGAATTAATTAAGCGGTGCGGCACTTCGGCACGTGGACTGCGAATTTTAATGACGCAACCAAAACGTACTTGTATGTCGTTGAACATATGTAACGTAGGGGAAAAAATCAACCCTGTACTGCGAAGAACGACGTAGGGGATAAAAATCAACCCTGTACTGCGAAGAACGACGTAGGGGATAAAAATCAACCCTGTACTGCGAAGAACGACGTAGGGGATAAAAATCAACCCTGTACTGCGAAGAACGGCGTAGGGGATAAAAATCAACCCTGTACTGCGAAGAACGACGTAGGGGATAAAAATCAACCCTGTACTGCGACCCTGCAGTACGCAAAAAAAATAATACGCTTTTAATTGCGCGCTACACTAAAAGAAAAAAAAAGCACTAGCTTACCTCAATTGAGGGATTTCTTGAAATATATCCCGTAGGACAATATATAATTGCGATGCGTCCAGCGCAATGTGATTCTTGAAAAAAAACTCCGCAGAGACAAAAAAACTCCTTTTTTTTCCAGCTTCTAAATCTCCAGCGTTATCATGCAAAATATTTCTTTAACACACGCGATAATTGCTTTAAAAATTACGTTAATATATTTAAGAACAAATTCCCACATGGAATTTTATTTTTCCAAACTCAGAACAAAAACTGTTACTTGTACGAGTGAAATAAAAAAACTGTAGTGCAGGAGCTACTAAGGCTCCAACCTTCAATGCACAATTCCAACCACCAACTGAATATCAATCGTCAGTCGTGATGACTTTAAATTCCCCACAAAGAAAATTCAATTCCAATAAGCTGTCTTGCTTACACCATATTCCTATCCTATTAGTAAATCTCACCTAGTCTCATGTATGATCATGTTTACCCTTTCAGCCTACTAACAATATTTTTGGCGTCACTCATACATTTAAACATGTACGGGAAAATTAAATTATGACGCAATGCGGCAAAAATGATATTTTCCATAGCCAACATGCGCATGAGGGAGAAAAAGATCAATTTCATATTACGCACTACTCACCTCAAGCACTAATACAGAAAACTCAACTGTTATACTGCGAGAGTGGCATACACACACTGTATATGATAAACATGAAATACGTGGTGTGTGTCAAAGATAAGAGAAAATTAACTCTGTGGTGTGAGAGTTGAAATTATTTTGTTGACACATGGGTGTGGCTTATTAAAAAGATAGGGTTACCATGCGGTAATGAATTTTTGATGAAAAATAAAAATGTTTCTTAATGAAATTTCTTTTGCAGGTATTTAAAAGAGAAAAATTCGAGATAAATTTTTGCATACAAAAGCATGCACAGTACAGCACATCGGTTGAAGCTGCTGACTCCAGGAATGGCATCGTTTGCATTGTGCAATGACTTTTTGTGGATTGAGTTAATTGAATGCTCTTTGGGGGGGGGGGGTTGTTGAAGAATGTCCTGAAAGAAGATTCTGCACTTTAAAGATTATAGTGTGACCTTTCAACGGCAGAGGTGATTGGCATATGACCTTTGTTATAGTGGAAGACAGAAGAAGAACAATACATTTGAAAGGTGTGATATAAATCATCTTTCACAATTTATTGCCAACAACAAAAATGTCACAAAAATAATTATTTTTTTTTGTATTTGAGTTTAGCATGCTGGCTTTATGAAGTGTCATTATATCTGGCGTTCCGTCAGCTTATCATACAGAGCTGATGTGACCCAAGTTTCAAGCATTATACAACTAAACACTCACTTGGAGAAGAGTTCTAAGTGCACCTCGACTTAGAGTACATTTAAACAAATACGGATGCCCGGATAGCCCTTGAGAAGGCAGACACGTAATCCACTTGTGTCTCATCTAAATCCAAGTACGGATGCATCTGTACTCGTACTGGCATGTAGCAACGCTTGGTGCTCGTTGGATTTTGAACCCAATACCATCACTGTACGTTCTTGCAATTCGATCGCCAATTTGTCTGCTTAAACCACCCACCGACAAGAGTTGCTGCATCAGTCTACACAAATAGCAAGATTTTTCCATATAAAAGTACTGAAGAATCACTCGGAATCGGGACCCAAAGGCCCATTTATCCTTATAACCTGAGCATATATTGCTGGATTGGTCTGCCGCACAATAGGCTGTTAAAGCCATTGCGAAGTCACTCTTCTGACCCAATATATTCAATGAGTCCCTTTTCGCCACGCTTAGAAATTCGTTGTAGATCCCGGTGCTCTAGCGCTAGTATTTCACTTGAAGGAACATCGGTTTTATGTCACCCGAGATACCATAAGCTGCGGAAGCATGATTCCCCACAACAACAACTGAGGGAACACCAAGCGTCTATTTAGAGAAATCATACACTTGGAGCGTTTCTGATCCAGCTTCGGCCTAATCTGCTTTGTCGCTGAACCCATTGTACCGTTTGTCCATCTAAGATTTGTTCTCTCAAAAACGTCTAGCTTTAATGCAAGTTGTCTCTTCTTGGCATTGGTTACCTATAAGTTAGCTTTGTCAGGTAGCAAAGGTGATTGTTCCACGTCTGGCGATTTCTTCGGCCCTACAATTACCTATACCCATCGGAATAGATGAGTATTGAACTTCTCCATCTCTAAGAAGAGACAAACAGCAGTCTTAAGCTACTTTCGAGTAACTGGATTTTGTAGCTGCTTGACTATCTGAAAAGATACCGATATCCTTAGGAGAACATGTTCCCCTTCGTCAGTTTTTGATCCGTGCGTCGGTATAGAAGTGAACCGACTTTTCCTCAGGGAAATCCTCTTTCTCCTAGAAAGACCTGGTGGTGGTAGACTTGAACTTTCTGTCAAAGTATAGTAGTGTCTGTATTTTCATTTCGAATTTATTCAGAATAGAAGCGTGTCCAAAATCTTTCCTAGATCACTGCGATACTGTTTCCAGACGAACGATTGAATTATCAGCAGCTAATCGTTGGACCTTGTTTAGATAGCTGAGGTTTATGGTCTTATTTAGTGCAGTGTGCAGTACAATAATAGAAACAAGCTTGTTCTTCGTCGCTTATAGAAAAAATAAAATTTTTTCGGGGGGAAAAAAAATAAAATTAAACCCATACTACTATAGTTTTGATACAATGTAATGCAACATTAAAGTTTAAAAAAAAGAAGAGAAATAGTGGCCAATTGTCGATTCTGGTTTTCCTTAATTTTGGCCTGGAAAAAATAATAGAAACAAAAATTTTTTTATTTCTGTGAGGAATTAACTTACAGCAAATGTGTTTCGTATCCTTTTAATACTTGGTCGTTGCGCCACTGCTTCACATCTCCATCCCATGGAATGAACCAACTTGGCACAAGTTTTGGGAGTTATAGAGTGCCATGCATTTTGAATAATTGGTCATAGTCCTTGCTTGTTTTTGGTTCTGCAGTCGGCACTTCAGAACGCCCCATAGATGTTCTATTGGATTAAGATCAGGAGATTGTGATAGCCACTCCATAATATTGATTTTGTTTTTATGAAACCATTCTTTGGCCTACTTTGAGGAGTGCTTGGGAACATTAACCTGCATAAACTCCCATTTAATATAGGCATGTCCTCTTCAGCAAAGGGCAGCACACAGCACACATTTTATCCTTTACATGAAAAGTGGGCCAACTCCAGATGCTGAAAAGCACCCCCAAATCATTAAATTTCCTCCGCCACTCTTAACTGTCTTCTTTGTATATTTGGGATCGAATTCGAAATTCATTTGGTCGTCTGACGTACATTTTCCAATCGGAACCAAACAAATTTACCTTGGTTTCATACGACCATAAGACGTTATTGCAATTAGCACGGTGGAAGTTTTAGTCTCTGTTTAATATTTTTTTTGCTCAAGTATGGAACTTTTCTGGAACCAGGAAGACCTGCTTGCTTTAATCTAATTCTTATTGTACGACTTTTAACTGGTGCGTTTAACTCATTTTTTAGGTCTGTGGAAGAAAAAAAATGGTTTCTCCTTGCACGTTTTTGGTTTTCTGCCTCTGGTTAGTACTTTGAAACTGGAATGGATAGCTGTGAATATTTTTTAGAACTTTTTTTAGAACAATTTATGTCCTTAGTTTAGTTTAGTTAAAGTGGCTCTCGATGAAAGAAACACTTAAGCCGTTATTCGGCCCATTGTGCATACCACTGGGATTTGGGGAGCTGTTTCTTTACTGGCTACTCATGTGAACCATTTGCTGCTATATAAAGCAGTTATAAAGCTAAGAATGTTAGCGGCGCTTATGTTACCAAGATCACTGAGATCATTGAGAAAATAGTTTCCTAAGTGGGCCTTTCTTAGATTGGCAAGGGCAGGGCAACTACAGCTTCTGCTGAAGTCATTGTAATGCAGACCGAGCCCTTGTCTGCCTAGTATGCAGTGCTCAGAGATCACATTAACGACTTTCGAGATGCTGGATCTTTTAAGTCGAAGAAGCTCCTTGGATCGCTTTGCGTCCAGAGCTGGCCAGGTGAGTTTGGCAGTATCGCAGTATCCTAAATGTTTCCATCTGAACACTGCTCTGCTTGCTGCGTCCGAGTGAATTATTTGTTTAGCGTGGGAAAGTGGTACATACACGTTGTGCAGACTTATACTGTCCACGCCTGGAGCCTCCTCGTCCGTTGTACAGTTCCTGGGAAGCGCCGTATGATTTTTTTTTCTACGCATACGCGCGTTTGCAATGACTGAGTGAGTGCATCATCTGGCGGATAGCGGGTTGTGTGTGAAGATTTTGTTGGTACTCCAAAGCTAATTGTCGTACGGGCATAACACCTACGGCAATTTGATTTGGAAAATTCAACTCAGGATCTTCACTTCACAACTCAGCTTAGTAGTAGCGTCGGAGTTGTGTTTTTTTGTGTTTGTTTTTTGTTACAATGAGGAATTTCAGGGTCGATTTTAGCAACATTCGTGGGTTGCGATCGAATCTCTTCTCCGCGTACGTCCACGTTGCCAAATATAAACCAGCTGTTTTGGCACTGGGTGAGACCCAGGTGGGTGGAAAATCTGATATATCAGAATTTGATCTACCTGGATATCGTTTAGTGCCATTATTCTTCTTACATCGCGGTCTCGCCATTTATGTGCGTAATGATGTAGCCTACCAAGTTCCTAAAGATTATGGCCAGTGTTCCAATCCGGAATTTAATTTCAAATGGCTCAAATTCCATATCCGTAGGCAAGTAATTCATTACTGTTTTCTCTATAGCAGCCCTAATTTTGACAGCAACTCGACTTGTAACGAGTTCGATGTATTGTCTGATTCCATAACTAGAATTGTTTCCTTGTACCCTCATACTGAAATCGTCATTGCGGGCGATTTCAATATTCACAATTCTGACTGGCTTCAACATTCTGGACAGACAACACCCGAAGGAATTTATGTTCAGATCTTTGCTGAGGTAAACCAATTAACCCAGCTTGTAAATGCGCCAACACGTGTACCAGACATTGACGGTCAAAATGCCAACACACTGGACTTGTTTCTTACCTCCCACCCTAATAAATACTCTATTGAAGTATTATCGCCTCTAGGCTCGTCAGACCACTGTACCATATCAGCTAATTCCTCGTACTCCGACCACAAAGTTAAAGAAAAAACTCCGAAAAGATCCGTATGGCAATACGAGAAAGCCAACTGGAGCGGACTTAACAGCTTCTTTAGGAGTTTTAACTGGTCGTTATGCTTCCTCGATAACGACGTGGATGCCGCCGCTGATATGGTAACAAATATAATCACCTTAGGTATGAAATCCTTTATCCCTCACAGGATAAAGAGTATCAAAGGGAGTTGAGTTTTCGGTCTTACAAGGCCAACCCATCCGAGGAAAACCGAAAAAAGTTTAAACGAGCCAGAAATGACTGCAATGCCCTCATAAAGCGTGTCAAATTCTCATATGACCAAAAGTTGAGGCAAAAAATACTACAATGTCCCAAGGGTAGTAAAAACTTTTGGTCATTCGTAAAAAATATCAAGAATTCGGCCTCGTCAGCGATCCCAACGCTCATTTACAATGACACTCCAGCTGTCAGCTCTTTAGACAAAGCTAATCTGCTCGCTGCACATTTCGCAGCCAGCTCGTTGCTCCCAGATTGCGCTTTGTCCCCACCTGTACTCGAGAGCGTCGAATTTACCATGGGACAAATCCATTTTCGCACTCGTACAGTTGCAAGAGTACTTATTGATCTCAACATAAATAAATCCGCTGGTCCAGACTGTATCTCCCCCATCGTTCTGAAGAGGTGTTCTTCCACGCTGGCAAAACCACTGCGTAAGCTTTTTCATCTGTCCTATTCTTCTGGACTCTTTCCGAGTAGGTGGAAAACAGCATTTGTCCAGCCCGTCCCTAAAAAAGGCGAATCTTCTTCTCCCACCAATTACCGACCCATAGCACTTACGTCCATTCTTTCTAAGGTCATGGAAACGCTGATAAATCGTCAGCTTATGAAATATCTTGAATCTCGGAAACTCCTCAATGACCGGCAGTACGGTTTTCGTGGCAACAGGTCCACTGGTGATTTGATGACATATCTCACCGAGAAGTGGAACCAATCTCTCCATCACTTCGGTGAGTCGAAGATTGTTGCGCTTGATATTTCAAAGGCATTTGACAGAGTTTGGCACCAAGCTCTTTTGTCGAAAATGCGTGCTTATGGGATCGATGCGTCTCTTATTCAATGGATTAGAAACTACCTTTTTGGCCGTTCAATTCAAGTTGTTTTGGATGGTTTCAAGTCTGAAACTCACCATATAAGTGCTGGTGTCCCCCAAGGCTCCGTTTTGTCTCCGACTCTCTTTCTCATTTTTATAAATGATCTCTTGTCTGCAACATCTAATCCAATCCATTCCTTCGCTGATGACAGCACACTTAGCTTCTCATATTCTTTCCAGGACTCACGTCCCTGCTCTTCGGCCGTAGAACTGGAACGGCAACGTATGTTAAGCTCATTAAATTCCGACCTTGACAGCATTTTAAAATGGGGTTCAGCCAATAGAGTGGAATTTAATGCTTCGAAAACACAATGCTGTCTGCTGTCTCTAAAGCGAAACCCGGACCTACAGCCATTATCCATGAATGGCACTTGCATCACCGAAACCGAAAGACTTTCCATTCTCGGTATGTGCGTTCATGACAACCTACGTTGGAATGACCATGTACACGAAGTCGCCAAGAATGCTGCGAAATGTCTAGGTTTTCTCAAAAGGTGCAAGAAATATTTTACCCCTTCTGATCTGGCTACAATATACAAGGCGTTCATTCGCCCAAAACTTGAGTACAATTCTCATATCTGGTCTGGTGCGCCCAAAACCATATTGCGCCTACTGGATAGGATCCAGAATCGTGCGTTAAAACTTATCGGAGACATAAATATCGCGAACTCTATTAATTCGCTTGAACATCGCAGAAATGTTGCGTGTCTCTCGCTGTTTTATCGCTTTTTTAACAAACAGTGCTCAAACGAAATCGCCAGCTGCATTCCACCCCTTCAGAAATTCAACCGCAATACTCGCCGTGCTAGGAATGCTCATCAGTTTACCATTCAGCCTATCTTCGGTCGTACTATGAAATATAGAGATTCATTCATAAGCCGTACAACACGAATGTGGAATGCTTTACCAAACTCTGTTTTTCCTCCTTGTTACAATTTACAAACATTTAAAACCAATGTGCATCGGTATCTCCTATCATATCTATCCTCATTTCCTTAACGCCCGCGCTGTGTAGTTCACCCTACATTAAAAGAGTAGTCATACCCTCTTGAGCGCGTGTTTATTATAAAAAAAAAAAAAGATACACGGCAATCTTCCACAGCCTTGGATCTTATTTCGCTGGATATTAGGGATTTGATTGCAGCCTGGCTATCAATGTATATGACGATATCCCGTATTAATCGACAGCCACGCTGTTGCTTGACGAATAGCTGTATTTTCGGCTTGGAAGACACTGCAGTGTTTCGGAAGACAGAAGGAGAGCCCCAGGTTCAATTTTTCTGAAAAGACTCCGGCGCCCACTCCCTCTGATGTCTTAGAACCGTCCGTGAATATTGACAGTGATTTTTGTGTAGAACATTTTGTGAATTCCATTGGTTTCTGTCCGGTATTTCATGGGTAGAGCCTCTTTCGAATTTGATCTTTGTAGGCAGATAGTACTTGGTAGTAGTAGGCAGGGGATCGTTTGTAGAATGATGCTGGCGTGCCCAGGCGGTTGCCGTCTCCAGTGTTTCCCTCCATTGTTTATCCGTCTTTTCTTAACTTTTTTATCACCTCACGCTCAGAACTGGTGCAATTCACTGTGACTCCAAGACCCATTTTAACAAATTGTTAATTTCACTGTTTTAAGAATTTCTTCTAAAAAACACTAAATTGCAGGATAAACTAATTTACCTACTATTTCAATTAAAACAAGACCGGGCTTTACTTCAAAATCATTGATGCCAACTGTGTGGCAATCGTTTTGTTCTATGTATTATTTTTTAAATATGTATATAATAATTTTTGTTTCTATTATTTTTCCCATCACTTCCGGCGTCCTTAAAATTAACCCAGGAAGGGCCTTACGTCGATAGTAACCAACTCAATTCGGTTGACGACTTGATTATCTAGTGATGGATGCAAGCCCTAAGTCAAAGGACCCTTTACCTTTTGGTAAAAACCATCAGAGAAGGTCTATGAGTTCGTCCCCTATACATTATGGAATGAAATTTCTTTCTACTCTGGCTATCTAAGTGGAAATTGATTCATCAAACTACATGAATACATACTGACACTCCTCGTAACCATTTGGGCTAATGACTTCCACTTGAACGACCCCCTCACGGCCGAGTTATTACTTCGACCTTGACTTCTAACATAATAATCCTCTTTCTATCATCGTCACCCAACCCATCATGACGCTCTTCAGTGTCGTTCCCATCCTTGTCGTCGATTTCGTCCTTACAACATGGCAAATATAGCGAGCGAGAAAAAGAGAAACATAAGCTTTCTATGTGCTATGTGCATATTTGTTAAATGCTCTACAAGATAAATCCTTTTAATGTTTTCTTAGCCCGACATTTTAGCGCACGTCCTTGACTTTCTATTTGCCGTCCTTATTTTCTGTTTTCCCTCACACCATCTCTCTGTCTTTATCCGCTCTAGCCAAACACTATCATTAGGCGAATGGAAAGGGCACACACATATACACACATGCACACCAAAAGTGTCATACGAAGAGCGATAGTGCGATGGGGGTAAATATAGAAATCCCGTTCCAGACTTTAGTCGCGAGATAAAGTAGATTCATAATACCCACTAATGTATCTATTTGCAGGAGGGCGTACAGAAGGTCGTTCTCCTTCAGCTTCAGCAAACGCTTCACATTTCTTACACACTCAAGGGGCTACACACTCAGTTTCAATTGCTTGCAAATTCTATCTTTAATAGACGTCGAATAGAAACCTCCTTAAGGATCTCTCCATATACATTCAAGATGTACAGGATTTCTATTTTATTTTATTTTTTTCCGTTCGCCCTCCTACCTCAGCAAGTGGATGTCATAGAATAATCTTCTCTATATAGCCTGTCTAAATTACAGGAAAAGTGCAAGCACATGCACTCCACGAAGCGCGCGCTAGAAATGCACTTCACTCGCACCCACAAGGACATTTTTCGTTTTGCCTCGAGTGGGCGGCTGATGCACCGTTCATATCGTTCGCGTGGCTCTAGTTTAAAGGTGCTGCAGTGTACAGTTACTTGTGTTGTGTCATTTTTCGGATGACAGCGAGTGACACCATTTACAAAGATGGCGCATCAATTTAATTTAAACATATTATACCTATAGGTACCTCTACCTACTATACGGCAGGATGGTGATACTCGTGCGCCGTATCACAGGGCAATATAATAATTGTAATCAGGGAACGTTGGCGTGTAATTGCATTGCAGCTGCGATGATTAATTAGTGCACAAACAAGAGCCGGTTGGTGGTGAATCAGGACTCCGTATAATAGGACGGGTAAACGCCTGGCAAATGCTACAACAATGCTGCTAGACATGATGATGATCCATGTATTTGTGCTCCTTTTTTTCTGCAATTGCAAAGTGCCACGTCACGAAATGCAATTACAATCTTAACACAGCTGCGCGACACAAAAGAGTTTGTACGCTATACCAATAAACACAGATGCAAGCGGATGCTGGTTGTACCGAAGGATTCAAAGGGATTACAAGAGATTTGCAGCAAGTTACATGCGAAGTTTTTCATCTTCTTCTCGTTTGTTTTTGGGTTCGTGTCGCATTGTTGTCGGAGACTCATTAATTTCGAGTAAATGTTGTTTCTTTATCCGTTGCAGTTTCTTTTTTTTTTGTCTCTTGGGATAGAATGCGGTTGGCACGAATGATCCTTGAAAAGTCAGAATGGGTGACGTTTTAATAAGAACAATTTGATTCCGACTGAGAGTGTTACTGAAAGTTACTTGTTAAATACTTCATTAATACGGGTGGCATGGTATGAAGGTTTTTGATAAATCTATACAGAGGTGTTCGGATTTAATTATATTTCTAGAAAAAGTTAGCTAACTCTTGCGGTACAGTCCCAGAAAGAAGTCTATCGTAATGTGAGAGTTTTGATGATTTATTTTCTACACCTTAGAATTCTGCAACAACAAAAATTGTTCGACAACTGGCAGAATCGAAATAGATCTATGGATTTCCCGATCCCGGTCCCGCTTTAAAATATATTGACCGAATACCTAACTGCAGTTTTAAGTAAATGGGAAATGCTTACTTGATACAGGATTAAATTAATGATTTTTGCAATTATTGGTGCCAATCTATACTCAGACGCTGTTTAATACTAAATCACGTAGCCTACTCTCGGAGACGCGCTAGAGTGGTGTTTATACCGAAGGTAGGCAAACTTGGGCATATGAAACCGCGAAGGATTTCAGACTAATTAGTTTAACCTCCTTTGTACTTAAAACCCTAGAGCGTGTTCTAGACATCCATTTTCGAAGTTTTCTAGAAGAATCTCTGCTATCCAAATCACAGGACGCCTACATCAAGGGTAGGTCCACGGAAGCGGCTCTCCACGAGGTAGTGCGGACGATCAAAATATCCCTACATTGTAAAGAATACACACTAGCCTCCTTCTTAGACATAGAGGGAGCTTTCAATAACGTACACACTGAAGCTATTGAGCTGGGCATAGAGGAATTCATTAGTCAATTGATAGTCTCTATGCTCAGGACAAGAAATATTCAGGCAACACTAGACACCAGACATTTATCCAAATTTGCCCATAGAGAAACGCCACAGGGTGGCGTCATCTTGCCCCTACTATGGCTAATGGTTATATACAAAATTCTAGTGAAACTAGACAGGGAATGGGTCAAAGTTGTGGCGCACGCGGACGAACGTGGTGATACTTGTGTCAGGGAAGTTTCCCACCGTGATTAGTGAAATTATGGGGGCCGCTCTAGACAATGTAAGCACCTGGGCTGCAAGTTGCGGCCTAACTGAACTAATGCTGTTCACTACCAAAACCAAAATACCCGATTTTACCCTACCTCCTCGTCTAAATGGTCAACCACTCACACAGTCGTCCAGCGCTAAGTATCAAGGTATCATGCTCGATCCAAAACTTAAGTGGAAACACAACATCGACAGAGTAAGGAAGACGTCGGGTCGGTCGCTTTCTATGCATGTAGCAAAACCTTTGAAAAGAAGTGGGGACTTCAACCAAAGATGTCCTTGTGGGTGTACACAGCCGTAGTGCGTCCAATTCTCACGTATGGATCACTAGTACCAAAAGGGATGGTCATACGTCCCAAACAAACTACATCACACCCAAATTAAACTTAACGAAAAAAGGCTCCCTCGTAGCCTTCCCAACAACGGCTCAGTGGAGGAGGGACGAAGTAGTGAAGGGCTTCGACACGGCCGTATACACCGACCGATCTTATGAGCTGTGGTGTGTGGGCCGGTTTACTTGCCATCCGAGAAGCTTGCACGCAACTAGGGCGTGACACAACGCATAAACAAAGCATTGCCATCCTTATTGATAGTCAAGCTGCCATCAAAGCCATCGACTCGGCTACCATATCCTCCAAACTGGTGCAGCAGTGCCGGAACCAGCTTTCCTGTCTGAGCGAACGTTTCAGGGTCACACTTCTCTGGGTTCCAGAGCATAGTGACATAACAGGCAATGAGCGCGCGAATGAGTTGGCCAGGAAGGGCTCAGCACTACACGCCTCGCTCTCAACAGGGGTCCACATTCCGCTAGGGATGCAGGATCTTATCCGTTTTCTCAATTCTACAGATTGGTCATAGGCACCTACCGGACCACATCCTTAACAATCATCACAATGTAGATCACACAAGTCTTGTTAACAAAACGGCACATCCTAAGTGCTAATTGGGTTCAAGGTGAACCACTTCTATCATTAAAGATCTAATCCTCAGATCACTGTAAGAATATCAGGAAATACTTTCAACAAATGTTATAAAATACCTATTAAGAGAACAAAGTAAGGCCTACTGCCCACGTAGACATAGAAGTTAGATAATGGGAGCTGCCCACTGGGTCACTTGGTGTAGATACTAGCCCCTTCCATCTGTTTGGTGCTGCTCTAATCCCTAGTCCGTATCTAACCTATATTAATCCACTAGCACACAATTTATCTAGCAATCACTTAATTTAGTAATTTAGCTAATTGAAAATAAATATTACCTAGGCCTAGGCAATTCCATCAATGTACATCTTCTATTATATCCGCTGTTCATTCCACCTCACTAGCGAATCAATTTCCGACCACCACAAGAGTATGCGTCAGACCATTCAAATTCTGTGTTTTTACAACACGTCTATTCATAACGAAACCTTATACTCATTGACAAATAGAAAATCAATTTCACCCGACATCTGGTATTTTTCATCAAATAGAAACAAAATTTAATTAACTTAAAATGTACACAACCATTACCACCATCACTGAGCATTACCAATCCCATTCAAACTGGTATACAATAAAATCATTTAATCGGTTACACTTAGTGCGTGTATTGTAAGGAGGAAAAACATAAACAAAATATTCTATCGAATTAAAAAGTCAGAATTATTGGGCTTGGGCATTTTTGTTATTTCAGCCCGACTTATTTTCAGAACAGTGTTAATAAATTCCCATTAAACGCGTTCTCAAAGTTACTTTAATTAAAATGGGTGTATGGAAAATGCATGTTCCATTATACACGTGTGCTATAAGAAACCGGAAATAAGAAACAAAATGGAGTACCTTAAAATATCCAGCAGTAGAAGCAAAGGGCGAACATTATTAAGTTGACGAGAATCAACAGGGGGCGATTGATTTTGATTTGATTTTTATTTTTAAGGGAGCCATAGAGATCGCTACCATATAAAGATTTAAATGGTTTTGACAAGTGGAAATACTTCCAATTTGAGAATGGCAATCGCCATTTCGTAGATAGGTATACATGTGGGTATAAGGTTTCAGATACATGCTGACGGTATGTACATTATAATTGGTCTGGGTTTTTTGGGATAAGTGCTCTCTTGTCGCAGATTCTTGTGAATTCCGGGTTGAACGATTATGAAATCGAACTTTAAGGGTTCTGAGGCAACAGCCCTGAGAGGTACTGTGACACAAATAAAAGTTTCAAGATGTATCTATATTATCAAGTCCACATACTCGTATTAAAAAATTAGCTGACCCGTGGTCGACTTGCGCCGCTCGCCTTCAGCAAACAAACAAACTTATATTTGGTACATTTAAGATTACCTACACTTTGAATGTTTCATTGAAATCTGTCCATTAGGTTTCGCGCTTTTAGGAAACAAAGAAAATTTCTACAGTTTGATTATAAGTATAGATATCGATTTAATGTGCACCATATGCATCGCGCGCCGTCCCTCTCCATAATCTTGCTACTCTTGTTTATAACACTGCATTTCCTTTCCTTTGTTTCTCTCTTCCTATGGAATCCAAACAACTACCAAGTACCAACCCCAACTCTACACTGTTACCCTTACCATACCCCATATCAGAATGAACGTCTGTACGTATCTTCTCTTCTGAAGATTATTAATATACTATATACAATATACCCCATGCCATAATATACATACCTACATATACAACTGATCATAGAACTCACTGCGAAAACAAATCAACCCTTTTCGAATGGGAGGTATACGTATGCTAGTGTTGTTTTGTTTTTTTTTTTTTGTCTTGTCGCACGATCGCAAAAGTATGAACATCCATTTGTAGCAAGGTATATGTGTATGTATTTATTTTCACTTCAGAAAATACATTTTGCCTAAAAACTGTTCCTAAGGACGTGGCTGTAAACGACATAGCCTATAGCAGTCTCACAGTCTTAAGGAACATTTAAAACAAAGTTTCATCGAAATCTGTCCAATAGTTTTCGTGTTTTTAGCTGACAAAGAAAATTCCTACAGTTTTATTATATGTATAGATTTGTTATGAATTCTGAAATAAATACTAAATGCTTGTCATATCTACATATCTATAAATATTTTAAGATTATGGTGTAAATTAATCCAAGACTCTAGAAATTATGATGCAGGTGGCATATTCATACATATACATCACTAGCCGTCACGGAATTTGCAGTGGTAGCCTTCCTAGACATCGAAGGGGCTTTCAACAATATAGAGTCGAGAGCGATAATTAACGCACTTGAAAACCTGCAGATTGACGCTAGTATAAAGTTGATCAACCAAATGTTGTTAAGCAGGGTTATCAATACAAAACTTGGCTGCTGCAAACTTAGAAGGTCAGTGCAACGCGGCACTCCGCAGGGTGGAGTACTTTTCCTACACCTACAGCTATGGCTGCTAACAGTAAATGAAATACTTGTAACACTATGGAGAAAAACCGCGGTAAAGTCATAGCCTATGCAGACGATATCGCCATTTTATTTACTGGGAAATACCTCCCAACATTACGGCCGCTGCAACGCTGGTCAAATAAGCTAACAAATGCAGCCTGGACATAAATTCGGGTAAAACAGAGCTAGTGCTATTCACGAAGAAGCACAAAATTCCTCAAATCGATCCACCTAAATTAAAGGGAATCCGCCTCTGCTTCTCTGACTTAGGTCTGGTTCTGGATAAGAAACTGAGCTGGAAACTAAACCAGCATGAACGTATTAAGAAGGCCGCTACTGCACTTTACTCCTGCAAAAGGATCTTGGACCTCAGATGGGGCATCAGCCCGAAAATAATGCACTGCTTGTACAGAGTATCTAGTATAGTCAGACCGATACTCATTTACGGAATCATAGTCTGGTGGCCAGCACTATAGACAAAATAAGCTATCTCTCTACTTAGTACAATCCAAAGAGTGGCATGTGTCTGTGTGACTAATGCCCTGCGGACAACTACAACCGCAGAACTGGAAAAGTGGAAACCATGCTTCACATTCTGCCCTTGGGTATATACAGTAGAGAGCTGCCAGCAAAATCGGCGGTGCCGTGAAGTAACGCCGAGCGAAATAAGGCCGAATTACTAAATTCGGCTTTATTTCCCATTATGAAAACGAAATAACGCCGAATTTTGAGATTCGGCCTTATTTCGCTCGGCGTTATTTCACGGCACCAAAATCGGCATTGCGTCTGAGACAATAATTGCAATGGAGGAGTAATGATATAGGGCATGCCAATATTCTAAATACTAATAATGTTAAAACAGAAGTTGCAGAAAGCAATGGGAAGAGAATGCGGTCATAGACGAAAATACAAATATCAAGAAAACTATACAAAGTGTTATAACTTATAACTATAGGCGTATTTTTTTGGGAAGTGAGTATAGCAAAACCAAAAGTGAGTATAACCGTTTTGCATGTAAAACCAAAAGTGAGTATAACAAAACAAAAAGTGAGTATACCAGTTTTGCATGTGAAAGTAAAAGTGAGCTAGCTATATAGATTCCCAAAAAAATACGCCTTATGTCATTTATCCCACCCAGAACAATTTTATTTTATTATGCAATGAACTCACGATAATCGTTATACTATCCTCTCGAGAAGAGGTGCGACAAGTGCCTGAAGTACGACTTCAGATATCAGGATTATTTTTGGCGACTATAACGCCAAAATCGTAGACGAGGGAGAGGGAGGACATCTTCGGCTTTACAGTCGGAAAACACAGCCTTCATGACGACACCTCCAGAAACGCATTAAGCTTATTCGACTTTACTGCAGTCTTGAGTGCGAAGCGTCATCAAGGATGATTCCCTTTCCTCAATATTATACATACACAACGAGTCTACTAATCCCAAAACGGGCAATAAAGTTGATCAAGTTGCTATCGAAAATCGACGATGCCCCTATGCCTTGATGAGGAGTATAGCCAAGAACGCATCAATCAAAGCTGCAGACCAAAACCAATGCTGATGCAAGAGCTGTCCCATATAACCCTATGCCAAACAAAGGGACATTGAATTCTTAAAAGGAAAGAGCATAAGAAGTGGGCGGTCAAATCTATTGAGGCACGCTTTTTTGGAGGTAATATTTGGAAGCTTTACCAGAACCAGAAGTTAAAAAAAATCCCATCAAGGATACAAGGCCCTAAAAAAAGCCTGAGGTGAGAACATTGGAATACGATGGACAGTCGGTGGTGAGGATTTGGAAATAAGACTCTTCTTTATACTATTAAATAACAGACAACAATCCGCTGTCATAGAGTAGATCCAACTGGTCGATAATAGTCAAATGCACTCGACCAAAACCAGTTGAGGGTAGCGATATCAAAACTTAAGTCCATGAAGGCTGCTGGTGCGATTGGTCTACTAAGGGAATTTTTCAAAGCAGCAGAGAATGGCTTGATATAGATGGAACATGTAAGAACTTATCTGCAAAATTTGTTCAGGTGAATGTATGCCCTCCATCATCGTCTACCGCATCCACAAGAAAGGTGATACTCTAAACCAGCGTATATCCATTAAAATTATTAGGTAATGGATATACTCTGCTCTAAACTCCCTCAGATACAGGTCGGCCAATTTTAGTGCAGTTTAAGGGGAGTCAACCATCGACCGACATATCCACTATACCATTAGATATTTTTGGAAATCCTCTCAAAAATCTAAATTGGATGGCGCAGTCCAATTTAGACCACGGAATTAATCAGCAAACCCTTTAACCCCGCTCGTCCGTTGGCAAATCATTTCACTTATCATAGCCTTGTTGGGCTGAGATTTGTATTCATATTGCCCGTGTAGACCCCTAGACTTAAATATTGACTATCATGGTTTTTGGAATTGTTTGATATATAATATAAACCTATTTTCGAATGCAAAGAAATCATATCATTAGATCTGAGTACAAAATATTTGCAATAATTTGCATAATATAATAAACTTGGAATGGCCTTTATTTAGGGCGGCGCACACATACAAAATTGATTTTTCATGCTGCGTCGCCGAAAGGGAAAGCTGAAATTAAATCTATAATTTGTTTGTAGATTTCCTTATCTCCTGGATGTCGCCCAAAAATAAAACTTCCGAAAACAAAAAAAAAAAATGGGATGTATGCCAAAGGCAACATTGGATGGATAAACAAAGGAGATGACACAAATTGCGAGAAATTGTAAAGTGGTTGAAAATTGTCATCCAACGCTAAAGTAAACAATTTCATGTTATTGATTTTGGGTTCAAGTTTAGCCATAGATTCTGGATAAGTTGGATTATTTGCGAGCCGAAATTGATTCATATTACATCAGATGAATTTAGTTTGTTTTGGTCGATGTAACGTTTGAGCTACATAATCGTTTTGGGCTAACATTAGAATGTAGGATTATTTTTTTAGGGATTGATTTATATCGAAGGCGATTTGTAATGAGCACAATAAGATTGGCCTTTTTTCATTTGGTGAGTGGTTAGATTTTGGTCTTTTAACTATTACACTGAACTATCACATTTGTAGGCCGCTTCCACTCCATCCAACAATAAAAACCCAAACAATCGAAGGGTTGTGAGAGGCAAGTCCTACCTAGAGTAATATATGGGCCTGTTGCGCCAACTAAATATTATCATAGACACATTATTACTAGATGGTGCATTTCATACCCCAACCTGGAACAGCGTATACCTCACAATTTTACTCCTAGTAGATGGCGTCCCAATGCAGTTGGTCAACTTATAAACATTTTTTGTGTTTGCATATTTCCATATTTGTATCTTTGGTGTTTGCAAGATACCAAAGATACACAAAAATGTTGCAGAGAATGGAGGAAGAAAAACGGCAAATGAAATCGATGATGGAGATCGAGATCGAGTACATTTTGCATGATATAGCATATAGCTAGTTGTATGGTGTGTGTGGTAGTGCTAGTTTTAGCATGACGAGACTGATGAACGATGAAGTGATGATGATGGGGTATCTTATATGGAAGGAATGTGTCTATGGAAATGTGAAATGTCATTAGGTAACTAAGTATGTGTGTATGTATATTTCGATATTAGGATGGGTAATGATGAAGGATATTATGATAAATTATTTAAAGTATTAAGTAAGCCTATTTGATTCGAAATAGGCAATGTATGTACCTTTCTTTGGTTTTTTTTTACCTAACATTTCCTCTTCAAAATGATTCGCACAAATAAAAGTGCTATAAGTACCTAGCTATTAATTTCTGTTGTTATTCCCAAAAAATGGTTCAAATTGTGCATAAGTTAAGTACCTACATATATGTGGTTTGTAGGCTGACAGTTCCAGTTCATTTGTTTATTTTAATTTTAATTTTAACCTTTTTATATTTATGATTATTTTAGGAGCAACTAGGCAGTTGGCGCAGCTATTGCAGCAATCAACCAACCCATGCGGGTTCTGGTGTTTGTCCTCAATGACTCAGTCATCAATGCACAGATAGTCTTAAGCTAAGTACACACGATTGTATGATCTTACAATATTGTCAGATCTGTCAATGCTCTGACAATGAGCTTCCAATAGCCAACTACCTTACAATACCAAATTGTCCGTTCAGACAATTGTAAGATTTTGTCCCAAAGTCTGACAATTTAATTGTCAGATGGATGTCTTACAATGGTCTGACAATGACTTTTCTGACAAATTTGTCAGGTCAAAAATTGTGTGTTCACACGGTCGGCAGATATTTGAATATGAAAAATTGGTCGATCTGTTGTCAGACATTGTCAGATAAATTCAAACTCTTGTGAATTGTTTTTTGTAGTACGGATAATGGAACAAAATATTGTACTTGCGAGATTTTAATTGCCTACGTGTTAAAAGACTGCGAGGATGATGAATTGCATGAACTCAACACAATCCGTTGGAATTCTAGCTTTGGTGACTCCACACATCAAGACACCAATATACGCGCGATCATCCAGGAAATCGAGACGGTTTCATTGGCAACTTGACCCAACTTTTTTTTCCTTTATTACCTCTACCTCTTACCACAGGGCTTCTTTGGGTAGTTTATACTCTACGCATTCAACAACCCCATTCAATCTGTACCTTCTTCCTGCACAATATTTTTTCGACTTTTGCAATTCCAATTAGAATTTAAATTCCAATTTCCAAAGTGGTTCATATCCAATATCTTCTGAATTATTTTCCATCGTTTAAAAGCTAACTTCGATTTCGCACATAAACCACTGGTTATATTGGCTGACAATAGGTCTGTTTTTTCCACATCTATCTCACTGAAGTAAAGTAAAGTAGGATTTTTAACACGCAATTACAACAACTACGAACTGTTTGACACTTTCGAGACTCTATATAGTTGTTGTAATTGCGTGTTAAAAATCCTACTTTACTTTACTTCACTGAGATAGATGTGGAAAAAAACAGACTTAATGAAGAAATTGTAAGCTATTGTCAGCTTTCATAAACAATGACATCTGACAATATCCAATGAGTCTTACAATTACAATGTCCTAATTGTCTGACAATAACAAAAATTGTGTGTTCAGACTTGTTCAAACTATCGTCAGCAACCTGACAATTTCATTGTCAGATGGATGTCTTACAATTGGCTGACAATGACATTTCTGACAATATTGTAAGACAAAATTGTAAGTTCAGACGGTTGTAAGACATTTGGGGCACATTTTTCACTGACAGATCTGACAATATTGTAAGATCTGACAATCGTGTGTACTTAGCTTTAGCCTCATTTTCCGCTGATCAACTATCACACGATCACTGGTGGTATACCTATGTATATTCCCATACAAAATAGAAATTCAGATTTTTTTTTCGATTTTTCGGCTTTTCATTTGGGTTTTCCCGAATTTTCTTTTTTCCCAAACCCTGAATCAATAGGTACCTACAAAAAAAAAAAAACAAAAAAAAAAATAATCATCCAAATCGGTCTAGCCTCTCTAGACTTTCTCGAGACTAAGGCACAACAATTCATTTTTATATACCTAGAGATAGATGTAGATATAATAGTTAGCAGCTCGTTCTACCGACATAAAATGCTTCTACATTATAATATATACTTCATAAAGTAGACACATTATAATATTTGCGAATCAATTAAAAAAAATCACTTAAATCGATGCATATTTGACAAAAATATAGGCAAAATAGTGAGAGTCTAATATACCTATATGCACAATCTAAAAATCTTCTGCAATGACAGAAAACAAGCCAAAGTCAGTTTTTATTCAATTTGTCTCTCCCAACTGATCACCCTTGCATCGTCCCTCTCTACTATCACACAAATCCTACACGACACCATCCTACACCGTGCTTCTTTGTCATAATATTGCATCACCTTTCCTTTATTCGCCTCTTCTACAAGAACAACCAAACCAGTTGCAGTTCCCTACCCTGTTTGTTTCTTTGGTTTTCTTTATAAACATTTGCCCAATGCTATATCAAAATTCTAAAGTCTCATTAGGATACATGATGCCGTAAAAACGAAGGAACATTTTGTTTGTGTGTTTTGTTTTGCGAAAAAGGAAAATAAAGAAGAATCAGGTATGAACTCCACTGAGAAGCCAACGAAGTCCACGGTTCACATTGATCGGAAATGTTTCTCAACAGTACACCACAAATAAAGTGTTTTGCAGCATGTATCCGAGTTTGAGGTATATTTTCACGGTGGCTCCATCTAGATTTTGGGGTGTTTGGGAATAACCATTTCCTTTATATGAAATGCACCATCTAGTAATTATGTGTCTATGATATTATGTATTTAAAGCAATGCCAAAACAAATAGTACCTTATTTTCATGGGACGATGAAAGTTTAAAGTAAGTTTAGCACCCAGGCTATAGATTAGTGCATCCAATTAAAATTATCTTTTTTATCTTTCAATCCTCTCTGAGTTTTTTTTAGAAGGATATGGAAATGGTGTGTCGTTGAGTTTGAGTCTGAAAAATCGGTTTTGCCTATCAACTGAAGCATCAAGCATCAATATCCTTCAATGAAAATATACATCATGCAGATCCGTTGAGTACTTACGGAAATAAAAGTACTACTCGTATATCCGAAATTCCAAAGCTTATTAAAATTATTAGAATGCTTTGAGAATATTGAACAAACCAATTTGCTATTCATATTCTAAGTACAAATACTAAAATTGAGTCGGTTACAGTTCGCCTATTTCTTTAATATCACAATTCCTGATGGGAACCCACAGCATGCCCACAATAAAAAAATTATTTCCATCATTATTATTTATTTTATTCGAAAATCGTACACGTATTTTAGGAAACAAAAAAGTAGTTCCGCCCATGAACTTTTTGTAAACTTCGCTGCCAATTGTCGTCTGTGGGAAGCTTAAACAATTCCCATGGCTTTACCTGATTCAATCGAAGTCGCATTGGTTTTCCTTATGAAAGAAAAATATGTATTATATACACATCAATGAAAAAGAAGCAAAACTTACCATTCCTCTGAACAGTTATGAGGGTATTATCTGGTCCCAATGACTCTGTACTATCTGGTTCCTCTGGTACCATGTCGGCGTTCATTGGTTGTTGACCTGCCAATGCATCGTCTTCAGTCTCTATTGTAACTTCAGAATTTTCTTCCATCATTTCTGACACATTGCTCATATCTGATGGAGGTGTTTCCTCGATTCTGATACCACCATATCCATAATTGTCTTCTTCAATTTCATCCATGACAATTGGATCTGGCCTAGAGCTGTCAATGATTTCGCTGACAGGCTTTTCCGTAGTTGTTGTCGGTTTTTGGGTCGGTCTTGGCCTCCTACTTGGTCGTGGTTTCTTCTTTCGATTTGCCAGTAAGTCACTATCCGACTCAATGGAGTAGTCGTCCATGAACGATGGCTTTTCAGTACTAGATCCGAGTTGATTACCATCAGCATTGCTTTGGATAGGTTTCGGCTCCTGCTCAATATTTCCTGTTAAATGTTCTTCATCTTGCTCATTATCGAACATATATTGGCCTTCGTGGTCTAGAATAATTTCCGGTTCCGCAGTCTCATCCTCGGAAGAAGATACATCTTCATTACTCAGCTCAGATGGATTCGGTTCCTCGAACTTGCTGGGAGTAAACTCACTGGGTGGCAATTCTAAATCTGGTTTCTTCGTTGTTGGTTTCTCTGTAGTTGGTTTCACAGTTGGTCTCCTAGTTGGTTTCCTAGTTGGTCTCTTAGTTGGTCGAGGTATCTTTTTGCGATTTGCTAGGGAATCACTCTCATCTGGTGTGATCATCAAGGATGGGTTGCCAAACCTAGTCACCTCGTCGATTAGTTGCTCAATAACTTCCTCTGCACTGTCTGGGTCTGTGGTGCTTTGTATGGGCTTCTTGCTAGGTACATCTTCATTGCTCAGCTCATAGGACTCTTCGATAACTTCATCTGTCATAAGAGGTTCCGAGTTTTCACTGGATGGCAATTCTAAGGCTGGTTTCTCTGTTGTTGGTTTATTGGTTGGTCTCCTAGTTGGTCTCCTAGTTGGTCTCTTAGTTGGTCGTGGTATCTTTTTGCGATTTGCTAGGGAATCACTCTCATCTGGGGTGATCATCAAGGATGGGTTGCCAAACCTAGTCACCTGGTCGATTAGTTGCTCAATATCTTCCTCTGCACTGTCTGGTTCTGTGGTGCTTTGTATGGGCTTCTTGCTAGGTTTTGGCTTTTTGCTGGGTCTGGGCTTCCTGCTGGGTCTCGGCTTCTTCCTTCTGTTTCCAAGTAAGTTGTTATTAACCTCGTCCGGAACACTATCTGGCTGTGGGGTAGTGGTTGTTGGTTTCTTTGTCGGCCTCGGTTTTGGCCGCTTTGTTGGCCTTGGCTTCTTTCTGTTGTCAAGGTTGCTTGGACGATCATTAAAGAAACCATCGTCGTCAGTTGTTGTTGGTGTTCCTGGAAGAGACAAGTCGAAAGGTTCCTCTTCATCCATTGGCGGTTCAATTATTGCTGGTCGTTTGTGCTTCTTTGATGGTTGTCGGTGGCTGTGGGATTGATGGCCAGGTGGTATAAATGGTGGTGGTGGATGTCCAGTCCATCCAGGCACAGCAAAGAAGATGGGAGTTGGAGGAAGGATCGATACGAACTGAGGATATTGAAGATATTCACTTTCGTCATATTTTCGACGAGGTTTTTCTGTTCGTTTAGGTCCCTGATATTGCTTTCTCGCACCACTCGGTTTACTGTATGAGTATGAGTTTGACGGGTCTTCTGAGTATGATTGATATGTTGAATATGGGTCACTTGAATCACCTCTTTTCCTAGTACTAGCTGTATCAATATTTCCAGTTGGAACTGTTATATAAACAATGTTAGCTTTATTGGGCGTTTCTTTGGGCTTCAGCTTATCAAAAGGAAACCACCATCGTGAATCGTTCTTAAAAAAATCAATTGGCAATAATCTAGCATCTTGCTGCGTCACTTTTCGAAGTCGCGGGAAAAAATTATTCTCACCGAATGTATCTATAATTGTAATAAATCAAAAATTATTCTCCAACATTTTTCGGGTATATTACTTCATAGCCTACATATTGCTGCACCCTGAATCGCCATTGCGAGGAAGAGCACAACGAATGTTCTGCCCATAGTGCCGCTTACTTATGTATAACTAAATTTTCACTTGAAATTCTTATCTAGATACTTTTCGACTAAATGAAAATCACTACAATGGAGTAGATACATTCTCCGACGAAGAATTCAACAAAACTGTCGTTAGAGAATTTCGGCCTAAAGTTTAAAGATACTCCAGCATCTTTCTCTAAATCCATCCATGTATCTAGATACTAGACTTGATGAATCGATTATTTGGCGTCGCACATTTGGGATTGGAATGCATAATTAATTGGCCGCAAAGAAGTCAATATCCCTCCGGAATGCCGTTTTGTTGATAATATCAAAGCAAAATGTTTACGCAAAAATTATAGAAGGCGCTATATTACGAGCTGGTTTACGAGTATATAGAATTTGAATATTATGTATCGCTGGGTGACCCAGATTCTCGATCTCATTAAATAAATATGGCTGTGTGGTTTTGCTGCCTTTGTGACATGTTTATATTAAATAGATACTGATGTTGAAAGCTGCTTTAATGGGGGTGAACTATACAAGCCGGATTCACGTAATGTAGGAAATTTAAAGAATTCGTCCTGATTGTGTCGGATCCCCCATACGTACAGAGATTCACAGAGAAATAAGATGTCTTAAGCACAACAAGTTTCTTTTTCTGTTTTTTGGCATAAATATGCGCAGTTCTACAAAGATGCAAAACATCTTTCTAATTAAAGTTTTAGATGGTAAACAGTTGGTGCCTCTACTGACACCATGTGCAGTTGTGCGTTGCCTTGCTATTGGCGACGCTTAAGTTGCCTTGAACTTGACTTGCCTTGTATGTAGATGTTTTGCGGTAAAAATAACCCAAAACATCAATCAATTTTATATCCATAACAAAGAAGCCGTTCTTTGAAATTTATTTTTAAGACATCGTCATAAGAAAAGTTTTCTATACTTTGATAAGCAGTTGTTGTTTATCTTAAATAGGTATGTAGGTGTGAGTGGAGAAATCTGGCTATTCATCCATATACCAAGGAAAGGTTCTATTTTTTTGGTTTGAGTGTAGGTGTAGATATAGATACAGTGAGAGATGGCATGTGTGAAATGGGGTTTGTAGACTGATCAGAGCAATGTAAAGGCCACATGCTTTTGGGGGATAAATATATTTTGTTTTCCCTCTTTTATGGTGGCATAGGCTTTAGGCGCAAAACAGAGCTTATACATTTTCAAATTATCACTTTAATTGATAATTTATTCTCAAAATTTCTCAGTTTGAGAATAACAAACTGTCTGCAAGAGGCAATGGAAAACAGTGACAGGATATGTCGGTAAAACTCGTCTTATATTCACCCATTTCACAACCTAAGTACAAAAGGAGAACAGATTGGTGCAGGGAAATAAGTCCCCGAGAACTAGGTTAGGTTAGTTCACGAAAGTGGTTTTATTCCCCATACCACTGGGTGGGAACTGAGTCCATCAGTGCACTTATTTCCCGGGGACTTATTTCCCTCCACCGAACTGATTACTGTGCCTTAAGGAAATACCTATACAGGGTAGGGTAGAGCGGGGCTAGTTGGGCCACTTTTCGTTTGAAGTCCTGTTATAACCCCACCAACGGGGCAAGTTGGGCCAGTGAGTGGGGTAAGTTGGACCACGGCTTGAAAAGTGGAAGAATGAGCTTCATAAAGGGCAAAAAATCCCGAATTTATAATAGTATCTTATTCAAAATATAACAAATAAATAGAATTCAAAACAAAAAAATTCTTCATGACGTAAAACAGGTGGACACTGGTATAAGCCCACTTTCGACAAGTATGGCACTGTATCCCTCAACGGGCAGCTTTCTCAGTTTTTCGCTTCCACGTACGCATTGTAGAACAAATAATAACGGTCATACAGATAACACGTGTATTTATTTATTTAACGGAGCAAGTTTTTCCCTAGGCCCAACATGCCCCACACCTAGTTTGATGAACATATTGGGTCACAAAACCAAAAATACTCAAAACTATCCAATTTCGTACAGTGAATACTAAAATATATTAACGTATCTCATAACAAAACCTTACCTTAATGTATATCTTGCACCTTATCACCATTAAAATAATAAAAGAAAGACCGGCATTTTTTTTAGTTTTTCATGCTAAAACTGAAAATTTGATGTGCTTCGCCTCCTGCTGATATGATGCAGCTGAGACCGGTTCTGCACGTGTTGGGTATTGTGCAAGCATCATTTGTGTATGATCCTGTTCGTTTAGAACTTACTGGTTCTGAGTAATTCGCGTGGTCCAACTTGCCCCGTGGCCCAACTAGCCCCGCCCTACCTATAACGCCAAGCAATAGAATACCAATAAAATTATATAATATCTAATTACTACTTACTGTATTATGTATGTGCGCGCCATTTGGAATTTTTGAAATCCAATAAAATGCCAATTTTACATTAAAAATATTAGTCGACGTTGTGAAACAGATATAAATTTGTCGACTGCAATAAAATCGAGAAACGGATGCCATAAAACGTTGGCATTTCGAATGTCAACCTGACATCGACCTATAAATGTGTGTGTGCTATTCTGAAGGATTTTTTTCCCTGAAATCAGCAACTTTACGGAACAGAGCGAAGGTCATTTGGATATTTTTTTATGATCAAAGCATACCGAGTATAAAGTAATTATTTTCCTTTAGTTCAGATGCGGCCTATATAAACTTAACGACCACTCAAATTGTTGTGAGATACATATTATTCGTTTTGTTGATAAATTTTGGGTGAATTGCTGCAAATGGGTTCTTGAAATGTATCCGTCTTACACATTCAACAAGTTTATTTCAGAAAGGAAAGGCATTGCATAATATTTGAAGCCTATTAGATATGTGTGGGATTTATTTTTAATGTTCGTTTTAAATTTTGCAACGCCCATATTATTATTAGCTAAACTCTCGACTAATTTAATATGGAAAATACCTACGTGAAATCTTCCAATTTATGCAGGTATTTTCTGTTTCCACAAATGAAAAAAAAATCATTTTGCTTCAACAACAAACCAATGAGAATTTTTATTTCTAAGAAAAATGGGCGACGAAATTTGACGATAAAACCATTTTTTCGTGGGCGTTTTTTGGAAAACAGTTTTGTTTTTGTTATACATTTCTTAAACAATATAATATATAATATAAACAATACTTTATAATAAACTATGCACCCATAAAGACATTTTCAATGTCGAGCGGTCAATTTTACCAACCCCTGCGGACATCATCTCTTAATCGAAAAGGACATCAAGTAAGTTATTTACATCTATCCTGCATACTTCGTAGTGCAAAATAGAAAAATAGAAACATTTTTATTGCTTAGACAACATTCTTATCTATCAGGATAATGAATATCAATGTTACAATTTTTTAAAACCTTGGCTTCCATTACTATCGAAAAATAGAGTTTGCAATTTTTTTTTTGTATGGGATGCGCCACGCCTAATTTTACCGATATTGGAATACTCCCGGGCCAATACCTATGATTGTCAGTAATTTTGAACTTGTCGATTCGGTGGTTTTCGAGATATAAGATTTTGAATGTTTTTTTTTGTATAGACGGTGCAACGCCCCTTTGTCTAATTTTGTCCAAACTTCACAATAACCATCTCGGTCCAATATCAAAGGTTTGAGCTGAATCGGTTTGCAGATGACATCGCCGTGGTGATTGTGGCAATAACTATAGAAGAGGTCGAACTACTCTGCAACGAAACAGTCGCAACTGTACGTGGTTGGCTAGCTGAAGTCGGTTCGCAGATCATAAAACGGTGAAGGCAGTGCTTATTACGAGTAGGAAAGTTCGATAAACGAAAACGTTTAGCGTGGGAGGGCATGCAGTAGTACCAATTATTCAATACCTAGTAATGGTTATTGATGTTGGTCTAAGCTTCAATTCTAGAGAATGTATGCAAAAAGTCTGCAAAAACTGTTAGTGCACTTTCGACGTTGATGAGTAACATCATAACTGTCGGTAACATAACTGTCGGTTCAATACTCTTTTACGCAGCCGAAATATGGTCAAGTACCACGAAAGTTAAGTCTTATAAGTCTAAATCCGTCTACCGTCTTAGCGCACTAAGAGTCGCCTGTGCATTCAGCACTGTTTCAAATGATGCTATACTTGTCGTATCTTCAATGGGTTGGTGATGATATCTCCTTTTCCAAAACCCCTTTTCCAAAATACCCTTTCCAAAATCCACTATTCCATAATCCCCTGTGCTGGAATCCCTTACACCAAAAGACCCTGAGAGAAAGTTCCCATGGGACCAAATGTCCAATTTTTGAATTTAGTGTTATTAATTCTGTCGCGCGACAGAATGAGATGGGGGTATAGGATGGGGCACATGCTGCCCCCTGCAACCCCCCTGCTTGGGTTTACTGTCAGATTTCGGTATAGGTATGTGCGAAATTGGGTATATTATGCAAAGTTTATATTATGTTGTTTGCTTAATTTTACTGCCAAAACTACGCGTTTAAAAAACGGATAGATTCTAAACTGTGGAACAGGGTATTTTAACGAGGGTTTTCATAAGTACGTATGTATGTAAATGGGAGATTTTGGCATAGGGGATTTCGTCCCGGAAGATTTTGGAAAAAGAGATAAAAAAAGAGAGATTATGTCCAATAAGGGATTTTGGAAAAGGAGATAACGTAGGGATCCCGTCTTCAATGCTACCTTTCGATTTACTCGCTGATGAAATGAAAACGCTAAGAACCGAGCGAGTTCGAAATGACCGTGTTGACGACGATAAAAGAAGGTACGAGAGAAATCGCAGTATCGTGAACCTGGCAACAACAATGGAACGAATGGTTGAAGGGAAGATGGACACATCGTTTTATACCAGTGATTAATGCATGGATTAAACGACCTCATGGGGAAACAAATATCAACCTGGCCCAGTTCTTGACGGGTCATGGATGTTACAGAGAATATCTCTTTAAACGCGGACATGAAAACATCCCAAACTGTCCACATTGCGAGACCGTTTCAGAAAATGCGGAACATGTGTTCTTCTATTCCCCATGGTATGAAACCGAGAGGATTGCCTTATGGCATCAATTTGGGGAATGGCCCACTCCGGATATCATCGTAAATTACATGTTGCTTAAAGACGAAAATTGGACTATTGTAAGCAACGTGGCCGTGCGAATACTCAGCTACCTGTGGCGTTTAGAGCGTAAAAAACGAAATAAACGAAAAGTGAATAGCTCAAATAATAGTGAGTGATCTAATATGGCTTTTGGCTTTATACCGACCCCCGCGAAGTAATGCCTTACTGCCAGTATTTTTTTAGTATTTTTTTGATTTTCGCATATCTACATTAACAGGCTACATGGGTACAATCTAATATAAATGCAGGAAATAAATTAACATTATGTTTGAATTATAATAAGTGTAGATACCTAAGTTAGATGTTAGAAAATAATTGTCTTAACATATTTAGAACGATTTTTAAAATAAACATGAAGTTTAAGAGTTTTAAATTTAAAAAATTTAAAATGAGCATAAAATTTAAACATTTTAAAATAAAAAAAAAATAATAAAAAGTTTAAAATTTAAAAAATTAAACATTTCCCTAGATCATAATAAAAGAAACAAACAAAAAAGCAACAAATACTCTCTAAACCTATCCATCAATGAAAATGAGAAAATCTTTTCTAAATCTTTCTCTATTCTTCAGGCGTCTTATTTCGAGGGGCAAGGAGTTCCAAAGGTTTGCGGCATGAGGTTGTATCACAGCCATCGAACGCTCAGAGCGACAAAAATTAATGCAGTCATACAAATACTTTGGTGTCTTCTTTTCCATTAAATCTCGGAAAAACATAAGACTTCTAAGCCTTAAATTGGCTCCCAGAGATCCATTTAAAATTCCTCTACTGTACTCTGAAATATGGTCAAACCTGCGAACAGAAAATATGAATCTTGCACAATTATTAAAAGCCACATTCAATTTTCTGTTTGAGACAGAGTCCAGGCTACAAAACACTAGTCAGCTATAAAAAATAATAATTTTTTATAACCATCTATAAAATAAAAATAATTTTTTTACACTTTTGGGAAGGCCAGTGTTGCCATGAAAATATTTTGACAAATCTGCAATTATGAAGAAAATAAAAATTTGCAATTCAGATTTCTATGGTAAAAAATCTGGATTCATTAATATTGCGATATTAAGAAATGTAATTTTGACAGGTTAGTGCTAAACGCATTCAGTACAGCCTCATAAAACCAGAAGTGGAGCAGTTTTATACAACATTTTTACGCATGAAACTCTAAAACTTCTATACTTCTCTGTTCGGTTGGGGTGAAATGCAAGAATACAAAACTACTTGACCGACATAGCCCATTTTCAATACCAACCCGACGACGGTAAAAAACAAGTTCTCTCACAAAATTTCATGTGTTCCTGATTCAGAATAAAATATATACTTTATGGGGTCTTGGGTGACTCCTTCTTTGCGTTACAAATGTAATGACAAAGTTAATATGTTATTATCTTCCTGTAGTGTGGAGGGTATAAAAATTGTAATTTTATTGTTAAAATTTAAAATGTTTTTATATTCAGATCTAATATCAAAATTTTGTATACGTAGGGGCCAAAAATCTAAATTTTCATGTCCTGTTAAAAATTTAATTTTTTTTTTTCATTCTCGCGTCAATAAACAACATTTTACATATCCGGCCTAAATAGCAAAATTTTTCGTTTTAGATTTAAAATTTCGAATTTTTTTCATATTCGAATCCATTTCCAATTTTTTTTTATAGGTAGGTAGCTAGCTATTCGGGACAACAGTTAAAATTTGTCATTTTCGGTCGAAAACCAAAATTCTTCATATGCGGAAAAAAAATCTAAATTTGCATGTCCTGTTAAAAATTTCAAAATTTTTCATATTCGCGTAAAAAAAAAATACTTTTTTTTATTATATACATACTAGCTATTAGGGTTACTAACAATTTTTTTTCATATGCGCATTAAAAATCAAACTTAAAATGTATAGGTAGATCTGTTTTAAGAATCCACAAAAAAAAAAATATTTTTCTGTCAAAAATCCTGCCATGATATCATAAGGATACCGATAATTTTGAAACTAAATTAAAAGTTTAGTTTTCGCTTAGAAACGTTGGGTACAATATTTGAACCAGTCCATCCAAATGTTTAGACTATTGCTCAGAGTTGGGTCACGAGATTTTAATTTTTCGCGAAAGCAATCCTTGCTCTTTTACAGTCGTGAATGCGGGCCTAAAGCTACACAAATGTCAAAAATAGTGTTGATGTTTAATTAGTGGGATAGAAAACAATACTTTGCTTTGTGCTGAAAGTTGTAGTCCAACGTCCAAGGCTTGTTTGTCATAATAGCCACATTGATGCGTCATGCGATATTTCTCATGCTTCATCTTGACACTCAGTCCTAACCAGAAATCCCGTCAATACGATAATACTATTCCGGTTCCGGTGTCAAAGCCCTTCAGATTACAACTACCTGCCACACGTTACACATCATTTAGCTTTTTAATATTGGACAGAATATTAAATCGCTTTATGTAGTTTTTTAAATAAAAAATGATAATGACAACTCATGTGATAATCCCAATTCCATGTAATCGTCCAACCAACAGAAAGAAGCCATATCTAAACAATAGCGTTGATAATTACTCAGCTTATAGCTTCACATGAACTATTTACAACAGTCACACCATAACCAAGTTGTCTGTTTTTATATGAAAATCAAAACATTCAAAACCCCACCAAAGGCACATAATTAATTCGATGCCCTAATCAAAACCTGTTCCCGCTTCCAGAACCAACCCATTATGCTAAACATTAACAGTTGTTTACTGACAGCTTCACTGTCGAAACTGATTACCATAAAATGCTAGTCAAAAGCCGCACAGATGTAGTTCACCTACCTACGAACCGAAACGCTGAACAACAAACGTGTCAGACCGTTCGAAGACCTTTGGGAATTTTCTATAATTAACTTGCAAATATACAAACAGAGTTCACGACCTTTGCCTGATGGTAGGTAGACTCCATTGTGCTAGCAGTTGGTTCAGCATCTCAATTCTTTTCCAGGAACTCAAACATGCAAGAACGTTTTGCCATTCGCTCTGCACTGGTTGTTGTTATTTTGGCTGCGCTGTGCATGCCTACCGAACGTGAGTACTACCCTTTGTCAAGAATTATTCAGAAAATTATCTGTCCGATTTTTAGAAAGACCTCGATGTCCATCGCCAGTTGATTGTGGGGAGAATGCCCTTGGTGTGGGAGAGCAGCACTTTTATGCCATTAACCCCAAATACATATCACGAAACGAGGATCTAACAGCAGTGAAAGAACTCATGGAAAAGCTTCTAATGCAACACAACGAGCTAACAGATGGCAATGTATCTATAGCTGAGGAGGAGTCGAATTCTAGTGAAAATCTACCCTTAGATGTAGTACCAAGCATCGAAGTAGAGGAAAACTCCACAGAGCGGCCGCCCACTTCGAGTACCATGTCTGATGCTCTTGACGAAGAAGATAGCACCACAGAGAGACCACCAATTCAAAATAGCATAGCAAATGTATCTGATGTTGATCAGTTGAAGCTGACTAACGAGAGCGTACACAGCAGTGAACCTGAACACTTCACAACCACCAAGAAGTCGAACGATGAGGAACTATTTTGGAAGCTCACTACAGTGGAACCACAGCAATTGCTCAGTCAATCGGTCGAACCTGATGAGCATCCCTTTGAAGTGACCACAATTCAACCAACGAATCGTATCGTCGAACTCATCCATCTCGACAAATCAGGTGAACAAGTCATTCCAACAAGCCAAGCTCCTGTCGTCTCAACGCAAAAACAGAATATCTCTTCTTACCTAATCAATCTACCGCCAACAAAGGCCAGCAACAGAAATAAAATCAAAAGAACAACAACCAAGCGTCCTCAAGTAGTCATTCATCCTCAACAATTGAATAAACCCAACAAAATACCAGCAACACTTCCACCACCACCACCAATTTCGGAAAACCATGAAAAAGGAAGACCCACAACTAAACCCAACCAGAAAATAAGTACATTGATGCCTGTTGACCGGGATCATGATGTAAAAGGTGAGATTCAATTGGGAACACTAAATCGACCAATTAGCAGACGGAAACCAACTGCTACACCTGTTGGAAGTGCAACAAGTAATCGCCCAAAGAAAAAACCAATCAATAGCATACCGCAGTCGGTGGTTGTCAAGAAGAGGCCCAAACCCAAACCAGCAGCGGCTGGGATAGACAAGCCTCAAGGATCACCAGGAATTCGTAATCCAATTCGAAACTCTGTTGCTAATGCTGCTCCAGCACGTGAACCTGAAGACTATCTCATATCTGCTTTGGCCTCGATTGCTGATGGTGGCGGCGGAGGCGACGAGAATCCTGATGGTGATGAAGATGATGAGGACGATGAATACGAGGAAGAAAATTCGAATGAAAGCGAAGGCGAAGAAGATAACGAGGACGAGTATCTGTCCGAGAGCGATGAAGAAATCGAAGAACGTGAAAACTTTGACTCTCTCGATGCAAGTGATGTGATATCGAGCGTCATGAAAGAGGTGGGTGCATTGCTTTGACGACAAACTGCTTAATTATTCAAAATAAAACTTTTCTTGGTTAACACCCACCAGCAAGAACAACTGACAACATAAAATGGAGAGTTTTATTTTCGAGTTAATTTTAGACGAGTGTTGTGTGTGTAGATAGATATATACAGCCATCATGGCGAGGACGAGCTTTATTGAAAGATTTTGGCAGTTATTTTAGTTTGGATGTTAGTGGTAGTTTGTTGCTTGGCTATAATGTCGTTATGTGGTTAATGTCGTTCGTGGTAGAAATTAATGCAGATCGGAGAGTCTATGTATTTAGATGATTGAAAGGATATTTTAGTTTGAGAGAGAACCTCTTCTCTCTCTTCATTTATAGGGTTATAGAATGGGAAAATGTCGTTCCTATCGGGGAAGACGTGTTTTCTCGTAGATGTATGGCTTACTATAACCGAAAGAGAAGGAGTAGGATTCTCTCTATAACATGGTTACCTCTTATGTTCAATTTGTTCTCATATTTCATAGAATAACATTTCTCGTTCTGCCGTTGGTCTTTTTAGAGATCCGAGAAGCGCACGCAGTCGGCCGGACGTTATAATGATTAAGGCCGCCCACTGTGGGAAAAAGATACCTTTTGTGGAATATAAAGCTGAATAAATCTCATGAATGCCCGCTCAATGAGATCTGTAAGTTAATTGAGAATCAGATGGAAACGATTAAGTATCTTGGGGTGTTCGTTTCATTCAAGAGCTTGTTTTGTAATTCCACCCAATATCATTGCTCTGAATTAAATTATATGAAAGTAATTTTTTTTAATTTTTCACGCAGAAAAACTTGTATATTTGAAAGGAGCTAACGCTGATAGCAACAACCTGCAAAAATTACCATCTAAAGTTTTAATACCATTTAGGTTAAGGAGAAAACTTCGTAAAGTGCATTTCCTCCTAAGGCGACAGTGGCAAATACATTCAACAGGACAAGTTTAAGTTGTAAATTTTAAAACTTGCATTTGCATCTTCATAAGCTAATAAGGAAGAAGACGCAAAATAAAATAATGCTGTGAAGCCTGGTGAAGCTGTTTTAATTTAACTCGCCGTATATATTAGGTAGTATAAATATAGTTATTTATATAATGTATTTTACTTATGTATTTTACTTATACCTACATAAACTATGTCTTACTTTAATTTTTTTAACTTTTGGTGGTGCTTACAGTCCGGGTGGACCACGGCTTCAACCAACAAGCCCCTCCAGCTAGCTCGGTCCTTCTCTAGCTGCCTTTAGTTACGCACACCAAGTCGGTTGAGGTCGTTCTCCAATTGTGAGCGCCACCTAAGATGCGGTCTTCTTCTGCTGCTTTGTCCCTCAGGGGTGGATTCGAAGACTCGTCGGGCTGGTGCGTTGTTGTCCATACGCTCCACGTGTCCCAGTCATCTCTGCCGTTGTACTTTTAGCTTTAGGTATAGTTCGTCATTGAATCTTCTTCTCCACACTCCATCGTCACAAACTGGACCGAATATCACTCGAAGAATCTTTCTCCAAAAGTAACCCAGAAGGTTTTCATCCGCTTTTGACAGGGACCATTCTTCTGCCCCATACAGCAGGACCGGGATGATTAAGGTCTTATATATCTAATATCTCTTTGGTTCAATGAGAGAGGGCTTTACTTCTTGGATGCCTTCTTAGCCCGAAGAAACAGTGATTGGCAAGAGTGATTCTTCGCTTGATCTCTGCGCCCAGGTAGACAAAGTCTTTAACTACTTCGAAATTGTATCAGTCCATGGTGACGTTTTACCCGAGTCACCGATGTTGAGAGTCCTTTCTTTTTGACAGCATAGATATACTTCGTTTTGTAATCATTAACAGCCAGACCAATCTTCGCCGCCTCCGTTTCGATGATTGCAAATGCGTCGTTGACAGCTCGCCGCGTTCTCCCAATAATGTCAATATCATCAGTATAGGTAAGTAGTTGAACGGACTTTTGAAAAATTGTACCTCTGGAGTTGGCTTAAGATTTTCGTACAATTGCTTCAAGAACGATGTTAAAGAAAGTACATTTGATAGCGCGTCGCCTTGTCTCAGACCTTTTTCGTCATAAATTGGCTCGGTGGTTTTCTTGCCGACTTTGACGGAGCAGCGAGATTTCTCCATCGTCATCCTGCACAGACGGACGAGTTTGGCGGGGATGCCAAAACTTGACATGGCTTTGTATAATTCGTCCCTATATACGCTATCATAGGTGACTTTAAAGTCGATAAATAGATGGTGTGAAATAACTAGGTTTTTTCCAAGATCTGTCTGAGTGTAAAAATTTGGTCGATGGTTGACTTTCCTGGTCTAAAACCACACTGATATGAGCCGATCAGGTTGTGGGCGAAAGGTTTTAGGCGTTCACACAATACAGCCGACAAGATCTTATACGCGACATTCAGGAGACTTATTCCTCTGTAGTAGGCGCAGTTCAGAGTATCTCCTTTCTTGTTCCTTTCTTGTGCAGAGGTTCCATTCGTCCGTCCAAATTTTACAGATGAGTTGGCGCATGTTCCTTACCAAGCCATCTCCCGATGCTTTGAAAAGCTCGGCCGGGAGACCATCCGCTCCAGGAGCTTTGTTGGACTTAAGTTTGGGTATCGCTATACTCATTTAGTGTAGGTCGGGTGGACGAAAATGTTAGCTATCATCGTCCAAGTTGAACAGATCATTCTGCCTGACAGCGGGTTATTGGCTGTCTCCGCCGTTTAATAGTCTGCAGAAGTGTTGCCTATGTCTAAAGTTCAAATATAAGTCCACGATGTAAACGCCGATACTCTGCATACTTATTTTCATCACATCAAAATCTGGACGAGGCGGAGTCTATACATTACGTTGTAGTAAACTTGTATCTAACAAGCATCATATACACCTGATTTGAACTTCTGATGCTGGCGTAAGGATTTTTAGTGAAGTTTGAAGTTTTTGGCTCAATTGGTACGCAAGTTAGATGGGAATCGAAATCAGTGTGAGTTGGTTCTTGTTAAAAGCGTGTGTGCCTTTAATATACCTACTTGACTGGGCACTAACCGTGTCCTTTGATTTATACTTGTTGAAATCGTCTGAATTCGAACTTGAGGTTTTTTTCTTGCACCAACTCTCGCGAACTTCTGACAAACATCCAAGATTGTACTGAGATATTTGAAAGTAGATATTTCAAATTTTGAACATGCTAAAAACATAAGATTGGTGATGCTACAGTGCTGTTGAAAAATTAATAAATATTCGCTTTAGGGTTATGGATCATCGGATTACAGTAATAGCGCCTGCAGAACTACATAAGGCTTTTTTATAGAATTCTATATACAGTAATAAACTATTTTCTAGGAAATTGTGTTCAATGTGATTCTGAAAACAAATAAATAATACAATCGAATATTGAACAATAGAATTACTCATAGTCATATGTTTGATTTACAGATACATATAAGATTATTTGGTATTTTCATCTACCTCGCATAGTGAGTGAGTTGAGAATCAAATACATTTTCCCAAGTTATGAAAAATTCATCATAATGACTTATTCAATATAATCGACTGTCCGTTTTGAGTTGCAGAGAGTTAATAATTGCGTAAAGTTGAAATTTCAAAAATTCATAATCCAGCAGATATGTTTTGTAGTCCAGCCCACTAATCACTGAGCCACTGTTTTGTAGATACCTCTTTGAAAAAGTAGGTCAAAATTGATATGCTCGCCGTTTTCGTCGATTACGATTTACCCTCGGATTTACCTACCAATAGGTATATCTATTATCACAATTGAATTTTGGATCCTTAAATTGCACTGAACTTCTAATTTATTAATGTATGCAATTTATTTGACAATAATTCCAAGAAGGGAATACGGAATTAGGTATAGATAATTTTATCAATTTTATTTGAGGCGATAACAAATTTTCAAATTTGCAAATGCGGTTATATAATTCTTCTGTACGTGTTTGTAACCGAACTCCTCCTAAACGGCTGGACCGATGTTAATAAAATTTCGTGTATGTGTTTGAATGGGTCTAAGGATGGTTTAGATCTACAATTGCACCCCGTGGCGTTGCAATTCAATTCCACAAAATTTCAAATAATAAACACTCAAAAATAAAAAAAAAATAAAAAGCAAGAATAAGCTCATGAATAAAATTTTAAATAATATACACTCAACAAAAAAAATCATGAATACAATTTTAAATAAAAAATACTAAAACAAAAAAATCTTAAATAAAATTAAAAATAATAAAACGGCGCCATAACAATTATTGACGGACAATGAAAATGTATGAGCAGGCAAAACAACGTTAGATACATTTTAGAAAGAGTATATTTAACTTTTGCAATTTTCTCACAATGCTAGTTCAGATTAAAAAAAAAATTGGAAGATAAATTACCCATCTCGATTGGTAATGGGTCTTGTTTAGAATTCATTTATAAATTCTCAAGACCAACCTATACCCAACAAAAATTCACATTCCTATATTCAACTATGTATCACCGTATGATTACGATTGTCAGCATTCTCTGGTATCATTCCCATTCCAAATCAAATTGCCATCCATGCACATTGACAGATATGTTCCTCATATTACGAAATAATTCCCATAGAATCATTTATCGATGACTTATCATTTTAACTTGTAAATTAGAGTATATTAATGTAAATTAAATAGATCGGCTCGCAGGCTCAGCAGCCTTTTTGAACTTGAGTTTAAATATAGCTATCTTTACTGCAGCTGCGTCGTGTTCGTATGGCTTCCATCGCCAAGATTGTTTAGTTTACTTTAGTTTGTTACACCAAATTCGTCTCGCAATATGTCCATTTTTTTTTCCAAAACAAGCCAGCACCCCATTTTCATAAAAGTACATTTTTTTTTTAAATTCATGCACTACACCAAGAGTTCTGGAGTTTTGGGACTTTTCAAAAATTGCGGAAATATTTTTTCGGGGTTCCTAAGAGTTCTGATTAGAGTTCTGGAAAGTGCTCAAGAAACTCAACCAAAAGTAATTATAAAATAATCTTCTAAACCCAAACACAAAAAAGTAAGAAAACATTAAAAATTTCAAAATGTATCTAGTTCCAGTGAGTTCTCATGAGTTCTGGTTACAGTTTCGAAAAGTGCTACAAAAACACTACAATACTATCACATAAAATCGTCTAAATCCAAATCCAAAAAAGTTAGAAGCAAAAGTTGCAAAATTTAACCAAAAAAATATTTATAAAATATAAAATATAAAATTTTTTAATATATAAATATACATATTTAAAATAAAAAATAAAATATTAAAAAAAAAATGTCTGCTACAATTAACATTTAAAGGTCTTAAAACCACAGTTCGCATTATAACTCTTTTGTGTTTTAGGAAAAAAAACGTTTACCCCGATCAAATTCTTCTGCTTCGAATAATCACAAAATAATTCCCTATGCACAAGGCTATTTTAATACTAATCAAATAATTTGTCGCTCTTCTCTAATATTGTTAAAAAGGTGAAGAGTAACGATATTATGTGCTTCATAATTCTTCTAAAAACATAAACATTGCAAAAACAGTGTGAGAAGTTATCATAAACAATAGCAATTAAGGAGCCAACTTATTTTTATTGCTAGTCCCAATACCAAATTGTATTATTTTTAGCGTAATCAGAGCAAAGAGAAACTATTTATTTTCATATTTTAGATAGAAAGATTAGTGGTAAGAGCAAGAGTTCAGAATTAGTGGTTTTGGGTTTGTTCAACAGTATAGGTTCGTTAGTCCCTTGAAAGTCGTTATAACCGATTTTGACTGTTTTTCTCAAACTGTGCAAGAAATATTTTATCTCTTCTGATCGAAATTTAAGAAAAACTTTCTCTTTATGCATCGTAAAGGGTCCTTTAAAGCTGATAAAATGTACCAGAAGCAAATTCATTCGCACTGCATCTAATCTCAGATGTAACAGTCTTAACTTCTGGAGCCCCAAAAGAAATCAAATATATAAAAAAAGGCGACTGAATAAAATTGCAATGCAGCCCAAAACGATTATTCGCACCATTTGTCGGCGAGTGTTAAGCCTCATGCGTATATATACGATGATCATTACGCTATAACCATTCCCGCTTTTGTATTACGATTGGGGGCCATAAAACGTAACAAATAAATTCCAATTAAATTGAAAAACCCAAGTGCTGCCAGCCGAGCCATATAAGCAATTTAATTTCACCATTCGGGTGGTCCCTTGGGCTCCCCCCATTCATATGCCCTTACAGTAAAAGTGACTTAGTGTCCGTCAAAAAAACAAAAGTTTGCAATTCATGCGAGCATGTAGAAAGAAAAAAAAAATCACCCCCCAAAAATTTGTAAAAAAAAAAAAACCCAACACTCCTGTATTATACTGCTCGTCCATGTGAAAGAGTATGGATTTATGGCCAAGGTCGAAGTTGGTATCCACTGAGATGGAGATGGAGATAACGACCATATCTCCGACTTTGTTCTATGCGGTAGATTAAAGCTGGTACACCTTGTTACTAGCCCAGTAGTAGTACAGAACGTAATTCTATTAAGGAAGTGTTTTACCGTCTTCCCAGCTTGCTTGTCCTTGCTATCGAATGATTTACTGCTGACTGACCTATCGCACCTTGTAATAAACACACAGCGTTTTCCAAAAATGAATTAAATACAAGCCGAAAGGAAGGCGTTACCTTTAGGTGTAGATGCTATTAAGGACAAGCATATTCTATGTACACAGTAAACTCACCCGTCGGGGGTTCGTTTTAAGCCGGTATTGCTATGATTTTTCTTGGAAACAGCTCTGAACGTTGAACGTTTCTATGATATACCTTGATTCAGGACTCACTCGGGTGTAATAGGATTACTAATTGGGAGCAGGCGGAAGTACGTGTGAGGAGGTGTGTTTTTTCTTTCCTGTTCATGTTCCTCAATTTAGCTACCACATCATTGCGCTATGTCTTTGGAATTGATTTATTATTAATGTTTGAATGGACTACGTTGATACCTGGGTTTGACCCTGGGGTTTGACTAATAAATGTTGACATTGACTGAGCTGTATTTATTGCGTCCGCTTGATTGCCTGAAAATATTTTCGACCGAGGAATGCTTGGCACAGTCATGAACATTAATCAATGGAATTGTGGATTGTTGGTGGGCCTATAATAGAAGAGTAGATGTAGATGGACATGGACATTTTGTCATGTCATCCTAAGATCCGGGGGTCATCGTTACGAGCATTTCGTTGTTTTTCTTTAGAAAGGTTTCACATATAAATATTTGATTTGTACCTAATTTGACACCTACACCAGCTTCGACACTATGCACACATTAAACATAATCAAATACTAGAATTTATTTACGACATAGCTCCCGTTAGAGAAGTGTTTCCTATACAAACTATACAAACTGAATCCATCTTATCCCGTTGCGAATACCTCGGGCACCAAGCAAAATTTATAAAATCAGGGAAAAGGATTTTATTTATTTCTCATGTAGAGTACAAAAACCGAATTTGAAATCGATCGGATGAAATATAAGAATTTTATCATACAAAGTTTTATCCCTCCTTTTCTCCCGTAGTAGTTCGAATTTACAATGCTGCAAATCTTGAAGAAAACCTTCAAATAGATATCTACCACCTTTTCATCGATTTTAAAGCCGCCTATGCCAGTATTTATAGGGACGGGCTATACAGAGCAATGTCTAATTTTGGCATCATTACCAAACTCGTCCGTTTGTGCAGGATGACGACGATGGGGAATGCACGCTAATCCATCAAGGTCGGGAAAAATCTCACCGAGACATTCTCTTCGCCTCTTTTGGCTAAGAAGCAGCTATGTAGCAAAGCCCTCTCTAGAACAACTAAAATTACCCTTTATAAGACCATACTCGCCTCAGTCCTTCTCTATGGCGCATAAGAATGGACTCTATCAAAAGTGGATGAGTTTACCCTTGGTTGTATCGAGAGGAAAATCGTTCGAGTAATTTTCGGTCCCATCTGCATAGACGGTGAATGGAGGGAAGATACAATTATGAACTGTACGGGCTGTACAGCGACATCGACCTAACCAGAAGGTCCAATGCTAATGCACAGGTCCGGCAAATCTTCGAATCGATAACCGTGGGACGGCGCAATAGAAGAAGACCGCGGCTCATGTGGAGGATAGTCGTATAATTCCCAAAGTCTACAATCTCAAACAATATAAATAAATCGTGGCAAAGTTCCTCGTATTCAAATAAAATTAAATGAAATAAAATAATATCTATTTAAAATAAAAAGAAACTATAAATATTTAAAATATTTGGCTAATTTCACAATTTTGAAAAAACTTTTTTTGTTTATTCCGATTAACTTTAATGCCCTGAGCTCAAATCTGCAAAAAAAAAATGAAGTTCTCTTACCGTTTGTGCGTGGCACGCGAGGTTCAAAAAATAAAAAATTAAATTTATAAGACTCTTTTGTCTTAAAGTGTAAGTTTTCTATGAAATAAAATCTAATCTAATCTAATCTAATCTAAAAATAAATAAGTGGCGCAACAGGAAGGTAGGCCTACGCACCCTAGGCCTAGCTTCTCGCAACCATTCGTTTGTGTGAGTTTCTATTTTTGGTACGAATGGAAGGACCTACAATTTTATGCCGAGTCCGAATGGCTAAATTGAGAAGCTTTTTCAGGACAGTCATACTCTCGGATGTTTTCCAGACCTTCGCGAGAGGTGGCGCAGTAGACAAAACCTTAAGATGTAATTTGTGTTTTTCCGGGGATCGAACCTGGGATCCCTAGCACAGTCCAGCACACTAACCACTGCGCTACTGCGCCTAAAAAATACCATAGAAAATAGTACCAACATTTTAGGAATGGAGTGGAGGAGTAAAGTAGAATCTTCACAAAAATATTTAAATAAAAATAATATAGTTTCAAGTGCAGTGCAGTGGATTGAAATTCTGAAAGGAAAGTCAAATGCAGCTGAACGCATCCACTTAAGTGCAAGTTGCAGGGTAAACTTTTATGATAGCGGAACAACAAAGGGCAACAACAAAAAAAAGAAACTCACTTAAAGAAGTTAAAAGGGATTCTCTAAATTAAATTAAATCCTTTGTGGCTGCGGAACTTTCGCCACTTGATTGTGCTTGTATATTATATTCATTCATCATCCCATACTGCAGCACCAATGCAATGTCCATTGGGAACCAACACAGTAAAAAAAGTTATTCACTTTATACAAAATGGAAAGAGAACAGAACAAAACTATAAAAAAAATGCTCAGCAACAATTGGGATAAAATGTTAATTCGCACGTGAAATATAAACGTGTAAATTAACTCCAGGTAAAATACCTACCTACAACCCCTACCACACATATGTATCTCGCATCGGAGAAAAAATCAGCAAAATACTTTCCGAAGAAAAAATTACGTGTATTTTTTAAGTTCATTTCCTGTAAAACACTTGAAAAGTTATTAAAAATGAATTATCGAACATAATATTCCTTATTAACATAATATGCAATTATGCACTTAATGAATTAATGCACCCTGGTAGTAACGTTCTATAGAATATTATTCATGAAAATTCTTCGCTTGATTAAATATTCTCTTGAATTTCATTCGTTATTTTTCGGATTCAGATCATTTGCTACGCTTGGAAACGCAGAATAATACAAGTTTAAAGTGATACAGATGACAGCTAGTAGGTATAATTCAAATGTAAACATTAGATATCTATGTATGTATTTTTCTGATTAAGTTGCATTAAAGCACATACAATTCATACACAGTGGCCGGCATAAGTACACTCCGTGTCACTTGATTAGGAACAGGCAGTTTTTTGTTTTAATTTTACGAAATTTTTCAAACCCTTTGCTAATCTGGGAAAAACCAATTGCAGAAGGAATGAAGGATATATTATGTTAGGTTAGGTTAGGTAAGGTGGCTGTCCCGAGAAGGGGACACACTTAGACCATTGTGTTAACACGAGAGGGGGGGGGGGAGGGTAGGGTTAAGTGGCCAGAAAATTTCTATGTGCCGGGCGTTACAGTGGGAATACCATTGCTATTTGCGAAATCGTGTGTCTTACCTCGTATAGAGGTTTATTGGTGGAGGTTTTCCGGTGAGAAAGGGCGAGGGGTGACCGAAACAGTCTAACCCCCCGCCGGTAGCCTCTGACAGTCCGTTAATAAGGAGCAGCTCTCAGTATCACCCGCCTTTCCTGACATGTTGTTGCTTTTTATAAAACATTGTAACAGGTGGATAAAGCTACTGTTCCTAATCAAGTGACACGAAAAAAACAGGTCAATGTTATGAACCTTTTGGGTAAAGTGTCATAAAAGTTGCATTTATCAACTTAATCCCATTTTTCTTTTTACAATATAAACATAATAATATATCCTTCATTCCTTCTGCAATTGGTTTTTCCCAGATTAGCAAAGGGTTTGAAAAATTTCGTAAAATTAAAACAAAAAACTGCCTGTTCCTAATCAAGTGACACGGAGTGTGTTTTGACAAAACTAAAGTTAATTCTGCTCATAATTTGAACTTACTTCATGTAAATTTTGGCATCAATGGAAAGCTCATTTAAATTCCGTTGGAATGATACACAACATTCCTTAACCCATTAAGTACCTACCTATTGAAAATTTAGAACTTTTGTAAAAGTATATTTTTTTTACCTATTTTCCTCGGTCCAAAAAAAAAAAATATTTTGATGCAAACAGTTTCTTTAAACAATTCTAATAGTGACTGCAAAATTTTTTTTCAAAAATCACTTCGCTAATATTTTTAACGATTTTTTGAATGGGATGATCTCAGAAAAATTGTCTATGAAAAGGAGGAAATAGTGCATAAAATAGATTTTTAGCAATTTTCAAAAAATTATAAAAAATATTAAAATATAAAAAATATTTTTTTTGCAGTCACTATTAGAATTGTTTGGAGAAACTTTTTGCATCAAAACATTTTTTTTTGATACCGAGGAAAAAAGTCAAAAAAGTAGACATTCACAAAAATTCTAAATTCTAAAATTTTTAAATGGGTACTTAATGGATTAAGGAAAGTTTTGTATCATTCAAACGGAATTTAAATGACCTTTCCTTTGGTGCCAAAATTTACATGAAGTAAGTTTCAAATTATGAGCAGAATTAACTTTAGTTTTGTCAAAATACTTGTGCCGGCCACTGTAATCTCAAAATAGTAATTGAAACTAGAAACTGACGGATGAAATTCGGGAGTTGCTAAGACTAAAGAAGTATCTACATATATTTATGTAACGGAAATGTCAGAATTTATACAAAACTAGCTGACCCGGCAAACGTTGTGCTGCCTAAAATAGTTACTTTGAATATTTCAATATCTAGTTTGATATTTTTTGTTCAATTATTATTTTTTTAATAGAAAATGAAGGCGGATAGCTTCACTGGTTCAGCGGCAATTCTGAGAACGCCGGCTACTGTTACCATTGTCTCTTCTTGCCATCGTAACAAATATCGAACTGTAAATGATCATTTCACGCACATAAATTTTTCACTATCAATAATTTACCTTCGAAATAGCCAGTAAAGAAAGTTAGGTTTTTTTCCTAAACCTTCGGGTAGCAATTACGAACAAACCCGCAGAAGAAAATGTACAATTCGGTCGCGCCATGTCCCTTTGTCCAATTTTGGCCAATGACCACTCCTGTGCCAATACCTTTGATTGTCTGCAAATTCGAACTGAATTGATTCGGTGGTTTTCGAGATATAATATTTTGAATGTTTTTTTGTATGGGCGGTGCCACATTCTTTGTCCAATTTTGACAAATCTTCAGAGGAGCACTCCTGGGCCAATACCAAGGATTGTCTGTAAGTTTCAACTCAATCGATTCGGTGGTTTTCGAGATATAAGATTTTTAATGTTTTTTTTGTATGGGCGGTGCCACGCCCTTTGTCCAATTTTGACCAATCTTCAGAGGAGCACTCCTGGGCCAATACCAAGGATTGTCTGTAAGTTTCAACTCAATCGATTCGGTGGTTTTCGAGATATAAGATTTTTAATGTTTTTTTGTATGGGCGGTGCCACGCCCTTTGTCCAATTTTGACCAATCTTCAGAGGAGCACTCCTGGGCCTATACCAAGGATTGTCTGTAAGTTTCAACTCAATCGATTCGGTGGTTTTCGAGATATAAGATTTTTAATGTTTTTTTTGTATGGGCGGTGCCACGCCCTTTGTCCAATTTTGATAAATCTCCAGAGGAGCACTCCTGGGCCAATACCTAAGATTATCTGTAAATTTGAGTTCAATCGATTCGGAGGTTTTCGAGATATAAGATTTTGAATGTTTTTTTGTATGGGAGGTGCCACGCCCCTTTGTTCAATTTTGACCAATCTCCTTCAGTGCACTCCTGGGCTAATACCTAAGATTATCTGTAAATATGGGCGCAATGGAGTCGGTGGTTTTCAAGTTATATGTATCCGAACACATTTTAAAACTCATTTTTATATATATAGATTAGCTCAGTTGTAGGTAGTTCGAAACTCGTGAATAGTGCTTTCGACAATAATGGATGTAAGTAAGTAAGTAAGTAAAATGAAGTTAATTAAAAATAAAGGAATTTCCCCGAATTAGTCGTCTAACATGGCTATGGAATGTAGAGCGAATAGAATCTAATGAATTTACATTTTTTAAGATAAGTATTCGAAAAAATATTTTTTTTTACATAATCGGCAAAATTGGGAGAAGGTTTTACTTTTGTGAAACTGGGTGCGGCTACTATTTGCATCTTTAGATGACTTTTAAATTTTGCAAATGCGAAAGTGAATTTGTCCGGCGCACAGAATAGAAAAAAGAGATTTTTCCAGAGACGACATTTAGTCAAAATTGTATCTACCTATTTTTGGAAATACCTATTTACATTGTGTCACTTTTAACCAAAATAATTCTTTTTTTTAATTCCAAAAGCATAAACTTAAATTTCAGTATAGTCCGGTATATGAGGCAATTGGTAACTCAATTAAGTTTTGAGTGATAAAACATTGTATTATGGCATATCCTGGAAAAAAACTTGACTATTATTAATTATTATTAACGTCTATAATTGATGTGTTTAAATATTGATTGTATAAGTACAAACTATTATTATATTTCCACTTTTCTACGAAATTAACAAAAATAAATTTACTTTCTTATAGCTAATTGTCTGAAAACCTAATGTATGGAAATACGTAGTCAATAATTAATCACATTTTGATTTTCATATCAAATTGTACCTACTTACCGCTATAATCCTAATCAGCAGCAATTTATCAATTAAATACGAAAAACATTGTGTAATTATACATTTTTATTATAAGTGGTCACGCATCAGTTTTAATTAATTTCTCATTATAATGATTGGGGCTGACATTTTTTATTGGGTTAAATTAGTAAGTATTTTAAGTAAAATGGTGTGTGTCATTAAGTTTTGGTTTCCACCCCTATGATAGGGTATAAACGAAATATTTTTTTATATTTCAACTGTAACTAGTACCGCATTACAGCGAATGCAATAAATATTGAGCAAAATAACAGCAGCTAAAACTTTTGTAAAAGAGTGGACGGCACAACACAATGACAGTTTAATAATTTGACTAATTGCAACATTGAGCATTACTTAAAATCTTTAAATAGCATTAGAAAATCAAATTGGAAAAGCCAAATTTTGAGAATCTATAGCTAGCTAACTTTTACTTTTACATGCAAATCTGTTATACTCAGTTTTGGTTTTGTTATACTCACTTTTGGTTTTGCATACAAAAGTAAAAGTGAGCTAGCTATAGATTCTCAAAAAAAATAGATACACATACAAGATACCTAAAACCTAAGTAAGTAGCTATGTTATGATGGAGCATTGATGGTAAAATTCTCATTTTTTAAGAAGTAGAATACACATTGCTGCTGTAGTCAAATTCTCATTGTTATTATTTTTACTAAAGTAGAAACATTTTTTTTGTTACAAAAACTTTTAAAAAATTCATTAGTACTTGGCTGTTATTGTAGTGACCTCCCGGTTAGAAGTCCGTAACACTAACATAGCGGCCAAATTGTTAAAGTCATTTTCGTGCAAATTTCGGAAAAGGAATAGGAAATCTTCTATAATCTTATTATAGATATAATATAAAAAATTGTTGCAAGTGTGTTGTGACTTTATAACTCACGAACGGTCAAACCGAATTCGATTAAATTTTTAGGGTTTGTTCGTATGGTCGTGCAGATGGTTTATCTATGGTTGGTTTTGGTCCAAATTTGACAAAAGGGCGTGGCACCGCCCATAAAAAAAACATTCAAAATCTTATACATATCTCGAAAACCGTCGAACCGATTGAGCTCAAATTTACAGACAATCTTAAGGTGCTAGTACACGGTATGTAGCGCGCCACACATACAAATTCTATATACGTACTTAAAAAAAAAACATAAATGATGGTCGTTGGTCATTGCATCTCTTGAGAACGCTTGGACCGATTTGGCTCATATTTTTTTTCAATATTCGTAATAGTCCGAATAAGGTTTTTAGGAAAGACAAATTGGACATGGAATTTTTATCGATTTGAAACTTTGTAATGCGTCCAAACTTTATCGCTGATGAATATGCTTATCGCTTCATCTAACTCCAGCGTACGTACTCCAAAGATATTCAAACGAAATTCTGTAAGAATGAGGTTATACAGCTAGAAAGTGGTACACATCCTGACGATCTTTCCGGTTCCATATGTTCCACAATATAGGAAGATCTGGGCAGTGTGGAATATAATTAAGGATTTGCTAACTAAGAAATATGTTGTGTGGTGTCCCGCAGATAGTGGCTCAGTCTGCTACAGTATGATGTATGATCTGTGTTGAGATGCCAACGCTTCAGCAACAAAATAATTCTATATATTATATAAAAATGGTGGCAAAAATGTATAGTAATTCATCAATTGAGAACGGCTGGACCGATTTGGCTCAACTTTTTTTTCAGTTGTTCGTAATTGCCAGGAGAAGGTTTTTGAGAAAGAAAATTTTGGGAAAACCCTCCGGAAATGTTGCAAAATTGTAAAAAGCGAAAATTGTTTTTTTTTTTTCTTTTGTATGGAATTTTGTGTGCAATTGTTCCGGAATGTATTTTCAAATAGAAAAATAAACTCGGAAAAATCCGGAAAAACGCGAAAAATTTAATTATTTGGAAGCTTGGAAAATTTCGGGTAATTATGAAATTCATTGTGATAAAAGACGTTTTGTCTGCATTGCATGGAGAAGTTAACGACATAAATAATAGATGGTGACAGGTGTCGTTTTCGTATTTTCTATTGAGCAAATGTGCTATTTTTCTTGCTGCAATTGATTCGAGTTTTGCGTATTATTACACTTATTCCGATAATTATCAATTCGATAATTTTTTCAGAAAATAAGTTTGCGTGTAAAAAGTGAGGTTATCCAATTGGGTTGCGGGCATTCAAACTCGCTTGATGTGCCAGGAACTCCACCGCATAATATACAGCTGAAGGTGGGATTGATCATAATCATGTTGCGGAATCAGAATCATCTGAAATTGTGCAACGGTACGCGGTTGTCCATCATCCAATTATTCTAACTGATCTTCCATTCCAATTCAAGCGGTTTCAGTTCCACGTTCGATTGGCTTTTGCGATGACAATCAATAAATCGCAAGGCCAATCGTTGGAAGTCTGTGGGATTATTCTCGAATTTCCCTGTTTTTCTCACGTCAGCTGTACGTTGTCTGGTCGCGTGTTGGCAAACCGTCTTCGTTGTTTGTTCTTGCGCCGGAAAACAAATAGAAAATCATTTTTATCACATCGCTCTCTACTGATTTCGATTCCATTCAAATAAATCACATTGAAATTTGAACTATCTGTGTTTTATTATCACTCTGGAGTTTATCTGAAAGCGTTAAATTGGGGCGAGACGAAGTTCGCCGGGTCCGCTATTCAAACCTTACTATACTTTCATTATTCACTTAATTTCATATTTATGGGAAATTGTATCTGGATCCTTTACTGTAACTGACAAACCAACTGAGTGACATATTTAGCAAACATTTTCAATTATTCATTAAATGTTTTTGATTGGCAGGTGACACTTACAGCCTGGAGGGCACATAGTGTAAGGTTTCCATTTTAAAATGCTAAACATATTAAAGGTTTTTTTTTTTTAATTTATTTGTGTAGTTGGGTCAGATTCAGATATCTCACTATAGGTGTTTATTTTTAGCGGACGCTATAAAATCGTCAACTACCTTGTTGGGGCTGCTTTCAAAAACTCGCGAAAATGTTTTGTATGACAGACAAGTCTTATGGTCAGTGATGTAAGAATCCATATCATATAATACTTTTATTTTCTCGTATCGATTTTCCTTATATAATCAAGCTTATTCCCGATTCTTCGAATTGCTTTTTTTTTTGTTTTTGTTTTGTAAAATGCTCTCTTCCAGTTAACTAGCTTAATTGAGAATTTTTGTGAATTCTGTTGAAAAATCCGAAATCGAAATATATCCAGAACGAGAATAAGAAATTCGGTGAACAGGTTACCAAAAGCGGCCATAATACTTACATATTACATATACCCAGCTAGCACATCCATTTTTATGCATTCGTACGAGCTATTGGAATTTAAACGCCGCGCTTCTTATTGGGAATGTTTTTTCAAGTATAAGTAATTATGGACGAAATAAAAATGCATTGGAAGGGGAGATTTGAATTTTAAATTCATTTTATTACATATTAACAAAGGACAACTGCAAAAAATTATTTACAGTGCGTAGGTACCTACTTCTCAACATCCAACTACAAAGAACTGACATATTTTCAACTCTAAAAGGGATGGACACAAAAACCATATAAACCGTGAATAGCTTTTGAATTCGTAAAAGCCCACCACCACACTATGCCTAGGGTGTTTTTTGTAAGTGGCATGCGGAACAGCATATTTGTCAAAAGGTCCCCGAAAGAGTGTCCACATCAAAACAAAGATCTAAAACCACATGAATGTGATTAATGGTAATGCGGGTAGTTGCCTTGCCATTAGGTACCGACATCAAAGAATTTTACATTCAAGTCCTTTTAAGAGCAAACATTCGGAATTTTCTATAGTTCGGTCCTTATAATATTTTTTATAATACCTCAACCTTCAGTTTATACAATAGTCTATTGTTGTGGTATCAACATATAGACTAAAGCCCTTTGTGCAAACGCCTGTTGAGTTAAGACAGAAATCGTTTGGCTTTTTTCCATAAATCATTAAAGATTGAATTAGGTGAGAAAATCAAATATTTTGTTTGTCATCGTGAAAAGAATAAGATGTAGACTTAATAGAGGAGTATAGCTATTGCCCCGCGGCTCCGCCTGGTATACGAAAATCCATGTAGCTATGGTTTTGTGCTTGAGTATGAGAATGAGTAGTGCATATCGGTAGGAGTCATCAACAGAATGCCTAACATTATATTTTATAATGGTTTACCTACTTTATGATAAAGCATCCCACGTTACTGCTCTACTAAGTTAAGGAGTTCTACTGAATAATTGACGGCGATAATAGCAAACAAAACGCTATCCATATCCATAGAGTAATTGGCTGGCAAGGCTGCTTGTGAGCCACGGTGGTGTACTGTATACTCATCCCAAATATCTTATCTATTAATTTGCATATTCTAAGAAATGTGGCATAGACAGAAAGTAAAGTCAAAAGAAGTTGTAGAAATAGCCCACAGCTCATAAAAAAATCCTTCTAATCTGTGTATATAAAAAACTAGATGTACCCGCCCGGCTTTGCCCGTGCACAGAAATTGTATTGCTTATAGATCTTAGATAATAATGTTCTTTCGTAAAATGCAAAAAATGAGAATAAATCGATTTTCTGGAATTTTTTTTCTGCGTAAACCTGAAATACAGCAATACGAACAAAAATGAATCATGAAAATCGGCCCAGCGGTTATCGAGTTATAACGTCATCGAGTTTCACCCCATAGAAGATGTTTTTTGTATGGGCGGTGCCACGCCCTTTTGTCCAATTTTGACCAATCTTACAGAAACACTCCTAAGCCAATACCTCAAATTGTCTGTATGTTTCAACTCAATCGATTCGGCGGTTTTTGAGATATACGATTTTGAATGATTTTTTTGTATGGGAGGTGCCCCGCCCCTTTGTCCAATTTTGACCAAACAAAACACAGAAACCGTATATGGACCAATACCAAAGATGTGTGAAAGTTTGGTTAAAAACGGTATATGCATTAAGGCGTGAATCGACGACAAACATTTTAGGGCTCAATTTTTATACAGATAAGTTCTATTGTGTTTGTAATTGATGTTCTTTGTAATACGTGAACCGATTTTGATTCTGAAAATTTTCCATGAAAGGTGACGTTAATAGGATGGTTTATATGTATATACGTGTATTGGTTTATGAGTTATAGGGGCGTGTCACCTCCCATACAAAAAATACATTCAAAGTCTTATATCTCGAAAACCACCGAATCGATTGAGCTCAAATTTACAAATAATCTTAAGTATTGATTGACCCAGGAATGTTCCTGTGAAGATTGGTCCAAATTTGACAAAGGGGCGTGGCACCGCCCATACAAAAAAACAATAAAAATCTTATATCTCGAAAACCACGGAATCGATTGAGTTCGAATTTACATACAATCTTAGGTATTGGCCTGGGAATGCGTTCCTGTAAAGACGGACGGCCTTCGACAGTCATGTCAGTTTGTAAAATTTGTAACATTGATATGCATTTTCCTGATAGACAAGAATACTATCTAGGCAATACGATTCCTGGAAAACAAAAAAAAAACACAGATCATTACAATAAAAACTGTGTGTCACTGATTTAAATGAATTTGTAATTGATCTTTTTATTTTTCTATTTTGCACTACGAAGTATGCAGGAGGTTCCCTAGTCACTAATAGAAATGGGTCTGCAATAGATCATGATCGAGCACTACCGATGATCAAGTCACTACTCAATAGACTTAGGGAATGCGTGGAGAACAAGATTCGTATGAATACCAACAAGGCAACAACATATGAAATGAACTAACGACTTGTGAAGTATCACGGAAGCTTTGGCCAGAATATGACAGAGGACGGACCATAAAACTTTTGCAGTTTGATAGGTCATCACCGTCTAAGCTGGTGGGGACTCTAACGCGGTCATAACTTCTAAAGAAACCACACAATGAAAATAATTTTCATAGATGACAATTATCTAAGATTTTAGTACCTTTTCTGATAGGTAGCTACCTATAGCTTTCTGGTAAGCTTGGCAGGTAAGCCAAAGCTGTGCAGTAACTAGCAATAACCATCTTCATATGTATACAGTTTCAATACTTCGCCTCCTTCGGAGATAGTTTTCATGCTCAAGGCTATCTCAGTTCAATGTATACTCGTTCTGCAACAAGTGGGTGGAGAAGCTCTGGCAATGAACAATTTCGAAGGAATATACTGTCTTTAACCATTTTAAGCAATCTGATGGCATAGTTGTCCGCTATTATGTGGGATACTGGGAGATGAGAAGCGTATTCAATATCCAACTCCTCCACCTATTGAGTTATAGTCTTCTTCCGATGTCAGCAGGTTGCCATTGAGCCCCTGTGTCCTTAATGGATCTTAGACGGACTTCAAACGGCCCTGCTGTTCAACTTACTTTTACTACATCTGCAGTCTCTGACGCTAGCTCATAAAATTAGGTACGTTGGTCACGTAAAATTTTGTCATCCAATCACTGTGCAGGTCATTAAACATAGGGTTTCCCTATTGATGGTCTATAGTCCCTGTATGAAGCTCAATACACTCTTCGAACTGACTCCAGATAACTGTTGAAAGCCAAGTGCAGTGAAATTTCTTACTTTTACCATACGACGACCTTCCTAACCTTGTTTTACATTTTATACTTCCCACTTGCTGGTCCTAAATACGTGTTGCAACAGATGAACAGGCTCGTGTTAATTGACCTTAATTAAATGCGACACCGACATTTCAGACTCCAGCAGCGGCAGGTGCTCGCCGTTTTGCATACAAACCTCCAAATAAGGTCAAAATTCAACACGCACAACTTTTCACTTCATAATCCCTAAGGCAAGTCATTGAAAGTTGTCGCTTCCATAAACAACCAAAACAGCAATAACAGACGCTAAAGCAACAACCAACATCTAACCGTAATCATATGCACTATAGGTCTTCGTCTTTGTTTCCCAAAATGGGTTAACTACTACCCTGGGTAATACCAAATCTGTACTATCGTTAGCCACGGAGACACGGGGTGCCTTTCTATTTCTGGCCTGCATTGATATTCTGCCTCCGTATTTATAGGTATTTAACCCCATCTCGGCGTCGCCGTCGTCCTCGTCATTAATTCAGATGTCGTGCTAATGAAAGTAACTATGTATGGTATTGACTTCCTTGTCGAGGTATAGCCATATAGTATATTGGATGCTTTTGGGAATGTAAATTCTTTGTGCACGAAGCTGTCAAGAAGATTCCATGGATTTAACTAATAGACCTTTGCACTCCGAATTGTTTATCTAATTGAGTCGAAAGCAAGAAAAAAAAACGAAACGCTTTGCAAAAGTGTGATGTGTGTATGTATACCTTCTATACGTGGGTTGAATTTCTCTTGCGCAGAAAACGTGATTTTCCCACACGGGTAGGGTATGGGATCCCTATAGAAATCTTCCAGGAAATCATAGAATATACAAGCAATGCCATTATGCCGGCCGGATTTGTAGATAATTGCTTAATCAACTGAGGAAATTGTGCTTCACGCATGCAAAATCATCCAGAGCTAACGAGGCTTAAGATTTAGATCAATCCGAGATGAACTTTTTAAATCTTTTAGGTAACCAGTTTTTCATTGAAAGAAAACTTAATACCTAGTTTTAAGAAAATACAAAAATGCAGCACAAACCGACTTGGTAAAGCCTTTAAACCTCTATAGGTTATATCATATTAGGTATATTCATAACACTAAATAAGGACCAATTTAAGTTTAAATTAGCAGAAAACTTTATTTGTAAACTTTTTCAAAGATAATTATGATAATTTGATGAAATGTAGAAAAAACCTAAGCCTAATTTGCATTAATTAAATTTTTTTCTGACACAAACAAGTTTAAAGACATAATCTGATTATGACAGATACCTACCTAATTATAATATTTTACAATGTTTCAACTAATTTGATTTTTCTGAAAGTATATATTATTCAAAAATAAATTTTAGATTTCCAATCATTGTAGTGGGAATTAAATTAAGTTTGTACGAAGTGGTCAACCCTAGAGCGTATTGAGAACGTGAAGTGTGAGTGCATTTTGATGGCTGTCAAAATCAGCAAAAATTTAGAAATTTAATTTCCTACTGATGTAACAATGACAAGTTCTGTCACTTTAAATATAACGTGCCTACTGATAAACAGATTTAAATTAAATTAAAATTTAATTTAAAAAATAATTTCAGTATTGGAAAACACATTTCTGGCTAAAATTACATTTGCAGCACAAATCAATAGATCACAAAAGTAAATGACAGCTGTGATTAGTATCATAATCCTGGACTAAAATTTTGAGCTGACTAAAACTACCTCCACCTCCAACACAAGCTTACTTTGCGAGTGCGAGCTTAATGCTGTATCAAACGTTGTAGGGCAAGGGTGCTCTATTTTACGTCAGACATAATATTATTTTGCTGCGAATAGGCTTAGGTAAATATTTTTTTAATTAATTTGAGCTGTCAATACCGTGCGCGAGTTCTGCCAGTTTTGCTTAATTAATTGATTAGCTATACTACACGGAAAAATACATTTTATGAATAATCATTTCCAACATCTAAACTTAACTTAAATTAATTCATTTGGTGTGGCTTAGTGGAGACACAGAGACTCTAGTGATTAGGGCCATCTAATAAAAATTGCTTTTATATTGATAACCTTATTAAATATAATATATGCTAATTGCGGGGTACAAGATATAAAATATGTAGCTTGATAGAAAAGCAATATACCTATTATTCTGCCTTTTAGTTAAAAAAATAAAATGCAGAAACTATCCCAGTGGGAATGGAGATGGGTTTTGTAACCATTTCAATTTGAAGGAAGTGATAATTGTAAAAAAAGAATATGGAATCTTTATTAGTAGTTAGGCAATAACGCCCAAATTAATTTGGAAATAACGTCCTAAAAATAACTCGTACAATTTGTTGTTGCGAAAATTCTCGTCATTTTGGGTATGTTATTTCCTTTCTAGGGTTGTTTTTTTCCAAGCAATAAAGCCCAAAATAGTAGGTACGTAAGTGGAAATGTATAAACAGTGGAATAAGTATGGAGGGGCATGCTTCGGTTTTCTGTTGGATTTTGGAGTAGGTGGGAGTTAGTACTGTAAAAAAACCTTCAATATGTAGGTATAATATATCCAATTTCGCATATACTCCAAATCTGACAGTAACCCCAAGCAAGGGGTTGCGGGGGGGAGGATGACCCCCCAATCCCTTTTGGGCTTTATTTCCATCTTTTTGTTTATTTTTGGGCGCTATGCATTTATTTGGGCGTTATTTCCAAGTCGATTTGGGCGCTATTTCCTTGGTCGTTATTGCCTAACGCCATATGGAATAGCATATTGGGTAAATGGCCTCCACGGTTATGCTGGCAAGTACGTATTCTTTTATTGAAATTTTCTATGACCGTTTCTCATAAATGTGGCTGAATTTCATTAATAGGCACATCTCCCAATTTCCTCTTTCAAGGCGTTGGTGGTCGTGGGCTTGTTTGAATAGACCTTTGACTTCAAAAAAACCCCAAAGAAAAAAGTCAAATTGCGTTAAATCCATCTAGATGGCCAATTCTGATCGCAAGAACGGCCGATTAAACGATTAGGAAATGACTTATGCGGTAATTGAATTGTTTCCCTGTCTGTATGGCATGTGGCACCGTCTTGTTGCAACCACATGTTGGTCACATCCATACCTTGTAATTTAGGCACTAAAAACTGGGCTATCATGTCACGATAACGATAATTGTTACTGCCTGACCAGCCGCATTTTCGAAGAAGAATGGTCCGACAAAGACTCCAACCAAAAATCCGCAGTAAAAAGTCACGCGTTGTGGATGTGGGTTTTCTGAACCCCAAGTGTGCCAATTTTGACGATTGGCGAAGCCATCAAGATGAAAATGAGCTTCATCACTACTGAAGATGATTTTATTCGAAAATCCAAAACCCATTCAACGAACTCTCTTTCGCACTGCATGGTCAGTAGTAAGCATGAAGTTTCAAGTCTTTCGTGAGAATTTCCTGTAGAGAGCTTCTCGAAATGCCCATCCCAATTCTTGACTACGCTGCCGAATTGATGACATTGATGTTCCTGTACTGTCAGCAATACTCTTGCTTTGATGTCTTCTGTTAAGTGACTTGTGACAGAACTGAGGACAGTGAGGACACCTACAGTGTTTAAGATCACTAATTGAAGCAGTCTCCCTGAATTTTTCAATTATTCTTTACACAGTTGATAGTTTTAGATCACTATGACGACCATATTTTGTTCAAAAATTGCGGACTGTATATGACCAATCTTCATTAGGTACATATTTTTAAAATATTTCTCAACAATGAAAATGCGTCGTCAGCTGTCAGCTGTCACATTGTTATCTTTTTTCCGTTTTTTTCCGTACTAGTAAATGGCGCAAAATTCAAATTTTGTGTGATATTACGATTATTTAAAAAAAAAAAAATTTGTCGAATCGGGCCAGTCGTTCTTAAGTGATGCGATGACCAACGAACATCATTCCATTTATATGTACATGTTAATATAGATTATTGAGCCCAAAAAATTAATTTTTTCCAGATTAATAAATCACCAATCAAATTTTCTCCGCAACAATTGATTTCATGATCAGTATCTTATTCGCTGCGTATACCTGCGAGCTTAGGCGAATATCTGTTAAGGTGCTAGTACACGGCACGGCATGTAGCAAGACACATACGTATGTAGCTCTGACGTGAACAGAGAGTATGAACATCAGAGATATCTTGTACACGGCATGTAGCCATTGGGACCATACGCTGACGTAAAAATGCCGTGTGCTAGCAACTTTCTATATAAAGATCTCTTCTAAACGGCTTTTAAATTACTGGAAAATCTCAACTACATTTATTAAGAAATCCATAATTGCGTCACTATCATCATTGTCTATCATATTCAAACCACTACACTAGTGATTTAGTATTTACGTCTATACATATATCTACTAAATATCGGGTAGGTATTCCCTTTAACGGTTTCATCTTTAACTTTGAACGCACCTACTACTAGCTAGCTAATAAATACCGCAACCACATTGTGCGTGGGTCTTCTGTTATGACTATGCAAATTAGAGTTCAAATCCACACTCCATAGCAATAAACAATAAGTCTAAAAAAAAAGAAGCCAAAACATAGAAATATTATTCTCATTCAAAGTGACGCTTCCCCTTGGTTTTATAAAGCGCTTCATTTAACTCACTCATTGCGGGTCATTACACTCAATTCATTTGCGTGATTTTTACGGCTGTGCTATACCCAAAAAGGTGCACAAGCCAGCCCTTTTGTTTGCAAAGTCGTCAGAAACCGGAAAGCGTATATCTTCGACCCGGCTACGCCATCAATTACAACATTTACCATAAATCAACTTTAATAGACTCTCTTGTAGAATTTATCATATCTGAGAGCCGGTTTGAAAAAGACGACAGAAGACAGACCCGCACCAGAGCATACGGAGGAAATATAAAAAATAAAAGAAATGAAAAAGGATCCATAGAGCAGCATATAAATTTTGCAAACCGCTCAAAATTAAGGTAGGATTGGACGAACAACGTACGGACGGGCATTCTATCGAAACAGGAAGCATGCATTATAGCTACGAGTCCTTAAAATGCGAGACAATAAAAAAAAAGTATACCAACGAACGCTAAATTGTTGCGGTTTGTTGAGTACGATTTTCGGATGATATACTGCTGCTCGTGAGAGATGGACTGCCTCATTGTTATCCTTGGTGGCGGTCACCATTGTGTGGCTCCAAAAAGTCCTTGTTTCCCTTTTTTGCGCCTTTCATTCGCCCCCCCCCTAAAGGATAATGACCACAAACAGACGGCTATGGTGGTGAACATAAATTATACCAGAGGTAGGATTTATCATCCTGCCCTTGATAAATCATATAACTGACCCTTGTACGTTATATTATTATGGTGGCGCGTTACATGGTTATAGGTTTAACTGTGCCTATTATATATGCGGAGCTAGGTCGGAAAGACTGCAAAAATTATAATTTCTCAAGATCATGTAGAAGATGCGAAGTAGTTTGACAACGGAAGTTACAATCCTTTGGGGGAAGAGTTCACCGATATTATGAAATGAATTTCAATTGTAACGTATCTTGGGGCTTAGGTATTCGACATTATCGGACCGTTAAATTAGATAAAGCTCAATGGCAGAAGGTATATAAGCCCATAATTTGAGCATCGCTGGAGAGTTGATTGACATTTTTCAAAGTGCGAGAGGGTACGGTTTCAGAGGCAACCTGTTAAGTGGAATTTATTACGGTCGCAAATGATTTGGACCGTCATCAAAGGTTTAGTATCGCCTCTTTTGGGGGTAAACATAAGCGTTGTTGTCGCACGTATTTAACTTTATTTTGGCAGACTATTTAATGGGTCGTCATTATTTCAGTCATAAAGTGCTCCTGACCACACAAGTGACATAATGTACGGTTGGTAGTGCGTCGTTAAGCAACAAAGCCCAAAAAGTGGTATCAGGTTTAATAACAGCTGTATTATGGCTGCATGGCGGTTCGTGAATAGGCGCCATTAAAGAGAGGCGTCTTGTTTAATGGTCCGGTTCTTGTTCTTGAAGAGGACCGCTCTATAATGTGTATATAGGTATATGATAATGAGGGTGATTTAAAATTCGCTCAATGCTACAATACGGGACTATTTATATTGTTAGATTCTCTGTACCTGACAACGAAAAGTTGACTTACTTTGTAAGTCAGTCGAATAGCATTGCAAACAAATGGGGACCATAGGTAGCATGAATTATATCAACGCATCATCAATCAGATCAAGAAGAGCTACATTATTCCGACGAGAGGTTGCTAAATCAGAAAACACTCAATTAATTAAAAATGACAGTATGTTAAGAAAGAGAGAAAAATGTATTCTAAGGTGTTTTTTTTAGACTCAATGTCATATCTATAGGCTTTACTTTGGTGAACTCAAATTTTGAGTCAAACAACTTAGCAATCCCTAATTTCCATGGTAGTTTCGAAATACATATACCTATTAGGGTGGGTCATCGATGTATGAAAACATTTTTTTTATTTTTGTTTTTTGTATTGGAATAGTGATAAAAGTTTGACCCATATCCAAGGGATTCTAAAAAGCAAAACGAATATTTTTTAAAAACCTTTCTTCTACCCGCGCATTGATTTTGAAAATTGGTGTTTTTTTGAAAACTTTTTTACTATCAAGGCTTTTACTTCTCCAGTTAGCACAGTCTTTGGCTATCTATTTTCAGTTGCGTACTCGAAGTTGGTTGATATCCCCTTCTACTTGTGCGCGCCACCTAAGGCGAGGTCTTCCTCTACTGCGCTGTCTCTTTGTTACATGTCCCAGCCATCAAGAACTGATGTGCAATTCTCCTCCAAAGACCGTCAACGTAGACGGAACCGAAAATATAAAGTATAATCTTTCTCTCGAAGCGACCGAGGATAGCTTCATCCGCTTTACATAGAGTACAAGCTTCAGCGTCATAAAGCAGGATTGTAATAATAAAGGTCTTATATACGAGTAGAATCTCTTTAGTTCTTCGGAATAGGGCTCTATTACGCAATTTATTCTCAGCTCAAAGAAATAACAGAGGTTATTCATCGTTAAACTTCTTTTGAGACGTTGTTATCAGAGCTGATAGAACAAATTCACTCACTACCTCAAAGTTATAGCTGTCAATTGTAAGGTTTTGTCCGATCTGTCGATGCCAGGTGCCCCTTCTTTATAACAGCATATATATGTACTTGGTTTTGCTCTCGTTGACCGCTAAACCATTTTAGCCGCCTCCGTTTCTGTACTAGCTAACGTACTAGTGACTGCTCACTGTGTTGTACTAATAATAATTGGATAGACTTTTGAAAGATCGTGCCTTTTGCGTTGGCCTGTGAGACGTGTGTCTCGGAAAATTCTTTCAAGTATATTATGATGTTGAAGAAGTCGCATGGCAGCGCGTCAACTTATCTAAATCCTCTTTGGCATCAAAGATTTAAGTAGGGTCGTTATCCACCTTGAGCAGGGAGCTTTCTGCGTCATCACCCTACCCAAACGATCAAGTTTTGCAGGGATACCAAAACTATACATGGCAGGCTCTGTATAGCTCGTCTCTATATTGATGAAAAGGTGGTATCGAATTGGACTTCTTGGGTTTTTCCAGGATCTCCTTAAGTGTGAACATTTGATCGACGGTAGACTTTATTGGCCTAAAACCACACTGATAGGGACAAATCAGATCGCCGCGCCGTCTATATTGAATGGTACGTTCTACCTAACAGCGGGATTCTGGTCTTCGTCTACAAAAATAGTTTTCCACATTCTCATCACCGACCGTGATTCCATTACAAGGTTTCCCTGGGTATTTCTATAGGATCCTGTACGGGATTTTTTGCCCTGGGACGTTCTTTTTATGTTTTGGTAAGACTTCCGACATTGTTTCTGAAATAGCATCTCACAATATCTTCAAACGTAGGCTTTCTTGCTCTTTCTTTTTCTTCCTGAGGATCCGATGTTGATCCCGTTTCTTTTGCTCGTATAGAGATTGGGAGTAGCTCTAGACCTCTTTCGCCCCGCGCGCCGTTTTATACGCCTCTTGTTTTGATCCGATTGCTAATATTGTGTTGTCACTGGATGTCTTATGCCAGACTTGCCAACTGTACTACCAAATATGTTCTCCTTGCCTATTCTACAAACTTCCTAGCAATATTATAACCTTGATTTTCTGGTATTGCTCGAATTTTTTTTCGAGGAGTTCTTATAGACACTTTTGGTAGCGTGGTCCTTTTCTTTAGTGGCGGTACGAGCGCATATGAAGCTGATGTTCGCGAGTTAAGTCGTTCACTAACGTGACGATATCTCTAGACTTTTTGCTTCAGTTTGCCGTGTTTGACAAACCCGCATCCAAATACACGTTCGTATGCTAGTTACCAGTTTAGTGCACGAATTCATGTTGAGATACGCAGATTATTGTCCTTATTTCGATTTGCAGGTTCGTTAATAGTAATAAAATTCTATGAATGCTTATATTTTTAACGCAAGGTACGTTTTAATTTATTTGGCTAACAATTCTTGGATTGTAATAAAATCAACTTATTTGAGTCAAATTTCACAAAATATCTTCATATTCAAATGAAATGCGCGGGTAGACCGACAAGAAAAAAAAATGTTTAAAAATATGTAGGTACACTCAGAGAAAAATCGCAAGCTAAAATCAAGTATGCTCAAGCTTGATTTTAGATTTTTTCATTCTTACGTGCTAAATCTTAATATGACACCAATTGTTGTTGAAATAAGCCGAAACAATCTTAAAAGAGGACATTGAAACACAAATGAGCTCGCAAAATCTTGAGTTACTCACCCCTATTGTCGTCGTCGTCTGTCGCAAACGACTGGCGACGTTTGTCGTGTCGAGTCGTTTGGAATTTGGTATTGCGTAACTGAACCGACTCGACTCTCTGAACTCTCACATCCTACATACATTCCACAAACTATGACACATTAGTAATGTGCAAAAAGTAATTATTCGGTATTTAGTATTCGATACTTGAAATGAGTATCGATACCGAATACTACTCAAAATAAGTATTCGATACTGATACTCATTTGCTCACTACTAACATGCAGCACTAACTCTATCCAAACAATCAACATCAGTATTTAAAATACACATGCATAATGTTGCCTGATGCAAATACAAAGCAACATACACAACACACCCAGCAAACCTCGCCCCCCTCATTCATTATGGCTCGCAGTCAGATACTCACATGATCTTCCATTCTCTTCCAATGTACTTGATATTGATACTCATACAGTTCCAATTTGATTACTTTTCTCCACACATATTCTGGTATTCGATTCGATGCAGACTCAGTTATCAATACTCTGCTTAGGTACTTTGATTACTTTGATTACTTGACTACTGATTCCTGTGATAATGTGGTTTAAAATATGTGTGGAGAAAAGTAATCAAATTGGAACTGTATGAGTATCATGTACATTGAAAGAGAATGGAAGATCATGTGAGTATGTCACTGCGAGACATAATGAACGAGGGAGACGAGGTTTGCTGGGTGTCTTGTGTATGTTGCTTTGTATTTGCATCAGGCAACATTATGCATGTGTATTTTAATGTTGATTGTTTGGATAGAGTTAGTTAGAGTTTGCAAATACAAAGCAACATACTCATACAGTTCCAATTTGATTACTTTTCTCCACACATATTTTAAACCACATTATCACAGGAATCAGTAGTCAAGTATTCAACAAAGTAATCAAAGTACCTAAGCAGAGTATTGATTACTGAGTCTGCATCGAATACCAGGACTCGTTGTGTTCTTTATGCAAGCATTCAAGTAATTATGTATATTTAACTGATCTTGAATACCTACTTTTAAGAAACAAGATTCAACGAATTTATTTATTAATGATTACTGAGTTTACTTATTTGGAGGTGAGTAGATTTGAGTACATTTCATTTGTGAATATGTAGATACAAACAATTAATAGGTTTAACAATCGCGGATAGATGCGAATGTGTATAAAAGAAAAAGAAGTAGCACCTGGTTGAATTTTACGGTGGAAGGAGAAGGGAAAGCTAAGTGTGATATTTGTAAAAGTAGGTATATAGCCCTACATGTATACCTATAGCCTATGTACGTTTGACTGCGAGACAAAGTACTAGATATCGAATACCAAATACCGAATACTGAATTTGAAGTAATCAGTACTCATTCGTTACTCAAAAGTAATCAAATTGCACACCACTATGACACATTGGATTTGACATAACAGTCGACGAATTTATATTTGGTCTGGTGTTTTGTTTGTGACTTGGTTAATTATTTAATAAAACAAATCAAAAATTAATAGTGTGGCATGTTTTTTGAAAGCAATGTCGAAGAAGAAAACCAGAAAAAAGAGCTGGTAAAGTTAAGGAAGGAAATTCGAACCAAATCCAATCCATTGGATTTGCCCGACATTAAGTGGGTGGTAGAAATAATTTAAATTGCATATCTACATTGTGTTAATAACAATAATTTTCAGATTTTAAATGTATTTTAGACTATCGAAGTCGAAGGTGGTCCAAGACAATTCACAGATAAGGATATGCCGATTAAAATCACTTGTTGTTAGTCCCTTTTCTCCATTTCTTTCACTAAATGTTGAAATTGTCTTTTATTTGTGATTTTCATTTTAAAGAATGTAACTATCTTTTCGATAGTTAAATATTAAATACACAAACTTTTCTTTAACACTTGATCACGCAGTTGTTAAAGCTTAATGTAAACTATATCAGTTGCAGCTCTTTTTATACCCCTGTGGCACATCCGCAGGGATACAAAAAACGATACCCAGGTACTGCATCCTTCCGCTTTTTGTGTTTTTCATCATATTAATATTTTATTGCCTTAATTAGGGTCGTCGTGTAATAACTTATTACTTGTGCGCCTTGATTTATATGGTCCAAGACAATTCAGAAATAAGGCTATGTCGTCCCATTGCCGATTAACATCACTTTTGTTAGGCCTTCGTGAATGATTTTGCCAAAGGAATATTTTTCTGCATTTCGCTCACTAAATGTAGAAATTGCCTTTTATTTGTTATCTCCATTCAGCAAAATAACTATAATTGTCTTTTTGTTAACTAAAAATTAGTACACATACTTTTTTTAACACATTTATCACACAGTCGTCCGCAAGATAGTCGACGACAGAAATGTATCATTTCCACGACAAACGTCGTCACCAAACGCCTCACGCAATACCGGAGATCGTCGTCGAAAAACACAATCGACATTTTTTGACATTTCAGACGCCATTTGTCGATCGTCGCCACGACAAAAGTCGTTTATTTTCAGTCGCCAATACCAAACAGTCGTGTCGCTTTTTTTTAGAGTCGTAAACGACGACGACAATAGGGTTGACTTTTTTTGTTCTTGAAATAAGCCGAAACAATCTTATTTCAAGCTTGTTCATGATTGAAACAAGCGCAACAATACTTAAAGTGCATGCGCATGTACTTTATTTTGATTTCTATTCGTTCCTAAAATTCACACTCACTTACTGAGTGAATTCTCATAAGGCAACATTGAAAATTTAATATTATTACCTATGTTATCTACTGATGTGAAATGTGAATGAATGATGTGATGATATAGGAACCACATTCTTAAATCAATCCCGAAACAGGATTGAAGTAAGATTTGTTGGTCTTGATTTAAGAATTTTCGAGCTTAAATCAATCCCGAAATAGGATTGAAGTAAGATTTTTTGGTCTTGAAAAAACGAGCTCAAAATAAGAATTTCGTACTTGAAATAAGATTTTCCGAGATTACCATACTTTCGTCAACGAACGAGCTTGATCTGACACTGATATTCTTGATTTTAGCTCGTTTTTCCTTTGAGTGTACACGCATTTTAAAGCTTGGGGTCTCATTTTGGTAGCAAAACGATCGGACGAAATTTAATTTTTCGACCCACCCTAATACCTATGTCTGCCGGAATTGAACTGTGTAAATTACTTAAACGAGTTTCATGATGAATAAGTGGTTTAGTTCAAAATAGCTACAAGCTTAATTTTAAACGAGGTGGTTGTAAACAAGTTATTGTTCTATCAAATAAGCACAGATAAAAAAATTAAAATTCGTTAAAATTCGGATTGTACCCTTATTTGAGATCGCTTCCTGGCGTTATTCTTCCAGGAGTAACATCTATATCTTCAAGCCAGTCGCATTGCAGTTGAAGCGTTATAGGTTCGCTATTTGAAGTAAAGTGGGTCGCTCGAAACTTTCTCTACAACTGCGAGTTTCTTTTGTTAATTGATTTTTATTTAAATCATTTGAACGCAGTCAGTACGAATGAATTGTTCGGCTATAGCTGGAAAGGTATCGATTATTTATATATTTTCCAGAATATTGTTCTGGATAAATAATTGTGAAAGTTCGTATTATTTGAAAATGTTTTTCAAAAGTTGTTGGATAGATAGGTAGTGAATATGGCCTTATGAGGAAAAAAAATTGGCATCTCATCGGACCCTACATGCAGACCCTGTGTCTTGAGAGTGACGAATCCTCTCTTCATATGGAATATCCAGCTGTTTTTCGTCTCAGAATGATATCCTTGGAGTAGAAACTTTATTTCAGCAAATTTTTGTGGCATGCCACCCACACCTAGAAAAGATCCTTGTGTTTCTAACTATCTCCGGTGTAAAAAGATAACTGTAGAACCTCACCAGGGGAGGCACAATAAGCTGTCTCTTAAAAAGGCCGCAGTTCCAGAGCCCCATGTAGGCTTTCCCGATATAATCAGATCTGTCTATCTAGGTTAGGTAGGCAGGTTAGGTGTGCTGGTTGTAAAAAATAAGTGCAGTTTATTACCACAACTGATTTGACCTGGGTTGTTGAAATTTGATGAAGAGAAAAGTCTAAATCCAACCTGTGGAATTCAAGAAAGTTTATAAATTCTTCGAGTCTTCCTCAAGACAGTCGAATAAGGGTGCTTCCCAGATCTTTTTGAGCTCTGGCTAGTGCCATATAGGCGCATGAATAGTGAATGAGAATTAAATATTTCCCGTTGCGTCATAAAAAACAGCGGCAGTGTTTACAAATATAACATCCTATGGGGAATAATCTATCACCCCTACTGTGAGTGTCGATAGTTGATCGTTGATCGACAACTGACGATCGATAGACAACTGCGATTGTCGATTGCGATTGATATTTGTCGATTTGACAGTCGCTTGTAGTCGATTACAAATGTCTGGTCGATCCTTTTTCTTGGAAGTGAAAAAATGTTGTGCGTACGAATAGCTAAAATCAATCGAAGCAATCGACAATTGTCGTGACGATCGTTGATCGACAATTACAATAAGGGCCTATATTTTATACTTAACTCTTATACTTATGCTAGGTTTCCACTTGTCGATTTGAAATTGACAATTGACGTATTTTTATACCAATTAAAATATTGGCATGTATGGAAATAGCGAAAAATTGCTTGTCAATGAATTGACAAACAGCGCTTGCCAATAAACTGACAAAGAATTTGAATGACAAGTGTGGAAATAGCTGAATTGACAAACAAAATGACACTTTGTCTATAATTGACAGTGAAAATTAATTGGCATCAAGTTCATAAGTTTGTCAATCAAAAGGCACATTTTTATATACAAGGAAGGTCAATCTTTTTACAGGGCCCACCCCTTTTCGCATGAATGTTTCTTTTTTTTATGAATGATGGTTTAAGCCTTTGAAAAATAAATTCGAAGTCATAGTTCTATAGGTATTCATTCCATACGCATTTTGCGTATTTTGCAAATTTTCGGCTTTCTTCGTCTTCTGCCTACACAGCTTCAACTCAGATTCGACACAAAAACCGAGAGCGATTCATTTTTGTTTCAAAATTGTTTAATTTAATTTTATATTTTACAAAAGAAAATGTTACTTGTTTTATTTACGCGACGGACGCCCCAATTCACAATTGACAAAGAGATGACAATTCCAAATTGGCAGCGCAAGTGGAAATAGCTTTCAGTGAATTGACAAATATACTTGTCAAAATTTCATTGTCAATGAACTGACAAACGATTTTTTGCCAATAATTGACATAAGTGGAAATCAACTGACGGTGCGGTGTCGTTCAATGACATAAACGAGAGCTGTCAAACTTTGTCAATCAACCGACATGTCGAAACCCACCTTTAACCTTTAAACGTCAACTTTATATAACCATTATTTTAATTTTGAAATAAACCTCATTGAATTCGGACTGAATTTGTCTTTTTGTCCTTGGAGTTCTGTAAGGCAGGGGGTAGTTAGGGTGTTGATTTTCCCTTGTAGCAGAGGTGGCACGCTGGTGGTCGCACGGCGGCAGCTCGTCGGTTGGGGGGGATCTTTCTGCCACTTACCTACCTACAAAATAAAATCGTGCCACATTCTTAAATTGTTCGTTTGAAACACGATCGTATAGGTGTTGTTTTGATTGCTCACCGTGAAAAGATATTGTCATCTTTAGGGGATGACAAGACTGATAGGAACATTTAATTTATGAGAGAGGAAACGAAAGACTGAAAAGAGTTAGAAGAAAAAGAGTTGATGTCAGCTGTTGGTGACATATAAGGAAGGTGATCGTTCTGGATAGATACGACACGCGACCTTCAGGCTAGCCCACCCTATTGCATGACCGAAGTCAAGACTCCTTGACTATCATGCGCCTGTATACTTTTGATGATAGTCCCTAATAATACGCTACATAGATGCTCACACTTAGGTACCCATTAATAGTTGCTCACTCTTATCACCCTTTTATCGCCAATAGAAATCAATTAATCCATAATGAGAAATTCGTTATTTTCAAAATTCATTATAATCATTTATTAAATTAAGTATGAGTATAGTTAACGGGTTCATTGGTCAATATCCATGCCCGAAATTCATTTAAAAAGAGAACTTAAAATTGAGTTTAAGAGAAACATTCATAGGTATGTAGAATGTACATACAAGTGTGTGATAACACAAACAAAATTTAGAGAAATCGAGGCTTATTGCAATATTATAAATATAAGAATAGGTAAATCAATTGATAGTGTAGGTGTATGAATCTAATTATGTATGTTCATGTTCATAGGTTAATCTAATAGGTAATAAGCTTAGGGTATAAGTAAATTCAATGTTTAGATAGTTGTAGTTAGCGAATATTTAGGTAATTTCAATGCAAATTTGTGATCTTAGCTTAGTATAATCAAATTCAATAGATCAATGTTGTAAATGAATATCGTACGTAAATTGTGTACGTTTGTTAAATTATAACTTCATAGATTATAATTTGTGTACGTTTAGCAAGTTTATATGTATGATCTTACTGAGTGCAGAAGGCACACGTATAGGATTTTTAAATTTTTACTTAGGATTTCTTTTGTTTATCATTCACTTTTATAGTTATATTGAAATGCATGAATATTTATATACTTTTAATCGGTAATTTAGAATGGCCAAATGACTTACGTTTTTTTTTTATTTTGTTGCTGGATGTTTAATTAATTTCGCAGCTTTGTAGATGATCGAAGACTTGTTTGATTAATTATTACGTTGACTGCAGATTCGTTGTGCGCACATCGGTTCTGAAGGTCACTGTTGGTACTGTTGGAATAATCAAAATTATGATAGGAGCAATGTAAAAAAAATCACTTGGCGCTTCTTACCTCGAATTCATGCGTGTAGGAATGATTTAAATCTTATTACCTGTCTAGACCATGGATATTATATCAACTTACTAAATAAATAAGCTAATTATTTTACTTAACACTAAACTAAATTAAGATCACGATGATGCTGGGACGTCTGGGGGGGTATTTTTGTTCTCCTATTCTTTGGCTCCTGGTATGGCGAGCAATAGACTGGTGGATGGTCTTGTCTCTCAGATGGAGACGTGGGGGTGGGTGAAAATCCGGTGTATGATGCAATGCGATCGACTGCACGTGCTTTGGACGTGTGTTTCGCATGCAGGTACTCTGATGGACACGATGGCTATGCGCTTAGGTGCTTTTGGGGTGTACTGTTTGCAGATATTGCCTCTGTGAGAGCACTTATTATGGCAAGTAAGTACACGTGGTGAAATCAAATGCTTTTCTGGCTTCTAGGTGGTTTGCTTGGGTGAACGGGCAATTCTTCTTTTTATATTATTAGGCACTAGGCCAATGTAAAAACAATATATATATATATATATGTATAAGATAAATTGCCTCGTTCCTTTCCACGTGGGATTGTGTGGTCACAATTTATGCGTAAAAATTACACGTGTAATCCGCCTATTTTAAAGCGATGGAAAGATGTCACAATATGTACTGATTAGGTTAAATAATAATCACTCTTACCTCCAATAAAATTTATAAAGATTTAGATTTTTGTCTTATAAAGACTGGTCCAGGCTCTCTTAACTAGATTATGTTTAGTTTTGAAGATGCTTGGTAGCTGTGTCACTTTCGTGATCGATGTATGATTGGATGCAGTATTTAACACTTGTGATTGAAAATAGTATTTCTTTTTTTCTTTATTTTAAAACTAAAGGATAAAACAAATTGTTAATATCGAAATTAAAATAGGGATTAAGCACGCGGTTTTACCTATAATTTTCGACGATGGATGCACGGACTGTCACTTGATATTTCACCAGCCAAAAAAAGAAAAAAAAAAAGGCCACCCACTGGGGTTGCACAGATTATATACCCGTGGCTTGGGGCGAAGTAAGGTGAATAAATGGCTAAAGTGTGGTGTCTATTTTGAAGTGAATTTGCACAGCGGCTTAAGCATTACCATCAGTGCGCGGAAATTCTTTATAGCACGTCAATACTGACGTCAAGAATGCATACAATAAAATAAGGATCAGCAATTATTTTCAAGGCGATCGCTACAATACATGCCTTTTTGGATCACTCAAGGGGTATCAAAAGACATGAAAAATCAATGACTTGAAAGAATTGCTCTAGTGCACAATCGACCCATGACCCTGTTGAACTAAGTCATAATTGTTCATTTATTTCTGTATGTCCTTAGCATGGTATACGCCTTTTAACTTGCCATGCCTATCTTCAATTTCATACATTGACCTACCTATCCGTTTTACGATTCTCCCTTTAACGAACTTCGGGCATAATTTGGAACTTAATTTCTTTGAGGCATTGCTAAGCACAAAGTTTCTGTAATAAATTTCATCGCCTGGCTTAAATTGTCTAACCGAACACCTCAAGTTATACGACTTTTCATTGCGCAATGTAGCTTTCTTTAGATTCTCCTTAACCTTTTCGCGTATTAGGAGTAATCGGCTAGAAGTCGGTAGATAATCAATCTCGTTATCTTGTAAAGCATTAAGTGCTCTAGCAATCTTATATTGACTTGCATGTGTGATCATATTGTGACCAAACACAACAAAATATGGGGACATGCCTGTAGATTGGTGTATGGCGGTACATAGCGATTGCTGGATCTCAGATAAGTAAGTATCCCATTCCCGTTGATCCTCGTTGATATACGATCTTATAGCCGTCAATATGGATCTATTGACTCGTTCCGAAGAATTAGCTTGGGGAGAGTATACCGCGTTTTTGCTATGAAACGTGCCATATTTATTTAAAAACTTTTCGAATTCCTTCGACACAAATTGTTTCCCATTATCGCTGTGAACGGTTTCTGGTACTCCAAATTTGTGGAAGATTTCTCTTTCTAAAAACTGTATCACTGTTTTTGAGGTTGCGACCCGCATTGCCTTTAAAAAGACAAATTTTGAAAATTCATCTAGGACTACGAAAAGAAATAGGTTACCCTTCTTTGAACGGACGTACGGTCCCAGAAAATCTACGTAGATCTTTTGAAAAGGGCGATCTATCTCCTGTTTTACACCCATAGGTGGTCTTAAAATTTGATTCGGTGCTTTGTTCTGCTTGCACTCTTCGCAACTGCGGATAAAGTTTCTGACCTCAATTGTAATGTTGGGCCAATAGAAGTGCTGTCGAATTCTATCTATTGTTTTTCTTATCCCTCCATGTGAACAGTTAGGTGGTATATGGGCTTTTTGGATTACTAGGTTGGTAAGGCTGGATGGTAGCCACAAACTCCACTGATGTTCATCAGAGATCGAGTGAAAATCTAATGGATACATCCGCTTATAAACTCTTTGGTTCTCAATTTTAAGGTCTGGCAAATTAGCCTGGTTATTTGACACTCTCGACAAGAGATCGAGATAATCTTTCGATTTGAATTCAGGTGAGTCTAAATCAATAGTGACGAGATCATTGGAGTTCAGCGAGATCTGCTCAAGGTGTACGCGAGACAGCACATCGGGCACAGTATTCTGCGATCCTTTGCGATGCTCTATATTGAAGGAGAAACCTTGTAACTTTAGGGACCAACGAGCCAGCCTTCCGCTTAGGTCCTTAAGTCCCATAAGCCATTTCAGACTGGCGTGGTCCGTCACAATCGTGAAGGACATTCCTTCAATATAGGGCCTAAACTTCGCAACTGCTCGGACTGCTGCGTAACACTCTTGCTCCGTCACGCTGTATTTTCTTTGGCAAGCGTTGAGCTTTTCTGAAAAGAATGCAATCGGCTTTTCGTTTTCTTCTTCGTCGATTTGGTACAAAACGCCACCAATTCCGGCTGAAGACGCGTCACATTGTATGACAAAGGGCTGGGAAAATTCTGGGTTACTCAATAATGGGGCTGAAATTAAAGCTGTTTTCAGGGCTTGAAATGAACTAACTGCTTCCGATGACATTGAAAACGTCTTTGCCTTTTTGAGGGTATCGGTCAAAGGTGTAGCAATGGATGCGAAGTTCCTGATAAATCTGCGATACCATCCACAGAGTCCTAAGAATCTCCGCACTTGTTTCTGTGTTACAGGAATGGGAAAATCTTGTATCGCAGCTACTTTATCAGGATCGGGCTTAACATAACCCTGGCCGACAATGTACCCCAAATAACGCAATTCTTTAAAACAAAAATAGGATTTGTTGACATTAATAGTTAAATTTGCCTGTCTTAAGCATTTTGCAACCTCCTTTAATAATGAGATATGTTTTTCAAAGTCGAGTGAGATTATCAAAAGATCGTCGAGGTACACGAACACGCATTCTCTAAGTGTACCAGGGACCACCTTATCCATCAACCGACACATCCTTTGGGCTGCGTTACACAGTCCAAAGGGCATGACGGTGAACTGGTAAAGTGGCCTCCCTGGCACAGTGAATGCTGTCTTTTCCCTCGACTTCTCCTCCAGAGGGATTTGCCAAAACGCGTCCTTCAGATCCACACTACTAATGTAGTGTGTATCCTTCAGACGGCTTAGCAAACCCTCAATGTGTGGCAGTGGATATGCATCTCTCTTTGTTAACGAGTTCACTTTGCGGGAGTCAAGACACAGCCTGTTTTTCCCGGGTTTCCTAATAAGGACTATAGGCGAACTCCACGCGCTGTGACTTTCCTCGATAACTCCGAGAGATAGCATGCGATCCAGTTCTTCGTACACTAACTTTTGAATTGCGGGTGACACCGGATAATGGCGCTGCTTGACGGGTTCAGCATCATTGGTGTCAATTATGTGTTGTTCAACAGTGGTTTTACCCAGCCCAAGGGTTGTACAAGATGGAAAAGCAGAGATTGCGCAATTAAGTTGTCGTTCTTGTTCAATTGTCAGCTCATGCATTGGCGGTTTCGATTTGATACTCTCAGGCTCTCGCAAGTTAGAGTCGTTTGAAAGTGTAAACAATTCACTTATGATTTGCGGAGCGATTTTAAATTTTGACCAAAAATCAATGCCGAGATATAGTGGTTGTATTAGGCTTGGAACTAGATAGAAATCCATCTTTTCCGAAATACCATTGTACTCGACCAGAACATTTATCCGACCCACTATGCATTGATCTTTCCCACCGGCTGTCTTAACTGACCAATCGAACTTAACTATCGGAACCTCAAGCTCCTCTACAATCTGCATGCAACCATATCCTAGGCAGGATATCGAAGCACCACTGTCAAGCAGTCCTTTAAACTCTTTCTTTTCTATTAAAATATTTGCGTAAGGTCTTGTATCTAAGTTATCTTCAAAAAGCGATTCGTTTATCAGTTTTCGGTAGAGTTTAATTTTTCTGTTTCTTTTTCGGGCCTTTAATAATTTCAACGGAACGTTATGTTTGTGTACCAATTCGTCTAGGTTGAAAATTCGTTTTCGAATAGCATTATACTCAACTAGCCTTTGATGGTATGGTTTCATGTATTGTGGAATTTTATGTAGTTTATCTTCTCTTTCGGACGAGGCACTAGGAGTAGCTATTTGTAAAGGTAATTTTGTATCTGTGTAATCTGTTTTGTCATCGTATAGATCGGTATTAGTAGACGCATCAGTTTTTATTGCTCCGGATTGGTTTGAGTCGAACGGGAACTTCCGGAAAAGTTCTCGTTCGTCTTCAGGTTTTCCTTCGATGTGTTACATTTTGGACAGTCTAATACTGTAAAATTGTCTGTACCACAACGATAGCAGAACAGGTTATAGACAGGTGATCGACAATCCGTGAATATATGTCCAGACTTTTTGCAATTAAAACATATTATGGTACTGCTCATAGACTTGTTAGGGGGATGCAAAAAATTTGAACGATAATTATTGCTCTGAACTGCCGAAATGTTAGCAAACGGCTCTGACATAACTTCATTTTCGGTATCTTCGGAATAATGAACTTCATGTACAGCTCTTGCAGAATTGAAACGAGGATGTGAGCCATACCTAGATTGCAACATTTTCTCGGTACGCCTACACTCGTCTCGAAGCTGTTCAATAGAGTTAATTTGCATGGGGTATATAAAGTTCATTAATCTCGAGTTTATATTATTACGTATTATCCTGATAATATCGTGGTCTGATATTGGCTCTCTCAGTTGACTTCTGAAGTGAATGATGGATTTATAAAATTCATCGAAAGACTCGTTAGGCATTTGTCGGCGATCCATTAATTGTCTGAGAATTTCAAAGTCATTTTCATAGCCTTTAAATTGTTTCAGTAAGGCCGAACGCAACATTGACCAATCTCCTCTAGGATTTGTTCTGAGATACTGCCAGTACCAGTCCTGTGCTGATCCAGCAAGTAAATGATGGAAGTTACGTATGATTTCGTTCCAAGGGCAATTGTAGTTACTTTTGAGGATTTCTACGCGAAAAACGAAGTCTTCAATTGTCATTCCCTTATTGGTGTCGTCATACCTAATTCCCCAACGATCTAAATCAAATCGTCGGTTCGAAAATCGATGACCGTCATTATTAGAAAAGTGTCTATTTGAATTTGCATATTCATTGTTTACCGGCGCAGCACTTGCAGTTTCTCTCTGTCTTGGTCCAGCAAATCGAGAACTGGCAGACAAATTAACTGAGTTGGCCGATAAACTTTCTGACTGAGGTGTGTGTCTAATCTCTTGTTGCACATTATTATGGGCAAGATTACCATTTGCATTGGGCTGAGCATTGTGATGTAAAATGTCCCTCACGCTGCTCTCAACATTTTCTTTAATTAGATTGGGAAGATCCCGAAAAAGAGAATTTTGTAGATCTAATAAACTTGCATCAACTACGCTCTTAATGTGCGAGTGCAGGATACTGTTCGAAAGAGGTTGAGTATGCTCTGCTGTCCGAGCGGTACTCTGGACTGCATGAGTTCTTGGTAAACGATTATCAAACTCTGCCTCTCCGAGACCGAGACCAGCTGACGCTGATGCATTTTGGAATGTTGACATTATTGGAACGGTTGACATAGCAGTGGTGGTTGTAGACGTTGTCGTGACGAAACTAACTGAAGCATTTGTAAACAACACATTCAGTGATGATGCTGCACCAACCGCTGTCGTGGTTCCTAGACTCAACAATCGGTTAAAGCTTTCATTCATACTTCTATTCGACTGCATGTCATTGTTGTGTGATTGAAAGTTTCTTTGCAAATTTATGTTATCTCTCTGAGGAGAATGACGTACAGGCTCACTGTTTCTAAACGAGAGTGAAACAGCTGAGTTCCCCTTTCTTCCGCGAGTGATCATACCTACACCAGAATTATTTTGATCTTTGTTTGATGAACGTTTAGGAATTGCTCCATTGTTTTTGCTTCTGTTAAGACTCATGATTGGAAATTTTGTTTACGAATGAGTGGTAAAAGGAATTATGTAATATTAACTAATTATTTGTTTTGGTTTTTGTTAGGGCGAATTTGTTTTAATGGGTTTGGCGATGTACAGGTGATAATTGTTTGCAAAAAAAAATGAGTGTAATGTGTGAGTGTAGCAAATCAAAATAAAAAGAAAGACGGCGGCAATAGATATGCTATGGCATATATTACATTAGCATACATACGTGTGTTTATTTCGGAAAACATCTGAAAGGCATATATCTACCGCAACATATAATTTCGCTATAATGAAATTTAGCTAAATAAGGACTCGTAGATTAACTTCCTTCCAAAATAACTTTCCTTGCATGTCGACTCTATAATATGTACTTTCCTATAGTGTAACTACATTATGTGTACTAATGTACTAAACAAATGTGACTCCTACAGTACTCCTGAATTAAGGTCTGACATGAAGGGTTTTGGTTTATGAAATGAAATGTTTGATGTTTTGGTTTTGCAGCCGATTACAGAATCAAACGCATCTGTAATCGCAACGAGGTGAAAGGTGGTAAAAGCTGCTAGTTTTGAAAAGTCGTCATTGACAATGAGTTGCATAAGCGTTGGGACGAAAGAATGTTCCAAACTTATGACTGGTGAGTATTTGTCAAGACTGACACTCGTTGTTCCACGTTCTTGGGCGCCATTTTTGTAAGGCAGGGGGTAGTTAGGGTGTTGATTTTCCCTTGTAGCAGAGGTGGCACGCTGGTGGTCGCACGGCGGCAGCTCGTCGGTTGGGGGGGATCTTTCTGCCACTTACCTACCTACAAAATAAAATCGTGCCACATTCTTAAATTGTTCGTTTGAAACACGATCGTATAGGTGTTGTTTTGATTGCTCACCGTGAAAAGATATTGTCATCTTTAGGGGATGACAAGACTGATAGGAACATTTAATTTATGAGAGAGGAAACGAAAGACTGAAAAGAGTTAGAAGAAAAAGAGTTGATGTCAGCTGTTGGTGACATATAAGGAAGGTGATCGTTCTGGATAGATACGACACGCGACCTTCAGGCTAGCCCACCCTATTGCATGACCGAAGTCAAGACTCCTTGACTATCATGCGCCTGTATACTTTTGATGATAGTCCCTAATAATACGCTACATAGATGCTCACACTTAGGTACCCATTAATAGTTGCTCACTCTTATCACCCTTTTATCGCCAATAGAAATCAATTAATCCATAATGAGAAATTCGTTATTTTCAAAATTCATTATAATCATTTATTAAATTAAGTATGAGTATAGTTAACGGGTTCATTGGTCAATATCCATGCCCGAAATTCATTTAAAAAGAGAACTTAAAATTGAGTTTAAGAGAAACATTCATAGGTATGTAGAATGTACATACAAGTGTGTGATAACACAAACAAAATTTAGAGAAATCGAGGCTTATTGCAATATTATAAATATAAGAATAGGTAAATCAATTGATAGTGTAGGTGTATGAATCTAATTATGTATGTTCATGTTCATAGGTTAATCTAATAGGTAATAAGCTTAGGGTATAAGTAAATTCAATGTTTAGATAGTTGTAGTTAGCGAATATTTAGGTAATTTCAATGCAAATTTGTGATCTTAGCTTAGTATAATCAAATTCAATAGATCAATGTTGTAAATGAATATCGTACGTAAATTGTGTACGTTTGTTAAATTATAACTTCATAGATTATAATTTGTGTACGTTTAGCAAGTTTATATGTATGATCTTACTGAGTGCAGAAGGCACACGTATAGGATTTTTAAATTTTTACTTAGGATTTCTTTTGTTTATCATTCACTTTTATAGTTATATTGAAATGCATGAATATTTATATACTTTTAATCGGTAATTTAGAATGGCCAAATGACTTACGTTTTTTTTTTATTTTGTTGCTGGATGTTTAATTAATTTCGCAGCTTTGTAGATGATCGAAGACTTGTTTGATTAATTATTACGTTGACTGCAGATTCGTTGTGCGCACATCGGTTCTGAAGGTCACTGTTGGTACTGTTGGAATAATCAAAATTATGATAGGAGCAATGTAAAAAAAAATCACTTGGCGCTTCTTACCTCGAATTCATGCGTGTAGGAATGATTTAAATCTTATTACCTGTCTAGACCATGGATATTATATCAACTTACTAAATAAATAAGCTAATTATTTTACTTAACACTAAACTAAATTAAGATCACGATGATGCTGGGACGTCTGGGGGGGTATTTTTGTTCTCCTATTCTTTGGCTCCTGGTATGGCGAGCAATAGACTGGTGGATGGTCTTGTCTCTCAGATGGAGACGTGGGGGTGGGTGAAAATCCGGTGTATGATGCAATGCGATCGACTGCACGTGCTTTGGACGTGTGTTTCGCATGCAGGTACTCTGATGGACACGATGGCTATGCGCTTAGGTGCTTTTGGGGTGTACTGTTTGCAGATATTGCCTCTGTGAGAGCACTTATTATGGCAAGTAAGTACACGTGGTGAAATCAAATGCTTTTCTGGCTTCTAGGTGGTTTGCTTGGGTGAACGGGCAATTCTTCTTTTTATATTATTAGGCACTAGGCCAATGTAAAAACAATATATATATATATATATGTATAAGATAAATTGCCTCGTTCCTTTCCACGTGGGATTGTGTGGTCACAATTTATGCGTAAAAATTACACGTGTAATCCGCCTATTTTAAAGCGATGGAAAGATGTCACAATATGTACTGATTAGGTTAAATAATAATCACTCTTACCTCCAATAAAATTTATAAAGATTTAGATTTTTGTCTTATAAAGACTGGTCCAGGCTCTCTTAACTAGATTATGTTTAGTTTTGAAGATGCTTGGTAGCTGTGTCACTTTCGTGATCGATGTATGATTGGATGCAGTATTTAACACTTGTGATTGAAAATAGTATTTCTTTTTTTCTTTATTTTAAAACTAAAGGATAAAACAAATTGTTAATATCGAAATTAAAATAGGGATTAAGCACGCGGTTTTACCTATAATTTTCGACGATGGATGCACGGACTGTCACTTGATATTTCACCAGCCAAAAAAAGAAAAAAAAAAAGGCCACCCACTGGGGTTGCACAGATTATATACCCGTGGCTTGGGGCGAAGTAAGGTGAATAAATGGCTAAAGTGTGGTGTCTATTTTGAAGTGAATTTGCACAGCGGCTTAAGCATTACCATCAGTGCGCGGAAATTCTTTATAGCACGTCAATACTGACGTCAAGAATGCATACAATAAAATAAGGATCAGCAATTATTTTCAAGGCGATCGCTACAGTTCTCAACAATATTGCTATGCCCTGAAACCCAAACATGAACTTATCAAGCAGGGCTAGCCTATTTCAGCATTCTAGCACTAATTTTGAGGTTATATTGACTGAGGCGATAGCCCTGATGCAGAGTCACTCTAAATGAGTTTGTTTATCACTTGTGTGTAAGTAGCTGCGCCCGGGCCCGGCAGAACCCGAAAGTACCCCAAGGGGTAAAAAATTTAGGGATTCAGAAAATACACCCACACCTACTCCTCTACCGTACTAATATGTGTGAATCGTGTGTGGATCTGTGCAGATTCTTTAATTCAAGTCCGATTTTACCTATCCAATCTTATAGGGAATGGTAGCTGGGTACTAGGTACTACTAGGTACTAGGTACTTCAAAATATTTTGTGGAAAGTTTTTTGAATGGTTGCGAGAAGTTAGGCCTAGGGTGTCTACCGCCTGTTGCGCCACCTATTTATTTTTATTTTTTTAATTATAATCAACTGAAGATGGAAGGAGTTTTCTTGATAGAAAAAGCAGAATATTGGTATAACCGTGTAGAGTCTCACATACCCTTAATGTATTCTTAAATGCATAGAGTAAAAATATATGAAATCTTCTCATGATGTCAACCGTAAAGGGCCAGTGAAGCCTAAGCATGCATTCCATGGTTTGGTTGTTGTATAAGCTTTTTTTTTGAGCCGCCCCATACTATTGACCCATAAGAAATATAAAGACTTACCACGCAGTGGTTTTCGATCCCACAGAAAACCACTGCCCCCAGAATACAATTTCCCTATTCCAAAAAATACAAATGTAACCACAACTACCTATACCTACACACCTTTCCTTAAAGAAATCAAATGTCTTTTCAAACTCCCAAAACATGAGGATGATGCAAGTCCATAAATCAGCGGCCGTTCACCTGACATAAACTTTTCAACGGGTCATTCTCAGTGAATATCTCATTTAAAGCCACTTCCATTCCAATGTCTGTCATCTGCGGAGCAGTCAGCCGTGAAGTATACACATGGAGGCACTGTTTCTCATATCCTTACTGGATGTAAATTCTTGTTATTTGCTTTCCGGCCATCACCACCGCGTTGAATACCATTTCGTCGTCACCACCGCATTAAACCCCAACGGACACTGTAACTGCTTTCTTTTGAGCTCACACACTCACCGTGTAATGTAAACTAGGTCCTAGAGTTCTACCAAGGACCCAGCTCGTATATTTGCGTTAAGGCTGATAGGGAAATATTATTTCCGCAGCCCAACCATACATTTTGGAGAATAATAACCGCGAAAGTTCCGCCACTACTTCACCCGTGTATACCAACACTATTGTATGCGCTCAGTTGTAATGCATTTTGGTTTCCTGCTGTACGAATTTATTATCGCACACAAGGAACAAAGAAAACAGAAACAGGTCCTGTGTTTTCGAGGCAAAACGACTTCTCGTATAGAAGCAACTCTAAGCCCTGCGCCCATTTCAGTTTAGAGTATATATGATCTTGTTTCAAAGTTCCGTGATTTCTTTGGGCGCTTCGGACGCGTTCTGGCGATACGGATACTTTGAGGTTAATTTGTGTTTTTGGAAGCCACTTCAAGTAGGTGCTGTCTGGTGATTATTTTTGGGAATAACAACAGACAGTAACCAGAACCAGAGCACATGGGTAACTTAGTGTAACCAGTATGCGGAATAACAACTCGATGATGTTAACGTTATGCGACTAGACGTAATAACTTTGTGTAGGTTTATATAATAATTGTATAGTATTAATTCGGAATAGGTTTGTGTGAGTGGTGTGTTGAAGAAAGGTCTTTGAATAATCGTCGGGGAAATTTAAATGACAATCAAAGTGTTGCTGAAAAACGCTTTCAAGTTCTTTGAGACTCAGGAAAGTTTAGCTTAATTTAAAGTGGCAGATACCTGATTAGGAGGAAGTTAACAGAATATCTTTATGAACGGAATATCTTTTACTTATTTCTGGGGTATTTTGCTTAACTATCGAGAAATCAGAGCAATCGGATCGTATTGATATATGTGACTAAAGGACTGCAGACGACGTGTCTCCTAAATCGTCGTCCGAGGATTGTTTTTTTGTATATGTACGCCATTTGGACGATTTTGGGAAATCTTTTCTAAATCAGGTCAACAAATCCGTTCAATAGCTAAAATCTCATTTTTTGACCAGAAACCCGGTCAAAAATAGATTATGGTAACATAATAAAAATTACTAAAAATATAAAACAAAAGTTAACTAATATTAGCCGTTTTTTACATTATAAACATTAATCATTTCTAGAAAACGTTTTTATAATATGTGCATCTTGAGTTTGTGACCTTGTTTTAAGTCCTGAGACAGGTAGATTTTGAGTGAGTAGAAAGGAGAAAGGTAGACAGCATAGAAAATGCACAGAAAATCCACTTTCAGAAATGGTTCTGGCATGTGCTGACTGCTGAGCTGTGCTTTCGATACAAATCTTTATTGCGTTGAGAGAGTGATAGCGTTAAAATGCGTGATGTATGTTCGTAATGTATGGCAAAGTTTTATTCAAATTATAGAGATCTATCTTTATTTATAGTCAGTTGAGCAATATTATTTTTCCAGTCAAAAAAGCGTTATCCGGTTAAAAAAATCGGTTAGACCGGATTTCAAAAATTTCTCCGGTCAGAGTAAACAGGGTTATGGTTCTGGTACCTCCCATAAAAAACCCATACTATAGACCCATTCGTCGCTCTGTCTCTTGAAAAGACGATAGCGTCCGAGCGAATCGACCTAGGCGAATGGAATTTTGTGAGAGGACTTAATTTTTACCGCCGTCGAGTCGGTATTTAAAATGGGCTATTTCGGTCAAGTAGTTATGGTGCCTCCATGGGTGTGTAAATACTAACTCTCACGGAAAACATTTTGCATGACTTATATGCAGTGGAGGGTATCAAAGCATCGGCCAGGCCGATGATAACACTTTTACTTGTTTATACTCGCTTTCGCGTATAAAACGAGCTGATCATCTTATATCTCAGATGGACGCACAGATGATATGTCTAACTTCGAGTACCTGTGGATACTGCAAAAACCCCACCCAATTAAGCACTTAGAAAACGTATTACTTAAAAATTACCCACATTTTCCTAAAATCAACCGAGCGCCACCTTTGATATAGAATCTGCAAACTTCAATGCTGGTGGAATGTCGGCTGGGCACACAAATTTGAAAATAGATTTTCAGAATTCGCTATATATCTACTTATCTTTACAACCCGTTGTTATTATGCTTATTTATTCAGCATCATTTTAAAGGTCTATATCTCGATTTTCCATAAACATTTTGTACACCTGTTAGCAATAAATATTCTCAACTTGCTTTCCACTGGGCTGTAATCCTCGTTAACATTTTCAAAACATTTCAATTATTTATGAAATTTAAATATTTAGTGAAATTGAAGAATTTCTCTATTTTCTATGATACACTCTGTATCTAACAGATGTAGGCTCATAATTCAAAGTATCGAATAGAGACCATTATAAATAGATGATTAATATTCAATTCGGTGTCTTGTCGCCACCCTCAGACTATGAATTGCCTGACCTCTATGCATAGGTCAGTTCTAATGTCAACATAAATTAATCCACCTACCGACCAAGCTATATGTAGGTACACTTCGGTATTGACTACATAAATAGTGCCATTGCAGATAGTTCCCATTTAATTTATTGAATGAAATTAATTTATTATAGTTTTTTTTTTCTCTTCGTATTCAAATGATATTTATGCAGAAAATTTCTTTAGTTAACAATAATTTATAGGCCTACATTATTTGAAATTAATATTACAAAACCAAAACACAAAGCCAACCTATTTGGTGGCCACAGAATTAGTATACCTACCTATACTGTGGTGGCAGATAATCAATTTGAAATGCTTATGGTGGAAATTAAAAATTTAATTATAAGTAGGTTTAGGTGAGATTGGTTTTGAGTAATATTCAGGATATGTAATTTGAGGAAATCAAACTAATATAAAATTCTATTTCCCCAAATTTATTTTATTAAATTTAAAACATTAAATAATCGATTACACAAGTAGTTCATGGTAACGGCAAGTAGTTATCATATCGATTCTAGCATACGTGTCTACAAGTCACTACTTTCACAGAGTCATGTCATGGGAGGCGATCGCCTCCATCCTGCATTACCTGTAAGCGAGTCTATCATGACCTCCATATTCCGCAGTTAGTGATATTTTCATAACCTCTATCCTTCATTACCTAGGATGTAGTATATTCATGACTTACAAGTCCTGCATTACCGAGTAAGTGGTATTTTCATGACCTCTATCGTGCATTCATTACCTTTTTCTTCTTTGTCAGATGTTGCTACTATCCGATGGAGCCCGTTTGGTTTGTCTACACACAGCACAGTCACGCCACCGACACTCATGTTCACGAGAAACCCAAGTATCAATGGATGACCTAACCACAGGCAGACCCAGCGCAGGTTCAGGCTCTGAGAGAGCTCCTTCTGAACCCAGCCTGGCAAGCTCATCAGCAATCCTCTGGATACCAGTGTGACCTGGGACCCAAACAAGTTTCACTGTGTTTAGCCTTCCGACCAAGTTCAGAGAAAGCTTGAGTTTGAGCACTAACTTGGACGAGGTAAGAGGGTTAAGTTAGGATGTAGGAGATTCATGTGTTAATAAATAAATAGGTGGCGCAACAGGCGGTAGACACCCTAGGCCTAGCTTCTCGCAACCATTCCTTTGTGTGAGTTTCTATTTTTGGGGCGAATGGAAGGGACCTACAATTTTATACCGAGTCCGAACGGCTGATTTGAGAAGCTTTTTCAGGACAGTCATACTTTCGGATGTTTGTCAGACGTTCGCGAGAGGTGGCGCAGTAGAAAAAAACCTTAAGATGTAATTTGTGTTTTTCCGGGGATCGAACCTGGGATACCTCGCACAGTAGTCCAGCACACTAACCACACTATCCATGTGTTACAGAGTTAAAATTTCGGGTTACCACACAAACAAATTATTTATTTTTACTTAGAAGAACACTTTACTTCCGAGGGCAAAGCTAAACTGAATGAAAAATTATGTTTTTCCCGTACGTTAAGATCACGCTATCTTGATATGCTCTAATATACTCGATTCTCTTCTGCATTACTAGGCTAGGCATGCCCTTTATAATGCAGTTGCACTATACCTTTGTATAATAGGTTTAAGGAAAAGAAACGCCTGTTGGAACCCCTTACGACTATTTGGTCCTTTTAAACTTACACTTTAAATGAGAACACGAACCTTAAAAAAGTTAGCATGAAATGAAATGCGACATCGACAGAATTTCGATGATTTACATTATGTAATGACTTACCGGAAAAAAAATCACACGTTTGGATAATTTTTATACGCCTACTAGCACATAGGCCACATCACATCTGATATTTAACTTATTGTTTCTCAGCTTCTTGATGGAGTAGAAAGATAATAATAAGTTATAGCTCAAAATACTCGAGGAAGAATTGCCTATTAACAGTTAAATGCTTTTTTGTGTGGTTTGAGATTTATAGTCCGGGAGGCAGGGGTCCATTTTGAGCACCGTTTTTATGCCGATAGATTATTATCTTTACTCATTGATAGGCTTTAGTTGATAAGTAAAGTGAAGGTCAGCTGACGCACCCGCGGTGGGTGCGGTTGTGGGAGGGTGTGGAACTTGTCGAAAAAATTTTTTTTTCAACTCATTTTATGCCGACTGATTTTTTTTTAAATAAATTATTGACGTCATGTAGTGTTGAAAAAACATAGTCAGTCGTGTTGTGGAGGAGGGATTATACGTCAGCTGGTCGCATGAACTTGCAAAAAAATGAATAATAATACGGGGAATAAAGATATTCACTTCAAAAAAATTAGGGGAAAGCTGGATTTTTGCATGAACCTTCCTTTTGTGGTTCTAAACAATATCCCAAAAGTCCCCAGCGATACATGTGCCGCTAAAAATGTTACGCGGGGTCAAAGGTCATGAAAAACTGTTTTTCGTGAATATCTCGTTAACAGATAATTTTATCGAAAAATAGTGTATGTCGAATTTGTAGCTTAGGAAATTGCCTACAAAAAAGATCATATTATTTTTTTCATATTATTATTTTTATAAAAAAATAACGGTTTTTTTTTAAACAGTCCGATTGATTAGAGTACCCTTAATACAAATATGGAAAAAAAATTTGGCGTTCTCTTACCGTTTGGGCGTGGCACGCCCCCAAAGTTTCAAAAATACCATATCAAATAGTACCCGGACTATTATGAATATAATAGCAAGTTGAATGTAGTAGTAGTAACAATAGTTTACACCCCTTTTTTCAACCCCTTTAGGATGAATTTTGAAAAACGGCAAAATTAGCGTTTAATAAATTGTATTTAATGCATCAACAATCAACATACAAAGTTTTAACTTAATACGGGTAACGGTTCGTGAGTTATACGTTCCTATTAATAGAGCAGGGGATGCCAAAAAATAATTTCTTACTATGTATTAGCACCATATTTCCTCGGCTTTGCTTCCGTTACAGATGTACCTAGGGTGCTTTGCTTCGCTCTCGATAGGATGAAAAAAAGTTCCTTATACAAACTGAATCCTTCTTTTCCCGTCGCAAATATTATAATCTTTATATATTATATAATATATTTTTTTTTTTATAATTTTTCTGTACGTGTTTGTTACCGTACTCCTCCTAAACGGCTGGACCGATTTTAATGAAACTCTGTATGTGTGTTTGAATGGGTCTTGGGATGGTTTATATTCACAATTGGACCCGGTAGGTGGCGCTGCGATGCGATTCCACAAAAGTTCAAATAGTAACCACTCAACAATAAATAAAAAAAATTAAAAAGCAAAAAGTTCATTAATAAAATTTCAAATATGTAATAAACACTCAAAAAAATAATCATGAATAAAATTTCAAATAATAAACCTCAACAAAAAAAAAAATAATAAAGAGCTCATAATAAAGCTCATAAATTTCTCGACACCCGTGGAGCTAAAGTTGTAAAATTGTAATTGATGTGCATTGTCCAAACAAACAAGCGTGCGAAGTGTGGGCGGAATTCCTGGGCACACATCCAGTGTTGCCAACCCGGATCGAAGATTTTATGCCTCATTCCGAAATAAATTATGCCTTTAAAAAAAAAAAATTATGCCTTTTTGGTAAAAAAGATAAATAACGAAGAAAGTATCAATTTATGTGTTAAACTTTCATTAGTAGGCACATAGTTAAGAAAAAAACAATAATTAAGACATAAATATGTGTAGTATTTATAACTAAAATTATCAAAAACAAAAATTAACTTCACGTAAGACAGTGTTTATTCGATGGATCTGCACCAAGCTCATCGCGATCAGTTGAACTTGAACTAATCTTTAAAATAAACTACTATAGGTAAACTATTTTTTAAAATTTATTTTTTACCAGCAACGAAAACAAACTTTAAGGACGGCCGAACATTGGAGGCGTTTTCGTACGTTAGTGAAGCGACTTTGATCAAAGTACCAGATTTACTGAATTCAAAATTAACTTTTACGGATTGATTATAAAAAAACTTCACAAAAAATTATGCCTTTTTTCTCAAAATTATTCCCCAATGCCTCAAGCATCGGAATTATGCCTAAAAGGCATAATTATGCCTCAGTTGGCATCACTGCGACACATCTAAGGAAATAACGGTCGAAGCACACGGAGTACAGAATCAGTCCGGACACATCGGTTAAATAAAACGGCCGCAGAACAATTGACGGACAATGCAAATGTACCTACGAGCAGGCAAAATAACGTTTGCCGGGTCCGCTAGTATAAATATAAAAATAAGAATTTTCCCATACAAACGTTGCCCCCCTTTCCCTCCGTTTTGCGGTTTAAATTGGCAATAAAAGGAAATTTGTTTCAAAATATCTTCATCCTATGCTCTTACCGTTTGGACTGGGCGTTGATCACCAATCTATCAGGATAACTGAGATTGCCTAATGCCTTCAGAAGTGAAAAAGCAACCAAAATGGTGCGTGAGCATGACTATTTCTGGTAGGGGATTTGAGACCGTTCTATGCGGATAAACCAACAATGATTCCAGACTTGAAAAGCCAACATACGGCGAACAATTCATGAGAATCTGCCCCAAAATACTATAAGGACATGGCCGAAATGGAGCAGGTTACATATATACGTCGGCATTTCTCATTATGAATGTCATATATGAATAACTCAAAACGTTACCTTATTTGCTCAATTTGTGTCTGTTTTTTTAATTTCCAGTTAATTCATCATATTTGTCTGACCATTATACCTACTTCCCCTAATATATCTGGACTCCTCTCTATATGAATGCAATAATCAAAATCATAAACGTTATCCTCTGGAAGTTTTGCAGAATTAATGAATATTGTTGACAATCTCGCTTACGCTTCAGGCTTTGATTTCGAATACCGCGAACCACGTTCCAAACAAAATTCAAAACAATGGTACATGACTTTATAGTACGTTTCCATCTACATGATATTTGCATGTTCCAATAATTAGGAACCCATCGCTTCCTTTAGGGTTCGCAGATAGTAGGTACAAATATTGCGTGTACCCAAAAGCATTTTATTCAGGTAGTTTATGCGATTCTGCAAAGTTCCGTAATTCAAACTTGCGGTTTTGCCAAAAATCAAATAAATAGCTTACATTTAGACCATGTCCGATGGCCATGTCCACGATATTAACCAAATGCAAACACTATATCGCAGACATTGAGTTCGGTCAAATACCGCCTTCAATTTAAATACCGCACGCACAGACTATAGTTCTGAATCCTTCGGGGTTGGATTTTCCAGGAAATGATAGTTAATGCTGGAATGATGATTTCAATCACGTACTCGATATTAACGAGATTGCAAATAGGAGAAGGAGAAGTGGGAAAAAAAGCAAATAGCCGAACAATACCTACAGTTCTTTTTTACCACGACACTGTACAATAATTTCTCCATTGGATCTCCTTTGTTTGACCGGAAATCGTGCTGAAATGCGAAATTCCGAGCTGTGATGGTCACAGCACAGCTGCAAGGACAGTCCTTTTCTATACAAAATCGATATTTAATGGTTTATTGCAATGGTGTGTAAGTGTATACTGTGTACACGCAGAAAGATTAAAATTGTGAATTTTAAGGGATTCAAGGAATTGCATAAAAATGCCTTTGAACAAGTCACAGTATAGAAGCTGTGAAGTAGATACTTAAAAAATGGATATTCAAGGAAAAATCTGATTTCTTTAGATTCAAGAGGTTTTAATGAGAATTAAGTTAAATTATTAAGAATTAAGTTCGGTTAAGTTTAATTAATTAATGGCGGCAATGATGTTTCATGCTATACCATGGGCCTTGGATTTTTCAAGTATACGTGCATTAATGGCGCTCCTTAGATTTTGAACAGCACCAATACATGAAAAATCCTGGGCCCGCGCCGGCCGGCCAGCTTGTAGACAAAGTCCCATATGTGGGAGGAGTCGACGGTCTATTCTATGTGGTTTGTGGTAATGACTTCCAACTGTTCTGTTCCTCAATTGATAGAGACTCGGGCAGTGACAGAGAAAGTGAGCTGTGTCCTCATGGACCTCTTTGTCTCCTCTGCCTCTACATATTATACACTTTCTCAGGCAAAAGCAATTTTTTTTACCTACTTCCATCCCATAAAAGTGAGTCTGGATTGTGCATGTGCACTAGGTAGTTTTGAGGTCTACGTAAGTCTTTCCCGTGAGAAATCCCATTGTCCCATTTTAATGCATAGTTTAAGTTGACTTTCCCAATCCCAATCGTCATAAAGAAGATACATCCTAATACGCGCCTTGATTGAAAACAATATTTGACCGCATTTATCCAAAATGTATCCAAAATATTTACCACAAATTTGTATTACCCTGCTTCTCATCAACAAAATTCTGATAAATTGCTTGATAAGGACTTCTTTTCTTATCACCACTAACAATATATCCCACTCGCACCCACTCAAAGCAACCGCAAATCTTTCAAGTTTAAAAAGAGCTTGTAACACCTTTTCGTAATTCCCTGTGGAGCACACGCTCGATTACGCTTAAGAGCCAAATATAAGAAATCAATCTCACCTTGCAAATCAATCCCAAGTCATGCACAGGCATCAATTCCCCTCTGCCTAACTTTCCCATGGCTGCTGTGAGGGAATAAAAAAAAATTATTACAACAATCATTCTTTGCGCACTCATACATACATCCATCCTCTTCCAGAATGGTGTCTTTCGTAAGATATTCGAAAAAAAGAAAAAATCCAATCCCCTCGCATCAATGCTGAGCATCATAATCCCATCGCCTGGATTTGTAATTCCAAATATTCCCCAGTGCCATGAATTTACAACTAATAACATGTCAATCAAATTGGGCGTCGCGTCGCGTCGTGTGTTATCCCAAACACTAGGCCTTCGTTGTCGTCATCGTCGCTCTTCTGCCGGCAATAATGATAAATCGTCATTAGGCACTAAACTTGCCGGCAAAGCATCCAGCGCTCATGACAAGCCAGGTGGCGCCCCAACGCTTCTGCAAAATGAGAGATATATGCGCTTTGTCGGCTGTTGTTGGCCCTTACTTGCTGTTAACGCTGTTTTTCCTTGTAGCCCATGTCATTACCGTCATTGTCGTCGTCATATCGTCTTTGTACTCCTTTGCGCACCACACAACTCAAAATACATTCAATAATTTATCATCTCAAGTGTTTGCCGTTCATATGGGTTCCTATAAACGGCTGCTCCAAGGACAAAACGATCTAACAAAATGATAAAATATACGAGGCAATTGAAAACCCCACGAAATCATGTAAGGAAGACCTCATAACAAATGATTCGATATCAAGCTCGTTAAAAAATTCGTTTCATAAAAAAAATGTATATATGTAGCTATGTAATAAGGACAGGCCATAGGAACTGAACGTGAAAAACAAAGTGAAACCGAAACCAAAGATGATGGTGATACCAAGCTGTCAAGAACACTCAGTTAAACTTCATTAAAATTAAAAAAAAATAAATAAATAATAATACATATGAAGGCTCTCTTCGTGCTTTCGTCCTTTCATCTTTGAAATATATTTTTCTCTACTTTCAAATGTATTAAAGCAGTTGAGTGAAATCTTGAAAATTTAATGCATGCCTCGTTTAAAAGCTAGTAGGTAGGTACCTTTCATATTATGGTGTATGAATATGACAACAAGCCGCCATTGTTGGATATTACTTTGACAGATTGTAATGGCATGGTGGAAGGTGATTTTGAGGCGCATTTCGGTCTGGGTATTCTACACAAACGGACACTAGAATTATTGATCAACGTAGGGCAGGTAGGTAGGTGTAAGCATAGGATGCACATAGGAGAGCTGAATAAGGAAATAGAATATAATAAGGAAAAAACTATGACTTCTGAGAAGTAGATTTTTATCCGAGAGTAGAAAGGGCGGGCGCAGGGTTTTGAATACAGATTTGTCATTGGAAGTAAAAAGTCTTAACATTTAGACATGTCTCTCTAACAATCCACAACCAAGCTGAATCAGGTAACATGGGGCTCTTATGCATAATTGAACCCAAATATGACAATTTCAAAAAATGCATTCACGATCTATGAGGGAAAACCTATATCAGTAGAGCCCTAAGAACATAATTAAAATCATACATGTCAATCTATCTATCTATCTATCTATCTATCTATCTATCTATATACTGTAGACGCTCGGTATAGTGAACCTTCTGTATAGTGAATTATCCAATATAGTGAACCACAAAAATTTTACACAGACTACTCTAAATAGTGAACTATGAAAATCTCGATATAGTGAACTCAGATTTTTTTTTCGCAACAATTTTTTAGAACAGTTTACCGTTCCTTTTGTGTGTTTTTTTGATATTTTAGTTATGTAGGTTAGGTTAGCCACATAGACTGTCCCAAAAACAGGATACAGGAAGTGGCCAGAAAAATTATGGGTCGGACATTACAGGTGGGAACTCTATTGCTACCTATGAATTTCTTTTAAAGAAAGGTATCTCCGTACATCTTACCGTGATGACTGAAACAGTCAACTCAGTTGGTTAAACATGTTTGAATTTAGCAAATGGCGGTTTGTCTTCGGGTATAGACGGAGGGCAACCGTAGCAAGCAGTCTACCCCCTGTCTATTGCCTCTGACAGTCCACCAGTGCGGAGAGAGAGACTGATACATGGCAGAAATGGGTAGTTGAATCAATCTTTTCTTTTGCTTGACCAAAAGTCAGTGGATGGATTGTCTACTGGAAGAAAAGGATGTAGGGTAACCGTAGCACTCTGCCCCGCGTTTATCTCCTTTGAAATCCCGTCCACGAGACAAAGACTGCTGTTGACCAGAAGAACTTGATTGAAGCAAACCACCATACTGCTTGGTACCAAAAAAAGGTTAGAGTTTCTCCTTCCGGGAAAGCAAAGGCGAATGGTGACAGTTTAACAATCTATTGCCTTTGACGAGATGTTTAGAGTGGCGAAATGAAGTTGACTGATGTAGTCAGCTCCTACAGGTGGCGGTTAGTCTTCGAAGATGGCGAAGAAGACACTTGTTGGAGCAGAAAGTATTCTATTCTAGCATTAGATAACCATTGTACATAAATTCAAATCTCGCGCCAAATTTTGTATAGGGTAGGGCGGGGCTAGTTGGGCCACGGGGCAAGTTGGACCACGCGAATTACTCAGAACCAGTTAGTTCTAAACGAACAATGTCATACACAAATGATGCTTGCACAATAACCAACACGTGCAAAACCGGTAACAGCTGCAGGTGGCAGTGCAACGGCCACAACTTTCGTCGTCATCATCAAACTGCAAGTGCAGCGCGGTCAATTGTAACGAAACGTCCCCGTTCGTCACACTTTTATGGCCCCCACTGTAGACACTTTGTATGGCCACTACTGTGCACAGCCAACCGCAGACACACCACCCGCTGCTATTGCACAAATTACCTAGACTGGCCAACCAAACAACATTCGTGACAGGAAATTTGCATTCGTCACTTATAAGTCACACTGTCCCATTGTAGGAAATTGCATGAGTACCCGAATGAAATTGCCATTCGGAGAGACTTATCTACTGTTGTTAGTACCAATCCCGTGTACCAGATAAGGCTCCCACTATAGAAAGTGACTTCGGTCACTATTCTGAATTTTTGGTGGCTGAGTTTCCTTTGGGAGACTGGCCTTAAATTGGAACCGCGCTTGTCGCTGGGCCACATTCGGAGCCACGCTTGTCGCTGGGCCGCAAATCGGAGCCACGCTCGTCGTTGGGCCGCAAATCGGAGCCACGCTTGTCGTTGGGCCGCAGATCGGAGCCACGCTCGTCGTTGGGCCACAAATCGGAGCCACGCTTGTCGTTGGGCCGTAGATCGGAGCCACGCTTGTCGCTGGACCGCAGATCGGAGCCACGCTTGTCGTTGGGCCGCAGATCGGAGCCACGCTCGTCGTTGGGCCGCAAATCGGAGCCACGCTTGTCGGTGGGCCGCATACGGAGTCACGCTTGTCGTTGGGCCGCAGATCGGAGCCACGCTTGTCGCTGGGCCGCAGATCGGAGCCACGCTTGTCGTTGGGCCGCAGATCGGAGCCACGCTTGTCGCTGGGCCGCAACGGAGCCACGTTTATCGCTGGGCCGCAACGGAGCCACGCTAGTCGCTGGGCCGCAACGGAGCCACGCTTGTCGCTGGGCCGCAACGGAGCCACGTTTATCGTTGGGCCGGAACGGAGCCACGCTTGTCGCTGGGCCGCAACTTGTAAACACGGAGCCACGCTTATCGTTGGGCCGCATATTGTATTTGTATAGTGTATACTCAACCTAGGAAGTTAATCAATGTTAAGGTAATCATAAGATAGTAGTTTATACGTTGGTTAATAAAATAAAGAATATCTCTTAACCAAAGTTTGGTGTTTCTTTGGCGAATCCTGGATCCGGCGAGCAAAACCTCGGCCTTAAACCTCGCATATTGTATTTGTATAGTGTATACTCAACCTAGGAAGTTAATCAATGTTAAGGTAATCATAAGATAGTAGTTTATACGTTGGTTAATAAAATAAAGAATATCTCTTAACCAAAGTTTGGTGTTTCTTTGGCGAATCCTGGATCCGGCGAGCAAAACCTCGGCCTTAGAAAAAGCACATCACACAATAACCCCTTGCGGTTAATCCAATAGAACTTTTGCCGTTCAAATTGCTAGCGTTTGGCATTCGGTCAGACGCATCAACTAGATTCCCTCTGTCCAATATCGTTTGGAAAAACAAGGAATCTCGGTTGACGTTCGGAATCTAATCCGTCCGTCCAACACTTAATGAAGGTGAAAAATTATTTTTTAAAAATGTAATTATGGGAAAAAATGATATTATTTCTGTGTTCCTCAAAAAAAATTTAAAGATTAATACAATTTTTTTTGTTATTTTAGTGTTTTGTAATCAAAACGTTGGTATGTGTTTATTAATATCAAATTAGCTTATTTGAACATTTAAAAACTCCCGCTCGAAAGAGTGAACAATTTCGATATAGTGCAAAGGAATGGTTTTTATTAGTTCACTATATCGAGCGTCTACTGTATATAAAAATAAGTTGTATTGTGTTTGTCGTCAATGTTCTCTGTATAATACAAGATTTTTTTTTTTTGATATAAATAATATCCATTTATTTATTAGTAGGTTATAGTGATTAGAATTAGGTAATAAAAAGTAATTTTGAGAACTGGTCCTTGGTCGTGGCAAATGGTATCTTCGGATTTTGAGTCTATTTTCTGCAAATGATATAATAGAAAATAAAACAACTCATGAGTATCCTAAGCTCATTGAAATAAAGAAGTTATTTAAAAAAAAATAGAATACATAGTATAAAAAAATAATTTAATTTTAAATATATTACAATACGTATTTTAAATAATCTAACGAAGTTGGATAAGCCATATCTTTAAATAAAATTAGCCCTAACACCCGAAGCAGGAGAACGCACATCTTCGAGTAAAATATATGAAGCAGGAGAGCGCACATCTTCATACGAAATGCGATTCTAACACCGAAGCAGGAGATCGCACATCTTCGTGTTAAATCGCAACATATAAAGCAGGAGAGCACACATCTTTATATGACATCAGATACGAAGCAGGAGAACACACATCTTCGTAATTTATGAAACAAATCACAATATATAAGGCAGGAGAGCACACATCCTTATACAAAAACAATCTTAACACCCAAAGCAGGAGAACGCACATCTTTGAGTAAAATATATGAAGCTGGAGAGCGCACATCTTCATACGAAAACGATTCTAACACCGAAGCAGGAGATCGCACATCTTCGTGTTAAATCGCAACATATAAAGCAGGAGAGCACACATCTTTATATGACATCGGATACGAAGCAGGAGAACACACATCTTCGTAATTTATGAAACAAATCACAATATATAAGGCAGGAGAGCACACATCCTTATACAAAACAATCTTAACACCCAAAGCAGGAGAACACACATCTTTGAGTGGACATAATATAATAAAATAAAATAACTGAATGAACTACATAATTTCTAATCGCATATTTGACAATACATAAATAAAAAGGATATCTAATCAGAAATACAAATAATCAACGTAGATATACATCGTACATCAGCTAAAAGATACTCAGTGAAGTAATTAAACTCACCTATCTATTCTTTTAATGGTTTATTCTTATTTTTATTTTCCAATTCCAATTTTATTCGCGCACTGGTAGACTTTACTAATAATAATTGTTGCACTACAGAATGAAGTTCTGGGCTATCGTATTTTGACTTTTATTTATTCATTAGCTAGGCCTACACAAACAATTTCTAACGTAACTATACGCAACCAATACCCTACTACTATTTCACAATAATTGTGAAATCAAAAGAAGTAGATAAACAAGGAAGTAAAAATAAACTTTCATTTCTAATTTTCTTACATCTGTAATGCGTGAACCGATTTTGATTCTGGACATTTTCCATGAAAGGTGACGTTAATACCATGGTTTGTAAATATAAACGGTCTTTGTAGGTGTAATGAGTTCTAGTTGTATATATATATATATACAAAAAATGCATTCAAAATCTTTTATTTCGAAAACCACCGAATCGAATGAGTTCAAATGTACATACAACCTTAGGTATTGGCCCAGGACTATTTCTGTGAAGATTTGTCAAAATTGGACAAGGGGGCGTGGTACCGCCCATACAAAAAACCAATCAAAATCTTATATCTCGAAAACCACCGAATCGATTGAGTTTAAATTTACAGATAATCTTAGGTATTGGTCCAGGAGTATTCCTGTGAAGATTGGTCAAAATTGGACAAAGGGGCGTGGCACCGTCAATACAAAACAGCTTATATCTCGAAAACCACCGAAATATTAGGTCTTGGCCGTGATGATTGGTGAAAATTGGAAAAAGGGGCGTGGCACCTCCCATACAAAAAAAACTTTTATCTCGAAAACCACCAAATCGATTGAGTTCAAATTTACATACAATCTTAGGTCTTGGCGTTTCTGTGAAGATTGCGCAAATTGGACAAAGGGGTGTGGCCCCTCATTAATGATTTAAATGAATTTGAAATTGATTTAATTTTTTTATTTCGCACTACGAAGTGTGCAGGGGTTTCGCTAGTTTTATTAACGCATTTTTGGAATTAATATACAGTATCTAACATTTATTATATAATTTACATGCTTTGATTATATTGAAAACTTCATAATATTTTTCACTTTTCGACGTCGATATTTTCTTAAATAACCATTTTTTTAACCAATGAAAGTTTGCTAACATTTGTTGTATTGTTTATTTTTCTTAAACATTTCAAGTAAATGCACAATGATCACTTCACTGTCTACAAAATATTTAAATACCATAGACCCCCGGTAATCCGACAAAAGGACCCCCCTAAAAGAGGTCATCTACAATAACTTGTGCCCCAAGCAAAATTTCCAAAATCGGAATAATCGATTATCTTTATTTCTTATAATAGAGTACACAAACCAAGTTTGAAGTCAATAGGATGGAAAAAAAACCAGTGAGTGTTAGGTAAACTTAATTTTTATATAAGGCGTATTTTTTTGAGAATCCACAGGTAGCTCACTTTTACTTTTTTTGTGGCTCAGTGGTTAGTGTGCTGAACTACTGTGCGAGGGATCCCAGGATCGATCTCCGGAAAAACACAAAATATATCTTATGGCTTTTCCACTGCGCCATCTCTCGCGAACGTCTGACAAACATCCGAGAGTACAACTGTCCTGAAAAAGCTTGTCAACCGTTCGGACTCGGCATAAAATTGTAGGTCTCTTCCATTCGACCCTAAAATTAAAAACTGACACAAACGAATGGTTGCGAGATAGCTAGGCCTTACAGTTACAACACGTTTGTTTTTTTTTTTTTTTTGGATGTGTAGTCAAGAGTCAAGACAGTATTCATTTGTTGTGCTGTCAGAGGGGCAAGCGTTACTGAACTATTGTGTGTGGTGTCTGCTCTGGTGTGTTTAATATATATTTCCAATATTTGTTTGCACATTTAGGAGACTGTTAAACACCATAAAACACGTTTTAGAAACGACGAGAGCAATAAACTCAATTTTTTTTTTTGCCTAATTTTGGGGCAAAAGCAATACATATATTATTTTTTTTATTTTATTAATTCTTACTTAATAAATATAACTTAATTGCATAAAAGTCGTTTTGTTTTATTTCTTAGTCTTGATGATGTTTGTAAAAGTGCTCTCGGCTCTAGATGGAGCCCTCAACCCAATATAATTTTGTCCTCCGAAACACTGCAGTGTCTTCCAAGCCGATATTACAGCTATTCATCAAGCTACAGCGTGGCTGTCGTTTAATTCGGTATCACAAAGGAATATCGAATATAATAATTCACGCTGACGCAGCAAGCAGAGCAAAGTTCAGATGGAAACTCTTTACTGGCAACTGGCACTACTCTAAAGAGGTTTAAAATGGTTTTTAAATTAAATGTGGCGCTCCAAAAGTCTTTAATTGTTTCTGTAAAAGTTTTGATGCAAACGAGTTCGCCATTCATCATCCAGATCATTTATGAGTGCTTTTTGAATCAAATTTGGGAACGATTGGATGAGTTACATTTATGAATACAACCAACTACAAAAATCGATACAAAAAGGCAATACAAAAAGAAAATGCAGTACAAAACAGAAGTGTGCAGTACGGCAGTAGGTACGCAACGCACAATACTTGTATTGCTTTTGCAGTACGTTCGACAGCACTCTATTCAATACCGTACATTACCTTTAGAATGTACTCACCATTTCCATCCAATATTCAGAAATAAGTCTCTTATTTCACCGCTTCCGTTAGGGTTGAAGGATCGGTCATGGCTCTTTCGTCTTTCTAAATGAAAATTTTACTCGCTTAGGTATTCTAAGTTCTTTTATATGCCGTTCGAAGGTTTGGAAAAAAAAACCAAATAGGTCATCTTCGGCATCTGACGTTAAAATTAAAATGTCTATGCACTTAACGTCTACATAATTTGATAATCTGATAATTTTTTTAGAACTTTATTACTCGAAATTGAGCAAACGTGTTTTACACTTAAATGAAGATTTATCTTCAATCGATAAATACAGCAGCTTGGCCCTTAATTCAAAAAAATGCCAACCCATTTCTATTTCTAACAGGTCTTTTGAACTTTCTCCTGGGAATTATATTTTATTTTCGTGTTACGTTACGGGGCGAGGGCAGTCTTATAGACGAGAATCGCACCGTTCGGTTCGTTGGTTGAGTCAAAAAGAGATGTCGTCGCTTCATGAATGAATTTTGTACGTTTAAAAAAACAGATAAAAAAAAGTTACAAAGCAATAAATAAAGAATGGTAATGACGAACAAAGACAAATTGATACTGAGCCTGAAGCTGACAGTTGTGTCCCAGTATTTTACTAGTTTTAAGTATTTCTACTACTATGGTAAAAAAACGTCGGCTCTATTTTTCTTTAAAGAGTCTAATAGGTTAGTACAGGATCTGATTTTCCAACCCCTTGACTGACAGCAACGAAGACAGCATTAATTAACTAAATACAAAACTGTATCATTAAAACAAATTCGGAACAGTAAACCCACATTGTCATGAATATGAATGGCAATTTTCTGATTTAAAAAATTAATAAAAATACGTTAAAAATCAACATATACAACATATAACCTTCAATATCGCATTGATGAAAATTCAAAGCATATTGTAAGCACTTGAATGACAGCAAATGGTAATGCCAATTTTTTTTCTTTTATGGACATAAATTCACTCGGCCACTTATTTCATATTTTATACTGCAATAAAGCTAATTAATCCCTTCGATCGAGAACGTCCCTTCAAATTGAAAACCAGAAAGTTTTATAGCAAACCCAGCACTCCGGACTCGCCCCATAAATGTCATAACTCTCACTCACGCTTGAAATTAATGTCACTCCACGCCTCCATAGCGAGCATACCACGAAAAATCGCAATATATCAATTCTGGGGTAAAATGGAAAACGACAGGCCAGCGTGGAAGCTCGTTAAAATCAATTAGCGCGATTTTGTGAAAAGCTTCCAAGGAAAATCACATTAAATTTATGTCCTCGCTGGAATGACTAGTATTTATGGGTTCCTGTTCCTGCCATGCCACTTGCCTTTGTCGTCATTGTCGCGGCTCTCCTGTCGGAAGCGACTTCATGCAACCAGTGCGGCTACGCATTCACCCATAGAATCCTGTGTCTGACTGCTTAAAAGCAGTAACTATTTTGTATTAAGCTTACCATTTGTGCAATACTCGTATACCTAGTTTAAACCTGTATACAAGGGGCGGAATGTATACCGACAATAGACGGAAGCCAACTCAAACCTAGATCTAAAACTATAACGAAATCTACCGAGGATGACATGATGCTCTTACAAAACATGCTCTGGCAAAAGAGGATTCTAAAAGTTTTCAAAGTACACGCCCACCCGTGTAGGTGCCCACTTTCCGTTGTAAACCATTTTCGTGCCATAGAAAGGACACTGATTGATAGATTGGAATTGGATGGTGACGGTTAATGGTGGGATATTGTGGCGCTGCGCTGGTTTGTGCGGCTTGTACCTGGTTTGTAATTGAATTCAAATCAATTCTCATGAATGTGTATTTTTTTTTTTGTTTTTGCAGAAAGGATCATAAACTGCTTTACAATGACATAAAGCGCTTATTGTATTAAAGAAGTAGTGCTACAGTGGCAGGAAATTGGAAAAGAAATAAGGTTAATATAGAAAGGGGTGATAAACCAGTCAAACACGAATGATGGCGCATAGTGCGTCCCACTGCACCCAATGACGGACTGGGTATAGTGGCTTGAGTTATCCATAATATCCTATAATATCAGTCGAAAGTAAGGCCAAATTTAGAAAACAAATAAAACCAATTTTTATTTTTAAAAACGATTTAATTCATAGGTACAATGTTAATAGTACATAATGGCTATGTTCGAACGGCAAACCAATTTTTATAGAAAAATTTACAGCTTTTGCTCCTAAAATTTGACGTAAACGTTGGGAATTGGTTTATAAGGCAAACCAATTCTTACAAGGCTCCAAATTGTGTCGTTTACGGCAATGTCAATACTGAATATCTTCGTAGCCAGATGAGATAGGACAAAACTGTTTTCAGAAATGGAAAGAGAATCCTCAAAAACCATTTCCTGCATACCTACCTAACTTAAGACGATTGGCCGCAATATGTGTAGGTACACTTTAAATTTTCATTTGGTGGAATTCACACCTCTTTGTTCAATGTTGATTACCAGGATCACTCGCGGGTCAATACGAAAAATTTGAGCTCAATCGTTTCGTGGTTTTCGAGATAGAAGATTTTTGATGTTTTTTTTTTGTATGGGTGCCATGTCAAAATTTTACCAAACTTTACACCTTTGGGCAAATAGAAAATATTTTCTTAAAATTTGATCTCAATCGGTTTGGTGGTTTTCTAGACAGAATTTTTGAATGTTTTTTTTTTGTAGAAGAGCTCTCTCGCCCTTTGGAAAATTTTGACTGAACTTCACAGAAACTCATTTGAGCCAAAGGAAAATATTTTCTCAAAATTTGAGCCCAATCTGTTTGGTGGTTTTCAAGTTTTGCGATCATTGGTGTTGTATTTTCTCATACAAAATGGATTTCGTTTTTCAAAATTTCTATTTTGATGAACCTCCTCTGAATTAAGACAAATAAAACAAAAGAAGAAACATCCAAATCAGACTAGCCGTTCTCGAGTTTTAGCGAGACAAACGCACACCAATTGATTTTTGTGTATAGATAGATAGATAAAAAAAAATGTAAAAACCAGACAGGTAAAAAACATGGATTTGGATAACGTTGAAAAATCGGAATCCATTCACAAAATATGAGAGTAGGTCTTAGAGCTATGGAATAGCTCTTCTCTTATTATTCGAGAAAATGGTTGATGATTTTTATACAATCTACATTGTACACCTAGCATAATATAATCGTCAAGACCATAAAAATATTCCAAGTGGGCATAATGGAGATTGCTTTGAAAGCATAAAAAAAATTATTAAATTGAGATCAATAACCTGGGCCAGTGAAAGGCCTTTTATTTGCATAATGGTTAATGGTTAAGCTATTGAAGTAAAAAATAATATGCCGTAATTGCCTTCATTAACTTGAAGCTCCAAAAAACGACTTCTTCGCAAGAATGAATTATATCAATAGCAATAGGGATAGGTTAGGTACCACCTAGCTCTGGATAGCTGGAGCTGCTCCTTATCTAGACAAATCATCATTGATTCCATTCCAATACGATGATGATGATATTAAATATCGCATCATACAATTTATAACCTTTGACTTCCTGTAGCTGTTGCCGAGTGTAGAATAAAAAATAAATAAAACTGAATTGTAAATTAGACTCGTTTCAACTCATTGAAAGTGGCCCAAATTCGAACGGACTACACGCGAAAGATTCTAAGGTTTGACACACAAAGTATGCAAATCACTTCGTATCATAAGTCCACCCAACTTAACTGGACCGGTTTGAATTAGCGATACAATTTTGAATACTAAACGATTTAGTAAGTCATTTGTTACTACGCCCGTGTTGCCCTATTATAATTTATACTAGTACCGCTATTTTGTTTATTATCCAAAATTCCATGTTAACAATAGAACATAATTTAATGCAAAACATACCAATCGCCAAAAATAATTATTTATGAAGTTTTGTCGCATTTTAACATCACATCAAAGATATAGTAAAAAAAAAAATAGGCAATTTCTTTTATGGCAATTCATTAAGCAAGCGCTTTCAATGGCTCTTTGGATTACAACAAAGACTTAAACCGGTCCAGGTGTGTCTTGGAAAAACTACTGATTCATTCAGCGCTAGTGACATGTTTCGATCATCAGCTTTTGTGACGCTGAATTAATTAGTCTAATCATGCGACGACATCTTTTAAAATATTTAAATTTAATGGCTTAGATTCGAGTGCGTATATATTGGGAATGGGCGAATAATTTGGCCAATTCATGCGATTCCGTGTGTATTTCTGAGTATAGAATCTGCAAAGAATTTGGGTCAATCTGCATGAAAGTGATTTGTATAAAACGACCATCGCCCGGAGAAAAGAAAGCAATCCACTTCGAACCATTGGAAACGATCAGTCTTGTGTGCTGAATAGAGGACGAAAGTCGAAGGACAGTGCAGTTGTTGTTTTTTTTTTTAAATATGGGGACTCGTGGAGTTTCGTCGGCGGCCGCCTTACTATTGGCCATTATTTGCGCCTTGACTAGTGGTAAGTTTCATTAGAGCAGAACTAAGAGATATGTCTATAATTGAAATAATTGTTTTTAGGAGGCCACAGCTTTTTGCCTGGACAAATTGTTCCATTCCAGCCAATCACAGCCGAGGAGTACAATGCTATTTTGGACTTGAGCAATGGTAAGCCAATGATTTCGGAAGCCCGTCTTATTGGTAGTGGACTGACGGCTATTAAGGAGATCGCCTCTAATATTAAGAGTGGTGCTATGATCGCCTTGAATTTGACTGGTCTAGAGCCGATCTACTCGTCGATATTTAACAAGAAGGATAAATCCCAAGTCCAAGGATATCCACTTTGCGTGGTCCGTACAAACCCGATTTCAGCTCGCTCTCAGAGAAGCTATGATGACAATGATGATGAGGACGATGACGACGATCATTATGGCCATAATAATGGCAATTCGAATTATCCTCATCAGCCACATCCAACATACCCACAACCAACTTACCCACATCCAACATACCCTCAACCAACATACCCACATCCAACATATCCACAGCCAAGTTACCCACATGAACCAACTCAGCCCGAGTATCCGGATCGTCCCCACCGCCCCCACCGTCCTCACCGTCCTCACCGCCCAAGTCGGCCACAACCCGGCGACGATGATACTGATGATGATAACACTGACTCAGGAATTGCAATCGAATTACCAAATGGATCTCAAATTAACGGTTCAGCACCAGTAGTCAATTGCGTGGTTGTTCTAAGACGTCCAGCAGGAGGATCAGGTTCAGGAGGTACACCTACCACTACTACTGCAAGGCCTCCCCACCATACAACTCCATCATACAATCCACATTATCCACATGCCCCTCAATATCCCCACCAGCCACATTATCCTCAAAAACCAGATTATCCACAGTATCCAGAATATCCCCAACATCCCCAATATCCCCAAAATCCCCATTATCCACAGCACCCACATCGACCGGCTAGACCAACAACGACCACACGAAAGCCATACAACCCACATTATCCGGAGGATGATTATCCAGGTCATGGTCGTCCATCACATCGCCCAGACAATGACCGCCCACACCGTCGCCCAACTCGCCCAGACGATGATGATGACCGTCCACACCGTCGCCCAACTCGCCCAGACGATGATGATGACCGCCCACACCGTCGCCCAACTCGCCCAGACGATGATGATGACCGCCCACACCGTCGCCCAACTCGCCCAGATGATGATGATGACCGTCCACACCGTCGCCCAACTCGCCCAGACGATGATGATGACCGCCCACACCGTCGCCCAACTCGCCCAGATGATGATGATGACCGTCCACACCGTCGTCCAGACAAAGATGATCGCCCACACCGTCGCCCAGACAAAGGTGATCGCCCAGACAAAGGTGATCGTCCAGACAAAGATGATCGGCCAAACCGTCGCCCAGACAAAGATGATCGTCCACACCGTCGCCCAGATAATGATGATGACGATGATGACCGTCGATCCCGTCCATACCATGCAAACATTCCCATTTATTCTTACCCAATCATCCCGGTCCTCTCACCTTATCCAGCCTATGGAAGTCATTCTGGATCTCATGGCGGCAAAGGTAACTCTTCACCGCACAAAGAACCTGTTAAACCAGGTAAACCAGACGATAATGATGACGTGGATGAAGAGGATGATGGTAGCGATGAAAGCCTTAGACACCATTACTTTGGCAGTGGCGCTAAAGCTAATCTGTACAGTTCAGCTACTTATAATGCTCCTGAAGACAAGGATGAGATTGAGATGGACTCAGACACCGGAGATGTTGTTGAAGCCATGGAAAATAAAGCAACGACAAAACAAATTAAGCTTTTGCGAAAGCTCTAAAATTAGTATAGTAAGGACTAAATTATTTAAGAAATGTATTGAAAATTTTAAAGGATGGACAAAACAAATATTAATTTAAAAAAAAAACATGCAACTGTCTTTTAATTTTCAAATGGTCTTGAAGATTGCCAAACGTTGACATAAAAAAGAAACCGATTTCTATACTCTGTTAGACACTTGATTGAGAACAGTTATTTTTTCAAAAAAATTACGATTTTTCTTGGTTTTGCGTTATTATGCCCGGCAATGGTAGCGTACCGTACTATGACCACCAGTTGCGACTGAAGTTGCGAAAAAAAATCTGTGAATTATAATCGATCGCTAAAATCCAACAAAAATTCTTCCATTGTTAACCAAGGGTATGAAATAATACCAACTGCACTAACCTCTTTGTTATTGTGGCTTATTCATTAACAGAAAAGCTTAGCCTAGTTTTAGGCGCACTTACGCGTGGTATACAAAGCGCTTGAGCTCGCATCTCCTTATGTCGTAGTTTGGTAACATGCGATTAGCCGCTCTTCGGTTTGGCAAAAGCCTGCATACAATAACAACAGCAGCGACATTGTATTGATAATAGATTCTATAGCATTGGATGCTGGATTACAACATGATTTTATCTTATGCCCAGTTTCACAGTGGGCAGTTAGGAAGGTATCGATTCTCCCTCAAATTTCACTTAAGGGTCGATTTCTGTTTTATATTATAATATTTGGTTATAAAGTGTACCCAATATTGGATACTTGCAGTGGCCGGCATAAGTATTTTTACAAATCTAAAGTTAATTCTGCTCATAATTTGAACTTACTTCATGTACATTTTGGCATCAATGGAAAGGTCATTTAAATTCCGTTGGAATGATACACTAGTTTCCTTAACTTTCAGCTGTCAGCGATTTTAAAAGAATCCTTTGGATTTTTTTGTTCGTTTTACGAGCTCAATTAAAATAAAATAATTTCTTTTTCGCTAAATTTATTTGTCTTTCACAATCCATTTTGAAAATCAAATAAATTACTAAAATCTTTCAAAACAAACGTTATTATAACTGCTGCCAATTTGTTTTTGTACCTTTTGAGGTGAGTATTGTGAATCGACTATAAAACGCAAAATAGACACGATTGATACTTATCTGATCGTTTCTACTCAAATTTAAGTTACACTTAACGCTGCACTGCGAAAACTGGCATAAGTGAATAACATACATAAATAATTTAAGTTAGTCAGTACCTATGTATGTATAATAGAGAATAACGAACAACTCTCTAAAAATGAATTACCGCACGAATTCTGTGGCGCATCGATAGCTCGCGACGGCTTCTCTAGATTGACTGACGATCCGAGCTCTCACAGATTTCCACTCAATATTCTTGTGAAAGAGAGTGAGTTGCACTCACCACTCCACATGCAAATGCAACCATTCATGCAATTAGTCATAATATCATATGGATATAAAGAGAGGCGTAAAACACAGTCGGGTGCTGCCGAATTATATTATGTGCTATAACACGGCCATCCTGCAGAATTCATCGCTCTCGATGAAACAAAAGACTCCTTCTCCCTTTCCTTCCTTGGAAATTCAAGGATCAATACCGGGATCAAAAACAAAAACCAATTCGATCCAATACAATCACAGAGTAAAAACCAACATACAAAAATTACTTTGCGACAGCTTCCTCCGCAACCATCCTACAGCTTTAGACATGTCCGCAGACAATCCCGCTTTCATCTGACACCGCAAATTTTCTGAGCAACAGCAACACTCCTGAATTCAAAATTCCCAACTACGCCGGAACCAGTTCAGAACCAACACCAAGCCTGACTAAGAACAAACAAATTTCTCTCATTAGACAGGTCCATAGCTCAGAGGCAATCTTAAGCTTGTCTATGACCAAACAAATTTCTAACTGCGAACAGGTTCATAGCTCAGAGGCAATCTTAAGCTTGTCTATAACCAAAGAAATTCCTAAACCAGAACAGGTCCATAGCTCAGAGGCAATCTTAAGCTTGTCTATGACCAAACAGATTTCTAACAGGTTCATAGCTCAGAGGCAATCTTAAGCTTGTCTATAACCAAAGAAATTCCTAAACCAGAACAGGTCCATAGCTCAGAGGCAATCTTAAGCTTGTCTATGACCAAACAGATTTCTAACAGCTTCATAGCTCAGAGGCAATCTTAAGCTTGTCTATAACCAAAGAAATTCCTAAACTAGAAGAGGTCCATAGCTCAGAGGCAATCTTAAGCTTGTCTATGACCAAACAGATTTCTAACAGGTTCATAGCTCAGAGGCAATCTTAAGCTTGTCTATAACCAAAGAAATTCCTAAACTAGAAGAGGTCCATAGCTCAGAGGCAATCTTAAGCTTGTCTATGACCAAACAAATTTCTAACATGGATTCCGCAAGCTCCGCAGCATCACGTCAGCCTTAAATACCATCACCAGTCAAATCAGCAATGGGTTAAACCAACCAAGACCTTGTCACAGGAACATAGCAGTGGCCCTAGACCTGTCCAAACCCTTTGACACAGTGAGACATGCTTTTCTTCCCCAGGACATCCTTGAGTCAACCCTGCCAAATTCCATCAAGCGCTGGTCACAAACTACCTGAGCGGCAGTCAGCCATACCTAGAATTTCGGAATTCTAACTCAAAACACAGGAAAAGCCAACACCCAAAGCCCCAAGGCGCAGTATTGTTCCCTCTTCTCTTCAATTACTACATCGCAAAGCTACCATCACCTCCGGAAGGTATACACTTAATCTCATATGCAGACGATTGCACAATCCTAGAATCAGGCACTAACATACAAGACCTTTGCACATCCATTAACGCAAACCTAGGAATAGAAGAAGCATTCGTCAACGATCGCAGTCTAAAACTCTCGTCATAAAAATCCACTGCAACCCTGTTCACATCCTGAGCGAAAGAAGTAAGACTCAAACTAGAGATATCAATAGCAGGGAGACGCATACCCAAAATCGCGCTCCACAAACTCCTGGAAGTCATCTTCGACAATATGCTCAGCCTCTCGACAACAACATCATCAAGTCACCTATCGGGAGTTCATGGGGAAAAGACAAAGAAACGCTCCTTACCACGTACAAAGCGATCGGTCGATCCATGCTCAAACGCTGCATCCATCTGCACCGCAATCAAGCGACACCAACTGAAAGCATGCTCAAACAAGCCATAACACAAGCACCCGAACCATCACAGAATGCTATCCTCATGGCATACGGAGACCATTTACACAAAACAATGATGCTCCAGATAAAAACACGTAACAACATGTTTTCACAACAACCTCCACTAGCCTGTCATCCAACAGAACACTCCAACCACAATCTCATCTCGGTCCCCAAGCCACCTCGCAATACACGAAGATGCATCACAGACCTCCAAGAAGGACATCAACTACCCCAGACAACAACCCAACTTCAACACAGAAGGCATAAAGCACATCAATCAGATCAGATCAGAACAACTCTAGCCCAACTCCGCTTGGGCTGGTGCCACATGCACATATTAAAGAGCTACACATTTAGCCTAGATCACAACACTGAAAACAGATGCTTCGACTTCAATGAAGGCCCACACGACGTACAAGACGAATGACGAGTGAAGCCGCTACAACAACAATATTCCACCTTTGTCATTCACAAACGGTAAAACAGAATGAAATAGAAGATAGCATCAACCATTTCACTTGACCAAAATGCAACAAGAGAAAACATACCCTCTTTAATAAAACCGCCACTGTGCACCCTGGGCAGCCAATACCCATTCTACTCCAGTACCAAACTTAAGTCAGTACATAGTTGTAAACATAGGCGCATCACTGGCCATATCCTCTGCTCCTGTAGTTTTGCATCTTATATTTTTTTTTTTCAAACCACACTTACCCTTTAACGCTTAATATAACCTGTACTGTATCGCAATGCACTGCAACTGCAGACACAAACAAGATTAAACAAGCACACCTGCACACACACAACGAAAATCTGCATCAGACTACACAAAAAAAAAACCACAGGCACAGCCAAAAGCACAACGGCAAGAACTTGCAACTCCGCCATCATTAGTTATTATCACTAAACGTCTGGCGACACAGCTGACAGTCACATCCCACTCCAAGGACATTTCACAAGGAAAACAAAAACACGATCCAATTTAACAGTCACATCGCAATCGCAGTGCGCAAAACGCAACCCGCTCGAGACACACATCGGTATTTTGGAAACAGATTTCCGCGCAAACACACACTCGCGCACACGAATTTCTAGAGCCGGACAGATGTACGACATAAACAACACTTATTCGCATATTCTTAAATCGTAAGAATTTCTGCAACACAACTTTTTTTTTTAACTTTCTCGTTTTTCTTCTTTTTTTTTTTTTTCTCAACAATATTAATTTTTTCAAATAGCACACGGGCTATCCCACTTCTGATAATAGAGAATAACGAACAACTCTCTAAAAATGAATTACCGCACGAATTCTGTGGCGCATCGATAGCTCGCGACGGCTTCTCTAGATTGACTGACGATCCGAGCTCTCACAGATTTCCACTCAATATTCTTGTGAAAGAGAGTGAGTTGCACTCACCACTCCACATGCAAATGCAACCATTCATGCAATTAGTCATAATATCATATGGACATAAAGAGAGGCGTAAAACACAGTCGGGTGCTGCCGAATTATATTATGTGCTATAACATGTATACTCGTACGATTTATGTAGGTTTTGAATAAATCATCGTTCGTTTGAATAAATCGTGTTCGTGTGTTCTCATCGTTGGATGTTTAAGATCTTATCTACAGTCAATCCTGACTGGGGTTTTCTTATGTCTTATTGAACTTCAATTTGCACAAAATGCAATTTTAGCATATTTTTTTTTATTTGATTTGATTTTATTTAGATTACCAATTTGCATTAAAATATGAAAATAATTTGGGGCACTTGGCCAATGTTGATTTTCCTAACGAAGCCTATTTTGGATCTTAGATGTTTCTGTTTACTTTTTCGAACACTGCTGAACGTACGTATATAGGAATATTCATATTTAAATTTGCAAGGCAAAAATACCGTGCACAAATTGCCTGCCAGAGAGCCAGCAATCAAAACATCTGTCACCAGAAACAGGATTGCCAATTTAAAAGGCTAATCTTTAAAATAACATTACAATACAATAATGTATACACATTTTCTAAATCCATTGACTTATTTAAGGTGATGTCTCAAACAAAAATCCTTTCCAATTAGACCGCGGTCTATATCCTTTATAGACTATAGAGTATGTATAGACCATCTAGCCTGCTACACAATTTAAAGTACTAAGTACTTAGGTACTTAGGTGGCGCTACAGTCCGGGGTAGATCTGGGCCTCAACCAATACCCCTCTCCAGTTAGCCCGATCTTTGGTTTGGTTAACCGCCTCCAGTTACGCACTCCAATTTATTTGAGGTCCTCTTCCATTTGTTCGAGGTCTTTTTTTATAGCGTTGTTGGAATCTCTCTCTACATGTCAAAGCTATCTTAGTCGACTTCGACTAATACGTACTTTTCTGTCCAGGTCGATGTCGCTGTACAGCTTGTAGAGTTCGCTATCAAATCTTCTCCTCCAAATAAAAGCCCGTCAACGAAAACGGGACCGAAAATAGCTCAGGTTTCGATTATGAACACTAAGCAAAATTATTATTTTTTGTTTAAATTAACTTATTATAGGATGTACTGTAAAGAAATTTTTCTGCGGAAACTTTTTTTTCTATTATTTTTTTTTTACTTTTAAATTCTAAGCAAATTTTTTATTTTTTTTTTGTAAATTGACTTATTCAAAGATGTAGGTACTGTAAAATAATTTTTCGGCGGAAACTTTATTTTTTAATTTTTAAGTTTTTAATTTTCACAGAAAAGTCCATGTATTTTTATTGTCTGAAAATATTATACCTACTGCTAAATACCACAGAGTAAATATAATTAAACTTTAGCTCCATGCGCCTACCAGACAGTTGTTGACATATCTGACAGTTTTTGGTATAGACTTATTCAGCTATGTAACTGGAATGAGTCACATAAACATAGTTTGATTACAACAAAAAAATGTATTTCCTCAAGAGAAAATATTATGTTTATATTTTTTCGGCCATTTTAAGCCAAAATGTTTGCTCAGTGTTCATAATGGAAACCAGCCCTGGAAAACACTCAAAGAATTTTGCATTTGGTGGTTGTATCCGATAATGGATAGTAAAATTTCACACTAGCTGCAAACTGCGACATTGAACCAAAAAGAGCATTTTTGCTCTTTGAAATTTGCTTTGTCTCCTTTTTCTTCAGAGGATTATATGAAAATGTCATATTACTAGCAGTCCACTTAAGAGTTCATATCAATCAGAAAACTGCTTTGAATATCCTTACTTACTACTAGCTACTACTTTCTTAATGAAGCGTTTCCAAATGTAACACTACCTTTAGCAGTAAAAGCGACGTAATCGAATAATTCAATTCCCTTTATTATTTTGTCGTTTATGGCCGCAGCTACCTATCCCATACCCCCAGTTTCTATAAATCAACATCAACCTCTTCACCAACATCCCGTTTGCATTAGTGGCCATGATGAATGTGCGGGGGCTCAATAGAAGGACTTCAATTGAAAATTTATTTTCCATGCAAAAATTATAATCCTTGTATCGATTTTCTATTCAATATTTTTTCTCTGTTTTCGTTCGCTCCCTCCCTTCATTTTGTTCTAATTTTTGTTTCAATCAAATTATTTTGTTGTGGAGTATTTTTTTTTATATTCCACTCGTAGACAGGTTCTCGGGACCACGGTTCTAATGAGATGAAAACGAACAATTTTCTTGTAATGATTATTTACTGAAGACTCAAATCGGCACGATTGTTTCGTTTGGGGTTTTTTTTTGTTTTCTTTTTTCTTCTTGAACTGTTTACTTTATTGCCAACTGGCAATGACTTTATATGGGCCGAAGGATTTCGAAAAGGATGCCCTTGGGTTGGGCATATAGAAACTCTGAGTGGGTATAATGAGGTGGAAGGTTCGATGGTGTAGAATTTGGGAATATTATACCACTTGAAGGGGTTTAATGAAGCGTTATACAGAATTGTATATATCGTATGCACATAGCGATTGTCCCAAAGGACCATTAACCTGTTAAGCATTCAACGAGTATACTAATAATCAACGTGCTGAGTTCGCAGAGCTGTTAAACAACGATTTGTTTGGGTTTCATTTTTTTTTCTTTTGTATTAATGTAAATGCAAACAGGTACCTACCTGATTTTTTTGGGAATTTCTCAGTAGTAGGTATTGTATTAGTTAAAAAGGATTTTTTAGTAACTTTTATGCGATTTTCAAAGTGGAATTTGGAATAACTAGCCAAAAAATAAATACTTAAATACTTGGTAAAGGTCTCTAAGCCTCGCTTCTCATAAACATCCGTTTTGTGAGAGTTTTTTTTTTTTTTCATCGAAAGGACGTAAAATTTTATTCCGATTCCGAACGGCTAGTTTAAGAAGCTTTCCCTGGGATGCTTATCATCCTCAGTAGTTCAGCATACTAACCACTGCGACTACAATGTTTAATTAATTTTCTAGTAGTTTTTTGAAATTTGGCCCCAATGAAAAATTGTCCAAATGAACAATCACCCCAAAAATGTACAGGAAAGGCAACAACAAAAACAACAAGTAGCATGCCCCCCCCCTGCAACCCCCCTGCTTGGGTTTACTGTCAGATTTGGGGCCTTATTTCATCGCAGTGGGGCCTTATTTTTCATATTTGAAATTCGGGTATTATTTCATTATGAAAAATTTCATGTAGCCTGCGATGACCAAGACTTGGACCAATGAAAAAACTCGATTGCAAATCAAAACGTTAAAAGCAATTCTCACAGTAAAATGTAATATTCAGTACTCAACTCATGCATTGAATTCTACAAATTTCTGAAAACGAAGCCTGAATTGCTTCGTTCAGTCGCTGCAGAAGACAAATATAAGAAGAAAACTAAAAGTGGAGAAATTATTGCTACCGAAAACGATTCAGATGCGAATGACGATGACGGTGATGATGGCACGGTGGTTGTTTATTAAACACATATGTAATTTAAAAATAATAATAATTTATTAAACACAATTTACATTAATTTTTGTATTGATACTATTCTTGAATTTTATCAATTTCAGTGCGAAAACAAGTTAAAAACTTATCCCCTATATATCATCTTTTTTAAATTGCGATATCCCTTGAAATCTCCAAATTTCGGGAATTTATCCCCTTTTCTGTCCGCAAAAAGATACGAGCGTTAGTTATACCTAATACTGTGTGCAAATTCCAGTCTTCTACGTCAATAAGTTCTTGAGATAGACCTAGGTACAAAATTTTCTTATTTTATTCGGACAGACATCATAGCGAAAGCAATAAGGTTCCTCCACATGGAAACGAAATCTTAAAAAAGAGCGATTATGTCCAAGAAGTGATTTTGGAAAAGGGGATAACGCAGGGACCCCAATAAATAGCCTGGTGTTACAGCTTTAAAGATTTTGAATTTACCTGAAAGGTTGATATGTATTCTTTTTGGCAATAAAACCTTTCCATGTGATGCTTAAGCTCATAATTTAGCGATTTCTTCCCTTTCCTTTAGGTGTTCTTTTAACGATAATCCCGGTGTCATTATTATTCCCAAGTATTTGTATTTGGATACCAGTTCAAGGGCTTCACTTCACTCTTTCCCAATTTCCGAAATATCATTATTTTCTGTTCGATTCTCTAATATGTTGGAGTACAATTTTTCTAGATGAGATATGAAGTTGTCTGGAGCATTTAAAAACTTTTCATAAGGAACTCGATCGGCACCTGGTGCTTTATTTAATTTCGCCTTCTGAGGAACTTCTCTTATATTTTCTACCATGAATTTTGCGTCTAGATCCAGATCGTATTTCCATGGTTCTGCGTATTGAATTGGCAGGGCTAGCAAAGGTGGGTTCAGTAGTTCATTAAAATAGATTTTGTAATTTCCCGCTGTTTACCAATTTTAAACTTTGAATTTTTTACATGTCTTGCAAAAATCCACCAGTCTTTGGCATCTTTAATTGTATTAAATTTTGCTTCCAAATTTCTGTAATATAATTGACATTTTGTTTCACACATTTTTTTATAGTTGGAATTAGCAGTTTTGTATTTTTCTTTAGCTTCTAGGTTTTCAGTTTTTCTCCATATTTTAAGCAGTTTGAATGACTTTCTCCTAGCATTATAGCAAAATATCATACCACTTATGCTTAATGTTTGGGCGTTGTATATTGAGTTGCAAGTTGCATCTTAAGAATGTTGCTATGGCTTTTAAGTTTTGACGATGTGACCTTAGATTCTCTGAGTCTTGAAACGATTGATGTACAATTTGTTGACCAATTCGCTATATCTACAGCTTGTAGAGATCGTCGCTGAACCTGATTCTATGAATAGGAATAAGCTTAAGGGCCGTTTGCTGATACGACGCATATCGTTTAAGTTCTACTTAAATTCTTATAGGGTACTTTTTGTATGGCATAAAATGAGTCGTATCAGCAAACGGCCCTAAGCGACATAAAGCAGGACAAACATAATCTAGGTTTTATACAGAATCTGCTTAGTTGTTCTATTCTTCTGAGCATACAGTGAGCGTCAAAAGTGAGTAAACACCGATGTTTCTTAAAGTTTCCTTAGGGTCTGGAAATAGGTCTAAAAACGAATAATCTGTAAAAAGTTTGATTACGAAATAACAATAATTCAACATATTTTATGTCGACAACAACAAATGCTTTAAAAAATTATACTTCGGCACCCTGAAGTAAGTTTTAGGAAAATTGAAAGGTTCAACAATAATGCCTATACGGGTCTGACTCTGACCCTGGAAAATAGAGTGTTTGCTTATTGAGCGTGAAAACTATAGAAGCCAATTATATTCGTACTTGGCTCGGTGGTAAAATCAATCAATTCCGTTCCATGAGACGATACCCTATATCCTATGGCCAATGCGCTTAAACTAATTTGGAGCATTTTCTGTGTCCATTGTCTGGTGTAGACATCCCTGATACTGGGATAACCACGTCGTCTGCATACTCGACTACCTTGATTCCAATTCAAGCTAGTTTATGAAAGACGACGATCCAAAGCAGAAGCTTATATACTTCGGTTTAAAGTCTTGTGGCACTCGTATGAAGCTGTTTCCCACTTGGGTCAAAAATACTCCTGTATCGCAGTTCTTCGTCAAATCAATTATAAAATTCGCCGGTTGCTTGTTAAAAATTGAAAATGGAAAACTACCATGTGAACATTTTTAATATATTTTTTTACATTAAAAGTCCTTAAGCTAAAATCATCACACATAACAATTAAATTAATACCACCAATTAATCCCTGAACATGTAATTTAAATGATTTGCCTTTATGACACACTACCACACATGCAGATGACTCAATTCCAATCCCATTGTTAACGTCCACTGCACAGTGCACACTGTGCCGCATGGATGTTTACAATTTATCAATAATCCATGGGAATAATACGCACATTGTTTATGGAAACAAGATAACCATCGGCCTGCGCAATCATCTAAGATGCCGAATGTAGATTTTCCATAGGCATTCTGCATTGTATGTTATGTGTAATCATCCACGTCATCTACGGTTATGCAATCATGTGCTATATAGCATTTTCAGCTGTCGAAATCAACGATAACACTTAGCAATGTCCTTGCACTCAGTCTGTTGGTATAGGTACGAATAGTTGTTGTCCTTGTGTTGGAGTGTTGGGTGGGAATCAAATGCTTAAGGGCATAAAAGTAATTATTTTCAATATGCAGATATCGAGCAATGCGGCACACACTAAAGTCTGACATTGGAAATACACTGGCGACTGATGAGGATGACGGCAGTGATGCCATTTCGAAATTTTTAGGAGCTAGTAATCAGTAAAATGCATCTGTAAAAACACGAAACAAAACTAAACTGCCACATATTTAACCATAGCATATCAGAGGAATTCATTGGAATTTTTTTTTTGGAATTGACTGAAAGTTGAACAGGCAAAGATTTACCTACGTACGAAAAAATTAATAAATTTATTTTCTAGAAAATTTAGAGATCAAATGCTTAATTTTTTTTTACGAACTCTAACTTTATAATATAACATAAAAAGCAAGATCTTAGGACCAAGATTAAGTTCAACCATTAAGTTAAAGTGCTTTAAAAAAGCAACAAATTTTTTCGGGTGTATAATTTACTGATAGCTATAACTGGGGCCTTAATGCTAGATCTAGTATTTGTAAAGTCTCGAAAGCATTCGTCTAATAATGTAAAATTAAGTATTTTATTTATGTATTTAGGATTTTGTAAAATCGTTTGCATGTTTCAATTAAAAAAAAAATTTTTTCATGTTGCTCACACTTTTGAGCTATTGGAGTGCGAAATATGTACTTCAGTGTCATTGGGAGAATGAAAGAATGAAGAATGCACCTTCTAGGTGTCACAGTCAATTCAGGAATCACTTATCCTATATCGCAAGATCGGCGTCCCTAAGTTGAGCTACATATTTAGAGCAAAGAGGTAAGCCCCAAGCAACTTCTCCTTCTCTACAAAGCACCAGGTTAGACCTGGCCTGGAATATTGTTCCCATATATGGAGATCGGTCCCAAAAACATTCACTTAACCTACTTGACAGCATACGAGCAGTTCGACTTATTGGAGACATCGAATCTACAACCGTAGATGTTCCGAGGATTTCAAAGACATTATCCCTTGAAATTCAACTTTTGGGCGCCCCACAAGACAGGCAGCTAATGCTCATGACCATACACTTGACAACCGCGAGGACATCAATTTTCCAAAATTCCTTCTGTTCAAGACAAGCTAACTTTGGACTCGCTTCCTGGGGATATATTTCCTGAAGGCTACAATTTGCATCAATTTAAGTGCGGAATTAACATATATCTGCAAACATCTCGGGGCGCTGTTGAAGTGTGAAGTGAAGTAGGTTCGCCTATTTATATAAAAAAATCGTTTTTGGAGTGGAGAAACCCCGGAAGCTTCTGTCAAGAAGCCCTTAAATCCATTTAAACTCACTGTGCTTAATGGGCTTGTGGAATCATGTCATCCAGAATGTTACAGTCAATGGAGAACGCTTTAGAAACGTGATTTCGGACTTCTTCGTTTCTCAGTTGAATGGCATTGACTTGACAGAGCTTTGGTTTCAACAAGATGGCGTAACATGCCGCACATGGCGGGCGACACCGACACTATTAATTTATTGCGGGAATTTGCTGAGCGCATACCTAATTTCGCGTAATGGACCTGTGAACTGGCCTTCACGATCCTGTGATCTCACATAGGAGATTTTATTTTGTTTGGGGGTATATGAAGTCACTAGTCCATGCCGATAAACCAGAGACGTTGAACGATTTGGAATTCAACATTCGGCGTGTTATTGCTGATATACGGCCCCAGTTGCCAGATAAAGTTGTCGAAAATTGGGCTTCACGATTGCACTTTATTCGAATTAGCAATGACGCACATATGCCCAAAATCAGTAAAGGCATAAATTGATCTATTAAATAAAGCTAATATCATAGACATTAACATTAGCTTCAAGTATTTTATTTCATATTGAATTTGTATACCTCTAAAAAAAATACCCATTATTTATGATATAAGAATGCATTTATCGTGTTTCTTAGTGTCTTAGTCACTTCAAAAACTTTAAGAAAGAGACAGTACGTTGAATAAAAAATATGCCTACAAATACCACTTTATTTCTATATTCAAGTTTTAAATATAATGTAACGAAGTTCCCGAAACATTCATATAGGAGAATTCACTTGCCGAGTTCTTTGCTGGGAAGTACTGATGGACCATAATGGAGTCAATGGCAAGATGCGTTTCATTGAAGAGTTCATTCAAAACTACCCAAAATTTCAAATGATTCGTAGATTTTTTGAAATGCTAATTAAAATTTATGTAGATATATATTTTTTTTGTATACCAATTATTTTTAGCGTCATACTTTTTATCAGTTTTTTTTATTTGCTATTTACCATATAGATTCTTAAAATGTTGGCAACACTGGTACGGAGCAAAAAAAAAAAAAAAATAAAACCTGCACACAATTTACATTGCTTTCAGGGATGCACTGACATCTTCGTTTCCAGGTGATGAAGTTCCCATCATGGGACAAGCCATCATCCTCACAATAGACTCATCTTCATTATCATCATCGTAATGATAAACAATAGCGCGTCATGAGCATGTGCGCTGCTTATCTTTTATAACCAATGTCACATCTAATGAATATAGACATACACTCATGCATGTCCTGGATTAGTTCTCCATGAATGTGCAAGTGCGGGGAAAACAATATTCCAATATCACCTTAGCGAAAAGTGGTCTGGCATGCAGATGTTGCGTTGTAAGCGAAACGTAAATTGTATTTGTGTACCTATGGAGTATGAAAATGCACGCGGTGATGAGAATTGCTTATGTTTGTATATCTAACAGATCAATTGGTCAAGTAAGACGCATCGGATTAAATTGTTCACACTTGAGTTCTGTTTGCGCTTGAAAGCTAATACCTAACGCAAACTGTTTAAGTATGACAGGATAAGTACACTTGTTGGATAAGCCTGACGGCAAAGTGGATTATTTTACCTCCCTGGATGTGCATCATGACCTGATTACTCATCGAGAATAGTTTCTTAATTATTTTAAGCATGCTATATGATGACGGAATAGAGCTTCTTGTTGAAATTATTTAGGAATGTTCGCTCTTGCACACTGAGTGTTGTGTTCAAGTTTATGATGGTCTCCGAGATTTATGCTTAAGGTAGAATTAACTATTTTATCAAGTGCGTAATAATGAGTGGCCTGTTTTGGGATAAAAATAGGCCGATTTAAATAAGTGTCGCTAACACAGTCATCTAGTAGAATAAAGCTAAAATGAGGAGATTGGATTGCATTTTTAAGCGTAGGTAGATAAATATGGCGAAAGATTGAAAACTTAATTGTAAGCCGAATGGCAATGAACGAGTCCAATCCCATCTTTGGAAGGAGCTGGGAACAATCTCTCAAAATAATCCTGTGAATGTTCACGGCAATCGTACGGCCAATACTCACATATGGCAGCGTAGTCTGGTGGCAAGCCGCAGGCAAGGCGACCAATCTCAAGTCAATGACAAAAATAAAAAGACTAGCATGTATAGGGACAACCAGGTCGATGAAAACCATGTACACCTACAGCTGGACTGGAGGTAGGTAATTCTGAATTTGACAACACTATTCCTACACATTTTTTTTTTAGATACTTCTCCCGAGAAAGTCGAACCTAACGCTTCAACAGCGCCCCGAGATGCTTGCAGATGTATGTTAGTTCTGCACTTAAATTGCTGCAAACTGTAGCCTTCCGGAAATATATCCCCAGGAAAAGGAGTTTTGGAAAGTTGATATCATGAGCATTAGCAGCCTGCCTTGTGGGGCGCTTAAAAGTTCCATTTCGAGGGATAATGTCTTTGAATTCTTCGGAACATCTACCATGGAAGTACCTATAGAACAAGCAAAGGTCAGCGACTTGTCTTCTGTGCACCAACGGTTGAAGATGTGATTCCTGAATTGACTGTGACTCTTAGAAAGAAGGTGCATTGAGTCCTTGCGATGAATTGGATGGTCATCCATTTGGATCTGGGGCTACCTAAACTGCTCTAGAGCCTAAGGATTAGCCAAACGAACACTTGTAACCCATGGAATTTAGGCGATGCACAGATTCTAGGGAAATACGTTGTGAACGTTGTCACTTCTGACATTGTCACCTCATCTGAACTTTGATAGACCATTATCTTGCCGAGTAGGGATAAATTGAACACAAACGATTCCACGAAGAGGAAATATCTATTTACACAGATGGACTATGGTACCGGTGCCAGGAATTAAATATACACTGCTCAATCAGGATTGCTGATAGCAGCAGTGTCTTCCAAGCAGAGGTACTGGTAATGGCGGAAGCGGATCGCAAGGTGTCAATGTCGGCAATACCACCGACACAGCTCAAGGTTCTTTCCTCGCAGTAGCACACCACGATTCTCTGCTGGAAACTGTGATAAATCCGGCAATGAGAAAGGTGACTTCTAGGTACTTCTACATTTTGAGAGGTCATCGCTGTCTAATCTGGTAGACAGCGACTACCCTTTCAACCAGTAGTAGCTTCAAATTAAGTCACTTTTATTGTCTGTATTTGCTAAATCTTTATGATTGCAATCTATAAAAATGCAGCCTGCGTAGCATATGTAGCAAAACTAGAAAACCACAGATCCGATTGGGGTCAAATTTTCATGCAAACTTTGTGATTCTCCTAAAGCCGTTTCTATTTAATTTGGTCAAAATTGGCGTGCCATATCCAATTTGTGTTTTTATATGAAAATGTTTGTGCTGTTGTAATTTCTTTTGGAACTTTATGGTAAATGTAATTTTTTTATTTATTTCAATTTATGTAATGATTCCTGTTTTAGTTTGTCGCTGAAGATGAGAATAAAGAAGTTCTCGAAAAGCTTTCGATAAAAACATTTGTTTTTTTTTTCAACTGGTGGGTCAAAAAGAGTGGAACAAATCATCTATTTATTTAAAAAAAACATAGAAAATAGTATCCGCATCTCGAAACCCACCGATTGAGATAATATATTTAGACAATCTTAGGCCCAGAAGGTTCCTTTTAAGTTTGGTTGAAATTCGACAAAGGGGCGCGGCATTGCAAACACTTTTTCTCGACAGTTCGAAAGTGTGTAGTCCGTCGGTTGAAACGTACACAATATAATTTTTTCACGTATTTTTATAATATGTGGGTGGAATGGGGGAGTCTTGAGAGTTCCCATAAAAAATCACAGTGAACGCTATTTCTCGACACTCTTTGAAATTCAAGCTGCTAGACAGGAACATATTCAAACAATTCAATTCCGGTTAGTATGTAATAAAAGTGCTCCCATAAATTAATTTTTTGTTTTTCTCTGGAAAAGAAAATGTTTGAAACGACAAAATCGATACTCTTTCCGAGAAATTTGGTTTCAAAATGCTATATTTTCTAAAGAATACTTCTTTTAGGATACCGCTACCAAGGAAAAACGCAGTCAGTCTAAATGGAGCTTTTCCATGCTTTGTGATTTTCCATGCTTTGTGATATACACTATCACTAGAGACATTGCAGAAGCAGAACATTACCGAACACCGAAAAGACAGCTAAAATTTAACACAATAGGTACCAAAAATTTGCTGTCACGAAATTGTTTTACAAATTTCTTGAATTTTTTATTACTTTTATAATGTAGTATTTGTTGTTACTGTTCGTTAGTAGATATATGTATTAATAAAAAGAAATTTATTAAAAAAATGAAGTAAAACATCAAAGAAGCTCTTTTGTTTTATAAAGAAACTGTTTAAATTACCAGTTGTTTTCCTTTGTAAAAAAAATTCCTTGACAAACTGTATTTGTTTTTGTTTAATTTTCTAAAATTTTTTTTTTTAATATATAAGAAATTTACTTCCCATTAAGTACTACCATTTCAAAATCAAATAAATCAGAACCAAAATGCATAACTGTTATAGCAAAACTTTTCTCACAGGATACTTATTTTATTTTCCGCAATATATGTAAATGGTAAATTTCCATCAGCAATATTATCTAAGCGTGAAGTCAAAAATTAAATAATTTTCATATTATTCTATTTCAGCACCCTTCGGTGCATCTTACTTCATTGTTGCTACATTTCACTTTGTTAGGACAACATCGTTATCTGACCACGACCAAGGGCAATATACATAGATACCCTATATTGTATAGCAAATTTAAATAATAAAAACAAGATACAGATTGCAAGGGCCTTCGTAAAAAAAATCTGTAACTACAAGCATTTTGTTGTATATTTTTTTATTTGAAAGTGGTTCGACTGTGAAGAACTTCGAAGTGGAATATTCTCCTACTGCACCATCTTTTCTAGGAAGTCATGGTTACTCTTATTGTCATGAATGTTATTTTTCGTTACTGCGATTTTTCTGAAAATCTGTCGCTTTGCTAGTGGCGTTCTTTATATTTTTGTACTATTTATATACACGAATATAACTCTGCCATCTCTTGGCCTTTGTATTTGCTTACTACGGTCAACATAACGCTGTATAAATTTTATTTTATTTTATTTGTGCGGTGAAGGTTAATATTCTGTAGAAGATTTCCTCTGTGCAAACGGGGTGAAATTGAATGGACAGTAGTTGCAAGTTCGATATATTGTTTACTTAAAGAGAACTACGTATTTACTTAGACACTGTATAAGATAATTATCTTGGTAATACAAACGGGTAGGTACCAGTGCCGTAGCCAGGATTTTGTTTCGGGAGGGGCTTGCTTCCAAATCTTACGAGGAATTCTTTAAACAAAAAATGATATATACCTATTCCAATTCATTTTTTTTAGTTTTTAAATCGTATGTACTTAAACGAACATACTTAAATTATTTTTTTACACACATTTTTTCAAAGAAGATGAGGTCTTGATTTTTTTTTTTTTGACATGACATCAATCACCTTATCTGGATCCACATTAATATGTAAATGAACATAATATCATAGCAAGTGAGCTTAATTTTTCATTCCCCATAACGCTTCGGAACACTGTTTTAATTCTTTTCATAGTTGAAAAGGTTCTTTCAACACTGGTTGTGGTCACTGCGGAAGCGTGGCCAACACCGTAAGCAAAAAGTTTATACCTCTAAAGTAAGTCTTGTCACATATATCAAGCAATCTCAAAACTTCGGTAGAATGATCACTCGACGATATTTTTTCGCACCAAAAAAATTTACTCAGCTTTTACAGCTGACAACGAAATTGCATTATCAAAGTAACATGTTAGTTTGGAATTTTGAAGAACTTGTGTGAGAATTATCTATCCTTTGGCCCTGTCTTATGGATATGCCGTCAGAAGCAATGACACCAGAAATCCTACTGCGGCAAAACTACCATGACAATACCTCAGGAAACGGAATAGCTTCGGCCAGACTCTGAGCCAGGGAAAGAATGCCATCGTGGATGGCTCAAAACCCGACAGGGGTCTGGTACTGGAGTATTCGTGGAAAGCGAGAACATTAGACTACATTATCCCTTAGATACCCATGTGTCTGTCTTCCAAGCGGAGATTTTCGCTATCCTTATGGCTATGCGCTATATTGTGACAAACAGGTGGAGGGCTAGAAGCATATGCGTTGCTTAACCCTCTTACCTCGTCCTCGAACTCAAGCTTTCTCTGAACTTGGTCGGAAGGCTAAATACAGTGAAACTTGTTTGGGTCCCATATCACACTGGTATCCAGGGAAATGAGATCGGTGATGAGCTTGCTACGCTGGGTTCAGAAGAAGATCTCTCAGGACCTGAACATACGTTGAGTCTACCTGCATTGTGGTTAGGTCATCCATTGATACTTGGGTTTCTCGTGAGCACAAGTGTCGGTGGCGTGACTGTGCTGGGTGTAGTCAAACCAAACGACTGCGTCCGGTCATCTGCAAAAGGTCCGCGTCTTTCCTTCTGTTTCTCAGGAGAATAGACTTCAGACTGCTTGTGGGAGTCCTTTCGGCCCACCAAGCTTTTGCATTTGCTCGCATCAGGTGGCGGATCTTTGGGGCTGACGTAGTGAGTCGTGAGTGCCGAACATCTAAGCTCTTTATCACTGAAGCTCCTTCGCATCTTTCGAAAGACGGGGAAACTAAGTAGAGTAAAGTAAGGTGTCTGTTTGGCAGTACAATGGACTAGTAGGCGTGTCTAAGTGCTCCATCGGCTAGTAGCAACCTCCGACAACAAAAAAAAAAAACATGTTAGCTGCCAAAATTGTTGATGCTTTCGAAGACATCGCCCACGTTCTGCTCGTTATTTCTTCAAGACTTATTGAGATGCATTTGAACAGCTGTACAAAGGAAATAATCATGCCTTTCACTGAATCTTGTTTCACAAAGGCATAGAAGTCGAGTTTTTTGGCTCTCTGGTGCGTATTTTTTAATGACATTTTTGAAAGTTATTTCAAATTTCACTAACTACACCAAGGCAATTGCAAATTGCAGGAGTTGACATGGCATTAGACAAAGCCAGGTTCAAGCGATACCTACCTAACGTTTGGATACTGTTTAGTTTTTAGTTTTTTGTTCAGATTTTCCGGGGGGGCTTCAGCCCCTCTAGCCCCCCCCCCTGGCTACGTGCCTGGTAGGTACCTATATCTACATCAAGTTGAGCTCATAGTATCCGACATAACTTCCACATTTAAGTAATTTCTTTTTTTCTTTTTTTGTGCAAATAGGTTTGCATTTGCAAATTTCTCAAAATCATTAATATTGTATGATGTGGTTTAATTAAAAAAAAAAATCTGCAATTTGATACTTTCAAACTTTTTACTTTACTAGTCTCCATTTGGTTTCAAGATTCATTCGATCCACCAGACCCTCTTTGCCTCCTTTCCACTGCTTCACGTAAAACCAATAACCGCCGCTGCAGCGAGTCATTTGAAAATGATTGTGGTAAGTGGAAATCTTTGTGTTATAGGTATGTATATAATGTATCAATATACAGCCCTACCTGTTTAATGTACTTTTTATATATTTTAGGGGAGACTGGGGCACATTTTAACATTGCTAATAAAACAACATTTAAAAAATATTTCAAAGTCTTTAGTCGTCAACGACTTTCGGATATCTTTTTAGTCGTCTCGTCGCCTGGAACTAGCCGCATGAGGATGTTTTTTTATGCTTAAATTCCATATTTAAATAATTTTATTTGTAAGAGTGTACACATTTTATGGTGAGCTTTTCTTTTTGTGTAAAATATATTTTTAAAGCACAACTTCATTTGGAACCTTATAAAGGTACGTTTTTTGACAAATATGAAAAATATAAATATTTACGCACATTTTACTGTCGCTTGACCCATTAGGGAAGGTTTGAACAAAACAGTCGGGGCACATTTGAACAAGGGGCCTGTAAGTGGCATTGAACTATAAACTAAGCTACCACCACCAATTAACGCTCCGGGAACATCGAGGGCAGCTGCGGTGATAATTTTTGTCTTTTCAAAATTTGTGTTCGGTTAATAAAATAACTCTTTTTTGTGTTTATAAAGTTTCCTCAGTCATTTTGTAAAATATTTCAGTAATTTCAAAATTTCAGTTTGCTTTTGTTACTTCGTTTTTGTTTTTTATATTAAAAAAAATAAATTTAATTTATTTTATTCAAATAATACAAACCTTATAGTACTTATTAGGTGCTAAAAGTAATTACAAATACTGCCGTTCAAAAGTGTCCCAGCTTAGTTCAAAACTGCTCCATATGGGGGGTACCTTTGAACATAAGGATCTACTTCGTTTTTAAATAAAAATACAGTGGCCGGCACAAGTATTTTGACAAAACTAAAGTTAATTCTGCTCATAATTTGAACATACTTCATGTAAATTTTGGCACCAATGGAAACGTCATTTAAATTCCGTTTGAATGATACAAAACTTTCCTTCCCATTAAGTACCGATTGAACATTTTTTCCTCGGACAAAAAAAATATGTAAGTATTGAAAAAAATTTCAAATTATGAGCAGAATTAACTTTAGTTTTGTCAAAATACTTATGCCGGCTACCGTAAGTTTCGTAGTTATTTGTCCAAATCAAAGTTTATTTGTATTTTTTAAAATTATAATACTTTACAGTCCGATAATTTAAACATATAGGATTTTATGAGGCCTCAAAGCAAAAAGTGTTCAAATGTGTCCCACTCTCCCCTATTTACAGTAATGAATGGTATTAAATTCACGGAATTGCTTCGGATTTGAACATGCAGCTAGTCAACAAGGCAACAAATTAGCAAGGAGCCAAAGCCACCCGAATCCATTTATCCCCGGCTTGGTTTGACTGTTATATTAAAAGTTGAAACAAAAAAGAAGCCATGGAAGACTTTCGACAAATTTTTTAGCTGTCATTTTGACAGGTATAAAGGAATAGTGAAATTGGAAGCACAAACAAATTGTATGGTAAAGCCGAAGGGGTCGTCCTTTTTTGATCACTCTATCAATGCAAAAATCAAATGAAGATTTGTATAAAAAGCGCGATGGTGCGGAAAGGAACCTTCATGGCCATGCGAGAATTATTATTTCTGAGAGTGGATTTTCATTGCATTTTCTGTTCCATCTAAATACCTCAACCTCTTCTTTCTACTCACTCAAAATCTACCTGTCTCGTTGGACACGACGTTAATGGGAAGGAACAAGTCCACAGTGCAAAGTTCACTATTCCTGTAACTGCCAAATTTTATTTCATTGGAATGACGCCTTGTATTTGTGGGTAGCCAAATCGTTTATGGAAATGAAAGTCATGCCAATGATCGTGTGTCCATGCACAAAGGAAATCATGTGTATCTACTTCGCGATATTAAAGTTCGTCTGGCTTCAGCTTGCTGTCAATTGTCCAAATGAACTGCTGGCTTGCGAGGTTTCAAAAAAAAAAAAAAAAAGTACACAAACCGATTTGATTTTGGAGTTCGAATTTCCTCAAATTGCTTCTTATTGCTCACGTAGGCTATAAAAGAATGAGAGCGATTCTAGCTCTATCACCAATGAAAATAGTTACATGAACTCAGTCGCACTTCCGTTAAATAACTCTGATGCCTCTACCAGCAGCTTGACTCCATTGAATGGTTGGACATTGGCCTAAGTATATCTAAACTAACCCAAGTCATCGAATTAGTTTGGAGCTCGATTTTGCTAAATTATGTGGCCCATTTGTATATGCATCCCTTCCAAACCGGATGTGTGAATTTTGGAGCAGAAAGGTGGCTCAAAACACTATTAAAAAATTTCGTTTAAAACGAAAATACTTCAATTACCTTAAATTTAAGTAATGTTCGTGTTCAAAAGAAGCAGACTTCTCTAAAAAGAAATGTTTTCGTTTAAGTGTTTAAGTATTCAAGTGGCGCAAAATTAAGACCCTAAATTTTGCCGGTTTTTAGTTAATACTTTTTTGTTAATACTTAAAGTCTTCGTTTTCCTTTTCATCTGGTCAAATCACAACAATTAAATGAACTTTAATTAAAAATATATATATTAAGTCCCTATTCTCTAACATGCTTGGTTTGGGACCAGTGGGGGATAGAAAACCGACCTTAGGGAGTATGCTATTCAAGTGGCATGGAGTGTAGTTCAACTTAGAGAGATTCGACATTTCAATATCTCATTGGTTTCGCTATTCTCGTTATATGATACTACTTCCGGTCTTATATATATACCACCTAAATAATCACCTGAAATAAGAAAAATAAATAATGAAACATTTTCTGAAATTTTCTAAACTTATTCCTTTTATTCTCTTAAATAATTTAATAAATTATATTTACAAATTGTAAGTTGTTGGTTTTCCTTTTACAATCTCAATAAGTCTGTTCATTTCTGTTTTCTTATAAATATCACTTAACTTAGAGTAAATTTATTTATTTCTTAAAACTAAATTTTTCTTTTCTAAAATTTTTTATTAACAAATTAATATTACATATTCTTCTTTTATTTATTTTTTTTTTTTAAGAGAACATATTATTCGATCCGTATTACAATTCAATTTTCGTTTCTGCACTATATATAAAAGACTTTTCCTTATCAATAGTTATATTTTAACATTTTTATTATTCACATTTTTTTTTAATCGGTTTTTAATATTTCCCACACGCTGAACACAAAATTTGTGTTTATAATAATAAAAAAAAATTTTAATGGTTTGTTTTAGGTTTTTCTTTCTTATTATTACATATTGTGTAGGTATTGTAAAATTAATATTTTGGTTTTATTTTCTAATAATTGTCTATATGATATTTATATTTATGTATTACTGTTTTACATTTTAAATGTGTGTGCTATATTGAATTCGATTTATTTCATTTCGTTTTTTTTCTTGTTCTCCTCCATTTTTGAAATCAAGTTCGAGATTTTTTATAATGTTTTGTACAATTTTTTTTATTTTAAATAAGAAACTGTTTGAAAATTAGTGTAAACAAATTTTTTATTTGAAAATAGAAACACATTACAAATGTATTGATAGGAGGTATTTTTGTGGGGAGTACTTATACCCTTTTTTGGAAAACCGAAAAGAAACGTATAAATCGAATGAGATGTCGTTGTTTATGGATTATTGAGTTGAAACCACTTAGGAGTCGTGAAGCCCTTTTATACACATAATTTAGTACTTTAAGCCAAGTATCCTACTTGCGTTAAATTTTGGTGACTGTTCCTATATCGGTCTCGTCAAATTTGTAGACCACTCCCAGGGCCATAGGAGAAACTTGTGAAAGGCTATAAAAATGGATTCATAAATCGCGTTTTACGGTTGATTGCAAAAAGGCGGTATTAGATATAGAAGCTGAAGCAATACTATTAAAAAGTGGGTAATGGGAACAAAGAAATACCGGGCAGTAGAAACACTCCTACAAGAGCGAACATCGTAGTAGAAGTCGATGCTAAGGATATGGAAGATCTACTTCAGCAGACTGTTTAACGAATATAACGCATTAAATCCCGCTATCAGGCAGAATGAACTATTCCACTCGTCCGTTTCTACATGACGCCGATGAAGAAGAAGAAGAAGAGCACGCTGCTCTACCAAGGTCGGTAAAGAACCCACCGAGACCTTCGATGTCAAAAAGGATTTAGACAAGGCCATGCGCTGCCATGTGACTTCTTCAACATCGTTCTTGAAAGAATAGTGAAATACCAAAACTAACGTCAACATCAGTTGCACGATCCTTCAAAATTGTACGTCAGCGACATTGATATAATCGGCAGAACGCAGCGTGAGTATTGTGACGGAGGCGGGGAAGATGGGTGGGCGGTCAATGAGGGCAATACAAAGCATGCTGTCGACAGGAAGAGACACCCTACCCTGACGTCTCGGACAGACTGTCACTATAGACAGATATAACTTTGAGGTGGTTAAGGACTGTCTACCTAGGCTCCGCTATGAACAACTCTATACACTGACACCAGCGCCGGCGCTGAGATTAAACATTAATCGAAGAATAACTCTTGCCAAACGCTGTCTCTTTGAGCTAAGAATGCAAACAAATAGCAAAGCCCTCTCTCGATCAACTAAATGACGCTTTATAAGATCCTTATCGTCCCAGTTCCATGGACTCTATATCAAAAGTTGATGAGGTTACCATTGGTTGTTTCGAGACGAAAATTCTTTGAGTCCGGTCTGCATAGACGGTGAGTGGAGGAGGACATTAACAACGACGAACTTCTAGCCAAAAGAGTGAGTGAGTGACTCGAATGCTCCAAAGCCTGAAAATCTTCGCATCCACACCCGAAGGACGGCACAGTAGAGGAAAATTGAGACTCAGGTGGCACAGGTAAGTATAGAAGGGACCTTAACCAACTTAGCGTGTCAAACTGGTGATAGCTGGTTAAAGATCGTGCTGGCTGGAGATGCTTCTTCGTTGAGGCACAGGTCAGGTCCACTCGGGACTGAGCGCCACCATGTTCTTTGAACTAGTCTGTAACCAAAATATGCGTTGATGTTTTCACTGAAAATTTGTTTTTTTTTGACTAAAAATATTATAGGTCGAATTTCAATTCCAATTTAGAAAATTTTGTACCTCTGCATCAGCTGGATGACCTATCTCGTATGCGGGCGGGAATGCTCATTCAGCAAGACATAAAATCGAGAAACGCTGCAAAGTGAAATAGGGGCTCCGAAGAAATTTAGACATTTGTTGGCCGCCGAGTTGTAAATATTTAACAGATATAGACAGACCAACCATCCACCTAACCATTAGTTCTTCTGAAATTAAGGGTTTTCGAAAATAATCCTCAGTCTTTTTTTTTTTTTTTTTTTCTTTTACAGACCTTGAAGCTTTAAAAAAATGTTATGAAAAGTGTCATTAAAAGACCGGAGTCGCGAATTAGCAGTCACTAGCAGGATAATATTTTTTATTTAAATTTTAAATCAGGAATTGCGTTTCTTATTCTTAGAAAGTTGAAGAGTTAACAAGTTTCAAAATAAGCTTAATATTTTTGGACGAAAAGTAGGTAATAAGCTTTCGATTAGTAAATTTTTCGAATAACTACATTAGCCAATTATCCCGCACGTCTCTGCAGACAGGAAGAAAAGGCGACTCAGAGTACGACCACAGGCAAAACAAATAAGCCCCCAGAGTTCCAGCAAATTTATATTTGGGTTCAAAACAATAAAATGGATAGTGAAGAGCAAGGGTGTTTCAATTTAAATGGATGGCAAAATTACATAAAATTCTATTTAAACTTATCACAACCAAGCAATGGAGTTTTTTTTTGTGCAGGTATTTATAAAAACTAAAAACCTATTCCATTACATAAAAAAAAAAAAATGGATTTAAATTTTACCTAAAACATCTTAAAATTACTATTTACATGTGCGTCCCTGTTACAGGTTCTACTAAACTTGCTGAGTATTTCGTAAAATTCTATGATGAAACTATGTATGTGTGTCAAATATATATATGTATGTACGATGTACCTATTTATACTATTATATCAAACTTATTATGTTCCTTATTCGCTACAGGTGTGTGTAGGTTATGTATGCATAATCGTTAATTTAATTAATTTATATAATCCTTACACTCGCATTACATAATCCCATTGAATACAAAAACACAAAATTCATTCATGAAGGATATATAAAAACAGAAATGAAAATAAAATGGAAAAAACTCTCAACAAAGTCACCATGGAAAATGTTTTAAAATAAAACGGAAACACAACACAAGTAGTACGAAGAGAAGAGGAACCGAAAAAAGAGAAGCAAATTTAATTCCCAGATGCAACACAACAACAATCCGGAACGTTTCTTCAGCTCTTGAGGTCGTTGTTTATCCTCAACGAATTACTTACACCGGAAACTGACTTCAGGAGTACTCGCAGATAACACAGCAATAGCACGGGCAATATTCCACACAGCCAACTGCGACTGGTCCTTGAATTTACTACTACCACTGATGTTGCGGCATTGTGCTGCATTGCAGCTGGATGCTCACCTGAAACAGAAAGAGATAGAGGTTATAAAAACAGGACCAAGAAAATATGACATCAAATTAGTTTTTATAAGTTTATTTTTTTTTTTTTTTTAGCAAACCATGAACGGTGCCAAAAAGGGAGAGAAAATAATTTTAGGAAAGTAATTAAAATATGTGTTCTTTCAGTGGCGCAAGGGCTTAAAAAAAAGAACGCCAACCGTGAGAGGGATATGTTAGGTGGCGGCGAATAAACTGGCATTGACACTTTTGAATAAATATTATCCAAAGACAGGACATCTCACGACAGGATAATAGGGCTGTCAATTAAGCTTTATAATGGCAGCCACCCACCCCACATGTGGGCGGGCTATATGTTCGGCAAATGAATGTGCTTAGGAGAATCCCCAAGCTTCAAAACTGTACTAATTATATTGCACATACCAACACAACACTGCTGGGCGAATTAATTAGACGACAAGATTGATGGCATATACGAGAAGATTGCTTGGACTAATAGCAAAGGTTGACGTAGGTATAAAGAGGAAAAATCTAAATTTAGTAAGGAAAATGATGATGACGTGATTTACTTACATTTTTGGATAATTATATACCTACAATACATTCATTGCACTAATGGACGAAAGAATGGTGGATGGACCTCTCCTCGAAATAATGTCAATGGAAGAGAAACTTCAAAATCAGATGGCCGCATCAGGACCCGACAATTATTACTCCTTTTGCATAGTGGAAGTACCTACTCTTATAAATAGGTCTTGTGAGGTGGCGCTGGTCTCCCGGAAATTACGCCAGAATAGTTTTTTGCAAAAAATGCCAGAAAATTGTTATTTAGTCAAGATTGGAAAAAGCACCAGAACATTATTTGGAAAAAACGCCAGAAACGTTGGAAATTAGGCCAGACAGGTGTGGAAAAAGAGCCAGACAGTAAAATGGAAATTAAGCCAGATAATAAAAATAGACAAAATAGATAACCTCGCACCCACCTCAAATCCTACAGTGACCCCAAGCACGGGGTTGCATATTCTACTTTTTATGCATTGTGGATATAATATATTATAATATATAAAAACCGGGATATGTAGGTATGGGTGGCCATGCTGCCCCCCTGCAACCCCCCTGCTTAGGGTCACTGTAGGATTTGGACTGGGTGCGAGGTTTTTTTTGTGTAAAGTTCAGAACTGCACCCATTTTCTTTCTTTCAGAAAATATTGTTTCTGGCATTTTTTCCAAACTTGTTCTCTCTGGCGTTTTTCCCATTCGCAGAAATGGAAAAAACGACAGAAAACTTTTTGGAAAAAAGACCTGAAATTTCGGAAAGATAGCCAGAAAATTCTGGCTTTTCTTCCTAGGAAAAAAGGCCAGACTTTGTATAGAAAATGTTCAGGCATTTTTTCCAAAAAAAAAATTTGGCGTAATTTCCGGCAGCCGTGGGGCAGTAACAACAAACCTTAAGATGTAATTTGTGTTTTTCCGAGGATCGAACCTGGGTTCCCTCGCACAGTAGTCCGCACACTAACCACTGCGCTACTGCGCCTTGAGTCTTGTGCTCAAAAATAAAAGTATGGCCCAATACATTTCACATTGTCGTTGATATTGTATACCCCTTTTAAAAAAACAAATGTTTCTACCTGTCGGCAAGGCTTACAAGTTTTTGAGGATAATGGCTAGACGGGCGGTGAGTAGATAATCGCTATAAGAACATGAGGCTAACCATCCCAATATCACCGGTTAACCCCCATCTAAATGGGCATCACAAATGGGTCCACAAGGACCTAAGTGTGGACAGCAGGATATACCCTCTGTCAACCCGTTAACCTAACTTAACCTGTCGACAAAAAAACGAAAAATTAACACCCTAAAGTCGCACATTTGCAGATGTATCGTCCTGTTGAAGAAATCAAAAGAAGAACCACAACATCGCCTTTATTCTTATGCTTAAATGGATCGCGACAGGGTTGCCATCATATACTCCTGTAACAGTAGATTTATTTGCTTAACAAAACGAATTTATTTCTCATTTTAGAATTTTGAATAAAGTTTGTATTTTTTTACAACTTGACAAATATTTTATCCATAGTTACATTTGAATGTATATCAACCGAGAATTTCAAATCACATTCAAATATGTTCCCAATAAGCGGCTGTTGTCCACAATAAGCGAAACAAATTCAATCTAAAATATGCATTCGCTTGGCTATCGTTATCTGCTCGATCGTTTGTATAGGGTGATGACGAAGAAAGCTCGCTGCTTAAGGTGGATTTAGAAAAGTTAACGCTCTGCCATGCGACTTCTTCAACATCATATACTTGAAAGAATTGTCCGAGACTCACATCTCACAGGCCAACACCCAAGACACGATCTTTCAAAAGTCTGTCGAATTACGAACATACGCCGATGACATTGACATAATTGGTAGAACACAGTGAGCTGTCACTAGTACGTTATCTAGTACAGAAACGGAGGTGGCTAAAATGGGTCTAGCGGTCAACGAGAGCAAAACCAAGTATATGCTGTTATCAACGGATCGGACAAAACCTTACAATTGACAGCTATAACTTTGAGGTAGTGAGAGACTTTGTATAGGTACGAGTAGCCCGGCTGTTCTATCAGCCCTGATAACAACGCCTCAAAAGAAGTTAAACGATAGATAACACTTGCCAACCTCTGTTTGAGCTGAGATGCAAGTGCGTAATTCCGAAGAACTAAGGAGACTCTACTCATAATATAAGACCCTTATTATCCCAGTCTTGCTTTATGACGCTGAAGATTGTACTCTGACTAAAGCGGGTGAAGATATCCTCGGTCGGTAAGATTATTCTTTAGATTTTTTGTCCCGTCTACATTGACGGTCTTTGGAGGAGAGGACTCATCGACAAATTTTACGAGCAGTTCAGCAACATCGACCTAGTCAAAAATTTCACATCAGTTAAGATGGCTGGGACATGTAGCAAAGAGACAGCGCAGTAGAGGAAGACCTCGCCTTAGGTGGCGCGCAAAAGTAGAAGAGGACCTCAACCAACTTCGAGTACGCAATTGAAAATAGTTAGCCAAAGACTGTGCTAACTGGAGAGTGGAGAATTTAAAGCCTTGGTTCACTTCGAACTGTAGGTAGAGGCGCTTACGCCTAGTAAGAAAGTTTTCAAAATAAAATGGCCTTTGTTGAAAAATATCGAAATATTGGGGAAAACACAAATTTTCAAAATCAATGCGCGGGAAGAAGGAAGCTTCTTAAAAAATATTTGTTTTGTTTTTTAGAATCCCTTGAATATGGATCAAACTTTTATCACCATTCCAAACCAAAAAAAAATTTTTTTTTTTTTTACATCGATGACACACCCTAATGTTTAGGTGTTGAAGTTATACACTTCAACTTGTCTAAAGTAAACCTTCGCTAAAAATATCCATGTCTCCCAACTTTAGTTAGCCGAATTCAAAATTTAGTTAGATAAATAAAAAAAAATGAGGGTGTCCTTTGGAGCATCTTTTCGACACTTAAAATTCAGATATATGTAGGTATAATGTATTTTGAACTTTTTTTTATACTATATCTACGTCTATACCCCATACCACCAGCCAACCAAACCGGCCTGTGTTTTGTTTGTACAGCCTTCGATGTTTTCTCTCCTTAAATTTGAACAAAACAATCTCACGAAATTAATGTGTACTGGCGTTATGTGCTGTGAATGTGTGTGCGAGTAAATTAATTGCGAAACAAAAACTTTTATATAAAAACAAACGCCTGGCAGGCAATGAGCAGCAGCTAGCAGCACACATGTTTGAATTTTTAATGCAATAAGGTTTTTGTGGGGTAGTCAGTCGGCGTACTTAATCCGATTTCTTTTTATAGCTTTCGTGAATAAATGTTTATTTGTTTTTATTTCTCGTTTTTTTTTTGTTTATGCTATGAAATATGTCTCATGGCTTGGCCGTTCCAGAAATGAGAATTATACCAGACTTGGGAGCTCTTTAAAAGCTTTAATTTTGGAGTTTTATATAATAAAGTAATCACACATAATGATGTTAGGATATTTGTGTAGCAAGGACAAGGACAAGGACTTTGTTTTTTTTTTTCATATTTTTAATAAGGAAGAAGAAAAAATTATTTTATTTAGTATGTGAGGGTTCTCATTTTTCTATTATTACCTACTCTCATTGTCTACCTGAGTCTCGCAGAAGGAAATGCTATTTTAAAATCTACTATTCGCAGATACTGGGATTTTTTTATAGGAACTTGTTATCTGCAACTTTAAATAGCTACTGTTGTTAAAGAGTGGGACATGGAACACCCACACCCACGAAAAAAATCTATATCCATTTACATTGGGTAGCAAAGACATGGTATTGTGGGGACGATTTATTCTCGGAGGAAGTAAAAGTATACTTTCAAACATTTCCTTTGACACACTACTCATTCATTTGTAATTTTTTTCCAATGTTCGTAGGTCGTGGGAAATTAACCTTTTCCTGTTAATTTTGAGGGTTACAAGCCATCACATGAAAAATATAGAAAAAAAATTCCGCTCTAGTCCTATTTCGTGGGATATTCTTTTAACATAAGGAAGAACCAATATTCACATAAATTTCGACCTCATATCCTAAGCAAATTGTTTAACAAATTTATTTTTTTTTAACAATTTTATTCGTTTGCTTCGAAATTGTTTATTCAATTTGAAAAATGGCTCATGCTTGATGAGATTAAAATTTTTAATTTTTTTTTAAATACTCCCGGGAAAGGCGAACCTATAACTGCAACTGCTGCAAATTGTAGTCTTCTGGAAATATATCCCCAGGAAGGGAATTCCAAAGTTAGCTTGTCCTGTAACTGAAGGAGTTTTGGAAAATTGAAGGGGCGCCCAAAAGTTACATTTCGTGGGATACTGTCTTTGAGTTGCGGCAGTTTTGTCACTCAAATTGTGGGTCCAATGAATTTGAAGCTCCATCTCCACAAGATGGATGATGGATGCGCTGAATGTAGGCTTAAAAGCCCTGAATAGTTGCGGTTTATCGGAAATGTGTGTAAGCTTTCTCACAAGTATATCTAGTAAACAAGAACTAATCGAATAGCGTCAACTTGCATGGTCTCCATAGCCAATTCACTGAACCTTTTTGCGATAAAAAACATAATTTAATCGAGCTCTTAAAAATAAAATCATTGGCAGGCATTTAAATAAAAAGTTTATTTTTGTTACGATCGCGGATACATGCTGCCGAAATGAGATTTCTTCGTTGTATTGCTGGTGTGACCCGTATAGAGATCGCATTAGAAATACCAGAATACGTGAGGAACTCAATATCGAGCAGCTACTTCTCTGGACGGAGCTGTCCTTACGCCGGTGGTTTGATCATGTTAAACGCATGTCCCCGACCAGGATTCCACGACGTGCTATGGAATCCGTACCATCGGGCAGGCGTCCTCTAGGTAGGCCCAGGATGAGATGGTTAGCTCAAGTCCATAATCTCTCCGCATGCCCTTGATGATTTGGAGTCGATAGCGGAGGATCGAGAGCAATGGAGCGTCCACTTGAGCAACCTACACCCTCGACCCACTTAATGGACGGTGTGGCAAAATTATGGGAATCTTAAGGACATGCAGAGATAAAGGGAAAAAAATAAAATTTCCGTAGGAAAAGCCATCCCACACACACACAACACTGGTCCAGCGGTAAAAAGGTTGGAGCTCTTCCTTCTAGAACACTGTAATCAGCAGTGCCCAATAGGTGATATATATTTCCAATGGTAGCGTGACACTAGACTGAGAAGACTCACGTGACACAGGTGACTGGCGTGACTGTAGATGGTGGGATATTGAAGAGTTTCTCATTTAGGAAATCTGATAAAACGTTCAATTGGCAGCTCTGTTGGTGGTGCTTTGAAAATTTCTCGTTACTGATTATAGTTTTCATGTTTGGTTCAATTTAATGACCTCTGGCAAGTTTAAGTTGCGAGGATCGTATGTGCAGTATGTTCAATTAGCGGCTCATATCTATATTGTATCTCCAGCGATCTGCAGGTTGCCGTGGGCCCGGAATGTCCTCTCCAACCACTTTTCGAACCTTTGGCACTCAAGCAAAGTAATAGAGGGACCATTGATAAAGTGTGATTGGGAGTAGACCTTGTTGTGGTAAATTTTGGACATATTTTCAAAACAATTACGTAACTAAGCAAGACGTGCACTGAAGTGGTTAGCAAGTGGCGTGACAGTGGCATGGTAACCAAGTTGCAAGTGGCATAGGAGTGGTGAACATTTGATATGCGATGGAATTGCACCATATGAAAGTGATTTACGCGCTCTGAAGTGGCAAACAACGTATGTTGCCACCGATTCATCAGTCCTTAAAATGTCGTCCTATGTTGACTTCTTGGTCGTCTCGCATGGTTGTAGACTCCGGGTAAACAAAAATACGCAGTTGCAATGCCAAAATCTACGTCGTCACCAACGTATACAATATGATATGCTTCTACAAGGGATATGCCTCGACAAATCCACGTCGTCATCCCCCGCTTACCACTTGTCATCACGCCACCTGAAAAATGTTTCGACGCCTCCACTCCGCTTTGATACGCGCTTCTTTATTTAAAAGTGTCATAGCGCCCGAGGGCCTTATGACACAAAAATGTGTGTCATAGCGCCCCAGGGAGTTAGGTCACTGGGCGTTATGACTGTACCCCTTTATTTATTTACATAGGCTTTAGCGATTCCTCCTGCCATTTTGTCACCACGCTACTGCTACGCCACTTGCTCACCACTTAAAAACGCGCCTTGGTTTAGCTTTTCCTAATATTTATTAAGGAAATAAATATATAAAAACTGGTCTGGGACTGCCTACAAATCCTGCAAATACTGGCCACCACAAACAAGGTTCACCTGATCTGGGTGCCAGGACACAGTGGATATGAAGGCAACGAAAAAGCAGACGAATTAGCACGAAAATGATCCGCATCCCAATTCATGATGCCAAGACCATTCTGCGGGATACCAGTCAAGACTATAACAAATAGTGTGAAAACCTGGCTGGGTGAAAAGAAGCTCCATTTCTGGAGGACCACCGAAGGAAACAGGCAAGCCAAAAACTTCATGCCAAACAGTTCCCACAAAAAAACGAAACAACTACCACAATTAAGTAGAAGTCCAAGTCAGATTCGATTGGTCACAGGCTTTCTCACAGGACACTGTCGAGTCAAAAAACACCTGATGACAATGGGTATAACACAAGACGACACTTGCAGAATGTGCAACGAGGACGCAGAAACAGCAGAACACATACTATGTGACTGCAACTGTTTAACCAAAACACGTCAACGTTATCTAGGTAAATTTTACCTCGAAGCAGCGGACATAGCTGCCAGCACACCCAAAGAGCTAGCCGCCTTTATAACAAACTGCGGCATCATGGATGAGCTATAAATGGAGGACATCGTAATAGGCCCACTTGTGGCCGCAGTGATCTGGAATCTAATATACCACCTCCCCCCTACAATCTACAATCTACAATATATAAAAAAAATAAAAATAAATTAAGGAAAAATCGGAATAATAAGTTGTTTATTGAAGAAAGAGTGGCCTTTAAAGACACATAAAATATTATTTCGGTTACGATGACCGGGTAGCTATAAGTATACATTATGTCACACTGTTTGCTTAGAATCGTCTCTCCTATTCTTCTCCAAATTACATTTTCTAAAATGGTACGAACGAAAAACTCTAGCAAACACTATCACATCGTCTTGCTACTCTGTGACTGTGACACATCTTTCCTTATCCTTTTCATTCCGAACCCGAAGTAGGTATGTTAAACAAAAAAAAAAGAAACATATTCTCCAAAACTACTTCATTTCTCAACCTATTCAGTGGCTTTAGCACTTAGTTTCTCTTTAAGGAGTCGTCAAGTATTTTTTTTTGTTCTAATTACACACGTATATAATATACTTTTAAGAAGGAGCAGCAGATAAACTTTATATCTGGTTAATTATGGCCATAAAGAAACATCCCTTTTGAGGGTCGTCCCGGTACGGTATGCTCATTGCATGCTGCAAATTTCTTGTTACTTGAGGCAACATGAGTAAGCTTCGTTTTCACATCGTTTTCCTCTAAGAGTCTTTTTTTCGGTTACTTTGCTGTGCTTTTCCTTTTATCCTTAACACCAGCTCGGTTGAGTTTAGATCGCTGGTGGTAACTGGGTAGGTACAGTGGTTAGTTCTGTTGTTGGTCTGCCTTTGTTATATACAATTTTTTTTATTTTTTGTGGAGTTTTGTAAAGAATACCTACCGCTTGTATTTAGTTTGCAAGAGTTGTGGTGGTCCTTTTTTGTTCGGGATTTCTTAAGTGTTTTGTACTTTTTTGTGTGGTTTATATTTTTTTGAAGTTTCGTAAAGGCGAGCAGAACACTAGTAAAGTGCTTGTGGTATGGTGAAGGAAAAAAGGCTAGCGAAGCACATGCGGATAAATGGAATTGAAAGCAATACATTTACTTCGAGTTGTGAATAAAATGAATATCTATACAATAAGGTGTAAGATATGTTGCAGCTAATGAAGATTACAAAGAAAGTCATCTGGAATTAATTGAGTCTACTTGCAATTAATAAGGGTCATCAGCTAAGCATGACCAAAATTAAACATTGGTATGCCTCTTGGTCGACTTAGATTCGTTTGGTTATGATATTCATAAATTGTATCATCAACTAAGATGACCTGCACTTACGGCTGGGCGCCAAATGTTTAATATTTTGAGATATAAAATAATAGGTTCCAGAAGGTCCACTAAAAAGCTTTTACAGCGAAATTTTTGAAATTTAAAAACTTGGAAGAATTGGTGGAAAATGTTGTCAGTGCGATTTTCAGTTTATAAAATCATTTTAGGTAGTTCCTCGCTATTTTTAACTTATCAGCCCCATTTTTCTGGATTTTGATCATACATTTAAGTACGAAGACTACGAGTATAATGAACTATTGGCAAGAAAAAGAAAATTTCAAAGAATTCGAATGGTCGATATTTTGTTTCCAATATTTTCGCTAAAATCAGTTGCAAACCTTTGATTTCGAAAAATCACGAAATCTTTAATAAAGTTTTCAACATACATTAGAACCAAAATAGAACTAGGTACCTACTAAAATTTATTGTACTATTTGATAGAAAATTTATTGTATACTAGCGGGCCCGGCAAACTTTGTTTTGCCTGCTCGTATATTTTTTATTTGTATATATAATTGCAGCTTAATTTTTATTTGTACCAACTCTAAAAAAAATTTCGTTTTCATAGTTTTCTCTGCGTTTGATGAAGTTTACTGCCCCACCACTTAGTTAACTCTTTTTCGAGTACCTTTACCATTGAAGCAGAATAAATTGTAGTTTGCATGGCGTCTGGACCGAGCGTCTGGATTCGATCCAGATAAGTCACTATCTGAAAAGTAAACCTTTTTCAGCTTTCGTCAATTATTTTAAGTCACATTTAGTTCAAATATGATGTGTTCGGCTGAGTCGACTAAATGCATTTTATTTAGGTGAAATCGCAAACCGTGGTGACCCGTTAGGTAGCCTACTAAGTTTTTGATATCGTGCCTACGTAGATTTAGTATCTTGTTGGTATCTGTTTGGAAAGGCTGAATAGCTCTTTTAGCCTGTCTTAGGCCTGGGATGTTCTACCAATATGATTTACATTTGTTTTGTTCCCAGCTTTTTATACCCGTATTTATAGCTGATTTGGGGATCAAATTGGGGACAGAAAAGTTCAGGTGAAACCCAATGAAAGGGGTTTCCGAGCCTTTTCTGGCCAGTTCATTAGCTTTTTCATTTCCTTCAATCCCCTTATGGCCGGGGACCCACCATAATCTGGTTTTGTTCCTGGAACTAAGTGTTTGGATGGAATTGAAGCCGTCCAGTACTGATTTGGAGTGAATAATGTGTGAGCTAAGGGCTTTTGAAGCTGATTGACTGTCCGTGAATATATGGATGTTAGCGCCTTTAATATCTGAATTGTATATAAGGTTTGCGCATTCTTCAATGGCATGGAGCTCTGCTAGAAATACACTGGGACTTTTTCCCATAGATATTGAGATGTTCCTATTTGGTCCATGGATACCAGCTCCCACCCCCGAGTCCATTTTATAACCATCCGTATACAAATTTAGGCCGTTTTGGCAGTTTGGTGGGTTTTATCTAACCCATGCTTCTCTGGTTGTGATCTCCGTGGAGAATCTTTTGTTGAAGCATAGTGTCTTTGGTAAACGGTCTATAACCGCACAGAGCATGTCAGGTTCTGGAAGTTCGGAAAGTAGTTCCATTAGTTCTGGGTGTTCGCTAATATTTAACTCTTCCGCTTGTGTCAAATTTGCTGAGCTGCGTATTGCCACTTTTTTTTTATATAGATATGGAGGGGCGTTAGTCCTATTAAGGCTTCTATAGCCGCAGTGGGATAGGGACGCATGACTCTGGAAGTACCCAGACAGACAAGCCGTTGTAACTTATTTAGTTTATTTATGGTTGTTTTTTGGGTGACGTTGTTCCATCATACTATTGAAGCGTACGTTATGGGCCTGACCATGACCGTGTCGATCCAGTGTGTGATCTTCTTACTTCGTTGGAGTACTCAATATCTGTGTCATTGATTGACATTTGGTTTAGACTCTAAAAAGCGCGCATAGTATAATATAATAGATAATGGGGTTGTGGTGGGCGTGGTATGTACAATTGTACAGGGTGGTAAAATTACATTTTCATAGTTTTAAATAATGTTACGTACCCTGGCTATAGTTTCTTCAAAATTCTAGATTTTATCTCAAGGAAGATTTTCTTACCCGTTTATATCCCCTCTTTCGATACACGTTTCCTGAATTAAATTAAATATCCAATTGAAATTTGAAAATAAATTTCAGCATTTTCAATAGTTTTATATAAAAACCAATGTTTAGACTGTCGCCCGGGGCTAGTTCTAATTTTGAATCCTTTTCATTTATTCGTATAGTTACACCTTGGATGAAAAAGTGTTTACTCACTTAAAGGATTCAGTATGACTGCTTCCAGGTAAATACCTAGTTGTTTACTATTTTTTGTCTTCATTTTACCTAGAAAAATACTCAAAAGGATTGTAGCATGCATGTGAGAGCTACCGACAGAGCGCCGAGGTCCTGGAATCCCCTGAGGTTAAGAAAATAATTACTTTTTTGCTGGCTCTTTTTCCTCTATCACATATAAATGGGAAAAAGTTACACGTAGGTACCATAGGAGCTATGGAGTGATTGCAGGTTTATCAAGGGTATGCCCAGTTTTGCCTTCGAAATCCCCAGAATGAGGAAAAACGTTTCATACATGCACGATTGTATTCGCTTGTGTGTAAAAGAAACATTAAACGTGTCGCATTGAGTTTATCAAGGATTCCCGACAAGGCAAAGTGTCCCGGTTAGCTCTAGTTGAAGTATACTTACACACTTTGTTGCTGGGTCGCTTGTGGCATTTCTAGATAAAACATAACGTAGCGCTCTGGTTGCCATTTTATTTTTTTTTTACTTTTTTTTATTTTTGTCCTTTTTTGGCAGATTGTTGAAGGCTTGAATGGGGGGGGGGGGGGGGGGGGGTTTCTCTGTTGTTTACACTCGAGTAAAGTAAATGGGCGCCAAGGATACATACACACGTGTATTGTGTACAAAATGAAGGAATGATGCTTGGGACGATCAAAAGATTTTGATAGTTGTTTCATGGGTGGCAACAATACAAGTGTTATACGGATATGTAGCAGGTAATACTATGTTTGTTGAGATTCACTAGACGGTGTTGGGTGGTGTTACGTGTACTTGACTTAGGGTCGTTGGATATAGGCCCTTTGTAGTTTTGCAATTTTGAATTTTACCTGCAGGCAGTCACCTTTTGAAATTGTAAAAGTGTTTTTGATCTGGAGGATATGGTAGCTTTTTGATGTATTTTTCAATAAGCTCGCGCAGAATAGTGTTGCTTTTAGGCAATTTAAACCGCATTGTTGTTTTGGCTGATGTGGAGTAGTTTTTAACTTACTTACCTCTGTATCTGTAACAGAGGCAAATGTTTTCAAAGAGGTGTAGTGGCAAATATGTAGGTATGTTACCTTATTGGGGGCTAATGGTTTGCGTAGTATCTTAGTCCTTAAAATTGAACGAAAATCTTGTGTAAAGTAACATTTTCAAATACCGGCCTGGAGATAAGAATGAGACCGATTAGGAGTGCTTTCAATTTTATCATGCATTAGACACTCCTTGTCAGATTTATTCAACTCACTGATGCGAATTTTCACAGCATTACACTTCGGTATGCCGGAACTATAGAGTAGATTCTATTCCTGATGAAAACTCTCAAAATGTAATTCTGCTTTTTGTAGCACTGTGGTGCAAATAAATTGTTAATAGTTACCTCTGGCTATAAGCTCTAATATGACCTAATTTTTCCTTGGGCTACAAATGCCCATGCACCTACCATACATCGATATGTGATATTGAAGAGGAACTTGAGCTACCCAACCTGAAGATTATTCTGTAATGCTTAAAGGCACCTTATGTCCGTATAATACCTTTTAGTTTAATTTAAAGAGGATCTCATGAAGAGGAAAGAGCAGATGATGCAACTGATGTTAGAAGACTACTGTTAGGAAATACAATGCGTTAAGTAATATTTCAGGCAGATACACTCACTCGATAGCCCTTTAAGATTTGTGGAATGATTTTAAGTGCATTCAGACTCCCACTGAGTCTTTCATTCACATCGGATTTAATATTTATTTTGAGAACTACAGAGGCAATTCTTTTATACATATTACTGTCAAGATTTTTATTTGTGTCATATTGAAAAGGCTAGAAGTGCGCGGGTAGAATAAAATAAATTTCTAAATGAGTCCCAAGCAGGGTTCCGCGCATGTTACTCAATGATCGATCACCTTTTTTCCTTAGAAAATATAGCCAAATTAGGTACTAGGTACCTTGAAAACGGGAAAAACTGTAAGCGATGTATGTTGATAGAGGTGCATTGTTCAATTCAATCGAAAGTCTTAAAGGTATTAAAAAAATTCTTTATGAAAACACTCTGTCGGCGGTAGATATTGGAATGGAGAGCAATTGTCGAAATGGATTATAACCTTAAGTCGAGTGCGGCAAGGTTGTTTGCTTTTACCATTTCTTTTTACGTTAGGTATTTATTTATCACCTAAAATAAACTTAATATGTTACTGCAAACTATACAATTTGGTGATTAATACCTCAAATTCTAAAGTAATGGTTTTATTATAACAGGGAGAGGCAGTCCCTGTAGAAATAAGAGGTGGGTTCTGAATGGAGAAAATATTGAAGACGTCGATGAGTATAGTTATCTGGGTATATGATACTGACACAAAAAACATTTGCAATATAAGTTAAACAAAATATTTGTCAGCAATAATTCAACAGGGAAATGCTTATTCAGAAAAAGACATGTTGCTCATAGTGTAAAATTCAAAATTTTCAAAGCAGCCTTAAGGTTGATTACGACAATAGCATGAGGCACGCGTTTTCCTTAAAAAAAAACCTATTGGCTACCACAGGCAACTGCCAATATCATGTTTCTTCTAGAAACTGATCTTCCAGTATTTGGAAAATGCACTTCGATTACGTCATCAAAGTACTTTCCCATGATGACAATCGCATTCGAACATTACTCGCGAAAAACTGCATAGAAAAAAATATCATCTGGTTTAAGAACTGGGAGGATACCTATTTTTTTTCTTTGGATCTCTACGTTTGATACCTATCTCCTTTTCCAAAATCCCTTATTGGACATAATCTCACTTTTTTTTATCTCTTGTTCCAAAATCTTCAGGAGCGAGATTTAGTAGTTATCCGTTTTTAAACGCGTAGTTTAACCTAACCAACCTTGCACGTGCACCTTCTCCAAATCCTACAGTGACCAGAAAAAGACGGGTTGCAGGGGGGCAGCATGTCCCCCCATACGTATCTCACTCTGATGTCGCGCGACAGAATTAATAACACCAAATCTAAAAATGGGAGATTTTGACCCGTGGGGCTTGGGGATTTTCTCTGAGGGTCATTTGGAGTAAGGGATTGCAGGACGGGAATATGGAACAGGGGATTTTGGAAAGGGGATTTTAGAAAAGGTATTTCGGAAAGGAGATTTCATCACCAACCCTTTTTGTACCTAAAGGTGCTAGTGCACGGTATGTAGCGCGCCACATATATATGTGGCTCTGACGTCACCAGATAGAGTACACATAAGGTACACATTTCGTTTTTTGTATGTAGCGCGGTGGCTACATAAGGGCACACATATCGGTTGGCTGTTGGTTATTCGTTTATGATGATGCTATCCGCAGTTTTATTGCCCTGTGTGCTGTCTTGTAGGTAACCACTCGACAATATGTAGCGTATTGGCACAAATCGTATGTGCAAGGGTAGTACACGGAATGTCGAAAAGCCATACAATGCGTATGTGTCACGAGTGCCTCATACGTATGAGTATGAGTGTAGCCATTGGCTTCATACGCTGACGTCAAAATTACGTCAGAGCCACATATATATGTGGCGTACTACATACCGTGTACTAGCACCTTAAGCTATACGAGTAGGCTGACCAGACGTCCACTTTTAAGAGGACATGTATTCCTTTTATCTAAAAAAAAATTTCCGGTATCTTTTTGAAAAAATGTGCAATTTGTCCTCTTTTTGGGATTTCCTAGTTTACGGAATTTTTCGACACCACAAAACTATAACAAATGATGGAAATGAAAATGATGCCTTAAACGTGGAGAAAATGTATTAGAAGTTTATTTAAGGTGTTTAAAATATCTTTAGAGATGGGGCGAATCTCTGGATGAGTTTGATTGTTTAACATGGATGTTTTTAAACAAAATTCACAAAAAAATTAAACGAAAATAAATTGTTTGGCCAATTATAAACCTAAACATTTTTTGTTGAGCAAGACCAAAACAATAATAATTTCTTAAATGCACGAAAAATGGACAGAAAACTTAAAAAAATTTACAATAATGAATTACACAGTAAACTTTTCATACCTATATTGCGCAGTTCGTTTTTTTTTTTTTTAATTTTTGCACATAATGCTAATGTTGAACGAATATTTTCCAATAACGAGCCAGGACTGAAGAACGGAATAGACTTAAAGTCGAAATTGTAAAAGCATTTTTTTTTTTTTTGTAAATATAATTTTAGAAGTATGTCCTGCTCAGAATTTTACGACTACGTATATTCTAAAAAAAAAACAGATATTTCAATTTTTCAATTGAAGGTGTCCTCTTTTTGGTGGGCATGGATCTGGTCACCCTATATACTAGGAGTATTTCTAAGAAAAAGTTTATCAAAAATGTTCTTATATTATTAGATGAAAAACTAAGATCAGTTTTAACAGAATAAAGGCTCCTCTTTGAAATTTCTTATCATTTTCTATCTGTTTGTTGGATTTAAGGTTTTGTATAGGTACTTCCATAAGACAAAATTAAGTGAAGCAGATTCATGTATTCTAAATGGAAGAAATTGAAAAGTGCTGTTTACCGAATATCGTACACGGTGAAATTGAAAAATGCCGATCAGTCACTACTTAATTTTTTAAATGATACGTGTCAAAATTGTAAACAAAAACCCTTTCAATACTATCCGATCGCCCCCGTATCTTCTGTTAAATTTGCCTTTTTTCTCCAAATCACAGTGGTCCCATTATGGTGCCTAGAATTGTATGGCGGTTCCAATCAGTGATGCCATTCTGACCGGATTCCGGTCATATCTGACCGAAATCTCTTTACTCTGACCGGAGAAAATTTTGAAATCCGGCCTAACCGTTTTTTGACCGGAACGAAAAACGATTTTAACCGGAAAACTCTTTTTTGACCGGAAATATTAAGTTGCCCTATTCTGCTCCGGGAGCAGGATAATAAATTATCTTATAGGCTAATTTCTTGACGTTTTCTTTTGCTAGAATGTTGAAGAGGAAATTAAACAATGAATTTGAATTAATTAGAGTGTGAAATTCGATAAATCTCAGATTGGAGTTTGGTGAACTACTCTTTTCAAGTGTCAGAAAATTATCCGAGAATAATTATTTAATTATGTATTTAATTATTGACACGGCCTTAGTACATGGCCTGGCCACACACATCTTCTCATGACTTTCATTTCCATTAACGATTTGGCTATACACAAAAACCAGGCGTCGTCATTGCAATGAAATAAAATTTGGCACGTTGACGTTTTTGACGTCCTCACTCTATCAACGCAAATATCAAATGAAGATTTGTATCTTCTGAAAGTGGATTTTCTGTGCATTTTCTATGCTATCTACCATTCTCCTTTATCTACTCACTCAAAATCTACCTGTGTCGCTGGACACGACGTTCATTGGAAGGCGTGTATGATCATGCACTAAAAGTGTATTTCAGAACTTAAAAAATGTCATATAAACTGAAAAATTAGTTTCAATAAATTTTAAACAAACGAAATAAAAAACAAGTTCACAAACTCAAGATTCACATATTATAAAAACGTTTTCTAAACATCGATAATGCAGCGCTAACATAAAAATTCGTAAATTGTATAGGTAGGTATAGGTATTTTCTATTTTTGACCGGGTTTCAGGTCAAAATTTCTCATTTTAACTATTGACCGGATTTTTTGACCGGATTTAGAAAATAAAAATCCGGTCATTCGGTCAGATTTGACCGGATTCACTTTTTTTTAGTGGCAACACTGTCCAATAGCCTAATTTAACATAGGTACTGAAAAGCATGAAATTTTGATTATAATCGCGCAGGTGGTTCAAATCTATTGAACGATTACAATATTTTCTAACCTATACAGTTTACCTCTTGGTACTAAAATAAAAAAACCTCAGTCGCAAGTGCATTCTTAGTCCCTGAACAAGTATCACATTTATGATTTTTCACTACAAATATCTATCCCGCGAGTAGAGTATCTGAAAAATACTTCTGATCTGGAGAACGCTCACTCTCAGAATGACTGGGCTAAAGAGAAGGTTAACACGTACTACAACTACATTAATTTTGTTTACCTTGAAATTACTTCATTAGCACCCCGATTAGTATCCGAGAAACCCTTTCATCTACCGAACGCAAAACCCGCAAATAGCCTTCACCTTTTTAGGGGATATCCATCGATAATCACCATATCTTAAATTACTGTTTACACGTGAAAATGTTAAAGGCATGACGATTTTCCTTTCACCTGCGCGGCCATAATGAACAATTTGTGAACTCATTACGTTCTCATTACGAACGCTTCCACCGACTACGGCCGCAGCCACTGTGTGAACGATTTTGGGTGGCAACCTAATACTCAACCATTCAGCAATTACTCACCCTAATGCCGTTTACAAGCACTTCAGTCCCTATAGTACGAGAATCACTCAGCGTTCCATGTTACGCTAGCCTGAAAGCAGATTATACTATAAAATAAATGGAAGGACTAATAGCAATGTTATTTGCGTCCATTAAATTAGGGGTTGCCTGCAATAGACTCATCATATATATTTTCCTCCGACTATTCACATTAAGGGTTGCTATAACTGAGATGAAACAGTTTTTTTTTTTTGGAACTTAAGAGAACACCAACAGTCTCTAACCTCTGTGTGTCAAAGACTGCTGCTGAGGATAAATCGACGGAGTAATAATCAAGATCATAACGTTGTTATAAACCTTTAGAAACAATGCTCGTCCTTGGTGAGCTGTGTGTGCATAAAATCGGAGACTTGGATAGCGTGCCAAGGGTCAGGTGCGGCTATAGTAGTGTCGTGGTGTTTGTTGGGTTTCAGGTCGTTAATTTTCCATCGCCAAAAACGTAAGGTAAATAGTGATTTATCGATGAAATTAAATTTTCGTTACGGTTAATGACTGATTGCTGAAGTTTGTCCTGCAGGAGGTAAATGGAACACAAAACAGATGCGAGGTAAATTGAAAACTCAGAAAAGGAATTAATAAAATACCGTCCATCATGACCAGAGCGAGAGAAAGTGGAGAATTTTTTACGACCAATGTCGGTGGGTTTAATATAGAAGACTTGAATATTACTCACCAATTATTACGTGAACGTAAACGCTAGCTGATTTGGCTATCGTCGGAACACATGTGTAGTTTCCTGTGTCGCTGGGCATGGCTCTTCGGATTTTCAATCTGCAAAAATAAAATTAAAGTTTTTGTAATTATTTTTCAATGGATATTTAAATAAAAATCCAAATGGGAGGGTGTGACCTTAATAATATTAATACCCATACTATTGCCCTATATTCCATTTGGTGGGGTTGCGCAACTAGGACAGACTTCTGACTTTACTGGGTTGAAAAGCTTTAGTTTATACCTCCTAATGCTACCTTTATTTACTACAACTTCAACCCTATAGCGCGGCTTTTCTAATCAACCATGGGTAAATTTATTATGCTGCGTAGTATTTAATTTTGGAAGGATTATTGCATTGTAAAATTTTGCGTATGCACAGTATTGGAGTCCGTATAGATCGAAACAGATTTTAGAACTCGCTTAGGAAGCAATTTTTTGTAGTTGAACAATGACGAGCATCTCCCTATTAAGCAATAGATTTTCCTGCGACCTTTATTAAAATAATTTTTTCTTAATGTGCCCTTTCTGCTCAATTTTTTAGATAGGAATAAGTTTATACCCATATTTATATAGCTAAAAATTCTATTACATTGTTAGTGGCGAATAGAAGATACATTACATGTGGTACACCAGCTTTAATTGCTTATGCATGTTGAGTATTTATACTTATTTTCTTGCTTTGTTTTGAAAATGTTGTGAGGTATGTACATTGTACATACAACAAATGAATCAGTACGAGTACCTACTTCTAGTATTTTATTCTAAATTTTATCTAAAGCTTATGCTATATCCAGAAATATTGCAAAGCTTATTTATTTATCTTAGATATACTAATATTATTAGTAGTTATTCTGTTCACTTGGTCGATTGTAGACCGTTTTCTAAGCCCAGTCCACAATAATTTTTCTTCAATAATTATTTTATTAGAGCGGTTTACCAATACTTTGACAAACTTCGACCCGTGCTCGCCTTGCGCAAACAAACAAAATTATATTTGGTCTATTTAAAATTACATACTTTGAGTGTTTCATTGAAATCTGCCCAGTAGTTTTCGCGCTTTTAGGAGACAAAGAAAATTCCTACAGTTTTATTATAAGTATAGATATCTATTTAATGTGCACCCCCTGCATCGCCCTCCCTCTTCATGACCCTGCCACTTGTTTATAATACTGCATTTCCTTTCCTTTGTTTCCCTCTTCATATGGAATCCAAACAACTGCCTACCCCAACCCTACACTGTTACCATACCACAAAATGAAATTCTGAAATGAAACCTGTTTTGTATTATACGTCTCTTCTCTTATGAAGATTATTAAAATATACCCCATGCCATACTGCAGCAGGCACCCCATCCCCATCGGCGTCGGGCATACGATCATAATATACACACCTACATAATACAACTGACCAGACCATAGCACTCACTGCGCAAACAAATCAACCCTTTTCGAATGCGAGGTACACGTATGCTAGTGTGGTTTTGTTTTTGCTTGTCGTGTTGCGCGAACGCAAAAGTATAAACATCCATATGGTATATGTGTGTGTATATATTCTAACTTAAAAAAATACATTTTGGCTAAAAACTGTTCCTAAGGACGTGGCTAAACGACATAGCCTATAGCAGTCTCACAGTCTTAAGGAACATTTTAAAAAAGTTTCATCGAAATCTGTCCAGTAGTTTTCGAGTTTTTAATAGCCAAAGAAAATTCCTACAGTTTTATTATATGTATAGTATAGATATCAATCACTTCACTTTTTGTGTTTTGTTTGTCGAATCTAAGTTGAAGCTGCAGGCAGAAGACGAATAAAGCCGGAAATTTGCAAAATACGCAAAATGCTAAATGCATATGAAGTGAATAGAACTGACTTCGAATTTATTTTTCGAACAAAAAAGACACATTCATGCGAAAAGGGATTTTCCTACGTTGTGTATAAAAATGTGTATATTCACTGACAAACATGATGCCAATTAATATTTACTGTCAATTATAGGCAAAGTGGCATTTTGTTTGATAATTCAGTTATTTCCAATTGTCATGTGCTTTCTTTGCCAATTATTGACAAGCGATGTTAGTCAATTTATTGACATGGAATTTTTCGCTATTTCCCCTTGCCAATTTTTTAATTGGCATAAAAATACGTTAATATTGTCAATTTCAAATCGACAAGTGGAAACCCAGCATTACTTTTTGCTATTATCTTCTATGTCCACTAAAGGAAGCAGGAATAGCAATTCTTCATCATCAGAACTGCTAAACAAGGACATATTATTTATGAACTAGCAATTAAACTGAAGAAGACTTCCATCGCTAACTGCTATCTATCCCTATCGCGCTGGTGTGTTTAGTTGTTTATCGCCATCGCTGTCGCAATCCTAGCTAGTGTCGGAAAGAGATATTAAGTGAGGGTTCTTTTTCGACTGCGTCATTACAGCTGCTGAAGTGCGTTTTATGTGGGATGCCTAATTTGAGTGCATGGTCCCTTAGAGGTCAGTGTCTTCGCCTGTGATAATCGCAGTTATTCCGGCGATTTTTTTTTTTTAGCTGTAGTTTGGCTACATCCTTCTGGATATTATACAGTTCGCGCCTTCTCCAACGAAATGTGGAATGATTCCGCAAATGAACAGTGGAAAGCTGAACCTGGCCAGCTCAAATGGTTGTTCGTTTCCATAAACGTTGCTATTACCTGGAACCCAGATCAGGGTAACCTTGAATAAATCAATCTAACAAGATCAAGATAGATTTGATGTAGATGGAAATTTTAATCCTTAAGGAACATTTGAAAAAAAGTTTCATCGAAATTTGTCCATTAGTTTTCGAGTTTTTAACTGACAAAGAAAAATTCCTACAGTTTTATTATATATATAGATATAGAATAAGAAAAATATATGAAAAGTAAGGAGCGTTATGGAGTCAGTAAGGATAAAATGATTAAGGCCAAAAAATCCATACATTTTACAACATTACATGATCTGCAGTGTGCTATAAAACGAAGCAATCCAATCTGCACAAATCATGAATTAATTTAAAACCTAGCTAGCGAACGGAGTATGATAGGAATTTTTTTTGTTTATGTAGCTGGTCTTAATATAATAATATTTGCATGTTGTTATAGCATTTCTCAAGAACAATAACACCTGGTAGACCAACACAACACCTAATGTGTCTATCAACGAGACGAACGAGGTCGTTAATATCAAAAATCAACACAGATATGCAAACATTTTGAGTAGGTACCTACATACTGAAGCATAGTGCAAGTTTTTCAAGCATTATGCTATGCATTATGATATTTCAATTGAAGATAAATAGAAGTAGCAAGTAGGTACTAACACAGTTCAGATTGGATATCCGTCCATAAACCATCTATGTCGTTATTATTAGATTGACATCCCAATCGAATTTTAGGTCATTCAGAAGAACTATATTTTAAGAACATCTAGCTAGCGGCAAATTGAAAATGCTTGTTGTATAGAGACAGTCAATTTGACAGATCCTATTATATGTAGTTTATTTGTTTGCGGTCCATCCATGTCAGTTATTCGAACAATCATTGATCGCTCCAAAGAGATGTCGTACAGTACACACCGAAGAACTTGATGCTACTTTGGGGCGTAGTATTTTATTTTATTCAGAAGCCACTGTCGAATTTCTTTCTCACTTTAATTTTTCTACCCACATATTGAGACTTTCGCCCACACTGTCAGATTTTCTCTCATAAAGTTTGTCTACCCACATGCTCGGTATTTCACTGAAATTGTTAGATTTCCTTTTTTACCCATGCGGTCAGATTTTTTTTCACACGTTCATTTTACTACCCACATGTTAGCGGTAGTTTCTCCAATCCCCAGGGCCATTATTGTGAGTATAGGATGAGATTTGAAATGAACAGGGTTGGACTTATCCGTATAGGAAGAAAACCCACTCCTACATACAAATTCCGACACTGGCTTTGTCAAACACTGTCAAACGGTTACTCTGTACCTCGAAACAGTCTTTGAAAGTAACAAGTAGATAAATGATGAAATCCCTATTCCCAGGTTCCCTTACTAGAAGCGGTTACAAGACTTTGAAGCCTACGAAGTTAGATATAAGCGCGTTTGAGGGGTCATATAAAAACAAAAAAAAATAAATAAATAGGTGGCGCAACAGGCGGGTAGACACCCTAGGTCTAGCTGCTCGCAACCATTCCTTTGTGTGAGTTTCTAATTTTGGGACGAATGGAAGGGCCCTACAATTTTATGCCGAGTCCGAACGGCTGAATTGAGAAGCTTTTTCAGGACAGTCATACTCTCGAATGTTTGTCAGACGTTCGCGAGAGGTGGCGCAGTAGAAAAAACCTTAAGATGTAATTTGTGTTTTTCCGGGGATCGAACCTGGGATCCCTCGCACAGTAGTCCAGCAAACTAACCACTGCGCTACTGCGCCCATATCGGGGTCATATCGATGTTTTTTTTTTACAAAAAATACTTTTTAATTTTTTTAATATCAGCATTTTTTTTCGCTGAGTGGGTTTATTATCGTTTACAGAATTTTCTGTTGCATACGCCCAAAGAAATAATAAAAACCTTCGGCGTTAGATAAAGTAACCCCACAAACGACAAACATCAGTTAAACAAAGTTCAAGCAGGTATACTCACATCGCCGTATACTTTGCAACCTCAAATACATTTATACAATTCCCACAGATTATTATGCAACCCAAACAGTAAAAACTCATCTCTAATGGCTTGTCCGACCATATATAAATTTTAACTCAAATCAACTTTCTTTAACCTTAAGGAGCAGCTTTCTTTCTACACAGAAATTTGAATGTCTCCCTAATTTCCATTGACATTGATTGAATTGAAAAAGTATCTATACCCATTTCCAGATATCGTCTAAGCCAGCAACAGCGACAAGTATTTCGAGGGTAAATCCAATGAATGGCATAAATAATTATCTCAATTAACTCACCTCGATGTCAAACCCTCTGTCCAATCATTCTCCATACTTATCCGACTTACGCTGTCAATTTCATTTTGATTCGTTGTCATGTCAATGATTTCATTGCCTGAAAAATACAAAAAAAAAACTAGGCTTAAATTTAATATTAATAACTCCACCACCCACTCGCAATGGCAAGTATCTATGTATTCGCATATCAATCTCAATATCGAACAAAATTAAAATCCTCAATTGCTTCGCTTCGATACTGAGAGAGATAATACTAAATGAGATGCACTCAGGATAATGGGAGATATAAATGTAACAGTACTAAAGTCAACTTACCCTTGTACCAAAATATATTCCCCAGTTCGTGTGGACCCTGCAGGATCTTACATGCGAGATTAATATCGCTGCCGGTTTTCACATATAAATCAGTTGGGCCCGTAATCGTCGCCTTCAGTTCTGGAAATTAAACAAAGAACACCATTAGATGCGAAGATTTCGGTTAAAGATGCGAGTTCCCCCAAGTACCATTCGCAAGTAGGTATCTGTCTGTAAAAGTGCCACAAATCGAGAGTATAAATTTTGGAAAGGAACATGCTCTCAAAGCTTCAAGGTGTGTCTGCCTTGCTGTTCTCTTTGCAGTAGCTGTTTATATAATTTAAGTGTGTTTTAAGGATCCATTTATCCAAATATAGTACCGGATAAAAGTGCGACTAACCTTTAGTGAAGGTCCGACCGTATGGCGCGAACACTGTGGTGTACAAGAAATGGTACGTGCGGGCTATTCATAGTTTATTGGCCTAATTATAACAACTAAACTGAGAAATGTCAGTTAAAGGAAATAATATCAAGAAAGTTTCAGCCATCTTCAGAAAAATATTGCGACTATTTATTACATCAACATTGTTATGAACATTGCATACTTCCCCTTCCAGTAGTTTTCTCAGCGGAACTGATAAAGAGAAAATACCAAAATGGAGAAAACTATTAAGTTTCAATAGTATGTGAGTGAGTGAGAGAAGGGGTAAAATATGTTTGTAAGGGATGATCTCTTGAACTACTGAACCGATTCCAAAAATTCTTTTACTAATAGAACTATCGCTGAGTACCTAATGTTTAAGGTCATTTTTGTATCTAGGTATATTTATTATACCCTCCACAGGACGGTATATTCACTTTGCCATCATCATCATCTGTTTGTCCGTCCGTCAGTCCGTCTGTCAGTCTATTGAAAACACGTCTAAATGAATCAACCTAGGTGAATGAAATTTTGTGAGAGGACTTCTTTCTACCGTCGTCGTCAGGTTGGTATTGAAAATGGGCTATGCCGGTCGAGTAGTTCTGGTACCTCCAATACAAAAGCCAATATTAGACACATCATGAATCTCTCTGTCTCTTGAAAACACGATAGTGTTCAAACGAATCGATATAGGCTAATCAAATTTTGTGAGAATACTTGTTTTTACCGTCGTCAGGTTGGTATTGAAAATGGGCTATGCTGGTCAAGTAGTTCTGGTACCTCCCATACAAAACTATTATGAGATTAGACCCATGGGCACTCTGTATGTTGAAATCACGATAGCGTCGAAACGAATTGACTTAGGTGAATGAAATTTTGTGAGAGGTATTTTTTTTTACGATCGTCAGGTTGGTATTAAAAATGGTCTATGCGACGGTAATGTAGTTCTGTTACCTCCCATACAAAGCCAATATTAGACACATGCGTGTACCTGTAGATAAGATACATATCTATTAACTCTCATGGCAAACATTTTGCATGACTTATGCTGATGATAACACTTTTACTTGTTTGTGTTTAGTTTAGATAGAGTCGAACTTCGATTATTATATAATATCAAGACTTCGAGTTATTAAGTAAAATACAAAATTGATATAAATATGTATTTATTTGCGAACATATACCTACCTAAAAGTACAGGAAAGGAACATAATTATTATTTAAAATAGTCTGTTATACATGATTGAAAAGTAGATTTTTTATTTTGGTTTTCAAAAAAATTTTCAATGGAATTTAAACCATAATAAACAGAATCGGTTGATTTTTAGTTAATCTTTAAATATTATCTATATTATTATATTATTATCTATACTCAAAATGCTTAATGACTTTGCAACAACTCGTTTGAAGGTGGTTGAATCAAATCATCCACCAAATCTTTCTCCATTACATCACTGTCGCTGTCATCGTTATTGTCGAGCTGTGCAGATTCCGATTCACGTCTGAATATCTCGACAATATCTTCATCTGTGGGAAACTCCGAAGTAACAATATCGTCTTCTACATGCAGAAATTCATTAAACGCAACTCCTTGTATATTTCTGGTATTTTTCAAAGCTTCAAATTCCATCTGCAGTTGAATTTCTGCCTCATTTCTTTCGTTTGAGCGTTCAATTATGAAAGGAATTTCATCCTCTTTCTCCCACTCAGAACATTCACCAAAACTGGCTTTTTCTTCAAAATCGTTTATTGTCTTTTTCAAAATCCTACTACGGAGGTAGGTAATGACAGTTTACGTATGATGCCTTGTTCAAGTGGTTGCAATTTTGATGTCATATTCGGAGGAAAAAAAAAACACTTTAAAATTTTATTTATTTTTTTAATTTTAAAATTTGTTAAATGTCCTTAGGATGAGCCGGGCAGTTATCAATGAAAAGAATAATTTTTCTTCCCATTTTTCAAAAATGTTTGTCCAAATTTACCACCCATTCTGCAAAAAGTGCCCCTGTCATCCACGCCTTCTTATTTGCCTTATAGTCGAGAGGTAACCATTTAACATTTGTTACATAAATGTGTGTAGGTACATACCTACGTTTCCAAATATATCCAGATATATCCAAATATATCGTGCTTGCCTTAAAATTTGGAAGTCCCAGTTGTTGACTAAAATCCAACGCTTTTTCTTTAATTAACCCTCCAGATATAGGTAAGTTCTGCCTCCTTGTCAATTTAAACCATTCCAAATCGGCTTTGTCCACATTTTCGTATGTTGGTTTTTAAGTCTCTTAGAACTTACACTTACAGCTCTATTTTCGATTGCAGTGACAATACTTTCTTTATTTTTTAAAATGGTAGACACTGTACTTGCCGGAATACCATACTTCACAGCAACATCTTTCTTTTTCGATCCACTTTCAACCTTTTTTATAAGTTTACATTTTTCTTCAAGAGATAATGTTTTTAATGTTTAGAAAGCTCCAAAACTCCACCATGTGTTTGCAGTATTGAACGAAAATAATTGCATAGGTACCTACTCTATTCCTTTTAAATTCATACAATAACGGACGAAAATCTTCACCAACTCGACACCTTCTTTTTTTACAAGGAAGATCTATATTTTCTCCAAACCTACTCCAACATACGCTTTCGAAATGATATAAGTCTCAATACCAGAGAATTAACTCGCAACGCGTTTTCATACTAGGTAGATGCGCTGTCACTTGACATAAAACATAATAGTCGACTCTACAAATTGTACTGTGATCGATAAAAAGTAAACTTAATTTTTTCGAATGAGGAAACTTTTTCTTTTTTTTTTTAGTTTCGAATAGTTTTTTTGTTCATCTGCCTTGAATAATAATAAGTATATTTATGTAAAGGGTCCGCCATCTAACGTTTTCTTTTTCAACTAGTGCTTATTTCGCGAATGCTAACACTTAGCTCATGTCTGATTTGACCGATAATTAGTTTTATCCTTCCGCTGAACGAATATGGTTGTGTATACGCTTGAACAACGCTGGGAAATATTGCGACATTACTTTTAAAATCATGGTAATGTTGCAGAATGTGTGCGAAAATTGCGTACGGATTTTGGAAGAAGAGAAGCACCGTCAGCTCCGTATGTTCGTTATCTTGTGAAAAAATTGAAAGAAACTGGCATCCTCATCGATAAACCAAAGGGTGAAAAGCCAAAAACAGTGCGTACACCCGAGAAAATTGCTGCTGTGGCAGAAAGTGTGCGTGAAGCGCCATCAACATCAATTCACCGTCGTTCTCAACGGTTTTTCTTCGAAAATGAGCAAGGAGTGGCCGTTACAGTCAATGGCGATCGTTATCGGGCCATGTTGAACGAATTTTTGTTCACAAAAATTGAAGAGGAGGATATTGGCAACATTTGGTTTCAACAGGACGGCCCTACGTGCCGAAGCTACACTCGATGTTCTGCGCCCTGTTTTTGAAGATCGCATTATCAGCCGCAGAGCTGATGTCGTTTGGCCACCGCGGAGCTGCGATTTGACACCGTTGGACTATTATTTGTGGGGTGCCTAAAAGATAAGTGTTACGACGACATGCCAGAGACAATTGACGCTTTAAAGGACAATGTTCGTGAAGCCATTGGTGAAATACAGCTGCACACAATCGATAATGTGCTTAAAAATTGGACCGATCGTGTAGGCTACTGCATGGCCAGCCGAGGCAGCCATTTGAATGAAATTATTTTCCATTATTAACCGGAAGGATTGAACTTTCAAATAAAAAAAGAAATTTGAGAAAATATTCAGTAGTTCTTTTTATAGCAGTATATATAGAGTATAGACTATCACCACCTCACCTAACCACATTCTCGAGTATATATGAACTATACAACCGCTTTCACCTCGGCCTTAAGTCAATCCAGCAGCAGCAGCAGGAGCAACAGAGCCTCTTTGTTTGCAATGTAGGTCGGCAGCCACTCGAGGAGTCGTATATAGTTTGTACAAAAACGACCGAGCGAAATAAATTAGCATCTCAAACGTGGCTCCAGTCCAGGCAATGAGACATTTGAAATTAGATTTCGGTTCCTGTGCTTGATTTCTTTTCGCAGAATGAATTCTGTCAGAGTAAGGAGTAGATCCCATTTGGAGGGTATATGTTTAAGAAAGCAAATTACCAGCACCACTACTATTCCAGTTCGTCCTCATAAGCCTCCCCCTGTTTAAATTCAATTCTATTTTGATTCCATCCACTTGTGTGTTTGTTGGAGCTTTAATAAGGAACGTGCATCATGAGATAGATATTTTCGAGGTTAAATTTGCTCTGTTTTGGGCTCCTCCACTCGGAGAATGAAATTAAAGGAGGCACTTTTTTTTTCATCTGGACGCTTTGCGTGATATTCGGGAGCATTTTATTTCGAAAGCGTGTAATCCGAATGTCGGTTGTCGGCATGCTGGTGTGTGTGAATACGGAAAAGGAACTGGAAATGAATTTTTCTTTCCCAGTTCGCAGAGTTTTGAGAGGAGAAAGATTCAAATTCACACCGCAGCAGGTGGGGTCGGGGTGTAGGTGCTGGTGGAGGGTAGCGGTGGTCGTCGGCGAAAGATAAATGAAACAAAATTGCATGACTCCGTTGTAATCATCATAGTATGGAAGATTGTTGCTGAAAATTAAACTGGCAGATTTGTTTTGGTTCGTCGTTTTCTATTAAATGTTGGCAAAGCGAAAGCGAAAGCTTCTTCACACGTCACCCGGTATTTTCATTGAAATAATTGAATCGAGGCAACTCAACGTGGGGAGAATCCTTACAAAAAAAAATATATTCTCGTGTGCTTTTTTAATTAAAACGAAAGAAAATTGTAAACATATCCGGCAGCACTAGCAAATAGAAACGTAACAGCATGAGTACCTATACACAGCTCTGAGGGAGTGGGTTAAGGTAAGGAATAAGGATTAGATGATTCGTGTGCAGGTCATTTCCCAACCGTAGGCCATTTGCAAAAGTAAAAGAAGTAGTACACAACATCTGCGTCTAGCAATAGCCTGACGTTATGTCCGAAATTAAAATTTTTTCAAGGAACTTGTTTTAGGTCATGGCTGAATAGCCAGGAGTCATTGCACGCGACGAGTGTTTAATCGGCATACGAGCGAAAATATACTCCGTAGTATAGTATCTATGTATATGAGTGTAGGTAGTATTGAAATTTGTGGCAGTAAATCTGTGCCAAGTAAACTTTTATTCAGAAAATGGGATTTAGAAAAACTGCTCTGGGCAGTAAGGCTTTTTTTAGTGATTTACATGATAGTAAACTTGAGCGCATAACCCAGATCTGTTTTTTCTTTCTTTATAGAATCTCTTGCATATACCCTTGAATATCTAGATACAAGAGTAGATACTATCCTTATTTACCGAATCATCAACCATTAGCTTTAACTTGAGCAGGAGGATATAGTATATTGAAATAGCCTAAGAGCTGGCAGTTATCTCAACTGATATGCGAGCTACAAGGCAAGACCTGGTATAGTAAAAGAAGCCACTTCTTAAGAATTTGGAGATAATTGCAGGACTAGCTCATTTGAAGATGGACTAGTATAGGTACCCACAGTTTTAGATCTGTATAAGAAAAAAAATTTTCCTGCGCTTAAACTCGAAGACATCAGAGAGTATATGGACAGATCTCACGATTTAAGACATTTCAAGGAGGACTTGGGCAACTTACGACAAAGAAACTCTTCCCTCGAATGAGTGCAGACGTCGCTAGATTAACCGTCATTAGTGTCATTAGTGTTTAAACATGATTCCGAGCAAACCAGTATAGACGTCGGCGTCGTGGCTAGCTCCGAGTGAAGCGCAATAATATGTAAGTCCTATTGTCAACCACTTTATCGGCGTAGACCACTGACTGTAAAAATATGTTTGACGAAGGTATATCAAAATCGATACGCCTCCCCGACCATAGGAGCGTTTTTCAAGCAGAGTTCCTGGCAGTCACAACAGCAGCCCGTGGGTCTGTGGTAAGGGCAATACCACCTGAATGTATTACCTTCTTTATCGACAGACAGGCAGCAATAAAAGCCATAATTGCACCAGAAATAAAATAGAAGTGATGTGCTGTCGCGAAGAACTCAAGGCTCTTGGTACCCAGCAAAAGGTATCGCTCTGGTGGGTTCCGGAACATGAAGGCAGGCAATAAGAAAGCAGACGAATTAGCAAAACAAGATTCGACAGTTGTTTCATAACAAGCTGATCCCTTTGTGCACACTCAAGCTTGAAGCAGGGAGAAAAGCCACAAGAGAGGCGAACAGAAGAAGAACTTTGCAGAGGCTGCGGTGATGAGGGAGCTGTTGAGGATATAACCCACTTCCTATGTTACTGCCCAGGTCTCCAACACACCAGGTATAAATTCCTAGGGAGTCACTTCTTCAACGAACTGGACGAACTTTCCAGCATATCAATAAACAAGATAATGAACTTCGTCATATCAAAAAGATGGTTTGTATGTAGCAGCACAGTACACTGGTCGGCATAAGTATTTTGACAAAACTAAAGTTAATTCTACTCGTAATTTGAACATACTTCATGTAAATTTTGGCATCAATGGAAAGGTCATTTAAATTCCGTTGGAATGATACACAACATTCCTTAACCCATTAAGTACCCATTGAAAATTTAGAACTTTTGTAGAAGTCTACTTTTCCTACTCTTTTCCTCGGTCCAAAAAATAAAATGTTTTGATGCAAAAAGTTTCTTCAAACAATTCTAAAACCCATAAAAAATATTAGCGAAGAGATTTTTGAAAATTTTTTTTTTCCAGTACCTAAGAATTGTTTGGGAAAACTTTTTGCTTCAAATCATTTTTTTTGGATACCGAGGAAAAAAGTCAAAAAAGTAGACATTCACAAAAATTCTAAATTTTTAAATGGGTACTTAGTGGCTTGGAAAGTTTTGTATCATTCAAACGGAATTTAAATGACCTTTAATTGGTGCCAAAATTTACATGAAGTAAGTTTCAAATTATGAGCAGAATTAACTTTAGTTTACAAATCAAATTAATAAGTAACTCAAATTCAAAAATCTGATACACTATTAACAAGTGACAATTTGTTGGTTGCCTAATTATTCAGAGTGTTCCACTTTCCAGCCTCACCTTGCATAGGTTGACATGTGATGCAAGGCCTAAACGTCTATCAATCGTGATTGTGAAAAGAGTTCATTCATAAAAGTGAGCCAGCTCAAGATCATGCAAGATCAAAACTCACTTTACTAGGCTGATTGTGCAACATAACGTTGTACTTACATTCATGCAACTGTGCAAATAAAAATAATTTCCTAAATGACACTGTACCGAAAATGTTCACATTCAGTTTGTTTGCACACATTGTTTCTGTATAATTATGACAGTTGCAACACATTGTAAGAAATTTTTTATTTTGTATAAAAAGGGACTTGCCACAATTTTAAACCAACCATTAGTTAACATTTCTATTCACGGAAACATGTTCGGTAGATTTTACTTTGTTATTGCATTTCTTGCCCTAATGTGCATTATAACAGCACAAAGGCAATCATCATCAAGGCCAAGGCCACAGAGACAACAGCAAAGACAACCGCAGAGACCACAACGTGTTTCGTTGCATGATCTTGTACAACTTGCCGAAATATGCGAGATGCAACCTAGAAGATGCGAATCGATTATTAGGAATGCACCAATACAGCCGCAATGGGAATGGGAGAGTTTTAATCGGCAGACTCCAGTAGATCCACCAACAACTCCACCAACAACTCCACCAACAACTCCACCAACAACTCCACCTACGACTCCACCAACAACCGATCCAACAACTCCACCAACAACTCCACCAACAACCGATCCAACAACTCCACCAACAACTCCACCAGCAACTACACCAACAACGGATACAAATACCACAGCTACTACTACTACAATGTCGCCTAAAGCAATGATTCTTCAACTTTTGCTAAATAAGGTTGTCAAGGTTAAGAGCAAATTTTTCCTCTTGCGTTAGATTTAACTGATGTATTTCATAAAATAAATAAATACTGGTTAGTCTGTTCCGAATCACTTACATGAAAAAAATAAAATAAAATAAAATGTTATTTAGCTTCTATTTTGTATACAAAATTTGTTTGACAATGTTTTTTTTTTAAAGTAGGTGCGACTGCGCCTTATGTATATCTGACCTATCTAGTTTAGAAGTCTAGTTCTCAATTTTAGATTCAAAATGGGTAGATACCTACAGTAGCTCAGTACGAAAATCAGCGCGGAGTTTCAGGTTCTGCCATAAAAGATAGCAAACTACACCCGATAGTATATTTGTAGGGAGTTACTTTTTCAAGGACCTAGACGAGCTATCCAGCACTTGAACTTGAACTTCATTAGATCAACAGGATGGTTTGTATGTATAGCAGCACCAGGGTTACAATGAGTAAGGGATAACCTCTTTCCCCTACGGCCATCACAATGGGTCAGTTCAGTATTGACCTGAATGAGGCACGGAGAAACTCCTTGCCAGCCCATAAAATTAACCTAACATATATCTACCTGTTTTTGGCGAAATGGCATACAAATCTAGATGCCTCCCTTTTCTGCAAGAGTGAAAACGTTTAGATCCCTGCGATGGTTTGTATGACTTGTGAGAAGCTATAAACTGAGGGGTTCTGATTGTATTGGTAGCGCAGGTGGCCAATATAAATTTATTGTTAAGATCATAGCTATAGATAGGAGATTGCACTTTAGCTCTTACTATCATCTCCCAAAGGCTAAAATTTGTTTGTCTACAAATAAATAGTATTTGTCAGAAAAAAATTGGAAACGTCGACAAAAATTGAAAAAACGTCTGATAAATCATCAGAAAATAAGATATTGGAAACGGCTGAAATAATTAGACGTCTGAAAGCAAATAGTAATCGCCTGAAAAAGGTGTTCCTTTCCTTCTACCAACAATGCGAGTACTGTAGCTATTTAAATTTAATTTTTAACAGCAAATATCTATATATTTTGTATGGGAGGTAGTAGTAGTTTCCATCCGATCTTGCTCTTCTTCGAACTTAGCCTCAGTTTGGTGGATAAAAGCTTACGTACCAAATTTCAAGTTGATAGCTCTTAAATTACGGCCGTAATCGTGCGGGCAGACAGACGGACATCGCTAGATCGACTAAGAAAGTGATACTGATCAATAGGGGGAATGCGGGAGACTTGAACATATGGGAGACTTGAGACACTCTCAATAACTCACTTAAATTAGATTCAAATCCAATGAGTTCAAATGTATGTGATGCAGAAAGTGGTGCGCTACTTGCATACAAAAGGAATTCTAAATCGTCTGTTCACTTTGTTTGCTGGAGGAAAAAAGGTGTTTTTCAGTACGAAAACTTAAAAAAAATTATATTTGTAATTTCTCAATAAAATTTATGTGGAACATGGTTAGTAAATAATATCGATGTTACCTAATAATATTGATATTTGACTTTGTAAATATTACATAAAACCATGCTGGCATGTATTTTACAAAAGTTATAAATGTTATTTTGTTAAAAAATGTGATCGGGAGACTTGAGACAGTTTCTGAAGGGAGAGTTGATCAGTGGTTTAATGCCTAAGTGATATGGTAATTTATAAAAAATTAAGTTATTTATTAATTTTTGTTTTGTTTCGGAAGTCCATTTAGTTTTTTTTACCTTTATTTTATATTTGAAAACTGAATTACTTAGTTTTTTTTATATACTATAAACGTTTCTAACATTCTGTTATAATTCTTTTATTTTTTTATTTTAAAACATTAAACATAAACTTTTGTTAGTTGATAATACCACAAAAACAATAAAAAATAGTTATTTTCAGAATGAAAGTGGTTAAA